>OX387423.1:23300963-28100963 GCA_947563755.1 Lochmaea crataegi | reverse complement strand
GGTTTGTTATGCCGTCGATAATGACTACATACAGTGTGACCCAAGAAATTTTATACAAATGGAAAAAATGAGATTTATATTCAAGAAGACATACAGAGTTGCCGGATTCAGTGATTTAAATGGGCATATTGGAAACACTAGGACTCCAGTCGATAAACTATGTACATTACTTCAATTTGGCAACATGGTATAATGCTCGGAGCACACATGTCTGTTGCTGATGTACTTAATTGTGGACTAAATTTTTATTTGTTATCAACAATTGCGCAACAAATAAAAGTATTTCGGGAACTCCTAATGCCATAAGGAATCTGCAAGTATGTTTCTTTTTGTTGTACGATAGAAGCCGACTTTTTTCTTTGATCTGCATATGCCGGCCTAAGCATATGCATATGCCGGCACCGCTGCAGACTAAGCAGTACTTGAAGACCGTTTCACAATATTACGTTGACTCGGCAACTGGCCTTAGGGATTTAATAATAAAAGTTTATAAATCCCTCATTGTACAGTAAATAGTAACAAATCCGTAATCGGTAAAATTTAGATACTAAAACATAAATTAAATTTATTTTATAAAAAAATCACTGAATTTTACTTTTATTCATTAATTATAATTGAACAAATTAAACTGTTGAAACATACAGGGTGGCCCACAATATACGCTTTGATTAATTTAATCTAATTGGCAGATGTTATCAAAAAATGTTTAAAATAAAAAATATGTAGTTTAATAATGGCCACATTTCGTACTATACAGTGTATCCGCATATAAATCGTTCTTCGGATTATATCCTTTTGCATTTGGTCAACACATTTGATTTTATTAGCGTCACTTCGTATTTTTTGTTTATGAATTGGCTTATTGATATTGTCTTTTGATGTGGATATTTGAGTTCGTAACAATCCTGGTATCTTAGAACGTATTCGGCAATCCATTAGACGTCGAGCGGATGCTTGCATTTTGGCTGGCGGTGCACATTTTGAACATTTGCTCTGAAATGTACTATTTTTCCTTTATGTGTAACACATGTTGCTTCTAATATAATGAAGTGACGAAGCGCCCACTACAATATTTTAGATTACTATTAAAAAAAAAGAAGTTATGATATTACAAATATTAAAGCTTAGGTATTATTAGCTCTATGGGGATATCCTGGATATCTTTTTCCCATTTAAGATCAGTATAACTGTATGTTTTAGGAAACCAAGGAAAACTATATTTGCTGATCTTTACAATTGTTACTTAAGGAGACAATTCAATAGTGGAGAGCTCCCTAGATTTATCTGTTCATTGACAACTTCATATTGTGGGTCTATTGTCTTCTAATTTCTAATTCTTCAAAGAAATCTGGTATAATTTTTAACGATTTTAAATAGTTGTTCATGTTTTCTATTTTTATATTGTAAGGTATATACATGTGGATTTGTTTTTTTCTGTTTATATATATATTTGTACATTTTTGACGAACTACAAATATTTTATTTATATAATTTAGTAAAAGATATTCTAATCAACGATTCTAGTTTATTTTTTATAATTTGATGTTCCCAATTGAAGCCTAGGACGTACCGTACATAGTAAAACAACATAATTTTCTAACAACGTAAATTTTTATCAGCTCTCGTACCACACACTCCATCTATAAATCAACAAGCTATGAAGGTACAACCCACACAACCCCTGTATATACAATGCACGTTTTTTAACTACCGTTTGTTGGCATGTCATCATTACTATTCATTGGCTATGTACGGTGGTGATTGATTGATTGATTAGTTCGGTACCACCAGTCAGAGGCTTAGAGACCTCGGCACCTCAGCCTTTAGGCTTTTTGTGCTATTGGTTATACCGTTTATGTGAAGAGACCAGTAGCCCTTATCAGGCCCAACAGTCTTTTCACTAGATCCTCCTTGGAGAAATCCTCCTTTGGATACTCTAGTAATAGGAGTCTATATCTCCAATTTAACGTACATGACAACACTGCGATAATCTAGTAATGGTGGTTCCATACTCATTTTTATTAATTGCCCCTTCTGCTACGCTTGTGGTCTTCACGTATATTTTATTACCCCTTATCTACAATTTTTAGCAAATCATGAATCAACCTATTTAATTGGTGTATTGTATTATTCTTTTCTAGTTTTTTATCCGATAATAAACTTAAAAATTCTTCTGTGTTAATGTTAATTAATAAATTTGACGGTGAACAGAAACTCATGGCTCTTGCCCTAACGCCACCTTCACCCTTCACTAATTATTTGACTATTAACAGAGACAACAAACAATTATTGTAAAGAAACAAAATTCAAGATGAATCATCCTATATTTGTGAACATGAACCAAAGATTTCGCTTAAAAAATTTCAATTGTAGACTTAGCTTTCTCTATTGTTTTTAAGATGTCGCTGGGAGCAAATATTCTGAATATAAATATATGGTAATGAAACTGCATTAAATATTGCAATTTTTTCTTTTTAAATTTTTTTTTAACTTATTGGGAACAAATCACATGATATATTCTATCAAAGAATCACTATTTTACATCTATCTGATAACTATTGTGACATATATTTGATGTTACTTGACTGACGGGACTTCACATGTGTCAAATCGTTTTTGTCCGTTTTAAAAGAATTTGAGTTCAACAGTAATTTTAATTTATTTTTAATTTACTCATAACTTGTTTTTATTCCAGATGGACAACGCGGTTTCATTAAAAAAACTAAAGTCTAAAGTGAGTGAAGTGATATTTAATAGCTCTGAGATCTTAAAAACCGATAGTGATTATGATAATGAAGAAATTGAAGATTCTCCTCGAAGAAATGGTCTTTTTTCTATTACGGAAAATTTAAAGCACAAGATACAAGGTAAGAAAGGTTTTTATTTATTTTTTCATTTATTTAAACAATCTATTGATATTATTGAAATTTGTTTATGTAGATCGTTTCAATACCTATTATATTGAAAAAAATTATTATATAGCAATAAAATGGAGTTCTTCCTGTACCCATTTTTTCCATTCCTTTCTGTCCCTGGCCAACGCCTTCATCTCTCCTAATGTTTTTCCTTTATTCTTTCCAATTTCCTCAATCTGGTCTATCCATTTCCTCCTGGGTGTTCCTCTTTGTATTTTTCTTAATATTCCCATTTTCCATAACTTTCCTCGCAATTCTATCTTGCTTTATTCTTACTAGGTGGCCATACCATTTTAATTGTTCCTTTTTAATCTTTGATATTATTGGTTCTTGATTAGTTATGCTTCTGATTTCTTCGTTCCTTACTTTGTCCCATTTTGTTTTACCTGCGATTTTCCTTAAATGTTACATTTCCATTGCATTTATTTTTGTTTCCTGCTTTTTCTGCAGTACCCAGCTCTCACTAGCATAAGTTATAGTTGGTACTGTAATTTTGTTGTAGATTTCCAGCTTTGTGTCCATATCAATGTGTTTATGGCTTAGTATTGTTCGATTTAAGGAATAATATAATCTTGTTGATTTATTTGCTCTGTTATCAAGTTCTGCATCTATTTTCGCTTCTTCGGTTATGATACTTCATAGGTAATTATAAGTTGTTACTCTTTCTAATGTTTTGTGATTACATTTCAATTCCTTGTACTTACTCCCCTCTCGCTGTTTTTCATTTACTATCATTACTTTGTTTTTTTTTCTGTATTTCTTGTCATTTTCATATTTTCTATTTCTCTTGCCAATAAGTTGATTAGTTTCTGCATTTTATTTTTTGATTTTGCTATGAGTACAATATCGTCTGCATACAGTAGATTACTTAATCTGACCGGCACCATGTTTCTGTACCCTATTATCATGTCCAGATTTCCTTCTTTCTCTTTTTATTTCCTTCACTATTTTGTCCATAATAATGACAGACAATAGTGGGCGTAATCTTGAGCTTAAGCTAACCTTGTTTTATACCTTTTTTCATTAAAAACTCTTCCGATCTCTTACCTCCTATCTGCACTCTTACTTTGACAGTCTCGTATGTGCTTTTAATTATATTAATTAGAGCTTTCGGTACTTCTAAGTCTTCCAATACCTCCCAAATTTTTTCTCTTTCCACTGTGTCAAAAGCTGCCTTCAAGTCTATAAATGTTAAATATATTTCTTCTCCCGCTTCTATTATATTATCAATTAGCCTTCTTAAAATGTATATATTGTCATTTGCTTGTCGTCCTGGTCTAAAAGCTGCTTGTTCCTCTTCTGATTTTGTTTCTACATAACGTCTTAATCGGATCTCTATTATTCTCGTATATATTTTAAAGCTGGTTTGGGCAAAACATATTGGTCTATAATTATTGCACAGTGTTTGATCCCCTTTTTTATGTATTGGTATATATAAGGTTATTTTCCCAGTCTTTGGGGATTTTTTGAGTGTCCCATGCTTTCCTGCTTATGAGACACAGCCATTCTTATTCTTTTTCTCCTAACCATTTTATCATCTCTGGCGCTACTTCATTCTCCCCATTGGCTTTTCCTATTTTAAGTTTCTTTGTATCCACTTCCATTTCTTCTCTTTAGAATGCATGTTATTCATGTTCATTACATTCCTCTTCAACTATATTTGATGTTTTCTTCTTCGAACTATTAATAAATGTTTCTTCATAGCGTTCTTTCCAAGTCTTTAGTATTTTATTTATTTCGGTCTCCAATTCGTTATTTTCATTTTTTATTGCTCTTATATTTTTTCCTTTACTTCCTCGTAGTCTTTTTATTGCTGTCCAAAATTGTCTACTATCTGATGCATGTGTCTCTGACATCTCCCTTCCAAATTCTTTCCAGGACTCCCTTTTCGCTTTCTTAACCGCTTCCTTGACTATGTTTCTTTTGCCGTTATATATTTCCTTATCTTCTTGCGTTTTTGTTTGAAGGTATTTTTTCCATGAAGTTTTCTTTTCTTTTACTAATGTTTGTATTTCTTTGTTCCACCACTTAGTCCTTTTTAAATGTTTGTTGAAATTAATTCTTCCACATATATTCTCTGCTTTTTCAAGTATTATTTGTTTGAATAATGTCCATCGTTTTTCGAGTATCCATTCGTTGTTTTCATTAATCATTTTTCCGAATTCCCAGTCTGTTTCTTCCTGATATTTAGATTTTTTTCTGTGTTTCTTAATTTACTTATTGCAATTCTACTGAATCTTACTTCTTCTGTATTCATTATTTTTGCTTCATATTCTGCTACTATTAATCTGTAGCTTGTTCCCAGCTCAGCCTCTTTTCTTGTCTCTACTTTTTCCACCATATTTGATAGGTTTTGTGTATAAACTATGTAATCGATTAAACTTTTTGCATCTCTTTCTTCCGCTACAAAGTTATATTTATCTTCTAGTTTTTGTTTCCATATCGTATTTCCTATTATTAGATCGTTACTTTGACAAAAACCTATCATCTTAAGATCATTTGTGTTCGTTGTTCCCTCTCCATAAACTCCCATACAATCCATTCCTCGATTGTAGTCTTTACCAACTCTTGCGTTCCAATCCCCCATAATGATTATGTTTTCGTTTTGCTCTCTTATATCATCCACTACTTCCTGTAATTGTATGTAAAATTCTGAAACCTCTTCCTCTCCTGTTCCTTCAACAGGTGCTGTTCTAAGGTATCTATTGTGTCCTCCACTCTTAATTTATCATATATTATACTTGCTCTACTTCCTTTTTCTCTAGCCGATTTTAGATAGGGGATCAGTCCGTTTATCTTGTATTGCTTTTGGTAGATCCTCTGATATCCATATTTTTGTACTTTTGGCTTCTCTTATTATTTCTATTTTTTTCTCTTCTCTTGATAGCTCTAGCCATAATGGTCTATTTCAGTTATTGTCTGTCTCTTTTTTACCGATTCTTCTTATTTGTATTATATCTGCTTCCATGTTTATTTTGTTTCTTATTTCGCACGTTTCGTTCTCAGTTTCTTCTATTCCGTATACTACAAGGTTCTTTTTCTTTCTGTTTTTTCTAGTTGTACTATTTTATCCTGCATTTCGATTTTTTGTTCCATTTGTTTTTTAATTCATTATTTTCGTTAGTTATTTTCTTTATTTGTTCTTGATAATTGTCCATTTTTTAATCCATTTTGTTTAGTTTTTCGAATCCTCCATCATATCCTCTATCGTATCTGACATTGCGTCTCCCTGCTGGTTAAATACCAGAACCCTACTCTATTCAGATCCCAGCCCTACCTGAAGCTGACAATTATCAGTCTGGAGTAATTTATTCTTTTCAGAATTTCTATTATCCGCAAATTTATAACGTCCGATGTAGTCAGTTCGTCTCTGTTCATTTTAAATACCAAATTTAACGGGTCGGGTAGTCAAGCAGCCCTTAAAGCACTGAGTTTTTGCGTTATCAGTTCTAAAATGGTATGGGAATGTCTAGGCAAACTCGATGAATTAGGCGAGAACAAAATCGTCAGCTTACTGTGGTCTCCAGGACACACTAGAATAGAAGGAAATCTCTATATCTCTATATCTCTATATCTCTATATCTCTATATCTCTATATCTCTATATCTCTATATCTCTATATCTCTATATCTCTATATCTCTATATCTCTATATCTCTATATCTCTATATCTCTATATCTCTATATCTCTATATCTCTATATCTCTATATCTCTATATCTCTATATCTCTATATCTCTATATCTCTATATCTCTATATCTCTATATCTCTATATCTCTATATCTCTATATCTCTATATCTCTATATCTCTATATCTCTATATCTCTATATCTCTATATCTCTATATCTCTATATCTCTATATCTCTATATCTCTATATCTCTATATCTCTATATCTCTATATCTCTATATCTCTATATCTCTATATCTCTATATCTCTATATCTCTATATCTCTATATCTCTATATCTCTATATCTCTATATCTCTATATCTCTATATCTCTATATCTCTATATCTCTATATCTCTATATCTCTATATCTCTATATCTCTATATCTCTATATCTCTATATCTCTATATCTCTATATCTCTATATCTCTATATCTCTATATCTCTATATCTCTATATCTCTATATCTCTATATCTCTATATCTCTATATCTCTATATCTCTATATCTCTATATCTCTATATCTCTATATCTCTATATCTCTATATCTCTATATCTCTTTATCTCTTTATCTCTTTATCTCTTTATCTCTTTATCTCTTTATCTCTTTATCTCTATATCTATTTATCTATATATCTATCTGTATATCTCTATATTTATCATATCTATATCTCTAAATCTTTATATCATCTCTTTATCTCTGTATCATCTCCATATCTCTATATCATTTAAGAAGAAATATTTGCCAACTATTAGTATAAAAGGAATTTTTGTGGGGATGTGGCAATAATACCAGAGTGTAATCTTAAGAATTGATCTCCGAGCTTTCGAATATCATAGTATTCATTTTCTAGGACTAAAAACAGTATATAAAGTCAAATAAATTATATAGCACATAAAATTAAATAATACTTACACTTCTAGGTGAGATTATTGGTAAAATATTGTGAAAAAAAGTAATTAATAAATAAATATACAGGGTGTTTCTAAATTCATGCGACAAAATTCAGGAGGTGATTGCTCGTTTGAAATTAAGATGGGTCTTTCCTATAACAAAATTTCCTCAGCTCGGCCCTTTCCGAGATATCACCCTCATAAGGAGGTGACAAATTGATTTTTTATTTTTTTTTCTAAAATTTCAGTGAAGCTAGAAACTTGAAATTCTGTAATTTTCGTGCACTCGCAAAGGACTAACCACGGGTATTTTTTCAATATTCCTTTACTTTATTTCATATCAAAACTTTTTTTCGAGATGTTTCATGAAATAAAATTAAACTTGAAATCCTTGTTTTATTTAAAAACTTTTTTTATTCTTAAATTTTTTTCCCATACCAATAGCTGCAGAGAAAAAAAAATAAACACCATAATTTATATATTTTTTAATAAATTGGGTGGAAAACAGTAAAGATGTAAAATGTAATACGATTCATAATAAATGCTGGAAATGACAGAATTTCAAGTTTTTAGCTTTACTGAAATTAAAAAAAAAAAAAAAAAAATCAATTTTAGTCACCACCTTTTAAGGGTGATATCTTGGAAAGGGGTGAGCTGGGGAAATTTTTTTATAGGAAAGACCCATCTTAATTTCATACGAGTAATCACCTCCTGAATTTTGTCGCATGAATTTAGAAACACCCTGTATATAAAACTCAAAAATCAATATAAGTTTTCAAATTTTGTTTTTCTGAATCCAAAGGATATGCATATATTATACTTAAATTATTTAGATAACGAAACTCTCTGTTACACCCAAAAGATGCTCAAAGTATTATGAATTCATTAAATCGTTTTTGACATAGTTTAGCCGGTCATCATTTAATTGTTAATCGAAAGAGAGAATCGAGATTTATTTTTTTATTCACCCACGCTGCTGTTCTCTGACTTCCACCCACTGTTGTATTATATGAACTCTGACCTCTGTTCCAACAAAAACCATTCTTATTTAGGCCCTCTGGGGTTGGCCGCGCCTAACCCTATCTGAGAAAACCATAAGCGTACAGGCAAATTTTTACAGCAATTATAACAGTGTGTTTATTTGTGATAATTCCAGATTTACGTACTGGGAAGTTTGGTCCATGATTCTAAACTCCATTTAATTTTTTTAAATTTCAGTACGGTACGAGGATATGTGTCAAATTATCTTGTCAATCTTTATCTTTATATAACTTTTTACTTTTCTTAATAACTAAATTTTGAAGATATCCATCACTAGCGAATCAGTAAGATCGGAGTGTACATGTTGGTGTTGGAGTGTATTGTGTATGTGGAAGCCATGGATTATAATTTTACATTTTTGGTAACTTTTTATTTGATTAATTGGTATTTATTAGTATTAAATAAATACAATAAATATAAAATGTTGCTGAATCAAAAACAAGGAGATTATATCTTTAATTTGTAGTTTGGTACTGTCTTGTTTGTATTGTTATGACGAGCTTACCTTGGTTTTTAAAAGGATGGTAATAACTTCGTGTTAAAATATTACCTGCTTTACATAAGACAGGTTTTTCTTCTAGCATTATTTGTAGTACAAGAATAAGTGCCGAAATATTTATGAGTTTTAGATGAACATATATAGTAACCAAACTAGACACGAAATAGACGCTGGAATTTGTTTGTTTCTAATTTAAATTCAAATTTGATTGTTATCACTTACGATATATTAGAGTACGGCTACAGATTTTTTAAGTTATTTATTTTGAATTTGGTTGTCGTGGTTCTGACATTCAAATATACACTGAAGAATGCATTAAAATATTTATTTAATTAATGCTGCAACACAGAAAGTATTATAAAAGTTTTAAAGAAATCACCAAAAAAATAAATCGAAATGTTAATTAAATTACAACAGTTAATACATTAGGTGAACTTGACATTTACTGGATTCTCGTGCTATTTCAACGGTTTGGCTACATTGTCCAATTATGACGAAAAAATTCGGCCATGACCATGATATGTCATTAATTGGGATTTATGTTGTATCAGTTATAATTCGAAGTTATAGAGATGATAGGGGGGTTAAATCAGGTGACCTAGGTGGCCATTCCAACATTGGGCCTCGTCTACCTATCCACCGAGCAGGAAATGATTAGTTTAAAAACCGTCTTATATCGAGAGCGTAATGTGGAGATGTCCCATCTTGTTGAAACGCTAGCATAGCTTCTGACATGGTATCGTCATTTTCTAGTATTCGTGTTGATTCGGGATCAATAGCTTCTCAGAGTAATTGTAGATAAAACTTACTCAATAAAATACGGTCCAACAATATGGTCACCAAAAATGCCACACCAGACGTTCAATTTTTGTGGTATTTTACTATGAAACTCCCGCATCACGTGTGGGTCATTTTCTGCCCAATATCTACAATTATGTCTGTTTACTCCACCATTTAATGCAAATGAACATTCGTCGGAAAAGCAGATATTGTACAATAAAGCTGGAGTATCGTGCAGTCGTTCACTCATCAATTCACAAAACTGTAGACGCCGGTCGAAATCGTCTTCATGTAGCTCTTGGACTAATTTAATTTTGTAAGAATGGAATTTGTGTTTATGTAAAATTCTGAAAACACTTCTGCGAGAAACACCCACTGCACTAGAAATTTGTGATATTGACTGTGTTGTTCTTCTAACGTAAGTTGTCCAAAAACGGCAACTTCCGTAGCCTCGTTGTGGTTGGTGTTTTGTATTGGGAACTAATCCTGTTTCAAAATTTTTGCATTAATTCAATAACGCACTTATGTGTGGCAGTCCTTCCGGGATGAGCAGCATTAAACTGTTTAGCTGTGGCTCTTCGTAGTATAATCCTACAATTTCAATTCTATCTTGCAGAGTATACATGACTTTTCACTTATGTAATATATATTTTTGTAATCCTCTTGTAGAGGAGAATCCAACAATGCAATAATGTATAGGGTGCTCCATTTAAAAAATTGGAAGTGGTGACCATCGGGGGGAGGGGGCTGAAGCTGTAACGTCTACATATGAGCAAAAAGTGACGCCTTCAGAATTATGTGGGGTGGATAATTTTCATTGAAATTCTCTGTATATTTCTATCAAAAAGTAGAACCACATATTTTTTTTACATACTTTTTTTGTTCCATTTTATTTGCAAATATTTTTGAACTCACGAACGATAGAAAGTAAAAAAAAATTATAATTTTTTGCAGTTATATTTAAAATTAGGTGTGGTGGTTGAATATGCTAGATGGGGTAGCCCAATTTAAGAGAGAGTCCAAACGTAGAGAAAACGAATTTTATAAACTCGGCTTACCTGAATACTTTAATTCAGAAAGAATATATTGATAAAATATTTTATTTTTTTTTAATATTTTTATTGTTTGATTTTATGATTTTTGTTTTACCCGGAATAATTTCAAATTTTGCAATTTTAATAACTCTACACAGTGTACTAACCTTTTTTATGAAAACTCAGCTTCTCAGGGTTTGGGTTCATGGGTTTAATGTGTAAGAAATCTAATTACTGTTCTTTTTTTATGGGCGCCAAAATTCAATGTTATTTAAATACAATTTTTAATAAAGTTTTTAACATCTGATTTGGATTTAAACACTTTCCTGAATACGGTCCTGTGTACTCACCCTGAAAGTGCCCCAGTGATGTGTAACAGGTGTTCAATATACCAACTGATGAAAATAATTACTTCCAAATAATACTTGGGATGAAACAATTTCAAATTTATTTTATGAAAATTAATTTAGTGAACATAAATTAGCAAGATAAACGTTATTTCTTACATCAAAAAGGAAAATAAAACTTAACTAAGATGGTCTTTCACTCAACAATCACATTCATACAATGAAAATTAGTTTTAAGTATGCAACTTTTTATACATTAGTGTATTTCCAGTGATACCGTTTCAAATAAGCCAAAACGAAAAGCAAAATGGACGATACAGTTGAACCTGAATCTGCAAAATATCTAAGTTCCTTTTATATACACTCACAAGTAAGTTTTTTATTTTAAATTTGAAGTTTATTAAATACCTTTTATCTTCTATTAATGTTGAAAATTGAATAATCACTTCTTTCCTGTTTTAGACCGCTCTGGGCCTTTGTGAAGTAACCTCCAAAACGAAAAGCGAGACAACTCCAATGCAGAATGCCTCTTGATGAAATTTAATATATGGTTTATTTAAATTTATTTACTTACGAAGATCCCTCGGTGTTTATTTTCTTCAGGAACCGTGTTACAAGGTTAATTAAACTATTTTCACTATTAATTACATAGATATTTTATCAAATTTACAAACTTTTTCCACTGAACGAAATAATGTGCTTCTTGTAGAAAATTCATTTTCGAAAAGGGACGACGCTTTCTCTATCAACAAGTACCTAACAACCCATTTCCTTTTTCTTCCTTAGCAACAAACTGCCTACTATCTCTAAAAGTAAATTCTTTGTTTGATTGTCATTGACCAATCAAATTAACTTATAGTTGTTCATTAAATAGATTTTATTATATTCTTGGATAGATTTAATCTTTTTTAGAAGAAAGTATCATATTTTAAATTTCTAAATGAATTATTTAAATATAAATCTTTTATTAATTAAATTTTTAAATTATTTGACATATTCAATTTAAGTTGGTAATTTTCCTGTTCTAGCTGACAATTCTATGTTCAAACCTGTCATATATCAGATGATAAATACTTTCACAAGTGTCATAAATCTAATAACTGTATTAAAAGTTTTTCTATTTTAGATTCTACCATAATACGAATAAAATTTCGTAATGCTTTTGGACAAATTTAATTTTACATGAAGAAATTCAAGATAATACATAAAAACCATAAACATTCCCGTTTAAAGGTGAATCTTATATTTGATACCAGGTGATTTGTTTGAGTTTTCTTTATATAATTGAATTTTAGACTTTATCCATTGTATGTATGTACGAGGTACATTATAAATTTTGAATTGCTTCTTTGAGTTTGATTTATTTTAATTTGAATCATTTAATTAGTTCTCCTCTAATATTCTATAATTATTGAAGCTTTTATGTTAGAAGTAACTCGTGTCGGTTATGTACAATGTGTAGTTATTATTTTTCATATCAATATGTATGTACAGATTGCACTGGCGCGAGGCTTGTTGATAGGTTCATCACCAGTTACAATGCGTTTTAACAATGTGGGGCTGGAATTGTCTTGTTCTAGCATGTATTTTCAGATAATTCAGTACTAGTGGAACGACAACAAACTCAGTCACCATTTTCTTTATTTTAGCGATGTTAAGATCAGTTGAAGACGTTAATTGTTAGCCAGAGCGAGGCAAATCTCCCACCCCATATCGACCGCTTTTTAATGCCTCTTCGACTTTATTAAGGAATAGAAAATTTGTTATTTATTTCCTGTATTGTGCACGTTCATGATAACAAAGCAATGTTACAGTTTTCTTTGTCCTAGTTCATCCTCTTATTAATCCCTAAATTATCCCGAGTTCGTAATTTCAAAAGTACAATAATTCACCAAGAATGATTCTGCTTTTTATGCTTTTTAACAAGCAGTCTCGCTCTTACAATTTGTATAAATGATAGTTTATTATCTGGTGCAATATGCGTTTAAATTTTTGTTTCCGACTTTTGTGGGAAAATTTCAGCGGAAATACACTGGACATGAGAGTTATACTTTAAACAAACAATAATCATAACGTGAAAATGCATACTTGCTTTGCTGCATTAAATATTTTAAAAAATATTTTAAGATTATTTAGTAATAAATTTCTAAAAATGAATGGGTTTAGCAGATATCAGGATTTTTTCGATAGATCTTTGTCTTTGTTACGCTGAGTTGGCGTATTGAAATGTTCTAACAAAACTATTTTGAATAAAGAACAATTACAATACTGATGAGTTCAACTAAGAAAATTGGAAGTGTAATAAAAGCATATACGTCCAAAAAACTAGAACTTCGCTAAATACTAGTCGTTAAACTCCGAAATTAATCGATAGCGATTGATATCAAGAATGGGGGTCCCGAAACTCCCCAATTACATATTTTCCATATGTTGTAAGGCCATTTTCATAATCTACGGGGTCGAATTAGTGGATTTTCATATATAAAAGTGTCGGATAAATCTTAGTTCCGATTTTTAAATTTCAAAGTGAGGTTTTGTTATGATCGAAAATACACGCATCAAGTCAAAAAGCATGGAGCCCTCAATAATAGGAATTTCAAGCTGAAAATTTGGGTACACACTCAAATAATGGAAAAATATGGAAAAAAATCAGCAACATCGTATCTATAATATTTTGTACACGAGGGTATGCAAAAGTGAGAAGTTCGGACATTCGAAAAAAAATGGTAACTAATGATTTTAAAATTTTTTATGGACATTTTCGAAATCTACGGGGTTGAACTAGTGGATTTCCGTGAATGAAAGTGTCGGAGAAATCTTAGTCCCACTTTTGAAATTTCAAAGTGAGGTTTTGCTATGATTGAAAATATACGCATCAAGTCAAAAAACCATGTAGCCCACAATAATAGGAATTTCAAGCTGAAAATTTGTATACACACTCTAAAATAATGGAAAAATATGGAAAAAAATCAGCAACATCGTATCCACGATATTTTGTACACGAGGGTATGCAAAAGTGAGAAGTTCGGAAATTCTAAAAAAAAAATTGTAACTAATGACTTTAAACATTTTTATGGACATTTTCGTAATCTACGTGATCAAATTAGTGGATTTTCATATCTAAAAGTGTCGGAGAAATCTTAGTTCCGATTTTGAAATTTCAAAGTGAGGTTTTGTTATGATCGAAAATACACGCATCAAGTCAAAAAATCACGGAGCCCACAATAATAGGAATTTCGAGCTGAAAATTTGGATACACACTCTAAAATAATGGAAAAATATGGAAAAAATCAATAACATCGTATCTACGATATTTTGTACACGAGGGTATGCAAAAGTGAGAAGTTCGGAAATTCGAAAAAAAATTGTAACTAATGACTTTAAAAAATTTTATGGACATTTTCGTAATCTACGGGGTCGAACTAGTGGATTTTCGTGAATAAAAGTGTCGGAGAAATCTTAGTCCCGATTTTGAAATTTCAAAGTGAGGTTTTGTTATGATCGAAAATATATGCATCAAGTCAAAAAATCATGGAGCCCACAATAATAGGAATTTCAAGCTGAAAATTTGTATACACACTCTAAAATAATGGAAAAATATGGAAAAAAATCAGCAACATCGTATCCACAATATTTTGTACAGGAGGGTATGCAAAACTGAGAAGTTCGGAAATTCTAAAAAAAAAATTGTTACTAATGATTTTAAAAATTTTCATGGACATTTTCGTAATCTACGGGGTCGAACTAGTGGATTTTCGTGAATAAAAGTGTCGGAGAAATCTTAGTCCCGATTTTGAAATTTCAAAGTGAGGTTTTGTTATGATCGAAAATATATGCATCAAGTCAAAAAATCATGGAGCCCACAATAATAGGAATTTCAAGCTGAAAATTTGTATACACACTCTAAAATAATGGAAAAATATGGAAAAAAATCAGCAACATCGTATCTACAATATTTTGTACACGAGGGTATGCAAAAGTGAGAAGTTCGGAAATTCGAAAAAAAAAATTGTTACTAATGATTTTAAAAATTTTCATGGACATTTTCGTAATCTACGGGATCAAGTTAGTGGATTTTCATATCTAAAAGTGTCGGAGAAATCTTAGTCCCGATTTTGAAATGTCAAAGAGAGGTTTTGTTATGATCGAAAATACACGCATCAAGTCAATAAATCAAGGAGCCCACAATAATAGGAATTTCAAGCTGAAAATTTGGATACACACTCTCAAATAATGGAAAAATATGGAAAAAAATCAACAACATCGTATCTACAATATTTTGTACACGAGGGTATGCAAAAGTGAGAAGTTCGGATATTCGAAAAAAAAAAGGTAACTAATGGTAACTTTAAAAAACTTTATGGTAATTTTCGTAATTTACGGGGCCGAATTAGTGGATTTCCGTGAATAAAAGTGTCGGAGAAATCTTAGTTCCGATTTTGAAATTTCAAAGTGAGGTTTTGTTATGATCGAAAATACACGCATCAAGTCAAAAAATCATGGAGTCCACAATAATAGGAATTTCAAGCTGAAAATTTGGATACTCACTCTAAAATAATGGAAAAATATGGAAAAAAATCGGCAACATCGTATCTACGATATTTTGTACACGAGGGTATGCAAAAGTGAGAAGTTCGGAAATTCGAAAAAAAATTGTAGCTAATGACTTTAAAATTTTTCATGGACATTTTCGTAATCTACGGGGTCGAATTAGTGGATTTCCATATATAAAAGTGTCGGAGAAATGTTAGTTCCGATTTTGAAATTTCAAAGTGAGGTTTGCTATCATCGAAAATACACGTATCAAGTCAAAAAATCATGGAGCACACAATAATAAGAATTTTAAGCTGACAATTTAGAGACACACTTTCAAATAATGGAGAAATACGGAAAAAAATCAGCAACATCGTATCTACGATATTTTGTACACGAGGGCATGCAAAAGTGAGCAGTTCGGAAATTCAAAAAAAAATTGTAACTAATGACTTTGTTTAATGTTTGAGTTTACTTATCGAATGGTTAAAAGAGTATTAGCAGTAAATGCAGTGAGCAGTGTTCATACAATGTTGCGCAATCGTTATTTAGAAGATTTCAAGGAGGTGTTATATCATTGAAGTTCAATAATTCGTTTTTATTTGACAAAGTAATAGATAGCTTACTTCTTGCGGGTATTAAGAAAGTAAAATTGAAAGTTGTATTGATAATGCGTTTGATTAACGATGTTAAATTGAGTATTTGCAAATAAACTTCAAGTTTGCATTTTAAAACGATATTTCCGGTAGATACGTCCGCGAGTCGTTAACTTTTTCCTATCAAGATGGTCATAAATTGAGATAATCAATATAAATGTATCTAAATGGCCGCTACATATGATACCGTTGGAATAATGTAGCAGGAAGTGAAAATGAATTAATAATCCTGTAGAATTTTTAATTGATAGGTTGAGGTTGATTGGAATTATTTTTAAACATTCCAGTTAATTTTTTCTATCTCTCCAGTTACACGAATCCTTTTTTTCTCCCTTTAATTACATTTTTTCAAACTCATATTTTACTTCGTAAACGTTGAAGAAATAGTATTGCAATTTACAATCTTATATAACTAAACTCGTTACGTTACAAATCAAATAAATCATTGACCCTCGACGTTTTAAGATTATTAACATTCTTTCTATTGAAATTTTTGAAAGCACGGT
This sequence comes from Lochmaea crataegi, assembly GCA_947563755.1. Classification (NCBI taxonomy): domain Eukaryota; kingdom Metazoa; phylum Arthropoda; class Insecta; order Coleoptera; family Chrysomelidae; genus Lochmaea; species Lochmaea crataegi. The sequence continues at coordinate 28,084,092 of OX387423.1, read as the reverse complement.
CGAGAGTAGCAACATTATTTTACTGTAATGCTCACAAATAGCGTTACATTCAAAATAGAGAAGAGAAGAAAAAAAACGTGGATTAAATACGAGGACGCTGTTGTAACACAAGCTGCTTCTTTGGTAGTTGAATAATGAGGCAGGTTGAGTACTACGGAGGTACTGTTTAGTTCACAATTACTTTCAGCACCACTTGATCTCACCTATCAATCACAAGCGTAGAGGTAACTTTAAGAGGGGAACGTTTGTGCTGTAGTCGATAATTTCATTGATTGTTAAAAGCAACAAATAGGTGTCCCATGATTAATTGGTAAAAAGTCGGGAGTATACAATCTTCATTCCATTTCTTTTGCATATCGGTAGCTTGTGAGTTAGTTTTATTACGTACCGGGTGTCTGATTAAGAGAGGTAACCCGCTGTATCTCAGAAACTATTTATCGTTCAGCTTAGAGGAAAAAATCTGTATTTCAGACTCGCATACGAGAAACTGCTGGAAATTATTTTAAAGTTCCATACTTCACTGTTAGAGGGCGTAGTTCACAATAATATCACAAAAACATCATTTTTATATAATAAATGTACCGTTATAGTACCACAAAATTTGAATATTCGTAATCATTAGATCAAGTTTGCTCCAGTACTTTTTCCTCTGTTTTATGAAATAACTGGTAGGGGTGAGTGGAAAGCTGACTCAATAAAACAGTTATAACGTTTTTACTTAATTACAGTTACCTGTAAATAATTGTCATATTAGTACAGCGTGATCTATAGACGTCAAAAAATAATAGTTCAATACTATTAAATGCTTTACAAAATTAGAAAAATTAATTTCCACGAAGCAGACCGTCCACTAAGAAGCAACAACTACTTCTCGGGCTATATGCCCCGACAGACATTGAATTACACTTCTAAATTAAACGGGGTTGGTATATCTGTTAAGATAGAACCAACCATTTTGGTTTAGAATGAATAACATCTCTTGTAGACCGGTTTCGGCGTTTTTGCGCCTCATCAGCACAAGGTAGATGCTATTCGTCCAGAAGCTCTGAGAGCATAATCCTGGACTAGAGACTACGTTGATACCACACCAATACATTAGCCTCAGTAAAGGAAATGCTAAGAGTGCGATATCAGCGACATAATAACAAAAAATTAATCACGGTAAAAAACATCAAAAATAAACTACATTAACCTAGTAAATTTATCTAAAGATACTGCTCGAAATGGTTTCCATCTTCTTCGATGCAGATATGTAATCTTTGCGTGGTAGAAAAACAGCATCTTCTATTTTAGCCCTGGGAATACTCTCAATGGACATGATGACTGATTTTGAAAAACTGCTCCACAATGTTTGTACGCATAAGCTTTATCCAAAAAAATTTTTGTTTCTTGAAAAAATAAAGGTTTTGAAGAAGAAATTTACGTTTTTTAAAATACAATTCAAATTTCGCACCAAAACGCTAAAATAGTAATGGCGTCTGTATGATATCACACATATGTAAATACTTCAAATATTTCACAGTTTGCAAATTAAAAATTTATTTTGATCACTAATTTGAATTATTTTGCGTGATAGTCATGAATTATATAACGAGTAAATATCATTTAAACGATGCAAAACCCGAAGATACGATAAAAGTTCGAACGATATACAAAAGGTTGACGTCACACGTTTGTGATCGGCGTGTTAGCTAAAATGGCGGATTGTCATAATTTGTATTTATATTTTTACTAAAATGAATATAATCACAATTGTAATATATACAATTATTTCAACTGATTATTTCAATTATTCTTAGTGATTGTCATCATGCCTATTGCGTTTTGTATTCGTTGAATAAGATCTGCTCATTTTGCAGGTATTGTCTGAAATACTTTATCTTTAACTCGTATCTTCGCTTAGAAGAGCTTAGAAGAGCTATTTTTTTAAACTCCATTCTCTTTCAAGTAAACGATTAAAAAATATAGCATTGCATTTGATGATTCCCAAAATTGTTCAATAACCTCCACCTAGCGACCGTTAATACCTCTGGAATGGAATTGAATTCCCTTTCAAATGATACTAAGTTTGTCAAAATCCATAAAACGGAACAAAAGTTATAACAGTTTCATTGAGTCCACTTTCCCCCTCACCCCTACCAGTTATTTTACAAGATAGAGGAAAAAGTACTGGAGCAAACTTAGTTAAAATGATCTAATGATTACGAATATTTAAATTTTGTGGTACTACAACGGTGCATTTATTATAGAGAAATGATATTTTTGTGATATTATTGTGAATTATGCTCTCTAGCGGTTACTGGTTGAAATGGAAATCTGAAAATTTGTAATAAGAGGTATCCGACATTAATCTATAGAAAGAAAATACGGTCTAACTAACTTCCGGTTATACTGGAAGTTGAAGTCAACTTTGTTATTTTAAATGAAACACCCCGTATATTTTTAACTTTTAAGTACTATATCTAAGTCTTATGGTTCTCGAGAAAATAATTTTATAGAAAATTTTACTGGTATTTATAAACTTCAATAATTTCGTGATTAATTAATAGTTATTTAACCAACAAGTGTATTAATAAGTGCTATTAACAATCGAGATATTTTAATGCGCGAGCAAAACCCTATTAATACTCGTGTTTTGTAACTAGTTTTTCCATCGACTGTATAAGTTGTATTCTTTTTTCAAATATTTAAAAACTAAGAATATTTATTTGCTTCATTGGTAAGTACTGTCAAAAATCCATCATGACATTGAAATGGCACAGAGGTTCAAATGTCACTGTTTACGTTTTCCTTGAATTATTTTTTGGATGTCTTAACACTAATAATTATTATAGTTTTGTAGAATAATATAATAAACGGTAGGTAAGTAAAAAACTAGATATAGGGGAGACTCGGGCAGCCCCGATCACCTAAATTTAAGTTATTATATTACTTTAAATCTAATTGGATGCGGTTGATTTTTTATATACAGTTAAATTCACATATTACGCGTAGGTGTTTAGAAAAGTGAACTTCAAATAATGAAAATTAAAGCCGCAAAAAATTTAAAAAGCCCAACTTGCAAAAGATCGGTTTTGCCCAGTACCCCTGGGTAAAACCGATTATGCGTTAAGGCAAAATCGATCAGGATTTGCTAAATAATTTAAAATATTTTTTCTATAAATAAAACAAGAAATAAACTTCAAAAAATTTATTATCAAAAAAACTTAAACGTAATAGTAGTTTTTTATATACACTGTGTTCATTTGAAAAGGACCCACCCTTCATATTTCATAAATGGGACATATTAGAAGGAAATGCCGAAACACGTCAACTTTCAACTTGAGGGGGACACTTTTTGGCGCTAATGTCATAAACGTCAGATTCACCCCCTCCCTACTGGAGACCCCCCTCACATTTTTTCAAATGGCATTAGGTATCAAGTCACACCTCATTTAAAAGGTCTGGTAAATCTCTATACAATCTTTTTGTTTTGCCTTTGATACCAGCCTTCCGTTGTTATTTAATCGTTGTTTAAAATTGGCTCTTTTTCAACTTTTTTTGCCTGAATGTTAACGGTGATCACTTTGACAACATGATTAAATAGCAGTTTTTTCTTGTTAACAGTTGTCTTTTTACTATTTGTAAATTTTTTATTCTTTAAAGAGTCTTTCTATCATAACACAATACGGGGCATACGAAAAGTTGAAAGAAAGCCAATTTTAAACAACGATTAAATAACAATGGAAGGCTGGAATCAAAGGCAAAACAAAATGATTGAATAGAGATTTACCAGACCTTTTAAATGAGGTGTGACTTGATACCTAATGCCATTTGAAAAAATGTAAGGGGTGCCACCAGTAGGGAGGGGGTGAATTTGACGTTTATGACGTTAGCGCCAAAAACTGTCCCCCTCAAGATAAAAGTTGACGTGTCTCGGCATTTCTTTCTAATATGTCCCATTTTTGAAATATTAAGGGTGGGTCCTTTTCAAATGAACACAGTGTATATTAGTACGTTAATTATTCAAAAAATATTAACGAAAAAACAAACTCTGGTAACTTTCTAAACTTTTCATATCTAATCTAAACTTTAAAAAAATTGTTAACGAACACATAAACTTATGGTATCTAATAAATTATAAATCATTTTTTAGAAACAATTCGCCTATTTGATACTACTATATCATACTTGCACTCGTCACAAAAGAAAACTCCACTTTTGTAATAGGTGCATAATTTATGTGCCCATTTCCTGCAGATATTGCACTGGATCCAAACTTCTCTTGGACGAGTGTTGGAGAAGAGTCCTTCGCATTCTAAACATTTAACATCTTCTCCTGGAGATTCCTCTACAGGGGGCTTTGGATAAATTAATTTTTTATTGGTTGATTGATTCTATATTTGGTGTTTTCTTAATTCTGTCCCCATCGTCTATTTTTAATTTTTTTGTAGGAGGTCTGTTTTTTTGAAGAATTTGTTTTTTTAGTTTTCTTTCTGAGCAATTTCTTCTTTTACCGGAGTTGATGTTAAAATTTCCGACTTTTGTGTTTTCTCTTTTAAATCCACTTTTGGTAAAATCATTAAATTGGAAATCACATTGATCTTTTTTTCTGGTGGAGTAACGTTGTCTTGATTTATGGTTGTTGGATTAGCAAGTTTTTTCTCTACAGTTTTAATAATTTTTAATCCCTCTTTATATCGAACCAATTTGTCTTTGGTAACTCCGGATGGTCCAGCAAAATCAGGTGCTAAAGATGTTGTATTTCTAGGAGTTTCCGTTGAATCCACTTTTTTATTATCGGTAGAAGCCGTACTTCCTGCAGACATGGTCAGGGCAAAACCGACCAGGGCCGGTTTTGCCCACAATAAATACAAGAAAACAATAATATTTCAAGAGAACCAAAAATTTTTATGCGAAATAAAATATTTTGACAAAAATTCTTCATTAACGTGGAAGCCTACCAAGTATTTTACATTATGCAATTATATGTTTGAATAAATAAACTCATACAACTTACCTTTTCGGAACGAATTTATCTGCGTTTAACGGTTTAAGAGCACCAGTTTTGAACTAGCAATGTTGCAAGGTCTCATTTCTATTCGTGTTAAAATATTTTACTGATCGTTATTGCCCAGTAGATCGGTGTTGCCCGAGCCTCCCCTATTCTTCATTGGAAGTCAGTTTTACAGCTTTTTAGAAAATATTATTGTATGTTTGGTTGCCTATACCCCAATCGTTTATTAATAGAAAATCGTTCATTGATAGGGGGTCATTAATGAATGATTTTGTGTACATTAATATAGCTCAAAAACGCACGGTCGACAGAAAAATTATTTAATTCTAACCATCTATATCGTCCACTGTAAGATGGTTGAATGATATCTTAGAATAACATTTTCAATTTTTTATACTCAGTGAAAAATCAACGTTAATTTTGAATAATGAAAAATAGCGACTTTGGTATTAAAAATATTGAAGGAAAGGATATCACGTTAAGGGGATGAATAGGTTTGACGGAAAAAGCTTAGATTTAAATAAAAACTGACGTTTAACGCCTTTGCTTGAAATAAAGATTTTGCAGGGGGTTAAGACTTTTACTTATTTTATTTTTTGCCGCTTCCCACAGCTGATTTTCGCCTACAGAAATTACACCGCAGTTGGTAATTATGTTCAACTATTTTTATGCTGTCATTATTTATAATTTGTCATTATTTATAATAATCAATTTTCATTTTATGTAAAACGGTTTTCGAAAAATTACATTCTGCATATTATATCGAGTTAAAGTACTTTGAAATATTTTATGTAACTCGTAACATTTAACTGCAAAAATTCCTCAAATCATTCAAACATATTCTACGGTTTCATACTATAATTTGATATTTAATTGAAGTTAGAGTTCTCATCTACTGCATACATTTTCCAAGCAACAGTCATTAGTCAATAAAAAAGAGGCATTTGTAAGAAATGCCGCAGCAGGTCCGTAAATGGCCTGTTAAAGTCTAATCACAGCTGTATCAATTCATTTTTTGAAAGGGCTTCGATTAAATGTAGTTTCTTTCAATTTCTTACACAAATATGGATAAGGGTGTACCTAATACCAATGCCGCTGACAATTCTTCAATCCTTATTTTTATATATAACTACTTTGCCAATACCATGACATTGTTTTACTGAAATTAAAATTGTTAGTACATAACAGATTTTCGATTCATCTTTTTTTTTATTTGTCATTTGAAAAAGCAGATTCTATTTGTAACTTAAATTTTTACAATCCATGACATATCGTAACGCGACAGTTCGTAACCTCACAAAAGTCACAAATGGTAACGGATAATTCGTAACGCCGATAATTCGTAACGGCGTCAGTTCATAACTACAACTATTCGTAACGGTATAATTCGTAACGCTAATTTAGTTTTTCTTATCATTTTACTGGATTTTACAAAAATGCATTTAGCATACCTTGTATACTTTCCTACACTAAAAATAGTGGTATTTTTTTTCAAGACCACTTTTTGCATATTTTTGTTAATATGACAACCAAAGAATATCTATTTTTTTTAAATTTTTATCCTGAATTATCACTTTAAAGTACTAAAATTAATTCTGAATAATAATGAAAAAATTGGAACCACTTCGATATACGTGTAATTCAATGTATATCGGGGCATATAGCCCGAGAAGTAGTAGTTTCTTCTAAGTGAACGGTTATTGTTTTTTGAAAATATTTTCAAAACTTTGTGAGGCGTTATAATAGTATTAAACTATTATCTTCGATATCTGTTGGTAACAAGCTTTACTAAATACTAACAGGAAACTGTAATAATCTAATAATGTATTTATTATAATAATATGGTTTCCACGTTAAAAAAAAGTTATTGGCGTTACGAAATATACCGTTATGAATAGTTGTAGTTACGAACTGACGCCGTTACGAGCTGTCGCGTTACGATATGTCGTGTCAACAATTTTTTAGCGGAGTCTGGGTTCCACAAGGCTCAAACCTTGGCCCACTTTGGGTTCTGATCTTCATTAACGATCAAAGTCACTTCTGTATGCCGACGATTATAAAATATTCAAAGAGATCAATGACAAATGATTATCTTGTTTTGCTATATGATTTGAATGAGCTTTATAAGTGGTTTCAGACACCAATCAACAAATATAAAGTTATTCTACAGCAGTATATTTACACCACTATACAAGCTAGGAGATGTCATTATTTATTGCTTTTTAAAGATTATCGACCCTATACAATGATGCTTAAGTGGATAGGTAGATATAGATGGCAGTATAAGCCAACGATATTACAGTGACTATATACAAGACAGTGGCGACAATGCAACTAAGCCCCGCCCCTTTCGCCATATTGAGGCAAATTTGAATATCAAATGCATATAATTTTAAAAGATAAAACTAACAATTTGGAACAAAAATACATAAAAATATACATTATCTCTTGGATTTTGACAGGAAATGGGTATCTTTAAATAAAACACAATTTTTATTTTTTTACCTAATTATATTTGGTATAATAAGGAAAAATAACAAAACAAAAAAATAATAAATATAAATTGCTTGTAAAGTATGATGGGGGACAAATCATGAAAAAAATTATATTGCTATAGGTACAACTGTTAATATCTTCAAATATAACCATAGATTCAGTTAATTATCAAATAAAATCTATTAATAACAAATTCAACGACAGAAATATAACATATATTACTCGATCGGTTCCCAAATTACATTTTCATCGTCAGGATTATAAACTAAAAAAATTGATATAAATATAATTTTTGATGTGTAATTTGTTTTTTATTGATTTTATTTGATAATTATGCAAAGCTTTTTTTTATTTCATAACAAGTTACCTGCTAATTACTTAAAACTATATTTTTTTGAGGCGGATTTAAATTTTTTATAACTAATTTTCAACTTGAAAACAGTGAATCTTTTAATTACGTTGTTCTTTACCTTTTGATTAAGGAGAGTTTTGAAAACTTCTTATATATTGTTTTTTTTAACCTGCTGCACCTACACAAGCAACACAAGTTTTTGAAGATTTCACAATACTTTTTGAAATAGATCCTGAAATATTATATAATGAATTTAGTTCGCTGAAATTTAAATTGTATGAGAGTCTTTAATTCACTTGGAAGCATCATACAATGTATTTAAGGCCTTAAGAGAATCCAAAAATCCCCCAAGAAACTCCTGTTCATCTTCTTCGTAACTACTGGTACTTCCGCTTTTTAAATACTGTGATACATATATTAATTTCAAGTTATTTACAACTTTATTATGTCTAAGATATGACTGCGCATAGCTTCTTTCGTGTGGCTCTTACAGTTTTTTTCTATCGATAAGCAATACGTTTTTCTCTTCCATACAACTTCTTGTACCTGTTTAATTTAAGCTGTAACTGAGCTATTTCACTCATTGGATATTAACGGTGAGGGAACTGTACATAAACTGACTTCACTCAAACTGCTTTTAGATATCGACAATTGTTGACCTGATTCTACATCCAAAGCTAAATTTGAAGTAGATGGTTCTGGTAATTCCTCTGGCACAGTCTCAACTAGAGCTAAATTTTCACCTAGAACAAATTATTAAACTATAATGGCAACAAAACATATTTAATAGGGTAAAAACTAAGAGTTTTTTCATTATTATGAGGGGATATGTTGTAATTACCTACTTACCCGACAAACTTTTAGGTTTTTTTGGAGAATAAAATTATCTTGGAACTGGGGATTTCCTTTTAGATTTTGGTTTCACAAAGGAAAATATTGTAGGAACAGCATTTAACTTTAAAATTTTCTTGCCATCTACACGAGGTTTCTCCCACATTTCAGGAGCAAAATGAATCTTAAACAAAATCTTACATTAAATTTTATCTCAATAATGACTAACAATAATTTTAAATCAGATATAACAATTAGCAGTCGAAAAGCAAATGCTTCTACCTACCTCACATAAACACGAATAGTCTGTTGGAGTCCACTTATCTCTTCTAATTTTAATAAGCCATTCTTTTCTTCTAGATGGACCTCTAGGAAAACATTTCATGAGAAACCCTTTTTTAGCAGAATTACTGCAATGTATTGCAGCACAGCCCGGCATTTTCAATGTTATTATCTAGAAAAAAATCAAAACTTGATGAATAATATACAATTTCTAGGGTTAAGCAAGCTAGCTTACCAAATTTCACGAGTTTTCCGATTCGAAATAAAATTATTTATAGGTCCAAATACAAGTCTTCCAACTGTCTAAAGACAAAACACCTCTTTTTCACTGAATATTCACCAAAAAAGCACAAAACCAATCATTCTAATCACAAATTTAACAAGCACTATAAGAAACTTCGTATAAACCAAAAGTAAACAATGAGATTTTAGCCTCAATATGGCTGCCAAACTGTCAGCCAATCAAAAACGGGTTACCCTATTGTCGCCACTGTCTTGTATATAGTCACTGTAACGATATATTTTAAACTAAACTATAATAAAATTTTGAAAATTAAACTTTTTGTATTTCTTTATTTTTTTGTATGATTTTATTTGTTACTGTAATCACCAGTACATCACTGAAACATGTAAAAATACTCTTCCTGTTTGTTTTTTAAATAAATAAATGAAATATATAATTGCATTTTTACCGTGTATTATTTTATATAATTATTGGGTGACTTAGACCCATTTGCCCCCAACTATTGCCGCCAGTGGTCATTAAAAAGCCAATAAAAGTTACCGTGACCTCTGCCGCCGAGCTACCTGCAGTCAATCTGCCGAATCATTTCTGGTAATGAATGCTTTCAGAACAGTGAATACCGTGAAGATTAATGCTTCAAGACCAATCTTCTGATATTGTGACCTCTCAATACGCCTTGTAGATCGCATTGTATATGTAGGTATTTAGAAAGAAGTTATTATTTAATGACTAGTAGTAGATTCTTAACTACATGAACTAACTAAACATCAGCAAAATGGTTAAAACAAAAAACTATAAAACAAATATATGGAAAAGATGGAAAAACTTTATTATAGGCCAGTGGAATACTTTGATTTGAAAAATCTTCATTAAAATACTGAGCTGCGAAAATATATCGTACCAAGGCGTTATTTTAGAGATGGATGAATATGTAGCCGTGAAATTCTGGAACAATAAGCGAGTTCGGTAAATATATCCGAGATGCGACGAATTTTTTTGTCACGTCACCACAGATCAGACGGAGTAATTGAATTAAACGATCGGTATAGACCACTATCAGTCAAAAGTATCAAATGTCATATTAGTTTATTTTTTTTTTCTGTTTTGTTTCAGTCGAGTGTGTGATAAATTCAGATTAATCGCTTTCAACTGCCAAAATTCTCAGAGTAAAAAGATCATCATCCGATCGCTCCGATTAATTTATTTTCCCTACATCTAGACGTCATAAACGATCGATTCAGATTAATTAGATTGGTCTGAGATTAATACCGAACGCTACTAATGAATGTAATGTAATCTGCATTTTTTAGAGCACACGTCAAATTTTTTTGACTTTTGCGTTTGGCATACCGTCGCCATCTTGAATTTTTTTAACACGTTTATCGCCATGACACCTCACGTTTGGGTTTCAGGGCTTGTGGTCAACCAGGTTCTGAAGCCGTATGTAGGATTTCACCATGTGCGTTCAATCGCCTGTGGTCCAATCGCCTGTGGCCCGGCGATTGAGCTTCAAATTACACTGCAATATATGTAGTATATTTAAGAAGGGCCTGGGGGACCCTACAAATGAATGAGCCCGGGAATTTTTGTATTTTTATTTATAAAACTGCATTTTATTGCTTGTAAGAAAACGCCTGGAGTATTAGAACAAAATGTTCATTATTAACCAAAATAAAGTCTACAAAAGTTCGACAAAAGTGCTTATTCTACTTCTTGTGAAAATCTAGTTTTCGGTTCTTTGACTTGGGCTACTTTTCTACCTTGTTCGACGCTCAATTTTTCGTAGCAAGTCGCACATTTTCGACGATCTTTGGACTGACATTCTTCAAGAACATGTCTTGGATTCTCGTCTCTTGGTCGTTCTGCTTCATTTGCTTCTATGTGCAATAAACTTGCAGCAAGATTTTCTCTAAATTCGGTTATAGACATTTTAGCTTTAGTGACATTTTTATAAACAATGTAAGAATTAACCACAGTAGTACCAAGGAGTATCTCGAAAGCTAATTTGCGGTACCATTTGACACCTTTAAGTAAAGGTGAGGAATACGATTTCAGTTGGTCGGAAAGATCTATAAATGATTTACTGGCATTGTAATCGTATATTATGGTGGGTTTTTCCTTTTCCTTTCCTCCTTTTTGGTACTTTGTCATTTGGGTTGTGTGAACTGTACTAAGGCATAATACATCACGCTTGTCATGTCATTTCAAGACTGTTACTCCAGTATTACTTTCCTTCGTGCAAATTTCACCTTTATTTAGTTTTTGAGATTCCACGTCTTTAGGATTATTTTTCATATCTTTTCTGAGTGTACCGACCAAGTAAGATAACATAAAATGAGATAAATATGGGGCTTAAGTGCTTCTAAGAGCCTCTCCACTACGATCTTTGCAGATCTATTGTGTATGCCCTCCTGTTATTCTAGAGTTCCTTGTCTAGACCCGTCCCTATTACTAGACGGATGGCATACCTCAGGTCCTCCATATATTGGGAGGGTTGTGGTTTTTCCTCCCCTATCGTTGAAAACCTCAGCCTAGTCAGGCCTTCGCTGTAGCACAGTATGTGTACTGGGGTTTCCTCATCTTCTTGGCAAAACCTACATATGGTTGTTTCTGCCAATCCGATGTTGTTCATGTGTTTTTTAAGTCTACAATGCCCTGTAAGGAGCCCAACCAGGATCCTGATTATTTTCCTATGCTGACTCAGTAGATACTCCGTGAATTTTGGCGAGGGTTCCTTGATGAACTCTTTGGCCTGCCTCATTTTTGGCGCCTTGTTCCACCATTCTCGAGACTGATTTTTTATCCAAGTGCTGCTATTTGTTTTTTGCAGCGCTTTCGCTATGCCACGGAAAGGTTCTGGGACAATCGGAGCACAAGGTGCCCCTTCTCGGTCTAGTGAGTCTGCCTCTTCGTTGCCCTTGTGAACTGAGTGGCCTGGTACCCAAGCTACGGTCAGTCTATTACGACTGCCCAGCTCATGTAGCGTCTCCAAGCAGTCCCAAACAAGTTTGGAATTTATCTGCATGGAGCTGATTCCTTTTATAGCCGCCTGGCTGTCGGAGTATATGGCAATGGTCTTTTTCTCAAACTCTTGCCTTAATATCTCCCCTGCACAGTGCAGTATTACTGCAACTTCTGCCTGGAATAACGTCACATGTTTACCCAAGCTCAGTGAGACTCTTATTTTTGGCTTGGCTCCTGCTCCTGCTCCTGCTCCTGCTCCTACACCTTCCTCGGTTTTTGAGCCATCTGCGTAGCAGGCATTTCTGCATTAATTGAAGGTCCTTCCTTCCATGCCTCTCTGCCTCTTATGACTGTTTTGAAGTTTTTTCCGAAGCTATACTTGGGAATCATCTCGTCCGATGGCATTCCCATTATGGGGTCGATATCCAATTCATTGTATAGCTCGTTACACACCTTACCGTGTAGCCTACTAATGGGTGCTTGCCATCTTGTCAGTCTATTAGTGATTGTCCTGGCTTCACCTTGTATGTAGACATGGAGTGGCGGCAAGTTCAGCAAGACTTCTAGTGCGGCTGTTGGGGTTGTCTTCATGGCTCCCGTGGTAGCCAGGCAAGCTTTCCTTTTGATACCACTTAGGATCGCCCCAGCCTGCCAAGTATTTGGCCACCATACCACCGAACCATATGCTACCATGGGTCTGATGACTCTTGTATATAGCCATATGAGCATTTTTGGTTGTAGCCCCCAGTTCTTTCCGCACATTCTTCTGCACAGATTGAGGGCTATCGTACCTTTTTGTATTATTTTCTGTAGGTGTTGATTCCATGTCAACTTGTGGTCAAATATGACTCCCAAGTATTTTGCCTCTTGGGCAATTGGAATTTCCACCCAATTAAGAACTGGTGACTTCATTCCACTCAGTACTTTCTTCTTGGTGAAAACAACTATCGTGGTTTTAAGAGGGTTTACAGTTAGTTCCTCCTCTTGGCACCATTTGTTGATTATGTTTAGGGCAGTTTGTGTCTGCTCCGAGACTGTACCTGCGAATTGCCTTTTACAATAATCGCGGGATCATCGGCATACCCTAAGCAATACATGCCTTTGGATGTCAGCCTCTTCAGTAGTTCGTCTACAAGGATAGCCCACAGAGGTGGTGATAACACCCCTACTTGCGGGCAACCCCTGCCTGCTCTAGCTGTGACGGTGGTATCGCCAATGATTACCCTTTTTTCCCACCTGGCTTTTATCCACCGACACAGAGGAGAGGCACCCCCTTTTTTTCTAGAGCTTTGGTAATTGACAGTGTAGATGCATTATTGGATGCACCCTCAATGTCTACAAAAGTTGTCATGGCTATCTCTTTGTCCTCTAGGGATTTTGTTAGTAACCTGTTGAGATCATATCCACAGTTTCTGCACCATCAACTTACTCGTTTAAAAACAGACTTGATCGAACGCTTTTAGAGCACCTATAGTTTCTTTTTTTTTTGGTATATTTGTATATATTGCAGTTATTTTTTCTTTACACATGTAATTATCTTTTTTTTGGGCACAATAGGGAACTGTCCCTCTGCCCTTGTCTAAATATAATAATAATAATAATAATAATAAATCCAGTGCTAAGTCTGTTGACTTGCCTGGTGATACGCGTATTGTCGCTCGTTGAGAGGGTTTGTTGTCTCTCCAACGTTTTAAGCAGGAGGGAAAGGACACTAGACTGATTGGACGGTATGATTTGGGTCATGCCATTTAATCTCCCTACCTTGGGTATATAAATGACTCTCCCCTTTTGCCACTCCGTAGGTATGTATTGAATAGCTATACAAACCTTGAATATCCTACAAAGATGTGGAATTAATATTTCCTGTCCCTTTTTGAGTAGGATGGGGTAGATTCCATCCTCCCCTGGGGATTTAAAAGGTTGAAACTTGTTTATGGCCCACCTTATTCTATTTGGCCTTGATATCTCTGTAGCAAGTTTCCAGTCCGAGGCATTTGACCTTTTTGGCTTGCTTTGCGAACTATCCACCACTGCATGGTCATTCAGAATTGTTGCGGCCGGAAAGTGTGCCTTGGTTAGCATTGATATACTTTCCTCAAATGTTAAATGTGTAGGTATCGTGGTCCTTTTTTAGGAACCCTACCTTATTCACAGTACCTTCCTTTGCCAGCACCTTGTGGGTTCTAGAACATGTGGGGGTATCTAAAACCTCCTTACAGAACTTCTTCCACGATTGCCTTTTTGCCTTTGTAATCTTTTTGTTGCACTGCGTAAGCGTAGCCTTATATTCGGCACAGTCTTGATTGATTTTTGCTGTATTAAAAAGCCTACGTACTTCCCTTCTTAGGGTTTCCAAGTGTACCGACCAAGTAGGTCTTTCGGTTTTGAAGTTCATGTGCCAAAGCAACACTAGTGTAATAGTTATCTGTAAATAAAATTCTTCCTAGATCCAAGAGCGATGTCATAAGGGACATTACAGTTGAAATTGTGGCAGGTTTATCTTCTTGCTTATCTTTTCCGCAATAAATCCGTATTGCAGCACAATTTATAAAGTTTAATCCCGAACTTGAATCGTTTTATTGGCTAAATGATAGCCTCCCTCTAAAAGGGACAAGGGTTTCGTCTATACAGACCGATTTTTCTGGAATGCATATTTCCTGATATTTATTGTACAAAATATTCAGAAGTGGACTAAGTTTTCCTAGTCGGTCGCGAGCCATAATGTTTTCATTATCGTTGAAATGGATCATTCGGAGAACCAGTTCAAAACGATATCTTGACATTCGAGATGATATCGCTATACAATGGATTTTTTGACCAATAATCTGTCATCCTTGGCATCTTTTTGAGGCCCATATACAACACTATCCCAAGAAAAGTCGTAATTTCTTGCTTATTTGTATCTTTCCATCTGTTTAGTCTTGAATTTGCGGGCAGTGCTTTATTTCTTGATTGTACGGCGAATCTGTTGGATTCTAGAACTATCAAATCTAGAAGCTCGTCGCAAAGAAAACTTTTTAAAAAATCGTAAGGGGTTTTAGTTATGTAATTTTGACAGATGTCATCCGCAATTCCCACATATGGCAAATCAAAATCAAAAGCTTTCAAGTGTTGACCAGTAGGAGGAAGCCACTGTAACTGGAAGAAATGGGCAAAGCCGAAGAAAAGAGAAGATCTGACCATTGGAAAGATCTAGTAGTACTTAGGCAATCAAAGATTCTTCTGCGTGACTACAACCTGTTGAGATCAAATGAATGCATAAGTCAAAGTAAAACTGCACTAAGAGTTTTAACAGGCATCCTTACGGGACATTGTCGCCTGAATGGGCACCTGAAAAAGCTGAAAATAGTGGAGGAAGAAGAATGTAGATTCTGTGGTATGGAAGAAGAAACCTCCATCCACATACTTGCGAACTGCACAGCAATTCAGAATTCTAGGGCTCAACACCTTGGAGATTTCTGGATAGAAGATGGACATTTACCTAAGTTAAAGCCTGCAGATATCCTAAAATTCCTCCGGGAAATAGGACTAAATAGCTACTAGTCTCTGAGACTTTCCTCAGAAACTAAGTAGAAGTAAGGGGGCACAATAGATCTTTTAGGTCTCAGTGAATGTCACCCCAATTTACATACATACATACGTACGTACATACAAAGGCTCGGAAACCCAAAAAGCGGGATTCATTTTCAAAGTGTTATTTTTTCTTGTTTTTAGGTAATATAATGAAAGAAATACAAAGACTGGTAATTTCTATGCAATATTTATCAACTGAATAAATAATATTTCTTTTTGCTTGGGCAAGTAAAAACTTTTTTTAATCTCCATTTGGGCGATTAACGTGTTAAATGTTAACCCAGATCGAGTTATATATCACGATATATAACGTTTGTATATAAGCACTAGCTTAAATTAATGTGATCGTCGGCTTTTATTAAAAATTTACTGAAATCTTGTTTTTTGGCGATATCCTTTCGTACTCCTTTTCAAAAAGCAATCCAATTTGAAGACTTTCTGATGTCAACATTTTAATTGATATAGGTTGTTGTTCGTAACATAGAATCATGACTCCATATCGTCATTGAATAGTTTTGCTTTGTATGAAAACTAAGCAAGAAGACCTTTTCTGATATGCTTTTTTCAGTATTTATCTTTTTCATTTATCAGCTTTTGCAACTTCAAACGTCTGAAGGTAGGAAACACTGTGTTTTTTGCACACGATGTACAATATGTACATACGCTTTACAGGTGTCGTGCCATTTGCGTGCAAGGGTCGGCGGTTTGACACCAGGGGCCCTATTCACTAACTTGTGTGAGGGGTCGTCTAGGAGCTCTCTCTTACAATTTAGCTTTACTGCGCATGTTACTCTCCTGAAATGATAAAATTCTTATTCAGGAAAGGTAAGAGAGTGCTCATATACTCCTATACGAGTACTCTACTGAGTAAAACCCAGAGAATTGCTTTGAGACTTTGAGTGAATAGACTTGCGCACATTGTCTTTAGTCACAGAATTAGATAGATAAAGGCCAACAAAATGAAAATTGAAGATTGTAACCGTCTCTCCTCTTTAGTCCCTATGATTAAATATTAAATGCGTGTTTAGTTTTTGTCGTTTTTGGAGTAATTGTTTATTTTTATTGTTTTTAAAATGGATGATGACGATTTAGTGATGCGAATGCTAATAGACAATGTCTATCCTGTATTTACAACGTCAAGATCCTTTCTTGGTCTTGTCTGATTTTAATTTTATTAAGCATTTTCGCCCAAATAATGACACTTTAACAGCTATTTTGGATGAGCTAACGATATTTTTGCAAGATCACCAAAGAACATCTGGTTTAAGTTGTGAATCAAAAGTTAGGAACATTGATTTTACTGGTCTGTAATTACAAGCTTCATCTTTTTGCGCCTCACACAACATTTTTTTTCAATGAGTAACAAAACGCGCAACTTCCACTCTTTCTCACATTACATCCCGTGGGAAAACATTTCTTCTCAAACAGAGTGTGGTCATGTTTATATTTTGCAAACCTACTAACAGTACATTAGAACTAATAATAGGTCAAAGATACTCGTTCCACTTGGCAACGCTGTACAAAATGTATTAGACGAGTCGAATAATCGTGAAAAGGATTTTTAAGGACCATGTGAGCGATGAGTGAGAGAGTACTCCTATCGTTGAGTAGTCGTGCACGAGCACTCTCACATGTTACAGAATAGGGCCCCTGGTAGCAAAAGAAATTTCGGTAGAGTGCTATTTGCGTACACCTACCTGAATAAATATTTTGCTGTTTAGGTAGGTATACCTTCTTCAATAATTTTCCTTGCCCTTCTCGATAAATTACGAGAACTTCTAACCTTCTTCAATCATTTTCCTTGCCCTTATCGATAAATTACGAGAACTTCTAACCTTCTTCAATCATTTTCCTTGCCCTTATCGATAAATTACAAGAGACACTTTACCAAATATAGATAAATAATCGCTTCATGAACACAACATGATAAAGCACAGAAATAGGTCTATTTAGATAGGTATACGCAAATGGCACTCTGCCGAAATTTCTTTTGTTACCTGGTGTCAAAACGCCAACCCTTGTATGCAAATAGCACTCAATAATCCTTGTACGCAAATAGCACATACGCAAATGGCACTATTTCCACTTACGCGGCCATTTTTTGAACACTGTATACCTTCTTCAATCATTTTCCTTGCCCTTCTCGATAAATTACGAGAGCTTCTAGTCCCACTTGCTAATGATACGATAATCCCTCTTTCGGGTAGTTCCAGGTGATTTGAGGAATTCAACCCTAGCTCTTTACATCTAGTTAGTTATTTAAACATATGCATGTTACAGCTGTCAATTCAGACATTTTCACTGATTTATTTTACAGTTAGATGCCATGAAAATATTTCGAAAAATTCAGGCTCTTGTCATCGCAATCTGTCAAAATGAATCTGTAATGCTTTTCTCTCATAGCAGTTTTTTCGTATGAGGGAAATTTTCAGTTATATTCTGTTTAAATTGGCTTTAGTTGTATTCTACAGGTATATCACTAAAACATTGTCTACACTTCACCTATTACGATGCTCAAGAAGCATGAATGGCATCAAGAGGCATGAACCTGTAACGTTTGATGGGTTATCAGAGGCACGCGACCGCTCGAAACACGAGCGCATCCAAGGGGACCCTCTGGTATATATTTTTTGGAAAAAAGGATACAAAAGTAAAAATATCGACCATAAAGTTGAATTTTAATTTTTAGTCGTAATTGTACGAGAGATGGCGAATAATGAAAACATTCATAATAACTAATTTTCACCACCTTTTAATAGAGGTTCCTCTAATAATGAACCAACGGTAATCCCCTGTCATAATTTAATTACAAAATCTTTGAATCTAGGTGAAAACGTTTCTCCTGTTTGTCAGCTCGTCTGTCCCCTTGTGTACAGGCGATGCAGGACTTTTTTTTAAGATATTCTACCGATCTATCTTGTTTAGTTCTCGAAATAATTTTGTTGTTGCTGCGCCGCTGGCCGGAAATCACCGACACGGTTAAGGAAGGTAACCGAAAGGTATACCGGAACCGTGCACTATGACTTTTCTCCTTTTTCTTTAAATACAAACAGAGGGGTATCCGTTAACAAGTAACCAGTGAAGAAAGATGACTACCGACCATGACTCCTCGTGTGCGCACGATCTCATGAGGCGACTGTCAATTGTTTTTTATATCCGGCTAACTTCGTTTTCTAATTAGACGGTGTTGTAAGGTTGTTAGCAACGCTGTGTTATAATTAATTATAACATGGGTTGTTAGCAAATTAGGATAATTAGAGTTTTTATCTTATAACCTCAAATTGCTTTTTAAAAAGCGTTTGTATGTTTATCAATAGAATAGGGATGTGGAAATTTTTTCAGCTCTTACCAGTATTCATTATCGGCTTGCTTTATAACAATTGGAGTCGCAGAAACTCCGGTGAGATGTGACCTTGAGAAGGTCTGCGCTGAATACAAGCGCAAAAACTGTAAAGTGGAAACGAAAAATATTGGTTGACTCGGTATCTGGTCCTGAGGATTTAATAATAAAAGTTTATAAATCCCTCATTGTACAGTAAACAGTAAAATTTAGATACTAAAACTAAATATTATTTTACCAGCCAAACATTTCAGTTGTAAAATATTTATAATATTAGGCAAACGAGTGCTATTTTATCGGATTAACCACTACCTGATGTGGGTATTTCTCTTGAATCAATCTTGTTGGTGTTAAGTTAAAACGAAATATCTGGGAATGGAGTATACTTACAGTCTGTTTGAAATAGAAAATCTAATTTAACATGTAAAACCCTTACCGGGTGGGCAACTGAAACTCCAGAATTTTAATATTCAAATCTTTATTCTTTTATTTGCCTACACAACCCTGTACAACGCCGGTATACAATAAAAATACGATCTTCGGGTCGCTTGTGATTGCAGACATAGCCGTACCTTTAGGTAGTGTTCTCAATAGGTATGATATTAAATGGAAAACATTATTGCGACAAAGATACAATATCAATTGATAATAATACGTTCATTACAGAGTCAATTATAATAAAATTTATAATAATCAATAACGATGTTTATGTATATTTTTAATTGCCAGCAGTTCTTTTTTAACATATCCTCTTTAAATGTAATTTATTTATCTAAAAGCCACTGAATGATTTCCGCTTTCTTCCAAGCGTATAATTTCTCACATCTCCATGATAAGGAGCGTTGTCCAAAACAATTACGGAGTTGGGCGGAATTAGTTATCATTTATGAAAAATAGTTCTCAAAAATATCAGCATTCTTATCTTCGTGATAGCCTCCGGTGATAATTGACTTAAATGCTAACAAACCATATTTCAAAAACCCATCTGTACTTCCAATATGCTTAATTATCTTTTCCATTTTGGGAAATTCTTTTATTGATCGCAAATAATTAAACATATTATCTTAACTCGAAACATTAATTGTTAAAGAGAATTTAACAATTAATTTTCGATTTTAACAACATAAAACGTAAGCATATTGTTTAAATATGTAGCGACGTTTACTACCCCCATCAAATAATTATTCGATACTAAATCGCAGTTCGAACACCTCGCACATAACTAACAAATTTTGGAAGGAGAAAGGGCGGGGTTTCTTACATTGGTTCTGAATCCAGCTGTCCAGATCAATACTTGATATTCATTGAAGTGAACTTATAGAAATGTTTTGTTGATGGACTATTTAGATCGGACAATACATTAAATCCCTATCTTCCGTTTGTGTTTGAATGTATCTGTATATCAAGTGATATATATCAGGATACATATCATGATATATATCTGATATTTATTGATTGATATATATCATTTTCTTATTTTTAAGAAATAAATACCGGAGCAAAAAATCTTTGATATTTTGCGACTTGCTTAAAAACAGTGTGTTTCGTGGTTAGAAAACTTACAATTCGACATTCGGGGATTCATTCCCCGGTTTTTGTTTACTGTTTGCTAGGTACATCAGGCAGACAATTCACAATTCGTGAAATCAAATTGGTATTAGCACATGTCGATGTAATTCAGTATGGATGTTCTGCCCACATCCTTAATTTACTTCCAGAAGACCTTAACATTCCAGGGGACACAGAGCAAATTTTGAAAGTTATACAATACTTCAGAACCGAGCATTCGCCTGCAGCATTTTATAATGAAAAAAAGGGAAAAAAACTAGTCATGCCTTAGGAAGTCCACTGGAACACTATGAACGATGGAATTAAGTCATATTTGGATAACTGGGAAATATTGGTACAGTTATGTCAAAATCATGAGGAAGTTATTGATAAAGACATTATTAGAATAATTAATGACATCCACATTATTAAAAAATGCAATGGATATCATGAACCGACTTAATCCCATTCCTGTTGCATTAGACTGCATGCAACGTGATCAAACTACAATTGGAGTTACAGTAGAAATATGGCATCAACTGGAAAAAGATTTGAAAGTGAAAGATCAACCAATTACGGTAAAAAAGCGTTTGTCAAAAGAAAAGATATGGCATTAGGATCACATCATTATTTGGCGAATATGCTGGATCACAGATTCTTAGGACAACATTTAACACAGTTTCAAAAACAACAGGCTTTCGATCTTCTAAATTCAACAAGCCCAGAATTTGTTCCGCTTGTTATGGCTCTTACTACAAAGTCTTGTCCATTTCCAAAGTATTTATTTTCTGCACAATTTCAAACAACAAATCCATTGATTTGGTGGAAATCGGTTGCAATTCCTGACTCCGGATGGCTAAAAAAAGAATTCTTACAACTATGTGAACAGTGCAGTAGCGACAGCAGCTGGTTTAGAAAGAACTTTTCGAGCTTCGGAATAATTTAATCCAAATTAAGAAATCGTCTAGGCAATGAAAAAGCGAGTAAACTAGTATTTATTTTTAAATGTTTAAATCAAAATACCGACATAAAAGCTAAAAGCATGGACTGGATCTCCTCAAATGATGAAGTAGTTGGCTAGTTGCCTTAAGTGAAGATGATTGATGATATTCCTCTTTCACGATTTTGCGTTACTTAAAAATTTATCAAGCGACAAGTTTTTTTATTATATATTTTAGGAAAAATGTTATTCTTTATCTTCGTTTATCTCGGAACATAATCAAAATTTCTGATATATATCGGATATCACGTCCGATATATATCCGATATTTTGATATTTATATAAATATCATGATATTTGCCAACCCTGGATTATTGCTCTCTGCCTTTTTCAAATAGAGTAGTATGATTATCTGAAGAGTAGCTGCATTGCCAAAAATGAATTTTGTCAGAAAAATTGTCGATGTATCACACTCCATAGTAGCAGCATTGATATTGAATATTGAGATTGAGGCATTCTAGTACATGCACCACCCTAATACGTAGTCCCTTAAGGGCCAGTTGTACTTTACTATTTATGTATTCGCTCTCAATAATTTACTTCATTACAGTTACCTGTAAAAATTGTCATATCTTAGTAAAGCGTGATCAACAGACGTCAAAAAATAATAGTTTAATACTATTATAACGCTTTACAAAATTTGAAAAATTGAATTACACTCCTAAAGTAAACGGGGTTGGTATATCTGCAAGATAGAACCAACCATTCTGGTTTGTGATTAGAAGGAATAACATCACTTGTAGACCGTGTGGTATCAACACTAAGTTCAAACGTAATCTGGAGAACATCGCTTCCAAAATTGTATAACAAGGGAACAAACTGGGAACAAGTTCAACATATAATAAACACCAGTATAAACCTAAACCACAGAATACAGGAACCACAAAAAGTCGACGAAGCTGTGGAATACTTGTCAAATATCATACAAGAAGAAGCCTGGAAATCAACGCCAATAAATCAAAAGGAAACAGCTGTAATACGCAATATCCCCCTCCACATAAGGAAACTAGTTATTGATAAAAGGAAAGCCATAAAAAAATTGCAAGCAACCAGGAATCCTGGGGATAAGACAATTCTGAACAGTTTAATCCACCGTATCAAGAACGCCTTAAGTCAAAACAGAAACGATACTTTTAATTACTACATCTCCAACTTATCACCACAAGATAATACAATATGGAAAGACCCTAAAAAATTCAAGAGACCCAGTGTGTCAATACCCCCATTAAGAAAACGTGATGGATATTGGGCTCGCACAAATGATGAAAAAAGCAACACGTTTGCAGAACACTTAGCTAAAGTTTCCACCCCACTTCCATCAAATAATCCAATAATAGATGTCGAGGTAGAAACCTACTTAGAATCTGCCAACCAACTATAACCTCCCCTAAGAGCAATTACCCCAGCAGAAGTGTACAGAGAAATCCAGTTGTTAAACACACATAAAGCTCCAGGATACGATCTCATCACCGGTAAAGTAATAAAACATCTTCCAAGGAAAGCCATCGTACTAACCACCAAAATATTCAATAGGATACTACAAATTAATCATTACCTAATACAATGGAAGTATGCACAGATAATCATGTTAGCGAAGCCAGGAAAACCTCACCACGAACCCAGCTCATACAGGCCAATTAGCCTACTACCACAACTATCCAAACTCTTCGAAAGAATCCTTCTACATAGAACAAGCGAAATCATACCTAAAGAAGAACTGATTCCAATTCATCAATTTGGATTCAGAGAACAACATTCGATAATCCAACAGTGTCATAGATTAGTGAATAATATCAAGCAAGTACTAGAACAAAAATAATCATGTGCTTCAGCATTTTTAGACATCCAACAGGCTTTCGACAAAGTATGGCACCAGGGACTACTGTTTAAAATAAAACAAAAATTACCTCATCATATTTTCCATCTACTCAAATCTTACCTAAGTAATAGATACATACAAGTCAAAGTCCAAACCTCCTTATCAAATTATCAACCCGTTATATCAGGCGTTCCCCAAGGAAGTGTCCTTGGCCCTTATCTATACCTTATGTATACTGCTGATATTCCAACTACCGACGATACTCTAATCGCTACCTTCGCAGATGATACTGCAATAATGTCTTCAGATATAGACCCTACAAGAGCATCAGAAAAGCTACAATACCACCTAAATCTTCTACAAGAATGGCTACATCAGTGGAGAATGATAGTCAACAATGACAAATCCGCACAAATCACGTTCACCACAAAACGAAGTGTCTGTCCGCAAGTGACCATTAACAATATGCCGATTCCATTGAAAAGAGAAGTCAAATATCTCGGACTACACTACTACGATTACAGCTAAAAAAACACAACTAAACTTAAAACTCCAAAATATGAACTGGTTAATCGGCAGACGTTCACAGTTAACAGTGGAAAATAAGATACTTATGTGCAAAACCATCCTAAAACCAATATGGACATATGGCATAGAGCTATGGGGTTGCTGTAAGCCATCGAACACTAAGATACTGCAAACGTTCCAATCTAAATCACTTCGTATAATAGCTAATGCTCCATGGTTTATAAGCAACCACACATTACATTCTGATCTCGGTATTCCCTCCAACAATGAAGATATTCAGGCATCAGCCATAAGAAACAAAAACCTCAATGAAAATCACCAAAATCCACTAATATCCAACCTTTACACTGATCCAATGGAACGGAGAAGATTGAAAAGACGCTGGCCAGAAGATCTCATAGAGTGATCTACGGAGACCCATCAGTGGATGGTGCAGGCCTCAAGTCATTTAGCTTGAAACCATATCATTTACTTATTACTGGATATTTACTGAGTAGATTGGAAATTTGCAATATTTTAGTAAAACGTGATCAATAGACGCCAAAAAATAATAGTTTAATACTATTATAATAATTTACAAAATTTGAGAAATAATTTTCAAAGAACGTTCACTAAGAAGCAGCAACTATTTCTCGGGCTATATGCCCCGACAGACATTGAATTACACAGTTAAACGGGGTTGGTATATCTGCAAGATATTTACTGAAGTTGATGTATTGGTGTGGTATCAACGTAGTCTCCAGTCCAGGATTATGCTCTCAGGGCTTCTGGACGAATAGCATCTTCTTTGTACTGATGAGGCGCAAATACGCCGAAACCGGTCTTCAAGTGATGTTGTTCCTTTTAATTACAAACCAGAATGGTTGGTTCTATCTTGCAGATATATCAACCCCGTTTACTTTAGAAGTGTAATTCAATATCTGTCGGGTCTGCCTGTATAGCCCGAGAAGTAGTTGTTGCTTCTTAGTGAACGATCTGTTTTTTGAAAATTATTTTTCAAATTTTGTAAAGCGTTATAATAGTATTAAACTATTATTTTTTGACGTCTTTCTCAATAATTTTCTTTCGTTGGATTGCCAATTGCATTAGTAGTTTCAGGGATCTGGAAAATATTCCACAATTCGAAGATATATGTTTTATATTAGACGCTGCTGTTGTTAAATTTGCCTTGATTCCTGCTAAATATGCCTTCCAAGAAATCGTCCACTTTAGAGTTATTGTGGAAAGTTTCAGAGACCAGCAGTTCCTTTGGTCCTATTCCTTGTAGAAATTTTAGAAAATCTGTAGGTTTCGGCTTAGGCAAGTCTTTCTCTTCTATCCAGTAGTCTCACAGGTATTGTGCCCAAAGAAGTTGTAGTGTCATGCGTTTTGTAAGTATATGTAGATAGAGTTTTCTTCTTCCATTCCACGGAATCTAGATTCATCCTTCTCCTCCAGGAGCCATTTAACGGGCTTGTCCTGTTAGGACACTTGTCAAAACCCTTAATGCACTCTTACTCTGGCTTATGCAATTTTTAAATTTCACTTGGGCGTAGTACCTAGCTTTGATTGTCTTGGTCCTACTAGATCTCTCCAATGGTCTTATTTTCTCGTTTCTTCGGATTTGCCTTCCTCTTGGGGCTGATACCGCAAAAGGGTGAATCCTAAAAGGTGAATGAGCCCATCTTTCAGTTAGTCTAGTGTGCCCTGAAATCGATAGTTGTGTTGATGTTGTTTTTGCATAGTTCATTAAGTTTTCCTAAGCATTCCATTGCTGATTACACAAGGGCTTTAATGGCTGCTTAACTATCCGACGTGACGATAATCTTCTGCCATCTATATATTTTACAAATCTTCAACTGAGCACACCAGTGGCGGCTCGTGGTGAATATTTTAAGGTGTTCTGCAATTTTTGAAAAAAAGTTTTCCTTGTAAGGGGGTTGTCTCCCATCGATTTTATTGTCCTTTCTCCGCCTTCCTTGTTGAAATATTGGATTTCTGGAAAGAATGTCAATTGCCACACAAGAAAAATAAGAGTCACGCACTAAGTACTACTTCGCTAACAAAAAATTATTTCTTATAAGTTAAGTCTATTCGACGATATTTTCGGTTCGCAAAAAATAAGAATCTCTAGCCACTACTTTTCTAACAAATTATTCCTTATAAATTATGTCTATTGTACGTTCTTTTCGGTTCGCAAATGTTGTAATCACTTTGTCATTAAAATTGTCTATTTCGGAGATAATTTTTTTTTCAATAGAATGCATGGAAAGAGCTGTTTAACGATCTTCGGTTATTGAATTTCTAAGAAATGTTTTAATTCGTTTCAGTGTTGAAAAACATCGTTTGGCCTCTGCTACGGAATGAAATCGAACCGTACCGTATGCCTCGATGCGCTGGACTAAATGCAGCGATTTTAAGAGGGAAAATCACGCATGACCACGGCTTACTTTTACAGAGTCTAGGGGAAGAAGTGTGCAGAGCACGTTGGTACGGCCCAGCTATATAAAATATCAACGATCGCGCGAAATAGGTTCGATATTCCACTGGTGGACTTTATTTACGCTTGTTTGTTATTTCAGATGTGGCTTGTGTTTTTTTATCATTATGACAATGCGAATGCCTTACAGAATATATTATAAATTTTATATTTGATAAAAGGAAATATTTTAGTAATTAGATTTTTTGGGAGCACTGCAGCGCTTATGTGCTAGCCGCCACTGGAGCACACTTTCCTATGGCGTGAATTTCTGCTTGAAATATGCTCGGGACTTCTTCCAAACTTTCAGAGTGACTGGCTTCTGGCCCTACATTGCTTTCCCTTCTTTTGTATCGAATTGACATCTAGGTACTAGTTATCTAACGGGTCAAGCACCGATAAAAGACCTCCTGCATAAAATATGGCTGTATAACGGGGAAACCAGCTGCAGCATTTGTGGTATGGAGATCGAAACTGTAACCCATATCTTATCTAACAGTGAGGCACTGGACTCAAGGGGATAAACAATGGCTAATGTGCCTCCTGAAACATATGGCACACATCCAATGGATCGTAAACTATGCTTTACGGGGGGAAACTGAGTGGGTGTACTAAATGTGGGAGTGGAGTACAATAAGCCAACAGGCTGCAGTGCTCCTGAAGCCAGATTCTTGTCTGAGGGAGTAGAGCATCCCTAGAAAACATCTATTTCGTCTTCATCTTTCTTGTTTACTTCAGTCTACTCTTCTCCCTCAGTCAAAAATTCATTCCCAAGCGAGAGAAAAATAATAGAAGAAATAATGGACTTGAAGAACAGTTGTCGATGAGAAACGGCGACCTAATATCATAACGGACTCTGTAATCTGTAGGATGTATGTTATTTTTATTTGGGTTAACATGTACTCAATGAGTACCCACTTGAAATTTGTTTATCAATAGGGAAAGTAAAAATGCGGTTATATATCAACTTTCGATTAACATCTTAATCGAAAATATGTAGATGTAGTAAAAGTTACAAAAGCGATCTATTAATACTGTAACATTTACCACGCCCGAAATAAGTGAAATCTAATACGATCATTGTGAAAAAAAAAAAATAAACATCTGCAGTATATCTTGTCAAAAACGATCAGACATAATTTTTACTGATTTGCATAAACAATTGACAGTAACGATTCATAACCGTCCGTAAAACTTTCAATATAAATAAATAAAATATGGAACTTATCAATTACCGAAAGAACAATTAATCCTACCGTGGCTAATTGCAACGCCTACTCTTTTCGACCAAATAAAACAACTGTTGAACAACATATTATTCACATCATTCACTCTCCTTTCGTATACGCACATAGCTGTAGTCGGAAGTTTTTACGTAGGCGTCCAACGAACAAATGCAAAATACCAAAATATTGAATAAATGCTGCAAATTCAATTCATGTGTAATAAAGGTAAAAGTATTAAACCGGAAGCAACCCCATAAACAATTCCAATTTTTATAGAGAATTGCAATTAAAAGTTGGTCCAAAAATATCATTAGCAAGACATTGTTTAAATAAGTCAAAACACACGTTTTGATAGTCTAGGCGTCACTTTCTGGCTCGAGATTGCCCTGAGAGCCTGACTGTTTTACTATACCTACTCTATCTGTATTAGAGAATTATGGCACTTTCTAAGATACTGACTGTCACTATTACTGATCGGTCTAATTTATCGTGTAAAGTGAGATACGGCACTTATAATTTTGTGGTGGGTGGTGGTTATTTTTATTTTATTCTTTTACCTATAACCTCACTTTTCTGAGGTTTGTGCTTCGTTCTTTGTTTATGTTTATCAAGTTATCTATCAAATATTTTACTTTTGGAATCTCTTGGTGATCTTCACGGATTCGAATAATGGAAGAAATATTACAATCTGCCATTATAGGGGGTGCAAATGACGAGGATATAGAGTTTGTAATATTAGAAAATGTCCTAATTGACAGGAACAATATACGAAATCAAAATAATCAAGATGCTGCTAACAATTTCACCTTGGATGTTTTTTCGGATGAAGAAATAAAAACATTATTTCGGTTTAGAAGGCAAGATATTCCACGATTAGCAAACATTTTGGGTATACCAGAGGAAGTGTGGACACCGAGAATAATTAGAGTTCATAGTATGTATAAATAATTAGGTACATCTTAAAATATGTAATTTTTTTTATTTCTGTTATTTGAATATTTCACTGTGTATATTTAACTTTTTCAGATGTAACTGCAATGTGCATATCACTTAGAAGATTAGCTTATCCTAACCGATTGCAAGATATTGGTCCAAAATTCAATTTATCTCCTCAATCCATATCAGAAAAAATGTTTACGGCGATTTTTTAAATTTTTAGGCTGTTCGTGCAAAAGGACGTGCAATGAAAAATTGTTGGGGGTTTATTGATGGTACAGCCAGGCAGATATGTCGCCCATCAATAGACCAAGAAAACTACTATTCAGGACATAAAAGATATCATTGCCTTAAATATCAGTCCGTTCTGTGTCCAGATGGGATAATTGCCAGCTTGAAAGGAGCATATCCAGGCAGAAGACACGATGCTGGTATATTTAGGGAATCATTGCTTAATAATGAGTTAGAGCAAGAAGCTGTTTTTAGGGAGGATCACAAGTTTCGTCTATATGGAGATCAGGCCTATGGGTTAAGGGAGCTATTGCTCTCTCATTTTCAAGGCAGACCTGAAAATTTAGAACCTCATCAACAACAGTTTAATCAATCAATGAAAACATTAAGAGTTTCAGTCGAGTGGAGCTTCCAAAAAGTGATTGCACAGTTTGCCTTCCTAGACTTTAGAAATAATCAAAAACTTCTCATGCAAGAAGTATATTGGTGTTTAATAAAAAAACTATTATATTTCTACGAATATATGTATTTATTTAATTTGTGTGAAAAATTAAAGAAATAAACTCATAAATTTTCATAATTTGCAACCTTTAATTTCACCCTCTGGCACTGTCTCTAGTCTCTGGAATAACTGATCAGTTTTTGCTGCGACAAAAACACTTAATACGCCTAAATAGAGTCTAAAACAATGCAAAACACACAATGCGACGTTATTCCATCCAAATACGCGGAATCTCACGTTACAACTCTCCCAAAGGGTCAATGGAACTCGGAATCACTCAAAACTCCTCAATTCTACTATAAAGATCACAAGATAACTTAATAATTGACAAAATCACTCAAATATACCTTAAAACAAGAACTAGCTTGCAATTCTACCATTTTCCATGCTCTACCTCTCAAGTACAGACAAAAACACGTAAGAACTCTCAATAAAGTCTAAAACATCGCAAAACACACAATTTGACGTTATTCCATCCAAATACGCGGAATCTTACGTTACAACTCTCCCAAAGGGTCAATGGAACTCTGAATCACTCTCAACTCCTCAATTCTACTATAAAGATCACAAGATAACTTAATAATTGACAAAATCACTCAAATATACCTTAAAACAAGAACTAGCTTGCAATTCGACCATTTTCCATGCTCTACCTCTCAAATACATACAAAAACACTTAATAGGCCTAAATAGAGTCTAAAACAATGCAAAACACACAATGCGACGTTATTCCATCCAAATACTCGGAATCTCACATTACAACTCTCCCAAAGAGACAATGGAACTCGGAATCACTCAAAACTCCTCAATTCTACCATAAAGATCACAAATTGACAAAATCACTCAAATATACCTAAAAACTAGAACTAGCTTGCAAATCGACCATTTTCCATGCTCTACCTCTCAAATACAGACAAAAACAACATCAGCCCTCTTTTATTCAATCTCAAGTTTAGTCATAACTTCTTTAAGATAAAGATCCATTTTTGCCCAAGAAGTATTTTTATCTCTTCTACACTGATTTTTCTCTCCTCCAATTTTAATTCTTTTGATTTTCTTTCGTCCTCCTGTGTATTTCTTTCAGTTAAGTATGAAAGAGCATCTCTTTTCAAATTACTG
This sequence comes from Lochmaea crataegi, assembly GCA_947563755.1. Taxonomy (NCBI): domain Eukaryota; kingdom Metazoa; phylum Arthropoda; class Insecta; order Coleoptera; family Chrysomelidae; genus Lochmaea; species Lochmaea crataegi. The sequence goes on along the minus strand of OX387423.1, from coordinate 28,053,647 downwards.
ACCGCCCTTATTTTTATCAACAACTACGCATGCGCACTTGTCAACAATGCCAAAATAAGGACGCTTTTATTAGTGACTGTCACTATTTGAACCTGCCGTAATTCTCTAATATTTCTAGAAGTGTCAACTGCAAGTTTATTTATTCTTGCCGCAACCAAACATACAGGAGCACTTGATGTTGCCAACACAAAATAACTAACTCACACTGAAGCGAAACCTTCGTTTTTATTAGAAACAACCCCGATACTGTCATTATTGTTTATGGTTGCTGTGTGAAAAGTTGACACCCCACGCCACTTGCCACACGTATCAATTGTTCAATCAGCTGTTCCTATTCCAAAAATTGTGGCATCTTTATGGTTTAAGGGGATGGGCTATTTCTGACAGTAAACCCCTTGCAGCTATTTTCCATTTTAAGGACATTCGTTAAACTTAAGCCAAAGCTTGTTAATCTGAGCTTCTCTTTCTTCTACTGATCTTCTTTGGGGACCGGAACCATTTTGCCTTATCAGCATCGATGTAATATTGGTAAAAATAGGCAAAGTTGACAAAAGAGATCTGACCATTTGGAAAGATCTAGTATGACTAAGACAGTCAAAGATAGTCCTGAGGAACTACAGTCAGGTGAAAACACAAACAAAGTCAGACTGCACTAAGAGTTTTGTCAGGTAAGCTCAAATAAGTGGAACAAGAAGAATGTATATTTTGTGGAATTGAAGGAGAAACACGACATGTAGGATACTGCCGGATAGAAGAGGGACACTTACCTAAAACTTGCCCAAACCTTACCTCAACAAGATCGAACTAGTGGAGCAAGGATAATGTAGATTCTGTGGAATGGAAGAAGAAACGTCCATTTATATACTTGCGGCATGTATATCACTACAGAATCCTAGGGCACAACACCTAGGATAAAAATACGATCTGGTTGGGTGCAAAGGACCAGTGAAAATGATAGAAAAGAGTTTTGTTTTTAGAGAGATCTGATTTGATTAAGACTGGCCCCGGATCGCTAGCTCTTTATAATAATTACGGTATCTTAGATAGTTTTATAATAGCTTTGTTCCAACTGGCGTTAGAACCGTTTTTGGTAGGTATCGTTCGCGCAAGTGCTGTATTTCTTTCACATTCCAACTGAGCTGAGTATCGTTCTTGGGACTGCTTGGGACGGTATACAAACTGTACCTTTTGGAAGGGGTGATAAAGTTGATATGTCCATCCCAAATTCGAGTTTGCGCACTATACAGTACTCGAATCGATTCCAGTACGGTTCATAAATGCCAGTTGGAACAAACCTATTAATTCGTTTTTAAGTTAGATTATTGTAGTGTCAAGTTGTTTGAGTGTTTTTGGCTATTTTAATATGAATGGCATTAATTGATTTAATAATTGCTTCTGAAAGAAATATCAACATAATATTCAAGCATATTATTATTGTTTCAATAATTTCTAATAATGATAATTGTTTCTGTAATCGCTCCCGCACAAGTGGTCATCTTTGCCGAGCACGTTAATGTAAATAAAATTATTTGAAACACACACATACTTACTTCTGTAGTGCTTATATTTTATATAACGATCTCTCAGTTGAAAGATTGTGCTTTTTTAGAATCCAAGACGCAGGTTATGCATGTGTAAATACGAAACATATCTATAGTTAGTAGAACAAGTAGCCACGCCTTACCGATTGCCGAGATTAAAGATCTACTTGAATCCTTGCAGCCCCCCCTTTACTTATGTCGCTGTGTACAAAGTTAATTTCCACAGCTAATAAATTCCTAATTTTTTTACGGTGATCTAGCTGGCTGCCACCGAACAATGGGCAGTCGAGCGCAATCCGGGGCATCTGCGTCGAATAAATCAAGGCGGCAGAGAGAAGTAGGCGGTACCTTTTGCTAGCGCGGTGGTGGTTCCGTGTGGTACCACCGCCGCGGTTACCACCGCGCGCGGTATCTATCTCCTCACAATAGCCTACTTGACTTTTCTTTAGCGGCTTGTATCTTTCTTTTCTTTGGTAATGCCTGGTAGACGGTCACGCCGATTTCCTACCAGAATATGAAATCGGTACTACAATGCATCATACGTCATAGCTAACTTGGAGTCGACCGTAGCGGTGTCGGTGCTAGAGGGAACCGTAGCCGTTCTGTAATAAATGAGAACCTTTAACCTTTTGGATTGTATTCAGGTGGATTGTAATAACCATGTTATGTCGGATGTCCTTACGAACGGGGCTCTCATTATTTTTTTTACGATAACAATTAAAAAATACCGATACAACTCTAATAAAAATAATACTATTTTCACGTTCTTTAATTTATATTGTTGCGTAATGAATAAATCTTGAAATATTACTGATAATAAAAAATAAGAATCCTAACCGATTTGTTCATAGTGCACAAGTTCGTCTAATAACTTTGCAAGGATCCACTAATAGTAACTTGAAATACAATTGGGCTGATCAATTATGACAATGTCTAATTAATTATTGTAATACAGAAATTAACATTAATGATATAAATCCAAATACGAAACTCAAAATACTGTCTAGTTATGTTCAAAAAAACTATGAGAAAGATCTAAACAGAATCCTAATTAGTATTCGCCATCCTCTCTATAAACACCTGTTACAAAGAAATCTTATTATTAACTATAATTACCTAAATGCTACAATCCCTTTACATATTGTTGGGAAAAGTATCTGGATCACTTAAAACCACTTATTTTGAAGAATTATCATAAGATTAATAAAATAAAAACATAATGTAAGCTTGACGTTCATTTATTCTCCTCATAACCTGCCATACTTCTAATAACTACTGACTAATGACCACTGACAATTGACATCATATAAACACCATAGATATCTACGCCATAGATATAACAGATGTAAAGAGCATAAGGAAGTTACAACAGTTCGGCCATCCTGACATTTTGACCGACCTCGCTCAACACTAACAGTACATAGAAATTAATAAAATAAAAATATCCAAATTCTTATCAAACTAATCTTAATTATCTAATTTTTGATACAAACAAGTCATAATCGATAAAATAGACATAATGGGTAAATAATTTGTCACAATCAGGTTCAGTACCTAAAATGATATGGTAACACTTCTTTCTCATGAATACAATTTTGTCGAAGGAAAACATAAGCATAAGTTTCATAAACATAAGTCACTTAAGTAAGTATCATAAGAATAAACATCATAAACATAATATTCATCAGCATGAGTATTTTCACAAATCATAAATAAATTGGCATAATCATAACGACATTGACATAATCATAAAGACATTGATATAATCATAAAGACATTGACATAATCATAAAGGGCATAAGTTACATAATTCCATAATATTCAAGTGATTTTGTCGAAGGAAAACATAAGCATAAGTATCATAAACATAAGTCACTTAAGTAAGTATCATAAGAATAAACATCATAAACATAATATTCATCAGCATAAGTATTTTCACAAATCATAAATAAATTGGCATAATCATAACGACATTGACATAATCATAAAGACATTGATATAATCATAAAGACATTGACATAATCATAAAGGGCATAAGTTACATAATTCCATAATATTCAAGTGATTTTGTCGAAGGAAAACATAAGCATAAGTATCATAAACATAAGTCACTTAAGTAAGTATCATAAGAATAAACATCATAAACATAATATTCATCAGCATAAGTATTTTCACAAATCATAAATAAATTGACATAATCATAACGACATTGACATAATCATAAAGACATTGACATAATCATAAAGACATTGACACAATCATAAAGACATTGACATAATCATAAAGGGCATAAGTTACATAATTCCATAATATTCAAGTGAAAATCAAAAATAAGTGTTTCAAGGCATAAGTCAAATCAGATTTTTTCCATTGTTGAAGCCATCAACAACCAGAAGTACATATTTGTGTTGAAAGCGGGTTTTTTTCCAGAGGTCCATAGTGATCTGGTAATACGGAGTTATGTTGACCAAATTTGTAGAGCTATCCGGGTCTGACCGTGGGGAGGTTGCTCGGTGTTGGGATGTTCCAGCCAAGGTTGCTGTCGCTCCACCTCTGGTCTGTGGTCTTCGGTTGGGGCAATCTTTTTGTCGGTGTGACATTGATCCGCACAAAAAGCATAAACCTCTTTCTCTCTTGGGCTTTAGGCATGCTGATACTATATGACCTTCTTCTAAACAGTTGAAGCACCTAACAGGTTGTTGAGTACCAGGCTGTCTTGGTTGGTTTTGATTATTCACACGAAAAGAACTAGAAGAACTGGACGGAAAACTTGGTTTATATGACGGAATGTTTTTTGAATGATTGCTTCTGCGCTCATTTATTATTCTTTCAAAATTTATTAGGTCGTGATAGATTTCGTTGCTATTTTGATGGTCTTTCGTAAGAAGCATGCTCGCTAGTTCTCTTGAGGCTAACCCAATAATAATTTGCTCCTTTTGTTCCTCCAGGCTTAAAGATAAATCTTTGCAAAGCTTGATTTTCTCGTGAAAATAACTACCAAAGTCTTCAGACGGTTTCTGTGTACGAGTCATTGTCTTCCATAAAGAAGTTAAATTTTTGTATGGAATGAATGTATCCGCCAAAATAAACAGTACCGAAAATAAAAATTTTTAATTTCTGTAATGTAAGTGTTCAAAATGTTCACCATTTCGACGCAAACAAGCTTCATATCGATTTTGTAAGTCAATAAACATATTTATAAAAAGTGGTTGATGTAACTGCCGAAAAATATTTTGTATTCTTTCCCGTAGTTCGGCAATATTCGCCGGCGGATTTTCCGAGTGAAATATTTTGTCCTTCATTATGCCCCAAATGTATGCGTCAGGTGGCGTCAGATCAGGTGAATGAGAAGGATATTCGAAGTCTGTTCCCCGAGAAATTATTCTATTTTCCGTATGAACGAAAATAATGCTCTACCAAAAACACTTTTTCTTCCGTTGTTAGAACCATTTTTAAATCAAATTTAACTGCAGCGTATTATTAATATATCAACTAATGACAATTAAGTCAAATATGACAAATCCATATTACATAAACAACTCCACAGCACTTTCTGTTTCGGTACTGTTTATTTTGGCGGATACCGTATTTGTAAATTGCTCTTTAAAATCGGTCCAATTTGTTAACTGACATCTATTAGCCTCATACCAATGTTTAGCAGCACCAACTAACCTTGAGCGGGCAGTTTCCGTAAGAAATTCAGGCGGCCAGTAGTGAAGGGTGGCAGCTCCCTCGATAGATTCCAGCCACTGTTTACTTTTATCGTTGAATGAATAAATCAATCAACGCTTTTATTAAGATCGTTTCCAGCAAAAGTCCGAATAGACTGACTAAAATCAGGTATAACGGTGTAATTTCGTTGGGTTTGTGCTTGGGCTTGTGTTAACTGTGCATTTTGAACCATAGTTTGCATTAATATGGAATTTTGAGTCATAATTTGGTTCATAGAATTAAGTAAGCGGTCCATATCATAAATTCTATCACCTGTTTTATTGTTTGGCAAGCCATCCCTTTGATTTTGCATCATTAAAGTCTCGAATTGTTGTTCAGGAATGCCATTGTTCGCTTCAGCATTGTTTGAACTGGGTTCCTGGGAGTTTTCCGAAGTCTTGTCCATGTTTAAAGAGAGCTAATGGTAGGCACACTTTCCGAAATCCGTAAACATCGGCTTTAATTCGAATAAAATGCCTGTACCCCACACCTGAGATTGTTGGGAAAAGTATCTGGATCGCTTAAAACCACTTATTTTGAAGAATTATCATAATATTAATAAAATAAAAACATAATGTAAGCTTGACGTTCATTTATTCTTCTCATAACCTGCCATACTTCTAATAACTACTGACTAATGACCACTGACAATTGACATCATATAAACACCATAGATATCTACGCCATAGATATAACAGATGTAAAGAGTATAAGGAAGTTACAACAATATTAAAAAAATTATCGCTCAGCTCAGAACAGGTAACATAGAAAAATTATACAGAGCATTTCAATGAAAATTATCCACCCCACATAATTCTGAAGGCGTCACTTTTAAGAAAAAATGAAAAAAACGTCAAAAATCATATAAAGGGGGACCTCCAATTAATGCAGAAATGGCCTGCCACACAGATGGCTTAAAACCCGAGGAAGGTGTCGGAGCAGGAATATATATAGCCAAGCTAAAGACAATAGTCTCACTGTGCTTAGGCAAACATGTGTCGATATTCCAGGCAGAAGTTGCAGCAATACAGCATTGTGCAGGAGAGCTATTAGGGCAAGAGTTTGAGGAAAAGACCATTGCCATATACTCCGACAGCCAAGCGGCTATAAAAGCAATCAGTTCCATGCAGATAAATTCCAAACTAGTTTGGGACTGCTTGGAGGCGCTACAAGAGCTGGACAGTCATAATGTACCTAGTTTGGGTACCAGGCCACCCAGATCACAAGGGCAACGAAGAGACAGACTTACTATCCCGAGAGGGGTCACGATGTGCTCAGATTGGTACAGAATCCAGTAGTACTTGGATAAAAAAGCAATCTCGAGAATGGTGGGAGAAGGCGCCAAGAACGAGATAGGCCAAGAAGTTCATCAAAGAACCCTTGCCAAGGTTCACAGAGTACCTACTGAGTAAGAATAGGAGAACAATCAGGATCCTGGTTGGGCTCCTTTCAGGGCATTGTAGACTTAACAAACACATGAACAACATCGGAATGGCAGAAACAACCATATGTAGGTTTTGCCAAGAAGACGAGGAAACCTCAGCACACATTCTGTGCTACAGCGAAGGCCTGACTATGCTGAGGTTTTCGACGATAGGGGAGGAAAAACCACAACCCTCCCAATATATGGAGGGTCTGAGGTTTGGCATTCGAAGTCTAGTAATAAGGACGGTTCTGGACAAGGAACTCTAGAATAACAGGAGGGAATACACAATAGATCTGCAAAGGTCGTAGTGGAGAGGCTCTTAGAAAAACATAAGCCCCGTATTTATAATATCTGATCTTATCTTATCTGCTCATGCTTTAATTTACTGAATTCCGTTTATTTGCTAATACTGAAGCATTTTTGTTTTAAAATGTTTTTTGAATTTTTTTTTTTCTATTTATTTGAAGGCCTAAAAATGTATTTTTTCCAATTATGATAAATGTTTTCAAAATGGAATTCAGCAGAAATTCAGTGTAGTTAAATATAATTTTCGTGAAATCCGGCAAGCTAGAACGTTTGACATTTTTATTAAATAATTTCATTTTAAAGTCTTTGCAGAGATACTTAGGTACATTATATTTTGTGTTCTTTTCAATAGACGTTATAACTTTAACCCCCTCCCTCTATGGTCACCACTACCAATTTTTTAAATGGAACACCCTGTACATTATTGCATTGTTGGATTCTCCTCTACAAGATATGAGCAAAAAGATATTTGGCAATTATTGACCATTTTTTCAAAATTTTGACAATTTTTTCAAATTTTAACAATTATTGACCATTTTTGACAATTATTAACCAATTTTGACAGTTTTGACAATTATTGATCATTTTTGACAATTTTTCAAAAATTTTGACCATTTTAGACCACTTTTCCAAATTGTAACAATTATTGACCATTTTTGACATTTTTTGAGCATTTTTGACAGGCTCTGACAATTATTGACCATTTTTGACAGGTTCTGAAAATTATTGACCATTTTTGACAATTTTTCAAAAATTTTGACAATTTTTAATAATAATTGAACATTTTTGTCAGTTTTTTATAATTATTGACAATTTTTGACAATTTTTCGAAAAATTTGACCATTTTTCGAAAATTTTAACAATTTGTTTATGGATGACAAATTTTTCTTCCTGAAGTGAAAGAAAATAGATTGGAATCCGATGCTATTTCCCTGAACGTCTAAAGAAGAAGGACTAACAAGGAAAAAAATAAGGTACCTAATTCTTTCTTCCTACAATATAAAAGAAAAAGAAAGTTAATTATTAAATAATAACAATAATATTCTAAAAAGATTTGTTATAGCTAAAAAATAACTCTAGATAGAGACTTAAAGGCCATAAAAATAATAAAAAAGACAAACAAAAACAATAAATGCATTTAAACTAAAAAAAACAATTAAAGAAGATTTGACATATTCATTATTTACTGTAGTATTTATATTTTTATGTATTATTATTAGATTGTAAACATCTATCTATTTTTTTTCTTTTGCTCATAGACTAAACAAGTTTCTAGTTTTCCTTTATGAACAAATACTTTACTAAAATTAATTTCCACTTACTTTGTTGGTCGATAAGCAATTTTCATCATTGATTTTGTACTTATATGATAACCATTGTTTTTTTTGTAAACACTTCTCACTTGCAAACTGATTTCTTGAATTTAGCAATTTTTTTACTATTCTTCAAGTGTGGAAGGGATGGTAATACATCATACATAATTTGCCACTGTGTTAGATTTTGTTTCTCAATAAAAAAAATATGATATTTCTTCGTTTAATTCAACAACTTGTCTATTATTGAACAGCCATTTTGGAGATAATTAATAAGAGTGCGTAGAGCGTCGACTCCAAACACAACGAATCAGACTGAGATAGGTAGTTTCGTGCTTTATCAGAGTAAGTTACAGGGTTGTACTGAGAAAGAAAGGTCCGGTAAATTTAATAAAATTTTAATAGGTGGAATTATATAAAAAAATAAAAAGATCATTAACTGTATTCAATACTTCATATTTTTTTTATTTTTAAATAAATATTGGCGCCCAAGTATACAATACAATAAAATCACAAATTCAATAATCAATTTAATAAATAAAAATAATAAACCCCATTACCCCATACACACATTACAGTATATACTGAAAACCAATAGTAGGGGAGCTCAAGCGGGGATTTCGGGATTTACTAAAACGGGGCCGATTAACATACAGGGGGATACCTTGTACCTGGTTAAGTACCTCCACCAAATATGAGCCCCATATATATGGCCGCCCATCAAGGATAAAGGATCACATAAGTAAAAAGAAATTGATTATCAGAATTTTTTTTATAAGGATAACGAAAAATATATAATCTGACGATTTCCACAAGCCGAAGTAACAAAAATTCCTTGATAAAGTTTATTGCGGGCAGCTGCGTGATGCCTTTATTCCCCACTCCGCGTTTCTATTCCTCCATCACTCTTTCTCTATCTATTACTCCCTCGCCCCGTCCCCACTCTGGTTTGCAAAAAGAAGATTCGACTATTACTATCAGAACTTCTGATACTGATATAGTGGTCATCATGTTGGCGAATATGGAACAGTTGCAAGCAACAGTAGAAGTCTGGATGGATCTTTTTTTTTTTTTTTTTTTTTTTTTTTTTGGGCCGAGATGGGAAACTCATGTTCGAATGGGTCCAGGACCCAAACAGTGTTGGACTCATCCCCAAGGAGATGCCTACCAACCAAACCCACCTCAAACTCGCCGTTACCCCCGCCTCGGAATCACTACCCTAGCATACTTCGAGACAGGCGGCGGTCCCTCGCACACTCTCCGCTCACACTGTCATCTTCTCCCTCCTATCACTCCTGCCTCTCATGCCATATCGAGTCCTTCTCTCCCCCTTACCATGCTCTCTACTACTCCACTCACCTCCATCCATTCCTCCTCCCCCCTCAACATTATCTCCACCATGTTTTCCCAGTACACCGCCTCCCCTAGTTTCCTCTCCAACTTCTTCAGCACTTCCTCGTTCCTCCAGCATCTAAACACATGCCCCACATCATCCTCCACTTCACACCTCTCGCACACACCAGTCTCTCGTTTCCCAATCTTGTGGAGGTACCCTACTCTCGACCCATGTCCAGTGAGCACTTGTGTCAAGAAGTAGTTCACCTCCCCGAATTTCCGGTCCATCCAATCTCTCCTATTCCCAATCGCTCCTTTTAGCGCGCCCTCATACTCCTCCCACCTTCTCTCCATTCCCTCCTCCATCCATTCCCGTACCTCTTCTTTGGTCGCACCCCTCCAGCGTTTGCTCCTAGCTCTAGCCAACACGTCCAATGGGTAGGACCTTGCCAGCACCGCTGCTGCCAGTCCACCCACCGTCCTGTACCCCTGCACCACCCTCAGCAGTATCCCTCTCTGCACCCGCAGAAGTGGCCTAACCCTCGCATTCACCCCCGCTCTTTCACCCCACACCTCCGCACCGTACAGCATACTCTGCTCTACCGTCCTACCAATTACCCTCCTCTTCCACTCTCCCGGCCCTTTCACATTACACATCAATCTCCCCAGCCATGCTGCCCTCACTTTACCCTTCTCTGCCGCCTTTACCATATGGGTTTTGAAGGATAATTGGCTATCCAACCACACCCCTAGGTATTTCACAGACTCCTCCATGCGAATTATCCTTCCCTTAACCATCACCCCCACTTCCCTTGCCCTGCTCCGTCCCTTCACTAGCAACCCCACCGTCTTCTCTTCCGCCACTTCCAGTCCGCACCGCTCTATCTTCTCCACAATCTTCCTGCACATTCTCTCCGCCTTTCTTTCTATCTCCGCCTCTCCCTTTGCCGTACATACCAGACACACATCATCCGCATACACCGTAATCTCACATCCCTCTTCACATACTATCCCACAAACCTCATCAAACACACACTTCCAGAGCGTCGGTCCAAGAACCGAGCCCTGAGGCACTCCAGCCTCCATCTCATATCTCCTCCCTCTGGAGTCTACAATCACACGCCCCGTCAGGTAGTCCTCCACCAGGTTAACCAACCCCTGCTCCACTCCAAGCCTCAGCAACGCGCTCAACACTGCCCGTTTGCTGACACTGTTGAACGCGTTTGGATGGATCTTGGAGTTGGCAATGCGCACGCCGATACATCGACGTATCCGCTCTTTTTAATAAATTAGGCCCAAAAATTTCGAAGAAGCTTCCAGCTTTGCATGCGTTCACTGGTTGCGATTTCAACCCATCATTATACCGACGAGAGAAAAAGAAACCTTTACAATTTCTGATGAATTCAGAAATTTTCTAAAAAGGATTCACGGATTTGGGATTATAGGAGCATACTCTGCAGGATTCTTTCAACATCATACAGTCTTTTACTTGTCGCTTGTATGGGTTGAAAAAGTTAGATGATGTCAATCAAGCCAGGACTGTCATCTTCAACAAGACGTACAAAGTAAAAGACAAATCACAACCCTTCTCCTTGAGTATCCGGAATTACGATGCACGCAACTTGCCACCCTGTCAATCGGAGTTACTCCAGCAAGTGTTACGCACAAGATTCATTGCATGCTTGTGGAGTAATGCCCATAATGCAAAAAGTATTAATATTTTTCCAACGGACTATGGATGGAAAGTTGTTGACGGAAAGTTAGAAATGATCTGGTTTTCAGGTGATAAATTGCCGAAAGCGTATGAAGATGTAGACATAACACCCGCTATTCTTGAGGATACTCCAGAATCAGGTATATATTTTCTCCAATTATTAAAAAACATTTTATTCATTAAAAAAAATTGTTAAATATTTTAATGATTTTTTTGTTACGGATACGCAATCTGAGGATGAAATCGAGCCAGAAGAGGAAGATGATTCTACAAATGATGATGATGATAAAAAAATTCTTAAAAAAATTAAATTCCTTATAATTATTTTCTGCTTATAAGATACACAGGTTTTTATTTGCATGCTATTTCCTGATCTTTGTCAGATTAGGCGAATCCCTCCAGATAATCGTCAGATTATGGGACAGCACGTCTAGGACATAAAGATTAACAATATATATCTTAATCTGATGCGCTTGAGTATTTCAGAATGGCGAATTTTTTTTGCACATTCTAATAATGGCCGCGAGTTTGCGTCACATCCAAATCGTCAGATTATTTCATGAGAGCTTTTTATTAGGTTCATTTAACATCCCCTTACAAAATCGGACGCGCTCGATTAAATCTTTTTTTTGTCTCATTTTCAACCTTTACGTACGACCACCCCCACCATGCAAACAATCAGATCAACATACGTACATTATTAAAAATACGAGGGACATGGATACTATCAATATCTGACGCGCTCGAGTATGTCCATGCATCAGTTTTTTTACATTTTTGAAAATCTATAGACGCTCCCCCCACCGATGAAAAGGTATACATTATCTAACATTTTTTTCTTTTTATCATCTAAGCCCAATATAGGTCTCTATGACGCTCGAGTAAATCCCCATTTAGCATCGTGGGCTCCGCTAATACAACAATTCGTTTTTGAACCATTAAAAAAAATCCTACCGTTCCGTTGAATGTTTTAAAAATACGTTAAAAATAAAGAAAAAATGACCTACAAATTCTCACTGGAATCGTTACTCACATTATTTTATTTTAAAAAGAAAAAGGATATACTTTTTTTTAGATCAAAGAAGGATGTAGTTAATGGACAGTTATTAATGTCCCCTAGGGTGTTTGAATTGACATATTATGTTGAGGTACGAAGCAATATACTTTTTTTTAATTGGTAAAAAATGGCACATAAATAGATTTCATTGAAAATTCATCGTCATTTACAATTATAGGACTCATAGAGCAGGGTGGACAACTTAGGGGGTAAGCCGAAAAATTGCAATTATAGTTTTTAAAAATTTTGTACACCGAATCGGTTTTAAAGTAGGGTCATCCTAATCGTATTATAATAGATAGTCAGTTTTGTTTGAACGAATGTAACTAGACAGCGGCGTTACTAAAATAATAAGTAAAATAATAATTATATTATATTAATGAAATTAATGAAACTAACTGTTTCTAATTAATTCCACTATTTAATAAAAAAATTATGAAAGGATATTGATAATTATCTCGATATTGACATATCATCGTCAGACTGACAGATGTTACATTTGATGTGATGCCTACTTGATGTTTAATATTTTGGCTAGACCAAATAGTGACTTATCTTGTGATTGATATTAGCCCTATGGGGATATCCTGTATATCTTTTTCCCAGTTAAGATCAGTATAACTGTGCAATGATATATGAAACCAAGGAGAACTATATCTGCTGATCTTTACAATTGTTTAGACAGGAGAGCTCCCTAGATTTATCTGTTCATTGACGACTTCATATTGTGGGTCCCTTAAATGTCTTCTAATTTCTAATTCTTCAAATCCCCATAGGGCTAATAATACATTTGCTTAAATATTTGTAATATCATATCTACTTTTTACTATTCTTATATATTAAGTGAATCACAATATAGGTCACTATTTGGTCTAGCCAAAATATTAAACATCAGCACCAGGATTCTATTTTACGATACGATCGTAACTGCCGACCAAAATTGACACTCAGCGATTCTATTTTTCGATTAGTAGTAGAAATACGAATCGATTCACTCGATAGGTATAGATGAGTCGTATTCATTTACTTATTTTGAAACTTATATGATATTTGGCATTTCCTGACATATTCTAACCTGCACATTCTAATTCTAATAGTATGCAGATCAATGAAAGTATTATTATTTCTTCAAATCCCAATGAATTTAGTTTGAGGGCTAATTCAGCCCATAATTTTTCCTGTTTATCCCTTCCTGATGCCCCAATGCACTTGTCATTTGCAAAATGTCTATTTTTCTCCATAAATTGGAGAATAATTTCCCAGTGGCAAACTCGAATCTTGAATAATATTAATATAGTATTTTAGCAAATATAAAAATCGAAAGTTCAAAAATGTTCAAAGTGTTCAAATGATTTCTGGCGACAATGTCCCACTCGGTTGAGCTACCACTGTGGGGCGTCCTCAGGTGACGGATAGGGGAACGGCCATGGACTCTCGACTTTGTGGAAGGGGATCGGTTGACTGAGACTGAAAACCTTCTTCAGAGCAGATGAAATGGTTAGTAGATGAATAAAATCGGGTACGGAACGTAAAACTTCCGACAATCCTGTGAAATAGTCTGCCGCCGACCAGCTTGTGGCACAAACCGTAAACTGCTTAGTATTGCAACGAACCCTCCAGCGATGGAGGGTATGAAGTACTAAGGAGCACGGGGGTCTCGGCTTAACTGTCTGGACCACGTGGTGATAACCACCATAAATATTACCTAATCCTACGGTATAGTGCGCCCCTAAGTGATGAAAGGTCGGGGGGTACAATGGAGGGAAGACTTCTCCGGCCCTCGATTGAACTTCGAGATGTCCTAAGCCGTCGAGTTTTTGACCCGTGGGACTGTGACGCCGGGCCCAGCATTTTCCGATCCCTAGCGACTAGCCTAAGAGAACTAGGTGAAGCTCTCTTGCATGTAGCCTTCCTACAACATGCGGGGCTCTGTTGTAGTCGACATAGGACTTATATAGCACCACGAAAAACAACACTATGGAGATCGAGGTAGTAATAACCTCACATTCAATAAATGTATCCGAAGATCAGTCTGGAGGTGAAACTCCTTCAGAGAACCCCAAGTTACAGAGGGAGCAAGGAGAAACTTCTGGTGAGAATAAAAGCCAATCAGAAGGACTCCTTACCACCAGTTTAGGGAGTATTACCCTAAATAATCCCCGACTTTCGGGAGCGCAACGACGCAAACGTGCGATTGAGGTAGCAAAAACCAGTGGAGCAGAGATTAGGCCTAGGAAACCAAGGTCTAATCGCAAATCCAGATCTGGTCAAACTGCGCCAGCTGCAACGTCGTCAGCACCATCTGGTCCTGGAGCAAAAGTATCAGACGTACTGGAGACACGTGCCAAAACTGGAACACAGCAAACTCCTGGTCAAAAAACAGCTTCTCACATTATCTTCGAATGTGAATAACTGTCTCATTGGAGATATAGACTCCTAGGACTAGAGTATCCAAGGGAGGATTTCTTCAAGAAGGACCTAGTGAAAAGTATGTTGAGCCTGATAAGGGCTACTGGTCTCTTCACATAAACGCTACAACCAAGAGAACAAAAAGCCTAAAGGCTGAGTTGCCGAGGTCTCTAAGCCTCTGACGGGTGGTGCCGAACTAATCAATCAATCAGTCGACAATGCCAAAAAACATTTTCGACTTTCTTTACTTTGAAAAACTAGTATCAAAATTGCCGTCCAAATCCGAGAACACCCGATTTCAATTCGATCGTAAAATAGAATGGGATGATTTGATACGATCGAATTGAAGATCGTATTCGACATCGAACGACTCGATAAAATCGTGTCGTGAAATAGAATCCCGCTGCAGGTAGGAATCACATCAAATGTAACTTCTGTCATTTTGACGATGATCTGTCAATATCGAAATAATTATATCCTTTCCTAATTTTTTAATTAAATAGTGGAATTGATTAGAAACAGTTAGTTTCATTCATAACATTAATATGAGTAGATTTCACAAAGTAAGGGACCAAAGAGTAAGGGAGAGTTGGGGAATGGTGCGCAGCGGGTAATCGTGCGCACCAAGGTATATCAAATTTCGCGGGTTATCCGGAGTACTCAATCAATGCTGATGTCTGATGGCTAAATGCTTGGCGCGATCATTGGTGACGTTAGTTTGCATACGACCGTTGTGAGCATGGAGGCTGTACAAGGAGATCGAACTCATACGGGAAAATTGACAAAACCTGTCCTCAAAATCGTCTATCTAAGCAGTTTGTTTTTTCACCGCAGAGTCGCGCATTGTAGCTAACGTACCATTTTAAAACTGTCACGACAATAACCTTACTACTTACTAATAAAGAAACTGCTAAAATATTTTACACTAATCTTGAAATTATTATGCAGAAGTTTAACTTTGGACCAAGTTCAACATGGACGAAACAGGTATTACAACGGTTCAAGCCAAATGCCCAAAGGTTTACCCAAAGGTTTGCCAAGGGAGCAAAAAAAGTGGGCTCCGCTGAAAGGGGAAGGACCATAACTGGCGTTTTCGGTATGAGTGCTTCAGGGAATTATATCCTTTCTATGCTTATTTATCCCCGCAAAAGAATGCCAACAACTCTTCTAAAAAACCGCAACCTTGGATGCTTCCTACAAATGTTCCAAAAATGGTTGGATTAATTCTGACTTGTTTATTGAGTGGTTGTCTCATTTTGCAAAACATGCTAAGCCTACTGCATCTGACCCCATCCTTTTAGTCCTAGATAACCATCCAATCCATATTTCAATCGCGGCTTTCAATTCTTGTAAGGATAATAATAACCATGTCTCTTCCACCCCACACCTCGGACCATCTTCAGCCATTAGATCTATCATTTTTTAGAACGCTCTTTATAGAGAATACGAGCTTTACTTATCCTCCTCTATAGTCATCAGAAAATAACAGAGTATGACGTCGCTGAATTATTAATCATGGCATTTATGAAAGTCGCCACAATGGAGAAAGCTGCGTCAGAGTTTCGTACTTCAGGAATTTATCCATTAAATCCAGACAAATTTGATGAGGATAATGATGCACCTTCCAATCAAGTAAATTACACTTTAGAAGTTTCTTATGAAGATGATCTTGCCGTATCCATACCAAAAGCTAAAGATTCATTACCTGATACTGGACCAAAAGCTAACGTTTCATTTCTCGAAAATACGGAACCAAATGATTTGGTTGATAACGAAAATCCTCAGCCAAGTACATCCAACAAGAACTCTTTTTTTGCCATGGCCCCCTATACCAATAAAAAAAAGTTACCAAACGAGCTAAAAGGAATAATCAAAAGAAACAATGTTCGACAATACTTACAAGCACACCTGTCAAGGAAGAATTAGAAATAGCCGAAGAAAAGAGAAGATCAAGAGAAGAAAATCTAAAGAATAAGGAAAAAGAAAAAACGCTCAAAGAGAAAACTGTAAGAAAATGTTTTGATGTAGAAACACAAGATAGAAAAAACTTAAAGGTAAAACAAATGAAGAGAGAGGCAACACCTGAAATATCTGACGAGTCGTTAGACGAGGATATGTCCAACATATGCGACGATGATGACTTAGATGATATTGACTTCAGGTTTAACAACCTTCTTCAAAAACACCCTCCAAACCTAATGAGATATGTATGATATGTGGAGAAATTGGCAAAAATGGAGAATTATGGTACCGTTGTGTCTTATGCTCTGCTTGGAATCATGCAGACTGTACAGGTGCAGACACTCCGGAAAACTATAAATGCGACTCCTGCATACATTAAGCTTAAGTATATCTTAGTTGTTACGAGCTTTGATGTTAAGATTGAACAATAAAGATTTTTTTATAACAAAAATTTATTGGGCACCATCAACCAACCCGTGCGCATCAATGCCCTCTGGGGTGGGAAATTGTGCGCAAATGCAATGCAATAGAATGTCACGCCTGTGTAGTAATTTTTTCTTTAAATATTATTTTACATTAATGAAATAGAATAAGTGTTGCATTTCATAGCGTTCTTGAAATTAATTTATCTATCATAGTTTCGCCACAAAAAAATTTCTTCTCAAGTGCGCATCATTCCCCAACTCTCCCTTAGATTCAATAATTATATATTATTATAATTATTTTGGAGGTGCGACATTTTCGATTTTGGATATTGGAAACGTCTGTGCCAATGAAAGTTCTGTTTTATTTTCATAGAAACATCATAATTAAAAAAAATTTCATCGTCAACTTTCACGACCTCCAAAAATTCAAATGTTTGTTAATGCATTTTTTTAAACGCCTGACTACCCAAAAGTTTAATACCAATTACAAATGACGGCCATAGTTTTTTCACATTTTTTAGTTATCCCCATCCACCTCCCACCTCAATGATTCAAACAACCACAAACGTCGTGTAAGCAGTTGGCTTGAATCCAATAAATTCCAACAAAATTTTGATTCACATCCGGCTCGAAGGACCAAATTTTTTTAGGAGCACCTTGCAGTGAGGAAAATATTGTATTACCTTTACAAGATTGAGCAGCTCTCAATATTTAATTCTCATGTCGAGCATTATTGGAATGACCATACTGTTCATGGATAGTCTAGTCTAATCACTCTGTATAATGTTTTTTAATGTTCCCGCCCAGTAATGAAGTCCGTTACAATGGAAGTAAATTATATAGTTAAGGAAACGCACGTCGACAGAGGCAAAATAGCTTAATAAATTGTTGAGAGAATTTAATCAATAAAGTAGCGGTTATGCACATTTTTATAGATTAACTTTTACGGTCTCTTCGGTATTATTTACTGCTTCAGCGAACAGAAGCTAAGATGGGATGGTTGGTGAGATAAAAGAGGTTAAGAATTGCGGAACGATGGAATGCAAGTAAAAAATAAATTGACCTGTTCTACACAATACGGGTAATTACTATAATTCGTAACAGTTGCAACAAACTAACATTACAATTAAAAAAAAAAGAAATTAAGAAATATTTATTTTTAACAGTTAGAAATTGAAGCTTTCTAGTTGTGTTATTTGATATTGTCGTTAACATAGAATATTCTAGCTAAGAACTATATTTTAACTATGAAACTCTATTTTTTCGAACTATAAAAACAAAATGTTTTTTGCCCCTTTATATTATAAAACCAAGATTTATCGGTATTTTCAGATATATCTTTGCGACAATCATCCAAAAAATAAATGTCACAATTTTACTATTTTAACTTTTTTCTTAACTTAAATTCAACTTAATAAGGCTATTCCCCAGTAATCCAACAACTAGGTCTAGACTGGTGAAAAACTGCAAAGAATCCCTCAACAGGCTGGCAAGAGACAACAAAGTGACTCTAATATGGCACATGAGGGGATTGCAGGTAATGAAATGGCGGACCAGTTAGCTAAAGAAGGCTCTAAAGGAGACTTCATAGGTCCGGAACCGTTTTGTGGAATCACAAAAGTCTGCATAAGAGGGGGAATTGGGAACTGGCTAGATAGGGAACACCAATTCAAATGGAGGGTGATACAAGGGCATCTTCATACAAAGAGTTTACTGAACAAGGTAGACAAGGAACTCTCAACCAGGCTACTGAAACTGGGTAAGAGACATTTGAAGACAGTTACCGACCTGGTGACTGGACACTGCACCCTGAGGAAACATCTGTACAAAATGGGCAAAGTTAGTGAACCTGATTATGAAACACATAATCACATACTCTGCTTCTGGGAAAACTTACAAGTACTTAGACGGAAGCTCTTTGGAGAGGAATTAATACAACCATCACAACTACTGAAAATCCCTCCAGTCAAACTAGTGGCCCTTATAGAAGACACGAAACTTCTGGAATGGAAGTAGATATCATGGAAAATGGTACAAAGATTCAGTTCAAGTGCCTGGGCTGATGAGCACGACCCAATTATATGAATGAATGAAGGCTATTCCCGAAGACCCAAGTTGGTTAATTGACGCTACAGTGAACATTGAAATTCTTAGAATTTTCACGAAACTAGAACAATTCACTTATGGATGCCGTGTACTTGGATGCATTCATTAAGTACTTCTTTAGCATCCGAAAACAACATGGCATACACATCCAAGTGATACTAAGGGTTAATAAGCGAGGTTTAAAAATTAATGAAAAGGTTAAAAAGAAGCAATTAACTTATGTTTGCCGAAGAGAGTTTAGATTTTGTTATCTCAGTAGATGTTACAAAAATTAGGAGCCCCCGTATAATCACTCCATTAGATCAAAACAACCCATTTTTAAAACCATTTTCTCTCGAAGAAATTCAAACTGCCTGTCTCAGAGGCAAAAATACCGCCTCTGGCACCGACCAAATGTCTAGAAAAGCTCTTAAAAATCTCCCTCCCTGCACCTAGCTAATGCCTGCCTCTCTCTCTCTCTCATATTTTCCAAACGTATAGAAAACTTCCCATACAATTCTCATTCCGAAACCCGGTAAAGACTTGAAAAATCTCGAAAATTATAGGCCCATTTCGCTCATCAGTGTTCTTGGAAAACTCTTGAATTCCTGGTAAAAGAACGACTTTGGCAACACTGCTAAAAATTACCAACATGGGTTTCGTCCTGAACACACTTCACAAGACCCAATTATCGCTTTTCACACCATCATCACCCAAGCAATAAATGCCCGAGAATGCTCTTCAGACGTACTTCTTGACAATCATAAAGTCTTCGATCAAGTCTGGCATGCTGGACTTGTGAGAAAACTCATGACCATAAATCTTCCTGCTCACTTTGTCAAACAAATTTACTCTTATCTCACCAAACGCACCATTAAAGTTAAAATTGGCTAATCCATCTCTGAACCTTTCACCCCTCTAGCAGGCGTACCTCGGGGTTCTATCCTCGCTACTCTTCTCTACCTCATCTACACATACGACACACCAACACCACAAAATCAACATCAATACATTCACCTGTATGCAGACGACACAGCTATCATCAGCACTGCTAAAGACATCCACACACTCCAAACTAAAACTCAAAACTCGCTCAATCGGTACTTTTGCTATTTCAATCTTTTCAAATTATACCATGAAAATCATAGATCTTACTTTTTTTTTACTTTAAAAACTACAGTTTTATTCGGACGATATTAACTTTTTGCAATTTTATACTTTCAAAAGTATACTTTTGCTATTCAGTCATTTAAACATCAAATACAGTAGAAACGGTGAAGCTTTTCCATCACGTGACTGTTACGTCAGCAATATTGTTCATATGAATTAAATCAAAACTTGTGTCAACTCAATAGGAATAATCGTTATGACTAATATTCCAAAGGTCGGCGTTTTACGAATTGGTAATTAAACAAGAAATTTAACTTTTTCAATTGTATTTATTTTATTTATATGGTTAACATCGACATATTTATTAAAACTATCGATATACTGGGCGAATAAGTTACAAAATCCAAAATTAATATTAACCATGCTGGCTTATTAGTGGAGAGCTGATTTTTTGTAGGATATCTCGTATTTTATATAAGTACATACAATTTATGAAGTTCATGAAACTGACGAAATGTTTAGTCTACTGACAGGGTGTCCCCTAAAACTTTTAAAATAAGACTTTCTAAACTGATTATATTAGAACAATTTTTTTTGGATGGGCTATAGATTGTAAATAGGATAAGATTCCCACACAGCTTGAAGGTGGACGTTTCGATAAATATATTACCATCATCAGGGCAACACATCAAATGGAAACCTTCATATTAAAAGTAAAAAACAGAAATATCCGCAAAAGACATCAAAAATAAAATGTAAACACATATAGGTACTAGAAACGAAAAAACACATCAAATATGACAAATCTTGCTTTATAGTTCATCCATTTCGGAATCTGAGCTGTCATCACCAGTATTTATTATCACTGGTTCAATATGTATGTTCACCAAATTTCGTTCTCGAGTAAACCAGTCTTCGATTATTTTTTCGGTATGCCTAACACAATTATCCCAAACATTTGCACTACAATTTTCCAATGCTTCTTTCCACATACTCAAGACCCTTTCATCGCCGTATCCGTCTCTGCCAATATACTTATTATAATATGTTTTGCAGTGGGCCCAAATAAGCTCAATGGCATTAAATTCGCAATGGTAGGGCGGTAGCCTTAAGACTTCATGACCATGTTTTCGGAACAATTCATCAACAACATATACATTTTCTTTCCGGTTCATTTTAGCAATTTGTAATAGTTCAGGTTTTCATTAAAGTCAATATTGTTGGCTTTTAACCAAGTGATAATTTCATCTTTTTTTTGAAGAAGTGGAAGGTTGCTTTTCTGCTAGTATACTATGATAAGGCGCATTGTCCATTACCACTAACGACGGTTCTTCTAAATTCGGAATTAACTGTGTCGTAACCCACTTTATAAATATTTCACCGTTCATTTCACCGTGGTAATCTGACGACGATGATTTAGAGGAAAACACTAAGCTGGCATCTTCCACAAATCCTTTGGATGAACCAGCGTGAACAATAATAAAACGTTTACCGTCATAACCTCCTGGTTTACGTACACAAGAACTTAATTTAGTTCCTTTTGCATATATCCATGTTTCATCTAAAAATATAATTTGTCTTGAAAAAACACTATCACTATTTTCTCTATATTTTCGAAGGAAGCATGCTCTTTGGCTAACAATATTTGTTCTTTCTATTAATGCTCTTCTGTTATCTTCCTTTTTATATTTAAATCCCAAATGTTTCAATAATACCAATAAAGAGGTATTTCCAACAGAAAGAATTTCCTTATTTTTTAGTTCATCATTTATGGTTTTAACAGTAACATGTTTCCCTGAAAAAATAAGAAAATTTAAATTATCATTATCTCAAACATGACAAAAGATTTTTTTATATTTACTTCATACTAAACTTGAACACAAATTTTTGATATTCAGATTTTTTTATTATTTGTACCAAATAATGTATAGAACAACTCCGTATGTGACATCAAAAAATTTAAATTAGAAAACTAAATTGTGAAACACAATCTACCCTCAGAACATTCAAATTGGTAAACATTTATGGACAGTACTCAACTTAGAAATCAGCACATGAAGAAACACATTCAAATTAAAAATATGCACAACTTTCTGTATTCTAACGCTTTCATTACTCATAACTTCTATAATCGAACTTACGTTAAATTACCTACTAGTTTTCTAAGATTTTCATATACCACACTATAAGCTGCTGGTGAAAAATCTCACTGTATGGATAATACTACATGCACTATGATGTGTAATCTTAATTATTAAGGTACTATGATTTCACTTCTCTTTTATTTAAAGTATTATTGTTTCACATGTTTGTTTACTTACTTTGTTCATACATATTATATAAGGTATTCCGTACTGCCATTTTGGTTCCCTCGGGTAAATCCTCTGTTTTTAGTTTTAATCGAGGTGTTTGACTGAGTGACGTTGGGAAAGTTGGAATATTTTCCTTACTTTTTTTAAGGGAACATACCGTTTTCACAGATATTTTCAATGCAGTTGCCACTCTCTGAAATATAATATTAAATAGAAATGTCCTTAAATAGATGTTAACTTTAGTATAATACCTCCTGAACAGATGAAATAGGTTGAAAGGGTCCGCCGTTGTTTTTTTCCATCACAAAATATTTAATCAAATTTATAACAAACTCCTGTGCTCGTGAATTAAGCCACTTTCCAGGCATTTTCTGAAAATAACTGTTGGTTAATTTACCGTTACAAGTACAATCAGACACTTGATTCATGCAAATTTGAAAATTCTGCAGAGATTTACAAATTGTAGAGAATTATAAATACTATTTACCACCAATAAGTAGTAAAATAAGCATTGTAATATTCCCGTCTCACGGCATTTTAGGTGTTATGAAATGTCAAAAGTTTACAAGTTGTTAATGTAATAAATTAGTACTTACCAATGTTAAATGGAATAAAAAGTCAAATTAGTTCTTACAAGAACTGATTTTAACAATTGAAAAACTTTGAATCCAAAAAATCGCTGAAAACAAGTCAGTAAACTAACCTCAAATGCGGTAGTGTCAAATTCAAGTTTTAGTACGATCAGTTATTCACGTTACGTCAATTATATCGTTGTCTCTTTTTACGATTACTACGGCAAATTTATAGAAACTATTACGTATGTCTTATAGTTGATCTTGTGTAGAAGACAATCGATCGAACGTTGTTATGTTTGATTTATATTGATAGAAGAAGATAGAATGTAGAAAATATGTGTTGCATAAATCGTAGATTGGATCACGTGATGGAAAAGCTTCAGCGTTTCTACTGTATGTTGTTTTCTTTCAAAAAATAAAACATTTTGATTATATTACGTTACGTGATCCCAACAAGCTGTACAACTTCCGGTTTATAAAAATATATAATGATCATAATATAATCAAATCTCTGTAATCTCTGACCGAAAAATAACTAGCAACGCTTCGGATGTTTTCCACCTTCTAGATCCAAGTGACCTGTGACCATTCAACAGGGACTCGTGCGGGTCAGGCGAAACGGTTCCGGCACGCGACTCTATTTACAATTGAAATTGTTATTTTTTTGTAATTACTACCCTTAATTGAGAGCGTATGCGTCCGTTCGTTACAACTAAAATTACTCACTCGATGTTATACATAATTTACATTTTTATGAGTTTGTTGTAGCTTCCGTTATTACTTAAGAAGTGCATTACGGTAAGCATAGTACAAAAATAATCTATATTTTTTAATGGACAATTCAAGTTTTATACGAAAAATTATTAATCTGGCGTTTGAACTGGACGTATCGAGTATAATCCACTATTTTCGAAAATGCGACAAGACTGTGAAAATATTTCATGTGACGGCAAACTGATTACGCCTAATAAACTGCTCCAGAAATCTTAGGAAGGTTCACAAGTATTGGATTTATGTTGAAAATTGAAAAAAATAGTTTTTTTGTTTCCAAATTGATAAATCTTTAAGTTTGAGACGAGTTGTTTTCCTTTGTATTTTCAAGAATTTTACAATAGTTATGGTTTCCACTTTATTCAATCAACTATGATTTAAAATTCAGAATTTTGTTTTGAATAATAGGTAAACTTGGTGCTAATGAAGCTAGAAGGGCATGCGATGAATGGCTGGAGGAAAGAGTGAGTAGTTGGAGGGTGCTGGAGGACGAGGAAAGCTTGAGCTTACATAGGTATGTGTAGACGGATATGAGAAAAGGGAGAAAGGAATTATTGGACGAGAGGGGATGGAGGTGGACGAAGGCCGGGCAGAGAGTATGAGGAAGAAAGTGAGAGAGGAGAAAGGGGACTTGGACATGATGTAGATGAATTGTACGATGTGATATAGCCCTGGAAAAGAGAGGGAGAGAGGGGCAATAGGCGTGAGCGGAAGGCTAATTACTGGTGGAATAAATAGAGGAGCTGTGGAGGGAGTGTAGGAAAGAACGAAGACGGATGCTGAGGGGAAGGAGAGAGGGAAAATAAGGATACAAGAAGAAGGAACTGGAGCGTAGGGTGGAGAGGGAAAAAAAGATGGAAGTGGGAAGATTTACTGGAGGAATTGTAAAACAATCCATGGGGAAAGGCTTATGCGATAGCAGAGAAAAGGATGGGTGGAAATAGGAACGAGGTGCTAGAGGAAGATTGGGAGAAGGAGATTATATGGAAATTGACACAGGGGGAGGAGGAGTGGGGGCAGGATTCGGGAAGTCCGGGATACTAGGGGGTAGGGAAAATGAGGGAGATAAGGCCGGTAGAGAAGTGGGAAGTAGAGGAGGAGGTTAGAAATATTAAAGTAAGGAAAGCCCCAGGGATAGATGGCCTGAGAGGTCATATGATGAAAAGGCTATTGGATGACAATAGGGAGTACTTCTGTGAACTATTCAACAGAGTGCTGAGGAAGGAAGAGTTCCCGGATGGATGGAAGGTGGCCAGGGTGATACTGATGAAGAAGGCTGGTAGAGAGGGAAAGCGGGCGGGGGACTACAGGCCCATCAGTCTGCTGTGTAGTATGGGTAAATTGATGGATGGGATAATAAATGATAGGCTTGAGGAGGAAGTTTGTAGGAATGGGTAAACCAGCACGGGATGCGAAGGGGAAATCATGCATCTCGTCGCTGGTCTTGATGTAAAGGGCTAGGGAGGGCAACTGGAGGAACAAAAAATTGGTCCTACTCGTGTTCTCCGACGTTGGGAACGCGTTCAACAGTGTCAGCAAACCGGCGGTGTTGAGCGCGCTGCTAAGGATTGGAATGGGGGAGGGGTTGGTTAACCTAGTAAAGGACTACCTGGGATAGTATGTGAAGAGGGATGTGAGATTACGGTGTATGCGGACGATGTGTGTCTGGTATGTACGGGAAAGGGAGAGGCGGAGATAGAGAGAAGCGAAGAGGATGTATAGGAAGATTGTGGAGAAGATACTGGTGCGGACTGGAAGTGGCGGGATATAAGACGGTAGGGTGGCTACTGAAGGGATGGAGCAAGGCGAGGGAAGGGGGGGTAATGGTGAAGGGAAGGATAATTCGTATGGAGGAGACTGCCAAATACCTAGGGGTGTGGTTGAATAG
The DNA here is from genome assembly GCA_947563755.1 of Lochmaea crataegi. Classification (NCBI taxonomy): domain Eukaryota; kingdom Metazoa; phylum Arthropoda; class Insecta; order Coleoptera; family Chrysomelidae; genus Lochmaea; species Lochmaea crataegi. The sequence continues at coordinate 28,027,707 of OX387423.1, read as the reverse complement.
TCAATTATCCTTCAGACACATGTTAAAGGCGACACAGAAGGGAAAAGTTCGGGCAGCAAGGCTGGGGAGATTGATGTGTAATATGAAAGGGCCAGGAGAGTGGAAGAGGAGGGTATTTGGTAGGACGGTAGAGCAGAGTATGCTGTACGGTGTGGAAGTGTGTGGTGAAAGAGCGGGGATGAATGCGAGGGTTAGGCCACTCCTGCGGGTGCAGAGAGGGATACTGCTGATGGTGGTGGAGAGGACAGTGGGTGGACTGACAGCAGTGGTGCTGTCAATATCATACCCATTGGACGCAATGGCTAGAGCCAAGAACAAACACGGGAGGGGTGCGACCAGAGAATGGATTGAGGAGGAAATGAAGAGAAGGTGGGAAGAGTGAGAAGGAGCGCTAAAAGGAGCGATTGGGAGTAGGAGATATTGGATAGACCGGAAATTCGGGGAGGTGAACTACTTCTTGACACAGGTGCTCACTGGACATGGTTCGAGAGTAGGAAAAGAGAGACTGGAATGTACGAGAGGTGTGAAGTGGAGGATGGTGTGGGGCATGTGATTAGATGCTGGAAGAACGAGGAAGCGCTAAAGAAGTTGGAGAGGAAACTAGGGTAGGCGGTTTATTGGGAGAACATGGTGGAGATAATGTTGAGGGGGGAGGAGGAATGGATGGAGGTAAGTGGCATAGTGGAGGGCGTAGTGAGGGGAAGATAAGGACTTTATATGGCATGAGAGGTAGGAGTGATAGGTAGGGAGAAGACGACGGTGTGAGCGGAGAGTGTGCGAGGGACCGCCGCCCGTCTCGAAGTATGCTAGTGTAGTGATTCCGAGGCGGGGGTAACGGCGAGTTTGTGGTGGGTTTGGTTCTTAGGCATCGCCTTGGGGATGAGTCCAACACTGTTTGGGTCCTGGATGAGTTTCCCATATTGACCCGAAAAAAAAAAGAAAAAAAGGGCTATTGGTATGATTGAGTCGAATCATACCACAGCATATATTGAATGATTCTGGTGTTTCGGTTTCAATTGAAACAGTACGTCGAAGACAATTCATATGTATGCCCGATTGGCATGGGCTAATGAAAATGTAAATTGGAGTGCAAGATTGGTCGAAGGGCTGGTTATATCTTGTATATCATGACATCCCATTTCTCTTTATGTAATTCAGTGTTCGTCGGTTCGTACAGCCCGGAATGTTGTTGTTTCTTTTTCGTTAAACGGTCATAGTATTAGAAAAGTTTTCAAACTATGTGAGTTGTTGAAAATAGAAAAATTTTCCCAGATCTAATATTATTGGGTACATTTTCTCCAACATAATTTTCTGATTATCCTTTTTCTTTGGAATAAAATAACATAATTCGATTACTTATATCTTCGACTCATTTATTTCAGAATTAAACCACTTTACATATTGAATAATAATAAAGGTACCTTGCGAGATCTGTTTTGGTTCTCGTTGACTGGTTTATGAAAAAGGTTCAGAGGTAATAGGTCTTAAGGTAAACATTGCTTTGCATGATATCTAGCGTTTGGTCTTAAATATCAAAGTCGTGCGAACATCTCCTCATAATGACTAGATCGAACTTAAATATCTCGACATTCGATTGAAAATTATTACGACACTCTTAAGGAACAAAAGAAATTCCTCATAAAATTTCTAATTTATTACTTGTACCTACTTTGCCTTTATTTTTCCGAAGAAAAATTACAGCAAAGTGTGTTATTTTAAAGGGCAATTTTGCAGCAGGACGGCAAAGGGTTGGATAGGAACCAAAATATAAGTTGCACTACTGCTAAGAAAGGAATGGGGAACATTTTGAACACCTTTTACATTAACAAAATGTTTAGCTATAAGTTTTTGCAATTTATTTGGTTTTCAGTACAGTTACTTGTAATTTATTATTCTCTCAACTCATTAAATTTAGTTGTTTGCTTTACAATTCAATAAAATACAACCAAATGATCGTCAATTATAAAAAAAAATTCAGTCGAACCAAAAAAATCCAGTGAAATGTTATAAAGTAAAGTACATTTCACAATATTTCGTTGACTCGGTATCTCATCTTAAGAATTTAATAAGAAAACTTTATAAATCCCCCAATCTAGAGTAAACAGTAACAGATCCGTAGTCGGTTAAAATTAGATACTAAAACTAACTATTATTTTACCAGCCAAACATTTCAGTTGTAAAATAATCATACTATTAGGTATTATATTTTCGAAGAAACGAGTACTATACGATACGGTGCTATTACGACTACCTGCTGTGGGTTTTTCTCTAGAAACGATCATGTTGGTGTAAAGTTAAAACGAAACATCTTGGAAATGAATTGTACTAAATGATTATTATTCATAGTATCGCATTCACAAAAAAATCGAATCTATACTGTTTTTTGTAGAATTTCTTCCCCTTTTAATGATCATGAAATTGTGTGAAAAGCACTACCCTGCGAAAATTTAAACCTTTTACAGTTTATATATTTTTTTAAATCCCACTTTACCTCTGGGATGAAAATTTAAAAATGAATTTGGAAAAGTTTCTCTACAAATTTTTGTTTCGAGATCAAAATCCTTCCAGAATGTACTAATAACAAACAGCAAAATATTACATTATGGATTTTTATTTGTAATTTTTAAAATTTTGTTTTTGTAAATCCTAGAATTATATTTTCAGTGTTTTCAACATCGACAATGTGGTTTGAAGTATTTCATTATTCATTTACGTTACGTAAACCTTGCTTGTTTAAATTATGTAGTTGTATTAATCTACGCCCCTGTAACTTTCTGACCTGTTGGTCAAAGATGGAAGAGCAGGTCAGAGGTGGTTGGGTTCAAGGAACAAAAACACATTTACAGACTGCTGTGTGGTATATTATATAGGAATATTTCTTAAACCACCTTCTCTTTTCTGTTTTGTATATACAGAGTGGTATCATACACCGTTTAATTAAATTAAATACAATTATTTATATTTTTAACAAAAAAATTAAAATTAAATACCTGAAGAAGCCATGTTCGCTGAAAATTTAAGCAATGTTTGAAATGTATAAAAAAGTTTTTACAGGGTGTGCCAGGAATTCGTACCAAAAACAAGAGAGATAATTGATGGACCAAAGATAATATATAAAATGTGTGTCTTACTCCTTTCATTAACGAAGTATACGCAACTAAAGTTAGAAATTAAAAATTGTTTATAATTATAATTATTAAATATTCCCAATGAACAACAGCTAAACAGCTAAGAACAAAATCTTGGATTGTATATTTAAATTTATTTTCGATCACTCAATTTTTTAAATTCAAATTCAATTTTTATTCATTAATTGAAATTAAACAAATTAAACTGTTGAAACATACAGGGTGGCCCACCGTATACCTACGCTTTGATTTATTCCATCCAATTGGCAGTTGCTATCAAAAAATATTTCAAATAAAAAAGATGTAGTTTAATAATGGCCACATTTTAAAAACATTTTGTACTATACAGGGTATCTGCAAAACAGTGGAAGGTATCAAAGATACATTTTTTAAATAATAACTGATGATGAAATTGAAATAGAATCGAAAAGGAACAAAGTGAGTAGGTCATGAACTCTGACTGTAAATGAAACAAAAATGCTGGCAGTAAATAGAAAAGAAAAAAATTCCCCGTTTCGTCTTTAATTAACCGATTTTATATACAATCTAGGGTTGGTATCATTTGTTCTTGGTATAGGTATGGTATATCGTTCTTCGGATTACATTTTAAATTGGTTTTATTAGTGTCACTTCGTTTTTATGATGTTCGTATTGGCTTATTGTCTTTTACTGTGGATGCACAATATTACTTTCGGAGTGAAATGTTTATTACAAACTAAAATTCTGAGATAATATTAAAAATGATTATTCCGAAATCCCCACTTTCTATTTTATCTATAAATATTTTAATCCCATTATATGTAAATATAAAAAGGGCATTAGGAATAAAGTAGGTAGGCGCAGTACAGGTCAGACAAAGGAAAACAAGCAATGAAAGCTCTTTTTATATTTACATTTATCGTGAAAAATACTTTTAACATGAAAAATAAAAATTCGGAAATATAACTTCCGAAGCACAAATAAATAATAGAATAATTAAATAAACTTAAAAATTAGTCTCAAATATTATTTTACCAGCCAAATATTTCAGTTGTAAAATAATCATACTATTAGGCATTATCTTTTCGCTTTTCGAAGAAACGAGTACGATACTGTGCTATTGTTATTGGATCAACGACTACCTGTTGTTCGTTTTGGTATTGAATCTAATCATGTTGGCATTAGTCAAAACGAAATATCTTGGAATTAAGTATACGTAGCAATGTCGGTGGAAGTATCCAGGCCTTTTGATGTAAATATAGGTGTAAGACAAGGGGATCCACTTTCGACAGTTCTATTCAATCTGGTGCTTGAAAGTATAATAAGACAAAGCTTGAAAAATCCAAAAGCGATAATATATTATAGAAAACACCAAGTGACAGCCTATGTAGACGACATCGCAATAATAACAAGATAACAAAAAGAATTAAAGCAAATTTTTAGAAACCTGAAAAATATTTATACTCATTAAAACAGTACAAAAACGATTCTCTGTAGTAGCTTTGTTAGAATTTCACAGACTTTCTATTTACCCTAAACATTGCCTCTTTTTCCAAATATCCAAAACCAATAGACCAAGCCAAATAAAATATTGTAGTGCAAAGGTATTTCTGACACGCTGTGCCGGCTAAGAATGCCGAAGTATTTTTGACCCTGGTTCTTGTGTGTCTATCGGGATGAATTATCACATGCCTAATACAAGAAGATTCCCACAATTAATTTAAAAAGAATTTTCAAAGATAAACAATCAATAATTCTGATGATTTTATCATTATTTAGTTCCTGCGCTGTGTATATATACAGTCAATTTTAGATCATGAATTGACATCTTTCAGGTTTAAATAAGCCACCCTTAACTATAAACTCTGTTAAATGTTGTAAATGTCAGATTTTAGGAGAGCTCAACAAAGTGCTGTTCAGAGAAAATTTGTTAGACTGGTAGTATGTACCTGCAATTTAGGCAAACTGAGTGTTATGTGATGTGATTTAAGAAGATCAATAATCACCTATTTTTAGTTTAGTTTTTAAAATTGCCGAAGAAAGTCTCGAAGACATCAATTTTAATTTCATAACTGTAACTTCCATATGCCTGAACCGATTTTCAAAAATATATACTTCATGCATAGGGCATTAAAGGTAGATTCCAGAAACAAATAATAACAACACTTTTAATTTTCCAATCGGCAACTAGAGGGCATTATATAACACCAAGCTCTATTGATGATGTTTTCTGAGAAAATTCAAATAAAATGCTATAACTCTAACCAGCTTACAAAAAAGCAAATAAGATGACTTATTAACCTGTCAAAACCGGGAACTGAATCTCATGTTATTTTATGTCAACGAAACACCACCACTTCAGAATAGCTGATACAGTAGTTTCTAAAGTTGATATTTTTTACCAACCTAAATTGGGGAATATTTTGTAAGAAATCCAATTATATTTTGTAAGTGCTCGCCACCTAGCGAAAAACTATGGATTTAAAAACATTTTTAATCATTTTTTTAGGGCCGATTTCCGTATAAGAATTTTTCCCCAAATTCTAGGACACACTGTTTCCGAAATATGGCCGGTCGCCACCCTTAATGAATCACCCTGTACAATAGCGGATGAATAATGAATTTATTTCATTTGGTTTTTCCACATTGTATATTTTATCCTCTTCAAAGGGTGTACGCCCTACAGCACTGACGCGATAAAACGACATGTATCTGTGTATCAGAGCAACATTAACTACAACAAAAAGTAAAATTCGAGTTTAAGAGCACGGCATAATATAAGTATACGAGGGAAGGTCAGAGGTCCTAAACCCGACCCTGACCTATAACCTCTGAACGAGTCAAGACGCCTCGGCTTTCGTATATACAAGTCACTTTGATTTTAAGTTTTCGTGGAATATAAAGGCTGTTTGTTATAGTGGATATTTCTTTAATGTTTTATTAGAAAAAAAAATTATTTAAATTAGAATTTTAAGAAAAAAATTAATAAATTAATTTTTTATAACGTCTTTAATAATGATTGCATATTTAATTAGTGTAACAGTGCCTTCAAGCCACTTACATAAAAAGGATTTATGTTATTGCATCGAAATAAATATTATACGGGGTGACGCAAATAAACTATAAAAGTTTTATTTTTATAAAAAACGTTCAGTGAAGTGCATATTTAAACATGGATATCTTAACTTCTGTGAAATGTGAACCTGATTGGGATTTCCTGTTATCTACTGGTGAGATTTTGTCCATTTTGTAAATCAATAATTTCAGTGCTAGAAACCGTTTCATAATGCTTATACTATTCAGTGTGGAAGGTAAAATGACATTTACTAGTCGAGAACGATTTTGCGAACGAGCGATAACAAAGTTCGAGACTAGTAAATATACTTAAATCCCGTGAAGTAATAAGATTTTTTCTCCTCCCCGCAGAATTTATTCTTGGTTTTTTATTAATTTAATTCGATACTTTTCGCATGAAATTATGGATGGCTTTGACCGGTTTCTATGGCGTCATAAGCATTGTTATTTTATCAACAGCGTCAAGCTGACAGTTTATTATAAATAATTGAGAGAAATTGAAATTATTGATTTGTATAACAGCCAAATGGATATAGAAGACTCAACAAATATCGCTTGTCTGTCGCTGCTGCCAGAAAAATCAAGGAAGAGGTATGAAGCAACGTAGGTATCAATACTTCAAGAAATGGTGCCAAACAAAGACTGCTAGTGCAGTTTCAGAAACCGTGCTTTTGGCGTACTTACGAAAAATCTGCTGTATTAAAGTATCCATCAAGCTTTCAAGCTTCTGGTTTGAATATTCTATGCTGAAGTCCTCCCCTTTCATAGAGGAAAACAGATATTTCCAAGTATCCCAGGATTCCCTAGGATTTCCTTCCCCTTTTTGGAAAACTTGCGGAATACAAATTATTTAATATTTATGTATATCTATACACTGATATGGAAAGTGAAATCATACAACACATACACCAAATAAGGGTTATTTCAGTATAAAATCTAAATAAAATATAAACAAATCACCTGACAAATATTTACAACCCAAGCTTTAAACGGGAATCTGTATAACTTTTCTCTAATTTATTGAAATCCTATCACATAGTTTCAGAATTTTCAAAAGCTTCGCAAAAGTTTCTTGGCTCATCATAAATCTAAAAAGAAAGAACCTGAAAATTAAAAATTATTAGTTAGGTTATAAAATCTGACACTGGTAAAAATAGAAGAAGTACACTTCTTATGAACATATCTAACAAAGTGTGAATCTAGATTTGTCAACTCGAACGGAAGAAAGGAGATGAGAACTGAAATTAAAACAGATGTCAAATAATTTTAAAATTTTTTAACTAAAAGATAAAAACAATAATACATAATTTGGAGACATTAAAAATCAACTTTCATATCAAAAAAAGATCAAATTATAAAACAATCATGTCAAATAACAGAAATCAAAAATTATTAAATGAATTTGATTGGTCAGCAAATATAGAAAAACTTAAAAATAAAGAGACATATGGATTTTGAAAAGATAGAAAAATTTGATATTGGTTGCTATTGATTAGAAAACGGTTAGTTACGAAAAATATACAGAATTGAGAAGTATAAGCTTTTTCATGTTAAAAATTTATTTTAAATTAGACTACGTTGTGTTAAAAGTGAAACTAAAAGTGAATTTGTGTTTCTAACCTTTCCTTAACAAGTTCCTGTTAAAAACAGAGGTTAAATAATCTCTGTAAATATAAAATTCATTAAACAAACCATGAGTGAGAATTCCGAGAGGTAAACAAAACTGAAAATCTTCCCAAGCCGACCCCGAAGCCATATCGAAGCCACTTCTACGAGGGACTCCAAGGCCCAGAAAGGTCTAAAACATAGAAAATCTTCAAAAAATAATACAAGATAAAAAGGTATTTCATAAACTATAAGTTAAATCATTAAACTTCCGTGCGTGTGATTAAATCCAGAACTTAATATTTATTCATCTTCGTTACGATTACAATATCGTCCAATTTGTATATAAAATCTGTTAAAAACAGATGTTCTATTTTGTCTTTGGTTATTAATGTTACATGTAAAAAGAGTTGCATAATTTTCATATGTTTATAAGATATAAGAACTTCATTTAGTGTGAACGTTGAGCGAAAGATCATTTAGATAAGTGTTTTGAATTGTTTCTTATGTATTTACTTATCAATTCTATATAAATACGCCGTTCATTAAAAAATAAATTAAATGTTATTTCATAAATTTCTAATATAAAGAGTTTTCTTCCTATTAAGTTGGCAAAACTGCTTCACAGTTAGATAGTTCCTATTATTCAAGGGCAAGGACACAGGACCGGCCTGAGGATATATTAAATAATAAAATAAAAAAAATAAACTAAGTGAGCATTAGACCCATGAACCCAACCTGAGGTGAAGAGTCATCATAAAAGGTGAGTGATGTATGATATCACTAATATTTAAATTAAAATTCATATTAATTGGCGCCCAAATAAATATATTACAATAAATAAATTAAAACACATATCAACAATATAAATTAAAAATTAATATCAATACATACATATTTATTACCTTCCCCTTCTCGAAAAAATATCATATAATTTGTGTTCCACATAAAGTTTTCCCTTCCCTTCCCCTTTTTGGAAAATTTATTTATGTCTACATCTAGACATACTTACTTATTCCTCTTCCCGAAAAAATTCATGTTGAATATAAAGTATTTAACTATTTTTTAAATAAAATATTTGTCCAAATAGTGGTCGTGGTGATAAAATATTTGTCCACATAGTGGTCGTGGTGAAAAAATATTGTTTTTTGGATTTTTCTCTATAAATTCTGAATCTTCCAAAAAATTTTTAGGAAAATGCCTTGTGTAAAGTATTTCCAAGCCGTAACGAGTTACGGAAATGAGAACTGGCAACATTGTCCATCCGCCGCTCTTTCTAAAATTTGTGACCATCTGATATCTAGACATAATTGTCAAAAATTGTCCAAAGTTTAGAACTTTCAATTGCGATTTTCTCTTTCAAAAGTACATGATCCAAGAATTTTTTTCTTTTAAAACGTTTTATAGCAATAGGGCTTTCTAATAAAAAAAATTCGTTTCAAAATTCCGAGGGTCGCGAACCTTACCGGACCCGAGAAAATAATTATATGTACCCTTATTTTATAGAATCATTACTCTTTATTTTAATAGAACAATCTATATATTTTCATATTTTTGCAATTTCTTTAATAAGCTGATTTCAACTAATTGTAACATTACGAGTAATACAGGGGGAAATGGAATTAAATATAATTTCTTTTAAAAAATAAAGTAGCTGCTGGCAATATCCCAGTTTACTATAAGACTCTTCTCTAACTTTATTCGAAGTTTGAGGTTATATATTCCCCATTACTGTTGTTATCTTTTCTTTGAGCATTGAAGCACTTACAGAGTGAACAAACATGTCTATCTGAATACTTTTCCTATCTTTCACGTGTGAAATAAGTCACTGAAGTAGCGTTAACAGTACTAACCCTATAAACAGTTTTTGACCGCCCGTGAACAATAGATATTGGGGTTCTTCGAAATAAAAGTGATGGGCATATGCGTAGCAGGAGTTTCAAGGAATAAACCAAAAATACTTGCAACAAAATATTTTTATTCAACTATTAATGTAAATATTGAAATTACAATATTTATTTACATCCAAGTCCAGGAATTAAAAAAAGAAAAATGATTCAATAACAGAATAAGGAAAAAAGTATTTTAATATAGAAATTTACGTCCTTCAAGATCAGTCTTTAATAGACCAAGGTCGATAATTTTTGAAACAAAAAAAAATAGTAGGATGAAACCTATTGGAAAAGGAAGATAATACAACGAAAATGAAAGGAAAAATAATTTACGGGCGATCTGAGGTCGTGAAGTTTTTAAGGGTAAAAAACGGTTTATCTCGATTTCCGGCTAAACTACAAGTCCTATGGAATAAAGTTGAGTGGCAAAGTTGTAGGTAATATAAAGATCTACAACTTTTATAGTTACAGTTTTTTCACATAACCTCAAAATTCGTGTGAAAAATTCAAAAAACCAAGTTTTTGGTTTTTTATTTTTATCTTTTACAAAAAAAAATTATTTTACGAAATTTGGTGAAAACTTATTGTAACGGTTGAATTTGTCACTACGTCTATTGTATATATTAAGTATTTGTATATAGTAATTACCTGACCGATATTGTCTCTATGTTTCTAATATCATTTGATCACTACGAAAGTACTTCAGTAGTTAAATAGTTTCTGTCAGCCCAGAGTCTTAGGGACTACTCTGCCATCATCCTACCGGTGAAGTGGTGCAGGCTGTAACCATACCTGTCTTCACATCTTGACAACAATTTTATAATTTGTCGCTAGGTAATGTAAATAATAAAACTAGCGCCTACCTGGTAAATGTCCGTATATATAGATTCATGTTAGTTATTTCTTTTTGTTTGTTATATTATAATTCATAATTAAGGGTAGTAAGGGGTTTTCTCTCTTGTGGGTTTTACTTTAGTTTTTAGTTACCGTGGGACTACTGATTTTGTTTCTGGCTTTGATTATATCACCTTTGGGGTGTAGCCACAGTGGTCCAAATACTTTGTCCGCTTCAGCTTGATAAACGCTAAAGTTTATTAGGGTTCAGTTATAAATCATTACTGACTCCTTGACTTGAAGTCTAAAACATTTAAAGGAGTAATTAGGTTTCATAAAACTTACTGATCTATGTAGATATACTTCACTTTTGAGTTAAAGGTATATTTTCTTCATTTATCTACCATATTTTGGCTTAAGCAAATACATACTAGCTAGAAATCTTCTGTGTAGGATGACATTCGATTATATTCTGAACATCTACTTACTTACTTACTTATCACCATATTTTGTCTGTTAAATCCGAGTGTTTGATTTTGCTTTGTTTACTCTGGCAGAAGGGTATTGTGGTACTATGATTGTTCAAATTTATTTGAATAATTTTCAATACACTGAAGATCATTTCTGTTCATTGTTATTGTTTACAAAGTCAAATTATTTGTTGGATGACAATGACAATTGGCTGTGACAGTCGTGTCTTGGATAAAAGCGTTCGTTCGTCATGACTTACATAGAAGTGTAGCACTTTATGACTTGATCTGTGCGGAACACGCTCGGTGTAGTGAGCAGTGTAGTTCGGATGTATGTTTCGGCTAGGTTTCTCTGTGGTAGTATTCTGTATTGAAGTTGAAGATGTGTCACTCACTTCTTCTTTCCGGTGTGTGCTCCTACTTGATCTTGATAGTTGGTTTCCAAAAGTGCATGGAACTAGAATCTGAATTTTATTAATGTCTGGGTAGTCATCCCCTGCTGGGATTTATAGGTTCTCGTTCTGAATGAAGTTGTGGAATATACGGCTAGTATTTTGGTTCTACGGGAGTTCGTATTGTTGAAGAATTCCGTCCTGTTCTGGAAGCCGTTTTCACAAACCCTTTAGGGGATATATTGCACTAAAACGATTGAAATCGCCAACGTTGAAGTTTTGAAATTGAAGGTGTGCCACATGCTGTTGTTGGTTCGTTATTTGTTGGTAGCCGTCTAGTAAGAGGAAAATTTTGAGTATTGGACCCTTTTGGAAAAGGTATGTCTCATAGATTTGTAGTTTTTGTAGATAAAACAGTTGGTGGTAAAATACTACCTGTTGATTGTATATTTTTGATTAAGACAGTCTATTCTGTTACCCTGTGCATATTTTGTTTTCTTTGCCCGCTTCAGTCTAACGAATACTATAATTCGTGGGTGGTTCATCAAACCTACCCTGGCTATGACCAAAAACAGTTTATTTTAGATGCTTATCGCATTCTGATTATTTGATTTAAATTCAGTGTAGTATACTGTTGCTGACACTGTTGATTGTAAGTAGGCCTTATGACTACTTTGTGGGTTTGATTCAGTTAATTTGGGGTTCATTTTGATTTGTACGTTACTTGTAAATTCTTATAAATTAGCTTCTGGCATAGGCCGAGACAAGCTTAACTTGTCGAGGTGTTTGATTGGTTCCTGTATAGGCTCAGTTTTTAGCTGATACCTGTTTTAATTTTTAAGGGTTCACCTGTGGGGCCAGATACACACTTCACCTGTGGGTATACTTACCACCCTCCAGATACACACTTCGGGACATTTGGAGTCTACCTGGTGGATAGATAATGATGTCTTCTGCAATTTGCTGCTACTTTTCAACAACTTCTTGAAGAAGACCACATTGAGGGTAACCCGGTATCGGGGGTTTATCTGAGTTATTTACTTATTTTTATTTTAGGCTTTACCCCAACATGTATATACATTAGCTAGGTAGTTCCTACTGATTTATTTTATTATGCAATTGTCATGGTGGAAATTAATATTTTGCGGTGAATTTTCACAATTTAATTTTCATAATTTTAACCACTTGCGCATGCGTCTCTGCCTTGTTACCAACGCCTTGACTACGGTGTCGCCTTATATGGAATTGTGTTTTTATAACTTTACACTACTTTTCAGGTAACATATAATTGAAAGTTTGTATTTAATCTGTATTGGTACACTCGAACAGCCATATTAATTTCACACTAAGTAGGTCAAATTAACTGGTATAGTTTGGAATTTTAGTGTTAATAGTTTGACTATTGGTGTGAAACACTATTTTTCTTTTTTTAAAGTGGGGGGGCTTTTACTAGGGTTTTCAGTAGTAGTAGTAGTATTTATTTGTAAAACACCCCTTAAGGGTATTAAATGTTTTCATTTTATTTTAAGTATTATAAGGAACATAAGCTGAGGTTTGCCTTTTATTTTCATCCCTTGTTTTACTGGGTTATCAGGGGAAATTAGTCGTGCTAGGCCAAAGTGGAAAACTCAGTTGGCGCCCACACAAGTTGTCTACTATTTTGTCCGGAAGATCAATAAGAGGGATCCACCCCTACCTCCGTTCTGAGCGACGTCGAAGGCCTAAGGTTGTCACCGGAGCAACCGAAACTTATGTAACCAAGTAGACAAATTAATTTATAATCTTTCACTTTTTTTTTATTTAAATTATATAACTTTATTCTTATTTGGGCTTGAGCTCAATTTTTAAGGTTACATTATCTTTTTATGTCCCAAACGCACTGTAATTTGTTTGCTTTGAAATATTTATTTTTTCATCTTATTTTGACTCAATATCGAAAAAGCACCGTAATTTTCAATCGAAAATTCCCACGTCAAAATATCAGCTTTTTCAAAAAAGTCGGTGGGGTCTCTACTTTCTGATGGTCGAAAAAAAAATACATTACTATGGTAAATCTTCTCAGAAAATGTAAAGAAACGAAAAATACTCGAATTCGAATTTTTTTGAAAATCTTTATGTACAATTTATAGCTATATCTCAAAATTTATACTTTAATTGCTTGAAAAACGTAAGATTCCATTTTACATTGATAAACATAAAAATTGCAAATCCATAAAACATAAAGATTGCAAAACACATAGTTGTTCTAAATATTAAAGATAGGATTGTAAGGGGATTTTATCTAAAAAATGTGACTGCTGCTATTTTTTTCATTAAAAAAAGTTGATTTATTAAATTCTCATTACATTTATGCCATAGAAAATCTCATAATATATAAATATACATGTAAAACGTACTATTGAATTAAGAAATTTTATACTGATTACATTATTTATAATATTTTTAAAAACAATGTTCTTTTTATTTGTCAATACATTATCTTCAATTCTAGACACTTATCTGTTAGTTTTTGTCTCTTTGATGGTATTTCTTCATCGTTAGATTCGGCAAACCTTCCCGATTTTATTAGATCTTCGAAATCGTCAAGACCCTAACCGTCTTCGTCTCCAAAATTATTTCCAGTCTGCATTGGTTCTCCATCCACAATTTCATCTGAATCATTAACTTCCTCGTAGGTTTTTTTTCCACATTAGCGCATTTTTCAGAACCATGACAATTTGTGCATTCTAAACCATGTTTTCGGCAGCCACATTTTAAACTATTACATCCAGTTTCACAGCTGCAGCAAATGGTTTTGAGCAATACTTCCGGAATTAATTCCTTTTCTGTAAATTTGGTCATAATGCCACGTTGATGTTGCTTCCAGCCCCAACCTGTTGCTGTCAATTCGTTACCCAGCCGATATGAAAGATGATTTAATTTTTGCCAATTGATATTTTCGAATTATTTGAAACGTCAAAAATCGCACTGTCGACATTCCTTGTAAGTGACATTTAACAATAACATGCACGTAATGAGATCTCATAACATACACGTGCGTTTGGATAATAATACTTAAATTTCTTTGTTTAATCAAATTGCAATCAAATTTTTATCTACGTACTACTTTATTTGGTCTATTTACATAAATTTAGTCAATTGGAAAACATAAAAGCATTTAGAATTAGTGAAATACATTTTAGATCAAAAGAGTCATGCCCCTAAATGCCGGCAATACATTATACAATTTCTCAAAAAATAAGTCGCGTTTTTTTAGCAATTTTTGTAACAAAATATAGTATCTTCTACAGTGGCGGGAGGCTATGTGAATCACTCTCATAAAAATATAAATGACAAACGCTTTACGAATATCGGAAGCGATTACCACTTATCAATCTTCATCTTCTGATGTATCCTGCAGTACTACAGTTATAGATAACCGTTCATCACCGTCAAGTAATAAGGCACCAACGACTTACAATCATTGTTCAATTCTTATAAACAACTATTATAATAAAGTTTAAATAATTGCGATTTCCTTTATTTCATAGAAGAAAATAGATGGGCGTAGGAAAAGTATAGTACGTTACACGAGTTGTAATCCCATTACGCACTCGTGAAATTTAAATTTAATGGATTACTTACAACTCTTGTTACGTAATATACTATTACATTTATAAATAGATTTGATCAATTGTAATCCATTTTTTTTATATCTTCTTTGTTTGCCTCTTTTTTAAAAAAAAATATTAGCCAAATTTGACAAATTTTTATCGTCTAATAACGAATTCACGATACTATTTTAAGAAATAGCTCAAAATTGTACATAAAGAATAAAAAAAAATTCGATTTCGAGTATATTTCATTTTCTTTGCATTTTCTGAGAAGATTTACCATAGTAATGTATATTTTTTTTGACCATCAGAAAGTAGAGATTTCAACGAACAAAAAGCCCACCGACTTTTTTGAAAAAACTGATATTTTGATGTGAGAATTTTCGATTGAACATTAGGGTGCTTTTTCGATATTGAGTCAAAATAAGGTGAAAAAATAAATATTTCAAATCAAACAAATTATAGTGTGTTTGGGAGATAAAAAGGTAAGTTTTTACCAAATTTTGTAAAAAAAAATTTTTTGTAAACGAAACGAAAAAGTTGGTGTTTTGAATTTTTCACATGAATTTTGAGGTTATGTGGAAAAAGTGCTATTACAAAAGTTGTAGATCTTTTTATTAGCTACAACTTTGCCATTTAACTTTTTCACATAGGACTTGTAGTTTAGCCGGAAATCGAGATTTTCCGTTTTTTTACACCCTTAAAAACTAACCCCCTACCACTTCCCGACCTCAGATCGCCCGTAAATTATTTTTCCTTTCATTTTTGTTGTATCATCTTCCTTTTCCAATGGGTTTCATCCTACTATAATTTTTTTTTCACTTTTTACCATTTTCAAAGGCTTCAGCCCTGGTCTATTAAGGGATGAAACTTTGCAAACTTTCTTTGCTGAAGTGGAGAAAATTATCAATTTTATAGTCGGTTCTCTCCAAGAAAAACCGCACGTAAATAAAATAACGTGTATATTGAATGACCTAGGCAAGTGAATAAGGATGAACAGGGGCGTATTGAGAACGATGTTATGTATATGGTATTCACGCAATAATTAATAATAGCAAATAAACAAATATTAATAATTTTTATCAGCACCGGGATACGGGTTACGATACGATCATAACGGCCGACCAGCGATTCTATTTTTTGATTAGTCGTAGAAATTTGAGTCGATTCACTCGATAGGTATGGATTCGTTTACTTATTTTGAAACTTATTATGATATTTGGCATATTTCCTGATATATTCTAACCTGCGCATTCTAATTTCTAACAAAAAATATGTGTTTTCTGCCGATTTTTGCAAATATTTACGAAAATAACATCAAGTGAAGTCATTTTTTATGCAATAAACTATTATTCTTGGTACAACGTTGCCTATTGTGAGGGAAACTCTCTTAATAACCTATATATTTTAAATCAACTAGAACCCTTATATTGCAGATCAGTAGAAGAAGAATTATTTCTCCAAATACCAATGAATTTAGTTTGAGGGCTAATTCAGCCTATACTTTTTTCTGTTTATCCCTTCCTGAGGACCCAATGAACCTGCTATTTGCAAAATCTCTATTTTTATTCATAAATTGGAGAAGAATTTCCCAGTGGCAAACTCGTATCTTGAATGACATTAATATAGTATTTTAGCAAATATAATCAAATCAAAACTTCAAAAATGTAAAAAGAGTTTTTTTAACACTTTCCGTAGAGCACTTAGCCGGACCATTGTGAAATATTAATTTTACCGCCGTTTTCAGTTTGACGTTTCCGTTTGAATTTTGGGGTTAGTTAAACATGGACGATCAACAACCCGATTCGCATTGGGCTAACGACGTTCAAATTAGGTGAGCAGCGAAAGTGTTAATCTGCCAAATATCAAATGAATTCTGTCGACAATGTCAAAAAACATTTTCCCTTTGAAAGAATCGTATCAAAGTTGCTGTCCGAATCCGAACACCCGATTTCAATTCGATCGTAAAATAGAATGGGATGATCCGATACCATCGAATTGAAGATTGTATTCGACTTCGAACGACTCGATAAAATCGTGTCGTGAAATAGAATCCCGCTGCAGCAAAGTACACAGAAATAATACAATTATAACAACTCAAATTAAGTAAATAGGTACTAGACACACTAATTAATTTTAATACTAAACTCTGTCCATCCAAGCAACGGAGTGTTCCAAAACAGTATCATGCATAGTGCACGTGATCTCTCCAACTCTGTATGGACAATGAATTCCGCCGGCCGATTGCAGTTCAATCCGATTAGCCAGCGTAGAGAGGCATATTTATTTTAGCCAATAGATGCAAAGGCGCATGGTGATCACGCATCTATCGTTGTTTGGGTCGCTCTGTTTGTTCGATGGATATAGTATAGCACAGTACGATCCTGTAAAAATTTCTGTTCCCCTACTGCTAACATGTTAAAGCGAGTCGTCCATCACGCATCCGACTTAGAATAGATTACGCGTGGTCTTTGTTTACATTCGGTTTTTCTTGGGACCGTACATACTATAGACTTTTGACGAGAATATCACTCCAAACCACTTTTTGCTTGGTTCATCCAATGGTGAAGGTGATTTAGTTCCTATAGACTCAGAAACAGATGACTTAAGAAGAGAATGGAATAAATCGCGCATGCTAGCAGATTCAACATTGTCGAAACGAAATAAATGGAGAACTGACAATAAACTATATCTGTTGCATCCAGGAAGAATTGGAATTAAATTGTCCACTCTAGCTATTGAAAATGTCTAGCTATATTTATGGATTTCAACATTTATTGTTTGAAATAAATTAAAATGTAAAAAGTGTAGCGAGATCAACTGGTGAATAAATTATTAAATTAAAGCTAAACCAAAGTTCTATAAGAATAAATCTTAGCAATTCGATTAACTTATTATACTCTTTCTTTTTGTTACAGATAAACCTCAAATTCCAGATAATGTAGTGAACAATTATGGTGAGTACGTTTTCAAAACCATTCGTTGACTAAAAATTTTCATCTTTATACAGGGTGTCCCGAAAATATTGGTCATAAATTGTACCACATATTCTGGGGTCAAAAAAGGTTGATTGAACCTCACTTATAGTTGTGAGTAAAATTAATTTGCACCGTTTCAGGTTAAAATATCAGGGTACGGCAAGGCCCCCCCAAAAAAAAGTCATAAATCATTTCGAGTTTTGACCCACCCACAAACAAAAAAAAAGATTCTCATTGGCGCAATGTAGCTTCCGATTGGTATATAAGAAATTTATTTTAACTGCGAGTCCACATGGACGCGCAGTCCATTATTGTTATTTACGAGACATTGTGTTCTGAATATGAATTATATATCTGTTACATACTTCTGTGATTAAGATTCTGGGTGATTAGAATTATTTTATTGGTTAAGACTATTTTGTTGGTAATTATCAAAATCATGGTTTTTTGGCGACCATTCGAAGAGGAAGATATTGTTATAGGTATGTATTTTATAAATATGGACAGGAAATATTTCTCCTTTTATACTGAAAAAATGTATGCAACAAAATTAGGTTTTAATTGTTGATATATTGTGTTTTAGAGCCTGGAATAGTTCCATCTGCTAGTAATGACGTGAGCTGCAGTAAAGATAGTAGTGAGTTGATTGATTGTTGTATGTACAAAACAAGAATATAATATTGTTAAAATTCATTACTCAAGGTTCTGAAAGTGAAGAGGAGGTAATTGAGACAATAGACAAAAAAAATTTGGTATGTTTTTGTCGCCATCTACGCAAAAAGTGATACAAAATATGTACAGGCAACTGAAACAAGAAAATAATGGGTCATAACATGGAGTTGCTGAAAGAATACACAAATTGACAAAAGTTTCAAAAAGATCCATTATTACAATTATCGGTAAAACAACTATTACTCATCGGAAAAAGAGAGTACAGAAATCGCTAGTGCGTGTGGATCCCGCAATAATGGAAAATCTTAGAAGAAAAATATACGAGTTTTACGCCAGTAATATCGTTCCTACATTTAAGATGATTAAATAAAAATTAAAGGAAATTCCTGGTTTTCCTTACAAAGCAGATAAACCCGTTAAAAAGATCTTGCACTCTTGTGGGTTTCGATTTAGAACATTAATAGCCGTCAAAAAATTATGGAATCCTCGAGAATAATAGAGCTTCGACATTCTTATTTTGAAACAATTACGCATTGTCGACGATTACAAAAAAATATAATATATCTCGATGAAACCTGGTATGATACCCATGATGTTATCAAAAATGGTTGGCATGATGGGACTCCAAAGTGTTCATTAAATGCCCCTTCGAATAGAGGAAAACGAGTTATTATTGTCCACGCGGACAATGAACATAGTTTCGTTAACAACGGTTTATTATTATCTGCCAAAAATATTTCAAGCTGTTCAGCGAATTACCATCAAGATATGAATGCTGCGTTATTTGAGAAATGGTTCGAGGAACATTTAATTCCAAACATCCCGGGAGGTACTGTAATCGTTCTGGATAATGCTCATTACCATTCCAGGTAAACTGAAGAAATTCCTAAAGTAAAGGCTAGGAAATAAGTAATTGCAGATTTTCTCTAAAAAATTGGTGTCAGCATTCCAACACAGAGTCTAAAAAAAGATTTGCTAAAATTATTACGAGAGCTCAATTTAAAACCCAAATATGTAGTGGATGGATTTGCCAAACAGGATAGTCATGAAGTGGTTCGCTTACCCCCTTACTATTGTGTGTTTAATCCCATAGAGTTAATTTGGTCTAACATCAAACAGGGAATAAGAAAAAAAAATGTTTCGCCAACTCTATCTGAAAGTGTGATTAAACTTATTAGAGATATTTGTTCTGAAGTGAGCCCCGATGTGTGGTATAATGGCGTCGAGCATGTAAAAGATGTAGAAGAAACCTATAGACAACGTTTTCTTGTTCATTCATTTGTAATTGAGCTTGATGATACATCGAGTGAGGAAGAAGACTCACCGGATGATTACCTAATTTTTCTACTATTATGGGTACCTATTATACTTCTTGTAATATTTTCTGACATTTGGCAATCATTTTTCGCAAATTCACATTATGAGTCTGAAACCTGCTCTGTTTCTAGATTTCTTCACTCGCCGACAAATTGTGAAACGACACAAATTAATTTTACCCACAAGTATACCTATATACAAAAGTGCAAAAAAAAGTTACAGGGTGATTTATTTGAAAATTTATATTCATTTTCTTAACGTTGCTCTAAAACGGTTTAACCTAAATTTATGAAAATATATATGAGACACTAGTATACGATAAACCCATAAACTGAAACTAGTAGCGCTCATTTATTTTCATTCATTATGGATTTTCAGAGCACCCTTTTGACCCCCCAACTTTTTTTGAGGTTTACATTTAACAAAATATGGAACGCAACTGGAATGAAACGTCTGTTCTTAAACTTTTTTGCTTCTTTGTATTTCTTGATAAACATTTTAGTTTGGAAGATACAGCCACCCTTTTAAATGTCAATTTAAAATTAAACTGTAGGAACTGTGTTTTCATAAGTATCAAAAGCAACTAAACGTAATTATTACATATTGAACACTTGTTGAGTTAAATTAATATCGTGTTTGTTTATAAATTGTAATGTAATAATTTTATACGGACAATCACTTCTTGAATATTTTCGTATGAATTTAGAACCACCTTATATAAATCATTTCAATGTAAATCAACGAAGTAAATGACTTATTTTCCAAACGAAACTAAATAAATCCTCTCATGGATTCGAGAATAAATTTAATCCTGTTTCCAATTAATCTAATAACTTAATGGTGTTAGCGGTATATTTACGTTAAAAGCTTTTTAGTAATAATATCGAGCATCTCACCAACAACATAACCATTATGCCATATTAGAGGAAATCATGTTGTTTGAAATATTTAAATTCTACTTCATTTACATCCATTTGAAATTTTATGGGATACGGTGACAGCTTATATTTACAGAAACCAATAAAAATGTTGTAGTTTCACATGGACCACAATTCTGGTT
Organism: Lochmaea crataegi; assembly: GCA_947563755.1. Classification (NCBI taxonomy): domain Eukaryota; kingdom Metazoa; phylum Arthropoda; class Insecta; order Coleoptera; family Chrysomelidae; genus Lochmaea; species Lochmaea crataegi. The sequence goes on along the minus strand of OX387423.1, from coordinate 28,006,712 downwards.
AAGTCTAATAAAATAAGTTGTGGTTATAGTAGCACTCTAGCACAGAGGTGGAGTAGGATTATAAAAACGAAGAATCGGAATTTGAAAATACATAATTTGTATGAAGACAGTTGATTCCCAAGGGAACCTTCCAATCTTTTTTTTTGGTAGCGTCTAAAAAATCTAATCCCCAAGGCATTTTTTAAAAATCAATATTAATTTGGAGAACATTAAAGTTCCGTGTTATTTTAAATCATTTCAAACGACTTCTATAAATAGCGCGCCAAAACTGCTGACGTCATTGAGTATGATGCCCAGCTGTTAACTCGTGTATCGATCGCCGGCGACAACAGTGATGCCAATTCGAGGAATTTTTGGGGATTCTTAGGGACACATTTTCCAGGGATTTTTTGAACTGCATTATAAAATTATTATTTAATCACCAATGATTTAATGTGTGTTATTCGGAATAATTTACATAATAATAATAAAACATGTCTCAATTATTATCCTGTGCCACAAAATCTATTGAAAATACACACGTATTTAAAATTTTGTATATTTATGAAAAGTTCCTTTAAATATTAAATTCTTTTTTTTACCACGGCGAAATATACTATATTGAATTGAATTTAATTAATAATAATTAGTTTTTAGTTTTTTACGTGCCCCAGCTACTAATACTTCTCAGGTTGTGGTTAAAAAAATTTTTTTTAATAAAATTGTCCAGAAAGATTTTTTATATTGAATTATAACAATACAATAAAATAATTACATTACATAGTCTTTAAATATATCTATAAATTAACTACTTAAAATTTATTATGAACAATTATTATGGCTTAAATATAATTACTATTTGGACCCTTACTTTGTGGAATCTACTCATATTACATTTTTGAAGACAAATTAAGCCCCTTCAAAATTTAGATCGTATGCCCATGATACGCGGGCACCAACCCATAAGTATTGTCACTAGCAAGCTGCTGATTTCACCAGTTATCCAATAAAGAAAAAAAAGAATCCAACCTAACCTCACTTATTACATCATGGCTGTGACAGGGGTTGGTTAAGCAGTGACAGGAATCTGTTACATAACCAATCCATAAGCTGTAAGTTTGACAGATAGGCACCTAAAGAAGTGTTTTCTTAAAAAAAAGATGGTTGGCGCGGGAATTACCGAATTTGTCAACTTGTCAATGGAACTTGATCTGTGTTAAATACATTCGCACAAAACTGACAGACCACATAGTATGCTAATGTGTATACCAAGTAAAACTGAAAATACGAAGCTAAATATACTGACAATATAAACGCCACTGGATAATCAATGTCAATCAATTGTCGAAGTGAGAGGGAAGAACACACGCACGCGCTTGCCAATAGGAAGTCAGGTGTTTACTTAGTAAAGGAGGTTTGACTAAGAGACTAGTAGCTTCTTTAGATCTGTTTCCCGGAGGAATTTTAGGATGTCTGCAGGCTTCAGTTTAGGTAAGTGTCCCTCTTCTAACCAGTAGTAGGTGTTGTGCCCTAGGATTTTGAATTGCTATACAGTCCGCAAGTATGTGGACGGAGGTTTCTTCTTCCATGCCACAGAATCTACATTCTTCTTCCTCCACTATTTTGAGCTTTTTCAGGTGCCCATTCCGTCAACAATGTCCCGTTAGGTGAAACGTAAATTGCATTTAGAAATTCCTGGCCCGTACACTCCTATCCCAGTTCCTTGTATGCTTAAACAATGAGGAGTCTGTTTCCACATCAAATTATATATAATTATTCATTTAAAATGAGCTCCATATCACATTATACATAGTACAGGTTATGTTCGTACAAATAGATATTTTCCTTATTTGAAGAGCTAGAAAAGTATATAAATTAGAACCTCCTCTGGGATACGGCGAAGACCACTGAGTTTTCGGTTGAATAATAATTGTTTACTCTCTCATATTAGAAAACAGATTCCAGTGAAGGTAGCATTTTGAATAATTATGTATCATCGAATTTTTGAAAGTGTATTCTCGTCCAATGAAAACCATCTCCGTAACTATTTTATATTTGTTGTAATTACATTCCATATTCGGTACTTTCTTCTTGATACAATTGAATCGCGTGCAAGTTTGAAATGGCAAAAAATATCGACTTGTCCATGCAACAGTTTAAATTAGATATTGACACACGGTTTACATTCGTTTTGCAACTACAATGCACGTAATAGTTGTTAGCGATTTAGTCTTTAGATTGTTTTAATGCATTCTTAGTCCATTAACTTCAATCCAATATGATAGCATCTTTTAAAGGTGTTTGTTATTAGTACAAGAGCTTGAGCAAATTTAAGTTGTATGGAAATAATTGAAAACTTTATTTTCACCTTCCTACTCTTAAGAGTGGAATTTGCTTACTGGAATAATTATTTGATAAATAAAAAGGACCAGAGCTCATCAAGTTTTGCCAAAAAAAACACTAAATAACTGGAGAGCAATAAGAGTTTTAGACTTTAGATTTACCGATTCATTCAAAGGCTTTTTCACATCCTTCAAATAATGTCTCCCAAGTGTTCCAGTTGGGAAGCTATGTATTGATACATTTGCATCTTTATACTGATTACATTACGGCACAGAGCTGGTCATTATTAGAGTCTAAATAAGTATTCTGATACAACAAACTTCACCAAACTCTTCTAGAAATCAAGAAACCGATATTAATACTTTGCTCACTATACACGTGCTCTAATGGTGATTTGGTTTGTTTTCCCCATTCCAAGGTTATAAAATTTTGACGGTAGGTGCCCCACCCTTTGCTCGTTTTCGCGAATAGTGAAGAGAGTGACACTAATGTTGAATCAGATTTAGAAAATGAACTAGAATTTGAATCTGCCTAGTTCCTATTCTGTCAACATTTCACATCATGATGTCAGTTTTTGTCTTTGAAAAAACGTTTATTATTAAAACATATTTCATTGTATTGCTTGGATTTTTATTTTTATTATATTTTACTTATTAAAAGATTTGTTAACTCAGTAATAACCTTAACACTTTTTTGTAGAATTCCTTATACTTCGTGAAATCTATTCATAAATGTAATTAACACAAACTATATAAAACTATAAAAATATCGATAATTTTGTAGTTTTCATTTAATATATTGTGAAGTTTTCATCATTTACGCTTTTTGTTTACTTCAGCTATTTTCTGTTAATTTCCATTTTTCATGAACAATCTGACAACGCTGCAAATGTTCACAATAATGACGTTAACGCAACTTCATTTGGTTTTTACTAAAGGCATAGTAACTAATGCAAACAATCCACACGACACATATGTTTTAGATCCAAAGCTGTACAAATTTGATTACTGCGCATGCCACTTATGAGACGAATGACCGTACCGAAAATGGTGTGGTCACAAAATTTGGCGACAGGCAGCTGTGACTAACGTTTCACGTGTCACTCGCACTGTGAACTGGTGAGTAGCCAGTCGTCACAATGGGATCATGTTAACAGTAGCTGCTTGCTAGTGGAAGTAGTTAAGTAGCAGCCGATACTGTGACCGTACAGTAATACCTCTAATTTTGGACACCTCTATATAGCGGACAACTCTATGTAACGGGCAAAAACACATGTCCGGAATAATGCAATGACCATTTTGTGTATAAACGACCCAATCAAAAGCGGACCCTCTATATAACGGACGCGGACATACAAATTAGTTACCAAAAGATATTATTTCCTTAAAAATTACCTCCGTGTACGGACACATTTCCAAATTTCAACAAAAGTTAAGAGTTTGTGCGTTACATTTTCAAAAACGTGACCGTTCACTTAGAAGAAACAACAACTACTTTTCGGGTTATATGCCCAGCAGACATTGAATTACACTTCTAAGTTAAACGGGATCAGTATGATCTACAAGATTTAACCAACCACTCTGGTTTGAAATTGAAAGGGACAATATCAGTTGTAGAGCGGTTTCGACAAAAGTTTAGACAAAAGATTACTTGCTTATGGAATCCGAGCCATCTCTAGAGAAAATAGAAAAAAGCATAACAGTTGCAAATACTTTAATGTGTATAGTTGCAGCTTGGAGAATAGTTACGGCAAAAACAATGGTAAACTGTTTTTCAAAGGCTGGATTTAAAAAAGCTGGAGTCACAACTGATGATGCCCAAGAAGAATTTGAAAATAATTTTACCGACCTATCCACTTTAATACCAACTGAAATGGGTTTGGATTTCAACGGAAATTCTTCTATAGATGAAGCACTAACCACTGAAGATTTCTATTATTCCATTTCTAAATGTGTTGAGGACTTCGTGGCGAACAGTGATGAACAATCTGATATTGAAGAAATGTTGGGATCAAAACCAACTTCGCTACCTTCCATGGTAATAGGAAGTCATTTTTCTTGATTAGGTCATTTATCATTTGTATTACAGAGTCTGGCGTGTCCTTTGCCAGCTACTGCATGCACTCGATGGGAATACCATCCGGCCCAGGTGCTTTACCCCTCTTGAGTTTTCCACAAGCGTCATTTACTTCTGCCGTGGTAACTTCACCTACATTATCATCCTGGCGAATGCTGCCCATGTCCAAAACTCTACGCGGGAAGAGAGAAGCAACTACCTTTTCTGTTTTCTCTCTGGTGAGTTTATATTATCCCAACTTCTAGATCATTGCACAAATCCACCCATTTCCTTCTCTTTTCCGCCTTAATTTCTTTACTATAAGCTTTTCTGGTCGTCTGGTATTCTTCCCATCTACGTTCTCTCACCTCTCCGACTCGTTCTCTCGTGTGACACCTTCTTAATCTGTTGCATTCTGCTCTCAACCCCTCCAAAACCTCATTCCACCAATATTGATTAGTTCTTGCTTTCTCCCTTTTACTTATTATCGTATGCCGACTTTAGAAACGCGTCCATTTCCTCGAAATTAATGTTTTTTCTTTTTTTCAAATTTTCCCATTTATTTTTAAAAGCCCTGTTAAACCTACTCATATACCCTTATAATGTCCTCAAAACCAAAAGCCCTTGTATGTCCCTTGACTACGTACGTAATATGCTGATGCAGCGAGAGTGACTCGCTGTCCAGCACCTTCCAACCCCTTCATCCTCTTCTCGTAGTTATGGTCAGGTCCATAAAGGACTTTGACCCTCCCCTAATAAAAGTTGGTTTCTGTCCATCATTTAATATGATAGCCCTCTCTTATCATATGTTGCCGATCCCCATTCATTATGACTCCATTTGCCGTGTTTCTCACCCGCGCTTCCATCTATGGAGATGCTGTCCTCCATGTTCCTTAAAAGCTCTGCATATGTTTTTCCCCCCTCCTCACCGTTATTGTGCCCCTATCTTCCCTCTTCCCCTTTTTTTTGTGTAACCAGTGTGATTTCCCTTGAGGTTCCTGATAAGGCGCTCTCAAAGGCCTTCCTATACCTTTCCCATTCCACCGCTTCTTCGAAAACACAAGTGAGACTCAACTGTGGTTGGCTCCCACTTTGCTCAACTTCCGTCATGGCCTCTACCAAATCCCTTACGCCTCTGTTCAAGAGGTCGTTGTCTTCCTGGGCTTTCATTATGTAAACCACCTAAGAACCTCTTGCCGTCCTTCCCCTTCGGGTTTCACTATTTACAAAGTTTACTATGTAGTCCACTGACTCCCCAGTTTCCTCCATCATTTCATTGAGACCCGGATGCTTACGCACCCATTCCTCATAATAACTCCCTTCTTTTGGTTTCTCCCTCCCCCCTGCCTGAATAACCAACAGTATTTTAAAACTTGGACTGCCGGAAGATAAAACAGAAGAGTACATGCTTTGTGCCTGGCCCGTCGCGGTTCGCAACTTTTATTTCTATGGGTTTTATTAAACTTCAGTGGTTTTTTCGTGATCATCCATGTGATCCAAGTCCAGGTATTTTATCTTAACTTAATCATATGGCAATAGCAAGTTCTGGTCCAATTAAACCACTTGCGGCAATCTACCTTGAGAGGGAGTCTACCTATCCATTGCCATCCATACCAAAATAGCCAGGGATCCAAACCAGAGAGACTTTGCCGAGTTTTTCTTTTTTGACAGTTTGACACCAACTTCGACGTTAAACGGTTAGAGCTGATAAAAGCCGCTTGTTTGTCTGTTTATACTGTCAATTCTATAAGAACTGGTTAAAAATTGAAGGCACGCAGTTATATTTGACGAAGTTTCCGCTATTAGAAATGTTTTAATCGATTAGGATTCAAATTTTAACAGGTATCGTGTCAAATTAAGAGTTTTCCGTCAATATTTTAAAGCTTATCATGCAGACAGAATAATAAAATGGAGTTAGCGGATTGTCTAATTTTTAAACATGCTTTAAAATTTGCCATTTGCTTGCAGAATTGTTCCTTATGAAGATTATGAGATTAAATCCAGTAAATTAAGGATGAAAAGTAGGCAAAGTGTACCAAAATCCTGCCGATCCATGAATTTTCCGAGAAGGGTAGGGTTTGACTAGTAATTGAACATCCAGAAATTTCACACACCTCATCGCCATTGTGGGGGTTTTCCGCCAATATCTCCTAAAATATGGCATTTAGAGAATTTTTATATAGGGGAAAAATGAAGAGTAGTTCATTATCTACAAAAATGGTCCTCATGATTTTTTTTCGCAACAATAATATTTTTCGCAAAAACTGATGTTGGAAAATCCATAATTTTGAAGTTTCATGGATTTATGAAAAACCACTAAACTCGAGAAAAAAGGGCACAACCAAAAAGAAGAAATTCCCAGCTTTAAAATGACGTATCTTGGAAGACAATCCGATAATGTACAAACTTTTGGACAGTGATTGTTCGCAAAATATTCCCAACCTCGAAAAAAAAATATGAATAATTTCCCGAAACTCGAAAAAAGTTATTACAAAATGTTTGACCCATTTTATAAATATGGTTGAAATATAAAAATGGGCCTTGTTTCATCGGATATGATAGCTGTGGATTTTCCCTTTCATCTGAATTTTGAATCGTGAAAAAATATGCATTTTTATCAGAGATATGAATAATTTGTTCGCCCTTTCGTCTCCGGAGCGGGAGCTCAACATAAGGCTTGAGGGCCATTATCTCGAAAACTATCGAGTTTTCGGCAAAAATCATTAGGACCATTTTTGTAGACGATCTTCATTTTTCCTCTAAATAAAAATTCTCTGAATGCCATATTTTAGGAGATATTGGCGGGAAACCAATTTTTGGAACTTTGGGGCCGGGAATACCCCCCCAAAATGGCGATTAGATGTGTGAAATTTCTGGATGTTCAATTACTAGTCAAACCCTACCCTTCATGGGAAATTCAAGGACCGGCAGGTATAATCGCTTCTGGGACCCTTTATTTACTGGACTAATTCGTTTAGTGAAATTACAAAAGATCATTATTCTATACAAATAAATAATATTAACTTATTTTGTAACTAATATCTCTTTATTTTCGTACTTCGTACAATAATATTTAATAACCACTGACAAACAAATAAAATTCAATTCTATTGAATGCAATAGTCGTGTGGAACGCATATGTCTTTAAGTTACTTCACACTACTTAATCAAAATGTTTCTAGCATCACAACCAGTCAGTCGTTTATGAATGTTTTCATCTACCTTGTCAAGACTTCTAACAATATTTACCATCATTACCAATTGTCGATAAAAGGTAGATGGTGTGTTTTAGAATTGTCTGTTACTTCCATGAACTGTCAGTAACCTCTACATTATGTTTATTTAACAAATTAAGCTGTTCTGTGTATATTATATACCAAGTGTAGTACTTTAGTGTACATAGGCGTCGAAAGCTGGCAATATTATTTAAATAAAATTTGTGTACATAGTACAAATAGAATTTGAAACGAAAAAGTCGTATTCATTATTTATAAATGACTGTACTTTGAATGATTGAAAAGTGAAATTGACTTTCTTATAAATTGATAGTTAGAATTGTACTTAGGGGAAAGTCCTGTAGTACCGGACATCCCCTAGTACCGGACACTAAAGATATCTTCAGTTCAGAGACACTTGGCATCGTGGAAACTATGATTTTTCTAATGCTTTAATCTAATCAGAGGACACCTCAAAAGGATTTGGCTCTAGATTCAGTTTGTATCAAGTTATTTTCGGAAGAAGACGTTTTGAGTGTAGTGATTGTGTTCCTCGAAATTTTTAAGAAGCTGTTATTGGGTTTTGGGTAAGTATGCATTTATCGTGTATATTAAGTTTGATTTATCCATCATTAAGTAACATTTACCGCATAAAAACATTTGATTTGATTTCGTAGTTGGTTGTGAAACATTTTTTTAAATAAAATAAAAGTTGCATAGTATCGGACACTAAATAGGCGGACAGTAATATAATTTAAAATAATACTTTTTTACTAATTTAGCAATAGTTCCCGCTCTCTGTTATATTTTCATAAACGTTATTTTTTCCCCAGCTCCAGAAGAAGCACGACATAAAAAAGCAATTAGAAAAAGGCCAGGTCAGAGAAAAGTGAAATTTTATCGTCAACGCCATACAAGATAAAGTTGGAGAAGGGCAGAGTTATTGGAGAGAAGAAACAAAAAAGGCTGCAAATGTCGAAGAGAAAGAGAATACTAATGAAATAAAACAAATTAATTTTTTTAAATCTTCATTATTTATTTTGAACTGACGTTCAAATTAAAATTAGTGACGCGTTTCGCTACACAGTAGCTTTTTCGAACTAGTGAAGCTACAATGAAAAACTTTTAATTTATATAGTGCCTTAATACGGAATTCTAAGATATTGACAAAAGTATTAAAAATGGGGATAAGTACAAAAAGTGCCTAAATACGGAATTCTAAGATATTGACAAAAGTATTATAATACTGTACTTATCCCCATTTTTAATACTTTTGTCAATATCTTAGAATTCCGTATTAAGGCACTATATAAATTAAAAGTTTTTCATTGTAGCTTCACTAGTTTGAAAAAGCTACTGTGTAGCGAAACGCGTCACTAGTTTTAATTTGAACGTCAGTTCAAAATAAATAATGAAGATTTAAACAAATTAATTTGTTTTATTTCATTAGTTGGTTGGATCTTCATCAAGTAAAAGCCTCATCTATTCAATTTTAGAAAGAGAATAACCAAAAGACAGAGGCCACAAAATCAAAAATTGACCCAAAACATCAAACAGAAATAGTAAAAAAAGCTTTTTCTGCAGTCGCGCGTAAAATGACTAATTACTATATTCAAATGAAATCGTACAAATGCCGAGGATTGTTACTTTACGCTCTAGCGCAAAAAAGGAATCTTTTTCGCTCGCTTATTTAATCAAACCATGCCCTCCGAATTAACTCAATTGGTGAATATTTAACAATTTATCAGATTAAAAATCAAATAAAATTATATGAAAATTGTCAAAAATTTTGAAATATGGTCAAAATTGGTCAATAATTGTCAAAAATTGTTAAAATTTTGAGAAATGGTCGATAATTGTCAAAAATTTTGAAAAATGGTCAAAACTTTTCAAAAATGGTCAATTGTCAAAATTTTTTTTAAAAATTCGAAAAATGGTCAAAACCTTTCAAAAATGGTCAAAAATGGTCAAAAATGGTCAAAAATGGTCAATTGTTAAAAATTTTTAAAAAAATTTGAGAAATGGTCAATAATAGTCAAAAACTATCAAAAATGGTCAAAAATTGTCAAAAAATGTCAAAAATGGACAATTATTGTCAAAATTGGTCAAAAATTGTTGAAATTTTGAAAAATGGCCGATAATTGTCAAAAACTATCTAAAATGGTCAATAATTTTGAAACATTGTCAAAAATTGTCAGAAATTGTCAAAAACTGTCAAAAATAGGCAATTATTGTTATGTCAAAATTTTGAAAAATAGTTTACTGTCAAAAATTGTTAAAGTTTTTGAAATATGGTCAAGAATTTGGAAAAATGGTCCATAATTGTCAATAATTATCAAAAATGGTCAATAATTTTGAAAAATGGTCTAAAATTTTGAAAAATTGTCAAAAATGGACAAAAACTATAAAAGATGGTTAAAAATCGTCAATTATTTTTAAAAACTGTCAAAAATGGACAATTATTGTCAAAATTGGTCAATAATTGTCAAAAGTTGTTGAAATTTTGAAATATGGTCGATAATTGTCAAAAACTATCAAAAACAGTCAATAATTTTGAAAAATGGTCAAAAAATTTGAAAAATTGATAAAAATGGCCAATAATTGTCAAAAACTATCAAAAATGGTCAAAAACTGTCAAAAATGGACAATTATTGTTAAAAATTGTAAAAATTTTGAAAAATAGTTGATAATTGTCAAAAATTGTTAAAGTTTTTGAAAAATTGTAAAAAATTTTGAAATATGGTCAAAAATGGTCAATAAACGTCAAAAATGGTCAAAAATTCTGAAAAATTGTATAAAATTGTCAAAAACGGTTAAAAATAGTCAAAAACTATCAAAAATGATTAAAAATCATCAATTATTGTTGAAAACTGTTGAAAATGGACAAATATTGTCAAAAACTGTGGTTAAAAATTGTCATCATTTTGAAAAATGGTCAAAAATTAACAAAAATTTGGAAAAATGGTCACTAATTTTGAAAAACAGTCAAAATGGTCAATAATTGACAAAAATGGTTAATAATTGTAAAAATTTTGAGAAATGGTCAATAATACTCAAAAGTTGTCAAAATTTTGAAAAATAGTCAATAAATAATACGAACCGTTTCCGAAAATCGATTTAAACACGTAATTTATAAAATTGATTTACTAAAAATCGATTTATATTCCTATAAAAATCGATTATAAGAATATAAGAATCGATTTAAATAAAAATCGATTATTTTTTAACATCCCTAGTCAGTAGATCTTTTTAAGGTTAATTATGATGAATAGCGAAAATGACGATTATTCTAGCACTCCTATTATAACCTAAGATATAAAAAACTGTTATAATTATTTAAAGTGCGACTGTAGAAAAAATTATGTGTGACGAGTCAATTAATGAAGTTCGGGTACAATGCACAGTATGCAAGGGATGGGCTCATGTTGTTGTTTTTTAAGTGTGATGTATGCGCAAATTAATTTTATAACATTAATTTTGATTGTAGAGAATGTGTCTTTATTTAAAAATGATTTTATAAGAAAGTAGGTACTTATGTTCTAGTTTTTCACAATGTCTTATTATCCGGTACTACGGGATAGTTTATGAAATAAGCATTTTGTTATTTTTTTCAGTGAAATTTTTTATAATAATTAATATAAAATATGAGGGTAAGTGTTTATTTATTGATAAAAACCTATTAAATAATACTCTTGAATGATCAATTGTAACACAATTGTTGTTTTAAGATTAAAATTTGCCAAAAAAACAAAGGTGTCCTATACTAGGGGACTTTCCCCCACGTACATCAAGTATATTTCAGGAGATGGAAATTTAAATTCTATAATTTATAATTTGTGTACTTAATTTAAATACACTGCCGAGCAAAAAATTTAGGTCACTTGAAAAATTGCAAAGAATTTAAAAAATTAAATGTATCAGCTTATATCTGCAAATTGTAAATTTACCTACTGCATTTTCGTAACTTTTATATATGGAATAGGACAACATAATTTATTCTTGAGAAACCGTAACTCTACATTTTACATGGAGTTCGATTATTGTTATTGGGAACGAAATGAAGGAAAAAAACTTATAATCCAGGCAATAAAGACCATATATGGACTTTAGCTTGCAAAATTCATGGTAGTTCTGGAAATAAGCTTATATGATGTTTTTGGGCAGCTGAATCCAAATTTTCAACTTCCCACCAAAAATTACCCCCGCAACCCCCCCAAATGTTGAAAAAAAAAGAAAAAAATATCGTTTTTTTGGAATTTTTTTAGAAAAAAAATACCTGGAAATTCGGAAAGCAGACAAAATTTGCGAAAAAAAATTCTTTAAACATTTTGACGTAAGATAGACGTAGAGGGCGCTAACGTGATTTGAAACATGCTCATTGGCGACTAAGGGTATTATACGCCGAGCTACGTACTTCGCCTAGCAGCCCACTTTCACTCTCCCTTCACCCCTTTTACCTTTTTTTTAACTCTTTGCTACCCTCCTTTTTTGTATCTTATTTTTAACATCTGAAAGTCCCCCAACTTTTCCTTACCTATTTTTAGGCAAGTTAAAAAGTAAGAACACATCTATATGTTTGAAAAATATAGTTTATTAGCAATGAAAATTCTTAACAAAACAGAATAAATACTAAAACACATCTGAGCGATAACTTCAAATTATTCTTCTTCGCTTAACTGCAGCTGAGGGCCCAGGTTTATCTACGTCACTTTGACCACTACTGTCATCTGTTACTCCGTGGGTTTCATACAAGACTGAAACAAAGAAACATTTCGGAGTTTCAAAGTAATGTTTTTTTAACAGACTGATTGAACAATTGTAAGAAGGAAGAAGACAAAAAAGGTAGTTTAAAAACGACTTACCTGACAATTCCTCCGTGTTTTTGGACTCTAGAAAAGTAGGACCATCAGCTTGATCGACCTTATCAAACAACAGCTTGTGGATCCTCTTCATCCAAATCTTCAACGGTATATTCAGGGCTATTATCGCATGAATTGTTGCACTCGAGGCACATTATTGAACATTTCAACCCACTTTTCTTGCAACCACACGCTCCACGGAAGCCTTTTTTACACCTATAGGAGGTAAGCTTTAGAAGTTTTGGTGGAGAGGGAGGTTTAAAGGTAGTGACAGGAGATAGTCTGTAGCTAGATTTTCCCAGCCCCATTTTTGTGGTTCCATGACCTTTCCCTTTCCAAAGTTGGACTTGGTGGTACGTCCTGAATGAGTGTGCAGCAGATTCAGTTCGAGGCAAAGAAGCTAGGTTGTGTTTACTGTTGTACGCAGTTCTAATAAAACACTGTTTTCTAAACCCGTTTAAAGTCATGGTTTCATCCTTGCAACCGTACAAACGAAGTAGGTGAAAACTACGCTGTTACCATCTGATGTTCTAAGACGCGCTAACGCTCTACGCATTCGCTCTACGTTAAAATATCATATAATATTTTTTGTCGCAAATTTTGTCTACTTTCTGAATTTCCAGGTAATTTTTTTTCTAAAATACACAAAATAACGATTTTTTTTCCAAAAAATTATACTTTGTTCATTTGTTTCACAATTTTGTGGGTTGCGGGGGGAATTTTTGGTGAGTAGTGGAAAATTCGGATTCAGCGACCCGGAAAACATAAAACAAGCTGATATCCAGAACTACCTTAAATTTTGCAAGCTAAAATTCTGTATTTCCTGGACTATTATCATTATTGAAAAATTGATAATGATAATGATAACTAATAACGTGTACTATCCCCTCCTGCAATAATGACTGCTTGCACTCGACATGGCATACTCTGAATTAAATTAAGGATTACATTCTGATCCATCTTATTCCACTCCTGCAAGAGCAGCTCTCTCAGCTCCTGGGCAGTTCTTGGGGCTGGTGTATGCCTTCGGATACGCTGCCCTAACTCATCCCAGACATGTTAGATGGGATTCACATCTAGACTGCACGCTGGCCAATTAAACCGTCTAATTCCTACTTCATCTAGATATTCATTTACAATCCTTATCATGCATGAAAATGCCTTGCTCGTCCATTGTAACCATGAAAGGCAGAACTTGATCTTCCAGGACCTCCGTTACATATGTGTGAGCTGTTAGAGAGCCATTGTCTAATAGAACTAACTCTGTATGTGCTCCTGAAGTGATACCTGCCCAAACCATAACAGATCCACCTACAAATTTACGTCTATGGTCAATACAAGCGGGGGCGTATCTTTCTCCGGGCCTTCTCCATACTCGCCGACGTCCGACTGGTCCATCGAGGCAAAAACGCGACTCATCTGTAAAGAGTACCTTGCTCCAGTCATCATCGTTCCATACCAAGTGATTTCGAGCAAAATCCAATCTTGCAATTCGATACTGGCGGTTCAATGTTGGCCCTGTAGCCATCCTTCTGCAAGACAATCCATTAGCACGAAACCTTGTCCCAACTGTCCATTCGCTAACATTAACATTTCTAACCTCTTGAAGCTGATATCGCAGCAAAACCGCAGAAGCTGTTCTATGTCACAAACTTGACATCAAGAAAAATGGATCATCTCTTTGACTCGTGACTCTTTTTCGCCCACATCCGGGTCGTCTGGTTATAAGACCATTCTCCTGGTAGCGTTGGTACACATTTTGTACAGCTCAGAGACTCTTACCAACAATTCTGGCGGTTTTACGTTGTCCTCTACCATCTTGTATCAACGCTACAATTCGTTTAACGACAATAGGATCTAGAGGCATTGTGGAGTAGTAAATAAACACTATACACAATAAACCATACAACAAATCGGTTTTAGAGAAAAAAAATACATTTAATTGAAAAATAAGCAACGAAATATGAATATTATATAGGACTAATTTTTGTTGTTTAACAAAGGTTGCAAAATACGGTGTCAGAATGTGACAGATGCCAACTATGACAAGTAGCATCCATCCAACAATATAACTCTCATCGCTTACTAGACCTATGACTCCCTGATTAGTTTTATTTTTAAAATTACTTGCAATCTCCTAAATTATTTAAAGTGACCTAAATTTTTAAGTCGGCAGTGTATTTTGCAAAATTTTGTCTATAGGAGGATGTAATTAAGCTTTAAACCTACTTTTTTGTCTAAAACTCTGGTATAATAGGGAACTCTCTTTTTTAGACAATAATATCAAGTCCAAACTTCTCTTTCCGACAGTGCCATAGTGGCTATTTTAAAGGAATAGCTTCCTTATCGCACAGGAGCTGTACTGAGAACGTTTAAGATCGAAACACACTTATCAGCACAGCACCTGACAAGCACCGTCGAGTGGTCAACTCGACGGTTGTGTATAGGCTCACTTAACGCTTCGACACGTGATCAGCACCGCCGCGATACCCGACTATAGGCTTCACTTTATATTGTCAGAGATATTACATTGGCACGCCGTCCGCAAAATATTCTCTCTGAGAAATGTGTTGTGGTTGAGGCGTTGACGTGCCTTGTCGGTGCTGTGCTGATGTTGTTAGGTAGGCTCGCTTACATTTAAATACACATAAGAAATAAAATCTGCTGGTGATGATCAGTCACTGTTTCTATGATGTGCTGATAAGTGTGTTTCGACCTTTATCAGCCATGCACTTAAAGATGGTTTTTCATTTATTATTAAATTTTTATGTGAAAACATGTGGATTGAAATAAAAAATCGATCTGTCCTCAAAATAAGATGACAGTTTTTTATCAAGTACTTTTAAATTAGTAGGATACAATGTTAATAGTGTGTACAAAACAGCTAGTTTAAAGGAAAAGAAGAAAACTATTTCATAATAGTTATGATACAAGTGCGTGAAGTGATTGTTTTGCGCACGAGTTGCGAAAATGAAAGGCCCATGCGTAGCTAGTGCCTTTTTTCGCAACGAGTGCGCAAAAGTAATTCACGCATGAGTATCATACAATATTTTATCTACGACCACATTAAAAATACTTTTCCTCAATTATATATTACATAACCTCTCTTTTTAATAATTGTGTTTGAATTATTGCCTACCTTGATCGTAAGAAATTCATTATCTGGTACTCCATTTATAAAATCCCTTGTGAAAATTTTTGATTTCTTTGGTTTATGGCTGATTGTCGTTTTATGAAGGTAATAAGTTTATCAACTTTACTTATATCAATGTTTAAATTTAAATTTGTGTTAGTTTTCAACATTGAATAATGGGACCATAACGTTGATGATTTCCATTGACTTTTCCGAGAAATATGCAATAAGAACATTTTCCGTCTAATTTTTAATTTTTTTAGTGTTACACCAATCCAAAAAAAAAAGGTGAGCGGTCGTCGGACCGCCGACAGAAGCTTGCTTCTTATGCACAATAAAATTACCATTTTTGGCCAATTTTCGAAAATTTTGAACATTTTTCAAAAATTTTGAACATTTTTCAAAAATTTTGACAATTTTTGACAATTATTGCCCATTTTTTCAAAAATTTTGTCCATTTTTGACTATTTTTTCAAATTTTAACAATTATTGACCATTTTTGACAATTATTGACCAATTTTGGCACTTTTGACAATTATTCATCATTTTCGACAATTTTTCGAAAATTTTGACCATTTTATACCATTTTCCCAAATTTTCACAATTATTGACCATTTTTGGAAATTTTTCAAAAATTTTACAATTTTTAACAATTATTGACCATTTTTGACAGTTTTTTCATAATTATTGACCATTTTTTCAAGATTTTGACAATTTTTTCAAGATTTTGACAATTTTTGACCATTTTTCCAAATTTTAACAATTATTGACCATTTTTGACAGTTTCTGACAATTATTGACCATTTTTGACAATTTTCAACAATTATTGACCATTTTTGACAGCTTTTTATAATTATTGACCATTTTTTCAAAATTTTAACAATATTTGACCATTTTTCAAAATTTAAACAATTATTGACCATTTTTGACAGTTTCTGATACTTATTGACCATTTTTGACAACTTTCAAAAAATTTGACAATTATTGACCATTTTTTAAAATATTTAACAATTTTTGACCATATTTGACAATTTTTGACAGATTCTGACAATTATTGACCATTTACGTTTCACACATCTTAATGACAGTACAAAATTATCACAATTACAGAACCTTTGACAGAAAACAAAACACAAAATTATCTAAGGTAACTTAATAAATATACAAATAAAAAAGAGTGTTATATAATGATTATCCCATTTAAAAAGCATTGTACTTTTTCGCACTCTTTTGGGTGTTATAATGAAAATTCCATTTAAAAAGCATTCTTTTTCGCACGCTTTAGACGTACGTATAAAACGTAATTTCACGTATTTATATGGGTTTGTAAATTCTTAATTTTAATGGTGGTCGTAGATAAAATACATTTTCGTGTTTTAATAGAAGCTCCATCACATCACGCTAACAATCTACAACACCTTTAATATAACATGACAATTTTACGAGCTTTAAATTCTATTAATAAAACAGCGGGAGATAATGAGATAATTTTAGTTATGAAAATAAACTGTTTAATCTACCGGGTGGGGAATTAAGTGTGACCTTCAGCATTATATCCGTTGTTTTCAAATTAATGACAATAGATAGACCATCTACTTTAACAATTATTCTACCTAGTTTAATGGGTTGATCAATCAATTCAACATGAATCTTTTATAAAGAAAATAATAATTTTTGAGGCAACGTTTAAAATCAGGACACATTAAGATTATTCGTAATTATTCTGACTTCCGACATAATTTTCACTTAAATCAACGTTGGTTTTGGGTATTATTTAGACCAACCATTCTGGTTTGCAACTAGAAGGGATAACACAACTTGTAGACCGGTTTCGGCGTATTGCGCCTCATCAGTACAAGGTATATGTTATCGTCCGAGAGTTAATCTCGGACTGAAATGTGACTATAATCAACAACGGTACATATTGTCCAGTTACGGAAATATTTTTGTTGCGAAAATAGCGACATCTCACCTCTAAGTCACAAACCAAAATTCGAACGAGACAACAAATCACGTGGATTTGAGACAAAAATGAATTAATACAGTTTCCTGTAAAATTGTCGTATTTAGTAAAGCGTTTTAACAACAGATGTCGAAGAATAAAAATATATTATTCTACGCTTCACAACTAGTTTTGAAAAATATTTTTCAAAAACAGTGACCGTTCAACGAAGAAGAAACAACTACTTCCCGGGCTACATGCCCCGACAGATATTGAATTACACATTATTATTTAAATCTTGTAGATTTACCAACCCCGTTTGACTTAGAAGTGTAATTCAATATCTGTCGGGGCATGTAGCCCGGGAAGTAGTTGTTTCTTCTTCGTTGAACGGTCACTGTTTTTGAAAAATATTTTTCAAAACTAGTTGTGAAGCGTAGAATAATATATTTTTATTCTTCGACATCTGTTGTTAAAACGCTTTACTAAATACGACAATTTTACAGGAAACTGTATTAATTCATTTTTGTCTCAAATCCACGTGATTTGTTGTCTCGTTCGAATTTTGGTTTGTGACTTAGAGGTGAGATGTCGCTATTTTCGCAACAAAAATATTTCCGTAACTGGACAATATGTACCGTTGTTGATTATAGTCACATTTCAGTCCGAGATTAACTCTCGGACGATAACATATACCTTGTACTGATGAGGCGCAATACGCCGAAACCGGTCTACAAGTTGTGTTATCCCTTCTAGTTGCAAACCAGAATGGTTGGTTTAAATCTTGTAGATTTACCAACCCCGTTTGACTTAGAAGTGTAATTCAATATCTGTCGGGGCATGTAGCCCGGGAAGTAGTTGTTTCTTCTTCGTTGAACGGTCACTGTTTTTGAAAAATATTTTTCAAAACTAGTTGTGAAGCGTAGAATAATATATTTTTATTCTTCGACATCTGTTATTATTTAGTTGTTTGAATTAACGTTTACCTACAACGTCATTTCATAACTTAATCTGACGTTGGAACTTCGAAGTCGATCGGGCCAATGACAACTCGACGTCAGCAAATCGAACGTTATTTTTAGGTAGACAGACAACGTTCGCTCAACGTTCATTTTTACCTTTTTCGTGTCTTTGGACTAATCTGGAACAAGACGACGTTCTAAGAACGTTTAGATGTTACAATTTTGGTCATAAAAACATGCCCAAATCTTTTTGCTCCTATTATTTGACCTACGGGCGGACGTTTAAAAGTAGTTCAAATATTCGCACAATCCATTGACATAAGATATAATCTTTATATGGCACAATCTCCAACCTAACCTCATTTTTTATTTATGTATTTGTAATATTTGCATATTTTCGTTCTACCCTCCATAATTTTTGTCTTATAAATTATAAAGATGTCCGATTCACGAAAAATAAAAAAACAGAAGCCGATTAGACACTCATCGAATTTTTACAGAAAGAGATCTAAATACAACCTAAGCGTCTTTATGGATTTTCCAAATAACCATCAAGTGAGATTCCGTGGGCTTTAACGACGCACTTACAGTAGAAACGGTGAAGCTTTTCCATCACGTGACTGTTACGTCAGCAATGTTATTCATATGAATCAAATCAAAACTTCTGTCAACTCAATAGGAATAATCGTTATGACTAATATTCCAAAGGCCGGCCTTTTACGAATTGGTAATTAAACAAGAAATTTAACTTTTTAAATTGTAAGTATTTATTTTATTTATATGGTTAACATCGACATATTAATTAAAACTATCGATATACTGGGTGAATTAGTTACAAAACCCAAAATTAATATTTGTCTTGAAAATACACTATCACGAAGCATCCTCTTTGGCTAGCAATATTTGTTCATTCTATTAATGCTCTTCTGTTGTCTTCCTTTTATTATTTAAATCCCAAATGTTTCAATAACACCAATAAAGAGGTATTTCCAACAGAAAGAATTTCCTTATTTTTAAGTTCGTCATTTATGGTTTTCCCTAAAAAAATAAAAAGTTTAAAATTATCATTATCTCAAACAAGACAAAAGATTTTTTTATATTTACTTCATACTAAAGTTGAACACAAATTTTTGATATTCAGATTTTTTTATTATTTGTACCAAATAATGTGTAAAGCAACCCCGTATATGCGACATCAAATAATTCAAATTAGAAAACTAAATTGTGAAAAACACAATCTACACTCAGACCGAACAAATTGGTAAACATTTACGGACAGTATTCAACTTAGAAATCAGCACATGTAGAAGCTGTAATTTATCACATTCAAATTCAAAATATGCACAACTTTCTGTATTCTAAAACTTTTATTACCTACTCATAACCTCTATAATCGAATTAACGTTAAATTACCTACTAGTTTTCTAAGATTTTCATATACCACACTATAAGCTGCTGGTGAAAAATCTAACTGTATAGATAATACTACATGCATTATGACGTTGTAATCTTAATTATCAAGGTACTATGATCTCACTTCTCTTTATTTAAAGTGTAAGCTGACTTAAATCTAAGGGTTAAGAACATTAGAAGGTGTTGTATTATTGTTTCACATGTTTGTTAACTTACTTTGTTCATACATGTTATTATATAAGGTATTCCGTACTGCCATTTTGGTTCCCTCGGGTAAATCCTCTGTTTTTAGTTTTAATCGAGGTGTTTGACTGAGTGACGTTGGGAAAGTTGGGATATTTTCCTTACTTTTTCTAAGGGAACCGTTTTCACAGATATTTTCAGTGCAGTTGCCACTCTCTGAAATATAATATTAAATAGAAAGGTCCCTAAATAGATGTTAACTTTAGTATAATATCTCCTGAACAGATCAAATAGGTTGAAAGGCACCACCGTTGTTTTTTTCCATCACAAAATATTTAATCAAATTTATAACAAACTCCTGTGCTCGTGAATTAAGCCATTTTCCAGGCATTTTCTGAAAATAACTATTGGTTGATATACCGTTACAAGTACAATCAGACACTTGATTCATGCAAAATTGATAATTCTACAGAGATTTACAAATTGTAGACAATTATAAATACTGTTTACCACCAATAAGTAGTAAAATAATCATTGTAATACGGTATTTTAGGTGTTATGGAAATGTCAAAAGTTTACAAGTTGATAATGTATTATATTCGTACTTACCAATGTTAAATGGAATAAAAAGTCAAATTAGTTCTTACGAGAACTGCTTTTAACAATAAATACACTTTTAATACAAAAATTCGTTAAAAACAAGACAGTAAAATAAGCATGCATAACCTCAAATACGGTAATGTCAAATTCAACTTTTAGTACGATCAGTTATTCACGTTACGTCAATTATATCGTTGTCTTTTTTTACGATTACGACTGCAAATTTAAAGAAACTATTACGTATGTCTTGTATTTGGTCTTGTGAAGAAGACAATCGATCGTAGGTTGTTATGTTTGATTTATATTGATACAAGAAGATAGTATATAGAAAATATGTGTTGCATAAATCGTAGATTGGATCACGTGATGGAAAAGCTTCACCGTTTCTACTGTATAGTGCTTCCAGGTTTCCTTGTTCGGAATGATGGTGGAGTCTTGCTGGAGATGTAGCTAATTCAGTTTTCGAGGATATCACAATTGCCCCTTCTCCCAACGATGGGGCACGGGCTCAATTTCGTTTAATTCTCGAATAAAGACAACTTTAAAAAAGTGAACAATTTTTATGTTAGAGGTGGTGAGGATCATGTGAGGATGTTGTTATTGTTGTTGAGAGGTTAGGTCGACTTTTCGTAGCATTAGCCACGGTAGTTGGACTATTTAGTCATTGGGCCGTCGAGCCAACCTTCAACAGACGTTGGATTCACAAACCGTCATTCGAACGTTTACCAATCGTGTAACGAAAAGGAAAGTTGGGAAATGTCGCAATTAGGTGTGGAAGAAAGGTGTTCTTGTCCAAATAGCTAGTATTTGGGTATAGATTAGGTCGCTTAACAAAGTCCACCATGTTGGCATGTAACTGATTTGGCCGCCATTGTTTGATTCACAAATTTATTAAAAAATATTCTAATGCACTTCTGAAAGTTTTGTGACCAGCATTTGTGTTGCTGGAGACTTTGTAAACTATTTTTAAATATAAATGCAGCCATTAAGAAAAATAATAAATGGCATAATTTTTTTTCCCTTTTTACTAAAAATTATTGAGGCACGTGGTTTATCAGAAAACTGAACTTCGTTGAAGATTTTTGTTTTGCTGGTAATAAAAATGTGTATATTTCACTGTACATAATTTGGATGACTCAAACTAAGACATCAGATTGTTAGTTTGAAATACTTTATCCATCTTTGGTCGAGTTTCAAAGACTTCTCTTCCAAAATAAATTACTTAAGTTATACTTTTAGTTGTGGTGGGCAAAGTCATAATTTCAATACTTAAAACGAACTTGGTTTGCTCAACGTTAATCAACGTTCGATTTGGTCGAATACATAAGACATACAAAGTCAGTGCCGACGTCGTAACGACTCGAATTTCGATTCCCCATTTAGGTGCAAATCTGAGTCGTGACTTGGTCACTAAAACGTTGGGTTGTCTAGCCCAACATTATATAACTATCTCGCAACGTCCAAATGCTGCTTGGGATATTATCTAGTCCTTCGAGCCGGATGTATACGATATTCATAACGTACGAAAACGAAGCATAACCACGACGCAGAAGGCGATTGCAAGGATTTTTAACTAGACAAATTTTAGTGTTCAAGAATAATATGTGGTAATATTTATATTACTTTGTATTTTGTAAACGATTTGTATTAAATGTAGACGTGTTGTTATAAATATGAAGGTTAATGGTAGAGACATATATTCAGTTCACAAATACGCTAATCTCACTGACAGCTGCAAAATTATTGTTTGACACTTCAGCTCTGAAGACATGAGTGTATTTTTACACTTGTAACTTTGTTACTTTTGCAGCTATTAAATTGCTGAATTTGTTGTGTACATGTGTCAACCCTTGACGAATCAATGGAATTAGAATTTATTTGTACACCTCTCGAGTTACGAGAATGTGCAGCCAAAGCTGAACAAAGTTTATTACCAACGAAAAATGAAGCAAGTTAGTATAAGGCGTATTAAATGTCAAGTGTCAAATCAACTTTCCATTGAAACTACGACCTTTCTACCCGGGTCGAAAGTAAAATTAAACAATTAGAAACTACTCATAATTAGAGCTGTTTAATTTTAAAACATACATACACTTATTTTTAATTATTTATATGAGTACTACAACCACTAAAACGGGTTCGAAGTTTAATTTATTTAACGCACCTCGTATACTACAAATAGTAGCGTGTTACGGAACGATTTTTTTCTAATCGAATATATTCTTGGGCTAATGGTTATTTTAGATCACGGTAATAGTAGAAAATGCATGCTTAGTAAGTAGCAATTACCTGGTCATATCGAGGCGACTGCTTAATCTTTGCTTCGAGAGAATCCGAATCTGACCAGTCGACGATATTGGAATGGGAGCAAGAAGTAAAGTGTTCGCAGTTAGGATGGCCGGCAGGTTGCAGCAACTACAGTGTCGTACATTAATACAGTCACTTCTGAATTCATCTCTAGTGAATGCGTCAAAATAATTAGTACGGAAACATAGTGGGCTACAAAGTAATATACATTTTTCTCCTCCCTATATTGTAAACAACGCATTTTGACACCGTATGAAGGACGTAAGTAACAATTACCATTGCCATTGACGACGGGTGGTAAGTCAACTTACTACCCTTAGGTGGTAATAATTTATGCCATATAAAATGTGTTCTTACTTATTTATATGTTCTGACTTCATAATTTCTCCATCTCTAACCAAGTTTTTGTTTCTAACCATGTCGCTTGTCGCTAATAAAGTGGCCGACGTTCTTCTAAGGGATTGTCCAGTATATTCCTTAAGGTGCTCGAAGTTCAGAAATTTAGCAATTTTACTTGGAATTGAGTTTTTTCCGAGAGGCTGGTTTAAGCACTTTCGACCAGGCTATTGTAGCAAAACTTTACGTTATTTGAAAAATTGTTATATTAATATGTGTAGGACATAAAAAAACACTTTTTACAAAAAAACTAATTTTTTGATAAAGATTTATTGCGTGTCCATTTTTGGTACACGCGGTCTGGTATAAAGCTTATTTCAATTTCACTTCGTACGGGACGATGTGTACCAAATTTGGACAGGTTACTTTTTTGCAGAAACATTATGAGTGGCAAAAAAACATTTGCCACATACAAATGTGTTTACATCTTCGCATGAAAAATACTTTGTGGACACCTTTTTGGCATTTTTGATTGCCTGGGCCCGTCCATACTTTTTGGCAAGGTCGCGGTAGCACGCTGAACACCTTCCACGTTTTTCTGACTCGGTAAGACAGTGGTCAGCTTATCTCTGTACTGATCTCTTGTCTCCTGGCTGGATCAATGCCAAGACCAATTCTTCATGGAATTGTGTTATAGACATTTTTTTTTCGTCGTTTTTGTAAAAATGAGGTGGGCATTTACTGCCGTGTTTGTTAGCAATTCAAAAATAATTTTTAGGTACCACTTCACTCCTACAAATAAACAAATGATATTATTCTTGGTTTTTACAGAAATATTTTATTTTACAAACCTTTTCGAATTGTAGATGCATATGCTGCTTTCTGGTCAGAAATATTAATAAATGATTTCAACTATTGTGGAAGTTTTTTTCACGTTGCCTCTTTTAGTAACTACATCTTCCATTTCTGGTACATTTTTAGTAATTCCTTTTATGCCTCCACTTTCCTATAATTACGTTTGTATTGCTTTGCAATGTAGTCATTTCCCCCTTTGTCAGCTTAGCAGATACAACAGGAGAAGGATTAAATTTCCTTTTGGAACGTAGAGTTCCGATTAAATGAGTACGAGCTCATTCAGATGGGTAACGCTTGTATAAAAATTGTCAATCACCAGTGTTCTGCCACAATTTACTAGAGGTGACATGAGTTGCAACACCACATCTGTCGCAATACTGGTAGTTCCTGGTCTAGTTGACTTACCCCCATATAATTTTACTGTATAATTATACCCACCATCAGCACATAGTTTAAACCGCTTAAGATCATATTTGTGACGTTTATTGGGTATATATTGACGGAATCCAAGTCTACCACGAAATGGTATCATACTCTCATCGATACAGACGTACTCTTGGGGGACACACCTTTTTGAAAGTTTGTATTCATTAGTTCTATTAATGCGCTTACTTTATACAACTTATCATCTTGATTGTAGTCTTCATTGTCAGCCGCATGAAGAAAATGGAGAATAGATTCGAATCTATTTCTGCTCATTCCACATTGTGCTCTAACCAAAATTTATAGCAAAAGTTGTTGCTCCAGTAACCACTTAATGAGGGCTTTTTGTCTAGACCCATCCAAAGAATTAGTCTTAAAAAACATTTTAGCTCTGTGAGAGTGCGGTGTAATTTTTTCTTCAAGGATGCCCTCAAATAATTTTTGTCCATAGTATTTGTTTGACTCCTGGCCCAGCAGATCTATGACATTTTAATCCATGAATAAACAATAAACATCAATTGATGTAGTTAATGTCGTAATAGTATTATCTTGTACTGGCTTTAATGGAAATTTGTTAAGTTTGTGCTTATTAGTAGTCTCCCACCTAATGTGTGTATCTGGTATATTCCGTGACGTATTAACTGCTAAATCAGAATCAGAACTAGTATTTGATTCTACATTACTGGACTCAAAAACCTTCAGGTATGACCTCTTCTTTAACGTATGTACTTGTCGGGGAAATTGCCTCGGATGATTGTATTGTATTGGATAATTTTAACTTTTTAGACTTATCTGAATAGAACTTCATTCCTTTTCTTTTATGTACTTACCACACTCGCAGTCGCATTGTCACTATCATCAGATTCACCACTACTTTCTTCTGGGTCATAATTTTTATCACATAAACTATCATCACTATCGATTTCATCCAATTCTTTTCGTGTTAAACCTTTTTTCTAGCATTATAAACTCAGTACTATAACTATAAACCCAATATTCTAGCTCACAACCGTTATAACACAATGTCAACAATGAAATAATTTCATAACCTCAAAACTCGTCTATACTTCAAATAAATTGTGACCTGAGGCAAATAAGTTTTTAGCCCGGACCGGACGAATCATATATTAACGCTATTTAAATGTAACTGTGCATCTCGCATGGCCACAGTCGAAAATACAACAGCATGATCTGTGCCCAAATATGGCCACACAGTCTGGGAGAAAATCTGGCCCGGATATGGTGCACATGGTCGTTAAAGTGTTAAACCACAATCTTAGTCCCGTTTCACACGTACAATGCGCCCTACGTCCTACGCTTAAGCCTATATAGGTTGGCATTGAACATATTTTCATAGAGGAATGGAGAACTATCGATAGTCCCGACTATCGATATTCATCGATAGTGCTATTTTTACTATCGATTATTATCGATAATTTTCGATAGTTTTACATCGGTAAAGTTTACATCTGACATCTATCACTCTGTAGTTTATATATAATTGTCAAAATTTTGAAAAATGGTCAATAATTATCAAAAATTTTGAAAAATTGTCAAAAATGGTCAAAATTTTGAAAAATGGTCAATAATTGTCAAAAATGGTCAATCATTGTTAAAATTTGGAAAAATGGTCAACAATTTTGAAAAGATGGTCAAAATTTTGAAAGAATGGTCAATAATTATTGTCAAAAATTTTGAAAAACGGTCAAGATTTTTGAAAAATTGTCAAAAATGGTTAATAATCATCAAAAATTGTTAATAATTGTCAAAATTGGTCAATAATTGTCAAAAATGGTCAAAAATGATTAAAAACGGTCTAAAATGGTCAACATTTTTGAAAAACTGTCAAAAATGCTCTAGAATTGTCAAAAACTGTCAAAATTGGTCAATAATAATTGTTAAAATTTTGAAAAATGGTCAATAATTGTCAAAAATTCAAATTGTCAATAGATTTTTGAGAAATTGTCAAAAAAGGTCTAATAAGAAAAAAATTCTTACAATATTCCGAGGGTCGTGAACCTTACCGAATCCGTCTTAGATTCTGACAGTTTAAAATAATGATTGTAATCACACGCAATACACTCTCTTTCTCTCCCGTCTTTCTCTCTTTCTCTTTCTTCTCTCTCTCTCTCTCCCATCTCTGTCTCATTTTTCTTTCTCTTCCATTTTTCTTTCTTTCTCTCCCATCTCTCTATCATTTTTCTTTCTTTCTCTCTGTTTCATCTTTCTCTCTCTCCCATCTCTCTCTCTCCCATCTTTCTTTCTCTCTCTCTCTCCCATCTCTTTCTTTCTTTCCTATCTCTCTCTATTTCCTAACTCTCTATTTCCTAACTCTCTCTTTCTCTTTCTCTCCCATCTCTCTCTCTTTCTCTCCCATCTCTTTCTCTCTTTCTCTCCCATCTCTCTCTCTCTCTTTTTCCTAACTCTCTCTTTCCCGTCTCTCTCTTTCCTATCTCTTTCTCTCTCCTATCTCTCTCTTTCCTATCTCTTTCTCTCTCTCCTATCTCTCTCATATCTCTCTCTATCCCATCTCTTTCTCTCATCTCTCACTCATCTTTCTCCCATCTTTCTTTCTCTATCCCATCTCTCTCTCTCCCATCTTTCTCTTTCCCATCTCCCTCTCTCTCTCTCTCTCTCTCTTATCTTTCTCTCCCATCTTTCTCTCCCATCTTTCTCTCCCATCTTTCTCTCCCATCTTTCTCTCCCATCTTTCTCTCTTATCTTTCTCTCCCATATCTCTCTCTTATCTTT
Source organism: Lochmaea crataegi (assembly GCA_947563755.1). Classification (NCBI taxonomy): domain Eukaryota; kingdom Metazoa; phylum Arthropoda; class Insecta; order Coleoptera; family Chrysomelidae; genus Lochmaea; species Lochmaea crataegi. The sequence continues at coordinate 27,979,356 of OX387423.1, read as the reverse complement.
CTCTCCCATCTCTCTCTCTCTCTCTCTTTCGCATCTCTCTCTCTCTCTCCCTTCCATATATCTCTCTCCCATCCCCCTCTCTCTCATTTTTCTTTCTCTTCCCTATCTCTCTCTTTCTCTCTCTCATTTCTCTCGTATCTCTCTCTCATCTCTCTCGTATCTCTCTCTCTCTCTCTCTCTCTCTCTCTCTCTCTCTCTATCTCTCTCTGTCCCATTTTTTGATCGCATTTTTATTCCACATCAGCTTTCAAAATGAATTCTTCACCTAAAAACATCTCAACTATATCGATAGTACCGAAAACTATCGATACTTTTCGATAGTCAAAACTATCGATAGTTATCGATAAACCATCGATAGTTCTCCAATCCTATTTTCATATGCGGGCGCTATACGTGTTTCTGTCAGAGTGTGCAAAATTTACGGCGTAGGAACACAAGTGGCCCACGCGTCGTGCGAAGGTACGCCAGGCAAGTAAGCAAGTGTGCTTTTCACATAATGCTTATTGCGCTGCGAGTGAGGGATATTTGGAGCGGTAGTGCTGTTGTCAAACGTTTCTATCTCATTCATTTCAAGTAATCAAGTGGAGTTGTATCGCACCTATAATGGATACTTTGTATTCGAAACTATTAATTAGTAGTAATAGATATCGAAGAATAAATATATTATTCAAACGCTTTACAACAAAATTTTGAAAAATCTTTTTCAAAAACAGTGACCGATCAACTTAGAAGCAACAACGCAAATACGCCGAAACCGGTCTGAAAGTTATGTTGTCCCTTCTAATTACAAACTTGAATGGTTGATTAAATCTTGTAGATCATACTGACCCCGTTTGACTTAGAAGTGTAATTCAATGTCTGTCGGGGCATGTAGCCCGGGAAGTAGTTGTTGCTTCTTAATTGAAAAATATTTTTCAAAACTTTGTTGTAAAGCGTTTGATTCTTCGATATCTATTGGGGAATAGCCTTATTCCACTTGTTTTTCACATGAAACTCGATGGTTTCGACGGCTTCCATTCGAAATAATGAAGTCTACATGTGTCATGGGCTACCGGTCTTTAATGTTAGAGAAAAATCTTGGGAGGATATTGCTGCTGCTGCTGCTGCTATTATTATTATTTCTTGTCCTATGCTGTTACTGTAAGGACGCCCGAGCTACACAGTTTCGCGTTCGTTTTGATACTGCTTCACCATCCCCATGTAGAAAGTACTCGATGTACTACGCACTACCCGCGGCTTGGGACGTAGGGCGCGTTGTACAACTCATGTGAAACGGTACTAGGATGTTTAATTTGTACGATTTCACTTAAACCGGTTGAAAACAGTTAATTTATATTTTAATTAAATTATATTCACTTCCTCCACCTCCCAATTTGTAAAAGACCCTCCTTTGGGCTGTTACCTTTGACGTTTATAATCACTGTGACATATTGATTTGATTTATACGAATAAGTATCGGTCACGTGTCGGTAACCATTGAGCATTGTAACTGTATATTTTAATTAAATCTATTTCTTAATTCGGTTGAATTGATTGAAGTACGACGCTGATCTCGAATAAAAATAAGAAGAAGCAGGAGCCAGGTCACCGGAAGCGGAGCATTTTCTAGCGCGGTCACGCCATGCGTCATCGTCAGCCACATCCAGTGAACAGCAGCCTCGACCGTAGAGAGTTCGCCAGCCATACTAACTGGCCTCTGGTCATTCTGCCTATATACCGCTTTGCCGTGTTTAGGCCGGCTAAAATACCGTCCGAAATATACAGATAAAGTAAAGATGTTTCTCATTGAATAATAATTATGTTTCTATTAATAGTTTAATTGTATCGCAAACTGTTTCACTGATATTACAATTATTATTCATTATTTAACAAATGAAAGGTAAAAATATTATTTGTTTGACCTTTGGGTTAACTTAGCGTTCGGAATTTCGATCCAAATATTCTCAATAGACCATTTCAGAATGACGTCACTGACAGGTCGGCCATATTGTGCTGGAGGGCACATTTACAGGTAAACGACTGCTAATAGCTAGACTTTAATTAATAATTAGTTCTTAAAAATATCTAAAATGCCATCGTTTTGTAGTGTTGTTAAGTGTGGAATGCGGGGAGGAAGAGATAAGGTATCTTCTTTTCGATTTCCGGCAGTTTTAACGAAGCGAGGTGACTATTTGAATGATCTCTCTGTGCTTGGATTAGTGCTTTGAAACAGGACACCTTCAGTGAATCACAACTTGAAACTTGGCATGTGTCCTCTCGACATTTTATCGACGGTTAGTTAGTTTTTTTGTCGAAAGGGCATATATAGTTGATATCACTACTTAGAGATAAATAATAGGTATTGGCTATACTTATATGGAAATAATATCAGAAAACAAAATTTTTAAACCAAGGAGATGCGAAAACACACAAGGTTCAACGCTATAACTAATCGATTTGATTGCCCTCCAGCACAATATTACCGACCTGTCAAAGTCACGTGTTCTGGAATGTTCTATAGCCTTCGATATTTGTTTTCCGCGTAGACATGCAGCCATGAACAGTTCCTGGCAGTGAGGATAATTTTTAGATTTTTGCTGTTGAGACAAGTTTGATGTCATCCTGGAAGCTGGATCGTGTTTGTTGTGGTGATGGATAAGGTGGGTTCTTTGGCATAGTTTCATTGCGAATGACTCATATTATAAGATGGGAGCCAGATGCGAGTGACTATTACACCACTACTTAATAGATGGTACTAAAATAATGAATAGAAGGAAGGGAATTCGTACAAATGGCGACGTGTTTGACAGGAGAGGAGATATGTTTAAAGTCTTTAAGAATGCTATACAGCTTACCAGCGTGATCACTACAATTTGACGGCAACCGATAGGAACCTATTAGTTCGTGGTTGGTTGTGACTGAGCAACCAACACCAAAGGAAGTTTTAGAGGCATCTGTATAGAGAATTCCATGGTGTGGCGTTTTTTTGCAATACTTCCTAGGAGGCTTCATTGATAAGTATGATATGGCAGCACCAGCCACGTTTTAGTATCATGTAGCCAAAAATGCATACACATGCACATTCACTGAGACCTAAAAGATCTGTTGTGCCCATTACTTTTACCAATGAATATAGACTCTTATAGAGAGGCAGGACTCATGGGAGCTCAGTTGGGGAGCTGGCTAAAAGATCCTTTAGACTCTATTAGCTGGCTGGATGGCACCACCGTTTCTTACTAACAAACTCAAAATCCGAGTTGAGGGCTTGTTTCCTCGCCGATCCCAAAATATAAAATATTTTTCAGCCACATCCCACGTGCGCCGCCCCTATTTTTCATCCACGCGCTTTCTCTTTTCACTTCCCCGAATACAAAACATCTAACTAGTCCATCTGGCGCCATCCCACAGTCAGTTCTGCCCTTCTATAAGCATCTATATTCGTTGCTTCTACTGCGTTCCTGAGGAAAGTCTCAGAGACTAGTAGCTCCTTTAGGCCTATTTGCCGGAGGAATTTTAGGATGTCTGCTGGCTTTATTTTAGGTGAGTGTCCCTCATCTATCCAGTAGTCAGTCTCCTAGGTGCCTTAGGATTGAGAATTGCTGTGCAATACGCAAGTATGTGTATGGAGGTTCCTTCTTCCATACCACAGAATCTACATTCTTCTTCCTCTACTATTTTGAGCTTTTTCAGGTGCCCATCCAGGCGACAATATCCTGTTAGCACCCCTGTTAAAACTTTTCAATGGTCAGATCTTCTCTTCTTTTCGGCTTTGCCTATTTCTTCCAATATTACATTGGAGCTGATACCGCAAAAGGATTCCGGCCCCCAGAAGGGTGTTTCAGTTGCCCTTTTTGCTTTCATTTCCTTCTATTCCAGTGTGTCCTGGAAGTAAGGTGACTATATTGTTCTCGCCTAGCTCATTCTACGTGGAAAGTGAACACAACTATGCTTGATACTATGCGCTCACTGGCATAGCCCATGCATTGTGTACTTTGTGTTGTCCTGCGTGGGTTATGCGTGGTCTAATTGCCATGTAACGTTTTGTTGCCTGCTATCACTTTTGTACCAAAATTGATCTCTCCTTACTTTGTATCAATTTTTACGCACTGTAGTTTTATATTTTTCATACTAATGCATTTTAAAAATATTTTTATTTCTAAAAAATAAATATGTTGCTATTTCGTCGATAAAACATAATATACATTCCTCATATCTTGCGACTGGCCTATATCATGTTCTCTGTTGCTCTTTCGCCGCTATTTTTTACACTCGACCAATCGAAAGGAGATTGTTTTAATGAGGTTCAAGATAGCGAGGCATATCTTGGAGGTGTAAAATAAACTTTAAGTGTTGCCTAGAAAATAAAAGTCGCCGATAACTTGCCTACTGGTTACTATCTCTTATAAATGCTTTTATTATATATCCAATGCGTACGATGTTATTTACCGTTGTCTGAAGTATGTTTTTTTTTCAGTTTGTGTGTTGATTTTGGAATCTGGTGATTATTTGTTTTTTTTTTGTTTAACGTTCTTGCATAGGTGATTTTGAAGTGCTCAAATTATGAAGACAAGCTTTTAATATTAATACCTCTGGGCACGCAAACGAAAATAAGGAGGAGCTTCCTGGTTTATTGAAGCATACATTGTATCAAAATTCCTTTTTCTCGTCATTAAATGCAATAACACTGATTAACAATACTTTGTAACTAACTTGGAAATAGCTTACTAATACATATCTAGCCACGAGTAAAGGAGAACCTTGAATGAGCTTGCACTACTTTGTTCTCGACATTCTCGGCAATCACACATACCACAAACTTCAAAAGTTTTAACTTCCTGCCTTGCTTAACAAACTTTCTAGAGAGATAATTGATGAAGCTAGCGATGTACCATATGACGAGATACAATATCTCGATAATTTGTTGTTATTCAGTCAAACATTAATTGATTGATCAGTTCAATACGCCTAGTCAAGGCGCTTCAAGTCCTCGGCAGCCAAGCCTTTGGGCTTTTTGTGCTCTTGGCTGCACTTTTTATGTCAAGAGATCATACTCGACAGTCTTCTTATTAGGAGAAACATTCCCTTAGTCGCGATAGTCTCAGAAGTGAATCAGTGCTCAGCGTCGAATACCGGTTCTGGACCACCGAACTCAGACCTTTTTTTGCTAGGGCATCTGTCATTTCATGGCCCACAATATCTTTGTGTCCAGGTTCCACTTGAGTGTTACCTTATTGTGGTAGGCAATGGTTTTTGTAGAAAGTCCCAAACCAGTCTAGTTCTGATCTGGGAGAGTGAAACATACTGAAGATTTGCTGCTACATTTGACGACAAGGCAAGTGGTTAGATACATTTTGGAGGTCTTTTGGAATCATGCTGCTGGTGGCAATTAATTCAGATTTGGTTTGCATTGTAATCCACTTTAGTTAAAATGTGAAAAGTTCAGTACGCCTGGTCAATGCTTCAAGTTCTCGGTACCCAAGCCTTTGCGATTTTTGTGCTCTTGGTTGCACTGTTTATGTCAAGAGATCATGCTTAAAAGTCTGCTTATCAGGTCCCTCTTGGTCGCGCTAGTCTCAGAGGTTTAAATATTCAGTGAATCAGTGCTAAGTGTCGAATACTGGTTCCGGACCACCGGACTCAGATCTTTTTTTGCTAGGGCATCTGTCATTTCATGGCCCACAATATCTTTGTGCCCAGGTTCCACTTGAGTGTTACCTTATTGTGGTAGGCAATGGTTTTTGTAGGAAGTCCCAAACCAGTCTAGTTCTGATCTGGGAGAGTGAAACATACTGAAGATGTGCTGCTACATTTGACGACAAGGCAAGTGGATAGGTACATTTTGGAGTTCTTCTTTTAACACCCTGCTGCTGGTTGCAATTAATTTAGTTTTGGTTTGATAAATTAGTGCATATAAGATGTAATGAGCCAGCACACTGAAGAACACTATAACTATATATTATGACTACTCTAATTCACGTGTCAATACTTTATATACTGCAGACATTACTTCAAGCTACCATATTGATAACTGATCGGAAACCTCCCCTTGACCGTCGTTAGTTCTGTATACATATTAATTATATTTAAATCCTCTTTGTTTAAATCAATATATTTATTGACCACTTATTGATCAACGCGAATATATTATACTGGTTGTTGCATGTATTTGGATAAATATATTACAAATAAAATAGGCGAATAAATATCCTTGGAATACAATACTTGACATTGTTCCAACAGTTTGCGTTTTATTTGTTTAATTGGATACCTAGCATGGATTCTGATACACGGAAAGCCATCTCTACTGTCTAAAATCCTCATCAAGACTAACAAATCCCATTGAAAATTTTGTTTCTTCAGTATGTGTTAGCATGTTGCGTGCTTCATAGTTAAACTAGTCGCGTATATGTTTGCAGTTAAAACGAATCAAAATAACAATTAGATTTGGTCTACTAATCGCAAATCTCAATTAAATAAACAATTATTATTGTTTTAACCTTCACTTTGTGGATTGCAACCACAATAAATCAAACTAAATGAAATTTAAAGGATTTTGTTTCGTAGCGAAAAAAAAAGAACAAAAATTTAAACACGGCGATGATAAATGGATGAGTGTTTGAGCATGTTTAACCAAAAATAACGGTCTCTTTAATTGATATCGCCGACCCTGTTCGGGGTCTTGTCAAAGGTTAGCATTTCGATTAACTTTTTATCATCATCAGAGAGACGAGAGCAGAAAGAAAAATGAGAATCGTGCTGGTGTTAACGCATGGTTTAACAATCTGTTACAAAAGCATTCTGAGCAAATACAGTGTACGATGAGTACCGGACTTCGATAGCCGACATCAACTACCTCACTTGCCCTTGGATGCAACAAGCGAAACAATATACACGACAATTCAAATAGTTATTCTCGATGAGAATAATGCTTTTATGACTTTTATTTTGTCGTGTTTACCACCTTGGGTTATTTAGCCACAAAACCGATCAATTTTGTTCATTTTTAAAATAGAAAATTGAATTTAAAATACAGTGCTTGGCAAATGTCGAGATTTCTTATGAGGTAGTAAATTGCAGATTTGCTGATTTATTAAGGGCTGTATCTCGAAAACCGTATGTCCTAGAATTTGGGAAAAATAATTCTTATGAGAAAATCGGCTCTAAGAAAATTATTAAAAATGTTTTTGAGTCCATAGTTTTTCGCTAGGTGGCGCAATTTATTACTTACAAAATATGATTGGATTTTTTACAAAATATGATTGGATTTTTTACAAAATATTCCCCAATTTAGGTTGGAAGAAAATATCAGCTATAGAAACTACTGCCGTTATTCTACAACTTTTATTGAAGGCATTTTTCCGTATCACCTATTCTGAAGTGGTGGGGGAAGTGTTGACATAAAAAATACTGTAACTTCCATATACCTGAAAGGATTTTCAACAACGTAGACACTAATGCAAAGAGCATTAAAGGACAACACGTTTAATTTTTTAATCGGCAACTAGAGGGCGTTATGTAACACCTGGCTCTTGATTATTTCTGACAAATTTCAAATAAGATGCTATAACTCTAACCAGCTTACAAAAAGGTAAAACTTATTCACCTGTCAAAACCGCGGACTGATATCTCTTGTCATTTCAAAGATATTGGCATTTTCTGGAGAATGTTGATGATTGTTGGCTCACCAAGTAAATTGTAAGAGAAAATTGTTTTGAAAATGAAATAACGAGTAAAAACGCATCACAAAAATATTTATCAACATTACATAATGAAACAAAACTACTCATAACAGAAATTTACTACTACTACCTACTACCTACTACCTACTACCTACTACCTACTACTACCTACTACCTACTACCTACTACTACCTACTACCTACTACCTACTACCTACTACTACCTACTACCTACTACCTACTACCTACTACCTACTACCAACTACCTACTACCTACTACCTACTACCTACTAATTATTTTAAATACTTAAAATGCTTGCCATCATTTGCTATGTACAAATTCAGTCTTTCCATAATGGAATTAAAGGCCAACGAATAGTGAGTGCGTAATACACAATTCTTAGTACGTAATGGATAATTGTTAAATCTTGAAATTTATATGTAATCGTTTACCAAACGTACAGTGAATAGTGCGTTATTTAGAGTTTAATGCTTAATGTACAAAGTTCGCAGCTTTCAACTTTATGCATTAAGAATTATGTCAATAACGCATGTTAGCATGCGTGGCCATTTTTCTTCTTCTTTTCCACGGTTAAGGTCAGCATAGCCTCAACATTTTTAAGTTTTATGATAATTTTAAAGGCGAACCACGTTATATTGAAATTTCATTATTTTTGTCAATTAATGAAAAATATATATATATATATATATATATATATATATATATATATATATATATATATATATATATATATATACATATAAATGAGGTTATATCTACTCATTAGGAATTATGAATTATGCAATACGCATTAGACACACAAATTATGAATTACACACTATCCGTTGGCTAAACCAGCCTTTACTTCGATTTGCTTCTGTATCTTTCATACTATCACGTGTAGTTGGACGTGTTTTAAAAACTAAATCATTGATTCTTCCCCATAAATAAAAAATCCGGTCGCCACCCTGAATGAATCACCCTGTACTATCTATAAGACAACCCACAATGTGGAAACAAAACTTTGCACATTTGTACCTATGTGTAAAGTAATTTCAAATTTTTTTATAATTTTATGATCCAATTAATTAAAACGCATAAAGCTATAAACGCTCCCTCTACTTTTATGTTAATGTACTCTTTAAACCGATCCAAATATTCCTTATTTATTTCACATCTTGAATGTCATTTTAAAAAACACTAAATTAGAATTACGATTAATCTGTCTCCAAAATATCGGTTTTATTATTTTGTTAATTTATTTAAATCAGTAGCAATGAACTACTTTCTAATGAAGGAGGCGTCCAAATATAACAGGAATCTATACCAATGGCAGTACATATGCTTTTTAATTAAGTTGAAAAATAATTGAATATTTTATGAGCACCAAAAAAAAAATAATGAAATGACGAATAAATTAAATTTTAGTGTGTGAAATTTTTTTACGAGCGTTCGCAAAATTCATTTCTACCTTGAACACACTTTAGCGTGCGTAATTGTACGAATGCGCATGGTTACGAGTGGTCAATTTGGTGAACACTTTATAAAAATGGTATTCTTCACCTCTCTTCATGAGGATGTGTGAACATTTTCATTCGCGTGGTGGTTTGTATTTGGCAACATCGCAATTCCTAGATTATTCTGTGTTACGTTTTATCAGGTCATGGATAGATAGTTATATGATGAATCCATCTCAGATGAATTCGCTGAAAGGAAGAATTACTAATGTGTCTATGAAACAAAAGCAAATATTATTGTAATTCATAAAAAAACATCCAAAGCTAGGTTGGTTGATTAATTGGGTCATCTTCAGGATTTTCTAAATTTGCAATATATTGCAAATAATTAATTTTTATGATTAGAAACCAAATTATAACCTATACCTTCTAAAAAGCGTATACGCAAGTCGTTTGCGAACAACAGATACCTCTCGTAGTAAAATACGCATGATCGCTGGTCTTGAGAATGGTCAAGAATACCAAATGCAAATGACATTCGCAATATTATGAAATTCACACGACCTTTAAAGATCCGAACGGTAAAGAACAGCGCTCCTGGGTCGACATTCTTCGCAATTGTACGAGTGCGCATGGTTACGAATGGTCAATTTGCGAACACTTTCTGAAAATGATATTCTTGACCTTTCATCGTAGAGATGTGCGAACATTTTCATTCCATTATTTAGTAGTTCTGTGTCATCAAATTATGGTAAGATTGTAACTTAGGCTAAGTTTCCACCAAGTTTCCACTATTTTTGTATGATGAATCTCAGATGAATCCCCTCATTAAAAACCTGCACAACTCTTTAGAAATTCTAAAAGTTTTCACAAATTCATTCAAAATATCAAAAGGGTCAATATGATTGAAACGATTATATTGATTAATTGGTTTATCTCCAAGATTTTCTAAATTTGCAATATATGGCTAATCGTCCATTTCGTAAAAATATTTGATAACAGTGATTTTGATTAGGTATCTTAATATAACCTATAAATTCTGTAAAACGCATACGCAAGACGTTTGCGATCAACAAATACCACTCGTTGTAAAATACGCATGATCGCTGGCCTTGCGAATGGTTAAGAATACCAAATGCAATTGACATTAGTAAAGTTACGAAATGCACACAACCTTGAAAGATCCGAACGGTCAAGAATAGCGCTCCTGCACGCAAACTCTGCGCACGGAGAATAATTTTCAAATGTGAGGTAACAATCGTTTTTGTGTCATTACTTTGACAGTTGTTTGTTGTCATATCAACCAAATGCAAACATTTTGACTAACGTCAGAGAAGCGCCAAAAAAGTTTTTTTTCAAATTGAGGAAGAACTACCGACTGCAAATATGGCAAATATGGCGAATTTTCAGCTCTTGCCGGTGAAGTCGAAAGACAAATATGAAGAACAATATAATTTATTTGATAAATGGTGTGAAGAAAAGAGTGTGCAAATTTTTAGAAAGTAGGTATTTTAGCATATTTTCTTAAATTGTAGTGTGAAAATTGATAAAAATTTATAAAACAGGGTGATTGATTGGTGTGATAAAGCTCAGTAGGTCTGTTATCATGCAGTAGTTCACCTCCCCGAATTTCCGGTTCATCCAATCTCTCCTATTCCCAATCGCACATTTTAGCATGCCCTCATACTCCTCCCACCTTCTCTCCATTTCCTCCTCCATCCATTCCTATACTTTCTCTCTGGTCGCACCCCTCCAGCGTTTATTCCTGACTCTAACTGCTGCTGCCAGTCCAACCACTGTCCTGTACCCCTGCACCACCCTCAGCAGTATCACTCCCGTAGGAGTGGCCTAGCCCTCGCATTCACTCCCGCTCTTTCACCTCACACATCCGTACCGTACGGCATACTCTGCTATACCGTCCTACTAATTACCCTCCTCTTCCACTCTCCCGGCCCTTTCACATTACACATCAATCTTCCCAGCCAAGCTGCCCTTTAACATGTGTGTTCTGAAGGATAATTGACTATCCAACCACACCCCTAGGTATTTCACAGACTCCTCCATCTGAATTCTCCTTCCCTTCACCATCACCACCACTTCCCTAGTCTTGCTCCGTCCTTTCATCCTACCGTCTTATCTTCCACAACTTCTAGACCGCACCGCTCTATCTTCTCCACAATCTTCCTACACATTCTCTCCGCCTTTCTTTCTATCTCCGCCTCTCCCTTTGCCGTACATACCAGACACACATCGTCCGCATACACCGTAATCTCACATCACCTCTTCACATACTATCCCACAAACCTCATCAAACACACACTTCGATAGCGTCGGTCCAAGAACCCAGCCCTGAGGCACTCCAGCCTCCGTCTCATACCTCCCTCTAGTGTCTAATATCACATGTCCCGTCAGGTAGTCCTTCACCAGGTTAACTAAACCCTCCCCCACTCCAAGCTTCAGCAACGCGCTCAACACAGCCCGTTTGTTGACACTGTTGAAAACGTTCCCGACGTCGAAGAACACGAGTAGGGCCGATTTCTTGTTCCTCCAGCTGCCCTCCCTAGCCCTTTCCTCCAAGCCCATTACCCTGCCCAGCGTCAAGATACATGATTTTCCCTTCGCAAACCCGTGCTGGTTTACCCTAAAACCTCCATTCCTATCAACTTCCTCCTCAATCCTATCCTTTATTATCCCCTCCATCAATTTACCCATACCACACACCAGGTTGATGGGTCTGTAGTCCCCCGCCCGCTTTCTCTCTCTACCCGCCTTCTTCAGAAGTATCACCCTGGCCACCTTCCATCCTTCCGGAAACTCTTCCTGGGGCTTTCCTTACTTTAATGTTAGTGTGAGCGGAGAGTGTGCGATCACCGCTCGTCTCGAAGTATGCTATGGTAGTGATTCCGAGGCGGGGGTAACGGTGAGTTTGAGGTGGTTTGGCTAGTAGGCATTCCCTTGGGGATGAGTCCAACACTGTTAGGGTCCTGGACTCATTCGAACATGAGTTTCCCATCTCGGCCCGAAAAAAAAGGTCTGTTATCATACAAGATATCAAAAAAGGTTATTGATAAAAAATATAGACAGCTTAAGCTTCATATGTCAAAATTATTAACGATGTTACAGGGTGCCAGATCAAAGTTATTTTTCAAATGAATCTATATATATTCTTTTTAAACTGGAATCCGCAATACTTCCCCATTACAACAATATTGGGATGTAATGTGAATAATTATTACGGATTTTCTATAAAAATTATAACAGGTTCAACTCCCTGTATAATTAAAGTCCAACCCTAATAGACCATGGTCTTTAATCACAAGAAACGCAAAGTGTATTTCCCTTACTTGAATAAAGTTTAATTCTACCTTTTTTTTCAACCTCAATTCTTGTTTGTGGGCTTTGACATCTGTGATTGGTTTTCATTGCTTTCTGTCTTGTGAGTTGGGAATTCTGGAACCGTTGGCGATACTTGACATGAACACTGTTTACACTACCACTACACCAACACTAACACTTTACACTATCTACTAAACTGTAGTTCTCTCTCTCTGAAGAAGATAACTTGGTTATCGAAACGCGCGTAAGATAGTGTAAAGTTGTAAAGTGTTAGTGTTGGTGTAGTGGTAGTGTAAACAGTGTTTAGTGTTCTGTCTTGTGGCATCGTTTTCCATATTATTTCGTTAATTTTCTTTCCAATTGTCCTTCCCATATGCGCTCTATATTCTATTAGTATTCCTTTTTACTGCATTTATATCATAATCCTTGTAATTTTTTCACTATGTTTTCTTCTTTGAATTGTTACCTTATTTTTTATCTATTTATTTTCTCCTGTCGTTTTTCTTAATTTTTCCGACGTTTCTCATCCTAATATCTCCTTTGCTAATATTTTCCAATGTAAAAGTAAATTAGATGATCCTATTGCTTCCTTAAAAATATCTTATTAATATCGCTTTTATGCTGTTTTTCCATATCTGTGACATTTCTCAAATATCATTTTTCTTGGTATTGTGACATATTTTTAAGTTTGACCTTGTAATGGTTGATGGTTGTTGTAAATCAAACTCTTATTAATAGTCACTTCTATTTTATATTTTAACTAAATAATTATAATGTACAAGTTACATTAAACTCTAGTTAGTCCCAAACCACCTCGTTGAAGTTCACTTTATTAATATCTTTATTCTAGTTGTAAATGTCATAAATTTCAAAACTATATATATTTATGCTTACTAATACTTTTATAACATTGTTGATAAACATATTTATCAAAAATATTATAAAAGTATTAATTAAGCTATTTCGTGAATGACCTACTAAATTATACGAGGGGCACTATAACCTGTATTCAACAAATTTTTGTCAAATTACTTTCATCCCATTTTTTTTGGAAATGTTACATGAAATGTTACGCCTGTAATTACCAGTAGATATGTTTGAATATATCAAAAATGCGTCAATTTATATTAAATCCAGTTTCAATTTACAATTATATGAATGTATCAATGTATTTCTTCTTTGCCATAAAAAATAAATAGATTATTGTTAAGACTATTATTATTGTTATTATTAAAATACAGTATTTTTTTAAATTTCCTTTATTTCCACGGAGATACGCCCCTGGTTTTGTATCGACATTTGGATAAATTGTCAGGTCGAATCCCGAAATAATACCAAATTTCTCACGATTGGCTTCTGAAACCGTAATATTTACTAGATTATAGCCAAAAGGCGTTTTATAATTGTCAATAATTTGTTATCGCCTCCTGCTATTTTTCAGAATGTAGATTATTTGTTAGTTTATGTTGTAACGACAAAAGTAGATGAACCGCTATCGTTTCGTCAGATACTTTTAAAAACAATTTATGTGTATCGATATCGAGAAATATATAGATATTAAATTATTATTTAAGAAGTCGGAATAAATTAAAGTAGATTTTGGAATCATAATAATAATTCGACACATTGGAATCATAAATAAAAGGATAAATTTATTTAAATAAAATTTTACTTTTATTTCGGAATATCAACTGTTGAGGAAGAGGCGATCAGGACCACCCAAATGTGGATGTTTTCCAGGTGTTTCATATATTAATACTTAGTAGGTTTGATCTCTGCTAGTGTATAAAAGCAAAGGTGTTGAATGGTAAAGTGTAAAAAAGTGCTTTAGAAATTACGTGTTGATCGTATGTTTATGAAAAGTGCAGAAGAGGTCCTTAAGCAGACCCAAGGAATAGTTTGCTTCCCAAGTAATCCTTGTCAATCCCAATCAGAAAATTCATCTCACACAAAAAAGCTACCCTTTTTCAGGAATTTTATCAAGGTTTTTGGAAACATCTACACAGACTGCGACAACTGGGAACTCAGAAATTCTCTAGTGCTGCGAGTTATAATTTTTTTCATGATTTCAGATTGCAAGAAGAGTTTTGGACTTCCGGCAAAATTGGTTCCTTCGAAGAATGTTACAAAACAAGCCTACGAATATAACAGAAATGACTTACGTTGCCTGAATTGCCTGAACCATCGTATATTACGACTTGGACTGTCAGAAGTTACGACGTGCCGTCTTTTTCTGGAAGATGATAAAACAGCAGAGCCTAGCTCTAAAGCCAAATCAGGCTTCTGATGTTTAGTAAAGTAGAGTAGAGTAAAAAATAAGGCTATTCCCCAAGACCCAAGCTGAATAATCGACGCTACAGTTACAAGCATTAGTTAATTGTTCTTAATTATAACTTTTACATCATGGGAAAGGGACAAAGGTGGTTAAAGTGGCAAGGGAGAGGAACGGGATGAAAATGGCGGTGGTGAAGGCGGAATGGGGAAAAGCGGAAGCCTTACTGGGAAAAAAGGAGATTAGATTGGGGTGGAACAGGGTAAGTATTATAGAGGGTAGAGAGGATGGCAGATGCTTTGGATGTGGGGTAAAGGGGCACAAAATAGCAGAGTGTAAGGTGAAGGGAGTCAAGGAGAGGAGTAAGTGCTGTCTATGTAAGAGCGAGGATCTCATGGCCAGAGACTGTCGGCAAGCCTTCCTTTGTAGGATATATGGGGAAAGGGGACACAAGTCAGGGGAGAAGGAAGGGAGTAGATGAAGACGATGGAAAAGAGGAAGGGAGGGGCCCTCAGGACCCCTCAGAGGGGATGAGTCTGTTCAAATAGGAGGAAGGGGAGAGCAGTGCGCGGGAAGAAGGAATGTGGGGGTTGTATGGAAGGTGTTACAGATAAATATAGCGAAATGCAGGATAGCGCATGTTATATTGGATGAAGTGATTTTTAGGAGGAATGTGGTGTGTGGATCTTAGGTAAATGCTAGATATGAGGGAAAGCAGCGATGGATTATGGACGATACAGGAGAGGCAGGAATAAGAGTGGTGGGAGATGTACTGAGGGCGGATGAAGTGAGGAAAGGAAACGGATGGGTGGTAGTGCGAATGAGAGACATCGTGGTGTACAGAGTATATATGAGCCCAAATGTCAGCCTGGAAGAATATGAGAGAAGCATGACAGGATTGGAGGACGATCTGAGGGTGTCAAAAGGGAAAAGGAGTATCATAAGGAGAATGGTGACAGGGGACTTCAGTGCTAATAATACTGTATGGGGAGATCCTGGAGGAAGTGTTGACATCCAACGGGCTGGCGGAGCTGAATGATGGACTACTGCCCACCTTCGTGAGTGGTGACGGGGGATCGTCATTCATTAATATAACAGCATGTGATGAGTGGCTGAGGGGAAAAGAGTGAGTAGTTGGAGGGTGCTGGAGGATAAGAAAAGATTGAGCTTACATAGGTATGTGGAGACAGATATAAGGGAAGAGAGGAAGGAATTAATGGAAGAGTGGGGATGGAGATGGATGAAGGCCGAGTCAGAGAGTATGAGGAAGAAAGTAAGAGAGGAGATAGAAAGGGGACTTGGACATGATGTAGATATATTGTACAATGTGATACAGGGCTGTAAAAGAGAGGAAAGAGTGGCAATAGGCGTGAGCGGAGTGATGGTGGAATGAGGAAATAGAGGAGCTGTAGAGGGAGTGTAAGAAGGAACGAAGACGGATGCCGTGGGGAAGAGGAAGGATAGAGGGAAGAGGGGGATACAAACAGAAGAAGAAGGAACTGAAGCGTAGGGTGGAGAGGGAAAAAAGAGGGAAGTGGGAATTGTTACTGGGGAAATTGGAAAACAATCCATGGGAAAGGCGTATGAGATAGTGGTGAAGAGGATGGGTGGAAATAGGAACGAGGTGCTAGAGGAAGATTGGGAGAAGGAGATTATAGGGAAATTGTTCACAGGGGGAGAAGTAGGAGTGGGGGGGCAGGATTCGAGAAGTCCAAGATATTAGGGGGGTAGGGAAAATGAGGGGGACAAGGCCGGTAGAGAAGTGGAAAGTAGAGGAAGGGGGGAGAAACATTAAAGTAAGGAAAGCCCCAGGGATAGATAGCCTGAGGGGTGATATGATGAAGAGGCTGTTGGATGACAATGGGGAGTACTTCCGGGAGCTATTCAACAGGGTGCTAAGGGAGTAAGAGTTTCCGGAAGGATGGAAGGTGGCCAGGGTGATACTGCTGAAGAAGGCGCGTAGAGAGGGGAAGCGGGCGGGTGACTACAGGCCCATCAGCTTGCTGTGTGGTATGGGTAAATTGATGGAGGGGATAATAAAGGATAGGATTGAGGAGGAAGTTAGTAGGAATGGGGGTTTTAGGGTAAACCAGCAAGGGTTTACCAAGGGGAAATCATGCATCTTGGCGCTGGGCAGTGTAATGGGCTTGGTGGAAAGGATGGCTAGGGATGTCAACTGAAGGAACAAGAGATTGGTTATACTCGTGTTCTTCGACGGAGTTGAGCGCGTTGCTGAGGATTGGAGTGGGAGAGGGGTTGGTTAACCTGGTAGAGAACTACCTGACGGGGAATGCGATAGTGGACTCTAGAGGGAGGAGGTATGAGACGGAGGCTGGAGTGCCCCAGGGCTCGGTTCTTGGACCGACGCTCTGGAAGTGTGTGTTTATGAGGTTTGTGGAATACTATGTGAGATTACGGTGTATGCGGACGATGTGTGTCTGGTATGTAAGGCAAAGGGAGAGGCGAGGATACAAAGAAAGGCGGAGAGAATGTGTAGGAAGATTGTGGAGAAGATAGAGCGGTGCGGAGTGAAAGTGGCGGAAGATAAGACGGTGGGGTTGCTAGTTAAGAGACGGAGCAAGAGGAGGGAAGTGTGGGTGATGGTGAAGGGAAGGAGAATTCGTATGGAGGAGTCTGTGAAATACCTAGGGGTGTGGTTGGATAGCCAATTATCCTTCAAAACTCTTGAATGCGGCAAAGAAGGGGAAAGTGAGGGCAGCATGGCTGGGGAGATTGTGTAATGTGAAAGGGCCGGGAGAGTGGAAGAGGAGGGTAATTAGTAGGACGGTAGAGAAGAGTATGCTGTACGGAGCGGAGGTGTGGGGTGAAAGAGCGGGGGTGAATGCGATGGTTAGGCCACCCCTGCGGGTGCAGATAGTGATACTTCTGAGGGTGTTGCAGGGGACAGGACAGTGGGTGGACTGGCAGCAGCGGTGCTGGCAAGGTCCTACCCATTGGCGGTGATGGGAATAAACGCTGGAGGGGTGCGATCAGAGAGGAAGTACAGGAATGGATGAAGGAGGAAATGGAGAGAAGGTAGAAGGAGTATGAGGGCGCGCTAAAAGGAGCGATTGGGAATAGGAGAGATTGGATGGACCGGAAATTCGGGGAGGTGAACTGCTTCTTGACACAGGTGATCACTGGGCAAGGGTTGAGAGTAGGGTACCTCCACAAGATTGGGAAAAGAGAGACAGGAGTGTGCGAGATGTGTGAAGTGGAGGATGATGTGGGATATGTGTTTAGATGCTGGAGGAACGGGGAAGTGCTGAAGAAGTTGGAAAGGAAACTAGTGGAGGCGGTGCATCAGGAGAACATGGTGGAGATAATGTTGAGGGGGAAGGAGGAATGGATGTAGTAGAGAGCATGGTTAGGGGGAGAGAAGGACTGGATATGGCATGAGAGGTAGGAGTTTTACATCATATTTGGAAAATTAATAACAAATGTAGGCCGCAAATGTAGGCCTCTAATGTTTTCAACATCTACTAAGTTAACAATATCTGAACTTTCTTCGGCATGCATAAGTTAATTATTTTTTTTCACCTTTTTATCAATTTTCAACCCTCGCTTATTAACCCTCAGTATGACTTGGATTTGTATGCCATGTGGTTTTCGAATGAAAAGTAGTGCCCAAAGAATGCATCCAAGTACACGGCATCCATAAGTTAATTGTTCTAATTCGTGAAAATTCGAAGATTTATTTTCAATGTCCACTGTGGCATCGATTATCCTTCTTGGGTCTTGGGGAATAGCCTTACTCTACTTGTTTTTCACATGAAACTCGAAGAAAAAAACGGCATCCATTCGAAATAATGAAGCCTACATGTGTCATGGGCTACCGGTCTAAAATGGTTTTGTAGAAAAAACTAAAATGAACAGATCACACAAAACTATAAACTGAGAAATAAGACATAAACAGTTATACAGAAAAATGATACCGTAGAGCGTAAAGCAGTATATTTGCGTATGCATTTGATTACTCCAGGCGTGTGAAATTATTAATTCAACATATCAATAAAAACAGAACCCGTTAACAAATAATTAAATTCACCAAATAATTTTTCACACGAACCACCAACTTGATCCACTGGTTTGCTAATTATACATTGTTTATACATTTCTAATTTCTTTTGACACTTTATATGTCAAAAGCAAGTTTTATTGATTTAAAAAATATGTAAACCTTATACTTAAGTTATATTCTATATATCGGATGGTTTCAGCGATTCTAGTTCTATAAATCAATATCATTAATAGGAATTGCTACTTTAATATGAATATTGAAATGAAATTTACAATCTCGAAATGATCAGAATCTTCCAGCTTGGCATTTGTAATATTTAAATTGTAACACTTGCACAAACTAGTTTCTGTCGATGCAAAAAACCTGTCTTACAAGAACGTTTTAAAAGAGAAACATTGTAAATTTTCAACGGCGCCATTGAGGATTTTGAGTTCTACATGTTTAAGCATCAAAGTCATTGCTTTAGAATTAATTTTTTCCAGTACTAGTATTTGAAGATTTGAAGATCATTATTTATGGTATGTTCGAGTCGAGAAGATACATTTCTCAGTAGAAACCAATTTTTAATCTAGTAGTAGGAGGCACAAAATGATAAAAGTGACAAAGTTTGTTTTAGAGAATATACCAATGATCTTTAAAATTTTCGCGGACGTGTAAAGAGTAATCCGCCAGATATGCAAATAACCTTACACGGAGTTAGTTGATATGTACAAACAATTGGAGCCTATAGTTGTGAAGAAAATCAACTTTTTACTTCGAGTATGGAAAGGAATGTTGAAGTGGAAAATCATAGCGTGTGAACTGCACAGGTTGATCCGTTTTGATTGTAATGATATATCGTTATATATACGGACATTAAGAAGATAGAGGGGTGTACAAAAGACCTAAGGGTTTTAAAAAACGACAGTATTGTTGACTTGCTGGAAGTTTCAACACCTCTCCTCTTCTAAAACAATAAAGAAAAGTTCATTCTAGAATTTAACTCGTACTGTATTTTATTTATACTACCTTTGGTTTAACAAAAAATACTTTTGTTGCTTTATATTAAAAGTGTTTCGAATATATACCTGATTGATTTTCAGAAATACCTCCTGTTGAGTCCTGTCGTCACTTTGCTGATGTTTATGTTTCCAGTATTTCTTTTTTTAAGTACGTTACAGTAATGGACTTGAAAAAATCGTATATTTCTCCACAAATAATTGAACCGAATTGTTAAAACCTGAATGCATTAACGGCTTTATCAGGAGCCGAAAAAAACTTTGAACAGGTAGTTTTTTATATAGAGAAGTTGTCCAAGGTCAAATAAGAGAAATATAACTATGGCAGATATCCCGTCATTTCAACGTTTTAAGCGGTTAATAAAACATTCGTTTGTGCCGATATGTGAGCTCATATTGTCATGGTAATTCTGCTTCTGCAAAAGCTCCTGGTCAACAACTGTCTGTAAATACAATGGTACAAATGCTAAATATCCAGCTCTGCTGAATTAATAGGTCCCATTTTCTTTGAAGTGCTACGTACCCGAATAATATTGGTATGATTTGGCTCGTCCTAGAAGTCACCTATAGTAGATTACCTTGAATACATACAGTATGGTATCCTTGACAATACCTTCAGAAAAAGATTTATTATAAAACCCACTCAATCAAGCAACAAGAAGAATGGGATTCCAACACCATTACCAAACTTGGAAAGATTGTCATTCAATGGTACACAGACAGCTCAAAAGTAATAGAGACTCAGAGACTGTGATAGGACTGTACGGGCCAGGAACCAAACACTCCGAAAGCTTGGGAAAGAACCCAAGTAAATTTCAAGTGGCAATGCACGTCATAGGAAAGTGTGCCCAGTTCAATATTGATAAAGGTATTGAAGGCAAAGGATTATCATCATGTCGGATAGTCAATCAGTCATTAAAGCACTGAGTTCTTACGTAATCAGTTCCAAAATTGCATGGAAATGCCTAGGTAAACTCAACGAGAGAACAAAATCGTCACTTTCCAGGACATACTGGAATATAAGGAAATGAAATAGCAGATGAACTAGCCAAGAGAAACGCTGAATCAACTTTTTGAGGCCGGAAACTTTGTGCGGTATCTGCTGCTCCAATATAATATTGGAAGATATAGGCGGAAAAGAGAAGATCTGACCATAGGGAAGATCTAGTAGGGCTTCAAAGATACCAAAGATACCAAACATCCGATCGGAAATTTTTATCATTCTGTATGAATTTTTGTAAGCCATAGGAAGCGCGGAATTTCAAAATGTCTATAGGCTTATGGAAACAGAATTTTTTAGAGATGTGCACAGAATTGACCCATTACATCAAATAGACTATCAGTAATTTCGGTCATTGGAATTATATGAATATTTTTTTAAATCTAATTACATTTAAACTTATATTCAGTGGACAGTGGACAGTGGACTTAAAAAGTTATAATAAATATTCGAATATAAACTAGCAATCTACCTAAATCAGCCTCTGTCTTACGTGCGCTAGTTTTTCTCATTTTATTCTCATGAACCTGTTCTGTTAACCAATAAGCTACTGTTATCCATTTCACTCTGCCTTCGTTCATTTATTTCGCACCGTCTCTCTCACACCTACTGCTCTATACCTGAGGTCGGTTCATCTCACTCTTGACAGGTAAGGTCATTGAAGCATCTCATTCTCATTAAAATCTCTATCTCTGTCTTGACTCACGTACAAAGGTCGAGAGATATTTTTTTCTTATTCTTCAACCAATAATTTCAGGTTGGGTTGCTTAAGTTTATTCAGTAGCGACTCGTTATTGTCGATAGCACTTTAATAAATTAAGTCAATTAAATCAATGATGTGTTTAGTGTTTAATGCATCCAGAGTAACACAAAAACATAATAATCATTCATTGTGGTTATATAAGGGGTACAAAACACCTAAAATGACTATTTGTATAAATAATTGAATTGGAAGAAATATTCAGGGTGGTTCTATACCCATGCGAAAAAATTCAGAAGTTCATTGTCCGTTTAAAATGATGAATGGGTATTTCCTATGACAAAATTCCCTCTATTACTTTGTCTCACGCTTTATTTATTTATTTATGTTTTCTCTCTCAAATCTTTTCGTTGGCTTTTATTCGTTCATTTGACGCAAATGTACCTAGCCTAACCTAACCAATAAACTATCGCTCTTCAATGAAGTCCAGTCTGGATAGTACTACTAAATCTTTCCTTATATCTATATTCCCCAGTTTTTCTCTCTTCGTTACTCCTCTGACTCTTCTCAGATATTTTATTTCTGTTGCTTCATTCATTCATTCATATATTTGGGTTGTGCTCATCAGCCCAGGCACTTGAACTGAATCTTTGTACCATTTCCCATGTTATCTATTTCCATTCAAGAAGCTTCGTGTCTTCTATAAAGGCCACTAGTTTGACTGGAGGACTGTATTAATTCCTCTCCAAAGTGCTTCCGTCTAGGTCCTTGTAAGTTCTCGCAGAAGCAAAGTATGTGAGTAGGTGTTTCATCATCAAGTTCACGTTTTCTGCACATAGGTTCATTAACTTTTCCCATATTGTACAGATGTTTCCTCAAGGTGCAGTGTCCAGTCACTAGGTCGGTAACAGTCTTCAAATGTCTCTTACCCAGTTTCAGTAGCCTGGTTGAGAGTTCCTTGTGTACCTTGTTCAGTAAACTCTTTGTATGAAAGTGCCCTTGTGTCACCCTCCATTTGACTTGGTGTCTATCTAGCCAGTTCCCGATTTCACCTCTCATGCAATATTTTGTGATTCCACCAAACAGTTCCGGACCTATGAAGTCTCTTTTAGAGCCTTCTTTAGCTAACTGGTCCGACATCTCATTACCTGCAATCCCCTCATGTCCGGCACCCATACTAGAGTCACTTTGTTGTCTCGTGCCAGCAGGTTGAGGAACTATTTGCAGTTTTTCACCAGTCAGTAATCCAACAACTAGGTCTAGTAGTGGGATTACTGATAGCTTTAAGCAGAGCCTGGCTGTCAGCGAATATTTAAATTTTTTGTCCGGTATATCCTCTTCTAATGTTTTCATCAATACAGCGGCAATCGTCTCTGCTTGAAACACAGTTTCTGTTGCTTGTTATTTACTTGTTTTGTTAGGACCCAACATTAACAGCCAAATTTTAGTATTGGCCGATATATTGTTTCAAACACCATTATTTTTGTTTGCTTTGAAATCTACCTTCCTTTAATAAATTTTAGTGTCAGTGTTCGTGTAGTGGTAGTGTAATTTATGTTCGGTATCGAATACCACTAACGCTTCCAGAATTCCCAACATACCTTTATTTGTAGTGAATGTTTGTGACATCATATTGCTTTTTATGATTGCATTTTCGTTGTTCTTATAGATCTTTTGTACTTATCTTACAATTTCACCATTTATTCCTGTTTGTGAGTACTTTCCATAATTTTTGTCTGGGTACTTCGTCGAAAACTTTCTCGAGGTTCTCGAGGTGCAGTAAAAATTGCCTTTTCAGTAATTTGTTTTATTGTGAATACCTGGTCTTGTGTACTTCTTCCATTTCTAAATCCGCTCTGCACTTCTTCCAGTGTTTCCTCAGTCTTATTTGTTTCTCTATGATCTTTTCCAAAGTTTACATGACTGTACTTAATATTATTTTAAATCGACAGTCCTTGGGGTTCTCTTTTCTAAAGATGGGTAAGTTATCTTTCCCAATTTGATGGTGCTCTTCCATCCTTTTAGTTCCTTAATTACTGTTTCTGATTCTTCTTTATCTATTGCTTTGTTAGTATCGTCCTTTACTCCTCCATATACTCCATGCGTTCATTCAATACTGGCGGGTCGTTGAGTAGATCTAAGATATACTCTCTCTTTTCCTTCTGATAATATTCCACCATTTATATTTCCTATACATTGAGTATTCTATTATTCATGACTTATTTTTGCTATCAGAAACCTAAAGGACGTAATAGTTTGGTGTCGGCCGTTTTCCGCCCGCCGTTCTGCGCTCCTACCTGAAATCGACCGTTTTGCGCTCGCATAATTTCCCTCTAAAGTAAACCCTACCCTTTCACCTGAGGTCGGCCGGTTTGCGCCCTGATTAGCAGATAAAGTAATAAGTAGCTACTAAATTAGTATATTTTTGTAGAAATAGGATATTCCGAGTATTTAAGCAGGTGGAAGAGAAAATAAATTTTAGCAGTCAAGCTAGTAACAAGAAGACAGAAAGCAGAAAACAGGACTCATCATCAGAAGAATATGAGAGCGAAGAAGATGTCGCTCAAACCAGTTCGAAAATGATGAGAAATTTACAAGAAAATGTCAAGCATATTGAACTCAAATATGACAGGGGCAAAGCCATAAAAGAAGCCGACAAAGGAAAGAAGGAAGCAGAAGAGGAACAGAAAGGAACCATCAAGCGAATGGAAAGAGAAATGACAGGACTAAGGATTGCCATAGAAAACATGGCAAAAACAATGGAGGACATGCAAGAGAATAAAAAAAGCCGAAGTCGATCAGACAGTGCCCGTAAAAAGACACAGAGAACAGAATCCCCCCAAGAAAAAGAAGAAAACGAGGATATGGATTTCACGGAAGTGATATCCATAAAGAAAATCCAAAGGGAATAGCGAAAAAAGCCGCGCAAAGGACCACCAGCCGTCATCCTCAGGAGTGTCCACCACTGGAGCTCCGTGAGGAAGGAAATACAAAGACAGGGAGTCCAAACCAGATACATCACATTCCGAGAAAGACACGGAATGAAGATACCCTGCGCAGGACCAGTGGACGACAGAAAACTAACCAGGTACCTGAGAGAAGACAAAAAATAAGTGGAGTAGTATAGTATATGCCACGAGAAGAAAGAAAAGCAAGGATCGACAAACTGTGAAGTCACCGAAGAACTAAAGGAGGAAATCGAGAAAGAAGGAGTCAAGATAGGGAAAATCAGCCAACTCTTCTCCAGATTTGGCGAGAGGAAACCACTACACATCTACATGGTAGAGCTCGAAGTAGAAAAGAAGGACAAAATAAGAAAAATTCAACACATACAGAACGTGAGGATGAGATGGGAAGAGCAAAGAAAAGGAAATGGGCCGACGCAGAGCTACAACTGCCAAAGATTCCATCACGAACAGACGGCAAGCAGCACAAGCACATGCGTGAAGTGCGGAGGACCACACAGATCAAACAAATGCCCAAGACCGAAGAACAATCCAGCCACCTGCGCAAACTACCAGGGAGACCACCTGGCGAACTTCAGAGGATGCCCACAGGCCCCAAACAACTTGAAGACAAGGAAAACAGCCCCAAAAACAACGAAGCCAGGAGTCAGCTACGCCCAAGCTGCATCCAACAAAACGACGACGACAATAACACCGACGAAGCAACAGATTCTCGAGCAGGTTACAAGTCTATTAGCTCAATTAATGGCCTAAAGTCACCTGTAACAAATCTCAAGAAAAGAAGACCCACCTACGAGAAGTCCCGGCACATCCATAAAAGGATGATTCGTGATTTCAACTAGGTGAACAAAAACTCTATAAGGTTGTCTTTAGCCGCAGTTCGTCGGCTAATGATTCGCCCCTTGTAGAGGCAGCAAAAAAACACACATACCAGAAGACAAAAGCAAGTTAGAAGACCGCTGAAGGCATAACCACCGTGGTTATACAGCCAAGAAGAAGACCCCAGCCAGCAGTCATTTGGCTGAGGACGCTGAGTACGCGAACGTCGACGATGAGGACCCATCAGATGAGATGGGGGAGGAACGGCCTCATCTCACATGTGTGTGTTTAAAAAATTTTAGTTAGTAATAAAGAATGTGGTGAATTGGTTATTGTCGGTAAATTTGTATATGCGTAATTTTTCATTATGGAAGAATACAAAATGATTGAAACAACAAAGGGAAAGCCGAGTATTTTATATAAAGGTTACAGTTTTCCAATGAAAAAACTTTAAAAGGTGGTTCCATGTCTTCGATATGCATTAAAGATAAAATCAGTCCTGAGTCTGGAGAAAGTGCGAACGAAAGATTGTTTTACAATAATACTCGGAGTATCCCATTTTTTACGAAAATATACGAATCTAGTAGCTACTTACTTATCGGGGCGCAAACCAGCCGTCCTCAGGTAAAAGGGTAGGATTTACGTTACGAGGGAAATTATAGGTGCGCAAAACGGTCGATTTCAGGTAGGAGCGCAAAACGGCCGGGCGCATTTCTGCCGGATTCAATAGTTTCCAAATAAAGTTATAAGCTATAACCTTAATAAAACACATCGCTTTTTTCGAGAGAAAACCGAACCTTGGCTTTTGATAAGTGGAAATAAACGAGAATGAAATACTAGATGAAGAAAAGAAAGTAGAAATTAGAAATACCAATATAATTTCGTAAATATTGTTTTTATTATGATAAAATGTCTCTTGCTGCTAACAATTTTGGAATTAAAAAAAAAAGGAAAGATACTATAAACTTATAAAACTTATTGCAAAAATCTATTGAGAAATACAACATAATACATTATCCGTAGGGTCAAGATACCATTTAAGTCATGATTTCATAATTCGAGAGCAGGTGCAAGAGGTTGCGTCTTAACTGAACCGCTTTTGAATGAACGGAACTTTCAAATTTAACTTGACGTCTATTGAAAGTGGTTGGATTACTTTGTATATTAATATAATATGTCCCCAGTAACATGAAACCTGAAAAAAATCTAACAAATAATTAATTTCAAGATAGATTTTTATCAGTCAAGGATATTACTGTTTAATTAAACTGATAGTAACATTCTCTTGTCAATTTAAATTGATACAAGCTCATGTAAAATAATAATTGTTCGAGCAATAATATGCGCAAATCATTTCTTTTCCGAAAACCTATTGATATTATCGCTTATACTGTATAGGGTAAAAGTGGGATAGACGCCACACTTTTTGAAAAAAAAATTGTCAAAGCTCTATTTTAATTTTTTTAATTGAAACAAAATAAACTTCAACGATTATGTAACACATTCCACTACATTAAAAGTAAAACACGTTTCTTACATAATGGGGAAAAAAAGTTAAAAAAATTGGAATTCTAGGCGTCTCTCCCACCGGGTAGGGAGAGTGAGAGTTGCCGTGGGTAGAAGGGAGAGTTGCCGTGGTTAGAAGGGAGAGATGCCACAACGTGTTATTCATAGGGTAGAGATGCCTTCTCGTTTTTTTCAGTTCCTCACGTCGACAAATATTGTACACGCTGGAATGCACTGTGCAGGTCTCGTGTAACCATTTTAGGCATTTTATGCATTGAATCTAGTCTACTTTTTGTATTGTTTTGTTATATTGCTCAAAACATTCTACGCAGTGGCAGACATCACTGTCTGGATCCGATAAGACCTCATCATCACTGACTGAATCGGATGAGACTTCTTCAGGACCAAGAGAACCTTTTCGCAATTTACCCGACTTCATTCTTCGGTCGATGGTCCGTGCTGGTACTCCATATCTCCTCACGGCTTCACGTTTAGAAATTTCTCTGGCTCTAACTTTCTCCATCGCTGTTGCAAGCTGTTCTTCGGTCCATTGCGCTCGTGGTTTAGCAGTCAATTTTCGAATATATTTCCTTGGCATTTTATTTATAAATATACACCTATAATCAATAAATATCAATTATTTTTCAGAAATTTTAAAATATAATTTGAGGCATATCTCCCCATCTACAAGATTCGGTATCTCTCCTTCTAGATATGGAGAGACGCCGCACCCGTTTATTTACAAAAGTCGAAAACATAAAAAAAAATTCACAAACAGATCTTTAAACAAACCTACCTAATATCATATAACGCTATTTGAAATACATTTTGTAAATAAACAAGCGGTTTTATAGAAGGTTGGAAAGGCATCAACAAAATATTTCTATTAATAATAAGCTGACGAACCGTTTTTGTTCTAATGTTACTTGGAATAGGTCAAAAGTAGATGGTCTCACTGCACTCATAACAAAAACTAATTGTCGAATATTTGTAAATTGTACCTTAGAATCCCTTTCCACTACTGGCTTACGAATCACGTAACATGCGGCATCTATACTCCGCGGCATCTATCCCACTTTTACCCTATTCATCACAAATAATACTTCACTGGAGCATCTGTCCGTAGCTCTAGGCTGCCAAAGTGACATTTAAAAAATGTGGAGAATAAAATGAGGTTAAGTGTTTGTTTTCGTTTTATATATCTTAGCTCTTACTTTTTCAAGAAGGTTATTTTTCCTTCCCCTTCTTGAAAAAGTAAGAGCCGCGAGCTGCGAGGAGCTAATAAAACGAAAACAAACACTTAACCTCTTTTTATTCTCCACATTTTTTAAATGTCACTTTTTTTAAATTTGTCAACTTCGGCACTTAGAGCCACTGACAGAAGCTCCTAATACTTCACTTGATTAGTGACAATACAATGACAATTGACACAACGATACGTCAGATGTCTTTCTCACAAACAATGTCAACGTTGCCAGGCTTCAAATATGATGTTACCATTCTCTGAATCTCAACTTCACGCCTCTGCATTATGGTGATGGAAAGTGTTGCAGAAAGGACAAGATACAGACTAAGTTAAGAGGCAGTCATAAAAAAAACCACAAAACAATTGTACTAAATTAAAAGATAAGATAATCAATTTCCAGTAAATTGAAGCACTTCTTAAAGCCATTTATATAAAATTTTCCATTATATTTTAAAATAAAAAAAGTAGTTTCCACTACATAGTCTACATTTTATAGCAATACGTTACATGTCAAATACAAATAATTAACCATTTTACAAGTCATTTGTACAACAAAAAACAAGTTCTAACGATTTTAATAGTAAAACTAATTAATTATGCATATAGATTGAAGATTGTATCGAAACATTTCTAAACATTTTTATTAATTGATAATTTAAGGAGTTTAATCTTGTGACCCAAATTCAATCATTCCCACGAAGATCTGAGAGCAGCCGGAAAGATACATTTGAATTTTTAAAACTAGAATCGGATGACATATTTTATAGATGTTATATAGCCGTCGTATAGTATGGTGGATTATTATATCTATCTAGCGGTTTGATATGATCAATTATACAATATGTCCAACATCGATGAAATGGACAAAAAGTCAACAGGATCAAATTCGACCTACAAAATAAAGGAACATTTCCAAGAAAAATAATCCAGGATAGCTAGGTATATCTGTATGTATGTATATTAGAGTGCTAGGAGCTAGTCAAAGCCAATAGATTTATGTGGTAATTAGTCTCGTTATGACTGTGTACTTTCACTTCAGGATCATTGAGTGCACAGGAGTTTACTTGACTAGGTAACAACAACAATGCCTTAAAAAAGGCAACGAAGAATGAATAGCCCTAGCCTGCTTCTAATTACAACAATTGGACGGTGTTATGCAAAAACTGTTTAACCCACATTCCCTTGAAAATTGTGATTTTTATTGAAAAACGTTCCCTAGGAGGCATCTCTACCGACATCTGTTTAACAAAGTATTAACCCACAATCTCTATACAGATACATTCAAACACAAACGGAACATAGGGATTTAATGTATTGTCCGATCTAAATAGTCCACCAACAAAACATTTCTATAAGTTCACTTCAATGAATATCAAGTATTGATCTGGACAGATGGATTCAGAACCAATGTATGAAACCCCGCCCATTCTCCTTCCAAAATTTGTTGGTTATGTGCGAACCTCTGGTGTGAACTGCGATTTAGTATTGAATAATTATTTGATGGGGGTAGTAAACGTCGCTACATATTGAAACAATATGCTTACGTTTTATGTTGTTAAAATCGAAAATTAATCGTTAAATTCTCTTTAACAATTAATGTTTCGAGTTAAGATAATATGTTTTGATTTCTTTTGGCAATAACGGCTTTCAAAATAAAAATAAATTCGTAAATAAAACAAAATAAGATTCTTTAAATTGTACTCTACCTACCGACTGCTGTTTACTGACAGTTTGACGCTAATTAAGGACCGCCCACAGTTGAGAATACGGAGTGGTGGGAATTGTACGATATGTTATAGGTGTCCAAATAAACAATTGTAATAATCGTGTTTTTAATCTGTTGAAGCTTGAAGCTGGATGTTGGTCGACTAGTTCAAAAGCAGTTCTGATACAATGCTTAATATCCCTATGTTCCGATTGTGTTTGAATGTATCTGTATAGTCGGCAACAGGTTTTGCTAAAATGGCTTAAGCCATATGAGTGGGATAGGCTATTTCTGGAAAACGAAGAATACTAGATAATCTAAAGATCTGCTTGTGGGTTAGGCAGTTCACCACATGTTGCTGTATGTTTACTTTATTATAAGTGATTATTATATTCATTTTTTATTAGAGGTAAGTGTTAATAATTTTGTTGTTTATACATCTTGTTTAATATGTATTATTTAGAGAATAGGTATAAAGTAATGTACCAAATTAATTATTTAAAAATGAGGTTAGTTTATCAAAGAAATAGGTTTTATACTGCTTTACTGCATGTTTTTTTTTCCTGTTGAGCTTTGGAGGTACCTATGTCAGAAACATTATTTTTTATTTCGTTTAGGGTAAATATGTCTAGCAGGACTCGAAAAATCTTGCATATGTTAAAAGACCATCAGCTTACTTGATGATGATCAAAGCTATTTGGCTTTAACAGAAAGAAGCAGACCCGCATGCTCTGAGATCCGATTGAAGTTTTTACTGTCTGGACACTCATTTCTACCGAATGATTCGCACTTTGGTGACGTGGAATGTGCACTAAAAACCCACCAAAGAATTTACACAGACCAAGACTACATTAACATTATGGAGACTTGCAGAAATAAAAATAGATTCATCGTAAACAAGATAACAAAAGAATAATTTGTCTCAGTAAAAAATTTAGAACAAGCTATTACAAACAGAAAAACTGACATTAACGGCCAAGGTATAAGTTGGTTGAAAACTCACGAAATTTTTTTAAGAAAGGATCAGCTGAAGATTTTGTTTATGAAAAAAACATTAAAGACGAGCCTAATGGTAAACCTTTATCTACCGAAAAAATCAAAGATCTAAAGGAAATATCAAAGATGGTTCCCCAGGATGCTAAAGCTTTTTATAATTTTCTGAAATCAAATAATCCTGGTGAAGATTTTGAAGAGGAAGTTGAAGGTCTTGGGCCAAATATAGATTTTGAGATTGATGACAGCTTTTTAGATGATTAGGAACGGTTTTTTAATACTTGTTATATTTGTTCAATTTGTTAGGTTACTTCTTAATTAGGACAAAAAAGAATAATAATTTTAAATAAAAAAGTCCATTTTTGCATAATTAATTTTGTAAGTTTTGTCGATATTCAAAAATGACCTAAGCCACTTCTGGTGGCCATTTTTGTCATGAGTGACAATTTTTTTCTTGCTTTTCATAATTGGTGTTGATCGTTCTTAGTGCTATATTAAAAAAAATAAAATATTTCTTTTTGTATAACGGTTGTTTTTCTATTTCGATTTAAACTTTGACTTAAATTATAAAAAAAACTATAATTTTGTGGTTTAGTCGATTTTTGCATAACACCGTCCAATTGTAAGCTAGCAACCGCTAATTAAGATATTTTATTTCTTGAACGAACATAATTTACACACATTTTCGTCAAGGATGTGAACAAGAAGATGAATCAGCCCAGTATGTCTTTCATGACTGCTCGGGTACTTTTACCAATGAAAAATCTGGATATTGGCTAGCAACAGCCATTGTACACTTTACATATCAGCGTGTCAACAAGCCCATATTTTTACCGTCGCCGAGAGATGCCAAGCTGATTGCTAAGACCTTTTGTATTAAAGTGATACATTGCTTTTATTTTTAGAAAAGAAAAAATAAGCTTTTTTGTGATACGTCACTCGACCTAGGTTGCCATTTCAAAGAATTCAAGAAGGTGGCCGTACGCTAAACACCGACGCCAAATACATTTGACATTTGCTATAAAATATGCAGAACAACGTCTCATTCATCATCCTAGAATTTCATAACTTTCCCTTTATCCGTTTCAAAGATAATCCCTTGGTGCGAGACTTTTCAGCAACGCTGTATAGTGAAGATTTAAACAAATTAAATTGTTTTATTTCATAAAGTTAGTATGGATTTTCATCAAGTAAAAGCTTTTTCTATACAATTTTTCAATATTTTTATTTTATTTCAAGTTGTAAGGCTCTGAAGGCCACCTAACTATAAAAAAAAGTTCCTTCCACCGGTGTTCTCATGATGATGTGATGGTCGAAATTTATGTGAGTTTATTTTTAGTTGCAAATAGCCTAACATAATGTTTATAATTTTTATAATGTGAGAAACCAATCACGTTTACCGGTGGTTAATTACTTCTCAATAATTTATTGGTATTTTATAGGCATGTTAAAATGTTGTGAATTTTTAAAATATTAAATATTTTTAGAGGCACTAACACTATAATTACTTACGAATGATACCTATACATCATTGATGAATAAAAAGTTATCTTGCACTTTTATCGATCCTTTTCTAACGTAGTATATAAAGCAAATTAAAAATTAAGTAGATCATATTTTAAATAGATCTTGAAAATACACATAGTTTCAAAACTTATGCATCACACCTCCTACTCACGTTGTATACATTTTTATAAATCCGTATTCTTATCACATGTTTATTAAGTCTTTTTCATGTAAAAGATAATATTTTTTTTTGTAAAAAATTAGTTGTACTGTTTTCACTTTGGTGTCAATTACACAAAAATTTATTCCTGTTAAAATTTGAAAAAACGTGATTAATAATGAATCGTCTTTTAACCCTTTCGAGACGAGTTTTTGTTTTAAGGGTTATGGGTTAGATTTTCAGTGGTTTAATGTCAGTGGCGATCAAATAAAACCTCTGCATCTAAATTTAAAAGAAATTTTTATTTATAAGAAGTGGGGGGGGGGATGATACATATATGTACCACCCTCAAAGACTGGTACCAGGCATCGTACAAAAATTATTTTTATAAATTTTACATAAACGTAAAAATTGTTAGTGTGGTATGCAGCAAAACAATTCTTGTATAATGTAAAAATTAACTAAAAACGGAGCGTAGAACGTGGCCCGGCACAAATGCACAACTACCACATAACCTCAAATAAAATTCCTCGCATCAAAGTTACATAGGGAGGTAGGAGACGCACCGATACGTAGAGAAACCATATAAAATATGAATATTTGCTTGTAGTCTTTGCGTGATTCATGCTAGTACATATGTGTACAGACAGGCTCGAAAGGGTTAATTTCTGAGCTGGATCGTGCCAGAATTATTGTTTTAGTTGAAGAGGGATGTCTATACCAGCACTCCAAAGAGAGTTCAGACACGCTACAGGAGTCAGAATATCGTTGGCTACAATCATAAGACGAATATTTGCTTCAGGTTTGAGGTGTCGTCGTCCAATTAGAGTCCCCCAGCTACAACATCGACATGTTTTGCACCGCCTCCAGTGGTCTCAAGAACACATAGAGCTCCCTATACAGTTTTGGAATTCTGTGCTTTTCTCAGATGAGACCCGAATATGTGTGAATAGTGATAACCGGCGAATTCGTGTTTGGAGAGAAACCAACAAGAGCTGCACAATTACCCCATGCCCGCCCCACACTTCCTTTCGCTGGTGGCAGTTTTGGGCAGGCGATCGCACGGACTTGGTGCTCATTGACGGGACTATGACAGGACAAAGGTACATAACACAGGTTTTAGAACCTCATGTGAGACTGTGGCGAGGAGCTGTGGGTGAGGACCATAGCCCTATAGTATGGAGGTGTTTCCTTAGTTGACAGTGGCCAGTCATAATCCTACTGTTAAGCGTAGATTTTTCCTGGTCATCGCCAAATATTCGGCGCCAGCTTCCCAGGGTCGCCCAAGATGATCCTGGCAAGACTGCATCCTTTAATTCCATCCCATCACTTTAGGGATTGAGCATGGAAGTCGTTAGGCCGTAGGTGTCACTGGGTCCTAAAATATTTACTCCAGCTGTGCTCTGGCTAAAGAATCGGCAATGCGATTACCTTTACTCCAGTCCTGCCCTTTAACCCAAATCAGGATAATATTGTTATCTACCGAGGCGTTAGCTAAATCTTGGTGGCAATCTAATACTAGCCCTGATGGAAAGGGCTGAAAGAAAACGGAACATTGAGAAAACAAGCAAGAATTTTATGATATGTAATAACTGGGGATC
Organism: Lochmaea crataegi; assembly: GCA_947563755.1. Lineage (NCBI taxonomy): Eukaryota > Metazoa > Arthropoda > Insecta > Coleoptera > Chrysomelidae > Lochmaea > Lochmaea crataegi. Next base: position 27,945,412 of record OX387423.1, on the reverse strand, counting down.
AGACAGAAGGGATTACGAAGTGAGACAAGGAGGAGGATTAAGCTCAACTTCATTCAATAGATTATATTATGGGCAATATCATTAGGAATAGCGAGAAATTTAGAGAGAATCGGAATAGCAGAAGCAGTTTTTGAGAGGATGTGGTTCTAATAGCAGGAAAGGAAAAACAGCTACAAAAGGCATAAATATTTGGAAAGCCATAATATAAGAAGGGAATTAACAAAGATAAAACAAAACAACTAATAAAAGAGGACCAGAATATTAATAGAGAAATTCAAATAGACAACCTAACTTTCTAAAGGCTTGACAGTCAGTTGATGGAATGTAAGCTTTTTGACTGATTATTGTTTGAAGTACAGGTTGTCTAATATTGGTGCATCGTTGTTAACCGCCAGTTGACTAGCTGCTACTGAATCTATGTTTATAAAACGCATTTATAGTTAACTGCCAGTTATGGATTCAACTATTAGTTGATTAGCTAAAGCTCGAGTAGCTATTTAATAAAACTGGCTTCCTAAAAGCTAATTAAACTAACTACTATCACTAGTATTTGAAAATTTACGTTTTTGAGTATAAATCTTCCAGTTTTTGACGTTATTCCGCCACCGCTGTCGATTGTATTTATCTTTTAGCAGAACAACCAAACGCGAAGATCTACAAGAAACAAGAAGAGAGAAGAGGGTGTTCATAAAAAACTCCGTAACCCGGGGACATCTCCTAATTGGCAGCCCAACCTGTTATATTATCAAGAATCTGAACCAGAACATTTCGATGGTCGATGCCCATCGCCCATAGCTGTGCATGAACCATAATAAGTTCGAATTTCTTATGAAGGAGCTTTAAACCTTCACATTCTACTGTTATATTGTTATTTATACAATACGGTTGCTGACTTAGACTGTGCTATTATAAAATTACCTTCACCAAAATTCTAATGTGTATCGACAGGTCGACCTTTTTTAGCTGATGACCGGATATAGTCCTGATGCCAAAGAATAAAAAAAAGCAGTGGCTTCGGCGGCAGGGTCATCTCTTAATGAGCATCTGTATAAGAATGTTGAAAAATGTCTTTGGTTATAAAATCAGAAAAGTTTTTTGCTCCTGACCGGTCAGCATTAAAGATTTTAAGTTGCAGTAGTATAAAAAAGGTCAAAATCTATACAGGCTCTTTCACGACGAGCTTACACTATCTATATATCGGAGACTACTCACACGATTTCTATACATGTCATGTCACATACATGTCACTTCCGGTTATACCGAAAGTTAACGACAACTTTGTTATTTTGAATGTAAGACCCTGTATATTATTAGCTTTTTGGATTGTACATTAAATTTTATTGTTACTTTGTGTAGAATACTCTATATCTAAAATTTATACTTATCGAGATATTAATTTTTTTAATCCTCCAGCATCTAAACACATGCCCCACATCATCCTCCACTTCACACCTCCCGCATACTCCAGTCTCTCTTTTCCCAATCTTCTGGAGGTACCCTACTCTCGGCCCATGTCCAGTGAACACCTGTGTCAAGAAGTAGTTCACCTCCCCGAATTTCCGGTCCATCCAATCTCTCCTATTCCCAATCGCTTCTTTCAGTGCGCCCTCATACTCCTCCCACCTTTTCTCCATTTCCATCCATTCCTATACTTCCTCTCTGGTCGCACCCCTCCAGCGTTTATTCCTGGCTCTAGCCATCACGTCCAATGCCGTACATGCCAGGCTCACATCGTCCGCACACACCGTAATCTCACATCCCCCTTCACATACCATCCCACAAACCTCATCAAACACACCATAGCGTCCATAGCGTCGGTCCAAGAACCGAGCCCTAGGACACTCCAGCCTCCGTCTCATACCTCCTCCCTCTAGTTTCTACTATCACACGTCCCGTCAGGTAGACCTCCACCAGGTTAACCAAACCCCTCCCACTCCAAGCCTCAGCAACGCGCTCAACACTTCCCGTTTGCTGACACTGTTGAACGCGTTTCCGACGTCGAAGAACACGAGTAGGGCCAATTTCTTGTTCCTCCAGCTGCCCTCCCTAGCCCTTTCCACCAAGTCCATTTCCCTGCCCAGCGCCGAGATATATGATTTTCCCTTCGCAAACCCATGCTAGTTTACCCTAAAACCCCCGTTCCTACCAACTTCCTCCTCAATCCTATCCTTTATTATCCCCTCCATCAATATACCCATACCACACAGCAGGCTGATGGGCCTGTAGTCCTCCGCCCGCTGCCCCTCTCTACCCGCCTTCTTCAGCAGTATCACCCTGGACACCTTCCATCCTTCCGGAAACTCTTCCTCCCTTCCTTCCTCCTGTTGAATATCTCCCAGAAGTACTCCCCATTGTCATCCAACAGCCTCTTCATCATATCACCATCTATCCCTGGGGCTTTCCTTACTTTAATGTCTCCCCTCAATGAAGATTATCTAAATTTAGAACATGTGTTTTATTTGCTACAAGATATCCAGATCGACCCCGACCCAGCCGTCACACAGTGAAGAGAATATTAAACAATTTAACACAATTTGGTAATTCCTGAATGCAGTTTGCGTTTCACCTTGCTTAATACCTAAAAGTAGTATGAAAGACCTGATATTATTACAGCTGCAAGCCGGTCACAAAACATAATATGTCCAAAAAAATTTCCTAAGAAGGAAATATATTCATACGGAAAGCCAATGAATTTTTCGAAAAATAAGTGCATCGATCTTCCAAAAAGTTTCAATAAGTCAGCGACCGAACTAACTGCAGAGGCGTTGCGGAAATCACAAAAAACTGTATAGAGAACAAAAAAATGATGCCTAATTCAAAAGAAAGTTGAAAGTTGAAAGTTACTAAAATGAAAACTAGAAGTAGAAAGAAAGCATGTATCGTCAGAAACAATTCATTAGCGGTGTCTTTAATCTAAGCCTTAAATCGCTCGACATAAAAATATTAAATGGTGTTTCATTCACTACCAATTTTGAAAAATATTATTTAAATTAGTTCTAGCACCATTCAGATATAAGTAGCACGCTCATGATTCTCTCTACTTATAGGTCTTATAGCCTCAAGAAATATATTTTTCACTACTGGGTGGTTTTCGAATGTAATTAGTCAATAGTAGTCGACCATTTATAGAATTTTCGAATATTAAAATGGATTGAACAATCTTTTTATTAATGTTAATGAGTGGCATTTAGACATGTTCGTATATTTTATGATTGATAGAGTTTTAACTTGTTTGAAATTTTGAAATCGCAAAGTAATAATCTTAACATTTGATAGTTTATTATTCAATATTCATCCCAAACTTTCACTCATACATTTAATAAATTGAGCGAATTTCTTTTAATTGAAACTGTCACTGATATATTTTTTGAAAACAGTGTCCTATTCTATTTATTTTGGGTCCTTTCCTGTAGATGTGTACAAACCAATAACTAAACAGTTTGTGAAAACGCCAAATCATCATTTAAGCCAAGGGACATTGTGTATAGCTAAATATTGATAAAATATTCCTATAGAAGCAATACAGAATGCTAGTACACAACACCTGGGCATCAATTCCTGACGGCAATGTAATTGAACGATCCCCGGGGATCATCCCTCGATTCTTCTCTACTGCTGTTCTCTTAAGATCATAATTACGTATCCTGAAATATCAACAAAGGAGTATGAAACAGAGAACAAAGCCACAGCGATGCCAAATTTCTTGACCAATCATAAAACCGAATTTCTTGATAGACACAATGCGCGTGTCTGAATCTGTCATGTGAATTTTCATCAGTATTTAATTTGAATTATCATTTCTTCTCACAACAAAAATCTTTGAAGATTGTTATTTATTATCATCTCATAAGTCATCTGACCCTTTTTCTACGATTTTAATTGGCTGAAATAGAGTAACAAGAGGCTATCAATCTGATGATAGTTCTATCACCGCATGCTACTACGTCATTGTTTATTTTTATGGCCCACTAATGGAAAAAATGAGTACTGTCAGTTTTGACATTCAAAATAATGCTGCGTAAAATTCACCGAGAAAGAATGCATCAAGAACCAGGCTGATAGCATTCATCATATTCTCTTCCCAAATATAACTCGTGCTACGAGTAATTATAACTGAGCCAACGACCTGGGTGCACCCTATTGTCATAGCGCCAAAATCCAATGGTGATATCCGAATATGCATGGACCCGAGAGCATTAAATGCCTATACAAAACGCGAGAACTTTCATATCCGTACCATTGACTCCTTGTTTGGTGAACTTAATAATGCAAAATATTTCACTTTACTTGATGCTTTTCAAGCATTTTTACAATTACCATTAGACTGTGAAAGCTCTAAATTGTGCACAATAGCTACACCTTGGGGTCGTTACCGTAACGTTGGTTTGCCTTATGGCATTAGCTCAGCGCCCGAAATTTTTCAGCGTTTTCTTTATAAAACCTTAGAGGGTATAAGAGGCGTTATAAACTATTTTGCTGACATTCTCGTTTTTGGTTCATCACTGGACGATCATAATAAAAACTTGAACAATGTTTTCACCGCAATTTCAAAAAGAGGACTAACTTTGAATCTAGAAAAATCGAAATTTTGTCAAATTTCTCGGACATGTTATAAGTGAAAGTGGGGTTTCTCCGGACATTAATAAAACCCAAGCAATAGAAAATATGAAACCACCGGAGTGTAAAAAAGACTTGCAACGGTTTTTAGGAATGATTATGTACGTTGCGGAGTTTATCCCTAATCTTTCGGAAGAGACTGGGCCCCTTAGAGAACTGTTAAGCGCAAAAAGTGAATGGTTGTGGTCAGAAAACGAAAACTTGTATTTTAATCGATTAAAAAACTTAACAATATCCGCGCCGGTTCTATCATTCTTTTATCCTTCGAAAGAGACTATTTTGTCAGTCGACGCAAGCCCTTATGGCCTAGGTGCTGTTATCATGCAGGATAATCATCCAGTTGAGTTTGCTTCAGTTTCTTTAACCCAAACTCAACAAAGGTATAATCACATTGAAAGGAAACACTCGCTTTAGTGTTTGGCTGTGAGAGATTCAATGTTTTTTTTACGGAAACGAATCTTTGCTCCAAACTGATCACAGACCCCTCTTGGGCTTACTTAAAAAATTACTTGATGATCTTTCACCCCGTCTTCAGAGATCAGGCTATTAAGATACCAATTTACTCTTGAATATGTACCAGGAAAGAAAATGCAAGTAGCTGACGCACTCAGTAGAGGATCCGGTCAGTGACTCAATTAATACCGATTACTTAGAAAATGAATTTAAAATACACACTGTCCTTGCAACATCCAAACAAAACGAGCAAAGACTTTTAGAGGCTTTCTGTGATGATTCAATTATGCAGAAGGTTAAAAACTATACAATCTCGGGCTGGCCAAAGCACAAAATCAACTCAAAAACACCTGAATTAAAACCGTATTGGACCATACTCAATGAAATTCATGTACACAAAGATATTCTATTTTATAAAAAAAATGAATTTTAGTCCCGCACGTTCTTAGACCTGAAATATTGGAATTTCTGCATCGCAATCACCAAGGGGATGTGTGTTGTAGGAAACTAGCTCAGGAAACGGTCTACTGGCCGGGAATTACAAAAGCGATAGAAGAAATGGTACTGAGCCAGGTTTGTCAGGAATACTCCCGTAGCAATCAAATGGAGCCTTTGATGCCACACCAAGTTCCAAAACTGCCGTGGGAAAAAATCGGTACCGACTTTAAATCCCACAAAGGCATGGATTTCCTTGTGATCTGTGACTACTTTAGTAAATTCATCATAATCAACAATTCCCCAAAAAACAGCTACAATAACTATTTCTTCTTTAAAAAATATATTCGCAATAAATGGAAATATTCTCCGACAACGGACCAACATTTAACTCCAAGAAATTTGTCAATTTCGCCTCAAAATATGATATAACTCTCAAAACCAAAAGTACCGAGTACTCTCAGAGCAATGGAATGGTTGAACGCTCCATCCAAACAGTAAAAGACCTTCTTGCAAAAGCCATTAACAGCAATCAATACCCCTTGTTAGCCGTTTTAAATTACAATACAACCCCTAAGCAAGACCTGCCCGCACCTTGTGACTTGCTAATGGGCAGAAAGCTAAGAACAATATTTCCGGTTACACGCTGTCTACTCAAACCAAAATTTCCGACAAAGGGAGTGAAAGAAAAATTGGAATACAGACAAAAACAACAAAAACTCCATTACGACAAACATGCTAAAAAACTGCCAGACTTGCATACAAATGAAAAAGTTCTGATTCAACGCGGCATTCGTGACTGGAAACCAGCTGTAGTCGTCTCTAAAGCAAATCATAACGACTACTAGGTATGTCCAAACCGAACAAGGTGCTGAATATCGAACAAACCGCGTTTATCTAAGACCCCTTAGACAAAGAGAGGAGAGACAGGAGGAAAATCCTTACAACATTCAGGATCCAGTTGTTTCTGAATCAAATGTCTTAACCGAGCACCCTGTAGAGACACCATCGGCAACACAAGAATCGCCTAAAGTCGATCATGACGTATGACGTATGCAACGACATGCCCAAAACAAGAAGCGGTCGGAAAATTAAGCGGCCCGATAAATTGAACTTGTAACCCTGTGTTAAACACGTTATTAATGTTCTAGCCGATATTTTACATTCTAACTTGTTCACTTCATTCTGTTGCAGGAATTTTAATTTTGATAAGGGGCGTGACATCAGAGACAACCCTGAGACGCACAAGTGCATAGGAAAATTAGTTCGGTGAGAACATGAGAAGACTCCTTTGTCTGATACATTGGAACTGCATAAATATGTCTTTGTTTAAAAGCTCGCAAGGTGTAGGCAGGTGGCGGTTGCAGCGCTGCAATTCCATCTGACATTTGCTGTGTCGCCTGTCGCCATATTTGGTTGACGTTTGTGTTGCTCTGTATCTGATTTTTATTTTTCTCGTTATTTGTTACTTTTTGTTTTGCTAGAGTTATTTAATTTTATTAGAATTCCGACCAGTTTGAAGTGCTTAAAAGTTAAGATGTCACAAAAATTTGTGTGCTGAGTGGAAATAGTGAAGAAGAGGTTGAGAAAATGCATTATTTCCCATCCAATGATAAAAAGTAAGAATATTTTTGTTCTTTTTAAAGTAAAAAATAATAGTTCTAATGCATTTATAGGTCAAAATTGTGACAAGAAGCGGTGGGAATGAAGTACAAGATAGTTACCTGAATTTGAGTACATGTAAACCGCGAGTCGATGTTGTTCCGAGTTTATTCCCTAGCAATACACTTGGAAAAAATCATCAACAAGTAAATGGTAAATGAAACATTGGAGAACAGTAAAAATGAAGAGCATCTTGCATTGAGGGTATGTTAACGGACTAATTTTATTTCTGATAACCTACCTATCAAATGCATGAAAGAAAACTTGTGTACTTGTATTTTTTTCTTCAAATACTGCAATTTGATTATAATAATATAACTGTATTATGTTTACGCACTTTCATATTTACTCCACAAATGAATTAAACACACTAAATAATTATCTGCCTTTATTAGTTAACCTCGCTATCTACTAAACATTACAAGAGCTATCAGAAGATTGAAATCTTCATCGGCTCTAACTTGGCCTATCATCGATAATAATCGTAACACTAGTTATATGAATTTAACAGTTTGTAAAAGTGAGGTTAATGGTCCACAATGTCAAATAAATTCACAAAACTGTCAAATTATTCCTTGTTCCCCTGCTGATCCCCTCAATTTATCCATTAGAAGTATGGTGGAGTCATCCTTCTATTGACGTTCGATAGAATGACGTTCAATAATACCATTTATCCATTCTCGATAGAACCACGCCAACTTTCTCTCGGTTGTTCTACTCCCCGGTTTTGAAGAAGTGGGTCCCTGGGATAATCCTGGATAAAGAAATAATTCCCTAATCTTATAGGTACCAAATATTCTGAAATTCCTTCAAGGAATAGGTTTGTAGTAACTACTAACTCCGAGACTTTCCAGAGGAACTGAGTAGAAGAATACACAATAAATCTGTTAACATCTTAATCCGCCCTCTAATTCTACTTCTGTAGAGAGCAAATCTCTCAGTACAATCACAAAATTTTTATTTGTCACGCGAAGATGGTTTTTGTAAGCTTCTTGATCTTCCGATGTTAGTTCGAGCAGAAAATTACTAACTGTCTCAAAATTACCCATTGCGCTACTGCACATTTGACAGAAATCTGCACAAGTATCAAGTCATTAGTGTCTCAAGTAGCCCAAGTAAGCTCGGCAAATCCATAACAGATATTTGAAAAAAAATGATCTCCATTTTTTAAACACGCACATTTTGTTGAGAACGAGGTATGTCAATCAATATACATTATTGCAAACTCTACGGAAACACTGTTAAATGCAACTACAGATACTATTTTATACAGCATATGTGGCAGCAAATGTTGGATAATTGGATTTCTTCATATTCCTCTCTAGAGGAGTAGAGAATTATGTAAATTTATCATAAGTTCGCGTGTTGAGAACGAATATGTATTTATCTCCCTAAAATTAAATCATTTTATACTAAATGGAGTCATAAACTCAATGAATGATTCTAGGCAAGTTAAAAACCCGTTGTGAATGTTTTTACTTTTACTTTCTGGAAGTGATTTTAAAGACTGTTCAAATTTTCACAGAATTACTTATATGGATATCAGTCACAATGTTCTTTATAACTTTGTGATAAATATTTTCCGTTAACTTTTATTGCTTGATTTGTTTTCGTCATATTTCTTCAGTCTTTTATATTTTGCATAGAGCTAGAAAATAACAGTAGATAACCTTTAATAGTTATTTGTATGCCAAGGACTGAAAGTCTGAAAATTGCGAGACGAGTCCAACAAAGTAGCATTTTTTAGACGACGCATAAGATCCAAAACTTCTTCAATTACACTGAGGAAAAAAAATAAATAATAGAGAATTTGCTTTCTTCGGTGAGATCAGGTGGCGTGGATTCGAGTAACTCTTCATCGCTGATGTTTTCTTTTTCATCATCATTCATTGTTATTCATTAATTTAGACAAAACTTCGGATAAAACAAATTTTTTTAGAAAATTAAAAATTTAAGGTTATGCAAAATCATCGAAGTGAAACTGTCAACTGTCAACAATGAAGTGGCTAGAGTCACATTTAAGGAAGTTAAAGTTGTCTACTCCAGAGCTTCCCGAAAGTGTTTTGCAGTACGGAACTGTCACTTTCACTACATGGAACACTCAAAACTCAACTTTCGGTATGTAAATGAATACAGAACGAGCAACTTTCAGATGGCGTCGTCTAAAAACACTATTGTTTTTCAATGTATTCTCCACGAAGGGAAATGCATTTTTGGAACAGCAGTTATTCCACTCGCTTGTTGGTACATTCAAAATAGAGTTTTTGAAGGTGTTGACTGCATCTTCAAGGGACTGAAACCTTTGACCACGCAGTTCATTCTTAATTTTTGGAAAAGTGAAAAAATCGTTAGAACTTTATGTCGTTTTATGGTCGTTTAATGAAACCAACGAATCTAATATATACCTGGAAATTTGGATTAAGAAAATGGTGTGAGCATTATTTATTTAAGAAAAATGAAACCATTTAAAATAAAAATGGTGAGTGAATAAATATAATTTGAAAATTATAATTAGTTCATTTAATTTATTGAATTTAAATATTTTCAAAATGGATTTAACTAAAATTATATAAATTCAATATATTCCGTGACCAATTCGAAGCGATCATATTTTTTCATAATTTGTTTCCAAAAATATATTTTTGATACTATTGTATGGCTGCTGTTTATTACTATTATTATTATTAACCATTTTGTACGGCATACACGTTTGTAATTTTTAGGATAATTCTAGTTGAAATTCACCGATATAAGGAGGTTTTTAGGATTTAGGTCATCACATTTTATAGACTGACATTGTGATTAGATAAAAAAACAGCAAAACAGAAACTATTTGTCGAAGTTTTAATTTAAAAGGGATAAAAGGTTGATTTGTTTTTCGATCTCTTATTGTATGGAATTTATACGCGATATTAAACAGTGGCGACTCGTTTTTTCCCTCCTATTAGTGACAAACAAGCACACATGAACGAGCTCCTTTTGTTCTAGCAAGATTTTTGTTTACCTTCGTTATCAAACAAATTTGGGCGTTATTACGGTATGATAAGCGTGCGGGAAAGATTTTTAGAAAGTGGTGCATCAAATATTTCGAATTTTGTCGTTTTTTCGCCAAAGGTTTCCTAGAAATTAGATGAAAACGCTTTAAAAAATCAATTATTGTTCTTCTAGCTGTGTGGAACTTGCATTGTCTTGGTGGGGATTGGTTTTCCGAATCTCGGCAATTACTTCCGGCAAACAAATCGATATGTACCAATCAGCAACAGTTCTTTGATCTTGCAGAGAAATTGTTGCTGCATGTTGCTTTTGAGACAAATATCGCCACCATATTTTTGAAAACACTTCGAGAACGGATAACTTTTGTCTGTTTTGGTTCATCTTGGAACACCCAAACAGACGGCTAGTGCTAGAGTAAATCTAGTATTCATCACCACTGACAATATACTGTATATATGTTTTTAGTTTCCTGAGTTAGACCGGTTCAAAGTTTTTTGACACCAATTGACTAATTACTTTCTGTTCTTCCGTCAACAGATGCGGTATCCAACCAGAAACTAATTTTTTGACAAATAATTCTTCATCTAAAGTTTTCTGAATTGTGGTCATTGAAATGCCCAATGATGGTCCAATTTCACGATATGTGACATGTAGATTTTTTTGGATCAACTTACGCACAGAATCGACGATTTCCTGTGGTCTACTGTGAATGGACCTTAAAAATTTGACAACAAATTGTTTGCAGTCTTAAACTTCAAAATATTATTCATTGTCTGGTTGTTGAATTTTTTCCTTAGTGACAGATTTAAAAACTTAATTGTTCTTAATAACGGTGGCTGAAAAGCTACCGAAACGTCGAATTCAGAAATATACTAAAGATCACAATCAACCAATACGCTATCCACAGGGAAGATAGAGAAACACACGGAGGAGCAATTTTAATTATAATGAATAAAAAATTAAAATACAAAATTATTAGCAAATTAAATACATCAATAGAACATATACCAATACTAATCAACGACAATTTACTTTTAATTGGGGCATATAACTCACTTAATAATAAGCTATCTATTCTAGACCTCGAAAACATGTTCCTTCAGAACAATAGGGTCCTTTTAATTGGTGATATGAACTGCAGACACCCGGAATGGGATAGTTTCTGTAAAAGCTCAAACACCAACGAAAGATGTAACGGTAAGAGACGCTAATTTGTAACGGTAATCGCTCCAGCTTGAAGGGCTCCGGCTAGAGACTCCTCTCAAGGGTGATTCGACCCCAAGTTTATGTCGCACCAGGATAACAGAAAGGTTGTAAAAATTGAGGGCGCCACTACCTTTTTGACGTCGATAAAAAATACTAATGAATTTAAAAAAAACTAAGGCGGAACAGGTAGAAACGCCTTGTAGAATTTAAATAAAAGTTAACCAGAAATCGAATAATAAAAAAGTTACTTAAAAAAAAGAAAATTGTAAAACTTTACCCCGGGCGATATCTCCCTCAACTTTTATAGTTGAGGATTTAGAAAACAATAATAAAATAGATTTAAAACAAATTTATATTTTATTCTTTTGCCACAGGAAATGAACAAATGTGAGGGGAATTTGTACTGTTATAGGTACTTAGCTTATGAAGTGTTGTTTCCGCAAAAGGTGATGGTTGAAGAAGGTATTTTGGTCTTGCCTCTAGGAAGTCTTGAGAAGATGGAGATGGAGACTATAGATCTCAAAGAAGATAGGAAGATAAAGATGTCTTGATTAGAACGTTATCCTAGCAGCTGTGTCCTGGTCTAGGGCGGTATCCTGGTCTAGGTCTTATATATGGTATCCTAGCCTAGGGGCTGTGCTTACCATAGCAAAATTCATTAGATAGGAAAGATATAAAAGCGATAAAAAATGGAGGTCTTTCCTCGAAGAGGGTCGATAGCAGAAAGGGCTGTCCCTCGTGGCGTTGAAAAAATGGAAGCGTCCGTTGGCAGACGTCAATGATGTCAGATGTCTTATGGCCAGGGTTGAAATTTGAGATCATAGAACTATAATTGGAAGTGGCTAATGTGACGACGAGTGGTAATTAAAAGGATTGATTCTATAAAATCAAAACAGGTCGATAGACATGTTACAAAGATTTCTCCGAATGTTCTGCGATTGCAATATTTTTTGTACTCCAAACCCAACATTCTACCTTTTCTCAGGAAAGATACCGAGTACCTCTACTCTAGACATTGCAATCTGTAAAACCATAGACGGAATAAAGATAATGAGGACAATAAACGCCCTAGCATCAGATCATGACCCCATACAAGTTATATTAAAATTACATCATAAGATAAAGGTAACAAACAGAACTTACCTCGACTTTAAAACAACAAACTGGGCACGCTTCAGGGGTATACTCAATAACAACACACAAAACATGGAAACCATTGAAACTGAAAAATACTATACCAAACTTACAAACAAACATAACTGCTGCAAGAGACGAGACTACAAAATCGGCAAAAATACACGGAAAGACAGATAAATTACCGGACGAAATTATAGACAAAATTAAACGTAGGAACAAAGCGCGTAAAGACTAGCAAAAAACACGAGACAAAACCTACAAAGACAACATGCTAGAACTTCAAAAAGAAGTGGACATAGACATTTCAAACTCTAGAAATAAATAACCTGGAGAATAATTATGAAAAAAATTCGGAACAAAAGAAAAGGAGTAGCAAGAGTGAAGAAAAGGGACATACAATAACGGACGAAAAAGACATGGCATGTGCGTTCGGTAATTTCTTCCAAGAAAACTTTACTAATAAAATCCCTTCTAATAAAGACCACGAGAGGATTCTAAATGAATACAAAAAAATAAGTAGCTTAGAACACAAACTTCCTAACAAATCCTTAACGCCGAACAAAGTAATCTATGAAATCATAAGTAATCTCAAAGTCAAAACTGCTCCGGGGAGAGATGGGATATACATCATCTTAATTAAAAACCTTCCTTCAAAAGTAATTTCACTATTAACCAAAATTATTAACTACATACTTCAAACCGACTACTACTTTGAATTATGGAAACTAGCTAAGTTCCTAAAAAACCGCAAGGTAGAAGCTCTATTGAAAACTACCTCCCAATATTCCTCCTCAGCAATCTAGATAAGATAGTTGATAGGGTGGTATTAAATAAACTGATAAAAGCAGTGAATAGCTTGGATGTAATTCCGGAGGAACAGTTCGGATTTAGGGCAGATCATGGATGTCATTCACAGCTCATAAGAGTAATAAATTACGCAATAGAAGGCTTTAGAAGAAAACAATCTTCTATTTTAGTATCTCTTGACATCCAAAAAGCCTTTGATTCGGTCTGGCTCCCTGGACTTATTTTTAAGCAGACAAAACTTGCCATTCCAGGCTATTTAGTATCATTACTGAACACATATCTGATCAATAGAAAATACTTCATGAAAATCGGTAGTGCTGAGGTAGGACCATATGTCACGAAAGCAGGGGTACCGCAAGGCTCGGTAATCTCACCTACGCTGTACCCGCTGTTCACTGCTAACTGTCTTATACGCAGATGATGTGTGTCTGGTACAAACAACGAGGACAGCGGAACTTGCACTCAAAAAAGTAGAAATTCAGGGCAAAACAATAGAACCAAAATCATCGGTGAAATACCTTGGTTAAGGTCTAACCAACGATATAATCAAATACCACCATTTCTTCTTGACTGCAGTTTCTTATGATTAAGGGAATTGTCCTCCTTCTATATAGCAACCACAGCATCTTAACTTAAATAAAATATCGATTAGTGGAGTAAGAAACCAATCTCTAATCAATAATATTAATTACCAGACTCTTATTTTGTTAGACTGATTTTTGGTTATGTTTACGGCCTGTCAGTTAAGGTTGACAGCTTGTCAATAATTGATTGCCATGGAACCATGAACTTGACCCTTGACCTAGCAGGTTCACCAACCTCTCCACTGAGGTCAAGGTTAAAATAACAACAATACTTGCTTAAAATTGACTGATAATTAATAGAAATATCAGGTGTCTTACCTGATCCTCACAGGAAATGCCTGTCTGTCAATGGTCTCGATTTTGTCACTTTTTCTTGCCTGATTAGCTTGACACTGGAAGCATGTGCTTTTAAAAATCTCTAGTCGAGGATTTGTGCTAAGAGGATTGTTAGATCCATAATTACCATTTGGGCCAGTAGTTGGTCATTTCTTGAAAAAGGATTCGATTGTGGATCTTGCCAATAGTGAATACTACGAGACCGAACCATCATCAACAGGTAGGGGCTCAAATAACATATCGAAACCATTTACATACTATTTTACATAGCGGTTTATAGTTGTAGACATAGTTCATTACTAGGTATTTCTATTTTAGGCCTCTAATCTACCGTACTCTGCTGTACTCTACTCTTCTCTTTTTGTTTCCTTGGACAACTGAGTTGGTGCTTTGACTCTGTTTGTCCTCTGCATGCTACTCAGTTATCTGGTTAGAGATATTTATTAAGTACCATTTACTTGCCTGGAAGGTTGGTCGACTTCCCTGCACTGAGATACTACACCTCTGGGCTGTTTTCCGGCTTTGGAACCTCATTTGTTTGTCCCAGTATCACCGTAAACAAAGTAGGATCCACCTATTTATATATACTAAGGGCTCATCGTTACAAACAGACTTCATATGACGGAGTTAAGGTGATTATATCAGAATTAAACCACAGTGCGTCTATACATAGTATTTGGAACATTGATACCATTTACCTACAATAAAGAATTTGTAAACCAAAAGTATATACTCTTGGGGCTATAACTTACTGTAATAATTATTATTTATAATAGGAGTAGCTAATGTTAATTTCCTCATTTAATTTTGTCTTTCACAATCATTTATAAATAACATAAGTTTGTAATCTGTTTTTAATGTATGACACCACTTGACTTGACAATGTCAATCCAGGATCACAGATCTATTGTCGCTAACGTAGTACACTTTTACTATTCTCTTGTTTCGTTCACCAACTCCATCTGTGACGGATACAATAATAAATTGAACAATAATAGTTACTCCCGATTGGAGCTTAGAGTGGACGTGAAACTCAAAATTCAAAAAAAAGAGTACCGCTTCCAGAAGGAAGACAGGGAACAGCCTTACAAGGAGCCGCAATAGAGGTAATAAGGAATAAATGTGGAATATCTTAGTGGAGCGGGTCAACGGCAGATCGGCATTTGCCGAAAACTCTTGATTAATGTTTATAAATTTTTGATGTATATTATTAATGTAAATAGTTAACTAGCTGGATGTACACTGCCATAGTGAGACCAATTATCACTTATGGAGCCATTGCGTGGAGTAGTAGAACTAGCCTATTGACAACGAGAGAAAACCTCTCAAAAATTCAAAGACTAGCCTGTATGTGCATTACAGGAGCAATGAGAACATGCCCAACGGCAGCCATGGAAGTTATTCTCAACCTCACACCACTACATATGGTGGTGGAAAGTGTTGCAGAAAGAACAAGATACAGACTAAGTAGAGAGGGAATCATTAAAAAAAACCACCTCCTTACTTCCTAGAAATCAGAAAACCTGGGACATGCCACAAGATGGTATGATGAAAAAGTATAACTTTTCAAAGAAATTCGTTACGGAATTAAGCAGCAAGAAGGAATGGGATCCAAATACCATTACCAGACTTGGAAATAATGCCATTCAATGGTATACAGACGCCTCAAAAGCAATAAAAAGAACTGGGATAGGAGTGTACGGGCCAGGAGCCGAACACTCTGAAAGCTTGGGAAAAACCCCGAGTATCTTTCAAGCGGAAATTCACGCCATAAGAAAGTGTGCCCAGTTCAATATTGATAAAGGATATTGAAGGCAAAGGATTATCATAATGCCGGATAGTCAAGCAGCCATTAAAGCACTGAGCTCTTGTGTTATCAGTTCCAAAATATTGTGGGAATACCTAGGCAAACTAAATGAACTAGGCGAGAACAATATAGTCACCTTACTGTGGATTCCAGGAAACACTGGGATATAAGTAAATGAAATAGCAGATGAACTAGCAAAGAGGGGGACTGGAATACCCTTTTGGGGGCCGGAACCCTTTTGCGGTATCAGCTCCAATGTAATATTGGAAGAAATAGGCAAAGCCGAAGAAAAGAGAAGATCTGACCATTGGAAAGATCTAGTAGGACTTAGGCAATCAAAGATTCTTCTGGGTGACTACAACCTGTTGGGATCAAATGAATGCATAAGTCAAAGTAAAACTGCACTAAGAGTTTTAACAGGCATCCTTACGGGACATTGTCGCCTGAATGGGACCTGAAAAAGCTCAAAATAGTGGAGGAAGAAGAATGTAGATTCTGTGGTATGGAAGAAGAAACCTCCATCCACATACTTGCGAACTGCACAGCAATTCAGAATCCTAGGGCACAACACCTTGGGGATTACTGGATAGAAGAGGGACATTTACCTAAGTTGAAGCCTGCAGATATCCTAAAATTCCTCCGGGAAATAAGACTAAAGGAGCTACTAGTTTCTGAGACTTTCCTCAGGAACTAAGTAGAAGTAAGATCTTTTAGGTCTCAGTGAATGTCACCCCAATTTACATACATACATACATAACTAGCTAGTGGTTACCCATATCATTGTAAACCAAATTTTTGACTAATAAAGATTTATATGATAAAAAAGATTGTGGTTTAATTTACCAAAATAATTAACAAAAAGAATAATGAATACACCACAAGGAACACACAGAAGATAAATAGAATATTGAGTGGCTAGTAATTGAACAAAATAATTTTAGACGAGGATAACGTTGGTAACTCGAATGAAGCGAAAGACGAAAGGTTCTTTGTCACACACTATATTTTGTACAGGGCTAGTCATAAGGAACTGTACATAATCTAACCTCCTAGTGAGACCCCTACCTCATATCCTGTTATGTTTTATGACATATTTTTATTTATAACGCATTATTTTTCATTGGATTTTAAATATTGTGTAACCGAACAGGTGAGATAACATGACAATGGTGAAAAGAACTGGCGGTTCAGTGAACAATAACGTCGACAGAAACAAGTTCCTATATTAAACCACCTAGTGACCATTAGAGAATTGCACAACTATAAGAACACTTTTCAGTAAATCCAAAGTTGGTGTATTTTAATGTCTTCCTCATTTTTCACTTGTTTTCTCAATATGGGAGTGCTGCTAACTATAAATGGAGACTTTTATTGTTATCGGGAAAATTGATTCTATAAAATTGGCAAACATAGTGTCAAAATCATACTACTTTATTGGTTGGCATTGTGTTTTATAAAAGGCCTCGGTAATTGTGTTCTAGAAGTTATGTAACTTTCGTTTATTATTGCCGTTAAATGTCGCCCACATTTTTTTAAATTCGGAAATATGAAATATTAAATTGTAATATACATGGGCACCTAGTTCGCTTTGACAAATTAACAAGAATTGATAATACATCAAATTGCTTTTAAGTTATTTATTGTTATTTTTGTTGCGTAAAAAGGTGAAATGGCTAATTATTCCCATGAAGATTTAATCTATGGTGAGGTGCAATGTAACCATAAACGGAACGATTTCCTAACAGACGACATCCCCTCCATCAATCGATCAACATTTACGACTCTCCAACAACGCTTAAGAAAAGCTGGCTCAATAATACCTAAACGTACCTCAACTGGTAGGCAGGTGGAAGTTACAGCAGTGTACGAAAATGATATTTTGGACGAAATAAAACAGAATCCGGAGAAGACTCGTGGGTAGTACTCTGCAATTTCTAAATCCTCCATATGGAATGTTAATCATAAAGAATATTTTTATCCGTTTCACTTTAAAAAAATGTAGCATTAATAAGTTCCAAAAACTATACCAGGTATGGAGGACTGGAAGAAAGGTCTACCCATAAAGGCTGATGAATTCTGGTATACGGACGGCTCAAAGACAGAAGTAGGTGTAGGAGTAAAACAAAGAAGAATTATTCCAATAAGCCTATTTAAGGACGTCACAACTTTCCAAGCGGAAGTGACGGTGATTCACCACTGCGTTGAAGAAGCAGAAAAGGGCATACCGTTCAGTCGCCATCTTCAAACTGCACTGAAGGCACTTGATTACATAGAGGTCAATTCTAAGCTAGAATGGAATTGCATAGGTGCATTAAACGCACTTGGAGATCATTGCAAGGTCATGTTAGCCTGGGTACCAGGGCACGAGGTTCATAAGGGCAACGAATAGGCGGATGAAACGGCCAGTCAAGGCTCATCAATGCCATTCATTAGACCGGAATCCTTCAGCGGAGTCGATAAGTCGATAATAAATATGGCCACAAGGAAGTGGGTTGCACAGAAATATCTAGAATGGTGGGTAATCTCACCAGGACAGCGACAGGCCACGTGCATGTGATTCTGTCACCTAGAGGAGGAAACTGAAGAGCACATCCTGCCTGGCGAATGTGCTGTTTCTTGTACTTGGCGATGAGAAGCCACCAGCAAGAAATTACATGAAAGACTCAGTCTCGAGGCTAATTGGTTACTTGAAAAGAGTCGGTCTGGAGAATATATGTGACCTAGATTCAGAGGACCATAATAGATTTGAAAAGGTCGGAGTGGAATAGGCCGATTAGCCACCTCATCAAATCTAATCTAATCTAATCTAATCTCTTTCAAAAAGTTCATGCGATGCTATATGGTGATTTCCCTGCTGCTCGGGTAGTTTTTGGAAAGAACCAAGATCCCAATTTTTTCTGAACAATTTTATTCTGCTATGCAGCTACGTTTGATTGATTGGTTCGGCACCACCAGTCAGAGGCTTAGAGACCTCGGCACCTCAGCTTTAAGGCTTTTTGTGCTCTTGGTTATACTGTTTATGTGAAGAGACCTGTAGCCCTGAGATACGTTTACTCGAAACGGAATTTTCAATTTTCATTATGTCTACATTGGTGAAATTCCTCAAGCCATGAAAAGACGAAGCACAAGCAAAGATTTAGCATTAATATCTAGATAGGAGTAATCGGCAATCAACTACTGGGACCAATGCCCTTACCCGACCGTTTACCTTGACGTATGGAAAACGATGGATTGGACGAGGAGGGTCAATTGTCCTGCAATATCGCCAGATTTCAATTCATGCGATTTCTGTTTCTGGAACTACTGTTCCAATACAAAAACGTATTCAGTAGTGGGAAATAATGGAAGGTGCTTGTAATGGAATAACCTGGAAATTCATTCACAACAATCTCTCCTGAACTATCTTATATGTAAATACGTTTAATAAGGGAGAATGGTTGATATATTGATTATCTATTTGGTCGTTAAGAAGATTACCTGAACATTTGTTTTTATTTATCTCAAGGGCTTCTAAAAGATTTAATTTAAATGATTCAAGTTCTACATGTAAAATTTCAAAATTTGAATCGAAAGTGTGTTGGTTTGCTAATAAATGATTTGAATAGTTAGAACAAAATTTATATCGGTAGAACTTTTAGAAATTTTAAGAACACAAACGTAGCTATGACAACAAAAAATCTGATCCTAACCATTCAAATCATTTATTTATTCAGGTAATCTCCTCAACGACCAAATAGATATCAACCATTCTCCCTTATTAAACTTATTTACCTAGAACGGTAGGACGGATTGTTGTGAATGAATTTCCAGGTAAACCTTTTTTGTGGACTTTATTTCCAGTTAAACATTTTCCAATACTTTTATTTATATCCTTAAAATTCCGTATCAATGCACTGTATAAATTAAAAATGTTTCATTATACCTTCACCCGTTGATAAAGCTCTGTGTTAGCGAAACGCGTAACAAGTTTAAGTTGAACATATTTCAAAAATAATAATGAAGATTTGAACAAATTAAATTGTTTTATTTCATCGTGTCAGTATGGATCTTCATCAAGTGAAAGCCTCATCTATTCAACAATGTACCAAGTTTGAAGTCTGTAGGTAACGGTTTTTTTGCGATATATGCCTAAAAACCCGACCATACTTTCGGAAGAACGTAATTTAGGTTAGATATACATAAAACAGCATCTTGTATCTGTAGTTTGCGTTTGGCATAAGAGTTTCTGGACACTCAGTATATTAATAGTATTTAACCAATACGACCTCAGTCATGAAAAAATCCTTCTGCATCCTGATTTTATAAGCATATTTACAAAAAAACTGAAGATTTTGCGTAAAATATTGAAGAAAGTCAAGCTGTTTATTTTTATTTATAAATATAATTATATTCTTAACGACTTTACTAAAATACTTTGCTCATCGCAAAAAATTAAATACCTCCGTCATTATGCAAACACTTCTATTAATAAGTTTTCCTTCATATATTTCATCTAATTTCACAGCGCGTAACTAATCGCTTATTACCTTCCGATTAAATGAATGACAGCAGTGGCTAGGCAAGGATATCTCGACAGTACATAACCGGAGCAAACAGAGCTCACTAGATTGTGCGGCGTGCTTTTAAAGTCCATCCTACTGGCCGACCCGTAGAGGCCATCCCAACTCGAACTATCAACTATCTCACCTTTATTGCACCTGCCGAACTCGTAAGAGAGACAAAGTCAACCGACGACCGGCTGCCGGCACCACACACTTAAATTCTTAAATAACTTTACTAGAACCAACGTACCAACCAATGGAACACTCGAATCGTAGACTTAGCGAAAACTTGAACAATTCCATTATTTGGTTGGAGCGCTTTAATCATACGGTTCGGAACTTGGTTCTGCAAGAACCACAACAAACTGGGTAACTTTTCTCTTAGACTTCTCCTTCAGTTGAATCACGGTAGTCCATGGATTGGCACGATTGGCCGCTGTTTTGAGCGATTTGTGCGTGCGCTGATAGAATTAGCGATCGGAAAAAAGTTTTTGAATGTTTTGTGACGAAGTGTTTGGCGCTTTTCACGTTGGATTTTTTTGTGACTACCAAAAGAGGTGTGAGATATTTTTTTATCAAATAAAGTTTGTTGTGGGCTTGAGTTGTGACAAGTTTTTTAAATAATTATAAAATTTATAAATGGCAAGTTGGAAAAATAAGACGCAATAATTTGGTACTTGTTTGTTTAAATTTTAAACATAAATGGACATTTATTTGTTTCAATTGGAATGTAGGAAAAACTGTGGATCTGTTGGAAAAATCTGTAAAGTTTATTAATTATTTTATGGGAATTATTATTATAAAAACTTTTCAAAAAAGATAATTTTGCATTTTACTTCGGTCTTTAAAATAGCTTTTCCAGAATTTAATTTCAAAAAGTCGTAATACTAATTCACAATAATAAAATATGATTATTAATATTAAAAGTATACTTGCCAGATTTCTCTAATTAAAACAATCAGTCTTTGAAGTGTTCTAAATATTATATTTAATTATATTAATAATACGTAATGGTTCAATGTTTTTTTTGGAACTTATCAAAAAAGGTTGTTTTGTAATAAGTGCTTAATATCAAATAGGTACTTATTACAAAAATATCATATTAATGTTTCTCTTCTACTCTACTATTGAAG
Source organism: Lochmaea crataegi (assembly GCA_947563755.1). Taxonomy (NCBI): domain Eukaryota; kingdom Metazoa; phylum Arthropoda; class Insecta; order Coleoptera; family Chrysomelidae; genus Lochmaea; species Lochmaea crataegi. Next base: position 27,923,700 of record OX387423.1, on the reverse strand, counting down.
TCTTTTTGATAAAATTGATGTTTTCTTTTATATAAACGATCTTCTTTTGAATTATTATTATAACTAGTTTTCTCTTCTGCTCTACCGCTGATGCCTCTTTGATAAAATCGCCAGTACCTCTGGCAAATTATTATTATTATTATTATTATTAAGTAGGTTTCTCTACAGTTTCACTGTTGTTTTGATAAATTTATCAATACCCTGTTCGAGGTCCAAAAGTCACTTAGTATTTAAAAAATTCATTCGAATTTGGAAAAGCTCAATAAATACTGAAAGAATATTTTATAGACAATTAAAATGACAAATGAAATAAAGACCTGAATGGTTTCATTTCTCGGGATTATTTAATAGTGCAAAAGTTAGACAAGTATCATATTATTAGTAAGTAATTATTACGATTTACGATTTTACGGAGACCATTCAATTGGGCCAAAATACCTGCTATAATCCGTTACTGAAAATGGCTATTAACCAGGTATTCTAGGTGCTACCATCCATACTTTCCTACCTACCTACCTACCAACCATACTTCAGCCTATACTTTTATACTTATATCTAATAGAAAAAATCCAAATATATTAATTTTTCGAATTTATTAATGTATCCCAATACAAAATTATTTAACATAATAAAAAAAGCTGTAAGACCGATCCTTACTCGACAAAACCCTTAAACTTGACTGCACGACACTGGCCACCGGCTTATCTTGTTAATGAATCCTTAACCATTGTGCCGAATTTTACGACCCTATTTTATTTGAGGCGACACAGGACGTCTCGATTTAATGTTGGTAAAACCGACCTGTTTTATCATTTTATTCCACATAGAGAAAAAAAGAAAGGCTCACCGTATATTTATAGTACTTTTGAATAAATAATGAAGCACTTAGCTCCTACGGAAAAAGAAATAGAGTATAACAACAAATTCCACAAGAGAAATATAACATTATATTACATGCTGATAAGCAAAACATTCAATTGAATCAAAATTGTCACAGGCTTAATTTATTAGAACCATCAGAAATTAAACAAAAATATGAAACAAAAGTTCAATATACTCTTATACTTTTAATTATCCATCGTTAGATTCTCTTTTAGATAGCATATAAATATATACCTACTACAAACACGATATCTTATTTAGATCGTGAAATAACTTAATATTATGACATATTCTGCAAAATTGTCCGGCTCGGCGTATGCTGATTATGCTGGACGGGAATTATCTACCTAGCACTGATGATGGCGCATATTCGCTGAAACCGGTCTGTGATTGATGATGTCCCTTCTAATTCCAAACCAAATGAAATAACTGAATCCCGTTTTCCGATAAACTATCCAAGAACAAATTTATTGACTTTAAAAGGAATAAAAAGGAATAGTAGGAATTTGAACTTATATCCTTTGTTAATCCAATTACACCTTAAAAAACCTCTAGTGTAAGAAGCACACCTTTTAATTGAATTTTGCTTTATTGCGGACTAGTGCTATTTTAATGATTGTTTTTTAGTTGAACTCACAGGAAACATAGTTGTTTGAAATATACATTAAACGAGTTTGTTACATTTTTTTCCAAATTGATTTGTATATCAACCGGGAAAGAGCAAGCCAAGTCACATTCCTTTAATACTTTTTAGTCTAGTCAACAAGTTGAAAATAGTGAAAATACTTTGTTTATGATAAATAATAATAGTTAACAAAAAATGGAAAATCAGTTATTTTCTGTTAACGTGAAAAAAATATTAAAGACAAAGTAATTAAAATTTTCAAACTTTCATGACGTGATCTTGTTGAGTTGAAAATTCTTTACGACAATTGAGGGGCCTAGTTCCAAAGTGTACAATCTCCAGTTTAAACATTTGTTCAGAAAACATGAAAAACCTGCCAGTAGAATGAATGGATTTTTTTTGAAATTTGATCATTTTATTGGAAAATAGGCAAGTTAAGGAGATATTTCACAAAATTGTGTGAAAAAAATGCAAAAATATTTCCAAAAAAATTATGGAGATTGTACGTTATGCAATTAAGTGATGGAGATTGTTCAGTTTGAATGTGAAACAATATTTTTTAGTTCAAATAGATATTTTTATTTGGACTTAATTAAAATACGTTCAATCCATATTAATAAAAATGGAACCTGGTACTTGGAATCTTACAAAAAGTTAGATTGTCAAAGTAGAATCATCTTCTTCCTCTTTTGCTTCACATAGTACCATGTCCTCATTAGATTTTGGCTCTCTCCTTCCAGCACAAATTTATAAAATTTTAATTACATTTCCAGTCTTCTCCACAATGTGAACTCGGAAGGTTATTGACATTAACTTTTTTATTTTCAGCTGTTTCATTCTTCGTAATGATGATAGCCGGATCCATATAAAGGATGCTTTTTCCTCTTTTTGCAATTGATTTTGCCCCGCCCAGATCTACTCTAAAATTACTTTCTCCCCGGACTCCTACTACCCCATTTGAATTCTTCGTTAATATCATTCGCTTCATTTTGAAGAAAGCAAACTGCCATTGACCTGGCAACTTTATGAATTTGCTTGTTTCTTCCTTCCAGTTTTTAGCTTCAACGTTTCTTCCTACCTTGAGCACAGTTGCGTACTTCGAGAAGATATTGATATATTCCTCTGGCTCTAGAATCACCTCCTTCATGCGAATATCTTCTTCAATGTAACCAAACACTCTGCCTGGGGGTATAAATGAATGTCCTCTTACCGGAAAAATCACTTCAATACTCGTTATTACGTTCTGTTTGGAAAGCCAGTTACAGCACATTGCGATAAGAGTTGTATTTTTATTTTGGCCCCCACACCCATCGCACATCAGCCTTATAGTGTGATTGCCGGTAAAGTCAGAATTATTCAATATGTGGTGAATACAAGAGGAAATCTCATTTGATCCCTTCTTGTTATATTCATTTTTAGTCCAACAAAAACTTGTCACTGTAGAACTGTTTAGTTTAGACTTCGAATTGCCTCTAACAACAGTGAAATTATAAAAATACAACTGTCTTTAGTAGTATGCTTGTTAATCAGGGACTTTGGGCAGAACCTGGTTCTTTTGACAATCGAGAGAGTAAATTACCAAGCCATACTCTGCTTCTTGTAGAAGGCTGAATTACGCTTTGGCCCTAAGCTTGTGCAGTCTTTGTTCTATTATTAGATTGGCCTTAATATTAACTTTTGATCTTTTCTGTTAATTGCAAACACGTTGAACATACGTCAGTGCGAGGCGTGCCAAAACCCAAATTATACTGGGTATTAAAAATATTTCTGAAATACCTTTCTTTGGCTGGTTGCTCATAATTCTCAGTTTGGTACATTGTCCTCATTTTTGTAATATTTAGAGAAGAATCAAGGTAGAATTTTCTTTTTTTCCTTTGCAGTAATGACCCTCAATGGCCTTAAATTTGTTTATAAAATTCATAACCGAATGCTTCTTACTCTTATATTTTTTGATTTCGTATCACCTCCACGATTTTCCTGTGGCGGTAGCGAAGTTTTGAAATAATTATTTGTGACTGTATCAATCCTCCTTCTAGTAATTCCCAAAATGGCCATAAAAGAAGTTTTACAGACTGGAATTATTTTTTTTGTTGACTCAGAACATGAAACTGTGTTTAAAATGTTTTTGCGCTGTGTTTCAGATTTTTAGGCCTCTGGCGCTTCACCGGTACAGTTTTGCAATATTTCAAAATAAAATTATCCTGATAAAATTTGTTTTTAACTTCATAAAACTTAACCAACTGGTTTTACTTGAACGTCCATTTTACAATTGAATAGGTAATATTATAACGATATTTTAGTAGATAACACCACGTTCAACACAAACAACCTTTCTGTTTAATAATCGTCTGAATAGTAAGCATAATAATTGCGAGTTATTTCGTTAAAACAGCACGTGCACTGCTCAATTGGCGCGAACAAAATAATGTTCACTTTGTAAATCATCTGGAATAATGTGTATCAATATGTATTGGAGATTGTAAACTTTGCTTTGGTTGACAAGTTAGGAGTTTGTACGGTTTGGAACTCAATTGCAATTGGAGATTGTACGTTATGGAAATAAGCGTCATTTTCTACACTAAAAGTAGACTGTAGTTTGGCCGCTTTGGAACAAAATGTTGGTATATTGAAATAAGCATTAAAAATTACATCAGAAACGCAATCTACCTACATTTTTTTTTAATTGGAGATTGTACACTTTGGAACTAGGCTTGACCATTTTTGAGTTTTTTATAATTATTGACCATTTTTTCAGAATTTTGACAATTTTTGACCAATTTTGACAATTTTTCGAAAAATTTGACAATTTTTCCAAATTTTTGACAATTTTTGAATATACTTGGCAATTATTAACCATTTTTCCAAAATTTTGACAGTTTTTGACAATTTTTTACAACTTTTCCAAATTCTTGACAATTTTTAACCATATTTAAAAATTTCTGACAATTTTTCAAAAATTTCAACAATTTTTGACAGTTTTTGACGAATTTTGACAATTATTGACCGTCTTTGACAATTATTGACCATTTTTGACAATTTTTCCAAAAATTTAACATATTTGGCAATTATTGACCATTTTTCAAAATTTTAACAATTATTGATCATTTTTGACCATTTTTGACGAATTTTGACGAATTTTGATTGGTTTTGAGAATAATTGACCGTCTTTGACAATTATTGACCATTTTTGACAAATTTTCAAAAATTTCAACCATTTTTCAATTATTAAAACATTTTTTTAGTTTACAATGAAGAAGAAAGTTCAAGAGCCTTTTTTTAATTAATCTATAACCAACCTTAAGAATTTTTTACAACGGCAATGAATTCTTTAAAATATTCAGAATATACCATAACTTTTTCAACTTTTTATATTAACAATTAATACCTTAAAAAATATTTAATGTTACCTGTTTGCTTTTGACGAGGCGCGCGCATACCCTATTTTGTAAATCTAATTCCACTGAGTTATTGCGAAATACAAAATCATTATTTCATTTACGTCATCTTTCAGCTAAACATATATTACGACTCGTCACGAATAGAATATTAACTTTAATGTCCCATATGACCTGAAATATTTTTCTAATCACGATATCAAATAGTATCGTAAATCATCGACATTCGACAACCTAATTAGCTCGTAATTTCTACTTTATAAAAGAGATCTTCATTATTCGAAATTATTTCACTGCAACTATTCGGTCGTTTATACAGGATGTCCCAGTAGTTGGACTTAGTCCTTACTTGAGTTCAGAAAAGTAGTGGAGATCTCGAAAATGTAAGCTGTGTTAATTTTCATGATCTAGAAACCATTTTTATACAAAATTTTTCTATTGAATGTTTTTCCAGCTCTTATCATTTTCTCAAAATTTAAAAACCTTCCACAGTTGGTTTTTAGATATTTTAGAGTAGCTTGTAGCTTATCAAAAATTTTGGATTTTATCTCAAAATTCGCATTAAAATTAACATTACTTTTGAAAGGTTTTTGAATATATTCGACCATTGTTGTTGGTTACTTTTTGTACTTTCGAAGAGAAAAAGTGGGAACTGGAGAAATCGATAGTAAGAATCAGATAACTACCTGATGATAACGATACACTCCACAAACATCCTTTACCTGCGTAATCCAATTCTCTACACTCTAACAAAATACATGCGAAACTCTAGAATGGGTATTCAGTTCCATTACTCTTATTATTTTTGTTGGGTAGGGTCAAGCGGTGTAAAATATTCTAGCTTGTATTTTATCCACAAATAGTTCAATATAAGTTTGCAATGACGACGAAATAATTTAAAATTCTACTCACAAATTAAAAACTAATAAAAAAACATTTATTTAAAACATAAAAATGGAAACATGGAAAACAAATAGAAATTTTTTAAAGAAACGCTAATTAAGGAATAGGAAACAAACTTCATGGTGGAACACTGAAATAAAGACACTTACAAAAATAAAAAGAGGTAGCGTGGAAAAAATACGTAGGAGCAATGAAAAAAAGGAATATGATAAATATAAACTAATAAGAACAGAAGTAAAACAAGCAATTAAGAAAGCTAAGAGTCAGGGGTGGGAGAATTTTGGGCATCGATTGGAGACGCAAGGAAATGCGAAACTACTATATAGAACACTAAAATCGCTAAAGAAGGGGAAAAGCTCTAATCGAAGATTCATAAACAATAAAGATGGCGAGCTTCTCACCGCAGAAGAAGAGATAAACCAAAGGTGGTTCGAGTATTACTCTGAGCTACTGGAAGGCGATGCACAAAATAGTCAACCAAGAGAAAAGCTCGTGGAATTAATGGAAAATGAGGGACAATTAGACATTGGAAAGGAAGAAATAGAGGCGGGATTAGAAAAAATCAAAATTGGTAAAGCACCCGGAGCGGATAACATAAAGCCTGAAATGGTAAAATACATGGGAGCGCAAGGGAAGGAAATGCTTCTGGATATCTTGAATTTAATATGGAAAGAGAAACAGATTGGAAAATTGGTGTTATAACTCCAATATACAAAAAAGGAGATATTGCAAATTGCAATAATTATAGAGGAATCACGCTGTTATCTGTAGTAGGTAAACTATACAAAAGGGTCATAGAGAAAAGACTGAGAAACGAAATAGAGACTACACTGCAAGGAAATGAAGCTGGGTTCAGAGCAGAACGATGCACGCAGGACTGGATATTTAGCATCCGACATATTATGGACAACATACTAGGGGGTAACGGAAATATGTATATATGCACTATCGATCTGGAAAAAGCATTTGATTTACTACCAAGAGAAATAATATGGAAAACTCTAGCAAGCAGAGGAGTCTCGAATGGATTACTGCATGCTATCCAAAGTATATACGACAGGACAAGCAACATAGTAAGAGTAGGGCGAAAAACACAAAAAACTTCATCACATATGAGGGAGTAAGACAAGGAAGAATATTAAGTCCCATACCATTTATTCATTGCAGTGATGGATGAAATCTCACAAGCATGCGGAAAGGATAGAAAAGGAGTTAGTGTAGGATTACGGCAACTAAAGCCAATAATAATCAAAGACCTGCTATACGCTGACGACCTGCTACTAGTTGCAAATAATAAAGCCGAGCTAGAAAAAGCGATAGAACACTGGAACAAATATCTCAAAGAATACGACATGAGAATCAACTTTAATAAAACAGAGATAATGACAGTATCCAGGAAACACGAACATATACAAATCAGCATCGATGGATACACAGGAAGCTTAAAATATATTGGAAAGTAATGGCAACTTGGAATCAGATGTTAATAATAGAATACAAGCCACATCTAAATTATTCAATGCACTAAAAGGGGTATTTTTAAACAAAAGGGAGGTTAATAAAACAACTAAAATAAAGATTTATAAAATGTTTTTGTACCCACCTTAATGGAAGTGAATCATGGATACTTACCAAAAGACTAAAATCAAAGATCATAGCGATGGAAATGAAAATACTAAGAAAAATAGAAGGAATAGCAAAGCTAGGCAGATTAAAAAATGAAGTAATTAGAGCTAGACTTAAGGTGGATCCTATAATATCAAAAATAGAGCAAACTAAACTCAGATGGTTCGGACACCTGACAAGAATAAACGAAGATAACATAGTTGAACAAATATGGGAGGCAGGGTGGGACGGAAAGAAAAAAATAGGTAGATCGAAGAAAAACTGGAATCAAGAAATAGGTGACGTACTGAAGAAAAGAGGAACTTCTTGGACGGATGCAAAGAAGATAGCAGAAGATAGGAAAATATGGAAAATATACTGCGGAAAACGCAACCCCGACACCTAACGGAACAAGAGGAACTGATATATATTATTTGGTTTGTTAAAAATGATTGTGGAGGAATATTTTGTGTACTAACATTCTTATATTGTTACAGTCTACTAGAAACGGGTTCTAGTGAAGTGCACTTTCCAGGAACGATTTTTAAGGATAGCGTTTTTTTTGCTTATATTAGTTGATAAAACGCGTTTATTGTTATTAGCAATTTCTCTCTTCAACAATGGTGAACAAACTTGTTTATAATCGGCTGAAATGTTAGCTACACATTTCTCTGCATTTAGTTGTATTGACGTAGTTCCTTTAATTTTCCTTATCTACTATTTAATTTCCACTGAATATGGTGAACATGGTGCCCCTCTTCTCAAGCAACATCTGACTTATCTTTAATATACATTTTGTGTTCGTTTATCCTAATTTCTAATGATCTACAAAATTTTCAATTTCCCAGTCTTTTAAACTTGGTTTGTCGCATTGTTCCATGTAATGTTGCCAATGATTTATGGTTATTTTTTTTTTAAGTGTTTCATTGCAAGTCCGAATTACATCATTTAGAGATCCATTATTTTCTTGATCGTAAATCCTTTTACTTTCTGACCAAACCATTTAAATACCGCTGTACTTTCAATTATATGGAGGTAAACGTAAAACTTTGTAACAGTCCAAGTAATACTCTATTTTTGGAAACTTTGTTTTTATAATTTCACATATTTGGTACACCTCAAAGTCTTCCTTGAATATTGATGTTTCTAGACTCGACCCAATCTAGTAATTTTGTTTTAGACCAACTAGAACATGGAATTGGTTCCACCAATCGTAAATTGTAACTGGAGTTGATATAAGGTTGATATAAGAATTGTTCTAGGTATCGCTGTATTTCTTTCGCGTTCAATCTGAGTATAGTATCGTTCTTGGGACGGTACAAAAACTACCTTCTGGAAGGGGTGATTAAGTTGATGTGTCTATCCCTAATTCGAGTTTGCGCTCTATACTCGATACGATTCGAGAACGGTTCCTAAAGGACAGTTGGAACAAACCTACAGTATTATTTTGCCTCTCTTCCCCTTTCAAAAATGTAAAACTATTTTTCCCAGTGAGATAAATATTGATTTTCTTTTTTCTTTTTTTTACGCTACTCAGCCCCATTTAATCGCATTTCTCTTATTCTTTAATTTTTATTAGATACCAAGATTTTTATCACATATAAAATGTCCGGTAATTCTAGGCTCTTGGCTTCTATTAAGATCTTATCGAGCAATTGAATTAATTGATATCAAGATACTCGCTAAATGTTAAAGAAAAATGGCATTTCAGAAATCTCGCGAAGAAAATGTGCATTAAGTATATATAGGAATACGCTTAAGTGTGTCTATTGGCTTTAGTAGGATGCCATTTCAATTATACTCTTTTTAATGGTTAATGAAAATAACGATCTTATAGGACCTATAAAGTGGTAGTTGATTTCAAAATGTTCAGCTCGATGATGACAATAATGTTTTTTTACTATTGACTAACTGAATCTGCTATATATCCGTATTCCACCTCCCATACCTTTTATACGGTGTGTTCACTTAAGTTCCCAGCTTTACCCAATAGTAAACAACTTTTATTTTGACAACAAAAATTGTTATCAAAAAAAGTATTTAAATATAGACTCCGTTTCACGTAAGGAGAAGCCAATTGAAGTCAGTGGCGGTTCCTCGAAGGAGGTTAAGGAGGCTCAGCCTCCTCACCAATTTATCCAGCAAATAGCACCAGAAATTTTTTGTTGAAAATTCTTCAATTTATTTCCTGTTTATCTAATAATTTTTAAATTTTGCAGTTAATTCCCCGTTTTCAGTAGTTATTTTTAAATCTGTCAACAGTGCCCTGAGGCTAGATTCTACACATCTCAATACCTAAACACCTGTTGATTAACACAGTTGCCGTTATTTCGACCAGTCTAATTGCTTATTACCCTAAAAAATAGCTGAAATGGCAACACTCTCAGGAGGCTGCCTCTAGCGGTCGCGGTGATACACGAGCTTATTCGAATCTTTTTCAAAAGAGTTTCCCAATACACTTTTAGAGAACTTAGTTCTGAAATATAAATTTTTTGATAAAATAGCATTGCACAATGAATTATGCGTTGTATACTCGGATAAAAATATTTTAGGTCAGGCCGATATGATAAAATATATGATAGACAATGAGTTTTACCTCATTTTTATAAACTACTTTGTTTGACAGTCACCATTCCTGTCACGTCGGCATTGGTGGAGAGATCATTTTCTACTCTCAAACGAATTAAAACTTTCCTGCGAAATACAATGGGCCAAAATCGTTTATACGATTAATATCTATTGAAAAAGACTTAGTAAAACACTTCAAACAAAATGATACATTTTATGATAATATTATTGATCACTTTTCGCAAACTAAAGACCGTAGAATTCCGTTAATATATAAAAAAAGTTAATAAAATTAATAAAAAAAACAACACATAAAAAATTCCAAAAAAATAAAAAACAAAAAAAATTTATGTCAAGAGAAACTATACCTCCACGTTGGTTCTTGCTGGGCAACAATTAATTTTGTCACTGAAGTAGCTGGAACGGTCGCAAAGGTTAAATGAATTGGCTGAATAGAGTATATTTTTACAAAAACGTTTAATGTCCAGCCTCCCCTCTCAAAAATTTTACGAGCCGCCACTGCTTGAAGTTGCAGTCGTATGCGCGAACTTGATGTCAAAACCAGCGCCAGTTTGTAAAACTGACATTCGACTTCAAATCAGTAGCGTAACGTTTTCACATTTTGAAGGTAACACGAAATTAGAATAATGTGGATAATTTTTCCTTTAACACCAACAAGTTTTTTTAGGAGGCATGGTTTTAGATCAAATAAAATACATAACACTCACAGATAAACTAGCTAAACGTCTTCAAATATTCGACAGAAAATGATTGCTTCAAACACAACCTCAAATGTCAATAATAAAATGGCTGACGGCATGGAACATCGTTTGTAACGCCAATGGCATGAAACAAGACCGATTTTGGGTTCTGCGCAAGTCAGTCGGCAAACTTCACGTGGCTTCTTCATATATCAAACGGAGTCTAAACTGGTATCTCAAAAACAGTAACATCTTTTGTCAGCACTCTTTTGATAACCTTCAAGTCTCCCAACTTCTGTGTTGCAGCAATTTGATGATGCTTTAATATGGAAACCACTCCGACTATAACTCCCAAGATGATTTTGTTGTTCAGCATCTTTAAATTGTGTGTTTTATATAAAATTGGGTGAAAAATGAAAAGTTTTTTTTTAAATTACCAGCCGCAAAAGATCTTTTAAGTGCTCGGAGGTGTAGCTTAAAGTAAGCTTTCGCAGCTTGGAATGTTTTCGAAAAATTCAGGTTATTGCTATATCAATGTAGTCCATAATAATTTAGTTATAAACAATATCTATATACGAGGGTTGTCTTTTAAGTGGAACATATAACAACAAAGTTGGCGCCTGTCAACAAATATCAAAAGTCAAAATTAACTGTCATGCTTAGTTAACTTACGCCAAAGTTTCAGACCGCTAATTGTTGGTAATTGGAAGTAATTGGAGTTTCGCAAAACCCTCAACGATGAATGATTCTCCACCAAGACAATGTAAGTTCCCAAACAGCTCGAAAAAGAATTGAGTTTTCAAAGCAAGAAAACATCGAATAGCTGGACCATCCTCCATACAGTCCCGACCTAAGTCCTAATGACTTTTTTACTTTTCTTAATATTAAGAATGAACTGCGTGGTTAAAGGTTCCAGTCCCCAGAAGATGTAGTCAACGCCTTCAAAAACTCTATTTCGAATGTACCAACAAGCGAGTGGAACTGCTTCCAGAATTGGTTCCAAAGGACGCAAAAATGCATTTCTCGTCGTGGAGAATACTTTGAAAAACAATAGTGTTTAAAATCTATCTATCTATCTACTGTTTTTTTCATAGCTTTATAATGTATGTAAAATGTAAAAGACAACCATCGTAGTGGTGAAAAAAGTACTATTTAAACTTAGATTTTTTTTGTATAATAGCTGATGATATTCAGAGAACTTGTCACAACTTTTGCACCGAGTTAACTCGTATTAAAATAAAATTTTACTTTTCAGTTGAAAGGGCAGTCTATCAGCCAGACTGCTTAGTGACAGTTAAAAGAAACACAGACGAGTGTGTAATATTTGAGCGTGTCTTTTGTGCTTTTAACTTTTAAGAAAAAAAAATTACTCTTGGATTTTATTTAATGCGAATTCGTTTATGTAAAGCCAGTGAAGTGCCAAAGAAGATTATGTCAGTGTTGTCAACTAACTGATTGGGATATTGTAAAATTTCTGAGAAATGGACACTGAAAGTCCTGTTATTTGGCCCGCATGGTGTTATTCAGGTAAGCTCGGCAAAAATTTTAAATATATTTACTTTTTTTTTCTTAAAACTGTTCTTCATTAATTCGCTTGAATCTAAATCGGGAGAATTTCAAAAAGTGATTCAATACAATAAAGGTTAATGTATGTTAAAACCTCACATCTGATATTTGACCGGGTATGTATAAGAAATCATAAAATGAACATGTAACATCTAAATCAAAACTGTTGGAACAGTCAATTTTCAGCTCATTCTTTGGATTTTGTTAAGCTTTGTTGTTGATTTTATTTTGGTAAAGCCTGTTGGCCACAAATAATTAAAAGAAATTGATTCATATTTAATAAATTAAGTGCATGTTTCAAAGTAAATGAACGACGATGAACTTGTTGAATAAACAACGTCAGCGCTTGTGATGCATGATTTCTAAGTATATGATATTGAAAGCAGGTATTTTACCGAAGGTTAGGCGGAGTATTATTACTTAATATTATTTTTCTATAATAAAATCGTAAGAACTCTGCTTAATTTGATTGTGTACCAGGTGTCTGATTAAGAAAGGTAACCCGCTGTATCTCAGAGACAAAGTATCGTACAGCTCAGAGAAAAAAATCTGTATTTTAAATTCACACGAGAAACTGCTGGAAATTATTTTCAAGTTTCCTACTCCACCGCTAGAGGGCGCAGTTCACAATAATAACACAAAAACATCATTTTTCTATAATAAATGTACCGTTATAGTACCACAACATTTAAATATTCGTAATTATTAGCTCATTATACGTAAGTTTGCTTCAGTACTTTGTCGTCTATCTTGTAAAATAACTGGTAGGGGTGAGTGGCATTGAATTCCCTTTCAAAGGATACTAAGTTTGTCAAAATCCATAAAGCGGAACAGTTTTATTGAGCTTTCCCACTCACCCCTACTATAGTTATTTTTCAAGATAGAGGAAAAAGTACTGCAGCAAATTCCTAGCAGTTTCTCGTATGCGAGATTTGTAATACACATTTTTTTCTCTAAGCTTTACGATAAATAGTTTCTGAGATACAGCGGGTTACTCTCTTAATCAGACACCCGGTACATAAAATAAATTATAATGAATCCTACTGAAGTTTAAGGAGCAGTTTTCCTTCAAAGAAAGTTTGTGTTAGATTTATTTGATTATTGCACCAGAAAGAAAGAGAACAAATGGTTGGCAACTCTGCCTATATTTGTAACTTACTTCATATGTCTGTGATAACGTGAAGTGTCAAATACGCTGAAAAGAACTCTGACAATTTATTTCTCTAGTTTACATGGAAATCAAAATAAAATTCTTAATACAAAGTAACTTTATTCTAATTTATATATAAAGAATAATTTCCTAAATATCTAGTAAACTTAAACTAAACTCAAATAGCTTTGGTCGAAGTTAACTCTCTTCAAGGTTGACCATCTATCGGGTCAGAATTCAATAAAAAAGGGTTTTTATGAACCTGCCTTCGGCAGATTTTAAAATAGAACTTCTTACAAAACATTAAAAGAATTTTATTCTGAGTACCTAACAGAATCACTTACTACTCAAAAGAATTTCATTTACTACATCCGGAGAGGTCTCATACCAACCACAGGTGAGTTATTCTGTTCTATTTTCGAATGTGCGCTGTTGGAGTCTCAGGCTACTTTTCTATGATTATACTTTTTACAATTTGTCGATATAACTTTTTAAATCAATAAATACACAAACATAAATTAAGCTACTCCTAGAAATTTGTTGTGCCAGGGTAAGATTGTAAGAGCCCTGCAACTAACTATCCGATATTAGCCCAAATAAAAAAAGACTTGCATACCATACAAAATTCAAATAAGTAGGTAAACATTGTTTGGATACCATCAACATCTTGGAATTTTGGGCAACGAGATAGCCGAACAGATGGCAAAAGAAGACAAACAATCTACTGCTTCAATTTCTTGCTGCGACCATTTAAACTGCATAAGCAAGTGTGAATACAACAAACTTAACCCATATTTAACACCAAATGAAGCAAACCCGTCAGGTCCGCGCAACTAAGTAGCATACAAATTCAACTCCTTCAGTGCTTTACAAATTTCCTCCTTGGCAATTCGCCTCACAGAAATCCTCATAGATTCATTGATATCGGTACTTCAACTTTTAGGTTGGCTTCCTCTTTTTATTGCTTTGTTGGTATCTATTTCCAGTTTTTCTCAGGCCACGTGCTGAAGCTGTTTATACTCGCTTAATATCAATTTCAAGGACCAAAAGTCTTTTTATGTCTTGAACAAACTAACCACTCTCATCTCAAAAAAAAATGTTTAAAGTATCATCGATATTTTTATAAACGGATTTTTTGTTTAGTATTCAGTCTTGTGAATAATTCACTGAAAAGAATACAAATGCTTACGATAAAGAACATTTTTTTCGATATATAAAATCACGATAGAATGTATTAATTCAGACTTTTTGTTTTCCTCTCCAATTTCTTTAATTGATTTGTAAAGAAGTATCTGAAACAATTCGCCAGTTCGTTATAATATACTTTAAGTGACAATATCTTTAGTTTCTCTCCTCCACTGGACCTAACAGGTCCTTCCGATCACACAAAATGTATCCAAGAATCACTTTTCTACCTGTATCGTGTATTCTAAAGAGCTTTATTACGGGTACGGGTTGTTTGGATGAGGAGACCATTAAAATTTCTCGATTTTACGAACTTTGTCCAGTCACTCAAGGGTCACCACTAATGGTTATTATTTACACAAAAAGTTGAAGGTCGAAATACCGAGAGTCTTACGATAAACATTAACATTGGCGTGGTATACATTTTTTTTAAATGAATTCGTAGGGATTCATACGTAATAATATCAAGAATCTTAAATAACTATAGATGATATCAAAATTCCACTCATTCGCATATTAATCATCTCTATCTACTACTACATATAATGTACCGGGTGATTTATTTAAGAGCTGTATCCAGCTGTATGGGGATTTCGTCACACGTTAAAGGGAGGGTCACATTGTGTGACAAGGGACAGGGGGGTCCAAAGCTTTGTGACGTCACATAACATACACACTAAAATATTGGACTTTATATTGATTTTATTAAAAATTATTTAATAAAAATAAGAAAAAAATGAAAATACCTAGCTTATTTCTCTTGATTATTTTTAAATACATGCACAAAATTGAATCATGTGTGACGTCATATCAGTGAGGATGGGGTTCTTAAAATGTGACAACATGTGACAAGGACGGGGGAGGGGTTAAAAAGTCCTAAAATTCGTGTGACGTAATTTATGGTTGGCCCCTAACCCAGAAACTATTAATCGAAAAAATTCAAGTAAAATTTATGGGGGAACTTTCAAATCTTTTGATTTATTATTATTATTATTAACTATCTCATGGAGAAAGTAATCCAGGAATGGAGAAAACTGAATTTATTATAATGTTGATCAACTTATCAGCAAATAAATTAAATTTATATAAATATGGGGAATAGCATTATTAACACCGATACACAAGAAAGGAGACCAAAAAAATTGTAATAACTAGGTACAGAGGAATAACGTTTCTAAACACTATTATGAAATTATTTGAACAGATAATAAATAATATACTTAAACCGATACTAGAACCACAGTTATCAGAAGCACAAAGCGGGTTTAGACCTGGAAGGAGTACTCAGGATCATATTTTCACGATCAAGCAATTAACAGAAAAACGTCATATGCAAAATAAAAAACTATATCTAGCGTTCATAGTCCTTGAAAAAGTTTTCGATACAGTACCCAGAGTAAAAGTATGGAGCGCTCTGAAAGAAAGAGGAATACACAACAAAATGATAAGAATTATGTAAAACTTATATAGAACAAATATTAATTATGTAATAAGAAATAACACAAAATCAGAGGGACTCAAAACAGAGATGGGATTAAGACAAAGTGGAGGACTTAGCCCAACCCTATTCAACGTACACATGGACAATATAATCAAGAAATGCGAAAGTAAAGTAAAAAATTTGTTCGTAGGATATAAAAATTTAGAAAGAGTCGAAGCATCGTATGGGAGTTTTTGCAGACGACGTCGTAATAATAGCAGGTAATGAGGAATAGCTTCAAGACAATCTTAATATATGGAATAAAACAATGGAAGAAGAAGGAATGAAAATAAATACTAATAAAACTAAAATATTGATAATAGGAGACCAGAATACAAAAACTGGAGTAGCACTAGAACAATCTGGAAAACAAGAAGCTGACTTCAACGAAAGAATAAGTAAAACAATAAAACTTTATTATACCATGAATCAAAAATTCATCAGTAGAAGAGATTTCACACCTAACCAAAATCAAAGTGTTCAAAACCATATATAGACCAGTATTAACATATGGATGCGTATCGTGGAATATTTCAAATGCACAGAAAAATAAGATACAAGCTGCTGAAATGAAATATTTGAGTCGTATAATAGGAGTTACTAGGAAAGGCAGAATTAGAAACATACGTATTAGAGAAGATTTAGGGATAGAACCTATAGTACAATTTATATAGAAGCGACAATTAAGTTGGTGGGGACATATGCAACGAATGAATAACAACAGACAAGTGAAACGTTTATACGAAGCGAAATCGCAGATTAGAAGGAAGAGAGGCAGACCAAGACAGACAAGGAATACAGTGATGGGTAACATATTACAACATAGAGGCAAGACATGGAGAAGAAAAGCACGGAAAAAATTTGTTTATGAAATCTAAAATGTAAATCCGACACCTATACGGTATAAGGATATAATGATTATATATATATATATATATACTCTTTAGTTATTTTATACAGTGAAATTAGAAATTTATGTTGAACAGCAAAACCCTGGATACTTCAAAGTTCAAACGGACAATGTCTATCTTCTTTTTCGTCTTCGTTAACAAATTTCACAAAGCAGAAGGAACGTGACAACGGACAATTTCTTCACCAGCATGCTTGTTGCAAATAAACTGTCCAATGAGATAAAATGAGAATTTCATAAAGAAGAATAAAAAATAATTGCTTTTGGAGCTGATTCAGCCTATTTCTTGGACTGAAAAAACTAGCAGCACTTTGGGTTTTAGGTTTCCAAGAGAAAATAAAAATTAGCCTCTGTTATTTACTGATTTACTACGCATTTTGAGGACGATAAAATTGATTAGGAATTTGGAAAACCAGAAACTATTTTAGACTATATTGGAAGAAAAGGCGGAGTTGACGCAGTAGATAAGGTTTGTGAGGATACCTGTCGATGGCTCATGGTCATAATCAATTCCTGTGTGAATAATGCTGGCATTAACTCATTTATTATTTATGAGTTTCTGGATAAGACACATCGAATAATATTTGAAGAATCCCTTGGTACGGATTTTCTGATTACACATTTATGACGACGATCGTTGAATAAACGTATCCCACGAACCATTAGAATTCGTCTAAAGGCAATATCGGGTAACCATGATCACAGTGGCGGATCGTGGTTAATTTGATAGGGGGTGTCATAGGTGATGTGACCAAAATACGGAACGCCAATGACCAGCCACCCGGAGGCCTATTCGAAAAACCACTCCCAATGTCTGCCCAGAAGTCGTTAAAATCGTTAAAAAAGCAAAATTTGTGGAGTTCCTTTCCAAAGCCCCAGAGGCAAAAAAATTTTTGGGGCCACGCTTGTTTCATATAAAAATAATGCTATCTTAAAAAACAACCATATTTTATTCATTTCTATACATATTAAATATGACAAACTCAAATTAAATGATAATTAGTCTAAATCTTTTCAAAATTTAAGTGAAGCCTTCGATCTTTTCTATTTGCAACAACTTCTTACGTCAAGACACATCTCATTATTCTCATTATTTCGCTTCAGATGTTCTCCTTTAAATCAAAATATAGCGCGACCTGCCAACCCCTCTACTCATCTCTTTTCTAAGCGTGTAATAATCAGTCGACGTGAGTCGATTCATCGTCACCGGGCTTTTGACCCATCACATGTAAACTTCATGCGTGTTTCTCTCACGCCGCAAAGATCGTCAGCGATCGGCAAATTCCGTTCCAATGTAACACTTGAGGTCAACGGTGGCCACCAGCCCGCTTTCCAATTTTGGTTTTCGCCGAGTTCTTGATGCTTGATGCGGAATAAAGTTTACACGGGGTCTTGAAAAACGTTTACACAGGGGTCTTGAAACGTTTTAGGTAAATTTTATTTAAGAGGAATACTATACTATATGTATAGTAGGTATATTTTATTTTTTTAAATGCTTATTTAATTATTTTTTAATGGAAGGTCATTGACCCAATGACCTAATGGAGGAGCCGCCACTGCATGATCAGTATGATGTGCAAAGACATTGCTGGGTCAGTACACACCTCTCAGGTATCTACCACCGTCCTCTCCACTCCCAGACACTGAAGCCAAAAATCCTCATTCCTTCCAATGGTGTCTGAAGAGACTTGGGAAGCCTATAACGGTTGATAATGAAATACTATCCTTTTTTCCTTTTATAAACATATATCGATGATCAGATATCTCCAGTGAAACAGCACGTTTCATATGTCCGAACTGTCAAAAATTTACCTGTTTAGAACATTCCAAATATTTTTGCCACGACTGCGCAAATGAAACTGAACATTGTAGAGTTCTAACGTTTTATTCTTCATTTTAGTGCTCTAATAACAATACAGTCGCATATGAGAAAGTTTAGTACTTGGGTGAACTCAAAAAATGTAATATTAATCAAGAAAACCATAAGATTTTATTATAATAATAATTGTTAAAAAGTAACTGAGCTTCTCTCTATATATTGCCTGTAGAAGAATGTTGATTGGAACTGTCTAAGGTTTTTACAATAACAATTAAATCACCTGTCTTTTTACCGAAATATTCACATTTAATTGTTTTGCTGCAAATGCAAATCAATTTAGCGAGTCGCGTTAACCACCTGGCCTTAAAGATAATTTCTTGACAGATGGACTTCGAAGGTAATTTACCCAATGCTCATCAACTCTTCTAGGTACTTTTGAGCATTCTTGAATTCTTCAAGTAGTCGAAGATGGAAGAAAACTGAGACATAGCGTGATTCTCGGTATTTACAGTAATGACTATCGACGGTGATGATAATTACCTTAAAGGGTCATATTACGTCATTATCTATACAGGCTGTTATCTATTGTGAGAATTGGTTTCAGATGGTACCCAAGGCGTTGAAAAAATATTCTATTATGAAGATGTTTAATTGTAAATGCTTTTTTGGGTCGCTTTTTGAAAGAATAGAAAGTTTTTGTCAAGCCATTGTGATTTTTATTTTTTGCTTTGAAATATTTATATAACTTTGTATTATTTCAACCAAGACGAAAGGGCGTTATTATTTTCATAGATAGTTATTAGTTCTGACTTTACACCGTAATTTAAAAAGCAATAATCGCTTATTTTGGTCAGCATATTTCGCACTAGCTATGGGAAAAATTAAAAGTGATCAGGTGACCTTTTGTCAACCTCCAATTGAATTGGCGTTCTATAGCTAACATAGCATCTACCTTGTGCTGATGAGGCGCAAATATGCCGAAACCGGTCTAGAAGTGATGTTATTTCTTCTAATCGCAAACCAGAATGGTTGGTTCTATCTTAACAGATATACCAACCCCGTTTACTTTAGAAGTGTAATTCAATGTCTGTCGGGGCATATAGCCCGAGAAGTAGTTGTTGCTTCTTAGTGGACGGCCTGCTCTTTGGAAATTTATTTTTCTGATTTTGTAAAGCGTTTAATAGTATTGAATTATTATTTTTTTGACGTCTATATCACGCTTTACTAATATGACAATTATTTACAGGTAACTGTAATTAAGTAAATATTAACTTGAGATTTATTCCATTTTTGTCGAATTTGTAACGTGGTAAGATATTCTAATCTACATCGTTTCCAAAAATCTTGAACCATACGGTAAATTAACTGGAATCTATCCAATCTCACTAACGGAATTTTCTGCAGGAAGATCATTTAAGGGGGTTAAGGTCAAAAAATGTGCAGGGGTCAATGCCTCCGGTGCTCTAGGATCAGATGACAAACGACACAAAGGACGTGAGTTCAATAAAGCCTCTATTTGCGTTAATAAGGTATTAAACTCCTCATAGGTAAACAACTGATCACCGACCACCCTGTAAATATGATTTTTGACCGACTTAACGTTACTTTCCCAAAGACCACCTTCTTGAGGATTTAAAGGACAAATGTGTTTCCACTGAACTCCCCAAATACCTAATTCAGTTTCCAACGCGGAGTTTACAGGTTCATTAATTTTGCAGAGCACTCGCTCTGCTCCAACGAATGTCGTACCGTTATCCGAAAACATAGTCTGGACCGGGCCTCTACGTGAAAGAAAACGTTTAAACGCTTGCATAAAGTGTTGAGTGGACAAATAACTAATCAGCTTTAAATGTATTGCTTTAACACTCATACAACAAAACAGACTAACATAAGCTTTATGAATAGGTGCATTTTTTTCACCCAGGGTAATTTTAATTGGTCCGAAAAAATCCACCCCGGTGTTTAAAAATGCCCTAGCTTCTTGTACCCGAACCGTGGGTAAATCTCCCATTATTGGTCCCAAATTTTTTTGCCTTAAACGAAAACACCGATTACATTTATAAATTCTACTCCGAATTAAATTTCTTCCTCCTATTATCTAATATTTATTTCGTAAAAGGGCTTCGATTAATTGAGCACCTGTGTGTAATTTAATTTTGTGATAAAAAACAACCAGATTCTTGGTTAAAGAACAATCTTCATATGTTCCGGCACCCATACTAGAGGCAGTTTTTCATCAGTCTAGACTTAGTGGTATATCGATCAAGGCTGATGACCATTTTCTTTCTAGGTCCGTTTATATCAGCGTCAGTGCCATTGTTTATTTTAGAACCATCGGTGAACCAGCTGATATCTCCAGGTTCACCTGTTTCCTAGATAGAATGATTCTCTTCACTGAGTGAGTGAATATAATCATTCTATCTATGTTCTCTGGTCTCATGCTATCCAAACTCATTTGGAATACGGATTTATCTAGTATTGTCCCAGTTGTATCAGTGAACATTGTTCGCGCTCCTTATGCCTCCCGAATTCAGTCTGATAATCGTCTCCACCCTCACAAAAAGTTCCAGAGGAGGAAATCCAATAAGGGCTTCCATTGATGTCGTCCCCGTGTTGATTGTCCCAGTAATACCAAAGTGAGCTTGTCCTTGGATTGGAGTTAATATATACAATGCAAAAGACATTTCTGCCCTTCACTAGACTATTGTTCTATAGGTGATCGTTGGCCAGTGAACCACATCTAGTCGTTTACTTAATTACAGTTTCCTGTACAAATTTTCAGATTTTAGTGAGGCGTTTATCAATAGATGTCGTGTAATACTATTATAACAATATTTTTGAAAAATATTTTTCAAAGAACAGAGACCGTTCACTGATAAGCAACAAGTACTTCTCGGGCTATATGTCCCTACAGACATTGAATTACATTTCTAAATTAAACGGGGTTGGTATATATGCAAGATATAACCAACCATTCAATATAGAATTTTGGTTTGTGGTTAGATGTGGGGATGTCGCTGTTATCGCATTTTTGGCATTTCCTTTACTGGGGTTAATGTATTGATGTGGTTTCAGCGTTGTCTCCTGTACAGGATTATGCTCTCGGAGCTTCTGGACGGTAGACATCTACATTGTAGTGATGAGGTGCAAATTCGCCGAAACCGGTCTACAAGTGATGTTGTTCCTTCTAATTACAAACCAGAATGGTTGGTTATATCTTGCAGATATTCCATCTTAAGTGTAATTCAATGTCTGTCGGGGCATATAGCCCGAGAAGTAGTTGTTGCTTCTTAGTGAACGGTCTCTGTTCATTGAAAAATTCAAAAACTTTGTAAGGCGTTAAAATAGTATTAAACTATTATATTCGACATCTACATCTAGTCGTATTTCTCAGATTTTGCTCATGACCAGAAAAGTCTAGTTTTTTAGTATCAACTGCTGGAACCATAAATTATTTGTATTTGGAAGTAGCTGATTCAGTTGTGACAACAGATAATCCTGAAGAAATGCTAGATGTCGAGTACCAGTTAAGTTATCCTCCTCAGCAATTTAACAACAGTGGATTGGTGTAAATTGTTATAAATTCCTCGTGCTGGTATGAAAATTTTCTTCAAACGCAAGAAACGGGCTTCAGGTACTGCTTTTCTACCACTTAGGTCAGATCTTTAACATGGCCTGTGCCTCGAAATTTCTTTTCAATTTTTGGTTATTGTTGATTAAAAAATGGATTCCGGGATAGGGTATGTAGCATTGGAACTCGCTTTTCAATGCGATGTAAAAAAATATTAACATATTTTCAAACACCACATTGATCGTTTTTTTTGTCGAAAAAAAAATTACACTGTCTTGCTCTCATCACGAGTACCTTACAAAATACCTAACATTGTACCAAATTATAAAATATAGCCCATAAACGTATCGTTATCAACGTAGCGCCTTGTAATTTATTACACTTGCCGAACAGTAACAAAGATTTGCAAACGAGATCATAAAAAATCATGATGTAGGTATAACAACGGCGTGTACGAGTACCGTAAATGAAACATCTTCGAATTTATTTTTCGAGCATTTTTGACAGCGCTCACGCTGAGAGAAGAACGCGTTTCGAAAATCGTACTTCACGGGGTTAATAGAAAAAATGGAAATTGGCAATGAATAAAGATAACGTCGATGTTGGCGAATGTTTTTTCCGCACGAAAATTTGTCTTAAACGAGAATCAAACATAAAAGACGGTAAAAATGTTTCTACATTTGTGTAAGATCAGATAGCGAAATGCTAAAATTGTATGCTTACAAAACAATAAACGAGGACTGTTAAATAGTAGGACTTTCTGGTGTCTAAGAACTCGTGACAACTTCAACTTATTATACAATTTGTTCTTTGGAATATTCGATGGTTATCGGCGCAATCACTTGATACTCAAATAAATACCGAAGACTTCTTGACCCCAAGTCTCTTCTCGCTTAGTCTACCTGAATACAATAGTTGAATTTTTATTAAATAAAAACACTTTGACACGAAGACATCGACTGGTTACAAATTCCTGCAGGTAGTGTCGACTCCATCCGAATATTTAGCAGCCATGGTCGATGGTTAATCAGTATTCAGGTTCGTCGTCGAACACGTCTATTGGATCTCCATTAAGCCGAGGTTGACATCAAAGCATACACGGAACTATCGACATACAAAAAGGCTGCAATTTATCGAAATTATCCTCAATTATATTCAAAATAATCTCCAATAAATTGAATAGATATTTGCATTCCCTTTATAGAGAATTGTACACGAGGCATTAGCAGTGAAGATTCGTTAAAGGTAGGTACTGCAATGTGCCTTGAAAATTGTCCAAGCATTGTCAAGCAATCTTATCTTTGAAAGCTGTTCTTCTCATTTCCCAAAGTACAGGAAAAGTACGAGCACAATGTATCAGTTATTCATCAAACTGGGAAACCGTCATTTGTGACATTCCAACGGCTTGCAGAGACGAACCGCTTGGTTAAAGACAGCTCGATTCTTTATCGTAGCTTTGTAGTGCCGCACACTGCTCTACTTATGTACTGAAGGCAAAAGAGTAAAAAATTAGACGTTTCAGCCAACAAAGAGGCAGATTTTTGAGCTCATACGTCATTATTTGTTGACGATTCTTCTCACCAAATACCAAGTGTACCATTAATAATTTTATTGACCGTTCAACGGTGCTCTGACAATATTATTACCATATGTTGAGGAATGCGGAAGAAACAAGCGATCAGTTTCGTATTAATAATCTGTAACTTGTTAATAAAGCTGATACTTCCCACTCTTTTCGTTGTTGTATTTGCACTGCACTTTAGTGTGGGAATGAATGGTCCGTGAGCAATTCATAATTGGGTTCATTTTCAATTTTTCGTAGAGCTTTGAGAAGCTTTTATTTGTACTAGTGGTGCTCTTTGAACCGTATGCTGTTGTTATAGAAGAAGTGGGTGAACTAAAAGTTTACATGATATAAAATTTCCCATGGGTGTCTTGGGGCGATTCCAATAATTGTCAGGTTAACTGCGTATATTTCTAGTTTCCTTAAGGTATTTGTTTGATGTTAATTACGTTTGCCACTAGATCGTTATATCTGATTGCTTTACCCTACCTCTTTTTTCTATCCTGAACTTTCCAAAAAAACTTGCTCTAAGCTGTTCATCGGTGATTTTTACTTAATACCATAGTAGTTGAGGTAATCAACCAACTTTACAGTGAAGAGAAAACTTTGAACATAATTTTTTTTCATTTAGAATTTACGTAAACGCTTAAATCTTCACTATACATTTTATGTGTAAACAAAAAAGTGTACGCCTCTGTTAAAGCCAGACCAAGTTTGTCTGCCACTTCCAAGGAAGTGACAAGCTTCTGTCTGACGTCGAACAATAGGCTGGTTACTGGTTAGTTGTTTTCTTTCAATGTCCGTCCAGCTTTGTCTGTTTGACCCATCATCGTCAATTCTTCACATGGGCATGGGCAATGATATTGTCGATATCGCTTCTGACTAGAATCACAAATACGACTTTTGTCTATACATTGACATTGAAGTCATCATCGAATTTATCGATGAACAAATTGGCGTGGCAAAAAAAGATTTATAGTTAATGAAATTATTGCTAAATATTTGTACGAGTGTATGTGTGTGTATTTTAGATTTTATTATTTAGGTATGAATTGAATATGGGAATAAAGAAATTCACTGTTTAACTAACGGAATTTCAGTAGCGTAGGATGAAATCAGGATCAGCGATTCATCGAATTTTCGGGGCACCCTCAGGCTACTTTCATATATTTATTATTTTAAGTACTGAAAAAAAACTTAAATTGGACGCCTGGGAAGTCTCTGAGCCTCTAGGACTGCCATATGGTAGCACAGCCATTGCATAACTTTTAAAACTGGAAAATTACTATTAGACCGGTAGCCTATGACACATGTAGGCTTCACTATTTCGAATGATAGCCGTTCTACCATCGAGTTTCGTGTGGAAAACACGTAGAATGAGGCTATTCCCCAAGACCCAAGCTGGATAACCGACGCTACAGTTGACAAAAAAAACAAAATCTTAACTTATCTTCGGCATACATAAGATAATTTTTTTTTGTCACCTTTTTATCAATTTTTAACCCTCGCTTATCAACCCTAAGTATCCCTTGGATTTGTATGCCATGTTGTTTTCGGATTACTTATCTTCATCTAATTCTCTATTTGCTTCATCTCTTTTTTTTCATTTAACAGAAAATATACCAACATACTGACACATTAGGCAATCGCAACTCGTTGCTGAAGCTTTAATATTCATTAGGGGTGAGGGGGGTACATTTGAACACTTTCAAATTTACCGCCACTGTCACCTCTGGGTAGGTAGTTCGGACAATTTCCGTACTGGCTCAACTGCACTGACACGTGAGTGTTCAGTTTTCAGTTGTTTTGTAATATTTATGGCGAGAGCATGTGTTTATTGTTTTTGCGTCGTTGAATTGATTTAATTAGTGAACATTTAAAAGTGCAATAACTTTGATTTTGGTAAGTAGATTAGTTTTTGTTTTCAGGGCAACATACTTCTCAAATGATATAGATTTGTTACAGTTTGGCAAATTCACCTGAAAGTGTGAGATTCCCACTGCATGCGCGTACCGTAGAGTGAGAACGCATTTGGAACGAAAAGGATAACCTTCTTCGCTCGGTCTATGCTTGTTTAAAGGTACAATCGGAGGCACAAATGATAGGTAGTAACTTTAACTTCCCGTGTTTGACTATTCAAAATGTTGCCTTTGAGACTTGATTGAAACTCCATTATTTTATTAATAATTTTTCCTAGAGTCTACGTAGATGTTTACTCGCTAAATTTCTCACAGCAACTGACTGCTCCTGGACAGTCTGTCCGCACGACGAATGCGCATCGTGGGCTTGAACGTTTTCAAACTTTCAGGTGTTTGTGTCCTACTGTACCTTTTTAACTGTATGTTCTGGCAGATTTCAACATAGTCGTAGGAGTACATTTTAACAGCATTCAAATGTACCCCAACAAACCTAACCTAACCTAACAAAAGTTTGTTATATTAATTTTATGTCTTTATTTCAGAAAAATAATGGTGCGCACTTATAAGAAACAACGACGTAAGCCAGAGATTAGGGAGGAAGACATGTCCTCTGCTATACATGCTGTAAAGAAAGAAAATATGCCAACCAGAGGGGATGAAGCAGCCTAAGGCATAGGTCACACAGCTTTATACTACAGACTAAAAAAGTACAATTTAGAGAAAAATCAAAGAGATTATAGTTCTAAATATACAGCTAAGCAGGTTTTTACTATGCAGCAGGAGAAATTATTAGAAGCCTACATACAAAATTAGTTATGGCCTAACTTACATTGATATCCGAAAGCTAGCTTACAGTTACGCTAAACTAATGAAATGCACCTATCCAGAAAATTGGGAAAGATCATAAATGGCTGGCTTAGATTGGTTGAAATATTTTATGCGACGGCATGAACAGTTCTGAACAGGCTCAGAAAACCTGAAAATACCAGTCCCACTAGTTTTAATAAAACCAACAAATCTGCCAATTTTTTGACAACTATGAACGAGCTCTTAAATTTTATCCATTTACACCACAAAAAGTTTTTAATTTAGATAAAACTGGCATAACGACAGTCGTCCAGGCACCAAACGTGGTTGCCTAAAACATGTGGGCCAAGAAGTGTCCGCTGAAAGAGGTCAACTAGTGACAATATGTGCCACCGTACAAGCAACCGGAAATACGATTCCTTCAGTTTTTGTTTTTCCTAGGGCGAAGTTTCACTATCAAATGCTAAGAGGAGGTCCACCTGAAGCGATTGGTCTTGCAAACAGCCCAAAGAGTGGATGGATGAATGCCTCTTTATTTATTAAAGTTTTAGAACATTTACAGAAACACACCAATTGTTCAAAAGAAGACTCCATATTAATTTTAATGGACAACCATGACAGTCACTGCTCCTTGGAAGCAGTTATATATGCCAAAGAAAATGGAATGGTCTTGGTAACTTTTCCTCCTCACTGCACCCACCGGATGCAGCCATTGGATGTGGCAGTGATGGGTCCATTTAAATCAAAGTATTCTATCGCGCAAAATGACTGGTTTCTTTCCAATCCCGGGAATACACTAACAATCCATGATTTAGCTAAATTAGCCAACACTGCTTTTGTCAATTAAAAATAGAACCTCTGGATTTGCTAAAACTGGTACGTGGCCGATTTCCAGAAATGCTTTCTCTGATGGAAACTTTGAAGCGGCTTTTGTGACAGATAGGCCTCTCGATGATCAGGTCGCAGTACTCAAGAACCCATCACTACTTTAGAAGAACCTCAAGCCGGTCCTTCAAATGCGGTCACACAGATTGATTTCTGCAGAATTACAATGCCAAATTTAAAAGCTTTGGATGACATCTCCTTATCCAGTTCTTCTAATAAAAATTTGCACACTGATTTATTGACCAATAAAAATAATATAGCTCTAGCTCCAGAAATGCAAGGCCACTACCAAAGACAGCTAAAGAAAAATTCCAGAAAACAACTGAAGCGGCTGAGAAAAATAGCATTAAACAAAGAACTTTATTACGTTTAGCAAAAAAAAGAAACCTAGTTTTAACTGGAGAGGGGAAAATATGGAAGATCAATCAATAAAGTCAAAAATTATACCAAGAAAAAAAAGGAAGAAACATGTTTGGAGTCTAATTCAGAAGAAGACGACAATTACTCAGTTCACGATGAGTCAGATGATTTGGAAGATTTTCCAGAATGAACAATTATGAACAGAGGACATGCTGATCAGAGAAAAATGTAATGAGATGTGAGCTAAGTCTATGTTTAGAAAAGTGGAAGAAGTTCAAGCAGTTGGCAAATCAATATTCCAGCAGGATTCAACATCGTGCCATGTTACGGAGAAGATGGTAAAATAATTCAAAGACAAAAAGGTTACTCTTCTGGACTGGTCTAAAAACTCATCAGACATTAATCCTATCTAGAATTTGTGGGCTATATGCAAGGACAGATTAACGAAAAGTAAGATGATTGTCATTCAGGTGCGGTTTAGGGATGACAATATCAAAGAAATTCATTGATAATATGCCAAAACGAGTTGAAGCATTATTAAAAGCCGAAGAAGGACATATCCGCTATTGAATAATACTGAAATATGCATTTGTAATTTGTATAAATTTTCTCAATAAACCATATTTAACGTAAAAATGTCTGTGTTCTTTCGCCCATAATGAAATTGATATTACGGATGAGAAAATTTACAGTTTACCCCGTATAAGCCATAATCGTAAGTACCGATGTAAATTCGCGTGATAGTAACTCGCTTATTTTAATGAAAGTGCTGAAATCGAATACTTAGATTTAATATAATGTTTAACTTGTTCGGACGGTTATTAGCAATTCATTGTAAATGATCGCCTATTGCGGAACACGTGTCTGAAACGTGCAAAATTTGATCACTGATTTTAGATACAAAATTTAACTCCTAGTAATATAACACCGATGTTAATTATTTTACGACGTGTCAGTATAACTACATTTTTAAATGTCTGTTAGGATTTAAGTGGCGTGAAGATAATAAAAACAATTATTAATGTAATTAATTGAATAATGAATAATAATTGTTTGTAGAATTAATATGTTCATTAAAATGTTTTGTACACAATTAAAGAAATAGGATCTAGAGAAAAAAATATTTCACTGGAAAATCAACAATTAAATAAAAAAATGTATGGATCTCAAAAACTACAATGCACCGCAAAATCAACCCAACAGGCAAAATTATGTTCAAATTCAATTTCAATTTTTTTCTGAAGTTTCACATACATTTTAATCTCTTTTTGACAAGTTGTGGACCTTTTTATTTTCATTATTATCCTCTATCGATTTTTCAAAAAGTTCAAATGAATTTGTTGATATACAGAGTAGCACAAAAAATTGCATTTTACTCTCAAAAACATCATCATCATCATCATGGCCGTTCACTCCCGAGGGATTATGGCTAGCTTCAATAGAGCTGTCTTCAATCCTATTGACGAGGTGCATTACTCCTCTTTTATCAGTGCGACTATAATCTTTTATCTGTCCTGGCTTCATTTGTTATAGTTCTCCATTTTCTTCTGTCTCTGCATTTTGTTTTCCAGTCTCCGATTTTCAATGCTTTTATATCATCCTCTCTTTGATCCCTCCATCTCCTTCGTAGTCTTCCTCTTGTTCTCGTCTTCAATGGAACCCATGTTGTTATTCTTTTTAATATTTCTGTTGGTGCTCTTCTTATAATCTGTCCCATCCATTCCAGTCTCCTTGCTTTTATATATCGGAGTATATTTTCTCCACCTGCTTACTTTTCTATTTCTATGTTTCTTTTAAATCTTCTTTCTCCATCTCTTGTTATGTCTGGTCCAAGTATTGTTCTCAATATTTTCCTTTCTATTATTTTTTGATCTTCTTCTTCTTTTTTGTTTATAGTTGTTGTTTCGAGTGCGTAAGTATTGACTGGTTTGATCAAAGTCTTATAGATTTCTTTTTTTGTTTTTATGCTGATCGATTTAGATTTTAATAATCTCTTATTTATGCCAATAATTTGGTTTCCTTTCATTATTCTTTCTTTTATCTTGTCTTTACAAGTTTGTCCTATAGATGTTCCTAAATAATTGAAGCTTGATACAATTCCAAACTTGTAATTTTTTATTCTTAAGTTAATATCATTGTTCTGTTTTTCTTTCCCCGCTCGCATATATTTTGTTTTGTCTTCATTTATTCGTAGCCCGAATATTTGTGCCTCTGTGTCTAGCCTCTCTACTGCTTTTATTAGACTTTTCTTGGTTCTAGCCACTATGGTGAGGTCGTCGGCATAAGCAATTAACTGGGTCTCGTTCACTATAATATTTTTCTCGTTCAAGTTTGCATTGCTTAGAATGAATTCAAGTACTATGTTAAACAGTGTTGGAGAAATTGAGTCTCCCTGTTTCACACCTTTATTCATTTTAAATTCTTCTGAAATTTCACCTTGGAATTTTACTTTCCTTTTAGTGTTTTGTAGGGTCTTTCCACCAATTCCCTAAGCTTCTTTGGGATTCCTAGTATTTTTAGTGTTTCTATAATCTTGTGTCTTATGATTGTGTCAAATGCGTTCCTGAAGTCTATAAAAATGACGTGTAGAGCATTATTGTATTCCAGTGATTTTTCAAGGATTTGTTCGATGGTGTGTATTGCCGTTATTGTTGATTATCCTGGTCTGAACCCTTTTTGGTAGTCTCCTATTATTTTTTCTGTGTATGCCTTCAGTTTTTGATTTATTATGTTTGCAAGTATTTTGTAGGTGGTATTAAGTAGTGTTATTGGTCTATAGTTTTTGCAGACTTCCTTATCTCATTTTTTGTGGATGGGTGGAATTATTCCAGTGTTCCATTCGTTTGGCATTATATTTCCCGCCCAAATTTGTTTTATCAGTTTGGATATTGTCTTCTGAAGCGGTTCCCCGCCATACTTCAACATCTCCGCTGCTGTTTTGTCTTCTCCTGTGGCTTTTCCGTTGACAGTTCTTTTTATTTCAGTCGCTATTTCTTTTTCAGATGGGCAGTTTAACATGATTCCGTTTTCTGGATCTGCTACTAAGTCTTCTGCTACTCTGGGGTCCGCAACATCATCTTCATAAAGCATTCTGCTATAATACTTTTCCCATATTTTTATCGCGTTTAGACGCTCAAAAACATACTGTGAAAAAATTTAATGACTGAACTATGTTTATTTGTACGACATTCTTAAGCCTCATCTTCTCTGAACAATTTGTTTTTTGATTCATCCCGATATCTGGATTATTAAAGGAAAAATACAGGTTTAAAGGAAATAATGCAATAATTAATTATTCAAATAATTTTTCAAAACTTAGTTTGTAAAGCGTTGAATAATATATATTTATTCTTCGATATCTGTTGGTAACACGCTTTACTAAATACGACAATTTTACAGGAAACTGTAATAATTCTTTATGTTTCAAGCTAACGGGCTTGTTGTCAAATTCGAATTTTGGTTTGTGGTTTGGAGGTGAAGATGTCGCTATTATCGCTACTTTTACATTTCCGTAACTGGAAGGTATGTATAGTTGGGATTAACTCTCGGACGATAACATATACCTTGTACTTATGAGGCAAAAATACGCCGAAACCGGTCTACAAGTTATGTTGTCCCTTCTAGATTTACCAACCCCGTTTGACTTAGAAGTGTAATTCAATGTCTGTCGGGGCATGTAGCCCGGGAAGTAGTTGTTTCTTCTTCGTTGAACGGTCACTGTTTTTGAAAAATATTTTTCAAAACTTATGTATTTCCTCCACGAGCCTTAATAACAGTTCTCATCCTTTCTGGCTCAGATTCAATCAAAGTAGTAACCGCGTCTTGGGATATCTGCTGCCAATCGTTTGTCAATGCTTGTGCTAACGCAACCATAGTTGGAAACTGGCCGTAGTTCTGTCTAACTCGTTTTTTCCCACATATGCTCAATAGGGTTGAGATCCGCTTACGACAAAATCAGTTGTGAAGTCATGGTTATGTTTCAGCTTTTAGCGCGGAATATCCCGAATATATGAGAATGCTGGTGAATTTGTTGCCAATATTATGAAAACAATGAAAGTAATCCTTAATTAGTTTTTATTTGAAAAATGCATAATGGTCTAATCCCAGTGAACTTAGGGTGGGTATTACAAAACTATTTTGACACGTCACATGTTATAGTTAACTTCAAAATGGCGGAGTTAACTTTGTCGAGAGGAAGAGATATCGATTAAAGTTACCTTTATGGAAAAACCTGGTTTTCGAGCTTAGATAGTTGTTCTGTTCTGTTCTGTCAACGATTGGGCATTTACAACCTCAATTAATTAGAATGTGAATATTTTGATTGTGTTTTTACTTTGTTTTCTTTGAATTTTCCAATGTTAGAAAACGATATCCAAGATATTTTTGAGGAACTTTTAACCGACGATGAAGAAGATGCTATGAAAATTGTTGAAGGCCCTCGGCGACAAAGGATATTTAGGAATCGGCAGGTCCATTTCACTTTGTGGAACGACAAAATTGAAAAACCGATTTCGATTATCCAGAGAGTCCGTACGCTTGTTAATGGGTCACATTGAAGTAAATTTACAAAAAACAAGTAATAGGTCAGCGCGTTGTTTCGGAATTCGGTCCCGCTACCTGCGGAAGGGACTACCTGCTCACAGGGATTTTGTCCAAATCCGAAAGGGTGATTTCGTAATTCGGTCCGCTGTCGAATCTAACTGGGGTTGGGGTTAGGTTTTGTTAGGTTGGTCAAATTAAACAAATAGTAGGTACATGGGACCCAATTCCGAAATCGCACTTCGAATTTAATCCGTTACAGGTAGTCCCTTCCGCAGGTAGCGGGACCGAATTCCGGTGCGTCCGGTCAGCGGTACTACTGCAGGATAATAATTTTTATTTTTAGAAATCATCCTCTATTGCCAATCACACAAGTATTACACTCTAATTTTATGCAACAGGTTCATTTTTGGTAGTTGCTGGAGATTTTGGAGGTATTCACAAGTCAACTGCTAGCCGTATTATTAGAAATGTCTTACGGGAAATTGCATTGTTATCGCCTATTTACATATAAATGCCGGAGACTGATGAAAATATTTATCAAACCATTTAACTTTGCAGCATAATAGGATTTTTTTTATTATTTGCTCAACCAACTGTTAAGTTGTCCTAGGGGGAAAACCAATCTCAACTAGTTTTTTTGAGATTTCATCCCAAGCAGCTTCTTCATCTTTCCACAAAACAGTGTCACTTCTTTTGCACTCCACCTCGTCCTTAAATTCTTCACCAATGATAGAAGAGATTCAATTTCCTCATTACAAAAGCTTATGGCTCGTCTAACCATTTAGACTATACAGGGTGTCCCAGACTAATTAATCCAGGCTATATCTCTTAAACGAATAGAGATTTTCGGATGGGACAAAAACTGATCTATTCCATTTCTAATACACTTTAATATGGCGTAGAAAAAATCATCCCCTAAATATTCATCCCTTAGTTACAGTCCCTAATTTTAAATTTTTTAATAACACCCTGTACATTTTTTTATAATTTTGGATGTGGTCTTCCATCGTCTATTCAACAAATTTTTCAAAAATAAAATGGGTTCATAAGTAATCAAGAAAATATCAGTTTATTTTTTATTTTTGTTAAATTAAGCAAGAAAGCCTTAAAGCTTAAAGGAACAATAAAAATAAATGTAATAAAGATTACATGGCTTGAATCATCACAGGAGTAATTTGGCGACATGCTTGTCTTATATTTTCTTTTAATTCGTCTACATTTTGCGGTTTTGATTGATAAACAATATCTTTTATCACTGGCCCAGGCCCCACAGGTGAACCCTTTTCCAAAAAGGGTCCAGTACTCAAAATCTTCCTCTTACTGGATGGCAACCAACAAATAATGAACCAACATCAACAACATGTGGCACACCTCCAATGCCAAAACTTCAACGTTGGCAGTTTCAATCGTTTGAGTGCAATATATCCCCTATAAGGGTTTGTGAAAACGGCTTCTAGAACAGGACGGAATTCTCCAACAATATGAACTCCTGTAGAACAAAATACTAAACCGTATAGTCCACAAATAATACAGAACGAGAACCTATAAAATCCAGCAGGGGATGACTTCCCAGTCATTAACAAAATTCAGATTCTCGTTCGATGCACGTTTGGAAACCAAGCCATCTAGTAGAAAGCACACAGCGGAAAAAAAGTGACTGACACTTCCTCAACTTCAGTACCGAATACTACCATAGAGAAACCTACCCGAAACATACATCCGAACTACACTGCTCGCTACACCGAGCGTGCTCCGCACAGATCAACTCATAAAGTGCTACACTTCCCTCTATGTAAGCCACGGCATGACAAACGAACGCTTTTATCCAAGACACGACAGTCACGGCCAATTGTCAATGTCATCCAACAAATAATTCCACTTTGTAAACAATGGACAGAAATAATAAAGTCTGTATTAATAATTATTCAGATAAATTTGAGCAATAGATAGTACCACAATACCCCCCTGCCAACGTAAACCCTGCCCAAAAGAAAGAGTCAAGAGGTGACAAATCAGGTGAACGTGCCGCCCACATGATTTCTGGAGAGTTATTTGCTATTCAGTGGTTATCGAAACGGTTTTGTAGGTGGTCGCTAACGATTCTCGCATTGTGTGGAGGAGCTCCGTCTTGTTGTTTGTTTCTTGATTACTTACGAACCCATTTTATTTCTTTATTTCTTGAATAGACGATGAAAGACCACATCCAAAATTATAAAAAATGTACAGGGTGCTATTAAAAAATTTAAAGTTAGGGGTTGTAACTAAGAGATGATTATTTAGGGGATGATTTTTTCTACGCCATATTAAAGAGCATTGGAAATGGAATAGATCAGTTTTTGTCCCATTCGAAAATCTCTATTCGTTTAAGAGATATAGCTTGGATAAATTAGTCTGGGACACCCTGTATATTTTAGGAAAAAAGATAATAAAAATTCGACACCGGGAACGAATACACCAAACTCACAGACAAGACAAAACTACACCATAAAAATCAAAATGTCAAAACTCCAATTAAAAAAAATCTATGTTAAATTTTTCTTTTTATATTTCTTCTTTTTTTTTTAAATGAAACTTTTATAAAACTGACGTTTTAAAACCTAAAGTTAACTTGACTGTTAAATTCAAAGATAACTTCAACACATGTTTAAAATACCCGCCCTTAATCAGCGAATTAAACTTCCATTGAACAACCGGCCCTAAGTCATCTTCGATTAAACATCTTCATTATAATGCTTCAAGACATCAATATTTACTTTATTTTACTCACAAATAATGATAATTATGTTAAAATGCAAATTTTGGAGATTATGATTCACTCTGAAAGTATCTGTATTCGAATAGCCGGAAATATTTCTATAGTGCAGTCGAGTATTATATGGCCATTCAAAACTTGACCTTGTAAATGGAAATTGTTTCATTCTTAGAAGGTATAACAAAAATATTTAGACAGAAAATCTTAAACTTTGTAGTATTGGATAAATAGAGAGGTATTTCGGTGACGGCATTCAAAAAAGTACAGTTAGGTAGGTACTTGGGGTGAATTGTTGTCGAATGGTTTTGTTATGCTATTTTTATAGTAATTATGATTGGTTTTACAAATTACTACAATGTTACTAACTACTACAAGTACAATAATAATTATTATACATGTTTATAATAATTATAGAGATATGCAGATAATTGAGATATTACTTATTTGAATATTGAATCTATAAAAACTTATATTGAATACAAGAATATGAAAATAAAAAAATTAATATTAAATTAATATTTATAATTAAATAGATCTGAATAGTACTTTATTAAATGAAACTAATTGTTTCTAATTAATTCTATTTAATGAAAAAATTAATGAAAATATTATTGGTAATTATTTCGATATTTGCATAATATCATTGTCAGGATGACAGAAGTTACATT
Source organism: Lochmaea crataegi (assembly GCA_947563755.1). Taxonomy (NCBI): domain Eukaryota; kingdom Metazoa; phylum Arthropoda; class Insecta; order Coleoptera; family Chrysomelidae; genus Lochmaea; species Lochmaea crataegi. Next base: position 27,887,843 of record OX387423.1, on the reverse strand, counting down.
TTATGTGATGCTTACGTTTAGACCAAATAGTGACCTATCTTGTGATTGACTTAATATATATGAACAGAAAAAGAAGAAGATATGATATTACAAATATTAAAGCTTAGGTATTATTAGCCATATTGGGATATCCTTTTCCCATTTAAAATCAGTATAACTGTGCAATGATATAGGAAACCTGATGATCTATACACTTTCATTGACTACTTCATATTATAGGTCTCTTAAGTGTCTTCTATAGTTTTTTCGCCATCAGAAGAGAGTAATAAAACCTAATTATGTATGCAAACTACAGCAGCGGTGGGCCACATGGGCCGGCGGCGACATGGGGTCTAAAGTAAATATTTATAGACTATCATTATAAATATAATTCTATAAATGTACGCCCATGGTTTACTGGTTTCCGATAATTTTACTACTCTCTCCTGATGGCGAAACAACTATCGTTTCAAATTCTTCAAGGAAATCTAGTTCTTGTCGCTTATCACAAATATGCAGCACTTCTAAAATTATTTTATTAAAAAACTTAGTCGATCAGTCGATATCTCGTCCAAAAAAAACCTACTTAACGAGTTATCGGCGTTTTTAAGTGACATTTTTAAAAATAAATTTTGAACATTTTCTGTTTTTTCTTCTAATGCTTGAAAATATCGATTTACAATTCCCTTACTTATATCATTATTATTTAGTTTCTTAAATCTGATTAGAAATCTGTTCAGTTTAATTTTTCGAATATTATCTCTCATTAAATTATCTTAAACACTGTTCGATTTAATCAACTTCATTGTCAGATTGAAGAAAATCTGATAAGCTTGAAGATGAATCACTATGGCTGCTGCAATTAATAATTAATTACATACTCTTGTCGCTGATAATAAAAAAAGTCACCTACACTTTAACTGTTTCAGGACTGACATTACAGTCATTTATTTGCTTGGGAATAAATTTTAATCGTATATCGTCGGCTTAATATGCAAATCACATAAGTCCCAAAAACCAAATTTTACAGGAGAGAAAAAATACTGCATATCTTAGGAAGGGTTTGAGTTAAATTTTTTATATTTTTAGGTAATATGTTTGATTGATTTTGTTTGTATATTTAAATGTCAAAAAATGCCAAAATTTTAATATCTATTATTTTGACGGAGTTGTGTGATTTTCGGAATATTTTCCATTTTTTTGTTGGAGTTATGGGATTTTCGATACACAAATTAAACTGTACAGGTTTTCAAGTGAGTTTTAATGTCAATTGGTTGATCATTCCATTGTTTTTAGTCCACTGTGACCAACCGGTCAGGCGCTTGAAAACCCCTATGTCTCTATTTTAGGAAATAAGTTAATTAAATATTACAAATTTAAAATAAAATACACACGTGTTTACAGAAGCATTTTCAAACTAAGAATAAGGTAACTGTTCATAAAAAGCATGATAATCTTGTGATATGCTTGCCTTTAAACTTATAAGATGTTCATACTTTGACTTTTTAATTGGAATTCGACCTAAATACAGCTGTGGAAGATCTTCAGTTTTGGTTGGGATGTTTACGTCGAACTGGGAGACTTGACCATTCGTCAATGTGTCTTAACTTGTATCGAATTGTGCCGTCTGGATCGTACCTGAGTTGTCTAATACAGTTCATTGTGCCAGAAGTTCCAGATCTAATGGAAGGGTAATATTGGATAAAACTAAAATCTTTGAAGAACTGATGGTTTAAATACTCAACTTTGTACGGAGAAGGACTTTTACGTGCAGCTCTGCATATTGTGATATAACCTACAGGAACATTTATTATAGCATTTTTCATTGTGAACAGCTAATTTGGTTTTATAGTAAAGTGCTGACACATTGGATTTCGGCGCTAGCAAAACAGCTTGCATGTTCATAGTGTACACTTTATATTCATCACTGGAATTGTTTTTATCCTGATTCTTCTCTGATCTTGCTTCTTGCTTTTTCTCCTGATGCAAAGCATAAACCTCGTCCTGAACATTCTTTGTTCTATAGGAGACACAAATGTCGCACTCATCTTTTTTTGGAATGAAAAGGCTTAAATTCAAGTCAGAAAACATGTGATGAAATGTGGCTACGGATAATGGTCGTTCATTGTCATGGTTTGTGGAACAATCAGTTTTGTAGAAATCGTATAATTGGCTTATGGATTTCCATACAGGCTCCAAATAATATTTCTTGGTAGAATTTCGGCAATAGTGGCTCTCCATTTTTGACAATAGATCAAAAAATTCTTTTTAATGTCTTCGTCTTAGTTCTCTACTGGTTTCTTCTTTAATTTCCTTTTGGCTAATTTCTTCAATAACAGTTTTTTCCTCTTCTTTCTTCTTTCGTTCTTGCCGAGTTGTTTTGATATTTTGCTTCAACCAGTTATTGATGGTCCACTGTTTGATAGCTAAAGTATTAGACGTGTGCTTGTTGTGATTGTGTTTGGTGTTAGTAGAAAAAATGGAAACAGGGTTTGAGTAAGTAACTTTTTACAATTTGTTTTTTATAATATTTTGTTGAAAGTATCTTCAAGTTGGCCTAGAATAATGTATTTTTTTATTCATAACATACATTTTCAGAATTTTTTTTCTGTTTTTGTGAATGATGCCTCTAACTTTTGGTGTTACATATATGTAACTTAGTTTTTTTGGAATTATAACGTACTTTTTCTTTCAAAAGAGGATTTTCTCTTCAAGAAGCGCTGGAAATGATATATGCCGATGATACTTTGGACGTCGAAGCAATTTACACGGAACCACCAGAATCAAACGTGCTTACAGACGCGGAGTCTGGGGATGAGGAAGATAATGATTTGAACAGGTTGTCCAGAAGACTTCTTAGGGCGCCTGTTGAGCTTGTTTTGAGAAATGGGGTAAGAGAAATGAGGAAATTGTTAATGATATTGACGAAACTGGTCCTTCCAGATCAGCAGAAGATAAAGCGAAACCAGTGAAATATTTGATTGGAAAATACAATTCGTCAATGGGAGGAACTGACCTTATGGATCAGAATATATCTAGGTACCGAGTAAAAAGTGGTGGTGATGTCTCTTTACATGGATGTTGGATGTAACTATTCAAAATGCTTGGTATGTTTATAATAGATCCAATGATCCTATGAAACAACTGGAATTTCGAATGTCTTGTAACATCATATCTTACAAAATATGGCATATAACCTAAAAGAGCTGGCAGGCCATCTTCTTCTTCATCCAGAGTAGTCAGAGATATCAGACACGACAAGATTGCTCATTTCCTGATATACATTCCAGATAAAAAAGGAGACGTTGTGTACGTGAGGGGTGCACTTCGCATATACGTACCATGTGTTCTAAGTGTAATGTGGGACTAAGCATTGAGTGCAACATGGATTTGCATGTACAATAATTAATTTGGTTGTTTTTTTTTCATTTACATAGTTTTGTGTTTATATTTTAGGTTTATAATATCGAATATTTTTTTATATTTTTGCTACCATATTTTCCTAGCGTTACATATACAGGGTTGGGATAAAGTATGGAACCAAGTAAATATCTTTTAAACGAAAAGAACGATATTTATGAAAATTTGCAGGTAAGTGCAATGGAACAAAATGCATCTGATGTACATTTTTTTGTTAATACTTCCGGTTAAACCGGAGATGTCATCAACTTCTTTAATTTAGATGGGACACCCTATATATTTTTACAGATTTTGAAAGAGCTTGTTATTTTGAATTCATACATACTGAGTTTAGTGTAAAAAAATTTGTAAAAACGAGGAAAACTCACTGTTAGTTGTACAATAGGTGTACATTTCATTATTTTAGAATAATCAGAAACAAAATTACTTCAAATGTTCAAAATGCTCGCCGTTTACTTGCTGACAATATGCCATCCTATTAACAAATTCTTGAGTCACTCTTTCCAAGACTTCTCCACGTATTAGTTCACATTCATCAATAATTCTTTGTCTCAAATCCTGTAAGTTAGTTGGTCGTATAACGTGAACACGTGATTTTAGATAACCCCAAAGAAAAAATCTAACGGGCTAAGATCCGGAGAACGAGCAGGCCACTCAATGAATCCTCTACGTCCAATCCATCGATTTGGAGAATTCGCATCCAGAAAATCCCTAACCCGTTTATCATAGTGGGGAGGTGCTCCATCTTGTTGAAACCAAACATTTTGTGGTAATTGCCCATTCTGTCAAAGTGTAGGAATAATTTCGTTATTTAGTAGATCCAAATACTTGTCACCATTCAAGTTTCCGTCGATAAAAAATGGGCCTATAAGTCTATTTTCGACAATTCCCATCCAAACATTTAACTTCTGTGGATGCTGGGTATGTGCTTCATGAATCCAATGAGGATTCTCATTTGACCAATACATTGAGTTTTGGCGATTAACTGTTCCATTTAAACAAAAAGTTGCCTCATCGGAAAAAACTATGTTAGAAGCAAAATTATCGTCGACATTACAGATGTCCATTAGCCGTTCGCAAAATTCTAGCCGTCGGTCAAAATCATCGTCTGACAATTCTTGAACCAACTGTACCTTATACGGATGATACTTTTCACTTTTTAATATCTTTCCTACAGAACGTCGACTAATACCATGGTTTAGTGCCAAATTTGTGGTGGAAGTTTGAGGTGATTCTTCTAAATCGATTGCAATATTTTGTTTAACAGTTTCGTTCGTTGCAGTCCACGGTCTTCCAGGATTTAGCAAATGTTTTACCATCCCAGTTGTATTAAAACGTTGTAATGTTTTAGTTACTGTTGAGCGTGATATCGGATTTCTCTCCGGATGCAAATTATTAAAAATATGACACATTTCTTCATGAGTTCTAACACGATCACCATAACCGATCATCATTAAAATTTCAATACGCTCTTTTTCACTTAATTGAACCATTCTAAATTGTAAAATTTATTTCCGCTAATTAGAATTTGGCACTTGGAGAACAAAAGACGTACTAAACAGTACTCGTTTATTTATTACTATGCATACAAACAACATCAATTAGTTTATCTAAATAGTTTTTTGCTCTAATGCAAAAAACTCAAAGGAGGTTGATTAAAGTGCTATATTTCTCGTTTTTACAAATTTTTTTACACTAAACTCAGTATGTATGAATTCAAAATAACAAGCTTTTTCAAAATCTGTAAAAATATATAAGGTATCCCATTTAAATTAAAGAAGTTGATGGCATCTCCGGTTGAACCGGAAGTATATTATTAACAAAAAAATGTACATCAGATGCATTTTGTTCCATTGCACTTACCTGCAAATTTTCATAAATATCGTTCTTTTCGTTTAAAAGATATTTACTTGGTTCCATACTTTATCCCAACCCTGTATGTAACGTCAATTATCTCAGGGAACAAAAATAAACTATTTAAAAACCTTCTCTTGACTACATCAAATCAAAAAAATTCTAAAAAATAGTAATTCAGGAACTTAAGGGTATATCTAAGCAGTCAAACACTGAAAATACAGAGACCTTCAAAAGTTTGACACATTTTCAAAAATGGCTATATCATGAACCACTCATTTGATTTTTAATATTTCTTTTGTAAGTCAATTGTGTCAATTTTGATGTAGAATTAAATTTGAAAATATACGGGGGTACATAAATGTTAAGATGTTTTTTACCCGAAATTTGAAACCCTGTAGGATTTAGCAGCTACAAAAGGAGGTGTCACCTGGTGCCAAAATGTAGCAGCATGTGGTTCCAGAGATAGTCGATAGGATTGAGATGAGGGCTGCAAGCCTAGCCAAATCATTCGTTGAGAATTGTTGCATAGGGCAAATGAATTTGAAGGATTTACTTTAAAAACGTTTAACAAAAAACCAAAATGTCCCTAAAGCATGGTGCTACATTTTGGCCACAGCTGACACATTCTACTACAGCTCCTACTTCTTATAGGGTGTTTCACAGTTCAGGTAAAAAACATCTTCACATTTATGCACCCTGTATATTCTCAAATTAAACTCTACATCAAAATTTTAACCACAGTACTGCTACAGAATAGTTAACCTACAGTTCACAAAAGAAATCATAAAAATCAATTGAGTGATGGTACCTGTATATATTTTTATCTCGAAAATTATGTAATTGTTAGTGTTACTTTTCGAATGGAAAATATTTAATTTCAAAATTGTAAATGTTAATTATCATTAGGTACAGTGGCTTTTTTTCCAAAATAGGTAATTAACTTCTTCAACTTGAGCAAACAAATTCATAAGAAAGCGATAATAAATTGGTTGTTTCAATTTAGTAGTGTTTTACTGACAGTACAAGCCGGATAATTGATTAGGTCTTTTTCACTAAATCAGGTGTTGCATCCGTGGCTTATTGTATAAATTTTAGTTAATTACTTCTATCTTCTGAAACCTCCAAGCAACATAGGCGTACCGTACGACGTGTTAACTTTCTTTTTCATTTAAATACAACTTAAACTGTTAGTAAATGAATTATAGGTAACTTTTGGAGGGTGAATTTGTTAAACAACATTTAACATACAGCTGGTACAACATAAATCCCATTGGACGTTATTTTATTTTTTTATTGAACTTTATTAGCAATCAGAACTATACATTCCAGGGGCTAATGTGATGACATAAGGACTAGTTTTTCTAGTTCTTCCATGACATGATAGAGCCTTCTCCAGAGAGGAGGCTCGTTTAATAGTTATTCAAATCAATAGGCCAGTTCCTCTTGAGTCTTCTATGGCTTTGTTGTTCTAGTAGTGGGTGCAGGAGTGTGTTTGTATGGTTTTGAAGTTTGGTGTGGTGTTGTTTGCTTTTATCTTTGATGACATCCATGACCATTGGCACGTTGAGGTCTTCATGAAGAGTTTGATTCGACACATACCAGGGAGCATTAGTGATCATGCTTAGAATTTTTGACTGACTTCTCTGGATTATTGCCAAATTAGACTTGCTTGCACAACCCCAAAGTTCTATGCCGTACGTCCATATTGGTTTAATAATTGTTTTATAGAGCAGAACTTTGTTTTCTAGTGATAACTTGGATCCTCTTCCAATTAGCCACTGCATTTCTTTAACTTTTAAATCTACTTGTTTTAATAAGTGAAATTTGTTTGTTGGGCTTTGGTACAACAAAGTATTCATAAATTATTACTTATTTACGACCAAATTTTATAATTTCATATTTATACTTAATATTGAGTAAATTCCTTTGCGATTGAAAGTTGGTGGCGTCCAACATTATAACAATTAACCATTCCATTCTAACGCTGGAGAAATAATAAAATATATTATTATTTAAAATTAAAACTAGAAATATTTGCATCCGTCCATGGCTAAGATCTTATTTCTAAAATTAAATAATGATAATAATTCAGTCATTCGATAATTTACTATGAACTTTGAACTACAATAAAGGTTTGTGATGACCGTGGGAAAAATAAACCGTTTAGGTACTATTTCAAGTAAGAACTTAATCACTGATGGCGATATATGCAAATGAAGAAACTATTTTTATAAATTTTGTCTGGTTTTTTATTGACTTTTACTTTCGTTCTAACAAACCAGTTTCTAGTTGAGAAGCGCCGACTGACAAACGACTATCTTTACCTAAAATGTGGTAATTGTAATTCCTATGTTAATGCAACACTATTCGGTATTAAAATTGCTAAAATGGCATTGCTTAGATTAGAATTTTATGTCTTGAATACTCTAATTTGGAATTTATTTCTGGTTTTCTGAACATATTGATTTTTATCTACCAATTGAGTAAAATGAAATAAAATATTTTGTCTTACACGTCAGAATAGGGTTTCACACTTATACTCTATTTGAAAAAGGCAGAGAGCAATAAACCCTTGTTTAGGGTTGGGTAGGCAAATGAAAGAATAAAGATTTGAATTATAATGTAAATCGTTTTAAAATTCTGGAGTTTCAGTTGCCCACCCAGTAAGGGTTTTGCATGTTGAATTAGGTTTTATTACTCTCTGACTATTTCAAAAAGACTGCAGTCTATTTTCCAATATGGATCACCTTGTATGTCTACTTTCGCCCTTTCCTCTTATTTTTTTTTAGTAGCAAGACTTGTCCGACTTTTTAAAAACCACCACTCTCTGTACATTAAAAGTAACCAACTGGCAATTTTCTACCAGTCAATAAAAATATTTTCAACATAACCACAATGTTAACATTAACTGTCCGATATCCTCGCAAATCTCAACTAGTTTCTTGTCAATTCCGTTGTCATCACGAGACATTGAAATCTAGTGTAAGGAAAAGAATAGATGGTGGTTGTGCTTGTGCACACAAGCTGATAAAACTAGGAGCGAGGTAGCCAATCACCATTAATCAATCGTTACAGGTGTCCATTGTTACAAGTTGTTACGTTATTCCTTCCACTCTGGAGAAGAGACAGAATTTGATACCTAATTCTAATAGCGTGAAAATGTCGATTAAGAAGATATAATTTGACAGTTCCTTACTATGACGCTTCAGAGTATCGATTGTCTATTGTTTTAAACATATTTCGAGAAAACAGTTGAAGGAAATACATATTTAAAATTTATTATTTCTGATATTAAGAATGCGTTGAACTGGGAATGGTTCCAAGGATCTTATAGGTATCGAGAGGTACAAGAAGTAGAACGCTACAGGGAAGAATTAACAAAAGAGATCCTAGTAGAAGACGAATATCCTGGCTCATCCGATATCTGGTTTTTAGCTGAATGTTTTTGGTTACCACCAATAAAATCAGGAAGGTCATGCTAATCGCCAGCGTCCAAAGCGGATAGATTCATAAAGAAGAAGGAAGAGAAATTGATCTCAATGCTTATTGTCATTTACTCTGATTTTTAATGGTCTAGATCAGGGGTTGCCAACCGGTGGTACGCGTACCTCTGGTGGTACGCGGGAACGTTTCAGACGGTACGCGTGAGTGATGTGAGCAACATGCTATTAATAACTGCTGTCTGCTTGTCTCTGCAGGAGTGGAGGAGTGACGGGGCCGGGGGCGGGGTGACGAGAGCTGTCTTACCCCTGTTTCCCCACGGCCCCCACGGTGAAAGTTATTAACTTCATAAAGGCTAGGGCTCTAAACATAAGATTATTCTCCTGGATGTGTGAAGAAATGGGTGGCAAGTTCTAAACTTTACTCCTGCATACAGAAGTGAGGTGGTTATCTCGGAGAAAAATTTTGAACCGTCTTTTTGAACTGAGATCAGAAGTTTTTATGTTTTTAAGTGAAAAAAAAGGTGAGTGGTCGTTGAACCGCCGACAGAAGCTTGCTTCTTATGCACAAAAGAATAACCATTTTTCGTGAATTTTTCACCATTTTTCGAAAATTTTGACAATTTTTGACATTTTTTGACGAATTTTGACAATTATTGACCGTCTTTGACAATTATTGACCATTTTTCAAAAATTTCAACATATTTGGCAATTATTGACCTTTTTTTAAATCTTGGCAATTTTTGACCACTTTTTTCAAATTTTAACAATTATTGACCATTTTTGACAATTATTGACCAATTTTGACAGTTTTGACAATTATTGATCATTTTTGACAATTTTTAAAAAATTTTGACCATTTTTCCAAATATTAACAATTATTGACCATTTTTGACAATTTTTGAGAGGTTCTGACAATTATTGACTATTTTTGACTATTTTTGACCATTTTTGACCATTTTTGACCATTTTTGGCCATTTTTGACCATTTTTGACAATTTTTCGAAAAATTTGACCATTTTTCAGAAATTTTGACAATTATTGACCATTTTTCCAAATTTTTGACAATTTTTGAAAATATTTGGCAATTATTAACCATTTCTTCAAAATTTTGACAGTTTTTGACGATTTTTCCAAATTCTTGACAATTTTTGACCATATTTAAAATTTTTTTACAATTTTTCAAAAATTTTAATAATTATTGACAGTTTTTGACGAATTTTGACAATTCTTGACCGTCTTTGACAATTATTGACAATTTTCCAAAAATTTTAATATATTTGGCAATTATTGACTATTTTTTTCAAAATTTTGACAATTTTTGACCATTTTTCAAAATTTTAACAATTATTGATCCTTTTGGAACATTTTTGACAATTTTTGACGAATTTTGATTGGTTTTGACAATTATTATTGACCGTCTTTGACAATTATTGACCATTTTTGACAATTTTTCAAAAATTTCAAACATATTTCAAAATTTTTGACAATTATTGACCATTTTTGACAGTTATTGACAATTATTGACAGTTTTTGACAATTATTGACCATTTTTGACAATTAACCATTTTTTAAAAATTTTTACAGTTTTTGACAATTTTTGATCATGTTTCCAAATTTTTGACCATATTTAAAAATATTTGACAATTTTTCAAAAATTTTAACATATTTGGCAATTATTAACCAATTTTTCAAAATTTTGACAATTTTTGACCATTTTTGACCATTTTTGACAATTTTTCACACCTATTGGTGTGCGAGCTCAGTGCGGCAAGAGAGATTGCGCACAGTCGCTTGAATGAGTTATCGCGTGACGAACGCTTTTTCGTAACATCACACGTTTCATGAGTTCTCAAAAGTGCAGCTTCAAAAAGCATGATATGAAAAAAGTTGTTTGCTTATGAAGAATGGTTGTCAAGATTGGCTTAACTAGTCGACATTTGTGACAAACTCAACACACTGAACTTGGGACTTCAGGGACCAAACACAACAGCCTTCACAGCCAGTGACAAAATAGACTACTTCAAGAGAAAGGTGGTCCTGTTTTGTTCACAAATACAAGATGTCCAATACATTGTCCTCTTGGAAGGCATTCAAAAAAGCTTTAAGAAGTATTTCTATGAAGATTATTCAAAAGTGGACTGGATCAGAAATCCTTTTTCGGGAACCTCACCAAATGAATTGGAACTAAAAGAAAGTTTTATCGATCTTACAGAAAATATTTCCATGAAATATTATTTTAAAGAGAAATCTTCAATTAACTTCTGGATCGTATGTAAAACCGAGTACCCTTTGATGTTCCGGCAAGCTCTGCTATTTTTGATGCTACTTGTTACGAGTTACTTGTGCGAGAGTGGATTTTCTGAACTCTTGTACATGAAAAATAAACATAGAAGCAGAATAAGTGTTGAAGAGGACTTAATAGTGAAGATAAGTTCCATTTCTCCTAATGTTGATATTTTAATCACAGGCAAACAACAACGAGTTTCGCACTAAAGACTATAAAAGAATATTTTGCATGATGATTAATTTTTTGCTGTTACAAATAAACAAATATGTAACCATTAAATATGATGTTTTGTCGGGAATTTAATTCAAAAAGCCTTTGAACACTTTTAGAAGAGTAAATATTATACGTTTATTAAAATATTTAGGTCTGGTGGTATGCCAAAATTTCACAAAAAGTCAAGTGGTACGCAGGTGCAAAAAGGTTGGGAACCCCTGGTCTAGATGAAGAAAACTGGTAACAATCATAGGTTATTTGATATATGCAGATTCTGCAATTATTTCTGATAAACCCTGTATATAAGGTAATGTTGAATTATTAAAAATAGTTCAACTTCCTCCATAAACTAAAAATTAATTGTTTCAGTATAATAATAATAATACTTTTTCTTTGTTACAGGAGAAACAACATCGCCAACCGACACTTTTGAACCAAATTCCTTACTCCACTCAACAACGAAGCCGATTCGTAGAAAAAGAATGGATCGAAGCATAAACAACAACGGTCCTATTTCAACACCACTATCAGCGTCTGCTGATTTTGTCCTCCACAATAACAATCACCTCAAGAACGAAAGACTGAGTCCGGGTACCCCAGATACATCGAGCAGATCCAGATCTGTGACGCCCAGTTCTGCATCACATCCTGACACACCTCCCGCCCAAGAAAATCCTTTACTAAGTGGACGAAATTACAGCGATTTCATGAGAAGTTTAGCAGCGAAATATAATAATACCAATCCAAATGAGTAAGTATTGTCTACACATAATTTCTCTGACTTTTCCCATTTTCTGCAGATGTACAGTGTCCAGTGATTAGGTCGGTCTTCAGGTCTTCAAATGCCTCGTACTCAGTTTCAATAACCTGGTTTTGAGTTCCTTGTCTACCTTGTTCAGTAAACTCTTTTTTTGGAGGAGACCGACCTTATGTCAACCTCCATTTGAATTGGCGTTCTTTGTCTAGTGAGTTCCGGAATTTCCCTCTCACGCAATCCTTTGGGATTCCGCAGAACGGTACCGAACCTATGAAGTCTCCTTTAGAGCCTTCTTTAGCCGTAATGTCCCGGTACCCATACTAGAGGCACTGTGTTATCTCTTGCCAGACTATTAAGGAATTCTTTACAGTTTTTACTATTTTGTTCGTCTATTTCGTATATTTTTTGACAAATAATGTATTTCTTTTCCAGTTATTTTAACGCTGCAAGAAATGGTTTTCCTCCGCCCATAGATCCTAGATTTAAGCCTGCATTTCCAAGTCTCCTTCCTATCAATTCACAGAACAAAGAAAATGATGTAAACAATAAAAGACCAGATTTTTCAGTGATAAACCCTTTCACAAGTGTAACAGGCGCCGCCATGTTTCCGCCCTTAATCGACATGTCAACGACGCAAACGTTGCTTGCGATGGTAAGAACCGCCAAAGAAGCTGAGCTACAGGTAAGAACTACCAACGAAAAACGTAGACCATTATGGGATGAAGTTCTCATTTTGGTTATTTTTCAGGGTTTATTGAAAAATGTAAAACGTCCAGATTCCTCGTCACCGCTTGATCTATCCGCCGCTGCGCCACCTCCGAAAAGGCCTCGAACAAAAACTCCTTCAGCGAGCAGTCCGACAGGTGCCGGTGGTTCTCTTCCGACAGTTCACAAAAGGTCAGAAAGTGAGAGTCCTAAATTACATGAAGATATCTCCAACTGGTCCGTTGAAGATGTGTGTAATTTCATCTCCAGTATTGACATTTGTGCAGAATATATTCAAGTAAGTTCAAATGTTTATTCAATTAAAAAAAACATATTATATATGTAGTATAGCGATCGTAAAACATATAGTAGCAAAGAAATTGAGGATTGGATCAGTTTCTATAATATTCTATCACTACTTTTTTCCTACCACTACTATATATATTTCAACGAATAAAAATACACTTTATATGTAACGATTTAAAGTTGCTATTGCTTTAATATATATTTAAATATTATTAATATTGTATAAGAGGAAACACTATTTTTATGACGTTTCAAGCAACAGAATATTATTGAGACGCAAATGCATCCATTAGTTCAGTTAGCATAATATTATCTGTTAAAACTAAACCAGTTTATAACTAACTAGTCCAGTTAATAAAGGATGAAAAGTAGGCAAATTGTACCAAAATCCTGCCGGTCCATGAATTTTCCGTGAAAGGTAGGGTTTGACTAGTAATTGAACATTCAGAAATTTCACACACCTCATCGCCATTTTGGGGGGGTATTCCCGGCCCCAAAGTTACAAAAATTGGTTTTCCGCCAATATCTCCTAGAATATGTCTTTTAGAGAATTTTTTTATTAGGAAAAAATGAAGATCAGGTCATTATCTACAAAAATGGTCGTCATGATTTTTTTCGCAACATTAATATTTTTCGCAAAAACCTATGTTGAAAAATCCATAATTTTGAGGTCCAGAAAAAAGTCTGTTTCTCGCACAACCAAAAAGGAGAAATTCCCAGCTTTAAAATGGCGTATCTTGGAAGACGATCCGATAATGTACAAACTTTTAGAAAGTGATTGTTTGCAAAATATTCTCAACCTTGAAAAATAGCAAACATTTGGAAATGCAAACACCAACTGAAAAATCAAGGGGCAAGAAAGATGGACAATAAAAATTTCTGAGATCAATAAAGACCTTTGAAGGACCCGTAATAACAAAAAATCGAGAGTAAATGTCTATTATTAAGAAAAATATGAGTAATTTCCCGACAAAAAAATATGCATTTTTACCCGAGATATTGAGTAAGTGCAAAGAACCCGCTCTTTTCGACTCCGGAGCGAGAGCTCAACATAAGGATCCGGCTTGAGGGCCATTATCTCGAAAACTATCGAGTTTTCGGCAAAAAACATGGGGACTATTTTTGTAGATAATGACCTGATCTCAATTTTTTCTTCATCTACAAATTCTCTAAATGCCATATTTTAGGAAATATTGGCGGAAAACCAATTTTTGGAACTTTGGGGCCGGGAATACCCCCCCATAATGGCGATGAAGTGTGTGAAAATGAAAATGTTCAATTACTAGTCAAACCCTACCCTTCACGGAAAATTCCTGGACCGGCAGGTATAATCGATTCTGGTACCATTCATTTACTGGACTAAACGTAGCCAATTGAATTCAAAATGACTTCATTCGATTTTATTTCGAACATTTGAGAACATTTAACTCCAGATTATTTATACATATGCCTTCATCAAATAGTATCGTTGCGCTCACAGTGTGTTAAGTTTGAAAAAGCTGAGAATAATAATAATTTTTTTTACAATCAATAATAAAAGTGACGTTTTCAATCGATTTTCGTACATAAAATATGTATTTGTTAATAGTAGTTTGTGCAACTAGTGTGGATATGATGGCCATATCGCACGAGGACGAAGTTTGAGCACGACGCCGTAGGCGGAGTGCTCAATCGTCCGAGAGCGATATGGATAATCCACACGAGTCGAACAGTATATTTTTTCTACGACCCACTTAAGATATAACTTCAAATTAAAATTTTTTAATAATTTTACTATTATTATTATTTTATTATTATTTAGAAATGAAATTAAAATTAAAAAAAAATTCCCAACGGGGAATCGAACTCTGATCTACCGCGTGAGAGGCTGGGATACTTACCACTGGACTACCGATGAATACATTAATCATCTATCTATAACGTCAAATGTATTACATAAAAACTGACATTTGTCAGGAGTACCCTTAAATATTCAATTTATTATGTTTCTATACGTTATACGTCTCCTTTGCGGCTAAGCGAATATCTGGTGGAAAATTATTTATTGATTCATCACTGAAATCACTCATTTTTACTAATATTTTTCTTAAAAACTATAGAAATATTTTGACAAGTTATTTTGACGTTTCTATGAAATTGAAAAAAGATTAGTTGGCGGGTACTAAACGCAAATGCTGATTGGTGGATTTCATATACGTTCTAGGATGTATATGAAATCATATCCGTTTAGTTAACCAGAATGGCCTACATTTACAATCTGTAAATTGTGCAGAAAATGGATAATATTCATGTGGGTGTAGAAAAAGTAGTTTTTTTAACGCTAATTTTAAAAAATTTCCGCTAATGGCTCTGCTGATTGCACTCATCTGACATTCTACTTAGCGTTTTGTCATCATGACAAACATAAACATTGAAATCAACGCCATTTTTAGTCCATTTAGAGCAACCTAAATAACACATTTTTTGGTTTTTGCATGCACGTAGAAAAAATATTGTATGCAACATATGCATAAAGTGTCTTTTTTTCACTCATGGAATTGACGCAATTTTTCCATTCGTGAAAAAAGCACCACTTTATGCACTTGTTGCATGAATAACTATTAGAGTTTATGATTTTTAAGGGCCACTTGTATAAACTGTGGTTACTATTAGATCAAATTTGACCGATTGGTCAAGTCTTAAGGTTAGTCGCTCCATTATTGTCTTCTCTCTGATTCTCTCAAGCGTTCAATTATATGTTCCCGGAAGTGAACTAGCTTTCTTGGAATCGCTCTCGGGAATACTGCCTCCCCAGGTACTGAAGAATACGGATCCAGGAGAGGTGCACATATCCCGGAGCCCTATTTTCATAGTTTAAAATTTTTAATGATGGAGATATAAAGTTTCGTAAGCTGGGACGTTTTTAATGATAGTTTCCTCCTTATTGAAAATCATTTTTTTAACCCTTATGTGGCTGAAGGTGGTACCCAGGTACTTTTAAGACGTACAAATTGAATATTTGAAGTCCAATCAAGTCGAGCTTCTAGGACATCTTCAAGTAGATTATTTTGTATACAATTTGAAAATTTTAGACATTAGGGGTATACAGAACCCGATTTTTTTTTGCATTGGTCCTGGTGGACGGTGTTACCGGGGTACCACTGAGTAAATAACACAAAAAAAAAACAGTAAAAAAAGGCAATACTTGGAATATATTTTATTGTATTCATTGCGATATTCACAAAAGAATCTCACAAAATATCGAAGGAGATTAAAAATAATCATTTATCCTTGCATTCAAGGCAATGTACTGTTTGATCCGTGTGTTGGAGACATACAGGTTTCTCACAAATGGTGCACATCTTGCAAGTTTTTCTTTTCAGTTTATCGTCTCCGCGATAGCACATTTTGCATATACTTTTCACTGAAATGCGCCCAGAAGAATCTCTATTTCTGATGGTGAGTTCTTATTGAAATCATAATACACATCGTTGGCTTTGCGATTTGATTCCATTTGTAACCGTAAGAGGGGCCAGCTTGAAGGGCTCCGGTTAGAGACTCCTCTCAAGGGTGATTCGACCCCAAGTTTATGTCGCACAAGTATTACAGGAAGGTTGTGAAAATTGAGGGCGCCACTACCTTTTTGACGTCGATAAAAATACTAATGAAAAAACTAAGGCGGAAAAGGTAGAAACGTCTCGTAAAATTTAAATAAAAGTAATAATAAAAAAAGTGACTTAAAATTACCCCGGGCGATATCTCCCTCAACTTTTATAGTTGAGGATTTAGAAAAGAATAAAAAATTAGATTTAAAACAAATTTATATTTCATTCTGCCACAGGAAATGAAAAAAATTTAGGAGAATTTGTACTTAGATACTTAGCTTATGAATAGGTTGTTTCCTGAAGAAGGTAGGTAGGTCTTGCCTCTACGAAGTGTTGAGAAGATCTCGAAGAAGATAGGTAGATAGTCTTGATTTGTACTGCTGTGTCCTGGTCTAGGGCGGTATCCTGGGGTTATATCCTTACCTAGGGCTTAAATTCTTGCCTATATAATAGGGTTGGGGTTATATCCTAGAGTTGGGGTTTTATCCTCGGGGCTGTGCTCACCACAGCAAAATTATTAAGATACGAAAGGTATAAAACGATAAAAAAATGAGGTCTTTCCTCGGAGAGAGTCGGTAACGGAAAGGGGTGTCCCTCGTGGCGTTGGAAAAAATGGAAGCGTCCGTTGGCAGACGTCAATAGTCTTATGGTCAGGGTTGAAATTTGAGATCACAGAACTATAATTGGAAGTGGCTAATGAGACGACGAGCGGTAATTAAAATGATTTATTCTATAAAATTGAAACAGGTCGATAGACATGTTACACATTGATTGATTTCATTTCGGGTGTCACTAAATGTATCGGTGCGAGTATACAAAGATGTTGCACGACTTGGGCCACCTGAAATTTACAAATAGGAAATTAGCATCAGAATTGGGAGGGAAAATAGTCATTTTCTACTATACTGTCTCAGACAGAATTCTATTACACACCTGACTCTCGAATGATATTATACGATCGGGTTTGAGATGATGGTATTGGTGTCTTATTCCAGATAGTTGAATCCCGACTATTATACACATCAGCTGGTGGTGGCGCTATTGTATTTTCTGCCTCTGTGATCAGCTCCTTCCCTTCGTCGCTGTCAAACTCCACTTCTCTCTCGATAGGAACCCTCTCGCCTCTGCTAACACATATGCGACACACATCACGACTCACAGTGGTACCCGGGTACCATCTCCCGCCATTTACGTTACATTATTTGTGCCGCCACATTAGGGTTAAATTACTCAAACATTAATAGTTTTTGAATTATTAGCGAGTTGCTGAATGCCTGATTTTTTTCATCTTAATTAGTTAATAACAATTGCATTGCTATTTGTATAATTTTGGAAAATCACGCTTGGGTGAACCCCTAAGTAAACGTATTTGGAATCAAGTAGAATAAATTATAATCCGATCCTGTATTGGCTGGTAGTGATTGTGCAGTGCTGAAGAAGTCGCTTTTCAAAAGGCTGGTGGTCACGTTCCGGGTCTTTCGTTTTTACCACCGTGTCACGTACAAGAGTTTACGCGAGAACACATCTGTACCATTGTACCAGCGTGAAACATCTATAAATGACTTTTATTTCAATGAAGATCTCTTTGAATTATTGGAGTATTCCGATCACTCGTGACCGCTATTGTATCGGATCTAATCGCTTTGGTCGGTTTGAGAATATCGGAACGTATTTCGTTCATGCAATGACATTACGAAATATTCGATTATGTGGAAAATAATTTGTATAGTTCGATGTACCGCAGACGATATTGAAACTTCAAAAGAAGATATTGATGAACGTTTTCGGTTGTAAACATGCGTACAAAAAAAATTAGATCTGATGAAAAACGTACAATAGCTAGAAGGTGAGTTAATACAATCGTTGCCAACGGAATTTATATAAAAAGACGTGGAGATGATATCGGAGTTGGTTAGGAAAGCGGCTCAGAGGAGACTTGAAATAAATTGAACACTTTTAATGAAAGGAAATTGAGGACAACTGAAGATAATATATGTGGCAGGATTTTGAAAAATAAGCGTTATCTTAACAATAAAAAAATAAGAACAATTTAAACAAACTAACAAATAGAAACACGAAGAGATGCGGAGGGAAAAAGGTTACGAATCAACCTAGGAAAAAAAATGAAATATAACCCAAAGTTTAAGGCAGAGACAAAGTAGCAGGAGGTTTAGTTTGGTTTGCACAAAATGAGAAAAGTTGGTATATATATAATGAAACACCTACTCACATACTTTGCTTCTGTAAGGACTTATACGGAAGTACTTTGGAGAGGAAATAATACAACCATTACAACTATTCAAAACCCCCCCAGTTAAAATAGTGGCCAATATAGAAGACACGAAGCTTCTAGAATGGAAGTAGATAACATGGGAAATGGTACAAAGATTCAGTTCAAGTGCCAGGGCTGTTGAGAACAGCCCAAACGAATGAACTGCACTGCACTGCAACAATACTGTCCATTGCGACTCACTTCGAGTTAAATACTCATTCAAGCTCAATGTTAACAAGAAACTAGATAAATACGACACTCGGTGTTTTCGACCAGCCCTATTTTGCCTAAATGATAGTTCAGCCTGCAGTATCCATCCTCATCTCTTCCCTGTCCATGTTTATCAAGGCTTCTGCTTTAAGTTTTGAATTTCCTTTGTTAAATGCCTTGACTTGATTTAAGCATGGTATCTCATTCTAGTAGTAGGAAGTAAACATATTTGGAGATATTAAAAATATAAAAAAGGAAGAGAAGCCAGCAGTTCGTTGTGTTGAGGATAGTTGGAGACATATAGATAAAAATATAACTAAAAATGTCTAAGGGCGGGTTGTATCGCAATTGGTTAACTCACTGGTTACAAAACAAATGGTTAACTTTTAACCAGGTGTAGAGTTGTCGTGTAGATAGTTGACATTTTTGTTGTGTTGGTAGAAATGACAACTAAGTTCATGTTATACTTTGATGTTGTTTGTCGATGGTGATATCGACATATTGCTTATTTTCTCTTCGAGCTGGTTAGTGATTCAGTAGTCGATTGTGATTATCCCTACACTATAAACAAATGTCAATACATCAAACTATACAAAACGCCAATAAAATAACCGTTCTGTGACACAACATGAGATCGACCAGCCGATATCAAGTAGTTAGAAAACCTAGTCTTAACCAAGGTATAACCACTTGTTAGCAGTCGATACAACGACCTATCACGGTGTAACCAGTGGTTAGCGTTAATTAACCGGTAACCAACTGCGTACAACCCGCCCTAAGTGAGTCTTCCATGGAATAGTCTGGAAATTAAAAGTAGTAACATAAAATATTAATTGCAGTCTATCAACATTGGTAGCGGATTGAATAGTTGGCCTTCAGTCTGTCAATTTACAGTTGCAAAAGCATATTATATGATTTGGACAATAATTTATGATGACTTTTTAAGAGCTAATCAAAATTATATAGTTTAAACTCCGTTGAATTTTTTTCCAGTTCCACTTTTTGCTTGAATATTATATATATTTTTAATTCTAATTTATTTCGCTGGAAATATTTACTGTTGAAGAAAAATAATTTATAATTGAATAACAGAATGAGAAGCATAAAAATAATAACTTTAATTTAGAAATCTTTTGGTTAAAACCAAAAATTAAAAAAAGTTTTTCAAGACAACAGAAATAAATATTTTTATTTCACAAAACTTAAAACTCGAAAAAAAGTTTTGATATTAAATAAAGTAAGGGTTGATGATTTCAATCCCTTATAATGTTGACAGAATACCAGTGGATAGTTATTGCGAGTGCTCGGAGATGACAAAATTTCAAGTTTCTATCTTCACATAAATTTGAAAAAAATAAAAACTCAAATTTAGTCAGCACATTTTAGGAGTGATATCTCGGGAGGGGGTGGTCTGACGAAATTTTGTTATAGGAAAGACCCATTATACTTTTATACAGGCCATCACCTCCCCTTTTTCGCATGAATAGAGAAACATCCTGCATATATATATGTTTAGATCTTGTGTTAACTTATCAATTTTAACAATATTGGTAAAGCCAAGTACTGTTCAAATAGTTATTTGTGTATTTAGAGCGTAAAGTAACAGTAACTTTATGCTCGAAAAATACACAGAATTTTTTCTAAAGTCGCCCTTTTAATAATTAAAACAGTTTTTTATATTATCTTAGGTTATAATAGGAGTGCTAGAATAATCGTCATTTTCGCTATTCATCATGATTAACCTCAAAAAGATCTACTGAGTAGGGATAATAAAAAATATTCGATTTTTATATTATACCATTTTTCAAAATTTTGACAATTTTTAACAATAATTGTCCATTTTTGACCATTTTTGATGGTTTTTGACAATAATAGGCCATTTTTCAAAATTATTGTCCATTAATGATAGATTTGACAAGTATCGACTATTTTTCATAATCTTAACAATTTTTGACAATTATTGATCAATTTTGAAAATAATTGCCCATTTTTGACAGTTTTTAAAAAAAAATTTACAATTATTGACCATTTTTGATAATTATTGACAATTGTGGACCATTTTTGACCATATTTCAAAAACTTTAACAATTATTAAGTATTTTTCAAAATTTTGACAATTTTTAACAATAATTGTCCATTTTTGATAGTTTTTGACAATTATAGGCCATTTTTCAAAATTATTGACCATTTTTGATAGTTTTTGACAATTATCGACCATTTTTCAAAATTTCACAATTTTTGATCAATTTTGACAATAATTGCCCATTTTTGACAGTTTTAAAAAAAAATTGACAATTATTGACCATTTTTGATAATTATTGATAATTATGGACCATCTTTCCAAATTTTTTAATATTTTTGACAATTATTGACCATTTTTGACCATATTTCAAAAACTTTAACAATTTTTGACAATTATCAACTATTTTTCAAAATTTTGACAATTTTTCACAATAATTGACCATTTTTGACAATTTTTGATAGTTTTTGACAATTTTTCAAAATTATTGACCATTTTTGATAGTTTTTGACAATTATCGACCATTTTTCAAAATTTTAACAATTTTTGACAATTATCGACCAATTTTGACAATAGTTTTCCATTTTTGACAGTTTTTGGCTATTTTTGACCATTTTTGATAGTTTTTGACAATTATTGACCATTTTCGAAAATTTTTGATCATTTTTCAAAAAAATTTCAAAATTTTTGACAATTGACCATTCTTGACAATTTTTGAAAATGTTTGACCATTTTCCAATTTTTTTTAAAGTTTTTGACAATTATCGACCATTTTTGACAATGATTGACCATTTTTCAAAATTTTTGACAATTTCTAAAAAATTTCAACAATTGTTCAAAATTTTTGACCATTTTTCAAAATGTTAACAATTTTTGACAATTATTGACCAATTTTGACAATAATTGTCCATTTTTGACAGTTTTTAAAAATAATTGACAATTATGGACCATTTTTGACCATATTTCAAAAACTTCAACAAATTTTGACAATTATCAACTATTTTTTAAAATTTTGACAATTTTTAACTATTTTTGATAGTTTTTGACAATTTTTAAAAATTATTGACCATTTTAGATAGTTTTTGAGAATTATCGACCATTTTTTAAAATTTTTGACCATTTTTGACAATTATTGACCATTTTTGAAAATTTTCACCACTTTTCAAAAAAAATTTAAAATTTTGGACAATTGACCATTTTTGACAATTTTTGAAAATGTTTGACCATTTTTCAAATTTTTTAAAAAGTTTTTGTACAATTATCGACCATTTTTGACAATTATTGATCATTTTTGACAATTTTTAACAATTATTGACCATTTTTAACAGTTTTTGACAATAATTTTCAATTTTTGACCATTTTTCAAAATTTTTGACAATTTTCATATAATTTTGTTTAATTTTTAATCTGATAAATTGTTAATTATTCACCAATTGAGTTAATTCGAAGGGCGTGGTTTGATTAGATAAGCGAGCGAAAAAGATTCCTTTTTTGCGCTAGAGCGTAAAGAAACAATCCTCGGCATTTGTCTACTTTACGATTTCATTTGAATATAGTAATTAGTCATTTTACGCGTGACTGTAGAAAAACTCCTTTTTACTTATCTTGTACGCTATATTCCACCCAACACACTTTACACTAAAATGACTCTGTGTTCATATCAACATTAAAAACAAGAATTATTTTTTCATATAATATAATAATAATATTTATTAATCCCTTAAGACGTTCATACAAATGTAAAGGATAAGTCAAAAGTGATAGGCGACATTATTAAATTGGTGAAATAGTATATAAAATAAAGTAGACATATAAAAAATAAAATATTCAAGTAAAAAAACAGATAAAAATGGTTCACAGAGAATCTATAAGGAATTATTTGACTGAATAGTAGTATTTAGTTATTAATAAATTTTTAATTTCCTTTTTGTATCTGCTGAAAGAGACAATATCCTGGAATTCATGAGGTAATTTATCGTATACCTAACTTCATTCCCATACATTCAAAACTATTTTCTAATTTTGAAGTTTTACAGTGGGGTATTCGAAGGGCGTTTGAATGTCTTATATAGTAATCATGTCCATACGATTTAGTTTCAAAATTAGTGAAATTTTCTTTCAGAAATAGAAGAGTACGATAAATAGAAACACTATAGAATGACAATATCTTGTGTTTTATGAACGTGGGTTTACAAGTTTCCCTAACTTGTAGCCCAAATATTTTCCGAATAATTTTTTTTTGAGTTACAAAAATTCTGTTGCTGTCAATAGAATTTCCCCAGAGTCAGATGTTGTAACTTAGATCCTTTATTCTAGAAATGGCATAGAAAGATTTATTAAGCTTTGTGTTAACGTCAACAATCCAACTCAAACTGTAATCTATATATAAACCTAGAAATTTTGTTGATGGAACTGATGTAATAAGTAAATCATCAAATTCAAATGATAATGGAAATACATTTTTAAGGACATGTTGGGAATTAAATTATACAAATTGAGTCTTATCAACGTTAACCATTAAACGATTTGCTCTCGACCAATTTATAAATGATTCAAAAACAACTTCAAATGATGACATTAGTTCCTCGTGACAGGATGCCGAGATCGCTAGTGCAGTGTCATCTGCATAGATAGTCAAAATAAGAGGTTTAATGTGATCAGGAAGATCATTAATAAAAAGAATAAATATTAGCGGTCCCAAAACAGATCCCTGAAGGACTCCTTTATCAATGTTGCTTTAAGAACAATGTAGGTAAATGGGTCTATTTTTATATTAAATTCTTGAGAGTACTTTTCTTGTAGTATCTGCGCCGAGGTGCTAATTCTTCGAATGTAGTATGTTTTCAAGCTTATAATCTCTTATCAATAAAAACTGCGAAAACTGTCGCCAACAGGAAGCTTTGGAGACACACGTATTTGGAGATATATTCTCCGACCTGCCTTTTTAATTTCTGCAATGGATTGTGTTCCAAATCTGTTTTTTTCTTCAGAAACACTCATTTTTGAACTGAACTAATCTGACGTTTTCTAACAGGAAATGACACAATGACATTTTAAACAAATATCAGAACCATGGTAGCAAAATTTGCTTTGATCAACGCACTTTGAAAGAATTAAAATTTTGTCGTTGTAAAAATCACATGTGAAAAACACTCTTGTGAAGTAGTCAATATTATTTACTCTTTCGTATAATATTCTACTTTAGTTACTTAAAATATGAATATACTTGATGTGGAGAAAAAAAACCTGCAAAACCTGATTCCAACCGCCTCTGCAAATTTTGCATCTTATTTACACCCATCGAGTTTCGCTGCATGAGAAAATAATTACATTCATAATTGGTCATTATTAACCAGATCAACTATGACTTCCTGATTCTAAGACTACAAGTCACAGAGCTTGGAACTGAGATGCGTAATTTCATCTCATGGTTTACAACGTCCGTTTTTATATTAACTGTGGGAAAGATGGTCAACGAGATCCGTGTGAATTGTAGCAGATATTTCTGAATTAAAAATTAAACCTACTAACGGCAGATGAAAAAAAAAACAAACAAATCAAATAGTTGTGGTTGACTTCTGTTCGTTTTGGTTACGTGAAAAATCTAGTAATCTAGTATTAGCGTGTTATAAACCAGAACATTAACTGAAGTATATAAAAGAGTAGAAGATTACTTTGTCAAAAGTGGTTTGTTCAGTTATAGTCGATGTATACAGAGCATTTCAATGAAAACTATCTACCCCACACAATTCTGAAGGCGTCTCTTTTAAGAAAAAATGAAAAAACACGTCAAAAATCATATGAAGGGGGACGTCTTTTTGCTCATATGTAGACGTTATAACTTTAACCCTCTACCCCTATGGTCAAAACTCCCAATTTTTTAAATGGAGCACCCTATACATTATTGCATTGTTGGATTCTCCTCTACAAGAGGATTATAAAATTGTATTTTAATTTTTAAAAGTGTTTCATTCAAAGTTTGAATTGTATCATTTGGAGATCTATTCGTTTTAATAGTTTCTTGATCGTAGATTCCTTTACCATTTACCATTTCAACGCCGCCGTACTGGCAATGAAATGGCGTTAAACGTAAAACTACATAACAGTCCAGCCCGTTTGAATTTACCGCGCAAATAATATTTAAACTCGCCTACAGCGTTGCCAAATTGTTTCTGTCCGACTCCGTAGATATATACTTTTTCATAAACTGTTGAACTTTAATCCGTTATTTATAAATAACTAGACGGTCAAATTTTTTTTTCTAAACTCGCAACAAATACATTAAGAGACTGTCAGTTTTTTAAAAGTTTCTGACCGTTTATATTATAACCGTATATTTCCAAGCATTGAAGAATTGATAGAAATCGCGAGATATTCCCATACTTACCCACTTGTTCAAAATTTACAACAACAAAAAATTTCGACATTAAAAATACTTAAAGTTTGTAAGAAGTGGTTTGTTGGGAAGGGAAATATGCTGCGACTGTCCCATTTTCTAGAGGCCACACAATGAATTATGAACATGCCAAAATTTTAACTCAATTATAAGAAACGGATCTTTTTAGAAACAGCTTATATAGCTCAAGAAGATCGATACAATAACAAAAAAAGTGCGTCCATAAAGTAACGCATAAATTCATTATTAGCTAAATCAACAATAAAATTAAAAATTCCCGAAACAGGTCGATTTTCGATTTTAATTTACTATTTTTTCAAATTATAATCTAATATACAGGGTGAACCACCTTCGTGTCATGACGTCACCACCTTTTTTTGATGGACCGTTTTTTTTATAACTAAAAAACTGGTACAGAACTGCAGAGATAATTGCAATCAATGTTAAATATCCAATTTTTAATTGAATTTTTCTCGGGTTATAGCTGGTCAATCGACTTCAAATTTTAAGGGTAATTGTATCATCATGTCCTTAATAAGTATACAAAAATTTAGAATTTCCTGACGGTATGCCTTAACCACGACAACTACCTTAAAGTAACTACCCTCTACATTGATGCAGGCTTGAAGATGGTATTCATAAGATCGACTTACATCCCTAAGCATTTGCGCATTAACATTTTGAAAATCCTGCCTTATTCTACGTTTCCTGTCGTCTGGTGTACTTTGTACCCCTGATCTTCAGCTTAGGCTCTGAAGAAAAAATCAACTTTATTTATCTCTGGTGATCTTGATGCCCAGAAAACTGGTCCAGCTCGTCCAATTCACCTTCCAGGAAACACATTATCCAATTGACTCTGAATGAGCGCATTATGATGAGCAGGAGCTCAATTTGGTCAATATTTTTTTAGTTTTAATATGCCCCTGCCAAAACTCCTCCCAGGACGTGGTTCAATAATATTCCTTATATTTTAATAAAATTGTCCAGAAATTTTTTTTAAACTGAATTATATTGGTACAATGGAAATTACTTTACATGATTTTGGTATGGAAACTATCTACTCAATTGTGTATGAAGAATTATTATATTTAAGAATTTATAATTATTAAAACGGTTACAAAAAAACTGGACATCGACGCCCCCCAACGTACATTCTCGGACCACATAGCTTTCTCCAAAATGGTCAGACATGAAAATTCGAGACCCCGAAATGAAATTCATACAAGTTTTTCGGCTGTCAAAAAAAGCCCCCCCCCCCCCTACCGTGCCCCTCCGTTCAGAGTTCTAGGGTCCAAGCAGTACGAGCTTTTTTATTATTTGAACTATCGAAATGAAACTAAAACCATTCGATTCGTAAAAATCGTCCGAGTCTATACAATCCAAAAAAAGGAGGGGTCAACCTGAAAAAGTATACGAGTATAGTCAAAAAATTTTTTATAAGTGCAGGTGGAGGGGAGTATCGGACTCTCTTCGCCCTAGATTACCCCCCCCCCCTTCTCCATATTTTTGGGGTACAAGACCCGCCAAGATATCAACTCGAAACGAAAATATTCGAGGAATCTTCCTTATTTGGGGTGCTTATAATGCAAAAATTGTTTTTTTTCAAAATCGACTCCCTCAAGTATAGCCCCGAATTTTTTACTTTCTTCTCCAACTTTTCAAAAGAATCAAATTTGTCACCTTCCTTCAATAAATTTTCATCCACGACTTTGTCATTCTCATCATCAGCTTCATCTGAATTAACAACTTCAAAAAATAATTAATAGCTTACCTTTTTCCATTGAAATTTATTTCATTGATTTATTTTAACATGATTTACAATATCTATTATTAAAATAAAAATTGAGTATTTAAATTATAATTACCTCCTTTTGTTCACCAATCACAATATACATTCCACCAATCATATCATAATTCCATAGGGTGCGTTCCACTAAGAACACACAACAATCATACTCACGTTTATTTAGAATAAATTAATTACAAAAAAAAAGTTCTTAGTAATAAATTTAATTCCATCCGATTCATTGTTAATTAAAAAAAAATTTAGTACATGTACGAATAAATATAATTTATTCGTCCAGTACCCGTACAAATAGTCACTTCGTTTTATAATTGTTATTATTATTATATTATATTATATTATATTATATTATATTATATTATATTATATTATATTATATTATATTATATTATATTATATTATATTATATTATATTATATTATATTATATTATATTATATTATATTATATTATATTATATTATATTATATTATATTATATTATATTATATTATATTATATTATATTATTCCCACTCTAATTGTTTTATTTTTAAATTTAAAATTTTTTTAAATGTCCAAAATATTATCAAATTTCTAACAATGCCTAATTCCACACTATTGTAATTTAATTTGTATTCCGGATTTGGATAACTCTAGAATTTTTCCTAATTTCAATAAATTGAAAAATACTTCCCTCGATAATTACTTCCTCTGATAATTCTGTCGAAGATTCACCATGTTCTGTTCTACATCAATTCCATTTAAATTTAGAAGTCTGAAGATAATTCTAACATTTTATTATTTATTATTTTAGTTGATTTATTCGATTTTCACGTTCATTTTTAATTTTCTTTACTTTTCATATCATAATTTTAAAAATGCATTTATCTCTTTCTTTATGTCGCAACGCCCCTCAATTATTTTTATATAACCCTTCTTTTCATATTTAAATTTTTTCAATTATTTTATCCTAAATTTTGACATGCGTTAACATTTGGAATTGACTTTATCTTCTTTTTTAAACAATTGAAAAAAACCTTCATCATCTGTCATATCTATACAGTAGATACCACATTTGTTGACAAACGAATTACTTGATATTTCAGAACCTACTTACTACCTACCCAATTACTAAGAACGATAATAATAATGATGTGGTTCTCTTTTAACTATTTAGAAAAACTAGACAAAAATACAAGAAATCTGTCCTTATACAGTTGTGTCTATCAAACTGATGATATTTCTATCACCGCATGCTACTACGTCATTGTTTATTATTATGGCTGTTATGGCCCACTAATGAAAAAAATGAGTAAGGTTAGGTGGGGTAAGTGCGATTTTGGGGAAAGTGCATCCAAAGACCCTGAAAAATTAATTTATAAAGTTGAGGGGGCGCCATCTCTGAATTTGAATTGAAACGTTAATACGTCATCGTTAGGAATCGACAAAACGCGGCAACAGTCCGTGTCACTTCGGCAAAACCTGTTGGAACGCCAACGTGAATTATAATATTCTTGTGTCAATAATTGGATTATTTCGTTTTGATAATTGATTTCCATGTTGTCGTTGGGTAAGTGTAAAAGTGTTGATATGTGATAGTTTTCGCTTTTGGTGTAATTCAATGGAGGCATGTTGATTTTTTAGAGGTTAAGCTAAGAACAGAAATTCGCTTAGGTGTGCACTTCCCCCGGCAAAATTTGATATTGGGGAAAGTGCGCATTTGTCGTAAGGGAGAAGTGCACATGCAGTGTGCTCTTACCCCATTACATTTTCTTTATTTTATTTCGTAGATTTTTTACAAAATGCCACGAGTTTTCGTGAGAACTTCACAGCGAGGACAATCGTACACCCAAGAAACCTTGAGACGTGCCGTGGAAGAAATTCGTAATGGTATAATAATACCAAAACGAGCTGCAGCGTTATACAGAATTCCATTATCAACCATTCGAGATCACCTAAAAGGAAGACGTGGAACGAAAAGCTCATCATTTGGTAGACAGCCTGCACTTCCAGAAGAACATGAACGAAAATTGGCGAATTGTTTGAAACAAATGGAGACGTGGGGATTTGGCTTGAGCCGGTTGGAGTTGCTTGATATTGTAAAACAATATGTTGACAAAAAGAATCTAAAAACACCATTTAAATTCAACAAGCCTGGAGAAGACTGGTTTATTAACTTTAAAAAGCGGCATTCACTATCGATAAAAAAAACTCAGAGTATCGAATATGCACGGAAAAATAAGACAGATCCTTTTATTATATATCCCTACTTCAACTTGCTTAAACAAACGCTTTAAGATCTCGAGTTAATGAATCAGCCAGATAAAATCTGGAATCTGGACGAGTCAA
Organism: Lochmaea crataegi; assembly: GCA_947563755.1. Lineage (NCBI taxonomy): Eukaryota > Metazoa > Arthropoda > Insecta > Coleoptera > Chrysomelidae > Lochmaea > Lochmaea crataegi. The sequence goes on along the minus strand of OX387423.1, from coordinate 27,858,262 downwards.
GTTTATGTCTTGATCCCAGCAAAACTAAAGTAGTGGGTGGAATTGGAAAGACTGCTTCAAGAACTGTGAGCAGTCCTGGAAGGGAGAATACAACCATATTGGCAGCTGTAAATGCTGCAGGAAAAAAAGCACCGCCATTGATGTTATTTAAAGCAAAAAATCTTTGGAATTCTTGGATTCTCGAAAATGAAATTTTGCCCGGTACCGCTCATGGCGCTACCAAAAACGGATGGATGGAAGCTGATGTTTTTTACAATTATTTATCAAAAACACTTATTCCAACAATGGGCACAGAAAGACCTCAACTACTGACATAGTATGGCCACAGTACACATGTGACTGAGAAAGTGATCAAACTTGCCATTCAAGAAAATATTACAATCCTAAAATTGCATCCCCATACGTCCCATTTATTACAACTGCTAGATCTATCAGTGTTTAAACCTTCGAAAGATAAATTAGTTACATGGCAGAGACACAATATAGGTGTTAAGGTACCAAAGGCTACATTTTCCACCATGGTCCAAAGCTCATGGCTAGAACTCTCTACGGAAACAATCTCAAATGGTTTTAAAAAGGCAGGTATTTTCCCGTACAATCCGAACGTGATATCTGAAAACGTGTTTGATCCCGAAAGCCTTAAACGTTGGAAAAAGATGCAGGAGGAAACACCTCAAGAAACGCAACAAGAAACAACTCAAGAAAGACCTCCTCAAGAAGAAAATATTGAGCCTGTAGCGAGTACTTCTGCAGAGCCAAATCTTCCAAACGGCAAAGTTTATCAACCACCAAACGTTTTATTTGAGCAGCTTTTGTTTGGAAACTATCAAACAATCAAAAAAAGACCCGATCACTAAACGTAAGCGTATCGCCCGAGGTTTAGAAATTATTACCTCCAAACAGGCTAAAGCAAAAATGGAAGAGGTGACAAAGAAGTCATCTAAAAAGAAAACCAAGGTGGCACCTGAAACAAGCGAATCTGATGACGCCTCCATAGATTATATTGATTCCGAGGACGATCTGGATGCGGAAGTCTTTTCTGATGCTTCTGACGAGGATCAAGACTGTTTCTTAGCAATAGGTAAATGGGTGCTAGTACAATACAGTACTAAAAAGACACTAAGACATTAATTCAAATTATTGAAAAAGTTGGGGAAGAATGGACGATAAAATTTCTCCGGTCATATAAGGGGGCATTTATATGGCCTCAAGGAGAAGACATTGTCATAATCGCAGAGGAGAACATCGTTAGAATTCTGCCTCAACCCACAACTGATCGACGTGGAAGATTTATTTTTTCAATAAAGTTCAGTGGAATTAAAAATTTGATGTAACTGCGTGCCAAAAGGAAATTATTCGGTTTTATATAAGTACTATTTTTCATTAGAGGTTAATATTTTTTTATGTTAGTTTAGGAAGATTATTTGTGTTGATTTGTTCAAGTTCTAAGTTGTTTAAAGCCAAATAAAAATTTCTGACATAAAATTTAACATCTTTTGATTTTTCACTTTACCGACTTCTTATCCAAAAAAGCTTGTAACTCCCTTAAAAATTATCCAAATCCAACCTTACTTATATGAAAATTTTGGTAAAAAATGGAATAAAACGCACTTACTCACAAAATCCTATAATAAAAATGCAGTCATTAATCACACCAAAGTATGCACTTACCCCAATTCAATGGGGTAAGAGCATACCTCAACATTGTTTAAAAAAATATTTTAACCAAATTGAAATATTTTGCTTCCCAAATAATCTGATATATTTGCAAAAACTTCAATTTATCGAAAATGGGGGTGCACTTACCCCACCTAACCTTACTGTTAGTTTTGATATTCAAAATATGTAAAATTTTTTTCCATCTGATGGCATTCATTATATTGTCTCCCCAAATGTAACTCGTGCTACGATTAATAATTATCGAAAATACTACTCGTTAGAGCCATCAGAAGATTGAACTCGTGCTGCGCACTCATTTAATCTTCATCGGCTCTAACTCGGCCTATCATCGATAATAATCGTAATACTAGTTGTACTACCTCCAATTATACTGTCTCTTCACCGAAAAACAAAACCCCTCATTTTAAAAAGGTAAAAACGATAAACATACAATTTTACTGGTAGTAACTGTCCCACAAGTCAAGAGTAAGGAATGGTAGGAATTCAAAAATTAGTAACCACTTTTTTTGTTACAAAATTTCCGACTGACCAGAATTGTATTCGTTATAGAATTCAAGTCAAACGATAAAGGTCATAACTAAATCTGACTAATTAGTGATTTGCATTATTAAAATACATTACTACCAATGGTAATTCGATATCCTTAATTAATTTCAAAAAGTAATCGTTAATATGAAAAAGGTTATTTTCCTGTGTATTGAAATAATTACAGTTATGGTCAAACTATTTAGTAAATACGCTCTAATTACCATATAACGTGTAGGATTGCGGTCATAATTGAAGTGCTCGCAAGAAGTCAAGGATTAACATGCATTGCTGATAGTACGGTAGCTTAAAGAATATTTTTAATTTCAACTAACTCATGGTTTTATATAAATTGTTTCATGTTTAATATAAACTGAAATACTAACAGCACAACCCAAAAAGAGAAAATCTATGGTCTTGTAATGGCCAGACAATTCGAGGAAAATGAACCTTCGGTGTCCCATTTTAAATAGTACGATTTTTGTTGTTCAATTGCTAGGAAACAGTTTCTCATTAAACAGCTCAAATTTACTAATTACAATACAACTCTCTAGTGCAATTGAGGCGCTCAAAACGATAGTGGCCCAAGCCCACCTTTGCTTAAACAGAGAAAATCGAATATAAAAAATTGTTAATTTCTTATCCACCAAATTCCAGGATATTTAAACCAAAATTTTGGTTTTATTACAGTTAATATGAGCACAATTAAATCCTCGGAATATGGGATAGGCCACTATGGAACAGAAACTGCATTCAATCATAATTATGCCAGAAAGAATATGTGCTGCTACCTATGAACAACATATCAAAGGTGGCTTGAGCCACTCTGGTTTTGAAAATATAGTGGTTAAAGTGTAATAAAATGATTATAACTCGATTTTTACAAATTTGTGGGTTGGGCCACTATGGTTTTGAGCGCCCCAATTATAAGTAGTCTTGCGGTCCGAATTGTTCATAGATCGCTGTCAGCACCTTGAGTACTAGTCCGAATTGCGCTCAAAGCGCTGTCAGCTCCTCGAGTACTGGTCCGAATAATGCTTACAGCGCTGTGAGAAGCAGTAAGTTACCAAAAACGTCATTAATCTCGCTTTCAATGCTCATGACATGTGAGGCAAGGTGAGCGCTACGGCAAAAGCGCTCCAATTTTCCAATCATAACCCATAACCTAAAATATTCGCGTCGAAAATGGCTGCACGAAACTAATCTTTTACAGACATCAAATATATAGAACAACAAATTTTCACTTATTGTTGTTATCTAAGTTGTTATAAAGGTTATGTTCAACCTTTAAATGACAGTGCGAACGTGAACAGCTTCCGAAAGATCCAAATTCTTCCCGCCGCTAACAGTTATAAGAGCGCTACCTAAGAAGCTTCAATTTTTTATTGTATTACTTTTATTAACAATCAGAATATTAAGTTACATTCTATGGGTTAATTTGCTCGCAAGTGCTAGGTGAACTAGCTTTTATAATATCTTGATGAGGTTTACATCCAGTGATGTAACCTCTAAAACCTCATACAAGGACTATTGGCCATGTTTTTTCAGTCTTTTTGTGTTTCTTGGTCTTAACAATTCCTCTAGTAGTGGATTTGGATGAGTTTCGATGGTTTTATGATGTTTGATGATTCTCTCCTGAATAACTCCTTGTACCGTGGGCACTTCCATGTCTACGTGAATGGTGTGATTTGATACATACCATGAAGCATCTACTAGTTGACGAAGTATTTTCGATTGGGATCTCTGGATAATATCTAAGAAAGATTTTAAAGCGCAACCCCACAGCTCGACTCCATATTTTGTCCATAGGCTTAATGACAGTTTTGTAGATAAGGATTTTGTATTCTAGTGAGACTTTAGATTGTTTTCCTATTAGCCAATGTAGTTCTCTTGCTTTTATGTCAAGTTGTTTTCTTTTTATGATGTGATGTTTCCAGTTTTTTGTCGAGGTGGATTCCTAAATATTTGGCGCTATGTACGTAGCGTAAATGTTACACGACATGTGTTGATTTGCTTTCATTTACTTTAATCCTCCATTTTTGTAGCCACTCTTGTAATTTGTTTAGATGGGCCTGTACATTCGTGTTTGCTGCTTGTGGTTCTTGGTTGGTGGAGAGGATGACTGTGTCGTCGGCAAAAGTTCCTGTTGTTGTGTACTATGTCTCTGGTATATCTAATGTGTACAGTATGTAAGGTAGTGGGCCAAGTACACTACCCTGCGGCACCCCTGCTGCAATAGGAAAAAGTTCGGACTTTTCTTCGTTAACTTTCGTTTGGAAGGTTCTGTTGGTTAGGTGAGATTTCAGAAGTAGGTAGTAATTTGGTGGAAGAGTTCTTTTAAATTTTTATAGAAATTTTTGGTGCCACACTCTGTCAAAAGCCTGTCCAATATCGAGAAAAACAGCAGAGCAGTATTCTTTGTTCTCCAGGGGCTTTGTTTATTTCTTGCGTGAGTCGGTGGACTTGTTGCACTGTCGAATGTTTATGTCGGGATCCAAATTGGTGGTAGGGGATCCATTCCTGTGGACGTAGATCTTCTGTTATTCTATATAGGAGTAGTTTTTCAAGAAGTTGTTGATAGCAGGCTTATTGGACGGTAAGATAACACATTGGTTTGTCTTTGCCTGGTTTGCCAATCAATACGATGTGTGCAACTTTAAATGGATTTGGCCAATATCCGAGTCTTATGATTGCGTTGAAAATATATGTTAGCATGATTACCCCTTTTAAAAATAACATAAGATAAGAAGCAAATCCGTACTAATATTTTGAGCTTCCCTGCAACTTTATAAACAGTATTATACAATAATGATTTTTTGTGAAAAAGCTACCCGACTATTCTTGAAAGAGATGAAAGTTGTTCGGTCAATCGAGGAGAGCAAAGCAGATCAAATCACCTCGATACGTTTATATAAAAGGCATTCTTTGGAATACATTAGGCCACCGAGCTGGTTTTTCAAATGACTACGATGACGTTTTGATATAATAAATAAGTGTATCGATTCTAAAATTAAAATTAGATGCTGCTAGATGGAATTGTTACCAATGGGATTGGTTCGATTTTACAAGGTGATTCTATTCAAATAAAATTTTATTAAACAATCGAATTGGAAAAAATAACTTACTTTAATAAGAAAAACAACTGGTTTTAGGGTAGATAAGATGAACTAAGAGATAATGCACTTCACTATCTACTAATCCTATCCCTACCAACTCCACCTAAGCAAATTTCAATAACAAGCTCCTACTTGTAATACGTCGTTAAAAAGCTCGTGAAAAATGCTTACCAACGGTATCAGTAACAATTATACAGGGTGTAAAGATGAAGAAAAAAAAGTTATTTTGAAAACAAAATGAAATAATAATAATTATCTTTATTGCTCATCATCATATAATAAAATATTTCTCAGCAAATAAACCTCGAAAATTATACATTTTTATGTCAACTATTTCGATAAATGGCATTTTTATTTATAATAATTGTTAACTGACCGTACAAACTTCCGCTTAGTATACGGCTTTCTATATTAAAAAAGTCCATACTTGTAATTTAAATTTACTTGTCATAATGAAGACAATTAACTACTGTTAATACGTTAATCTTACAATATGTTGAACGCCTAGAAATCGTTGAAATGAGGAAAACAATTTCATTAATTAGTTCAATAATTGGTTTTCAAGTGTGTTCAATAAAAGAAACAATTTAAATGGTTATTTAAGAAGAATCGAACGATTTCTCTATGATGGTAACATATTTTATGTTTTACTTTGTTATGGCTATACATTGTACCGGGTGTCTGATTAAGAGAGGTAACCCGCTGTAACTCAGAAACTTTTTATCGCATACGAGAAACTGCTCAAAATTATTTTAAAGTTTCCTACTCCACCGCTAGTGGGCGGAGCTCACAATAATATCACAAAAACATCACTTTTCTATAATAAATGTACCGTTAAAGTACCACAAAATTTAAATATTCGTAATCATTAGATCATTTTACGTAATTTTGCTCCTGTGCTTTTTCCTCTATCTTGTAAAATAAATGGTAGGGGTAAGTGGGAAAGCTGACTCAATAAAACTGTTATAACTTTTGCTCTGCTTTATGGATTTTGACAAACTTAGTATCATTTGAAAGGGAATCCAATGACTAGTAAAATATTATATAATCGTTTTATTGTAGTGGCTCTGACGGTCGCTAGGTGGCGGTAATTGAACAATTGTTTTACTTTGACCTAAACTGGGATAAAACGATGATATAATATTGTATTATGCATTATATTCCTTTCAAGTTTGTCAAAATCCATAAAGCGGAACAATAGTTATAACAGCTTTATTGAGTCATCTTTCCCACCCACCCTTACCAGTTATTTTACAAGATCTAATGATTGCGAATATTTAAATTTCGTGGTACAATAACGGTACATTTATTATAGAAAAATGATGTTTTGTGTTTGTATTGCGAACTACGCCCTCTAGCGGTGAAGTATAAAACTTGAAAATAATTTCCGGTATTTTCTAGTATGCGAGTTTGTGATACAAATTTTTTTCTCTAAGCTGTACGATAAATAGTTTCTGAGATACAGCGGATTACCTTGATTGACGGTACAAATTTTATAGAGTTAAGGTATGTTCATACTTACAGTGAGGTAATTAACTAGAACTCTGTTAAGAAAGACCTCCGCACAAGCTGTGAATTTGACATATGGCCGGTCAGGTTCGTACATTGCTTGAGAATTCTACTAAGCTCCAGTAAAACGTTAATTTTTCAAAATCTAGGGGAAACTGGCCTAAAATGACATACCCTAAGCAAAAACTACAACAAAACTTTGGAAACAAATATTCAAGCATCCATTTGGAGTTTAATGGCTTCCTTACTTTATGACTCTAGCTATATATTAAAGGCACAAAACCGCAAACTTTTACGTTTTGTAAAAATGACACACAAATTAATAAAAACTGTACTTAGGCTAATACTAGGGTAAAATGACATAGGTAGTTTTTTTATATGAAAGGTTGGAAAATAAAAAAAGGAAGAAGCACTACAAAATGGTTCAATTTTTAAAACAAAAATAAAAGGGAAAACATACCCAGCTAAATGTAAAAAAATCCAAGATTTTTCAAAAAGCAAAACCAAAATCAATCGCAAAGTTCGCAAGTGAATAACTTTCTTCGGGGGTGAAACACCAGCGCACTCGGCGTGACTCCATTTCTCACATTTTTGACACCGCAGCCAAAGCTCGCCTGATTTCGACTTGAAATAAAAGCTGTTGCAATAAATACATGCAGCATCTTCCTCATTATCTTCAATCCCAGCAAATGGATCTTGGGTTTCTTGTTCATCCTCATCGTCCCACAGCTTGACTTTAGCTTGGTTTCGTTTTGCTCGTCGCTCCAACACTAAGCGTTTCTGCTCCTCTTTAGCCTTGACTTCTTCCAGGTTTGGTGTTGAGGTCAGCATAATCACCCCTTGTCTCTTGCGCTTTGATCGTTTGAAAGACGTGTAAACCTTTGGTATTGGAATTATGCTCTCTACGGAAATTCAGCTACAGTCTAGGGAATCTTCTTCATTTAGAGTTATCTTAGAGAACAGGGATGTCCGTTATCTCAATAGCGTCCAATGGTGGTGGGAGTGTGAGTGGGCTGATGGTCTGATGCTCCTGGTTCGGGATCATTTTGTTCAGGAATGTCAGTTGTTAACGAAGCATGAAACATCCAGTTGGGAAAAATATAAGTGTTGAACGGATGGATTCCAGCTTTTCTGAACCCACTAACGAAATTTTTCATTGATGCACTCCGTTCATATGTTTCAGCAAATAGCTTTCCCACTTGAAATGGAGTTACAGTTCGACCAGGATTATTTTTGAGCCACTTTGTAATTGCTTGATTATAATAAGCGGATAATGGGCCGAAAAATGAAACCTCCAGGGGTTGTAACCGGTGCGTGCAGTGTGGAGGAAATCAAATCATTATGACACCATTTTCTTTGGCCATCTTAATAACTTCCAATTGCTTGTGGCTAACGTGACCATCAAGTAGTAGGATGAGTGTGTAAACTTTATATAATGCTCGAGCCATACACAAAAAAGGTCGCCCGTCATCTAGCCCGATTCTTGACACACGCCTAATGCATCTGCTGCTGGTGCATCATCAATCAACTCTGGCTTCCACTTCCACTTCCACTTCCACTAAGTAAAATATCTGGGTTACGTTTCCTGAAGCTCAAAAGCCAATCCCACCAGCGCTTTTTTTCATTCAAACGGTGGGCAAACTTCTTCTTTTCAGCTAATTGGAATGCCAACTGCCTTACCTCTTTCGTGTTTAACCCAAACATGCAAGTTTCCAATTTTTTCATATGTTCCCCTATTTCGCGCTCAAGTTCTTCAGAAAATGTAGATTGAAAACGACCTAAGCCTTTTTTGAACCCTTTAATATTTTTATTTTTATCTTGTGCTCTGCATCTAAGTGTTGCTTGAGGTACACCATATCTTCTAAATGCTGCCATCCAACCCATATCATCGTTTTGCACTGCTTGAATAGCCTCCCGCATGCTCACCTCGCTCCAGTTTTGACGAAGCAATTTTCTCGTGTATTTACCAACCATATTATCTGAAATAAAAATTAAATGCCTAAAATGACAAAGTTATGTCATTTCACCCCAACACTGTGTATGTCGGCTTGTCGCGTTGAATAAACTAAACTGAGATCTCGGATGAAGAACGTTTGCAATTAGGTATTTAGGGCGGCGTTGTCACTTCTCAGAGTAGCAATATGGCCAATATATCATTTTAGGCCAGTTCCCCTAATTTCAATGCAATTTCTATTACCAGGAACCAGCAACTCCTGGTCAAAAAACCCTCGGGGTCGCTGACTAACGAAATATTAAATCTCAGCAGGGACCTGATAAGGAAAGTGACGGGATTACTCACCGGTCACTGTACCCTAAGCAAGCACATGCATACAATTGGCATATATAGGGAGGAACCTATCTGTCGGTTGTGCATGTAAGAGGAGGAAACAGCCTCTCACATTTTTTCATTGGAGATATAGACTGCTAGGACTACAGTATCCACGGGAGGGTTTCTCCAAGAAGGACCTAGTGAAAAGACTGTTGAGCCTGATAAGAGCTACTGGTCTCTTCACATAAACGGTGTAACCAAGAGGTTAAGGCTGAGGTACTGAGGTCTCTAAGCCTCTGACTGGTGGCGCAGAACCAATCAATCAATCACCTATTTTATACATTTCAATATGTATTTCTTTTTTCAACCCTTGTTAATGTTAATGTTAATGTGTATATTATAATTGTAAATTTTTCAAACCCTTAATCAATGAAAGTGGAAAACTGAAACCACCTCCAACAAACAACTTCTTCAAATGTCTGGAAAAAATTTTCCAGAACAAATAATTCTTATTGAAATGTAATTAAATATGTATATATCTAAGAAAACCCGAGAACAGTACCGTCATTTTACTGAAGGGTACCAGGACACTTTGGAATAGAAGGAAATGAAATAGCAGGTGAACTAGCAAAGAGAGAGGCTGGAACACCCACACATCCACTTACGTGCGGATTGCGCAGCAATTCCGAATTCTAGGGCACAACACCATGGAGACTAATGGATAGAAAAGAGACACTTACCTAAACTAGAGCCTGCAGATATCCTAAAATTCCTCCGGGAAATAGGTCTAAAGGACCTACTAGTCTCTGAGACTCTTCTCAGAAACTAGGTAGAAGTAAGGGGCACAATAGATCTTTTAGGTCTCAGTGAATGTCACCCCAATATACATACAAGAAAACTTTGTTTGCCACAACTCCCAGAGTTCTGTCTTCTTCTGTAAGTAATATTGAACTTGAAGAAATCTCATTTTATTGGCTGTAATTTTAGACCCAATATGCAGTGCAAATTTCTACAAGAAAATTGAATTAAAATTGTTTCATTGTCTCGCTATGAGCTAGTCGATGAAAAAAGGGTTCTTACAAGCAGGTGGTGATTGAGGTAGACATTGTTGGTTAAATAATGGGGGTCGGATTTCTATGAAACATATTTTAACGTCAATATCAATTAAAATTACTTCCGTTTGGATTTTGGTTACTTTTCAGATATTTTCTCAGCATCTATAAAGTGATTTTTTTCTGGTGATTCAGTTTTTCTTACTCCTGAACGTCATTCTTCATTCTTACCGTTTCGATCGCTTTTAAAGTAGGTGGATACGATCTAATAAAGAGGAAACGTTTCCCATTAATAATTTCAAGTATGCTGCAACGGCCATTAAGCCTTCCGATAATTTCTAACACTTGATTTATGGCGTACGTATGAAATTGTATCTGATTTACAGATGAACCGTACTATAACTTGTAACAGTTTCACTGTCGTAGTATTTCATCACTCAAAACTGATTTATTTTATGACCTTCACATTTGCGCCGAGGAGATCTCCACACACACACATACGTATAATAAATACAACAGACACCTGTTACCAACTGTAAAGGTAACATAAATTAACCGGTGTTGACCTGGATTAATCAAACTTTTAATATCTCATATTGAAGCAAATAGATCGTCAAGGTACTTTTTTTAAGCGACGAAATTGGATACAGTTCGACCGACAAAATAACCAATCAGAAAGTTTGCTGTTTTATATTAAACTACTGCTTATCATGAAGAGAATGTTAGTAATAAGACCACTAGAGGTCATTCTTTTTTGGCCATGTATCTCGGCGGTTCTTTTATGAAGGTTTTCCCATACATTTGTCTTGGGATGTTTACTCAGTAATTTTGTTGTTGCTCTCTGATCCAGTTCCTAACAGATCCTCGTAGTACGGTTTTTGGCATATTAAGAATCTTTCCTAGTTCAGGCCGTGTATCCTTTGACCATATTTCGGATAGATCGCCAGCTTTCTCTCAAATCGATTATGCAAGAGCAGCATCCTCACCCAGAACATACTGGGATAGAAGAAAAGGAAAAATTAGATAAGCTAGCAAAGAGAGGAGCTAAAATACCTTTTTGGAAACCGGAACCCTTTTGCAGTTTCAGCACCAATATGATATTGAAGGAAATAGGTAAAACGAAAAATTAGGACCATTGGAGAAAATGCATAATCCTGGGAAAGACTTTTTGACTTATTGATTAGATAAGCTAGCAAAGAGATGAGCTGAAATACCTTTTTGGAGACCGGCACCCTTTTGCAGTTTCAGCACCAATATAATATTGAAGGAAAAAGGAAAAAAGGATAAATTAGGACCATTGGAGAAAATGCATAATCCTGGGAAAGACTTTTTGACTTATAGGATTGAATGGGCAGCTCAAAAAAACTGAAACTAGTGGAAAATGTAGAATGTAGATTGGAAGAAGAAACCTCCGTGAGGAGTGTAGGGTACTACAAAATCCCAGAGCACAACTTCTTGCCTAAACTTAAGCCTGCGGACATCCTTATCCTTAATGACCGAATGAATGAGTAGGGATGTTTTAGGTCTCAGTTCGACCAACAAAATAACCAATCAGAAAGTTTGCTGTTTTATATTAAACTACTGCTTATAATGAAGAGAATGTCAGTAATACGACCACTAGAGGTCATTCAATAGGTTCTTTTTTGGCCATGTATCTCGGCGGTTCTTTTATGAAGGTTTTGCCATACATTTGACTTGGGATGTTAACTCAGTAATTTTGTTGTTGCTCTCTGATCCAGTTCCTAACAAATCCTCGTATCCTTTGACCATCTTTCGGCTAGTTTTCCAGCTTTCTCTCAAATCGATTATGCAAGAGCAGCATCCTCACCCAGAACATAATGGGATAGAAGAGAAGGAAAAATTAGATAAGCTAGCAAAGAGAGGAGCTGAAATGAATAGGGATGTTTTAGGTCTCGGTGAATGTTTATCCCAAAAATATACGATACAATTGTTATCTTAGAGAAGGAAAAAGTTGCGTAATCAAAGTTTCCCAAATGAGATAGTGAAGTGAAATAATTAAAGCACAAACTTCCTCTACCTATAATTACAATATTTTGTTCCTTAGGTTAAATCTATCGATGTATGGTATATTTGAATTGATTACACAATCATCTCATAAGGCTTTAGCGTACTTTCTTTCATTAGATACTAATCAACGAAGTGAATGAGTCGAGAGAATGTTAATTAGTACATTCTTCCTATTTCTCGACCTTCTTTACTATTTACTTTTTATAACACGTGATTAATTTGGCGAAAGCGTGCCTATAACGATCTTTATTTAACTATATCATCGATTCGATATGTTCGTGTTCTAATAATAATATTTTACCAATGTATTGGATTCCAACCTTGTTTTCAATAACGAGGTACATAAATTCAGATAAAATCTTGTCTAGAACGACCGACAAACATTTCTAAATCCATTAAATTCACGTTCAACAAATCGAAGGAACTCATTTCCTAGACGCGGCACGAAAGAGAACCGGACTCTCGATTTTTTTTCTCTTAATATTTCCATTTGAATCGACTCCTTTCGCCACACGTGATTGATAATCCTTTTTATAACCTTTTTGACTCGTGCCGGGTTCATTCATTTCATTCGACTAGACTTTCCTCTTATAAATACTGGTCAGCGTTTGTAACTAGGTTGAAAGGTAATAAAGTTCTAGGATGGGTACTAAAAATCAGTTGAATCGTTGATGCCAATTACATGAGAATAATGTGGCAAGAAAAATCACCTTTGGGATTATAAAATGCTATTTTTAATACTTAATATGTATGTTATTATCAACTTTCCAAGCGGAAGTGATGGCGATTTACCACTGCGTTGGAGAAATTAAAAGGAAGGAAAAATACCGTTCAGTTGCAAGGTCACGGTATCCTGGGTACCAGGTCCCGAGGGTCATAAGGGCAAAGAACTGTCGGATGAAACAGCCAGACAAAGAAATCTCTAGAAAGGTTTTTAATCTCACCAGGAGAGATACAGGCGAAATAGTTCATTAGAGGATATTTGCCAATATCTATGGCAGACCAAATAAGCAAATATAGGAAAACTGTCAAAGCCGTGGTAGGCATAATAATAGGGCTCTGTGAGCTCAACAGGCATGCCAAGCTAATGGGGCTAACAGACGAAGCCATGTGCAGATGCTGGCACCTAAAGGAGGAAACTGCAGTGTACATCCTATGCCAGTGCGACTGCCTTGTGAATGTGCGGTTCCTTGTACTAGGCGATAAGAATCAACCGGCAAGAAACTACATGATAGGTCAGTCTTGGGACTGATAGGTTCAGTCTTGAGACTGATAAGCTACAAATATCTCAGTTTCAACTATTTATGAAACTTTAAAGGAATGTTAGGAAGGTAAACCGTGTATAAATCTTCCTAAAAGTGGACGGTTGAAAGTTTCCAGTCAGATAAATTGGTGGCAAGTACAAGACGCCGATTGGGAGCTTCAACTTGAAAATTTTCGCGCAGATTTCGGGCTACTCACATGACCGTCTGCGTCGGTAGATAAAACTGAAATTTTGGAAAAGGAAGAAGTATCTAAAATACACTGAAAATCAAATACCGATTTGTTGTCGCGACGGAAAACATTTTACTTCATCACATTCGGAAATCAATGACTAATATTATACAGATGATATAGAAAATTGTTCCAATAACACAACATTTAGAGAAGACTACTGGATAGAAGATAATGAAGTTTGCGGATATTCTGAAATTCCTTCGGCAAATAGGTCTAAAGGAAGTACTTTTTTTTCGGGTCGAGATGAGAAAGTCATGTTCGAATGGGTCCAGGACTCAAACAGTATTGAACTCATCCCCAAGGGGATGCCTACCAACGAAACCCAACTCTAACTCGCCGTTACCCCTTCCTCGGAATCACTACCCTAGCATACTTCGAGACGGGCGGCGGTCCCTCGCACACTCTCCGCTCGCACCGTCGTCTTCTCCCCAACTATCACTCCTACATCTCATGCCATATCGAGTCCTTCTCTCCCCCTAACCATGCTCTCTACTACGCCACTCACCTCCATCCATTCCTCCTCCCCCCTCAACATTATCTCCACCATGTTGTCCCAATACACCGCCTCCCCTAGTTTCCTCTCCAAGTTCTTCAGCACTTCCTCGTTCCTTCAACATCTAAACACATGCCCCACATCATCTTCCACTTCACACCTCTCGCACACTCCAGTCACTCTTTTCCCAATCTTTTGGAGGTACCCTACTCTCGACCCATGTCCAGTGAACACCTGTGTCAAGAAGTAGTTCACCTCCCCGAATTTCCGGTCAATCTAAAGGAAGTTCTAGTCTCCGCTAGTTTACTCAGGAACTGAGTAGAAAGGGAACACAATAGATATTTCAGGTCTTAGTGAATGACACCCCACTAGTATACAAACATATGCTCATCCCTTTTGTACCCAAAAATGGTAATCCAACAAATGTCCCACAGATAGGCCCCTTAACCCCATAACCAAAATGGAGAAAAGTTACGAAGCAAAATCTTCAAAAAAATTCAGGAAATAGGTCTGACCAGCCAGCACTTGTTAAAACAAAAAGGACAACAGTCCTTTAAGTATAATTGGAATTTTGTTTATAGGATTCTGAGGATTGGGTCTTTAATAAGTGCTTTGACAGCAGAAAAAGTTACCTGCAACTTTTACAGCTTCAAATGCACCAGTTTTTTTCACTTATTCAGTTGTTAGGCAACAGTTTTCCACTGAACAACCGAACAACCCAAGAATACTTTATATTATGTATTATAACCGGACCTATATGCATAAATTGAAAAACAATATCTACAAACACACCAGTATACAAGTGTCATAATCACAAATAAAAATAACTCACCATTCCCGATGCAGTGTTCGGTTTTTGTATTGAAGAGTTCAATAGGTCTCCTCTCGGGGCGCCCGCATCTCTTCATCGTCAATTCTATTAGTTCCCGCTGTTTTGCATTTTCACAGTGCTATCAGAACACTAGCAAAATATTATAACACCGACCGAATCGACTGTGATAGCATCTAGACAGCTACGAAGGTTGGTGGAACGATGATACTTTGTTTATTGGATTGACCAACGCCCTCTGGATTGTTTGTGTATACTTATGTTATGACAAGTGATAAGTTATGGGCGGCATCTACACGTTTAGGTTTGAATATGTACCGATTCGGTTAAATAGCACTTATTTTTCTAGATTTAATGTAAAATTTGTTAAAAAACTGATACACAAAAAATTTTACCAAATTTACCCGTTGCCCGTCCAATGTTGAACGCTTGTGATGGTAATAAAAAACGCGGGTGTGTAGTAAACAATTTATCACCGCAGGGTTATACAATGTACCAATTTTGAAGTTTGTAGATGTTTAAAAACTGACATCTCCAAAGGGTGCCCCCTTAGGAGGAACTTTTAGATATACGTGAATTAGGTTAGATGGA
The DNA here is from genome assembly GCA_947563755.1 of Lochmaea crataegi. NCBI lineage: Eukaryota > Metazoa > Arthropoda > Insecta > Coleoptera > Chrysomelidae > Lochmaea > Lochmaea crataegi. The sequence goes on along the minus strand of OX387423.1, from coordinate 27,842,673 downwards.
CATAAAATCACATTTAGTATCTTTAGTTTGGAATTCGAGTTTCTGGACACCCTGTATTGTACCGGTTGTCTGATTAAGCGAGGTAACCCGCTGTATCTCAGAAACTATCTATCGTACAGTTTAGAGAAGAAACGTATACGAGAAACTACTGGAAATCATTTTCAAGTTTTCTAGAAAACTGCATCTCAATATCTATTTTCTAAGCGAAGATACGAGAAAAAAATGTATACATAAAAATAGGATTTTGACAAACTCAGTTTCATTGAACAATAACCAGCAATTAATTACGTAACAAAAACAGCAAAAATAAACTACATTGACCAAGTAACGTAACCTCAAGATACTGCTCGAAATGCTTTCCATCTTTTTCGAAGCAGATATTTAATCTTTGCATGGTAGAAAAGACAGCAGCTTCTATTTCAGCCCTGGGAATACTGTCAATTGCTTTTTGTATTCGTTGCAGGTCTTTTTTGAAATACTAAATCTTTGATTCGACCCCATAGATAAAAATCTAACACAGTAAGGTCGGGAGATCTTGTTGGTTTAAAAAATGCATCATTTAATTTGTAAAGTGGGCTGGGCAGCCATCTTGTTGTATCAACATATTTTGCCGTACTGCTCAAGGAACATCTTCTAATAATATAGGCAATTCATTTCTTAAGAATCTTAAGTAACGCTCGCCATTTAAATGTTCATCAAAAACGAATACGTTAACTGACCAGCGACCCTGGTTAAAATTTTGTTACATCCAGTGTGGATTATGATTAGATCAATAGTGTGTATTATGTCTAATTACAGATCCATTACTGAAAAATGTAGCTTCATCTGACCACATTATATTTGATACAAAATTTGGATTTCCATTCAGCATATCCTCAAGCCAATTACATCCAGTCTTGCATCGTAATCTATAGCTTTTAATCCTTGATGAAGAGATACACGATACGGATAAAAACGATTTATTTTCAAAATAGAGTGAACACAATACCTAGAAATTCCTAACTTGCAAGCTAGTTTTCTTACACTAACTTGTGGATCCTAAAACATTTATTTCATCTATTTCTGTATTGTTTCTTCGCCGTCGTGTAGAAATTCTTTTAGGTTGGTTGAACAGATCCGGTTTGTCTTTCACCCCACAGCACTGTATACACGGGAGAAATGTACGCACTATTTCAAGCTGTAACTCATGCCAAAAGTACAAACTTCTCCAAATTCCCAATAATAACAGATTCGCTCAGTTCACTTGAGTCCATCAAAAACATTTATGAGGGTCATCCCATATCTCTGCATATGAAAGCACCACCAGATGAGCGTCACACAACTGACAAAGAAGTAGAATGTTAAATTTTGAAGAATTTTAGGTTGTTTCAGACAACCTGAAAAATATTGAAGAAATACGCGCCGGCTTCATCAGAAAAATACTACACAGATTTGTAAATATATAAAATAACATTATTGATTATTTAAAAGTGTTACTTATTATTTCATTTTATAATAAGATAAGATAAGATAAGATACCTCCCCACCAATTTTCAGCGAAATCGGTTCAGCTGTTCTTGAATAATAAATAGATACCTACTTCTATGCTTAATGTAATGACCCATATTTTTAATCCCATTGATGGCAAATGCCGCCCAATGGTGTGCATATAAATTCTGTACTGGATGTATTAGATTTCCACTGCACTGCTGCTACGTTGCCAGCTATTCGAAATTTTCTTAAATATTGTAACGTACATAAAGTTGTTTTTAATTAATTATTCTTTTTCCAGCAAATTTTAAGCGTCTTATTTTAAGCGACTTATTTTAATGCTTATTAATAAATTTATATTATGTATTTTTTTCAAATATTTCCAAACTAGCTTTCTAAGAACATCACGAACTAACAGTTTACTGAAGTAAGGAGAACATTTGTATAGTGAGCCTAACAATTTTAGAAAATATATCTGACAACATTGCTATATTTTAATGTCATTACACTGATTTTAGTTACACTATACGCTACTGTTGCAGCTATGGAGGGTAGAAGGAAGGAGCACCATCTTGTATGGGTGACAAGTTGAAAAAGTGTCCACCTGTAAACAGCAAATTATAATTCGAAGATTCACCGAAATGGCGCTCGTGTAGCTAATGGAAATGATGTGAATTTAGGGTTATAAACCGAGTGAAGTGTGCTAGGTTGAAAAATTTAGTATTTTTCGTGACTTGTGTAATTGAGAAATATGCAGTATTCAAAATCTCAATTATTTACGTAGTATTTCCTTTTTTAATTTTGTATCTTACTCTAATAATTCATGGCGCTGTTTTTAAAATCTTTCCACTTGCTACTATGGCGCCATCTTAATTTGCTTCCTTTCGATGGACACTTTTTAATACATTCAGATGGTGCTCCTTCCTTCTACCATCCATAGTTGCAGCAAGCAAATGCGTTTATTTTCCATCTTTCATTTCTGCATCTTTCAATCTCTTTGTTCGCGTACATCCAACACTCTAGCTGTTCTGGTCATATTATATTTGTTTTTAGACAATATTTACCGTTACTATAAATTTTCCGGTTTAATATTTTCATTTTATAAGAAAATTATGTCATCTGCAACAAAATCTAAACAATAACATTACTGCAACTTTCTTTAAATCCGTTATTCCTTTTTTCTAGAGTACCTACCTAACATTTATCTTGTACTTGATTAACTAATACAAAAGACTACTCAATAAGATATAGTTAATAAAACGGAACGAAAGTAGATAAAAATTGAAGGCAAAGATCATTTTATCGTCGGACATCGTTCATGGACTACTAGACCGAACGGTTAAACAATTGAATTTCAACCACAGTTCGTTCCGGTCACTAGATAGAACTGAATGGTAGCAGTGCCGATGGTAACCATGACGCTATACTATAAAGCTCGATCGGCTCTCTTTCATTTCTCTTACCTTTTTTTGCATTATTTTCATCTGATTAGCTTGAGGTTTATTGTGTGCGATCAATATATACTGGGTGTTTTTTTATAGATGAGTTCCATTCTATTAGATATCGAAGATGATAGATTCAATACAATTATAACGCTTTACAAAGTTTTGGAAAAATATTTTCCAAAAAACAATGACCGTTCGATTAAGAAGAAACAACTACTTCTCGGGATTTATGCCTCGACAGACATTGATTTACACTTCTAACAGACATTGAATTACACTTCTAAGTTAAACGGGGTCGGTATGGTCTACAAGATTTAACCAATCATTCTGGTTTGCAATTAGAAGGGACAACTTCACTTGTGATTTGCACCTCATTAGGACATTAGGAGAATGACACTGAAATCACATCAATACATTTCCCCAAGTGAAGGAAATGTTAAAAACGTGATAACAGCGACATCCTTACCTCCAACCGCAAACCATTTTATTTTAGAAAATTGATTATTGTTCCTTGATTATTTAAAAACCAAAGATTGTTTTCGATGGACTTTTTCTTTTGCACTCCGCTGATTCGGCGCGTTTTAAGGTGGTGGAAGGTGAAGGTTTATCGTGGAATTTTACGGAACTGTCGTGAAACTGAAAAATACCTTGTTGCTCTATCCCTGGACAGAGCAATTGTGATTATAGTAGTTTAAGATGCCGAAGTCTCTCGATAATCATCCTACGTACGGATGGGATTGCATCCATTATGATAACGCAAAGGCATTGATGGTTTTTTCGGGTTTTGGGGGAGGAGTTTTTTCTTTCGGGAATTTAGGATCGGAAGTGGCGAGGTCGCTACCACAGCTCCTGCAAAAAGGCCTACTTTTGAAAGTATCTTTTTCATTTCAGAGTCAGTGATGACTGATTTAGGAGATTAGGGGGAGTAGCCCTAGAGATGATTTCCCAGCATTTTGAAATTGATTTCAAGGTCAGTTAATACCTCTAGAATTTCATCATTGGAGATGACAAAAGAAAAACTGGTATATTGTGTTGTAGGGTTGTTCCTGGAAGCAGGAGATTTTTGGAATTGTGGGATGCATACCACGCAGTGTTCGCCGGTGGCATTTTGGATTTTAGATTGTAGTTTCTCCTGACATATGTTCCTCGGAATTTTGAGGTGGGCAGTGCAGTTAGGATTGGCTCTAAAATACTTGATTTGGCCTCTTAGGATTTCATTGATGTTCAGAAGGTTGAAAAGCTCCTGAAAGCAGTATTTGGGTGGAAGATTTCGAAGATCCATAGATTGAAGTTTGGGAAGTAGAATTTAAATTAGACGAAATGGAACTCCGAAGTGATACTTTTTCGTTGACTTGAATGACTAAGAATTCACTGCGAACAGAGGTGGCTGGATGAGAGAAGATAGATGAGGTAGGTGATTTAACGGCTTGGAAATAAGAGTGAGAATGGGTGGGTGTGCCGAGAACCAGCAACCTACCTAGGATTGTCCAATAGACTACACGTTTGCACACTATTATCTCGAAAAGTTTACGATGGAGGATACAAGCTGCAAGTGAAGATCAATTAAGGCAATCTACAGAGAAATTAGATAGATAGATGACGCCGATAACAAAAATTCAATGCAGTTATGCGAACTCCTTGATTTTATGAAGTAATTGGTTCCAAAACTTAGAGACATACGTTACATTCAATTATTGTTTTAGTGATAATAATTTGTCAATCAATTATTACGTTTTATAATAAACAGATAACTATAATTAATAGAGTCCTTAACGACGTTTGTATTTTCTCCGATAATATTATGGGCAGCTTCGACAGAAACAATAGAATGCATAGCAATGAGGAAAATATATATCCGTAACAAGCAAATCGAATCTAGATCTAGATTGTATACATAGACGCACTCACACACACGCATATAAGGGAGCGGCAAAAAGACCTTGCCATAGACGGCGTTTTCGAATTTTAAATAGTAAATAATAGCAATTTGTTATACAGTGAGTAAAAGCCAATCGGAATAAATTCATTATTTGGGTTATTGTACATATATATATAAAAAATCCCGAAACACGTCAAATTTAAATTATGAATTGACATTCTTCAATGTGAAAATGCGATCCCTACCTTCAACTCCCTTCGAATGACAGGTAGACTTTGGCAAATACAGGAATGAATGTGAAATAGCCACGCGCGTCAATGCGCGTTACTAGATGATGGTAGAAGGGATTAGTACGGTCCCTCAAGCAGGTATACTTGACTACTATTGTCAGTTCTATTGTGTCTGTTTGATAGTGAAGAGCACTGAGTGGGTACCTACTTTCATTGTTTTTACTGGATACCCAGAAAAATATTTATTGGTGCAAAATAAAGATATTATTATTTTTACAGTGATATAAAATGGAATTCAAATCAAAAGTTAAAAGAAAAGTTTTGACTGGACAGAGTCGAGAAATTTTGGCAAATTTTATGCGCCGGGAAGCATCAGAAAATAAACCTATAAAGGACATTCAAAAAGTTCAAGAAAGTGTTGCTATTATTAAACAGTAATATATACTATTAATACCTTCATTTACGTCTCCTGAATAATTAAAGAATGTTACTTAATATATATTTTATTCTGGGGTACAGAAGTTAGTACTTCGATTATTTACCGTACTAATTCACCAAGCGCATATTACCCTCTTTGTCATCCAAATACTTTCTCATTTTAACTTCGTGCCTCTCGTACGTTTCAATTCCAATTTCAATTTAACATATCAGGCGTGATCGACCTAATCGCAAGCGTTATTCGTTCTTTTAAGTCATTTAAATCGAAAGGTTTAGTTTTGTACAGAATGCTCTTCACATATCCCCATAAAAATAAATCTAATGATGTAAGATCAGGTGATCGCGCTGGCCAGTCTATCGACCCTCGCCTCTATATCCACCGATTGGGAAATGTCCACGTCTCCTTTGGATAAACCTATCCAGACTTTAAAAGTGTGTTTCAAAACATGATTCTTCTAGCTCGATCCTTATACATTTTTTTGAAATAATAAATATAGCTAGCTATGACCAGGTACTTTATAGTAATGCTTCTAATATAGATAGTGAAGTTGGTTGACCATTTTAGACCATTTTTCCAAATTTTAACAATTATTGACCATTTTTGACAGGTTCTGACAATAATTGACCATTTTTGACAATTTTTCAAAAGTTTTGACAGTTTTGACAATTATTGATCATTTATGACAATTTTTCAAAGTGTTGACCATTTTAGATCATTTTTCCAAATTTTTATAATTATTGACCATTTTTGACAGTTTTTTATAATTATTGACCATTTTTTCAAAATTTTGACACGCCTCTCTCTCTCTCTCTGCACTGAACGTACACTATGGCCTGCGTCTCTCTCTCTCTCTTTCTAATGAGTCATCGCGTGACGAACGCTTTTTCGTAACAACACACGTTTCACGAGTTCACTAGCCTTCCCAAAAATCCTATGTCGAGCAATAAGAAACAAGCTTCAAAAATTTGCAACAATATCAACTCAGACTGCCGTTATTAAATAAATATTAGGTACAATGAAGAATAGTCTCCGATTGCTCCTAATAAATTTGAATAAAATGGACGTTTTTGATTTCAGTTATTGTCAATATGCAGCATTTTTTTAAAAGACATACACTTTGATATTTACTTGAGAAATAATCCAATTAGCGACGTTCATGAGTCGCGTAACAAAGAGGGACCAAATGGGGCATAAAATACGATATCCAGGGCTCGGCATGTGACCCGCGAGAAACCGCGCCCCTTTTAAGTCTGCGAGGTCACTTGCTCTGCTCTGAACCAGATCACAGATCGCCGGTCGCTTCTTTCAGTACCAACGGCTAAATAACCTGTCTTGTCTTTTAAGAATTGACCACTCTACGTACTACTTTTTACAGATTGTATTCGATAAAGTTGTTAATTTTAAATCTTAAGATTAATAGCATAGAACAATTCGTTTCGGTATGTTACTTTAAGGTACATGTGTGACTTTTTCTAATATAGTTGGAGTGAAAGATACGAAAAATGTACAAACTAAGCTTAATATGAAGTACCTTCTATTGGTTCAATTTCAATTAGCCGAGAAAGTATTCCTCCCTTCCTTTATTCTCAATACCAATTGTGTACAAAATATCAAATAAAATCAATTGATACTTAAAAATGAACCCTGTAACCACTTATTCAATAATTACATTGATGTTTCTTAATTTATAAAAATTCAATAATTTATATTTTTCATTTTCTAAAATATTTTAAAACGCTATGCTATGCTATGCCTCAGGAGTTCACTATAAAAATCGAATTTATTGTAGCAAACGTGACAGTTTCAATACAGAAGTGTATTATTTTGCAAACTTATCTTCCTTTGTAGACATTCCGACATTTGCTCGATTTTTATGTTATCTACATTTTAGTGATGGAAAGCAAAACACGTAGATATCTACTATTACTGAAATTGGCTTTAATTTCATAGTTAATCATAAATTGGAGCAGCTTTAGAATATATTCCAGTGCAACTTGGAAATCATTATTCTCAATTAGATATACTGAAATTAGAAGGAGAAAATTCCTGTTAATTTTTTACAAAAAGAAGAGTACCTGTAGTTATTCAGCAGATGTCCTCTTTTAGCTAGAACCAATTTCTGATATTATGCTAATGATAGCATGATTATTCTATATTTTGCATAAATATTGACTATTGAAATAATCCGCACACATTTTTAAACGAGGTTGTCTCTTGAACCATTCATTTGATGTTGATGATTTTTTTTGTGAACCCGGTTGCTCATGACACATGTAGGCTTCATTAATTCGAATGGATGCCGTTTTTACCATCGAGTTTTATGTGAAAAACAAGTAGAATAAGGCTAAGACCCACGCTGGATTATCGACGCTATAGTGGACATTGAAAAGCTAACAATATTCACGAAACTAGAACAATTAACGTATGGATACCATGTACTTGGATGCATTTCTTGGGTATACTACTTTTCATCCGAAAACAACATGGCATACAAATCCAAGTGATACTTCCAATTCCTAATGCTACTGATTTGTTATAAACTACTGTTGATGAATAAAAATATTGATCAGTCTCGAACAATTAACTAATGTATGCCATTAAGTGGGAAGGGAAGGAAAGATGACCCTAATGGCTGCTAAACGGGCGATACCTATCGGAACTTCAGAGGCTTGCCTGTGTGCATAACGGGTGCGATGAGAAGCAGCCCGACTGCGGCAATGGAAGCCATCCTTAATCTTCCGCCTCTTGCTCTGCTTGTTAAATCGAAAGCGAGAATGGCTGCATACAGGCTGAAATGCATTGGGAATTGACACGAAGGAACCAACTCCCATAGTCATTCCAGAACCACAGATGTTATCACAAACTCGCTTCTTGAAATGAGAAGTGATAACATGTTGGCCACAATTAACGACAACCAATCTTACCATATCCAGCTGAACTGAGATGGGTTTGAAGCATTCAGCAAGGAAGGAACGTTGGCGTGGTATACAGAGGGATCTAAAACTGTCAAAGGAACAGGTGCAACGTCCACGCGTCGTTGGGGAAGTTTGCATCTGTAGTCCGGGCAGAAATCTACGGTATCGACACGTGTTGGCAAATGAACATCGAAAGGGGGTATAGAGGCCAAAAGATCCTCATACTCTCAGATAGTCAGGTAGCACAGAAATCTTTAGCATGTCCCCAAATCTAGACTGGTCTGGGACTGCCTTCAAAAACTTGAACGGTATAAAAAAGAGCACAAAAAGCCTAAAGGCTGAGGTGCCGAGGTCTCTAAGCCTCTGACTGGTGGTGCCGAACTAATCAATCAATCATGCCATTAAGTATTAATAATCAACCAATTATTTCCATGTATTTTCTCATCGTGGCATACAATTTAATCCGCAAATGAGAAAGAAAATCAATTTACAAAAAATATATAAGCGTGAGCGTTGAGTTGCAATACGTTACCCTAATTCGCAAACCTCGTACCTCCAAAATCCAAAATTTAACAAGATATAAAAAAACCCATTTCTTGTGTTTTTTATTTGAAATATTAGGAATATTTTTTAATACAATTACTCTGTATGTCTGTTGATATTGTAATAATAATGTTCTGAGCTCGTACTAAGATACGTGGTTTTCTAATATGTTTTTATAATAAACAGGAGTTACGAGACAAACAAACCTTATTTCAAATAATAAAATAACAAGTTATTCACTAAAAAAAAAAACTAAATTTTACACTGCTTTAAATAACTGCAAAGTGGAGAGTAAAGAAACACTAATTAATTTTTGTCCTATAAATATAAAAACTTGTATTTTATATTATTATTCATACGGTAGGGAATCATAGAAGGAATGATAGTCTTTTTCCAAGCAACTTTTTAGTTGCTGTAACTGTTCATACTTATCTTTTGATATTTTTAAACGTTCATGGTATAGAGTGGGTGTGAGAGTTTTTGGAGTTTTGTTCATTCTAACAGGTAAAGTTTGCCACTCTTCAGGATGTCTTATCTTGAACTCAATAAAACCTGTAGGGTTATATCTTAAGGCACGAATATCCTGAACTGTTGCATCTCCGACCTTTTTTCCTGGTCTGATAGAGGTTAAATAATTCAGTTTACCAAAGTCTTTAAAAAAAGAATGATCTAGGTATTTTACATTGAATTGTTCCGGCTTTGATCTAGCTTGGAGACATACATCGACATATTCCGCAGGGATGTTTATTTTTCGATGTTTCAGTAAACTTTCTATAAGGGAATGCTTCCATTTGCGTATGCCCACGTTTCAAATATTTCTGGACCACAGTGATATTGTTAGCAATGGAAGCATATAAGATAGCGTTGGCTAGAGTAGCGTTACGATTTTGGCTGCAACATCCGTCGCTGTAGAATATTAGCTCCTGATTTTGTGGTAAATAACTTGCTTCATGTCCTAGGAAGTAAGAGATGATGGTTGAGAACTCGTTTGCTCCTATTTTACCATCACAGTAATTCCACAAAAAACAAAAGCCTTGTTTTGTTTTAATATTGTAAATCGTGAAGTTGTGAACGATGAGCTTTTTCTTATAATAGAGCATGGAAACATTTGAAGGTCCATTGTATATACCCTATTAGCTTCATTTTCCTTATCCTTGCTTTTTGCATCCCTGACTTCAGCTTTTTTCAACTGATGTAATTCATATTCGGTTTCGTTGAGATTGTCTGTATTTCTTGCGACACATGTACTATATTCGTCTTTTTTTGGCACAAAATTACTGAGGTTCATATCCTCGAAAATGTTAGAAAAAAGGGCTGTCGAGACTGGCGAAATGTTCTTCTCGGTGCTCCAATTTTCGGAATAGACCTTGTATAAATGCATTTTTGAACTCCAAATAGGTTCAAAATATAGCTTTTGAGTGCAAGCTCTGCAATAGTGGGACTCCGTTTTAGCGAGAGTGTTAAAGAAATCCACCAAAGAGTTTCTTTTCTTTTGAAAAACCTCTCGTGTACGACCTTGCGAGGTCTCGCTTTGTATTTCCAAAGCCACATCTACATCGTTGTTTTCTTCATATGTGATAGATTTTTTCCAAGAAGCCACGGACCATTCACCCACACCCACACCCACAAGCAATAGATAAAGCTTGACTGCCGTCTTGAACTTTCTTCTTGTTTCCTATCTCTTGGTCTTTTGATTGTTTCAGCTGTAGTAAGCATATCTATATAGATCTTCTTTTCAGCATCACTTATAATTCCCAAAATTTTGAAAATATCTGCATCCTGTCTTCTTCAGAAAACTCACTGCATTTTAATGTTTTTTTCTTGGAATTCTTTTTTGACATCTGACAGCTGCATCGCGTTTTTAATTCTCGTGTTGGCCTGGGTATTTTGTAATTCCATTTATCACCTTCTTTCTTTTTCCCAAAATAGTCTTCACCTTTACCTTTCTTTCAGTTGGTTTACATTCTTGCACCATGTTTGCCAATACGTACCTTAAACACTATTATTTCAGTTTCTCAAATATAATATTTATCAATAAACCAGGCACTAATTTAACAACAGAAAACACACATTCTGATTATTTGACAATAAATATACATAGGAGTTACGAGAATTGCTTTCATATTATGATGTTTTTTAGAGATACGAGGTTTGTGTCTTCTTTCGATTTTCGTAGTTACAAGGTTTTCTAAGTACCGTTACCATGGTCGGAGTTAGGAGCTTTTCTATTTCTGGAATTAATACTTTAAAAATAGAATTGGAGTTATGAGATTTTCGAGTAGCGTTCGCTCAGTGCCTTGCTAGTAGATGGCGCAAAAAACACGATTTCGATAAATTCTGGAGTTACGTGGTTTGCGAATTAGGGTAACGAATACCTAGCCGCATGACGTAGCAGTCACTATACCTGCAAGCTATGACTAGTCATGAAATTTGTTTGACATTTATAATTTGAATTAGCAAATTGGTCAGACCATAAAGCTAAAATGTATACATCGTTACGAACTCTTTACAGGTGTATAAGTATATCTATGTATTTTTAGTAATATGCTATGTATATAGAGACAAACTGTAGTTAATTGTTGTTATTACATTACCATTATAAATCGAAAATTTTTATCAATTTTTTACCCTAGCTTATCAACCCTTAGTATCACTTAGATTTGTATGCCATGTTGTTTTCGGATGAAAAGTAGTACCCAAGGAAGGCATCCACGACATCCATACGTTAATTGTTCTAGTTTCGTGAAAATGTCAATGTCCACTGAAGCGTCGATTATCCAGTTTGGTCCTTATTCTACTTGTTTTTCACATGAAACTCGATGGCGAAAACGGCTTCTATTCGAAATAAATATTCATCATATCATTTTGGTAAACTTTTCCATTTCTTGTCCTTTCTATTCCATAATAATTTTATTAACCAACTTTCTCTTTTATCTAAGACGTTTATTTATCATAGTTAATGTTAAACAACACAATATTGCCATGTTTATCAAGAAATAAACCCACGAAAAAAAATGTTCGCTTAGATTACAGCCACCGATTGTGTACGACTGTGTGTATGTGTATATTCACTTCATCCAGCATCATTTAAGCAATTTAAATTTTATTTTATGATTATTACAACAATTACTAGCCTGACTTGTTTTTAGTGATGTTATCGGCAAACAAATGGTTGAAAGAACACTATTTGTTTAGTTTAGGCCAATAAAATATACCATAAATTACGAAATTAGTAATTAGTATTTACTTCCTATTGGAGTTTGCCAATTTTTTAACTGTCAAGACGTTTTAACTGCAAAGTAATCACAAAGTAATTTTCCTTCGATCGTTAAACAAACTAAATTAATTACGCATACCCCCAACAGCTTTGCCGTACTGTTTGTGGATGGGTTTAATCTGAGTTAAATTGATTTATTTGCTGAATAACTGCTAGAAAAATGGGAAAAAAATTATAATTGTCTACTAAAAAAAGATCAACGTTTGAAGACAATTTTGTGGCGTAGAAACGATTTTAAACTAGTTGGACTCCACAGAAGTAATTTGAAAAATTGTTGTGGATTTGCCATTCAATTTTAAGACGAAATAAACATGTGTGATAACTTTTGTCGTTAATGAGCTACAGCATTTTGACTTTTTTGTAATGAACGAGCTCTGACTGTATTTCTGACGTTTGTATCTCCTGCGTTATCCAAATAACCGCTTACCATGTTCTGGAACGTTTACTAAATTGCATCTTTGCTTACAAGAAACTGGAACTTTTGAAAAATCAAGGAATATTATTGGACGACCTAGAACTGCGAGAACTCCACAACTCGGAGATCAGGTTATTCAAATTATTGACTCTCATCCAGAAACGAGTTCCAGAAAAATTGCTCAACAATTGTTCTAAAAGAAAATGTATTGTACCCATATCGTGTCTAAGGTGTTCAACATTTGCTACATACTGACTATAAATGATACAGTGTTGTTCTGCGAGGATAGGAATTGGTACGAATGAAAATTAAAACTAGAAGAAGACCTACGAATAATGAAAAAGTGGTTTGATTATAGGCTTTTATCCATTAATTTCAAAAAAAACTATTTACATACCTTTCAGTTCTTATCGAAATGCTCTACCAAATTATGATCTTCATGTGAATACAGAAACTACTATCTCGCCTAAAAGTCAAATTAAATACTTTGGCATTATGGTTGTAATGTTGGGGATTAGCTGTGGATAGGCCTCTTTAATTGGTGGTATTGCTGGTCACTCGGAGGTTCATCTCACTTGAATAAAACAACTTCTTCTGGCACTGGGATAAGTTCTATTTATCAACACACTGTACTACATTACAACTACTAAAGATTACTAAATATATATATAAGTACCTATCATTATGGCATATTTATAATTTAACTGGATAACATAATGACTACAACTAAATTATACTGAATATGGATTACTTTCGATTACTGATGAAGGATTACTGATTCTCTATTCTTTTTCATTGTGTTGTCACATGTATATTTATACTCCGGTTCAAGTTCAGTTCGATGTTTATTTAATATTTACTATTAAATTTTTATTTACTATTAAATGTTTATTTACTATTAAATGTTTATTCACGTGATGAAATTGGCTCCGTACCTGTCGACCTCGCTACTTATATTTATGTAATATTCCAACGTTTAATGATTTATTGAAATTAGTTTCAAGAGAATTTATTTCTTATTTAATTTTATTATTATATTATTATATTAGGCCAAAAGGCATCACACCTTCCCCTTTTACAAAAAGAATAAATTCCGTTGAACTTCCTTTCCCACTCTAATTTAAAATAGGATCAACACGTAAAATACCTTTTAAAAAAGTTGATATATATATTTTTTAAATTTAAATGCATTTGTAATATTCTGAACCTCAAACAAATAATAATAGTTTATAAGAGTTTAGCGGAACCTCACCTAAATTATGGAATAATAGGCTGGGGTGGCCTATCCAAAACCTTTCACCTCTTGAAGTTTTCCAAAAAAGATTCCTTAGAACAATATTACGTAGAGGATATGGTTGTCCTAGCAATATTTTATTTTCTGTGACAAATATATTTGATGTCGGACAACTTTATTTCATTAATATTTGTGTTACTCAATATATTTATACACATCAACTAAGAACACTGAGTCATAGGTGTCACACACGAAATAAAGTATCGTATATAGCACCTCATAAACAAAAAATTGTAGAACAACACAGCTATTCCTACCTGGGGCCCTATTCTGTAACATGTGAGAGTGCTCCTCCACGACTACTCATCGATAGGAGTACTCTCTCACTCATCGCTCACATGGTCCTCAAAAACCCTATTCACGATTATTCGACTCGTTTACTACATTTAGTCCAGCGTTGCCAAGTGGAACGAGTATCTTTGACCTATTATTAGTTCTAATGTACAAGTTAGTAGATCTTTATTCGGGTTCATGCAATTACTGTTCTAACACCGTCCGGAGTTTGCGCAGTCGAAATTGGCTTGTTCGGGTTTTAACAGGATGGTTCTGACACCCGCAGTTTGGCGTTCGGGTTTATTTTAGAACATTTCTTGGGCGGTTTGAAAACCGTCTAAATCAGTCCCTATTCTCGAGAAAGGACGGTTTTCGGATTATTCTTTACGCATGCTCAAATTATTTGCAAAGTAGGAGGGGGGAGTTAATTTAAAAGTTTGCTTAAAGCGGTTAGAGGATTATGTTTTACTGATGGATTGTTGTTTTTTTTTGGATTATTACTTTTCAAATTTGATATTTACGAAATGGATGTTACTGCTTACCGATATTATCCAAGACTTCTTAATATTAATAATAGATACTAAAAAATTCAACAAAATGGCCAAAATGTAAGTGATACAGGATACACAACTTTAATGAGTTATCTTGATACACAATCAAAGCCAAAGAAAAGTCAATTATGAAATTAGTTAGATTAGTTCAGTTCTATAGATCAAGAGGGATGTTCGGGTTATTTCAAACTCTGTCCAATTTAAAACGGTCCGAGAATAGTTCTTAGCACTGAATAAGGTACGCTACTAGTTCTGCGCAATTCCAAATTGGTTTACGGACTATTTAGAAACAAAAACCCGAATAAAGCTTAGGTTTGCAAATTATAAAAATGAACACACTCTGTTTGAGAAGAAATGTTTTCCAACAGGATGTGATGTGACTGATGTGAGAAAGAGTGGAAGTTACGCGTTTTGTTACTTTTGTTATAATAATTTAATGAAAAGAAAATGTTGTGCGAGTCGTAAAAAGATGAAGCTTGTAAATACAGACCAGTAAAATTATTGTTTTTAACTTTTGTTTCACAACTTAAACCAGATGTTCTTTGGGGATCTTGCAAAAATATCGTTAGCTCATCCAAAAAAGCTGTTCAAGTGTCTTTATTTCATACAGGCAAAAAAGGATCTTGACGTTGGAAATACAGGATAGGTATGTAATTTGCAGCTTGTTCTTCGGTCATTGTCTATTAGCATTTGCATCACTAAATCGTCATCATCCATTTTAAAAACAATAAATAAACAATTACTCTAAAAACGACAAAAACTGAACAAGCATTTAATATTTGATCATAGAGACTAAAATTTCTACAATATACCACAGTTGTAGCACGGTTCCAATAGTCCTTTTCGGTCAATGTTTGGATTGGTATTATTTATTAGGACCATTATTCCTTCCTCAACGATTGAACGGGAATACATATATAGAGACGTCTGTGGTTAATGCATGAATGTACTCCTCCACATTTTGGCAGTAATCGTATAGGAGTTTTCCAGACCGTTGGATAGAACGAGGATCTCCACACCCATGGTCACCTGAACACAATCCTCTGAATTTTTGTCACTTGGAATAAGAAAAATAAATAAATTCACCACCTAAGCCCACTGATTATCTCTAGGTAACTTTACAATAAACAATTTACACTTCATTTTAAAACTATACTTCCGTCAAAACTTCCACGCAATCATAACAAGACCAATAATTCTCAAATATGAAAAAAAAGTCAATTATAACATCAACAAAGTTTATGTTCATTTCTTGTTGATAGCGCCATAGCGGCATAACTATAATTGAAAATTAACAACTGCCAACAGAGATTTATATCGCCGCCGTTTATTGGCAACCAACAAACTACCATCTTATCGTTACTAACTCTATAATATTAAATGTAGTGAACGACCTTTTTACTCTACGGTATTCACAAGCGTCTCCAGTACAAGATATAGGAACTTGCAGTTGTTTAACAATTTTAAAGTCAATTTAAACTAACTTTGTTATTTAATAAATTACTGTGGTAATTAATACATGGATATTTAAATATAGTTTATAGTTTAAATTATTAAATTTTTCAGTGGTAGGATACGTTAGATCAGATTTGATGAGGTGGCTTATTCCACTACGAACTTTTCAGATCTATTGTGGTCCTCTGAATCTAGATTACATTCTCCAGCCCGACTCGTTTTAAGTAGCCAATCAGCCTCGAGACTGAACCTTTCATGTAATTTCTTGCCGATAGCTTCTCATCCCTAGTAATACAAAACCCTACATTTGCCGGGCAATCGCACTGGTATAGGATGTGCTCTGCAGTTTCATCTTCTAGGTGACAGAATCTGCACATGGCTTCGTCTGTCAACCCCATTAGCTTCGCGTGCCCTTCTACTGCTTTGACAGTTTTTCTATCTTTGCTTATTAGATCTGCCGTAATATTTGTCTAATCTACTGTTTCGCCTGTCTCTGTCCTGGTGAGATTACCCACCATTCTAGAGACTTCTCCACTTCCTTGTGGCCATATTTATTGTCGACTTTGCGACACCGCAGAAGGGTTCCGGTCCAAATGGAAAAAAGTGTAAATGTCTAGTAGAATTAAGACAATCAAAGCTACGACCAAGTGAAATCAAAAAATGCATAAACCAGAGTAACACTCCACTAAGGATTTTAACAGGTGTCCTAGCTGGCCAATCCTAGAAAAGCGCGGACTACTGAAGAAGGTAGAATTTAAATTCTGTCTCCCTGGACACAACACTTGGAAGACTACAGGGTAGAAGAGGAAGATCTGCCCAAACTGAAGCATGGGGATGTTCTAAGATCCCTTCAAGGAATCGGTCGACTTTGCGACGCCGCAGACGGGTTCCGGTCCAATGAATGGCATTGATGAGCTTTGTCTGGCCGTTTCATCCTCCAATTCGTTACCCAGGCTACCATTACCTTGCAATGGTCTCCAAGGGCGTTTAATGCACCTATGCAATCCCATACTAGCTTAGAATTGACCTCTATGGTATCAAGTGCCTTCAGTGCAGCTTGGCTGTCGGTGTAGATAGCAACTGAACGGTATGTCCTTTCCTGCCTTTTAATTTCTTCAACGCAGTGGTGAATCGCCGTCAGTTTCGCTTGGAAAGTTGTGACGTCCTTAGATAGGCTTATTGGAATAGCTATACTTTGTTTAAGCCCTACAATTCCGGCTCATACACCTACTTCTGTCTTAGAGTCGAGTGGTAGGATAAATAAGTTGAAGACTTCAGAGCCCTTTTTTGACAAATGTGAATATGCGACAACTATATGAGGACTTGAGGTTTGTTACTAATAGGTTATTAACAAAAGGTGAAATCACTGCAGCTTCGGTATCGCGATTCTACCATTTTATTTGCTTTCGTCAATTACCAAGCGACAAAGCTTTAGTTCAAAATGAAAATTTTTATGGAAAAGCACATATTTCACAAGGATGTTCGAATTTGTGTCCTAAAAACTACACATTTTCCCCAAAGAATTCTAGCCTAGATGATAATTTTGTTGGCTTTACTTAGATTTTGGCAAAATAAAGCTGCTAGTACCTACCTATACCAACTAAAGCTCAAAGGTAGCTTTAGTAAAGATGGAGCCGTAACTATAAACTTCTAATAAATGCTTCACTTGTGAAAGTTGTTTTAACTAGAAAATAATCAAAAGTAAAACATTAAATTCATAGCCGCGTTCGGTGAGAAGCTCGTTTCCTTAAAAAACTTCCCAAGTTAAGAAAATTCTCATTTGTATGTATGTATGTACATATATTGGGGTGACATTTACTAAAACCTAAAAGATTTATTGTGCCCCCTTACTTTTACTTAGTTCCTGAGGAAAGTCTCAGAGACTAGTAGCTCATTTAGTCCTATTTCCCGGTGGACTTTTAGGATATCTGCAGGCTTTAACTTAGGTGAATGTCCCTCTCCTAGGTGCTGTGCTCTTGGATTCTGAATTGCTGTGCAATCCGCAAGTATGAGGATGGATGTTTTTTCTTCCATGCCACATAATCTACATACTTCTTCCTCCACTATTCTCAGCTTTTTCAGGTGCCCATTCAGGCGACAATGTCCCGTTAGTATCCCTGTTAAAAATCCTAGTGCAGTTTTACTTTGACTTATGCATTAATTAGATCTCAACAGGTTGTAGGTACACAGAAGAATCTTTGATTGTCTAAGCCCTACTAGATCTTTACAATTGTCAGATGTAAAGGGTTTGTCTATTTCTCCCAATATTACATTGGAGCTGATACCGCAAATGGGTTCCGGCCCCCAAAAGGGTGTTTCAGTCCCCCTCTTTGCTAGTCCATCTGCTTTTTCATTTCCTTCTATTCCGGTGTGTCCAGGAATCCACAGTGAGGTGACTATATTGTTTTCGCTAACTCATTGAGTTTGCCTAGACATTACCACACCATTTTGGAACTGATTACACAAGAGCTCAGTGCTTTAAAGGCTGCTTGACTATCCGACATTATGATAATCCTTCGCCTCTCAAGATCCTTTATCAATATTGAACTGGGCACACTTTCTTATGGCGTGAATCTCCATTTGAAAGATACTTGGGGTTTTTCCCAATCTTTCAGAGTGCCTGGCCCGTACACTCCTATCCCAGTTCCTTCTATTGCTTTTAAGCTGTCTGTGTACCACTGAATGGCATTCTTTCCAAGTCTGGTAATGGGATTTGGATCCCATTCCTTCTTGTTACTTAATTCCGTAACGAATTTCTTTGAAAAGTTATACTTTTTCATCATATCATCTAGGGGCGTGTCCCAGGGTTTCTGATTTCTAAGAAGTGAGGAGGTGGTTTATTTTAATGATTCCCCATCTACTTAGCCTGTATCTTTTTCTTTCTTCAACACTTTCCACCACCATAAGTAGTGGTGTGAGGTTGAGAATCACTTCCATGGCTGCCGTTGGGCATGTTTTCATTGCTCCTCTAAATTCTTATTTACTTCACCGAGAAAAAATTGCTTTAGGCTGCTTATTTGCGTATTAAATTTTGGAGAAAAAGTTTTCGGGGAGTTTTACGTATCATTTCATTTATTGTTCCAACTTTGTGGAATAAATGCCGTTTCGCCTGAACGACGAAAGTTTAACGACACTAATTAATAATATAAACAATACAGTGAAACGTTTGGATACCTACGCCAATGAAAACCCCTCGTCATCATTGTCAGTGGATAGTTCATAAAAAAAAGTTGCCGCTTTGCTATCGGCAGCCATATACATATAAAATAAATAGCGTCCGGTTGTCTGAACAACCTTTGCCATGCTCTCTTTTTCTAATCTCGTATCGTTGGACTCCATTTTAAATGTCATACTGCGGAACATTCAGAACACCAGAGAATTATTATGAGAGATCGATTCTTTTGCGTTCTCTATAACCTTGTCAAGGCATACCGAGATAATTACTGTTGATATTACGGGCTACTAGATTCTATACGGTGGCTTGCTCTTAATTAGTTTGGCTTCAGGGTATATAATATCTAAGTATGCGGAGTATAAAAAGAATTTATTTAATAAGAAGCTCCGGATTACCGGTACAGTTTTTAGTTAGTTTTTTAATAAATTTGCACTTGTAATTGCACGAAAGGTTTTGTTTTTTACTGGGTAAATCTGGGCTGTTTAATGAGAAACTATTGCTGAGTCTACCGAAGGTGAGCGTTTTAAATTTGACAGTTTTCGAGTCAAATTTCTAAAGATAGCTCCTAAGATATGGTTTGTTATTTAACTTGTTTCTAGATTTAAGTCCGCAGTTTTTGTTGCTTTCTGGGTCGACGTAAAAGTTGTATTCCGACCAACTGAAATACGTTTGTACCAGTTTTTGTATGCAGCAGCATTTTGTCGCCTCTTCGCCCCTCCATGTAAGTTAGTAAGAATGCCAGGACATAAAGGAATTGTCGGGGATGAGATTGCTAATGGTATCGCAAAAGAAGGAGATTTTATCTGACCTGAACCATTTTGTGGTATCCCAAAAAGCAGCAACGTGGAAGGAGTCCGAAAATGGAAAAAGGAATTTAGTGCAGCCTACTGGAAAAATATTCCAGCCAAATACAGGCAAAAAGGTTACTACAAAAAGCAGTTTTTCACGTTTTTAGAATAGTTTTAATTTTCACTGAAAATCAAGTGAAAAGCGCATTGCACGTTAAATATGTACCTACATGAGGAAAATACTACGCTCGTACTGGCTTCAATTAAATTAAATTTTGATTTTAAGCCCATATCATACTGCATCCGTATTCCAGGCTATCTACACATGTTTGCAAATGAATATCTAAAGGGGGTATAGAAGAAGAATCCTTATACTCTCATATAGTCAGGCAGCACTGAAATCTTTAACATGTCCCCAGATCAGATCTAGACTGCCTACAAAAACTCTTAACCCTGGAAAACAACAATAGAGTAACTCTTAAGTGGGTCCAGAGGCAATGAAACGGCAGACACCCAAAGCAAAGCTATAGGGTCTGAAACTGCATTCACTGGTCCTGAACCAGTATTTGGAATATCAAAAACCGTAGCACGTGGTACATCTAGGTGGATTCAAACAAAACATCAGACTTACAGGAGCCACGTGCCAAAGCAGGAACACAGCAAACTCCTGGTCAAAAAACCCTTGGAGTGGTTGACTAACGAAATATTAAACCTTAGCAGGGGCCATATAAAGAAAGTGACGGGATTATTCACCGGTCACTGTACCCTAAAGGTGCGTCCACACTATGCCGCTGTTTGCCAATTGGCATGGCAAAACGGATTCGATGTAGACGCGACCGTTGGCACGTGCCATCAAGCCAGCCGTATGCCAATGAAAATCGCTGAAGTGTCGGTCTCCTTCAAAGGAAGCCAATGAGAACGGAGAGTGGGGTCGTGCCAACCACTGGCCTCTCGCGGCTTCAGTTGTGATTTGGACTGAATGCCAGTTAGCACGTGCTTTTAGATGGAGTGAACGAACGAGAAAGTTATTAAATTGACAAATTCATACTGGGATCGTCCTGTTCTGTGAACATTGTGCGATTAAACTAAATGAATGCCAACACATGTGTATACGTTTTTACAGTCACTGGCACAGTACAGTCAATTGGCATTACTAACGGCAAATCGCGGCATAATGTGGTTAAGGAAGCACATGCATACAATTGGCATATATAGGGAGGAACCTATCAGTCGGTTGTGCATGGAAGAGATATATAGACTCCTAGGACTAGAGTACCTAAGGGAGGATTTCTCTAAGAAAGACCTAGTGAAAAGAGTGTTGAGCCTGATAAGGGCTACTTCACATGAACGGTACAACAAAAAGCACAAAAAGCCTAAGGTGCCGAAGTCTCGAAGCCTCTTATTGGTGGTGCCGAACCAATAAATCAATCAATCAATAAGGATCATAATCCAAAACACAATTTACTTCTTTAAAATGAAATAGATTTACTTCGACTTGTGTTCATTGTAAAACCGACCTTGGTGAGAATAAAAATCTATAACTGTACAAATAAATAGCCTGCACTTTACCATAACCATAACTGACGCACACGTACGTAGATATTCCGAGACACGCCCGTACGCCCTTGCTAGGTCACAGAGAAAGGTCAAATGAAAAATACATTGGGTGACATTTTGCCCTCGAGTCCACACCTTGATATGGTTGTCATTGTTTGCCACACATAATGCATGAAACTCTATTTCGAATGCACTGTCTCGGTTCTACAAGTCAATATGTGCAGGGTGATTCTATATTTGTTAATTTTAATTTCTTGTAAAAACAATACAAAAATAGACGTTTATGATTGAAAATTTCGCTAATTGAGGTACCACCGACGGTAATTTGGGTCCAAATGATGGACGATCCATCAATTCGACATTTTGGTCGAACAGATGTGAAGTCCTTACAATTTTATGTTACAAAATGATCATTCGTAGATGTTTTTTTCCCTTTTACACCGAATGATTCTGAAAAACGGATGGTTGTTCTGTTAAGGTTAAATTCACGAGGAGAGACATTTACCAAACGAAATTAAGTTCTGTAAGGGTCTACTTTAGGAGAATTATTTGGATGCTCCAGTAGTCAGCTACTATTTATGGACACTTAATCAACAGTAGTCATTATAATAAGTAGAAGCAGAAGAATGGAAAAATCTAGAAAAATTGAAACAATCAAAGATACCCTTTGGGACGCTACGACCAAGTGAAATCAAAAACTGCACTAAGGATTTTGACAGGTGTCCTAACTGGCTAAACATAGAAAAGCTCAAACTACCGGAGAAGGAAGAATGTAAATTCTGTGTCCCTGGACACAACACATAAAATACTACAGGGTAGAAGAGGAAGATCTGCTGAAACTGAAGCATGGGGATGTTCTAAAATCCCTTCATGAAATCGGTTGGAGGAGCTACTATAAGAAGGGAGATCTTTTAGAAATGTTCATCTTACCCATACATACATTATAAATTATTTAGATTAAATAAAATGCTTTGTCTTGAAACTATTGATGAAAAATTGAAAAATAAATAAAAATATAGTGGCATTGAATCATTTTTTGATATTTGAAATGTGAATAGCGGTAGACGGAAGTATGAACAGAAGGTCATATTAGCAAAGATGTACGACAAATTGTAGGTACTACGTTGAGTTAATATTTAACCAACTGTTCAAACAAGCAAAATAATCCAGATCAGTACTTGAGCTATATCTAATAAACTTAACATAGCAGTAATTGCGAGTACTCTAAACATTGTGGTAGAAAGAATTGTGATGGAGACAAATCCTTAATATCTTGCTAATACGAGCGTAAAACTTTACTGCTTAAATATAAGGTTTTTCATTTCATTTCATTTGACATTGCTTGTGATTTCTCAGTTTTTTGTTTATTATTGTTCATATTTCATGAACTCACTAAGTTATAGATAAAGCTTGTCTTTCTTAATGATGCTCATACGTCTATACGATAAGTCAAGTAATGAGCTCGAAACACACCTATCAACGCCTCATAGGAACAGCGATTGATCATCACCGTCGAGTGGTTAACTCGACGGTTGTGTATGGGCTCACTTAACGCATCGACACGCATTGGCACGCCGTCCACAAAATATTCTCTCTGAGAAATGTGTTGTTGTTGTTGAGGCGTTGTCGTGCCTTGTCGGTGCTGTGCTGATGCTATTAGGTATGCGCGTTTACATTTAAATACACATAAGAAATAAAATCTGCTGGAGATGATCAGTCGCTGTTCCTATGAGGAGCTGATAGGTGTGTTTCGACCTTTGAGCTACAATCTCTGAAAGTTTGAAGAACACCGGACGGTCTTAGTAGATAAGAAATATTAAATTTCTGAAAATAATGGTAGTATAAAATTTGTGCCTTACTCCTTTCGTTAATGAATTACAGGCCTCTAACCTTAGGATTACTATTGTGAGCTCCAGTGCGGACCAAGTTCAACGTTTGTTGATGCAATTGTGTTTTATTTTTAGTTTTTTTCACTTCCAAGTACACACCTGAATTCCTTATTCATTTCTAAAGTAAAAGCGTCCTTTCATGACATCTCAGATCGTTTAATAATTATAAATAAAAAACTATTTTCAATTTCTAGCTGTAGACTCTAAGGAAGTAAGGAGCGAATTTCATATGAGGTACTATCATTATTTTCAGCTTTTCTACGAACTCATGGGACACCCTGTATATACCGAGTACCTCTATAGCACTAGAGCTATACAGACGGCTCAAAAACCAAAGAAGGCTCAGGATGTGGAGTTTACTCCAGATCACTTAGCCAAAGAATTAAGTGGGGAATGGGAAGAAATGCCTGCGTGGTTCAAACAAAACTGGCTGGTACCTCAATTGCCAAAAAAGAACTAACCAGAAAAGTTATTTCTGGCAAAAACATAACAATCTTCACTGACAGCAGACAAGCCCTATTAGCCTTGAACAGACAACGTGTTACATCAGGGCTAGTATTATAGTGCCACCAAGATTTAGCTAACGCCTCGGTAGATAACAATACTATCATGAGATAGATTAAAGGACACGACAGGAGTAAAGGTAATCGCATTGCCGTTTCTTTAGCCAGGGAAGCGGCTGGACTAAAAATTTTAGGACCCAGTGACACCTACGGCCTGACGACTTCGACAATTGCGGAACTAGCCAAGCGTTACTCCCAAGCCCAATCCCTAAAGAGATGGGATGGAATCAAAGGATGCAGTCTTGCTAGGATCACTTTGGGCGACCCTGGGAAGCTGGCGCCGAAGAAATATTTCGCAATGACCAGGAAAAACCTACGCTTAGCAGTAGGATTTCTGACTGGCCACTGTCAACTAAGGAAACACCTCCATACTATGGGGCTAGTGGACACACCTCTATGCAGAATGTGAGAACAAGAAGATGAAACTGTCAGGCATGTCTTATGTGACTGCCCGCAGTTATCGTCAATAAGAGAGTGTGTGTTCGGTGAGTCTTGGCCTACACCTGCCGATATAAAGGAGATGTCTCCTAGTGACCTGTCCACCTTCCTGAAAAGGACAGGATGGACGATGACCTAGGAGGACAACTCCTCGGGAGGATGTACAATGGGTCATATGTGCTGTGGGCCAAAACTCACCCTCACCACTCTACAGATACAGATACAGAGATACAGCACTAGAGCACTCGTAACTCTTTCTAATCCTTTCAACTTCATCAAGTTAATCATCTTCTATGATCTTCGATTCGGTATGGTCGAGCTATCTCCGAAGACCGGCAGGTAGATTTTTATTAGGGTCGAGTTGTCTCCGGAAAAGGGTCGAGTTGTCTCCCGTTATTGACAGGTAGATACTGAAACTAAATCTTGAAGAAATAACAAATTCTACCATTGTAATTATTATTAATGATTTATGACATTTTATTGAGGGAGATTACTTGTCAAAATTTCACTTGCCCTCACAATTGTCCGGCCCGGGAGACAACTCGACCCCGTCCCTTCGGTTCGGTATAATATTTTTTTTATATATTTTATTAATAATTAATGTTGAAAAGAATATTATAATGCTATGTAAATAAATCGATTGTATGACCCTGTATGTTTGTCATTGTATAAGAACCACATAATGCATGAAATTCTATTTGAAATACCAACGTGCTATGTCGACATGTATGTGAGTGTTTAATATGAATCGAACTTGTCGCTTTAAAACATTACAATAAATATAACAATAATTGTTTGTTGAACACATTTTTCCACACGCCCATTCAATATACCCGAAGCATTGTTCAACGATTTAGCTATTGTTGTTTTGTATTTAATGATCCCGTTCACAGACAATTTCTCTTTTTTTTATTTAAACATTGTTAGGGTTTGGTTTAATTCAATATGCGATGGAATATTGAAAAATTTTCAATATTTAATGTCAATAATAATTATGGTGATATAGACTGTAAAATACCCCAAGTTATTTTTTCATTTTTTCTATTTCTTCCAATACTAGGCATCCCCATACCATTTTAGAACTGATTACTTGAGAACTCAGCTGCTTGACTATCCAACACGAAATAATTATTTGCCCTCTATATATTTTATCAATATTGAATTGGGCACAGTTTTCTATGACGTTAATTTCCGCTTGAAGGTTACCTATGGTTTTTCCCCAAGCTTTCGAAGTGTTTGGTTCCTGGCCCTTAAACTTCTCTTCCAGTTCATTTTATTGCTTTTGAGACGTTTGTATACCAGTGAATTATTGTATTTTTTAATATTTTACCCATTAATGTTTCCGTGGGGCTTTCCTATAACTGAACCATTTTCTTGTCAATTTTTTACTCAGTACATTCATCTCAGCTTGTTTCTTGCCTATAGGTATTCAGATAAATGTTATAATAGATCATAAACAATTTTATTGGATCTTTACTGGCAAATTTTCCAGAAATTAACAAAAATCAAAACTTTAAGGCGTAAAATTGCAAAGAGTATTTTAATGCGTTAAAAAATGAACGATGTAAAAAAGTCTATATATATATATATAAGAAAATGGTAATTGTTCATCCTCTCTGGAGCAATTATTGAAGTATGCGACCTCCGTTGGCGTATAGGCCAACGCTGTGTAGGTAGGTACTATACCATACACTAAGAAAAATGAAATTTAAGAGTAAAAAATCGTTGCGTGGTTTCATGAAGCCACGATGCAAGTGAAACTGAGTTTAGTTCGGCTTGTGAAGACGACTGGAGGCATAATTAAAATTAAATATATTGAATGGACCGGATATAAATTAAAATACTTCAACAAATATTCATATGACATGAGTTAAAATAAATTCAAGCACTCAAAATTAAAATTGATACATAAATAACAATATTATGCACCAACAGAAAGTTCTAATAAATTCAATACAAAAATAAATTTATTTTTTACTTTTTAGTTCGATTTACTATAAGGTGTGTTTAGTGATTAATAGGAACTATATTGAAAGTTATTCATATACAAATGTCACAATATAACAAATAAAAAAAATTATCACCGTGTCCAGGATTCGGCATCCAAACCTCTATTCCGCTCGGCCATGGAGACATATTTTTGTGTTGTATATAGACCGTATGATTTATGTCAAAAAGCGACATGTGATAGATGGACGAAAAATTTTGAGGCGATGGAAAAAGTTTCACTTTAATAAGATTGACAATAAAATTCAAATTAAACTACCGATAAAACCCTTTAAATCTATTATGCAGCTTAGATCATTCTTATGCTAAGTATCTTGTGGCTTGGGACCCAAACAAATCCATTGGATATACAATGTGATGATTGTTAGACCAATGATTACATATATGGAGCTATTGCTTGGTGGTCAAAAGCTTTACAGCGTACGGCCCAAGTGAAGCTCTCTGGCATGCAGAGACAGGCTTGTCTGGCAATTACTAGTGCCATCAGTACCACACCGTCAGCAGCCATGGAAATCCTTTTAGACCTACCTCCTCTCCATATATTTCTAGAAAGGGGGTCTAGATGGACAACATATAGAATTGCGCATATTTCCAAATGCACAAAACAGGCTTATACAGAGCAAAGCAGAATGCTAGTGGACACTGAAAGTCACAGTATTCTAGGAATTATCTCTGAGATAATGCCTCTAACAGCTAACCACGACCTGCCTTATACCGTCCTAATTCCAAATAGAGACGAATGGTTCCTCCGTAAGGATGATTTATTAAGAGCAGTCAGCTGTTGGTACACAGATGGATCAAAATCACCCACAGGCTCTGGTGCGGGTGTATACGGGCGCAGACCTGGGACAGACATTTCAATTTCTCTAGGATCCTATGCAGCTGTATTTCGGGCGGAAATTTACGCCATTGCTTCATATGTGGAGAGATTGGAACAAACCAATGACGGACAGTCAAGCGGCTGTGAAAGCACTTAAATCTTACCGTGTAACGTCAAAACTGGTTTTAGACTCTCCTCAATAGGAGAACTCAATAGAGTATCGCTGGTCTGGATCCCTGGCCATTCCGGCATGGATGGCAATGAGAAGGCGGACTCTCTTGCAAGGGAGGGTGCCGCACGCGTTTTTATCGGACCAGAACCTTCAATTGACATCGCGATAAGCTTTGTCAAACAAACACTAAATACCTGGACTGAAAGAAGAGCTTTAGACTTCTGGTATAATATACCAAGATTGGTCCATTCAAAGGCTTCTATACATCCTTCGAAGAATGTCTCCAAACAAATCTTAGACTGTAGCAGGCATGACCTACGTTGTCTAATAGGCCTTTTACCAGGCCACTGTCATCTGAATCATCATATGCTAAGACTTGGACTGTCGGAAGATCCGACTTGTCATCTCTGTCTGGAAGATGATGAAACAGCAGATGAGCATATAATTTGTACCTGCCCCGCCGTGGCTCGAATCAGGTATCTGATGTTTGGCAGGGTCTCTCTCTCGCCCTCGGACCTGAAATATCATTCATCAAACAAACTAATCGGCATTGTTAAGTAGCTGAATTTGTTTGGTGAAATCTGAATAGGTATGGGCCACAATAGACTCTTATGAGTCGCAGTGGCCTTATAGACCCGCTCCCACAAAAATAACCTAACCTAAGTGCTTTTTTTAAATCTATAAAAAAGGTCGGTTAGTCTTTCGATAATTTCGATACAAAAAGTTACAGGATTGTCGAATTGCTGTGAATTCAGTTTGGCGCTCACTACTTTCGCCTTGGTAATTATTTTTACCCCACATAATTTCCTTAGGGGACAGATATGTGAGAACAGGTGTGATTAAGCTTTTTTTCAAGGAGATATGAAGACCATTCAGTGAATTTTCCGTCAAAAATTATTGATAAGCAAGCCACTGAGACCGAGACTATTCACGTTTTGTGGTGTCCAGGATATCTCATTGTAAAATGAAACAGAAACACAAATAAATGGAAAAAATTATTACTTTTTGAGTAAATCTAAGTCGTAACGATGCTCTTTCATTTTTATCTTTTAAAATTTGATCGTTAGTTGAAGTCAAAGCCACGATATTTACCTACCCTAAAAATGGCTCCACGTTCTAGCTGTGAAATCGGTCTCAATCGAAACCCAGTAGAATATGTATTATAAAACTATGTTCATCATGAATTGGATCGGTACAGAAAATTTTGAGATCTACCACATTCCAAAATATGGTTTATAGAAAAACTAGTATAGTTTTAAACTATGAAAATTCGAAGCTATCATCCTGATTCAAAGAGACAAAGCGCACAGCACAGCTTAATAATAAGTTAATAAGTTTTACTCCAAATGACCTCAAGTTGATAGAAATATATGTATGTAAATGAGAACTTGTACTTTCATATCTTCCCCTCCATCTCATTGAAAATTAGAGGAAAATCGATTCCTTTAGAATTTTCACAATTATTACAAATTTCATTATTTCCACCCAATCAAACCTCCTCCTATTTTTCCGTATTCTCTTGCAAATTGAGATATTTTTTGTTAAACTCGTTTTTTTTTTCATAAGTTGGGAAAGCTTTTCCGAACATTCTGACGAAAGAACCAACACTTAATTCGAATATTAGAAATGTCAAGTTTATCTGCAGTTCGTCCAAGCTATCTTTGCATGTTTGGCTTCATCCAAAGAGGAACTTTTTTCTCACCAAAACGTGCATTCTGAACGCACTAACAGTATCTGAGTATCTGAGCTTTTTGGGTGATTCAAATGAGTGGATGTTTGAGAGTAAGCATTGATAAACCAATGCGAGTACAGCTTTGGTAGGAAGTGAAAAATGTTCACGTTAGATCTAGACTGGTCTGGACTGCCTGTAAAAAACTTATAACCCTGGATAACCACAATAAGATAAAGCTTAAGTGGGTTTCGGGACTCAAAGGTACAATAGGCAAAAAAAAGGAAGGAACCCTTGCAAAGGAAGATTCTGAAACGGAATTCATTGGGCCCGAACCAATTTGGATACCTCCGAGGATTGAAACATAGCATCTGAAGCCTCGTTACTAATCAGTAACCCAATCAACTCTTGGTCAAAATACCCTCGGAGTCGCTGACCAACGAAATACTAAACCTTTCGGTTGTGCATGGAAGAGGAGAAAACATCCTGTTACATTCATTCTGTTCGAATGCCAAGCACTGACTCATTGGAGGTATAAACGTCTAGGTCTATATCACCAATGAGTTTCTCCAAGAAGGATTTTGTGATAAGACTATTAAGGATGAGGATAACCAGTCTCTTTACATAAAGACTACAACCAAGAACCAAAGGCTGAAGTGACGAGAACTCGAAACCTCGACTGGATGTGCTGAAGGAAACAATCGATTAGAATGTGCTCAGTATCAAGTTTCGACAACGATTCCTGCATTCTCATCTTGAAAGTGAACAAAATGAGGATTCCGTCTTTCTATTTTCTACCGCCAGGGTGAGCAACGCTTTACACGATTCGTAAATAGTTACTACTTACTAATTATAATAATTTTTTGTCTGAATTCTCAATTACTCATGCCATTAAGAAATCAAACTAACAAAAACTCGTTTCCTGTTAATAGTAATAAAACATGAATGAAAAACAAAGCGGCTTGTTTCTCAGTATACTTAGTAGCTACTCCAGCATCAAGAAGGCCTGTAAAATGAAAGAAGTCTTTCGTGCAGACGCACGCGAGTTCTGGGCGTTGTAAGAAACATTGGCGCGGTAGTAGCCTAAGGCAAACGGGGCGCATCAGCGGCACAGTGTTGGGTCTGTTATTACCGGAGCCTCCGGGCGCGTGCCTGGCTATAGCTACTGCCCCTCTCAAACCCCAGCGGCCCTCTAATATGCAGGTACGGAATAAGGTGGGTTATAAACAACAGATTACAAATTGCTTTTAGATAAAATTAACAGTTTGCTGAAAGGCAGTCTAGTGGGTCATCAACTTAATGGGTCAATTATAACAAGTATTTATGTTTAGAGAAATGCATAGTCATTTTTATCACAGTAAGCATCTTTACTCGGATAATTTTACCTAACGAATAGCTCTTCTATAGTTAAAATGAAAGTTTCTTTACAGCGGTTTGTTAATTGTTTCCATTGCAAAGGAGTGTAACCGTGAATTACTTGAAAATTTAACAATTACTGAATATAATGTTACCAATTGGTAGTATTAGTACAATTATATATAAGTACTAGAAGACCTGACAGACCTTGTCCTGTCCTAACATTGTCAATAAGATATTATGCAAGCGGTCGTTTTCTGCCCGCTGAGTGGAGTGTCAGGGTAGCTTTTGTTTATTTCAAACTTAACGATACCTATACAGAAACTTCAAGTTATAATTTACCGCCATTTTTTGTCCAAAGTACAATTTTTGTAAATAATTTTTTTCCCGTGCAATTTTCCTATATTTTAATAGTTATACTGCTATTCGGGACGGAGACAAATACAACAAATCAAAAACCATGAAAATCGGTCCAGCCGTTCTCGGAGTTGATCGTATAAGGGTGAAAATTAAGAGTAATATGAATTTTTTTATTCTAAGTCATGACAAAATTAAAGTTTATAATTAACAAATAAAAAATAGGGGTTGATCGTAGAAGGGTGAAAATTTAGGGTTGTATATATTTTTGAATGTTGTATCATAAAAAAATAAAAACAAAAAATTTTGTCTCAAAAATAACAAATAAAATTAAGGGGTGGACCTCCCTTAACATTTAGGGGGATGAAAAATAGATGTTGTCCGATTCGCAGACCTACCCGATATGCACATGAAATTTCATGAGAATCAGTCGAGCCATTTCGGAGGAGTTTAACTACAAACACCGTGACACGAGAATTTTATATATTAGATTTGCCATCTTTACTTTGATTATTAATAATTAAACATTGATTTTAGTTAAATATCTAGTCGGTGAAAGTATTACTCTATGTCTGGACCACCAACAATAGTAAAGTTATTTTGGTAAAGAATTATTTGTCGCATTCTTTGTCCTATTAAAGAGGGCAGCATAGAATGGACGTCCAGTGTCAGTTTGTCGTTAGTGCTTAGACAGTGGTGTCTAACAGCCATGTTGTTTACTCAACTATGACGAAAAAAAATTAGTAATTTCAGAAAAAATCGCTAATGACTACAATACATATTTAATGTCGGTAGTTCCTAAGTTAATTTCCAAAAGGCAGTATGTGCCATTCCACTTCAATTTCCAGATAATTTAGAGTTCATGTATATTCCTACGTTCTTTTCAAACAATATATAGCAAGCGCCAAACGTGGTGGCGAGCCCGCCCCCATGCGCACAAACTCATTTTCAATGTTACCTCCCAGTACAGCTCTTGCAAGACATATAAATGCTCTGTACAGAGGCGTATCACTAGTTGTCCTCCAATGACAGGCAAGGGGCTTATCGTAATCCAATAGTATTTTAGTTGGGAGAGTCTATACATGCGCGATCGCTCGCCATCACGTTTGGCGCTTGCTATAGTTGAAATAGCAAGCAAATTGAAAAACAAAGATACTTCAGGTGAAGATGAATTTCCACAGTTGTGATTAAAAAAAATAATACATGTTATTGGTGATATTTCAGCACATTTGATTAACAATTCTATTAAATTTGGAGTATTTCCGTCTCAACTAAAATTAGCTTTAATTAAACCAGTATACAAAAAAGGAGATCCTGAATCATTGGAAAACTATCAGTTGGCCATTTTTCATAGTTTTTATTTAAATCTTAATTTCTTAGTTTCGTGCATGAACATCAACATTCCATAAGGGTGTTTCAGCCCCTCTCTTTGTTAGTTCATCTATTCCAGTGTGTCGTGGAATCCACAGGTAGGTAACGATGTTTTTCTCGTCTAGTTCATTGAGTTTCCCTGACTCTTTACTGATAGTCAACTGTACAATATAAAACTGGCCCTTAGTGTGAGGAGAAAATACTTGTTAAAACATTATTCAGCGCCGTACAGGAATTGATTATTGTATTTTTTTCCATAAACTCGCCTATAGCTAAACCTTTTCCATGCTTTACCATGAAAACTGTACTAGCAATCATTTTTGAATGAACTTATAGACAAAAAGGGGAAGGTGTGAGAAAATTGCAGTGGTATATTTGGTGGTTTTTTTGGGTATGACAATTTATGATAAAAGAAGTTTCAGGTAATAAGAATATATTTGTAGAGATTTTAGTAAGTCATTGATAAATCGTCTAATATATTGTCAAAGATTTAGAAATTTTGTTATTAATTTTTTTACTATTTAAATTTAAAAGAAGCACGAAACAAAGGACATGCAGCATTTCTAAGATACAACAAATTGATAGTAAATGATAGAATAGTAGTACAAAACCTAAAAGACGGTAGAGAGAGATTGGAAGAAGAAATAGCAAACACCAGTAATCAAAGATCTGTACAAGAAAGATCACCAGAGGGAGGGGGTCTAGATGAACAAATAAGGAAAATAACGAAAACTAAGAAACGAAAAAACATAGCAACACAAATACGGAAAAGGAAAACGGACAAGATCTGGCTATGAAACCGGTAATGAATGGGAAAAACGAGATACAGTCCGTTATAGAAAAAGTCAAACAAATTGAAAATAAGAAAAACCAGTATGATATAATGGAAACTAATATAATATGGAAAATAGCGACATGGAATGTAGTATAACTGGGAAATATATATAATTAGAAGAAGAGTTCGAAAATTTGGGGGTTGATATAGTGGGAATAACGGAAACAAAAAAAAAAGGACAAGGAATAATGAAACTGATGAAAAATAATATATTGATATATAGCGGAGTAAGTCAAGACCAACGAGCAGCAGCTGGAGTAGGATGCTTAATACATAAAAAATTAGAGAAACAAATTCAAAACTGGACTGCCTGGTCCGAACGTATTTTAACTGTAGAAATCAAAAATAAAAACACACACCAATTGAAGACTATTATAATTGTGTATGGTCCAAATGAAGACGACAAAACAATAAACAAAGAAAAGTTTTGGGATGAACTTGCTGGAATAATAGAACAAGTCAAAGGAAGAATATTCATAATAGGAGATTTCAACAGCAGAGTAGGTATAAAAGATGACAAATACGAAACAATAATTGGAAAATATGGAGAAATAACTAGAAACAACAATGGAAAAGGAATGCTGGACTTCTGCCTCATAAACAATTTGATTATAACCAACACATTTTTTGCACACAAAGATATACATAAGTACACAAAGGAAGTTAAAAGTAGAAATGAAAAATCAATAATAGATTACTTAGTCATAGAAAGCAGATACAGAAAAACAATAATAGACACAAAAGTAAGAAGAGTGATCACTCTGTAGTAATGTCTAAATTTAAAGAAAATACATTAAAACAGAACAAAGAGAAATCTATACATCAGCAGAAAACACAAAGTAGCACTATCAAATCATATAAATTAAGAGATAAAGAAAAATACCAACAAGAGATGAATGAAAGACTGGAAATACAAAATAAATGAACAAACAATGGAAGCATAGATGAAAACTGGAAATACTTTGAAGATATATTATTAGAAACTGCAGGAGACGTATGTGGCACAAAGAAAAACAATAGTAAACAACAAACACCTTGGTGGACGGAGGAAATTAAAAAACAAATAAGGTTAAAGTAAAAAGCATGGAAAAAGTATCTAGCGAACAGAACAAGAGAAAACTATGAAAATTACATAACAGAAAGAAAGAAAACAAAATAATTAATAACAGCCTCTAAAAATTAACAATGGGAAAAATTCGGGGAAAAATGGAAAAAGATTGCACAGGAAACCAACAATTATTTTACCGAACGCTAAAGTCGTTGAGAACAGAAAAAACAAAACAAAGTATACAATTTCTAAAAAACAAAAATGGGGAAATACTAACAGAAGATAGAGACATTAGGAAATATGGAGAGAGTATTACCAGGATCTTCTCAACGGACCGCAAGAACTGGAAGAACACATAGAGGACAATGACGGAGTTGAAGCCGACTTTAACATAACAATAGATAAAGAAGAATTAGAAAAAGTTATCAACGAGCTAAAAAATGGAAAATCACCCGGGTCCGACAAAATTACAGCAGAAATGATGAAAAGCATGGGTCAGAAAGAAAGAGATACATTGTTGCATATTTACAACACAGTATGGGAAGATGAAACCTTGCCAATTGATTGGGAGAAAGCATTAATAGTACCCATCTTACAAAAATGGGACCACAATGACTGCAATAACTACCGATCACATTACTGAATACAGCCATGAAAATACTGGAAAAGATGATAGAACAAAGAATCAGACTGAAGATCGAGAGAACACTGGAAGAAACACAGAGCGGATTCAGAAACGACAGAAATACGCAGGACCATATATTCACAATAAAACAGATAACTGAAAAAGCAATTAAAGAAAGAAGGAAAATTTTTATGGCATTTTTGGACCTAGAGAAAGCTTTTGATGCTGTTCCATGACATATATTATGGAAAATACTTATGGATAGAGGAATAAATGGTAAAATTATAAGATTAACACAGAAAATATATAAGAACAATGAAAACGCAATTATAAAATGATATCACAAACATTCACTACAAATACAGGGCTACGACAAGGAGGCAGCTTGAGCCCGCTACTGTTTATAACATTCATGGACAAAATAATGAAGAAATGTAAGCCGCTAACAAAAAGTTATTGCGTAATTTCAATTACAAAAAGTAAATATAACTGAAGGAACATTCGCAGATGATGTCGTATTAAGTGAAAAAGACTTGCAAATAAACATAAATGTATGGAACACAGTAATGAAGGAAAATGGCATGAAGATAAACAAGAATAAAACAAAGGTAATGATAGTAGGAGAGGACAGAGAAAACTTAACCACTTACATCGATGGAGAAAAAATAGAACAAGTAAATTATTTCCAATATTTAGCAGTAACATTGGATGAAAGAAGGACACAAGACGCCGATATTAACAATAGAATTCATAAAACGAATAAACTTTACTATGCAATGAAGACAAAATTTATAAATAAAAGAGAAATTTCAAAACAGACAAAAATAAAGGTTTTTCAAAACGCTATATCGACCAATACTAACATTTGGATGTGAATCTTGGGTCTTAACAGAACAACATAAAAGTGAGATACAAGCAATAGAAATGAAACGGGGACGTTTGCAACGAATGAACGAAAAAAGACCAGTAAAAAGAGATTGTAAAGCGAAAATACAAAATAACAAAAAAAACGGGCAGACCAAGAAAAACTTGGGACAAAGTAATAGAAGATATAATAAATAAAAGTTATATAAGCAGGAAAAAAGCAGCGGAATTTGCACAAAACGGAACAGAATTGAAGAAATTCGTACATAAATAATTGAACCTTACCATACACCATCAAATGGTAAAAGGGTTTACTGACTATATATATACTATTTAATAATCGTGGAATTTGTTTTGAATGGTGATGATAAAAAAAATATTGAATGAAAAAATTCAGATAAAATATTTAAATCTTTGACAACATATCATTGGAGGAATTTTTCATGACAACTAACCTTTCAACAAGTATACTTTTTTCTGGAACATATAGAATACGACGAAAGCGATCGTGATCTTCAGCTTATGCAAATTTTAATTTCGCTCCAAATACATCATCTTCCGTTAATTCCATTATTATTAGGTACGTTTAACGTAGCTGTCAAATGAAAAACGAAAGATACGTAACCCCTAATTATGCTGCTTCTGGTGGATCTATTTTAAATCTTCACAGGAAGCATTTTAATATAATTTGTAATAAAACAAAATTATTTTATGTCGACTAAAAATAAATTCATAACACTTAACATTTACCGCTATTTTCAATTAAATTATTTATCTCAATGCCACGATTAAAGACCAGACTAAGACATGCCAACTACTTTTTATAGTTTGATTTAGGACACGGTTTACAATTTTTTTTTTTCTATTTAAACTAA
The DNA here is from genome assembly GCA_947563755.1 of Lochmaea crataegi. NCBI lineage: Eukaryota > Metazoa > Arthropoda > Insecta > Coleoptera > Chrysomelidae > Lochmaea > Lochmaea crataegi. Next base: position 27,806,078 of record OX387423.1, on the reverse strand, counting down.
ATTCAACGTTTTAGCCGCAGACACAGATTGTTAGTGTATCTATTTTTTCTACTATCGCTAAAAAACTATATTTATAAGAATTGCTTGTACTTTAAAAGGAATTGAATAAATATATGGTTATATACAACGTGGTCAGATGAAATTGTTACCAAATATATATTAATATTTTAGACAAATATTCAAAGCCGTTGAAATTGTTTTTAAATTATTATATTTGAAAAAAGCAATTTGTTGTTATACAGTGTGTGTCAAAAATATTGGTTATACATTCTACCACTTAATCTGTGGTAAAAAATATGTCGATTGAACCTTACTTACCTATGTACAAAAGTGCAACCACAAAAAAATGTAAGGAGTTTAAAATTTAAATATTTTTTTTAACGTTGCTGCTAAATATTTTTTCAAGAAATTCTATTATAGCGTCTTAGATTATAATACTGGGTAGGAGCAATCATTTTTTGTCGCTTTTTGTAGGTTTTTGAAGCGAGTCACCATTCTTTCGTTCCTCCAGTTTTTTTTAACATAAGGTGTGATCAAAAATGTTACTCCACCAGAATGCAACATCAATTTTGAAATTTTTTCATCCTTCAGAATTTGTTTTTAAAATGTTTGGCTTGTAAAAATAATGAAATCAACTTTATTATTGAATTATAACTAATAACATCAAATACAGTACTTAAGGATGTCATTTTGAACACATCATGTTCAATTAAAGTACTGTATTTCGATGTTATTACTTGCAATTTAATAATTGATCTTGATATTTTTGCAAACGTATAAATAACATTTAATATTTGTAAGATATAATATCGTCCAAAGCAAAAATTTTACAAACAAATACTAACAGACAAAAAAGTTTCAAAATAAAAGTTGTATTCCGGTGTCTTTCCATTTTTGATTACTCTTAATGCTCCAAAAAGTTGGGGGGCCAAAAAAGCGGTGACCCCCTTCAAAAACCAACAGAAGTGAGGAAAAACTGTTGCTTCTACTCAAATTTTATAACACGCCATAATAAAGTAATTAAACTCCAAAAAAAAAAGTCAAGAAACTTCATTTAACTTTAATACCTTTTTATTGTGCACCTTTGTACATGGATGAGTAAGGTTCATTCGACCTATTTTTGATCCCAGATTGTGTGGTATAACTTATTACAACCTGTATAAATATATTTTCTACACCTACACGTCAAAAAGTATGTTAAACAAAACAGTAGGTATATTTAAAAAAATATGTATACTAATAATAAACAACAACCAATTGATAATTTATTTTACGATTCGAAATTATGATGGAATATTACACTTAAAGTTTGGTGAACCGTTTCGACATTCATTTATAATTTGATATGGATCTTGTATTGAAGCTGAGGTTGACCTTGAATTGTTTTTCTGTCAGAATTAAAACGGAAACCTTGATCCCAGGTTTTTATCGCGGTATTGACAGGTAACCAAAGGTAATGCAACATAACATAATGGATGAGATCTTATAATACGAGGAGTTGTTTAGAGATTTTTAAAAGACTTTCTTAGTACCTTCTGTGAATTTGTTAGGTGAAAAATCGAAAAAACTCTGTCAAATCATAATGTTATTTATACAGGGTTTGCGCGCCTGGTGCAAAGACACCTTTACTAACCTATCGAAATCAGTAGATATTTTTATAGTTATAGACTTTGACGCCATTTTGAATTGCACTGCTTTTCGGGATTCAGCCTACAATAAATTTGATGCTAAACGACCAAAAATACTTCACTTTCACCTTAAATTAAAGTTATTCCATTGAAGCCCACACTGTCCAACGTAAAAGATGTTCAACTTTACCTCTACATTCAATTATGTACTTCCAAGTGGCTATAGTAGCCGAACACGTTAATTTCATGGAAAATAATAATCTATTTCCGCAAGCCTACTCGCAATCAAAAGATTTGCGATTTTATTAAATTCCTTGAATAAAATATTATGTAGATGCAGCCATTTTAAAACCTGCTGCCGAGAATAATATTTTTATAGAACAACCAGTATATATATACATATAGTATTTATGAACGTCATTAATTAAAATGAACTTGTTCAAATGAAGTTTAAAGTCCTGATCTACTACTACCGTACATCAGACAGGAGGAGAGCACGGTGATAAATTTTAATTTACACATTTACAGCGTGATTTAGATACTCATAAAATGAAAAATAAAAAAGGTATTTGTTTTTTAATATCTGGATTCAACTTGTTATTAAAATTCGTGAATTAAAATTAATTACTCGCTAGTGAGTTATGATTACAAAATATTGTTGCAGGTTGACTTATTTAAATTAGTTGACTATTTAGAAGCTGGGAGATCGAGTTTCATAATAGTTATTTTTCTACAATGATTAATAAAAGTGATGTTTTTTTAATCGATTTTCGTATATAAAATATGTATTTGTTAAGTTTAAAAAAGTGACATTAGAGTGAGATAAAGTAGTTTTTTAACGCTAATTTTAAATATTTTCGCTAATGGCTCTGCAGAGTGCACTCATCTGACATTTTACTTGGCGTTTTGTCATCATGACAAACATAAACATTCAAATTTAGTCCATTTAGAGCAACCTAAATAACACATTTTTTGGTTTTTGTTTGCTTGTAGAAAAAATAGTGCATGCGACATATGTATATTCCATTCGTAAAAAAAGCACCACTGTATGCACTTGTTGCATAAATAACTATTATGTGTTATTTAGGTTGCTCTAAATGGACTAAAAATGGCGTCGCTAAGTAAAATGTCAGATGAGTGCTATCTGCAGAGCCATTAGCAGAAATATTTGAAATTAGCGTTAAAAAACTACTTTATCTCACTCTAATGTCACTTTTTTAAACTGTACATATTTTATGTACGAAAATCGATTAAAAAAACGTCACTTTTATTTATGATTGTAGAAAAATATCTTTAATGTACTTTTTGTGTTCATTTATTCTAATTTTTGATGGTCTAGATGTTTCACCTAAATAAAAGTTGTGACATTCACAAACAATTTTATATAAGCATTTTCAACCTAAAAAGTCTTGTAAATACCACAAAACTATGAATTTTGAACTGAAATTCTCAAATTCTGTCCACTCGGGTAAAATTTAACAAGAGCAGAACTGGAAGGGTTTCCGTCTTATCGATAGTTGGAGAAGAAGAAGAATGGAGAAGTAGTGGAAATATTCCAAAATCCAGTTTCTGAAACCATAAGGTACTCATAACTCGACTATTTTGAAAGATAGAACATTCTAATGACCACCAATCGATAAAGGGACAAATTTTACACATACAAGTGAACTTTGAATCGATATTTCCCAGCGGGAACTGACGAAAATCGTGAAATATTTCCATACCTTCCCCTATGTTTAAAATTTACAATAAAAGAAATTTGCGACATGTAAAATGATTAAAATTCGTAACAAGTGGTTTTTTGGAACAAGAAATCGACTGGCACAGTCAGTTTTTTTATAAAATCGTTCGTTCACCTTCAAATAGTGTCATGGAATTTTCGAAAAGAACCATTTTCCACATAAAAAGTCTTGTTACTACCAAAAAACTATGAATTTTGAACTGAAACTTTAGGTGAGTATTCTCAAAAGACTAGCCTAGTCTGGAAAAAATTTACAAGAGCAAAACTTGGAGGGTTTCCGTCTTATGGATAATAAATGACTACCAATCGATTCAGGGAAAAATGTTACATATATTAGTGAATTTTGAGTCGATATTTCCAAGCATTAGGGGAGTTAGCTAAGAGCAATTTAACCAATTATATCCTAGCGTTACATATAGGTAACGATCACAGTCGTCTATTCAAACGAGCCTTCAAATTGGGTTTGGGCTCCTAAATGGTGGATGGCGCTAAAGATGGAAGCTAAATGTTATAATTTCACATTTGTCAGATAGTTGAATCAAAGAATACACCACTTAACAAGAAGCGAAGCTTCCGATCATTTTTTGTATGCGCATGTCTGGAAATCGCCATTTTTATAATAAGATACTTGTCATACTCCACTTTGTCGACCAATTATATCGCTGATATTTGAAAATTTAATCAGTTACTCAGTGTATTTACTAAGTTATCTGTCAACGACGGTCTCTCAAGGTCATAAATTTCGGTTACCAAAACATCAAAGAAAATGCGTCGGTCTTCGCTTCTTGTTGGCTGGAGTATTCTTTGGTTGAATTAGGTTGAATTAGTTAGGTTAGAAATCAATAAAATATTTTTCGGACATGGATTATGAGGCGAATTTCAAATAAGTTTTATATAAATTACATTTAATTGTGATTTATCGCCAAACTTGGTTTTGGTATACTATATTATATGTATTTCGTTATATTGGATCAACATTCACTTTTTATGAAAATATTAATTGCTATTTTTTTACCTAAAGTGAGTATTACTTATATGTAACGCTAGGATGTTGTAAAACATCTCAGTATGTTTGTCCAATAGGTTGACAATAATGTAGTAACTGTTGGTTCCAATTGCTTTGGAGTGAAGCCATTGAACTAAGTGAAACGATATAGTAAGACTGAAAAAAGGTATGTTAATGTCCCCAGACCTGATCTTATTGGGAAATATAACAGCACCATGGGCGGAACAGATCTGATGGACGAGAATATAATAAATACTTACCGTATCGACATCAGATCGAAAAAATGGTGGTGGTGTATTTTCACCTGGTGTCTGGATGCTACTATCAGTAATACTTGGATTTTGTATAGAAAAGGATGTGATCAGCACATGGCGCAATTAACATTCAGACGAACCATTGCCCAGACTTATCTTCAAATGCATGGAACTATTAGCAAAGGTGCAGGCCGACCTAGTACTTCAAAATTTAGCACTTCTTTCAACAGAGTATCCGATGATATGCGATATCATGAAAATAATCATCTTCTTCTATATATATTGCCGATAAAAAACGAAGAGGATGTGAGGGAGAGAGTTGCAGTACTAGTGCCAGAACCATGTGCAAAAAATGCGACGTCGGTCTGTGTTTAGATTGTAATTATATATTTCATACAAAAACCAAGTAAATTTGTTAATTCTGATTTTAAAAAGTTTTACATTATCCTAGCGTTACATATATTATGTAACAGCATTTTTTTCTCATTTCAATAAATTTTTCTGCTGAAACTTCACTTCTGTGTCACACTTGATACCCTAAACACTACGAAACTAACCATTTTTGTAAAATTTACAAAAAAATAGTAATTCGGGCGTTAAAATGGGTTAAATCGCGAAATATTTCCATTCCTACACTTTATTCAAAATTTACAACAAAAAATTTCTGTGACATGAAAAATGCTAAAATTTCATAAAATTGGCTGTTAATTAGTTGCTCCATGCACAATGATCAGAGCAATCAAATTATATCAGAAAAGTGACTTTTAAATATCTTATTTTCCTAGCTAGACTCAAAAGCGTCTCAAATGACTTTAAAAACTTAGTTGCTAATTATTGTAACGGTAAGAGGCGCTAATTTGTAACGGTAATCGCTCCAGCTTGAAGGGCTCCGGCTAGAGACTCCTCTCAAAGGTGATTCGACTCCAAGTTTATGTCACACAAGAATAACAGAAAGGTTGTAAAAATTGAGGGCGCCACTACCTTTTTGACGTCGATAAAAAATACGAATGACTTTTAAAAAACTAAGGCGGAAAAGGTAGAAACGCCTTGTAGAATTGAAATAAAAGTTAACCAGAAATCAAATAATAAAAAAGTTGCTTAAAAAAGAAAATTTTAAAACTTTACCCTGGGCGATATCTCCCCCAAATTTTATAGTTGAGGACTTAGAAAAAAAAATAGGATTTAAAACAAATTTATAGTTTATTCTTCTGCCATAGGAAATGAACAAATGGAGGGGAGAATTTGTACTTTTATAGGAACTTAGCTTATGAAGTGTTGTTTCCGAAAAGGGTGATGGTTGAAGAAGGTAGGTAGGTCTTGCCTCTAGCAAGTCTCGAGGAAGATGGAGACTAGATCTCGAAGAAGATAGGAAGATAAAGTTGTCTTGATTAGAACGGTATCCTAGCAGCTGTGTCCTGGTCTAGGGCGGTATCCTGGTCTAGGTCTCATATCTTGTATCCTAGCCTAGGGCCTGTGCTTACCACAGCAAAATTCATTAGATAGGAAAGGTATAAAAGCGATAAAAAAAAATGGAAGTCTTTCCTCGAAGAGGGTCGATAGCGGAAAGGGATGTCCCTCGTGGCGTTGAAAAAATGGAAACGTCCGTTGGCAGACGTCAATTGTCTTATGGTCAGGGTTGAAATTTGAGATCACAGAACTATAATTGGAAGTGGCTAATGTGACGGCGAGCGGTAATTAAAAGGATTTATTCTATAAAATCGAAACAGGTCGATAGACATGTTACATTATAACAGAAAAATAAACCACTTTTTAGAGCTTTTTGCGTAAATTTCTCACTTGTTGGATAAGCAACTAAAAAGCAACTAATTTTTTCAGGCCATTTCAGACACTTCGAATCTATTCATGAAATAAGATATTTAAAAGTCACTTTTCTGCTATAATTTGATTGCTATGATCATTGTCCATGGAGCAACTAATTTTTGGTGTGTTTTTGTATGGTTTTACCGTCTAATATTATTTGACAAGACTACCTTAAAAAAAGTTCTTTCTCGGTTGCTACATGAGCAACAAATTCTTGATTAGGGCAACTAATTAGCACATACACCTGATTAGGCTGGGTCGTTGAGGCTTATTTTATGGACATAATCTAAAGCGACTAACCGATATGATCTAGTGTTTAATAAACCATCCTGTATAATGTCACTGTTATTAACATCATTAAAATTTTATCAAACAGCCTGGTATACTATAAAAGAGAGCATCTAATTCATACAAGATTCTATATTATATTATGTCGTCATCAATATTTTTATTGTGAATAACCTGGTCTACTAGCTCGGTAAGATAAATCAATATTTTTTTATTCTCGAATGGTATATGTATACGAATGATTTACATACCGAGTTCAGAACTAATTTAAATAACGACATAAATTATGAAAGATAGGTGTGAGAATAACAAAAATATTGGACTAGGCTAAAGCACTACTTGACTTTTATACAACCCGACGGGGTTTATGCAGAAAGTTTGTTCATTCATTTTATGCTGCTGGTAATTAATTAAATATGATACGAATCTTCAGCTTCCAATAATTATTTTGCGAGGATGAGATTGTAATTAAAAGGGAGTGCAGCAAATGAAAAATATATGTTTCCATTAGTTCGTAAGTAGAATACAAGAGAAACGGTTGGTTTGATGATAAATGTGAATAGAGGGTTGAAAATAAGAAACTTTCATGGTTAAAATATGGAAGAACTACGAGAAACTGGGAAAAGGGACGAAAAGAATATTGAAAGTATCTGAGAAGACAGCTATTGATAGAGTTGGGATAAAAGCTGTCTAAGTTCTTGGTGTGTCTGTGGGGGTGGTTCATGGGAATTCGAAGCTCTTTGGAGCTGGTCCCAAGCATGTTCGATGGGATTGAGGTCGGGCGATCGAGGGGACAGTGTAGTCATGTTCCCATCAAAAAGTAACAATTATATATGCCCATTAAAAATGCCTCCTCAAACAGCAACTGTACCACTTCTCAACGGATGAACTTCCTGTACTGCTCTTCGATTTCTGGGCACTAGAGGAAGAGTCCAAACATGAACACGCCGACATCAGAATACCGTCCACACCTCGACTCATCTGTGAACAATGCGGACCTTCATTCAGAATTCCAATTCACATGTTCTATGCCAATCGAGCATGCATATGAACTTGTGTTTGTGGAACCCTTCTCAAAACTCGTCGTGTGTGGTAAAACTTGAAGAAATCGTTTTAATATCAAGATTTTTTATCATTATGTATAGATGGCGAACTAAATCGTTTACCCCCGTAATATTCGATCCAATTAACTGATTTGGTTTTAACTGGTTCGTAAATGTGTTTATCATGTTGTCAATAGTTTTGTTTCACCTTAGAGTGATCAGCTTAAAATGAAAACATGTTTATTAACTGCCAATATTAATGGGTTTTATACAATTTCACATCACATATTAATCTTTCCTTCAGATATTAAAAGCTGGAGGTTTGAAATGTTGTGCTGTTATTAATGTATTCCAACGTTCAATTAGAAAATGTCACTTAATATGTATTTTACACCACACACTAAAGGGGATTTTCAATTAAAAATGGTGATGCAGTTGAGTCTTTTGTTTATTTTTTATGATTCAGTTCATTTCACAATTTTTATTACGAGGGTTGTCTTTTAAATGTTGCATATAACAACGTAGTTGGCGCCTGTCAACAAATATGAAATGTCATGTTTAGTTAACTCAACGCCAAAGTTTTAGACCGCTTCGTTTAAAACTGTACTTCAACTGAATTTTAAAGTTGATGAGTCACTCGAAAAATGGAATTAGAAAACATCGAATTTTTGGATCATCCTCCATATAGACCCGTCCTAAGTCCTTACTACTTTTTTAGTTTTCCAAAAATTAAGAATGAATTGCGTGGTCCAGTCCCCAGAATATGCAGTAAACGCCTTCAAAAACCCTATTTTGAATGTACCAATAAGCGAGTGAAATAACTTCTTCCAGAATTGGTTCCAAAGGATGCAAAAATGTGTTTTTCTCCTCCCTATATTTTAAACAATGCATTTTGACAATATTTTGAAACCCCCCACCAAAATTCTGCTCTCAGAAGGAACTTTTCATCCTTCTGAACAGGAATGAAATCTTAAAGAGGCAATATCTCTTACCTTAAGGCCAAACCTAATTGCACCGCCCTTCTCAAAATTACGAGGAACGTCTGCCCCAAAAAACTTCAATTAAAAATCCAAAATGCCATCGGAGACAACAAAGTTGTATGCATACCCCTCAATTAACAAACCTCCGAATCCAGAAACAAAACTTCTGCCAATACCCACTCTCCAAACTTCTCCTTCGTCATCTCCAGGGTTGACAAAAATATCTCCGACGAAGAAATCTTTGATCTTCTCAAAGATCTTCAAATCAACCTCCAAAAATGCTGGAGGATCGTCTCCAAAACCACCACTTCTCCAACCTCCCTAATCAGAGTTATTGCTAACTCTGAAATTCAACTTCACCAGGCACTCTCCAAAGGAATCTTCCCTTACGGCCTCAATCACAGATGTGATATCTCAAATTCCAACCAACTACCTCCCGTTCCGAAATATTGTACTCGTTGTACAAAATTAGGTCATTTTGTCACCGAATGTAAAGCCAAGCTTTACACCTGCCCGAACTGTGGAAGAAACGAACACAGATCCGACAAATGTGACAAGGCAAAAAAGCCTTGTTGCAGGAACTGTGGTGGCGACCTCGCAACCTATGATCCCAAATGCCCTAAATGGCAAACTTCAACCTCAAAACCAGAGGAAACAGCCCCTATAACACTCCCAAAACCAATGTTTCGTGTACTTAACAGACATTGTCTGAGTCCGTTTTCTATTTTAATTTTTACCATTAACTTTTTGATTGGCAGAACGAGGAAGCCCTGCGAAAACGAAAAAATAACAAAATAATTAATCATCGAACAACAACATCTAATTACTCAATAAAATTTTATCTGGTTTCTTAACAGGTGTTTTACATTTTACATAAAGTTCTTTCAACCTACATAATATAAAATACCAATTATCTTTAAAAAAAACCACACACTATACTCTGTAAGCTTTCATTTCCATAAAAGATAAAACTAAATGTAAAATCACGTGCCTCGGTAGACTAATTAGAACGTCATTAAGAGCTCGCGGCATTGAAACAATTGCCCATTAAACATCCACATTTAGATACATGAGCGCCGAAACAAAGGTAACTGAATGAAATTTATTTTCAAAAAATATTACTGAGTTTTTGAAAAAATTATTTTGCTTTGATAAAGAAACAAACTTTTATAGTTTTCGACACATTTTTATATCTCCAAAGCTCGTAACATAAAATCATGATCGTACATTATTCAGGGTGTCCCAGGACTTCGTATCAAAAACCTGGAAGATGATAGAGAGACTCAAAATAATTGTCTCCTGAATGGGCATCTGAAAAAGCTCAAAATAGTGGAGGAAGAAGAATGTAGATTCTGTGGCATGGAAGAAGAAACCTCCATCCACACAGCAATTCAGAATCCTAGGGCACAACACCTTGGAGATTACTGGATAGAAGAGGGACATTTACCTAAGTTATGCCTGCAGATATCCTAAAATTCCTCCGGGAGATAGGACTAAAGGAGCTACTAGTCTCTGAGGCTTTCCTAGGGAACTAAGTAAAAGTAAGGGGGCACAATAGATATTTTAGGTCTCAGTGATTTTCATCCCAATATACATATAGTTTGGCAAGTCTATCTGAAGCTACGGGGCATCGGTAAGGGGGGAGGAAACATGGCCAATATCTGTCATAAACGTACCAATAGCGTACTCTACCTATTTTATAAAAGTATTAAAAATAATAATTATTATTATATAATAATTATATATATAAAAACTGATTTATGCTTTGCTTTAAAGGTGAGGTATTTTTCTAAACACGGTACCTATTTGTTAAAAATCGTACTTGAATTCAATATAGATACGGAATAATAAGATACCAAGTAAAACTGAAAATACGAAGGAAAATATTGACATTATAAACGCCACTGGATAATCAATGTCAATCAATTGTCGAAGTGAGAGGGAAGAACACACGCACGCGCTTGTCAATGGGAAGTCAGGTGGTTACCTAGCAACGGAGGTTCGATAAATATTCACCAATTGAGTTAGTAGGAGGGCGTGGTAATTATGATTTTCGCACGACGTTGCCGGCTTGAAGGAAACCCATAACAGATTTGGAAAAGTGTTCATCTTTTAATATTCAGAAATTGAAAAAATAATGTTAATAGACAAAATCCAATGAAACAAGCACATTAAAGAACTAACGTTTAATCATTATTGACATATTGTTAATAATAAAAAGTCCATTTTCTAATTATTATCACTACATACTTAGCACTTTAGGTTTTTCATAGTTAAACGTGGCAATATCGTATGTTTTCGACCGCATTCCTTTCAGTTATGTTTGCCAAACTATACATACATACACTTGTAAACTCAGGTACGGACTAAGTTCAATGGTTGATGCGGCAATTTTTTGTTAAATATAACTTTTTAAAATTATAAATGCAACAATTAACTTTATTAAACATTTAAAAACAAAGTACTCCTGTGATATCATTGTTTATGTGTAAAAAACTTTAATGAAAACGAACATTGATTTAACAAAAGAAAAAATCACAACAAAACCCTGAAAAATTAATATCTATATTCCATTAACAGATTAAAAAAAACAAGTAACAATTAACGATAATAAAAAAAACTACAACAAATGTTCAATTTGTGCCAGTAGGTGTGCAGTGCGACATAAAATTCCTGTATCTCTTAAACCGGTAACTTTATCGAGATATCACAAGAGTACTTTTTTTCTATAAAGATTTTTAGAAAGTTTAATTGTTGCATTTATAACTGAAAAAAAACATATTTAAAAAAATTGGCGTATCAACCATTGAACTTAGTCCGTACCTGAGTTCACAAGTGTAGTGTAGACTTGTTTATTATGCCGAAAAGTGTGCAATTATAATGTTTATGAACTGTTACAATTGTACTAATTTTCAATAAGCAATTTAATAATTATAAATAAAAAACCATTTTTAACTCCCAAGCCCCTTAGCTCTTTAAAAAAGGGAGCAGGGAAAAAATTTATATAAAGTACTATAAATATTTTAAATCTCTTTTGGTACGAATTCCTGGGGCACCCTGTATTAATTTATCATTCACTTGATAGGTATAAGATAAGATAAATATGGGGCTTAAGTGCTTCTAAGTGCCTCTCCACTACGACATTTGCAGATCTATTGTGTATGCACTCCTGTTATTCTAGAGTTCCTTGTTACTAGACGGATGGCAAACCTCAGGTCCTCCATATATTGGGAGGGTTGTGGTTTTTCCTCCCCAATCCTTGAAAACCTCAGCCTAGTCAGGCCTTCGTAGTAGCACAGTATGTGTCCTCATCTTCTTGGCCAAACCTACATATGGTTGTTTCTGCCAATCCAATGTTGTTCATGTTTAAAATGCCCTGTCAGGAGCCCAACCAGGATCCTGATTGTTTTCCTATTCTGGCTCAGTAGATACTCCGTGAATTTTGGCGAGGGCTCCTTTGATGAACTCTTTGGCCTGCCTCATTTTTGGCACCTTGTTCAACCATTCTCGAGACTGATTTTTTATCCAAGTGCTCCTATTTGTTTTTTGCAGCGCCTTCGCTATGTCACAGAAAGGTTCTGGTCCAATGGGAGCACAATGTACCTCTTCTCGGCCTCTCCATTGCCCTTGTGATCTGAGTGGCCTGGTACCCAGGCTACGGACAGTCTATTACGACTGCCCAGCTCTTGTAGCGTCTCCAAGCAGTCCCAAACAAGTTTGGAATTTATCTGCATGGAGCTGATTGCTTTTATAGCCACTTGGCTGTCGAAGTATATGGCAATGGTCTTTTCCTCAAACTCTTGCCCTAATAGCTCTCCTGCACAGTGCTGTATTGCTGCAACTTCTGCCTGGAATATCGTCACATGTTTACCTTAGCTCAGTGAGACTCTTTCTGCATCTATTTCTGAATTAGTTGGAGGTCCTTCCTTCCATGCCTCTCTGCCTGATATAACTGTCTTGAAGTTTTTCCCGAAGCTATACTTGGGAATCATCTCGTCCGATGGTATTCCCATTATGGGGTAGATTTCCAACTCATGGTATAGCTAGTTATACACCTTACCGTGTGGCCTACTAATGGGTGCTTGCCCTCTGGTCAATCTATTATTGATTGACCAGGCTTCGCCTTGTATGTAGACATGGAGTGGCGGCAGGTTCAGCAAGACTTCTAGTGCGGCTGTTGGGATTGTCCTCATGGCTCCCGTGGCAGCCAGGCAAGCTTGCCTTTGGATGCCACTTAGCTTTTGGATCGCCCCAGCCTGCCGAGTCTTAGTCCACCATACCACCAAGCCATATGCTATCATGGGTCTGATGACTCTTGTATATAGCCATATGATCATTTTTGGTTGTAACCCCCAGTTCTTTCCGCACATTCTTCTGCTACCTTTTTGTATTATTTTCTGTAGGTGTTGATTCCATATCAACTTGTTTTCAAATATGACTCCCAAGTAATTTGCCTCTTGGGCAAATGGAATTTCCACCCTATTAAGAACTGGTGACTTCAGTCCTCTCAGTACTTTCTTCTTGGTGAAAACAACTATCGTGGTTTTAAGAGGGTTTTTAGTTAGTTCCTCCTCTTCGCACCATTTGTTGACTATGTTTAGGGCAGTTTGTGTCTGCTCTGAGACTGTACCTGCGAATTTGCCTTTTACAATAATCGCGAGAACATCGGCATACCCTAAGCAATGCCTTTGGATGTCAGCCTCTCCAGTAGTTCGTCTACTATGATAGCCCACAAAAGTGGTGATAACACCCCTCCTTGCGGGCAACCCCTGCCTGCTCTAGCTGAGACGGTGGTATCGCCAATGGATGATATGATTACCCTTTTTTTCCAAACTGGCGTTTATCCACCGACACAGGAGGAGTGGCACCCCTTTTTTTTTCTAGAGCTTTGATAATTGACAGTGTAGATGTGTTATTGAAAGCACCCTCAATGTCTACAAAAGTTGTCATGGCTATCTCTTTGTCCTCTAGGGTTTTAGTTAGTAGCCTGTTGAGATCATCCAGTGCTAAGTCTGTTGACTTGCTTGGCTGATACGCGTATTGTCGCTCGATGAGAGGGTTTGTTGATAAAACCTCATCTCTAATGTATCTGTCTATTAGTCTCTCCGTTTTAAGAAAGGAAGGACACTAGACTGATTGGACGGTATGATTTGGGCGTCATTTCATTTCTCTCCCTACCATGGGTATATAAATGACTCTCCCCTTTCGCCTCTTCGTAGGTATGTATTGAATAGTTATACAAGCCATGAATATCCTACATAGGTGTGGAATTAATATTTTCTGTCCCTTTTGGAGTAGGATGGGGTATATTCCATCCTTCCCCGGGGATTTAAATGGTTGAAACTTGTTTATGGCCCACCTTATTCTATTTGGCCTTGTTATCTCTGTAGCCAATTTCCAGTCCGAGGCATTTGGCCCTTTTGGCTTGCTTTGCGAACTATCCACCGCTACAGGGTCGTTCAGAATTGTTGCGGCCGGAAAGTGTGCCTTGGTTAGCATTGATATACTTTCCTCAAATGTTGTTGTGTAGGTATCGTCGTCCTTTTTTAGGTACCCTACTTTATTCACAGTAACTCCCTTTGCCAGCACCTTCTGGGTTCTAGAACATGTGGGGGTATCTAAAACCTCCTCACATAACTTCTTTCTCGACTGCCTTTTTGCCTTTCTAATCTCTTTGTTGTACTGCGGAAGCGTAGCCTTATTCCCAGTTAACCAAACTATTATTATAGATTCTCTTGTTTTTTTTTCACTTTTTATATAAAAAAAAATAAAATATGTATATTATTTTTTGTATCTTTTGATTTATAAATTCCATAATGGTCTTGCGAGTAGTTAACCAGATGGTTCTCTATCCATTTATTTGATAAAAACATCGATTTAGATGCAAATTAACGTCTCAATTACATCGTCCTTTCTAACAAATTAGTTATAAACCTAATTTCATTAAAAATGAACATTCTGGCTCATAAAATTACTCAATTTATATTTAATACTTCCAATTTTGGGTTTGTTATCTTCTACAAGAATAAATAATAGATAGACAAAGATAGCACATGTAATAGAACCTTTTAAATTAACAAATTCTGTGTAGTTGTAATTTTGAATAAATTATAATATTTCTGGTGAATCTTGACAAAATGAAATAATAACATAAAAACTGATATCATCTTTAAGCAGAACTTTATGAATAATTTCTCGTCAATAGAGTACTTTTAGTATTTATCTTCTTCTATCTATTTAGGTACCGAACAAAAGTATAAAATTCATTCTTGTAATTTCCTTCTATTAATTTGGTAACAGTGTTTAATATGGTTTGTTCTTTTATCCCCTTTATTGAAAAAAATATTCGACGCTGGTGTTAAAAAGTGGAGCAATCTAACTCGAGCAGACAAAGAAGTTAAACAGACTAATGATAAAAAGAAGAATAGAATGAGTTCGCGTGGTGTGAGCATTGAGTTTAGCACGCGAATCTTTTAATAAATGGGCAAAGTGATGGCTTTTGAAGATCATGATTGTTGATGGTATAATGCTCGGCTTGCGCCACGATCCGATCGTTTACTTTGTTAATCATTAATCATAATAATATTGCAAAAATAGTTTCGATATTTATGGTTCAATAATCGTTTTGAAATACATTATACGAAACGTTGATATTTTATTTGAATTTATTATAATAAATGGGTAAAATTATAATTTGAGATTTTGAATGATGAAAAAACGATACTATAAAGTTGCCTTCAATTTCTTACCACCAGGGGACGTATCGTTTAGTTTAGCAAATATTTTGGAATTTCACTTTTTTTGTATAGGTATGTTAAAAATATACTTATTGGCTATTGACTATTGGCTATTGACTATTGGCTATTGACCTGGCTATAACCTGCAATAAACCCCAATTATCACAAATCATAATGAAATGTCAACGTCACAGAATATTGAGAACAGCATCGACCATTTGTGAACCTTGACGAAACATGGTCCGATACACACGACACTGTTAGAAAAGGATGAAATGATTTTTCAACAAAATGCCAAACGAGAGCTTTTTCAAATAAAGACACTGAGGTGCCGAGATCTCGAATCCTCTTACTCGTGGTGCCGAACCAATCGATCAATCAAGTATACTGTTGGATATAAGATATTTTCTCAGGGAATTTTGGGATATGAATTTCTTGTCAAATATGTATCATAATGTGAAAATTTTGTTATCCATCGAGAAGAGGAGGTATTAATTTAAGAGATCGTTGGTGAAATATAGATATTTAGGAAGTCTGTTAATGATTTCATAGAGGGGTGCATCTGTTATGTTCTTTTTATTTATAGTCAGTCGTGTAATACATAATAGTCGCTAATCAACAAGTTCAAAAACGTGTTAATTCTTGATAAAGCGCCTAAAAATATGAATGATAGCTCATTCGATTAGGAATGACGTCTAGAAAAATGTCTCGAAAGTATGTATTAGCACATAAAAAATTGGAATTGTTAGTAAAAAATTAAGATGATAAAAATATATTATTTAGTTATTTGTTAATAAACTCAAAATCTATTAATATTTAAGGAATTTTGAAAAAAGCTTGGATTCTCGGAACTCTATCTCTATTATTTATAATTTTAATTCAACGCCGAAAATAGGTCTCTAGTTATTTTGGGTATGCATGCGCCTCGTCAAAAGCAAACAGGTCACATTAAATAATTTTTTTAAGGTATTAATTGTTCATTTAAAAATTTGAAAAAATTATGGTATATTCTGAACACTTCAAAGAATTCATTTCCGTTGGAAAAGTTAATTTTTCAAAAAGTTGGGCAATTGTTAATTAACAAAATGTTCTTGAACTTCCTTGTTTATTGTAAACTAAAATAAAATGTTTAAATAATTGTCTTAAAAATGTTTCGCGTTGTGGAGCCCTTCCTATATACTATATTGATTTATGATTTGGTCAATATTTTTTTATTTTTATATACCCCAGTCAAAACTCTTCTCAGTTCGTGGTTCAAAAGAATTCCTTTTATTTTAATAAAAAAAAATTAAACTCAAATATATTACTACAATATAAATTTCATTACATAACTTTTGTATGAAAACTAATTATGTATGAAGAATTATTATTGTTTCTCAATTATTATTATTATTATTATATTATTCCCAACCTAATTATTCAATTTTTAGATTTTTAAAATGTCCAAAATATTATCGAATTTCTCCTAATTTGAATAAATTGAAAGTTACTTCCCTCGATAATTTCTTCCTCTTGCTACAATTTTAAATCTTCATACTATGAAGCTCTTTATCAATTATTTATTATTTTTAATTCCAAATATTATTCTACCATGTTATGTTTCGCATGAATCCTGTTTAAATTCAGACGTCTGAAGTTGATTCTACCATTTTATTATTATATTATTTATTATTTTAGTTAATTCATTTAATTTATACGTTGATTTTAAATATTTGTAGCTTTTCCATTTATTTATCTCGCAATGCCCCTCCATTTTTTTCTTAGATAACCCTTCTTTTCAAATTAAAATATTTCAATTGGTTTATCCCAAATTATGACAAGCGTTAGCATTCGGAATTGACTTTATCTTCTTTTTTAAATAATTGATAAAAACCTTCATCATCTGTCATATCTGTCATTTTAATTATGAAGGGTAGAAGGAAGGAGAACCATTTGAATGTATTAAAAAGTGTCCATCGAAAGGAAGCAAATTAAGGTGGCGCTATAGTAGCAAGTTGAAAGATTTTAAAAACAGCGCAATGAATTATTAGAGTAATTGACTACGTAAATAGTTGAGATTTTAAATACTGTATATTTCTCATCTCACGTGATATTGTCAAGTATGTAGGTATATTGGACTATTTCAAAAAAATCGATCATTTTCTTTTCCTTAAGTATTCTGAAAATATTGTTGGAAATGTCGAAAATAAAATAATGTAAAAGTTTGAACTCTTAATATTTACAGGGTGTTTCTAAATTCATGCGACAAAATTCAGGAGGTGATTGCTCGTATGAAATTAAGATGGGTCTTTCCTATAACAAAATTTCCTCAGCCCACCCCTTTCCGAGATATCACCCTTAAAAGGTGGTGACTAAAATTGAGTTTTTATTTTTTTTATAAAATTTCAGGGAACCTAGAAACTTGAAATTCTGTAATTTTCGTCCACCCGCAAAGGACTAACCACGGGTATTTTTTCAATATTCCTGTTACATTATACGGGGGTGAAATTAGCAACCCTTACTTTGTTTCATATCAAAACTTTTATTCGAAGTGAAGTTTTATGAAATAAAATTTTACTTAAAATCCTTGTTTTATTTAAAAATTTATTCTTAAATTTTTTCCCCAAAACCAATGGCTGCAGAGAAAAAAAATAAACACCATAATTTATAATTTTTTTAATATTGAAAATATTGAAAAAAATACCCGTGGTTAGTCCTTTGCGAGTGCACGAAAATTACAGAATTTCAAGTTTCTAGCTTTACTGAAAAATTTTAGAAAAAAAATAAAAACTCAATTTTAGTCACCACCTTTTAAGGGTGATATCTCGGAAAGGGGTGGGCTGAGGAAATTTTGTTATAGGAAAGACCCATCTTAATTTCATACGAGCAATCACCTCCTGAATTTTGTCTCATGAATTTAGAAACACCCTGTATATTAAGAGGTGCCGCATTGATAATTTCTATTTTCCATTTAAATAACATGGAAAGAAAACTTCGGAATGACTAAGATATATTCTTGTAGGAAATTTGACGCTCTACAAAAAAGGTTTCCTATAATTTTTTTATATTTTCACTCCTTTCAATATAGGTATATAAGGAAAAAAATCGATTTTTTTGAAACAGTCTAATGTATACAGGAAGGGCTTTACGACGCGAAACATTCTTAAGACAATTATTTAAACATTTTTTTTAGTTTACAATAAACAAGAGTTCAAGAACATTTTGTTAATTAACAATTGCCTAACTTGTTGAAAAATTAACTTTAAAAATTTTTTCTAACGGTTATGAATTTTTTGAAGTGTTCAGAATATACTATAATTTTTTCAAATTTTTAAATTAACAATTATTAACTTTAAAAAAGTATGTAATTTGACCTGTTTGATTTTGACGAGGCGCACGCATAGGTACCCAAAATGACCCGCGGACACCTATTTTCGGAGTTGAATTAAAATTATAAATAAAAGAGAGATAGAGTCCGAACATTTTTATTGGAAATTTCATCCTCTTTAAGGATCTTTTTTTCAAAATGCCTTAAATATTAATAGTTTTTGATTTATTAACAAAAAACTAATAAAATGCTATCTTTTTTTCATCTTAATTTGTTAATAAAAATTGCAACTTGTTGATTAGACTATAACGCTTGAAGAAGGTGTTGTCATAAACTGGACTTGATTACTATTACATTGTGCGACTGTTGTTTACTGAACTCTTATGTCTTTTGAAGATAGGGGTTTCGTGTACCCTTAAACTTTGCTTCATAATGTTCCCTGATTTTGTGTTTTGATTAACACTCGTATAATCCGCACCCACATATTATAAACAATACACTTTTACTAAAACCACAAACTCATATAACTGGCTATTATTATTAATAATTTATACGATCTATTCGAGTATTTATGACCAAACACTTTATTTCACCAATAATCGTATACAGGTAGCATTAAAATTAATAACAACTTATATAACAAAATGAAATAATTGTATATAAACATTCCAAAAAGTCAAGTTCATAAAAATTATATAAAAGTAATTTTTAAACAAAGATCACAGGGTTATTAAACATAAACCATACCCTTGAAATGTCGAGGTTTCACCTAATAAGATTTATGTAAAATTGTTAAATATAATATTTATTTGAAATTATATTGTCAATTAAAATGTTTTATTGGTAATATTAATTGCAATAACTATCTAACTTTTTTTATATAACACAGATGTAAATTGATATGCTTAGATAATATAAAATTTACTGTTATAAAAAAATTTGCTCGATCAAGAAAGTAAAATTTTGAACAATTATGATCTAATATTTTACCGTTTCACATATTTCAATATTCGTTTATTCCTTAATACACCCAATGTTACTAACGTCATAATTCAATATTTAAAAACTTACAATATACGCAAAATAAACTTATTAACATATACTGCCATCTAGACGAACAAACCAAACCTAACTTTGTCGATCTACTATTTCCTTCTTATACATATATAAATTCCATTTTTAACGTCCGCTTTTCTTTCTTTACAGACATTTCGAGATGAGCGTATAGATGGCAGTGGTCTACCGCTTCTAACCGAAGATCATCTAACGAATACAATGAATATGAAATTGGGTCCTGCTTTAAAACTTCGTTCAATTTTAGCGAAAAAACTGGGTTCATGCAGTGTTTGTTTACACTGCAGTCATTGTCATAATTCTGGATCACCTGAGCCGAGCAATATCGCGGGAAATACGTCAGATTCAGGAGGAGCATCGTGAATATTAAACGTGATTTTGATTAATGATTGTGAATTTTGTAAGGGGAAACATGTAAAAATGAATCTGTATAAAAAATATATATGTAAATTTTTGAGGCACTTACTTAACTTTTTCATTCAAAGTTAAAGCAATATATTTTTTTTCTAGAGAGTTACTACTTTATCTATTATACAATACTTCCAGAGAATCTATTATAAATTAGCTGAATAAGAAACGGATCAAAATTGGTGATTACTAAGAGTACATTAAGAATAAGTTTCGTGATGGTAGTATGAAAAATTAATATCTTCTAAACCTCTGGTAACCACAAATATACTTAATATAGGTACAGCCGAATGGAATAAATTTATTATTGTACATTATAAAAATCTGAAACAGCTTCCTCTTAAAAAATTGGTCTCAATTTGTTAGATAATAATATTTATTATTTGTAGTGAAAGCGATGCAATGTTCTTAGCGAATTTATTATGTTATTTTATATTTAAGTTGTAAGTAAATCACGAGCTCAATACGAATGATGTTTTTGTAGTAAAGCACACATAGTCCAATCAACAAGTTGAAAATGGTGAAAAATAGAGATATTCCTCCTAAAAATATGTGTGATAGCTCATTGGATTCGGAATTATGTCTAGAAAAATTCATCGAGAGCGTTTACTTTGCCAATTTCTCGAAAAGTATTAACATTTAAGAAATTAAAAGAAAATATTCTTGAAGAGGAGGAAATTTCTAATAAAAATGTCCTGAATCTCCATTATTCATCATTTTAACTCAACGCTGAAAGTAGTTCTCCGAGAGTCATTTTGGGAATGCTTGCGCCTCGTCAAAAGCAGTTCACATAAAATAACTTTTTTAAGGTATTAATTGTTAATTTATAAATTTGAAAAAATCATGTTGTATTCTTAATTAACAAGTTAGGCAATTGTTATTATAAATAGCAAAAAATGGCAAATCAGTCATTTACTGTTATTGAAAAAATTATTTTAAACCAAGTAATTACCTTTTTTAAACTCTTATGACGTAATCTTGTTGAAAAGGTATATAGTAAGGGCAATTATTTAAACATTTTTTATTAGTTTACAATAAGCAGACATCCATTAATTACGTGAGCTCATTTTCGGTCAGTTTAGACTCCCCCCCCCCTTAGGTGAGATTTAGAGAGATTTACCTGGACCCCCCCTCCCCTTTCGTGTGATTGAGGCTAAAAATATTTTAAACTTAATTTATTTTCATTATTCGCAATAGCGTTCGACACTTTTATAGTAACTCGGAAAATCCGTGCGTAGGGAATAGTCGATACTATTGTCTTTTCTTTTTAATACCCGAACCATTTTTTATATTACTCCTGTACTGAATGATATTAATAGCCATGAGATTTATTTTAGCGGGCAAAATGAACACTCAAAATAATATTTTTTTTAATATCCGTAATATTTTATATTTTTCGAAGTTTACGTGAAAATTTCGATTATCCCCCACTCGGTGATTAATGGATGTCCCCTAAAGAAGGAAGTTCTAGAGCATTTTGTTAATTAACAATTGCCTAACTTAAAAAGTATCTTTAAGAATTTTTTCCAACGGCAATGAAGTATTGTTAAGAATAGGTACACCATCATTTTTTAAAATTTTTAAATTAACAATTAATACCTTAAAAAAATTATTAAATGTGACTTGTTTGCTTTTGGAGAGGCGCACGCACACCCAAAATGACTCGCGTAGACCTATTTTCATCGTTGAATTAAAATTATAAATAATGGAGATAGAGTTACGGGAATATGAACTTTTTTATTGGAAATTTCCTCCCGGTCAAGAATCTTGTGTTTACATTTTTTAGATGTTAATACTTTTCGAGATATTGGCAAAAAAACGAAAAACCTTTTTCCCACAGCCGCGCGTAAAATAACTAATTACTATATTCAAGTGAAATCGTAAAGACGACGAATGCCGAGGATTGTTACTTTACGCTCTAAAGCAAAAAAAGGAAACTTTTTCACTCGCTTATTTAATCAAACTGGGTGAGATTAGCCATGACGACGAAAAACAATAAATAAACGTCAATTTACCAGATAATACTATACTATCTACTTTATCAACCATTTTAATCGGCTTTATTAATTTCTCACAAAATTATAATAATTTTTATAACAATTTATATAATAATTTGAAAGAAATTGAAAGGTGAATTTCAAAAGTCATTGTTATGGTTGATATCTCGGGAACGCCTCGACGTTGAATCAAATGTCGACAGAGGAGGGAGGTCTGACAAGTCTGAACAAGTCAGTAGATCTTTTTAACGCCATAAAGAGAAAGCATTCAAATACTTAAATTGAAATAGGTACTTAAATAGATAATAAACCAGAAAAACCCAAAAATGTAATTACACGTTTTTTATATCATTTGTGAATTTCATTATTATATTTCGTGCTAGAAAAATAAGACAATAATTTTTTTAGATTAATCATGATGAATAGCGAAAATGAGGATTATTCCAGCACTCCCCCTGATATTCCCGAAGCAGCCCAGTCCGCAACTTTAAATTTACTTCCAGAGAAGTCAGCAAGTATATATATGAAAAACAATACCGCCTATTTAAAACTTGGTGCAATGAGAAAACTGTGACGAGACTTTCTGAAAATATCTTACTAGCGTATTTCTCAGAAAAAGCAAAGGTACTGAAGCCACCTACACTCTGGTCTATTTATTCAATGCTAAAAACCTCAATATAATTACATGATAATGTCGATATCAAAGAATATAAGAAACTTTTTGCATATTTGAAACGGCAGAATGATGGTACAAAGCCAAAAAATCTAAAATTTTCACTCAAGAAAACATAAACAAATTCTTAAATGAAGCGCCTGATGATTATTATTTCCTAAAAAAAAATATTCTAATTTTCGGAATTGATGGAGGCAGTCGACGAGACGAACTTGTTAAAATGACTATAGACGATATTGAGGATAAAGACTCGATGCTTATTGTAAAAATTCCAGATTCGAAAACGAAAAGAAGCCGCATATTCACAATAACTAATACTGACTCTATAGATTATTTGTCGTACTACAGGAAATACTGCAACTTACGGCCACTAAATTCCACCTCACGTCGATTTTTTCTTAAATATGTAAAAGGACGTTGCCATAATGAAGTTGTTGGGATGATATCAGCTATCAGCTACTCTTTTAAGTAATTCAGTCGCCAATTGGATCCAATTGAAACGACATGGAGGCTGGAAGAGCTCAAGTGTCGCTGAAGGATATAAAGAAGACGCTATTAGTAACAAAATTGACATAGCCTAGAAGATTTTGGGTTGATCGTGTCCATCCACATCGGTTGTTCAACCGAATTTTCAATCTTCAGTAATGGAAGAAATTTCTTCTGAATCAAAAATTTCAATAAATAATTGTAACAATTGTACTTTCACATTTAACATTAATAAATAATATGACAACTAAAACGATCTTGAATCATAATCCACCTGAGATAATATAAAAGACTGTTTTAATTATTAAAAGGGCGACTGTAGAAGAAATTATGTCTGTTTTTCGAGCGTAAAGTAAAATTGCCACATTCTTTCTCAAGCTGCAATATGTTACTATACGCTCTAAATACACAAATAAGTATTTTTAAATATTTATTTGTTTATACTTTTTGAAATGTTTTATGTGCTAATACGCTCTTGGTACATTTTTCTAGACATAATTTCGGATCTAATGAGCTACCACACATATTTTTAGGAGCAGTATCTCTATTTTTCACCATTTTCAACTTGTTGTTTAAACTAACAATAAATATATTATCTTTAAACTATCGAAACTAAGTCAATTTATTATACAGTGAGGTTCTATTTCTACTTAAGAACCTCACTGTATATATGTTCTAGCTTTATTGTTGGATTTATTTATAAGTAAATATATTCCAATTATTTTGGGATGGATCTTATACAATTTAACGTTTAACATTTTTTATTAAAAATAATAGGTCTTTCTCATTAGACAATTTCATTACTGTGCTCCAAATATTTCGATCGCCGAGGTTTTCTACTTATTATCACTCAACTGGACAATTTAAGACTGACAACATCGACAGCTTCACAAATGTCATTTCATTCCAAACCGAACCTAACCCGGACCATCGCAAATTATGATTTAGAGCTGATTCTATTTGAAATGGCATCTAAAAATGTGTTTATCTGAAAAATTTTTACCGGCAAAAATTGCAAAAGTTATAAACAATGGGGTGTTAAACTTAACCAAAATATGATATTTTCTTAATTTTAATAGTTAGTGGTAATCACAATGGGGAATCAATTATTTTTGATATTTTTATTCTCACAAGGTTTTTATGTCGATTTGAAAATTCAACTTTTGGATGATTTAAATAGTTCGCCATTTATGCTGTTACCTACATTACAGAAAAAAGAAATTGTAGTTTTAGTCTGTTTATATCTTCTAGCAGCCTCAAACCCCATTTTCGTCTAACTTCTACTGCACGTTACAAACTTTTTACGAGGCGTTGTAACTGTTGTGTTCGTACAGTATGATACAAAACAAAATATAATAATGATATTGACATTATTCCAACTTGAAAAATTGTGGAGAAAAACTAACTAGAATTAACTAAAAAAATATAAACACAATGCTTTTATTTTTTTGAAATATTGAAACGTCAAGCTCGTATAAACTGTATACAAAAACAAATCACTCATATTATTATAGACTTTGACAGTTCTTCAAACTTCAAATTCGAATCGCCTTTTTGTAAGTGGCTATTAGTTCATAAAACATCTGAATCAGAAGGTGGCTTACTTCATCTTTAAGTATGTGACGTATCTGTAGTGAAAGTTGCAAACATTTAGGAATTCTTAATTTCCAGTTTTCTCCTAAAATATTCGGTTTAAAATTTTTTTGCAATATATTACTAATATACTTTAATGAAATACGAAAAGCCAGATGTCGGTTTAAGTAAAAAAATAAATGGATCGGTTTTTTGAAAATATATTAAAAACAATTTGAGGCATCCAAAATTCGAAAGAAGATCCCGAAGAGCAGGAAATTTCATATAAGATAAAGTTCTACCTCCCCAAACTATCCTTAATATTTGGTTTTTGAATTGCTAAGAGCTTAGTCTGATCAACAAGTTGAAACTGCTGAAAATAGGTCGCCACGAGCTTATAATATTAATTCATCGCTGAAAGTAGGTCGCCACGAGTCATTTTGGGTATGCATGCGCCTCGTCAAAAGCAAACATGTCACCACATTAAATAATTTTTTTAAGGTATTAATTGTTAATTTCAAAACTTGAAACAATTATGTTGTGTTCTAAACACATGGAAGAATTCATTGCCGTTGGAAAAAAATTCTTAACGTTACTTCTTAAGTAATTTTTTAACAAGTTAGGCAATTGTTAATTAACAACATGTTCTTGAACTTCCTTGTTTATTGTAAACTAGAAAAAAATATTTAAATAATTGTCGTAAAAATTTTTCGCTTCGTGGAGCCCTTCCTATATATACATAGTTATCTAAATCACGTCGTAAAAGTTTGAACAATTTTAATACTTTGCTTATAATCATTTTTTCAAGTTAACAATAAATGAATGATTTGACATTTTTTGCTAACTTCTACTACTTATTATAAAAATACTGATATTCAAATTTCGGATATCTCAAATAGTTATTTGCAAAAAACCAAACCATATATATTATTTATTTATTGAATTGTACTTGTGCCAGTTAAAACATTCTTTTTAGACGCCATTTCGTATCGATACCCCCTTAATTTTCGGTAGTTTGGGTCAGATTTGTAGTGAAATGGCACCTCTCTAAACTTGATTAAACCATGTGCGTGTGTTGGAAAAATAAAAAAAATAATTTCATGGTGCATTGCGTAAAAATTCACTTTCTGACGTTTTAGATATCAATTTCATGTTCTATTTTAATTTTAAAATATGTAATGAAAAAAATGTGTGAGAAAAACCTATTATAGTGAAGTGATGTCTAAAAATAAAAAAAAAGAATTATCATCTATATACAAGGTGTATAATATGTATTAAAAGCAAAAATTAAAAATATTTTAATTTTAAGTTTGTGTTTTTTTCACCATACTCAATTGGAAAATCAGTTTATACACATACAGGGTCCGAGAAAATGTTCACATCCACATTCATTTAGACCAAAATAAAACACTTTTTAGGGCCGGTTGTACAACATAGGTTAAACTTTGTTCAGCGCTAACGGGAGTTCAAAGCCATTCTCACAGTTGTTCAATTCAAGTTCAAAATCTCAACCAAGTTCATGAATTAGTCAAGTTGATCTCTAGATTTCTGACGGTTAAACTTCGTTTACTGTTAACCTAACCTTACTATCTTTTATTTTATTTATTTAAACAAAAATTATACATATAATAATATATATTGCAATATTGCAAGATGAATAATCCTGAAGATCTGACCGACGACGAAGAATTTTTAGAATTTGTCGACATAATAGAGTAAATCCTCGAAGGCCAAGAACCTGTAAAGAAAGGTCTAATAACTTTTTGATTTGGAATCCTACACAGTTTGTTCAACGTTTTCGTTTATCTAAGCATACTGTGCAAATGTTGATCGATGAAATTCGGGAAGATATTCAAAATGCAACTGAGCAGTAAGTATTTATTAATATATATTTAAATATTCTATTTACATTTATTTGTTGTAGAAACCATGCTCTCACCCCTGAGGATACGGTATTTGTGATCCTTTTGCTGATATGCAAGGAATTGACAAAAGCACTGCAAGCAGAATGGCAATGAAAGTTCTAAGATGTATTGCTATATATTTTAAACATCTTATAAGATTGCCTGAAATACAACAGAATAAAAGAGCTGTTCAGCAGGGTTTTTACAATATTGCACGATTTCCTAAAAATGTGTGGGTGCAATAGATTGTACCCATGTGAAAATTATATCACCAGGTGGAGAAGATCCTGAAAATTACAGAAATCGAAAGGGATTCTTCTCTTTTAATGTCCAGGCTATATGTACAGCTGACTTAAAATTCCAAAAAATTGTTTGCCGCTGGCCAGGTGGATCTCACGATTCCACTATCTTAGCAAATTCTAGAGTAAAAGCTCTTTTTGAAAACGGTCATTTTGAAGATAGTGTACTAGTGGGTGATAGTGGGTATGGTGTTAAACCATATTTAATAACTCCACTATTGAACCCACAAACACATTCCGAATACATTCTGTTTTGAAAATAGCCACTGCTATGTGCTATTCCCACTTCGACCTCGTTCTTATCTCTTCTTCTACCACTTATTAATTAAATATGAATTAGGAATTCACTATTGAAATGTAAATTCCTTTCCTGGTCAAAGCGTCTGAGCTTGACATGAACATGAGACGTAAGTCTGTTATCTTTCACATGATTTCGTGTATTTAAATAGTGGCAAAGAGGTTTTCATTCTTCTTTCCTGTAAACATGTGCCATTGATGCAGAATTTTATTTTCATCTTATTTTATCTTTGAAAAGTGCATTCATGTGAATGGTAAAATATTTCGCTAAATGTATGTTAACTATTCTTTCTTAACAGTTTTCTAGTCTCCTATTTTTATTATGTAGCAATGTCGTTCCAGTGCCAGGAATATATATCGATATGATTTTGTTTTTTTTTCCTTTCATATTTCTTTCATATTATCCATGGAGGCTACCATGATATAATCTTTGAATATATAACAAACCTTTTTTAAAATATATACATATTTAAAATATGTATGTATTTACCGGTGTAGAATCGGTTATTCGGTTTTATTGTTTTTTTATTTTCTTTCTTTGAGTATTTCCTTTATCTAAAAATACAGGATGTATGAACCACGTTGTTAAATAATTTTCTTTAACAATGTAATATCAAATCGATCAAATTCATACTTCAGACATCCTGGATTTTGTAGAATGGGGTCAATTTGTTCCTGATAATATATTTGTTCCCTAGCACTTTACCTGGGACAGGAACTTTACCTGAGACACTACCTGGGTCAGGAATTTCTACCTGGAACACTCTACCTGGGAATCTTACCTGGAACAAGAACGTTAACTGAAACCAGAACTTAACCTGGGACTTCAAAAGGACACCATCTCCTCACCATCATTCCAGGAAAGTACCCTCTACATATATTCAGCTCATCAACATAGAACAACAACCTAATAAACCTAGTCATTGTTTTCCTGTTTACTTTTTTTTTGTAATAACGTCAATATACAACTTGTAAATTTAATAACGTTGTTCATATAGTTTTTTTCCCTTCCAATCTTACAGGATTTGTCGCTATAATGCTGATGTGAGTAAAATAAACTAGTATTATTCAGAGTGGCGCCCACTTACCTTTCTTAACTTTCATAATTTTTATTAATTATTAACTTCCTTCAGTACCTCAATTAAAATAAATTTCAAGTAGGATTACCTGAGAACCGGTAAGACTACTCTCTGAATTTGTACTAGTTGGGTCTCAGAATCTACACCCGAGGTGCTCTCTAAACTGAGTAGCCGTTGCAGATTGTCGCCCAACATTGTTGGAGGCGTTGCAAATTGGCATTACCTTATCGTAACGTAACATTACCCGTAGTTGTAGGTGTTTGCAAAGCCAAAGATTTGGACTGCTTTATAAGTGAAGGTGTCCCTTTATCCCCTTTTTGTCTTTTGGGCTTAAATGAATCAACTGTAAAAATTTACTATATTCAGTTTGTGTCCTCATTATGGATGGTAAAAAGATTTCGTGGGTTAAAAGGACAAAGCTAGGCACTAATAATTTGATTTGCACAAAGAAATGAACTAATACATACCTCTTCTTGTTATTCTTCTTCAGTCTCATTGACATTTAAGTTTTCGACTTTATCTTTATTTACATTATCCAGAATATAATCATGACCACGAATACCGAGACTAATACAGTCTTATCCGTGGTCATTTTGGATAGAAGTTTCTGCACCAACTACTGGAAAAAAATATAAATCTCAACCCAGAATATAATGAAAAAAAAATGTTAAAACTTACCTAATATGGCATCATTATCTAACTCTGAATTCAGCCCATCTATTCGTAACCCCCAACATCTCTCTAACCTGTTCTTCAACAGAAGTGAATGTTACATTTTCAGGGGGACCTCCACCTGTATAAAATATGGAGCTCTTTTCTTCAGCGGATTTTTTTGTTCTTTTTTTATATATTCATACCTGTTTTTTAATATTTTTAACAACCTGATATGTTACTCCTGAAGAGCTATTAAACTCAGAAGCAATCTTTACCCAAGTACTAGATTTTTTCTCATTATTTACAGCATCTGTTTTACGGCATTCTATAATTGCCTTATATTTTTGAACCAGAGAAATCAGAATAGCTTCTTTTTTGCTATTGAAATTTGAGGCACGTTTGACACTACACATCATTCTGTATGAATTACAAAATAATATACATAACAAAAAAAATTTTTAACAGCGTTATATTTTTACCGAATCATGAACCATTAACGAAAAGTACCAAAACCAAAATCTTTCTAACTTTAAACCAAAAAAAAGCTGACTGATTAGTGATTTGACACAAACACGCCTGCGCACACAAAAAAGGATTGCCAACTCTAAATGAACGGACGTTTATCAGAACCGGTCCATTTTTAAGTTTGAACAACGACATGGTGCTTGAACTCAGATCACAGATGAACTTTTGTTTACGTGAACTAGGGTTCACTGGCAGCTTGTACAACCGGCCCTTAATGGTCTGGACTGAGAGTTTACCCAAACTGGACTAATCGAATTAAAATATTTCTAGGCGAAAAAAAAAGACGGCCAAGTAGAAATGGCTTTTATAAAAAAAAATGCTTGAGCAGGGGTTAAAAAAATCTACATCTTTCCTTTAGCTACTTTTTCAATTATATATCAAAATATCCTAGAAAAATGAGGATTTTCTCTCACTATAAACAATATATAAAATAACTAGATACCCGAATTCATTAATTATCCAACAGTAGCTAGTCTTCTCGGTTAATAATTAACTCGATTTAATAACAGATCAGCAGAAGGTATTCCTATTGTTTCATGTTATTATTTCAATACCTTTGACCGTCCCACATGATCTAAACATCAAAGGTACGGACGCTTTGCTTTGTAATTGCTCAACACCATGCCTTTCGAAATCCAACACAAATATATGTCGGTCTTTTAATGATCTAGCACGTAGAGGCCTTAAACGAGAAGTGTTATTTTGAATTAATTGTGGTTTTGGTTCTCGTTTCTACTCAGTTTGTTTTTAAATTTGGGTCATTTAAAATGAGTATTTCTTATAAAATAATTTTCCTCGTACACCTTTAGGTAGGGAAGTACTTTTAAGTATTAATCTGTTGTATTCAAATCGTTTCAGTAACTTCTAGAACATCTTGATGTTCTGGTAAACTTCGCGACCCTCGGAATTTTATGTTAATTTTATATTTGTTCGATAGCTCACCATAAGACACATTATTAAAACAAAAATTTCGCTGAGTCACACAGTTTTGGCTTGAAAAATCACAAA
Organism: Lochmaea crataegi; assembly: GCA_947563755.1. Classification (NCBI taxonomy): domain Eukaryota; kingdom Metazoa; phylum Arthropoda; class Insecta; order Coleoptera; family Chrysomelidae; genus Lochmaea; species Lochmaea crataegi. The sequence continues at coordinate 27,775,297 of OX387423.1, read as the reverse complement.
CTTAGTCCAAAATTGATCATTTTTTATCACGTTTGGGCAATTCGCAATTATGTGGATGAAGGTTCCTTCTTGCATGCCACAGAATTTATATTCTTCTTTCTCCACTATTTTGAGCTTTTTCTGGTGACCATTCAGGCGACAATGTCCCGTTAGGATCCCTGTTAAAACTCTTAGTGCAGTTTTACTTAGACTTATGCATTCATTTGTTCTCAACAGGTTGTAGTCACCCAGAAGTATCTTTGATTGTCTAAGTCCTACTAGATCTTTCCAATGGTCAGATCTTCTCTTTTTTTCGGCTTTGCCTATTTCATCCTATATTACATTGGAACTGATACCGCAAAAGGGTTCCGGCCCCCAAAAGGGTGTTTCAGTCCCCCTCTTTGCTAATTCATCTGCTATTTCATTTCCTTCTATCCCAGTGTGTCCTGGAATCCACAGTAAGGTGGCTACATTGTACTCGCCTAGGAGTTTGCCTAGGAATTCCCACACCATTTTGCAACTGATTACACAAGAGCTCAGTGCTCTAATGGCTGCTTGACTATCCGACATTATGATAATCCTTTGCCTTCTATATTCTTTATCAATATTGAACTGGGCACACTTTCTTATAGCTTGAATTTCCGCTTGAAAGATACTTGGGGTTTTCCCAAGCTTTCAGAGTGTTTGGTTCCTGGCCCGTACATTCCTATCCCAGTTCCTTCTATTGCTTTTGAGCCGTCTATATGTACCATTGAATGGCATTCTTTCCAAGTCTGGTAATGGTATTTGGATCCCATTCCTTCTTGTTGCTTAATTCCATAACGAATTTCTTTGAAAAGTTATACTATTTCATTAAACCATCTTGTGGCATGACCCAGATTTTCTGATGTCTAAGAAGTGGGGAGGTGGTTTTTTTAATGATTTCCTCTCTACTTAGTCTGTATCTTGTTCTTTCTGCAACACTTTCCACCACCATATGTAGTGGTGTGAGGTTGAGAATCACTTCCATGGCTGCCGTTGGGCATGTTCCCATTGCTTCTGTAATGCACATACAGGCTAGTCTTTGAATTTTGTAGAGATTTTCTCTCGTCGTCAATAGGCTAGTTCTACTACTCCACCCAATGGCTTCAAAAGTGATAATTGGTGTCACTATGGCAGTGTACATCCAGCTCAAGATTTTTTGGTTACAGCCCCAATTTCTCCATGCCAGATTCCTGCACACCAATAGAGCCATTTTTACTTTTCATATAATCTTCTTTTCGTGTTTGTTCCACAGGAGTTTACTGCCTAGAGTCAAACCTAGATACTTGACTCTTCATCAAGCTTAATGGTTTTGAGGTTGAGTTTTCTTTTCCTATTGAAGGCTATTAAGATGGTTTTGGTGGAGTTGATGTTAAGTCCCACTAGCCTACACCAGTTATTTGTATAGTTCAGACCTTTTTGTACGATGACACAAAGGGTGTTTTCGAATTTTCCCCTTGCTGTTATGACAATATCATCGGCTTATCCTTGGCAGGATATTCTGAGGTCGGTCAAACCTCACAGGAGTTCGTCAACCGTCAGATTCCATATTAATGGGGATGCTACTCCTTCCTGTGGACATCCTCTGGTTGTACAGATGGAGAAAATGTCTTTGCTCGTCCTCGTTTATGCTACTCTAGTGGTGAGCAGTTCCGACATCTATTTGGATGTTGTAATGTCTACACCTCTTCTATTTAATGCTCTTTTGACAGCCTCATGTGGGGTATTGTCAAAAGCTCCTTTTATATCCAAAAATGCGCATACTACGAGTTGTACCAGAGCAATCTCCGTAGATCTGCCTTCCCGGTGAGCATGCTAATGCGGGTGGAGAAGTAGTCTCTCTAGGATTTCCGTTCTAATATAATTGACAATAGCTTTTTCCATCGTTTTGAGCACAAACGATGTTAGACTAATTGGTGTGAACGATTTGGGGTCTGTTGTGTCCCTTTTTTTTCCAGATCTTGGAATGAATGTTACTATTGTCCATCTCCATGCTGCTGGTATATAACCCAGTTCTAAGCTGCTTCGACTGATTCTAACCAAATGTATGTGGTAAAATTTCGTCTTGTTCTTGCTGGAGCAATGCTGGGAAAATCCCATCGGCTCCCGGTGCCCGGTTTTTGGTACAGAGTCCTGGAAGAGCCTGCATGTTGCATTTGACTTTGTTTCTTTGTAAACCTTTATTGGATTATAACCACATTTGAGAAATGGATGAACACCTAGATTTATAATTGGTGATTTGTACATATTTTGAGCTAAAGATTCTACAGTTGAAATATTTATAATTAGTAATGAAACACCCTGTATAAGATATAGTAAATTAAGACCTTCGATCATTAAACAGACCAGGCGAATAACCCGCTATGATGACAACACACTTTGTTTACAACCAACATCTAAATCGATTCTCTAATTCCAATACAAGGCTATCAATACACACAGCAAAGGTCACAGATTCCAATAACACTGTCGCAGTGGCGGCCCGTTAACTTTTTAAGAGAGGAGGCTGGACATAAAAATTGTTGAAAACTGTCGAAATTTTGAGAAAATGGTCAATAATTATTAAAAAACTGTCAAAAATGGTCAATAATTGTTGAAAATTGTCAAAAACTCAAAAGTTTTAGAAAATTGTCAAATATGGTCAATAATTATCAAAAATTGTCGAAAACTTTTGTTATAAATGGTAAATAATTGTCAAAAATGATCAATAATTGTCAAAACTTCTAGAAAAATGTCAAAAATTATTAAAAATTAGTCAATGATTGTCAAAAATGGTCAATAATTGTTAAAAATTATAAAAAATTTTGAAATATGGTCAATAATTGTTAAAAACTGTCAAAATTTTGGAAAAATGGTTAATAATTGTTAAATATTTTCAAAAACTGTCAAAATATTTGAAAAATTGTCAAAATTTTGAAAAAATGGCCGAAAATTGTAAATTTTTTGAAAAAATTGTCAAAAATTGTCAAAATTTTTGAAAATGGTAAAAAATTGTCCAATTTTTGTAAAAATGGCCAATTGTCAAAATTTTGAAGAAGTGGTCAAAATTTTTGAAAAATTGTCAAGAACTTTCAAAAATGGACAATTATTGTCAAAATTCTAAAAATAGCGATCATTGTCAAAAACTGATTTTTTGAAAAATTGTCAAAAATTTTGAAAAAATGGTCAAAATTTTTGAAAAAATTGTCATAAATTGTTAAAAATTGTCAATTATTGTTAAAAACTGTCAAAAATAGACATTTATTGTCAAAAACTGTCCAAAATGGGTTAAAAATTGTCACTAATTTTGAAAAACAGTCAAAATGGTCAATAATTGTTAGAAATGGTCAATAATTGTCAAAAAATGATCAATCATTGTCAAAACTTTTAGAAAAATTGTCAAAAATTTAGAAAAATGGTCAATAATTGTCAAAAATCGTTAAAAACTGTCAAAATATTTGAAAAATTGTCAAAAATTCTCAAACTTGATCAATAATTGTCAAAAATGGTCAATAATTGTCAAAAATCGTTAAAAACTGTCAAAATATTTGAAAAATTGTCAAAAATTCTCAAACTTGATGAATAATTGTCAAAAATGGTCAATAATTGTCAAAAAATGGTCAATAAGTGTCAAAACATTTAGAAAACTTGTCAAAAATTTCGAAAACTGGTCAATAATTGTCAAAAATCGTTAAAAACTGTCAAAATATTTGAAAAATTGTCAAAAATGTTCAAAAATTCTCACAATTCTGAAAAATAGTTGATAATTGTCAAAAATTGTTAAGATTTTTGAAAATTTTTCGAAAAATGGTCAAAAATAGTTGAAAATTTGGAAAAATGGTCTATATTTGTCAAAAATGGTCAATAATTGTCAAAATTGATCAGTAATTGCTATTTGCTGGATAAATTGGTGAGGAGGCCGAGCCTTCTAAGCCTCCTTCGAGAAGCCGCCACTGCACTGTTGTGCTGTGAATAGAAATATTTATCTTAGATTTATTTATTGCTCGAAGAATAATTTTTAGTTGCATTATGAATTATAAACACATTGTTTATTTTCTGTTAATAATATAAATTTGTATTCTTATTACAATGGGTAAATAGTATTTATATTTCAAACGATACGACACTGGGAGTTTCAGAACTGTAAAACTGTAGAACTGTTCTGGGGAGGGATTCTGTTTTACGATTATAGAATTGTACGATACAAAATTCGATATCGTGATAAGAATTGATTCTATTCCACGATCGAATTACCTTTCGGTAATCGTCGGAATTTCTACAGTGCCCTTGCGCAGTGCGGAGTTGTCAAAACTAAAAGCGGGATATCTTAAAACTTCAAGAACATATTCCATTTGTTTACTCTCTGAATACTCAAAATGTTACCAATTTTCCATGAAGCTCTTTTGGCAGAAGTCAATCGAGAAAGAAATCTGAGATTAATTCGTAGACGACAAGAATTACTTGCATCTAGTGATCCTTTTCGTTTAACAGAAAACAGATTTATTGAGCTTATTCGCCTCAATAAACGTTCAGTGAGAAGGCTAATTGAAGAACTGAGACCATTTATGATTGAACCAATCAATAGGTAATGTGTTACCATTGAAAACATGTGCATTAAGATTTTTCGCTTCAGGATCTTATCAAAGATGTCTTGGAGAAGAATACAACTGTTGGTTGAGCCAAACTATGGTACACAAAACGATTTATATGGTAACTGACGCTATTTCTAATATAGCAGAAAATAACATTTACTTACCATCCACCATGCAAGAACGAAATTCATTGAAATTGGAGTTTATGAATCAGGATTCTCCTGGAGTGATAGGCTGTGTTGACGGTACTCATGTTGCAATATTGAAACCAAAAGTGGAAGAACATAACTATATCAATAGAAAGGAATACCATTCTATTAATGTTCAAGTTATCTGTGACCATAAACTTCGAATTCGATCTTTGTTTGCTAATTTTGGTGGATCAGCACATGATTCATTCATATGGCGCTTATCTCAAGCACAGCAATTTATAAGAAGACTCCATGAGCAAAATAAGTTGGTTTGGTTCCTAGATGACAATGGATACCCCCAACAACCTTATCTAATGACTCCTTTTCTCAATCCACAGGATGATGCAGGAAGAAATTTTAATAGTAGTCGTACAAGGGAGAGGAGTTGTGTTGAAAGGTTTACTCAAAATGAGGTTCAGATGTCTCCTAAAAGAAAGATCCGCTCGCTATAACCCTGCCTTGATGTGTAGTGTTATTTAGGCATGTGCAGTATTGCACAATATGTGTATTGAAGAGAACATTCCGTTTGAAGACATTTTTGATGATATAGATGAAATTCCAAACATTCCCAATAATATTCCTAATTTCAACCATGAAGCTGGAGTTCAGTCAAGAGATAACTCAGTTAATAGATATTTCAGATAAAGTAATAAAACAAAAACCTGTTAAATTACAATTTATTATAAGAAGAAAAACGAATTTTATCCAAATTTTGTAATAAATATCAGTATCCATAAAAAATAAGGTACAAGAAATAATTCCTCCAATATATCAACACATAAAATATAAAAAAATATATATTCTTATAAAAGAACTTAACAAAAAATGTTGATAATGCAGGTTACAGGCTGAGAATATTTATTTTCAAAGTCTTCTGCCAAATTATTAATACTGGCAGAAACCTTTTCAAACCCATCAGTTATGGTATTTGTTATTTCCTTCAAAACCGTTATTGTTTCTCGATACTGGGGGTCTATTCTCAAACGATGACATATTTTGTCGCATGCGAGATTTTTACATTTTCGAACAAAAATTGTAATTCCTTATTCTCGAATGTCGCATTCGAAAATTTTCGATAGATAACTTGTAGACAATTTGTAGAGTGGTTTCAAGCGGTCGACAATTTCATGTCGAACGCGACATGAAATATTTGACATTATTTGACAGGATTATTCTAGGTTAGCGCGGGTTAACCGTAACAGAAGCAGGTTTAAAAGGTTAGATTGTGGTAATTGAAGATTCGGAAAATCAAGAAAATTATCAACGTCCTCGAGATAGAAGAGGAATATTTCAAGAAGCTTTCAGATTATTATCCGACAAGAAATTAACAAAAACATTTAGATTACGTAGAGAATTAGTGCGTGAGTTAATTGTTCTTTTGGAACCATTTGTGGTACAGCAGGGACATGGCTCTTCTGCACTATCACTTGAAGAAAAGGTAAGCATGATACTTTTCTAGATCATTGTATACAACACAACATTATTGACTTCGTATAGATAGACTATAACTATGTATCACTTAGACACTATTTTCTGATCTGTTCTCTAGGTTCTTGTGGCACTACATTTCTATGCAACAGGATGTTACCAGGGTAGTGTAGGAGATTGCTCCAGAGATTCTTGTAAGATTTGTAAAATTTCCCAGAAATATGAATGAGCTTAATGGTTTAAGAAACAGGTTTTTTATTAATAATAAAAAAGTTGGATTTGTACCTTATTCAGTTAGTTTTAGATTTCACAACATTTTTGGAATGCCAGGTAGTGTGGGCTGTATTGATTGCACCCATGTGGCAATTGTACCTCCAAAAAAGAATAATCCATTGGCACCTGAACATATTTTCGTAAACCGAAAACAGTATCATTCTATAAATGTTCAGCTGGATAGGTAGGTGATAAATTATTATTATTATTATTCTATTACCTACATTTCAGATATGTGATGAAAATATGGAGATAATTCATATAAAACAAAATATCCTGGAAGTACCCATGATTCCCATATTTGGCATAGCAGCAATGTGAGGGAATTTTTAGAACTCCACGAAAGAGGAAATGAGGAGTATGGGGTATTTATTTTCTTATAGGTAAAAATGTATACTATACAGTGCATCCATAATGTAACACTTACATTAATTATTAGCTAAATAAACAGTAATATGAAAAAATCCTAGAACAGGTCAATTTTTGATTTTAGTTTACTATTTTTTAAAACAATGATGTATTATACAGGATGAATATAACCTATGAATGATGACTTCAGCATCAGTTATTTTAAATGAAACACACCCAGAATAACATTTCTCTCACTTATGATTTCGGTATTTCATTCTTTTATTTTATTTTTAGGTGATTCTGGATATCCTCTTCGCCCATGGCTCATTACACCATTGGCCGACCCTATTACGGACGAAGAAATAAGATTTAATGAAGCGCAAAAAAAGCAAGGTGCACAATAGAAAGGTGTAATGGCTTACTGAAAATGAGATTCAGGTGCTTACTTGAGCACAGAACAATGCATTATTCACCGAAGCATCATTGATTATAAATGCTTGCGTAGAGCTGCATAATATGTGTATACAAAATAGAGACGAAATTCTACTAAATCCAGATGAAGAGTTAGAAGTGGATTTTGGTTTTCTTCCTCATATTCATCAAAACCAAAATGAAAATGCACAGAGGAACCCATTGCTAACACGGGGTATGGGGCTATAGAGGAGGCTTCTTATTAATAATTATCATTAAATTAAACAATAATATGTAAAATGAGATCATTTATTTTTTTACCACATTATATATGTTTAAACTAAACTGCATTTTTAACCTATCATTTAACTCAAAAGTAACATAAACTTTAAAAGTAAAACTAGAAAAAAAACGTTAAACTTAAAAAACTAATTTAAAAAGATTAACAAAACTTGCCTCAAGCACAGTATAAACTTGAAGTAAAAACTAGAAAACAAAAATAATACTGCATTTGTTTACCTATCATTTAACTATTTTAACTCAAAAGTAACATAAACTTTAAAAGTAAAACTAGTAAAACAGTTATTAAAAAATATTTAATAAAACTTGTTACAAGTAGGTATATAAACTTAAAAAAAAAACTAGAAAACAAAAATAATATTTCAGGTACCTACACAAACTCAGGACATTAAAAGTTATTTCTTTGTAAAGAACTGCCAGAAGCGTCAAACAAATAATAATCCAATCTACCACGCAAATGCAAATATAACCAAAGGGTTTGAATATAAAAAACCAAAACCCACGACACATTGGCATAAAACATATTTGAGAATCGTTAAATCGGTGTTGCCAGCTCATGCTTTTCGACAAAATATGTCTCGTGCGAATTGGAAGACGAAACCAATTGAGAAAACCAAAATTTCAAGTTGTGCGACAATTTTCATCGACAAATGTCGAATTCGACTCTGTGTTTGACATTCGAGAATAGACCACCTGGTCTTCAATGTTTCTTTTATTTTTCATTTTTTTTTGGGTGGCTGTGAAAGGATGTATTGTAAACATCACTTATACTTTCTATTTTGCATAGTAGACAACGATTTACTATCTTGTAAAAGTATATTACGTACCTAGGCCAGTGAAGTAAGAAATGATTCAGATCACATGTAATTGTCAGCCGAAGCGAAGTTTATATACCACAATTGAATACAAGAACCATAACATATTTAGTAAAAATAAAAACAAACAGCTGTCAAAAAATGTAAACATTCAATATAAGCGGTTTTGTCACATTTACTGAAAAATGCAGAATTACAGAAACCTTCAAATTGACATCAGGTTTATAAACATTCACTCATGTATTAATGAAATTTTGTATATTGTCAATGATTAAATAAATCGCTTTTTAAACATGTATTTCAATTATATAATAAGTATTGAAGGACATATATTTAGGAACCATAAAAAAATTCAAGTCATTGTATGATTATTACATTTAAATAATTCAACATGGCAACATTTGTAGAATCCAGCAAAATGAATAAATAAAATTTGACATTGCCACCACTGCATCTACACCGGCAAATGCTCTCCCTAAACTGCCCTGCTAGAATAACAGCAAACATCTCCAACTTATCATATTCCTCTACATTTAAAAATATCACCATAAATTTTGCTAGAAATAAACCCTCAAAAAAGTTACCAATGGATCAGAAATATAAGTTACGACAATGAGCAGCTTCAACACTCTCTAAGATCAAAATTAAATATCCTCCCATGGATCATACAAATACCATATATAGAAACATCCCTAACATTCTATCAAAAACAAACCACCACAAATTTCCTTTAATGAATTAGCATAGAAAAGTTCTCTTTCATTTAAACTGATGCATCCAAAACAATTACAGGAAATGCTGCAGTTTACATATAAATCCCCATACTTTCCGGATGCAAATACAATACACGATTCATTGTTTTCCGTCTTTTTAACGAACATACTATTTTCTTCCAGTACCATTAAATGTAAAGATAAAAAATTGCTGTGCGTCTGCCACAAAATTTGAGTATATAGACTGGAGGGGCGTTTGCTATACTCCATGACCCCAAAATGTGCAAAACAGTCAATGAAAACAACTCTTCTATTATCTCTGACTCATTAAGCACCCTAACAGATCTGAAAAATTTATACCCATCACACTCGACCCATGAACTCGTTAAAAAGGAACTTTATAGCTTGCGAGATAAAAACATATCGTTTTTATGGGTACCATCACACATGGGAATAAGAGGTAACGAGGAAGTTGACTCCTTAGCCCTAAAATCAACGACCATTGATAATTTACCTCTCCTTACTAAATTTCCCCACAACGATCACAGATCCTCAATAAAAAAATACATATACCAAAAATGGCAATTCATCTGGGAAGACACTTAAACCAAACTACCACTGCCAAATAAAAGAAGAGCTCTAGTCGTAGTAAACCTTTAAGAATTGGACATACACGAATAACACATCAACATCATTTAACAAAAGAACCAGACCCTTATGTCAAATATGTCAGACTCTACTCACAGTAAAGCATCTGTTACTCGAATGTCTAGAAAAGAAAGAACAAAGAAGACGCTACAATTTAGGAAACACTTTAAAATCCATTCTTTCTTCAACTGGAAACGAAGTGCTATCTTATCTTAATGACATAAACTTAACATCTAAAATTTAATTTTTGTTATTTTAAATGTTGTTATTATGACTTTTTACTGGCAATGAGACGACAAAATCAGGTGCAGGTGCAGGTCCTATTCCATGGCCTTCAAGATCCCCTGATTTCAATCCCGTTGATTATCATATTTGGGGACGATTGAAGCAACTAGATTACACAGAGAATATTAATAACTGACAACAATTAATTGATAGAATTATACTTTTTTGTAATACTATTAGAAACGATCCCCAGAGTATCCGTAATTTAATACGGCAACAAAAATGTGTAGAGACTCACGCTGTATAACTCACCGTTAACAACAGATATTCACTTTTTTCGCTATACACGTGACTAATGTTCCACTCCACTCAACAACAGTACAGACACTGATTTATTCAATCAGCACACTGCTGTGTTTTAAGAAAACAGCATCTCTCCCATTGTGGCATTTCTGACTTACCTGCACTTACCTCACTTACCCTACAGTTTTGTGTTCCATTGACAGATTCCTGATACTTTTTCGACAAATAGTACGTCGTTATTTTTGCTTCATTTTGGAAAATTTTCCTCTATTTTTGATTCTCCCGTATTCAATGACAATTACAAAATATAATCCGTATACCTATGGTGAATTAACAAAACTTTTTTTTTCATCCCGCATTTGAAGTTGGAAGATAAAAAAAATGCTAAACCATTTTATTCATCTTACCTTCCAGGCACAAAAACGATTTTTCCACGTTTTCTTAAATGTTACGTTGGCTTTCCCATATCGGTGGACATATAGGATTTACCGCAGGGAGATAAACTTGAATAAGATCCTATCAAAAATATATTTTTCTTCCACTTCACCGTTGGGTATACTCGTAAGGTTAAAAGAGGGTTAAAAGCAAGTTAGCATTTTTAAATCAACGAAATATATACAGTTTGTCAATTTTAAAACTTACAATGGACTATAACTTGTGAACGAAAACGTTTCTGGGGCAGAAATGAGGGACAAAAATGATATTAGAGATAATGCATCAACATACTTATCCTACAAAAATTTATGTGGTAACTCACTACTAGTGATATTTAGTTTTTTTTTTTGTTGGGTGCACTGCAGCCTGTTGGCTTCTTGCACTCTACTCCTACATGTAGTCCACCGTCGAACAGACGATATAGGTTCACTGGATGTGTGCCATATAATTCAGGTGGCACATTGGTCTCTTCGAAAATTATTTGTCTCCTTGAGTCCGCTACCTAACAGTTATGGATAAAGGTCTCGATCTCTATGCTACAAAGTCTACAGCTGAGATCACTTTAAACATTCCCATTTTATGCAGGTGGTCGTTTACAGAGGCATGACCCATCAAACGTTTGACTTAGAAGTGTAATTCAATGTCTGTCGGGGCATATAGCCCGGGTTTGGGTAGTGCTCATCTACTTCCATACCAGAAGTTTCGTGTCTTCTATAAAGGCCACTGGTTTGACTGGAGGGATTTTTAGTAGTTGTGAGGGTTGTATTAATTCCTCTCCAAAGTGCTTCCGTCTAAGTTCTTGTAAGTTCTCGCAGAAGCAGAGTATGTGAGTAGGTGTTTCATAATCAAATTCACATTTTTTGCACATAGGTTCACTAATCTTGCCCATTTTGTACATACAGTAGAAACGGTGAAGCTTTTCCATCACGTGACTGTTACGTCAGCAATATTGTTCATATGAATTAAATCAAAACTTGTGTCAACTCAATAGGAATAATCGTTATGACTAATATTCCAAAGGTCGGTGTTTTACGAATTGGTAATTAAACAAGAAATTTAACTTTTTTAATTGTATTTATTTTATTTATATGGTTAACATCGACATATTTATTAAAACTATCGATATACTGGGCGAATAAGTTACAAAATCCAAAATTAATATTAACCATGCTGGCTTATTAGTGGAGAGCTGATTTTTTGTAGGATATCTTGTATTTTATATAAGTACATACAATTTATGAAGTTCATGAAACTGACGTAATGTTTAGTCTACTTTTAAAATAACACTTTCTAAACTGATTATATTAGAACAATTTTTTTTGGATGGTCTATAGATTGTAAATAGAATAAGATTCCCACACAGCTTGAAGGTGGACGTTTCGATAAATATATTACCATCATCAGGGCAACACATCAAATGGAAACCCTCATATTAAAAGTAAAAAACAGAAATATCCGCAAAAGACATCAAAAATAAAATGTAAACACATATAGGTACTAGAAACGAAAAAACACATCAAATATGACAAATCTTCCTTTATAGTTCATCCATTTCGGAATCTGAGCTGTCTTCACCAGTATTTATTATCACTGGTTCAATATGTATGTTCACCAAATTTCGTTCTCGAGTAAACCAGTCTTCGATTATTTTTTCGGTATGCCTAACACAATTATCCCAAACATTTGCACTACAATTTTCCAATGCTTTTTTCTACATACTCAAGACCCTTTCATCGCCGTATCCGTCTCTGCCACTATACTTATTATAATATGTTTTGCAGTGGGCCTAAATAAGCTCAATGGCATTAAATTCGCAATGGTAGGGCGGTAGCCTTAAGACTTCATGACCATGTTTTCGGAACAATTCATCAACAACATATACATTTTCTTTCCGGTTCATTTTAGCAATTTGTAATAGTTCAGGTCTTGAGAGGTTTTCATTAAAGTCAATATTGTTGGCTTTTAACCAAGTGATAATTTCATCTTTTTTTGACGAAGTGGAAGGTTGCTTTTCTGCTAGTATACTATGATAAGGCGCATTGTCCATTACCACTAACGACGGTTCTTCTAAATTCGGAATTAACTGTGTCGTAACCCACTTTGTAAATATTTCACCGTTCATTTCACCGTGGTAATCTGACGACGATGATTTAGAGGAAAACACTAAGCTGGCATCTTCCACAAATCCTTTGGATGAACCAGCGTGAACAATAAAAAAACGTTTACCGTCATAACCTCCTGGTTTACGTACACTTTTAACATTACTGTCCTGCCAAGAACTTAATTTAGTTCCTTTTGCATATATCCATGTTTCATCTAAAAATATAATTTGTCTTGAAAAAACACTATCACTATTTTCTCTATATTTTCGAAGGAAGCATGCTCTTTGGCTAACAATATTTGTTCGTTCTATTAATGCTCTTCTGTTATCTTCCTTTTTATGTTTAAATCCCAAATGTTTCAATAATACCAATAAAGAGGTATTTCCAACAGAAAGAATTTCCTTATTTTTTAGTTCATCATTTATGGTTTTAAAAGTAACATGTTTCCCTGAAAAAATAAGAAAATTTAAATTATCATTATCTCAAACAAAAAAAAGATTTTTTTATATTTACTTCATACTAAACTTGAACACAAATTTTTGATATTCAGATTTTTTTATTATTTGTACCAAATAATGTAAAGAACAACTCCGTATGTGACATCAAAAAATTTAAATTAGAAAACTAAATTGTGAAACACAATCTACACTCAGAACATTCAAATTGGTAAACATTTATGGACAGTACTCAACTTAGAAATCAGCACATGTAGAAACACATTCAAATTAAAAATATGCACAACTTTCTGTATTCTAAAGCTTTCATTACTCATAACTTCTATAATCGAACTTACGTTAAATTACCTACTAGTTTTCTAAGATTTTCATATACCACACTATAAGCTGCTGGTGAAAAATCTCACTGTATGAATAATACTACATGCACTATGATGTGTAATCTTAATTATTAAGGTACTATGATTTCACTTCTCTTTTATTTAAAGTGTAAGCTGACTGTAATGTAAGGCTTAAGAACTCCCATGTTCTTGTATTATTGTTTCTCATGTTTGTTTACTTACTTTGTTCATACATATTATATAAGGTATTCCGTACTGCCATTTTGGTTCCCTCGGGTAAATCCTCTGTTTTTAGTTTTAATCGAGATGTTTGACTGAGTGACGTCGGGAAAGTTGGAATATTTTCCTTACTTTTTTTAAGGGAACATACCGTTTTCACAGATATTTTCAATGCAGTTGCCACTCTCTGAAATATAATAAAAAATAGAAATGTCCTTAAATAGATGTTAACTTTAGTATAATACCTCCTGAACAGATGAAATAGGTTGAAAGGGTCCGCCGTTGTTTTTTTCCATCTCAAAATATTCAATCAAGTTCATAACAAACTCCTGTGCTCGTGAATTAAGCCACTTTCCAGGCATTTTCTGAAAATGTTGGTTAATTTACCGTTACAACTACAATCAGACACTTGATTCATGCAAATTTGAAAATTCTGCAGAGATTTACAAATTGTAGAGAATTATAAATACTATTTACCACCAATAAGTAGTAAAATAAGCATTGTAATATTCCCGTCTCACGGCATTTTAGGTGTTATGAAATGTCAAAAGTTTACAAGTTGTTAAAGTAATAAATTAGTACTTACCAATGTTAAATGGAATAAAAAGTCAAATTAGTTCTTACAAGAACTGATTTTAACAATTGATACACTTTGAATCCAAAAAATCGCTGAAAACAAGTCAGTGAACTAACCTCAAATGCGGTAGTGTCAAATTCAAGTTTTAGTACGATCAGTTATTCACGTTACGTCCATTATATCGTTGTCTCTTTTTACGATTACTACGGCAAATTTATAGAAACTATTACGTATGTCTTGTAGTTGGTCTTGTGTAGAAGACAATCGATCGAACGTTGTTATGTTTGATTTATATCGGGTTAAGTGGAAGAATATTTTTGTTGTGTCCAGTACACAATAAAAATAAACTTCGCCCGTTATGTATGATTATTTTTTATTTGTATTTTTAATTTTTGAAAATAAAAGACGTTTATTATTATTATTATTATTTCCAATTCAAGTATACTCTTGCTCAGCTCTTGCTGGTAATGTTCACCTATCCCGAGCGTTTGTAAACGCAAATGGGATTAGGCACAGCAGTTACATATTTAGAAATTTACGGACAGTGTGACAAGTATTCAAAATTGCAGCCTTCTGCAGATCGATGTATGTGTTTTTGTGAAGACCTAGTTTGGTGAGGCTGTCTTGTAGAGTTTTGGGGATTAGTCCCGTAGATGAAACGATGACCGGCACCACCTCTACTTTCTCTGCATGCCACATCTGTCCTACCTCAATTGCAAGATCGGTGTATTTTGCAATTTTCTCGTTGTATTTGTCTAACATATTGT
This sequence comes from Lochmaea crataegi, assembly GCA_947563755.1. Classification (NCBI taxonomy): domain Eukaryota; kingdom Metazoa; phylum Arthropoda; class Insecta; order Coleoptera; family Chrysomelidae; genus Lochmaea; species Lochmaea crataegi. The sequence goes on along the minus strand of OX387423.1, from coordinate 27,760,172 downwards.
TGTTATTGGGTACAGCAACATCCACTAGAAGAACCGAGTTAGCTTTTTTATCCACAACTACAATATCAGGCCGGTTATTCGTCACCCGTCTATCGGTGATAATTGACCTATCGTAGTAAAGTCTAAAATCAGCATTCTCTAGAACTGCATGAGGATGGTACTTGTAATAAGGCGTGTAGGTGTTAACTAATCCAAATTTGTTGGCCAACTTCTGATGAATGATGTTGCACAGTTGGTTGTGCCTGCGTAGGTAATCAATGTTAGCTATGGCTGAACATCCCGACGTAATGTGTTGTATCGTCTCTGTTGTTTGTTGACACCTTCTGCACTTGTCCGACACGATGTTTGGATCTCTTATAACAAATTTCTTGTAATTGTTGGTATTAATAACTTGGTCTTGGATCGCCATCATAAATCCTTCTGTTTCTGGAAACAATGTTCCATCAGAGAGCCACTTATTTGATGCTTCCTTGTCGATATATGGTTGATTGAGGTCGTGATGATGTCGACCATGGAGCGCTTTCTGGGCCCACTCTGCCTGTTTGTCAGAGTCTGTAACGATATCGAGTTTTTTTATCAGGGTTTACAAGATCTAAGGAGGAATAGTTTTTATCTGCTTTCGCGACCAACTCATGCAATTTAGATGTTTGAGCCTTGCCAATGAAGAACTTTTGGAGTTTAGATATTTGATTATAATGTAAATTAACTATGTCCGTTAAAGCTCTCCCTCCCTCTTTTCTTGGTAATGTGGTCCTAATAACTGATGATGTCGGGTGGTGACATTTGTGTTTGGTCATCATAGTTCGCGTTGTTCTTTGAATATCTTCCAGTTCTGTTTTTGTCCACTTCAGAATTCCAAATGAGTATGTCAGGATCGGTATGGCGTAGGTGTTAATTGCTTTGGCGAGATTTCCTGCGTTCAACTGGGATTTCAATAAAGCAGATATCCTTTGAGTGAACTGTCCTCGAATTTTGGTTTTTGCTTGCTTCTGGTCAAGTAGCTTAGCTTGCTGAAATCCTAGATATTTGTAGGTTTCACCATTTTGCATGGCATTTATAATGTTCCCATTAGGTAGTAATACATCTCCGTTAACGATTTTACCCTTCTCGATATTTAAGGTTTTGCACTTGTCTAATCCAAATCCCATTTGTATATCACTGGAAAATGTTTCAGTAATATTAAGTAAATGTTGAATTTGACGCTGGTTTGATGCGTATATTTTGATGTCATCCATGTATAAGAGGTGGGAAACAGTGCAGCTAGTGTTTCTGTTGGCCTTGATTTTAAAGCCGTAATCCGTATCGTTAAGTAGATTGGAGAGTGGATTCATTGCCAAACAAAACCAAAGTGGACTCAGGGAGTCGCCTTGGAAGATCCCCCTACGGATAGAAATTTCATCAGTTTCGAGGTATTGACCATTTATTTGTAAATGAAGGTTCGTTCGCCAGTGCTTCATCGATGATTCAAGAAAAGTAACAAGAGTGGGGTGTACTTTGTAAATTTGCAAAACTTTAACAAGCCAGGAATGTGGAACGCTATCAAATGCTTTCCTATAATCTACGAAAGCCGTGTAGATGTTGCGCTGTTCCTTCTGCGCCTGTTTTAGTATTACCGAATCGATGATGAGTTGCTCTTTGCAGCCTTGGTGATCTCGTCTGCACCCTTTTTGTTCTTCCGACAAGATGTTGTTTTGATCGGCATGTCTGTAAATACGGTTAGTAATGCAAGACGTTAATATTTTATATATAGTTGGAAGGCATGTTATAGGTCTATACTGCGTAGGATCGTGAGTTTGATGCGTTTTGGGAAGCAAGTGGGTCGAACCCAGTGACAGAAATGGTGGTGTATCTTCTGGATGCTGCAGAATATTGCTTCATGCAGACTGTCAAACTTCTTATACCAGAAGTTTTGGACATGGTCAACTCCTGGTGTCTTCCAATTACTGGTGCTCTTTATAGCTTCGGTTACCTCGCTTGTTGTCAAGTTAACGAAAGGCATTGGTTCAATGTTAATTTTTTCCTCCTCAGTTCTTATCCAGTGAGCGTTGGATTTATGTTCGATAGGGTTCGACCATAAAGAAGACCAGTACTTCGTTAGCTCATCTTTATCTGGGAGACTTTGGTTGTGATTGTTTACAGTACCGCTTAGTTGCCTGTAAAATAACTTCTGATTGTTATTGAATAAGTAGTTCTGTTGTTTCCTTCTCGTGCACTTGACATATCGTGACAAACGTTTTGATTTTGCCTTTAACTTTTGCCTGAGCGAATCGATATATTCACATACATGTTGTTTATGTTGTGGGTGACCTGTATAAGTGTTGATTCTTCGATAGATCTTCCTCACTCTGTTTGTTAAGCGCCTAGATGGTTTCAAGTTGTTTTTAAATTCTGTAAGCTGCCCCAATTCCCTTCTGATGTCATCAATGGACTTTTCCAGCCGGCGTTGCCACCAAGGCTTGAGCTGTTTGTAGTCTTTACCCCGATTGTTCTTAGGGGATTGGATCTGTTGATTGTGACTTCGAATCACTGCTAATGCTCCACAATAGATGAGAGTGTGAAGTTGTTCCAGCGCTTCGCAGTCTTTAGCATAGTTCTGCAGTAGTAAGTTCACAGCTGCTAGTATGCTGTTAGTGCTCTTATTGGTTCGCAGCTTTGGTAATTTTGGCCGGTGTATTGGGTTGGTGCCATTAAATTCCGCTAGTGCTTTACAAAGTTCGGTATTATAGTCATTATCGGTGGTTTTGTCGCAATCATTGTTTATTTCCTCAACGCCATTGTGGTCTCTTTGTGCATTCTCCGATTTATGTGTATCCTGATCGGTAATTAAGTCACTCTCTCCATCTTGAAGGTCAAGAAGGACTTCATCTCGAATTTGTTGCAACGTCGGACCGGGTAGTAGATTGTTTTTCACAATACTTCGACGTTGGTCAGCAATACGCTGTTCCGTGAGATGGTGAAATTCTGGAAAATGTTCAACGAATGCACGGTGGAGGGCGTATCTGTATGTCGTCATATCAGTTTCCATATTCGTGATTTTAAAGTAGGAGCGCATAATGAATGAGTTTAGCTCGATAGTCCACTTTATGCGCTTCCTGGGCTTTCCGGCTTTTGTGGTCGTAGATGTGCCGACTTGCGTCACTCCAGAAACATCAGAAGCCGGTGGCGCAGGATCGATGTTGTTTTCCCCCTGAGTTTGGTTCGCAGTAGCCCTACTCGGTGTCACGCTGCGCCTACCGCTAACCGAGGAAGAAGGTAAATCATTTTTCGAACAAGCCCTTCTAGCACCAACTTGAACGCGACAAGAGTTTAAGGTGTTGCAATGTCGATTCACCTGACGATTCCTGAGATTTAAGGTCCCGGAATTTACACTCGAATTATTGCTCCCCCCAGAATCCGTGGAGCAGACAGCCGATGTACTAGGTACACTAGCAGTGTGGGATTCTGAGCATTTAGCTCTACCCACCTGGGGTAATCTTGTTTTACAATTCGACATCGTGATTGTCGCATTTTAGACCTACTGCCAGGTGCTGATTCAGCCGCTCCTTACATGGAGAACAGACGCTGTCGGAGTACCGCTCCTTACATGGAGACCGTCGTGTCCTGAAACTAACTGGTTTTGGTTCGCTCCGAGGTATTTAATTTCCTCGATACCTTCTATATCTAAAAGGCATTCCCCGATCCACCACCTGGGGAAGCGCCCGATAGGGGACCAGTACCCCCACGGGATTATTATTATTATTTCCAATTCAAGTGTACTCTTGCTCAGCTCTTGCTGGTAATGTTCACCTATCCCGAGCGTTTGTAAACGCAAATGGGATTTGGCACAGCAGTTACATATTTAGAAATTTACGGACAGTGTGACAAGTATTCAAAATTGCAGCCTTCTGCAGATCGATATATGTGTTTTTGTGAAGACCTAGTTTGGTGAGGCTGTCTTGTAGAGTTTTGGGGATTAGTCCCGTAGATGAAACGATGACCGGCACCACCTCTACTTTCTCTGCATGCCACATCTGTCCTACCTCAATTGCAAGATCGGTGTATTTTGCAATTTTCTCGTTGTATTTGTCTAACATATTGTTGTTATTGGGTACAGCAACATCCACTAGAAGAACCGAGTTAGCTTTTTTATCCACAACTACAATATCAGGCCGGTTATTCGTCACCCGTCTATCGGTGATAATTGACCTATCGTAGTATAGTCTAAAATCAGCATTCTCTAGAACTGCATGAGGATGGTACTTGTAATAAGGCGTGTAAGTATTAACTAATCCAAATTTGTTGGCCAACTTCTGATGAATGATGTTGCACAGTTGGTTGTGCCTACGTAGGTAATCAATGTTAGCTATGGCTGAACATCCCGACGTAATGTGTTGAATCGTCTCTGTTGTTTGTTGACACCTTCTGCACTTGTCCGACACGATGTTTGGATCTCTTATAACAAATTTCTTGTAATTGTTGGTATTAATAACTTGGTCTTGGATCGCCATCATAAATCCTTCTGTTTCTGGAAACAACGTTCCATCAGAGAGCCACTTATTTGATGCTTCCTTGTCGATATATGGTTGATTGAGGTCGTGATGATGTCGACCATGAAGCGCTTTCTGGGCCCACTCCGCCTGTTTGTCAGAGTCTGTAACGATTTCAAGTTTTTTATCAGGGTTTACAAGATCTAAGGGGGAATAGTTTTTATCTGCTTTCGCGACCAGCTCATGCAATTTAGATGTTTGAGCCTTGCCAATGAAGAATTTTTGGAGTTGGGATATTTGTTTGTAATGTAAATTAACTATGTCCGTTAGAGCTCTCCCTCCCTCTTTTCTTGGTAGAGTGGTCCTAATAACTGATGATGTCGGGTGGTGACATTTGTGTTTGGTCATCATGGTTCGCGTTGTTCTTTGGATATCTTCCAGTTCTGTTTTTGTCCACTTCAGAATTCCAAATGAGTATGTCAGGACCGGTATCGCGTAGGTGTTAATTGCTTTGGCAAGATTTCCTGCGTTCAACTGGGATTTCAATAAAGCAGTTATCCTTTGAGTGAACTGTCCTCGAATTTTGGTTTTTGCTTGCTTCTGGTCTAGTAGCTTAGCTTGCTGAAATCCTAGATATTTGTAGGTTTCACCATTTTGCATGGCATTTATAATGTTCCCATTAGGTAGTAACACATCTCCGTTAACGATTTTACCCTTCTCGATATTCAAGGTTTTGCACTTGTCTAATCCAAATCCCATTTGTATATCACTGGAAAATTTTTCAGTGATATTAAGTAAATGTTGAATTTGACGCTGGTTTGATGCGTATATTTTGATATCATCCATGTATAATAGGTGGGAAACAGTGCAGCTAGTGTTCCTGTTGGCTTTGATTTTAAAGCCGTAATCCGTATCGTTAAGTAGCTTAGAAAGTGGATTCATTGCCAAACAAAACCAAACTGGACTCAGGGAGTCGCCCTGGAAGATCCCCCTACGGATAGAAATTTCATCAGTTTCGAGGTATTGACCATTTATTTGTAAATGAAGGTTCGTTCGCCAGTGCTTCATCGATGATTCAAGAAAAGTAACAAGAGTGGGGTGTACTTTGTAAATTTGCAAAACTTTAACAAGCCAGGAATGTGGAACGCTATCAAATGCTTTTCTATAATCTACGAAAGCCGTGTAGATGTTGCGCTGTTCCTTCTGCGCCTGTTTTAGTATTACCGAATCGATGATGAGTTGTTCTTTGCAGCCTTGGTGATCTCGTCTGCACCCTTTTTGTTCTTCCGACAAGATGTTGTTTTGATCGGCATGTCTGTAAATACGGTTAGTAATGCAAGACGTTAATATTTTATATATAGTTGGAAGGCATGTTATAGGTCTATACTGCGTAGGATCGTGAGTTTGATGCGTTTTGGGAAGCAAGTGGGTCGAACCCAGTGTCAGAAATGGTGGAGTATCTTCTGGATGTTGCAGAATATGTGAAAATGATGTTGCCATTGCTTCATGCAGACTGTCAAACTTCTTATACCAGAAGTTTTGGACATTGTCAACTCCTGGTGTCTTCCAACTACTGGTGCTCTTTATAGCTTCGGTTACCTCGCTTGTTGTCAAGTTAACGAAAGGCATTGGTTCAATGTTTATTTTTTCCTCCTCAGTTCTTATCCAGTGAGCGTTGGATTTATGTTCGATAGGGTTCGACCATAAAGAAGACCAGTACTCCGTTAGCTCATCTTTATTTGGAAGACTTTGGTTGTGATTGTTTACTGTACCGCTTAGTTGCCTTTTGCCTGAGTAAATCCATATATTCACATACATGTTGTTTATGTTGTGGGTGACCTGTAAAAGTTTTGATTTTTCGATAGATCTTTCTCACTCTGTTTGTTAAGCGCCTAGACGGTTTCAAGTTGTTTGTTAAGCGCCTAGACGGTTTCAAGTTGTTATTGTTGTTGTTGTTATTATTATTATTATTATTATTATTATTATTATTATTATTATTATTATTATTATTATTATTATTATTATTATTATTATTATTATTATTATTATTATTATTATTATTATTATTATTATTATTATTATTATTATTATTATTATTATTATTATTATTATTATTATTATTATTATTATTATTATTATTATTATTATTATTATTATTATTATTATTATTATTATTATTATTATATTGATAGAAGAAGATAGAATGTAGAAAATATGTGTTGCATAAATCGTAGATTGGATCACGTGATGGAAAAGCTTCAGCGTTTCTACTGTATGTTTCCTCAAGGTGTAGTGTCCAGTCACCAGGTCGGTAACTGTCTTCAAATGTCTCTTACCCAGTTTCAATAGCCTGGTTGAAAGTTCCTTGTCTACCTTTTTCAGTAAACTCTATGTATGGAGGTGCCCTTGTGTCAACCTCCATTTGAGTTGGTGTTTCCTATCTAGCCAGTTCCCGATTTCCCCTCTTCTGCAATCTGTTGTGATTCCACAAAACGGTTCTGGACCTAAGAAGTCTCCTTTAGAGCCTTCTGTCCGCCATTTCATCACCTGCCTGCTCTCATGTGATCGTAGGCCTTATCACAGTTATGTAGAGCCAGTGAACCACCTCAGGTCGTATTTCTCAGGATTTGCCCATAACTCTTTGCATTGCCAGAAAAGCCTAGTAATTTTTTCCAAGTGTGTCTTCCAATTTATTTTGGAATCAAGGGTCACTCCCAGATATTCCGAGTTCTTCTCTGAACAACAGTACCCTACCCTGCGAGAGAACTCTTCTATTCGTAAAAGCAACTAGTTTTTTTTGGTTTAACTGAAAGGTCCTCTTTAAGGTACCATTCCTCCACAATTCGCAGCGCTTCCAGTAGGACATTCATAACTACCTTTGGGAATTTCCCATTGTTGACAATGACTATGTCGTTCGCAAAGCCCTGCGTCCACATGCCTTGATCATTCAACCTACAGATCAAGTCATCTACAACTGGGTTCCACAAAAGTGGTGAAAGTACTCCACCTTGAGGACATACATCTAACGGAATATGTTTTATCATGCATAAGTGCTGATATTCTCCTATTCTCGAGCATGGATCCTATGCATTTGCATGTGGTGCTGTTAATCCCTTTTTTTAAGGGATTTTATAATTGATGACATCGATGTGTTGTGAAAAGCACCTTCGATGTCTAGAAACTAGGGCTACTTCCTTATGATTCAGGCTCCTTTCGAGACCTGAGACTAAATTATGCAGGGCAGCTTCACCTGATATCCTTGCTTGATAAGCCCATTGTAGTCTATGTAGAGGGATGCTCTTAAGCGCCCCTCCTTATAAGTACATTTGCAAGACCTTTCCAAGGTTTTCACCATGAATAATGTCAGACTGATTGGTCGGTAGGATTTAGCCTGGGTGTACGTTTTTCCTGGTTTAGGAATAAACACCACCTTTGACTTTCTCCATGCAATTGGTATATACCCTAGAGCATGGCTGCTTCGAAGTATCAAAACTAAAGGACCCATTATGATGTCTAGTCCCTCTTGCAGAAGCTTGGGGAATATGCCATCTGGTCCTGGAGTTTTGTAGGGGTCAAATAAGTTTACAGCCCATCTAATAAGAGTATAGTTAAGTATAGTTAAAACTTTCAAATATAACATCTATGAATCATTATCGGTTAAAAAAAAACTGTTTTTGTCCATATTTTAAAGCAAAAAACATTCAAATGCCATCGACGCACTGAGTATTAACACAACTTGTTAGTGTTTTATGTTCTTTATTAAAAGGTGCTGTAGATTTTGTAAAAATTAAATTTTAATATTCACAGTTCAGTTCGGAAGTTCTTTGTTCCTTATCGTGAGTGTTTGGGTACTTTAGAAAATGTGTGAAAAAGATGGTTTTTCTTTAAATAACTGATTTTATGATTTTATACTTTGGAAAAGAATGTTAGGTACGTACAAATTTTCTTTTTATCCTTTCATTCAACAATTTTCACAAGAAAAAATAGTTGTTTAAATTTAAAATGTGAAGCTTGGCTACTTTTTTTGGCTAAAATGTTTCTATTATTTAGACATGCTTATAAGCGTTACGTTTGTGTTTTTCCTGACAATGCTTTGGAATTTGAATGTTTTAAAACGTCACGTCATTCTACTTGTGATGACAGGTTATGTCGTAATTTCTTTGTTAGTGAATTTGAAAGTGTTTAAATTTGTCTAAATAACTATATAATAATAATAATCTATTTAATAATAATCTAACTAAAAATAATGATGGTACTTTATCTGTCTTATCATCTCCCAATTTTTGGTACCAAGTCCAAAATGGAATTGTTTGTCTGTTCGGGCTAATCTCCGAAACGGCTTAATTGATTTTCATAAAACTTGGTAGCATAGGTTACTTTTAAACATTTTTTTTTGCTTTAAATTAAAATAAATTTGATATAAACAATTGAAAAGGAAGATGTTTGCGTAGTTCCAGCGGAACGTTGCTATAAGCATTGTTTAATAATATAGAGATAGTTAGTCAAGCTTACGGGAAATAAATTTGAAGAGAACGGAATACATCGATAGAGGGCGACTGCAAAAAATTCCGCAAAAAAATTCGAGTCTTTCCGTTTCTTTCAGCTAAACGAAAGCTGATCCAATTTTGCTACTAGTATCCTTTGGCTTTTGAAAAAAATCCAACAGTTGTTTTCTTTTTAATGTATCTTAAAATTTTTTGGAAAGTAACTAGCAATTATTTATATGCCAAATTACAGGAAAATTTAAGTGAACAAAAAGTTTTCAAACAGTGATAAGTCATAGCCTGCCATTTTGTAATCATAACAGGAAATTAATTTCGATCCATCTTTCTTACAGATTTCTTCGCACCCTATACGACTGCGGTATGGCTAAAGGTAAGTGTATTTTTCATGAATCTGCTATTTTTGTTATTCAAAAAGTGTTTCTACAACATTGAAACTTTTCTTCCATCGATAGTCCTAGTCTCCGAACAATGAACATAGTAGAAGAGACAACAGACATAAACAATGTAAAAGTTTTTTTATCTAAACATACATAACCCCGCATCAACTACTAAGATTTATTAGCAGGGGAGACATTTACAAAATATTGTGGTACATTTATAATAACAAAAATTAAATTTTAGATGTTAAGTTTATGTCTTTAAGATAAGATAGCACTTCGTACTGAAAATACATCCCTCGGATAACAACGTTCGCGTTGGCAAGCAAATTCGGTAAAACATTTTGTAGAAAGTCCAAATATACTTGTACACTTAAAGGACCATCAAAAAAGTGAAAACCTTAACTGGGAACGACATTCTCGAATAGCATGGGGATTTTCTTCTGCCCAAACATGTGAATTACGGGAATTATTTATCCCGTCTCTTATAAATTGGACATCATTTGTAAATAATGTCCTGTACAGCGTTGGTCGATGATTGTTAATCCATCTACAAAATTTTAACCTATGGATTTCATCTCCAGGATGTAATCCATTTGAATATGATATGGGTATAGATTATTTTTTTGAGAGTCTACTTACTTTTAATTGAGTAACATTGAGTTCTCGTCTTACTTGTCTAGTGCTTATTGTAGGGTTCATAGTAACAGCGTCAATAATGTCATCTTCCTGCGCTTCATCTACATGACGTTCTGTTCTTCCACTAGGAAAAGTGCCATTTTCTAGCAAATAATTAAAAACTGACCCAACTGTTGGATGACTGAGGGTTCGACGATCAGGAAATCTCCTGTAATATTCCCTTAAGCAGCAGCTCTACCATTCCCATTACAGAACCCATAAACAAAAATTATGTCGGCATATTCTGTGGTCTAAAACTGATGTGGCATTTTGAACGAAAGTAACAAAAGCTATACCAAAGCTAACACAATTATAACAAAATAAATATGCATTCTTGTACACATGAAAAACGATTGACAATAATGACAAAGGGTATAAAATATCAAGAAACGTCAAACGGTCAACGCCAATCTTGATTTTAAAACTTTTTAGAGTTGTTCGTTATTTTTATTTGGTACAGTTGATACAATGTATTATCGAAAATAACGCCCCAATTCGATTTTTGTATAAAAATTCAAAATTGAAAAACAATTGATTCTACCCTTAGAGATAATACAAGGTGACAGTGAAGATGTAGTTAAATTTATAAATATTAGCTCATGTTGTAGGTACTCATTTTAGTTAAAATACTTTATACCTTAATATGTGATACGTCATTATGGTTGTTCTTTTTTTGGTAAGATTTGATCTTTCGCTAAAAATTGAATAAAAGTGCGACAGCATTGTCGCATATGTCGTTTTCAAATTAAAATTTATGGTCAATTTCATAAATCACCCTGTAAATCAATAAAGAAGAGGAGTTGACACGTTTTAGTAACCACATGATATCCTCCCTGAGGGACTCTACACATGGTAGAAGTATGTAAAGTTCCTCATGACTCACCCTGTATAGATTTTAATGTTTTTAGTGCATTGAAAATTTTATGGGCGTAATAATCAGACTAAAATATGCCATAATTTGTTGAGTTTATTTGTAAATCGATTATGTTTACTGAAACTACATTATTTGAGGTTATATTCAACCACGTGTTGCTAGCGGTTAACTAAAATACAATCGTCTTAGAAAACATGGCATCTCTACCTTATAAACGGTAGGTAGAAATGCCTAAACATATTAGGTAGAGATGCCAATATTACTTTTGCACATTTTTTTGCACATATGCCTTCTTTTTACAACAAAAATCCGCCTCTCGTGGAAATTGGTCAGAGGCAGACTTAAGGGCTCCATTCTCGTTGAGATCGGTATCCATACGTGTAGCGCGACAGGCAGCGATACATGAATCTGAGATTTGTCTCCATGACTGGGATTCCGTGTACTATAGTTTTCTACATGTAGTTTTATCAACATGTCGCATTTGGATTACTACTCATTCTAAAAATGTTGCAAGAAATTTTAGGATCATTTCCCCTAAATGTTTTAAGAATATTTTCAGTTTACGACTTTTTTTAGTCTATTTTCTAAATTTACCTGCAGAATTAAAGAATTTTTCCTGTCGTTGACGTTATTAATTTTCAGTTGATCACATAGATGGCTTTTCGTTTAGGTTATTTCGAATTGATTCCAACCTATACGTCGTCACTATATACTACTCGCAAAAAGTATCCCGAAAAATGAATTAACAATAAAAATTTTCTTGAAAATTCTTCGAACGTCCTGAAAAATAACACGAATACATTTTAATTTTTCTAAAAAATAAAGTTTTCAAAATAATATACATATATTTATATTCACTTCTAGGACGGCCGGTATATATAAATATTCATCGTACATATGATAAACAACTTTACTTATTAAACGGCGAGTGACTAACGCTAAATTTTTGTCGATTCATATTCAGTAGCGAGTTGACTTTCGAATAGGAAACATCGGCGTACGTTCGAAATTTATTTTCGGGTAGTGTAGTGAATAGTGCCTCTATGGATTACTTGGATTACAATCTGATACATTTACGGTGAGTTTCCATTTTATTTACATACGAACAATTTTATTACAATAAACAACTTATTTTTAATATATAAACCAAGTATTTTACAATTGTTCATTAGATTTTAAATTTGATTAGAACTTTTTTGATAAATAGGTACTTTTTGGTCATTTGTATAGACGAACTTTTTTTATAAATGATTAGGAGGTTTTAAATTTGCTTAATCTATTAGTACAAAATATTGTTTATTTATAATCCATTTTTGCTTTCTTTTACTATTTTTTTTACCAAAATATTTTAAATACTAAAAAGGGGGCCTGCATATATTCCTAGCTATGACAAATTGTTCTTATATAAGTGGTTAGTCATGATAAACTGTAGATACTTCTACCTCGTATTGGGGATCCTATAGGAAATATTAAATGCCAATTTAAATGTGTATGCTTCCATTGTTTCTTAATATACAGAATTTATATTATTGTTTATTAATAATCCATTTTTGCATCCTTTTAATGTTTTTTCATACCAGAATACTAAAAATTCTAAAAACCGGCCAGTATATATATATTCCTAGCTATGACAAATTGTTCTTATATGGGAGGTTAGTTCTGATAAACTGTACATATACTTCTACCTCGTATTGGGGCTCCTATGGGAAATATTAAATGACAATTAAAATGTGTCCTGCTTCCATTTTGCTTATTAACATACAGGGTCTTTAAAAATTAGTTAATTTTATTGGTATAAAAATATATTCAGAAAAATATCTTGATTTTTGTACAAATGTTAAATTTTTAATAACTAATCATCTCAATTCGTGTTATATTTTTAATAATACAACTAGTTAACTTGATTTTTAATACCGATTTTCAAGAGAAACAATCTGTTTTGAATAATATTAAACATCGCCCTGTATCATATGTATTTAGTAATTCATAGGCACTTGCATTTTATCGAATTCTCAGACTTTTCTTATACTTCTACTCAAAATAAAAACCTACAGTACTACAGATACTTTTTTCAAAAAACAGATATACTATATTCTCAAATTTTCTCAATTTAAACATCTGAATCTTTTTTAATGTTTCTATTTTATTTTCTTTAATTTAAAAAATATCAAATTGTATTTTTTTGTCGAATATTCTGAGAACTCGATAAATTGACAATACTATGCAAATTGGAACATAAACTTTTGGAATTGTATAGTACCACCCGTCCAACCTTAATAACTAAAGGAAAACTTATAATTCATTATCTATTTGAATACTTTCTTTAATCTTGATAAAGGTTTTCGAAAACCAAATACAAGGTGAAATTTTATATTTGACATACCCCGTAGGAGAATCAATACGTTGTAGGAATATGTACAGTTCCTCATGACTCACCTTATATTTAACAGTTTCTATAAGATTTTATACTACATACAGGGTGTTTCTAAATTTATGCGAAAAAATTTAGGTGGTGATTGTCCGTATAAAATTAGAATAAGTCTTTCATATGAAAAAATTTCCTCACTCCACTACTTGAAAAGAGGCTGAGTGAAATTGAGTTTTTATTTTTTTTTCTCAAGTTTAAGTAAAGTTGATATTTTGTAATTTATTTAAAATCAAATCCTTTATAAAAATAGTATTTGAAATCTTTGTTGTTTTGATAAACTTTTTTTACTTTTGAAGTTTTTTCCTAGATCCAGTAGATTTAGAAATTTTCTCCGAATCTATTGGATCTAGAAAAAAACTTCAAAAGTAAAAAAAGTTTTTCAAGACAAATGAGATTTTAAATAATATTTTTATTTCACAAAACTCAATCTCGAAAAAAATTTGATATTAAATAAAGTAAGGGTTGATAATTTCACTTCCTTATAATGTAACAGGAATGTTGAGAAAATACCGGTGGTTTCCATCTTTACTTAAATTTGAGATAAAAAATTAAAACTCAATTTGATTCAGGGTGATTTATTAGAAGGGGTTGGGATTAGGAGAGACTTATCATATTTTTACACGGGAAATCACCTGCTGAATTTTTTAGCCTGAATTTGGGCACACCCTGTATATATAAATAATTTTTTAATGCTGATTTTAAACATACTAACCTATAATAATGTTATAAACTGCGTATATTTTAATTCAATTCCCAAGATTTCTTTAGCTGAAATAACGAGCAAAAAAATTATTATACAGAATGATTCTTTATAAAATAACCCTACCATGCCGTTGTTTTGTTTTCTCGCAAATGTTTTGTTTTTCAGAAAACATGATTTTTTTAAATTATTAGTTCAGTAAAATTATTTAGAATCGTTCTTTAATAATTCTTTTATCCTTTGTTTTAGGTTTCGTAAAGTATTGACTACTCCATTGAAGTGTGAGTATACGGTAATTCTCAATTTCTATCAAATGACATCACATCGTTCAGTATCATCCTTCCTTTCTTTTACAAATTGGTACTTTTTTCAAAAGACATAGGTAAGCTATGTCGTTCCTCATATTTTCTAAATACTATCAAGCCCTTTTTTTGTAAGTGGTACTATTTTCAAAAGACATAGGTAAGCTATGTCATTCCTCATATTTCCTAAATACTATGCCTTTCGTTAATAATTTGGTACTTTTCAAAAGACAAAGGTAAGCTATGTCGTTTCTCCTATTTTCTAAGTACTATCTAGCCCTTTTTTTACAAGTGGTACTTTTTTTCAAAAGACATAGGTAAGCTATGTCGTTCCTCGTATTTTTTGTTGTTTTTGTTCTGTCCTTTTTCCCCTGTTGGTGTCATTCGATTTGGAATTGTGAATTATTTTTTTATTGCAATTGTCAAGTACGCCACATGTACCGACTTTTTAGTTTACGATTGACTTTTCCCCGCACGGATACACGAATTACCACACTGTGGGAAAGTGCTCGTTACCTAGGTTGTCCGTAAGCCCCGCTTGCAAAAAGGGCAGTCATCCAGAGTACGCTCAAGTGTTTTCCGTTTGTCGAATGGGTATGGGTTGACAAGTAGGGGGAATAGTTGCCCAGTATGGGTTATCAAAATATCGTAGATTTATAAGCTGGTACATGCAAAATGGCAATACTTGGCAATTTATTACTAACAATTTTTTTCAGCGCTTCCTTTTCAGCATTACTAACACTTCTCTTACAGGCTTCAAAATGTAATCAAATGTTTTGTACATTTTTAAATTTTGTTTGATTTTCTGTTCCAGGAATTTTTTTAGGGATGGATTTATTTGGAATATATGCATATATTTAAACTTATATCTTATAATTTTATTTTTTTTGTCCTAGGGCTTACATTAAAAATTTTCTTATTAATTTTGTTTTTTGTTTTAGAATTCTTTTAAGGAAAGAAT
This sequence comes from Lochmaea crataegi, assembly GCA_947563755.1. Taxonomy (NCBI): domain Eukaryota; kingdom Metazoa; phylum Arthropoda; class Insecta; order Coleoptera; family Chrysomelidae; genus Lochmaea; species Lochmaea crataegi. The sequence goes on along the minus strand of OX387423.1, from coordinate 27,744,881 downwards.
TTTTTAGGTTACAAAAGCGACTTTGCATTTTGCAGCTACAGAATTTTCATTAATATTTGGTAAAGTTTTCTTTGCATGATTTTTTCTTAGCTGCATGGGTTTAAAATGTGCATGGGTGGTGGTAAAGTAGTGGTGATTTAGGTGTATTAGTATTTTAATTATAAAATATTGTATGTAAAAATATCTATGTTGTAATTCGTGTTTCAATTTTTCGGCACTTATAAAAAATGTAAATGTTAATATTTTATTGATATTAAACATATCTTTTTTTATAATTGCATTTATTTTATCCTGTTTGTAAATGTATATATCTGCACTTTGCTAGAGTAAAGATAAACTCTGGCTTAGTGCAGCCCGTAGAAAACATCCAGCTTTCAGGGGGGCGCATTTTCTAGTTTTGTCTGTCATTTCCTACGCCGGAGGGGAATATTTTCCATCGGTTGTGAATATTTTAACCGGTTGATTATATTTTCTTCCGATAAAGGGAATAACGTCCAGTCGAGAAGGACAACTTCCAGCCATGATGAACAACGATTGCCAAATTTCGATTAGTCCTACATCTTCGATTATCCATCGAAGCCACTTACAGGTCACACTCCATCCAAGGTGAGTCCCTCATTGCAACAGTTCTTTGCTAGATACTAATACTACGTCATTTATTTTAGGCCTGTTTGTCAGAGCATTATTATTATTATTCTCCTTGGTTACTTACCTTCTTTCTTCCCGCTGTATATCTTGATGTACATTGGGACGCATGGTTCGTTAACTGGAAGACATTTCAGCTAACGATGACTCAGCATCTCATAGGAGTACCAGATAAGTTGTAATCTTAAGTACTTGGTTTAGTTTAAACAGCTCCATAAATGTATCTGATATACATTATATTACCACATAAAGTAAATTTTTCTCCATACTTCACGCAATTGTCTATTTAGACCACCTACCACTAAATTGAAGTATTTATTTGCTTAAATATATGAAAATAACTCACACCTTTTTGTATAGAAAATCCACTGTAAACCCATAGTGCACATATACGTATATCAGCAAAGGGTAAAACTAATCACTAAGTTATCCTTGTTAACCACCACCAAACATTGAATTACTTAAGTTTGTAGACTACTTCCTTCTTAGTGACACTTGCTTATTTGTAAAACTTGTGTAACAGACAGATGTTTGAGACATAAACTGCCCAGAATTTAATTTATCAACTATTTGAAGAACCTGCCCTGAGATAATACAACAGCTAACAATATTAACTTTTTTTGAAAATAATAAAACGTTTAGTTTTGTTAACATTTGAACTTGTTTTGTTTAATCATTGGTTAATTGTTCGAAAGCAAGACAGCGAAACTGGTAAAAGGTAACAACTATAATTCAAAAAATTTTACATGAAGAATTATCCGTAATTAATTAGATTTTCGCTGGATCTGTTGACTTTAAACCGGTTTGACGCAGGAAACTCAAAAAAATATAGGGGAAGGGTGTACAAAATGACATACATTTAAAAAAAATAGAATTTTCTTATTAAAAAAAAACATTTTTTTAACTAAATTATGGACAAAACATAAGCTAACGTATTTGCAACACTTCAGATAAGGTTTTAACAAATTAGGACAAAATATAGACTTTTAGCAAAACATAAAAATTAACAAGAAAAGTTCATTTTAACCCACCTGGGGGGGGGGGGGGGGGGGGGGGAATGACACATCAATACTGTTTAATACTTTTTAGTTGGTACAAAGCTCACAAACAAAAATTTTTGTTTTCTTGTCTACCCCGGCACACTCAGCATGTGCCCACTTTTGACACGAACAACAGCATAGCCACAGCTCTCCGTTTTTAGAAAATTTGTACAGTTCTGTACAATAAATGCATGCAGCATCATCATCTTCTTCATCAGCTGAAAAAGGGTCTCTTTCTGTTTCCGACTCGGATTCTTGAACGACTTTTCTCTTTACGGTACTTTTTCTTTTTTCTGGGATCTCTAATTTTGGTTTGTTTTCTCCTTAGCCTCTTCCAAATTTGGAGTTGAGTTTATAACAGAACTGTCTTGAAGTTTCCTTGGCTTCCTTTTTCCCTGGCCTGAAACAAATGGTCCAACTGGAACTGGACTCAAATCAGCTGGAGTAACCAAAAGTAAAACGCCACTTGTTGGATTTTGCAAGTTTTTCTGAGCCGTTGTAGAAGTACGAGGTTCTATGGTAGAAGAGGAAGGTCCAGGTTGTGCATTGTTATCAATATGAACGTTTGCAGATGGTTGGATACTATTATCAACTGCAATGTTTGTAGTTTCAGATGCTTGAAACATATAGTCGGGAAACACATCGGGGTTTATTGGGTAGATACCAGTTTTGGCAAATCCATGAGTAGCATTTTGAACACTAGCTGCTTTTCCATAGGCTTCATTTAACAGACCACCAATTTGAAACTGTGTGTTATTTCTTGGTCATAATAGGTTTTGAGTGGACTGAAGAATCCAACATTAAGAGGTTGCATGCGATGTGTACAGTGAGGTGGCAAAAATAAAAGCACAATGCCATTTTCTTTGGCGTATAGAAGAGCATCAAGATATTTGTGGCTTGAATGTCCATCCACGATTAACAAAACGTTTTCTGTGCGAGATGCCTTGGCATATTTTTGAAAATGCTGCAACCATTGTAAAAATACTTGACCAGTCATCCAGCCAGACTCCTGGGGAATGCATAAAGTTCCTGCGGGTGTATGGTCAGTTAACTCTTTTTTCATATTTTTTCGCGGGAAAATTAGGGCAGGCGGAATATAGCTCCCGTTAGAACACATGCAACAAATAACCGTGACGTGCAAACCTCTTTCGGCGCTGGTAATTGCACCTACTTGTTTCCTACCGGTTTTAGAAAACACTTTCTGCGGGCGCTGTACGGTAGATAATGCAGATTCGTCTGCATTATATATCTTCATGGGATCAATCTTTTCATTTTGCAAGGTGTCCTCTAGCACCTTAAAAAACTGAGCCACTTGAGGTTTATTAAATGCCTGCGCTCTTGCTGCAGATGTGGCTTCGGGTTTACGCAGTGTTATATCTGGATTTCTTCTGCGAAATTCTCTTAACCAGTCCTTTCCAGCGGCCTTTTTCTGGTTATTAAAAGAATGTTCAAACCCATTTTTTACTGCTAAACTATAGGCTAACTCTAAAACGTCCCGTCTTGTTAGTCCAAAGAACCTCGACGCAATTTTAAATGTTCAACCAACTGCCTTTCTATTTCTATGGGTAATGTTGGTTTAAATCTGCCCAGTCGTTTTTCCCCTTTCTGTTAATTTTTATTTTTTTGCAAAGCATGTCACCTTAGGATTGCTTGAGGTAAATTGTAAAGTTTTGATACCTTGAGCCACCCCATTTCACCCTTATTAACAGCTTCTATTGCCTTTAGCATGTCATTTTGCCCTCTTTACACCTATGTCATTTTACCCTACACAAACCTAATTCAAACAAATACAATTTTTGACAAAACAATAACTTATTGACTTAATTTGAAATATGCAAACATAAAAGCAATAATTCTCATAACTTATCATACATATTTTAACTTACCAATTTATCACACTAAAAATGTTGTGCAGATTTTAATATAGCGCGCCAAAAACTTTTTGATGTCAAATATTGAAAAATCGGACGTGCTTCCTCTATGACCGATGAAGAGGAACAAAATGTGAACTGGCATGACTGGAACCCACGCTACAATAACATATTCGTTTCCGAACACTCCCGAACGATGAGTCCAGTATATACAAGCATTTTACCCGACTATGTCATTTTGTACATCCTTCCCCTATACAGTATTGTCGGTGGTGATGATTCTTGGCTTTACTCTGATGAACCCGAAAATAAACGTCAGTCGGCTGTGGGTGTTCCAGAACCAGAACCGACAAAAGTTTCCGTTCTCGAAGGGTTTCCAAAAAGATAGTGGCGATATTTGTCTCAAAAGCAGGTCATGTAGCAACAATTCCTCTACAACAAGAAAGAACTGTTACTGCTAATTGGTACATATCGATTTGTTTGCCGGAAGTAATTGCTGAGTTTCGAAATACCAACCCACAACGACGAATAATTCTCCGCCAAGACAATGCAAGTTCAAAAACTCTATTTTGAATGTACCAACGAGCGAGTGGTATAAATGCTTCCAGAATTTGTCCCAAAGGGTGCAAAAATGAATTTCTCTTCGTGGAGAATACTTTGAAAACAATAGTGCTTAAAAGTTATTTACTGTTGTTTTCTAGCTCTTTGCGCAAAATATCGACATGGAGATGGCGAAAATTATTTCGACTAAATATCTCGATGATGAAAATCTTACAAGGTAACGTAATGCCGATGGTGCCTGGGTCAAATTTGACAGCTTGACTTATATTTGATTTGGCTCATTTCTATTCGGGTTATTGAATATGGCTGATTGTATCGCTTTTAAATTAGGATCCTTCCGAAATAATCTACTTCGTCAACGAATAATCCAATAATCTAAACGTTTTTCAAATGCATTTTCAAGAATCGACTTCAGTACTCGCTGCGAATTGTCTTTCATGTCTTTTATCGACTGAAAATGGTTGCCTCGTAATGGTAATTTGATTGTTGGAAAAAAAATACGGCCTTTGTCATATCAGGGGAATACGGCGGTTGTTCGAAAAGATTTGTTAAAGTTCTGGCAAGAAATTTGCTAAAGTGATAATTTAGCTCAGTGCTTAGTGGTAGTGGAAATATCATACAATTTCTATTTTAACAGAATTCTGCTACATGAAACACAAAGCGGGTTCAGCTTGAGTCTAGATTTCCAAATAATACACCTCAACTGCAAATTCATAATTTTTATTGAAATCATAAGTCAATAACTCTTTGTTCTGGTGTAAAAGTCTAAAAGAAAAATAAAAAATTTTAATCTTCATTCTTATTCATTGGTTAACTTGAGTTTAAGCAAAAACTTAATAATAACAAACTTGCTGTTCGTAAAATTATCATAACGAAATAAAATCATTCGAAGTTGCCATTTTAAATTGCAAATGAGATACATTGGAATTATCCGAATTCGTATTTATCAGGCTAATAAGAATTCCGTTTGTTAAATATTAAATTTTGAAGTTATTGTTCTTTGAACCGTTTAAAAAGTGTCCGAGTAGAGAAAATCGACATAGATATACATTCACTTAATTACAGTTACCTGTAAATAATTGTCATATTTTAGTAATAGACGTCAAAGTTAATAATTTAATACTATTATGGGCCGATTGTACAATGCGAGTGTAACCTCGGTTCAAGGTAAACCTGAACTTGTACAATACTAGTTCAGATCCTAAACCGAGTTCAACAAAGCGGTTAATTTTCCCCGCTTAAACCAAGTTCAGACGTATTTTTCAATTTAGCAGGTTGGTACCCCAGCATGATGAAACAGCTTTGTTTTTTTATTGGCTTTATCTCTTTTTAAAATGAAAGAAATGTCCGAAAATAAAGATTTCATGGAATTAGTTAATATTTTACAACAGTCAGACAGGCAACCACAAATATGTAGACAAAGGGACAATCATTTTGTGAAGTGGAATGACACTAACTTTTTACAAGGATTCAGATTCACAAAAGATGGGGCTCGATTCATAACAAATCAAATATCCCATTTAATAACTTCTCCAACAGAAAGGTATATTATATATTGATAGTATGTAAATATAAATTTAAATAAATAAATATTTCAGAAATCATTCCTTGACTGCAGAAGAAAAAGTACTAATTACTTTACGGTTTTATGCAACCGGAAGTTTTTTACAAGTAGCTGGCGACTTTATTGGTGTGACACAAGCGATAGCAAGATTGTATGATAATTTTATTAAAATGCCTTGTATCTCAGGGTTTCTATAATATTGCAAGGTTCCCGAAGTGCATAGGTGTCATAGATTGCTCACATATCCGAATATTATCCCCAGGAGGCAATGATGCAGAAATATTCTGGAACCGTAGGGCCTCATATCATATATCATATTCATATAATGTTTAAGGTGTATGCGATTCAAATTGTTTATTTCAAGACATGGTATGTCGTTGGCCAGGATCAACACATGATTCAACAATGTTTTCGAACAGTTTACTAAGGGCAAGATTTGAACGTGACGATTTTTATTGACAATTTATTGGTAGGGGATGGTTATGCTGTAAATAGTTATTTGATGCCTCCATTAGGAAATGTAGCAGCTCCTGCAGAAAACTTATATAACAAATCTCAAATAAGAACTATAAATCGCATAGAGCAGACATTTGGGATATGGAAAAGAATATTTCCAATATTATCATTTGGAATACGCATGCAGCAAAGAAAAATTGAAGGAGTTGTTATAGCTACAGCAGTATTACGTAATATGGGTAAACTATTAAATGAGCCAGATCCTCCCGTTAACAATGAAGAAGAAGCTGCAATACATTTCGTAAATAATGCTAATAATGATATAATAAACTTTAGAAATAGACATGTTAACAGGAATAATATAAAAAGGCTTGAACTTATTAACTATTTTAATGGGCTACTTTAATAAATATTTTAATTTATAAAAAAGAACGTAGATCTTTAAAAAAAATTCTTGAACAATTAAATGTGTAATTATTATTTTAACATAAAAAAACTTAACAATGTTACCGTAATACAGCATGTCATATTTGCTTTTTTCTACTCCTGTTTTATAATATACTTACTAAAAGACTAAAATCTGTATCATAATGATATTCATTATGATACAAATTTTCATTATGATACAGATTTTTAAGCCAATAGGAATGCGACATTCGCACAATATTTAATATAGCCGTGGATACCTGGTTGACATTTCTGAAATTAATTATATTAAGTGACACTTAATTTGACAGCTGTCAAATAATTTTGATTTTCAAAAGTAACTATATAAGATAATTATTAATTAAATAATTCTTATTAATCGGAGTAGAAAAAATATTGTATGCAACTTTCATGTAATGGCCATTAATACACTCGCATATTACATACGAAACTCGCCTGCGGCTCGTTTCGTATCCTACAACATGCTCGTGTCTTAATGGCTATCATTACATGATCGTTGCATAAAATACTATTAGTTAATATAAATTTAATTAAAATAATGTATAGGTACACTTACAAAATTATTTTATTTTACAATCATACAATTTTGACTGAAGAAATGTTAAAAAGGAAAACTAGCAAGGTGACAAAATTTCCTTTTTGGAAAACGGATTTGACATATGTAAATCACTTGTTCTTATTGAGTAATACTTTGGTTTAAATAAACTGCATTAAGAGAGAAACTAACTAAAGTAGAAAAATAATATTGCAACATTTTCAAATAATATTTGTAATAAAAAATAACTTTTTAAAGCTCATTTAATGAGTAGGTAACACATTATTTAAATAAATGTAAAGAAAATAGATGTAGCATGAAGACCTTCGACCATCTTTTCGCCTAACAACTCTATGATATCTGATTCTACAGTATGTGATGCCTTTTGGCCCCATATAATAATAAGTATTTAAAATAAGAATTAAATTTCCTTGATCTTATTTCAACAAAACGTTCGAACATTTCATTATTATATGAATATAAATTAAGAAGGTTATTTAATAGAAAGTCAAGTTCAAGGGAGAAGTAAGTCAAAACAATAATATGTTTATTTGTTTTATTTGAACTTGACTGGTTATATAAATATGCATTCAATATTTATTATAGGGATTATAGTCATGAAGAACATTCTGTATAGTCAAATGGTCAGAGATCAGTAATCTTTAACCATTAAGTATAAGTTTGCTATATTTAACACATGTCGAAAATTCAACCTTAAATTAAACCCACAAAAAAGTCAATTCTGCAGACGGGAAGTCACTTATTTAGGACACAATTTGTCTAGTGAAGGGGTTTTACCCGATAAAGAAAAATATTCAGTCATTGAGCAATATCCAGTGCCCAAAAATTCAGAAGAATCTAAAAGGTTCGTAGCATTCTGTGTAATATATGTGTCGTCGATGGATACTTGGTTATAGGTTATAGGTGTGGAAGGGCCTCTGAATAGGTGGTGTTGCAGGTCACATGGAGGATCATCTCAAGGGAATGAAACAACTACTTCTTGCATTGGGATATGTTTGGTTTATTTACTAAATACATTAAACTACTTACTAAACTAATGCTATGCATTAAGTACCTATCCGTATAGCATACTTATGTGTAATGGTTACTGATCACTACTATTCAACTATATAGAATAGTCTTTCTTCCAGTATTCTACATCGACTTCTCCTATGATAAATACTAAATTTATATTTATATAATCCAGTCAAGTTCGAGTAAACCAAATAAACATATAATTGTTTAGTGTTGCTTCACGCTTGAACTTGCCAATAACCTTCTTAATTTATTTATATGATAATGAAATGTTCGAACGTTTTGTTGAAATGAGATCAAGGGAATTTAGTTCTTATTTTAAATATTTATTATTATATTATTATATTGTAATTATTACAGACGGTTCATTCCAAATTTCGCTGAAATATGCATACCTCTCAATAAATTATCCAGGAAAAATGTAAAATTCTAGTGGTCGAAAGACTGCGAAAAATCATTCAAAATATTAAAATCGGCATTAATACGGCCGCCTATTCTGAAATATCCAGATTTCAAAAAAAAATTTATATTGACAACTGATGCTTCAAACAATGCGTGTTCTGCAATACTTAGTCAGGAATACGAAGGTATAGATCTGTCTATAGCTTATGCCTCGCGAAATTTTAAGAAAAGTGAATTAAATAAACCTATAATCCTGAAAGAATTGTTAGCTATCCATTGGGGAATGAATCATTTTAAGTGTTATTTATATGGTTCTCCACATTTTATTGTGAAAACGGATCATAAGCCGTTAACACATCTTTTTTCGTTGACAGAACCAACTTCGAAACTTACAGGAATTAGACTAGATTTAGAAGAATATAATTTCGAAATACAATATTTGAAAGGAAATTCAAATTTCGCCGACAGTATTTCAAGAATATCCATAAAGGATTTAAAAGACTTGTACATTGACAATGCTCACGTTTTAGCTAAAACGAGATCAAAAACTCGTCAGAATAAAGCTCAGCCCACAGGAGATAAAATAGTTTCCACAGAAATAGAGAAATAAATTCGCAAACCAGCAATATGTAAAGTACTGCATAATTTAGAGACGCATAAATTACCAATTCTGCAATTTGAAAGTGTAAGGAGTTGTTAAAACAATTATTTGATTAAATCCATTAATTTGGTTTATTACCATATTTTAACAAAGAAAACTTAGATTCTTAACCAAGTGACGTGACCTCTGCCATCTGACTCCCCGCCCAGGTGTCAACAAAAGGTCTTCTTCTTTTTCTTCCAACAAATGTCAAATGTCTCTAGGTTAACACATATGTAACACGCCACTTTTCAATAAAAGACATAAATGCCAACAAAGACAAAACACAAACAAATAGTAGATACCTTACAATAACTTTTATCAGTAAGCTAAAACAAAAATAATACCTTTGATCAATGGAATTATTAGCATTTATATAAAACCAATGATTTATTTCTTAACCATCATTTAACTCGTAATCCATTAAATATGGAGGAGGCCTTCGGTTTCTCTGTGAACGTGACACAGAGTAACTGGTGCATCAGTACCTACATTGTTCCTCAAGATCATTCTGAAGAAACTCCTCTGCATTTACAGATTCATTAGTATTATCCAAATCACCTGCACCTGTGACATTTACAGATGATTCATTAAAACAGAAGTTATCATCATATATTAACCTATTTCTATTAAACTGTTTGAAATCAATATCTGTTTTCTTTAGAAACCTACGATTTCTCCTAAACAGTTTCCCTTCACATTCTACAAGATAAGATCTATCACTCAATATTTCTTTTACTATTCCTTTTTTTCCACCCTTCCCTTCTTGTAATAATACTTTGTCATTTATATTTAATTTCGGTAATTCTCTAGTCCCTTTGTCGTAATATAATTTTTTTGATTCCTGTTTTAGTTCAAGCAAATCTTTTATTTTATTTTTATCAATAGATATAGGCTCGAGATTGTCTTTCAGTACTGGTAGTTTCGTTTTTATTTCTTTATTCAACAGTAGTTGAGCAGGTGAATACCCTAAATTTGGTAAATCTGTATTCCTGTATTCCATTAATGCCCCAATAAATTCTAAATTGTTGTCAGCCTTTTTCAGCATAGACTTTATTATACCAACAGCTTTCTCAGCGAGTCCATTTGTTTGACTATTGTAAGGGCTTGAGAACTCTTAAACAAAATCAGAGTCTTGAGCATATTTCAAAAGAGACTTACTGTTATATGGGACATTATCTGCTATAACTTTGTTGGGAAAACCAAATCGTGAGAAGGTCTCCTGAAAAAATAATTTAACCTCCTCTGCAGATTTATTTGGTATTTTCTTAACTTCAATCCAGTTTGAGTAAGAATCTACCAAAAGAATATAACATTTTTGTTTAAACTCAAAAATGTCACTACTGACATTTTGCCAACACCTGTCGTGTATTTCACGATTGAATAAAGGTTCTCTGCAATTTGATTTTCTGTTAATTTGACATGGCTGATATCTAGAAATATAATTCTCAATATCCATAGACATATTTTCCCAATAGAAAATTTGTCTTGCTCTTTATTTTGATTTTGTAATCCCAAGATGGCCCTCGTGAATAATTTTCAGCATTTCTGACCTTAAGTGCTTTGGAACTACAATTTTTTCGTCATAAAATAACAAATTATTAGAAATAAAAAGATTATCTTTGATTTTGAAAGAGTGTTTTAAGCTATGGTCTAACTTTTTGAAATCAGGCCAACCTGATTCCACATATTTCATTACTTGGAACAATATTTTGTCCTCTGCTGTGTATATTTGAAACTGATTTTTTCTTTTATCACTCATTTGTACATTATTATACAATGAATGAATAATGTATGACATCTCTGGATCGTCATCCACTTTATCTTTTAGAAATGCCCTAGAGAGAGTGTCAGCCACATACATTTCTTTACCTGGAACATATGTAATATTTATATTATATTTCAAGAGTCTTAACAACATTCTCTGGAGCGTATTAGAAACCTTATCCAAATTTTTATTAAATATCGGGATTAACGGGCGATGGTCAGTCTGAATATTCACATTATAACCATAAATAAAGTTTTCGCATGAAAATAAGACCGCTAAAAGCTCCTTTTCTATTTGAGCGAATCTTTGTTCAGAATTAGTCAGAGCTCTAGAGGCAAATGCAACTGGAACCCCTTCCTGCAACAAACAACAACCAAGACCCTCACCAGATGCATCAGTTTGATAGTGATTTTCTTTTTTGGGTTAAATATTGCCAAGGTGGGAGCACTGGAAATAATGTGCTTTAATAATATGAAGTCTTTTTCACAATCATTACTCCAATTAAACTTAACATTGTTTTTAATTAATTAATTAATTTTATTTTATAGGTAAGTTTTGAAAAATCGGGTATGGATTTATTAAAGTATTTTAATAACCCCAAAACCCTCATTACCCCTTGTTTATCCGTTGGACTTTCAAGATTTTTTATTGCATCTATATTTGATTCATGAACAGAAACACCATTCTTAGACACTACTTGACCCAAAAATTTAACTTGTGGTATCTTATATTATTATTTCGAGAAGTGAAATTTAATATTATATCGTACAGCTCTGTCAAGGACTGCTTTTAATGCAATATCATGCACTTCTTCAGTTTGACCGTAAACTATTATATCGTCAAAATAAATATCTACACTTGCAATATCCCCAAACATTTCAAAAATTTTTGACTGAAATATCTCAGGCGTAGAGCAAATGCCAAAAGGTAGCCGATTAAATTTGTAGCGGCCAAACGGTGTGTTGAAAGTACACAATTGTGAGCTAGGCTCATCGAGTTTTAATTGCCAGAAGCCCTCTTTCATATCTATGACTGAAAAGATAATCTTTCCAACCAAACGAGACAAAATATCCTCAGCCGTAGGTATCATAAAATGTTCTCGCATTATATACTTATTAGGGGTTTCGGATCCAAACACAATCGTAATGATCCATCTGTTTTTTCAACCAGCATCAAACTATTTACCCACGGTGTTGGATACTTTACCTTGCTTATAACATTTTTGCTTTCTAAATTATTCAAAGGGGTTTGCAAGCAAAATTAACAACAATGAAATTTACTTTGTAGGACATTTTTTTGTATGAACAATTTAATGAAATTTGACCTAAAGGTTTTACCTTATGATTTCCGAAAGAAATTAACGTTATGCATGAAGCATGTAATTTGTTATTAGTGGTTATAGTATCTAACACTTTTAGTGGCAAAATACTTGTCTCTGCTCCTGTATCCAGTTTAAAGTTCACGTTCTTACCTTCAACTGTTAGTTCCTCTAGCCAACTTGTGTCATACCCTAACTCTACGTCATTGATAAAAATTTTATTGACGTCCTCACAAATGTTTTCCAACTTATTGTGACCCTCAGGATCATCATCTTCTTGTGTTACCATCTGAATATCATTAACTTCTGTTTTACACATTTTTGCATAATGGCCCCTCTTCTTACATTTCATACATGTTTTATTATATGCTGGGCATTTAGCTTTTTCATGTTCGTAACCACAGAATTTGCACTTTTGTTTTTTATTATTCAGAGTATATACATCCACATTACTTGCACTTGTTTGATTTAGTAAACGTACATGTTCTTTGCTTAATTCAATTGATTTGCAGTGAGACTGCACATTATCAAGTTTCAACTCTGGTTCTCTCAATAACCGTTCCTGAACTTCTCGATCTGAGATGCTTAGAATAAGTTTATCTCGTATCATTCGAGTTTCGTACGATGTCTGGCAAGAGTCAGATCTGAACTCACATAACCCTGCTTGAGTTCTAAGTATTGTAACAAATCAATCGATGCCCTGATTCGGGTCCTGTTTTAGGCTGTTAAATTTAAATGACTCCATCACCACAATCTTTTTGGGAACATAATAATCTTCAAACTTTGTAATTACATTTGCTAATTTCGTTACTGTGGTACTTGGAAAAGTGTTAAATATTTCAATACCAGAATCTCCAATAGCATTTAAAAATATCGCAATTTTAACACCTTCGTCCTGTTCTTTCTCTTTTCCAGACGCTTTCATATATATCTGAAATTTCTGTTTCCATTTTCTCCATGCATCCTGAATGTTGGAAGACTCCTCTAAATATTTCGGCGGTTTAGCTTCCATAATTTTTTTTTCAGGTTATGTTAGCACTGGTGCTATATCTACTGCCTTACTACTAAATTTACTCACTGGCGAGTACCACTATTGTTTTACACCTGACACCATGTAAGGAGTTGTTAAAACAATTATTTGATTTAATCCTTTGATTTGGTTTATTACCATATGTTAACAAAGAAAACTTAGATTCTTAACCAAGTGACGTGACCTCTGTCATCTGACTCCCCGCCCATGTGTCAACAAAAGGTCTTCTTCTTTTTCTTCCAACAAATGTCAAATGTCTCTAGGTTAACACATATATAACAGAAAGTAACCGTGTTTCGCTAAGGATGAACATACGGATCAAAAACAGGATGAGATTTAGCCAAGCCTTATTAAATACTGATATAGTTAACTTTGATTTAGGCCAAAATGTTAGTTCAGCTTGATAAGCTAGCGGTAAGAAATGGAGTAAAAAGGATGAAAATTTATATGAATGATATTATTTTTACACAGTGCACTATAAAAGAGTTTATGGAAAAAGGAAATAATACGTTAAAAAACGTACAAGAACATTCTATATAGTCGAATGGTCAGAGATCAGTAATCTTTAACCATTAAGTATAAGTATGCTATACGGCTAGGTACTTATGTATATCATTAGCAATAGTAAATAGTGTAATGTATTATAGAAAATAAATCAAACATATCCCAGTGCTAGAAGTAGTTGTTTCATTCCCTGGAGATGATCCTCCAAGTGACCCGCAACACCACCGATTCAGAGGCCTTTCCACACCTTTAGTCTACCAACGTATCCAGTGGAGACGCATCCTTACAAGTATCTAATGGAAATTCCATATGATGGCCCTTCCCCTGTCGCTTTTCTATAGCATTTCTCTTCCGCTATCGTCTTTTTTGTTCTTTTTTTCAATATTTTCGTATTTTTGTCTCATTACGTTATCTGCGCGAAAAGTAACGGTACTTTTTGAATTAAATTCGGATTCAATTTTGATCCAGCACTCATTTTTCTTTCGCGTTATATATCACTTATCACTCTCTTTATTCTCCAGAATCTCTCTATATTTTTTAGGTAGCTGCACCAACAGGCTTTCTTCTGAATGAGAGGTGGAGTTTGGTGTTCTTTTTTGTTTTTGTTCCATATTTTATTTTAAATCCATTAAAAACATAATACAAACACACACACACAAGTACAACATATCCTCTAACCTCATAAAATAGTGATTTATCGTTCTCGGCTGCTCTACTTCACTCACTCAAATAATGATAAGAAGAGAAATAGTGTTTTATCAATAAGATAAACAAAGATACCCTTATATACTTCGTAAATTCGAAGTCTGGCAACCCCATGTATATGATACCAACATTACAATAATTAAGTTTACCTGAACCCTGAACCGACGTTGAACGGGATATGTACAATTATTCGTATCCTTTTAATAGGCAGGTTCAACCGTTTGCTGAATTCAGCTGAACCTTGGCTTAAGCTTGCTAAGCACAATCGGCCCTATAACGCTTTACAAAATTTGAAAATTATTTTTCAAAGAACAGACCGTTCACTAAGAAGCAACATTTACTTCTCGGGCTATATGCACCTACAGTAGTTGTTGCTTCTTAGTTCTTCCTTAGTTATTTGTGTATTTAGTGCGTAAAGTAACAGATTGCCGCTTGAGAAAGAATGTTGCCGCGCGACGCGGAGCGGAGCGCGGCGATCTTCAGAAAGCGGCAATTTCACTTTACGCTCGAAAAACACACATAATTTTTTCTACAGTCGCCCTTTTAATGCTTAAAAGTTTTTTAGATTATCTTAGGTTATAATATGAGTGCTAGAATAATCGTCATTTTCGCTATTCATCATGATTAACCTTAAAAAGATCAACTGACTAGTGATGTTAAAAAATAATCGATTTTTATTTAAATCGATTCTTATATTCTTATAATCGATTTTTATAGGAATATTAATCGATTTTTAGTAAATCGATTTTCGGAAACAGCTCGTATTATTTTTTGACTATTTTTCAAAATTTTTACGATTATTGACTATTTCTCAAAATTTTGACAATTATTGACCATTTCTCAAAATTTTGACAATTATTGACCATTTTTCAAAATTTTAACAATTATTGACCATTTTTCAAAATATTTACAATTATTAACCATTTTTCACAATTATTGACCATTTTTGACAATAATTGTCCATTTTTAACAGTTTTTAACAATAATTGACAATTTTTAACCATTTTTGATAGTTTTTGACCATTTTTGTCAATTTTTCAAAATTTTATACCATTTTTCAAAATGATTGTCCATTTTTGACAATTATTGACCATTATTGACCATATTTCAAAAACTTCAACAATTTTTGGCAATCATCACTTATTTTTCAAAATTTTAACAATTTTTAACAATAATTGTCCATTTTTAATAGTTTTTGACAATTATTGGCCATTTTTGACAATTCTTCAAAAATTTCGACAATATTTCAAAAACTAACAATTTTTATCAATTATCAACTATTTTTCAAAGTTTTGACAATTTTTAACAATAATTGTCCATTTTTGATAGTTTTTGACAATTTTTCAAAATTTTTTACCATTTTTCAAAATTATTGAACATTTTTCAAAATTTTTGACCATTTTTCAAAATTATTGACCATTTTTGATAGTTTTTAACAATTATCGACCATTTTTCTAAATTTTAACAATTATTGACCAATTTTGACCATTGAATTTACTGTTTGGACCCTTACTTTGTGGAATATACTCATATTAATGTTATAAATGAAACTAACTGTTTCTAATTAATTCCACTATTTAATGAAGAAATTATGGAAACTTTGAAAGGATATTGATAATTCTTTCGATATTGACATGTCATCGTCAGAATGACAGAAGTTTCATTTTATGTGATACCTACTTGATGTTTAATATTTTGGCTAGACCAAATAGTAAGTGAATTGAATTTACTGTTTGGACCCTTACTTTGTGGAATCTACTCATATTAATGTTATAAATGAAACTAACTGTTTCTAATTAATTCCACCAATTAATGAAAAAATGATGAAAGGATATTGATAATTATTTCGATATTGACAAAAAATTCTAAGGGCTGACCCAACAAAAAAGTTTTCTAATAATGATAGAGAGATTGTCAATAGTTCAAATTATGTTTTCAATGATTATGAGAAAAAATACATGATTAATAAAAATCCTCAGTCTCCACAATTATATGGAACTGTTAAATTACATAAAATATCGAAACCAATTAGACCTGTAGTTTCTTACATTAATACTCCTAATAATAAGTTAGCTAAAAAATTAAACAATATACTTAATAGCTATGGAGGTATATCTAAATACTCAATTGAAAATTCAATAGAACTATTCAAAAAATTAAATACATACAAATTACAAGATAACTCTAAACATATTTCATTTGATGTTACCAATATGTTCTCTAAAATTCCTCCAAAAGAGTGCATAACACTTGTTGAAAAAATTACTAGAGGATAAAAATATCAATCCTGGAATAATATCAGATATACTTAATTTGTTTGATGTATGCATTAATCAGAATTATTTTACTTTAATAAGGAATATATTCAAAATGAAGGTTTACCAATGGGAAGCCCTGTATCACCAATTTTAGCAAACATTTTTATGGACCGTTTAGAAAGAAAAATCTTTGAATGTAACATTTCAAAAAATATATTATTTTGGTATAGGTATGTAGATGACAATTAAATATAGTAAATTTTATACCCATTTAGAATAAGACCATCCTTATTTATTATTAATAAATCGGTTGAAACCAAAAATTACCAACAAAAATGAACGTCGTAACTAATTTATTAGATGTCACGTTTTTGAAGTTACGTCAAATTTTGATTTCATGTTAATGTCATAACGCAAAATAAGATATAAAAATGCGATATTCTGATGAATCCAAAAAACTTATGCTTAATGTAGTAAACTATTTTCAAAACGATTTAGGATCTCGATTTAAGGCAATTCAAAAAGCGTCCGAAGCACTAAAAGTTCCAGAAAGCACATTATATAATCTTGAAAAACCAAACAGAGCTACAGATTTCGAATTTAGAAGAAATATGTCTGCAAGCGTTTCCCGGAGCAAAACCCGAATTACAAAAAATACCCTGCATTGTTTGAGGGAAGTAATTTATAAAATGTATGCGCAAAAGGATAAAATCACAGTAGAAACTATTTCACGGCAATTTATCGAAGAGTCTCCAGAAACTAAGATTTCCAAAGGTTCGTTATATTTGGGAATTAAAAAAATGGGTTTTCATTTCAAAAAACAGGATGGAAGAAAACATTTATTGGAAATGCCTGCAGTCAGATTAAAAAGAATATTATTTTTGAACAAATACCATGCTGCTAAAAGCGAAAAGCTCTTTACACCTGTTTTTCTGGATGAGACATGGGTTTTTAGTAAAAGCGGGGACAGAAAAATGTGGCAAGATGGTACTAAACACAGTGATTTAAAAATAACTGGAAGTGGGACACGATATGTAATTGTCCATGCCGGTAATAAAAAAGGTTTTGTGGCAAATGCATCGCTTATTTTTAAATGCAATAAAAAAACAGGCGATTACCATGATAACATGAACACCGAAAATTTTGAAAATTGGTTTAAACAGCAACTAATTGTAAACTTGGAAGAACCATCGTTAATTATAGTGGATAACGCATCGTATCACAGTCGCCTGGATGAAGAAATCCCAAGAAAAAGTTGGAGTAAAACACGCATGTTAGAATGGCTCAAAAAAAAGAATATTCCTTTTCCAGATCACATTTTAAAGGATGCTGTTTGGAATATAATTGAAAAGCAAGTTTTGCCAGAAAAAATTATCATTTAGACAAATACGCTGCCGAGCATGGTCATTGTGTTCTCAGGCTACCACCCTATCATTGCCATTTTAATGCCATCGAAATGGTATGGTCAGAAACTAAAAGGCATTATGACCAAGCTATTACGAAAACTGCAAGGTCACCTACTGAAGTCTTAAAAGTATGGAATGACGTTGTAAAAAATGTACCGGAGCAACACTGGCAGAATTACATAAATCATACAGAGAAAATTATTTCTGAAGCATGGGAAGTAGAAAACAAACTGGACCTACTAAACATCGAACCTATGGTGATCTCTGTATCCAATGAATCCGATGATGAACTATCACTTTCCGAAAGTTATTCTGATTTAGAAACTAATTAAACTTTGCCTTGAAGATCACGTTGTCATTTTTTTAAAATCTAGAATTTGTACTTAATCGAACTCTGAATTGCCATATTTTTTTAAGAAAACTATGTATCTAGTTAATAAAACAATGTTTTTAAAATTAGTGCGCTTTTTTTATATTCTTTTATTATGTCAACATCTTTAGAATTTTATGAATTTCATAAAATTAATTTGTATTATTACAAACCGCCACTGATAATATGAAATTTCAAGTCACTACGCCAATGCAATAAGAAATATGTCAAGCATTTGACATGACAAAGGTCATAACCTAATTTTTTTCATGCGGGTTCAGATGGTTCAAGAAGCCGCATACGTTAAGTTACTAAAACGGCTGGTACCTCTAAATAGGTATTAATTTTACTATATATTGTTCAATCATATTAATAATTTACATCCAAAAATTAAATTTACATTAGAAGTTGAAGAAAATAACACAATCAATTGTCTTGATATTAAAATTCAACGAGTCAATAATATATTTTTCAATTTACAGAAAACCAACACATACTGATGTGACTATACCATATAATTTCAATCATCCCATGTCACATAAATTAGCAGCATATAATTCAATGATACATAGAGCATTTTCAGTTCCTATGAACAAATATAATTTTGTTGGAGAAACTAATATAATTAAACAAATAGCCACATCCAACGGTTATCCATTACATATAATAAATATATTAATTAATAAAAAAGAGGAAAAAGTGGCATTACAATTAATATTTCCTGAAAAAACTAGGGCAATACAAAATTACAAAACCATCACATATGCTGGTAATATTTCTAATAATATTTCAAAGATAATATCTTGTTCAACAAATACAGCAATTTCTTTTAAAACAGAAAACAATGTGAGTAAAAAATTGTTAAAGGTAAAAACGAAAAAGTCTGGAATATATAAACTTAAATGTCCAGAATGTAATGCTGTCTATGTTGGTAAAACAATTCGAAATTTTGAAATTAGATGCAATGAACACTCACGAGCATACAGATTAAAACAGCCAGATAAATCACATTACGCAAAACATCTTCTTGACACAAAACATTCAGGATATCCCATAGGGCTAATAATACCTAAGCTTTAATATTTGTAAAATCATATCTTCTTCTTTTTTCTATTTATATATATTAAGTCAAAATATTAAACATCAAGTAGGTATCACATAAAATGTAACTTCTGTCATTCTGACGATGATATGTCAATATCGAAATAATTATCAATATCCTTTCATATTTTTTTCATTAAATAGTGGAATTAATTAGAAACAGAAACAGAAACATTAATAACATTTTTGACCATATTTCAAAAACTTCAACAATTTTTGACAATCATCAAACTATTTTTCAAAATTTTGACAATTTTTAACAATAATTGTCCATTTTTGACAATTTTTGATAGTTTTTGACAATTATTGACCGTTTTTGACAATTTTTCAAAATTTTTGACAATTTTTCAAAATTTTTGACAATTTTTCAAAAATTTTGACAATTATCGACCATTTTTCAAAATTTTAGCAACTTTTGACAATTATTGTCCAATTTTGACAATAATTGGCCATTTTTGACAGTTTTTGACAATTTTTGATAGTTTTTGACAATTATCGACCATTTTTAACAATTTTTGAAAATTTTTGACCATTTTTCAAAAAAAAATTAAAATTTTTTAAAATTATCGACCATTTTTCAAAATTTTAACAATTTTTGACAGTTTTTGACAATTTTTGAACATTATTGACCATTTTTGAAAAAAATTGTCCATTTTTAACAGTTTCTGACAATAATTGACAATTTTTGACAATACTTCGAAATTTTCATATAATTTTATTTGATTTTTAATCTGATAAATTGTTAAATATACACCAATTGAGTTAATTCGGAGGGCGTGGTTTGATTAAATAAGCGAGAGAAAAGATTTATTTTTTGCGCTAGAGCGTAATGTAACAATCCTCGGCATTTGTCGACTTTACGATTTCATTTGAATATAGTAATTAGTCATTTTACGAGCGACTGTGAAAAAATATTTTTCAAATTTTGTAAAGCGTTATAATAGTATTAAACTATTAACTTTGACGTCTATTGATTACGCTTTACTCAAATATGACAATTTTTTACAGGTAACTGTAATTAAGCACATAATTACAAAACCGAGATGGTTTTTTGTCGATATAGAATTTTAGTTTGTGATTAGATGAGGGGATGTCGCTGTTATCGCCTTCTTAGCATTTCCTTTACTGAAGTTAATATATTGGTGTGGTTTTAACATTGCCTCCAGTCCAGGATTATGCTCTCAGGGCTTCAGGACGAATAGCATCTACCTTGAGGCGCAAATACGCCGAAACCGGTCTTCAAGTGATGTTGTTTCTTCTAATTACAAACCAGAATGGTTGGTTATATCTTGCACATATACCAGCCCGGTTTAACTTAGAAGTGTAATTCAATGTCAGTCGGGGCATATAGCCCGAGAAGTAGTTGTTGTTCTTTGAAAAATATTTTTCAAATTTTGTAAAGCGTTATTAAACTATTAACAAACTTTGACGTCTAGATATACATATTATTATATATTTGCAAAAATGTCCATCTCAAAATTTCTTAAATCGCTTTATTCATTTGTAGAAATGTTTTTCTATCATAGGCGTGCGATAAGGTAAATTTCTATAAAGGATGAATTTACTTGTAGAAATTTCCTTCTATCATAGGCATGCGATAAAATTTTGAAAGGGATACATTTATTTACAAAAAATATGCTGCTTAAGAATTCGAAAATCATGGGAACTGCCAAAAGAAGAGAAACTCCTTTTAAAAATTTAATCGTATGCCTGTGGTAAATGGAAATTTTTACAAATGCATCAACCCCCTCTAAACATTTTATCGTACGTTCATGACCTAGAAGTTTTCACAAATAAATGAAAACCTCCATGTTAAGCAGGGGCGGGTCACTAGTCATTAGATATGTAGGAACTATACATTAATGCGTTACTTTGTGTGCGAAATTAGTAGATTTAAAGGTTAATCGAAATGTCCGACTTCAATTTGACGACCATGACCATTCAAATATATAGAATGTCCTTCATGACTTATCCTAAATCAATTTCTCCCATAATAAATATTGAATGCATATTTATATAACCAGTCAAGTTCAAATAAAACAAATAAACATATTATT
The DNA here is from genome assembly GCA_947563755.1 of Lochmaea crataegi. NCBI lineage: Eukaryota > Metazoa > Arthropoda > Insecta > Coleoptera > Chrysomelidae > Lochmaea > Lochmaea crataegi. Next base: position 27,723,168 of record OX387423.1, on the reverse strand, counting down.
GTTTTGACTTACTTCACGCTTGAACTTGACTTTCTATTAAATAACCTTCTTAATTTATGTTTATATAATAATGAAATGTTCGAACGTTTTGTTGAAATAAGATCAATGGAATTTAATTCTTATTTTAAATATTTATTATTATATTATTATATTGGGCCAAAAGGCATCACAAATTGAAGAAATTCGACTTAACTTCATGAATAGATTCAAATTGAATGTTATTGTTTTGGAATATACACTGTGTTCATTTGAAAAGGACCCACCCATACAATTTCAGAAATGCGATATATTAGAAATAAATGCCGAAACACGTCAACTTTTAACTTGAGGGGGACACTTTTTAGCGCTTATGTCATAATCGTCAAATTCTCCCCCTCCCTACTGGAGATACTCATGAATTTTTTCAAATGGGGTTAGGTATCAAGTCATACCTCAACTTTTTGATGCCCCCGTATTATGTTATGACATAAAGACTCTTTAAAGAATAAAAAATTTACAAATAGTACTGTACGTCAAAGTGACCACCGTTAACATTCAGGTAATAAAAGTTAAAAGAGAGCCAATTTTAAACAACGATTAAATAACAATGGAAGGCTGGTATCAAAGGCAAAACAAAATGATTGAATATTTACCAAACCTCTTAAATGAAGTATGACTCCAGTAGGGAGGGGGTGAATCTGGCGTTTATGACATTAGCGCTAAAAAGTGTCCTCCTAAAGTTGACGTATCTCGGCACTTCCTTCTAATACGTCGCATTTCTGAAATATTGGGGGTGGGTCCTTTTCAAATGAACAGTGTATTTAGTGATATTATGTCGTCTTGGTCTTGCTTTATCCACAACGAATTTACAGGGGCGTCAAAAATGTCCTTGTTGAAGAATAATACGACTAAGCATTTTTGCTTGACTTGGTGAGGGTACTGCCATGCTTCCAGTTGTTGGAGAATTATAACAGGGTTCATGATTGGTTAGGCAGTAGTTTTGTACAAGATGCAGCACTATGAGGTTTAGCATGGGTCATGACTACGAGTGTAGTGGGATTATTAATAAAACAATTAACAATTCAAAATATTTATTCATTATTTATTACATTACAGTAAAGAGCATGTACTTACTTTTAAAATTAAAGAAAGTGAATAATAATGTTAGTGAATTACTTCTTTCCGAAACAACTGACTGCATTGAAAAAGCATTTACTGCCACGTTTGCGGTTATCGTCATTTTTATTACTACTTCTGAGATTCCTTTGAAACCTTGAGCTGGAATAAAGAATGTCAGCCAAATTTAATCGTGGCTCAGAATCCTCGACGTATTCTGGATATCTTAACTGAAAAAATAAATAAAACCAAAATGAAAATAAAAATAAAAATTGGTTGACTACTTTTCAAATCATCAACACACATCAGTTTAATTATCAAGAATAAAAATTGTTATGGCGTTTGTTGGTAGCTATGGTATCGTGACTTGATTCAATACAATCTTTTCCTTCTCTCATGTGCGAACTTCTGAAAGATTCAAGAAATTTTACTGAAATCTCCTTCACCCAAACAATACCCAAAAGATCCTGCCTCACAATAATTATTTGCAAAAGCTGAATCCATTGTCAACCACCTTTATTTGATATCTTTGTTAACAAAAAAGATGAATAGCCTTTTACACCGAATTAATCCCGGAAGTTTGAATTGAATTCTTTGATTTGGAAATATTACCGAAGACGAAAAAAGAAAAAAAAACAATACGTTAGGGAAAAGCGAAAGTATGCGAATGCCTACCATTTTTATTAAAAAAAACAATGATTTCAAGCGGAAAAATCTTAGTTAAAAGTCATTCTGTAAGATTATTGGAAAATGCACGTGTTCTCTAATAAGTTGTTATTCCATACGACATAAAGTGTTAATTTTTATGTCAAAAATGAAGTAAACTAATACGATACGATAGAGAGAGCCGGTGACGTCAAAATGGTGCGCATTGTATGGAGACTAGATAAGGAGATCGAACTCGAACCCGAACTCGAAAAATTGACAAAATCGTCTATCTAAGCAGTTTCACCGAGGCGTCGCCACTGCAAATCCAATACCATCTTAAAACAGTAGAGGCGGTGACAAATTTATAGAATAGGATATAAGATTTAGGACTTAAAGAATAAGAAATAAGAGAAAGAAGACAGAATAAAAGTTTGGAATATAAAATTCCACCAATCATATTACTGTAAAGGCGTGGCTTAAACATTCCGCGATTTTTGCAGATTTTCTAACCTTACTTTTTCTATTTACAATATTACAATTTACACTTCCAAAATAGGCACCAAGAATACCAGGATTATTTATTTTGATATTAAAGATTTTTAATGAATGTAAAATGAACAATGAAATGGTGCAGCATTACATTTTACAATTATAACAAACAAATAACAAAAATAAGTTCTATATGTCATAAGTCAAGTCCTATATTCCGATTGGTTGAATTCTTATTCCCTAAATCTCAAAACCTACAAGTCGTTTTCTTATTGATTGATTATGTTTTGACGCTTCAGAAAGCACTGGTCCATTCCTTAAATTATAGATCTTATTCCTTAAATCCTAAGTTTTTAATTGTGTTTCAGTTCCCAACCTTAGTTTTAATAAATGACAGTAGTTAAATAGTAAACATTACTTATGATAATGAATAATAAAAACTCAAAGTAAGAACCAGAAACATTAAAATTGTTAAAAATTAAAAACGGGCAGGTGATAAGAAGACGTGAGTTGAATTGAATTCAAGGAAATCAGAGCTAGCAATTATTTAAATATTATTTATATTTAGAACCTGTGCATTTAGATTATGTATTGAGGCTTTGGACTTCATCCTACCCCATTTCACTATTCAAAGTTTTTGTAGCTCACTCGCTGTGATTTTGAGATTATTATGACTGATCAAAGCGATGTCATCTACATACTGCAATATGTTTAAATGTTCTGGTGCTAAATCATAGTTGTAACAGCACAGATGTAGAGTAAATGGGACAGTGGGGAGCCCTGGAGGAGTCCTTGTTGAGGTATAAATGTTTGGCGTAAAGCTGTAATTCACTTTTTACTTGTGGTTTTTTATCATATCATTTCTGTTTCCTAACCTCACTTTCCTTGCATACTGTCAAATGAGCTAGCAACCAATAAAACACCATGAACTGAAAGTTTAAGCAAGGCTAATGTTTGGCTGTTACTGTTCTGCTGTCAGATGTTTTTAGTATTGGATTTAAACAGGCGCCCTCTACCAGACCAGAAGATGGAATACATGGAGTCCGATCTTCTTATGTAGTCTCCATGGTGTGAACTATCAGAAGATTTTAAAATTATGCATACCCTACATATTTGATGTGCTCTTTTAGAAGTTGCAATTAAATGAGCCTATTGACGTGGTTTCAACAGGATGGTGTGCCTCCGCATTATCCTGTAGTTGTTCAAAGGTACCTAGATACAATTTTTCCGAAAAGGAGGATTGGTAGAGGTGGACATATTGAATGGCAAGCGAGCTTGCCAGACTTTAATCATTTGGATAATTGTATGTGAAGCCATTATGTGTTACATTAAAAAAAAATGCCGATGACGACATTAAATTAATGTGTATCACCCTATATAATGAAATTTTGTTTGTAAAATGTAAAACATTGAAATTATAAGTCAACGCGTTTAAGATTTTAAAAAAATGCTTTTCGTATAGGAAATTTCGAATTTATACCATACTTCACGGGCACACTGTATAATATCACATATTAAATTACTTTCATTGTCTTTTAGGGTCACTAAATTTATGAAAAACTGGAAAGTCTGTGAGTGAAAGTTTTAAGGACTAATAACATCCTTCCTCAGGCTCTCAGCTTGATTGCTAATTGGAAGGGCTCGTCAAATTTCCGAAGAATCGATCGCTTTTTTTATTAAGTTTTAATAAAATAGTTCCGTTCAATGATTCTAATTCTTTTTTTGAGCAAACGAAATTGTAAAAATTCAAAAAAGCGTTGACGCACAAAAAATACATTGCGTCTTTTTATCACTCGTATTTAAATGTTGCGAATCATTCGAAACTGAAAGACCATAGGTCATTTGTTCTACAGGGTGTTACTGTATTCGACCGACAACGCTATACCCCAGAGAGTTCTCGTTATTTGATAAATTTTGATATGGGAATATTCACTCCTAAAGGGCTTAGTTACCGAAATACATGGAGTTAAAAGTTTTGAATCAAAATTTGCCATAAATCAAAACAAGTAAAAAAGGACTAACCTTTTATGTAGCTAAAATGAACGGTGTTGTAGAAATTTGCTTCTCAACAAAAGTCTGCAAGTACTCAGTTCATTCGTAACCACTCAATATTTTTAAATTCTAATCTAGCAAGGCACGTGTCAACTTTTTAATAGTTCGTTTATTTGACCAGATCTTGGTAGATTAAAAAATACAGTTTTAAACTAGTTTTCAATAGTTATTTGTATGCCAAGGACTGAAAGTGCTACTTTGTTGGACGAGTCTGAAAATTGCGAGGCGAGCAACAGACGAGTCCAACAAAGTAGTATTTCAGCCGCGGCGTACACAACATTTTTTAGACGACGCATAAGATCCAAAACTTTTTCAATTACACTGAGGAAAGAAAATAAATAATAGAGAATTTGCTTTCTTCGGTGAGATCAGGTGGCGTGGATTCGAGTAACTCTTCATCGCTGATGTTTTCTTTTTCATCATCATTCATTGTTATTCATTATTTTAGACAAAACTTCGGATCTGCAGCTTCTCATTTGAAGAATTGACCGATATCGCAATAATCTACGGGGAAGCTCAAAAAAATGGTAGAATGGCAACTCGTTTATACCAACAAAGATTCCGCAATCGTCGAATCTCACATCATTCTACATTTGGAAGTATTGAAAGAAGACTGAAAGAAACTGGAAACTTGATCATCATTAAGAGAAGTAATGTCGGAAGGTCACGAACAACAAGGACTGTGCGTCTGGAAGAGGCAATAATAAATAATATTTCGGAAAGGCCATCTTTAAGTACTCGAACTCTAGGCCGTGCATTAACCCTTTCAATACTGCGGGGTCATATAGATCCCAAGAATAATTCTAAAAATACTATATCGCTTAACGCGGCTTTAAAACGTATTGGGATGGGATATTTCAGTAGTGCACGGTCTTCGCTTGGGGATAACCTACAAAAATATGATTTGTTTTGTCTCAGTCTACATCGAACACCGGCTGATTGTAGTTCGTGCACTTGTTCCTTTCATGTTTACGTTGTTTTTATTAGTTTATTTCGCGTATTCTGAAAATTATTAGTGCTAGCGAGATTAGTATAATAGGAAAAAGGTAAGAAAATGTAAAGTTTTTTGTATATGCGTGAAAAATGCCTTCTGGGACTTATATGTTAGCAGTAATGAAGAGGAGGATATATTTATCCCAGCAGTGTTTTGTAAGCTAACATTATTTATTTCATTTCAGGATGAATCGCGCTCTTTCGGATAAGATATTGCAGTATGTAGCTGAAAACTTATCTGATTCAGATGAACCACCAGATCCTCAGTAGAAGAACTCCTCAGTAGAAGAATCTGAAGCTGAAGAATCATCTAGAGAGGAACTGGACTGTCAAATAGAAGGTGAAGATAGTATTCATTCAAATGACGACGCAGACAGCAGCCGCAGATTCCAGATCAAATTTTCGACTGGACCAGAAATGTTGACAACTTCGTTCCAAAGTATACTATCCCCTCGCAAGAACAGCCAGTGCTCACAAGTAAAATAAATAAAAATTCTTCTGTGATTGACTGTTTCTACACAATGTTTCCGAAAAGTCTTATAATGAAAATAAGTCACTATACAAATATACGTTTGAAGCTACTGGCAGAACTAAAAAAGGAAAAGATACAAGAAACATCTCCAGGTGAAATCAACAACACATGCACTGGTCTAAACACAAGTCTTTAGATAATACAGCAATGGGCTTTAGGCAATACAGGGATGCAATATCCAGGGATCGGTTTTTACTACTTATGTCCAAGTTATATTTCAATGAACCCAATAAACCAAATTATGCATTAAAAATATATTATATAGAAGAAGTTCTCTCCTGTTTGAAGAAAACTTTTTTATCCACGAGAAGTGACAGTACCTTGCAGTCGATCGATGAATCTATGATAAAATTCAAGGAGAGGTGTTCTCTAAAACAATATCTTCCCTTGAAACCGGGGATAAAGTTATGGACCAGATGCGACTGGAAAAAAAACAGAACCCGCAGAAGGCACACTTGGTCAAGGACGCTGGTACAACTGGCGGTACTGCACTGGTACAACTGACGGAGGATATCCGAGGTGCTCTAGACAACCAAGGAGCCGTAGTTTGCGCATTTTTGTATATAGAAGGAGCTTTTGACAGTACTCCTCATGAGGCTGTCAAAAGAGCATTAAATGGAAGAGGTGTTGACAGCACAACATCCAAATAGATGTCGGAACTGCTCACCACTAGAGTAGCAGAAACGAGGACGAGCAAAGACATTTTCTCCATCTGTACAACCAGAGGATGTCCACATGGAGGAGTAGCACCCCATTAATGTGGAGCCTGACGGTTGACGAACTCCTGTGTGGTTTGACTGACCTCGGAATATCCTGCCAAGGATATTGTCAAAACAGCCTGGGGAAATTCGAAAATACCCTTTGTGACATCGTACAAAATGGTCTGAACTATACAAATAGCTGGCGTAGGCAAGTGGGACTCAACATCAACCCCACCAAAACCATCTTAATAGCCTTCACTAAGAAAAGAAAGCTCAAACTCAAAACCATTAAACTTGATGGAAGCGAGGTTGAATGGAGTCAAGTATCTAGGTTTGACTCTAGACAGTAAACTCCTGTGGAACAAACACGAAAAGGAGATTATATACAAAGCAAAATTGGCTCTAATAGTGTGCAGGAATCTGGCAGGGAGAAATTGGGGTTGTAACCCAAAAATCCCGAGCTGGATGTACACTGCCATAGTGAGACCAACTATCACTTAAGGAGCCATTGCGTGGAGTAGTGGAACTAGCCTATTGACAACGAGATAAAACCTCTCCAAAATTCAAAGACTAGCCTTTATTTGCATTACAGGAGCAATGAGAACATGCCCAACGGCAGCCATGGAAGTGATTCTCAACCTTACACCAGTACATATGGTGGTGGAAAGAACAAGATACAGACTAAGTAGAGAGGAAATCATTAAAAAAACCACCTCGTTACTTCTTAAAAATCAAAAAACTTGGGACATGCCACAAGATGGTATGATGAAAAAGTATAACTTTTCAAAGAAATTCGTTACGGAATTAAGCAACAAATACCAATAGCAGACTTGGGAAGAATGCCATTCAATGGTACACAGACGGCTCAGAAGCAATAGAAGGAACTGGGATAGGAGTGTACGCGCCAGGAACCAAACACTCTGAAAGCTTGGGAAGAACCCCGAGTATCTTTCAAGCAGAAATTCACGCCATAAGAGAGTGTGCCCAATTCAATATTGATAAAGGATATAGAAGGTAAAGGATTATCATAATGTCGGATAGTCAAGCAGCCATTAAAGCACTGAGCTATTGTGTTCTCCAGTTCCAAAATGGTGTGGGAATGCATAGGCAAACTAAATGAACTAGGCGAGAACAAAATAGTCACCTTACTGTGGATTCTAGGAGACACTGGGATAGGAGGAAATGAAATAGCAGATTAACTAGCAAAGAGGAGGACTGGCACACCCTTTTGGGGGCCGGAACCCTTTCGTGGTATCAGCTCCAATGTAATATTGGAAGAAATAGGCAAAGCCGACCATTGGGAAGATCTAGTAGGACTTAGATTCTTCTGAGTGACTACAACCTTTTGAGATCAAATGAATGCATAAGTCAAAGTAAAACTGCACTAAGAGTTTTAACAGGGATCCTTACGGGACATTCTCGCCTGAATGGGCACCTGAAAAAGCTCAAAATAGTGGAGGAAGAAGAATGTAGATTCTGTGGCATGTAAGAAGAAACCTCCATCCACACAGCAATTCAGAATCCTAGGGCATAACACCTTGGAGATTACTGGATAGAAGAGGGACATTTACCTAAGTTAAAGCAGATATCTTAAAACTCCTCTGTGAAATAGGACTAAAGGAGCTACTAGTCTCTGAGACTTTCCACAGGAACTAAGTAGAAGTACGGGGGCATAATAGATCTTGTAGGTCTCAGTGATTGTCAACCCAATTTACATACATACATGTATTCCTTTTCCATCTATTTACGCTCAGTAACTATTCGGAATCAAATCAATAGTATGGTTTAAAGCAAATACTTACTTATTTAGCAAAACGCCGACCGGCAAATTACATTACAAATCATAATTTGTAAATTATCTTTTAACTAAAAATGAACAGATAATTTTAAAAAAATTGTTCCAGTGGCGTAAAAAATAAGGGGATAAAAGTTGCCACTAATCCCGATAGCGCGCTACTAGTAAAATTTTTCAAAAGTTAGCTTATATCACAATATTACATTCTTAAAGAACATATTGGTCACCAAATTTGAAAAAAAATATTTCATGGCGTTTTTGATTTATGACAAATTTTGAATTTTGATTTCAAACTTTTAACACCCTGTATTTCGGTAACTAAGCCCTCTAGGAGTTAATGTTCCTATGTCAAAATGTATCAAATAACGAGAGCTCCCTGTGGTAGAGCGTTGTCGGTCGAATATAGTAACAACATGAATTTATAGCTATAATAATTAAGTGATATGCCATCTGCCTTTTGATTTTTTTTTCATAATTTGAGGATACTGGGTGTTTCACAAATAATTAGAAGAATTTTACCATAGAATCCTGGGCTCAATATATCAAGATTAAACTCAAAACTCTTACTGGGTTACATGATGCTCTCGTGAAAAATATTTGTACTTAGTACTTTAAAACTATTTGACATATGCTTGTTATATTTTGCAAGAAGTGAAAGTACTGCACTCCCTAATGAATTTTGTTTTAAGAAACGTTTCTGGCTACTATAGTTAATTCATAAATCCGGCGGAACAATAAGTCAATAAATTGGACAAATTTCATAAGCGTACTTAATATGAGTTTAAGAATGAATCGTTCCGATTTAAAATGTGTACAATTTATTCAAAACGTTCAAAACATTTATTTCATTATTTTTTTTAAAATAACTCAATTTTTAATCTCTTGGCAATAGAAAAGATCTTAAAACTCGTCCTTACTGGCTGGTATCTCAATTGCCACAAAAGAACTAACCAGAAAAGGAGTTTCTGGCAAAAACATAACAATCTGCACTGGCAGCAGACAACTGTTATATCAAGGCTAGTATTACAGTGTCACCAAGATTTAGCTAACGCCTCGGTAGATAACAATATTATCCAGAGTTGGGTTAAAGGGCACGACAGGAGTGAAGGTAATCGCATTGCCGATTCTTCAGTCAGGGAAGCGGCTGGACTAAAAATTTTAGGACCCAGTGACACCTACGGCCTGACGACTTCGACAATTGCGGAACTAGCCAAGCGTTACAATCCCTAAAGAGATGGCATGAAATCAAAGGATGCAGTCTTGCCAGGATCACCTTGGGCGAACCTGGCAAGCTGGCGCCGAAGAAATATTTGGCGATGTCCAGGAAAAACCTACACTTAGTAGGATTTTGGACTGTCAACTAAGGTAACACGTCCATACTATGGGGCTAGTGGACACACCTCTATGCAGAATGTGTGAACAAGAAGATGAAACTGTGAGGCATGTCTTATGTGAGTGCCCGGAGTTATCGTCAATGAGAGAGTGTGTGTTCGGTGAGTCTTGTCCTACACCTGCCGATATAAAGGAGATGTCTCCTAGAGACCTGTCCACCTTCCTGAAAAGGACAGGATGGATGATTACCTAGGAGGACAACTCCTCGGGAGGGTCACGTGTGGCCTAAGTGCTGTGGGCCTAAACTCAACCTCCCCACTCTACAGATACAGAAACTCGTCCTAATATGGGGTGAAGCTACGTGCCCGACACAAAAAGAGGAGAAAAAATGTTCACGATAATATTTTAATATTACTTGGATGGTTCATCCTGTTTTCCAAGGGTCACGATTCATTATTTTGTCGCATTTATGAATAAACTATACCAGAGGCGTACAACTGGGACAAGTGAGTGGTTGACCCAAATTCTACGGTTAAAATATTTCCAATTATTAATGGAACATCCTGTATACACTCTGTGGTTTCTGTAAATAATAATGGTAATTTAGTATAAACTTCGTTTCACTGCAAATGACCAAACTTCACAGTATCCATAGAAGCCGTACACATTATGGTAACTAATTCAGAGAAAAAAATCCCGAAAAAGCATTGATCACATTTTTTGACGCTGTGTTAGTAATTGGAGGAGTGTTCATGTAAGAATATTGAGACGAAATCTTCTTAAATTTGTATATTTTGAATAGGAAAGGTACTAACTACCAGGGTTGACAACACAAAGAGTATGCCTATTGGTAACACGAATATATGCATGCAATTTAGCAATAATATGTCTAGACGCTCAAAAATATTTATATGGTGAACATTTATGACACTATAATAATATTACATGCTTTCGATTTTTTTAACTGGAAATATGTGAAGGAACTTTGATACTTTTTTTAGTAATTATGAATTATTATTATTTTGATATTCACTCTTTTCTTCCGTATTCATACACGAGTTTAAAAAAACATAATGTACAAGTGAAGCTGTGTAATTTGTCAAAAGACAGAGTACCAGTAGTGATTTTTAAATGCAAAAGGAAAAAAGGAGAGTAACACATGATACAGAATTCAAAGGAAGTTCCAGGATGTTAGAAAAACCATTCATTGTTTAAACCGGACTTTATAAAGTAGCTGGAAAAGGAGAGAAAATTCCTAATCGAACTTGGTAAAAACAGAAAATATAAAAAGGAAAAAATACACAAATGTTTTTAGAGAAGCTGAACATTCGAATAAAATAGAAAATGAGACGTTAGTTGAAGAGAACGATGTGCAGATTATACTTGAAGATTTGAACGTGCTTTGCTTAAAGCTATCTGCATTCCAACACCGTAGTGTAGACTCGTGAAAAACTTTAAATAAACACAGTTTCTCTAGTATGGGTGATAGGACATGAGGGGATTACAGGTAATAAATTAGCAGACCAGTTAGCTAAATAATGTTCTAAAGGAAACTTCATAGATCCATTACTGTTCTGTAGAATCACAAATGATAAATCCCGAACTGGCTAGAATATGAATACCAATTCAAATGGAGGTTCACAGAAGGTCACCTTCATAGAAAGAGTTTACTGAACAAGGTAGACAAGGAACTCTCAACCAGGCTATTGAAAATGACATTTGAAGACAGTTACCGACCTGGTGACTGGACACTGCACCCTGAGGAAACATATGCACAAAATGAGCAAAGTTAGTGAACCTAAGTGCAGAAAATGTGAACACTATGAAACACCTACTCACATACTTTGCTTCTGTGAGAACTTACACGAAGCTTCTGGAATGAAAGTAGATAATATGGAAAATGGTACAAAGGTTTATTTCAATATTATGACATCAAGGACAAATATCGCTGCTGGTTCTGCAATAATGATCATACACAATTTTCCTTTAGTAAATGTCTTTAAACTTTTCAAATAATTCTTATTATATTTAAACAATTCTAGATGAGCGTTATTGAATATAAAGATCAAAGTAGGAATGGAATAACATCTAATTATTTTGAATATTAAATAATTAAAATTCACTTTAATTTATATTGTGGATTAATCAAAAGAATCTCACTTTTTATTTTAATAAAGTCATCCATAACCTCTTCATTATCTACAGTACAAAAAATATGCAAATATGCGAGATCTTTTAGTTGAATAGATTTAAGCATTTTATTGAATTTACTTTAAGCGATGTATTACTGATAATAACCCTTCAATGCCCAATGGGTTTATTTTAAAAGTTTATGTTAGCATGGGGGACTTTCTTAGATAAATATGACTTCCGTCAACAAAGAACTGCAAAAAATGTGGTCAAATATTCAATCCCGTATCATACCAAATAATTGTTTTCAAAAATAATTAAATTTTACTACAATTTAAAACTTTTAATCATCTCTATAAAATTTCGAACCCGTAAAACAATATCTTTCATAATATCAAGATTTAGTACCCAAATTCCTTCTACATTTTAAATATTCATTATATATAAATTTAAACTAAGAAATTTATTTTCTGAAACAGCTAACAGGGTTGAAGTAGCAGGCTTTAAAACGACGTTTGACATCACTTCTCAAATCTCTCTGAAAACCTACTTGATTGTTGTTCAATTCTGCCATAGCCAATTTTTGAGCGAGAAGTTCCATCTGCCAAGGCTTTAAACCAGATCCGAGCTGATTGGATTCCAAATCAGTGAACTGCAACAAAAATATTTAATCAAAATCTTTGGGACGGAAAAAAGGAGGAAATATATCTAGTGGCGAATAAAGTTATTTTGCAGAGAGTAGATCTTTATAGGTTTTTCTATTCTCCAAGGAATTAAGGTAACAGGTTCAAGAAACGGCTGTATCTGGAAGGTGTATTCTGACCAGCATTAGCCTCTAAGAAATCCCTAGCGGTCAGGCAGATGAAGTAGCCACTTGCTGGAGGGAGAATTATAATTCTGTTGTCTGACTTTGAGTTTCATTGAAATTGGGTATACTCCAATCCATACCCATCGCTTATACTGCAGTGCTTACTCTTCGTCCACTTTTACTTCATACTACTTTTGCCAACTAACCACATGGATTGATTTTTCTTATCACATGTGTGTGACTTATAGCCTCTCGTGACTGTACTTTACAAGTGTTGAATAGTGACACAACTCAAAATATCTCCGTTTTGTGGTATTTAGTCACTTAGGTTTAAAATATATTAAAGAATATTGTTGAACAGCGACACATCTGTACTTTAGTAAATGAGCAGTAGGTATTTAGCATAAGTGTAGGTACTATTTTTCTACCCGTGTTAAGGAAGGTTGAGTTTCATTTAGAGAGAACAATGACACATTTTGAGTTATAACACCCTAAATGATTATTTTTCAACAATTTTTTATGAGTAATAGTGACACAAGTGGGTGTATGGTTGGGTAGGCCGAAAAAATGAAATCTGAAATTTCAAAACGCAATACCCTCCAAAATATGCCTTTTGATGTACCTAATCTCTGTGCAAATGTAGAATCAGATTGGAGGTCATCTTGTGCCCTCTACATGTCCTTGAAGGTAAATAAAATAACATACTTTCCCACATTTATAATTTGTATAAAATAATAAATATTTGCATATCAAATAATCATAAATATTGTATATAAATACTAGGCTAGATTGGAAATCAACTTAAACTTTCAACATTAGCTAGAACATGCGATTAGTTTGGAATCTCAGATAGAGCTGCAATAGCAATTGCATCGGCGGTTTTACAAGACGTAGGTGTGGCGACAGAAAAAAATGTAACTAATGTAATTGATAAACACGAAGTCCGAAGAGCAAGAGGAAAAGCTCGCAGTTTATCAAGAAAAGAACTCGCTGATGCTAACATTTATATGAAAAGCATTTATTTCGATGGAAAAAAAGATAAGACATTATTTCAAGAGAAGAAAGATGGACGATTTTATCGCAGAACAATTTCAGAAGATCATATTTCCATAATAGGAGAACCGGGGTCCGTTTATGTGTCGCCAACTTCTGGCACTGGAAAATCCATTGCAGTGACTATTTACGAATTTTTTATTAGAAATAATGTAAGCTTTGATCAAGTGTGTGCTATTGGTTGTGATGGCACTGTAGTAAATACCGGCTGTAAGAATGGCGCCATGAGATATTTACAAATAAAAAAACCACTTCAGTGGTTTATTTGTCAGACACATACCAATGAGCTGCCATTACGACATTTATTTAACGACATAGATGGGGGCACAACTGGTCCAACACAACATCTAGGTATATATTAGCCTTTACATTTCTGTAGAAATGATTAGCGCTCCATCTTGGAGCTCTTGGATTCCTTTATTGCGGCGAATCACTCCGCCTTGTTATTTGAGATCTCTTTTTCTTCATAGTTTTTTGTGTTTTTTTGCCTTGTCTACAATTTCTCTCCACTTCTTCCTGTCCTGGCACAGTTTATTCCAGTTTCTAATGTCAAGAGTTTTAATGTCTTCGATTATTTGATTCCTCCATTTTTCTTTTGGCCTTCCCCTTGGTTTTGTTGTTTGTGGTGTCCCATGCAGTGATTTTTCTTATTAGCTCCTCTGGTTGTCTGCGGTGAATGTGTCCCCACCACCGTAGTCATTGGGCTTTAACTACATTAACGATATCTTTTCCTTCTAGAATATCTTCAATCTCATCATTGTATAGGCTCCTGACTGATCGTTGTCTATTCTTTTGGGCCCGTTAATTCTTCGTATGATTTTCCTTTCGAATATTTTTAGTTTTTCCATGTCCTTTGCTGTAAGGCACATGGCTTCCGCTGCATATGTTACAATTGGGCGTATTGCCGCTTTATATACTTTCAGCCTTGTTTGTTTACTCAAATTTCCATCTTTCAGTATTTTTTTGTACTTCCAAAACATCTTATTGCCCATTAGTATTCGCTGGATTATTTCCTCGCTTCGATTGTTATTGCTGGTAATAATTACCCCTAGGTATTTAAAGAGTGACACTTTTTCGAAACAATTTTCCCCTATTCTTATCTCTTTTATGTTCGATTTCTCTTTTCTTGAGCATATGAGGTATTTAGTCTTCTCTTCGTTAATTTGTAATCCTCTTTTCCCTGCTTCTCTGATGAGAGTTAACAATGCGTTTTCCATGCTTCTCTTGTCTGTTGCCATTAACGCTATATCATCGGCATATGCTACTACCCGCGTTGAAGCTTGCGCAATCGTTCGACTTATTTCAGTCTGCCTTACTGCACCGTCTAAAGCAATGTAGAAGAGTGTGGTGGATAGGGCGTCTCCTTGTCTTACTCCTGTTTCAATCGAGATTTCTTCCGTGACTCCTTCTCTTGTTATTACTCTTGCCTTTGATTGTTCCATAGACATTTTTATTAATCTGATCTGCTTTGATGGTATTGCCAACTCTTTCATATCCTGTAATAGTTTACTTCGGGAGACACTGTCGAATGCTTGTTTGAAATATAATATGTAAGTCTATACCATGTTCGTAGCATTTTTCTATTGTCTGTGTTACAATGTGTATTGCATCTGTGGTCGACCTATTTTCCCGAAATCCATGTTGGTATTGTCCAATTGTTCATTCAGCGTATCTTGTTAACTTTCGTCGTATAAGTGTTGTGAGTAATTTGTAAGTTGTGTTAAGCAGTGTTATACATCTGTAGCTTTGACATTGTGTTGGATTTCCTTTCTTTAGTATTGGAGTTATCCAGCCTTCTCTCCATTCCACAGGCATATCTTCTTCATCCCATATTACGGTTATTAACTTGTAGATAGTTTTTAGTAATTTTTCTCCTCCAGTCTTTATTAATTCGTTCAATCTGATCAGGACCTGGGGCTCTTTTTTGTTTCAGTTGATTAATTTTTCCTTGAACTCTTCATATGTTCTTCTCCCTCACGGCTCTCGTTTGTGTCCTCTATATTTTCTTCCCTGTTTTTAAACATCTCTTTAAAGTAATGTGTCCAGTCTTTTTTTTTCTATTTTTGCAGGTACTTTGTATCTTTTATTTTGTGATTTTATGTATCCGAATAGTCTTCCACTGTCCCTGCAATTCCTCTCCAGATCTTCCATTTGCATGTCAATCCATTGTCTTTTTTTGTTTATACAGCATTTATTTGCTTCTTTCTTCAATTTCTTATATGTTTGATGATCTTCTTCTCTTTTTGTTTTTAGCCAGTTCAATCTCGCATGATTCTTTGCCCTAACTTTATTATCACATTCCTCAACATACCATTCCTTACTTGCTTCAAATGTAAATGGCCCTAGTGACTGATCTGCGGCACTGATAATACTTTCTTTTATGTTTTCCCATAGTACTTCGATATTATTTCTATTGACAGTTTCTAACTTACCATTTATTGTCTCCACATATTGTGCCTTACTGGTTTGTGACTTCAATATGTCTATTTTCCATCGTTTTTTGGCGTTGTGTGTATGGTTGGTCTTTATTATTTTCAATTTCAATTTGGCTATTACTAAAACATGGTCCGAATCTGCATTGGCTCCCCTGTATGACCTGACATCTTGTATTATTTTATTCCATTTTTTGGATATCAAAACATGGCCTATTTGGTTTCCTTCTGTCGTTCCTGGTCTCATCCAGGTTATTTTATGTTCTCTCTTATGTTTATGTCTCGTGCTTACAATGAAGGTATTAGTTGTTGCTGCCAGTCCACAGAGTCTACCTCCGTTGTTATTAGTGTATTCATGAATAGTTTCTTTTCCAGCTACTTCCTTTATATATTCCTCCTTTCCGATCTTTGCGTTGAAGTCTCCAATTAGCATCAGTTTATCATTTGCTGGTACTTCAAGAGCAATCTCTTCTAACAGTTCGTAGAATTGGTTTTTTTTGTTTTCTTCTTCATTTTCCGTGGGAGCGTATGTATTGATAATAGTTATGTTAGCTTGTTCATGTTTAATTCTTATAAGTGAGAGTCTTCCATTAATTGCTTTAAATTCTATTATTTTATCTCTAAGGCTTTGGGCTACTAAAGTTCCTGTTCCATTTCGTCCTTGTTGCTTTTCTCCTGAATAGTAAAATGTGTAGTTTTTCTTCTCTATTGCACCCTCCTCTTTCCATTTTATTTCTTGTAGAGCCAGAATATCTATATTGTATTTTTTCATTTCTCTCGAAATTTCTTCCATCTTGCCTGATATCAATAATGTCCTGACATTCCATGTACCTAGTGTGAATGATTGCTCACGCCTTTTATTCCTTTTTGTGTTTTTAATTTTAGTTTGGGCATTATTCTTATTTACCTTTTTCTTTGCCTGGTCATCATCCTTTATTCCTGCCGTGCTCTCAGTTTTAATCAGTTTTTTTCATTTGTTTTTATTATTTTTGTGGATTGTTCCTCTGAGTGTCCTTCTGGGGATCTCATGCTAGCAGACCTCTTTCTCTCATCTTGGGTTTCGTTATCTGTTCCCCTACCCTGCTGTAAGTCTGTTAATTCAAGCTCTTTCCCATTTATATACAATCTGTTGTAAACCAGTTTCCCCCTTTGACCGCTGTCTCTTGCCTATTTCATATATCTGATTAAATTCTTTCTCTGCTGTAGTATTTCTTTTGGATTATCTTCGTTTTTGTATATTGTTGTCCCTTTTAACTTATTTGCTTCTTTCAGGATATCCATTTTCTTATCCCAATCTTTCATTTCCACCAAAACAGGTCTATTTTTGATTTCCACCAATTCTCCTGAATTCAATTACATCAGTTTTTACATCAATCGTGCTGTTCACTTTACTAATAATGTTCTTCAATTTATTTTCCAACTGTATCTTGCTTTCCTCCTCCTCCTCCATGATTCCATGTATTATAACATTTTTCTTTCTTAGACTCTTTTCAATCTGTATGATCTTTTCATTTAAATGTTCCGTTTCTCCTCTCAAGTCAACATTTTCCCTTTTTAACTGCATATTCTCTTTTTTTAGTTGTTCGATTTGCTTATACATCCCGTCTATTTTATTTTCAATTCTAGCATTCCTTGCATCCAGTTTGTTCATTAATTGTTCCATTTCCGACAAGTTTCGCGTCTCGAGTGCAATATACTGCAGATTTACTTAGTTCGACCTACAATTCACACACGAGCTAACTCAACTTTCAGAAATTCTCCTCGGGCCGGACCTGTATTTTCACTAGTTGGAATCGAATTCCTTATCTTTATCTTTATGTTAATTACTCGACTGACAGGTTTATTTAAAGGTTATGGATTTTAACATTTATGGAATTTTCATAGGAAAGTAGTAGTTCTTTGCTTTACTCACCCTGCAATGTTATAGATATTTCACGTTCACAACATCTAGGTCAAATAGGAAAATTTCTTGAGAACTGTGAGGGTCAACCTGTGGTAGATTTCGTTCCAGTTGTTGGATTTTGACTGAAGTAAATTTAGATGATCTTGGCACACACCAGCAGTATTTGTACAAAATATGTCAAGCTGTTTCTTCTGGACACTTTCAGCTGATTCTAGCCAATTTGCAACCTAGGAAACTATATCATGCAAGGTCGCTGACTAAAGCGAATCGACTTCTTCGACTTTACATTAGTTGTGAAAATCCGTCGAAAAATCTTGTAATTCTCTTCAATTTCGTAATTAAAGTATATGCGCCGATGTGGTTTTCCATAAAAATGCATCCCTCATGTAAAGATGGTGCCGGATACGTTTTTGAGACCATACAATTAACCAGATACCTAAACGATAATTCAAAAAAGATAATTGGTCCGGTTATACAACGCAATGCGTACTTCGCCCATCCTGAGAACATGTTATTGACCATGATATCGGATTATTGCAAAGTCATACGAGAACTCGGTCTAGAAATGACACATGCTGAAACAGTTAGAGAATTTACTGTTCCAAAATCAAACTTTAATGCTACTAATTATACCGAACTAATTAACTGGATGAAAGTTGACGCTACACCACCTCCTGTCTTGGCGAACATCACCGATGAGGACCTTCAACTATTCATCAAGAATAAGGTTACTCTGGAGTATCCTCGTTTCCCATGTCACACACAAGCTGTCGAAAGATGTGTGAAACTAGTGACTGAGGCATCCACTTGTGTGATAGGCGAGGAAACACGTGATGGATTTATTCGCCTAAGAGTTAAATCACGGGAAATTATGCCTTACTTCCATCATAAGGGACCATATAAAGTGGCTTAATATATTATATAAGTAAGTGTTTTGTAAATGTTATTTTTAGTTCCAAAACTTTGTCGGTTTTATAATAAAACAATCTGCATTATTTCTAATTTTTTTTTAATTTTTCATTCTAATAAAATTTTTCTCAAAATTTACGGAGGGCACAAAAATATAGAATAAAAAAACTAAAATGTACGTTTTTTCTTTCTTCACACGACGCATCTTTTCTACCCTATCGTATTTCCTAAAAATTTTTTTTAATTTTATATTGAAACAGCCCACCCTAGTGTATAGCCTAAAAAGAGCCTCTAACATCAAAATTTGATTTAATAATTAACTTGTAACATTGAGAGAACCTAGTTACTTTCTATTTATTCTGAAATTTGCACAAATAGGCTATTTATTGACATTTTAGGTAACAAAAAAGAGAATAAACATTTTAAAATGTGTTTCCTGAAAAACTATACTTTTTAGTTGTGTCACTGTTGTTTCGAATGAGCGATATGTTCTCATCCTTTTCATTATCATCTAACTGAGAAATCTTCTTTTTTTGTCAAACGGAAAAAAAATTTATATTTAAATGTCTGAAAGGAAAATATTCAACGTATTTGTAAAGCTTTTAATCTCCAGAGGTAACTATGAAAATGCGTAACATTTGTTCTGTAACGAATAATGCAAAAATCAAACGGATTAGCATTAAAATCGTATTTTTTCCATTTCAAACGATTCGCTGACTTTTCTAATAACTAACTAAATTAAACTGGCGCCGTCGTTGAATTAAATTCGAAACGACATAATTTCTTATTTTTAATAAAAAACCTGAATTTTTTTATTGGAAAAAACAGTATAACTCTGCTTTGGGGAATGTTCGTGTTTGATTTGTATCTAGCTGCTCTAGAATAGAGTCATGGAGACACAGCATTATTATGCTGATGACACTCAACTATACTTATCATTTTATCCAGATGAATACAAGCAAGCTGTAGACTTAGTGAACTATGATTTGCATAAATTGCTGACATTTTCTAAGGACCATTGCCTGAATGGTGAAAAATGATCTAGTATTTGAAGCATGAATTTTCGACTGGTGCTCATATTTTCCCTAGAAAGCCCCTAACTAACAAAATTTTAATAGGAATTCCACCTAGGAAGCTCCTGCATTTGTGCAAAAAGTCACTATGCTCGAAAAAAGTACCTTTGTTTTAAAGAAGTCCCTATGTGTACCTAACCACACTTTTTTATTATTATTATTATTATGTTATTGCTGTTAAAGCAGTATTAAATATTGATAAAAGTGACTCTGAAGAAAGCATTGAGGGGAAGAAATATATTATTATATAGTATTTCTTCTATTTATTAGTTTTGTTATAGAACCATTTCCCGGAAGCGAAGATGAATGGTTGCTTTCTGATTCAGATACAATATCAACAACCAGGTTTTACAATGAAGAAAAACCACAACGTAAAAGACTTAAATCTAATCCTCGGATACGTTTAATGAATGTCTCTGAAGCTAGACAAGGTAAGATATACCTTGTGTACCATACTATATGTCTATGTACTATATATTTATATGTATTAGATCGTTACACCTTTTATTATTTTGGAATATTAATGTCAAGCTCTGTTCTTGATTAATAAAGCCTATTCTCGAAGGTTTCGCGTTATTTATTACAATTCATTAAGCAAGAACAGTAAAATGGATAAATTACTATGGCCAGACCGATTTGATGTAGATCCGAACTCTCCTAAAGCTGCCCACGAATGGTCACACTGGAAAACTACTTTTAAAAACTTTATTTCGTCTGTTGAAGGAATAAATGAGGAACAAAAACTCAAGCTACTCGTAAATTATGTAAGTAACATCAACTTTGTACTTATTGAAGACTGTAAGAAATGCTGATCCTATGCAAGTCCTTTAATCTGCTTTTGTAAAACTTAAGAACGAAATATTTGCAAGACATAGTCACAAGACTAGAAAACAACAATTTGGAGAAAATGTGGATCATTATACTGCTCTCCTAAGAAAGAAGGCAGTATCTCCAATTTTTACCATTTTCGAATTTCTTCTTTTTATAGGCTCCTTATACGATTATAAGTATACCTTACAAAGCTAGAGAGCAGTAAGCGTTCATCCATTGGTCTGGTAGGCTATAAAAATTGCAGTTACTCAAACTGTTATTAGGTATTCCTTAGCTCAAAGGCAGTAACTATCTTATACAAGTCTTTAAAGCAGTATCTCCTACAGAAAATGTAGAAACTACTTTTTAATCTAGCTACTTGCCCCACCACAATTCTTATTTTCTGGGTGTAAACTAAGCAAAAACGTGGTGGTTCCTGTCAGTTTGCTGTGATAAGTCCCTCTGCGTGTACGCGTTAATTCTCATCAATAATAGAAAAATTAGGGCGTGAAGTTCGTGAAGTTAGAGCCATTTATTTGCTTCAAATAGTTTCAAAAGGTAGGTATTATTATTGACTCGGTTGTTAATATTTTTATTGCCATATATTATGTGTTAACAGTTAAACTAAAGATACTTAAATCATGGAAAGCCGCGGAAAGAAAATATTGCGAATGCTGCAGACAATGGAAGCCATAAATCCAAATTCTGATGAGGGAGGGTGTGACAGTGAAGAGACAGAAGCCAAAAAATATATTAACTTAGAACCGGTCAAGCTGCAAACCACCGAAAGTAAAGATTCAGCTTTGCAAACTACATCTACTTCAACGAATTTCCTAGCTGATTCTGATGACTCACTTAAAGACCCTGACTTTTTGCAGTCTGATTCAGAAGATAGCGTTGAATCAGAATCAGATGACATATCCAGAGCCACTAATAATACTTCTATCAATAAGAACATTACAATAGCTGCTTCAACCAGTGCCATAGTTTCAACAAGTACTACCGCATCTTGTAGTGAAAATTCTTATGAAAATTATACTAAAAAGGGAGAACTGAGAAAGAGATATAATATAACAAAACAAGAAAGAAAACAAGAAAACATGCTCTGAAGCAACGAGACAAACAATACATTCGACCTGGGTGCGTTTTGTGCCATAGGAAATGTAAAACATTTTTTAATGAGAATCAGCGAGCATCAATAAACAAGCAGTATTGGTCGATGAATTGGCAAGAGAGAAGGATTTTTGTTTCGTCAAATGTCACCGTGCACGATGTAAAAAGAAGACGCGGTAATGTAGAAAGTTCTCGAAAAATAACTTTCAAGTATTTTTTAAAAAGTGATGGTAAAATGCACGAAGTGTGCAAAACTTTTTTTCTGTGCACTTTATGATATGATCCAAAGAACGACAAAATCATCACAAATGCTTTGGCGAAAGAAGGCCCTGAGGATATCGTACCTTCATTTTACAGAACAGGAAAACACACAAAAACACCACGAATAGACAGGGAATTAATACAAAAACATGTTGAATCTTTCAACCCTTCTGTGTCCCATTATCGAAGAGAACATGCTCCTCTCAAAAGATATCTTCCGAGTGATATCACCATTCGAAGTATGCACAAAGATTTTATTACAACCCATCCAAATATAAAGTGTTCATATGAACTATACAGAAAATGCGTATCTAAAGATTTAAATATTTCCTTTGCATAATTGGGCCATGAGGAGTGTGAACTGTGTGAGAGTTTTAAGCTTCACAATCCCGAACATAACGAACAGTCATTGTCGGACGATTGCAGTGATTGTAACTTCTGGAAAGAGCACATCAAAAAGTCTAAGGAAGGACGAGAAAAATACAGGGCTCATTCAGAGTACGATTTTCCAACAAGCACAGTTTGTGTTTCAGCTGACTTGGAAAAGGTGATTATGTTGCCCAGAATTGATATGTTCCAGAAAGTTGCGTTTTGTCAACGAATTATAGTTTTTAACGAAAGCTTTGTAGCCGTTGGAAAGAAACAGAAAATCAAACCCTTTGCCTGCCTCTGGTATGAATGCATATCAGGAAGGAAAAAGGAAGACTTGATAAGTGCATTTCACGTATTTATGTTACACCTCCGTGATGTAGAGAATATAATCATTTGGCTTGACAACTGTGCAGGCCAAAACAAGAATTGGTCACTGTTCTCATACTTAATATACATTATCAATTCTAATGAAATCGCAGCACAGACAATTACCTTTAGATATTTTGAACCAGGGCATACTTTTATGTCAGCGGACAGTTTTCACCACCAGGTGGAACAGTCTTTGCAGCGAATGAAGAAGGTGTAAGACTTCGCTGAATTTGTGTCTTGCGTTCAGTCAGCTAATTCCGGAAAGGTTGAGATCAAAGAAATGAAGCTGGAGGATTTTTTTGTTTAGCCTGACAATTCGTCAATATACTGAGCGAGGTAACTTCAATTTATTTTATAAAACTAGTTTCCTGTCGAATGAATTAAATTTTTAAAAATTAAAAGTAACCAAGGGTGGTTTTAAAGAACCTGCCAGCAGTTTGCAATAAGAAGGGACCCTTCTTGTTGCAAACCAGAATGTTTGGTTTAAATCTTGTAGATTTACCAACCCCGTTTGACTTATAAGTGTAATTCAATGTCTTCGGGGCATGTAGCCCGGAAAGTAGTTGTTTCTTCTTCGTTGAACGGTCACTGTTTTTGAAAAATTATTTTTCAAAACATTGTTGTAAGCGTTGGAATAATATATTTTTATTCTTCGATATCTATTGGTAAAACGCTTTACTAAATACGACAATTTTACAGGAAACTGTATTAATTCAGCCTGCCAGCATTTCAAAACCAAGAGGAATTGCAGAAGAAAGGAAGCAAGCGATTTTACAAGATTTGGTTACATTAATACCAGAAAATCGAAGACAATTTTGGCAGAATCTTCCCGTCAATGCTGCTGCCGATTTAAGATCGGAGTTTGATGATATTTAATACATAGATTTTGTGTTTTTTGAATAATTGATTTTATGTCTAAGTATTTGTTTTTTAACAAAATGTATAATTGAGTTTAATGGTGTGATAAGAGAGTTCTTGAGTAATAAAGTAAAAAAAAGAAATGCTTTTTGTTGTCACCGTGCTTTTCGCTTGAGAAATACTACACTTAAAAGCAGTTACCGCCAACTAATTGGATTTACTTCTTTTTTGTGCAGTTCATTCTTAACTATTGTGATAATATGCCTTGCTTAAAAGCAGTAACCACCATTTCAATTAAAATTTATAGAAATATGGCTTACAAATATGAACGTATTCAATGATAAGCGAAAGAACAACAACCCAGTTGAACAATTCCAGAATCCATAAATATTTTAATGGTGGCACAGCTTTATTTACCAAAATCTGCATTATCTCGAAACTAACATTTGTGGAGATACTGCCTTCTTTCTTAGGAGGGCAGTATATATATTAATCTTAAAGCATCTAGCTAACGTAATTTTAAAAATGTTTCTTCTAATCAAAATCGAGACGACTACATAAAAGATTATTTTATTACTGGACTAACGTCTACGCATATTAGGCGGCGTTTGTTAGAGGACCATACTTTAACCCGTAGCTACTACTGATGGGTACTGAGGACCCATCGTATTTTTCAAATTCGCGTATTTCTTAAACTAGACAACATTGTATATTCTCAGCCTCAGTGCTCTTGCTCAATACCATGGGCCTTGTTCAGCGGGCATAGTTTCTTACTTCAGAATTGTTCATATAGGAGAAGTACGGAGTTTATGATTAATTGGGTCCTGAGGACCCATCAGTAGTAAATACGCGAAAATTTTATAATTGTTTATTTGTTTCCTAGTAGCTACTTTTTTGTTCTTTTTTGTAAGGTAAGTTTTTATTATTTATCAGTAGGTACTAGTATCTACAAGTTATCAATTAATACATGATAATATGGTTTTTTATGTATTCGCTTTCAGTAAATCCAAAACAATGGCATCTAGTTCCAGAGGTATTTCTGAAAAGGTGGTAAAAAATATTTTGGAGTCTGAAGACTTTTGGGAGGATTTGGAAGCCTCAAACGAAAATGAATCCGCGCCGGATAGGGAATCTGTGTTAGGGGAACTAGACTAGCTGAAGAGAGTGACGAGGATGGAGAGGATACTGAAATACTGAATGACCACAATTCCGAAACAGAACAAGAAAATTCTGAGTCAGAGGAAGAAGAGTTGCCCATTAGGAACAGTTAGTATGAAAAAGATAATTCCAAATGGTCGAAAACAGCAGCTACTAGAGGTAGAACCCCTGCTCATAATTTGGTTACTATCTTGCCAGGCCTTGCTGGTCCTGCTCGTAATAATCCCCTCAATGAGCCCGTAGATGCTTGGAATCTATTGATTACCAATGAAATGATTCAAAATAGTTGATTATACCAATTTGAAGATAATCTCCACCAGACAAAAGTATTAAAAGTCCAAAAGGTTTCCCGGATCCCAAAATAAATGTTGGCCTTGTTTTACTGATAACACCAATATGTCTGAAATGGAGGCTTTTTTCGGACTGTTGTATCTGCAGTCCATCTTCAAATCTGGCCATGAAGACATCCGTTCTATGATGGGCAACAGATGGGACAGGAAGACCTATTTTTCGTGCCACAATGAGTTTGGCAAGATTTTCGTTTTTATTGAACTGCCTCAGATGTGACAATGTCGAAACCCGAAAAGAAAGAGTGAAAATGGATAAATTGGCTGCTGTGTCGGAATTATTTAATGAATTTGTGGCTAAATCAAAGTCATGCTATTCTCCTGGAATTTACCTAACTGTGGACGAAATGCTTGTACCCTTTAGAGGAAGGTGTGGATTTCGGATGTATATTCCGAACAAACCTGCCAAATACGGGATCAAAGTGCAGGTTTTGGCTGACGCTAAAACGCATTATCTCGTAAATGCAGAGATGTATGCCGGATCTGAAATAAAAGTTGGTGGTGACCCTAAACCTATATTATTGAACCCGACAAGAGTAGTTCTTGTTCTTAGGCTTGTTGAGTTTGTCAAAGGCTCCAACAGAAACATCACAGGGGACAACTGGTACAGTTCAGTCGAACTCGTTGATGAACTAAAGAAAAACCGATTGACTTATGTGGTGAAAAAAAAAAACAAAAGATGTATACCATCTGAATTTTTACCAAACCGGAAACGTGAAATTCATTAATCAGTATTTGGATTTACTTCTTCACCAACCATAGTAAGCCATGTGCCAAAAAGAAGTAAAAGCGTTATATTACTTTCTAGCATGCATCATGACAATTCTGTCAACGAAATAACCAAAAAGCCGGAGATAATTCATTTTTATAATGAGACAAAATCCGGAGTTGACGCTTTAGATGCAAAATGTGCGTTTTATTCGGTATCAAGAAGAACCAACCGTTGGCCAATGACCATTTTTTTTTTCTGTTCTGAATATTGCAGGTGTAAATGCTCGAGTACTGTACCAATTTGCATCACAAGGTCAACAGGTAAAACGATATTTATTTCTCAAGACTCTGGCTAAGCAGTTAATAGATGAACATCTGCGACTTAGAATGTCCAACAAAAAGGTGCACTTAAAAATACGAATCCTCATTGCTGAACTATTGGGAGTCGCGATTCCTATTTCTGAGCAACCTCAAGTACCTCCTGAAAAAAGTAAGAGGAAACGGTGTGCCATTTGCCCCACCAACAAGGACAGGAAAACTGCGATCCAGTGTGACACATGTAAATTGCCTATTTGCAATCAATGCTGCAAAAAATTGTGCCCTAAGTGTTTTTAAAAATAATTTTTTGTTTTTTTTATTTATATACTCTAACATACCCAATAATATTAAGTTTTTGAATAAAAGTTTGTTTTAAATGATTTTCCTGTAATTATATTATTATGGGTCCTGAGGACCCATCAGTAGTACATATGTAACAAAAATGTCTAGGTAGTAGCTACGGGTTAAAATAAGAGGAAACTATAACCTCAGCTCAATCACTAGAATCTGCGCAAAAGCTTATATTTCTGCTCCTCAAGTTGTTAATTCAATCCAACCAATCGAAAATTCGCTAGAATCAAATCAAGTTACGTCTGCTGAAGTTAAAAACATCAAATGCTACTACTGTGGATCTAATACGTATAAATATACACTGTGTTCATTTGAAAAGGACCCACCCTTAATATTTCAGAATATTAGAAAGAAATACCGAAACACCTCAACTTTTAACTTTTTAGCGCTAATATCATAAACGTCAGATTCTCCTCCTTCCTACTGGAGACACCCCTTAAATTTTTTCAAACAGCGTTAAGTATCAAGTCATACCTCATTTAAAGGGTCTGTAACTCTCTATTCTATCATTTTGTTTTGCCTTCGATACCAGCCTTCCATTGTTATTTTATCGTTGTTTAAAATTGGCTCTCTTTCAACTTTTCGGATGCCCCCGTATTATGTTATAACCGAAAGACTCTTTAAAGAATAAAAAAATACAAATAGTAAAAAGACTACTGTTAACAAGAAATAACTGTTATTTAATCATGTGTCAAAGTGGCCACCGTTAACATTCAGGCAATAATAAAGTCTATTTTCAAATTCCTGTCAATTTTAAACAATGATTAAATGACAATGGAAGGTTCGTATCAAAAGCAAAACAAAATGATTGAATAGAGATTTACCAGAACTTTTAAATGAGATATGACTTGATACCTGACGCTCCAGTAGGAAGGGGATGAGTCTGACGTTTAGGACATTAGCACTAAAAAGTGTTCCCCTCAAGTTGACGTGCTTCGGCATTTCTTTCTAATATATCGCATTTCTGAAATATTAAGGGAGGGTCCTTTTCAAATGAACATAGTGTATAGTACATAAACAAATAGTATAGTACATTCTCCCCAGCTTTACTTTTCGACAACATCTTCAAGGTAGGCAGCAGTTTTTCTTTTTCTAGTACTACATCTCGTACTTTGAGGAATTTTAGTTTCGAAATAGTCACTTCCTTCAAAGTTTTGAGTCGAATTGTGAATGTTTTCCAATTTATTAGAATTAAGTTGAGAACTATCTCTTTCAGTTGTTGTTTCGGAAGTTTCCGTTTGCAAGTTGCTATTTTGGATTGATTGGTTCAATGTAGTCTTATCTCCACACGGTGCAAGATGTCTTAGAGAAACAGTGGCTTCACGACCATCGACAAGTCTTACAACAGCATACTTAGGATTAGCTTCTATCAAATCAATCGCAAATTCGTCAAAATCAAATCAAGTTACGTCTGTTGCAGTTAACTATTTTTTTGTTATACATAGTAATAATTTCAAAATCCTGAGCTACCGGATCAGACAAAGGGAAAGTTTTGATGGAAACTAATCGATGGATTTTTTCCAAAAAACGAGGAATAAATTTTGAATGAAAACATACCAATAGCTCTTTTAAGCGATTGAGAGTTTTGAGGTAGTAGCAGAAACCTGAAAGACTTGAACCTTTCATAAACCTGCCACTATCTCAAAACTCTCAATCGCTTAAAAGAGCTATTGGTATGTTTTCTCACTATTTAAAATTTATTCCTCGTTTTTCGGAAAAAATCCATCGATTAGTTACCATCAAAACTTTCCCTTTGTCTGATCCGGTAGATCAGGATTTTTAAAATCTTAAAAATGAAATTGCCTTGTCAGCTGTAACTTCTATTGATGATAAAATTTCCCTTGTCGTTGAGACGGATGCGTCTGACCATTCTAATGCTCAGTCAAGAAGGAAGACCTGTAGCATTTTTCTCAAGGACATTAACAAGTAGTCACAAAATCATTCTTTCGTTGAAAAAAGGCATATGCTGTAGTTGAAGCCGTTAAAAAATGGCGTCACTTTTTAATTGGAAGACATTTTCAAATTATAACAGACCAAAAATCGGTATCGTTTATGTTTAACATGCGACACTCCAGTAAAATCAAAAACGAAAAGATCATAAGGTGGCATCTAGAATGATCCTGTTATAGTTTTGATATTCAGTATCGGCCAGGAACTGACAATGTGGTACCTGATACTTTTTCAAGAGTTTGCTGCACAACTACTACCAATCTATCATTAAGCTCTATGCCATCCTGGAGTTACCCGAATGGTACATTATATAAGATTTCGTAATTTACCCCACTCTATCTAAGAGGTACGTGTTATGACAGCTGCTTATCTTATATGTTCAGAAATTAAACCAAGGTTTATAAAAATTCAAGGAAAATTGATAAAAGCTACTTCACCTTTCGATAGGCTATCCTTAGATTTCAATGGACCCATTCCTTCTAATTCTCATAACAAACACATTATCACTATTATAGATGAATATACTAGATTTCCGTTTGCTTATCCATGCCCAGATCTGACTGCAGAAACTGTAATCGAATGTCTTACTAATTTATTTTCAATTTTTGGTATGCATGGCTACATTCTTTCTGATCAAGGTGCATCTTTCATGTTTCATGAATTGAAAAAAAAATACATTCTTATGGAATACCCACTAGCAGAACTACCGCTTATAATCCTGAAGGTAATGGCCAGACCTGAAGGTACAATGGAATTATTCGGAAAACTATTTCTCGGAACCGGAAAAGTTTGTTTGGGTTACACTTGCCACGCAAAAAATACGCTTCGGGGTAAGTGGAACCTAGCATGGGTTCCACTTACCCCTTTGTCCCTTCTCAACATTATTTCATTATTTGGCCATAAAAATGCAACTCTTACTTGCAGATGTTAACCCATCATGGTCCGAAACTATAAGCGCAAGACCTTACCACCATCCTATACAGAAGAAGATTTGAAAAATGCAATAGATTCCGTAAGATCGGGAAATTTAGGCTGCAAAAGTTTATAGAGTTCCTAAAGCTACTCTATTTAAACGCGTGAAGGGACAGAGAGGTTTAAAAAGTCGTACATTGGTAGTAACTTTAGAAAAATGGGGCTTTGGTTTATCGAAAAAGGAAGTCCTTGAGATGATAGGAGCTTATGTAAAAGAAAACAATTTAAAGACACCCTTCAAAAATGAAATTCCTGGAAATGAATATTTATAGGGTTTAAAAAAGAAGTCAAAAAAAAAGGTGAGCGGTCGTCGGACCGCCGACAGAAGCTTGCTTCTTATGCACAATAGAATGACCATTTTTCGTGAATTTTTCACCATTTTTCAAAAATTTCGACAATTTTTGGCAGTTTTTGACGAATTTTGACAATTATTGACCGTCATTGACAATTATTGACCATTTTTGACAATTTTTCAAAAATTTTAAAATATTTGGCAATTATTGACCATTTTTTCAAAATTTTGACAATTTTTGACAAGTTTTTCAAATTTTAATAATTATTGACCATTTTTGACAATTATTGACCAATTTTGATAGTTTTGACAATTATTGATCATTTTTGATAATTTTTCAAAAATGTTGACAATTTTAGACCATTTTTCCAAATTTTAACAATTATTGACCATTTTTGACAATTTTTAACAATTATTGACCATTTTTGACAATTTTTGATAATTTTTTACAATTTTTCGAAAAATTTGACCATTTTTCAAAAATTTCGACATTTTTTGACAATTATTGACCATTTTTCCAAATTTTTGACAATTTTTGAAAATATTTGGCATTTTTTCAAAATTTTGACAGTTTTTGACGATTTTTCCAAATTCTTGACAATTTTTGACCATATTTAAAAAGTTTTGACAATTTTTCAAAAATTTTAACAATTATTGACCATTTTTGACAGTTTTTCACGAGTTTTGACAATTATTGACCGTTTTTGACAATTTTTCAAAAATTTTAACATTATTGACCATTTTCCCAAAATTTTGACAATTTCTGACCATTTTTCAAAATTTTAACAATTATTGATCCTTTTGGACCATTTTTGACAGTTTTTGACGAATTTTGATTGGTTTTGACAATTATTGACCGTCTTTGACAATTATTGACCATTTTTGACAATTTTTCAAAAATTTTGAACATTTTTCAAAATTTTTGACAATTATTAACCATTTTTGACAGTTTTTGATAATTTTTGACAGCTTTTGAAAATATTTGGCAATTATTAACCATTTTTTCAAAGTTTGGACAATTTTTGACCATTTTTGAAAATTTTTAACACCTATAGGTGTGCGAGCTCAGTGCGGCAAGAGAGATTGCGCACAGTCGCTTGAATGAGTTATCGCGGGACGAACGCTTTTTCGTAACATCACACGTTTCACGAGTTCACTAGCCTTCCCAAAAGTCCTATGTCGTGCAATAAGAAGCAAGCTTCAATTTAAATTTCATTGGATTTGTGGATTATTCAGAAATCTGGCAACACTGTTGCGTGACGAACCCTTATCCGCTTTTTCGTAACATTACACGTTTCACGAGTTCACTAGCCTTTTCAGAAATATGGCAACACTGTTGCTTGACGGACTTTTCGTAACGGTTACACGTTTTACTAGTTCACTAGCCATCTCAAAAGTCCTATGTCGTGCAATAAAAAGCAAGCTTTAAAAAAGCCCCAAAGTGTTGAAGTGGCACGAAAACAATGCATGGACCCCTTTATAATATCAGATTACTTTGAACTTCTAACGTTGATGAGACCAGCTTCTGCCTCGATCCTTCTAGGATGAAAGTAGTGGAGAGAAGGTGGGAGGAGTACGAGGGCGCGCTAAAAGAAGTGATTGGGAATAGGAGAGATTGGATGGACCGGAAATTCGGGGAGGTGAACTACTTCTTGACACAGGTGTTCACTGGACATGGGTCGAGAGTAGGGTACCTCCACAAGATTGGGAAAAGAGAAACTGGAGTGTGCGAGAGGTGTGAAGTGGAGGATGATGTGGGGCATGTGTTAAGATGCTGAAGGAACGAGGAAGTGCTAAAGAAGTTGAAGAGGAAACTAGAGGAGGCGGTGTAATGGGAGAACATGATGGAGATATTGTCGAGGGGGGAGGAGGAATGGATGGAGGTGAGTGGAGTAGTAGAGAGCATGGTTAGGGGGAGAGAAGAACTCGATATGGCATGAGAGATAGGAGTGATAGTAGGGAGAACACGTCGGTGTGAGCGGAGAGAGTGCGAGGGGCCGCCGACCGTCTTGAAGTATGCTAGGGTTGTGATTCCGAGGCGGGGGAAACGGCGAGTTTGAGGTGGGTTTGGTTGGCAGGTATCCCCTTGGGGATGAGACCAACACTGTTTTCCATGTCGGCCCGGAAAAAAAATTCGCTAGGTGGATTCCGAATATTGATCGCTTATTGTATAGAACCCTATTCACTGCCATAGCCTAATTTTCAAGGGATGAAATAAATAACTCGCGCAACTCCCACATTTGGACAGATAAAAATACTCATGCGATTTGCGAATCTCGTCCACAGTATAGATTCTCAGTGAATGTTTGGATAGGAGTAATAGACAGACAACTAATAGGCCCCTACTTCTTTAATGGATCACTGATAGGTACAGTGTACTTAGATTTTTTGCAAAATATTTTTCCGAATCTACTAGCCAATGTAGCCATCCGAGTTGCGTACTTAATGCACGACGGGGAATCACCACATTTCTCAGTTGCTGTTCGCCAACATTTTCTTAGCCACATGGCCACCTAGATCCCCTGACTTCAACGCCGTCGACTATCCATATAGGGTCGATTGAAAGGAATGGTTTATGGAGAAAATATAAATACAGGACAAGAATTAATTGACAGAATTATTGATTCTTGTAATACAATTAGAAATGATCCCTTAACACTCAGGACGACAATCAGACATTTGAAAGTCAAACAAAGAAGTTGTTTAGAAGCAGGTGGACTTCATTTAGAAAATTTATTATAAATATGTATCAACAATTTTCCCTTTGGTTTTCTTTATGTCGTCTTAGATTTTTTGCGCTTCAAGGTTTTTTATGTGAATTGTCTATTCTCTTGTATTCTTAACCATGAAAATAAGTTCGTTCATTTTTAATGTTCTATTTTTTTTTCTTTCCTTTAATAAAGATCAAACTGTATTTTTTCTTTCGAAAAATCATTAAAGAAATGTTATACAAGGTGATGTTTTAGTATTATTCCAAACAGTTTGTACTTTTCGAAAGCTTATTCAGAAATGAAACATCACGTGCTTTGGTATTAATTATTAAAAATGTAAATTTTGTATAGAAAATTAAGTTTTTGCATGAAAAATTATATTTTTTGAAATTTATTATTCATGTTCCTAAACTTTTAATTTATAGTTAAATTTAATTTTTGTTGTCTATTTGTGTACCTTGTAAGATCCTCATTAGAGTTTTGAAAAACCATATACAGGGTGAAATTTTTTAAATGAACAATTTTTCAAGACCGGCCCAGATTTTTTTCTAGTTTGATTAAATCAGTTAATTAGGTGATAGTAGTGTAACATTTTACCAAAATATGAGACAAATCGAAATTCAAATGTGATGATCAAAAGAAATATCCGTCAAAATTCACAACTCCCCCTGTATATTATTAAAATATGGGAGCAGACACTTTTGACATTCCCCATAGGGGTCTCCATACGAGGTAGGAGTATGTACAGCTCCTCATGACTCACCCTATATGATATTAATAAAAATTTCAGTGCGTTATTCACTTTAATTTCAGAATATACTGTTTTTCTTTAGTTATATTCAATTTTTTTTTTTTGAAAATACCTGATTATTCTCTTCCAAATTGTCATCTCCAAGATGCCTAGCGCTGGTGACAATTAGGGATGCAGCTAGTATGATGAGAAGACATCTCAAAATAAATTGGTCAATTGCTTGCATTTTTATTTGTTGAGATCTGCAACAATAGGATTATCATATTAAAAAATATAGTAAAAAATAAAACTATACTGAAAATATATTGCATTTTTTATGAAAAATAGATATTTTAAGTAATACCATTTCTGTGGCTTCCAAACAAAGGCTAATGTTGATAAATTGAAAAATGAAGAGTACTTGCAACCTCAAAACTGAACTCCATAATAAAATTATCAAAGGTAATACCACGAGAGCTTCAAATTTTATCGATAATTTTTTCTTTTCCACGAAAACTTGTTTATTTGGCAAAAATATGAAAACAAACCGATTTATAAAATCACGAGTCCGTTGAGACGATTGATTTTATCTAAATTCGGTTTGATTGAATGTTTTTGCCTCAAAAAAAACAAGTTTGAGTGATGAAAATAAAAAATTATGTGATAAAATTTGAAGAACGATTTGTATTTGGGAAGATTATTTTTTTCAACAACTAGAAGTTTTTGTTTTTTGAGTTGATTTACCTAATGGCAAAAAAATTCGAATTATAAATGTCAAGTTTACTTCGACTCAAAAAAAAGCTAGAGTGTAATTCGGTAAGACAATTTAATGAATATGTAAATCAATAAATTAAAAAATAAGATGTAAATCAGTTTATTTAATTTAACGGAAAAGTACAATTGTTAAAAACTCAATTATTAAAAATAGCTTGATTTTTAGAACTTTCCACAAATGAAAACTTTTCTGACAACGCAAGTTTGAGAAAAATTGACATAACGTCATCAAAAATTTGTTTACAATGCTGGTTGTCATGCTTTCAAAAGTTAGGTTCCGTTATTGTCAATGGAAAAGTTAGGGCAAACTTTTTTCGCTGTCATAATGACAAAATCACGTGGCTTATGGGATTTTTTATACATGAATTAAATTGTCAGTATAATACCGAATGATTTGGCTAGAATAATGTATTGCTATTGGTTAAAACCACCAAAATGTCAGATTTTGACAAGTGAAAAAAATAATCAAATAAAATTCACTAAATACTGAATTAATAGCAAAACAAATCGTAGTAAGTTTTAAATCGGAATGATTTTGCCGTCCTAGGGTCATGCCTCGCGGGTCTAGGCGTACATTTGTATAGCATGTTTTATTTTGGGGTCTATGAGTTCTTTGAAAAATGTTATAATATTGTTTTCTAGATCGTCCAATCCTATTTGAGCGTGAATTTTTTTTCTGCATGGAAAAATTTCTTTTATTACAGGTTTATTTGGTTGAAAATTTTTTGCTCTAGTAGATATCCAATGAAATCAGTTATGGGTCCATGGTCTGTTATCAGTGTAATGTTGTTCTGATTGGTTGTGTTTAATCAAATGACCTCAAATTAACTGATTTCATTGGATATCTACTAGAATCTACGTTGCCAGGGATACATTCTGATTTATTTCGTTTTTGGCGTTTCAAAATATTTAATATATTAAAATGTCACGATTCCGTCATAATACTGACGAGAATATTAATGAAATTATAGAAGCAAATATACTCTGTTTTTTTTTCTATAATTAGCAAAAAATGTTCTATTCGAATAACCCTCGAACCTTGATAAATGCTCAAAAATTTTATAACAACTTGTTGCTTATTGGCAACAAGCTTTCGAAGTCTGTTATAAAATTTTTTCGAACAATTATCAATGTCCTTGGTTTATTACTACTGATAATAAACAAAATCTAATAGTATTTGATTTTTATAACAGTTCAAGGGTTTTGCGGATATAGGAATTTCTAATATAGGATTTTCTTGGCTGCTATGGATTGTTTCGTCATCAGAGATTTCTCTTTCATCATTTGGTTGCTGGTTTTCTTGATTATTTTCTTGATTTTCTTTTTGATTTTCTTCTTGATTTTCTTCTTGACTCGTTTCTGGTGTTGGTTGTATTGGGCTCGCTAATTCTAGTAGATCTTCAAGGGAAACAGGTAGTTCTGGTACATTTATATTTTCAAAATCTGATAATCTATCTTCGGGTGGATTATTGTATAGAGAGGCATTTTCATCGTCTGGGCCTTCTAATATTCTGTTTATTTCTGATAATTCTGTAGTTATTATGTCGTCAATATCGTCTAAAGATGCTGTTTCAAGGGCATATAAATCTGAATTTGGATTATTTTGAATTCTGGAAAGTGCGTCAGCTACTTTATTATTTTTTATCTTTTCTCTTCTCCGCTTCCAATAATCATAAATCCTTTTCGATGAACATTTTATTCTAAACTTTTTCCAATTTCTAGTTTGTTAGTTATTTTATTATTTTTGTTTTTATTAAAATATTCAAATTTGAATGTTTCATATTGAGAGGGAATAAAAGATGAAGCAGGGATTGGTTTATTCAAAGTTATCGATATTGGATTGATGATTTCAATAATTAATTCTAAATTTGCATGTCCATTCATGGCTTTTGTTAAAGTTTCAGGTATTTTTAGATTTTCTAATTCAATTTCATCTATTATCACATCTTCTTCAAGTATTGTGATTCATACTTTCTCTGGAATTATTTCTAAATGTCCTATTTCAGTTTTCGAATCAATATCTTCTGAATTTCCAAATTTAATGTTATTAACTAATTTTTTATTTTGTAAATCTGTATTGTAAATTTTTTGACTAGGTAAAATTATTGTACCTTTATTTTCTTCAACGGGAACACGAATTGGATTTATCGAATGAGGGCCCAATTGAATAAAATAAAATTGAGTTTTATATGGTTGGTAATATTTGATAGGTAAAATAGCATTTTCCGTAATTAATTTTGAGTTTGAAAAATCTATATGTGCTTTTAAAAGTTTCAGATTATCTAAACCGATAAGTCCGTCAAAAATTTTATGGATTTTGAAAAGTCCAAATTGTAGATTTTTAAATTCTTTAAAACTTTGAATTTGAGTAGAATATTCCTGAGAATGAGTCTGAAAAACTGAACTTACTATAAATGGTGCGTGCTTAATATTATTTCCAAAATGTTTAAAGCAAATATCAGGATTTAAGAATGATTTTTTTGAACCAGTGTCAATGAGGAGTTTTAATGGAGGGTTGACAGGGTAGTTCTGTTTTGACACAGAGGGCGTTAATTTCTGTTATTTGTTTGTTTTTTTATTAGGTTCCGACTGAAAATTTTCATTATAATCTTCCGTACTATAAACAATATTTCCACTTTCATAGTGTTCGTTTATGTCAGTATTGGCATTGTAATTATCTTGGTCAAAATTGAAAAGTTCTTCAGATGTCCAAGCTCTTTGAAGAGATTGTCTCTGAGGAATCTGTCTGTTATTTTAGTTATTTGTAGGAGGGTGGCGTGGAATAGGAAGAGTACTTGAACTACTCATAGGAGTAGGTTTAGAAATGTTTGAATTTTGTGTGGGTATTTGTTGAGGTGAATTTTTATTTGTCCAAACGATTTGGGGTTTACCAAAAACTTGTTGATTTGTAAAATATCGTTGTGGGGGTAATTGTCTAGGATTCACATTAACTGGACCTTGAGGAAATGTTCTCTGTTGGTTAGAGTGCCATTGTTGTGGTCTGGAATAATTTTGAAAAGATGTAGATGGTTGAGTAAACTGAGGTTGATGTCTCATAGGAAACTGAGGTTTTTTGAAGCTTGCTTCTTATTGCACGACATAGGACTTTTGAGATGGCTAGTGAACTCGTAAAACGTGTAACCGTTACGAAAAGTCCGTCACGCAACATTGTTGCCATATTTCTGAAAAGGCTAGTGAACTCGTGAAACGTGTAATGTTACGAAAAAGCGAATAAGGGTTCGTCATGCAGCAGTGTTGCCAGATTTATGAATAATCTACTAATCCAATGAAATTTAAATCGAAGTTTGCTTCTTATTGCACGACATAGGGAAGGCTAGTGAATTCGTGAAACGTGTGATGTTACGAAAAAGCGTTCGTCACGCGATACCTCATTCAAAAATTGTCAAAATCTTGAAAAAATGGTTAATAATTGCCAAATATGTTAAAATTTTTGAAAAATTGTCAAAAATTTGGAAAAATGATCGAAAATTGTCAAAAACTGTCAAAATTTTGAAAAAATGGTTAATAATTGCCATATATTTTCAAAAATTGTCAAAAACTGTCAAAAATGGTCAATAATTGTCAAAGACGGTCAATAATTGTCAAAACAAATCAAAATTCGTCGAAAATTGTCAAAAATGCTCCAAAAGGATCAATAATTATTAAAATTTTGAAAAATGGTCAAAATTTGTCAAAATTTTCAAAAAATGGTCAATAATTTCCAAATATGTTAAAATTTTTGAAAAATTGTAAAAAATGGTCAATAATTGTCAAAGACGGTCAATAATTGTCAAAATTCGTTAAAAACTATCAAAAATGGTCAATAATTGTTAAAATTTGGAAAAATGGTCTAAAATGGTAAGAATTTGGAAAAATCGTGAAAAATTGTCAAAACCTGTCAAAATTTTAAAGAAATGGTTAAAAATTGCCAAATATTTTCAAAAATTGTAAAAAATTTGGAAAAATGGTCAATAATTGTCAAAAATTGCCAAAATTGTCAAAATTTTGAAAAAATGGTCAATAATTATAAAAAACTGTCAAAATGGTCAATAATTATTAAAAATTGTCAAAATTTTTGAAAAATTGTCAAAAATGGTCAATAATTGTCAGAACCTGTCAAAAATGCTCAAACATTGTCAAAAATGGTCAATAATTGTCAAAATTTGGAAAAATTTTTGAAAAATTGTCAAAAATGGTCGATAATTATCAAAGACGGTCAATAATTGTCAAAACAAATCAAAATTCGTCAAAAATTGTCAAAAATGCTCCAAAAGGATCAATAATTGTAAAAATTTTGAAAAATGGTCAAAATTTGTCCAAATTTTGAAAAAATGGTCAATAATTGCCAAATATGTTAAAATTTTTGAAAAATTGTAAAAAATGGTCAATAATTGTCAAAGACGGTCAATAATTTTCAAAATTCGTCAAAAACTATCAAAATTTTGAAAAAAATGGTTAATAATTGCCAAATATTTTCAAAAATTTGGAAAAATGGTCAATAATTGTCAAAAATTGTCAAAATTTTGAAAAAATTGTCAATAATTATAAAAAACTGTCAAAAATGGTCAATAATTATTAAAAATTGTCAAAATTTTTAAAAACTGTCAAAATTTTTAAAAAATTGTCAAAAATGATCAATAATTGTCAAAACTGTCAAAATTGGTCAATAATTGTCAAAAATGATCAATAATAATTATTAAAATTTGAAAAAATTGTCAAAATTTTGAAAAAATGGTCAATAATTGCCAAATATGTTAAAATTTTTGAAAAATTGTCAAAAATTAAGTGTCAAAATTTTTGAAAAATGGTGAAAAATTCACGAAAAATGGTCATTCTATTGTGCATAAGAAGCAAGCTTCTTCCGACGACCGCTCACCTTTTTATTTATTAGACGAAGGTTGATGTGGGGGTGAATTATTAACTTTTTGTAAATAGCGAATATTATTTTCCTCTTGTATATATTGTATAGCGGTTGCTAAAGGGGGGGGAGGGGTCTCATAGCTCTAATTGTAGAACCTAAAGGTTCTCTTAGACCTGCGAGAAAAGTAGTTAAAGCCTGTTGTTGAAAAAATTGTTTTTATATTGTATTATAGGATCATGATTATGAATATCTATATAATTATAAACTGTATTTAAAATTTCAAGACATCTATGATAAAATTGTTGCGGTTGTTTATTAAAATTTTGCCTTAAATAAACTAAATCTCCTGTCAATGAGTTTTCATCTCTTTGATCACCAAAATTTTGTATTAAAATTGTATTTAAATCGTCCCAATCATTATAACCGTAAATTGAAATAACTTCTTTGGCTTTGCCAACAATTTTTGATACTATACCGTGTAATAATAAAATGTTTTGAATGTAAGTTTCATTACTCTACCTGTATTATAATCATGCAAATTCTGCCTTTATTCTCTCAAATCGTGAAAATGAACATTTGTTGCTATCTATGTTTTTATTCAATCATTTTCTCAATGTTTATGATTTTCTAAATAAAATTTACCAAAAAAGTCATCAAAGAAAATTCTCAATTACAATTCCACCAACATTTGTAGGGATTGCTGCCTGAAAATTCATGAAATGTTCAGAATTCCGCTTTAACAGCAAACCACAACAAATTTTCATCCATATACTAAAATATTCATTAACTTTATAAGTAGTTACTTAAGATGTAAAAATAAATATAGAACAGATTATCATTTTTTGCTCCACATATTTACCGTAACATTTGCATTTTGTATAATTTGCTGTTTGATTACTTTGGCAGTAGCGATTATGAGCTTCAAAACAAATTAAAACATGAATTAGTGTGTTTAATCTAAACTGACTGTGGTAGTGTATGTTTACAGTTGTTATTTCAATGAGTCCACGCACTTGGAAAAATATTGGCATATAACACAAAATATTGCGAATCTTTTCATCCCAAAGCCACAACAATTTATCGAATATTTGTGAATTGTGAGGCATGGAAACCATGGTGGGTACAATAAACAAAAACATTGTATCCATCTAGTTTGATGAGTAAGTTAAAAGAAAATGAATCCAGAATATTCGAAAACTTGGACGAAAATTGGTCAGATTCATTGTTTGTTTTAAAAATTGGTCGATAAGAAGAATTAAAGTTTTGGTGGAAGCGGTGATTATTTATTGGTGAATGCTTGGATCCATCTATTTAAAGTACCAGCAGAAATCTAGGAAGGTCGTAAATCAATATAAGCTGACGAATCTCATTATTACCTATTGTTCGACATATAGATAAGCAATAAAAGTGTGTGTCGCTTAAAAGATTCCCAGGTCGGGATTAAAATTTCTCATGAAACAGTTTGGCATTTAATGCAACGACTTAAAAAGAATGAAACTGGTATTCAATGTTTCAAAGAGACTTTAAGGAAGTGAATATTTGAATATTTATTGGCAATAAACGAATATAGAGAATATGGTAGAGCAGTAGTGTATTTGGATGAAATTTGGTTTGTTAAACACGATATTCCAAACAAAAGTTGGGTAGAACCATTTGACTTGTGCCAAACTAATGCGCCGTCTAATAAAGCAGAACGCATTGCGATAATTCACGCAGTCGAATACTAGATAAAGCACCATGTTCAAATGACACCAAAGCCACTATACAAGAATATATTTTGAATAATGTTATGTACTATGAGGAAAAATACACAACAAAATGGTTACTAGAGGTTATTCGATAAAGAAGAAATATTTTTGTGATCCATTGGCTGAATGCTAGGGACATGCGGTGCTCAGACTTCCTCCTTATCCACTGTATGTTTAACCCAATTGTTCATATATGGCATCAGCTTAAGTCAGCAGTTCGAAAAAATAATACTTCTCCAGCCTTGATTTCAACTGTGGTAGCTCTTATTCAAACAGAAACTGTAAATATTCCTGATAGCAGCTGGACCAAGTGTGTTTCCCATAATAAAAGGGTGGAAAAGTCTTATATGGATGTAGAAAAAATTCCCAAAGAAAACTGTATTATCAATTTCTAGTGTAGAGAGGGGGAACTAAAATGACATGAGAGAGAACGCGCACCCCCATCAACCCCCTATGCCCCACCTACCCACTTACAAAAAATTTAATGGAAACCCCCTACTTATGATACGTCGTTAGAAAGCCCGTAGAAAATGCTTTCCAACGTTCAGAGTCATAATTATATAGGGTGTAACAATAAAGCAGAACAATTTATTTGACAACAAAATGAAAAAGTGGTAAATGTCGAACTACAAAAATGTTAATTAATTTAGTAAATGTTCAGAATGGTTTCCATTGTTTTGTAAACAGTAGTACAACCTATTTTCAAACTCCATTCGAACGTCGGCAAATGTTGCTTTAGTAATATCACGTCATGCTTGACTAATTCTTTATCGTAAATCGTCGATTGAGGTTGGTTTAATTTTATAAATAACCGACTTAAGGTGACCCCACAGAAAAAAATCAGCTGGCGGTAAGTCTGGTGACCTAGGTGGCTACTCAATGGGACCTCTCCTTCCAATCCATTCCTATTTGGATAATTATTGTCTAACCAGTCCCTAACTGCTACTGCGTAATGGGGAGGTGCTCCGTCTTGCTGGAAGTGCAACAAATTTTTATCTAGAGCTGGATTGCCACCGCCGTCCTGTTGGTTCTCTAATTCATGAACAATTAAGGGCTCAATAGTGTTCTCCAGCATATCGAGGTACATTTCACCGTTTAAATTTCCCGGTATAAACAAGGGACCAATCACAGAATCTCCTAATAGCCCTGCCCAAACATTTAGTTTCTCAGGATACTAACTGTAGTTTTCTCTAAACAGATGTGGATTTTCATCATTCCAATAACGACAGTTTTGTTTATTTACATCACCATTTAGATAAAATGTGCACTCATCACTAAAACAAATATTTTTTAAAAGTCATTCTTAATTCTTTCAGTCATCATTTCACAAAACTGAATTCTTCGGACCGGAT
Organism: Lochmaea crataegi; assembly: GCA_947563755.1. Taxonomy (NCBI): domain Eukaryota; kingdom Metazoa; phylum Arthropoda; class Insecta; order Coleoptera; family Chrysomelidae; genus Lochmaea; species Lochmaea crataegi. Next base: position 27,681,165 of record OX387423.1, on the reverse strand, counting down.
CGTTATCGGACAATTCTTGAAGACATTGCATTTTATAGGAGTTAAATTTATGAAGCTTTAAAACTTTCCGTGCCGACTCATGTGATAGTCCTGTTATTGCAGATACGCGACAAGTAGATAAAGTAGGATCTATTCCAAACTGTCCAAGGACTTCAATTTGAGTTGCTTCATGGAGTACTCTTGCGGCATTCCTTCTTCTATTTGCCACTGAGCCCGTCTCTAAATTTTGCGACTAAATCACGGATATACACGTTTTTCACTAAACACTTTAGCTGTCTGCAAATAACTTTCGTTCTGGGAGCCAAATATTAAAATTATCTCCACACGTTGAATCCATTTGATTTAATTCAGGGGAACGTGATGGTCTACTAAATTATTATCAACTATTCCTGCCCACACATTAACACAAAATCGATGTTGATTCTTTGTTTGAATTGTACCATGAGGATTTTCATCTGCCCATAAATGTAAATTATGGGAATTAATGAAACCGTCTCGTGTTAAACCAGCTTCATCAGTAAACATTACTTTTCCAACAAATGTATTATCAACTCGTTGTTTATCTATAAACCAGCGAGCGTAGGTCAGTCTTGCTGGATAATCCTCTACTTCCATGGCATGCACTTTCTGGATGTAAAAGGGGTGAAGAAGTTGCTCCTGGAGAATTCTATGAATAGTTGTCGATGATACGTTAAATTGTAGTGACATTTTGCGTACGCTAGTTGTGGGATCAGCATCAACTGCATCTAATGCATTTTGCTCTAAAGCTGGTGTTGCTATAGTTCGTTGTTGACCTTGGCTCCCTTTTTTTGGTAGGACACTTCCTGAAATATCATTTTATAAAAAATAATGGAAACTAGTTTACTTAATTTATGTAGACAAACCTGTTTCCCGTAAGCTGCGATCAACCCTAACAAAAGTTCTACAGTCGGGTATAATTCTGCCCTGAAAGCGTTCAGTATACAACCTTCTGGCTTCTGACGAGTTACCAGAAGCCAAACCATACATCAAATGCATGTCGGCATATTCACTAAAGGTAAATTCTACCATATTGAAACTTTAAATAATATGCAAATTGACATTAATAAATTAAGTCCCTTGCAATTTTTAATTGAATATCACGTAGTAGCTTATTTGACAGTAGCCTTCTAGATGAAAAATAATTATTAATCTCTTTCAAGTTTTTCCTTTGCCAGTAATATGATCTTCAATAGTATGTAGTACAAATGTTTATTTATTTATTTATTAGTTCTCCAAGAAATTTTTGATTGTGTTTTGATACCCCATGTAAGTCTTTTCAATAAATAATTACAATTTGTGATAATTTTCTTCAGAATGTCTCTTTATGGCGAACGGTTTCCTTGGCATGAGCAACGATCTATAAATCTACATATCTCCTAAACCATAAATTCTATCGAGTTAAACAAAGAGTACCTTTTTGTTGAAAAATCGATTGAAAAATTCATTTTTGCTATCTTTAGATTGTACTGGTTGTCACTGAAAGAGTTACGGATTGTTAACCATTGGGCATGAGCCGCCCCTGTCCTTCAGATAGTAGTGTAGAATTATTTATTCCGTCACTATATGGACATAAATAATCATCCATTAAAAATTCATAATGTTCCAATGTATAATTTAAGAAATATTCTTAAATATAAGTTCTGATTCCGCAACTTTGAAGGCCTATAACTGAGAAATGTATGAGAATTTTTTTTTATGTAACAGCATTATTTTCACGTCATCTACTCACTCCCGAATTTTTTGCATCAAGTCCCGGAACTCCCTGTATCCATAAACAATTCTCAATTATTATATTCAAGCGATTTTTATTAATTACCTTAACGGAATATCATCATAATGAAACAAAATTTAATGGCTAGGGCAGGTACAACTCTGCGTAGACTCGACTGCCTGTTGTTAACTCAAGTGCAGGGTGATTTATGAACTTTTTAGATCTCCGGTCGTACTTTACCACTATTTAGCATGCGGCTAGACATACTAGTCAGAAGCTGGTAAAATTTCCTGTAAGGGAAAGGTTTTATAATAGTTTTTTCAAGCTGCTAACACACTCAAGCTCTGAATATTACTAATAGTTTAAGATGTAACATTGATCGATTGATTGATTAGTTGGGTAACACCAGTCAGAGGCTTCGAATTCTCGGCACCTCGTGCTTTTTGTACTCTTGGTTGTTTCGTTTATGAAGTGCCGAGGTCCCGAAGCCTCTGACGTGGTACCAAACCAATAAATCAATACAGAGTCTATAGAGCAGGAATCGGCAATCCTTTAACACATGTGCAATTTTGAACAAAGCCAAAGTGCCACTATAAAATACTGTATAATTTTTATACGAATAAATAATGTATAAAATTGTTGAAAGTAATAAGGAAGGTAACTAATAAAATAAAAAAAAAATTATTTCTAAAAATACCTATTAATCAAAAAGGAAACATAGCACAGACTGTAATAAAAATTTTTATTTATATAAGGCAACATTTTGTTTAAAATTTGAAACGTTTTCAGTTCGATCCTTGTCCTTGTGTTTCTCGCGAAAGCTTTTCTATTTCTGGTTAATGTTTAGTTACTTTTAATATTACACACACCTCTTAATTTTCTATTGTTAGCCAGCTTCGATATGGATTGTAAAAAATTTTCATATGGGAAAAAACCAGCTCACACATATAGGACGATCCGGATGCTGAAAGCATTGCAAATGCTTCCTTTTTTTAGGCAAATAAATATATCTGACAGACGAGCCCAACAACTCAGTACTTAGTTTGTTTTATTCTGAGGATTACCTTTTAAAACATCCATGCGAAAAGAGAATCATTAAAGGTAATGCTATTGAAATCCATCTGGTTTTATCAAGAAGGAGAAAATGTGACCATGTTTATCAAAATCTTGACCTCTTTCAGAAAATTCTTCTTTGAGTGAAATTATGTAATTTAACATTTCCCTATTAAATGCAGCATTATCATGCACAATTATTATGTTGGGTGAGCCCGAAAAAAAGTTGTACACTTTCTGAACCATTTCAAAAAAACTTTGTTGCCTCCGATACACACCCAGCAGCATGTACACCTACTATGTTTAATGAATGTCCCGCACATGGTACAAATGTGGCAAATTCACATTTCTCCTTGATTCCTGCTTGTAGACCAGTATACTTCCCCGACATATTTGAAGCATAGGGACTTCGTATTTGATCTGAGGGGGCCCTGGGAAAGAGGGGTCTGGGCAAGAGATATATGATTCTGAGGTATCATCGGTTTAATACAATGTGAAAGAGCTTGTTTGATCAAATTAAATGTGTAGTGTATATTTATCGTTGATTTGTAAATTGAAGCCGTTAAGAAGTTCAATATGGAGAAATAGACCCACGTTAAGTGATAGTATTGATCGTTTTACGAATCTTCACTACCCAAGCATATTAATGAGATTACAACAATGGCAAATAACCCATCTAAAGGTCGGGTATTAGAAGACGGTTTTAGTAGCACATTGTTACGTTATATACATGTCAACAAAAGCGTTACAGCTATTGAAGTATGCCTCTAACTGTTTTACCGATTGTTTCTTGTTGGATATAGAAATAAATCCGTATGACATTGTTCAAAATATACTATAGGGTGATTACTGTTCTTGCATAAATAACGATATTCACTACAAGGATATATTTATTCAGTCAATTATTTATTGATTTTATTTAATAATTATGGATTCCACGTAGTAACGGTTGAAACAATTAATTTGATACAAATTATTCGAAATTCCATAAAAAGTCCTAAAAATAATCACTATTTTAATAAGTTGGTTCACCTACTCATCCAAGCTTTCATATTAGAAGATAATGAATGTTTTGGTACTTTAAATACAAAAAGAATGATGTTTTTGTATCATTACTGTTAACTGCAACCATTAGCAGTGTAGTGGAACACTTGAAAATCCTTCCCAGTACTTTATTTTATATAATTTTCTCTCTAAATTTCATGATAAATAATATCAGGGACATTGAGGTGAAACGTTATCTTTACCGATAACATTTCGGATACCAAAATAACATTTCTCATATTTAATCTTCTGGTGGAATAGACAAGTCTATTCTGATATGAAATTATTTGAGGAAATTTCAAATATTTCCTTTTGGTGAATTAGACTACAAGGCTATTCGGACCACAAATCAATAATTGTAGTTCCGGATGTTAACTTCAGCGCGAAATTTAAAATAAGTTGAGTTTACATAAATATTATAGGAGAGGGTTCCGGTCTTCTTTCTATCATTTGCCTCGAAAGTGAGAACTTCAAATAGGAGCTGTGCAGTAGTTAAAAATAGTAAACTTTTCTTAAAAACACGCGTCTGCAAACTAGCTAAGCTTTACTAGGATTACTGGTATGTTATACAGTTTCATTTTAATTTAGTAGCTTTGTAGATGTTTATTGATTGAAATAATAATGTAATGCTGTAACGTTAATTTCGTTCACTTTACTTCCCTCTATTATCGTATGGGCGGCGAATAGCCAGTCCTTTCTTATACCCAACACCGAGAAATGTTTCAAGGCTGAATATATTTGCTGTGGACGAGAGTCGAAATTAACTTTTCTATGCGGGCCCATTCAAGTCCGTCTATAGTGAAAATAGTCATTTCTATTTTGAGATTCCCACTTCGACCTCGTGTCTCTTCTTCTACCAATTATAAATTAAATATGAATCAAGAATTCACTACTGAAATGTAAATTCCTTTCCTGGTCAAAGCGTATGAGCGTGACATGAACATGAGACGTAAGTATATTATCTTTCACATGATTTCGTGTATTTAAACAAGTGGCAAAATGGTTTCATTCTTCTTTCCTGTGAACATGTGCTATTGAAGCCTTTCTAGCTTATCGTATCTTATCTCTAAGAAGTGCATTCATCTGAGTGCACTTTTTTTTTACCTGGACCAAACCTTTACCTGGGACACTTTACCTGGACCAGCACTTTACCTGGACCCAGAAACTTGACCTGGACCCAGAAACTTCACATGGACCCAGAAACCTGAAACCAGAACTTTACATGGAATTTCAACAAGGACTCTATCTGTCAAGGTCTTTATCTGGAACCAGGACTCTATCACTCTAGGAAAGTAACATCCAAATATTTCATCGCTTCTTCAACTCTTCAACATAGAACAACCCAATGAAAACCTAGTCATTTTTTTTCCTGTTTATTGTTTTTTTTTTAAAAAGTCAATATACAACTTGTAAATTTAATAACGTTGTTCATAAAGTTTATTTTTCCTTCCAATCTTACAGGATTTGTCGTTATAATGCTGATGTGAATAACAAATAAGCTAGTATTATTCAGGGTGGGGCCCACTTACCTTTCTTAGTTTTCATAATTTACCTTCATCTAATTTCAGTACCTTAAATAAATTTCAAGTAGGATTACCCGAGAACCGGTAAGACAACTCTCTGAATTTGTACTAGTTTGGTCTCAGAATCAACACCTGAGGTGCTCTCTGAACTGAGTAGCCGTTACAATGCATAAATTATTACACAAAATGGCTACTAATTTTTTTGGGATGCCACATCATTTAAATTCTATTAACTCACATTTTACATATATTCTTCACTCATTTGCTTATAATGTTCGTCTGTAATGTAAAATTTAATTTCAGCACATTTCCTTGACATACAGTTCCTGGGCAGACATTTGCTGAGCTTACAGCTCTGGTGAGATACTAAATCAGGACTAAGAAAGTACCGGGCATATACAATTCCTGTAACAAGTTCCCCAAAGATAAGTTCTTCAATAGACAGTTCCTGTAGTAGAACGTTCCTGCAATAGACATTCCTGGTAATTTACTAGTTCCTGGAGAAACTTCCTGGAAGACACAGCTCCCAGACGTGAAGTTCCTACATTCAGTTCCTGGATGATACAGTTGAAGGAAAGTAAATTGTAAAATTGTGCAAGGCTTCACCTCTATTTAAAAACTTTGTAATTTTAGCCCATGGTCTGTTATCAGTGTAATGTTGTTCTGATTGGTTGTGTTCAATCAAATGACCTCAAACTAACTGATTTCATTGGATATCTACTAGAATCTACGTTGCCATAGATACATTTAGATTTATTTCGTTTTTGACGTTTCAAAATATCGAATATTTCAAAATGTCACGATTCTGTCATAATACTGAAGAGAATATTAAATAATTTCAATTAAAATAGTGCTAATTAATTTTCGAAAAAAAATTTAATTCACTTATTTGTTAAATAAAATATCATCCACTTCACAGCAATGTATGTAAAGACTTCATGGTTGCTATTGTCCGTTCAGCCGCAACCTTTTTGCAGCCAGGTGTAAACAGGTATTACTTAGCTATATTTATACGTTCATGACGTACATTGATCTTTTTAATATCAAATTGAAGCTTATTTTTTTCTCAGCATGGTGATGTAAAGCTGCCTATGAAAAAGTGACCGCAAATAGGAGATATCAGCTATTAAAGATGCCAAGTGTAAAAAATAAATTGAGAGAGAGTGAGTGCGCAAGGCCACTTGCCAGACGGGGATAGCGAGTACCGCCTGTATAAGTTTTTGAAGGTATTGCTTAAAAAATTCCGAATACCTGAAAAAATCTACCAGTGCCTGCAAAATGTAATACCTTAAAGAATTATTAGATGGAACTTGGTTGTCACATTTTTTTAGGATAATTTTGAAAAATACATTATTTTTTTACGCAGAGAGGACTAAAGGTTGGATAACAGTATAAAAAACAAAGAAGATAATATGTTGCTCCAACTTTCAGGTCTTGCCTATGAGGTAGTGATATATTTATACATACGTATATATTTATATAGTAAATATAACCTTAATAATTGTTAAGTTCAATGAAAAATTTACCTACAATGATGATAATTATCCGTTGCTTCCAATGTTGAGATTAATTTTTTTTTGACGAAACATTAAATTTAACCAACACTTTCGGAAAGATGAATCTTTAAAGTAAAGTAGATTCTTCGATTTTGTACACAAGAAGCACTTTTTCATATTTAAAAATTTTAACTTTACTTTAAAACTGAAATCGACGTCTGGCAAGTGGCGTTGCGCGCTCACACCCTCTCACTTTATTTTTTAAACTTAGCTGGCATCTCCTCTTTGCGGTCACGTTTTCATAGGCAGCTTTTTAACACCATGATCAGAAAAAATTAGGCTTCAATTTGATATTAAAAAGATCAATATACGTCATGAACGTATAGATATAACAAAGTAATACCTTTTAAAGGTTGGGTCGCCAATGTAAAGTTGGCGATTTAAAGGTGTGGATAGGCCTCTTAATTGGTGGTGTAGCCGGTCACTCGGAGGGTCATCTTAAGGGAATAAAACGACTACTTCTGTCACTGGGATACGTTCTATTTTTACATTACACTACTTAACATTATATATATATATATATATATACAGTACCTAGCCATATAACATACTGATGATTACTGATGATTAATTCATCTTAGATAGATTATTGACTGATGTCTCAATACTAATAATGATTATGATTATAATTATGATATGATTCCTAATGCGTTGTCGCTTATATATTTATACGTCAAGTTCACCATAAGTAAATATTAAATAATACTGTTTATGTTTATTTCACGCTCTGAACTTGACTTCGTACCTGTCGACCTTCTTACTCTTTATTTATGTAATATTTAAATAACGTTCTAATGATTTATTGAAATTAGTTTCAAGGGAATTTAATTCTTATTTAAATATTATTGTTATATTACACACAACCGCAACATTCTAGGGATATTGCCTTATATTGTAAAATTTTCGGCAAATTAATTTTTTTATTGTTTTATTGTAAATAGTATGATATACAATTACTGTTAATAACCCAGTTTAGTAGTTACTCTGTGTAAAAATTACATTATAATACTTTTATTTATGCAAAAAAGTAAAATAATAATATTCTGTAATTAAAAAGAATGAAATTTTTGCGCTCAATTTCCAAAAAAAAAACACTTGATTTTAGTAATTCGTATTTCCTCCTCGAGCATTCAGAACAGCGCGACATCTGCGTGGCATACTAAAAATTAAGTTGTCTATGTCTGCTTGAGGAATAGCATTCCAGGCGTCCGTGAGAGCTAAAAATAGAGTTTGTGGATTATTCCCAGGTCTACCCATATGTAGTACTTCTCGCTGGAGCATATCCCATACATGTTATATGGGATTGATATCCGTGGACTGCGTCGGCCATTGCAAAACATCAATACCGTGCTCATCTAAGAAGTCCATTGCGAGTCTGGAAGTATGCGGACGAGCATTATCGTGCATAAACAAAAAGCCAGGACCTACAGCTGCTGCATATGGAATGACAATTGGTTACAGGATGGTATCACGGTACGACATACCCATCATAAAACCGTCCAGTAAAATGAGATCAGTTCTTCCGCCAACAGTAATACCTTCCCAAACCATGATTGTACCGCCTTGGTAAGAATGAACTTCCTGGGCAAATGCTTCCTGGCACGTAGGTTGCTCTCATGCAATCTACGACGCACTGTATCAGCCGACACTTCGACTTAGTGAACCTCTTGGAGTCTAATTTGAAGCTCAGGAGCAGTAACATTTCGATTTCTTCTAGCAGTCAACTGCAAAAAACGGTCTTGTCTCGGGGTAGTGATTCGACCACGACCCCTATGTATTTCCGCTACATCATCTGCTTCGCGATATCGGCGATGTAACCGTGAAATAACGCTTTGGGTTGTACCAATTTGTCTAGCAACGTCTACTTGGCATATCCCAGCTTCAAGCAGACCTATAGCCCGCATCATTTCATCACGAGTTAAATGCCTTCTTTCCATGATTGCTAACACCATATACAACTGTCACAAACTGTAAACTCCACTGACACCAACAATTAGTAACTAGAAATCCGTGATCAATACTAACAAAGCAACTGTTCATTACACATCACATACAAAAGAAAACACAAAAAAATATAGTGATAACGAAAAATATCAGAAAAAAGTGAAAAATAATATAAAGTACACAGTGGTGTATTTTCATTTCTATTTCGAGGTACAATAATTGATTTTTTTACATTTTCTCCGACTTTAGCTACAATATCCCTAGATTTTGCGGTTGTGTGTATTATATTGGGCCATAAGACATCACACCTTCACCTTTTACAAAAAGAATAAATTCCGTTGAACTTCCTTTCCCCCTAATGTAATGAATTTACAAAACTGTAATGATTACGAATAATGTCCTTAGCCTAAAGTTACATATATTTATAAATTAATGAATGTCTATTGTCTTTCGTAATTGCTTACGATAACTTAATTGTTTGTCGTGTTTGTTATTCACTTCATTTACTTTCACTAATGTTTATCGTGTTTGTTATTTAGAATTTGTTTACTATCACTAATTTTTTGTAAACTTAATCACTCTCATTGATCTTCATAATTTTACAATTTTAATTTAATTTACAGTAAAGGTGTAGTCTGTTTTTGTGTATTTCTTCTATCAAACCTGATTCTAATTTGACTTTACAGTTAACCTCACTCACCTCTGTGACTGTAAATAGACCTATATATTGAGAATCGAATTTGGTTCTATTTTCCCTTTTTACTAAAACTGAATCCTCTATTTTAAACTCAACTGGATTAGCTACCTTTTTATTTTGGCTTTGTCTACTCAGTTTATATTTGACTAAATATTTATCTCTTCTCTGATGAGCTACCTGAAGTTTATATTTTAACTCATTCTGATATTCACCGATATTATAGCATGGATCGATTTCATTCGTGAGATTCTTGGGTAGGTTAACGCGTCTTCCATACAATAATTCAAATGGCGTATATCCATGATAAGAGTTTGGAGTCGTATTGTAACAATAAGCAAATAATTTGCACAATTCATCCCAGTCATCCTTGCTTTCATTATGAAATGTCAAACATACTCATTAGGCGTTCTATGTAATTTCTCACAACCTCCTATAGATTGATGATGATACGCTGTTGGGCCAAAAGGCATCACAACCTGTGTACACCTGCCTATAGGTTGCGGCCGAACGGGCAACAGCATCCATGACTTTTCAAAGTCTTTACAAACATTGGAGTGAAGTGGATGATATTTTATTTAACAAATAAGTAAATGAAATTTTTTTTCGAAAATTAATTAGCATTATTTTAATTAAAATTATTTGCGGGCACTTTTTGATTGGCACCTTGCTAGAAGTGTATTCCTCTATTCATAAAAATATGTAAAAATTCAGTTTAATTAACCCCATGATGGACGTACTGATGTTGTAGCCGGATCTTAGACTATCTGTTTAATAATATTGTAGACTTTACTTAGTTTCATCCTTGGAAAACAAGGAAACAACACATTCACGGGATTTTCTTTTTAATAAATATCCCGTAATAATAATTAAATAGTTCACTGCAAATACAGTCCAGCCCGTATGGTATTAACTCCGCTCGATTGGAACTTCCAAGATGCTGAAAAAGAGTAGAAAAGAGTAGGAGCTGAGCTGAGCTTAGTTAGAGTGAACCTACTACCATTGACTATGTTTTCTTTTTTTTTTTATTTATTTTACATTTTTCAAATTATCTAAAATCTTATTCAATTTCGTTGAAATATCTAGCGATTTTCAATCTACCAAAAATAAAGAATAAAGCCACTACATACATTACTTTAAATCCTATGCAAAAATTTTCTTTTATCGAAAATTGTTTACATAACATCGAGGTCTCAATTGCATATAGACCAGGTTGACTAAATTGTGTCCGTAAAAAAATTTCCCCTTCAACCTTTAAAAACTTCCTATTCGATTTTAATTTAAAACATCGTTCAATTTTCCAGTATTTACCTATTTCTTTTTTTCATATCTACAGTAAACATTGGCTATCAATTGCAGTTGAAAAAAGTTATACGTTTGAAGATTGAAGTGTAAATTGGATAAATCGTTTTATTTCACAAGGTGGAAAAATGCTGTCAAAACAATTTACGCTTCAATTTTTAAGTTTTTATACTCATGTTGACGTAGGAAACAACAAAAAATTATAAAAATGTAGGCGGAAGGAATGTGATGTAGTGATAAAATTTTCATTTTCATATACAGGGTAATTGATTAGTTTGATAAAGCTCAGTAAGTCTGTCATCATGAAAGATACCAAAAAAGTTGATTATAAAAATTTTAGGCACCTTTAAGCTTCATATTTCGAAATTACTTACAATGTCAGAAAGTGTTCCATAACTCGGTGCCAGATCAAAGTTAGGCTTTTTAAATAAATCACTCTATATTTTACTTTAACCCGTAACTACAGACGACACGTCTGTGAGACACCTCTGCCCTTGAATTGTTCAAGTACCCTCCTCCCCGAGTAGCTACTTGGATGCGACGCTATTATGTACCTTCGACGGGTTCAATGTTCAGTAATAAACCGTCCGTGTTTGTATGTGGTTGATTGGTGCGGTTTTGAATTTTTCACGAGCGATTTTATGTTGGCTGGTGTCTGTGAGACGTAAGGTCTGTGTAAGTGTGATTTTGTTTTTGTTAGGTTCTCGATATGGGTGACAACAATCTACCTAGTCCTTCAAAAAGGGTGAGGTATTTCGACCCAGATTTCGAAGAAACTCTTTTAAAATGGGCCGAAAAGGATTATTCCTACTATTCTGCTGATGAGGACGACGACGTAGCTGATGGCGACTTTATTTTTAGCGAGCACGACAGTGAAAGTGAATTTGTGATGGAAGATAACGGCAACAACGATATTGCATCTGAATTAGATTCGTCAAATTCATCTGGTGAGGGAAATTCAAGCGAGAATGATAATACATCAAGATATTATTACGGGAAAAATTCTTCAAGTGGTCTTCCAATCCTGCTTTTGTAAAAAATACAAGAACCTTGAAACACAATATTGTCTTGAAATGCCCAGGACTAAAAATTAACACTGCGGCAGCTTCCGATGCTATAACTACGGGGAATATGTTGTTCACTAATGGCATTTTGGACATTATCTTGCAGTAGACAAACGCAAGTTTAGCGAAATTCAGGACAAAATTCAAGAAAAATACTAGCGATCTTCGCGATATCGATATTATAGAATTGCAAAGTTTCCTAGGAGCTCTTCTAATGACTTCAATTTTTAGATCCAACGATGAATATATTAGATCCATATTTGCTACCGACGGTACTGTAGGGACATTTTCCGCTGCATAACCAATTCAAATCGATTTTCAATGATTTTTTGCTTGTATCCGGTTTGATGATAAGAAGACCCGCGCTGAACGAAGCCAAAGTAGCTGCCATTTCTGAGATTTTCAATATTTTTATTAAAAATGGCCAATGTGTATATTCAATTGGTACTGGTGCATGTATTGATGTCTTTTCGAGGACGCTGTAAATTTAAGATATACATGCCAAACAAGCCATGGATGGAAAGTCATGGCGTTAACTGATGCCAGAACAGGATATCTTTTAAATGCGTATGTGTATACTGGTAAAGACAGTGATGGATACACTCTGTCTGACGAGGAAAAAAATATTCCAAACCAACCCAATCAATTATCCGCCTTGCAAAACCGTTGTTTGGCACAAATAGAAATATAACGGCAGATAACTAGTTCTCCTCGATAGAAGCAGTAACTCTACTAAGAACTAAGAAATTGACCTACGTGGGAACCATAGAGGCTATACAAGGAGATCGAACTCATACGGGAAAATTGACAAAAAGTGTCCTCAAAATCATCTATCTAAGCAGTTTGTTTTTTAACCGCGGCGTCGCGCATTGTACCTAAGATACCATTTTAAAACTGTCACGACAATAACATTACTTTTTATTTTTTACCAATTTGACAGTAGGCAATTATGTGAATTACAAAAACTAGAAAATTAAAATTGTTAAAAATTGATAATGTTGTTGAAATTTATTGCAATGGTGGTTGGTAGTGCAGATTATTTAAAAGGAAGACGTGAATTGAATTTAATTTAAGTAAACCAGAGTTTTTTCAGTTACCAAAAATAATAAGAAATATTCAAAGATAAATAAAGTAGGAAATGAAATATTTATTATGATAGACTTATATTATATAGCTTCTCTGTCTGAAGTCTAGAAAAAGCACAATTGCATACAAAATACTTTACTTTTGCTGATGACATTATTATGTTCTATACAAGTACAATTCAAGAGAACTGGAAGGAAAAAGGTGAACAAAGATTTGAAGAAAAACCAGAGATGGTTGATAAGGAGTAAGCTGTAATACTAATTTGAAAATATTACTGGCATGTTCTTTTTACAAAAAAATATGAATTCAGTTGATAGTCAGATAAAAATAGGAAATGAAAATATAAATAAGGTGAGAACATACATTGAAGCAAATATATACATCAAATAGAATAAAATTTATGTTTGCCAATTATTGGTGCACTAAAACCATAAGACATTGAAACTAATCGGTGACACTTATTTCTTACAAATCTTCAGCTACCTAATTCCAGTGTGGCACACTTGTGGTATAACATTCATAGATAAAACACAAAGGATTCAAAATAGTGTAGAGAATGTTTTGTGCAAGTTCAGTTACAGAACGTCCACAGTTATATATTTTATGTACGTACTTATGTATTTTACTAATTGTGACTTTCCACTGTGTTTGCTTCATTCGGGAATAAACTTTTGTAGATTGCAATTTTTGTATTTTTAACGTACTTGAAAAAATTATTTTCATGTATGATACGGAATTATTTAAATATATTTTAAATTGAAAATCTGTGCATGAACTAATGTCATTAGTAAGTTGTACTTATTGATTGAAAATATATTGTATTTTTCATTGTTATTGAACAGATTGAAGATAATACATTGAGTTTTAAGACTTTGGGCTTCATCCTGTACATGTTAAACCATTTCAGTATTCTGTTATAAGTTTTTGTAGCTTATTCAATGTTATTTTGAGATTATTATTATTATATACTGCAATATGTATGCAAATTTAAATGTTCTGTTGCTAAATCATAGTTGTAACAAGATAGATAGATTGTAGAGCAAATAGGACAGTGAGGAACACTGGATGGAGAAGTCCTTAAATGTTTGGAATAAAACTGTAATTTACTTTTACTTGTGGTGTTCTATCACTAAGGTAGTTTTCAAGATTAATAGCAAGTATTTAGAACACATCATTTCATATAGTTTGTAGAACATACCACAGTTCCAAACACCATCAAACACTTCAGTAATGCCTAGAAAAATAGCAGCACTATGTTTTCATCATAGACTAGAGGTTTGTATATTTGATGTCAGGTTCGATAGTGAATGCATAGTTGAGCATCTGGTATCAAGATATAGATGTATTTTCTGATATCCTTCAGTTAAAATTTTTTGCAAGAGTAGCCAAATTTTACTCGTAATCCTATAAAGCCTATTGGTAAATTGAGCAGTAAATATGAAGCATTCTAATTACCTTAATTTAACTTCAACAGTTCACTTATTACTCATAGTACCTAAGCTGGATGAGTATAACAGGCCATAGGATAGGTAGGAATCAAGTTGGAGACAAAATACTGATTGTATCTTTGAACAATGTTTAAAGATCGAAGGATTGTACACTTTATATTTAGGTAAAGGAAGTTACATAGTGTGTAGTAAATTACTTCTCGTGCAACCCATATTCAATATTTTCATAATTTCTTCTTGTAAAGGCTTGACCAGTTTGGAAGCAATCATCTTTTCGTTCATTTCATGGAAAATAACCTAAAATATTAGATATTATTAATTCTGTAATTGTATTATTTCTTCTTATTAATAGGACCAAATTTGTGTGCTATTAGAGCTTACGACTACTGGATGTTTATCTATACATACCTTCTGTTTTCAAACTGTATTTCTTCTAGTTGCAATTCTTAATTATTCGAAGGCCATTTAATATAGTACATTTGAAGTGGCACATTTCCTCCAAGCATTTCAAGTGATTTTTCCTTTTTTTTCCACCGTTTTTTCATATTTTTGTGTAGCTAATATTTTTTTACTATTTAGGAAGCCAGATTCTGAAAAACTTTATACATAAGTATTGTAAACATGTCTCTTTATTCATCTTCAATTCATTTTTTATAATTGGGCAATCCAATTGTGAACTTGGTTCTAGAATATACTTACTTGCACGTAGAGTGTCTTCATTATTCTTCTTTTACCACCAAACGATTACAATTTTCGATATTTTAGAAAACGAGGACAAAAAACGGATTTCAATATTTTCCATTTCTGTGACCTAACCTCACTTACCTCACACGTGACCAGCGGACTGTCAAAGAAGCTAGCAACCAATAAAACATCATGAAATCGAGTTTTATGATTGGCTGTCGTCAGATTTTTTGGTACCGTAGCATATGTGGCGCCCTCTATAATGACCAGAAATTGGAATACATGGAGTTCGATCTCCTTATCTAGCCTCCATGGTGGGAACATTGAAAAAAAAACAAGAGGGAGATACCAGTCGAATATAGAGAGGTTGGCTCTTCCATATATGGGACCAAAACACCCTTTTTGGGGGCCGGAACCCTTTTGCGGTATCAGGTTAGACAAGCAAAGATTCTTCTGGGTGATGAGATCAGATGAATACATAAGTCAAAGTAAAACTACACTAAGAGTTTTAACAGGGATCCTAACGGGATATTGTCGCCTGAATGGACACCTGAAAAAGGTCAAAATAGTGGAGGAGGAAGAATGTAGATTCTGTGGCATGGAAGAAGAAACCTCCATCCACATACTTGCGAGTTGCATGGCAACTCAAAATCCTAGGGCTCAACACCTAGGAGATTACTGGATGAAAGAGGGACAATGACCTAAGTTAAAGCCTGCAGATATCCTAGAATTCCACCGGTAAATAGGAATAAAGGAGCTACTAGTCTCTGAGACGTTCCTCAGGAACTAAGTAAAAGTAAGGGGACACAATAGATCTTTCAGGTCTCAGTGAATGTTATCCCAATATACATACATACAAACTCATGGATACTATGATTCACACATTATTTTGATTGAGAAATAATCATATTTAACATTCCTACTAGACTTTAATACTAAAAGAATGTTTCACAACTTTTTTCAATCCTGACCTTCAAAAAGATGTCAAATCAAATAATGAATATACTACAAGGAACGTACAGAAATATATGCTTCCCCAGCTTTCACTCATATATTTCTATCATTGCAATGCCGGCGTATATATTTGACATTTAGGCACTTGAAATGTTTTCATATTTACTTTTATGACTTGATATTATTGAAAGACTTGTTTCATGTCATAAAGGGAGTTTTCCTTTCCTCAAGCAATAAGGAATATATAATAATATATAATAAAACTGTCAAGCCATAAAACTATATTCGACATAAGAATTCGCTGACAAAACAGCACTTCATGCCAGTTTTTATATAAATTATGTCGACTACATTAGGAGTTAACGTCAAATTTGCTATGGAGTTTTGTTTATTATACAGGGTGTTCCAGGGCTCAAATAGTAAACATTACTTATGAGAAAAACTAAAAGTAAGAACTAGAAATATTAAAATTGTTAAAAATTAAAAACGGGAAGGTTGTACGTTTTTAAAAATTATAGCAATAGTGGTTGGTAGTGCAGCTTATTCAAAACGAACACATGAATTTAATTTAATTAAAGGAAACCTGAGTTAGGATTGCTTATATATCGCTGGACCATTTCCAACGACAGAAAATTGTGGTGGATATGCGATGAATGAAGAAGACCAGGACAACGGCGTTGCATCCACAGTTAGATGAAATGGTCGAGATAATGAACAGGACCATAGGAAAATACCCATGTACACACACTAGTTTCCAGCCACCAGAGAGGTTGGGACCAGTATCTTCCCCTATTTGCATTGGCTTATCAATCTGCCATTCACAGGTCAAACAAATGCGAAAATCATATTCGGACGCGAAATGAGGCTTCGTTGTGACCTGGAATTTGGTTGTCGACCTGGAGAACATCTAGCAGAAGATTACGTGATTCAGATGAGAAAAAGGTTGGACGATGTGCACGTATTTGTTCGAACGAATCTTCAAGTTGTCAGCAACAGAATGAGAAAACGGCACGATATGCAGGCCACAGAAGGCAGTCTCAAAGAAGGGGACAAAGTATGGTTACAAGACCCGACGAGGAGAAAAGGCTTTTCTCAAAAGCTACAAAAATATTGGAAGGGTCCATACTCAATCAAGAAGAGGATCAATGACGTCATCTATCGGATAAGCAAGATCCCCAATGAAAAACCGAAAGTAGTCCACCAAAACTGGGAAGATCCTGACCCTGTCTTCGAAGAATGTATGGGCCATATGGAGGTACCAGTAAAGCTAGATTTGGAGTCACTTCAGAACAACGACAAGATTTGTTCACGTTTTTGGAAGATTATTCACTGGCACACAACATCAAAAACGCTCGAGGTTTGGCAACCGTCTCCCGAAAGAAGTTTGGGCAACTAGAAAAACTTGAAGAACAGATTCCACCCCCTGGCAAGACACTGAGACTCAAACAGAATTCACGGTACGTCTTCTACCTGGTAACAAAGAACGAATTTCAAGATCGATCCAATGTGTGGGAAGCGATTCGAAGCCTTCGAGACCATGTGCTGGAGTCCAACGTGAAGAAACTAGCAATGCCCAAGATAGAGAGCAACCAGTTGGGCTGGCGAGTCATCAGGAATATGGCGAGTGTGATCTTCGAAGATACCAGTGTCCACATATTAATCTGCAGCTGTACCCCCCGTTATTAATAATCGATGAAGACAGTGCCCTGTTATTTCCATAGGACCGGAAACTGTAGAAATTTATCCAGTTGCTGATTTAAACATCCAGTCCCGGCAACACAAAAGTTCCAGGAGGAACTTCCTATTAAGGAGGGGGCAATGTTACGAAGTCATTTACTGGAAGCCGGACCTGTCACTAAACTATACATTTTGGCGAATGCGAAGCGTCTGATCTCGAACTGATGTCCTCTAGAGTCTTCTTGTACGGCAGTGTTTGCGCATACGCGGAGCGTGGTAAATTCGAGAATTAAAAAAGAATATATATACGCGAGTTTTTGAGTTAGTCAGACAGTTAGTACAGAGTTAGTTCACAGACAGTTCACAGTAATTTAGTAAGAGAATGAAATAGTGAATTATTTAAGATAAATAGTGTAATATTCAAGTGATAAAAATAAGTTAGAACTATTATACCTAGTGTAAATGAATTAATGGACATTAAGTAAAGTGTCTATATAAATTTAGTTTAATACAGAGTGTAAGTGTTTCTATACATAAATTATTAGTAATTAGCCATAGTAGTGTGTATAATTTTATCCCACCCGTGAAAACTATTTAAATAAATGAGAAAAACATTACAGTATTTTTCATTGTTGTCAACAGATTAATATGCATTCAGTTTTAAGACTTTGGGTTTCAACCTACACATGTTAAACCATTTCACTATTCTGTTATAAGTTTTTGTAGCTCATTTACTGTTATTTTGAGATTATTATGAATGATCAAAGTGATAGACTTTGCTTAACCATCCTTTGCCGTTACGTCATAATCGGTGACGTATTCTGCTGTTTTACGATTATCTTATATTGGTTGAATGTTATTTTACACTTAACCTCAAAATTATAATCAATGACATATGTGAATAATTGTTTTCAATGATGCATGTTAAGGTGTGTTTTTTTATGACAAGTGAACTGTCAAAATTAACAAATAAAATTTACGTCGACATTAGTTAAGAAATACGTTAATGACGTCATAATTCCGTCTCATTCATTTCATGAGAGCAAGATAAAGTGTGACAATGTAAGACGTAACGGTAAAGGATGGTTAAACAAAGTATATCATTCACATACTGCAATATGTATGTTTACAAATAGATCGTTACCAAGTGACGTCATCCCGCGCCATGTTGTCAGCTGATCACGGACAACCTTCAGAAAGATGGACGGAAATAGCATTTTTTACTGAATTAAATATAAGTCGAAAATAAAAGTTAATTGATTTTGGTAAATTTGTGTACTAGTGTGTATTAGTTGGATATCATAATAATTTAAAAGTGTAAAAATTCAAAAATTGTTATGAGTTTTCGATTTGAGGTTATATTATAATTTAGTGTGGAGGTTGTCCGGTGACAGAAATTCGTCACAATGACGTACTTGGAAAAGGTAAATTTAAATGTTCTGCATGGTGCTAAATCATAGTTGTAACAGCACATATAGATTGTAGAGAAAATGGGACAGTGGGGAGTCCTGGAGGAATCCTTGTTGAGGTATAAATGTTCGGCGTAAAAGTGAAATTCACTTTTACTTGTGGTTCTCTATCATATCATTTCTCTGTTTCCTAACCCCACTTACCTCACATACTGTCAAATGAACTTTTAACCAATAAAAAACCATGAACTGAAAGTGTATGCAAGGCTTATGATTGGCTGTTATTGTTCTGCAGTCAGATGTTTTTGGTATTGGATTTAAACTGACGCCGTAGAGGGCACCATGATCAGAAATTGGAATCTCCGATCTCTTTATATAGTCTCCATATTTTAATAGTTGAAACGTTTTTAGATTCTTAATTCCTAGATAGAACACGAAATTTCCAAAAATGAATATAGGCGAAAAATGATTCGTAGTGTTACAATGAGATATAATTCGAAAGTTCGCCTGATGGATATCACTTGACTAGTTAATGAATCTATCTCAATTTAATCTTGCACCATACATTTAGAATGCGCGTGTTCGAATTATTTTGGGTAATAGGTATATCTACAGAAAATAAATATCGAAACAACGTTAATAAAATGTCTGGAACAGCGACCTAATCTCTTTATTTTAGTGTTTTGCGTTCGACTTTATACATGCTGTTCCATTTTATGTGTAAATAAAAATATAGGGCAGTTGGATTGAATATAAATCTACCAGCAAACATCAATATTTATTGTTCTAAGGGAATCATGAATTCGGGGGAAAATGCAAGAATCCTTGACTTGATTATTAAAATTAAACTGTTTGATCTCGACAGCGAAAGTTGTGTATATAGAGAGAGAAAGGTTCGATTCAAGGTCTTTTCAGCGATTTATTCCAAGGATTGAGCAATAGAAATGGTGCAGTCGTCTAAGAAACAAATGCAATGAAGTAGATACCAAATATACACCAAAAGTAAGAAGGGTAACACACTCTTTGTTGAAGACATAATGGAAAAACTGTCTTCAGTACCGTTATTAGGCAATCCAGATCACGTTACCTAATATGGCCGTCCAGGTCAAACAATTTAGGCAGCTGGTCAGTTTTGTATTGCCTATTCAATCGTAAGCAGTGTTCAATAATGTTTTCGTCGATTTTATATAATGTATACGCTGTGGTTTGACTTTTTGTTTCTTTAAAAACCTTCATTTGATTTCAACCAAATTTGAGAAATGGATGAAGTAGATATGGATATGAATAGCTTTGATATTTTCACACAGTCTTTGCACCAAAGAGCAGATGAAGGCTTACAAAAGTTTAACTGCCTACAAATATTTTTAATTTAGCTCTGTGCTGAAAGTGGGATCTACTTTAGACAATGGAGATGTTGTTTTAGTAGGCTAATACTTTAGTTTATTATTCTGAATGTTATATTAGCAATATCCTATATATGAAAAAAAGTACCTGAGGAACCCTAAAAAATGTAGAGGAACTTTCCATGGAAAAGCTCTTTTTTGTAATGATGTTGATGATGGTAGACCAATGATATTGTGTGATCAAGTAAATGAATCTGTTTTTATTGCGTAAATTCAAAAACTGTTCCCTGCGACTCATGGTATCGCAGTGTGTTTGGAAGAAGTTCAATTTTTTTTGGAGTGTTATTAAAATGAATAAAAATTAATTTTGAATTTTTGTGATCCAAAAGACGTTAATACATATAATAATAGCCTATTTGAATTATTCATGTAATAATAATGATGGAATTACTTTGTTTTATTTTCTCATTTTATTGTTTAAGTTTTTAGATCACTTTGTTCATTAAATTATAGAAATTTTTCTTGACAATAAGGCTAGCTTATTTAAATACAAAGAGATATAGTAAACTAAACTAAACTAACAAAAAATGAATGTTTTTATGTAGGCAAAACTTAACCAAAAATTGTTCCAAAATCCACATGCAACAGAAAAGTTTCATGAAACTAAATTTTTGATTGTTTATTATTATTATCAAGACACAAGACAATCCTTAACCCGAGAACGGTCGCGCGTCGGTCTTTTGGACCGACGATTATTTGGTTCTGCTTTGTCATTGGTATACGAGTTTCTATGCGCACCCCCACTACAGTACCTTCTAGATTTACCATAAGCAAGATTCCATTGGTCAGTCGAGCTATTTAGACCCTGTAGCAGAGACAACCAAGAGACGGCCAAGTACATGAGCATTATTGTTTGATTGACCAATAAAATAGTCCTGCTACCTCTATCCTTGTTCAACTTATAAGTTTAGGACATATCACATCTTTGTCTTATCTTCGCAAAGTAAGCGCAGATAGCAGTAGGAGTGTGGCATTTTTGACATAACGGCAAACCTTGAAGTTTGTTTGATGTACTAAGCGGTGAACGTGACGTACCAAAGTCTTCAGCCGCCATTATTGTTTTGATGTGTTTGCTTAACTTTGTTTTGTTTTACTAAATCTAGTATATAATTGTACCATCGGTAGCGTGGCCTTTTATTTTTATATAACTTTCTTTGTATTGCTACATAATATAAATGTATAATGGCTGGTGCATATGAAAAAGACGTCGAACAGCTTCGAAGACTCTACGAAGAAGTCTCTTCAGATGAGAAGCCAATTGTAGGCGGAGAAATTGATCCTGAGTTTGATCAAGAAGATGATATACTTGAATAAAGTCCTCATTCAACTGACACAGAACAATCATCGGTTGACCTCAACCCCGACAACCAGCACAATTACAAATCGTTGAAGGGAGCTGCGCCTACTATTCTATGGTGGGTAAAAGGAAGGAGCACCATCTGAATGTATTGAAAAGGTTCCATCGAAAGGGAGAAAATTAAGGTGGCGCCATAGTAGCAAGTGGAAATATTTTAAAAACATCGCCATGAATTATTAGAGTAAGATACAGAATTAAAAAAGGAAAGAAATACTTCCGGTTTATTACAGCGCGTTTTTTTAAATTATTATATCATAGACAAACATACATATGAAATATAATTCTAAATTCACATTCACATGCTACATTCACATCATTTCCATTAGCTACACGAGCGCCATTTCGGTGACACTTGCTGTTTACAGGTGGACACTTTTTCAACTTGTCCCCCATACAAGATGGCGCTCCTTCCTTCTACCCTCCATATACTATTCAACAAAAAAAAGCCGCAAAACCAAAACAAAATGCAATGAGTGTGACATATATATTTGCAGAGAACACACTGTGACAAAATGCGTTCATTGTGCAGGAAATGATAGTATGCAGCAAGAATAGTACCTTCCTACTAGGTGTTGTTATAAGTTGGAATATTAATGTTTGTTTATTACTATACTCAGTTGATTAGGTGACATGTTTCATTTATTATTCTTTCGAGCTGGAATATTTATTTTCATTTAGTACTAGTTTTATGTATAGCATTCAATAAAATAATACCATAATGAAAACAATGTTAGTTTATGTTGTAAAACTTTTTTCCATCACGAAAACAGCCGTTGGTCTAAAAGACCGAGGCGCAACCGATAGCGTTAATTTTAAGAGTGCGACCAATCTCGGGTTAAAGCCAAATCAAATCACCTTTCTCCAAAATAAACTCTTGTATATACAAAAAGACTGTATAAAACTTCTCTGGCATTACTAAAATGTTCGATGGACTGCAGCAGGCTGCCAAAGAAATTCCTCATAGCTTTAATTGATTGTGGCCTTCAAGAATATATAAAGTTCGAAGGACCACCGTGTTATCACGGACCATAATAAATAAAACCACTAAAAAATGTCTTTAACAATTTATGATTTAGAAAGTTTAAAACAGTACATATGGAAAAAAATAAGAATGTAATGATCACGCACAAACAAATGATTCTACATAAATATATTAGAAATAAGATAAGGTGTAATCCACCTCGCATCCAAATGACCCCCCAGGTTGGCAACACCGCGATAATGAGTCGGGCCTGGCGGTGGCCGGCAAATTGAAGTAAACGAACGTTTCCATATAAATATATAAATATTGGTTATCTTACCAGATTTAAGTTTCACTATAACTATAAATCTATTCACTATAACTATTTAATACTATTCATCTCTTATTAAAGGCTTTGAGCCATAAAATTTAGGATGGGACATAGTGACGATTCACATGGTGCCTTCTATACACTCGGACATGGAATGTGGATATTCGGTTGGTCGCTATACGGATCGACGTTCCTCGGGACGAAGGTGTCCGAGAAAAACGGCGGTTCTATACTATTGGGGTTAGATCTATTTAAATAATTTGGCGGGGTCGACGCAAATGTTAAAATGATTTTAACAAAGACCAAAACCATATTTTTGTTTGCCCTGGGTAGAGTTGACATATATCCATGCTTCTAAATACAACAATAAACAGGTCGTAGCATTTAAAAATATCAAAGTTACTACCAATCCTAAAAAAGTAGAAAATCTTACAACATTTGTAAGACATTTTTTTTTCTCACCCTGTTATTCTTAAAATAGCTTTCGTTTCAAGTAAAATAAATTAAATTATGGGTACACCCTAATATTTCAGAAATGCATTTCTCGACAATTATCTGAAATAGATAAGCAAAATATCATATTGTCACGTAGCCTTCGAGGTCACGAAAGGGGAAAGAAAGGTTTTAAGAACGATTTGGGTTTTAGTTGCTAGAAGATAACTAAAGTGTTCACTTGAGTCGGATAAATTTAAATATATAAAATATAGTGTGTATTGTGGTGCATGTCAGAAATTAAATAGGTGAGTCTACCTCACAGAGTAATTCATTTTTGCCTGTTATTTGATATTTGAATTTAAAAGATATTTTATCACATAGGGTATGTATATTTGCTAATTATTTTTAATAATAACTTTGTTTAAAGTTCTTTAATATTCAACGTTATCAAGAACATTAATTTATTGTTGCATTTCCTATTCATCCAATCCTACTGTACTGTGGAGAGTTTGTGCCACTTGCAGTTTAACTCACATACCTATATTGTATTGTGGAGAGTTTGCGCCACTTGCGGTTTGTCCATTCCTGATACAGGGTGACTTCTCACGTCACCTTTATCTCCTTCCACCCCCCTGTATTGTGGAGAGCTTGAGCCACTTGCAGTGTAACCTTATTTAGCTGTACTGTGGAGAGTTTGTGCCACTTGCAGTCTAACTCATATACCTATACTGTACTGTGGAGAGTTTGCGCCACTTGCGGTTTGTCCATTCCTGATACAGGGTGACTTCTCACGTCACCCATATCTCCTTCCACACCCCTGTATTGTGGAGAGCTTGAGCCACTTGCAGTGTAACCTTATTTAGCTGTACTGTGGAGAGTTTGTGCCACTTGCAGTGTTTTATTATTTTGCTGTACTGTGGAGAGCTTGTGCCACTTGCAGTGTTTTATTATTTTGCTGTACTGTGGAGAGTTTATGCCACTTGCAGTGTATTATTATTTTGCTGTACTGTGGAGAGTTTGTGCCACTTGCAGTGTTTTATTATTTTGCTGTACTGTGGAGAGTTTGTGCCACTTGCAGTGTATTATTATTTTGCTGTACTGTGGAGAGTTTGTGCCACTTGCAGTGTTTTATTATTTTGCTGTACTGTGGAGAGTTTGTGCCACTTGCAGTGTATTATTATTTTGCTGTAATGTGGAGAGTTTGTGCCACTTGCAGTAGTTATAATATTGTTTGTGGAGAGTTTGTGCCACATATTCCTTACATGCACTGGGGAGAGTTTGCGCCCCTTGCACCTTTCCTAATAACCCTAAATGTTTACAACTAGGCATTTATCTTTGATCAAGTAAAGTTTCAACTTTACTTTAGTACTGATATGCATAATTAATCACAATTCAAACACACTAGATGCACCTTGTATATCAATAACACTTTCATTAATTTTTGGGGATTTTAACTATACTGATATTTATTTGAATAATAATAATTATTTATGGCAAATTGAATACTCAGAGTGTTTTTCTATCTAATTCCAGGTACGTCATCTCGGTTGTTCAACCTACTTGGACCATGTCCACATGGACTGTTCAATTAAATCCAGTCATCACGTCCAGTGTCTTGTAAATAGTTAATTTCAACATTTAGATTTGTTTTATTATCTATATTATAAACAATATAATGTAAGTACACAGTAAGTAATTAAAAGTTAAATTCTAATTAAATATATCAATCTTTACAAATCACTCATTCTCCTCAAGTCAAGTTTTCCCTCATTACAATTTATCAGAAGTGGGATAGAGATGACCTGGATTTATTAATTCAATGACATAAAATTACAATGCCGAGATGACACTATTTTTTTAAATGTTATTCTAGCTTTGTGTTTTTATTATTTTATTAAATATTTATTTACCGTATTTCTTCCATAAATCACAAAAGTAATAATAAAATCAACTGAAATGGGTCCCCAACGTCGCAATAAAATACCGCTACCAATTGAAACCCAAGAGGCTTCGGGTTCGAGTGAATCTGTTACCCCAAGAAGAAACCGTATTGATTCTTTGACACCGAATGACTATTGAACGATTGACCACTGTAATGACCACTTTTCTCGAAAATACTGCCGAACGAGAACGGCCAATCAAGACGGTCCGAGGGGATGTGGTACTGTACCTGTATTTGACCTCGAGGATAGGGTGCAATCGATTTCGGTTTGGCTTCAAAAGGTCGATGAATTTCGTGATATTTTTCGATGTTTAGGGGAAGCCACTATCTATTACGCTACTACAAAGTTCCGAAGGTTGGCAATGGTTTGGTATAAGAGTTTGCTAATGTGTCAAGTCCAAGGCCCCTCAGCTTTTAAGTTTTTTTTTTGTTTTTTTTTGCGCTTGGCTGCTCTGTTTATGTGAAGAGATTAGTTGCCCTTATTATGCTTAATAATATTTCCACAATATTCTCCTCAGAGAAATCCTTCCTTGGGTACTATAGCCCTAGAATCTTATGTCTCCAATGAGTGGTATTCTCTAAGACAATTTCATATGCAGAGGCCGGGCATCTCGGGACAAGCTGTGCAGTGGTACACAGTATATTTCCGTATTTTTTGTCCATAGCTCAAACCCTACATTTTATTTTCTAAGCGTTTGTCCAAGTTCATTGAGAATTTCGATTTCTACAGGTAAATGGTTTACATTTACAGGCACATCTGCTTATTGCGACTGTTTTGGCAATAGTTCTTCTAATACGGACATTCGAAAGTTGTAAAATGTCATTTTCTAACCAGAGTACTTATTATAAAGTTTATGGGCATTGTGCAAATACAACTGGATCACATGTATTATAATTTTCTAATATCAACGTAACGTTCGACGTGCCGTTGGATAATAAGCCATCTTTTGATCACGAATGCCTTATGTCTATTCCACTATTTATTATACTTGACTTTTGCTTTTAGCTACCACTTCATTTTTTTTTATTATTCAGTAGATATGTCTAAGACGTCTCTTTTATCGGTCCACTTGCCAATCATCATATTGCAGTTATACATAGCTTTGGTCTCACCTTTTCTTAATTTTGTAGCTACAACGTTTTTGGGGATATCTTTTCGGCTTTTCTGAGAGTACCTGTACAAAAGGTATTTGATCAAGCAACTTTTTTTTTTTGCCAATGAATAACTATTATAAAAGTTGTCCATGTATAAGCTATGTCCGTTATTCAGACATTCGCGCATCAGATACATCACTATCTTTTGTGCATGATCTTTTCCGCCAGTTATATCGCTCGAGCCAGTATGTACCATCATATCTAAAATTGTTCCGTCCCCTTCTATTACCATATACAGCTTTATCCCATATTTCTGCCGCTTCTTTGGTAGATATTGCTTGAAGAAAAGTCCCCCTTTTCACAAGACCATAGATTCATCCACTGACAAGTTTTTTGTTTTTTTTGGGTAATATATTATCTTCATTTTATTAGTAAAATGATCCAGTATAGGCCTGATTTCGATCATCTGGGGACAGCTCATTGGTTTTAACTTCAGGAACATATGGGCATCTCATTATTAGCAAGTAGCGATCCCTACCCATTAAATGTGAGAAACAGCTGGAGAATAGTCTTATGTTTTTTTTTTCTCAATAGTCCTGCAAGGTAGGTAACTTTAAAGTACCTGTATGTAAGGTAAGTCCAAAAAAAAATGAACAGTTCCGATATTGTCAAATCTTGCCATAGAGAAATTCTTGAGTAGTCACTTCTCGCACTGGTACATAAAACTTGTACTGCTTAATTGTTGATTTGCGAAATAATATACCTGATTTAATAATGGATTACGTTCCCTAATGGCACGGCAAAATTTCTGGTTCATGCACGATGGTTCTCCTGTTCATTTTAGTCGAGTAGTTCGTCAATATACTCACAGTTCGTACGGGAATCGATGTATTCAAGGGCGAGGGCCAGTCAATTGGCCTGCAAGATTACTCGATTTCATTTCATGCCATTTTTGTTTTTAGGGCTACTTAAAATTGTCAGTATATGCTGCCCCAATACAAAATCGTATTTGGCTTTGGGAAATAATAAGTGTACCTTATTCTAATGTTCTGTTTTTGACCCGTATGTTCATCCTTAGCGGAACACGGTTATTTTCAAATTGCAGTATTGGTAATGGCTGGTTAAATCTAGTAGATATACCAACCCCGTTTGACTTAGGAGTGTAATCCAATGTATGTCGGGGCAGATAGCCCGGGAAGTAGTTGCTTCATCTTAGTTGCACGGTCACTGTTTTTGAAAAATATTTTTCAAAACTTAGTTGTAAAGCGTTGAATAACGTATATTCATTTTTCGATATCTAATTTATGCGCCTCTAAATTATTCAGTACTTAAATACTGATGGTTTGCGAACATCTGTTTTTACTTTTGCAGAAACTATTTTATTTTCTTCTGTAGGTTGAGTTTTATTTTGTCGAGTTTTTGACCTCGTTATAGCTAAGACGTGAAAATTATCTATGTACAAGTCTTTTAATTCATTTATGGATATCCTTGAAATACTGTCTGCATAATTTGAATTTCCTTCCATATACTGTATTTCAAAATTATATTCTTCTGTCTAGTCTAATTCTTGTGAGTCTTGAAGTGGGTTCTGTCATTGAGATAGATGTGTTTACTGCTTATGATCCGTTTTTACTATAAACTGTGAAGAACCATACAAGTAACTATTGAAGTCATTAATTCTCCAATGGATAGCTAACAATTCTTCCATAATTATAGGTTTGTTTATTTCACTTTTCTTAAAAGTTTGCGATAAATAAGATATAGGTAAATCTATACCTTCGTATTTCTAAGAATTGCATGCAGACGCGTAATTTGAAGCATCTGTAGTCAGTATAAATTGTTTACTGAAATCAGGATATTTTAATAAAGGTGGCTCTATTGATGTTGTTTTTAATATTTGGGATAATTTTTCGGAGTCTTCCGACCACTCGAATTTTACATGTTTCCTGGTTAATTTTTCGAGAGGTATGCATATTTCAGCGAAGTTCCGAATGAAACGTCTGTAATCATTACAGAATGATACGAACCTTTTAGATTCTTCCGAGTTTTTGGGCATTGGATATTGTTCAATGACTGAATATTTTACTTTATAGGGAAGTACTCCCTCACTAGACAAATTGTGCTCTAAATAAGTGTCTTCACGCCTGAAGAATTGGCAATTTTGTGGATTTAATTTTCGACACAGTAGTAAAGACAGGAGCCACAGCAGGGAATCATATGTCTACTGAAAGCTTGTATGGATAGTTTAGTTCATTGGTAAACATGTCAAAGATTTCTGAAATCCATTTTCAGTCCAGTCAAAAAAAAATAACCAGTCAGGATGGGAACAGAACTAGTAGATATCTCGGGACGAGATGCTCGCAGGATGGCCGACTGTAAGACATTTTTTTTTCTCACCCTGTTATTCTTAAAATAGCTTTCGTTTCAAGTAAAATAAATTAAATTATGGGTACACCCTAATATTTCAGAAATGCATTTCTCGACAATTATCTGAAATAGATAAGCAAAATATCATATTGTCACGTAGCCTTCGAGGTCACGAAAGGGGAAAGAAAGGTTTTAAGAACGATTTGGGTTTTAGTTGCTAGAAGATAACTAAAGTGTTCACTTGAGTCGGATAAATTTAAATATATGAAATATAGTGTGTATTGTGGTGCATGTCAGAAATTAAATAGGTGAGTCTACCTCACAGAGTAATTCATTTTTGCCTGTTATTTGATATTTGAATTTAAAAGATATTTTATCACATAGGGTATGTATATTTGCTAATTATTTTTAATAATAACTTTGTTTAAAGTTCTTTAATATTCAACGTTATCAAGAACATTAATTTATTGTTGCATTTCCTATTCATCCAATCCTACTGTACTGTGGAGAGTTTGTGCCACTTGCAGTTTAACTCACATACCTATACTGTATTGTGGAGAGTTTGCGCCACTTGCGGTTTGTCCATTCCTGATACAGGGTGACTTCTCACGTCACCTTTATCTCCTTCCACCCCCCTGTATTGTGGAGAGCTTGAGCCACTTGCAGTGTAACCTTATTTAGCTGTACTGTGGAGAGTTTGTGCCACAAGCAGTCTAACTCATATACCTATACTGTACTGTGGAGAGTTTGCGCCACTTGCGGTTTGTCCATTCCTGATACAGGGTGACTTCTCACGTCACCCATATCTCCTTCCACCCCCCTGTATTGTGGAGAGCTTGAGCCACCTGCAGTGTAACCTTATTTAGCTGTACTGTGGAGAGTTTGTGCCACTTGCAGTGTTTTATTATTTTGCTGTACTGTGGAGAGCTTGTGCCACTTGCAGTGTTTTATTATTTTGCTGTACTGTGGAGAGTTTGTGCCACTTGCAGTGTATTATTATTTTGCTGTACTGTGGAGAGTTTGTGTCACTTGCAGTGTTTTATTATTTTGCTGTACTGTGGAGAGTTTGTGCCACTTGCAGTGTATTATTATTTTGCTGTACTGTGGAGAGTTTGTGCCACTTGCAGTGTTTTATTATTTTGCTGTACTGTGGAGAGTTTGTGCCACTTGCAGTGTATTATTATTTTGCTGTAATGTGGAGAGTTTGTGCCACTTGCAGTAGTTATAATATTGTTTGTGGAGAGTTTGTGCCACATATTCCTTACATGCACTGGGGAGAGTTTGCGCCCCTTGCACCTTTCCTAATAACCCTAAATGTTTACAACTAGGCATTTATCTTTGATCAAGTAAAGTTTCAACTTTACTTTAGTACTGATATGCATAATTAATCACAATTCAAACACACTAGATGCACCATGTATATCAATAACACTTTCATTAATTTTTGGGGATTTTAACTATACTGATATTTATTTGAATAATAATAATTATTTATGGCAAATTGAATACTCAGAGTGTTTTTCTATCTAATTCCAGGTACGTCATCTCGGTTGTTCAACCTACTTGGACCATGTCCACATGGACTGTTCAATTAAATCCAGGCATCACGTCCAGTGTCTTGTAAATAGTTAATTTCAACATTTAGATTTGTTTTATTATCTATATTATAAACAATATAATGTAAGTACACAGTAAGTAATTAAAAGTTAAATTCTAATTAAATATATCAATCTTTACAAATCACTCATTCTCCTCAAGTCAAGTTTTCCCTCATTACACATTGCAAATTCCAATGTACGTAGTGTAGTTTGTCTTTTATTTTTTGAATTTTTAATTGAAAAAGCTACAGACGCATATACATTTTTAAA
The DNA here is from genome assembly GCA_947563755.1 of Lochmaea crataegi. NCBI lineage: Eukaryota > Metazoa > Arthropoda > Insecta > Coleoptera > Chrysomelidae > Lochmaea > Lochmaea crataegi. Next base: position 27,650,236 of record OX387423.1, on the reverse strand, counting down.
AAATCGGATAAACCAGTTTGTTTTAAAAAAGACAATTAAAACGTGACGCTATTTTTCCCTTTTAATTACATTCTTCACTAGAGATTGGTGTTGTATTATTTGTTTGACTGATTGATAATCGTTTTTGCATTTCATGCCTCGTTTTATATGTAGGATTTAAAATGGCAAAGTAGATTATTGCACATGGGCGTACCCAGGAAGGGGCAGGGGAGGGCAGCTGCCCCCCTGAAAATTTTATATGTTTAAGAAGAAGTTTGTCGAAATTGTGGGAGGTTTGGAAAAGCTTTCTCTGGGAGAGAATTCTTGGACAAGAATATTAGCTATTCAGTTGTTATCCGCAGTTGAGCAAACCACATTTGTAGTGTCTTTATGTAATCCAGACAAATAGAATTCGCTGCAGCAACCCGTCGCAAACAGATTCCAGTCTAAAACCTTGGACGTAATTAATTATGTAGCGCTCATTCAAACGATAACAGCAGTTACAGAACACAGGCATTTTGCCGAAAAAGGGAATGAAGAATTAATAAAATCAGCTAATGGAATTGCTAAGCCTTCGAATTCCAAAGATTATTATCCTCATTAGAGACAAGATTCGGTAAAGACCAATCACTAGAATTTGCTCTTTTATTGCTACACTTTTCTCAAATGGTAAAACTTACAGCTTACAGCTCCAAAATTGAGAAAATGTATGGACGTAGTGTCCAAATTTTATGAATTAGAATGGATCACATCAGAAGCTGATCTATGGCGCACTCTTTGGATAACTAAGCAGGAAGACTTCGAAGATTTGGAGGCAAGGAAATTAAAACAACAAGCAGAATATTCTTATCCAGAAGTGAAAACATCACTAGAAATTCACTGGCTTAGTCCACGCCTACAATTAATTATTCAGTACACTCATGTAAAAACATGGCTGAGATCAACAATGGTCCGAGACAGGTTAAATGGGCTTTGTATTCTCAGAGTACATGAAAAACTTTCAAGCAGTATGGGTGATTTTCCCACGGGAGACGAAATAAACCATTTTACTGAAGATCCTCGAAAGTTATTTTCTAAACAAAAGTCGAATTGAGCAATTTGAATTGAATGAAGATACTTAAATTTATGTTTATTTATTTGACTACCTCTACACGCAATATACCTTATATAAAGGTGTCTTCGTATAGTGTGTATGATAGAACAAGCGCAGGGTCCATCCATGAAAAAATCTAACTTGCCCCTCCCTTGGCCAGAAGCTGGTTACGCCCCTGTTATTGCATCTAAAATGAAAAATGGAAATTTTGCAATTTACACCAACACTAAGATATTTAATTATCCAGTTTTATTTCAGTAATACCAACTTCATTTCTATTAAAACATGAACCTTTTCATCTTAATACATTCCTTATATTTTTAGGGTGTTTGCCGCGATCCACTTATTGTCGGTATTTTGATGGGCCATCACGGGCGCGCTTAGAGGAACGTGTTCATGGAAGGCTTTCTTAAAATTTATTGAACAGTTGAAGACCAAAGAAAAAAATTACTTAAAAAAAAAGAAAAAGTTTGACTCCTGGGCTTTGCCCTCACCAAAAATCACACAACGTGACAATCGCAATTCAAACAATCTGATACACAATTTATCAGTGGGTATCAAATGAATTATTTAAATCCTCAGCTAGTTGCAGTGGAGTAAAGGGTGGGTAAGTAAATATCCTAGGGGATAATTTTATTTTCCAGTTTCACGAAATGTATTGGAAGTAATGTTAAGACAGTGAAATTAAGATCGTAAAGTGTTTTTATTGCTGAGTAAGATTTTGAAGTTTTGGGTTACAAGCTGTTCTAAAGTAAAGTTCAAACAAAATTAATAGGTTCACATGGTAAGTAAGTATTCAACTGATTATACTGAATGTTTTACGATTATACGTTTATGAAGCTATCAGAGTGGCGTAGTAGTTAATATCGAAGCTGTCATTCCTAATGTTATGCCAACGATGAGGTACAAAAAAAACAAGAACTCTCTTACTTAGCAACCCGCAGTCGCAGTCACAGGCATTCAGCTAAATCCACAGTAACAGGTGTACTACAACCAGTCACCAATCAGAGTAATTCTTCAGAGTGTAACATAAAAAGCCTGAAAGAGTGGAAGAGCAGTTAGATGGTGGCTAATTGAGGTGTGGTTAGGTTAGGAAGACTTTCCGAAGGTGGAGTGGCTTTTAAGTAGACTATTTGTAAAGATCCCCTCTGTGATGCCTTTTGGCCCAATATAATAATACAATAATAAATATTTAAAATAAGAATTGAACTACCTTGATCTTATTTCAACAAAACGTTCGAACATTTTATTATTATATAAATATAGAATAAGAAGGTTATCGAATAGAAAGTCAAGTTCAAAGCGTGAAGTAAACACAAAACAATAATATGTTTATTTGTTTTATTTGAACTTGACTGGAGATATAAATATACATTCAATATTCATTATAGGAGAAGTTGATTCAGAATAATTCACGAAGAACATTCTATATAGTCGAATGGTCAGAGATAAGTAATCTTTAACCATTAAGTATAAGTATGCTATACGGCTAGGTACTTAAGCATATCATTAGTAATAGTAAGTAGTGTAATGTATTATAGTAAATAAATCAAACATATCCCAGTGCTAGAAGTAGTTGTTTCATTCCCTTACGATGATCCTCTAAGTGACCCGCAACACCACCTGTTCAAAGGCCTTTCCACACCTCTAATCTACCCACGTTTCCATTGGAGACACATCCATTGCACCTTGTGAGCTTTCCAAGACATGAAAAGAAAGAAAATATTCCAAGAGTGATTTCCTTTTGCTTCGGGCTTCAAAAATTCGAAAAAAATTCGTTCAACCTCATTTAGTCAAAATTGCAGCCATTAGAAACAAAACGGAAGAGAGAGAACATAGACTATTGACAGTATGTCAATTAAATGTGTCAGATAAGTAAGTCTAAGTACCAACCTTAATTACTGGTCATCACCTGGTCAGCTTGACACTTAGGTAGGGGTAGCCTTGTATGTTTAGACCGTTTAAAGTGAATGAACAATAAAAGAAGAATTTCTTATATTGTAAATATGTGAATAAACAATCTTATGATTAAGTTTTATTTTTAAGTTGAAGTTTTAATTTAGTTGTGTTCTTAATATAATTATTAAGCTGTAAGTTTTAGCCTCCCCATAATCTATTATGCTCTGTTTGCTTTTAAGTTTAAAGTAAATAAGTTTGAGCCCGTAACAAATGCACAGTTTACAGAAATTAAACTGGACTATTATATTTCCCATGCATGAGCTGGGCAAATTACTCTGTGACATAAAGCTCAAAAATGGAAAAAATAATAACCTAACCTAGGATCACTCACATCAGCATGACAGTGACAGATATCAGTCAAGTGGTATTGATCAAGCGGTGTCGGTTACGCCACCAACCCTACTAGAAATTGTAAAACGCGGCTAAAAACATTTTCACTTCAAAAAGTTAATGTTAATAAATAAAACAGTGCGACACCAACACCTAGGCTTCCTCCTTTTACTTAATAAATTTGATGACAGTAATAAAGCACCACTGCCCAAAGCTAACAGAGCTACATTTGCTCATCATCGTCAAACTTGGCAGATCTACTTCTTCGCTCACCGTTTATTAAACTGACTAGAAAAAATTAGGAATTGCGATGAGACTTGCGGTTTTACGACTCACCAAGGATTGTGAGTTAAAGAATCGAAATGCTGTACCCACTGAAATGTCACAAATGACGAGTTTCCAGTTTTTTGGACAATATTATGTTCGTTCTTTTCCTGTTCTTTGAGAATGAGAAGAACATTTTACAAAGATAAGAATACTAAAAGGAACTTTCAAGATACTCAACAATATACAACTAGATGCTCTTCTTCGTCAAGCTACATAATCGTGGCAGTAGTACGTCGTGTAAAGTTCATCCAAAATCAATTGCTGGAGCGACGAACACGTGGACCTACTTTTTTCTCCGATTAGGCATATGCCAACATAAACAGATCATAGGAAAAACTCGACGCACATAATCGTCGCTTCTGCAATTGATTTTGGACCAACTTTTGATGTTTTCATTGTGTTCGTGACTACGAGAATGCTTGCCTGACAGTGAAAAAATAGGAGAGGCAGTAGTACAAACCTGCCACGTGCTGCAAACTGAACTTGCCATGCGAATAAGAAAAATTCGCTCGCGACATAAGGCATGTTTTTTAATTCACCAGTAGATCCACCAATCCACCAACTGCGTTTTTATATTCATTGCTGGATTTTAAATTGAAGAAATGACGCGTTCATGTATTAGTTGTTGCATCAACCAAAATTGCAAACCATTCCACCGCTGTTTCGGGGTGGTGGATAAATTTGGTGGTTTACAAAATGACACTTAACCTCGAAAAAGAAAAGATTTGAAGCGGTTATAGCGAATTATTAAAGAAATGGACGAATAAATAGAAATCAATTTAGAATGTGATGTAACTTCCTCCCATTTTTGTTTCATCCTGACGGGCCTTTTTCAAAGCACTCTTAAATGCAGGACATTTCATAGAAGTCATAATTGGTGCATTCTTTGTGTAACGTTAATTTCGTTCACTTTACTTTCCTTCAGTTAATTAATAATAAATTATCGTATGGGCGGCGAATAGCCAGTCCTTTCTCATACCCAACACCGAGAAATGTTTCAAGGCTGAATATATTTACTGTCGAAGAGAGTCGAAATCAACGTTTCTATACGGGCCGATCGAGTGCCGTCTGTCGTGAAAATAGTCACTGCTATTTTTATATTTCCACTTCGACCTCGTATCTCTTCTACTACCACTTATTAATTAAATATGAATTAAGAATTCACTATTGAAATGTAGATTCCTTTCCTGGTCAAGGCGTCTGAGCTTGACATGAACAAGAGACGTAAGTCTGTTATCTTTCATATGATTTCCTATATTTAAAGAATGGCGGAGAGGGTTCATTCTTCTTTCCTGTGAACATGTGCCATTGAAGCCTTTCTATCTTATCGTATCTCATCTTTAAGAAGTGCATTCATTTGAATGGTAAGTTATTTCGCATAAATGTATAACTATAACTATCCTTTCTTAATAGTTTTCTACTTTCCTATCTTTATTATGTAGCAATGTCGTTCCAGTGCCAGGAATATATATATCGATATGATTAAGTGGTTTTTTTTTGTCTTTCATATTTCTTTAATATTATCTTTGAATAAATTTTAAACCTTTTTTAAAATATATACATATTTAAAATATGTATGTATTTACCGGTGTAGAATCGGTTACTCGATTTTATGTTTTTTTTTATTTGCGTTCTTTGAGTATTTCTTTTATCTAAAAATACAGGATGTATGAACCACGTTGTCAAATAATTTTCTTTAACAATTTAATATCAAATTAATAATTTTCTTTAACATTGTAAGATCATACTTCAGACATCCTGGATATTGTTAAATTGGGTAAATTTGTTCCTGATACTAGTATTGTTCTTAGCACTTTACCTGGGACAAACTTTACCTGGACCCAAACTTTACCTGGACCCAAACTTTACCTGGGACAAACTTTAACTGGACCCAAACTTTACCTGGGACAAACTTTACCTGGACCCAAACTTTACCTGGGACAAACTTTACCTGGACACAAACTTTACCATGACCCAAACTTTACCTGGGACACTTTATCTGGGACATTTTACCTGAGGTAGTGTCTTTACCTGGGCCAGGACTTTTACCTGGAATACTCTACCTGGGAATATTATCTGGGACAAGATATGTAACTTCAAAAGGACACCAAGGACACCGTCTCCTCACCATCACTCCAGGAAAGTAATATATATATTTCATCGCTTCTTCAACGACGTCAATAAAAACTAGTCATTTTTTTTTCTTTCATCAATTGTTTGTAACAAAAGTCAATATACAACTTGTAAATTTAATAACGTTGTTCATGAAGTTTATTTTCCCTTCTAATCTTACAGGATTTGTCGTTATAATGCTGATGTGATTGACAAATAAGCTAGTATTATTCAGGGTGGCGCCCACTTACCTTTCTTAACTTTCATAATTTACCTTTATCTAATTTCAGTACCTTAAATAAATTTCAAGTAGGATTACCCGAAAACCGGTAAGACTACTCTCTGAATTTGTACTAGTTTGGTCTCAGAATCTACACCTGAGGTGCTCTCTAAACAGAGTAGCCCTTACAGTGTGTCCAGTTTGGCCGCATTTAAAACATGATCCTTTTCTGTTGTTTTCTATACAGGATTCTGCAATATGGTCATGAGACCAGCATAGGCCACATCTTCTGACATGTATTCCTTTTTCAAGTCTACAACGCACTAGACCAATCTAAATATGTTCCTTTCCCCAATATGTTTATCGCATCTTCCTTCGAGAGAGAGAGAGAGAGAGAGAGATAGAGTGTGGCCGCCATAGTCTCATTTCCAAGCGGTCTTAAGTCACTAATCCTATTATCCTCGTTCCAGATTCCTATTTCTTTTTGTACTGCATTCTTAATATCGTCTTTTGTTATATCCGGATCCTTTCCTTTAATATGTAGGGTCCATCTGTTGTCCCTATCCCCTAGTTTTCTGATTTGAAGATTAGTCTTATCTTTTAACGCGGTCTGTATTTTCATCATTGCTCTATTATCCTTATCCAGGACTTATCCTCATTCGTAGACCTAATACTCCTTATAGTTTCCACCTCTTCCTTACCAGTAACCGTTTCTTCGATTTTACCAAGGTCCTCTTTATATGATTTTCCAATACCGCTTATGATCATGATCAGAAATTGAAGAAATTTCCACTGGTATCGATTGTCAGTTGTCAGATATAATGATGAATGATGTAAACAACAACAACTGCGTTTTTTTATGTGCCACTGGTGACTCCCTAACATGTCGGTGCAGCGGAGACGGACGTCAGTCAACCAATGGTGAATAAATGATGTGAAAAAAACCGTGCCTATACTTGATCAAAAATCACGACTCTGGCTTGACTGGGGCACGACTCAAGAGCAGCTGATTGTTAATCATTAATATTAATGAATTTGTTTTCAATAATACTTATGGCCGTATGCACCGTTTATAGTACTAAACCCGTTTAACTAAACTGGTTCAAATAGTTAAACGCGTTTAATGTTGCCTTGGTATGTACCGAACAAAGTTTAGTTAAACCTGGAAGAAGTTTGACAACGTCGAAAAATTTAGTGACTTTTTTGTGTGGAAAACGTTCGTTGGTGACAATGCTTGTTGTTATTTGAGTTTTGAGAACTCTCGTTTACCGTTACGTATGTGATGGTTGTTATTTGAATTCCGAATTACATAAGATACCCAAGTGTCAAAAATAACAGTTTAAAGTTAAACCTCTAATATTGGGCGCTTAAGTTTAAACTGGTTTAACTTCCATAGAATAGATGGTGCATAACACCTCAAAATTATAAACTAGTTTAGTGCTTAAACGAGTTTAAGTGTAAACAGCTAATTAATAAGTGCTATATTTCAAATTCCTCCTGGTTACTGTAACATTGAATATTTCCTCTGCAAATAACATAATTAAGCCATGTCTTGGTCTATTCCAGATAAAATTGATTTTACCTTGGAAATAAGATTTGTTTTCACCTTCACAGGTGAACATGAAAAAAATTGATGAAATGCACATTGTTTTGAATATTCTGAGCTTGATGGATTTTTTGACTCTAATGACGGTTAATCTCACTAACAAGCAAAGATAATACCTGACATAACAAACGTCATTCTCTTTGACAATTCATACAAAAACATTTTAATAAACGATGTTGATATCGATTATAGAGATGGAAAAAAATCTAGTAAATAATCTGTTATACATCAAACTGAACTGGATGAAACAAAAAAATTTCCATAAAAAAGATTTAGAAGCTTTTGAAAGGAAGACGTGAATTGAATTTAAGAAAACCAGGGAGTTTTTCAGTTACCAGAGGTGATTAAAAATAAAATTCTAAAATTCCATGCCGAAGAGAAATGTTTTTGCAAGACGTGTCATATTTCACTTCCAAACGATCACAATTTTTGGTATTTTTGAAGACGAGGACAAAAACGGATTTCTTCTTCAACAAATCTTTCATTTCTGTTTCCTAGCCTCACTTACTTACTTAATGTCAAATGAGCTAACAACCAATAGAACACACCATGAACTCAAAGTGTATGCAAGGCTTATGATTGGCTGTTATTGTTCTGCAGTCAGAAATTTTTTGGGTATTGGATTTAAACTGGCGCCCTCTGCCATGACCAGAAATTGGAACACATGGTTAGAGAGCTTGGACAATTGAGTTTAGTAAACATATGTCTGATATTAGTGATCAGCTTTGGTCCTAGTTGACAACTTTTAAATTTTCTACCACTGGTGAAAAAAATTTGTCATGTTAAGGTTCGAGTTATTCATAAATATTCGTAAACTGCGCCTCAGCTCGTAATTGTATCCAAATATCGATATTTGTAAAGAGTAGGTCTGAATCTACTACTCAAAATTCAGAGAAAATCGTGTTACTATAAAGCGTTTTTAAGTGAGTTCATCCCGTGCCATGTTGTCAGCTGAACACGGACAACCTTCAGAAAGATAGATTTTTTTTCGGGTCGAGATGGGAAACTCATGTGCGAATAGGTCCAAGACCCAAGCAGTGTTGGACTCATCCCCAAAGGGATGCCTACCAACCTGATCCACCTCAATCTCACCGTTACCCCCGCCTCGGAATCACTACCCTAGCATACTTCGAGACGGGCGGCGGTCCCTCGCACACTCTCCGCTCACACCGTCGTCTTCTCCCTACTATCACTCCTACCTCTCATGCCATATCGAGTCCTTCTCTCCCCCTAACTATGCTCTCTACTACGCCACTCACTTCCATCCATTCCACCTCCCCCCTCAATATTATCTCCACTATGTTCTCCCAATACACCGCCTCCCCTAGTTTCCTCTCCAACTTCTTCAGCACTTCCTTGTTCCTCCAGCATCTAAACACATCCACTTCACACCTCTCGCACACTCCATTCTCTCTTTTCCCAATCTTGTGAAGGTACCCTACTCTCGACCAATTCCCAGTGAACACCTGTATCAAAAGGTAGCTCACCTCCCCGAATTTCAGGTCCATCCAATATCTCCTATTCCCAATAGCTACTTTTAGCGCGCTCTCATACTCCTCCCACCTTCACTCCATTTCCTCCTCCATTCATTCCTGTAGTTCCTAACTGGTCGCACCCCTCCAGCGTTTATTCCTGACTCTAGCCATCACGTCCAATGGGTAGGACCTTGCCAGCACCGCTGCTGATAGTCCACCCACTGTCCTGTACCCCTACACCACCCTCAGCAGTATCCCTCTCTGCACCCGCTGGAGTGGCCTAACCCTCGCATTCACCCCCGCTCTCTCACCCCATACCTCCGCACCGTACAGCATACTCTGATCTACCGTCCTACCAATTACCAGACACACATCGTCCGCATACACCGTAATCTCACATCCCTCTTCACATACTATCCCACAAACCTCATCAAACACACACTTCCAAAGCGTCGGTCCAAAATCCGAGCCCTGGGGCACTCCAGCCTCCCTCTAGAGTCTACTATCATACGCCCCGTCAGGTAGTCCTCCACCAGGTTAACCAAACCCTGCCCCACTCCTCGCCTCGGAAAGATACATGGAAATAGCATTTTTCAGTGATTTAAATATAAATAGAGAACAAAATTTAATTGGTTTTGATAAATTTGTGTACCTACTAGTGTATATTAGTTGGTTACTGTAATAATTTAAAAGTGTAAAAAAGCAATTTTTATAAGTTTTATCGTGTTGTATTATTCGGTTTGAGGTTAGGTATATTATAATTTAGTGTGAATGTTGTCTGGTGACAGAAATTAGTCATGATGACGTACTTGCTTTGAACAGGTCAATTGCCCGTATTTATAAACAATACTCAAGGCTGAGCACGGCCTTGAGCATTAGTTTTCCTTGAGTTTTGTTTATAAATACGGGCATATTACATTCTGGAATAAAAATGTACTAGCAATCATTCCAGCTAAAGCTTCCCCTCAAATATGGTGGTTCAGGGTTGGTCGAATAGTTTGTGGATTGAACTAATAAGAGCATAGTTGGACTGGTCGATAATGTAACCGACAACACTACCTACAATTAGTATTTACCAAAAATATTGAAAATAAAATAAACTCCATTATCAAATGGATGCCATGAATATCTCGATAGTTATAATGTGCTTAGTTTTAGTTAAAGAATTCCAACAACATCAATATATTTAGGTATAGTGAAGTTTTTTGTTGATCAGTACGTAAAATATTATCAAACAAGCAGTTTACCCCTTTCTCTGCATCTATAATATCGACGACAAATTGGAACACACGATCTGTGAAATTGTTTCTGCCAATTTCATTGTAATCATCAAAATTACTTTACAGATATGTTGTTTCCTCGCAATTTGCCACTACAGTGGCACTGTCTGTAATTAATGCAGGATAACTTGAATCCCTATATTAATCACTATTAGTTTACAATTGACTAACCTGTCCTGTTTAGACAACTTTGTTAATTGGATGTAATAATAAGACATTCCTTACACGAATTGTCAGATTATTTGCATACTTTCTGTTCAATTCCCCTATGAATTGGTCTAAGACGAGGTTCCACGGCAAGGGTGATAAGACTCTTCCCTGTGGGTATCCCTTCATTGTCGAGACCTCCATGGAATCTCAAAATAAAGGTTTTCATTTCAAAATCAGCACTAGGACAACAACTTATTTTTACGTAACTTCTCTCAAGAATTCAACTACTTTTTGTCTTTCTTTCTTGTTGAGGAAGGCGTAATAAAAAGCAAGCTGTCGCCCAAAGTTTTTCTCCATATTAACAAACCTCTCTTCATCCACTGAGTATTACAAAATAACATCCTAATTTAAATAACGAATTCCGCCCAGTGATATCTTTAGAAGTTGGCGCTCAACGAGCAAATTCTATCAACAAACATACTTTTTATTAGACTAGTTAAATAATATTGTTAGAATAAATTTGTTATAAAAATGACGATGAGTTTTCTTGGCATTTGGATTAACTTCGTTTCTTCGCTGATATGAAATTGTCTCATGTTATTCGGGTGAGTTGACTGATTTGTTATTCCTTTAACTTTTTTCAAGTCCTGGAATCTTTAACAAGTGAATACTTCCTTTTATTTAAACACAAAATATTTGAAGTAGTATTGGAAGTTCCAAACCGTTTACTAATTCTGTATAATTCATCCAAATATATTCTTCAAACCCCAAATTATCTCTGGAGAATGTTCTTGACCTGAGCTGTTTTTTATTTTCAACGGCTGCTTTTTCGCAACTTGATTATCATAACTACAAGGACAAGGACAAGCATAATAATGCGTTTTCTCCGCTTCATTTGGGATAATGCTTTATTTAATTAACAACAAATAAAGAATGATGCAGATATAATAAATTAAAAGTGTTTTAAGCCTTAAATGCGCAGAATTCTATTTAAGCTCTAGAAACCAAAAACAAAATCATGAGAAAATTCTAGGTCTAAAAATAAAAATATATTCGACGTTTTAAGTTGCTATTATAGAATTATATAGAAATATTCTATAATCTTGTAATCACACAAATTAAAGTCGTTTCTGTTGTCTGTAGTAATAATTGTTAGTTGATTTCATATTTGTGTAAGTCATCACACGTACTAGGGAAATACCCTAATGTTGATGCAACAAGCTCTGGAGATATGGAGTAGGAGAGAATGCCTAAAGGTGAACCCTGCAAAAACTGCGCTAATTCCCTTCACTAGAAAAAGCAAGCTTGAGAGACTAAAGCTGCCAAGCCTCTTCAACGTGCAGCTGTGTCTTAGCCAGGAGGTAAAGTATCTGGGTATAATTCTGGATGCAAATCTAACCTGGAATTCACACCTACAAGACAAAACCAATAAAGGGAAGATGGCCCCAATGGCTGCGAAGCGAGCGATAGGATACTCATGGGGATTAAATCCACGGATCGTTCACTGGCTGTACACAACTGTGGTGAGACCCATGGTTACCTATGGAGCCTTAGTTTGGTGGCCAAAAACAGATCAGAGGAAAGCCGAACTGGAGCTATCAAAACTTCAGAGGCTTGCCTGTCTGTGCAGAACGGATGCGATGAGAAGCAGCCCGACTGCGGCAATGGAAGCCATTCTCAATCTCACGCCTCTCACTCTGCATGTTAAGGCGGAAGCGAGAATGACTGCATACAGGCTGGAGTGCAATGGGAATTGACACGAAGGAACCAACTCCAACATAGTCATTCTAGAATCACAGAAGTGATCACAAACTCATTTCTTGAAATGAACCAACCATACCATATCCAGCTAAACTGGGATGGGTTGGAAGCTTGCAGTCAGGAAGGACCGTTGGTGTGGTACACAGACGGATCTAAAACTGACATAGGATCAGAAGCTGGTGCTAGACCCAGGTGCAATGTCCACGCATCGTTGTGGAAGTTTGCATCTGTATTCCAGACTGGTCTGGGACTGCCTACAAAAACGGTTAACCCTGGCAAACCATAATAGAGTAACTCTGAAGTGGGTCCCGGGGCACAAGGGTATTGCAGGCAATGAAAAGGCAGACAGCCTAGCAAAGCTAGGGTCTGAAACTGCATGCACTGGTCCTGAACCAGTATTTGGAATATCAAAAACTGCTGCACGTGGTTGTACATCTCGGTGGATTCAAACTAAATATCAGACGTACTGGTGCCAAAACAGAAACACAGCAAACTCCTGGTTAAAAAACCCTCGGAGTCGCTGACTAACGAAATGATAAACCTAAGCATTGGCCAGAGAAGGCAAGTGACGGGATTACTCAACGGTCACTGCACCCTAAGGAAGCACAAGTATACTATTGGCATATATGGGGATAAACCTGTTCTAAAACTATATACATACTCTTACCACTGATATAATTCGAAGTAATTCAATTCAATCAACTACGCTTATGTCATCACCCTAGGAAAAACCCATCGCCACGCTCATGCCACAGACATACCTGTGGCAAGCAAAGTTATCTCTTCTCTTCCTAACGAAATTCTAATCCCCCCAAACTGAAGTATGCAACGCGGGAACTTGCATTACCCCTTCTTCAAAAATATTGACCAAATGTTTCCCGGTAAATGCAGCACTCACGTAGGGAGATGTGCCATATGTGGAGTATGTTCTTTATATGGAATACCCGAAAATTGAAGAAACCAAAAATGACAACACCGCAACACCATTAGTTATCCGTTCTGCCGGCTAGATGTGATTAATGACAGTAGTTTATAAACCGTTGAACGCACATGTTATTATTTCGGAGTGCGATTTGTTTTTACGCAACATCGTAAATTATTTGAGGTATGTATTCGAAGTTTCGATACACACGTATGACATAAGTTTAAGTATCTTATTGTGACGCCTTTTGGCCCAATATAATAATAAATATTTAAAATAAGAATTAAACTCCCTTGATCTTATTTCAACAAAACGTTCGAACATTTCATTATCATATAAATAAATTAAGAAGGTTATTGTCAAGTTCAAGCGTGAAGCAACACTAAATAATTATAATGTTTATTTGGTTTACTCGAACTTGACTGGATTATATAAATATACATTTAGTATTTATCATAGGAGAAGTCGATGTAGAATACTGGAAGAAAGACTATTCTATATAGTTGAATAGTCAGCTAGTAGTAATCAGTAACTATTACGCATAAGTATGCTATACGGCTAGGTACTTATGCATAGCATTAGTTTAATAAGTAGTTTAATGTATTTAGTAAATGAACCAAACATATCCCAGTGCAAGAAGTAGTTGTTTCATTCTCTTGAGATGATCCTCCATGTGACCTGCAACACCACCTATTCAGAGGCCCTTCCACACCTATAACCTAACCAAGTATCCATCGACGGCACATATATTACATGGCGATCCTGCAAACAATTGGAATTCTGTGACAATGGGTGGTAAATCGACGAAGCAAGCGGTCCAGGAGAATGGAGTGGTCAACAGCAACTTTATAGTTCAAGAGGATGAGATCAAAGCAGATCTGGAGGTAAAGACCCTTATTTACATCATTGTGGTTGTTTTGGTACTACAATTTGGATGGTCCATATACAAGAACTATAGAAGACAAATGAAGAAGGAAATAAGAAGAAACCTACAGCAAAGCACACTGAATATTTAAGATGGTAAGAATTGTTTTTGTAAACTTTAAAGGTATATTCTGTTTTGTGGCTATATTTGGTATTTGATATTTGATATTTTTATTCTTAATTTTTTATTGACAATGAATTTTAAATGTCCTCGAGTGATGGGAATGCAGTAACTTGGGATCAATTTGAGAGTCGATTGAATTTAATCTTAGAAGATGTACGTAAAAATAGTAAGAGAGTGCTAAAAAAGGAAGTTCCCAACAGTTTAGAGAGTCATATTGATATAATTAATAATTTGAGTAGTTTATTTAATAGTTTTTCAAGTTTAATAAATAAAAATTGGCATAAGTTGAATGAGGATCAGCGGAATAAATGTATTTTATATTTTGACAAAATCAGAGAAAAGGTAGTTAGATCATTTCAGGTGCTAGATTGTCGGTATAAAGTTCCGTCACAGCTGATTACAAGTAATAATTTAATTGTTAAGGACATATTACAAGAATTTAGCAAGAGTGGAAGTGAGAAAATGGCATTAAGTGTGAGTGATTTTTTTAATTTATCTGGTAAGATATTGCCAAATGAGTTCAATGGTGATACGGGCAAACTGCAATCTTTCTTAGATGCAGTTAGCTTGTTGCAAGTTCACGCAGCAGAGCATGAGAGAAATGCTGTGTTGTTTGTGAAAACAAGACTGACTGGGAAAGCCAGGGTTTTGATCACCACTGAGGATTCCTTGAGAGGAATAGCAGACACACTAAAAAAAGGGCTCCGAGGAGACAGTGCTAGTTTGGTAAGTGCTAAACTAAGCAGAACAACAAGGATCTTGTCGGATATGCTTCTGGAATGGAGAAACTGATAGAGCAGTTACAAGCCGCGTACTTGGCAGAAGGAATGCCAGTACCCTTAGCAATGAAGTATACCACGGAAGCTGCAGTAAAATCCTTAATAAGTAACTCATCGTCAGAGAGGATAAAAACTGTGATAGCAGCAGGAAATTTTTCGACACCACAAGAAGTGATGACTAAACTGGTGTCCATCGATGTGGGAAACAATCAGGTAGCTGGAAATGTGATGTATTATAAGGAGGATAGATATAGGTTTTCGGCAGGAAATAGATATTTTCCTCAGAATAAGCAGTTTTATGTTAATCAGAATGGAAGAAATAATTTCCATAGGAAAAATAACTACGATAACAGTAGAAAATTTCAAGCAAATCACGGCAATAGGAGATTTACTGGTTACAGGGAGAAACCAGAGGAATATAGAAACAGGCCTAACACTAGGTTCAACAATGATAATAAATATAGAAATGTAAGAATGTGTGAAAGTGAAGAGACGAGAGTGGAAGATGTGCAGAATGAATTGGGGTTTTGAGAAAGAAAGGTGAAAAATCCAAAATTCTAAATGACTTGCATAACAATAATCGTTATTTAACTCTTTCAAACTTTGTGCAAATCAAAACTGACATATCGAATACGACTGATACTTTTATACTAGATACAGGTGCAGATATTTCGTTATTAAAAATTTCAGATAATTTTCCATATCACTTAATGCAAACAACACAAATTTTAAATATTAAAGGCATAACTCAGGGTGAAATTGGAACTTTGGGTAAAATAGAAATTTTTCTTTTCATTAAGGATATAGCATTTAAACATTGTTTTCATATAGTAGATGAAGAATTTCCTATACCTACGAATGGAATTCTAGGAAGGGATTTCATAAGTAATTATAATTGCATTTTAGATTATTCAGAATTAAAATTATATATAGATTGCAAATCTGGAAATCCAGTAACATTAGAAATCTTTGATAAACCAGAATATGACACTATAGCAATACCGCCTAGATGTGAAGTCTATCGGTTATTAGAAAGTTTTAAAAATTTGAGAAAAGAGAAAGTTGTTGAGCAACAAGAATTAGTACCAGGAATATTTATAGCAAGATCTATTATATCAAAAACTAATCCTTATGTCAAAATTTTGAACACAAATTATGAAAGCAACTCGACAAGTACAAATAATATTAAAATATTGGATTTAAATTTATTTCATGTATATGCAGTGAAGAATGAAAGTAAGAATAGGGTAAAGGAATTAAGGAAAACTTTGAATTTAGATGTACCAGAATACGTAAGGGATAAGCTAATAAATCTTTGTGAAAAATTTTCAGATATTTTTACTTTAAAAAATGACATTTTAACTCATAATAATTTATACGAGCAAAAGCTATTGGTAAGAGATGATACACCAGTATACATTAAAAATTATCGTACACCACATTCTCAATCTTCAGAGCTTAATGATCAGGTTCAGAAATTATTAGAGCAATCGAGTCTGCAATCTCAGATTATAACAGTCCAGTTTTACTTGTACCCAAAAAGGCGATCAATGGAGAAAAGTTTTGGAGAATTTCCATAGATTTTAGGCATTTTAGACATTCAACAATTTATAAACATTTGTAATTTTAGTATTAGTCTAGTAATCATTTTATTTTTAGGAACGTATGTATTCATAATTCATAATTCGTTCATAATTAAGGGGAAAGGAAGTTCAACGGAATTTATTCTTTTTGTAAAAGGGGAAGGTGTGATGCCTTTTGGCCCAATATAATAATATAATAATAAATATTTAAAATAAGAATTAAATTCCCTTGATCTTATTTCAACAAAACGTTCGAACATTTCATTATCATATAAATAAATTAAGAAGGTTATTGTCAAGTTCAAGCGTGAAGCAACACTAAACAATTATATGTTTATTTGGTTTACTCGAACTTGACTGGATTATATAAATATACATTTAGTATTTATCATGGGAGAAGTCGATGTAGAATACTGGAAGAAAGACTATTCTATATAGTTGAATAGTCAGCTAGTAGTAATCAGTAACAACTACGCATAAGTATACTATACGGCTAGGTACTTATGCATAGCATTAGTTTAATAAGTAGTTTAATGTATTTAGTAAATAAACCAAACATATCCCAGTGCAAGAAGTAGTTGTTTCATTCTCTTGAGATGATCCTCCATGTGACCTGCAAGACCACCTATTCAGAGACCCTTCCACACCTATAACCTAACCAAGTATCCATCGACGACACATATATTACATTATATCGCAATCTAAGATTAGCTTCTTGAAAACATGTGAGTTTGGTCATCAAAAAAAAAAGATGGCCCGTACCTTATATGGAATATTCCATATTGGGTACACACCTTTTTTATTTGAATTTGATAAAAAAAACCTGATAAAATTATCCAAAAATTAATTATTAACCTTTTTTACAGAAAATACCATGGGTCGTAAAAAATGTAGAAAAGAAGACATGGTTCGTGCTATCGAAGCTGTGCGAAGTCACGAGATTGGGTACAAAAAAGCGGCAGATATATTTAATGTTCCACGCACTACATTATTCCGTCTATCAACCAAACGAAATGCAACACCTGCCCAGGCTGTTGAAACAAAATTAGGAAGATCCGCGGTTTTACCACAACAGTTGGAAGAGCAATTGGTAGATTATTTGCTACTGATGGAAAAAAAGATTTATGGATTAACACGAAGTGATGTTAAAAGGATGGCTTATCAACGAACATTGGATGAATTACCAAACCCATTTCCCAAACATAATGAAAGCGCTGGAAGAAAATGGCTGATTTGTTCCTGAGGCGACATAAGGACAGAATTTCCATCAGAAAGCCAGCTGGGACGTCCAACCATAGAGCCAAAGGCTTTAATAAAGAAAACGTGTCCCACTTTTTCAATATTCTAGAGGCAGAATTTGAAAAACACAAATATCCAGCTGACAGAGTATTCAACGTTGATGAGACTGATTTAACTATTGTACAGTCCAAAGTCCAACATGTTCTTGCACTTGGAGGAACAAAGCAGGTAGGAGCCTTAACATCTGCAGAAAGAGGTTTTCTAGTTACGGCAGTCTTGTGTATGAGTGCAGGAGGAACTTTTGTTCCACCATTTCTAGTCTTCCCCTGAAAAAACGCCAATACTCTATTGGAAAAGGGCGCTCCTCCTGGCTCAAAAATTGTTTGTCACTCTAGCAGATGGATTAAAACCTACATTTTTACTCAGTGGTTCCTACATTTCATAGAGAAGGTGAAACCATCACAAATCGACCCTGTGTTGATAGTGTTAGACGGACATCATACGCATTGTTGCAATTTGGAAATGATTAATTTGGCAAGGCAGAATTTTGTTCAAATAGTGTGCTTGCCCCCTCATTCTACACACCACATACAACCATTGGATAAAACGTTAATAGGACCATTGAAAGCCCATTATAGTGAGGAGTTAAGAATATATTTAAGACCGAATCAAAGAGCAGTCACACACTACACACTTTGACATTTTCGAACTATTTGGAAAGGCATACCTAAAGGTGCATACTGGGGCAATTGCTATTTCCTTCTAGTCGTCATGTCTTCACAGATAGCGATTTTCTTGCTGCAGAACAAGAAAATATTGAGGTAGAAGAAGCCACAGAAGTTGAAAATATTACCGACAATAGTGAAGAAGCAAGGGAATTTATTGGATCCGAGAATATTTCACCGGTACCAACCTTCACGGCAAAGAAAGGACCTCGAAGAGGAAGGGCGCCTGGAAAAGCCGCAATTATAACTTCACCTCCATTTAAAGATGACTTAGAAGCTTCAGTAAAATCAGTCTCTCCAAAAAAAGTCGAACCAGTGAAGCGTAAAGTGTTAGCGGAATCAACAGATGACCTAAATCGACCATCCTCTAGTGGTCTTCATCCAGGTCAAACAAGTGCTTCAAAAAAGAAGGAGATCATTCGAGATTCTTCCTCAGAGTCCGAATCCGTTAATTTTAATGACAATTCTTCTGAGGATGATGACACGGAGGACCTTGGAGCAGACGAACCACAGCAAGATAATGCTACTTGTTTCTATTGCGATGAACAGTTTTTGGATGATAAAAAAGGAGAGAAGTGGATTGAATGCATTTTCTGCAAAGAATGGTGCCATATTGACTGTTAGTGATGTGAAACTGATATTTTCATTTGCGAGTATTGCAAAGACAATTAGTTTCTTTTGCCATTATGCATCTATTGAGTATCGAAACTTTCCGATACCTAGTTTAAAAATTTAGAATCTCAGTTTTATTTGTTTTATTTTTTGTTTTTTTTTGTTTAAAGTTTAAAGGAAATTAACCTTTGTTTCATTAATTATGATTTTTAAAATAAAAAAATGTTGTTCGAAAACGTATATTGTTTTATTTTAAACCGCATTACTCAATTCCATATTAGGATCATAGTATATACCATATTAGGTACATATTCCGCATTAGGTACAAGATTTCCCCTTTTTAAAGATTATTTTGTGAGGATCCCGATATACAAATTTTCTCATTTCTAATATTATAACCTGATAACTAAAACACTGAACTATATTAAAAAAAACCATAATTTCTTTAAAAAAAATAAAAAAATCACAAGGCAAAAACAAAATGATATTCCATATATGGCACATCTCCTCTACCATTAGTCCCGAACCAGTGTATGGCAAAAACATAGAGAGCTGGTAGAAAGGGTGAGGCTGCTCAAAAAATTTTACTACGACCTAAATATAATGTGTATTGTTCTACCATAGTCAAAGCTACTTTAATAAATATGTATTAATGTAAAAAAGGACTGGAAGTCCAGATTTTGTGAAGCATAAATTGTGCAAGAAAATGTGTGCATGTATCAGAAGTTTATATTTGTTTGCTGTAGAAATTTGAATTAATACTTGCTTCTATTTAATCCACTTTATAATTTCAGCAATAACATTTCTAATGACATAAAGTTCTGTTTGATCTCTGTATGTTATTTATAGAGTTAATGCCACCTTCTTGTTCCCTACTGACATGAATCTGAATTAAAATCTGCTATTTAATAATTTGACCTCTTAAATATGTTAAAATTAAATGTACTATTCACATATTCATTTAATTGCTTTTTTTAAATACATTGCAATTTAGTAAAAATTTTGAAACGGGAAATTTTAATAAGGTCACGTCTAACTTTTGAGACAAATATAAATTCTCTTTTTATTCGTATTTTCCCGTTTAAGTATAAAAATTGTGTAATAAATCCGGGAGAATGCGGCGTTTTTTTGCTATTAGTGTTAATTTGTTTAGGAAAGTGTCTCAAAATTATTTTTATTTTTAATGTTAATTCACGTAATTCTAGCAACGGTAACCGGAATGAAATGTTAAACTTTTTAAAAACGTTGATTTTTTAATGTTAAAAATTATTTAGCATTTGAATTATAAAAACAAACGGAATAAGGAGCTTGACAAAAATTTCAAATAGCAAAAATGTGATAAAAATATATAAGTATAATTAAAATAAAAAACGCACATTGTTAATGAGATTTCAGCGAATCGCCATAATTTTTTACAATTTTCGAAGACAGTTGTCTCAACAAGAATGCCCTGTCGAGTTGGTTTCTGTTTTCGGCAATGAAACAACACATCAGTCCACAATTTCTAGTTGGTATGGAGAATTTAAACGTGAACGGATTAATCTTAGCGACGATCCAAGAACAAGTCCACCAACAACAGAAATCACTCGGGAAGAGACAAGTCACATATCGTGAAATTGGAGCATCATTGGGCATTTCAAAGGCCACAATTTCATATGAAGAATTATCTGTGAAAAAATTAGTTTCTCGGCATCTGTTGACGGAAGAAAAGAAAGCAATTAGAGTCAATTGATGTGAAAAAACTCTAAACCATTTTAGCACAGGAAACTCAAAAAAGATATACAATATAGTGAGTGGTGTTGAATCTTGGATTTACTTTTATGAACCCGTAAATAACATCACTCGGCTGTTTGGATTATTCAAGATGAACCAGAACCAATAAAAGTTATCCGTGCTCGAAGTGTTTCCAAAAATATGGTGGCGACATTTGTCTCAAAATCGGGTCATGTAGCATTCCTCTGCAAAATCAAATAACTGTTACATATCGATTTCTTTGCCGGAAGTAATTGCTGAGTTTCGAAAAACCAACCCCCAACAACGAATGATCCCCCACCAAGACAATGAAAGTTCCCACTCAGCTCGAGAAACAATTGAGTTATTAAAGCAAGAGAACATGGAATTGTTGTACCATCCTCCATACAGTCCCGACCTAAGTCCTAACGGTATTTTACTCTTACAAAAATTAAGAACGAACTTCGTGGTCAAAAGTTCAAGTTCCAAGAAGATGCAGTCAACGCCTTCAAAAACTCTATTTTGAATGTACCAACAAGCAAGTGGAATAATAACTACTTCCGGAATTGGTTCCAAAGGATCCAAAAATACATTTTTCTCCGTATAGAATAATTTGAAAAGCAATAGTGTTTAAAATTTATCCACTGTTTTTTTCTAGCTCTATAATATGCTTTTATAAAATATAAAAGGCAACCGTGGTATGAAGGAAGGGGCGGATCTACGTATGGGATTAATGGGCTCCAGCCAAGGGGCCCCGAATAATAAAATAATAAACCAGTAAAAAGAAAATACAAATAAAAAATAAAAAACCCGAGAAAGCATATCAAATTTATTTTTAATATTCCAGAGAAATTTACTCTCGTTTTTCCGCTTTATTATGTTCATTTTTCATTTCAATTATGTTTGTTAAGAATTTATGGCTTTAATTTTTTGTTTACCATAGATAAAAAAAGGTAACTGTTTATTTTATCTTCTTTGACCTAACTTTATAATGTATTTTCGTTTGAAATAAAAAAAACCTGTCGTATGTTTAATTTTCCCGCATAATCCTTTTTTTTAGGAAAATGGCAAATATTTTAATTATTTCGTGGCTACCCCGGATATCTTTAGCCCAGGGCCCCCAGGATATCGTTAGCCCAGGGCCCCCATAGGTCGCGGTCCGGCCCTGTATGAAGGTCTATTGATATTTTAAAGAATGAATGAACACTTCAATGCTAAATTTCACCACTGCAGGGTCGTAGTCTAGGAGTGTTTCGCTAGTTGTACCCTTACGTATGTTTCTACGATAACAGATTCTTTATGTTATACATTTAGTTGAGCTAGAAATTAAAATTATCTGTAAAAGCTCCACTAGTTTCGTGAAATTGCAACAAACTATAATTCTAATTCTTGTTTCTTGTAAACTTCACAAAAAGAACATTAATTGCTTTTTCTTTCAACAGAAAGAGAAAGAGATACTTCTTGTAATTTTCTAAAACACATTATCTTCTTAAATGCTTATCTTATCTAATTTGTACATTTCACAGTAACACAATTAACTATTAAAGTGATACGTGATACCAGGTACTATAATGTGTTTACATTTCACAAATTTTTTATTAGTATTTAGTAAGAAAGTTTTTGGACTTTTATCAAAATTGAATGCCCAACATAAACTAAAATAGGTTCTAGTATATAGTAATCTTTTTCAATTTTGTTTTATAGTCGGTGATCAAATTGTTACCGACAGTAAGGAGCTACTCGATCTTAATTAAGTAGGTAGTTGGTTTGAAACCTATTTTATTGTTGATGGAATTATTTTATAAAATTGTATCAAAATGTAACAAAAGTATACTACTTACAATTCGATAGGCACATTTTTCTGAACTAACGAATGTTTCTTTAACAAAGTATAGCACTTTCCGCTCTTATCGATTATTTTCCAACAAAACAGTTATAATATGGCATTCATTTTGACAGATGACAAAAAAATATAATACTGGAATAATAATAATCTAAGGCATAGAGACTAGATAAGGAGAACCAACTCATACGGGAAAATTGACAAAATATGTCCCTAAAATCGTCTATCTAAGCAGTTTGTTTTTTCACCGCGGCGTCGCCACTGCTCCTGCTCGCCACTACTCCTGTACCATTTTATTACAGTAACGACAGTAGTATTACTTTTTCTATGACCCTTTATAAAAAGAAAATATTCGTCACTGTAGACAGTGACGAAAAAAACAAATAGAACCCCCCTAAAAAAAAGTTATAAAGAAGACAAATCAGATAAAATCATTAGTCTGATAGGAGACATGAAAACGGAACAAGCAGAAATAAAAAACCAGGTGCAATCAATAAGTATAGAACAAAAAAAGGTCACTGAAGAACTAATAAAAATGCAAAAAGAAAACATAAATTTGAAACAAGAAAACAAAGAAATTAGAGAGGAAAACAAACAAATTAAAGAAGACCTAAACGGAATTAAGCGAACAGTAGAATGGATGGAAAAAAAGGAAAAGAAAAATAAGTTAATAATGATGGGTGTATCAATGGGTACAAATGATACAAACACGTTGAAACTAGAGATAGAGAACATGTTTCACAATTATCTAGGCGTGAGAACTAAAGTAAAGGCAGAGTAAATGCATACAGAAAAAACATGTTTGGTTACCCTGGCAGATGAGGCCGTCTTAAATAACAAGCATAAGATGAAACAGGTGAAGAAAGAAAAAATATATATAATGGAAGACCTAACAAAATCTGAACGGGAAAAAATGTATTAAGGAGAAAGGTATGGAGGAAAGGAAAAAAAGGGAAGACTGTTAAAATAAAAATTAAATTAATAAAATCATTGTCAATGGCCAAAAGTGGAAATGGGATAAAAATTGAAAAAAATCATAGAGCCGTTATCAAAAAACTAAGAAGTCATAATAGCAAGGAACTAAAAGGAAAAAGTGAGCAGGCAACGAACATTGATATCATATTGGAAACGGAATCAGAAAAAATTGGTAATGATGAGAACACAAAAGATGATTGTAAAACAAGAAAAATCTCTAGAAATATGGAAAAGGGAAAGAGGAATAGAAAATGCGAAAAAAAATTATATACATGGAATATTAAAGAAAACAAAAATGCTAAACCAAACAAAAAGAAACACATAAACATAGCGACTTGGAACATCAGAACAATGTTAAAACCAGGCAAAATGGAAGAAATTGGCAGAGAAACGGCAAAATATAATATAGATATCACAGCAGTTCAAGAGGTTAGATGGGAGAAAAATGGAGAAATAACGAAAGGTGAATATACATTTTTCTACAGTGGAAAGAATAAACAAGTACATAACGGAGTGGGGTTTTATGTTAGAGAGAACATTAGAAGTAATATGATCAACTTCAAACCAGAAAATGGAAGAATCGCAACACTAAGATTAAAAATGAGGAAGAATAGTAAATATTTATGCACCAACAGAAACTGCAGAACCGCACGCCAAGGACGAATTCTATGACACGCTCATTAAAGTTTGCGAAGAAATACAAAAGAAAGACGAAATAATAATATTAGGAGACGCAAACGCAAAGCTGGGTAAAGAAACATACTTAAGAGAAATAATAGGTAACGAAAAAGGAATTATACATGACAAAACTAACGATAACGGTCAAAGACTCTCCCAGTTAGCTGGAATGATGAACTTGTCAATACTATCAACTAAGTTCAAGCTCCCCAAAAAGCACAAAGTAACCTGGAGGCACCCAGGAGGACAAGTTGAGAACCAGATAGACCACGTATTAGCCACGAGAGGTATCTGCAAAAAAACAATAGACACAAGAACGTACAGAGGCGCATACGCAAACGCAGACACGGATCAATATCTAGTAATGACAAAAATGAGAGGACTAAACGAAGCAAAGAAATATAACGCACCAATGAACACAAGCACTCTTAACGTGGAGAGTTTAAGAACTTATTACAGCAGACACTTATTACAGCAGATATCGAAAATAGTTGGGAAAAAATAAAAAATGTCATATTGGAAGCAGCACAGCAAATAATAGGGAAGAAGAGTAAAGAAAAGGAGAAAAAAGAATGGTATGACCAACAGTGTGAAGAAATAAGAAAACAAAAAAACACGTCAAGATTAAAGTGGATAAATACAAACCAAGGATCGGACAGAAGATCATACGAGATAATCAGAAATAGGGCAAATGCAACATACAAAAATGAAAAAAATGACTGGCTAAATGGAAAAATGAAACAAATAGAGGAAGATAGGCGTAACAACAACCTAAAACAATTCTACAAAAAGATAAAAGCACCGACCAAATATCCCAATAAAACAAGGGGAATAAAAAATGAAAATAACGTATATGAAAGCACGGAAATGATAAAAACATGGGAAAAATATTATAGCAGAATGCTTCATGAAGATGATGTTGAGGACCCCAGGGTAGCAGAAGACTTAGTAGCAGATCCAGAAAACGAAATCACGTTAAACTGCCCATCTGAAAAAGAAATAGTGACTGAAAAAAAAGAACTATCAACGAAAAAGCCACAGGAGAAGACAAAATAGCAGCGGAGATGTTGAAGTATGGCAGGGAACCGCTTCAGAAGACAATATCATCCAAACTGATGCAACAATATAATGTCAAACGAATGGAACACTGGAATAATTACACTCATCCACAAAAAGGGGATAGGGAAGTCTGCAAAAACTATAGACCAATAACCCTACTTAATACCACCTACAAAATACTTGCAAACATAATAAATCAATAACTGAAGGCATACACAGAAAAAATAATATGAGACTACCAAAACGGTCTTGACCAGGAAAATCAACAGTAACGGCAATACACACCATCGAACAAATCCTTGAAAAATCCCTGGAATACAATAATGCTCTACACGTCATTTTTATAGACTTCAGGAACGCATTTTACAGAATCATAAGACACAATATTATAGAAACACTAAAAATACTAGGAATCCCAAAGAAGCTTAGGGAATTGGTGGAAAGACCCTACAAAACACTAAAAGGAAAGTAAAATTCCAGGAATTTAAAATGAATAAAGGTGTAAAACAGGGAGACTCAATTTATCCAACACTGCTTAACCTAGTTCTTGAATCCATTTTAAGGAATGCAAACTTGAACGAGAAAAATATTATAGTGAACGAGACCTAGTTAATTGCTTATGCCGAGGACCTCACCATAGTGGCTAGAACTAAAAAAAATCGAATAAAAGCAGTAGAGAAGCAAAGGCACAAAGATTCGGGCTACGAATAAATGAAGACAAAACAAAATATATGCGAGTGGGGAAAGAAAAACAGAATAATAATACTCACTTAAGAATGAAAAATTACAAGTTTGAAATTGTATCAAGCTTCAATTATTTAGGAACATCTAGGACAAACTTGTAAAGACAAGATAAAAAAAGAATAATGAAAGGAAACCAAATTCTTGGCATAAATAAGAAATTATTAAAATCTAATATCGATCGGCATAAAAACAAAAATACAAATCTATAAGACTTTGATCAGACCAGTCATTACTTACGCACTCGAAACAACAACTATAAACAAAAAAGAAGAAGATGATCTATGAATAATAGAAAGGAAAATATTGAGAACAATACTTGGACCAGACATAACAAGAGATGGAGAAAGAAGATTAAAAAGAAACATAGAAATAGAAAAGGAAGCAGGTGGAGAAAATATAGTCCGATATATAAAAGCAATGAGACTGGAAGGGATGGGACACATTATGAGAAGAGCACCAACAGAAATATTAAAAAGAATAACAAAATGGGTTCCATTGAAGACCACGAAGCAGATGGTGAGATCAAGTAGATGAAGATATAAAGCATTGAAAATCATAGACTGGAAAACAAAATGCAGAGACAGAAGAAAATGGAGAACTATAACAAATGAGGCCAGGACAGATAAAAGATTATAGTCGCACTGATATAAGAGGAGTAGTCCACCTCGTGAATAGGATTAAACACAGCTCTATTGAGATAGCCAGAATCTCTCTGGATTGAACGGCCATGATGATGATGATATAACCCATTTACGTTCCATTGTAATATAGTAGTGAATTTAATGGGCATCTGAAGTTACACTTAGTGGATCAGGTGATCCTTGCACATGTTTGTAGGTAAGTCACCACTTGCTTGTTTATTTCTGTTTCAAAAAATACTTTTGTTGATTCCATCTGTTTTTCAACATTTGCTGTAACTGATGTTTGATCTTTAGTTTAAGCTTTTTTGGGATGTTTGATATTTTGGGTTTAACAAATTCGATTTCGTTGGCTTGTTCAACCGGAGTAGGAGTTTCAGATAGAGGTCGTTTGGTTGAGTTAGAGGAGTAAGAAGGAACTGTAATTATTTTCAGAGGAATTGCATTTAAGTCAGGAGTAACAGGGTTTGCAGTACTTTCTTCTAGAGATGTATCAGTTGACGAATTTGCGACAGGTATGTTTTGAGAAGGTAATATTGGGGTTTGGATGGATGAAATAAGAGGTGAAATTGTTATATTTGTTTCTGAAACTGTTGGTTGTTGTGGTGCAGGCACGGATGATTGTGAAGATGGTATAAATGTAGTTAATTAGTGAACCTTGTGATTGTTCTAGCTGGGTATTAAAAAGTGGGCATTCTGTTGCGACATGTCCTTTCTGTTTACAGTTGAAGCATAAATGGTCATTCAGTGAGAGAAAAATTTGATATGAAGTCCCTTCGTGATTTACGGTAATGAAATCAGGTATTTATATCTGATTTATAGGTTAAATAAAAGTCTGCCTACGAAAACTTAGAATATGTTTAAATTCCGGGTGAGAAGTTCCAATCTGAAGGAATGTTATTTGCGACATTAGCTTAACGCCAATTCTTGTAAGTTCATTTTCTATTATTATGTTTGAAATTGATGGACATACATTAGACAGTATTAGTCGTTCCGCAGGTGTTATCAATCGACGAGCCTTAGTAATAGTTTGTCCAACGGTTATTGAACCATCATGGATGTTCATAAATGTATCGACTAAGTTTTCATTTGATAAGTAAGTGCATATGCGATTGATAGATAGTGTGGAAGAAAATATGATATTTTTCGCTTCAATTATACGTCCCAGAGAAATAAGGTATTCCTCTAATTTTGAGTTGTCCAATGAATGGAATACAACTGCTTGTTTTAGCTTGGAAATTTTGGTGAATTCGTGACTGTTGCATATGATTTTATTTGAGCTTGGGTACCTTCTTGGTCAGGATTTCCGGTTAATCCGTTTTGGTATTTTTGGCGCATTGATGTTCTAATTACAGACCTTTCTAATTTATCTTAAGACAACTTTACTAGTGAGTTTTTAACAAAATTAGATCTTGAATGTTGATTTATCTGGTATTATGAAGTTGTTTGTTTTGACTTTAATGCAAAAAAATTTAAAAAATCACAATTTCAAGAGTACCACTGCTGTTGTTGGAATATTCAACACTGAACACTATAACTCTTTTTGGCAACTTTGTTTTTATACAACTAGAACTTTGAAATGGTTCCACCAATCTTGAATTATAACTGGCGTTATTCATGATAATTAAGATGGCTTTCTCTAGGTTGGATATAAATTTGGTTTGCAAAGTTTTCGCAGTTCATATTATCAGGGTAGTCGCCTGTTTTTCAGTTACTTCCAAAAACTATACCTATATCTTCAACAAAACTGTTCTCTCCTCCTGCACGTACGATTTTATATCTTCAGCCCTTACCTGTTTTCTTGCAATGAGTTAATACAGTATTAGCTTGCCATATTTTTCTCATCTAACCTAAAAATCCACGTATCATCCAAAACCTCTTGGATCGTACCGCAGGAAGTTCCATTAAAAATTTTCTATTATTAGTTTGTTTGAACTGAAATCCAATTTCATGTATCCACTAAAAATGGTTCTATCGATACATGCTTTCTTTCGCTCTATATTTCATGCAACACTTGTCGTAATCTACTTAGAATAAGTGGTTTACATCTAGTTTCTATATCAGTAACTTTCTTAGAGGGAGTTTTTTTATATTCGGCATCATAAAGAGTCTTTTTTTGTCCTCCATACAGTTTTTGATGATATCCCCAATGCATCTGCAGTTAGTTCGGTTGCTGACTTATTCAAACTTTTCAAAAGATGTATTTTTCGAAAAAAAAAACGTTGTCCTTCCGTATGAACATTTTTCCTTCGCCGGTAATTCTATGACCATATTTATGTTTTGTGACCGGCTCACAATCTAGACACAATTTTTTTAATAATACGTTTTGTCTTCTTGAATACTGACCCACTTAGCTTTCAACGAAAAGAAAGTTTCTGAAGATAAAGCATCCAATATACCCGATATCTTTTATAGGGATGTAAAAAGTTTTATAATAAAAGGTTTTATGCAATTTTATGACCCAATTTCGTAACATCCTACATTATTTTCTTAAACCGAATTTATTTTGCAAATTTAACTGAAATAAATTGAAATTCTCTTAACGTACTTCCTTCAAAATAAAGTAGAAGCGTTAAGTGAATAAATTACATTTCATTGAAAAACTTTTTAGACCGCAAAAGTTATTACCGAGTAATTTTCATTTTTGTTTTTCAATTCGACGTTTATTACCAGGGATATATCATGATAACAATATCTGTAATATTTATTACAAGATAATATTTAATAAACGATTTTACTGCTGTAATATAAGAGATTTAATGGCTTTGGACTTGAAATATAGTTTACTTAGTTTCAACGAATAGCCAGTAATTAAACCTTCTTCATAATTGTAGTTGGCTTTGATCCTTTGATTGAAAAAATTGAATAATATGCTCCAACAGACAATCTGAGAAGCGTTACGGATTACTCTACAAATTCTGCTCATGCGCGCATTTGGTGAAATTTGAAATTACTCCGCAACTGTTATTGGGACAGATGTAATACTAGTAGGGTTCCTATCGTCTGGATTCTCCTGACATTTCAAGTCATGTCCAGATTCCCGACAAATCGCTCATCGTTATTTTCTACCACAATAATAATTTGAAAAACACGCGTTGCTGTATTCATGTCTGTCTTAAGACAAGCATATGTCAAATGAAAAAATTTGGTCATGTTTTTTTAAAAAATCTTAACAACATGATATAAAAAGCTTTAAAACAATAATATCATTTTTGTTGTGAGCATGGAAACTAGACATTTTCTGAAATCAAGCATAAAAGGTAACCTAATGCAAATAAACATAACATTTACATAACCTAAAATATTGTATCCACGATCACATTATAATTCAAGTTTTGTCCACACTTATGAAGCATAAAAGTACCACTTTATCCTCTAGTTGAATGATGAAAAATACAATCTTACATCAATAGCAACCATTCAGCACATCCCAAAATTTTTTAATTAATCTCAATAATTTTTGACGTTACAGCTGCTGTCAGAGCGAAATGTCAAATTACTTTTTCATGAAATCTGATTATAAATGACTTAGACGATTGTGGACGATTGAGTAGTGTTAGTATGTACTAAGAACGCATGCCTACCTGCTAGTTGGCTTAGACGGCCAATTTTTAGGTATCAGGTAATCAAGGTACATAAAAACATTACTTACCTCACGTAAATTCTCCAAGCTGATTTTTACGTATATTTTAGCCAATATCCTTGAAAATAAGTCGCCAATACTCCCAGACACGTTCCGTCGGCCGTATTGCTTTGCAGACGCTTTAAAGCTCCCAAAATAATTACTAACTTCACGTAAATTCTGATGCTCCATTTGTATACTGATACATTCAAACAAAAACGGAACATGGGGATTTTAAGCAATGTATCAGAACTGCTTTAGAACTAGTCGACCAACATCCAGCTTCAACAGATTAAAAACACGATTATTACAATCGTTCATTTGGACACCTATAACATATCGTACAATTCCCACCACTCCGTATTCTCAACGGTGGGCGGTCCTTAATTAGCGTCAGACAGTCAGTCAGTCAGTCGATCGGTGAGTGTTCAAGCCCATAATTTTGTTTCAATTTAAAGAATTCTATTTTGTTTTATTTACGAATTTATTTTTATTTTGCAAGCCGTTATGGCCAAAAGAAATCAAAACATATTATCTTAACCCCAAACATTAATTGTTAAAGAGAATTTAACAATTAATTTTCGATTTTAACAACATAAAACGTAAACATATTGTTTCCATATGTAGCGACGTTTACTAACCCCATCAAATAATTATTCAATACTAAATCGCAGTTCGCACTTCGGAGTCTTCGGACTCACCTCGCACATAACTAACAAATTTTGGAAGGAGAAGGGGCGGGCTTTTTTACTGTGATTCTGAATCCAACTGTCCAGATCAATACTTGATATTCATTGAAGTAAACTTATAGAAATGTTTTGTTGGTGGACTATTTAGTTCGGCGAATACACTAAATCCCTATGTTCCGTTTGTATTTGAATGTATCTGTATATGTCCACCAGGCAACTATTTTAAAACCTTTTACAAGAGGACAGGCCGATTCAAGGTAGGGATATTCGATATACATCGATGCATCGAAAACATCGATGCTTACAATGCGATACAAGGAATCGATCCGATGTTTTGAAAAGCTATCGATATACTCCATATATCGATGTTTTTTCATAAATCATCGAATCGATGATAACCGGTCAAGGTAAGTTCATATAGCAACGAATCACGAATAACGAATCGTTACTTTTATTAGTAAAAAGTTACAATTTTTTATACAAAAACGAAATTCGTAGACGTTTTGGAGATTTTTAAATTTTTCAGGTTAGGTTAAAGGTCAAGACTGTGGAGTTTATTTTTTCCGTTTGTGTTTTTCAAAAACAAAATTTACTAATTTTAAAATATTCTAATATAAACCAAACATTATGTATACGGAAAACTACTAAATTAATTAAAATGAGTGTATCATAATCTAAAATGCAAACTGTCAAAAGTGTCAAATTGGCCTAAATTCCTCACGAATATCGGAAAATCTTGAAATGGAGTCAAGTTTCCCGCCACCCAGATTTTAAATTTCACGAATTCCTGAATTATGTACCTGTCAACTTTCTCACCAATTGACCTGACCAATGGCGTTAGAGTTCGTGATTCGTTGTTATATGAACTTACCTTTAGAAAAAGTACTCGATGTTTACAAAACATCGATGTTTTATCCGATACATCGAAAGACATCGATATACAGTTTCGATTTATCGAATCGAAAAAAACATCGATGTTTTTTCAAAGTGGACACCCCTCATCCAAGGGGCCAATCATCCCCTAAATTCAATTTTAATGCCTCTGTGGGTAGGAGCGCGAGGGCATTATCCATGCTCATGAGACTGAGTGAGACATGTATTAGGATATATTGACTTCTCTCTCTCTCTCTCACTCTCTTACACTTTACTCATTATCTGGCAACACTGCTCTCAAGAAAAGTATTCAGTGATCTACTGTGTCCGTTGGGTGCATCTGTGATTTCAGTAACAACGTGTGTGTAAAAAATAAAACTATTTGCTGTGTTTAAAAAAATATAATGGCTTCTCCATCAAATTGTGTTTTTTGTAAATATTCTGATGTAAATTCAATACTTTTCACGGAAGAAACATTAAAAATGTGTCGAGTAGTTTTAAAACATAGAATAGAACATAACCTTAAATTTAAAGACGTTGTTTCGCCGGGTGGTTTATTCGAAAGTGGTTATCACAGACAATGTTATAAATCATTTACAGGGTTAAATAAAAAATACTATTTACCAAAAAATAAATCAATCGAGAAATCTACCTCAACAGAAAAATCATTGAATATTGCTGAAAATTTATCTGTAGAATCTTCAACGACAGTTGAATTAGACATACGAAGGGGTAACTATATTGCTAGTCTTTGGAACAATGCAGCTATGAAGATGATAAATATTTTCAAACCCGAAAATAATGGCTGGACATTAAAAGATGGTAGATATGATTTTCATTGGTTCGATGGAGATCAATTACCGGGTTTTGTCAGTGAGTCGCTGGAAGAACAATCAGGTAATTTATTTTCGTTTCTCATATTTTTTGTGTCTCTTTAGTTTTTTCAGATCTTCATTGTTTGAATTGTTTTTTTACAGTGGAAGGAAATGAGGATAATGCTGATGATGACAATGACAAATATTCAATATCAAGATTGGCTGGATGATGAATTGTCTAATTTCAATGACGATGATAATGAAGATTAGAGGCACTACTCAGAAATGTTGTTTGTATTTTTTTATGATTAATTCCCAATTAATAATAAATTTAAAAAAATTGCTGTTATTCAATAAATTTGTTACTTAACACTATCGAGTTTTTGAAATTTCTTAAAAAAAAATTGAAGTTTTTTCGAATTTATCAAAACAGCTTGCAGGACAAAATTCTAGAATTATTGTAGTCAAATGAGCATTTTTTACAAGTTAATTTTTAATTATTCACCTGATTTTTTAATTGTCAGCTTTTAATATTAATAACTAATTGATATGAGTAAACTGTAAGAGAGAGAGAGAGAGTCAATATATCCTAATACATGTCTCACTCAGTCTCATGCGCGTGGATAATGCCCTCGCACTCCTACGTACAGAGGCATTAAGATTGAATTTAGGGGATGATTGGCCCCTTGGATTGGTTTGTCTTCTTGTGAAAGGTTTTAAAGTTGTCTGGTGGACATATATGAAAATGGAGCATCAGAATTTACGTGAAGTTAATTAATTATTTTGGGAGCTTTAAAGCGTCTGCAAAGCAATACGGTCGACGGAGAGTGTATGGGAGTATTGGCGACTTATTTTTAAGGATATTGCCTAAAATATACGTAAAAATCAGCTTAGAGAATTTACGTGAGGCAAGTAATGTTTTTATGTACCTTCATTACCTGGTACCTGAAAATTGGCCGTCTAAGCAAACTAGTAGGTAGGCATGCGTTCTTAGTACATACTAACACTACTCAATCGTCCACATTTCCTTCGTCAGAAAATACGTGACGTCTGGTGGCCCTGGGATCTTGGACTAACTGTGATTGTGGATAAAACGTTGTATTGCATTCGTGCTTCAGTTGCGTTTTATCCACTTAAGAAAATTAAACTTTCTTGCGTGGATAAAACACTTATACAATAAATAACTATTATCTGCTGTCTAAACGTCAATAACTTTCGACCCACCAGCTATTGTAGCGCCACCAATCTGCCTCCTTTCGACGGACAATTTTTACATACAGAGTTTGTGCTCCTTATTTCGTTGATTGATAAACTTATCAATCAACGCTTATATCAAGTCTCCATGGTTGTGCGCAATGGTTATGGACCATTCCAGAATACATGACTTTGACAGATCGGCCATATTGTGCTGGAGGGCAACCGAATCGATTAGTTGGAGTTGAATCTTGTGTGTCTCATCAAATTGAATTATATGGGTACACCAACTAACCTTCGATAAAATGTAGAGAATACACACGCCAAGTTTCAAGTTGTGATTCACTGAGGGTGCCCGTTTTAAAGCACTAATCCAAGCATCCCGGCGTTGATCAGAGAGATCAATTAAATAGTCACCTCGCTTCGTTAAAATAGCCGCAAATCCAAAAAAATATACCTTTTCTGTTTCTCCCCGCATTCCACACTTAACAACACTACAAAACGATGGCATTTTAGATACTTTCAAGAACTAATTGTTAATTAAAGTCTAACTATTATCCGTTGTTTACCAGTAAACAATGACAACTAAATAGTACAGCATAATATGGCCGACCTGTCAGTAACGTCATTCTGGAATGGTCTATTGTGAAATAGTGTTTAACTTGCTTAATTAATTTAATTTTAAACGGAGGAATCATATGAACTAATGATCTAATAAGACTGAATTCTAACGAAAATTGTTCAAGCTTCTACTCTTTTTTTAAATACGGACTATGTGTGGCAAAATCGTTAAGGAAATAATTCAAAGTGATATTTTGCTATTTCTTTCTATTAACATTTGTTTGCTGTTTATTTATTGAGACAGACGGAGAGAATTCAGTCTACTAATAAAAAAATGTGGATTGATTACTTAGGTAAGAACGTGCTATCTTTGTCACTCATGTTTTTTCATAAATTACTGTGTTCTGGTCCGGAGTATCCTAGGATATGATAAGAGAAATAGGATAAAACTATGAACACGTGGTTTTAAACTAACCAAGTTCCTTCACGCTTGGATCTGATTTATAATTCGCACATTCTTGTGACAGTTTTCGCATGTTCATAACAATCACTGCCAGACAATAAAAAAACTTGTTGCGTAAGGCTTTATTTTGGCATAAACTAAAGAGTTTATAAGTCCCCAAACATGAAAATCAAGCGGGTTATACTCAGGACTTTTTGGTGCTCATTCAAAATCATTTTTGTCAATCCATCGTTGAGGAAATATGTTCTTAAATGGGTTAAGAGGTAACTGGAGCTCTATCCTGCAAAAACCACATTTTCCTTCTTATATTTAGTGACACAGTATACAAAATACCACAAGAGTATTTTGCAAAAAAATAAGAATCTCAATTTAAATTAAGAGGCTGAACATATGGCCCTAATAGTTGTTGGAAGTTAAGAGGCGGGTAAAACTTATTCCAGCAAGCTATATACACTGTAGTGCAACAGGTAACGGTGCTTTTGGGGGATACAATTCTAGTTCAATCGTTATGGATTCACAATAAAAAACTAGAACATCACCACCCTTCATAAGTTTTTTGAAAACTCTGCAATTTTGACTTTATAGTGAAATAGTAACCAACAAATAAGAATAAAATATGTAGAGGAGTAAACAAGGATGGGAGAGGATATTGAAATTCTTTTTATTGTTGATCCAAAGCTCTTCCTACATTTTTAGCACCTTTCGTAACAATTTTTCTAACAAAAAGTGAACATTCCCTGATCCCCTTTTGTTATTCTGGTAAGACGTTCTTTCTTATTAAATGATAACAAAGAAACCGCTTTTGCATAGTCTAAGTTTAAGCTATGGTTTTTGTGATAATGTTCCATTAGTAAAGTCCGGAAAATATTTTGGCATCTATATAGACAGTTTCCTGAAATGGAATATGCAAGTATGTGGAATAACAAAAAAAATTAAAACCTTACTATATTTTACTCATCATATTCGAAAGCTATTATTCCAGTAACTAACAAATCTAAATCGAAATAAGTACATCACTAATAGTAGGTGAAGATATTTCACAATATTTCGTTGACTCGGTATCTGGTCTTAAGGATTTAATAATAAAAGTTTATGAATCCCTCATTGTACAGTAAACAGTAACAGATCCGTAGTCGGTGAAATTTAGATTGTAAATCTAAATATTATTTTACCAGCCAAATATTTCAGTTGTAAAATAATCATACTATTAGGCATTATCT
This sequence comes from Lochmaea crataegi, assembly GCA_947563755.1. NCBI lineage: Eukaryota > Metazoa > Arthropoda > Insecta > Coleoptera > Chrysomelidae > Lochmaea > Lochmaea crataegi. Next base: position 27,613,931 of record OX387423.1, on the reverse strand, counting down.
TTTCGAAGAAACGAGTACAATACGTTCTGTGCTCCACCCATTTGTTAACCAAACTGTTGTCCCGGAATATTTTTTGACAATAAATATGAATTTTTTCGTACAAAGATTAGTTTTTTAGGTATCGTGAAGACGAATAAAAAAGTATTGAACTCTTTTTTAAAAAATCCAAGGGAAAAAAATATAATCGAAAAACGTAAGATATCGTTAAAATGTCAGTTTTAATTGACTTTTTGACACATAACATCATTTATACTTCCTGTACACAAAAAATCAGCCGTACGAAAGCGAACAATGTTCATGGCCTTCTATTTCCTGGCCTAAGAAATCAAGTGCTATAAATCTCGTCCTATCCGTAAGTCATACCAATTGCTCGGTATTTTGCTCTAATCTTATGCATAAAATTTTCCCGGAAAGAATACAGATAAGAAATTCATTCGGGAATCTTGAAAAGAATAAAAATACTTAAGAGTTTCGATAAAGCTCGTCAATGTGTAACTTTCTATTAAACTTGGAAAATGAAATATGGCGCTAATCCAAATATTAAAGAGTCTTCCTCTACATGATATTTTAATTGTGTGTCAGTTTAACTACGTCAAGGTAATACTATGATGAGTAATGTTGGAGAAAATAAAAATCTTCAAATAAGTTTGGATGGTTGAGTTTCTTAGGAAATGATTATAGTATAATACTTGTGTATAGTAGTAATCCACAAACAAAGCGAACGTCAAACGGGGGAAATTTTAGTTTTATCAGCTTTATTGAAATTTATTTCCATATTACACAACAGATTATTTTCCAAATTAAATTTACAATGAACAAAAGATTTCGTAATTTAAAAATAGAAATCGGGACTTTTTGAAGTTGAAATGCATCACAGTTTCCGACAAAGCGGGACATCCAAATGACTTTGTTTATTCGTATTTTATTTATATTAATTTAAAAAAAAATGCCGCTAAGAAAATCTAACCTCAATAATGCTTCAACGCAACTGAACTGCAGCAGCCCGTGTTGCTTTTATGATTCAAAATAAATTTCTGGCAAGCCAAACTGTACTATAATAATAATATGTAACATGCTGTTCGGCTTGTTACTTCTTTTCGTGGTAAAAATATTTTCTTTTACTAATTTATGTGGCTCTTTAGTCACTTCCTCCCAAATTTCTACTAAATTTCTAAACATACAGTTTGCTTGTCGCATTAGCCACTCCAAAATAAAACATTCATTTTTATCAAATTCCTCTAACTGTCACTGATAAGGCAACATTGAAATATTTTTTTTCTGTCCTCCGGCCGGAAAGCATCAACTTTCGGGCCTCCGCGCTGAACGAAGTTGTCGCTTTCCGGCTCCGTCGAACAGAAAAATAGTATACAAACCTCGGCCAGTAAGTAAGAAAGCCTCAGATCACATGTTTGTCGACCTCAGCTTCGCTTCGGCCGACTATTACATGTGATCTGAGACATTTCTTACTTTACTGGCCTTGGTCCGTAATATACTATTTCGGCAACCGCCCTGAAAGTACCCACCTCCCGGACGCTTTTTCTGTGAGAAAGTAGCACTTTTCCGGCCTAGTCTGGAAAGTACGTATTTCCCGGACTAGGCCGGAAAGAATTACATCGTTGTTGTCAATCAAACAAATTGAATCCCTTTAATATTAGCAAATGTTCGAATTTCAATATAAATATTAATATAAACAAATATTAGAATGTTCCTAATTTTGTTCTAAAAATAAATATTACACAGAAACGTGTTTTATTGATTCATTTTTTCGGACTTGCGGACTTCCAGGACTCGCTTGCGGTTCGTCCAGGAATCTTGTCTACTCGTCCAAAAAATAGTATATTACGGACCAAGGCCAGTAAAGTAAGAAATGTCTCAGAAGCTGAGGTCGACAAACATGTGATCTGAGGCTTCCTTACTACAGGCCGAGGTTACTATATTATTTTTCTGTTCGACGGAGCCGGAAAGCGCCAACTTCATTTAGCGCGGAGGCCCGAAAGTTGATGCTTTCCGGCCGGAGGACAGAAAACAATATTTTCCGGACTTGTTACGTAATTTACTATTAATTTATTGTTGATGAACAATTTTATATCGTCTGATTGGTAAGTTAATTATTATATTTTCGCTAGGCTATTTTCTAGTGTAGTGCTTACTGCTTATTTTTATTGCTTTATTTGCTGATTTGTATTTTTTATATATATTTAAGGAACAGAACGAATAGAATAAAACAGATCACTGTTAAATTATATTTTAACACGTGGAGTTCGGGTTTTGTATGCGTTAAAGCATAAGTTTCTTATTCCTTCCCAAATAATTAATTCTGGTTCCTTATCCTTTTGTTTTCTCTTTTTTTCCGCAGCTTTGCAGCCGGTCAGTCAAGTTCTCGTTTCTATATATATATATATATATATATATATATATATATATATATAATAAACCAAAAAAAGAAACTATAGGTGCTCTAGAAGCGTTCGATCAAGTCTGTTTTTAAACGAGTTAGTAGATGGTGCAGAAACTGTGGATACATCAAGGTTATTCCAGCTGTCGAATACCCTGTTTGGTAAGAAGTTTTGTCTTGATCTAGCGGTAAAGTTTTCTTTTTTTAGTTTAAAAAGGTGTCCTCTAAGGAGGTCATCTGGATTTAAGGTGAACATCATATCAGGATTACCAAAATTAAATTTTAATATTTTAAAAGTGGTAATGAGGTCTCCGCGGTGCCTGCGAAGTTCAAAGGAAGTTAGATTGACCATGGAGAGTCTTTCTTCGTAGGAAGGTCTTCGCGGTCCCAGGGACAGTCGAGTGGCTTTTCTTTGAACATTTTCCAAAAGATTTTTATCACAACTAGGTCAGGGTACCTCGTTGGACCGGCGTACTCGAGAATTGGTCGGACATAGATAGTATATACAGTTTACAAAACGACTGAAACGAAACACTCGAAAAGCACTTGCGAATGAGATACAGTCTGCTGTTCGCGCGCTTACAGACTGAAGTTATATGATCAGACCAAGTTAGGTTGCTATTTACGATAACTCCGAGGTTATAGGAAAACACAGAATTTAATGGTCGGCCGTCTACGAAGTACGGTAGTAGTGGGTTACCAGATGAAGATGGTGTTTAAGTCCAACTGGAGGGTTTGTTGGTTGGTGATTGGATTTGTATATATCTTTGTGTCGTCAGCATAGAAAGATATTTTGTTAGTTACGTGATAAGGGAGATCGCTGGTGTTAACCGTAAAAAGCAGAGGACCAAGAACAGAACCCTGTGGTAATCCACTTTCCACCAGTCTAACCCTTGAGAAATCCTCGCCAACTCTTACTCTGAAATGTCTGTCTGTTAGGAAGTCGTCAATTCATCTGAGTAAAGAGCCGCGAATGCCGAAGTGTTCCAGCTTGTGTAGAAGTCTGCGCTTGGGAACACGATCAAAGGCTTTGGAGAAGTCAAGATAGACAACATCAACTGGCTGCCGATTGTTAAGAGATGATGTCCAGTCGTTAACACAGTGTAGCAAGTTGGTTAGGGTGGAACGGCCGGAGACAAATCCGTGTTGTTGCGTTGGAATCACATTTTCCAGGAGAAGAAATTTGGTCATCTCCTCTGAAATAATGGCTTCCATGACTTTACTGACTACTGGCAGTAGACTAATCGGGCGGTAGTTATTGGAATCAAGTTTGTTACCTTTTTTGAATATGGGTGTGATAGATGCTAATTTCCAACTGGGGGTATGGAACTTTGGGTAAAGGACGTCTGCATAATTAACGACAGGGGTGTTGCAAGCGAGTTTGCGCAGCTTTTTAGGAGTTTTGGACTTAGACCATCTAAACCAGGTGATGCGTTAGTGCGAAGTTTCAGTAAGTGCTGTTTTATACGGTCTGGTGTAAATACTACATGTTTTAAGGATGCCTTGAGGCGGGGACAGTTAATTAATGAGAGGTTGTCATTATTAGGTTCTTGAGTGAAAACTTGTGAGAAAGCTAAAGAGAGCGACTCAGAAGACTTTTTATTAGAAGAGCATACGGTATGGTCAGATTTTTGAAGTAGAGGAATGGAAACTTTTGATGATAGGGAAGATCGTATATATTTGAAAACCTTTTTACTGTTACCACTGGCAATGATGTTTTCTTCAAAATGTTGTCTTAAAGTTTTGAAAGATAGTTGTAGGTAGAAAATCTGCGGTGGTTCAGGAAGTCACTCAGAAGCTGTGTGTGCTGATATTCACGCCAGAGGCGCCGTTTGTGCTTAATACGTTGTAGTGCTGAGTGGTTAATCCAGGGTTTGAGATTGTTTTTATAAATCTCGCGGACAGTAGTATGTGCAGAGATGCAGAGATGTGCAGAGATGAAATGCGTTCCACATTAACGAGGGATCGGGTAAATTTGTGAAAATTAAGTCCCAATCAAGTCGGGACAGCTGTGAATCAACTTCAGAAAAATCAGTAGTAGCATAAGTTGTGATTTTATTTCTGCCCAGTAATGTCTGGATAAACTGAACGTGAGCAGTTATGACTGCATGTTCTGATTTTCCAACAGCAGAGTTTATTTCAAGAGATGAGATTAGCTGTTCATAATTAGTGAGTATGAGATCAAGAATGGGAGGTAGATTATTAATTCTAAATCTTGTGGGTTCTGGAATAAGTTGGGTGAGGTTCGAATTTGCAGCAAAGTTTTTAAATAAGTTGTGTGAATTTACAACATCTGATAGTAAAGTTTTCGGCCACGATATTTCTGAGAAGTTAAAATCTCCAGCAATGATGAGATTATCAAGAAGTGATAACTCTTCGAGTTTTTCAAACAATATGTTGTCCATCGCAAGTTGTGTATCAGGGGGGCGATATATGCATACCAGGTTAAGAGAAAATAGATTTTTAATAATATTTACGTGTATAATATCTATCCCGGGTATGTCTAATAGTTTAATTTTAGTAGATAAAGTTGTGGTAATATCGTCGGATAAATAAATGCATACACCTCCACCGACACGATTTTCTCTATCTTTACGATAAATTGTATAGCCAGTAATGTTAATTAAGGAGTTGAGGGTTTAAGCCAGGTTTCGGTAATAAAAATAATTTGTGGTTTAAGAAGTTGCACTGTGCATGTGAATTCGCCAAGTTTAGCGTAAAGTGAGTTTAAATTTGTGTATAAAAAGAGCCAGTCATTGAATTTGCGGGTAGAAAAGTTATGAACGAAATTTCGAGATTTTTGGGATGCCGTTAGTGTACCTGATTGTCAGATCATGTTCGCCATTATTTTTACGGGTATCTAGTTCACTTCGAAGTTCTCTTAATCGTTGTTATAGTGTGGGCGTCTTGTTATCTATTTTAGAAAAATTTTCAATACGCTTTTCTTCGAGAAGTTTGGATTTATTCCTCAATATGTTTTTGGCATGGTGTTCTGAAGGCATTACTACTTTGATCATGCGAGGAAACTTCTGGTTGGGTTTGCGGACACTGTAGAAGGTGATGGGGGTTTCATGACATTCAACAGTATCCAAGACAAGCTTAATTTTATTCATGTCATCATCCTTTCTAAGCTGAGCAAGATAAGCAAGATAAGTTCCTTAGTCTCATCTTTAGCGTGTATAAGATTTGAATTTGGCGTGTTGATTATTATAACTCGTTACTCTTCAAGTTTGGTTTTTTGGAATGTTCAATTTATATGAATGTTTTGGATAATTCAATAAATATTTCATATCTTCAACTTTTGTATTGATTATTCAATATTTGTGTTTCCAGCTTTCCACCGTTTGCTTTCGTTTTTCATTGCTTTCGTTTCGATTAAAAGCTGGTGGCATCCAATTTAATATTAATTGCACACCCCATCCCAGTGTTAGCGTATGAGATAGTTTAATTGGTGCCGAAGTCGAGTCCCTGAGGTGGAGTGATCTAGCCTGGGGCTTTTTTACGTTACAAATAATAATAATAAGTTTATTGCTTATAGAAAACAATGTTTACAGTCAGTTTAGAGTGTGATAATATACAAAAATCTTAAGACTGTTGGTAACAAAAAATAAATACATTATTCATCTTGTTTAAATAAATGACCTTAATTTGAGTATATTCCAAAGATAGCAGCATATAGTTTTTCCCTCAGATAGGTTTACATTTTGCAGATCATTTACTAATGTTTTCAAATTTTGCAGACATGATGTATTTTGTTTCATGACTGTATATATCGAACACTGAAATAAAATATGAAAAATTGTTTCCTTTTCGTCCACAAACAGGTCATGTTACAGTAGGATATATACTGTAGGTTATGCCGTTTAATGTAAACTTCATTTTGAATTGAATAACCATACGTAATAGAGTCAAACTACGAGTGATCTGGTTTAGTGACTTCAACAATAAATAATTGCTTGATTCACGTGTTGTGATGAAAGCATAATATAGAGCCAAGAAAGAGTACGCAGACGATGTAGCAATATCGAATTGGTGCAGGAAGGTATGCTATTTATAAAACAGAGATTTTTTTGTGTTGTTAGATGGCGATAAATTAAATTATTCCATAACTGCAATGAATCAATGTCAACAAACAATTATTTGATTTGAGATGCCCAATTATACTTTGTGGTGACGGAATTCATAATACGTGTTGTTGTTCAAAACAAAGACTGGGATAGCGAAATTTTTCCATTTGAAGAATCTCTTGTAACCAATTTGTCATTTTAAATACAACTTAACTCTTCCTGTTTCAAACAGAATCACGGGTATTAACAACAGCTTAGAGGATTCTTTTTAGGAAATGTATTTGCACTCATTCTAGTGCATCTAAATAACGAGGACCCCAAACAGACACACTGTTAAACATAACGCTTAACGCTAGAGATTCAAACAATTTGATTCTAGGGTACCACATGTCAATTTTTGCCTTACACATCACAGGAATGATAGCGCCAACGGCTTGTTTACCTTTTTTTATAGTTACAGTTACATTTCGCTGAATAAGCCACAGGAAGTAAACGTTACACCTAAATATGTATATATGTATTACTCAATTCGATGGTCTTGTTGTTAAAATGAAATTTATAGTTTGGTTTTTGGAAAATCTAACAATTTTTGTTTTTTTAAGATTGACAGTTTAACGATTAGTGTTAGTATATTTTTCATAAAAATTTCTAGTTTCCTTGCAACTTCAATTTCAGAATAAGCCAGGAGAACGAGATCATCAGCATGCAGGAGTATGAGTATATTATCCATATTTATACCTTGAGCTCCTTGAGTATAAAAGTAGTCTTTCAAATCGGCGATAAACAGTGCAAATAAAAGGGTTCTCCTTGTAGAACACCTAAAGTTAGATCGTATAATTTTGTCAAGTGATCAGAGCCTTTTATTTGAACAGTGGCGCTTGTGAATAAAGTGATCTTATTAGGCCAATAATTTTTGACGGAACTCCAAGATTAAATAGTTTCAGCCATAATAAATTATGCTGGACTGAATCAAAAGCTCTTTTGAAATCGACAAAAATTGCAAACACTTTTCGGTTTTTATGTCTAATATGTAAATGAATAACAGAGCTCAAGGTGAAAACATTTTCGATACACCCTCGACCTGCACGAAAGCCACACTGACACTGTGGCATAACTCCGCAGTTATCCACATATAAAGATAATCTGTTTAGAATAACAGTTTGAAAATCTTAGTGCAGCAATTTACCAAAGCCAGCCCTCTATAATTATTATCAGGGGCCTCCTTTATGCAACATAGACAATAAAATGTTAGACCACGAATTGGGAATTATTGAGGAATCAAAGATTAAGTTGAACAAAGAAGTTGAATATATAACCCAGTTATGTGGTAGATTCTTGAAAAATTCAAAAGAAATACCATCAGCTCCTGGAGACTTATTATTTTTACATTTATAGAGTACATCATATACTTCCTGCATTGTAAACGGAACGACCATATAGGGGTAACCAGCATCTAGAAAATCAACAAGAAGGGTACAAATGTTCATAAAACTTTTTCCATACTTGAACTGGTAACACTTTATGAGTGAAACTATTTCTAAATTGTTTCACCGTCAATCAGAATTCTCAGAATTGTTGATTGATATTCGATTTCCCTAGATTTAATTATATTTATGTACTCAAATTGTAGATTTATATGTATTGCTCTTAAATCTTGTAGAAAGTTTTGCTCTCGGCAAGTTCTTAATGCATTGTGCATATTTCTCTTGGCAATAGTACATGTAGCATCAAACGATGGCTTATTAGTCTTAAGAAAATTTAATTTAGTAAAGTGCTCCCTTTTCGAAGAATTCATACCTAGCTGTGTTGATGTTTCACGAATGGCATCCCTAAGATTAGAAAAAGAACAAGCTGGGTCACGAATAAATATTGTTCTATTTGAATTTTTCATACACATTTCATACGATAGAGAAGAATCATTATTCCATGTATATGAAAAGTTGGGCAAATTATTGAATACTTCTTCATTGCCGTGGTTGTCTAATTAAGTACTATAGCTTAGAACTACGTTGATAAGAATAAAATCTTAAATTAGTTCTACAGGAACCGCTCCAATATTAAAATCTCCGCCAATAATAATCATAGTGTCAGTATAGTTTTCCGAGACATCCGTCAGCAATACTTGAAAAACATCAAGCACATGTCCCAATTCAATTGATGGTTTAATATATGTGCTGCACACAATGAATTTATGGCTAAGTGTGGAAAATAAACAAATGAGACAATAAAATGATTTATGTAAGACGGTAACCTTAAAATAAATACACAATACTCCACTCGGCCGTCCCAAAGATTTTCCTTTAGTAGCATTCCCAGTTACGTAATTATAAGAAGACAAAAAATTAGGCCCATCAAGATTATCGTTAGAGAGCCAAGTTTCGGAAAGACATAGAATGTCAAAATTAATTAGTTCTTCGCATAAGTTGAAAATGCTACTGTAGCCATTGCAGATCCAAAAGGCTATTCCAACAAAAACAGAGGTAAGAAACTATTTGGCTATATATGTACTACTGAACTTGATATTGCGAATGTGGGTAATACGCCTACATTTAGAACATCAAGGGGGGATTCATTGATAGATGTTACACTTTGCACTTTACGTGTCAGGGAGATGATTCGCAAGAGGCATGTATCGGATGAACCATCTTTATCCGATCATGCCCAAATATACTATGAAATTAACGTAGAAAAATCGGTTATTAGAACATACAGAAATCCTGAGAGCACTGACTGGGTATCTTATAAAGAGGACCTGCTTTCTAAAATACGTTCACACCTAGGCAGACCAAAAACTGCTGAGGATTTAGAGGGAGCAGCAGTGTACACTGACCTCTTATCATAACAACTGTCCGATAAAGGAGAGTCGCTCTTCTAGGCAAGCCATCTGGTGGAATAAAGAGCTGACATCGCTAAGGAAATAAACAAGACGCTTTTTCAACAAAGCGAAAAAAACGGGTAACTGCGAAGCGTTACCTAAACCTACCTGTACCTAAACTAGGTACATATACTACAAAAATAAAAGAATCCAAGGAGAAATCCTGGAGAGAATTATGTGAGGGCATGCAAGGTGTCCCTGACAGCGTCAGAATCAACAAGATTCTCAAAAGGGATACTTCTAACAAACTTGGTTCTATTCAGTTGCCGAGCGGAAAGTTTTCAAATACTGAGGCAGAGGATCTGGAGCATCTCATCAGAGTGCACTTTCCAGGTTCGGTAAAGATAGAGTCAAGCTATGACAACGGGCCGTTTGCCAAACCAAAGGCAACCAAAGAGGACTGGGAACTCACGAATAAGATATTCAGACCCCATCTTATCAGATGGGCTGTAAACGCATTTGACCCCTACAAAACTCCAAACCCGATGGCATATTCCCCAAGCTTCTGCAAGAGGGACTAGACATGATAATGGGTCCTTTAGTTCTGATACTTCGAAGCAGCCATGCTTTAGGGTATATACCAATTGCATGGAGAGAATCAAAGGTGGTGTTTATTCCTAAACCAGGAAAATGAACGTGCACCCAGACTAAATCCTACCGACCAATCAGTCTGACATTCATGGTGAAGCGCTTTAGAGCATCCCTCTACTTAGACTACAATGGGCATATCAAGCAGGGAAATCAGGTGAAGCTACCCTGCATAATTTGGTGTCAGGTCTCGAAAGGAGCCTGACAGTAGCCCTTGCAGCATTTCTAGACATCGAAGGTGCTTTTGACAACACATCGATGTCATCAATTAACAGATCCCTTAAAAATAGAGGGATTAACAGCACCACATGCAAATGGATAGGATCCATGATCGAGCATAGGAGAATAACAGCACATATGCATGATAAAACATACACCGTTAGGACAACTAAAGGATGTCCTCAAGGTGGAGTACTTTCACCACTTTTGTGGAACCTAGTTGTGGATGACTTGATCTGTAGGTTGAATGATCAAGGCATATGGACGCAGGGTTTTGCGGACGACATAGTGATTGTCACCAATGGGAAATTCCCGGAGGTGGTTATTAATGTCCTACAGGAAGCACTGCGAATTGTGGAGGAATGGTGCCTTACAGAGGACCTTTCATTTAACCAAAAAAAAAAAAAAACTAGCTGCTTTCACGAATAGAAGAGTTCTCCCGCACTGTAGAGTACTGTTGTTCGGAGAAGAACTAGAAATATCCAAAGAAGTCAAATATCTGGGAGTGACCCTTGATTCCATACTGAATTGGAAGGCACACCTGGGAAAAATTACTACCTGGGCGACTAAGCTGTTCTGGCAATGCAGAAGAGTTATGGGTAAAACCTGGGTAATACGACCTGAGGTGGTTCACTGGCTCCACACAACTGTGAAAAGGCCAACGATCACCTATGGAACAATAGTCTGGTAGAGGAGGACAGAAGTGTCCTCTGCAGTTAATATATTAACCGCAATCCAAAGACAAGCCCTTCTTGGTATTACCAGGACAATGAACAGCACGGGGACGGCATCAATGGAAGCCCTTATTGGACTTTCTCCTCTAGAACTTTTTATAAGGGCGGAGGCAATGATGGCAATTCTTAGGCTGAAATCGGGAGACTTATGGTCCCCGAACAATGTTAGAGAAGGACACACTGATACTACTGGGACATTACTAGACGAACTCATATTTCACATGAGTTTTGATAGCATATATTTACTGAGCGAGTGAATATCATCATCCCATCTAGGGGAAATAATAAGAGGGGAAATCGGGAACTGGCTAGATAGGGAACACCAATTCAAATGGAGGGTGACACAAGGGCACCTTCATACAAAGAGTTTACTGAACAAGGTAGACAAGGAACTCTCAACCAGGCTACTTAAACTGGGTAAGAGACATTTGAAGACAGTTACCGACCTGGTGACTGGACACTGCACCTGGAGGAAACATCTGTACTATATGGGCAAAGTTAGTGAACCTTTGTGCAGAAAATGTGAACTTGATGATGACACACCTACTCACATACTCTGCTTCTGTGAAAACTTAGACGGCAGCACTTTGAGAGGAATTAATACAACCATCACAATTACTGAAAATCCCTCCAGTCAAACTAGTGGCCTTTATAGAAGACACGAAGCTTCTGGAATGGAAGTAGATAACAAATACAGGTACAAATATTCAGTTCAAGCGCCTGGGCTGATGAGCACAACCCGAATATATGAATGAATGAATGAGTTTTTATTTGGAGAGTCATCTTCTTCTCCTTTCCTTTTTTTGAGCTAGAACAATGGTGGGTTGGCCGGAAATAAACTTCATGCGAACATTCTCACCATCGTTATTTCTTCTATTAATTTCTTGATATATCCTAACCAACCCATCCCGTTGTGTAGGAGTATAATCATTTTTTATTTTTAAATCAGGAAATTTCTTGGAAAAAACTTTAGATCGCTGTCTTAAAATACCAAGAGCATCTTGACGAGATGAAAAGTTTTATAGGACTTGATGAATTTCCAGCTTTGTCCAGCCTAATAATTTGGAATGATTTCCCAATAATGGAGGAATTTATTTCTGCCAAAATTTCGTGGACTGCTTTTGGAGTCGTCTGCACTTTCATCCACGCCATAGAAAAGAACATTTTTTTCACGACGATTTTTGGCAGTAAGTTCGTCACATATATACTGGATAATGAAAACGAATAAAATTTTTTTTCTAAATGTAGGACTTTTGCTTTCAAGGTCTCATTCTCACTTTTCAAAGAAGCAATATTGGTAATGCAACCATCTATTTTCTTGTTATGTTCTTCTAACAAGGAACGAATATCATTCATACCATCGGTTAGAATAGACAATTGAGGCATTCAAATATGAAATTGAGACAAACCAAACTGTAATTCTATGATAATTGAGGAAACAAACAGTACTTTTATTATCAGTAATTCTATGATAATTGGCAATTGCAGTAATTCTATGATAATTGTAAACGGCACATGTCATTCGGAGTTAATGGCACTTATATCAAACTGTTTTATTATAATAAATATATCGGTTTTTAAAGTACTAAAATTTTTAATAAAATATTCATTAATTGATTATGACAAGTAATTACGAGTACATTCAAATATTAATGACTTCCTACAACCATGATAAAGTACATATTATTATACGATAATATACAGGATGATTTGCTAAATAATAATAAAACACCTATTAAACACAAACAAAATAAAATCGATGTCAATCAATTCTAGAGCAAGCGCTAATTTTTTCTTTTTTTTATGAATAGGTATCTACATAAAATATATCTATTATTATCGATGCCGATGAACCTCAATACTATGGCATATACAACTGAGCCACAACAACACTTGTGTGGGTTTTGTATAGTTCTTTATGACAATATTCATAAATTACTTTTAAATTATAGCAAAAACTTAGACAGTGAGATTTATTTCATGATACGGCAATGGAAAGTTGTTGAAAATTATGTTGATGTAAAAGTTTGTAACCGAATCTTCCTTGTTCTCGAATTAATCACCGCAAATACTTTTTGGCGCTTAATTTTCTAAGGAAAAAGAATATTAGAAGTGAAAATATTTAAAAGGTGTAAAGCGAGGTGATCTGATGCGTTGGTATTTTATCAAAGAGCTTGCCGTATTTTCAAAATTTTAGTTTCATGTCGGTAGTTTCTTCTTAATTTTTATACTTCAATCTGGGGATTTATAAGAGTTCAGAAAATAGCGTGTAGATTTATGAAATTTGAAGTTTGTAAAAGTAGACGCCACTTGTCCCACGTAAGGTTTGGGAGGAGGTCCATTACATATACACCTAGAGAAGAAATATATAACATTTAAAAATATGGGACAGCGGTGGTCATTGAATTTTTTTTTAATTGAAAATATTTTTTCTTGGATTTATATTTGGATAACCTACTAATTTTTAGTCTGATAATCTTATAAATGGGTGGGTATAATAAAAACTTCTCAGAAAAGAAAACTCAACACATAACTTTTAATCCAAGAACCCTACACATAAAATGTTTCTCCGAAAATTTCGCGTATTTCCCGCCAAATTTACGATTAATTCGAAGAGAATGAGATTTGTTATATAAAACACCCACAAAATCTCTTGTAATACCTACCCTTAATAAGTTTTACATAATAAATCGTATTTCACACTGCATTAAACACAGAAGTATAACCAGTGGCGGAGGGGGCAGCATAAGCTACCGCCACGGGCGGCAAGCGCTAAAATTTTTTCAACTGAAAATACAAAAAAAAATTACTCAAAATCGCGCCCGATGTTATTTGCCAGCGAAGTCGCAAGGGTGCGAAAGAGAGGAGGCGAGATGAAGTCGTGCTAGTGACTAGTGAAAAATGCCTAGCACCCGGCTGGCCGGTTCAGCGGCACCGAGTTTTCTTGAAGTGTCAGCGAGTACTTAGTTTTGTAAATGTTGTCTCTTTTGGCGGTAAAACCCACAATACGCCACTGCCTATAACGAGTACAATTCAATTTCGTTCTGTTTTTAATTTATGCTATACCTTTTGGAACAAATCAGTTTTTTTTTATTTTGTAGCATACGGATTGAAAATGGACGATTAAACACCATTAAAACCAAATCTACATTCGTTTATCTTCTACTTTAGATAATAAATTGGCAAATGTCAGAATTTTAACTTCTGTTCTATATCACGTAGCTACTTTTTCCGTAGCACATTAAGTGAATTGTAGTTTTCACCAGCAAAAGGTTTCAAAAAAGAAAAAGAATACTCAATAAATGTCAGTGCTCGTTATTTCATCTTAAACTACTATATTTATGTTAACATTAGCAATGGTCACTTGGAAACATTGTCATAGTTTCACTCGAGTGGTTAAAATGCGTTAAATGTCATGGATAAAAAGCGTCCTTAAACACTGCGCGTCAGGAAAACGGGCCACCCCAAAAATTTGCGAAATCATCAATTGTTACTAATGGGTTAGTATGTATAATCGCGTGATTGAAATTTTCGACAACTTCATGTTCGTTTATTGTGATTTAAAACGTTTTCTTTGTAACATTTAAAGTGATTTTAAGTTTTAGTTGTATCTTTGTACTAAAGTAGCCTTCACAGAGTTAAGTTTATTTCTTAACAATGGATGAAAAATTTCGGAGTGCTGTTGAGATTGAAACATTGCTGGATATTGGAACGAGTCAACGGGATATAGCGAGACGTTTGAATGTTAGTCGTTCAACAGTACAAAGAACAGACCAGCGGTTTCTGGCGACCGGCTCTTATCAGCGGCTGCCCGGTACGACCGGAAAACGAAAAACAACAGCTCGAATGGATCGCTTTCTCACGATTGCTGCATTGCGAGACCGAACGCAAACCGCTAGAAAGCTCCAAATCGGCCGTCAACAAGCTCATAGAACAGCAGTCAGCACGTCTACTGTTCGACGAAGGTTGAAAGAAAGTGGTTTGACAGCTTGCAGTCAAGCTAAAGGACCCTTGCTTACTGCAGCTCACAGAAGACGCAGACTTGATTGTGCTCGTGAACACATGAATTGGACGATGGACGATTGGAAAAAGGTATTGTTCACGGATGAGTGTAGAATGTGCCTTTATGGCAAAGATGGAAGTGATAAGGTGTACAGAAGAGCTGGATAACGGTATGGCTGTATAACGGTATGCTGTCTGTACTCGGTTACCACGGGTTGCTTATCGGAGTGGCTCAGTAATGTTTTGGGCAGGTATTTCTTTTGAGGCTCACACGGATCTCGTCGTGATTGACAGAGGCGCACTAAGAGCACGACTATATGTTGCAGAGATCCTAGAAGATTATGTGCTACCATATGCTGGATTTGTTGGTAATGGTTTTTTGCTAATGCAAGATAATGCTCGACCGCACACGGCAAGAATGGTAACGGAGTACCTTGAAGAGGTTGGTATTGCAAAAATGGACTGGCCCGCACGAAGCTCAGATCTAAATCCTATTGAGCATATTTGGGACCAGCTCAAAAGACGTCGCATACCTGCTCCATCAACATGTGAAGAGCTCCGATTGGCACTGACCAATTTTTCTCAAGCAAACATTCAGAATGTACTGCGTTCTATGGCCACTCGCATGAGAAGTGTCATCCAGTATCGAGGTGGCAATACGCCTTATTGAAAAAATAAACCCCATCTTTTTTTGTGTGTGCTTTGTTCAATTATTGTACTGTCTAGTGAAAGTGTTGTTTCTTTCTTAATAAATCTATAAATTCTCGAATTGCTTACTTTTTGATGGTAACCCGTATTAACATCATATAACAGGCTTAAAGCATTATTGAATAAATACATCATACTTTTAATAAAAAATAAGGTAAATTTAAAAAATTGGATAATTTCGCAAATTTTTGGGGTGGCCCGTTTTTCCTGATTCGCAGTGTATTTAAACAGCAAATGAACAAATATAAATTAATTTAGAAAAGCTATTAGTGCCCACTCATTAATCTCGTCACCTGGTATCCCAGAATGCAGTAGGAGTTGTATTGCTCAATTTAGTACATTTTAGTTATTACAGTTATCTAGTTAGACAAAAATTCCATTCCAACAGCCATAACTCTAATTCCATAATCATTAAAAAATTTATATGCACATACAATATTCCAAGCATTACCTTAATTGGAAAATCATTATTATCGAGAATTTAACATATTACAAATATGTTTATAATTAAATTGCTATTGTTAATAATGCTGCATTGTTAATACAACTGATTTACCAAAATGAAAAAAATGTGAAAGGGAGGAATTTTTGGAAGAGCACATCAAATTTGTAGAGTATGTCAAATTTCATAATTTTCTGATGGTTTTTCTCCTCGTAGAGAAACTACGGAAGTCCATTTAATGTTAAAATCGAGGATACCGTTGTGACGTCACCGGCTCTCTCGGAACTCGCTCCGGTCACATATTAAAAAAATGGATGAGGGAAAAAAGGTAACTTTCCCTAAGAACGCAAATGACCTAAAATTATGGTAAGAATCCATGCGCAGAAGCGATGACTATTTCTTGAAAGCAAAAATCCCATTGTACTTAATAGTACTTCAAAAATTGTTTTGTTTCAAGTAGAAGAAGATATACAAGGATACCTGTATTTTAAATTTATGAAAAATGTTTTTGATGGTGCCTCATATATTTTTTTACTTTTCGTTATGTGTGTCAGTCGGAGCCGGTGACGTAACATAATTAAATTAGTCGGTACGGAATCTGACGGATTTTTAGATCTAATATTTTGGTCAATTCTTATCCGATTGGTCTAATTTTTTGCGTTTAATTTGAAAAGGAATTACATGAGTTTTCCTACGATCACTAACCAAAGTAGGCTTTTGCACACTCAAATCTAACCGCAAAGTTGATGTTTTTCGCGAGCTGTCATAATTTGACATAATTGGCGCTCTTAAGCAGAAAGTAACTTTGGCGCACGCCTAATTTTATTTATAGATAAAAGAGAGCTAGTAGTTATTTTAATATAAACTGTAGAATAAATAAATATTTTAGTTGATTTTCTAATATGTTAAAGCATCCAACAGTATTTTCCGTAATAATTTAATGAGAAATAGGAAAATCTAAAAAATATCTGACATTAATGTAATAAGTGTTGCCTACGTACATAGGTACACGAAACTGCAATCTGGAAACTGATAAGTACAAACAATGGAAATAGGTAGGCAACACAACATACTTGCAAATAACTTACGGATTATAAGAATCAAGTATGTCTATGTCAAAGAAAGAACCTAGTGCATTGTCACTGAAATATTTTTTGAGATAGTTCTGTGCTGTCTAATTGTATTAATATTTTACTATAAGTCAGTAAGTACTTAAAAAAACAAGAAAAATGGAGACAAGTGATACTGATTTTTCAAATACACCGCCAGATATTGTCGAGGCGGCCAAAAAAGTCACTTTAAATCTACTTCCGGAGAAATCTAAATTAAAGTACGAAAATGAATATTTAATTTTATTTTGGTGTGATCGTAGAAAAAATCTTGTGTGTATTTCGAGCAGAAAGTCCTATGGTAGTCTTGACAGACTTTCTGTCTCGACTGCCAAAGTAGGTACTACTTTCTGCTCTTGATACACAAATAGCTATTATTGACCAAAACGAAAAATAGTGAATGAGAAGATTAAAAGATTAATTATTCCATGTAGGAATTGAGCAGTATATAAGAAAATGTTTTTAAAACAGTGGATTGATCTTCTTAATATATAAAACAAAGTCGGGTTTGTTCGAAGATTTATAACTCGAGAACGGCTGGACCGATTTTCATGGTTTTTGATTTGTTCTATTTGTCTCCGTCCCGAATTTTACGATATCTATTAAAATATAGAAAAATTGCATGAGAAAAAAAGTATTTAAAAAAATTCTACTTTGGAAAAAAATAGCGGTAAATTAAAATTTAAAATATCTGTATAGGTATCGTTTCTTGGAGATTAGCTAATTGTAAGGATGGTATTTATAGAAGAATAAACAAAAGTCACTCTGACACTCCACTCAGCGGGCAGAAAACGACCGCTTGCATAATACCTATCTTATTGACAAGACAATGTTAGGACAGGACAACGTCGGGTCTTCTAGTAGGAAAGTATATTTGTGACATACCCTGTAGAAGTAAAAACTGTAATAAACACTATATAATTAAATAAAACTATAATTAAAAGTTAACTTTTTGAGTTTAAAGCAATTCAGAATTAAAACAGAAGAAAACGACTTGTAAGGTAGATGTACCAAATAAAGCCCGGTTCCTAATAGAGAGATTTTAAGCCACTTATTTGATCAACGTTATACGTTATCGGTTATTTTGCTCATGCGCAATAGTAAAAAATAACCGATCACCTTAATAAGCCATAACGTACTCCGTTATTTACGTAGAAGTAAACGAAACGTTATTAAGAGTTAAGGTTTTAACATAATTGCCAATTGCATTATGTTTAATTGGTTGAATAAAAGAAAAAATATGGAAAACTATTCAGAATGTAATCAAATTATCCACAAATAATTTTAAATAATATATTTTAATACTTAATTATATTTTGGCTTTCAAAATGTACTATAAACATCTTTGAATGTTTTAACTTGGCAACGACGACTTCCAACGTCAATTTAGTATGCTGTCAAGAGTCAAAATATAATTCTCAGTCTATGTTTTTGGAGTTGATGCTTTTTGTGATCTCAAGCTCACTTCTGCATCCCTCGCATCAATTTCATGAAAATTAAAAACAGGCCTTGGGATTCCAAAATAGGTGGGTCGAAAATATCGTGAAGAATAGCGCCCCTTAACAAGTTGTGGTCTACTGGACCTTGATCATTTCGACGTCTAATTATATTTTCCAAATTATCCATAATTCATGTATACAAATCAAATTAAGCAAACAGAAAATTTGAGGTTAGTTACACACAACACAAAACAAAATAACGTTTAACGTCGTTCACAGGTTATGGCTTCAAAAACTAAAATATTAAAAATGTCATCCGCTATTTTAGAAAGACTGCGCTTGCTCAGTTTAACGTTTAGCGAGTAACGTATTTCAAAATCTTATGTGGCTTAAAATCTCTCTAATAGAGAGATTTTAAGCCACTTATTTGATCAACGTTATACGTTATCGGTTATTTTGCTCATGCGCAATAGTAAAAAATAACCGATCACCTTAATAAGCCATAACGTACTCCGTTATTTACGTAGAAGTAAACGAAACGTTATTAAGCGTTAAGGTTTTAACATAATTGCCAATTGCATTATGTTTAATTGGTTGAATAAAAGAAAAAATATGGAAAACTATTCAAAATGTAATCAAATTATCCACAAATAATTTTAAATAATATATTTTAATACTTAATTATATTTTGGCTTTTAAAATGTACTATAAACATCTTTGAATGTTTTAACTTGGCAACGACGACTTCCAACGTCAATTTAGTATGCTGTCAAGAGTCAAAATATAATTCTCAGTCTATGTTTTTGGAGTTGATGCTTTTTGTGATCTAAAGCTCACTTCTGCATCCCTCGCATCAATTTCATGAAAATTAAAAACAGGCATTGGGATTCCAAAATAGGTGGGTCGAAAATATCGTGAAGAATAGCGCCCCTTAACAAGTTGTGGTCTACTGGACCTTGATCATTTCGACGTCTAATTATATTTTCCAAATTATCCATAATTCATGTATACAAATCAAATTAAGCAAACAGAAAATTTGAGATTAGTTACACACAAGACAAAACAAAATAACGTTCAACGTTGTTCACAGGTTATGGCTTCAAAAACTTAATTATTAAAAATGTCATCCGCTATTTTAGAAAGACTGCGCTTGCTCAGTTTAACGTTTAGCGTGTAACGTATTTCAAAATCTTATGTGGCTTAAAATCTCTCTAATAAGGCCCACCCACCCGTTAATCCATACGCTATATTAATAATCGCGTATTCTGAAATTTCCTATTAGAACAGACCCATCTAGTGACAAATGAGCGTATTTCACAAAGCACATATGCGAACAACGGAATTTTCTAGTCAGTTTGCTACAAAATGTGCAATTGTGTACTTCAATTCTAATATACAGGTAAGTAAATCCTTATATTTGCTTACTCAATCTGTGTCTTTTTGAAGCCTATTAAATTACATTTTTCGTGAAAAGTTGAACTTGGTAGATCTCTAAGAATGTGTCGCCATGCAGAGTATTCCTATGAAAGTCCGACTGGGCCTTATTTGGAACACACCAGAAACCATAGACTTTTGATAAGACTAACCTAATGCATGTCCTGGAATTTCACAACTTTGCTTACAAACAAACATAATTAAGCTTTTCGTACTTACTGGATCCACGGCGAAGAAGCTTAGACGACCCTCATGTTTGACACCTCAACAAGTTATGTGGGAGAATATTTAGGCTAGCCGATGTTGGAATTGCCTCTAACATCAAAAGTATTGAGACGCTCGGTCTATGAATTTTGTCAAAAAAATGGTATATCCACACCATTTGAGAATAGAGAGTTTAAGTGATGTCACGAACGTTAACGTAAACGTGTAAATTGACAGCTGCTCATGCGCAGTAAATAAATATTCACGTTAAGGTTTACGGGCCTCCGTTAACTTACGTGCTCCCACGTAAACGTCTAACGTTAATCGATGCTGTCCGAAGCCCTACCGGAGATTACCGATTCCCATATTTTGTTATTAAGTGAGTTTATCTATGATTTGGATCTTGTTCTGTGATTGAGGATGAAATAGATAATAACAAGAATTATTAAAATGCAAATTTTCGTAGAAAATTAAAAAACAAAAGGTTAGGTTTGTTAATGTGTGTAAACAAAACTTTACGTTAACGTTCGTGACATCACTTAAACTCTCTTTTATACAATTGAACGTAAACGTAATATTCTTGCGTTAACGTTAACGTTCGTGACATCACTTAAACTCTCTAATAAGGGTATAGCTGGTCGTAAATGGCTTAAATTGTTCCTAGGTCGTCACCCTGATATCGCAAAAAGAATATCGCAGTTTATGAATCCAGCTAGAGCTGCCTAAGTTGAACAGGTTCATAGTAAACGATTATTTCGAAAAGCTAAAATAAGATATGTTGAAATTAGATGTCCTAAAAAGCCCTCAACTGATATTTAACATTGATGAGAAGGGTTGTCGCTTAAATCTGCATAAATTACAGCAAGTATTTGCGAAAAACGAAAGCTGAAAGAGTCCACTTGATTTCCCAAGAACATGCTAAAAATGTATCAGTTGTTGCATGTGGTAATGCTATAGGCAAATGATTCCCCCAATGATATTATTTAAAGGGAAAAGGAGGAAGCAAGAATGGTTGGATAATCCACCTGTTGGGACAGTTATCGAAATGACTGACAAAGGAAGCATGACACGCCAGTTTTTATCGAATGGGTGAATCATTTTGCAAAGTATAAACCAGCAGGTAAAGTCCAGCTTATTTTTGATGGAGCATCGTCTCATTTAGACGCAGGCATAGTAGATGATCGAACAATCAACAAATTCACGTTTGGAAATATTTTCTCTAAAGTGTGGCCGAAAGCAACTGCAGCTTCTAATGTTATATCAGGTTTCAGGGCAACGAGGATCTACCCCTTAGATCCCAGTGCAATTCCTAATATTGCATTTGCTCCGTCTGAAATTAAAGAAAACAAACTTCTCCCAGATAATTCCGTCACTCCCTCAACTTCCTCGACTCAGTTAAAAAAAACAACAAAAATAAAGGTAATAAAGAAACTAGTAGCAGCTCTGACAGTTCCGATGAAGATATTTCTCTACATGATACCTCTAGCTTAGAAGATGATAACGAAGCATCAGTAAGTTTCAACGATGTGCTAGTAACACCAGAACTGGAGTCAAAAAAGAGGGGAGTTGTGAGAAAAAAGTCGTTAAACTATCGTGCACAGGAGGTTACGAGATCACTGCTTGTCTCAGATCAAGAAAAGGAATTGACAATTAAAACAAAAGAAGAGAAAAAAAGAGGATCTTCAAATAGCTAATGATCCTAAATCAGAAGAGACAGCTGGTCCAAGCGGAGTTCAAAACCAAAAAAGGAAGTGTGATGCCAGGAGTAAGTAAAATCAACATTAATATTCAAAACTGTTTACAACTATTTTTTTTTTCAGAAAACGAGAAACAGAAAAAGAAAACTTAGTTTTTTCATTTATGTACCGAAGACGTTGTGAAGGATATGAGACTTTGTATAAAATGCAAAAGATACGTTCACGAAGAGTGCGTGGGGCTTACTGCGGCTGATAAGGAGTCAAATTTTATTTGCCAGACCGTTACTGAATATTATTTTTGATTGAATAAATGAAATACTTCCAATATTTACATGTTTCAATATTATTCTTCATTTCATAAAAAATGGGCCTTATCTGGTACCATTATGGGCCTTATTAAGAACAATTATGTTCCTTAATAGGCCCATAAAGAGTAATTTTCTACAGTATAGGAAATCACAATTAAAGATAAATTCAAAATATTGCCGATATAGTTTTATTATGGGACAATACATTAGTTGTGATTTTTATTTTATTTTCAGCGTTTTTAATACCCTAAAAAATTAGGTTTCGTTAGGTGGGCCCTATTTGGTACACTTACCTTAGAAATAAAATTTTAGTTTATAATTGAATAAAGATAATGTAGGTTGAAAAAATAACGTGATAGTTGAAAGATAAGTGTAAAGCATTTATGTTAAATTGCTCTATTTTTATTAACACTACATTTAAAATAAAACGATGTGACGCTTCACGAGAAAACTAAGTTTGAAACTGTGACAAATTTTTATTGGTGCGTTAATTTCTGCGATGAGTGTATTATTTATTTATAGGCCAGGAAATATAGACCCAAAATGACCATTTTACATTTTACGTTTTACCATTTCGTACTTCTGATTTTTTGTATACAGGTAATACATATAAAGGATGTACAAGACGACATGATATTTCGAAACTGTCAAATTAAATCTCACATTGTGTAAAAGTCAATTAAAACTGTCATTTTAACGATATTTTACGTTTTTCGCTTATATTTTCCTTCTAATTTTACAAAGATCTAAAAAAATTGGGCTTTGTACGAAAAAAAATTTTGATAAGGTTAAAAGTTAAGCCTAAAAAACCATTGTTTATGAAATGTTAAATAAACAATTTTGAAACGAGCTACTATTACTGCCATGTCTCCGCGTTTGTTCTCACTCTCAGATAATATGTACGAAAGCTGGAATCTGTAAGTGGAATAGTTTGCTAATTACAGCGTCTATCGATCTACACTAGCTTGAGCGACGTTCAGCAACATTTTTATTGATAGCCTTCATCATTAAGTATCACTAACACATATTTATTTTTCAAGAAAAAGTTATTTTGTAACAACGGCAGCGATTATTTAAAAAGGCATTAGTTGTGAAATCGAATAAGTCATATATTAAACAACTTTTTTCAACATATACTTTCATACTCTGATAGAGGGCGGAGAGGGCTTTAATATGAAAAAAAGCAATGTGAGATTCGTTAAAAAGCAATGAAGTTACAGGCCGTCGTCAGCGGAGATATAGAAGCGCGCTGGCGCGTGGAGTAACCCCCAGAAAGGCAAACCATAGCGAAGGTGCGTTCGAACAAAGAGTAGTAAGTTGTTAAAGCAGAAGAATAATCAAGCTGTTCAGACACAGATTCAATGGCAAAACAAGCATAGGATAATTTTTTCGCTAGTATTTACATGTACTGACCATTTAAGGGCACCATCAATACGGAGACCAAGGAACTTTATCGTATTTGAAGATTTTATTAAGCTACTGTTAAGTTTGAGAGTTTGAAAAACTCCTTTGTAGGATAAAACTAAAGTTTTCTCAGAGTTAAAACAAAGCCCGTTCGAGTCAGGACTTAATAGTAATGAGATCTTTGCCTATGGTTGAATGTAAAGCTGGTATATCTGAACTACTCCAGGTTGCACTAGTGACATCAGCAAATAATGTAAATTTACCATCAATTTGTATGTCTGTGACATCGTTAATGAATACCAAAAAAAAAAAGAATTGGACCTAAAACTGGACCCTGGAGTACTCCACTGCTAACTGGTAAATTTTCCGGAACTTTATTATTTGCTCATACCAGTTGTTTTGTACATTAAAGGTAAGATTCATGCCATATTAAAGGAATACCACGGATGTCATATTATTCCAGTCTATCTATCAAAATTTCATGATCAACACATTCGAAGGCCGCGAAATCCGAAAAAACCGAAACCTAAAAAGTTTATTATTAAGTGATCTATATACTTCATTGAGGACAGAGAACATTGCGTCATTAGCACCTACATTTATTCGGTAGGAAACCAAATTGTTGAAATTTCAAGATTTTATGTCTGAAAAGAAAGGGCAATAGACGGTTTTTCAGTAGTCTTTCGATTATCATCGATAAGATTAGTAATAGGTAACTGTTTTTAGACAGTTAGGGAAGAGACCTTTTTAGGATTTATTGATTAGAGAACACTACATCTAGAATATTTAAAAATAACTGGGCTGATAACCCATCAATGCCACAGGAAGTTTTGTTTTGAATACTGAGTATGGTTTGCACTAGTTCAAATGTATCTACAAGTCTAAGGAAGAAACTATCTGTGATTCTTTTAGAAGGGACGAGGAAAGAAAGAGCTTCACGACTTATGGATATGTTAGAGCTAATATTCTTACTAACGTTTACGAAATAATTGCTAAGTTCGTCGGGGTCGGGGTCAATAAAGTTTCATGAACGAGTTTTGTCCCTTAAATCATTGATAACAGACCAAGTTTCTCTGGAGAAATTTTTACAATTTTTAGCTCAAGAGATGCGATAGTTATAATAGTTTTGTTTAATAGATTCGATGATTTTCCTGTATAATATTTTATAGTTATTGATATAATTGAGTATGTGAATTTTTTTGATGTACATAAGTGACCTCATATTCTCAGATGAAGTACGTGTTCCTTTAGAAGACCATAATTTTTGATGTTTACTTTTACGAGAGCGAAGAGGAAATTATTGGTTACCGAAGTGTAAAGTGGTGTAGTGGTAGTGTAAACAGTGTTCAGAGTCGAGTATCGTTAACGGTTCCAAATTTCCCAACCTACTAGACCGTACCTGATCACATACCATCATTCATTATTAAAGATTGTAGAAATGTCCATGCAGTTCCCCAAACTACCCTTATTAATATTTGTTTGACGACAAGTATAGTTCCCTATATATGGAAAATATCAAAGGTATGTCCTATAATTAAAAAGGGTGACCGCTTTGATATATCTTATTTCAGACCAAGTACTATTATTTGAAATTTTGCCAAGGTGTTTGGGAATATTTTACAAGATTCACTATATTCTTCAGTTAATGGGCAGATATCAGTACATCAACATGGTTTCAAGAAAGGTCGCTCTGCTTTTACGAATATGAAACTCAGGAAATAGCGCAAAACTTTGATGAGCAGGTACAGACTTCTCAAAAGCTTTCGATCGACTTGATCATAATTTGTTACTATGTAAATTATCAAAAACTGGACTGTCTACTGGTATGATGAACTTATTCTCTTCATACTTATCAAATCGGAAGCAATTTGTGGTATGTAGTGATCACAAGTCTAAAGAATATTTAGCTCTGTCTGGAGTACCTCAGGGTTCTAATCTGGGACCTTTGCTACTTATTAATGATGGCCTTGATTGTATTGGATGTTGATTTATGGTTATATGCTGATGATATGAGGATATTTCGCAAAATTGTCGAAAATAATGATTGCCACATATTACGAAATAACTTGGAACGAATTTGTGAACAAGTTAAACCTAAATTCGACTAAGTGTCTACATACTATTACATAATTATTGTAAATTATTTATATTTCAAAACAAAACATAATGTGAAAGTAAGCAAATAACATTGAACTAACCCTAACCTAAAATAATCTAAGCTTAAAAATTATGAAATAATTTAAATTAAACGTAAAAGCACAAACAAATTTAGAAAACCCTTGTTACTTCAGAAGATGTTGAAAGTGATCACCAAGAACATCCTGACAAATAAATATTCTACGAGTAAATTCTTCTCTGACATTGTGTAGCAGCTGTGGCGTTATTCTTAAACAAACATCCGTGATTCGTTGTCTGAGTTTATTCAGAGATCCAGGAGGCGTTTTATACACTTCGGATTGACCATATCCCCAAAGAAAAAAATCTAGGGGCGTAAAGTCTGGCGATCGAGCTGGCCATTCTCTAGGACCTCGACGACCAATCCTCCTATCTTGATAATTCTCATCAAGGTAATTTCTGACTTGCCTAAAATAGTGAGGCGGGGCTCCGTCTTGTGGAATATCACCTCTTGAAACTCATGTGGATTTTGGGCAACAACATTATCAATAAGGGGAGCAATTATTGTATTTTGCAGCATATTCAGGTACATGAGTCCATTAAGATTTCTTGTCTTTTTACTATTTATAATTTTTTTATTCTTTAAAGAATCTTTCTGTCATAACATAATACGGGCGCATACGAAAAGCCGAAAGTTTTTAAACAACGAATCAATAACAATGGGAGGCTGGTATCAAAGGCAAAACAAAATGATGGAATAGAGCTTTCCCAGACCTTTCAAATGAGCTATGACTTGATACCTAACGCCATTGTAATAGCAATAGATACTCCTTATTCAATAGAGTATTATTCCACCCTATTTTTCATTTGGGTTTGATCAGGATAAAAGAACTTCACTACAGTCTACCGTCTTGGACAACAGCGCGTTTGTTCAAGGCGTCGGTACGCACGTTGGTAGAGCGTGGCTCCAAAGTGGATTAACGTACCAAATTACTCCATATGGTTTGATTGCAAGATGCTCACGTGATTCTAACGATATTACAGCATTAAAAAGTTTGTACTATTCATTTGTTCGTTCTAGGCTGGAATATGCGTCCATAATATGGGATCCCATATATAATATGCATATAAACAGCATTGAATCTGTGCAAAGACGATTTTTACAATTATTAAGTCTTAAAATTGACAGGGTATATCCAAGTATGGGTACATCTCTTAACCATTTACTAGTACGGTATTCTTTCAATAACCTTGTCATTAGAAGATAATCCTGTTCACTAGTATTTCTACGTAAAGCAGTAACTAATACTGTGAACTGTCAATGTATTATTGAAAATTTCGTTTTTCTGATTCCTAGGCTGGCGTTACGAGGAAATCAAACATTTTACATTAAACCCCCGCGTACTAATATTTCTAGAAATTCGCTAGCCTCTAATTTATGTAAAAATTACCACAATTCTTGCATCTCCTGGACAAATTAAATGTATTCAGGGTGGTCCTTGAGTAATTGTACAAGGAAGTACAATATTCACTTTAAAATATTGCGATTTAAACCAACTAGCTTAAATAAAATGTTGATATTAAGAGAGATACAGGGTGTTGAATATAAAATTTTAATTTTTGTTTTTCACCATAACTTTAACGCTTTTTGACGTGTATGCACAAAAATTTGACGTTTTAGGTCTTTGAATATGAGAAATCATAATTTTGTACCTATTTCGATGTATTTTGTAGAGGGCGCCACATAGGTGATTATCTCTAAGACCGTTAAGATTTGGGGATATTAACAAATATACCTTTTTTTGTTGAAATGTTGTGACTTTGATATTGTTTTGCAAAAGTAGCACTTATTTCAACTACATAAAAGTTTAGCGTATATTTATGCCGCATACGTGGCCTATGTGGCGCCCTCTACAAAATTATGATATCCAAAAACCACCACCGTCAAATTTTTGTGCATACAAGTCAAAAAGCGTTAAAGTTATTGTAACAAATAAAAATTAAAATTGCATGTTTAGCACCCTGTATCTCCCTTAATATCAACATTTTATTAAAGCTAGTTGATTTAAATCGCAATATTTTAAGTGAAGATTGTAGACTCCGTTTCACGAAAGAAGAACCTACCTGAAGTTGCAGTCGTATGCGCGAACTTGTTGTCAAAACCAGCGCCATATTGTAAAATTGACTCCAAATCAGTAGCGTAACGTTTTCACATTTTCGGACTCGATAAAAGTTGCAACGTTTTTAAGAATCTGTCGGCGTTGACCCTTGACTGTGGATAATTTTTCCTTCAACACCAACAAGTTTTTAGGAGGCATGGTTTTAGATAAAATAAAACACACAGCACTCGCAGATAAACTAGCTAAACGTCTTAAAATATTCAAAAATCAAAAATATTCGACAGTAAGTGATTGCTTCAAACACAACCTCAAATGTCAATAATAAAATGGATGTCGGCATGAAAATAGTTTGTAACGCCAATGGCATGAAACGGTCGTTACGAGGCGACATAGATAAACAAGACCGATTTTGGTTTCTGCGCAAGTCAGTTCGCAAACTTCAAGTGGCTTCTTCTTATGTGAAACGGAGTCTACTGTACTTCTATGTACAATTACTTAAGGACCACCCTGTATAAGTGAACTTATACTCAAATTGATTTATCTCAACAACTTATCGTTTATTTTTATAGTTTTTATTTTTCATGTTTATTTATTGTTGTTCATTTCAGGTTTATATAATTGATGTTATCTTTTTAAATGAAACTAACTGTTTCTGATTAATTCCACTATTTAATGGAAAAATTAATGAAAATTCTAAAATATTATTGATAATTATTTCGAGATTGAATATCATTAAATAGTGGATTTAATTAGAAACAGTAGATTCAACAAAGTAAGGGTCCAAACAGTAAATTCAAATAATTGATGTTATTTATCTCTAATTTGTTATCAGGAAGCTGTAAATTAGAGTAAATCAAATAAATTATTTACGGACAAATTAAAAACATAATTTTCCAAACTTGACGAGTTCTGACTTTACAATATGAATATAAACAATTTATTTGAGCGGTAATAATCAAATGAAATCAATAAATAACAAGTTTTTCAACAAAAAGATACCATATATTACTGAAGCGTTTTCACAAATTACATTTTCATCATCAGGAATCATTTTTAAAACCGATCGAGTGGAATAAGTTATATTTCTGTTGTGGAATTTGTTATTTATTTATTTTAATTAATAATTAGGGATATATTCCATTTAGTGAGGGATTAAACAATTAATTCCATGTAGAAAATGATAAATTTATCAAATACACTCACTTTACTAATGGATTTTAAAAACTGCTCGCTACGAAAATGTATTAATTTCCGCTGATTACTGAACTACTTCGTGGTTTTTTCTGTATTTGTTTTAGAGTGGCAGATTAGGTAAACATTTTTGGAACATTATTCTATTTAGGCCATTTAGGGTATTAAAATCGCGTTTCTAACATTTACTTAATAATCGGAAAATGGGAATGATTATGGGAAATCAATAGTAGACAAAAGAGAAATATGTTCCACTTACTGAATACTTGAGAGAAGTATTTAATCTTGAAATTAAAAATGATAGAAATATACCAAATATACTACGATCGATGCGGTTTTTTCTAAATACATTCGAAAAATAAGATGTAGGTCATTGTTTACTATATTAGTTACATTTATAGACTGTGAGACTCAAGGCGAAGATGAATATATTGATAGAATAATTGAAGTTAAAAATGATTTAAATACATATTGTTCAGTTTTTAACATGCGTCTATCATCAGAATGATTGTAATTATTATGTATTCCGTATCCTAATACGCAGATTGAAATTGAAATTAATAGTTGGATATCTTGTCTACTATTGATTTCCCATTATCATTCCCATTTTCCAATTATTAAGTTAAGATTAAACCTTACACCTTTAAATGGTAAAAGGGATTTTTGATTATATATTATTATGGAATAATAATTCTGGTGTTTGTTAATTTGTATTATTTGTTTATGTTGTTTGAGCTATGTCAAATATTTTGTTATGATAGTTGTCTACGTGTTGGGTTCGTTTTATTTGTCTAATAGAATTCTATACTTTTGCCACGGCTTTTCAGAAAGAGATTCGACTACTTACCTCAAGGTCGTGTTTCAAGGATACTATAGATGTCGGTTCGTAGATGGCGTTCCAATCTAATTATTTAATTTATGTTCACTTGTACGTGAGAAATGAAATAGTGATATACTCTGATTCTGATTTAATAAACAATTTAAAAAAAATTAATATGGAATTAAACAATGAAATGAATTATTACAAACAACAGTATAACATAACAATTTGTCATGTTGACAATAATAAAACTGTGAAATACTCTTACCACTAATATTCACACCACTTCGAATTACGGAACGTAAAATGTTCGCTCCGTTTAAACAGCTAATCAATTTTCCTCACAGAAATGTGAGGACGTAACCTGAATCAAATATTAATACCACTTACTTCAGTATCATGCGAATATTAGAAAATTTGATATCAAATTTAACGTAAGTATGCAACTATTAATAATAATGAATACAACCTATAATTAAATGCCTTATTTATACACTCTTAATCACTTTCAATGCGTTAGTTTTTCTATTATAACCTCAAATTCGTGGAGCAAATAAATTGTTGTAAATAAGAACCGTAACAGTTTTTATTCTCTTTCAGCTCCTGACCACAGCATTCAACTCGTTCAAATATTTATTAATTAATCAATTATTATATATAGCTCCTAACAAAATTTACTGGATCGCAAATTCAATATATTATTGAATTGGTTATCTCACCATATGCATGAATAGATAGTCCTAATGTGGACAGATATACCACAACTCGCTCGTAGACCTCGTTCGGGCACTTAATACACAACTCTTTCCTTCTGGTTTTTTTCTACCAGGAAAGAAATTTACACCAAACAGGAATTTTTTGACACTTCCTGCCTTCCCAGTCAACAACTCCTTTCTGGATTTCTCTACCAGAAAAATTATCTGATGCACCTCTCGCGTCCACGGTACACAACAACTCCCTAGTTTCCCCTTAACAACGTCCTTCTTATTTTTTTTTCGATTTCCACTTCCTTTTCAACACATCTTACCAACCAATATTTAATATTACGGGTAAGTACTTAAATTTTTTACTTTGAGATTTTCTTGACATATTTCTATAAAATATTTATTCACAAATTATACAAAATCAGAGTATCATTACCACTGGTAATAACTTTATAAAATTTAATATTCATAATTCCATGATTTACAATAGTGACATACAAACATTACTTTCTGATTGTGTACCCTATTGACATCATATTAAAAAAAAATTATTATAATGAATCAAGATGTATCAGAATTGTTAAAAAATAATTTGAATTTGTTCTAACAGACGTGATCTTAAATTTAATTTGATACAATCGTATCACGATTCCATAAAATCCATAACAATATATAAGTTAAGATTAAAAACGCGATTTTAATACTTACTTAATTTTAATCGCCTACAATCCTGTGATGTATACAGATTGCTTTTTGTATTACCCTGTATAATCACTTTATATTTAATTTAATATTAATTATTAATTATATTAATATTGCTCTCAGTTTTGGAATGGAACTAAACAAAACGTAGTTACTTCACTTTTATATGTGTTCTATTGTACATGTCCCTATTTTTAATAGTAGTTAATATATCTCTGGAATGAGAAGTCTAGTAAGTTTTTAATTCCTCGAATATTAACTTTATGCGATATATACCCATCGTATTATGGTCACAAATCCGAGAAAAAGTTTCACTTGAATCGAGGTTTCATAAAAGCACACAATGATTTTTATTTTATGTGTTATTTACAAATTAATATTTTTGTGTGTATGGAAAATTTAAGAAAAATCCTATTAAATAAATTATTGATATTAATAATATTTCTCGTTTACTTGAATTCAAAAATCCGACACCTAAAAGGATAAAATGAAATAAAAAATGAAGGAAAATAAAAAAAAACAGTTTTCTATAAAATATATGCATGGGAACTAAGTTGAAGACGACCAGTTCATGGGATGTTTTGTGCAACAAAAATCCAAGATCAAAGAATCGTGATCTTTTTATGAAAACTTTAGTAATTCTTTAGGATTTTACAAAAGAATAAATCATTTTTCCAAAAATCTACAGGTCAATTTAAGCTAGTAGTTGACCTCGTACAATTATGGATTCAGAAGTGGGATAGCATTGAAAATACTTTCTTTTCTTTTACATAAAAAACAGTGAAGATTTTATAATTTTCTTCGCCAAATGATACTGTGCTAACATTGACAGCAACAACAATTTAAATAAAAAGTAGCTGGCACGTAAAAGTCATCGACATTTTGCTTTTTGATAGTTATACTTCAATAAATATCGTCAAATTCATATAAAAGTGTAATATTTGCTTAAAGAACGATTCGACTTTGAAAGTTTTCAAATAAAATGAAAAATCTGAAAAATTACGCACTTTTATTTTTAGTTGAAAAAAAAATTTCACCCTTTTTGTTTCATCTTAATACCAAATCAACCATATCTTTGTAGATCAAATTTTATATCAGTTTCATTTATTATACTTCAGAAAGTTTGTTTTTTGTTTCAATTAATCTGTTCCGTTTCATTTCTTTTTATTATATTCAAGGAAATTTCACGTTCCAATATTTCATACATATCTTCAATGTGCAAATTATAAAACTAATAAATTCATCATCATTATTTTTTTCTGTTCAAAAGTTTTAACTGAACCAATTCAATTCATTTAATTTTAGGATTAAAAATAATAGCACACTAGAAATACTTTCATAGTTTTAACCAACCTCATGCAACAAGTGGATACTTTCAAATACTTTTTTAACAAGCACTAGAAATAAAAAATATACTGCCGCAAATTCAATAAACATAAAATTTCTGCAAATACACTCAAGATCCCACTTCTGAAACTCGAATCTACCAACAAATTATCAAGCACGCAACTTCAAAAAAAAGAACGAAGAGAATCTTACCTTTAATTTTCCAGGCTATTCCAGTCGGCAAAGCACTCTGGATGTACTATGAGAAGAATCTCCATGCGTTAGTGAGCTTTATATGTAGAGGGAGGCGGCCAATCAAACATAAGATAAATGTGACGCGACGATGACGTTCACCAATGGTAGAGAAGACATTTATCAAAGTAATTTATGCGGGTGGAGGTAAAAATTAATTTTGCGGTTTTCCCTTATAATGTTATCACTTGTCACTATAATAGATTTTGAAAGGAATTTAAGGAAAATCTAAATTTATTGTTGCATTTGATACAAGAAGAATGCTTGTATTTTGAACAAAAAAATGTATAGTGAACGGTATTATTAAACAAAATAATTATTTATAAATTTTCAGAAAAATAGATTCCAAACATAAATATTTATTCGAAAGCTGGATATACGAACTCTCTTGTAGTAGGAGAGCTGGCACCAATTTTTGGGTAGGTATTTGAGGCAAGCTGAAAACTTGTCCTATAGGTACCTCTCCTATTAAACCCCAATACGGAATTGCAGACCTGGATGGTTAGTAGCGGGGCTAAATCCAGCTCTAAATTTTTAAAAATATTAATTTTTTTTGCCAAAAATATGTTTAAGGCAATTTGAAATGTTTATATGTTGTAATTGCGTTGCAGACG
Organism: Lochmaea crataegi; assembly: GCA_947563755.1. Lineage (NCBI taxonomy): Eukaryota > Metazoa > Arthropoda > Insecta > Coleoptera > Chrysomelidae > Lochmaea > Lochmaea crataegi. Next base: position 27,580,462 of record OX387423.1, on the reverse strand, counting down.
ATCTAGTCGGGTTTTTAACCTTGACAGACGCGTGCAAAAATATTTTGTAATAAAATATAACAAATGTATTTGAGACAACTTGAAATTTAAATGGCGTATTATTTATAATTAAAAAACAATATTATAAAAAAGACACATAATTGGAAGGCACACCTGGAAAAAATAACTACCAGGGCGACTAGGCTTTTCTGGCAATGCAGAAGAGTTATGGGCAAAACCTGGGGAATACGACCTGAGGTGGTTCCCTGGCTCTACATAACTGTAATAAGGCCAACGTTCACATATGGAACAATAGTCTGGCGGAAGAGGACAGGAGTATCCTATGCAATTAATATGTTAACTGCAATCCAAAGACAAGTCCTTCTTGGTATTCCCGGGGCAATGAACAGCACGGGGACGGCATCATTGGAAGCCCTTATAGGACTTTTTATAATGGCGGAGGCAATGATGGCAATTCCTAGGCTGAAATCGGGAGACTTATGGTCGCCGAACAATGTTCTAGAAGGACACACTGATACAACTGGGATATTATTAGACGAACCCATATTTCACATGAGTTTTGATAGCATGACACCAGAGAATATATTCACTGAGCGAGTGGGTATCATCATCCCATCTAGGGAACAGGTGATGCACCCAGGTAATTCTGGAGAAATCATCTGGTTCACCGATGGCTTCAAAACAAACCATGGCATTGGGGCTGGTATAAAGGGACCTAGAAACAGAATGTTTTTCAGCCTTGGTCGAAATACGACTGTGTTTCAAACAGAGACGATTGCCGCTATAGCCTGTATTGATGAAAACATCAGAAGAGGACAAAAAATTAAAATATTCACTGATAGCCAGGCTCTGCTTAAGGCTATCACTAATCGAACAACTAGGTCTAGACTGGTGAAAAACTGCAAAGAATCCCTCAACAGGTTGGCAAGAGACAACAGAGTGTCTCTAATATGGGTGCCGGCACATGAGGGGATTGCAGGTAATGAAATGGCGGACCAGTTAGCTAAAGAAGGCTCTAAAGGAGACTTCATAGGTCCGGAACCATTTTTTGGAATCACAAAAGATTGTATAAGAGGGGAAACCGGGAACTGGCTAGATAGGGGACACCAATTCAAATGGAGGGTGACACAAGGGCGCCTTCATACAAAGAGCTTACTGAACAAGGTAGACAAGGAACTCTCAACCAGGCTACTGAAATTAGGTAAGAGACATTTGAAGACAGTTACCGACCTGGTGACTAGACACTGCACCTTGAGGAAACTTCTGTACAAAATGGGTAAAGTTAGTGAACCTATATGCAGAAAATGTGAACTTGATGATGAAACACCTACTCTGCTTCTGCGAAAACTTACAAGAACTTAGACGGAACCACTTTGAAGAGGAATTAATACAAACATCACAACTACTGAAAATCCCTCTAGTCAAATTAGTGTCCTTTATAGAAGACACGAAGCTTCTGGAATGGAAGTAGATAACATGGGAAATGGTACAAAGATTCAGTTCAAGTGCCTGGGCTGATGAGCACAACCCAAATATATGAATGAATGAATGAATGAAGACAGATAATTTTTGTGGGACTTTCTTCCTGCTAGGTGATCTAAAAAATTATGTATGAATGCGACTGAGTAGCACTACAGGGTGTGGCGCGAAAAGTTTTGATTTAAAGTAATGGCGGATAGGGGAAAGTGGTATACATTCAGCTATTGGGAACATTCGGCTACCCTCTAAAAATCGCGAATAAATTGAAATTTGCCACGAAATATGACCGTATGTCATTAAACCATTACTAGTGAGTTGAATGGCAAGCACAGAGTGATAATTTTTTGATCTGCTTATATCTTGTGCATCAAGACATATTATTGCATTTTTAAGGTAAGATTTTACATTTTAACAATATTTGGGTAGTGAGTACCCGAGTTCAGCCGTCGCTCTGGGAAATAAAAAAGGATGGATGACTTCGATTTTGTTTCCCAAAGTGATTTTACATTTTGTAAATTATGTAAAGTGTTCTCCAGAAAACAAAGTGCTTCTTATGGTAGATAATCATGAGTCACATATTTCGGTTGAATCTATTAAGCTTTGCCGAGAAAAATGAGTTGTTTTAATGTCATTTCCGACCCATACCACCCACAAAATGCAGCCGCTTGATGTCGGGGTGTATGGTCCGTTCAAATCCTACTTTGCTACTGCCCAACATGACTGGCTTCTTTTCAATCCGGCCCAAGTGATAACTATTAGTCATTTAGCATTTCTGGCCAAAAAAGCTTTCTAAAGTACTTTCACAATCAAAAATATTGTAAGTGCCTTTAAAAACATAGTCCTCTATCCATTAGATCGTCTTATATTTAGTGATGCTGATTTTATGGCTAGTGAGGTAACCGAAAAACCATTAAGCAAGAATAATCCACCACTAAATAATACTCAGGATAATATCAACTTACAGCAGGAAACAGGGTCAACATCACCAAGACCTTCCACTTTCCACAATGATGATCAAAATAACTCAATCAATAATAATAATTCACTAATTAGCGATACTAGCGTTACTATAACTTTAGACGGCAACAAGACGTCACCATTACTAAGTCAAACGCCTTCCCTATGTGAAATCCGACCTTACCAAAAGCACCAGTTATGCAGAAAACCAAGAAGGTAAGACAGAAATCAAAAGCTTCTATTTATACTGATACACCGGAGTACGAAAATAGGCAGCGTATTGAAGAAGAACGAAAAAGGAAACGTGCATTGAATGAAAATAAATTCTTACTTAAGTCAGTAAAAAGGAGTTTAGCGGCAAGTGCTAAAGAGCGGCATGATTCGACATCTAGTGAGTCAAGTGTGGGGTCGAATGTTTACATCTCAGAAGAATCATCTGGCGATGAAGACTTTTGGAAGAATTTAAAACTTCTAAGCGAAGAAGATAAGATATCTGTTGGAAATTTTGTCTTAGTTAAGTTTATTGCCAATAAAACAAAGGTTTATTATGTTGGAAACGTAATTTCTATTGATAAAGAATATGAAGTGAAGTTTTTGAGAAGAAAAGGAAAATCTAACTGCTTCCTATTTCCTGATGTAGATGATATCTCAACAGTACCATTAAATGATATCATGGCAATTTTACCACATTCTACTGCTCAAGGAACATCAAGAACATCTTGTGTCTATAAGTTTAACATAAATTTTTCCTCTTTGAATGTTCGTTAAAAGCTCGTTCATCTCTATTCAAAGTGTTTTCATTTACTGATATCCTGTTTCTTTTTTTAAATAATGTATCTTGATTTGATTTTGTTATTTTTCAATATATTATACTTACTTCCCTAGATTGGACTTGTTTTATTAAGTTTAGGTTCATTTTGATGGAAATAGGAAGCAGTTACATTTTCCTTTTCTTCTCAAAAACTTCACTTCATATTCTTTATCAATAGAAATTACGTTATCAACATAATAAACCTTTGTTTTATTGGCAATAAACTTAACTAAGACAACATTTCCAACAGATATCTTATCTTCTTCGCTTAGAAGTTTTAAATTCTCCCAAAAAACAGCCGAATGATCCCCTAGTGCTAGCCGAATGTTCACCACCGGTGGGAGTGATTCGGCTATTTACAACCAAAAATTAAATACTGAAAAAATGAAATGCCTAGTTGAACAGAAATTTGAAAATACGGCATATCAATAGACAATAATATTACAATTTATTGACATAAAAAGGAAGCTCATTCATCCAACGGTCATTGAGATCTTGCTTAAATTACGTAAATATGCCGAATGATCCCACTCTCCCCTACAGTTATGTTAAAAATCTGAAATTACGAAGCTGTAGGTTTTGGACGCTGAGTTCAAATATAATGTTGTTCTGAATGTGGCACTTCCGGTTATACCGGAAGTATACGTCAACTTTGTTATTTTAAATAGAACCTAACATTTTTTATTTTATTTTCGAGTTCTACATGAAATTTTAGATAAAATTTGTGCACAATGTCCCATACCAAAAATAAAGGGAGTATCTTCGAGATATTTCAATTTTTTATATCATAATATCAGTAATTTTAACTTATTGACATGAATATTTACGTCGTTGCTGTCTAGAAGTGGTAGTGCGATTTTAATACAAAAATGCGCCTAATAATGGCAATTATTGACGATATTGAAATAATGAGACGTAAGAATGGAATTGTATATTTTATTACGAGTCCAGAAAATAGGCTTTTCCCGTGTGCGCCCGACGGGAAAAATTCATCGCATTTTGAAAAAACGCAAATGGAAACCATTTTCATATAATTTGGTGCAAAACTTACAATTGGGTGATATTCCTCGAAGGGTAGAATTGTGTGATTGTTTTTAATGAAGACCCAAGAGGATGAAAACTTCATAAAAAAGTTATATGGTGTGATGAAGCAAAGTTTAGCAAAAATGGATGATTTAATCGACGTAATTCCAATTTTTGGTCTAATGAAAATCCACCTGTTAGTAGAGAACGTTATTTCCAGGATAGTTGGAGTTTTAATGTTTTTTTTTGGTGCTATAAAAGACGATAAAATTCTAGAATTAAAATTTTATGATGAAAATTTGAATTGTGAAAGATATTGCCACATTTTAGAAGATGCCATACGACCGGCGTTACATACTTTAATAAATGGAGAGGCGGCTTCAGCTTGGTATCAGCACCTCCTCATAACTTTGGGCCTGTTGCTCAGCATCTTTACGACATGTTTAATGATAGGTGGATTGCCAATCAGGATCCGTTTCTTTGGCCAGCTCGCTCTCCTGATTTGGCTCCTTTAGATTTTGGTATTTGGGGTTACATTAAATATCAAGTATTTTCCAATCCTGTTACGACAAAGGAAGATATGATGCAGAGGGAGTCTTACTTGCTTTTAATTCTCTAACACCCGACCATATTTCCAGAATTACGAGACATTATTTAATGAAAAGGATTCATTAATGTTTAAAAGTAGAATGTGCTAATTTTGAACACTTATTATAAAACTTTATTTGTTTAATATTACATTTAGTTATTTTTGTTTGTAAATTATCTAATTAAATTAATACAAAATACCTAGTCAACGTTTTTAATGATTTTTTTTGTAATTACAACTAATCTAGAAACAAGATTAACGAGTAATACTTTTCTGTTAAAATCTTAAAACTAAAGTGTTTTACCGAGTTTAACCCACTGGTGATTTCTCAGCGTTTTTCTTTCTTGGTTTAACTACACAGCACGCACTGTGCTCTGCTTTTAACCCACTACACTAGCTCTAAAGATTTGGTCCTTTTGAGTCTTCTCACTATTCCACTTTGGTCCAGCAGCTGGATTGCTTCGACGTTCTTGTGGTTGTGAAGCCGTTCTTCATGCTTCTTTGCGAAGTGTTTCACTTCATCTGCTACCATTTCCGCTCCCAAGTCTGTGTGTAGGTCGCTGTTTCTTACACACCAAGGAGTGTTGACAATGCCCCTTAATACCTTGTTCTGAAATCTTTGTATTATGTTAATATTGCTTGAGCAGGCACACCCCCAAAGTTGTATTCCATATGTCCACACAGGCTTTAGAACCTGCTTGTATATTATAAGCTTGTTTCTAATGCATAGTTCAAATTGTTTACCTAATAGCCAATATAATTTTCTATATTTGAGATTCAGCTCTTCTCTTTTCTTTTTAATGTGTTCTTTCCATCGTAGCTTTGCATCTAGGTTGATTCCTAGGTTCTTGGCCGTGTTTGCATATGGAATAATATGATTGTTTATAACTATTGGCATTGTACCAGTGTGTTTATTTGTAAAGTTTACGTGCACTGATTCATTTTCGTTAAGTCGAATGCGCCAGCTTTTTTTCCATGCATTGATTTGATTTAATGCGACTTTCATTAGCCTCTTGTTCGGTTTTGCCAACTGCCAGTACACATGAGTCATCTGCATATGTAGCTACTGTAGTTCGTTCTATTACTGGTATATCATAGGAGTATAGTATATACAGCAATGGACCCGGGACAATGCCCTGTGGTACACCAGCCTTTATCGGTCTTAATTCTGAATATTGATCTTCGCATCTAATACGAACCATTCTTCCGCTAATATATGACTTCAACAGTAAGCTGTATTGTTCTGGGAGAAGTTGTTTAAGCTTGTGTTCGAGTCCTTGGTGCCAGACTTTATCGAATGCCTGGGCTACGTCCAAGAACACTGCTGAACATATCTTCTTTTCTTCTACTGCTTTTTCTAGTCGATCTGTCTATGCACTTGATCTATTGGGGTGTGCTTTTCTCTAAACCCAAACTAATGTATGGGAATTATGCATTTTTCTTCAATAATGGGTTTGGGCCTTTTTAAGAGTATTTTTTCAAAAAGTTTTGATATAATAGGTAGTAATGAAATTGGTCTATGTGATGATACCTCGTTGACAGGTTTCCCAGGTTTCGGAATCATGATGACCTCTGCTATTTTTCAACAGGTAGGTACATGTTTTAGTCTAAAGGTTGCGTTACATATGTAAACTAATTCAACTATTGCTTTTCTTGGCAAATGCTTTAGAGTGTTTCCTGTTATGAGGTGCTTTTTCCGGGTTGATTTTTGTCTTTGTTTCTTCTATAAGTTCTTTTGGTGTTACTGGTTCTATATCTTTGGTGGTTACTTCATTTATTGCAGGTAGGATTTCTGCTACTTCTGTTTCTTTTGGTTGAAAAGTATTTTCCAGATGGTCGGCAAATAGGAGTGCTTTTTCTTGATTGCTCCTAGCCCATGTTGAGTTTTCTTTTCTTAAAGGCGGGTTATGTTCTTTTGGCTTTTTCATTCCTTTAGTGGCCTTCCACAGAGAGTAGTCGGTGTCTTTCTCATATGTAAGCCCCTGAAGGTAAGTATTTATTGTTTCATTCTTAATTTTCTATATTTCTCTTCTCAGAGTCTGTGTGATATTGTTTAATCTATTTTTATTCATTGGCATTCTATTTTGCTGCCATTGTCTTCTCAATGTTCTTTTTTCAGCTACAAGATTTCTTATTTCAGGTGGGTAATTATTTCCGGCAATTTTTCTTTTTACTGGACTCGTATTGTTCCAAATCGTCTGTTGTATATCGCTGACTAGTTTCTCGGCTTCTATATCAAGTTCTTCTATTGTTTTCATTCTGGCATTTAACTGAATTTTGTTATCTAGCTCTTTGTTAAAATTTACCTAGTCTGTGGTCTTGTTTGCCAGTGTGGGATCAAATAAGTTGGTCGTCCAATAGAGTGGATGTCGCAGTTATACTCATTGGCTGCGCTGAGTAGCTCTCTACCTTTTGTAGTAATTAGTCTTGACCCCCAAAAGGTGTGTTTCGCGTTGTAGTCTCCTCCTAGTATAAATCTTTTTCCAAGATCTTAGAGTAAGTTTAAGTAGTTTATCAGTAGTTTACCATTATATTCGCTAGCATGTCTTCTATGCTGTTAGTGCTATTGTCACCCTTTTGTGATGGAGCATTTCCTTTGACTATGCTATTCCAGGTATGTTGGGTTTTATTTCCTTGTCTGTTCTATTGTTGATGTTAATGGTTTAACATCGTTCCTTCGTGATTGTTCTCTAATGTTATTGGTCTGAACAGTTTTTTTCTTTTTTGTAGCTTCTTCCCTATACTTCTGCAGTGTTTTAGCTACTTCGCATCCTCTGTAATTAGCAGGATGTTGCTCTTTGCAGTTGACGCAAGTGGGTAGTATATTTTTTGGTTTAGTGCAATCTTTTGTGAAGTGTTTTTCAAAATTTTTAAAAAAATCGAAATATCTCGCAAATACTTACTTTATTTTTGGTATGGGACATTGTGCTAAATTTCATCTGAAATTTTATGTAGAATTCGAAAATAAAAAAATTTTAGGTTCTATTTAAAAGAACAAAGTGACGTCTACTTAATCCAATTTCTATTATGGAAAGTTAAAAGAAAATTTGATCGGCAAATTTCAATCAATAAAAACACATGCTTTGACTGAATTTGGGTTAAAATTATAAATATACTATAATATAATGCAAAAAGTGGTAATGTAGAAAGAAAAAAGCTAGCGTGGAAAAAAATTTAAAAGAATTTAACTTTCAAAGCCATTCGCAAACTTCTTAACTAAAATTTTCATTTCTTCATCTTAAGACTTTCTTCTAAATTGATTATTATTTTTTGCTGAATCAGTTACATTTAATAAATACCAACACAAAAAATTAGGTAATATACTAGTTAGAATGTCACAAGTCACAAGTTACACAAATGTTCAAATCAAAACATCACGGAACTTCAGAACACATATAAACGCGCGCAGACGCATATCTATTGTTTAAAAATGAGCAATGGATAAAGCTAAGTTTAAAAAATCGTGGAGTTAAGCTTCGGTTAGATGACGGTGCAGCGAGCTTAATTTTTTAAGCCAAAGTGGTGCAATTGGGCATTAAGCTTGGAGTATACAATCTACTACACTTTGACAAATACAGGAATGAATGTGAATTAGCCACGCCCGTCAATGCGCGTTACTAGATGATGGTAGTGGGGATTAGTACGGTCCCTCAAGCAGGTATACTTGACTACTATTGTCAGTTCTATTGTGTCTGTTAGATAGTAAAACGTACAAATATCTATTGTTCAAATTAATTTAGTGAATAAATATTTTATCTGTACTTTATTTATGTATTTTTAATTACTGTTTTAATGCTTTCGAAGGGTTTGAATCCCTGTTCTGACATACATCCGGATTAAGTTTAAAATATTGGAATTCACACTACCTGTTTCTTTAAGTAAATATCTGCATTCTTATTTCGTATAGACTTGTATTGTTCTAACAGATATTATTAAATATACTATTAAACAGTAATAAATAGTACAGTACTAATTCAGCAAGCGCATATTACCCTCTTTGTCATCCGAATACTTTCTCATTTTAACTTCGCGCCTCTCGTACGTTTCTCGACATTCACTCCTGTATTTGCCAAACTGTATATTCTTTAACGAAACCACAGAATACGCCAGTCAGACCGAAGTGACACCACCACATTTCCAAAAGAAATAATTCGTTGCCAGAGTGAAAAAGAAAAAAAAAAGTCAAATTAAAGACTTTTTTTTTGCGGGCCCAGCTGGGAAACTCATGTTCGAATGGGTCCAGGATCCAAACAGTGCTTGACTCATCCCCAAAGGGGATGCCTACAAACCAAACCCACCTGAAACTCGCCGTTACCCCCGCCTCGGAATCACTACCCTAGCATACTTCGAGACTGGCGGCGGTCCCTCGTCTTCTCCCTAACTTTCACTCCTACCTCTCATGCCATATCGAGACGTTATCTCCCCCTAACCATGCTCTCTACTACGCCACTTACCTCCATCCATTCCTCCTCCCCCCTCAACATTATCTCCACCATGTTCTCCCAATACACCGCCTCCCCTAGTTTCCTCTTCAACTCTTCAGCACATCCTCGTTCCTCCAGCATCTAATCACATGCCCACATCATCCTCCAATTCACACCTATCGCACACTCCAGTCTTGTGGAGGTACCCTACTCTCGACCCATGTCCAGTGAACACATGTGTCTGTCAAGAAGTAGTTCACCTCCCTAAATTTCCAGTCCATCCAATCTCTCCTATTCCCAATCGCTTCTTTTAGCGCGCCCTCATACTCCTCCCACCTTCTCTCCGTTTCCTCCAACCATTTCTGTACTTCTCCTCCAGGCACACCCCTCCAGCGTTTATTTCTGGATCTAGCCATCACGTTCAATGAGTAGGTCCTCACCAGCACCGCTGCTGCTAGTCCACCCACTGTCCTGTACCCCTGCACCACCCTCAGCAATATCCCTCTCTGCACCCGCAGGAGTGGCCTAACCCTCGCATTCACTCCCGCTCTTTCACCCCACACCTCCGCACCGTACAGCATACTCTACTCTACCGCCCTACCAATTATCCTCCTCCTCCACTCTCCCGGCCCCTTCACATTACAATCTCCCCAGCCATGCTGCCCTCTCTTTCCCCTTCTCTGCCGCCTTTAACATGTGTGTTCTGAAGGATAATTGACTATCCAACCACACCCCCAGGTATTTCACAGACTCCTCCATACGAATTCTCCTTCCCTTCACCATCACCTCCACTTCCCTCGTCTTGCTCCGTCCCTTCACTAGCAACCCCACCGTCTATCTTCCGCCCCTCCTAGTTTGCACCGCTCTATCTTCTCCACTATCTTCCTACTCATTATCTCCGCCTTTCTTTCTATCTTCGCCTCTCCCTTTGCCGTACATACCAGACACACATCGTCCGCATATACCGTGATCTCACATCCCTCTTCACATACTATACCACAAACCTCATCAAACACACACTTCCATAGCGTCGGTCCAAGAACCGAGCACTGGGACACTCCCGCCTCTGTCTCATACCTCCTCCCCCTAGTGTCTACTATCACACGTCCTGTCAGGCAGTCCTCCACCAGGTTAACCAAACCCTCCCCCACTCCAAGCCTCAGCAGCGCGCTCAACACTGCCCTTTTGCTGACACTGTTGAACGCGTTCCCGACGTCGAAGAACGCGAGTATAGCCAATTTCTTGTTCATTTAGCTGCCCTCCCTAGCTCTTTCCACCAAGCCCATTACCCTGCCCAGCGCCGAGATACATGGTTTTCCCTTCGCAAACCCGTGCTGGTTTACCCTGAAACCCCCATTCCTACCAGCTTCCTCCTCAATTCTATCCTTTATTATCCCCTCAATCAGTTTACCCATATCACACAGCAGGCTGATGGGCCTGTAGTCCCCCGTCCGCTTCCCCTCTCTACCCGCCTTCTTCAGCAGTATCACCCTGGCCACCTTCCATCCTTCTGGAAACTCTTCCTCCCTTAGCACCCTGTTGAATAGCTCGCAGAAGTACCCCCCGTTGTCTTCCTACAGCCTCTAGATCATATCACCCCTCAGGCCATCTATCCCTGGGGCTTTAATTACTTTAATGTTCCTCCCCCCTCCTCTACTTCTCACTTCTCTACTGGCCTCATCCCCCTCATTTTCCCTACCCCCCTAGTATCCTGTACTTCTCTAATTCTGCCTCCAACTCCTCTTTCTCCCCCTGTGAACAATTATCCTATAATCTCCTTCTCCCAATCTTCCTCTAGCACCTCGTTCCTATTTCCACCCATCCTCTTCATCGCTATATCATATGCCTTTCACCTTGGATTGTTTTCCAGTTCCCCCCGTAACTCTTCCCACTTCCCTCTTTTTTCCCTCTCCACCCTACGCTCCAGCTCCTTCTTCTTCTCTTTGTATCCCCCTTTTCCCTCTATCCTTTCTCTTCCTCTCAGCATCCGTCTTCGTTCTTTCTTACACTCCCTCCACATCTCCTCTATTTCCCCATTCCACCAGTAATTAGTCCTCCGCTCACGCCTAATGCCCCTCTTTCCGTCTCTTTTACTGCCCTGTAACACATTGTACAATGCATCTACATCATATCCAAGTCCCCTTTCTATCTCCTCTCTTACTTCCTCATACTCTCTGCCTCGGCCTTCGTCCACCCCCATCCCCACTCTCCCGATAATTCCTTTCTACCTTTCCTTGTATCCGTCTTCACTTACCTATACTCACTCTTTCTCCCAGCCATTCATTACATGCTGTAATATCAATGAATGACGAACCCCCGTCACCCCTCTCGAGGGTGGGTAGTAGTCCATTATTCAGCACCGCCAGCCCGTTGGATGTCAACACTTTCCTCCCCTACACCCCTATACAGTATTCGTAGCATTGAAGTCCCCTGTCACCATTCTCCTAATGATCCTCTTTTCCCTTTTTGACTCCCTCAGATCGTCCTCAAATCCTGTCATGCTCCTCTCATATTCTTCCAGGCTGACATTTGGGCTTATATACACACTGTACACCACCATGTCTCCCATTCGCACTACCACCCATCCGTTTTCTTTCCTCACTTCATCCGCCCTCAGTCCATCTCCCACCACCCTTATTCCTGCCTCTCCTGTATCATCCATAATCCTCCCTGCTTTCCTTACTTCAGATCCACACACCACAATCACTTCCCTCCTAAAAATCACTTCATCCAATATATCATGCGCTATCCTGCATTTCCTCAAATTTATCTGCAACACCCTCCATCCATCCCCTTCATTACTTCTTCCCGCGCACTGCTCTCCCCTTCCTCTTATTTGACCAGACTCGTCCCCTCTGAGGGGACATTGATGACAATATCGGCACCCACTGTCTTACACTAGTTGAGTTATCTAATTTAAAAACCATGTAAACAGTTCTATCAAAGAATACACCAGCAAACAAGAAGCGAAGCTGCTTATCCTTTTTTTGTATGCGCATGTCTGAAAGGCGCCATTTTCATAATAAAATACTTGTCATACTTCACTTTGTCGACCAATTATATCGGCGATATTTAAAAATCTGATCATTTACTAAGTTATCTATCAACGTCGGTCTCTCAATGTCATAAATTTTTGTTACCAAAACATCAAAGAGATTGTGTCGGGCTTCGCTTCTTGTTAGTTAGTGTATTCTTTGGTTCTATTGTAAATTAACAGAAAAACTACACAGCCGCGTTATGTTATTTTTTGGTGGAGGTGAACCATTGAATTTAATTTTTAAAGGAGGTTACTTTATCCTGAAAAAAAAACATCCTGTATCTCAGAATAGAGCCATATTTTATTCACGTGTTTTGGATTAAATATTTATATTTTAGAATTAGGATTTTCTGTGTAAAATATTCGCACTAATTAATAAATCACCCAGTATAACTTAAAACATTGTTAATTATTTTTAATGTTATTAGATTTGTTAACCATCTATATCCTTCATATAACTTTAAACTCATTATTTCAAGACAATGTTTAGATGAAATGTTATACAACACCTCACTTACCGACATTAATTACTTAAAGTTGGTGTAGGTAGATTAATTATAGTTTAAATTATCTTTCGTAGTAGATTGCTGTTTATTTCGCCCCCAAAAGCATGGATCTAAGTTTCATGAGTGCAAATGTTATTCGCAACACTGCAAATACCGAGATTCTGATTTTATTCCAACAGTCAACACGATTCTTTTTTTTAGATATTTTCAATGACGTACTAGAGTTAGAATAGCCTTGTTTACATTTCGGAAGTCCCTGTATATTTTATTTTTCAATCCAACACTCACAAACGTCGTAGATTATGAGGTATGTTACTTCTCCCGGGATTTACGTATCCTACAACATTTCCTACGAACTTTTTTTTATCATCTTTAAAAATAAAGATTTATTAAATTTTGAAAATAATTGGAAAGGTTAAATAAACATTTACGAATAAATAATATATCAAACGTATAAGGCTTAGTAAACACAGCATCTATCAATTTTCTGGTTCAGGTGAGAATTTCAAACAATGCAGTAAATTCCGTGATTGAAAATGTATATATCGATTCAGTGGCGGCGCAAGACCTAAACTTAATGTGGGCAAGGTACATTTTGCGAAGCCCTCTGATGGTGCCAGAAGAAGGAATATTCATTAGGAAACAAACCTAAATTTTTACTTATACTTCTTTGGAACATTAAACAAAAATGAAAAAAATAAAGAAAAAATTAAAGAAACTTTAAAAAAATTTTCTACTTTTAGTTTTACTGAACTCCTTAATGATTGGTTCGTAATTAATCTTAGATGCTATATCTGCTTCAATAGATAAAACTGCCAAAGCTGAAAGTTTTTCTTGACCCATAGTATTTCTTAAATAATTTTTTCTACAACTGCTATGAAAAGTGACGTATTTCTCATACCTTACTTTATTTCAAAACCAAATATTGCTCATACTGTGAGAAATAATATTTCTCACGGCACTTTGCTCACGCCACATTATACTTATATGGAGAATCAAATAAAATCGACAAAAACTTAGTAGGCTACTGTCATCTTTAAATACCTACTTAGATGTCACAAAACTGTCAGATTATATTAGAAAATATGTTAAAAATTTTAAAAAATTGTCAAAAATTTTAAAAAATTGTCAAAAATTTTGAAATATGATCAAAAATTTTGAAATATGGTCAAGAATTGTCAGAAATATTAAAAAATGGTCAATAATTGTCAAAAACTGTAAAAGTTTTGAAAAAATGGTTAATAATTGTCGAAAATTGTCAAAAACTGTCAAAATTTTGAAAAAATGGTCAATCATTATAAAAGACTGTCAAAAATGGTCAATAATTGTTAAAAATTGTCAAAGATTTGGAAAAATGGTCAATAATTGTCAGAATCTGTCAAAAATTGTCAAATATTTTAAAAAATGGTCAAAAATAGTCAATAATTGTTAAAATTTTGAAAAATGATCAAAAACTGTCAAAATTTTTGAAAGTTGTCAAAAATGGTCAATAATTGTCAGAAACTGTCAAAAATGGTCAATAATTGTTAAAATTTTGAAAAATGGTCGAAAATTGTTAAAATTTTGAAAAAATTGTCAATAATTATTGAAGAATGTCAAAAATGGTCAAAAATGGTCATAAATTGTCAAAAATGGTCAATAATTGTTAAAATTTGGAAAAATGGTCTAAAATGGTCAAAATTTTTGGAAAATTGTCAAAAATGATCAATAATTGTCAAAACTGTCCAAATTGGACAATAATTGTCAAAAATGGTCAATAATTGTCAAAAATTGTCAAACTATTCGAAAAACGGTCAAAAATTTACGAAAAATGGTATTTCTATTGTGCATAAGAAGCAAGCTTCTATCGGCGGTCCGACGACCGCTCACCTTTTTTTTGTTTTACCAACCATAAAAATAAATATCAAGTTACTTTACTTGTATTCTTTAAATTTGAGCAGTTGTAGAAAAAGTATAGTGTGCAACATGTGGGGAAAGTACGTTTCCCACTAGTTGCACAATATACTATTTTATTTATACTATTTTAACGCTAATTTTAAATATTTCCGCTAATGGCTCTGCAGATTGCACTCATCCGATATTTTACTTAGCAAAACAGAACAAAACATAAACATTCAAATCGACGCCATTTTTAGTCCATTTGCTTGATTGTAGAAAAAATAGTGTAGGCAACACATGCATAAAGTGTCTTTTTTTCACTCGTGAAAAAAAGCACCACTTTATGCACTTGTTGCATAAATAACTATTAATTAGTTTCCATTTTGAAAACCTTCAGCGGTGCAGGTATTGTTGACAAAATTCTAATGACAATGTAAACATTTGGGCAAATTTCTTTCAAATCGTTCTCTATGATATATTGGAACAGATGTTTCACGTCTTTAATAGAGATGGTTAAATTTGAGATCATATTTTGTAACTCCTTATACAACTCATAAGGTTGGAAGTCACTGCTCTCAGTGCTCTCACCTACTTGCAGGACTGTGTGTAAATCCTGACAGTTTTTCAGTATTTGCTCTTTAGGGATTTTTGAAGTGAAAACTTCTTTAGGCGCGTTGAGCACTTTTTTGGGTGAAGAAGAAACATGGATTTTTCGTCATAGTCACGCTTTTATGCAACACACAATACTTTGGTCATTCATCACGCTTTTATGCAACACACAATACTTTTGGTTATGCAACACAATTAACAATGAAGCGTATATAGTGTTGCATAAATCATCGTCACGCTTTTTCCATGAGCTATATGTATACTGTGTATATATGTGTACTTTTTTTTTGTAAAAAATTTGGACTTGTACAGATTGCCATAATTTGCTTATGGTATTGAGACGCGTTAATAACTCATACATACCATATATATTATTTCGAGGTCACCAACTCAAAGCCGGTCCTGTCACTCGACTATAAATTTTGGCGAAGGAGCTTTCCAGAACATTCTGGGACGATCGTTTTGTTTACTCATATGACGAGCGTGGAAAATTCAAGAATTTTCGAGAATTGATAAATACTATATATACTCAAGTTTTTGAGTGAGTTGACTGTTAGCAAAAAGTTAGTGAAGAGTTAGTTCACAGGCAGTTTACAGAAGTTCTTAGTAATCGGATAGTGAATGAAATAGTGAATATAAATAGTGTAATATTCAAGTGGTAAAAATAAATTATAACTATTATATCGAGTGAAAATAAAATAGTAGACATTAGGTAAATTGTGTATATAAATTAAGTTTAATACAGTATGAGTTTCTATAAATGAATCAATAGTAATTAGCCATAGTAGTATATATAATTTCATCCCACCCGTAAAAACTGTTTAAATAAAAAAGAAATAGATTACTTTGGTGTCAGGTGAGGGGTAATATGTAGAAATGGCTAAGAGACTAAGTGACCTGAATGTGACGGAACTTAAAGCAGAATTGGAAAATCGCGAGTTGGAAACGTCCGGAAAGAAGAATGAACTGGAAAGTGACGGCTTGGATCCGGAAACATTTTTATTCAACGATGAGGCTTCCTACTTAATCTCGTCAATATCCGCTATGGTCTAGAAGATTTCTGCCAACATTTCCACTATGGACGAAAAAATTTTTACTTTGAAGAACGATATTCCTGCTAATATGAATGTTCTATTTCTGATATGAAAATCGATATTACTGCTAATATGGCCGGGAAGATTTCCACTATGAAGAACGATATTTCTGCCGATATCTTATCGATGAAAAATGACATTGCCGCTAAATTTCGTCTCTAAAATCAGATGGACGAGAAAATTGAGTATAGGATAAGAAGAATGGATGAGAAAATTCAGGAGTTAGAGAGGAAAATGGCAGATTCAAGAACACAAAACACGCCAGCAGAAGAAAAAAAAGATGGAACAAATAAAACCATGCCAGCCAGAAGCACACCAAAAGACAGAAGATATTGTCAGTTTTGCCCGAGTCAAGACCCCAACGTTCGACGGAAAGACGTCGTGGACCAACTATGAACAACTATGTATGACATTTTGAAGCAGCTACTAGAGCTAATAATTGGTCCGATAAGGAGAAAGCAGTGAACTTAACCATCGCACTTCGAGGAGGTGCCTTAGATGTGTTTCAGACGATACTCCTTGAAGAAATGGATGACTTCGAGCAACTGAAAAGGCAGAAACGTGACGAGACTCTTCAAGAGTATGAAGTGGATATCGCCCGACTAGTTCGATTTGCTTATCCATCAGCACCTGAAAATATAATGGAATGTCTGGGCATCCAGGCTTTTATTGATGGCTTACGTGACCCTGATATGCAGAGGACGCTTCGTTTAGCCCATTCCAAAACATTGGTCGATGCATTAACATGTTAGAACCAGAAGAAGGTGACGAAGATAGACTTGACCAGATCGTCAACTTGATAAAAAGCATGGCAGACAAAAAGCCGAAGAAGATTAGAATCTGGAATAATGGCGAGGTAGGGCATGCACGCTGTTCGTGTAAGCGCCCTAGTACTCCAACAAACCAAGAACTCTAGTACCAGGAAAACTAGAACGGGTCGACTTCAAGGAGGCAGCACCGACCCTCTCTCTGATAGCCTCTCTCAGATGCCGTAACGACAGTGTATATGTGGATGGCGAAGATAATGGCAAGAAATATACTTTGCTGGTAGACACTGGAGCAAATAGAACCATTATACGGCCGGAGACAATAAAATCCAAGAAAAAGCTTCTGCGAATGAGGCTGCGACTCCGGACCGCAACAGGTGAGAGTGCCAATTTTCACGGAGAGACTCAAATCGCATATGGTAATCGTAGCTGATATCGAAGAAGACGTGATTCTGGGAATGGACGAAAGAAATCTACATGGTTTCCAGTTAGATTTTAGAAACAGGACCATTAAAGTGGGTTTCGAAGAGGTATTCCTCCATCCATATGAAGGCAGCACGGTGTTGACAGCTGTGCAGGAAGATACCATTCTCCCTGCTCGAAGCGAAACCATGATAGTAGCGCGGCTACAGGGAATCATGGAGGAAGGTACACCGGTTATGATGGAGCCATGGAATCACGACGAAGAGGTTGGTAGAGGAGGACTGATTGGAAAAGGATTGGTTACGTCTCGAAAGGGATCCCAGTTCGTGTCATAAACGTGAACGATTACCCAATTACCATCAAGAAGTCAACCAGAATTGGACCCTGCGTACCAGTGACACCCATAGTTCGTCAAACAACGAAAACTGACAATTCTAATGACAGATTCGAACAGATGTTGCCAATAGCCGGCCAATCCAAGAAACGAGCTGAAAAAAGGAAAGTGAGAGAATTTCTCTTGCAGTATCGAGACCTATTCGTACCAAAACGAAGCAAGACTGGTAGAAAATCAGCCGTCAAACACAAAATCGATACCGGTAATGTCAAGCCAATTAGACGACGAAGACTACCACGAGCGAAGAGAGAGGAAGCTGAAAGAATAATTCAATAGATGGAGGAAGAGGAAGTGATAGAACCATCCACTAGCGCTCGTAGTGCTCGTCAAGAAAAAGGAGGGAACTACAAGATTCTGCGTGGACTATCGCCAGCTCAGCGACGTGACGAAGAAAAACAGCTATCCTTTGCATCAAATCGATGATGCGCTAACCACTTTGGCCGGCAGCAAACTGTTTCCCACCTTGGACCTGAAGTCCGGTTATTGGCAAGTAGAAATGGACCCAGAAGACAAAGAGAAAACTGCTTTCATCACCGGATCCGGATTATGGTAGTTCAACGTCATGGAAAATGTATTGAGAGGGTTATCTTGGAAAACATGGCTGGTCTATTTGGACGTCATCGTAGTATTGGAGGAAACATTTGAGGAACACCTGAAGAATTTGGAAGACGTATCCAAACGACTTTAAGTGGATCAGAGAAAACTGCTTCCATCATGCTTTGACCGCAACCAACCGACAAACTTCAGGTTAGGAGTTTTCTTGGACTTTGCACATACTATCAAAGTTTCATAAAGAAGTTTGGAGATATTGCCAAGCCACTAACTCGACTCTCAGAAGAAACAAGAACTTTTCATTGGGATGAAGAATGTCAAACTCCTTTTGAAACCCTGAAGAGACGTTTAACCACGGTACCGATACTAGGATATCCGTTACCAGAGGAAGACTTCATTCTCGACACAGATGCAAGCAACGAAGGAATAGGAGGAGTACTCTCACAGATCCAAGGAGGACAGGAAACAGTGCTGAGATATTTCAATAAAGTCCTCTCCGAATCATAACGGAACTATTTCGTCACGAGAAGACAACTTTTGGCGGTAGTGAAGTCTGTGGAACACTTTTACCAGTATCTTTATGGAAGCGGACTGATCATGCAGCACTCAAGTGGTGGATGCAGTTCAAGAATCCCGAGGCCCAGATAGCTATTGATAGATTGAACGACTTCAAGAGTACGATTTCAACATCGAACATCGGGCTGGTGTGAGTCACCGAAATGCCCTGTCTATAAGACCGTGCCCAACAGACTATTTCCACTGTAACAAAGCGGATTCTGAGGAAGCTACAGTTTCAAGAATTACAGTAGTCAATGAAGAATGGTCACCCATCAGGATCAGAGAAGATCAGGAGAATGATCCTCACCTGAAGATGATCCGGCAATGGAAGGATGAAAATCGGTAACCTACCTGGCAAGAAGTGTCAAGATTTTCACCGTCACTCAAGGCATATTGGGCTCAGTGGGACTCCCTTGTCTTGGAAGAAGGCCTGTTGAAACGAATCCTTGAAAACGATTATGGTTCTGAGAATAGAAGACAGTTAGTTATCCCGAGAACGAGAGTAGCCGAGGTATCGAGGAAGTTACACGACAGTCTATCAGGAGGTCATCTGGGAGTGAATAAAACCCTTCATCGAGTCCGTTAAAGGTATCATTGGACGAACAGCTCCGACGAAGTGAAGGACTGGTGTAAGAAGTGTACGACTTGTGCTACGAGTAATGGACCACATCGCAAGAGAAAGGCACCCATGAAACAGTATAATGTTGGAAGCCCATTCGAAAGGATTGCTTTAGACATCGCTGGATATTTCCGACGACAGAAAATGGTGATAAATACATCCTGGTTGTGATGGATTATTTCACAAAGTGGGTAGAAATTCACGCGATCCCGAATCAAGAAGCCACAACTGTCGCGGATGTATTGGTGAAGGAATTCATCTGCCGATATGGAGAGCCCTTGGAAGTTCACAGCAATCAGGGAAGAAATTTCGCAAGCCATGTATTGCAGGAAATTTGTGACAAGCTAGGAATGAAGAAGACCAGGATAACGGCGTTGCATCCACAGTCAGATGGAATGGTCGAGAGAATGAACATGACCATTGGAAAATACTTGTCGTTAGTAGTTTCCAACCACCAGAAAGATTTGGACCAGTATCTTTCCCTATTTTCATTGGCTTATCGATCTGTCATCATTGAGTCCACAGGTCAAACACCTGCGAAAATCCTAATTGGACATGAAATGAGGCTCCCTTATGACCTGGAATTTGGTTGTCGACCTGGAAAAGATTTAGCGGGAGAAGATTACGTGATCCAGCTGATAAAAAGGATGGACGATGTGCACGAATTAGTTCAAACGAATCTATAAGTTGCCAGCTACAGAATGAGAAAGTGGTACGACACGCAGGCCACAGAAGGCAGCTTCAAAGAAGGGGACAAAGTATGGTTACACAACCCGAATAGGAGAAAAGGCTTTTCTCCAAAATCACAAATATCTTGGGAGGGTCCGTACTTAATCAAGAAGAGGATCAATGACGTCATCTATCGCATAAGCAAGATCCCCAATGGTAAACCGAAAGTAGTCCACCAAAACCGACTAGCGCTATTCGAAGGAGACCATGACAAAGAGGAAGGAGCGAACCATATCCGGGAAGATTCTGACCCTGCCTTCGAAGAATGTATGGGCGCATATGGAGGTACCGGTAAAGCTATATTTGGAGTCACTACAGAGCAACGACAAGATTTGTTCACGCTCCCGGAAGATTTTTCACTGGCACGCAGCATCCCAGCCAGTATCAAAAACGTACGAGCAACCATCTTCTGAAAGAAGTTTGGGCATTTAGAAAAACTTGCAGAATAGATTCCAGCCCCTGGCAAGATAATTATACTCAAACACAATTCACGGTACGTCTTCTACCTGGTAACAAAGAACGAATTTCAAGATCGATCCACCTACCGGAATGTGTGGGAATCTCTACGAAGCCTTCGAGAACATGTGCTGGAATCCAACGTGAAGAAACTAGCTATGCTTAAGGTAGAGAGCAACCAGATGGATTGGCGAGTCATCAGGAATATGATGGAAGTGATCTTCGAAGATACCGGTGTCCACATATTAATCTGCAGCTATACCCCCCCTTAATAAGTGTCCAATGAAGACAGTGCCCTGTTATTTCCATACTACCGGAAAGTGTAGAAATGGGTCCAGTTGCCGATATAAACATCCAGTCCCGGCTACACAGGAGTTCCAGGAGCAACTTCCTGTTAAGGAGGGGGCAATGTTGCGAGGTCACTAACTCAAAGCCGGCCCTGTCGCTCGACTATAAATTTAGGCGAAGGCGTTTTCCAGAACATTCTAGGACGATCGTTTTGTGTACGCATATGACAAGCGTGGAAAATTTAAGAATTTTCGAAAATTGATAAAGACTATATAAACGCGAGTTTTTGAGTGAGTTGTTAGTAAAAAGTTAGTAAAGAGTTAGTTCACAGACAGTTTACAGAGGTTCTTAGTAATCGGACAGTGAATGAAATGGTGAAGACAAATAGTGTAATATTCAAGTTCCCACCCGTAAAAACTATTTAAATAAAAAAGAAAAAGATTACAATATGTAATGATATGATAAATTTCAAACTGAACATTTCGTTTAAAACGGAATCGCAATCACTGAGTGTGTCCGATTGTTCCGTTTGGCGTTTTAAGTTTTCTATATGCATTCAACATCATCAAATTGCTATAAAACGGCCTTCACCGCCTGGATTCTGCTTTCCCACCTGGTGTCTGATGAGGGCTTCATAGTAAGCTTTAATTTATCTTTAATTATTTTCCAGCGTTTACTGAAACTTGAAAATAGCAAAAAAATCTTCTGAATAAAACGAAAAAGCTTTGCCCCATCTCTGACCGGGGATTCCCCCAATCCCCGCGACAGCAGCTTAACGCCAACTAATGTTGCCAGACTAAATATAAACGATTGATCAGAGAAGACAGAGATGAGATTTTTTAATTAATTAATTTTATAACATAATATAAGTAGTTATCAGAAATATCGATTGAGAATTAATTCTAATGTATTTACTATAAGAAAAATCTTGTGGCGTGTACTTTTGGATTTTCCATACTTTCTCAAATTTATTTTCGGCCGTAAGGCGCGAAGCCCTTTCCACCGCAAGGCCGTGGGCGATAGCCCACACCGCCCACGCGTTACGCCGCCTCTGTATCGATGTTCGACCAAAGGATAATCCGTACAAAACTTTAAATTTATTTCCACGTTAGTGTGCTTTTGCAGAAAGGTTAAAACTTTTTTTTTGTCGAGTATTCCGCAATACTTTATCGAATCTTTAGTTATTTCACTGAGATGACAAATTCGAAGTTATCGGGTTATTCTATTTAATTTGCGAAATCAGCCGCGACGTAGAATTCCAATGAAGTTTCGAAAACTCAGCAGTGGAATTCTTAACTAAATACAAACTACTCATTTGAAACGCTTGTATAAGTTATGAATTCATTCCCAAATTACAATAAGTATTTTAAATTGAAAATAGCTAAGGATTAGAAGATTCCGGCCGGATACTGGAAAGATGCATACTATCCTGATGGATTCCGAAAAAAATTGTGGGGCGTTGCGATATAAATAAATGTAGAAGAGTTTTTGGAGATTATTATAAAAATCAGATAAAAATAAATGGAATTAATTTTTGGAAAATTTAATTGAAAGGCAGAAAAATTTAAAAATAAATCAAAAATCAAATGAAATAAACTGAAAATATGAATAACGAAATGGGATTGATGCAGAACAGAACATGGTAGAATAAGATTTGGACTTAAAAATCTTCGACAGAATAAAAATAATTGATAAAGAGCTTCATAGTATGAAGATTTAAAATTGTAGCAAGAGGAAGAAATTATCGAGGGGAGTAACTTTCAATTTATTCAAATTAGGAAAAAGTTTAGAATTATCTGAATCCGCAATACCAACTAAATTACAATAGTGTGGAATTACACATTAACAGAAATTTGATAATATTGAGAAATTTTAAATCTAAAATAAAACAATTAGAGTGGAATAATATAATATAATAATAACAATTACAAAACAATAATAATTCTTCATACTGAATAGTAGAGAGTTTCCATACCAAAATCATGTAATGTAATTTTCATTGTATCAATATACAGTTTAAAAAAAATGTCTGAACCATTTTATTAAAATAACAGGAACATTTTGAACCACTACCTGAGCGGAGTTTTTGGCAGGGGCGTATTAAAACTAAAAATATTGACCAAATTAAAATCAATATAATACTGTAATGTTTTTGTTATTTATTTAAACAGTTTTTACTCGTGGGATAAAATTATACACACTATGGCTAATTACTATCTATTTATTTAAAGAAACACACACACTATATTGAACCTAATTTATATACACACTATACTCAACATCTACTAATTTATTTACTATTTATTTATTAGTTCTAATTTATTTTCACCACTTGGATATTACCCTATTTATCTGCACTATTCAATTCACTAATTCTTCCGAACTAACT
The DNA here is from genome assembly GCA_947563755.1 of Lochmaea crataegi. Classification (NCBI taxonomy): domain Eukaryota; kingdom Metazoa; phylum Arthropoda; class Insecta; order Coleoptera; family Chrysomelidae; genus Lochmaea; species Lochmaea crataegi. The sequence goes on along the minus strand of OX387423.1, from coordinate 27,556,880 downwards.
AACTGTCTAACTAACTAACTTAAAAACCCGCGTATATATAGTCTTTATCAATTCTCGAAAATTCTTAAATTTTCCACGCTTGCCATATGCGTACACAAAACGATCGTCCTAGAATGTTCTGGAAAGTGCCTTCGCCAAAATTTATAGTCGAGTGACAAGGCCGGCTTTAAGTTGGTGACCTCGCAACATTGCCCCCTCCTTAACAGGAAGTTCCTCCTGGAACTCCTGTGTAGCCGGGACTGGATGTTTAAATCGGCAACTGGACCCATTTCTACACTTTCCGGTAGAATGGAAATAACAAGGCACTGTCTCTATTGTACAGTGATAACGGTGGGTATAGTTGCAGATTAATATGTGGACACCGGTATCTTCGAAGATCACTTCCATCATATTCATGATGACTCGCCAAGCCATCTGGATGCTCTCTACCTTAAGCATAGCTAGTTTCTTCACGTTGGATTCCAGCACATGGTCTCGAAGGCTACGTAGCGCTTCCCACACATTCCGGTAGGTGGATTGATCTTGAAATTCGTTCTTTGTTACTAGGTAGAAGACGTACCGTGTATTGTGTTTGAGTCTCAGTGTCTTTCCAGGGGTTGGAATATGTTCAAGTTTTTCTAGTTTCCCAAACTTCTTTCGGAAGACGGTTGCCAAACCTCGTGCGTTTTTAATACTGGCGGGGATGTTGTGTGCCAGTGAGTAATCTTCCGGGAGCGTGAGCAAATCTGCGCCCATAAACTCTTCGAAGGCAGGGTCAGAATCTTCCTGGACATGGTTCACTCCTTCCTCTATGTCATGGTCTCCTTCGAATGGCACTAGTCGATTTTGGTGAACTACTTTCGGTTTTCCATTGGGGATCTTGCTTATGCGATAGATGACGTCATTGATTCTCTTCTTGACCAAGATTTTTGTAATTTTAGAGAAAAGCCTTTCCTCCTCGTCGGGTTGTGTAACCATACTTTGTCCCCTTCTTGGAAACTGCTTTCTGTGGCCTGCGTGTCGCTGGCAACTTGAAGATTCGTTCGGACCAATTTGTGTACATCGTCCATCCTTCTTCTCATCTGGATTACGTAATCTTCTCCAGCTAGATCCTCTCCAGGTCGACAACCAAATTCTAGGTCACAAGGAAGCCTCATTTCGCGTCCAGGATTTTAGCAGGTGTTTGACCTGTGGACTCATTGATGGCGGATCGATAAGCCAATGCAAACAGGGAAAGATATTGGTCCCAATCTCTCTGGTGGCTGGAGACTACTTTGGACAGGTATTTTCCAATAGTCCTGTTCATTCTCTCGACCATTCCGTCTGACTGTGGATGCAACGCCGTTGTCCTGGTCTTCTTCATTCCCAGCTTGTCACAAATTTCCTGGAATACACGGCTTTCGAAATTCCTTTCTTGATCGCTGTGAACTTTCAAGGGCACTCCAGATCGGCAGATGAATTCCTTCACCAATACATCCGCGACAGTTGTGGCTTCTTGATTCGGGATCGCGTAAGCTTCTACCCACTTTGTGAAATAATCCATCACAACCAGGATGTATTTACCACCATTTTCTGACGTCGGAAATGGTCTAGCGATGTCTAAAGCAATCCTTTCGAATGGGCTTCCAACATTATACTGCTTCATGGGTGCCTTTCTCTTGCGATGTGGTCCATTACTCGTAGCACAAGTCGTACACTTCTTACACCAGTCCTTCACATCGTCAGAGCTGTTCATCCAATAAAATCTTCCACGGACTCGCTGAATGGTTTTCTTCACTCCCAGATGACCTGTCGTGTAACTTCCTCAGTACATCAGCTACTCTCGTTCTCGGGATGACTAACTGCCTTCTATTCTCAGAACCACCATCATTTTCAAGAATTCGTTTCAACAGGCCTTCTTCCAATACAAGGGAGCCCCACTGAGCCCAATATGTATTGTGTGTCGGTGAAAATCTTGACACTTCTTGCGAGGTAGGTCGCCGATTTTCTTCCTTCCATTGCCGGATCATCTTCAGGTAAGGATCATTCTCCTGAGCTTCTCTGATCCTGGTGGGTGACCATTCTTCGTTGACAACTGTAGTTCTTGAAACTACAGCTTCCTTAGATTCTGCCTTGTTGCAGTGGGAACAATCTTCTGGGCACGGCCATCTAGACAGAGAGTCGATGTTGAAATCGTACTCTTGAAGTCCTTAAATCCATCTAGCTATCTGACCCTCGGGATTCTTGAACTGCATCAACCACTTGAGTGCTTCATAATCAGTCCGTATCAAGAATTTCCTTCCATACAGATACTGGTAAAAGTGTTCCACAGACTTCAATCCCGCCAAAAGTTCTCTTCTCGTGACGCAGTAGTTTCGTTCTGGTTTGGAGAGGACTTCACTGAAATATCCCAGCACTCTTCCCTGTCCTCCTTGGATCTGTGAGAGCACTCCTCCAATCCCTACGTTGCTTGTATCAGTGTCAAGAATGAAGTCTCCCTCTGGTAACGGATATCCTAGTTTCGGCGCAGTGTTTAAACATCTCTTCAGGGTTTCAAAAGCAGTTTGACAATACTCATCCCAATGAAAAGTTCTGGTTTCTTCTGTGAGTCGAGTTCGTGGCTTGGCAATATCTGAACCTTCGATAGTATGTGCAAAGTCCAAGAATCTCCTAACTTGGTGTTTGTCGGAAGGTTGCGGCCATTGTTTGATGGAAGCAATTTTATCTGGATCCACCGCCACTCCTTCATTGTTCACAATATGACCCAGATAGTTGACTCGGTTTCGGAATAACTGACATTTCTTCGGGTTTAACATGAGCTGGGCAGCTTGAAGTCGTTTGAATACGTCTTCCAAGTTCTTCAGGTGCTCCTCGAATGTCTTCCCCAATACTACGATGTCGTCCAAATAGACCAGGCATGTTTTCCAAGACAAACCTCTCTAGACATTTTCCATGAGTCTTTCAAATGTTGCGGGCGCATTACATAGCCCGAATGGCATGACTTTGAACTGCCATAATCCGGATCCGGTGGTAAAAGCAGTTTTCTCTTTGTCTTCTGGGTCCATTTCTACTTGCCAATAACCGGACTTAAGGTCCAAGGTGGAAAACAGTTTGCTGCCGGCCAAAGTGACTAGCGTATCGTCGATTCGAGGCAGAGGATAGCTGTCTTTCTTCGTCACGTTGTTTAGCTGGCGATAGTCCACGCAGAATCTGGTAGTTCCGTCCTATTTCTTGACGAGCACTACTGGAGATACCCATGGGCTAGTTCTATTACTTTTTCTTCCTCCATCTCTTGAATTATTCTTTCAGCTTCCTCTCTCTTCGCTCGTGGTAGTCTTCGAGCTGATTGTCTGATTGGCTTGGCATCACCAGTATCGATTTTGTGTTTGACGGCTGATGTCATGCCAGTCTTCCCTCCTTTTGGTACGAAAAGAACTCGATACTGCAAGAGAAAGTCTCTCATTTTCCTTTTCTCAGCTCGATTCAAGGATTGGCCAGCTATTGACAAAATCTGTTCAAATCTGTCATTAGAATTGTCAGTCGTCGTTGTTTGGCGAACTATGGATGTCACTGGTACGCAGGATCCAATTCTGGTTGACTTCTTGATGGTAATTGGGTGATCGTTCACGTTTATGACACGTACTGGGATCTCCTTCGCTGACGTAACCAGTCCTTTTCCAATTAGTACTCCTCTACCAACCTCTTCGTCGTGGTTCCATGGCTCCATCATAACCGGTGTACCTTCCTCCATGATTCCCTGTAGCCGCGCTACTATCATGGTTTCGCTCTCGTCCATAGCGGAAATTGACGAGATTAAGGTGGATGCCTCGTCGTTGAATAAAAATGTTTCCGGATCCAATCCGTCCTTTCAACTAGTTCACGCTTTTTTCCGGACGTTTCCAACTCGCGATTTTCCAATTCTGCTTTTAGTTCAGTCACTTTCAGGTCACTTAGTCTCTTAGCCATTTTTACATAATTATTTATTTTTATTATCCCACTTCTGACACCAATGTAATATTTTTGTTATTTATTTAAACAGTTTTTACTTGTGGGATGAAATTATACACACTATGGCTGATTACTATCTATTTATTCAAAGAAACACACACACTGTATTAAACTATACTCAACGTCTACTAATTTATTTACACTCGGTATATTAGTTCTAATTTATTTTCACCCTATTTATCTGCACTATTTAATTCACTAATTCTTCCGAACTAACTGTACTGTACTGTCTACGCACTCGAAAACCAACGTATATATTTATAGTCCTTATTGGTTCTGGAAAGTTCTAGTATTTTATGTCGCTCCTCATATGCGTAGAAACTGCAATAGACCAGAAGCTTCTAGAAAGCGCATTCACCAAAATTTATAATCGAGGGACAGGATCGGCTTTGAGTTGGTGACCTCGCAACAATACATACACTTATATACAAAAAACATCAACTTTATAAGTGTGTGTATATTAAATTTAATTCTAAGCAACTTAAATATTATAAACTATTATAAACTATAATCTCAGTCATTATGCTTTTGTGTTATATATCATATATTATATATACATAAACAATTCTCAATTATAGTCAAGCGATTTTTCCTAATAATTATCTTAACCCAATATTTACTTAATTACAGTTTCCTGTAAAAATTGTCATATTTTAGTATAGCGTGTTATCAATAGATGTTGAAGATAATAGTTTAATACTATTATTATAACGCCTTACAATATCATTATATCTACCTATAAAACAAAATTTAATGGCTAGGGCAGGTACAACTCTGCGTAGAATCGACCGACTGTTGATAACTCAAGTGGTTGGTGATTTATGACCTCACATTTCTGGTCGTACTTTACTTCTCAGTACCGTCGTATGTCATCGTACTTAATCCAAAACAGGCGTATATTCGTGAAATAGGGTATAGCAATGTCTTTAATCTTTGAAGTTAAAATGTTGAACTGCTGTTCGCGACATATTCCTCCATTTCATACTCTTCTTCGGCCATGGTTAGTCCAAATAAAAAGTATTCTTGCCTTCATTTTTCAATCGAGTTTCTCTTAAACATGACCTTCAACAAATGATTGCTCCTTTCTCTATAAGCTCAGATTGGTTGAAATGAACAAACTGCCTACGTATTATATTTTAAAGAAAACATTCATTATTTGTGGATTAAAATGACTGCAAAATTTGAGACACTCCAACATAAATCGGAAATATCAATAATCTTGATCAAGGCCAAACATTTTATATCTCCAATTACTGATAAATGATGTTATACATTCCAGTTTCTCGTATGCATCTCACCTCAGTATAAGCTACCTTGACACTTGATTATAATAGAGAACTTTCCCTCTCAACATGTAATATTCTATTGTTGCATTTTCCACAGGTAGTAAATGACATAGTTTGTTCTACTCTATTTTAATTATACCTTCTCCAGAGCTCATTCACCCTTGATAAGTTGTTGTATTTTAACACAAAAGAAATAATAACAATAGAATTGTTTGTCCGGGTTAATTATTATTGAAATTATATGCTTAACAAACAATTTGCAAATAAAAATACAATGGGAGATTTATAATACACTAATGTTAGGACGTTATGAAAAAGCAAGTCCTTTTTTAAATTATTCTAATTCTATTTAGTGTTAAAGATCTTGGAACACAGTTTTGAAGATGTTTTTGTTTACTTCTACAATCTCTTTCATCAAAATATGCTCAATTTGATTTTAAATATGAATCGGTATTATTTTTTGACATGTATCACTAGTAAAAACCCAAGTTTGCAGAATACGAGTCCATGTAGAAGCAGTTATGGTAAAATATTTCCTATTTCCAATAAAACCGTTTAACTTAAAAATTGTTTTCACTTATTTATTTTCATGTTTTCAGTTTTTATTTATTTACTTAATACAGATAATCCTTCCAAAGACTTCACTCGTAAACCTGTCCTTCCTCAAAAAAATTTGAACCCAAATACACAACTGCCTTGCATTACTTTCACTCTCATTTGTACGTTTTGCTCTATACTTTTCTTCGGCTTTTCAAGCGTAGCATACTTCGAGACGGGCGGCGGTCTCTCGCACACTCTCCGCTCACACCGTCATCTTCTCCCTAACCCTCACTCCTACCTCTCATGCCATATCGAGTCCTTATCTCCCCCTAATCATGCTCGCCACTACGCCACTCACCTCCATCCATTCCTCCTCCCCCCTCAACATTACCTCCACCATGTTCTCCCAATACACCGCCTCCCCTAGTTTCCTCTCCAACTTCTTCAGCTCTTCCTCGTGTCTCCAGCATCTAAACACATGCCCCTCATCATCCTCCACTGCACACCTCTCGTTCACTCCAGTCTCTCTTTTCCCAATCTTGTGGAGGTACCCTACTCTCGACCCATGTCCAGTTAAGAAGTAGTTCACCTCCCCGAATTTCCGGTCCATCCAATCTCTCCTATTCCCAATCGATCCTTTTAGCGCGCCCTCATACCCCTCCCACCTCTCCATTTCCTCCTCAATCCATTCCTGTTCTTCCTCTCTTGTCGCACCCATCCAGCGTTTATTCCTGGCTCTAGCCATCACGTCCAATGGGTAGGACCTTGCCAGCACCGCTGCTGCCAGTCCACCCACTGTACTGTACCCCTGCACCACCCGCAGCAGAATCCCTCTCTGCACCCGTAGAAGTGGCCTAGCCCTCGCATTCACCCCCGTTCTTTCACCACACACCTCCACACCGTACAGCATTCTCTGCTCTACCGTCCTACCAATTACCCTCCTCTTCCACTCTCCCGGCCCTTTCTCATTACACATCAATCTCCCCAGCCATGCTCCCCTCACTTTTACCTCCTGCAGCCTTTAACATGTGTGTTTTGAAGGATAATTGGCTATCCAACCAGACTCCTAGGTATTTCACAGACTCCTCCATACGAATTCTTCTTCTCTCCAACATCACCCTCACTTCCCTCGTCTTGCTCCGTCCCTTCACTAGCAGCCCCAACGTCTTATCTTCCGCCACTTCCAGTCCGTACCGCTCTATCTTCTCCACAATATTCCTACACATTATCTCTGCCTTTCTTTCTATCTCCGCCTCTCCCTTTGCCGTACATACCAGACACACATCGTCCGCATACACCGTAATATCACATCCCTCTCCACATACTATCCCACAAACCTCATCAAACACACACTTCCAGAGCGTCGGTCCAAGAACCGAGCCCTGGGGCACTCCAGCCCCCGTCTCATACCTCCTCCCTCTAGAGTCTACTATCACTCGCCCCGTCAAGTAGTCCTCTATCAGGTTGACCAACCTCTACCCCACTCCAAGCCTCAGCAACTCGCTCAACACCGCCTATTTGCTGACACTGTTGAACGTGTTCCCGACGTCGAAGAACACGTAGGGCCAATTTCTTGTTCCTCCAGCTGCCCTTCCTAGCCCTGCCCAGCGCCGAGATGCATGATTTCCCCTTCGCAAATCCGTGCTGGTTTACCCTAAAACCCCCAATCCTATTAACTTCCTCCTCAATCTTATCCTTTATTATCCCCTCCATCAATTTACCCATACGACACAGCAGGCTGATGGGACTGTAGTCCCCCGGCCGCTTCCCCTCTCTATCACCCTTCTTCAGCAGTATCACCCTGGCCACCTCCAATCCTTCCGGAAATTCTTTCTCCCTCAGCACCCTGTTGAATAGTTCCCAGAAGTACTCTCCATGATCTTCCAACAGCCTCATCATATCACCCTTCAGGCCATCTATCCCTGGGGCTTTCCTATATTATTATTACTTGCTACAATTTTGTTCCCAAGAGTAAAGAGGTCCTATAGAAGGCCAAGGCTTAAATTGCATCATCTGCAGTTTCCACTGCCTGCTTTATCTCTATACTTTCTAGATTAAATGTTTTATAAAGTAAAGCTATCCGACGTTGTCTTTGGCTCTGATTGCTAAGGAATTCGTGCGGCATTGGGATGATTGCTGTGAACATATACAAGCGTAGAAGAGGTGAGTCTGCTGGTGTTGTATACTCTAGTATTTTGGGTGGCGCGTGGACTAAAAAACATGACCGAAGAGAGTATACATTTTTGAACTGTCACACATGTCATATGGTAGTAGTGTAAAACGAAAATGAGAAAAAACATCATGAGATGCAGAAGGAATTTTATCTATTGAACACTCAAGTATCAATTATTTGCACTGTTCTGACAGACTCTAACTGAACAGTGGATACTATTTTTGAGATTCTCCACGTACAGAGATTATTCTAACTTCCATTTTTATTACATTTATTAATAAATAAAAGTTAATAGCTCACACTCAACTAGTGTATATTTATACTACTGTGCTTTTTTACCATCAGACGGCGTGACTAAATTGGTCAGTTCCCAATAACACTGATATCTTACAATTGATTATTATTCAAATTAAACAGATTTTGCTATATTTTGTTCCCTTATAGAAACCGTTGTATAAGCTCCAATCATGTATTGTGCTCCGCAAGACTTTGACTTTATTTTAATCAAATCTTATGAGTTCACTCAGATAACCTACAAATTAGAGACGCAGTAGGATGTTCGATCATTATTAATATCAATTATTATATAAAAGCGAATGTCGGAATGAGGAATACTTAATCAGAATTGAAATTTGTTATTGCTGTTTTGTCACATATATTAAAATTTCACGCTATGGTGAAACTGAAACATAATGAATCATCTCAAAAGGTCCAGATAATCTCTTTTTGCCAAGATTCATTAACTGTCGATTTTGTTGGAAGTGTATAGTTCGCCAGCAGGGTGTTTCTAAGGAAAATTGTAAATATAGAATTTGAGTACTGCAAACGTATTGCGCAGAAGGGCCAACAAACGCTGACATGAAAGAAACAAGAAAAAAGGTGAGCGGTCGTCGGACCGCCGACAGAAACTTGCTTCTTATGCACAATAGAATGACCATTTTTCGTAAATTTTTCACCATTTTTCAATAATTTTTACAATTTTTGACAATTATTGACCAATTTTGACAGTTTTGACAATTTTTCAAAAATTTGGACCATTTTTCCAAATTTTAACAATTTTTGAGCATTTTGGACAGGTTCTGACAATTATTGACCATTTTTGACAATTTTTCATAAATTTTGACCATTTTTCAGAAATTTTGACAATTTTTAACAATTATTGACCATTTTTGACAGTTTTTTATAATTATTGACCATTTTTGACAGTTTTTTATAATTATTGACCACTTTTTCCAAATTTTGACAATTTTTGACCATTTTTCAAAATTTTAACAATTATTGACCATTTTTGACAACTTTCAAAAGTTTTGACCATTATTGTAAATTTTTCAAAATATTCAACAGTTTTTGATCATTTTTCAAAATTTTAACAATTCACGACCATTTTTGAAAATATTTGGCAATTTTTAACCATTTTTTCAAAATTTGGACAGTTTTTGACAATTATTGATAATTTTTCAAAAATTTTGACCATTTTTCAATAATTTTGACAATTTTTAACAATTGTTGACCATTTTTCCAAATTTTTGACAATTTTTGAAAATATTTGGCAATTATTAACCATTTTTTCAAAATTTTGACAGTTTTTGACAATTTTTGACAATTTTTCAAAAATTTTGACCATTTTTTAATAATTTTGACAATTTTTAACAATTTTTGACCATTTTTCAAAATTTTTGACAATTTTTGAAGATATTTTCAAAATTTTGACAGTTTTTGACAATTATTGACCATTTTTCCAAATTTTTGACAATTTTTGACCATATTTCAAAAATTTTAACATATTTCGCAATTAGAGAGAGAAACGTGCGATACTATCTCTCTCTTTCTCTCTCTCTGTCTCTCTTCCGACCGTTTGGGAATCCCTCGTGCCGGCGTGTATGAGAGAGATAGCGAGAGAGATAGCGAGAGAGAGGCGTGCCGCTGTGTAGCCTACGAAAGAGAGAAGAAGAAGGCGACTGAGGAAGAGAGGAAGAGAGGGGAGAGAGTTAGCGCAGCGGACGGCCGAGAAAGAGACGAAGAATGAGTCATCGCGTGGCGAACGCTTTTTCGTAACATCACACGTTTCACGAGTTCACTAGCCTTCCCAAAAGTCCTATGTCGGGCAATAAGAAGCAAGCTTCAAAAAAACAAAAGGGCCTATAATTTTACCATCTAAAATCCCACACCATACGTTAACTGACCAGCGACCCTGGTTAAAATCTTGTTGCGTGACGAACGCTTTTTCGTAACATTACACGTGTCACGATTTCACTAGCCTTCCCAAAAGTCCTATGTCGTGCAATAAGAAGAAAGCTTCAAAAACCATGAAGGCTAGATTAGGAGATCGAACTCATACGGAAAAATTGAGAAAAACCTGTCCTCAAAATCGTCTGTCTAAGATGTAAGCAGTTTGTTTTTTCACCGCGGCGTGGCACCGCTCACTCCATGTATCTTCCCATAAGGAAGATATGCGACCCATTAGGAACTTCCTAATGGGTCGCGACGGAACAGCAGTATAGTTTAGAGTCTTACAAGTGGTAGTTGTATCAAAGTTATATCGTCCTAGGGTGTGTGAGACAGGCGCGACCAACCACGTTTATTTTTAATTGTCGTCCAATCACGTTTTTAATTATTGTCGTATTATATTTACTGTGAAGGTAGGTTTTCACACATCAATTTTTTTAATATGTAATATTAATGTAACACAACTGCTTTATTTAGCCATAATGTCTTACGAAAAAGAGCAGAATCGCCTGCAACAAATGTCAGAAGAAGTTATGAGCGACGGAGAGGGCCAATGAATCGCGTTAGGCAATCATTCAGATCCAGATCTCTCTGATGAAGACGAATTGGATCATATAGAACAGCGACTTGAGAACAGTGTGTCTGAGCAGGATATTTCTGATCATGAGCAAGCCGTAGAAGAAAGTCACAGTAATACGGTAAGGATGAAGTCTCGAGGTGGAGAGAATTTGCTACACAACCTACAACAATTAAAACACGACAAAAGAAAACGTTTGCCAGGCTTCATATTAGCAACAAAAAACTTGTTAAGGCCACTGGAAATATGGGAGCATTTCATCAATGACCAGATTATCAATATTATTGAACAATGCACCAACGAGTACATTGAATATATTTCTAACAATTATGCTAGAAATAAAGCAGCGGGTCTAGATGGCATCGAAATTGTAACCGTACCCGTCGGTTGTTCGTGACTAGAGCGCTAGAGTGGCCACTCGAGATAGATGCCGGCATGAGACTTTTCTCAAGGGTGGTTCTACTCCATGTTAGTGCTACACTAGGTATGTCAGAGGTTGTCAAACTATAAGAAGCTTTAGGGCGCCACTACCTTTTAGACGTCGACGAAAGAACAAAATGAATTTAGACAAAAAGAAAACTAAGGTGAAAAAGGTAAAAACACCTTGTAGAAATTAATCAAGATATTTATTTATTTAAAAAAAGTTAAAAACTTACGTTAGCTCGGACACGATCCCCTACAGCCAAGCGGATGAGAAATTAAAAAAATAATTAATTAAAACATTCATTTTATTTCTGCCAGGAGTTGGACAAAATGATCGGTATGTAGCCTGGACCTTTTATGGTACTTATCTTAAGTAAATAGCTTCTCCAGGAAGAATGCGTAGAGAAGTGGACCTGGAGATATCTTGAAGGTGTCTTTGAGGATTTCTTAATAGTCTACTAGCAGTTAATGGTATCCAGCAGCTAATGGTATCCCAGCAGCTGATGGTATCCTTGTTCCCTACGGTATACTTGCTATCAGCCGTAAACTAGCTCTCAGCCGTATGCTAGCTCTCAAGCTATACTAGCTGTCAGCCGTATACTTGCTGTTGTGCTTACCTAAAAGTGTAATGGGGCACATAATGTTGGTTCAGCTTTCGAGGTTAAAAAGGAAGGCATATGTTTAAAATTAATGAGATGTTGAGTTTACCGAAAGCTTTCCAACATATATGTCCCATATTAAGACAATAAAAAATGAATGAAGTTAATAATCAAAAGAGGAATCTAATAATTTTAAAAAGACACTAAATTATAGCAAAATGTTATGTTGTTATATCAATGAATAAATCATTGCTGAAAAATATAATACTTTATGATATGTAAGGCCGGCACTGGCAGAATTATATACTAAGGGAATTTTTTATAGGTTTTATTACTTCAAAAACTTGTGAAAATTTCACAGAAGCAATAAAAATGTTCATATAAAGTTAATAATATTAACTTGAAATAAATAAACACACATAATTACTTTAAAATTAGTCTGAACCTAATATGTAGTTAAAAAGAGTTATTCTGCAGCAGAAAAAGCTTGAAATGTTTGCACAAATGTATAAAACATATAGTAATTTATAATTTAAAAATGTTTAGTTAGAAAATAATGTACAGGAATTCAAGAAAAAGATGGCTAGATGACCACGTGGCAAATATTATTTCATCTAACTATGTGAAAAATAAAATGTGTTATGTGATAAAAATCATCTCCAAGATTACTTCGAACGAAACTAAATATTATAAAATATATTTTTGGACTTACTTCAGCAATTTAGATAGGAAAGGTATAAAAGCGATAAAAAAATTGAGGTCTTTCTTCGAAGAGAGTCGATAGCGGAGTGCTAATATTCAAATAAGATGATCTATATTAACTATTTGGATTTCACGACGTGGCCATTGTTCGCTAGTGGCTTTAATTAGTATCGTTCACTCATTTTAACAGCAATATCAAGATTAAGGCAAAAACACAGAAGTTTCTACTATTTTTTCATACAAAACACAATCTACTTTCTTAATCTACCCACATGCTATGTACTCCTGTCAAGCCAAGCGTATGTGTACTCGTATCCCTACCAAATATACACTGCATATTCAATTTTACACGAATTCGAGATCCACATAAAATATTGTAATAAATTGGTTATGTTAGGCTTTCTATGTGGCCCCTTTTTTATTTGAATTCCTCCAAGTTAGGTACATGGGTATTAAAAATTCCATAAAATAAAAATGCTTTACTCGACCACGGTACAAATTTGCCAATAAAATGTAAATGATAAAAAGCGAGAAGTAAAATCTTCTTTTACTTGTACTTTAATAACAAGTGGTGGCAGGGACTGCTCTGAGACAGGGAAAGAGAGAATCAGACACACACATATATGTGGACAGGATAACTATATTAACAAATCATCCTTTTGGAAGTACAGAATATTCGTATAGGGTAATTTTAATTTTGTAGGAAACAAATTTTTTGTTGTAACTGGCTACTGTTTTTAATTAGTTTACATTTATTATACAATAAAAAGTAAAAATAATTGTGTTTACTTGTAGTTTTAATGAATGATATGTATACGTATACCACATACTTTTTGGAACTATAAGTTGTAACGGTAAGAGGCAACAGCTTGAAGGGCTCCGGCTAGAGACTCCTCTCAAGTGTGATTCGACCACAAGTTTATGCTACACAGGAATAACAGGAAGGTTGTAAAAATTGAGGGCGCCACTACCTTTTTGACGTCGATAAAAAATACTAATTTAAAAAAACTAAGGCGGAAAAGGCAGAAACGCCTTGTAGAATTTAGATAAGTTTAAACAGAAATCAACAAAATAAAAAAAGTTACTTAAAAAAACAGAATTAACATTTGAAATTTTACCCCGGGCGATATCTCCCTCAACTTTTATAGTTGAGGATTTAAAAAAATTAAAGAAAATAGGATTTAAAACAAATTTATTATTATTTATCTGCCACACAGGAAATGAAAAAATTTGAGGAGAATTTGTACTTAGGTACTTAGCTTATGAATATGAAGTGGTTGTTTCCTGAAGAACGTCTTGCCTCTACAAAGTATTGAGAAGATCTCGAAGGTAGATAGTCTTGATTTGTACGGTATCCCATCCTGGTCTAGGGCGGTATTTTGGTCTAGGGCTTTTGTCCTCACCTAGGGCTTATATCCTAGGGTTGGGGCACAGCAAAATTAACTAGATACGAAAGGTATAAAAGCGATCAAAAAGGAGCTCTCTCCTCAAAGAAGGTCGATAACGGAACAGGTTGTCCCTCGTGGCGTTGAAAAAATGGAAGCGACCGTTGGCAGGCGTCAATTGTCTTGTGGTCACGGTTGAAGATTGGAGTGGCTAATGAGACGACGAGCGGTAATTAGAGAAAGATTTGCGATATAAATTTAAAAGTCGAAACAGGTCGATAGACATGTTACAAAATATTAGAGCAAGGAGGGTATGAAATGAGGATGGCGATACATAAACTTATAGTACAGATATGGGAAACCGAAATCATGCCGCAAGAATGGAATGAAGGGTTGTTAGTACCAATTTTTAAGAAGGGTGATCCAAGGATATGCTCGAACTATAGAGGAATTACATTATTAAACACTGCATATAAGATCCTTACAAGTATAATACTGAAGAGACTAAAAGAACATGTTGAAACTAGTATAGGGGAGTATCAATTTGGATTTCGACAGGGAAGATCACCTATCGATGCAATCCAGATTTTATGTCAAACGGTGGAAAATTTTTATGAACGGGACATCAAGATGCATATATTATTTATTGACTTTAAGCAAGCATTTGATAGCTTAGTTCGAAAAGAGATTAGAGCAAACTCACTCAAAATGCAGGTACCCAAGAAAATTATAAGGTTAGTGAAAATGACGATGATAAATTCCAAAGCAGCGGTTCTAACGAATGGAGGTATATCGGAAGAGTTCCAAATTAACTCAGGAGTGAGGCAAGAAGATGGGCTTTCAACAGCAATTTTTAATGTAGTAATGGACGGAATAATCAGTAAATGTAATTTACCTGGAACAGTCATCAATAAATCGGTACAAATAGTGGCATATGCAGACGATGTAGCCATAATGGCGAGGAACCAGAGAAGTTTACTAGAAACGCTGCAAACGATTGTAACAGATTCCAGAAGAAGGGGACTGGAAATCAATGAGGAAAAAACAAAATACATGGAAGAACAAAGAAACAGAGACAACAAAAGACAATAAATCAATAAAAATTGGGGAATATGAATTTGAAGTAGTTAAAAACTTTAAATATCTCGGCAAAAACATTAACAATCAGAATGACAAATAAGATGAAATCGCACAACGTATACAGGCAGGATACTGAGCATACTATAAATACAAACCCCTAATGCAGAACAAAACAATCAAGAGAACCACAAAAATGATAATATACAAGACAGCAATAAGAACAGCAGTCACTTATGCAGCCGATACTACAGCAATGACAAGTGGAGATGAAGAAAAGTTGAAAATATTCGAAAGGAAAATTATTAGGAAAATTTATGGACCAAAGAAATTAAATGAGGGACAGTATGAAAGATTGACATACTTGGAAATAGAAAAAATACTGGAAACTGAGAACATAGGGAGAATAATAAAGGGATCCAGAATGAGATGGCTTGGACATATCAAAAAGATGAAAGAAGGTAGTAATGTGAAGAGAATAACAGAATGGACAACCGTTACACACAGACCAAAAGGTAGACCAAAAGCTAGATGGATGGACCAACTAGAGTGAGATCTAGAAAAGATGGAAATTAAAAACTGGAGGCAAAAGACCCAGGACAGGAAGTAATGGAGGAAAATCGTTGAAATGGCAAAGAAACATGACAAACTTTGAATGCAAGCAGTGAATCAATGTGTATGACTCTCCACTGAAACAAAAGGGTCTAAGAGCCAAATATTGGCGGTTACTGATCCGGAAGGAATGTATAACCTTATATATATATATATATATGCTAGAAAACGGGATGCAACTTCAACTATTTAAACTGAAATTCGGGCTTTCTTTGGAATTATTTACATGGTTGGTATCTATCATGCAAATCGCTTGAATGGTGAGGATTTGTGTAATACTGATGGGTCCGGTGCAGAAATTTTTCGCCTCACTATGATCCTGCAAAGATTTAGATTCCTAATTCGTTGTCTAAGATTTGACAGCAAGAAGACTCGGGTTATGAGAAGAGCAGCAGATAAATTGGATCCTATACGCGATGTTTTTGACCGTTTTGTTTCTAATTGTCAAAACGGTTACCATCACTCAGAATTTGTGACTGTGGACGAGATGCTTGCAGGGTTTCGAGGAACGTCACTACATTCCTTCGAAACCGAATAAATACCGGTTAAACATTCTAGCATTGTGTGATGCCAAAATGTATCATACAATGAAACATATTTAACTCTCGATGTTGAGCGTTGATGAATCAAAAATTGAAAATTGAATAGCGAAGGTTCTTGCCCAACTGATTTTAAAATTTGGTGATAACAAAGCCGGTTAACAGGGCTTTGTCCCCTGTGGGATTTATTTAGATATAAAAATCTGATATAAATATTGAAAATCAAAGGGTGCCACTCATTTTATTTCTTGAAAAAAATTAAAAAAAGGTCAAATTGAAAATCAGCTAGCTTTTAATTGTTGTTATAATCCTATAAAAAAATACTAAGATACGCTGATGTAAATGACGTTATATCTAGTTTCTGTGTAATAAATAAAACTATAGATAAAAAACTATAACTATAGATAAAAAAATATATATTATCAAAACAAATTTACAAAAATGGGTTAGTAGATTAAAGTAGTCAAATATAAAACTACAACATTAAAAAAAACATGGATGAAGACTTACAATTTTAAAGTTTACGGGATTGAATCCAGTGAAAATTTATTTCTGGTTAATGTTCCTTCCAGGAGATTTAATTGCAGGAACTTAGCAACTTTTCTTGCCCGGTAACTGTATATTCCAGCAACTGTATATCTCCGGAATATTTCTCAGGAACTATATATCTCAGGAACTATATATCTTAGGAACTATAAATGGTTTATCCCAGGAACTGTAAGCCCAGGAACTGCGCTAAAATTACATTTTACAATTCGTTATTGATTGAGTTTACTTTATATGAGATTTATTGCTACTTGTTGTTAAGTAGGTATTTCTGTTAATTACAAGTTTTTTTTAATAAAGTTACGTTAGTTGGTTAGATAGGTGTGTTACATACGTATCAATCCTAATAGGTAGGTATATTTAGATTGTGGTATAGCTAGAAACTCAAAAACGCCTTTCACGTTTTGTGGCGCCATCTGTATCTTAGTGTAATTAGTGTATCTTAGCCAAAATATAATTCAAACACGTATAACTTTTTGTTCTTTTGCTAATTTTTGAAGGTACGACATAAAAAATTTATATTTTTAGTTGAGTTTCTCTTTAAAGTTGTGTTGATAATTATCTATACATATAAAATGATTTGTCCTGAATGACTGACTGACGAATCAACGCACAGCCTAAACCGCTGATCGTAGAGACCTGAAACTTGGACGGTGTGTTCTTTGTATGACGTAGGCATCTGATAAGAAAGGATTTCCTCCACGATCATCACAGAATTTGCCAATTCTGAAATCAAATTTGATTACAGAATGCTGGAGTTCCCTCTCTTGAGATTGAAGAAATATTCTGCAACACCTCTGCCCCCATGCAATTTAGATGTATTTACATTCTCTCTCTAGTGATAGAATAATATTCTCACACTGGTTAGCAATAATAACATTAGCCTTGATTGTCCTCGTAGTGGCAAAACTTGAGTAAGTGTCAAAATTATTGATGTCACGTGACCGTAACCTAACCTAACCTAACCACGCATTTGTTGAAAATTCTTCCAATAATGAACCAGTTTTTCATTTCAAGAACTGTACAAATATAACAATTAATACAAAGTAGAATGTTTCTTGAATTATTGAGTGTTTACCTAATATAATTGTGATTGAGTTCTGTACTATAAATTATCTTTTGTTCATTTTCATTTAAAAATATATATTTAACATCTTTGATCGTGGAGAAAGTGTAGTCTGCTACTCGGATAGAATGAAAATTCGTATGCTCGTGGTTCCTCACGAATTTTAATTCTAACCTTGTTAAAGAATATACTATTCCGAAATTCTACCCCTAAGGGGGTGAAAAACGGGGGCAAAGTTTTTATGGGACAACGCCTGACGGGGTTAAAACGGGGTTTAAGGGGTGATTTGCATCGAAGTTGATATCAATACTTCTTAACGCTTTTGATTTTGACACGTTTGAAAACTCAATCCAATTTTATTCAAAAAAAGTTGAACTCACTTAAAAGCTTGGTGCAATACAATATTCTTTAAAATTGGAATGTCAAATATCGTCGCCCTAGTGGTGAATGGTCCAAATCCACAAAATTATAATTTTTGAGTTGTGACTGTTGACGTACACCAAAATGTTTAAATTTCATGTTGGTGAATGAATCTAAGCCATTGATAAATATTTAACCTTGTTATAATATATTTGCTAATAGTTACAAGCCACAAATCTTCCGTGGTGAAAAGTCCTCAGCGGCCTAACACTCTTCACTACAATAACTCAAATCCTTTGGCGAAAGTATACCAAGAGTAGAGGAGAGCTCTAATCCACATTTTGCAAGTAATGACAGGATTATAATGCGGTTTAATAATAGTTTACAGTGTCAGAGTGCGTCGCTTTCAATTAAAAATGAGTGCAAGAAACAAATTAATACTTCAGCTTCAGCTTCAGCTAGCATTAAACCAGGAAATCAACGAAAGCAATTTCAGTGATGATGAAGAGAGCTGTTGTGCAACTATGTACTGTTGTGCAACTATGTCTGAACCCGGACTGATGAATTGGTAAAATATTAGTATAATCTAGGAATTCGATAAGTTGTTTATTTACAAGTTTCTCAATCACTTTTGATACACAACATAAAATACTTATAGGGCGCAAATCTCTAAGACTAGCTGGATTATTATTTTTAGGCAATGGTAAAACATATACACGTTTCCAGATAGCAGGATACACACTTTTTCTTATACAAAAATTGAATATGTGTGTTAAAAACGGTAAAATAACTGGACAACAATATAGTAGCATATCGATGCTAAGTTGATCGACACCAGTGGCTTTAGATTTGATTGACAGTAACATCTCGTATACTTCGGAGTCGCATGTTTGAGCAAACTTATAATTGTTAATATTTTCAATACTTTCATTGTAGTATGATATTAAATTAGGATCAACGTTAAATTCACTTTTAGAAGAATCAACAAAAAATTCATTAATACTATTTAGGTTCTGCAAATTTTCTGGTATTAAAGTATTAATATTTTTACTGTAAATATTTAATTCTTTCAAGACCTTCCATAGTTTTCTACTTTCCCTGTGACGTACACGAAATTCCAAGTAGGCTTGTTTTTCTCTGGCTATGGCTCCATTCGTATAATTTCTTAGCTCTTTGTAATAATTCCAATGGCTTAACAATTTTGTTTTCTTATATTTATTTAAAGCTTTATCTCTCATAGAAATCATTAACCGAATAATATCCGTTAGCCAAGGAGCTTTCTTCTTTTTTATTTTAACTGTTTTGATAGGAGCAAGTTTATCAAAAATGTTTCTCAACTCATTATTAAATATTGATACTTCATCGTCTATAGTCTGAGCATAGAAGACTTGGTTTAAATCACTACTAATTATTTCACGTATCAATTCATCATTACTAAGAGAACGGAATTCTCTATACCTATACAGGAAAGGTTGAATCTTTGATTTTTCTGAATAGAGAGAACAGGACACCAAACAGTGATCAGAAAAAAGTGAATGCACTGAAGGTTGTCTAACATCTGAATGAATTGAACATATTATTAAGTCAAGTAGCGACATACCAGTTGCACTACATCTAGTTGGTTCATTTATTATTTGTTTTAGATCAAAAGAATCTAAGAATTTTTGTAGATGCTTACATTCTATACTTTCTGGATCTAGATTGTCTATATTGAGATCGCCTAAACACATTAAATATTATAAATTAAATAATCTCACTTACTACATTTTCAAGCTCATCAATAAACAATTGAGATTCACGTACATGAGGTGAATAAAGCGAACTAATGGCTATCTTTTTATGATTAAACTCGATTTCAATCCATATTTGTTCAGTGGAGACACGTATATTATGAATTGGTTTACATTTAATATTATTTTTCAAGTAAATTGCCACGCCTCCTCCTCTACCCTGGAGACGATCTTTTCTATAGAGTTTGTAACCCGGCAAAGATATAATTTGATCTGCAATTTCTGGTTTCAACCAAGTTTCCGAAACAGTAATAATGTCATATTTGTTTGAAACAGTATCTTTAAATTTCTGAAATTTACTAATTATCGAACGAGTGTTCACATGACATATTTTCATAAAATTGGACATGTTTTTTACAAATAATATCAAGAATTCACAAAACTAACTCTTTCTTAATATGAAAAACAAGTTTAATTATTTAATAATCGATTTACAAAATTTATTTGAAAAATGTTAACCAAATCAATTAATGGGAAAAAAAGTAACAATGCTTGGGAAAAAAACAAAAATACAATAGGAATCTAGATACTAAATACTTATTCTTATTTTTTACTTCTTAAATTGCGCTCGAATTGTGGACTATAATTAATTTTACACCTTTTGCGTTTTTGATTTTCAATATTTTCTTCCGATTTTTGTATATTCGTTTCCGTTGATTCTGATTGTTTTGTATCTTCCTCCAAATCGTTAATTCCTTCTTCAGATTCCTTTTACAATATTCTTAATTCTTGGAGCGAAAACACTTTTCCATCAATTACCAATTTATTCCCTTTAATCTTTGCTTGTAAGTTTTGTTTTTTGGCGTTTTTAAGATGATTTCTCAACACATTTTGTGTTTGTCTATCTTCATAGCACATATCATTGGTAATAAAAACACCAGTATTTTTTAATTGTTTTATATTTTTGAAGATGTTTTGTTTTTCTATATACGAAATGAACTCAAGGACAATATGGGACTTTCCATTATTTTTGCTCTCAACAACATAAATATTATTTATACTATTCTTTTGTATATTCGTATTATTTATAAATTCTAAAGTTTCATTTCGTAGATCATTTTTGTTTACTGTTAGACCAAAAATTATTATATTATTGCGTCTAAATCTTCGTTCAAGGTGTAATAAATTATTTTGTAAATTTTTTATTTTGACTTCAGCAGCATCTACTTTATCAGATATTTCTTGAATGCTATTATTTATTTCAGACTTTAGTTCCGTTGTTTGGTCCTTAATGGCTTTTAGTAACATAGTGTAGAGTTCAGCATTTGTTATATCTTCTGAGATCTTGTTGTCATTCATTTTATTTCGACTTTACTTTTGGTGGAATAAACATTTAGAAAACTAATTAGTTGTTTTTGATTAATAATAAAAACTGGATTTTAAACTGGCAGTCTTTACACTTGTGAAATGAATTAGTTATGTTTATAGCAGATTATCAACAAAATCTTAATAATTTACTCACAGGTTTTTTACCAGATTGGTAACGAAAATTTTAGAATTTTCACCATATAAATTTCACTTAGGTGCTCACACTTTTTACCACATTATTTTGATTTTGTAGAAGCAAATCAATACACGTGTATACACTTCTACTACACAGTCACAAAAATGATATTAGGATATTAAACAAATAATAAATTATTAAAAAATTTAAATTTAGAATATTAATAAATTAAATTATTTAATTGGCTTTATTGTCATTTTTTCAGATGAACAGGAAACACAGGAAACCCGTTCTTCAACAAATAGTTGTGATTATTTAAGGTTAATCAACACAAAAGGCAGCCATAAGGAAATCCCCGAAAAATCCTCCGTTTTTACTTTAAAAGAACCAATTTCTAGTAAGTATAATGTTAAATTATTTTCTAGGGACTATACCAGGACTTTGAAAATGAAAAAATATAATCAGAGAACATATCAAATCGATTCCTGTAGTTTCTTCGCATTATTGTCGAAGCACTACCAAAAGAAATTATTTGCCCTTCAATCTTTATGAGAAACGGTTGTATGAAGACTACAAACTTTTTTGCAAAGATAGAAATGTCGTTCCCGAGAAATTTAGCTTTTACAGAAATGTTTTTGTCACTGAACTTAACCTTGGATTTCATCGTCCAAAAAAAGATCAGTGTGATTTGTGCACGAAATTCAGTTCTTTGGGAGAACAAGAAAAGTTAACATTACAAGGAGAGTACGATTTACATATTAGTAGGAAACAAGAAGCTAGAGACCATAAAAAAGATGACAAAGGACGATCCAAAGTAAATAACAGCTTCGCTTCTTATACAATGGACATGGAAAAAATTCTTATAACACCATCCCTCAATGTTGGTAAATTATATTATGCGCAGAAGTTGAGGACTTTCAACTTTACTGTTTACAATTTGGCAGCTTCTGAAACTACTAATTATGAAGGTGTAGGAACGAAGGGATCCCCAGAAATTGCAACTTGCTTGTGGCATGTTTTGCGAAATCTTGATCCTTTAGTAAAAAACATTACTTTATATTCAGATACCGCATCCGGGCAAAACAGAAATTGTATCAATGCTGCAATGTTTCTGAAAGCAGTTTTGGAATTACCGGTAGAACTCGTGAACCAAAAATGTATGGAATCTGGGCATTCTGAAATGGAATGTGATAGCGTCCATTATAGAATTGAGACCAGGGGAAATAAAGTTGATATTCTTACGCCTGAAGGTTGGTATTCAACTGCACGCACGGTAAAAACAAAAAAAAACTTTTTATGAAATAGTTGAACTTAACTTTGATCAGTTTTTATATTTTAAAAAGCTTTTCTGTATGGCCAATAAAAATCGAAACAAAAATGAAAAAGGAGAAACCGCCAATTAGCTCAAAATGAAATGGTTACAGTATTGAAAGGCAGATCCTACCCTAATATTTTAGAGAGAAAAACTTTCCAATCTAGAGTTTGAATCTATTTTCATTAAAAAGATCTCCACAAGGGCTGCCAGCGGCTTAAGGATAATGTTGTACTTCTTTATAAAGAGCCTTTGTGTATAGAAAAGAGAAAACTTCAAGTCTGCTCCAACTATGCAGTTTCCTGTGTATTTCTGTAGCTTACCATCCGTTTTATGAAAATTTGAGGTCTACGGAAGAAGCCAGTTTGAGACTTCCAGATGATGAAGATACTATTTGACTTTTTTGTGTTTAATTTAGTGTAATAAATTAATAAGTTTCATGCGCTAAGTTCCAAAATTACAAATTTAGGTTTAAGAACTTCATAAGTGAAAAATCCTAAGCCACATTATTATAGCAAAAATATTAATTTCTTCTAATAAAATATTTCTTCATACATTTAAGATTAATTTAGTTAAGTCAAAATGTTTCAATTAAAATAAATTTTTTTATAACAATTTAAAAAGCCTATTTTTATTAAAAACAAAAATTTTGAATGCAGTTTACCCAAAGCTTAGCTTGAGTGGATTATAACTTTTCACCACTAAGCCGACGATATAAGAGAATATTTAAATCGGATTAGAATTCGAAATTTCAATTTTATTTGTTCTTGGATATTTGAATGAAAAACTTTTACTAAAATATGACAATTTTTTACAGGTAACCGAGAAGGTTTTTTGTCCATATAGAATTTTGGTTTGTGATTAGATGTGGGGATGTCGCTGATATTGCACTCTTAGCATTTCCTTCACTGAGGTTAATAGATTGGTGTGGTATCAACGTAGTCTCCAGGCCAGGATTAGGCTCTCAGGGCTTCTAGACGAATAGCATCTACCTTGTACTGATGAGGCGCAAATACGCCGAAACCGGTCTACAAGTGATGTTGTTCCTTCTAATCACAAACCAGAATGGTTGGTTCTATCATGCAGATATACCAACCCCGTTAACTTAGAAGTGTAATTCAATGTCTGTCGGGGCATATAGCCCGAGAAGTAGTTGTTGCTTCTTAGTGAACGTTCTGTTATTTGAAAAATATTTTTCAAATTTGCAATTTCAAAGCGTTATGATAGTATTAAACTATTAACTTCGACGTCTATTACTTATTAGGTTTTTAGTGTAATGTACCGAATTTGTGAAATAAAATAATTTTCATTTTTGTAATAAATCTGAAAACACTTAATATTTCCGAAACAGTTGATGCTAGGTATAGGATATTGTACAAGAATTATGTCTAGAATTTTCTGAAGAATCCAAAAAATAAATAATATATAGAGGGTTACATTTGAAATAAGAAAGTTGGTATTGGCCACTGTCACATGACTATATATTTTTTTTTAAATGCGCATTTAAAAATACAAATCGACGTGTCCAAGCGTTTTTTCCCAACACGACCTCTTTTTTTTTATTTACTAATCCGCATCAACCTCAAGGGTTATTAGCGGTGTGTAGCTATATGTTACGGTGCCTGTTACATAAAATATTATATATGTTTAACATTATTACATTTTATGGTATAAGTTTGAATTATGCAAATATTTAATAAGATTCTTAACATTACTGTTGTTGTTTAAAGTATGTTGCATGCTAGTCTGTTGATATGATATAACGGACACTCAACTAAAAAATCTTTCACTGTTAACTGCTGCTCACAAATGACACATTGTGGTATTGGTGCTCGGGTAAGTAAGTTATCGTGAGTAGCTCGAGTATGACCTAGACGTAACCTTGTGATGATGGTTTGATGTCTTCTATTTTCGGTAAAAGTGAACCAGGGTGTTATGTTGGGTTTGATTCCTCTAAGCTTTGCGTGTGAATTCCTCCACGTGTCATTCCATTTTTGTTCTGCTTTATTGCTAATATATAGTTTTAGGTCGGTGTATAAAGGCTTAATAATTGGTGTGGTATTAAGTTGTGCTGCTTTTTCGGCGAATTGATCGGCTATCTCATTGCCTTTTATGCCTGTGTGTGCTTGGTGTGGTATTAAGTTGTGCTGCTTTTTTGGCGAATTGATCGGCTATCTCATTGCCTTTTATGCCTATGTGTGCAGGAACCCACAGAAAATGTATGTTTTTACCTATTGATTGAAGATGATGAAGTTCTTGTTTGATCATCAGTACGAGGAAGTTTTTCGAATAGGTGCTTCGCAATAATTTCAGAGAGTTTAAAGAGTCTGTAAGTATAACCGTCTTTTCGTAGTTCGATGTTGTTATGCACTTTACTGCTTCTAATATTGCGTACAGTTCATCTGTTAGAATTGTTGCATATTTCGTTAGTTTAAATTGCACGTTGTTTGTAGGTGTTACAATAGCTGCGCCTACTCCGTCATCTTGTTTGGATGCGTCCGTGTATATTTCGGTATAATTGGGATATTTTTGCATGGTTTCACTAAAATGTTGGATGTATGTTTGTATACTTGTGTCTTGTTTGGAAAAACATGAGAGATGAGTGTTGATATGTGGTGGCTCAATTTGCCAGGGTGGAGTAAAGTTATGAGTTTCAATTTTTGGAGAAGAAATGTTGGATATATTGAAACTGTTTTGATAGTGCTGGATTCTCAGATAAAATGGTTCTGTTTGAATATTAGATAAGACTGGATTTACATTTTTATCAAATGTGTGATGGTAAGTTAAAATATGAGGATTAGCTGTTATTTTTGAGGCATATGAGAGACTAAGGATTTGTCTTCTGAGTTCTAGTGGGGCTTCTCCGGCTTCACAGTATAGGCTGTCTACTGGTGTGGTTCTGAAGGCTCCTAGGATAATGCGTAGTGCCGTATTGTGTAATACGTCTAATTGCTTAAGAATAGTAGCTTTTAAGGATGCATAAGCAATACAGCCGTAATCAATTTTTGATCTCACCAGTGTTCGATAGATGTTTAAAAGTATTCTACCTTCAGCTCCCCAGTGTTTGTTTGATAAACATTTCAATAAATTAAGTCCCCTTTGACAGTCTTTAATTAGTTGTGTTATATGATCTTTCCAGTTTAGTTTCTCGTCGAATATAAGTCCCAGGTATTTTATCTCATTGGTGTACTTGAGAGTAGTATTGTAGATTTCCATATGATGTTTGTGGTTAATTGGTTGCTTTGAGAATATTATGCACCGAGACTTGCTGGGTGAGAAATGAAAACCTGTCGCTCTTGACCATTTTTCCATCGTTTTGAGTTGTTTTTGTAGTATTGTTGCACATGCTGATATTGTCTTGCTTTTTACAAAAATGATCACGTCATCAGCATACATTCGGATCTGTATTGGTTTCTCTATATCCTTAGTTATATCGTTCATTGCCAGAAGAAATAACGTTGGACTAATAATTGATCCTTGGGGTCTTCCATTTATTTGTTTTTTGATAGAAGTTGTTCCATTGACTCTAACATGAAATGTTCTGTCACATAAAAAGTTCTGTATGAAAGCTATAATGTTACCTTGATATCCAAAGTCATTTAGTTTTGTTAGTATGTTGTGTTTCCAAGCTGTTTCGAATGCTTTATTTACATCAAAATAAATGGCCATACAGTGTTCTTTATTTAAAAATGCTTCTTCAATATGAGTTTCTAAATCAATTCTGGTGTCTAATGTAGATCTATTTGGTCTAAATCCTGATTGCTCAGGGGTTAGATGTCCTTTGTTTTCTAGGTTCCAAAGAAGTCTTTTATTTATTATTTTTTCGAGCAGTTTGCATAGGTCACTGGTTAAAGATATAGGTCTATATGAATCAGCTAGAAGTGGATATTTGGAAGGTTTTAAGATTGGGATTGTGATTGCCTTTCTCCATGTGTCAGGATATGAATGTTGGCTCCAGACAATGTTGTATATTTGCAAGAGGTGACGTTTCGCAGATGCAAGCAGGTTTTTTAAAAATATGGGAGGGATATCATCAGGTCCAGGGGATGTATTCTTAAGTTCGTGGAGTGCGTCGTTGAATTCGTGTAGGCTGATAGGCGCGTTAATAGGGTCTGCGTTTTCATGTATGATAATGGTGTTTTTTTCTTGCTCCTGCTTAAATACTAGGAAGTCTGGGTCGTAGTTATCATTTTGTGAGTGGAGACAATAAGCGTTTGCGAGTTCTTCAGCTATCTCATTGTTATCTGTTATCATACTTAAATCGTTTTTTTTTGAAGAGCTGCAATTTCCATATGTGAGCTTTTACCTGTTATGCTCTTTATTTTTTTCCAGACATTTGTTAGTGGTGTTGAGCTATTGATTGGCTCAACATATTGATGCCAAGATTTACTTTTGTTATGTTTGATGGTTAGTCTAGCAAACGCTCGCTTCTTTTTGAATTCGATACAGTTTTCAGGAGTCTCATATCTTTTATATTTATTTAAATATTGTTTGCTTTCTTTTACTGCTGACTCACATTCTTCGTTCCACCATGGTACTGCATTGTACTTCTTTATATGCGTCGTCTTACCAATAGCGTGATATGCTGCATCTGTTATTATTTTGTTAAAGTCTTCTACTGTGGCCGTAATATCGTCTTGCAGTTTTGCCAGATGAATATTGTCGTCTATGTGTTGTGAAAAATCAGTCCATTTAGCTTTATTTAGTCTCCAACGTTGTAAGGGTATCGTATCATGGGAGCATTTTGCGGTGTTGGTAATTATTATTGGGAAGTGATCGCTGTCGTATAAGTCTTTATTAATTTGCCAAAAGAGTTGAGGTAGGAGATTAGGTGTACATAGGCTGAAGAAGTGCCCGCTGTTATGTTGAATCGGGTGCCGCTGCCGTCATTTAATATAGCTAAGTTACCGGAGTTGAAAACCTCATATAGTTGCTTTCCTCTTAAATTGTTTGACCTGGATCCCCAAACAATGTTGTGTCCGTTGAAATCGCCTATAATAAGCCTGGGGGAGGGTATTTGATTGAATAACGCATCCAGTTCCTTGGGATCTGCATGTATGTTAGGCGGGAGGTATAGATTGCATATATTTATTTCAGTTGGAGCTTCAATTTTAATGGCTATCGCTTCAATATTGGTGGTGATGTTTATTTCTTCCGCTACTATCATTGATTTCGTGAATATGGCTACCCCTCCACTGGCCGTTGCTCGATTTCGATTTTTAAAGAATCCATTGTAATGTTTTAGGGTATGTGTCTTGTGTTCATGGAAGTGTGTTTCCTGTAAGCATAAAATGTTCTGATATGAGCTTTTGTAGCATTCCTAAATGGAGATAGTATCCATTTAGGTTCCATTGTAGTAAACTATTGAATTTTATTATTTGAATTGGTATTTTGAAGTGATTAACGAGATTTTATGGAGGATTCGCTGCCAGTATCATCTGTCTGTCTTTCCAGCTTTTTCCTCAATTTGGTAAATCGGGTTTTTAGAGTCTTTTCCTTTAACAAAGGATAAAGTGTAAGTAACATTTCAATAAGGCCTTTTATATCTGATGTATAGTATTTTGCAACGGTATATGCATTCTGAGCTCCGTGTGTGTGTGTGTTCGAGCAAACTCTTCAATTCGTCATAGTTCAGAGGATAAGGGGGTGTTTGATTTTCGATTATTGTTTTTAAATGGCTGGTTGCTTCCTCTGGGATGGAGTAGACCGGCGCGGAGCTGATTGCAGAATGTTTCTTCTTTTTTGGTTTTTCTGAGGTTGAGAAAGCTGGTTCTGTCATAATGGATGCATCCGGGGAGGATTCGGATGATAGGAATCGTTTATTTGTAGAGCTGGGCGTATTGGTTGTAGTTGTTTGTGATATGTAGC
Source organism: Lochmaea crataegi (assembly GCA_947563755.1). NCBI lineage: Eukaryota > Metazoa > Arthropoda > Insecta > Coleoptera > Chrysomelidae > Lochmaea > Lochmaea crataegi. The sequence goes on along the minus strand of OX387423.1, from coordinate 27,528,389 downwards.
TTACTTCAGCTATGGGGGTGTTTTCTACCAGATTTGTTTGGGTAGAGAATATATCTGTAGGAGTTGGTTGAGAAAAAGTTGGTGTTGGTTTTGTTTGCTCATGTGATGTTTGGAGAGGATCATGATTTGTTGTGTTCCTTTGGACTGGAGACTTTGGGTTTTGTAAGGTAGGGCAATTGGCAACAACGTGACCAGATAGTTTGCAATTGAAACATTTCTGACTATCTAAGGAGAGAAAGATACGATAAGAAAGGTTATCGAGTGTAAGTTCCAGAGATTCGGCTAAAGTAAGAGATTCTATAGGGGTAATGTAAACTTGGCGTCTGAAACTCATTATATGGCTGTATGCTGGATCTGTTGCACCTATTCGTAAAAATGTAATTGGTGATAATAATTTTAGACCTAATCCCTCTAACATAATTTTTAGTGTGTCGTGTGGTATTGTCGGACTAACATTAGATATGACTAGTCTGTCGGAAGGGGTTACTAAATGCCGTGCTTTTAATTTTTGTCCCAAAACTTCGATTTCTCCTACATTTTCCATAAATTGATCAACTGCAGCCTTAGTCGATAAGTAAATACACAATCTATTATTAGATATTCTTGAGCAGAAAATAATGTTGCGTAGTTGAGCTATTGGGCCTAAACTCAGAAGATAGTCTTGTATTTTTGCATCATTGATTGCGCTAAAAATGATTCCCTGATCTTTTGCGGGATACATTGGTTGAATTGGTTGTTTGAGCATATGAGAATAAGATTGTGTTGAAGGAGTTATTGGTGTATTAGGTGATGTAGGATTTTTATTTATGTTGTTATTATCCATCTTTTGTTTTAACTGGTTTTCGGAAAATTCTTTTCTGAATACGGCACTGGCAAGTAATTCAAGTCAATTAGCAGATTGTTTTTGCTGCTTGGAATTTACTTGACAAATAAAAATTTGTTGTCCTTATCAGTATGTATGGTATTGAATGAAAGATATTATTCAACCAATGTAGGTTATGTTTTGTACTCACTCGATTATGATGTCGTGTATCGGTCTTAATACTATCACTAACTTTGCACTGTATTATTTTGCTTAATAACTGGTTATTTCGTTAAATTTGCGCACTCGATTCGAAAGCTGTTTATTGCTCCGTGAACAGAGGGGGACTCCACGACCTCTTTTAATCGTTATCCAATTTATTCCATTTGGCTGTTCCACACTGTATACATTATAATCATAGTATTTATAGCTTAATGATTCGTTCTGGACAAACATCTATTTTTGTTAAAGAAAATTATAAGCAAATGAGAGAAGTATATCTAGAAAATGTAAGTTAATTTAATTTATGTGAAAAAGGTAAAGCCATGTGACATTCCAAATATTGTAAGACTAGACAATTCTTTAGATCTAAATCTTTGAACATCTACAAAATTACGTACTTTCAATTATGATTTTATAACATACCAGACATCCTAGTAGATTTCGAAGTATCGACACCATGTAATGTTGGGGATTAGGTGTGGATAGGCCCCTTTAATTGGTGGTATTGCTGGTCACTCGGAGGGTCATCTTACTTTAATACAACTACGACTTCTGGCACTGAGATAAGTTCTATTTATTAACATACTTTACTATTACACATTACAACTACTTAAGATTACTAAATCTATATAAGTATCTATCCTTATAGCATACTTATAGTTTAACTGGATAACATAATGACTACAACTAATTAGACTGAATATGGATCACTTTCGATTACGGATTACTGATTCTCTTGATTGTGTTGTCACATGTATATTTATGCTCCGGTTCAAGTTCAGTTCGATGATCATTTAATATTTACTATTAAATGTTTTCTTACGTGATAAACTTGACTCCGTACCTGTCGACCTCGATACTTATATTTATTTAATATTCCAACGTTTAATGATTTATTGAAATTAGTTTCAAGGGAACTTATTTCTTATTTAATTCTATTATTATATTATTATATTAGACCAAAAGGTATCACAACCACATATTTTCAAAAAAAAAAACATTTTTACCAACGATATTAGGATGATGAACCCGCCAGAAGTCTCTCTGTTCAAATTTATCTAAAATTTAAATATTTTAAATTTCGCGGTAAAGTTAATATTATGGTCGGAAAGTAACTAACCGTAACCACGGTTGACCGCTTCGGTTGACAGAATGAAACTGAAAAATCCAGTTGTATTCGGGACACAAAACCAGATTTGTGTTTCACCACCTTCTTTTGTCAAGTTCTGATGAAGAGTCTTCAGATTATGACTACAGGGTTGGAAGGGGTATTCAAGGTAAGCAACTAGCTACCTAGGTATAATTTTTTTATTCGATAATCACTTTTTCATCAGTTTTAAGGCCAAGAATTCAGAATTTTGTCACCAGAGTAGTGGAATTGTATACTGATGGAGAATTTTGAGAGAATTTTTGAATGTCTAGACTAACTTTTGACCATATGCTGTCGTTAGTTAGGGACAACTTGGTTCCTGACAATAACATGGGAAGAAATGCAAAAAATAATATCATAAACATTGCATGACGATGACAGTCGAAACCAGAAGTAACCGGGCTCCTAAGAGTGGTTACTAGTTTGACAGTTCATTAACCATATCTCAGGAAACCGTGTTCCAAAACTAACCAGATATTCAGCCAGCAACCACTATTTTTTAGTTACTTTCGGGACGGTAAACCGCAAATCAGTCACTTTCAGACCATAGCCTATAATTATTGATTTTTAGTCCCTTATTGTCTATTCCACCAAAAAATAAATTTTATGAAATGTTGAAATATTTTTATATTTGAAATGTTATCGGCAAAGATAAAGTTTCAACAAGCAGGATAGAAGTTTACGTCGGAACCCAACCTGAAAGGATATACAGAATTTCGAATAGTTCTTATGATGTGGTTCTACGGCTCTGTCAACAAATTTCTGGATCAGGGCGCAATATTATAATGGACAACTGGTTTACATATCTATCTCTTGTAAAGAAACTACTCAATGATCATAACCTCATAGCGCTCGGAACAATTAGAAAAAATAAGAGGGAGTTTCCATTAGAATTTTCTCGACCAGCTGTGCGACCGAAACATTCTAGTATGTTTAAGTTTTGTCTCGTACATTCCCAAAACGAAAAGGAATGTGCTGTTGCTTTCAAGTATGCACGATCATGATGGAATCGATGTAGAACAGATGCGCATAAACCAGTAATAATTACATATTATAATGGCAGTAACGGGGATGTAGATACTGTTGATAAATTGACTTCAAGCTACAACTGTTCCAGAAACACACGTCGTTGGCCCATGGTCATTATCTAAACCCTCTTAAATATAGCTGGAATAAATTTGCAAGTAATCTATACTTCCATTCCCTTCACTAGAAAAAGAAAGCTTGAGAGACTAAAACTGCCAAGCCTCTTCAACGTTGTCTTAGTCAGGAGGTCAAGTATCTGGGCATAATTCTGGACGCAAAACTAGTCTGGAATTCATACCTACATGACAAAACCAATAAAGGGAAAATTGCCATGATGGCTGCCAAACGGGCGATAGGAGACACATAGGGACTAAATCCAGGCATCTTTCACTAGCTATACACAACTGAGGTGAGACCCATGGTTACCTATGGAACCTTAGGTTGGTGAACAAAAAGTCAGAGCCAAAAGTCCATGGTGCAGACCCAGGTGCAATGTCCACTCATCGTTGGGGAAGTTTGCATCTGTATTCCAGGCAGATATCTACGCTATCGACACGTGTTTGCAAATGAATATCGAAAGGGGATATAGAGGCCAAAGGATCCTCATACTCTCAGATAGTCAGGCAGCACTGAAATCCTTAGCATGTCCCCAGATCAGATCTAGACTGGTCTGGGACTGCCTACAAAAACTTTTAACCCTGGAAAACCATAATAGAGTAACTCTCAAGTGGGTCCCGGGGCACAACGGTATTGTAGGCAATGAAAAGGCAGGCACCCTAACAAAGCTAGGGTCTGAAACAGCATTCACTGGTCCTGAACCAGTATTTGGAATATCAAAATCTGCTGCACGTGGCTGTACATCTTGGTGGATTCAAAGCATCAGACGTACTGGAGACACGTGCTAAAACAGGAACACAGCAAACTCCTGGTCAAAAAACCCTCGGAGTCGCTGACTAACGAAATGTTGAAACTCAGCAGGGGCCAGATAAGGAAAGTGACGAGATTACTCACTAGTCACTGTACCCTAAGGAAGCATAACAATTGGTATATATAGTAAGGAACCTATCTGTCGGTTGTGCATGGAAGAGGAGGAAACAGCCTCCCACATTATATTCGAATGTGAAGCACTGTCTCATTGGAGATATAGACTAGAATATCCAAGGGAGGACCTAGTGAAAAGACTGTTGAGCCTGATAAGGGCTATTGGTCTTTTCACATAAACGGTATAACCAAAAGCAAAAAGCCTAAAGGCTGAGGTACCGAGGTCTGCAAGAACTTTCTGGTGTAAACATAGAACTCGATGTTCCACAGAATACTGTACCAGGAAAATGTGCCTACTGTTCTTCAAAAAGAAATCGCAAAACTGCCATAAATAAATGTGTTTGGAGCATGTTATTGGAGTTTGCCAGGTATGTCAAGAAAATGCTATAAGCATAAGCCAATTATAAAATGTTTAAAATACTATTTTTTTATTGTAAAATTGTTATATTTCCATTTAATTTACAGTTTGTGTTTCTACCCCTTTTTGTTTTTTTGTGTGAAACTAATAACGTGTAATATTAAATATAAAAACCACCATTTAAAAAAAATATTGTTTAATATTTAAAAAGTTGTGCAATATGCATTTGAATTTTTTCTCTAGTCATTTACTTAGTTGTATAAACGCCCCCATATATCATTTTTGAAAATGGGTTTTAACTAGTTGTTTGGGGGTTGATTATGGTATGTATTCTGTAAGACCGATGCGATGCCATCCTTCACTTTTTTGGAGCTGCTCTCCTACAAACAAAATAAAAATATTCCCATTGTTTGGGTTAAAAGGAGTAGCTTACCTTAGCATGATGGGTCATGCAATAAGTAGTAAAATATTGAAGTGAAACAAATGAATTTACTATAATACTTCTTTTTTACAATTTGGTTTACAAACTAACCCTTGTATTCCATCGAATTTGATCTTCCTCGACTTGTATTTTCATCAATGAATGTAGATCCTACAAAAGGAAAAGTATTATTAAGAATATTAACTTAAAAAAGTTGTAAACAAATCGGTGAATTCATGTCAAAAATCCAAGGTTAGATTTCTTCCTTTTTATTCTTCTTCTTGATTTTATTGTTAATTTAGCCTCCAACTTTATAAACAAACATTTGTTTAAATAAACTTCCAAGGTTACAATCGCTAAGTGGTCTATAAAAGAAAAAGGTACCTTTTTTGGTTTTCATCTAGAATAACGTGGCACTTGCTGAAACGTTTATCACATTTTGTGGATTTGATTATACAATTTGAGAGGTATTTGAGATTTTTTATGTACCTCTGTACCACTGAATAAGTACCATATATGTGGATATATGCATCTTTAATATTCTCTGAAATTTATTTATTGACTTAAACTTTGGTTAACCCAAAGCTACTTTAAGGCCACATGTCAACTTAGGTAAGTTTAAAAATAAATGAGATATATCCTTCACTTTATACTTTCCCAATACAGTGTAATATACTAAAGTAAATGTTTGTCTTCCAGGCCTTTTTCTCTTTCTGTTTTTCTATTACTTATTTCACTTTCATTCTCGTTTTATTACGTTGGATATTTCTTGACCATTGGGGCTATACATTGGGACGACACCTCTTTCCTGCTCCTCCATATGTCTTCTGGTTAATGGTACTGTCTGAAACAAAGAAGTAAACCTGGATTCCTGACGTGTGACCCGATTGTTGATAATTTTGATAGAAGTAGTATAGAGTACTCCTCTTATTGGATCGCAACAGCACCTTCCATCACTTTTATAGTGGTAGATATAGGAACTTCATTTGAACAGCTATTATAAGAACAATAGTTAATCTTCTTCTTTCAATTTTAAATACATTTTCATTCCTCGACAAGGTATAATAGAGTGATCTAGAAGAAATAACATTTATAAATAACAAATATTGAAGTTCCAAACTTCATAATAATAAAATTTACATAGTCAATTCATGACAAATTAATAAAACTTACTTGTAAGCTGACAGCACAAACTTGTAAACCTTAATCATATATACGTCTATATTTTGAAAGGGGCCATGGAGCATTGTTGATCTATTATTACTATTTTTGAAGGTAGATTCTATTATTTAATTGTATCATCATTTATATAAAAAATCATAATATAAATATATTTTTGAGAAATATCCTGCACTGTTTGCTTTCGAAAAGCACTCCGAATCCACTGCTATATACCCTTTCTAACATCACGGACAGAGGACGAGTAAAAAGGTAACACCATTTACCCATGGACATTTAAATCCAGGAATAAACGATCCACTTTTCCACAAACCACACCACCACGAACCATAATTGCTTAATAATTATAAGCTTTATATAACATCCTCACTATTACTTCGAACAATGCTTCGAATTTTCAAGTATTTTTTTTAAGTTTGAAAAACCTCACTACAAAATGTCAAAGCTTCTATAACCTCCAAAACGAAAGTTACTTTTCTGCAACGTCACGAAAAATTCACTAATTATTTCAATAAAATAAACAAGGACGAATATTATGCATAAAACTGAAAGCGATGTTGCCAGTGCTGATATTTTACTTTGATTAACCCTCAATGAATTACCAGCTACAAAATTGCTGATTGAAAATATACTGCAGAACAATCGCAATGTGGAACGACATTACGTCTTTGATATCAATATGTTGAAGTTACTTGTATGATATGGAAAGTTTATTTATGTATGCATCTATGACTTTTATGAATTTTATACAATGTTAATATAACTTAGTTGGAATGTTAATATAACTTAGTTGGAATGTTAAATACAATTGGTATATTCCTGGAGATTATGTAAGCAGAAACCCATTTAGTTCTATATAGTAATGAATTTCATACTCGTACAACATAATGTTGTTTGGTTCTAGGAACATCTTATTTCATTAATTTTTTGTAAAGGTCGACGAAAAAATGTAATATGCACCTCGGCGAAAAACTGTCTAGTATCTCGCCTACTTGCTAGCCTCAGGCTCGAGAGAGATTGTCTTATATAAATTTCTTATTGTACTGTTAATCTATAAGTCGTTCATGTAATCAAATCACTTACGGATGTAACCTAGAAATCAAAAAAGATCGAATTACTTCAATATAATTCTCTCAGTTGTGATTGCCCATTACGCAATACGTTTCTCGTTTGATTTGATTTTATTGAAAAACACAATATTAAATATCTCGATAATGAAATATTACAAACAAGACTCTATAATGTGAACATAAAATCGAGTATACACTGAGAAGTTGTGGAAATGTAAGAGAAAAATAATTTCTAAGTGTCTTATAAATGTTTCAACGTCTACTACCAAAATAAGAATGCTGGTTGGTTCTCTTGTAACATTGAAAGATATGATAAATTCGATATCCTGATCAAGAAAGAACCCTTTTTTACCTATTCAATTACATTATAAAGATATACAAGCAGCAAGAAAACTCTCTTGATCATTTTAAATCATCCCCCTTTCCTACGAACATTGGCTAGCATGGCATCCGCATTCCATGGATACTGAGTGGTCGCACAAACCAATTTAGCTACTGCCGCACTTAATTATGCCGCCGTGCGATCCAATTTTTAAAAGTGGCATTACTGACTTAAGCTAAATAGTTCGCTACCCTCCAGGGTCTCATTCTGAACAAAAATTTTGCCTGCAATGGCTCGCGCTGATATCAAGCAGCCAATTCAGAAAAGTCTCGGTCTTATTGGACCCTATCTGCTAGTTTCTCTGATATTTCATTTCATTGAGTATTTTTTAGGCTTTCTCACTCCATTTTAGAACCGGTTACACAAGAACCCAGTATTTTAATGGCTGCTTGATTATTCGACATGATGATATTCTTTTGCCTTCTATATCTTTTATCAATATTGAACTGAGCGCACTTCCCTAAGGCGTGAATTTTCATTTGAAATATATTTGGAGTTTTCCCAAGCTTGCAGAGTGTTTGGACCTGGCCCTTCTGTATTAAACTTCTCAAAAACTCTTTCGTCATAACAACCTGTGGACTGTATCAGAATTCCTGATTTCTAAAAAGCAAGTAAGAATTTTGTTCAATGATTTCCCCTCTACTTAGTGTGTATCTTCTTCTGTAATGTATATTTACAGGCTAGTCTTTGAATTCTGGAGAGGTTACCCACAGTTTTGGTACTATATTCTGATCTCAAAACACACATGAGTTCGACTACCGTCAGACCCCAAGTTAGGGGCGATACTACTTCTCCTTGTGGGCATCGTATGGTTGATAGAGATAGAGAGATATTTTCACTCGTCCTTGTCTCCCCTACATCCATTTAGGTGTTGTGCTGGCTTCACCTCTTCTATTTAAAATACTCTTTTGACAGCCTTATGTGGGGTATCATCAAAAACTTCTTCTATATCCAATAGAGCACATACTACAGTTTCTTGGTGGTCTAATGCACTTCGGATATCCTACGTCAGCTGTGCTAGTGCAGTCTTCGTAGATCTGCCTTTCCGGTGAAATGCTACCATTCTAATGAACCTGCTCTGTAGATGAATTGTACAATGTGATACAGGGCTGTAATAGAGAGGGAAAGAGGGGCAATAGGCGTGAGCGGAGAGCTAATTACTGGTGGAATGAGGAAATAGAGGAGCTGTGGAGGGAATGTAAGAAAGAACGAAGACGGATGCTGAGGGGAAGAGGAAGGATAGAGGGAAAATGGGGATGCAAAGAGAAGAAGAAGGAAGTGGAGAGGGAAAAAAGAGGGAAGTGGGAAGAGTTACTGGGGGAATTGGAAAAAAATCAATGGGGAAAGGCGTATGAGATAGCGGTGAAGAGGATGGGTGGAAATAGGAACGAGGTGCTAGAGGAAGATTGGGAGAAGGAGATTATAGGTAAATTGTGCACAGGGTGGAAAGGAGGAGTTGGAGGCAGGATTCGAGAAGTCCAGGATACTAAGCGGCTAGGGAAAATGAGGGGGATAAGGCCAGTAGAGAAGTGGGAAGTAGAAGAGGGGGGAGGAACATTAAATCAAGGAAAAACCCATGGATAGATGGCCTGAGGGGTGATACGATGAAGAGGCTGTTGGATGACAATGGGGGGTACTTCTGGGAACTATTCAACAGGGTGCTGAGAGAGGAAGAGTTTCCAGAAGGATGGAAGGTGGCCAGGGTGGTACTGCTAAAAAAGGCGGGTAGAGAGGGGAAGCGGCGGGGACTACAGGCCCATCATCCTGCTGTGTGGTATGGGTAAATAGATGGAGGGGATAATAATGGATAAGATTGAGGAGGAAGTTGGTAGGAATGGGGGTTTTAGGGTAAACCAGCACGGGTTCGCGAAGGGAAAATCATGTGTCTCGGCGCTGGGCAGGCTGGTGGAAATTGCTAGGGAGGGCGGCTGGAGGAACAAGAAATTGGCCCTACTCGTGCTCTTCGACGTCGAGAGTGCGTTCAACAGTGTAAGAAAACGGGCAGTATTGAGCGCGTTGCTGAGGCTTGGAGTGGGGGAGGGTTTGGTTGACCTGGTGGAGTACTACCTGACGGGACGTGTGATAGTAGACACTAGAGGGGGGTGGTATGAGACGAAGGCTGGAGTGCCCCAGGGCTAGGTTCTTGGAACGACGCTATGGAAGTGTGTGTTTCATGAGGTATGTGGAATAATATGTGAAGAGGGATGTGAGATCACGGAGTATGCGGACAATGTGTGTCTGGTATGTACGGCAAAGGGAGAGGTGGACATAGAAAGAAAGGCGGAGAGAATGTGTAGGAAGATTGTGGAGAAGATAGAGCGGTGGAGTTGCTAGTAAAGGGACAGAACAAGACGAGGGAAGTGGTGGTGATGGTGAAGGGAAGGAGAATTCGGATGGAGGAGTCTGTGAAATACCTAGTGGTGAGGTTGGATAGCCAATTATCCTTCAGAACACACATGTTAAAGGCGGCAGAGAAGGAGAAAGTGAGGGCAGCTTGGCTGGGGAGATGGTTGTGTAATGTGAAGGGGCCGGGAGAGTTGAAGAGGAAGATAATTGGTAGGACGGTAGAGCAGGGTATGCTGTACGGTGCGGAAGTGTGGGGTGAAAGAGCGGGAGTGAAGGCAAGGGTTAGGTCACTCATGCGGGTGCAGAGAGGGATATTACTGAGGAAGGTGGAAGGGTACAGGACAGTGGGTGAATTGGCAGCAGCGGTGCTGGCCAGGACCTACCCATTGGACGTGATGGCTAGAGCCAGAAATAAACCCTGGAGGGGTGCGACCAGAGAGGAAGTACAGGAATGGATGCAGGAGTAAATGGATAGAAGGTGGAAGGAGTATGAGGGCGCGCTAAAAGGAGCGATTGGGAATAGGAGAGATTGGATGAACCGGAAATTCGGGGGGTTAACTAATTCTTGACACAGGTGTTCACTGGACATGGGTCGAGAGTGGGGTACCTCCACAAGATTGGAAAAAGAGAGACTGGAGTATGCGAGAGGTGTGAAGTGGAGGATGATGTGGGGCATGTGTTAAGATGCTGGAGGAACGGGGAAGTGCTGAAGAAGTTGGAGAGGAAACTAGAGGAGGCGATGTATTGGGAAAACATGGTGGAGATAATGTGAGGGGGGAAGAGGAATGGATGGAGGTAAGTGGCGTAGTAGAGAGCATGGTTAGGCCTCGATATGGCATGAGAGGTAGGGGTGAAAGTTAGGGAGAAGACGACGGTGTGAGTGATCCCGAGGCGGGGGTAACGGCGAGTTTGAGGTGGGTTTGGTTGGTAGGCATCCCCTTGGGGATGAGTCCAATACTGTTTGGGTCCTGAACCCATTCGAACATGAGTTTCCCATCTCGGCCCGAAAAAAAAAATAAACCTGCTCACTTTTTTCAACAAAAGAGGTAGAGGGAGAGATAATGAGAAAGGAAAAGAGGGGAAAAGGGAGAAATTCTCAAACATTTTATAGAAAAACTGTGGTATGTTCTTTGGAAGATTATAGGAGCAGTTCTGTAAGCAAATGTTAAATTTTAACGCATGGTTAACAATAAGCCAATCTGCTAACTCCGTTTTACTATTCTGTATGCATAATAAGCTTTAAAATATTAACGGAAAACTCTTAATTGGACACCATACATGTTAAAATTTAAATCCCAATCTTGACTATGTATAGATTAAAACATTTCTAATAGCGAAAACTTCGTTAAAATATAACGGCGTGCCGTTAATTTTTAACCACTTCTTGTAGAATTGACCCTTAGGTACGTGTATCGTATTCTTAAATGAAACAAATAAATCTTAATATTCGTTTTTCTTACCTAAACATATAAAAATATCAGATAAGAACTAATTTTACCCCTGTAGCGTACGCTCGTCCATCGATGAGACATTATTTATGACCAATCCCGAAATGTCGGCTTTTCCAGCAGATCAAAGAAGTTTCTTTACTGTTTGGATATCTTTATATTACGATGTAGAAGTCAGTTAAAGTTCTTCGTAACTTTCGTCGAGAAATTATTGTTCTACTGTTGGTTAAAATGTTTTCCAAATAACCAATTTCATGTCTGTACTTTCCTAGTATAAATCTTACCGTTTACATATGGAGAATAAAACCAACAAATAATGATTATCACAAAGTGGTATTCAGGAAAAAAATTTTACAACCAACACAAATTAGGTACCTGTAAGACTCAAAAAGGATAAAAAACAATCAAACTCAATAATAATACAACTATATGAATGTATTCTCTTCAATGTCACGTTTTCACATCGGCTGCCTATCGTGCATATTCCAGGTCACTTTCCTTTTCCGATCCCCTCGACTCTTGGCCATGTGTATATGTTACAGGAGATGAGATAAACAAAACTGGGTTCAACCACGTTCAACATTCAAATGACATGTTTGTCAATGGGTCCTGTCTAATAAATAAAATAATGTGACATATTAATTGGTCTTGTCCAATAAATATAATACTCTAGAAATATTAAATATAACATTCGGCCATCCTGACAATTGGTCTGTCCTCAGACCCTAAATATATACTACTCAAAAAATTCAGTTAAAAAACTTAATTAAGTTAGCTTGAATCAAAATAACTTATACAATAGGTAAAATATAACACTCGGCCATCCTGGTCTGTCCTCAAACCCTAAATATACAATTCAAAAAAATTAACTTGAATCAAAACAACTTATACAATAGCATATCCTTAATGAAAATAATACACTAGATATATAAAATATAACATATCATATCATCGCAGAACACAAAATATATCATCGCAGAACACAAAATATATAATCTCAGAACACAAATATATAATCATATAATTCAAAACATATCATCGAAGAATACAAAATATATCATCGTAGAATACAAACTAGTTTTAATCGTTAGAACAGTATAAAAAAAATAAAAAACATAATCCATGGTACTGAAGAGTATTTTTGCTTCTTCGCAGGCTGCCAAATAAAATACAAAGGCAACGTGTTTGCCAAAAAAAAAACAAGTGACGTTCGCTTATAGGCACGTGTTGCCAAAAAAAACTATCGTTCGCTAATAGTCCGTGTTTCCCAAAACAAAAACTATCGTTCGCTGTTAGGCCGTGTTGCCCAAAAAAAAAACTATCGTTCGCTGATAGGCCGTTTTGTCCAAAAGAAAAACTATCGTTCGCTGATAGGCTATGTTGCCCAAAAAAAAACTATCGCTCGCTGATAAGCCGTGTTGACCCAAAAAAAAACTATCGTTCGCTGATAGGCCGTGTTGCCCCAAAAGAAACTTTCGTTCGCTGATAGGCCGTTTTGCCCAAAATAACTATAGTTCGCTGATAGGCTATGTTGCCCAAAATAACTATCGTTCGCTGATAGGCTATTTGGCCCAAAAAAAAACTATCGTTCGCTGATAGGCCGTGTTGCCCAAAAAAAACTATCGTTCGCTGATAGGCCGTTTTGTCCAAAAAAAAACTATCGTTCGCTGATAGGCCGAGTTGCCCAAAAAAAACTATCGTTCGCTGATTGGCTATGTTGCCCAAAAAAAAACTATTGTTCGCTGATAAGCCGTGTTGACCCAAAAAAAACTATCGTTCGCTGATAGGCCGTGTTGCCACAAAAAAAACTATCGTTCGCTGATAGGCCGTTTTGCCCAAAATAACTAGCGTTCGTTGATAGGCCGTGTTGCCAAAAAAAAAAACTATCGTTCGCTGATAGGCCGTTTTGTCCAAAAAAAAACTATCGTTCGCTGATAGGCTATGTTGCCCAAAAAAAAAACTATCGTTCGCTGATAAGTCGTGTTGAACCAAAAAAAAAAAAACTATCGTTTGCTGATAGGCCGTGTTGCCCCAAAAAAAACTATCGTTCGCTGATAGGCCGTGTTGCCCAAAATAACTATCGTTCGCTGATAGGCCGTGTTGCCCAAAAAAAACCATCGTTCGCTAATAGGCCGTGTTGCCCCAAAAAAACTATCGTTCGCTGATAGGCCGTTTTGCCCAAAATAACTATCGTTCGCTGATAGGCCGTGTTGCCCAAAACAAAACTATCGTTCGCTGATAGGCCGTTTTGCCCAAAATAACTATCGTTTGCTGATAGGCTATGTGGCCCAAAAAAAAACTATCGTTCGCTGATAGGCCGTGTTGCCCACAAAAAACTATCGTTCGCTGATAGGCCGTTTTGTCCAAAAAAAAACTGTCGTTCGCTGATAGGCCATGTTTCCCAAAAAAAACTATCGTTCGCTGATAGGCCGTGTTGCCAAAAAAAAACTATCGTTCGCTGATAAGTCGTGTTGACCCAAAAAAAAACTATCGTTCGCTGATAGGCCGTGTTGCCCCAAAAAAAACTATCGTTCGCTGATAGGCCGCTTTGCCCAAAATAACTATCGTTCGCTGATAGGCCGTGTTGCCCAAAAAAAACCATCGTTCGCTAATAGGCCGTGTTGCCCCAAAAAAAACTATCGTTCGCTGATAGGCCGTTTTGCCCAAAATAACTATCGCTCGCTGATAGGCCGTGTTGCCCAAAAAAATACTATCGTTCGCTGATAAGCCGTGTTGACCCAAAAAAAAACTATCGTTCGCTGATAGGCCGTGTTGCCCCAAAAAAAACTATCGTTCGCTGATAGTCCGTTTTGCCCAAAATAACTATCGTTCGCTGATAGGCCGTGTTGCCAAAAAAAAAGCTATCGTTCGCTGATTGGCCGTGTTGCCCAAAAAAAAACTATCGTTCGCTGATAGGCTGTGTTGCCCAAAAAAAACCATCGTTCGCTAATAGGCCGTTTTGTCCAAAAAAAAACTATCGTTCGCTGATAGGTCGTGTTGCCCCAAAAAAAAACTATCGTTCGCTGATAGGCCGTGTTGCAAAAAAAAAACTATCCTTCGCTGATAGGCCGAGTTGTCCAAAAAAAACTATCGTTCGCTGATAGGCCGTTTTGTCCAAAAAAAAAACTGTCGTTCGCTGATAGGCCGTGTTGCCAAAAAAAACTATCGTTCGCTGATAGGCCGTGTTGCCCAAAAAAAAACTATCGTTCGCTGATAGGCCGTGTTGCCAAAAAAAAACTATCGTTCGTTAATTGGCACGTGTTGCCAAAAAAAAAAACTAGTAACGTTCGCTTATAGGCACGTGTTGCCACTAATCCTCTTCGTAATGTATGCTTATCCATTTATTTTGTGCACTCTCTTCTTGCTCATATGTAGACGTTATAACTGCAACCCCCTTCCCCCTATGGTCGCCAGTGCCAATTTTTTAAATTGAACACCCTATACATTATTACACTGTTGGATTCATACTCCTCTACAAGAGGATTACAAAAATGTATAATACATAAATTAAGGCTATGGTCCGAAAGTAAATAACCGTAACCACGGTTAACCGCTCCGGTTAACAGAATGAAACTGAAAAATCTAGTTGTATTCGGGACAGACGGAAAAAGTACGAAACGAAAATATAACCTCAAATATACTACCAAAACGACCACGGATTATGTATTTTGTTGTTTTCTACTTCAAAAAACAATTTTTGGAATTTTTGTGTTTTTTTTAAACATAGACAATTGGGCTGTTTTTGTGTTTCACCACCTTCTTTTGAAAAGTTCTGATGATGACTACATGGTTGCAAGGGGTATTAAAAGTAAGCTAAGTCTAAGTAGCTACCTAGCTATACTTTTTTTATTCGATAATTACTAATTTTTTTTCTTTAGTTTTAATGCCAAGAATTCAGAATTTTATCACCAGAGTAGTGGAATTGTATACTGATGGAGAATTTCGAGTGTATCTTCGAATGTCTAGACTAACTTTTGACCATATGCTGTCGTTAGTTAGGAAAAAATTGGTTCCTGATAACAACATGGTAAGAAATCCAGTTTTTGCAAAAAATCAGTTTTCTTTTTCTCTTCGATGGTCGAATAATCAACAAATAAAACAAAATCATAAACAATGCATGACAGATGACAGTCGAAACCAGAAGTAACCGGGCTCCTAAGGCTGACTACTAGTTTGACAGTTCATCAACCATATTTCAGGAAACCGTGCTCCAAAATTAACCAGATTTTCAGCATCCACTACTTTTTAGTTACTTTCGGGACGGTATACCGTAAATCAGTTACTTTCGGACCATAGCCTAAAAGTCAATCAGTTGGGAGTTACGGATAATTCCAACTTACTAATAGTAACATTTTAATTCGTTACAAATCAATACTAAATTATTGTAGAAGGTGCTCCAATTGACTTCCATTGTTTTCCATACAATGATACAATCGAGCCTCAAATGAGTTTCGAACATTATGTGACATTTCTGGGTTTATTTGTCGACATTCTTGAATAATTCGCTGATGTAAATCATCTATAGATGCTGCTAGCTGAGTGGCATAAATTTTGGTTTTCAGATATCCCCATAAAATACGTCTAGGAGGGTTAAATCGGGGGACCTAGGTGGCCATTTCAACATTGGGCCTCGTCTTCCTATCCACCGAGCAGGAAATGATTCGTTTAAAAAACGATTCAGATATTCGGGAACATCTAGAAATGTTTGAAATCAAAAAATATTTCTGTCTCGACTTTGAATCGTACTTAAAAAGGTCTAGAATATGTCAGTAGTTTTAGACCCGAAAATTGTGTAGTGGCAATACTGAATGGAATACTGGAATCATCCATTATCCGTAACTCCCAACTGATTGACTTTTCACTCATGTATTATACATTTTTGTAATCCTCTTGTAGAGGAGAATGCAACAATGCAATAATGTATAGGGTGTTCCGTTTAAAAAATTGGGAGTGGTGACCATAGGAGGGAGGGGGTTAAAGTTTTTTCATTGTTTCTTAAAAGTGACGCCTTCATAATTATGTGGGGTGGATAGATTTCATTGACATGCTCTGTATAGATGGTGTAAGCTCATCGTGACAGTCCGTATAAATGAAATTGTCAAATTTAAATTTTCCAAGTTGAAAAATTTCACCACGTATATTTAGCAAAATTATTTGTTATTGTTAAAAGTATCTTGAAACAATTTAATTAGTTGGTTTAGTTATCATCACTGTAATTTATTTTACTCATTATCTATAATATTACGCTTTGTTTATATTTATTTTTTTGCTTATGCTTTTTTTTAGTTCCGCTCGTAAACGATAAATAATATGTGTTTTACTTCTTCTGAATAGAATTGTAGTGGATTAAATTGTTACATACTGGGTCTGTGGTAAGTATTCATACCTACGTATAAACATTTGAGAGACCACAAACAAGATTACTTATTTATAGTTTCCTGTAAAGATTGTCATATTTTAGTAAAGCGTGTTGTCAATAGATGTCAAAGATAATAGTTTAATACTATCATAACGCCTAACAAAGCATTTGGAAAATCTGTATCTGTAGAGTGGGGAGGGTGAGTTTAGGCCCACAGCACTCAGGCCACATGTGACCCATTGTACATCCTCCCGAGGAGTTGTCCTCCTAGGTCATCGACCATCCTGTCCTTTTCAGGAAGGTCGACATGTCACTAGGAGACATCTCCTTTATATCGGCAGGTGTAGGCCAAGACTCATCGAACACACACTCTCTTATTGACGATAACTCCGGGCACTCACATAAGACATGCCTGACAGTTTCATCTTCTTGTTCACACATTCTGCATAAAGGTGTGTCCATTAGCCCCATAGTATGGAGGTGTTTCCTTAGTTGACAGTGGCCAGTCAGAAATCCTACTGTTAAGCGTAGGTTTTTCCTGGTCATTGCCAAATATTTCTTCGCCAGGTTCCCAGGGTCGCCCAAGGTGATCCTGGCAAGACTGCATCCTTTGATTTCATGCCATCTCTTTAGGGATTGTAACGCTTGGCTAGTTCCGCAATTGTCGAAGTCGTCAGGCCGTAGGTGTCACTGGGTCCTAAAAATTTTAGTCCAGCCGCTTCCCAGGCTAAAGAATCGGTAATGCGATTACCTTTACTCCTGTCGTGCGCTTTAACCCAACTCAGGATAATATTGTTATCTACCGAGGCGTTAGCTAAATCCTGGTGGCACTCTAATACTAGCCCTGATGTAACACGTTGTCTGTTCAAGGCTAATAGGGCTTGTCTGCTGTCAGTGCAGATTGTTATGTTTTTACCAGAAATTCCTTTTCTGGTTAGTTCTTTTGTGTCAATTGAGATACCAACCAGTTCTGTTTGAACCACGCTGGTATTTTTCCCATTCCCCACTTAATTCTTAGGCTAAGTGATCTGGAGTAAACTCCACATCCTGAGCCTTCTCTGGATTTTGAGCCGTCTGTATGTATGCGTATTGCATTTGCAGCATCTGACTCTGTGTTCTGTTTTATTTGTATTTTGTAAGTTTTATTAAACACAAAGTTGGGTTCAATTGCATCATTGGCCACCTGCAGCTGAGGTAGCGCAGTAAGCGCTTCTCGCCATAGGCTTAGCCTAAATTGACCCACTCCTACTTCGGGGCTTACACCAGCCCTACGCAATTGTACAAGTCCAGAGGGGTCAGGTCACTGATTAATTCCATTGCCGCGGTAGGTGTTGTTATCATGGCTCCTGTGATGTTTAAACAAGCCATTCGCTGTATTTGATATAATTTTTGGATCGCCGTTGATTGTAGGACCTTCGGTCCCCATACAATGGCTCCGTACGTTAGCATTATGATTGCAGTGTAGATCCAGGTGACCACACGGGGTGAAAGACCCCATGTGCGTCCCACTGTCCTCCGATATTTCTCATAAGCCACATATGCTCTTTTTGCTCTGCTCTGTAGGTTTGAGTTCTATGGTAGCTTCATGTCGAGGGTAATACCAAGGTATTTCATCTCTTCAGAGAAGTTTAGTTTGCTTTTGAAGATTTCGGGGGGTTTTAAGTCCGATAATCCTCTTTGAAAAGGACCATCTCAGTCTTCTTGGGATTGATCGACAGTGAGTGTTCCTTACACCATGTTTCTATTAATTTAAGCCCATCCTGCGCTCTATCGCACAGTGTGTTCACAAATTTTCCGGTCTGCAAGATAACTAAGTCATCTGCGTATGCGATTGTGTAGAATCCATTATTGTTGAGGTGATTAATCAGGGTATCCAGGACTATGTTCCAAAGAAGGGGTGATAAGTCCCCTCCCTGCGGACATCCCCTCATGACCAGTCCTCTCACTATGATGTCTTCTACATTGATACTTATTGCTCTACTAGAGAGCATTTTGAGTATCCATTCTCCCTCTACCAGGTGTTCATTTCTGGAGTTAAGTTGCTGGGTAATTGTTGCGAAGGTTGTTTTATCAAACGCTCCCTCAATATCTATGAATATACCCAGGGTGGATTCTTTATTGACCAATGATCTTTCGATTCTGCCAACCACTTGGTGAAGGGCCGAATCAGTGGACCTTCCCGGAGTATATGCATGCTGATGATTTGGATGAAGTGGGTTGTGAACTACCACTTCATCTCTTATATACCTCTCACATAGCCTCTCCATTGTTTTTAAAAAGATCGATGTGAGGCTAATAAGTCGGAATGCTTTTGGTAAGGTGTAGTCCATCCTTCCTGGTTTGGGTATAAATACCACTCATACCTCTCTCCACTTTCTGGGAATATACCTCAGAGCTAAAGAGGCTTTGAATATTCCAACCAGGTGCGGCATAAGGATATTCATTCCCCACTGAAGTAGGGCTGATCTTATACCGTCAGGTCCTGGTGACTTAAAAGGGGAGAAGCCCGAAATGGCCCACCTTATCTTGTCCTCATCAATTGCTGCACTAGCAAACTGCCAGTCGTATTGTAAGGGTGTTGTTGGTACTTCCGCCCAGTTCGTCGTTACAGGAAAGACAGATCCTGGAAAGTTAGTTTCCATAACAATCTCGGCGCTCTCTTGGAGGTTGGCGGCTTTGTCGCCATTTTCCCTCGTCAAGATGCCGATACTCTTATGGTGGTCGTTTGAAAGTGCCTTCTGTAGCCTAGAAACTTGTGGGAAGTCTTCGACTGCCTCACAGTAGGCTCTCCAGGCTGCTCTTTGTTTTTGTCTGCAGACTTTTTTTAACTCTTTGAGGTTGGCTTGGTGTAATCCCCAGTCATCTTTGAGTTTTGTTCGTTTTGCCTTGTTAAAGGTCGTTCTCGATGTCTTTCTAAGGTGTTCCAGTTCAGGGCACCACCAAGTATTGTTTTAGCCATCTGTCTGGACCAACCTCATCGGACAGGATTCCTTATAGGCAATGTCTATTTTGTTTTGTACCTTTCCAGTTCCTCATTATTGCCAGGAGTCAGGACCTCTGTTTCCCGGAGAGCAGCTTCTAAGAGGCGATGGTAGAGAGCTACATCCGTCCTCTTCGGGTCATGGGATTTTACAGTGGTCTTGAGATCCTGGCTTACCGTATAGGTCAGTCAGCGGTGGTCTGACATAGAAATGTGATCTGACACTTGCCAGTCCTGAATTTTGTTTGATATTTTAGCTGTCGCCAGCAGAATATCTATTAATGTTTGGCTACGGGCGTTAATAAATGTCGGCCTCTGTTTAAGACTGTTAGATATTTCTTAATTATATATTCATATAGAGACTTACCTCGGGCGTTGATATCCTTGCTGCCCCAGCTCAAGTGGTGAGAGTTTGAATCGCAACCCAAAATAAGCTCCACTCTCTGGTTGAGACAGTGATACACCAGTACCACCATCTCTCTAGTCGGTGGTAGGGTGGCTGCATCTGAAGGGAGGTAGACCGATGCGAGTATCAACGCCGTATATTTGCCTTTCCATCTGGACATTCCACTTTAACCGCAGTAAGGTGTGAGGTGCAGAATTGTGCCATCGGAAGGGCTCTGTATATCCTAGGAACGTGAACAGCTGTCCTAGGTTGCTGATTGCTTGGTAAGCTGAAAATTTCACCAGTTAGGCTACTGAAACCAGTAATTTTGGTATTTATTATCCAGGGCTCCTGGATCGAAGCTGTTGCATCCTCCAGTGCATCAAGGTAGCGACATAGTGTTGCCGTTGCCACCTCATGTGTTGGAGGTTGCATTGTATTATATTTCCCATTTTTTTCAACGTCCTTGCCCATGAGAAAGGTGGAAAAATGTGAAACTTATTTTAGAGGTCCATCTGCTCCTCCGCTAGGGGAGAGACGACCTTGCTGAGTACCGGTGTCTCTTCCGTCAGGTTATCGACTGTCATCTGTTCGGATGCTTCGACGTCCTATTCGAGTCCCATGGTGGCCTGGGTGACGATATCCACTTTAGGTGTTTCGACTTCCAAGGACATCGTGTCTTCAAAGGTACCCTCTGCTTCTTTTTTCGTTACCTTTATTGTCAATGAGGTGAACGCGTAGCTTATCCTCATCGACTTCTTCTTGAGAACAGCCATATCCTCGTCTTCGATCCCGAAAACGTAGAGGTGTCCTTGTGGGCTTTCCTTTGCCTCATGGTGGAAAGTGCACCATCTTGCCACCGCCAAATCGGGATTCTGCGCCTTCAGCCGCCCCAGCACCCTCTCCTTTTCCCCGGATGTCCACGACTTGAACGTGGGCGCTTTACTATTGCTGCTGGAAGTAGAGAAGATGATCTTGTCCAGCTCCTCCAGCAGTTGGTTTTTGACGAGACTCTTCCGTTCTGCGGTAATTTTACCGTACGGGTTAGTCTCGTCAATTATTGCTACCTTGAGGTGCAGCGACATTTCTGTCGGTGCGCAGTTTCTCCAACCTTCTTGAGGTTCCCCCCGTGGAGGTGCTCAAGTGAGGGCGCTTTTCTGCAGGGGCAGCCGGTTCCTTGCCTCATTCTGAGCAGTAGCTTGGGGTGGACATTTCTGTACTTCCCCAGCTATTCCCTTTGATTGAGGTGAGCACTTCTGTCCAGCCTCGGGAATGGTTTTTGTTTCGAGTTCATTGTGTACCCACGAGTAGCAAGGGAAGAGTTGGTCTCCGCTGGCAGAGCCCCGCATTACCAGAGGAGGGCTGATTACAATGGGGTTTCACCCGGTTCCCCAAGGGGATCGTTCGTAACCGCATAATACCCTGCGGCCACCCAGCTGTCGGCACGATTCCTCACACCTTAGCTTGGGTAGGCTGGTCCACGGTGGCATTGGAAAATATTTTTCAAAGAACAGAGACCATTCACTAAGAAGCAGCAACTACTTCTCAGGCTATATGACTCGACATACATTGAATTACACTTCTAAGTTAAACGGGGTTGGTATATCTGCAAGATATAACCAACCATTCTGGTTTGTGATTAAAAGAGACAACATAAGATTACTTATGATTATATATTTTCAAATGTTAATCAGCTATTATTCTCTTCTTTCAATAACAAACAAATTATTATGATAATCAGTTTCCATAAAATTTAAATGAATAACAAGTTGAAGTTGTTTACCATTTTGATTTTTCAAGCACTTTAAGAGGTTAAATAAATATTATAAATATGCTCAGGGGGCCCAATTACTGACCGGAATCCGGTAATCGACAGTACTGGTCTGTGGATTTAGACTGTCCAGTCCAAAGCGACAGTTAGTTTGCCGGCTGGACACACAATACGGACAGCGAGCTGAATAAAACCACTCCTTATTGCAAGTTCTATTATTAACGAATACACGTAAAAAGGCCACAAAGAGATATTGGGTGAAAGAGTGGTTGTTTTAAAGAAGTAAATATTTTAATTCCAAAAGTTTCTGCAAGTCCTCGCTACGTAATTTTCTGTCCATGTCGCATTTTGCCTTTATTTGCCATAGCGCCTTATGCTGTGTATATGTATTAATGAATTCTTCTCGGTTATCCATATTTTTTTTCGGGTCGAGATGGGAAACTCATGTTCGAATGGCTCCAGGTCCCAAACAGTGTTGGACTTATCCCGAAGGGGATGCCTACCAACCAAACCCACCTCAAACTCGCCGTTACCCCCGCCTCGGAATCACTACCCTAGCATACTTCGAGACGTGCGTTGGTCCCACGCACACTCTCTGCTCTCACCGTCGTTTTCTCCCTAACTTTCACTCCTACCTCTCATATCATATCAAGTCCTTCTCTCCCCCGAACCATGCTTTCTACTACGCCACTTACCCCCAACCATTCCTTCCTCAACATTATCTCTAACATGTTCTCCCAATACTCCGCCTCCATTAGTTTCCTCTCCAACTTCTTCAGCACTTCCTCGATCCTCCAGCATCTAAACACATGTCCCACATCATCCTCTACTTCACACCTCTCGCACACTCCAGTCTCTCTTTCTCCAATGTTGTGGAGGTACCCTACTCTCGATCCATGTCCAATGAACACCTGTGTAAAAAAGTAGTTCACCTCCCCGAATGTTCGGTCCATCCAATCTCTCCTAATCCCAATCGCTCCTTTTAGCGCACCCCCATACTCCGCCCACCTTCTTTCCATTTCCTCCTCCATCCATTCATGTACTTCCTCTCTGGTCGCACCCCTCCAGCGTTTATTCCTGGCTCTATCCACCACGTCCAATGGGTAGGTCCTTGCCAGCACCGCTGCTGCCAGTCCACCCACTGTCCTGTACCCCTGCAACACCCTCAGCAGTATCCCTCTCTGCACCCGCAGGAGTGGCCTAACTCTCGCATTCACTCCCGCTCTCTTACCCCACACCTCCGCACCGTACAGCATACTCTGCTCTACGGTCCTACCAATTATCCTCCTCTTCCACTCTCCCAACCCTTTCACATTACACATCAATCTCTCCAGCCATGCTGCCCTCACTTTCCCCTTCTCTACTACCTTTAACATGTGTGTTCTGTAGGATAATTGACTATCTAACCACACCCCTAGGTATTTCACAGACTCCTCTACACGAATTCTGCTTCCCTTCACCATCACCTCGTCTTGCTCCATCCCTTCACTAGCAGCC
Source organism: Lochmaea crataegi (assembly GCA_947563755.1). Classification (NCBI taxonomy): domain Eukaryota; kingdom Metazoa; phylum Arthropoda; class Insecta; order Coleoptera; family Chrysomelidae; genus Lochmaea; species Lochmaea crataegi. Next base: position 27,504,952 of record OX387423.1, on the reverse strand, counting down.
CCACCGTCTTATCTTCCGCCATTTCTAGTCCGTACCGCTCTATCTTCTCCACAATCTTCCTACACATTCTCTCCGCCTTTCTTTCTATCTCCACCTCTCCCATTGCCGTACATAGCAGACACACATCGTCCGCATACACCGTAATTTCACATCCCTCTTCTCATACTATTCCACAAACCTCATCAAACCGAGCCCCGGGGCACTCTAGCCTCCATCTCATACCTCCTCCCTCCAGTGTCTACTATCACACGTCCCGTCAGGTAGTCCTCCTCCAGGTTAATCAAACATTCCCCCACTCCAAGCCTCAGCAACGCGCTCAACATTGACCGTTTACTGACACTGATGAACGCGTTCCCGACGTCGAAGAACACGAGTAGGGCCAATTTCTTGTTTCTCCAGCTGCCCTCCCTTGCCCTATCCACCAATCCCATTACCCTGCCCAGCGCCCAGCACAGAGATACATGATTTTCCCTTCGCAATCCCATGCTGGTTTACCCTAAAACCCCCATTCCTACCAACTTTTTCCTCAGTCCTATCCTTTATTATCCCCACCATCAATTTACCCATACCACACAGCAGGCTGATGGGCCTGTAGTCCCTCGTCCGCTTCCCCTATCTACCCGCCTTCTTCAGCAGTATCACCCTGGCCACCTTCCATCCTTCCAGAAACTCTTCCTCCCTTAGTAACTCCCAGAAGTACCCCATATTATCATTCAACAGCAGCCTCTTCATCATATCACTCCTCAGACTATCTATCCCTGGGACTTTCCCTACTTTAATGTTTCTCCCCCCCTCCTCTACTTCCCACTTCACTTCCGGCTATATATCTCTCATTTTCCCTACCCCCTAGTATCCTGGACTTCTCGAATCCTGCCCCCACTCCTCCTTCTCCTCCTGTGAACAATTTCCCTATAATCTCCTTCTTCTTCTAGCACTTCGTTCCTATTTCCACCCATCCTCTTCACCGCTATCTCATACGCCAATCCCCCCAGTAACTCTTCCCACTTCCCACTTTTTCCCCTCTCCAACCTACGCTCCAGTTCCTTCTTCTTCTCTTTGTATCCCCCTTTTCCCTCTATCCTTCCTCTTCCCCTCAGCATCCGTCTTCGTTCTTTCTTACACTCCCTCCACAGCTCTTCTATTTTCTCATTCCACCAGTAATTAGCCCTCTGCCCAAGCCTATTGTCCCTCTTTCCCTTTCTTTTACAGTCCTGTATCACATTGTACAATTCATCTAGATCATGTCCTAGGCCCCTTTTTATCTCCTCTCGTACTTTCTTCCTCATACTCTCTGCCTCGGCCTTCGTCCACCTACATCCCCTCTCTCCCGATAATTCCTTTCTCCCCTTCCTTATATCCATCTCCACATACCTATGTAAGCTTAAGATTTCCTCATCCTCCAGCACCCTCCAACTACTCACTATTTCTCCCAGTCATTAATCACATGCTGTTATATCAATGAATGACGAACCCCCGTCACCCATCACGAAGGTGGTCAGTAGTCTATCATTCAGCACTACCAGCTCGTTGGATGTCTACACTTCCTCTAGGATCTCCCCTCTCCTTAACCCCCCCCCCCACCCATACAGTATTCTTAGCATTGAAGTCCCCTGTAACCATTCTCCCAATGATCCTCTTTTTCCCTTTTGACACCCTCAGATCGTCCTCCAATACTGTCATGCTCCTCTCATATTCTTCCAGGCTGACTTTTGGGCTCATATACACCACCATGTCTCCCATTCGCACTACCACCCATCCGTTTCCTTTCCTCACTTCATCCGCCCTCAGTCCAACTCCCACCACTCTTATTCCTGCCTCTCCTGTATCATCCATACTCCATTCCTGCTTTCCCACATATCTAGCATTGACCTCAGATCCACACACCACATCCATCCGCTGTCCTGCATTTCCCTAAATTTATCTGCAACACCCTTCATCCATCTCCTACATTCCTTCTTCCCGCGCACTGCTCTCCCCTTTCCGGTATTTGACCAGACTCGTCCCCTCTGAGGGGTCCAGAGGGTCCCTCCCATTTTTTCCTTCCTGTTTTCCATCGTCTTCATCTTCTTCCTTCCATCCCCTACCCCTTTCCTTTCAGAAATGCGTACCTCCTTGACTCACTCCATTGCCTCTTCTTTTTCTCCTACTATCGGGTACCTATCCCTGGACATCCCTAAACATATCCACTGTCTTCCTTAGTCACCCATACCACATTCACCTTTTCATCTCCCATCATCGGATTTCCCGCCTTCACCTCTATTCCCTTCCCCTTTTTACCATCCCAGTCCCTATCTCTAACTTCCTTCCATCTTTCCCAGTCTCTTTGCCCCCCTTCAATCGTGCCATCGTGTTTGCATTATCCCCTTCCTATCGTACTCTCTCCTCAACCTCTCCAATTCCTTGACCTGCCCTCTGCCTTCTGCTCCTCCAGCCTTTCCACCCTCTCCTCCAGCCGCCTTACCATCTCCTTCAATATCTCTACACTTTTCTTCCTTCCCATTCTCCACCTCCTTCCTTCTTTTGTCCTTCAGATTCCTCTTCGGTTCTTTGTCTTCCAGAGGCGATACTTCCTTCCTTTTCACTCCAGTATCACTCCACCCGCTCGTTTCCCCCGCCTTATCAGGCGTTCGTTTTACTTTCATCGATTTACTAAAAATTACATTTCCTTGCCTTCCTTCAACCATAAACTCCTGTTCTATTTCTGTTTCCCCTTTATCCATATTCCATCCCACGAGTAGCTAGGGAATTGAATGTCCACCACCACAGAGCCCCGCTCGTGGTGGTAAGGCTGGGTACTCCGGGAGGTCACCAGGTATCTCGGAGGCCCCGTTTCTGAATGACTTTCGCGCAGCCATTCATCCATTGCTACGGTAGCTAACAACGTAGATTACGGATTGTTTTATCGAGGTTCACTCCTCTAGGCTTTTTGTCACGGTTGCCTCCGGACGCAGTTCCAGCTGCTTCCCCTATGCTGCTGGTTTTTTTTATCGAGGTTTACTCCTCTATTCCTTTTGATCCGCGAGCAATTATTCGGGTTCCCATTCTGGATCCTTATTTATTGCTTATCCCGAGGGTTACTCGGTCATGAGGCCCTTACAGCTCGGAGAGCACGAGTCCCTTGATTGACCACGCCCCCTGGAGACACCTTATGAGCCATTGGGACTCGCCGTGTCGGGTGGAAAACCCCGCCTCCGAAAACTTGTATGAGAGATTAGGGGTGAATCACAGCCTCCCTCATCCAACCCTCCGAAGCACGGTCGGTTATCCATACATCATGACAACAAACTCACACAACCTGCAAAATATCACGACCGTTTAAAGATTTGGGACAACAGTTCGCAACTGTAGGTAAACACAAATTTCCGCCACACACACACACACAGTTCTCGATAACTGCAGGTTCAAACCTGTCGACGGCCTGCGTGTGTAAGGCAAAAATTGGACGGCCGGCTCCAGGACTGTCGACACAGGCCGGCCGTCCGCCTATAATTGAATGGGCCCCTTTAGTTCTGGTTTTCGATAACGTGGGTGACTCATTTCGTTTTTAATTTGTCAGACTTTTTAAGTAATTTATAATTATTTGACAATATGGTTACATAGTACATATTACAACATTAATTATTGTGAAAAATTAAAAGTTAACTTTAATCAACCTGTTATTAAAGTTTCTAAGGTGCTATCAAAATAACAAAAGTGAATGCCTCGAACTTGGTATTCACACAAATGAGTAAAGGTTATCAACATACATTATTCAAGCTAACTGTTTTTTTTTGTAGTTTATTACGAACGATTTATCGAATCCACACCTACAGGTAATCGTCGAAAATTTATGAATAAAATTGATTTGGACGAGCTTGATTTTAAATAAAATTAGTTTAAAACGTGTGGATATGGGCGTCGGTAGTATTATATGTTTAAGTCTGGTGGGACTTTTAATATTATTTAAAATATATAATGTGGTCAAAGCAAAAAAGTGCCATAGTAAACTTTGTTTAGCTGGAAAAACTGTAATCGTAACTGGAGCCAATTCAGGTATTTATAACTTTTTAATTAATGAGGAGAGTCAAGTTTTGTTTAAAGAAAAACATTTTTCTTAGTAGGTAAGTAAAACATTTCACTCGCAAATGCATAATTTTTAAAATATGCTAAATAAAAATATTTGTCAAGTACGACCAGAGATCTAAGAATGTCATAAATCACCCAACACTTTAGTTAACAGTAGGCGGTCGAATCTACGCAGAGTTGTATAGTAAATTTTATACCCATTTAGAATAAGACCATCCTTATTTATTATTAATAAATCGGTTGAAACAAAAAATTACCAACAAAAATGAACGTCGTAACTCATTTATTAGATGTCACGTTTTTGAAGTTACGTCAAATTTTGATTTCATGTTAATGTCAGATGGTTCAAGAAGCCGCATACGTTAAGTTACTAAAACGGCTGTTACCTCTAAATAGGTATTAATTTTACTATATACCTGCCCTAGCCATTAAATTTTGTTTTATAGATAGGTATAATGATATTGGGTTAAGATAATTATTAAGAAAAGTCGCTTGAATATAATTGATAATTGTTTATGTTTATATAACATATGATATATAACACAAAAACATTTATAAACATCACGATAATTTATTCGATTATAGTTCAGAGAGTTTATAAAATTCAAGTTGATATACACACACCTGTGAACTTGCTGTTTTTTTTTCATATAAGTATATGTATATGTTACATTCTATATATGAAATTGGGCCTGAACTGCTCCGCTATATATGAAATACGGCACAAATTATAAACTGACTAGGCATTATATAAAACGCTCATAAAAAGTTAGTCATTTTATTTCGTTCATTGTTTTTAACCGCTAGGAGATTTTATAGTTGTAGTTTTTATCGAGAAGGACATGAAAAATCATTAAAGAAGCTATACAGTGTTAAAAAAATGGTTTCTTCGATGATTTTCCTTACCCTTCTCGATAAATTAATCAATGATCAGTTTAAGGCCTGGTTTCCTCGAACTTTCGGTCGCGGACAGCGGACATTTCGTCGACCGTCGCGATTTGACGATTTTATCCAACCTGAGTATTTTAATGAGACTGGTTTTCCCGAATCTGCTTAGCTGAGCGACTTCGTTCCATTCCGGAGTTTTCATGCGACTGTCGGTTTATATCTGTCGAGTTTGATTCCAGCGAGTCGGTAAAGGTGAACTTTTAGTGTTTTTGATAGTTTTTTATATTATAATTGAATTGATTTATTTGATAAATCGTAACAATGGGTGATAAATTCTCATCTGAAGATGATGACCTTCTCTGTACGGTGATATTAAAGGCACCCTCAGTATCACGACACAAAAACAACTTATCCACTGGCTTATTGGATACTTTGAGGGTTGCCATTACCAGTTCCTCTTTTTCCTCCTCTTCCAGCAATAACAGCGCAAACATTTTTTTATTATTTGCGTTCATTTTTATAAATATTGGCTATTATTTCGTAGCACACACAGTACATACAACGTAGAGGACATATCGTAACTATACCAGGCCTTTGGAGACAAAATTCTAAATAGTGGGGGACATAGAAATAATTATTTTATTTGCCGTAGATTAAAAATGTTTGGGTATAATACAAAATTCTATTACGGTCTTGTTTGTAGATGTAAATATTGAATTGTTTCACAAACTGCCTAAAAATAAGTACGCAGTACAATATGGTCGACGCTGTTTATATAATGACTAGTCGATTTATGAAATAAATATTTTTTATATAAACGGTCTGATATGGGCAATCTGTATTGTAACGAGTTATTTTTTTGGCAGGTTCATTTTTATTTTTCTCCGTAATGTATTTTATTTTACAACTAGGTTTTATATAACTCGTTACTAACTTTCCGATCCTATCTATTACCGCATTGATTTTTTTTCCGTTATTACCGTTATAATATATTGTAGTATAAATCCGAGGTACGCAAATCCGTATTCTAAAATAAGTATACGATTTATTCATTTCCGATATTTAAATTTTCCAACTGAAAGGACGTCCGGTATATACACTATTTTAATTAAAACCGAAAGCCGACCGGTATATGTAAAATTTTTTGTTGTAAGTAAATAAATTGTGCGTTTAATTCCCTTACCACGACTAAGGTCGAAAAGTATAGGTAGGAATTTGGATATAAATTGGTGAACAATTGATAGGAAAAAGGTTCGTCAATCTGCTCTCGACTTTCTGCCACAATTGTGAGAAGAGAAGTTAGTGATCAAAAATTTGTGTATTCCGGTATTTAAGAAGGTCAAATATTTTAAAATAAATTCTATATTCGAAACTTTCCGTACCGCCGCTTAGGACTAAACTGTTAGATGTATGCTTTTGAAAATTTTTCCGACCGGTTTTTTTTCCTCTTTTGTTGTTGGGTTGAATTTTTTTACGTGTTTCTTTTGTATAGTTATAAAGATTTGTGTATCATTATGATAATCGTCTAAAGAGTCCTCAATATTCTTTGCCGATAAAGACAACGCATTTGGTATAAAACCATTTTCAGTTCCTGCGTAAATTATCGGAATGCGTTTTCCTTTATTAGGCGGCGCATTAGTTTGGCCCAAGTTAGATGAGTCTACTCAACTTTTGTTTGAAATAGTGTGTGTATCGAACCAAGTTTCATCCAAAAACACTACTGTTCTACCACACTCTCTAAATTCGTTTGTTGCCAATAAATATCCACTTCCTCAAAGTCTCTTTTCTACTAGTGAGTTTTCAAAATTTAAATCTCCGTTTTGTACAAGAGACTTCCTTAAAGTCTCTTTACAACACTGGATACCAGTTTCATTCTGTTTAAGCCATTGCATTAAATACCAAACTATTACATGGGATATTTTAATCCGGATCTGGGAATCTTTTAAGGGACACACACTTCTATTGCTTATCTATTTTTCGCACAATAGGTAATAATAAGTAATAAGGGTCGTCGGCTTATATTGATTTACGACCATCTTAGATCTCTGGTCGTACTTTACACCATGATTTTTATTTTGGGGAACGATTAGTTTTTGACAGATTTTGAAAAAGATCGATAGTACTCACCTATTTTGGAGATTAACCGTGGAAAAATTTGCGCTAAATTAAGAATTTCCAGAAAAAAATCCAAAAAAAGATTATTTTTTAACATTTAAACACTTTTTCCTGATATTTTGTTCCGTTATTTTAAATATTTTAATTTATAGATAAAATTCAAACTAATGTGAATACGATTTTAAATTTTATATTTTATCTCAACAATAAAAAAAGGTAATGTTTGCTGTAAATTATTGGATATTTTTCACAAAGGGGAGGGGAAAATAATGTTTTCATTCACCCATCCCATTCTTAAAAAAATACCCATACACCAAGTTTTTCATGAAGGGTGAATGAAATTATGATTTTCCCTTTCCCTTCTTGATATTATGCAAATTGATTTTTTTAAGAAGGGGAAGAGTGCATATCTTCTTGAATAACTGGAAATATCACTAACAACCAATACTGTAAGATACTTTTCGTTTTTCAAAAATTTAAATGTATTTCATGTTTTAGGACGAATTAAGTATCTTTTATTTTAGGAATTGGTTACGAAACAGCGTTGGAATTTGCTAAACGAGGTGCCAGAGTTATCTTAGCATGTAGAGACTTGATAAAAGCTGAACAAGCTAAAAATAAAATAATTTCACTAACAGAAAACAACAACGTGGTTGTGAAAAAGCTTGACTTGAGCTCTTTACAGTCTGTGAAGAATTTTGCTAAAGATATAAACAAAAATGAAGATAAGCTGAATATATTGGTTAATAATGCTGGTTCCGGGATTCTAAGATCTAAATATACTCAAGATGGATTGGAAGTATTGATGCAAATTAACTACTTTGGGCCATTTTTGCTTACGATACTGTTAATAGGTATTTGAATATATTTGAAACAAGATTTAAAGCTACATCTTTTATTAGGTATTTCCAGATAATGTAACTTTTCTGGAATAATCAAGGCTAAGTTAGATTGTTCGGTAATATTTGTTCGAATTTTCGCCCGTTTTATCAGTGATTTGATTACTTTTCTTAATTTTCCGAAAAGACTGATTAGTTATTTATTGAATAAGTGTTTTAAATAGTGTTTTATCCATGCAAAAAAGTTCAATTTTCTTAAGTGGATAAAACGCAACTAAAACACTAATGCAATACAACGTTTTATCCACAATCACAGTCATTTAGAATCAAAAAGTGATTTGACATTTCGCTCTGAGAGCAGCTGTAATGTCAAAAATTATTGAAATCATTTAAAATGTATTTTTCATTATCCCACTAGTTGATAATGTGGTACTTTATATGCTTTATAAGTGTGGATAAAACTCCAATTATAATGTGATTGTGGATAAAATATATTTTTTGCCATCTACTGTAAATAATACTGAGAGTTCTAGTAAATTGAGGTGTATCAGGCTGGAAGATATAAAATTAAACCAATTATAAAGATTGTACGAGGTTTATAACCAAATTAAAATAAGTATATACAGTGTGTCCATGGATAAGATACCCAAGCGAGAAGAATCATTTTTAGTTTCAGTTTTAGCGATAAAAAGTTAAGCTTGTTCTAAAACCTCATGAAATGGAACTTGATTCAAGTTTATCAAAATTTACCTTATTTTATAGATAGTCAATTTTTTGAAAAACCGTATGAATTTTTGCCCTAAATTGTAATAACCATCTAGTGGGTGAGTTGTACGATGTACTCAAGTAACTGGAAGAATTTCCAGATGTAGATATTGTCCAGAATCAATTGCAGAAGCGACGAACACGTGTACCGCCTTTTCCTTTTGATCTGCATATGCCTATGATGGAAGGAAATTCTTACAAATACATTAACCCGCTCGTGAAAGTTTTATCGCTACTCATCCAAAATGAGTACAACCCGTACATGATACAGCCGAAGCGCAGCACGTCTCATTAGCATATAGGTGACGAGGTGACGTCATGAAATCATAAGTTTTAACTCTACAATAAAGAAGTTTTCTCTTGAAAAATATTTTTTCACATCGGCCCAATCCACCACTCGGATTTAGCACAAAAAGATTTCTTATTCTCAAACACCAAAAAGCGTTAATTTGAATAAAAGCCTTTTGTTATTTCGTACGGAAATGTAAATTTTAGAACTCATTATAGAGGATGTAACCTTACACCTGGTAATTTTACACCTTTTCATTTTAAAATACAAATCTCTCTTTTGTGACCAATTTTCCATTTTATACAAAGCAAATTTGAGGCTACAAAGTTACGTTTCAAATTTCATTTTGGATTAACAAATAATCATAGACATACACGTAGTTAAATTTCGCTAATAATGCTGATTATCGTTATTTTATATGCGTCGGTGTCTGCATTTTGTAGTTTCCCCAAATATTTCTTATATCCGTTTTTAATAGTGAATTTAATGTATTTATATATATATAATAGTGAGTTTAATGTATTTATTGGAAAGCTTTTTAAAATCGTTTTCGATACCAACTTCCTGTATCGTAAATTATATCACTAAGTGCGACAATGTTAAAGACATTTACAAAATATGGCTGAGGTTTGAAATTTATTTATTCACTGTTTAACAATTAAAAAACAGTTGGAGTGGTTAATATGTACACTGCAACAAAAAATGTCGTTATCTTTATCTATTGAGTTACATTTGTCTGTCATAAATTATAAAGGAGAATTTTTCAAAATATTTCTCTTTTATATTATTTTTGTGTTTCTTATTTTTCTCTGTTCATCACACTCTCGACTCTTCTGATATAATTTAATTCTACTGCCTGAATTTGACTTTTTTGCCTCTGTCCCATTATTCACTTCCAAATGTAGGAATTGCATAATACTTTCCTATCTGTTGAATATATTTCTATATTTATTTATCTACTAACTTTGCTCATCTGCAATACCTTTGTTCTGGTGATTTATGTTCTTGTTCATCCCATATCCTTTCAAAGTTGAATTCACTATTTGGACCCTTACTTTGTGGAATCTACTATTATTACTTTTTTTAATGAAACTAACAATTTAATTCCACTATTTAATGAAAATTCGAATAGTATTTTATGCAACGATCATGTAATGATAGCCATTAAGACACGAGCATGTTGTAGGATACGAAACGAGCCGCAGGCGAGTTTCGTATATAATATGCGAGTGTATTAATAGCCATTACATGAAAGTTGCATACAATATTTTTTCTACTCCGATTAATAAGAATTATTTAATTAATTAATTTTAAATATAGTTACTTTTGAAAATCAAAATTATTTGACAGCTGTCAAATTAAGTGTCACCTAATATAATTAATTTCAGAAATGTCAACCAGGTATCCATGGCCATATTAAATATTGTGCATGTCGCATTCCTATTGGCTTAAAAATCTGTATCATAATGAAAATTTGTATCATAATGAATATCATTATGATGCAGATTTTAGTCTTTTAATAAGTATATTATAAAACAGGAGTAGAAAAAATATATTAGTTTATTGTTTAATATTTTAGCTAACTTATTATTATGAGTATTGTATTCCATGTCTCTCAATTCTGTAGTAGGTCTTTTTTTGTCCCCTTCAAGATAATTAAATCGTCTGCGAAGGCTCCTTCAGGGAGGTTTATTATTTGTAAATGTATCGAAAGGTAAACACAGGGGTATTTTGGTGTACACACTAGGAGTAATCAGAGGTATTTCTGGCTATTTTAAGACTATTTCGAGGAAGTGTGTAGGTATTTTGGAATAATAAGGGAAGCTTTGAGGTGCTGCTAGGTGTATTTATGGTACTGCGAGGTATGTATCTAGGTATATTGGGGTAACATTCAGTGGAACCTAAAAGATCTTTTGTGCCCCCATACTTCTACTTCTAAGACTCGGAGACTAGAAGCTCCTATAGTCCCATTTCCCGGAGAAATTTTAGGATATCTGCAGGTTTTAACTTAGGTAAATGTCCCTCTTCTATCCAGTAATCTCCTAGTTTGTGTGCCCTAGGATTCTGAATTGCAGTGCAATTCGCAAGTATGTGGATGGAGGTTTCTTCTTCCATGGCACAGAATCTACATTCTTGGTCAGAGCTTTCCGGCTTTGCCTATTTCTTCAAATATTACATTGAAGATGATACCGCGAAAGGGTTCCGTCCCCCAAAAGGGTGTTTCAGTCCCCTTCTCTGCTAGTTCATCTGCTATTTCATTTCCTTTTAATCCAGTGTGACCTGAATCCAGGTAAGGTGTTCTCGCCTACTTCATTGAGTTTGTTTAGGCATTCCCATACAATTTTGGATTTGATTACACAAGAACTCAGTGATTTAATGGCTGCTTAACTACATCCTTTATCAACATTGAACTGGACACACTTTCCTATGGCGTGAATTTTCGCTTGAAAGTTACTTGGGGTTTTTCACAAGCTTTAGGGGTATTTGGTTCCTGGCCCTCACACTCCTTTCTCAATTTCTTCTATTGCTTTTGTGTACCATTTAATAGCATTATTTCCAAGTCTAGTAAGGGTATTTGGATCCCATTCCTTCTTGCTGCTTAATACCGTATCGAATTTCTTTGAAAAGTTATACTTTTTCATCATACCGTCTTGTGGCATGTACCAGATTTTCTAATTTCTAAGAAGCGAGGAGGTGGTTTTTTCTATGATTCCCCCTCTGCTTAGTATTGTCTACTGTAAGCTAACATAAGGGTATAACTAGGAGGAGCATACAATTAAAAAGGTTATCTTGTATGCCTTGTATGCTCTTCCTTTTCAAAAACCACTTTGGTATTCTATAGGGGGTCATAGTTTCCTGTCTATTATTTTTGAAGCTTCCTTCTTATTGCACGACTTAGGAAATTGGGAAGGCTGGTGAACTCGTAAAACGTGTACTGTTACGAAAATGCGTTCGTCACGCAACAAGATTTTAATCAGGGTCGCTGGTCAGTTAACGTATGGTGTGGGATTTTAGATGGTAAAATTATAGGCCCTTTTGTTTTTTCAAAGCTTGCTTCTTATTGCATGGCATAGGACTTTTGGGAAGGCTAGTGAACTCGTGGAACGTGTAATGTTACGAAAAAGTGTTCGTCATGCAACAGTGTTGCCAGATTTCTGAATATTCCACTAATCCAATGACATTTAAAGCTTGTTTCTTATTGCACGACATAGGACTTTTGGGAAGGCTAGTGAACTCGTCAAACGTGTGATGTTACGAAAAAGCGTTCGTCACTCGATGACTCATTCTTCGTCTCTTTCTCGGCCGCCCGCTGCGCTAACTCTATTCCGTCTCTTCCTCTCTTCCTCAGCCGCCTTCTTCGTCTCTCTTTCGTAGGCTACACAGCGGTACGCCTCTCTCTCCCGCACTCTCTCTTCCTCTCTCCCTTTTTCATACACACCGGCACAAGGGATTCCCAAACGGTCGGAAGAGAGATAGAGAGAGAGACAGAGTATCTCGCGCCTCTCTCTCTAATTGTCAAATATATTAAATTTTTTGAAAAATTGTTAAAAATTCTGAAAAATGGTCAATAATTGTCAAAAACTGTCAAAATTTTGAAAAAATTGTTAATAATTGCCAAATATTTTCAAAAATTGTCAAAAATTTGGAAAAATGTTCAATAATTGTCAAAAACTGTCAAAAATGGTCAATAATTGTCAAAAATTCGGAAAAATAATCAATAATTGTCAAAAACTGTCAAAAATGGTCAATAATTGTCAAAAATTTTGAAATATCGTTAAAATTTTTAAAAAATTATCAAAAATGGTCAATAATTGTCAAAGACGGTCAACAATTGTCAAAACGAATCAAAAATCGTAAAAAATTGTCAAAAACTGTCAAAAATGGTCAAAAATTGTTAAATATTTAAAAACATGATCAATGATTGTCAAAATTTTGAAAAAATTGTCAAAAATGGTCAATAATTGTTAATATTTTGAAAAATGGTAAAAAATTGTCAAAATTTTCAAAAAATGGTCAATAATTATAAAAGAGAGTCAAAAATGGTCAATAATTTTTAAAAATTGTCAAAATTTTTGAAAAATTGTCAATAATTGTTAAAAATTGTCATAATTTTTGAAAAATGGTCAAAATTTTTGAAAAAATTGTCAGAAACTGTCAAAAATGGTCAATGATTGTTAAAATTTTGAAAAATAGTCAAAAATTGTTAAAGTTTTGAAAAAATTGTCAATTATTATAAAAAATTGTCAGAACCTGTCAAAAATGCTCAAAAATTGTCAAAAATGGTCAATAATTGTTAAAATTTGGAAAAATGGTCTAAAATGGTCAAAATTTTCCAAAAAAATTGTCAAAATGATCAATAATGGTCAAAACTGTCAAAAATGGTCAATAATTGTTAAAATTTGAAAAAATTGTCAAACATTTTGAAAAAATGGTCAATAATTCTCAATATTTGGAAAAATTGTCAAAATTTTGAAAAAATGGTAAATAATTATGAAAAACTGTCAAAAATGGTCAATAATTGTTAAAATTTGGAAAAATGGTCTAAAATGGTCAAATTTTTTGAAAAATTGTCAAAAATGATCAATAATTGTCAAAACTGTCACAATTGGTCAATAATTGTTAAAATTTGAAAAAATAGTCAAAAATTTTAAAAAACTGATCAATAATTGTCAAAAATTGTCAAAATTTTTGAAAAAATGGTCAAAAATTTACGAAAAATGGTCAAAAATGGTCATTCTATTGTGCATAAAGAAGCAAGCTTCTGTCGGCGGTCCGACGACCGCTAACCTTTTTTTTGTATATCTTCATTGCTACGCTCAGTAGATTTATTCCTCTATATTTATTGCAGTTGTACCCCTTGCAGTATTAATTATTTTGTATAATATTTTAGATTTGTTGAAGAAAAGCGGTCCTAGCAGAATCATAAATGTATCTTCTTATTTAGCCAAAAAGTCTAATTTGACAGTCGATAGATTGAATAAGCTCAACACAGCTTTGGCAATATATGGAAACAGTAAATTAGGAAATATTCTTTTTACCATGAAGCTGGCAAAGCTACTGAAGAACTCGAACGTAACAGTTTATTCACTGCATCCAGGAACAATAGCGACAAATATCTTTAGACGGCTGTCGGGATATCCAAAGTATATTCTAAAATGTGCTATGTTTCTCTATTTTAAGGTGAGTTATTACAATTATAAGAAAATGATTTTAATTCCATTTTTAGGAACATCCTCATGCCAGGAACGCTAAGCCTGTTGGTTTATTGTACAAATAAGGTTTCTATTGTTGCTTTTGCTTGTTGATTCTCACGCATCTTGCAATTCTGCGACAGGCAAGTCCTTGCACCTTGCCTAGTCTCATCATTGCATTCTTTTGTGTCTTATTTGGCACCATATCAACCAACTAGATCTTCTCTTTTTCGGCAATGCCTATTTGTTCTAATATTACATGTGCTGATACCGCTAAAGGGTTCCGGTCATCAAAAAGTTATTTCAGCTACTTTCTTCGCTAGTACCTACATCTACTATTTAATTTTCATAACAAATAATAACTGGTCAGACTTATTTCACAAATCTGGTTCTTATTGTTGTCAAAACTTTTTTATTTGTTTTCGTAGACATCAGAAGAAGGATCTCAAACCACCCTGCATACTGCTCTGGAACAGGGGATCGAAAAATATTCAGGTGGCCACTTTGAAGAATGTGCTTTAGTGCCAACTTATGAAAAAGCCAAAGATCCGGACTTTGCAGATAAGATCTGGAACAAAACTGTGGAAATTTTAAAATTGGAGAATGAAGTAGCTCAATGTTTTTCATCAAGTTAATATTAAATAGTGATAAGACAAAAATTGCATTTTCATTCCACGTATCTAGCCTTCCCACGTATTATCAATGAAAACCTTGGAAAAAACATAATAATCCTATAAATACTGTTATCAATACAAACAATTTTGACACTGTATTAAAATGTGTTGTGAGTCCATGAATCACATTTCTACAATATATTTCTGAAAGTGTTTCGAGTATATCTTATTGTATGGGTTGAGATTTGTACTCCAACCAAAAAATGATAAGATTAATATAAATACGGTCCAGATATCCTTTTTTATGAGAAGTAATCTCATGATTTTCACAACTAATAAATAGTTATAAATGGCAACATAAGCATTCAAACAGAGTAAACTGTTATGTCATATGTTAAGCGATATGATCAATGCACACAAGCGCATATTAACCACAAACAGCTAATTCGCCTTGTTGTATAAACGTATTGCGGAATAATTTTATATTCAATTTCGGTTTTAATTTTGTGTCTGGTGCAGGAAAGAAAATCGTTATTGACAATTCAGTATTTTTGAATGAGACTCAATAAAAACGCTGTAATGAATGAGGTGGACAGAGTTTTGCCAACAAGGAAATTAGACGCGATTTGTTTCCGAGCAATTTCGCTAATTCGATTCATTACCCTTTTATAGTGCATGGCAGGGTACGAGTACTTACTCCAATTGACGATTGTGTGTTGAAAATCGAACTCGGTATATATTCAGGAAATTTGGAGGTTAATATTTGAAAAGCCATCAGGTTGAAAAGTGTCGTTAGAATGTAAACTGAAACTAGAAAACTCTGTGTTTTCAATACTACTATGAAGGATTTCCAATAATTAATGACAATGAATGGCAGTTTTCTGCAAAATGTGTATTTTTACAGAATATGGCGAACGGGGTTCCTATACACTCTACACACACTCCGATCTAAAAATTTCTTCGAAACTATACATTTGACAGGAGTACGTTTTTATTAGTAAATCGATTGAGAAGTTCAGTTTACGTACTTAGTAATTGTACAGGTTGTCCCTGTAAACATTACGGATTGTTAACCACTGGGAACAATCCGCCCCTGGATTTCTGTGCGTGATGTAGCATACCGTCTACCACAGTACTGCAAGCGCCAAACGTGAGGGCGAGCGATCGCGCAGGTAAAGACTCTCCCAACTAAATTACTATTGGATTACGATAAGCCCCTTGCCGGTCAGTGTCGTACCTATAATTAGTTTCAATTAGGGTAGCAAATGGAACATGATTTCTTTGTAATTTCTTTTCATATTTTATTCAGTATTATAGGTAGTAGTACAGTTCATTAAAATGTTATATAATGATACACTTAAAAAATAAACTTTAATCAGTCACTATCTGAATAAAAATTTTCTTCATCTTCACTGCTGCTTGTGCTTGTGCTGCTATCGTCATTTAAATTTATAATCACTGAATTCACCTCTGTGTCTCCCAATATTTCCGCTCTATATCTACTACATGTCGGCAACGCTTTTGCCATTCCTCGGAAGTGATTTGATCAAACTCGTGCTCCGCCACTTTCCTCACATCTTCCAACTTGAAAGTTACATTCTTTTGGGACACATTCTTTTTGACAGTAGCCCAAATGAGTACAAAGGGATTCAAATCCGGATGGTAGGGTGGAAGTCGCAAAACGTTATGTTCGCGTTCAAGCATAACCTCATCAAATTTATATCTAATATGATGCTTTTTATTTCTCTTGATCAACTCGTATAATTCGGGTTTGAGCAACACAATTGGTCGCTGTTGGCTACGAAAATAATTGATTTTTTGTAAATACTTGATCCTCAATGCTCTGATGTCCATTTTCTCTATTAAAATGTTTCTATTATTTTCAGTCCTTCTCCATTTGAAAGCTATTTTCTTTAAAATTCTACGAAGGCTGTTCCGGAAGCCACAATTCCCAAAACGTCATTAATTTTCTGTTGTAACTTTTTTACCGTAATACGAAACCTTTCCGTCTTATGAAAGTCGTAAATAATCCGTCTAATATTGGAATACTCATACTCGGGAATATTAGTTATTGGTGCTCTTCTAGGCCGCTTCTTTCTTGGGGTGTAAAATATAACTTGCACGTTATTTGCAAAAATTAATTGCTCCCCTTCTTTAACCACTCTTTCAATGGTTCTTATCGAAATACCTAATACAAAATATTATTTTTGAAATTTATTTAATGTTACAGGTAACGAGATAGTTTTATTTTTCACATTTGATAATGTATCCGACTCACATTTGACACTTTGAAAATATTTGAACACTTTAAAAATTATTTCACGTGTCTGACTCTTGATAACTGGTTTTTTGTTAGGCGATGACATTTTTTCAGAAACAACACAAAAATTATTCAGACAAGGCCAAACGCCAACAGAATTGGAGGACAACTAATGATACGCCTCTGTACAGAGCATTTATATTTCTTGCATTTAAAATGAGTTTGTGCGCATGGGGGCGGGCTCGCCATCACGTTTGGCGCTTGCTGTAGTAATCAATCACCAAAATTTGTGTTTCAATGTACCTACAGTTAGCTCAAAGTATCCAAGGAGGCAAATTCCAAAAACTGTTGATAAATGTACCTAGCAGCATTCGGTACTTTGATGAGGTGTTTACCGAATGATGCGTGTGTTCGCTAAATGACGATATACAAACAATTTAGGTTACTAGAATCATAAGCGAAATGCCATACCTACTTATTTATTTATTTAGCATAAGAATTTTTCTTAACAAATATATGTAGTGCTCCTCGTATAATTTAGTAGGCACTTTTATAATATTGGATAGAGATGTTTATCAACAATGATATAAAAGTGCTAGTAAGCATAAATATATGGTTTTGATTAGGACGACACATGACTAGACATTTTAGAAATATAATTATAACTTGAACTCCACTGAGGTCAGTTGGGCTGAATGAAGTCTAAATAGATCAAGCTGAAGCTCAAGTTGTGTTTTACTTCACCCCGTTATTACCGAACCTTACACATATAACAATCACTTCTTCACAGTCTTTTAATCGATGTCAGCAAAGTGCAAATTTTTAATAATCATACTAAACTTTTATCTTAATGGTAATAATCAAACCATACAAACATGTCATAGTTCTAAACTTTTAATTTAAACATTTTCTGACATTAGCTTTTTCTCGTTGGCGCAAGTGAGCTGAACTATACTAAAGTTGCTTTTTCGGACGTTTTTTATTTTTTTCAGCGTCATGAGACTCCATATTGCTAAAAAAAATTGAAACATGTATTGAAAAGTATACAGTGCCCGTCTAAAGTCTCCCCTCCCCCTATCTATTTCATGAACCATAGAACTTAAATCAATAATTGTTTGGGTGCCTGAAATAGGATACAAATGCAATGTTTTTGATAGTATTTCGTAACGTCATCATTCAAAATGGCGGACGGCCGACATTTGGTAAGATAATTTTAAATGGGATCATATGGCTGTGGTGAGTACCTTTCGATTCATTATTTACAAAGGGTACATTAATAGGTCATCATACCGGGAATGCGTTTATTAACTCGGAATATTGAAAAAATACGTTTTATAGTGTTTGTAACGAAGAGTAACCTCGAATATTTTACATTAACTAAACCAAACATGATGTTAAAAATGACTGCCGTCGAAAAAGGGCACGTTTATTTGAAAAGGTCAATTCGGGAACGGCCATTTCGGGAGTGTCTCCGGACTTGACGGAGAATTCTTGAAATGATGATGACGTTCCCGCGATTAAGAAAATAATATTTGTTATAACTATTACTCAATTAATTTATTGTAAACAGTGCCCGTCTTCCCCCCCGTATCTAATTCATGAACCATAGAACTTAAATCAATAAATGTTTGGGTGCCTAAAAGAGGGTACAAATGCAACGTTTTTGATAGTATCATTCAAAATGGCGGACCGCTGCCATTTTGTAAGATAATTTTAAATGGGATCATATGGCAAGTAACACCTCATTTAAATGCTCGTTCCAAGTCCTGTTCAACGACATCATCACGATCAAACTATTTTATGAATTTCAATCCAGCTGCTCATTTATAAAAGACGAACGTGTTCATTGGCCGCTCAGATATTTCCTCTGTCATTGGACAATTAATCGGTTTAATTTTGACATTAGCATCGTACTACTGTCAAAAAAGAGGTTTTTTGGAAGAATGTATTACCGTGTTTTTTAATTTAAAAGTAGACTTGTTGAGTATTCAGTGTTATTCTACTTTTGTTTGTTACTACAACTTTTTCAAAATGAGACGTAGTCTAGAGGACAAAGTGGAAGCGATATTATTCTCGGTGAAACTAGAAGTAATCTTCACGCAGCGGAACGAATGTTTAATGACGGCATCCAGATCGGCCAATGTCAAGAAAGTACCTAAGGGAGCTATTAGAAAAATTTCAGAGGACGGGAAACGTTAATGTCGATAAGCGAAGTGGACGGCCAAGCATCACAGAAGATAAACAAATTGAAATAGTTGCGGAAATGGTAGTGAACCCACTTGAGGATCATCCTAATGAATTCCGTGATTTGTAGATAACTTTTCAGCAGGATGGTGCTCCTCCCCTCTATTATGGGCCAGAAAGGCGATATTTAAACGAGCAGTACTCTGGTAGGTGGATAGGACGACGGGGTTCAATAAAGTGGCCTACTCGTTCTCCTGATCTGACACCACTCAATTTCTTTTTGTGGGGATATCTGAAAACAAAAGTTTATAGTACGCCATTCGGTACCGTTGAAGATCTAAAACAAAGGATTCGTGAAGAATGCAGATCGATTTCTTCAGAGACTGGTGAACGCATTCGGGAAGAGTTTTTGTCTAGAATCTTTTATTGCCAAGAAGACAAGGGTGGACATATTGAGCATCTTATTTAAACTTGTTTGTTTTAATTATTAATTTTTTTGTATTATTATTATTCATTTCAGTATCTTAACGACAGGTTATGTTGAATTTTGCGTTACTATGGTATTTCAGTCTGTACTTCAATTGATGCTTAAAGCCAGTATTGTAATGACTGTTATTCATAAAGAACCTATTTAAAGTAATACCATGTAACAATTTTCACAATTTGGCGTTTTTGCGTTGGAATTCATAAATAAGTAGAAATAGTTTGATCGTGATGGTGTCCTTGAACAGGACTTGAAACGAGCATTCAAATAAGGTATTACTTGCCATATGATCCCATTTAAAATTATCTTACAAAAGGGCAGCCGTCTGCCATTTTGAATGATACTATCAAAAACGTTGCATTTGTAACCTATTTCAGGCACCCAAACAATTATTGATTTAAGTTCAATGGTTCATGAAATAGATAGGGGGGGGGAAGACTTTAGACGGGCACTGTTTACAATAAATTAATTGAGCAATAGTTATAACAAATATTATTTTGATAATCGAATACTCATCTCGGGAACGTCATCAACATTTCGAGAATGCTCCTTCAAGTCCGGAGACGTTACCGAAATGACCGTTCCCGAATTGACCTTTTTAAATAAACGTGCCCTTTTTAGACGGCAGTCATTTTTAACATCATGTTTGGTTTAGTTAATATAAAATATTCGAGGTTACTCTTCGTTATAAACACAATAAAACGTATTTTTTCAATATTCCGAGTTAATAAACGCATTCCCGGTATAGTCTAGTCTATAAGCTTAAAATGGTGTTAATTCTACATACTGTTATTAAAAGTATGTGGTTTAGCTCATTCGATCCGGAATAATGTCTAGATCATTGTGCCAAATAATTAAATTAGCCCATAAAAAATTCCAAAAATTCATAAACAATTAAACACCTTCAAAAAATAGTGTTTGGTTTGTAGCTTATTGTTCGTAAATTATAAATATTTTCGAAATTTGAAAAAAAGATCCTCGTCACAAAAAAAAATTTTTTTAAGTACTTAAAGTTAATTGAGAAATCTAAAAAAATTATAGTGTGATCTAAACACTTTAAAGAATTGACTCCCGTTGGAATTCTTCATAAAAACAAATTTTTCAATATGCTAGACGATTGTTAATTAACAAAATTTTTTAAACTTCCTTCATCGTTCTAAACTAAAAAAAATGTGAAATAATTGCCTTAAAATTATTTCGCTTCGTGGAGCTCTTCTTATATACATACAAAACAAGATTGCGTTATCAAAGTTTTAAAAATGTTAATACTTTGTTTATAATAATTTTTTCAAGTTAACAATAAATGACTGAATTGCCATTTTTTGCTAACTTAGATTACTTATTATAAACAAAGTATTAACATTTTTAAAACTTTGATGACGCAATCTTTTTTTTTGTATGTATATAAGAAGAGCTCCACGAAGCGAAATAATTTTACGGCAACTATTTAAACATTTTTTTTTTAGTTTAGAACGATGAAGGAAGTTTGAAAAAAATTAACAATCGTCTAGCATATTGAAAAATTTGTTTTTATGAAAAATTCCAACGGAAATCAATTCTTTAAAGTGTTTAGATTATACTATAATTTTTTTAGATTTTTCAATTAACTTTAAGTACTTAAAAAACATTTTTTAAGTGACGTATAGTTTGGCAAGTCTATCTGAAGCTACGGGGCATTGGTAAGGGGCGAGAAAACGTGGCCGATATCTGTCATAAACGTACCAATGGCATACGCTACCTATTTTATAAAAGTATTAAAAATAATAATTATTATTATATAATAATTATATATAGAAACTGATTTATGCTTTGCTTTAAAGGTAAGGTATTTTTCAAAACACGGAACCTATTTGTTAAAAACAAATAATGTTAAAAATTGTACTTGAATTCAATATGGATACGAAATAATAAGATACCAAGTAAAACTGAAAATACGAAGTTAAATACTGACATTATAAACGCCACAATCAATGTCAGGCAATTGTCGAAGTGAGAGGGAAGAACACACGCACGCGCTTGCCAATAGGAAGTCAGGTGGTTACCTAGCATCAGCGGTTCGACAAATATTCACCAATTGAGTTAGTAGGAGGGCGTGGTAATTATGATTTTCGCACGACGCTGCCGGCTTGAAGGAAACCCATAACATATTTGGAAAAGTGTTCATCTTTTAATATTCAGAAATTGAAAAAATAATGTTAATAGACAAAATCCAATGAAACAAGCACATTAAAGAACTAACTTTTAATCATTATTGACATATTGTTAATAATAAAAAGTCCATTTTCTAATTATTATCACTACATACTTAGCACTTTAGCTTTTTCATCGTTAAACGTGGCAATATCGAATGTTTTCGACCGCATTTCTTTCACAGCTTCAGTTATGTATGCCAAACTATACTCGCTTTCAAGGCCGTGCGCGCAACCTAATAATGGCGCTCGTAGGGCTATTTTCAGCGTTAAATTAAAATTATAAATAGTGGAGATAGAGTTCTGGGAGTTCGGACTTTTTTATTGGAAAAATTCTCCTCTTTAAGGATCCTTTTTCCAAATTTCGAAAATATTTATAATTTACGAACAATAAGCTTCAAACCAAACACTATTTTTTGAAGGTGTTTAATTGTTTATGAATTTTTGGAATTTTCTATGGGCTAATTTAATTATTTGGCACAATGATCTAGACATTAATCCGGATCGAATGAGCTAAACCACATAATTTTAATACAAATATGTAGAATTAACACCATTTTAAGCTTATAGACTAGACTAGTATGACGACCTATTAATGTACGCTTTGTAAATACTGAATCGAAAGATACTTACCACTTATTAACAATTATTTTGGCGTGAAAATCTCTTGACAGCCACTTTGTTTACATCTTCCACTACACTGTACCCTAAACATCTACAGTATGGGTTCAAAATCACAATTTTTGGGGCAATCAAAACTGCGTTCAATCAAATTACGCTTACATTATCGGACATAATATTTTGACTTAATTTTCTTTTCTTTCTTTAATAATTCATCTAATTACCGGATATTTGATCAAATTGAATGTCAACAAGTAAGAAAAAGCGTAATATTTATTTTATTTTATGAATATTTCCGACATGTTCAGGACATGTTCCCGAAATTATTTTTTGTACTTATTTCTTCAAATAAAATTGGAAATGTTTTACTTTTGAAGTATCAAATATTATTTATTTATAAATAATATGAACACAGTTAAGTATTTACAAGTTATAATTTGTGAAAAAAACTGAATTTAGGCAATTACTTGTTGGCAAAGCAAACTTTCTAACTTTGGTGATTCTGACCCAGTTTATAAATTATTTATAAACATAAGTTTTTATTTCTAAACTTTAGAGGCCTAAACTCCCGAATTCTTGACATTCAGTTCCTAAACACCCTGTATATGTCGTGATTTTTTCAACAGTGAATGTTTTTAAGAATATAATCTACTTTATTACTTATTTAAAAACAAATATTTAAAATTGTTCGGTGTACTAATAATAGCCAGAGATAAAAATTATTTAATATTCTGTTGTCTCTTATAGATATAAAAGATTTCAAAATTTTTTATAATTATCACACTCAATCCAAACTTGAGTTCGATAAGCGATCATGTTCCTAGGCTGGACGATTATATTAACTGTTACAATAATTTTGTTAATAATAAAAGTTTATTTAATTTCAAGAGTTCGGTGGTGTAAAAGCAAAGTATGTCTTATTGGAAAAACCGTTATAGTCACAGGAGCCAATACAGGTAATTCAATTATTAAAGCCGCTACTTATTTAAATTTTATTCGCTGACCTTTGACCATCAAAAAATGCGTCCATGAAATAACGCATAAATTCATTGTTAGCTAAATAAACAATCATATAAAAAAATTCAAATTGGTGTAGGGTGGACAAAAATGCAAAAGTTGTTTAAGACAATTGATTATTTACAAAATGAAGGATAAACGTACACTCCAACAAAAGCAAACCAAAGAAAATTCACAGTAAATGCTCCAAACGTTCTCCATTGGCCACTAAATAATGACAGCCTTGTGATAAATTCCCCCTCACTCCTACTCCTACGTTGAAATAAAAGGCAACCAAGACGCCATCGTAGATACTGGCCTAGCAACAGCCTTCCTTTTTAAATATTTTGTTTTATTCTACATCTAATTAAGACCAAAGACAACGAGCCTCTATTGATAACTGAATCATTTTAAATAGTTACGATCTTTTTTAGTTAAATTCTTTGCTTTTTGTTTGATTAAATTTCCATTTTAAGAGATTTCCCAAATAAATCGGTATAAGAGTCAGCTTCCATTTGATAAAATGATATCCCCTACATACAACTTTTTCGTAAATCCTTACTTAGTATAAACGCAATGAAGTACCTTACATTTTAGGAATTGGATATGAAGCAGCATTGGAATTCGCTAAACGAGGTGCTAGAGTTATCTTAGCATGTAGAGATTTGATAAAAGCTGAACAAGCTAAAAATAAAATAATTTCACTAACAGAGAACACCAACGTGGTTATTAAAGAGCTAAACTTGGGCTCTTTAAAATCTGTCAGGAACTTTGCAAAAGATATAAACGATACCGAAGAGAAGGTACATATTTTAGTTAATAACGCTGGCTGTGGTTCACGTGGACACAGCTATACAGATGATGGATTACAAATATTAATGCAAATGAACTACTTTGGACCTTTTTTACTCACTATCTTGTTAATTGGTAAGGTTATGTTTTATGGTTAAAATACTTTTGGGCTGATATACACACTGTACACCACCATGTCTCCTATTCGCACTACCACCCATCCGTTTCCCTTCCTCATTTCATCTGCCATCCCCCACCACTCTTTTCCTGCCTCTTCTGTATCGTCCATAATCCATACCTGCTTTCCCACATATCTAGCATTTACCTATAACCCCCTCCATCCATCCCCTACATTCCTTCTTCCCGCGCACTGTTCTTCCCTTCCTCCTATTTGACCAGACTCGCCTGGAAGAATATGAGAGGAGCATGACAGGATTGGAGGACGATCTGAGGGTGACAAAAGGAAAAAAGAGGATGATGAGGAGAATGGTGACAGGGGACTTCATTGGAGATAGAAACGGGACTTGGACATGATGTAGATGAATTGTACAATGTGATACAGGGCTGTAAAAGGGAGGGAAAGTGGGGCAATAGGCGTGAGCAGAGGGCCAATTACTGGTGGAATGAGGAAATAGAGGAGCTGTGGAGGGAGTGTAGGAAAGAACGAAAACGGATGCTGAGGGGAAGAGGAAGGATGGAGGAAAAAGGGGGATACAAAGAGAAGAAGGAAGGAACTGGAGCGTAGGGTGGAGAGAGATAAAAGAAGGAAGTGGGAAGAGTTACTGGGGGAATTGTAAAACAATCCATGAGGAAAGGCGTATGAGATGGCGGTGAAGAGGATGGGTGGAAATAGGAACGAGGTGCTAGAGGAAGATTGGGAGAAGGAGATTATAGGGAAATTGTTCACAGGGGGTGAAGGAGGAGTGGGGGGCTGAATTCGAGAGATCCAGGATACTAGGGAGTAGGGAAAATGAGGGGGATAAGGCCGGTAGAGAAGTAGGAAGTAGAGGAGAGGGGGAGAAACAATAAAGTAAGGAAAGCCCCCGGGATAGATGGCCTGAGGGGTGATATGATGAAGAGGCTGTTGGATGACAATGGTGATTACTTCTGGGAACTATTCAACAGGGAGCTGAGGGAGGAAGAGTTTCCGGAAGTATGGAAGGTGGCCAGGGTGATACTGCCGAAGAAGGCGGGTAGAGAGGGGAAGCGGGCGGGGGACTTCAGACCCATCAGCCTACTGAGTAGTATGGGTAAATTGATGGAGGGGATAATAAAGGATAGGATTGAGGAGGAAGTTGGTAAGAATTGGGGTTTTGGGGTAAACCAGCACAGGTTTACGAAGGGGAAATCATGCATCTCGGCACTGGGCAGGGTGATGGGCTTGGTGGAAGGGGCTAGGGAGGGCAGTTGGAGGAACAAGAAATTGGCCCTACGACGGTGTGAGCGGAGAGTGTGCGAGGGACCGCCGCCTTTCTAGAAGTATGCAAGGGTAGTGATTCCGAGGCGGGAGTAACGGCGAGTTTGAGGTGGGTTTGGTTGATAGGCATCCCCTTGGGGATGAGTCCAACACTGTTTGGGTCCTGGACCCATTCGAACATGAGTTTCCCATCTCGACCCGAAAAAAAAATGAAATAAATGGTTAAAATATTTTATCTGCTCACATTATGGAAATTAGTCTATTACCATAATGTGAGTAAATAAATTTCTTATTTTTTACGAAGTCTTGAGGCATCAGTTGCAGATTTCCCATCCGTAAACATAACAAACGTACTGGTGATAGATCAGAATTTTTGATTTGACACCCTTCATACCCCCAAGCAGCCTTTGTTATACTCCAGACAGGAATTGGGTTGTTCGACCTGTATCTAGCTGTTAACAACTACTCACTTCCTTTGCGGTGAGGCAGCACAATAGCAACAGCAAATAGTTACCCATCGTAGCATTAAACTAGAACGCTGCTGTCGCTTTTTATGATAACATCAATGGCGACAGCGTTGCGTTTGATCCAAGATCAGTCAAACGTTATTTTGGTTTTAGATTTGTTGAAAAAGAGCGGTCCAAGTAGAATCGTGAATGTATCCTCTTATCTAGCCACTAAGTCTGATTTAACACAAGAAAACTTGAACAAACCAAAAGAAGGTTTGGTTAACTATGCAAATAGTAAATTGGGAAATATTTTGTTTACGATGAAGCTTGCTAAGTTACTAAATAATTCTAGAGTTACAGTTTATTCACTACATCCAGGAGTTATAGCAACGAATATTTTTGATGTATATTCTGGTGTTATAAAGCTGATTATAAATTTCTTCTCGTATCTCTATTTTAAGGCAAGTATAATGTTTATTTTTTTTCAAAATATTTTTAAGCGAGATTATTGCAAGATTATTAAAAACGGGAATTGCAGAGTTTGTGGAAATTATTCTTCGATATCATCGGCGATATTATCAACATCTTCTGAAATCTATTCTCTTCAGTTGTTTATACATAGTATTCAAAAAGTCTCGGTGAGCGGAATATCTTGAAAACCAAGCGTCGGAAAAAAAATTGTGAAGAAAGGCCATTTCAAAGTCATGTCCATTTTTTTTAAGCGTGAACGCTTATTTTTGATCCCTGAATAGGAAATAGTGGAATATTTTACGTTCCTATAGGACCTACTACTGCTAGAGCGGAATAGCTTGGAAGATTGTTGGAATTTTTCTTGCTATCACGTAATTGACCACAAGTCAAGAAGGATACTGAAAGTCAAATTCGAACGTAAAATATAGCACTTTTTCCAATTTTGAGGTCGAGAGAATAAGATCCTTTTCAAAACATAGGACTTGTTTATGGAATTACATTCAAGCTCAAGAACAAGGTCAAATTTTAGATCACGAGGTGATGACCAGAGGTATCTTAGAAAAATGACTCTCATTCTTGTCTTTCATTTGATGTTGATGATATAGTGGTTATGTTTCAGTAGGTCACTGAAGAATTTGACTTTCCTTTTCTTAAGTAAAACCAAATATTAAAATTCCACAATTCTATATTATTTATTTCGGTCCTTGACCGGTTTCACGAACATAAGTCCGCATAATTTTTTTTCACTTTCACTTTTCAATCCTCGTCTTGATAAGTCTCAGTTTTCTTACGGATTCCGTGATGTTTAATTTCTTGACTGCTTTTTTAAATAATAAATATTTTTGATTTTTCGTAGTCGCCAGAAGAAGGAGCTCAAACTACCCTGTATACTGCCCTGGAGCAAGGAATTGAAAAATATTCAGGTGGACATTTCGAAGAATGTGCTTTAATACCAACTTATGAAAAAGCAAAAGATTCTGATTTTGCAGATAAGATTTGGAAGAAAACTGTTGAAATTTTAAAATTAGAAAAAGAAGTAGCTCATTGTTTACCTTCTAGTTAACATTTAAAATAAAATAAGAGCCATATTCATGAAGGTGATAACTTTATTATAAAATTTAAACGAAACATAAAATTATAAATCTTTAAATAAAATATGCTTTTATTTGTTTATTTATATACAAAAATATAAAAAATGTAAATTTCTAAGTTGTTCTTAATAATAATTTATATAAACACTAAAATTAACATATTTTTCTTAGTGTACTATCAACGCTACTTGTTTATTTTTAAATTTTCTCGGTGTATCTATACGCACCAACATCCTTAACTGTCAACTAAGATTATGCCTCGACGATATGGAAGCTACTGACATAAGCTTCCACTTCTGTAATAATTCTAAGGTAAATATTCTAAGGTTTCACATTGACTTTTGACAGCAGAGGGATAATACAGTAGCATTAACGCCGTACACGCTGATTATTTTCTCTTCATTTATTACATGTTTAATTAATATAGATTTCTTGAAAGCTTACACTTCATCAAGTTACCTGCAACTTCATAATATTGTTTTTTGTTCCGAGACCAGCGCACCGTGTTTGCAGAAGTGGGAAATAAGCTTTTGTGAATTGTAAAGGCTTTAGTAATGTCTAGAAAATAGCAGCACTATGCTGCCCTAGTAGCTTGTAGTAGAGGTTTGTATATTCAGTGTCAGGCTCTATAAAGGATGTATAGTATAGTACTTTTCCCTAAAACCAAACTGGTATAAAGGTCTGTATTTTCTGATTCTATTCTGTAATAATTTTTTTTGTTTTCAAAATTGTTTGCCAGGACAGACAGAATTTAATCGTAATGCTGTAAAGCCAATTGGGAAATCGAGCAGTACTTCATTTTAGCTCTACTAGTAAACTTATAACTGATTACGATAGGTAGATGAATAGAATAGGTCATAAGAAAGGTACCTAGTTGTAAAGTTAGAAACAATAAACTGATTGTACATTTTATATTTAGGTAAAAGGAGTTACATAGTCTTCAGTAAATTACTTCTCTTGCTCCTCTCTGCATCTTCAGCATAATTTATTGAAATGCATTTTTACATCTTTTGGAACTGGAATTCTGGAAAAAACTAATCCACTCGCTTGTACGTACATTCAAAATAAAAAATTTTAATCTTCTGGGGGCTGGAAACTTTGACCTCGCAGTTCATTCCTAATTTTTGGAAAAGTCTTAGGTCGGGACTGTATGGATGGTTCAATAATTCGTTGTTTTCTTGCTTTAAAAACTCAATTGTTTTTCGAACTATGTCTTGGTGGAGGATAATTCGTCGTTGGGGGTTGGTTTTTGCTCTTGCGGAGGAATTGTTGCTAGTGACCCGCTTTTGAGACAAATGTCGACACCATCTTTTTGGAAACTTTGCCGGTCTTGGTTCATCTTTGGATACCCGACTGACGTTTACTTTCGGGTTCATAACAGTAAATCCAGCAGTCATCACCACTGACAATACTGTATATATTTTTTGAGTCTCCTGCGTTGAACCGGCTTAGATTTTTTAGACACCAATTGACTCTAATTGCTTCCTGTTCTTCCGTCAACAGATGTGGTATCCAACGAGAAACGTTGGACACAGATATTTCATTCATTCGTGTGGGCTATGCTCAACAGCCCAGGCACTTGAACTCAATCTTTGAACCATTTACCATGCTATCTACTTCCATTCCAGAAGCTTCGTGTCTTCTATAAAGGCCACTAGTTTGACTGGAGGGATTTTCAGTAGTTGTATTAATTCCTCTCCAAAGTGCTTCCGTCTAAGTACTTGTAAGTTCTCGCAGAAGCAGAGTATGTGAGTAGGTGTTTCATCATCAAGTTCACATTTTCTGCATATAGGTTCACTAACCTTGCCCATTTTGTGCAGATGTTTCCTCAGGGTGCAGTGTCCAGTCACCAGGTCGGTAACTGTCTTCAAATGTCTCTTACCCAGTTTCAATAGCCTGGTTGAGAGTTCCTTGTCTACCTTGCTCAGTAAACTCTATGTATGTAGGTGCCCTTGTGTCAATCTCCATTTGAGTTGGTGTTCCCTATCTAGCCAGTTCCCGATTTCACCTCTTATGCAATCTTTTGTGATTCCACAAAACGATTCCGGGCCTATGAAGTCTCCTTTAGAGCCTTCTTTAGCTAACAGGTCCGTCATTTCATTACCTGCAATCACCTCATGTGCCGGCACCTATATTAGAGACACTTTGTTGTCTCTTGCCAGCCTGTTAAGGGATTCTCTGCAGTTTTTTACCAGTCTAGACCTAGTTGTTGGATTACTGATAGCTTTAAGCAGAGCCTGGATGTCAGTGAATATTTTAATTTTTTGTCCAGTATATCCTCTTTTGATTCAACAATACAGGCTACAGCGGCAATCGTCTCTGCTTGAAACACAGTCGTATATCAACCAAGGCTAAAGAACATTCTCATTCTAGGTCCTTTTATACAAGTCCCAGTGCCCTGGTTTGTTTTAGAGCCATTGGTGAACCATATGATTTTTCCAGAATTACCTGGATGCATCACCTGTTCCCTAGATGGGATGATTATGTTCCCTCGCTCAGTGAATATATTCTCGGATGTCATGCTATCAAAACTCATGTGAAATATTGGTTCATCTAGTATTGTCCCAGTTGTATCAGTGTGTCCTCCTCGAAAATTGTTCGGGGACCATGAGCCTCCCGATTACAGCCTAAGAATTGCCATCATTGCCTCCGCCCTTACAAAACATTCCAAAGCAGGAAGTACAATAGGGGCTTCCATTGATATCGTCCCCGTGCTGTTCATTGCCCCAGTAATACCAAGAAGGGCTTGTTCCATAGGTGATCGTTGGCCTTATCACAGTTGTGTAAAGCCAGTGAACCACCTCAGGTCGTATTCCCCAGATTTTGCGCATAACTCTAACTGTATTGCCAGAAAAGCATAGTCGCCCTGGTAGTAATTTTTTCCAGGGGTGCCTTCCAATTCAGTTTGGAATCAAGAGTCTCTTCCAGATATTTAACTTCTTTGGATATTTCCAGTTCTTCTCCGAACATCTGTACTCTACCCTGCGGGAGAATTCTTCTATCTGTAAAAGCAACTAGTTTTTTTTTAGATTAACTGTTATTCTCCTATGTTCGAGCATGGATCCTATCCATTTGCATGTGGTGCTGATAATCCCTCTTTTTTTAAGGGATATGTTTATTGATAACATCGCTGTGTTGTCAATAGCACTTTCGATGACTAGAAATACTGCAAGAATTACTTCCTTATGATTCAGATACAGATAATTTTTCATGTAAAATTTTTTGAAATGTGATCTTTGGAATGCTCCAATTCCACGATATGTGAAATGTCGATCTTCTTGGACAGCTTCGACGCTTTCTTGGGTGACTGCCATTGATGATGGACCTATTCTTGGATCTCACTAAGATTAATACGGCCGCTTTTAAATTCTCCATACCCACGAGAAATTGTCGACTGATGTAGTGCTTCATTGCCGAAAACAGAAACCAACTCGGCAAGGAACTCTTGACACAACTGTATTCGAAAATTGTAAAAAATTTTTGCGAGAAAATTTTCTCGGTTTACTCCATTTTGCGACTGACCCATCAACTTTAAAAATCAAGTTTAGGTTCAGCTTTAAACGAAGCGGTTTGAAACTTTCACGTTAAGTTAACTAAATATGACAGTTAGTTTTGACATCTTATATTTGTTGACAGGCGCCAACTATGTTGTTATATGCAACACTTAAAAGACAACCCTCGTATGAATAATTTTTTCTTCATTATTTTTTTTCCATTTTTTCATATAGATCCAGCCAGGATAGTTAATAATTAATTCGGTTATTTCAATAACCGAAAATTACAAGTTTCAAATCATTTATCGAGCTGTACTTTTGTTGTTTTTCATACAAATACTACATAGATTATCTGCCCTTATTTGATTCATGATTGCCAATATTTACATTTACCAAAAAAGCACTACTTTAGACACTAGTCTAATAAATATTCCTATTTATTGTTGATCAAACAGTATAAAGACTCGTTTACTATCAGTATGATATAAATAAATAAAGAATATTACCCACGTATCATTACTTATGTAGACGTAAACCGATTCATTGATTTTTAGTATTTCTGTGTAATCTTGTTGGGAAATCTTACATTTGTGTTCTATTGATTTTAATTTTGTTTTATCTTATTTGAATTGGATGAACTTGATTGTTTGTCCAACAAAAACAGATAAATATTCTGATTAAGATGATCGATTGCTAATTAAACACATTCTAAGTAAAAGTTAAACAAATTTGACGAACTATAGTATTTTATGCAGCAAGTGCATTAAATTTTTGGGATATATTGACTGCATGAGCCGTTAGGCAATTGCGGCAATTCCATGAGTGCAAATAGACACTTTATACATATGTCGCATACAATATTTTTTGCAGACCTTTACAATTAATAAAATTAATATAAATATTTGGAATATTTTAATTAGACTTGTATTGGAGACAATAATATTGAGAATAGGCAACAACTAATTTGTGTTTTTGTTTGATGTTTTATATTAAGAAATCTAGAAAAGTTAATATTAATAATACTCAATAAACAATATTCTGAATATTTTTATTTTACAAATATATTTACATATACATATTTGTATACAGTTTTATACGTACATAAAATAAAAACATCAAGACATTGTATCGACGATTATTTTATAATTGGTATTAATGTAACTTAAATATTGATTTATTTTTCCATTATTCAAAATTTTCTTAGCTTCTCCAATGGCGGACGACGAATCGTCACTGAACTGTGACATAATATTTTTCATTTTTTTTTAAATATGTGAAATAATGAACACATGTAACAAAATCTTATCGGAAGGGGAAACATCAAAGCAATTTGAAGTAGAAAAAGGTCTAAGACAAGGTGATCCATTGTCCACGACATTATTTAATATAGTATTGGAAATCATCTTAAGAGAAAGCTCCATAAGGACAAATGGACTAATTTACAACAACAAACACCAATGTCTGGCATATGCTGATGATCTAGTTCTAATGACGAGAACACAAAACGAAATAGAGAGAATATTTAAATTACTTGAGAAAAAAGCAAAGGAATATGGCCTGGTAATTAATGAAAAGAAAACTAAGTACCTGGTTATGGGAGATAAAAATACGGACTTAAATATAAAATGCGATGGTTGCACCTATACATTTGGGAAAGTGGAACAACTAGAATACTTAGGAGTAGTCTTAACAGCAGAAGGAAGTGAAGAAAAAGAAATAGAGAAAAGAAAATGCAAAGGTAGTAAGGCAGCAGGAATATTTTCAAACATATTAAAAATAAAAAATGTATCCAGAGGGGCTAAGATTGGAATATATCAAACAATATGCCTGTGAAACATGGGTTATGAATAAAAAGGAAGAGGGCGGACTAGAAATATGGGAGAGGAAAATGTTGAGAAAATATTTGGAGGAGTAAAAACAGAGGAGAACGAATGGGGAAGAAGAACTAATAACGAATTGCTAGCGTTATACAAAAAACCAACG
The DNA here is from genome assembly GCA_947563755.1 of Lochmaea crataegi. NCBI lineage: Eukaryota > Metazoa > Arthropoda > Insecta > Coleoptera > Chrysomelidae > Lochmaea > Lochmaea crataegi. The sequence goes on along the minus strand of OX387423.1, from coordinate 27,471,754 downwards.
ATAACAAACATAATAAGAGCACAGAGGGCCAGATGGTTGGGACATATTGGCAGAATAACAGAAGACAGATGGGTTAAGAGAGTTCTTGGTGGAACAGGTAGCAAAGGAGAAGGGGCAGACCTAGAACAAACGGGTTGGATGCGGTAAAAGATGATCTGAAAAAAGTAGGAGTACAGAACTGGCAAAGCGAAACATTAAATAGAAGATAATGGAGAGAAAAGGTGAAAAAAATTGAAGTCAAGGGCCACTAAGGGCCTGTAGAACTGATATATATATTGTAATGGTTTCGTTGTTGACACTAAGATACTCACCAACCTTAGTGAATGTAACCATTAAACCAGTACAATTAATTTTAAAAAAAACCAAGCCGGCGATCTCTTATCTCAGGGGTGTTTCAGTAGGGATTAAAAAATAAAATTATTTTTCTAATATTATAAACGCCAATTGTTATGGTATATAATATATTTTTTTTATCAAAAATTGAGGTAATATGTCTAGTAAACAACTTATAATAAACAACGCAATTGAACAAATGCAATACAAACTTCACAAATAAATCTATATCAAACCACAAGTACCATAAATATGTATATAAAATTTTTGTGATATCACCGAAATTCTTTTTTATAAATTTTATACTAATTAGTCTAATAGCACCCTAACTACTATCTACTCTAATCACTTAATACTCAGTTTTTTATAATTTCGCACTATTTGTCAGTTTGAAAAATTTTACTTTAATTCAATGTTCATGAATTTTGATAGTGACCTCCAATTAAATGTATTGATATAAATGAGACCGCTTATAGTAACACAATCTTCAATGCAAAATTTTTGAGAATAACTTACCAACTGTATTTATGGACATTCCATACAAAAACCGGTCCTTCACATACCATGTCATATATTCATAATTTTGACTATTCCACTATTTGGACGATAATAAAAATATATATTTCGTCTATTTATTCAGGAAAAATTATATTTTCCTTTGACTTCTCTTCTCCCGTCAAAATTCAAAAAAAATCTCTCCTTTCAAAAAAATCATTTCCTTGCAAACCATTTCTTTCAAATTTATAGGTATTATAAAATTTAAATGTTATTTAATTTACACAATTATTAAAATTATAAACATGCGTTGTTTTCCAGACATATTTTTATGTAATCCAACATATACCAATACAACATCCAACATCCAACATCCAACAATAAAATTAATTTCTTTAAATTCTTATATATATATATATATATAAGTAGATAGAAAAGGGGGAACCGTGTAAGGCGATTTTGAGCAGCCTGACAGCAGTTGACCTCTAGGAAATGACTGTGCATGGGGAAGCAGTTAAGGGGATTTTGAGCAGGGCTAATGGCCGCAGTTGACCTCTAGGAAATGACTCAGGGTTTCGTAGAAATCAGTGATGCATGTGGAACACGGAAAATAAAAATTATACAGGGTGCACCGAAAGTAACTACATTTAACAGGAGGGGGTATACAGAGCAGTAGTCAATTACACTATAAGTAGTGAAGAGTAGTGAGTGAATTATTATTAATTTAAGTAGAAATGGAAGCTAGTAGGTGTGTTACACCAGAGCTTATTTTTAATTCAGACTGTTTATACTACAGTGCTCCAAGATTAGCAAGTATCGCTGCAAATGCTGTATATTGGTGTATCAAAGATGTAAATAATAAGAACATTGGAATCGGCTATAGATATTTCAAACATGATACTATCTACGAATTTGTAATTCCATGTGATTTGTATAGCCTGTTAAATGTGAACTGTATCCACGAATTAAAAGTGCAAATCGTAAAAAATAGTGATGTACAAGAGGATGACTCTGGTGAATTGGTAGGAGAGGGGTTGATTGATACAACAATATTTAATCCATGCTATTATCCATCACTGCCCGACTAAAAAAGGGTTCCACCAATAATAATAGAAATGAAATACACAAAAATGTGAAACGTCAAAAAAATCATATATAAAAGATTGGATATATTAACATTTATTTAGTATTAGTCGATATGCAGGCTCCAACGTTTATAATATTGCAAGCTATTATTGGTAACTACCTTTTAATACAGCATCCATATAATATTAGAGAAGTGTTTGTATGTTTTGATAGTAATGGTACAAAAAATGATAGTTGGCCTGAAAAATGGACACGAATGGAATCGTATACACCAAATAATGCAGTAACCCTAAAAGCTGAAATACCTACCAATAGTACAACATATAAAGTGCGTATTTTCAAAGGTAATGGAAACTACCAAGAATCCGAATGGTTGCAGTTGTATGCAGTTCACCAGGTCGCAAGCACACACATAAATACGCATACTTATATATTATATTATATAGCTACATGTTCTACTATTGTGACTGGTACAATATTTTATAAAATTGTCCTTCGTTTGTTGAAATAAAAGAAATAAGTATATAAATAAAATTTATTATTTGTTAAACATCTAAAAAATCAAAATCTGTAGAATCTAAGTATTCTTCTATATTCACATCACTGAAAAAATTCTCCACTGCTTCTTCTTCTTCTAATGCTTGGAGAAGATCATCTAATGTGCCTGAATTGGAGGATGGATTTAGGAGAAAATGCCCCCATGCTAGAGTATTTGTGTCATGTGGTATTACATACCTCTTATCATCATTTGAAGAAAGAGCCACCTTGTTTTTTAATTCTGTGTGGATAATATGCATATTGGAAAGAAAAACATACATTTTTCTATATACAATACCGCCAGTTTCAACGATTTGTTTATAGTCATTAAGATGGAGTTGAGTTTCAATTATATGTTTAGAAATACCTTTAGCCTTCTTTAAAATATCAGACTTGTTGTATCGTTCCGATAATTTAACACAATATGCTTTAGCACCAGTTCCATAGAAAGACTCAACAACTACACCAGCAAACTCGTCTTTCATTTTACCGACAATAGATATTGTTTTAGGAATGTCATGGATATTATTTGTCTGATAATTGGATGTATCGAAATATTCAATATTTTCCTTCATGTCTTTGTAGAAATCTTCAGTAAATACTTCCAACACTAATGAATCAGTATCCGTATAACACAACTTAACAGAATCACCATACTGTTGTTTAACATAATCATAATAAAACTCATATATTATAGTCTTTGAAATATCCAAAACTGAAAATCCTACATATAACGGTTTATCATACACTACTTTAATTTTATTCAGTTGAACCGCCACCAAATTATCGTTAAACACAGAACAAGATTTGAATTCAGGTTTCGCAATTAAAGTTTTCGCTCCCAGGGATCCTCTGGTGTTTTCCCAATGACTTGATATAATTATACGTTTTCTTTTTTCAACATTTTCCATCGTTTTTCCAAAGATTGCATTGATTAAAAGTTTAAACAAATCTTTTTCAAAGGCATTTGTAGCTTTGTTGCGTAGTCTGGTGTTAAGTTTAATGTATGTCTTTAGCCACGCAGACTGTGAAAACTCGATAACTCTGTGAATCTTTTTCAATTTTAAACCATTTTTCAAACACTGTTTAAGGTTACGATAGTGTATTATGTATTTGGTTTTATCGTTCAAGTTCGGTATCAGCTTTGAATATTTGGATTTTGGAGGGATGATACTTTCCGGGCAGAAAGGAAGATCGTTATGTGCATCATGCAGGCTGGTAGGATACTCCAAGTCCACTTCCAAAACATATCCTTTAGGCGAATCATCTTCAATAGTATCGACATCGAATAATTCAATTTCAGATTCAGTTAACCACCTAAAGTCACCAAATGGTAGATATTCCTTCATTGCAGCCCCGTAAAGGTTTGTAGCATCTAAAAACATTATGTAGCTCTCTGGTTTGTTCACATCAAAGGTGTCCAAGTATCTATTGTTTGCTACAGCTTTCCTCTTGCTGCATTGAGCTACTCCGCCTCGAATTCCTTTTTTGAAGAAGTGAAGCATATCCACATCGGTTAAAAGTTGTAGTTCAATCTGAGTACATCTCAACATGGCATCCCAACTCAGGGAAGGAGCGGTAAGGTAGTGAGCTGGATCCAACTTATATTCCTTAAGACAAACTTTGCGAAAATTCTCAAAGACGTCGGCAAGAAGCAACACATCAGTTTTTAAATATAACTTTGCATAATCACTAATAGTTGTGCAGTTGAAAGTATTCCATACTAGTTGAGCTCGTGCATATTCCTCATCAGAGATATCAACACCTTTTAAGGTATCAAAAAAATGTTCCTTATATGGTAATTGTCGCTCGCGTAGTTTATCAAAAGATGTCACATATGAATACGGAAACACGCCTTTTTGTCTCATTAAATTAAAATGTTTTGGGAAAAACTTTCGTACCTCATTACACTGTTCAGGATTCAACGTAGAAGCCAGTTTTTCTAATGAACTAGCTAGAAAACTAAAGGAATCAACAAATTTTAATGTCATATACACATCTCGTATCTTGGGACCACTAAACTTTTCCACCAAAATAGATTTTGAGAAGCATATATACTTCTCCTTTGTTTGGGGTAAGGCACTGATTTTTTCACCTTTGGTGGTCAGTTCTTTGATAAACAAATGACAATCATAATTTTTTAAATTATGTAGAAAGACTGGAATATATTTCGGAAGTTTATAATTTAAATTGCAAGAGTTATGGGCTGCATTATTAAATTTTCCGGTAACATGGCAATGATCCATAACCTTTTTATCAAAAACATCAAATGGTCTTTCACAAATATGACAAACGGTAGCAGTGTCATATCTATCTTGTTCCTCAGGTGTTAATGATCGCATCGGTATAACATGTTTAAGATGGTTATTGTACAAATCTTGATCTATTGAATCCAATTTTTGTATGAAGACTTGGGCTGCATCGGCACCTTCATAAATTTCAAATTTGGATAAACTATCGTCATATGTACACTTTACATAAAAAGCAAACGAGTAAGGCTCATGTTCACACACTTTAACTGTGAAGGATTCACCAGCATGGGGTTCAGTATGATCTATCGGTTTTAATAAACTTTCAAAGTCCGAGTATATAACGAATGGAACTTGCAGCTGTTTTTCAAAGTTGATGAATTTTAATGTATTTTCTGGTAACCACTCCCCACACTTGTTTATTTTAATTTCAGAAGTTGGTAGCTTAGTGTATATGTGAGTACAATCATTTTCTTGGTGGTGTTGTAATTTGGATTCTGTTGAAAAACTTTGTAGACATCCATCACAAAAGAAAGTTCTCTCTTTGTGCGTTGTCTTTTGACTTCTCAATAATTTAGATAAATCCCCGATGAGAGTATAATGAGTGTTTCCATCTCTATCAGTTATCAATAAGAGATTAATATGGGTCGGTTTCCGCTCTGACGTAAAATGAAGGGGGCCAACAACTTCATATTTTTTTTTTCCATCTTTAAATTCTGATTCCAACCCATAAACATTCACAGATATATTATTCAATTTCTCGAATTTTATAATGTCTTTCAGGGTTACCGGAAACTCTACTCCTGTGAAATCTAGCAAGGTATCAAAATGGGGGTAAGATTCTGGCTTCGTGGGATCTCCTTGGGGTTGAAATATTGCTGCATTCACACACCAAGCGAAACATGCATTATCATTATTCCGGATATTTAAAACAGTCTGTTTTCTAATTATCGCCCTTGGCAACTTGACATAAGAAGAAGCGGAAATTGCATTAAACCGGTTTATGTTCACATCTAAAAACATTATTTCTTGAAGTGCCCACCCACTATCTTTTTCTTGAAACTCTGAAGCCTGGTTCATAATTTCATCTTTAAATTCTTCATATACATGTTTCAAATCGGTTGATGTAGTCACAACTTTGTTGGCTGTATTCATAGACTTTATATCTGAAATCTCCTTCTCTGGTATTATGTATATACTGAATATTTCAAAATTTATTTTTAATGAATAATGTTGCTGAAGGTATTCTTGAATTTTATTTAATACTTTTGGTTGAACCTCATTGAGAAAATCCATATAATTTGTCTTTTTATCTGGAATGGAAAACCGATAGGAAGCTATTCTGGTTTTGAATGCGTGATGTAACTTGGTAACACCGGGTTCCAACACTTCCATACCCATAGGTCTAAGTCTTTTTTTAGGAATAAAAGATGGACCATCACAACTCTTACGTTGATGATTTTTGAGGTTATCGAACCTTGAAAATTGTTTTCCACAACTGTCACAAGTAGTTGAACGTTGACCACAACATAACTGATGTCGACGAAGATTGTAAGCTCTAGAAAATCGCTTACCGCACTTGATACAATGCATGATGAAACTAAACAGAATCAATTCTGTAATTACATTTATATACAAGAAAACGCATGCGCAATAGGTCTGAAGGTGAATTGAAAGTCATTATATTATTTTATTCTTTCATTATAAAGTTTTCATATAAAAAAAATACATTCGATAGCGCACAAATACAATTAATATTACTATGGTAAAAACATTTCGGTTCAGATGAAATAACTGGAGGGTGTTCTTCAAATTCGTAAACTGGAGCCAATGAATATTTTTTGACGTAGTCAGCCTTCTCTTTTCCTTTAACGTAAACCACGTCAGCATCATTGGTTAAATTAGCAACTATATTACCAAACAAATGTATTGGTGTGAAACCAACATTCCAGTCAATAGAGTGATGCTTTTTCATGAGCCAAACAGCCTGTCTGTGCAAATCGGGGGACAGCATTCGTAAAGGAAATGGTGGTTTAAACACATAATGACAAACCTGATTTCCGTTGTATGCCGCAAATTCCTTCACTATAAATTTATTGTTTTCAATCCTAAAACCCTGAACATCCATCACTAATCTCATATTTGTAGATTTTTAAAGTGTTCAACTAGTTGCTTTTTCTTTTTATACCACTCAATATCAGATTTGAGTTTAGCCAAGTTAATAATATACTGCTCGAGTCGTTGACGAAATCCCATAGTGTACTGAAAGAAACTTCATGCTGCTGCAGACTTTTAACACATAAACGCATGCGCATTACACTTGTCTAACAATTTTTGTCATGGGATTGTAATAAAATTCTTTTTCTTGTATAATCAAACAATATGCTGATACATCATTACCCACATTTTTACTGGTTTCAAATTCTATTCGAAGAACAATAGAACCACTCTGTAAAACCTCCTTTTGACGAGAACAGTCGATGTGGGCGATGGGGGCTTTGGTTTTAAATTCTTCTGGATTAAATATAGGTTGATTAGTTTGGATGTGGTAATAACTTTCTTGAAAATTGGCAAACATCTCATACAAAGTGGCAAAACGATTACTATCAAAATCTAGATGTAAATCATGATAAGGATAACGCTCAGAATTCAAAAACACACGTAAATTAGTCAAGTTACAGTGATCAAATTTACTCATATCTTTCAAAAGTTTGCCCTTTCTACCCTTTTGGAATGCTACCACAATATGTCGGGGTGTTTCAATTTTAGTCGTCGTTTTGACGGGCCAGGTGTGACGAGTAGTATCTGTAAGAGCAGGATATTCAATCAATTCCCAGCTCCTAAATTTAATTGGTAGATCAATATTGCTATGAATAATTTTATTTAGTCTCAGCTGTTCTTTAATGCTTGGAGTTATGTGAGGTACATTCCAATAAACTTTCAATAGCTCAATTTTTGGTTTCTCAGACTCATCAGAAGCAACTACAACATCGATGTCGTCTTTGTCTCGAATTATAATCAACTCTTGTCTCATATTAATTATAATTTTCTTGAAATCCTCAAAAAAACCCATGAGTAGTTTTAAAGGAATACATATATTAAAATTTCCCTTGGAATCTGTTAGAATTTTTCCATTGTTTGGATACCACCCCCCATTATTCATCAGCTTACTCTCATTTTCGTTTAAAGATAGATAATTTTTTATTGTCGTAGCTATACCAACTTGTCGGACAGCGTCAATAATTACACCATTCAACTCATACCTGATTTCTCTAAATAAAAACGCAATAGCGTTATTAATAAAGTTAAATTTTGTTGGAACAGTATTTTTATCAGTCAGTAATTTCCCTTCTATGTACAGAACTGAATTACTGGGGAGAGTATGAGCTTCTAGATCTTGAATTGGAATTCTTATTTCATCATTATAGTTGAGGTTAGCAGAAGAATACGGTTGGTATGTATGGAATTGATAGTCTTCAATGGTAGTGTCGCTAAAAGGTTCGCCCGTAACATGTAAAACTTCCATTATACCAACACTTTGAAACCCAAAGACTGCAAAAATTTCCGATTTGTAGACGTTAACAATGCTGTGGTTTTCCCTCTACTGATAGTTTTGTGAATAAATGTGCTTTTATATGGGTGTATACGATTAAACTGCCAAACCATTTCAATTAGTTTTTCGAAGATGTAAGCGAACAGTAATAGTTTCTTTTTGAAAATCAATTAAATCACCGCTTTGATCGAGAGCCCTAACAGTAATGTTGTTTATGGTTTTAATGCTTACAGGGTAATAGAGTATGGTTAAAGGTTGCTCCACTATTTTATACCCACTGGGAACTTGGGGGAAAAACTGATGTATAATGTGGACTGGTTCTCCATTCAAAAATGATCCGACTGCAATGTTGCAGTCAATACATATAGTATTAACTTTTAAAATATTTATCATTTTTGTTGAGGTATTTACCTTATTCGGTTCAAGAAAGACTTTTGAGAAACCCAACAGATCCCCTATTGAATTATCAACTGTAAAATTTATAGTTTCAGTGCTTTTCATTGATACAGACCCTGTTCGACTATCTGGCACAATGCGGGTTGTAGTACCCGCTATATTAAACATTTCTTTTTCAATTAATTTTATAATATCATCCAGTTCATAGGAGCCTATAGGGATGATATAGTTGTATTGACTTTTCTGACCCCACACTAATACGTTATTGGTTTGAGTTATGTTTGGAATACTATTGAATGTATCAAAATTAGCTAATCCTATCTCATACTCGGAATTTTCATCTAAGTAAATGGGTGGGTTAAAGTCACCACTTAGAATTGATGACTCCCCACTTAACGTAAAAGTATACGACATCTTGGACAGTTGGTTATGGAATGAGTTGCCTACTCAGTTATACTGACTATATAAAAATCTAAGACAATACTGTCCACATTGGTAACCTAATCTTTGTACTGTTTCGTAATTGAAGTGGATGTCTACTTTTCCATTACTTGTAAAATACTTTACGACTTCTATTGGTGGTGGTAAATTACCATAACTATCAAAATATGTAACATTTTTACTCTTCTTTGTATAAGCTGTCCAGTGCGTTCCAACACCTTGCAGTGTGTCCAAGTTGATAATACCAGACTCGTATTTGTTAATTTTTGTAGGTAAGGAGTTACGCATGTAAATGCCACGAAAATAAGGAATTTGCAATAACGTTATATATTTTTCAAGTTCAAAGTCTGTCATTATGTGCTGAGGTAATTTTATCGGGAGTTTCTTGAATATGGTTTTAAATAAAAACCCCGCCCCTTTTTACATATTTTTTGTTTTTTTTGCCTCATTCCATATCCTTTATATGGTCTTAAATATAACCCTTTACCGCCTTTAGCAGCTTGCTCCATTTCAAGATTATGTCGTTGCTGCTCGGCTAATTGGTCTCTATTAGCTTTAGCATCGTTCACGGCTTTTGCGATACCAGCAGCACCGCCACCGGCAGCAGCTAAAGCCCCAATCAGAGGGATTAAAAATGGTAAAAATCCTCCAATTTTTGGTGGTTTAATAACACGCTTCTTAGTTTTACGTTTTCGTCTTAGACCCATTCCAAGTTTGCGTTTTCCTTTCATAACTGTTGTTGTCAGCCAGGCAGCTACTTTTTCACCTAATTTGGCCTCCTTGGATTTGACACGATCCCAAGCTCTGTTCTCTAAAATTTTATCAGCCACGTGGCGTTCACTTTGATCGTTGCTCTGAGAATATGCTATATCGTGTTGTAGCGCTGCTTCGTCCAAAGGATTTATTGGTTTATCCCCTCGAGCTAATCTCTTTGCTAGCTTCGTTCCAGGACCTAAATACCGATACCCCCCAGGGGCGTGTAGTTCAAAGGGGAGCTTATTTATTAATGTATTAACAAGTCCTCTACCTCTAGTCCTACGACGTTCAAGTGGCACCGCTTTATTTTTCATACTAACACCTATATATGAGTGTTTCTCTTTATATACTAACAGTCTTCAACATGAAGCTTGTAAAACAACAAGTTTCCTTACCAGTTAAAAACTATGACATTACAAATAATGAAAATAATCACGGTGTATTATTTGGAGGTAATTCTAAACGAACACTTATAGTAGGGCCTAGTGGAAGTGGTAAAACCAACGTAATGTTATCCTTGTTGGAACATCCTAATGGTATGAAATATGAAAATGTTTATTTATATTCGAAATCACTGCAGCAACCAAAATATCAATATCTGCGATTATTACTACAACCCATACGAGAGATCGGTTACCAAGAATTTAGTAAAAGTGAAGATTTTCCGCTCCCCGAAAATATTAAACATAATTCCATAGTTATATTTGACGATGTGGCGTCTTGTGACCAAAATATCATCAAAAATTATTTTTGTTTTGGTCGACATAAAGAGACCGATTGTTTTTATTTATGTCAAACATATTCAGCGATTCCAAAACAACTAATTCGGGATAATGCTAATCTGTTAATTGTATTCCCCCAAGATGTTACTAATCTGAAACATATTTTTGACGACAATGCAAATATCGACATGAGTTTTCAACAATTTAAAGACATGGGATCGTTTTGTTGGAAAGATAAGTTTGGATTTTTAGTTATTGATAAGGACTGTGCATTATCCTCTGGAAAATATCGAAAAGGGTTTGATGTATATATAAGACCTTAAAAATGTGAAATCTATTAGTCACAATGAATGAACGATTAGGGAAACAGCTCATAAAATCACGTCAAGATATTAAAAAGAAATATAAACTTCTCAAACAGCAGAGGCATGAGTCTCAAAGTAAATTGGAAAAATCATACCAGCCTCTCAAAGAATTTGTTTCAACTTTGGGGAAACCTATTAAACAAGAAATATCACCGACAAAAGGTAACATTACTATTAAAAAATCACCCACAACTCGTTACGATCAACTAGCATTTTTTGAGCCCGATAACGATCCAGATTTTCACAGTACTTTCCAGGACAACACGAGATTTTTAACAGATGAAACAACTTATGAATCTCGAAATGATTCGGGAGATATTCCAGATAGAACCAGACAAGACCAATTTATCGATGACAGCATAAGTGATTTTTATCGTACAATCACCGACCCAAACGTTTTGAGAGAGTATTTTGAACAGTTTGACACACCTCTTCCTAGAGAATTTATCGAGGGGATGATACGAGATACGGAAGGGGTATATGATCATATTTTGGGCGTTTTTCATAATCCCAACGAAGAAAAGTTTTACATTGGTGATTCTGAACTTGACTTTAAGGGTAAAAATATTATCGTAAAACATATAACATATTTGGGTACACCTGGGTTGTACGAGTTGCTTTTTAAAAAAAACCCAATTGTATATACTAAACGAGATGTGGATAATTATGTAGATATTATTAAACGAACAAATGCTATTCGTCGAGAACATAACCCCGATTTACCCATCAGAACATTCCCCAATGATATTAAAGATAAATATACATTCATCATTAAGCCTGAACTAAAACCAAATCCGATTAGACCGAGGGCTGGTACGGCCCCTCGGTCTCTATTAACTGGTGTACTGACACGTAAAATGTCAAAACTTGGGGGGAAGTTGACTATGATGGATTACAATAACAAACCCATTGATTATAAATATTTTGATGATTTTAATGAAATAGTTGATAGGTTACGATTACTTGTAGCTTCTCAAGCAGCAGGGAATACAGGTCATCGCAATGAAATTATATCCATTATTGAAGAATTACGGGAGGGTGGTATAATCGAATAAATACTTTGATTACTTTATAAATTGTTTAGTCGTGAACATGCCGTTAAATCATTTCAACCAACATTACCTCTCCACCTCAGAATGTGTAGACGTTCCTTCTACCGCTGAACCGATACTTAAAACACCCTTTTACATTTGCACACCAAAAGAATATTTTAGTACATGCATCATTCGATTAATAGGGGTAAAAAAGACAAAAAATCCCTTGTATGTTTTAGAGAATGGAGGGACTGCTTTCGTTTTTCCTGTTGAAGGTTCTATCGAAAGCTGTAAGCACTACTCGAGTGACGGTGATGTTTTGATAAATGGCAAGGTTTATAAATATCATGAGTTATCCACCATGAAAATAAAAAAGGGCGATAAAATTGAATTTAAAGTAGGTTCTGTAAATAATATGTGTGCTGATTTTACCCTACTTTGCCCGTTGCAACAGTTGAATAAATAGCACCCCCTTGATAAAAATGGCCCATTCAATCTTAATATGCCGATTAACAGGTTCAATCAACACTTCCTTCGCAGTCAAGCGTTAAAACCCTCTGACGAAATTGTAGCAGCACCACTGCTCAGTGATAATTTTTATATTGGGGATCCCTATAAATTCCATACCAAAATTTTTTTCAAAATCAATGGTAGTCAAGGAACAGACAAGTTTTTTTACGTCTTAGACTGTAATACAAGCACTTTTACGATACCAGTATCAGGAAAAGTTGAACATTTTAAATGCACTTTTGATGGACTATATATTCGCTATAACAAAAAAATATCTGACCAATCCGGTATAGTTGATAAATCTGTTAAAAAAGGCGATACTTTACAGTTTGCGTTAAACCCTAGTTATAAACAATTTTACGTTGAATTTGTAATTCAGTGTGCTCTACAAAAATATGAGTAATGTGAAGCGAGATGTAGTTAATGAATTGCATAGTCCGGCTCGTAAAAATTACAAGAGACGACATGTGATTGTCAAAGGTTTGCATGATCTTCTTCAGGCTGATTTGGCGATTCTGAATAATTATAAAAGCGTTAACAAAGGTTTTGGATATATACTTGTAATAATCAATACTTTTAGTAAATTCGTTTGGGCTGAACCTGTAAAGCGAAAAAATGCCAAGGACATTACAGAGGCTATGCAAAAAGTACTCTCCCAAATGAGCCCGCCTAAAAATTTACAGACCGATATGGGTAAAGAATTTTATAACAAAGAGTTCCAACAGCTGATGCAACAGTATGGAATAAATCATTACAGCACATTTTCAAACCTTAAAGCTAGCATTGTAGAAAGAGTTATTCGAACACTCAAAACTTTATTGTGGAAAGAATTTAGTGTGCAAGGGTCATATAAATGGTTGGAATTGCTACCAAAAATTGTTAAGAAATACAATAATACCAGGCATTCAACAACGGGTGCTATTCCCAGTAAGGTTAATGAGACAAACGCCAAATATATTATTGCTTTCAACCACATGAAAACAGTCGACCCCCGCAAACCTAGATTTAAAAAAGGTGATTTTGTACGCATAAGTAAATATCGTGAATCATTTTCCAAAGGTTATACACCCAACTGGTCAACCGAAATTTTCACAATCTATAAAGTCAAGCTGACCAATCCAGCCACATATATTTTACAAGACGAGAGTAATCAACCGATTCAAGGAGCTTTTTACACTGAGGAACTTTTAAAAGTGAAACACCCCGACGTTTATCTCGTTGAAAAAGTATTGAGAAAAAAAGGAAATAAGGTTTTGGTGAAATGGCTGGGATTAGATAACTCGCACAACTCTTGGATTAATAAAAATAATGTATTGTAAACTAACTTTTTAAATAAAACATAATAATTACTGCATATCTTTTATTATAAACTTTACATCTATGTATTACATGTAAAATAGGATTGATAAATTTGGCGGCTTGTTGAATTCGTTGCTTGAAGCGTAACTGATCGAGATATCTAGCTTGCCAATCGTTTTTTCTTGCCGCATGATATGCATATCGCCAGACATATAGAACATGTATTTTGTTAAAGTTTTCGTTAAAGCTGACTTTTTTCATCTTGTAGTAATTCAGGAAATCTGTAAATTACTTCAAGACCTAGGTTGTATGTAATTGGATTGATTTTTTTGATTGGTTGTAGAACTTCTAGTGCTGTTTTCGGAGCATCTTGTGATTTAGTAACAGCCAGTTGTAAAATTTTCATAGTTCCTAAAAACTGCTGGTTTTTTAATGTTTCAAAGGTGTTCTTTATTAGTGGTAATATCTTCCACAGCTCGGATATACTTGCATACCCCAAACAAATACTAGCGTGTCCAGTTAAAATTTTTAGCACTTTATTCTTCTCAAACTTTTGAAATTGAAGCCAAAAATAGCCCGCATCTATAGGGTCTAGGGTTTCCGCTGCAGTGAAAAAATTGTCAATCAAATCCTTGAAACATATTAATTCCTCCCATTCCTTTTCGTAAAAAACTATATAATTATTCCTGTTCCCTGAAATTATTACACAAGGAGTGCACTCTGCTGATAAACACACTGTAACAAACTTTGACTTTGACTGATTCAAGTCAAATCGACGCTCCCCCAAAAACACTTCCTTTTGAACCATATTTGAAGACATTTCCCCCACAACTAACATGACAAAACTATGCTCGGAATGGTTTCTTCATGACTTTTTATAGATATGTGAAAGTGGTGGGAGAAATTATGCTAGTATTGGAATGGATGGGGAAATCTATAAATAGTTATAGCAAAACGAATTTGACTCACACCATCAATATGTGTTTAGAAGATTTCTCCGATTTATTATCATTGTATGACTACCGCTTGCAATCATTCAAAAATTGGGGTGGTAAAGTTTCTCCTATAGATTTGGCGTTAGCGGGTTTTTTTTATGTTGGTTATAGTGACATAACTCGTTGTTTTAATTGTCATGTGGAAATTCATGAGTGGTTATCCGAAGATTGCGTTCATGAAGAACATTTAAAATTTAGCCCAGACTGTAAGTTTGCCAAGATGATGAAAAAATCAATCAAAAAAGAAAACGACAAGATGGATAACAGACGTTGGAATACTCTACAAATATTTAATACAACTCTACCAATAAATTTGTTTTTACTAGCTTATATTATAATAAATGATTTTGTGGTGAGACACTGAATAGTGCTTGAGTTTGCGCATGTCTGAATTTGTTTTTACTAGCTTATATTATAATAAATGATTTTGTGGTGAGACACTGAATAGTGCTTTCATTTGCGCATGCCCTAGCTACTCTTGTTTGCGCATGTCTGAAATTTTATATATAATACGTTTAAACGCTGCAAAACGTATCAAACCCAAAACTGTAGTGCAATAAAAGAAGAAAGTATGGATAGTGATAACGAGTCTTTCGATTTTGCGGTTTTGTTAGAAAACCAAGAGGTTAATAGAATCGATGACGATAGTGGAAGTGAAGTGGATTCTGTTATCAGTTCCTGTACTTCGGAACAGGAACATGATACAGGTTCCACTATTGATTTCAAATCGTTTCATATTGAAACAGTGGATAGTCAGAAATGGCTAAATTATAGTTTTGGAAAACCGCTTTGCGTGTTACAGTACTACTATTCCATGACTGATCAACGACTATGTACTTGTTGCTTTTTTGATGTGACCAGCGGGCTCAATTTAAACGTGGAATCTCAACATGTCAGCGAGCATTTCACCGGACCTGCTGCAAATTTACCAGACTCATGTTTTAAATGTACAATTTGTGAAAGAGAACTATTTATATATTGTATAGTTGATTATTGTTCTTTGTGCAACAACAAACATTTCAACATCAATGCGCCATAAATTTGTTTTAATTCAATTGTATCTTTTTGTATTGTTCAAAAAATTTTATATTTTTGAAATTTAGTAACACGTCCAGTACTGTGGATTTTATTTCACTACAATTTTAATATTAATGCAACTTTATATTCAATTTATTTTAATATCTATTCAATTGTGTCTTTTTATATTTTTCAACATAAACATGTATGACATTAGTCACATATCCAGTACTGTGGATTTTATTTCACTACACTTTTGGGTTTGATCGAATAAAATACTATATTTCATATATCATCTTTAATTTCCAATCCGGTCCTGTGCTTTCATAACTGTTTTACTTTCAAGAATTACGATCCGATGCCTGACACGGTAAAAAAGAAGAAACTCGTTTCACGCTTACAAAAGAAATGGATATCCGGTCTTGCTAAATATACTTTAATGTACGAGGATAAATTAGTTATACTTTATTTTATCTCGTGAATTAACAAAAATTGTATGAGATTAATTGCTTCAGCTGGGTGTATAGGTAAAAATAAGTCATAATTAGTTATAATATGATAGTTTATTTTATCATATAGATGAAATGCAAAATATATAATTTAAATGTTTAACAATTTATTAATTTAACAATTTTTGAGTTTAGCGTCCAATTTTTCTAATAGAATTTTGGCTGTCAAATATTTTTTTTGTGTTTTTCTCTCTTCAACTTTCAATTTATTTTCTCAAATATACTTTCACTGGGCGTATAGGGAAAAATAAGTCATAATTGGTTATAATATGATAGTTTATTTTATCATATAGATGAAATGCAAAATATATAATTTAAATGTTTAACAATTTATTAATTTAACAATTTTTGAGTTTAGCGTCCAATTTTTCTAATAGAATTTTGGCTGTCAAATATTTTTCTTGTGTTTTTCTCTCTTCAACTTTCAATTTATTTTCTCACTGGGTGTATAGGGAAAAATAAGTCATAATTAGTTATAATATGATAGTTTATTTTATCATATAGATGAAATGCAAAATATATAATTTAAATGTTTAACAATTTATTAATTTAACAATTTTTGAGTTTAGCGTCCAATTTTTCTAATAGAATTTTGGCTGTCAAATATTTTTCTTGTGTTTTTCTCTCTTCAACTTTCAATTTATTCGATTCGATTAATGTTTTCACTATACTTCTTTATCACTATAACTCACTAAAAATTTAAACAATTGATTCAATTTTGATTCGATTATTGTTTTTAATATATCACTATCCTCACTACAGATTTAAACAGTTGAGCGATTCTGCAATTTTTAGATTAACATCTAATTTTTCTAATAGAATTTTGGCTGTCAAATATTTTTTCTCGTATTTCTCCATTTTTAACTTTAAATTTTGTCGCTGCGCGTAACCTTCACTTAAAAATGTTTTATTCGATTCTATTAACATGTTCACATTTTCACTATACTTATTGATCATTGTTTCCAATTTTACTTGATCTACGCCATCTTCGGTAACTCCTACAACACTATTGAAATCATCCTGTTGAAAAAGTTGCTCTACATCGAACTCGTTTTCTACAATCCCATCCATAGATATGTCGTCATAATTACAATTTCGTAATGTTTGTGTTTCACCTTCTATTATTATTACGTCGTTTGAATTATTTGATGAACAATCATCATTTTTTGTGGCTGACAATATTTGGTAATTGGTTCCTGAAGCTTCCTTTTTGATCACCATTGGTATACTTTTTTACTCATCTTTTCGAATCTTGTTTGCTTTTTTGTTCTCCTAAACTCACTAATTATATTTACAATTTTTTGTTGTTTTTGCATTTCATCTATGCGATAAAATAAACTATACTTTGAGCGCGATATTTTCCTCTTATATACCGCAAGGCCCGAGAGTTAGGAGTAGGAGAATTACTTAAGAAGATTTGAACAAGTTTTAATAGTAAACCAATTAATTCTCAGAGCTGTACATCTTCCCATAAATTTCTGCTTTTAAAATTATATGCGGGTCTAGTCGACGATACTTGTTGTAATTTATTCTTCAATTAGTTTTAAAGGATGCGTGTTTGCACGACTTTTTAATATGTTAACTTGTAGCGTTTCTCGATTTATGGATTTTTTTGTTTCATAATTATATATCTCGCTGAATTTACGATATGCGGGTAATCAAAAATTTACTTTAATCATGTATTAGTTTCCCAGGACAGGTCTTTGAACCACTTTTTAATATGTTCGCTTGAAACGTTTCTCGATTTATGGATTTTTTTGTTTCATAGTTATATATCTCGCTGAATTTACGATATGCGGGTAATCAAGAATTTACTTTAATCATGTATGGGTTTTTCTGTTTCATCATTTTCGCAGTTCTACGTGTCTATAAATTTATGTTATTACATATGCGGGTACTATTAATGGATATCTCATTTACAATATTCTCAATACATGTAAGACGGTAGAAAATGAATTTGCGTGTTTTCAAACCATATGCTGTTCTACTTGAAGAAACTTGATTAATAGACTACGCATGCAATACCTCATAAAGAATGTTGTTTTGTATAATAACTATGAATACAACGTATGAAATTCACTGCTTTTTATTTTAAGATAACATTATTTTTCTTCCTTGAATTCTTCATTCTTCAAGCGAAGTTCTTCAGGAAGTAAGTGATTGTATTCTAACATACAATGCAAATTAATCCTTTTATAAAATTTTTGCAAGCGTCAGCTCCTTTTCTATACACTTTCGCCTGCTGCATACAATCTTCTGCTATGTATATTCTTCCCAACCATATATCTGCTCCCGATCAATCATTTGTCGACGTTTGTTAAAATCATATACTAAAGTTTGCACAGCTTCTTTCAATTCTTCCATTTCTACTTAAATTAATAATAATTCACTCACTACTCTTCACTACTTATAGTGTAATTGACTACTGCTCTGTATACCCCCTCCTGTTAAATGTAGTTACTTTCGGTGCACCCTGTATAATTTTTATTTTCCGTGTTCCACATGCATCACTGATTTCTACGAAACCCTGAGTCATTTCCTAGAGGTCAACTGCGGCCATTAGCCCTGCTCAAAATCCCCTTAACTGCTTCCCCATGCACAGTCATTTCCTAGAGGTCAACTGCTGTCAGGCTGCTCAAAATCGCCTTACACGGTTCCCCCTTTTCTATCTACTTATATATATAGGAAATAAAATAACGCCGCTTCAATCCACGTACCCCAGCGTGTAATTATCGGTCTAGGAGGGAGAAGTACATCGAGCAGTCTTTCTCTATAATTTTGTACCCTTAAAGGAGCTTTAATAAATACTTTATTCATGTTAATAACATTAAGTCAATAACAAGAAGAAATTGATTCCGAATTTCTTCAGCCAGTCTGATTATCCCGTGCGCCCAGACAAGTGCAATGCATTAAATTAGGATAAAACACCTTTAAATGATTTGTAGATTTTAACATGTAGGTACGGTGCGGCGTCGTTTAACATTAATATAATTTTAGCAAATGGTACCGCAATCAGCAAAAATATATTAGTTAAACCCTCTTGTATAAATCTACTAATTTTAACATTATTTGTTTTGTCTAATTCTTTAACAGCAACTAAAAATGGTACACTTGCTTGCAACATTTTCAAACAAACCAATTAATAAATTAGCAATGTATCGACCGCACACATCTGTTGTTGTACAATGTATAGGAAATTATTTTGTATACAAGCGTTAATTTGTTAAATATTATCATGATAACACTGATTCAAAGTGTTTTTTCTCATCGTACTTTCGTCAGGAACTTGTTTTTTACAACACTTTTCGATAAAGATGATTACCTAAAGTATACAGGATGATCAACTTTTGTGACAAAGTCCGTTATATCTGTTATTATAGGAAATACCAAAAAAAGTTATGTACAAAAATAGGAGGCAGCTATAAGCTTCATATTTTAAAATTAGTTGAAAGTATACAGGGTAGGTGAATTGGTAGGAGAGGGGTTGATTGATACAACAATATTTAATCCATGCTATTATCCATCACTGCCCGACTAAAAAAGGGTTCCACCAATAATAATAGAAATGAAATACACAAAAATGTGAAACGTCAAAAAAATCATATATAAAAGATTGGATATATTAACATTTATTTAGTATTAGTCGATATGCAGGCTCCAACGTTTATAATATTGCAAGCTATTATTGGTAACTACCTTTTAATACAGCATCCATATAATATTAGAGAAGTGTTTGTATGTTTTGATAGTAATGGTACAAAAAATGATAGTTGGCCTGAAAAATGGACACGAATGGAATCGTATACACCAAATAATGCAGTAACCCTAAAAGCTGAAATACCTACCAATAGTACAACATATAAAGTGCGTATTTTCAAAGGTAATGGAAACTACCAAGAATCCGAATGGTTGCAGTTGTATGCAGTTCACCAGGTCGCAAGCACACACATAAATACGCATACTTATATATTATATTATATAGCTACATGTTCTACTATTGTGACTGGTACAATATTTTATAAAATTGTCCTTCGTTTGTTGAAATAAAAGAAATAAGTATATAAATAAAATTTATTATTTGTTAAACATCTAAAAAATCAAAATCTGTAGAATCTAAGTATTCTTCTATATTCACATCACTGAAAAAATTCTCCACTGCTTCTTCTTCTTCTAATGCTTGGAGAAGATCATCTAATGTGCCTGAATTGGAGGATGGATTTAGGAGAAAATGCCCCCATGCTAGAGTATTTGTGTCATGTGGTATTACATACCTCTTATCATCATTTGAAGAAAGAGCCACCTTGTTTTTTAATTCTGTGTGGATAATATGCATATTGGAAAGAAAAACATACATTTTTCTATATACAATACCGCCAGTTTCAACGATTTGTTTATAGTCATTAAGATGGAGTTGAGTTTCAATTATATGTTTAGAAATACCTTTAGCCTTCTTTAAAATATCAGACTTGTTGTATCGTTCCGATAATTTAACACAATATGCTTTAGCACCAGTTCCATAGAAAGACTCAACAACTACACCAGCAAACTCGTCTTTCATTTTACCGACAATAGATATTGTTTTAGGAATGTCATGGATATTATTTGTCTGATAATTGGATGTATCGAAATATTCAATATTTTCCTTCATGTCTTTGTAGAAATCTTCAGTAAATACTTCCAACACTAATGAATCAGTATCCGTATAACACAACTTAACAGAATCACCATACTGTTGTTTAACATAATCATAATAAAACTCATATATTATAGTCTTTGAAATATCCAAAACTGAAAATCCTACATATAACGGTTTATCATACACTACTTTAATTTTATTCAGTTGAACCGCCACCAAATTATCGTTAAACACAGAACAAGATTTGAATTCAGGTTTCGCAATTAAAGTTTTCGCTCCCAGGGATCCTCTGGTGTTTTCCCAATGACTTGATATAATTATACGTTTTCTTTTTTCAACATTTTCCATCGTTTTTCCAAAGATTGCATTGATTAAAAGTTTAAACAAATCTTTTTCAAAGGCATTTGTAGCTTTGTTGCGTAGTCTGGTGTTAAGTTTAATGTATGTCTTTAGCCACGCAGACTGTGAAAACTCGATAACTCTGTGAATCTTTTTCAATTTTAAACCATTTTTCAAACACTGTTTAAGGTTACGATAGTGTATTATGTATTTGGTTTTATCGTTCAAGTTCGGTATCAGCTTTGAATATTTGGATTTTGGAGGGATGATACTTTCCGGGCAGAAAGGAAGATCGTTATGTGCATCATGCAGGCTGGTAGGATACTCCAAGTCCACTTCCAAAACATATCCTTTAGGCGAATCATCTTCAATAGTATCGACATCGAATAATTCAATTTCAGATTCAGTTAACCACCTAAAGTCACCAAATGGTAGATATTCCTTCATTGCAGCCCCGTAAAGGTTTGTAGCATCTAAAAACATTATGTAGCTCTCTGGTTTGTTCACATCAAAGGTGTCCAAGTATCTATTGTTTGCTACAGCTTTCCTCTTGCTGCATTGAGCTACTCCGCCTCGAATTCCTTTTTTGAAGAAGTGAAGCATATCCACATCGGTTAAAAGTTGTAGTTCAATCTGAGTACATCTCAACATGGCATCCCAACTCAGGGAAGGAGCGGTAAGGTAGTGAGCTGGATCCAACTTATATTCCTTAAGACAAACTTTGCGAAAATTCTCAAAGACGTCGGCAAGAAGCAACACATCAGTTTTTAAATATAACTTTGCATAATCACTAATAGTTGTGCAGTTGAAAGTATTCCATACTAGTTGAGCTCGTGCATATTCCTCATCAGAGATATCAACACCTTTTAAGGTATCAAAAAAATGTTCCTTATATGGTAATTGTCGCTCGCGTAGTTTATCAAAAGATGTCACATATGAATACGGAAACACGCCTTTTTGTCTCATTAAATTAAAATGTTTTGGGAAAAACTTTCGTACCTCATTACACTGTTCAGGATTCAACGTAGAAGCCAGTTTTTCTAATGAACTAGCTAGAAAACTAAAGGAATCAACAAATTTTAATGTCATATACACATCTCGTATCTTGGGACCACTAAACTTTTCCACCAAAATAGATTTTGAGAAGCATATATACTTCTCCTTTGTTTGGGGTAAGGCACTGATTTTTTCACCTTTGGTGGTCAGTTCTTTGATAAACAAATGACAATCATAATTTTTTAAATTATGTAGAAAGACTGGAATATATTTCGGAAGTTTATAATTTAAATTGCAAGAGTTATGGGCTGCATTATTAAATTTTCCGGTAACATGGCAATGATCCATAACCTTTTTATCAAAAACATCAAATGGTCTTTCACAAATATGACAAACGGTAGCAGTGTCATATCTATCTTGTTCCTCAGGTGTTAATGATCGCATCGGTATAACATGTTTAAGATGGTTATTGTACAAATCTTGATCTATTGAATCCAATTTTTGTATGAAGACTTGGGCTGCATCGGCACCTTCATAAATTTCAAATTTGGATAAACTATCGTCATATGTACACTTTACATAAAAAGCAAACGAGTAAGGCTCATGTTCACACACTTTAACTGTGAAGGATTCACCAGCATGGGGTTCAGTATGATCTATCGGTTTTAATAAACTTTCAAAGTCCGCGTATATAACGAATGGAACTTGCAGCTGTTTTTCAAAGTTGATGAATTTTAATGTATTTTCTGGTAACCACTCCCCACACTTGTTTATTTTAATTTCAGAAGTTGGTAGCTTAGTGTATATGTGAGTACAATCATTTTCTTGGTGGTGTTGTAATTTGGATTCTGTTGAAAAACTTTGTAGACATCCATCACAAAAGAAAGTTCTCTCTTTGTGCGTTGTCTTTTGACTTCTCAATAATTTAGATAAATCCCCGATGAGAGTATAATGAGTGTTTCCATCTCTATCAGTTATCAATAAGAGATTAATATGGGTCGGTTTCCGCTCTGACGTAAAATGAAGGGGGCCAACAACTTCATATTTTTTTTTTCCATCTTTAAATTCTGATTCCAACCCATAAACATTCACAGATATATTATTCAATTTCTCGAATTTTATAATGTCTTTCAGGGTTACCGGAAACTCTACTCCTGTGAAATCTAGCAAGGTATCAAAATGGGGGTAAGATTCTGGCTTCGTGGGATCTCCTTGGGGTTGAAATATTGCTGCATTCACACACCAAGCGAAACATGCATTATCATTATTCCGGATATTTAAAACAGTCTGTTTTCTAATTATCGCCCTTGGCAACTTGACATAAGAAGAAGCGGAAATTGCATTAAACCGGTTTATGTTCACATCTAAAAACATTATTTCTTGAAGTGCCCACCCACTATCTTTTTCTTGAAACTCTGAAGCCTGGTTCATAATTTCATCTTTAAATTCTTCATATACATGTTTCAAATCGGTTGATGTAGTCACAACTTTGTTGGCTGTATTCATAGACTTTATATCTGAAATCTCCTTCTCTGGTATTATGTATATACTGAATATTTCAAAATTTATTTTTAATGAATAATGTTGCTGAAGGTATTCTTGAATTTTATTTAATACTTTTGGTTGAACCTCATTGAGAAAATCCATATAATTTGTCTTTTTATCTGGAATGGAAAACCGATAGGAAGCTATTCTGGTTTTGAATGCGTGATGTAACTTGGTAACACCGGGTTCCAACACTTCCATACCCATAGGTCTAAGTCTTTTTTTAGGAATAAAAGATGGACCATCACAACTCTTACGTTGATGATTTTTGAGGTTATCGAACCTTGAAAATTGTTTTCCACAACTGTCACAAGTAGTTGAACGTTGACCACAACATAACTGATGTCGACGAAGATTGTAAGCTCTAGAAAATCGCTTACCGCACTTGATACAATGCATGATGAAACTAAACAGAATCAATTCTGTAATTACATTTATATACAAGAAAACGCATGCGCAATAGGTCTGAAGGTGAATTGAAAGTCATTATATTATTTTATTCTTTCATTATAAAGTTTTCATATAAAAAAAATACATTCGATAGCGCACAAATACAATTAATATTACTATGGTAAAAACATTTCGGTTCAGATGAAATAACTGGAGGGTGTTCTTCAAATTCGTAAACTGGAGCCAATGAATATTTTTTGACGTAGTCAGCCTTCTCTTTTCCTTTAACGTAAACCACGTCAGCATCATTGGTTAAATTAGCAACTATATTACCAAACAAATGTATTGGTGTGAAACCAACATTCCAGTCAATAGAGTGATGCTTTTTCATGAGCCAAACAGCCTGTCTGTGCAAATCGGGGGACAGCATTCGTAAAGGAAATGGTGGTTTAAACACATAATGACAAACCTGATTTCCGTTGTATGCCGCAAATTCCTTCACTATAAATTTATTGTTTTCAATCCTAAAACCCTGAACATCCATCACTAATCTCATATTTGTAGATTTTTAAAGTGTTCAACTAGTTGCTTTTTCTTTTTATACCACTCAATATCAGATTTGAGTTTAGCCAAGTTAATAATATACTGCTCGAGTCGTTGACGAAATCCCATAGTGTACTGAAAGAAACTTCATGCTGCTGCAGACTTTTAACACATAAACGCATGCGCATTACACTTGTCTAACAATTTTTGTCATGGGATTGTAATAAAATTCTTTTTCTTGTATAATCAAACAATATGCTGATACATCATTACCCACATTTTTACTGGTTTCAAATTCTATTCGAAGAACAATAGAACCACTCTGTAAAACCTCCTTTTGACGAGAACAGTCGATGTGGGCGATGGGGGCTTTGGTTTTAAATTCTTCTGGATTAAATATAGGTTGATTAGTTTGGATGTGGTAATAACTTTCTTGAAAATTGGCAAACATCTCATACAAAGTGGCAAAACGATTACTATCAAAATCTAGATGTAAATCATGATAAGGATAACGCTCAGAATTCAAAAACACACGTAAATTAGTCAAGTTACAGTGATCAAATTTACTCATATCTTTCAAAAGTTTGCCCTTTCTACCCTTTTGGAATGCTACCACAATATGTCGGGGTGTTTCAATTTTAGTCGTCGTTTTGACGGGCCAGGTGTGACGAGTAGTATCTGTAAGAGCAGGATATTCAATCAATTCCCAGCTCCTAAATTTAATTGGTAGATCAATATTGCTATGAATAATTTTATTTAGTCTCAGCTGTTCTTTAATGCTTGGAGTTATGTGAGGTACATTCCAATAAACTTTCAATAGCTCAATTTTTGGTTTCTCAGACTCATCAGAAGCAACTACAACATCGATGTCGTCTTTGTCTCGAATTATAATCAACTCTTGTCTCATATTAATTATAATTTTCTTGAAATCCTCAAAAAAACCCATGAGTAGTTTTAAAGGAATACATATATTAAAATTTCCCTTGGAATCTGTTAGAATTTTTCCATTGTTTGGATACCACCCCCCATTATTCATCAGCTTACTCTCATTTTCGTTTAAAGATAGATAATTTTTTATTGTCGTAGCTATACCAACTTGTCGGACAGCGTCAATAATTACACCATTCAACTCATACCTGATTTCTCTAAATAAAAACGCAATAGCGTTATTAATAAAGTTAAATTTTGTTGGAACAGTATTTTTATCAGTCAGTAATTTCCCTTCTATGTACAGAACTGAATTACTGGGGAGAGTATGAGCTTCTAGATCTTGAATTGGAATTCTTATTTCATCATTATAGTTGAGGTTAGCAGAAGAATACGGTTGGTATGTATGGAATTGATAGTCTTCAATGGTAGTGTCGCTAAAAGGTTCGCCCGTAACATGTAAAACTTCCATTATACCAACACTTTGAAACCCAAAGACTGCAAAAATTTCCGATTTGTAGACGTTAACAATGCTGTGGTTTTCCCTCTACTGATAGTTTTGTGAATAAATGTGCTTTTATATGGGTGTATACGATTAAACTGCCAAACCATTTCAATTAGTTTTTCGAAGATGTAAGCGAACAGTAATAGTTTCTTTTTGAAAATCAATTAAATCACCGCTTTGATCGAGAGCCCTAACAGTAATGTTGTTTATGGTTTTAATGCTTACAGGGTAATAGAGTATGGTTAAAGGTTGCTCCACTATTTTATACCCACTGGGAACTTGGGGGAAAAACTGATGTATAATGTGGACTGGTTCTCCATTCAAAAATGATCCGACTGCAATGTTGCAGTCAATACATATAGTATTAACTTTTAAAATATTTATCATTTTTGTTGAGGTATTTACCTTATTCGGTTCAAGAAAGACTTTTGAGAAACCCAACAGATCCCCTATTGAATTATCAACTGTAAAATTTATAGTTTCAGTGCTTTTCATTGATACAGACCCTGTTCGACTATCTGGCACAATGCGGGTTGTAGTACCCGCTATATTAAACATTTCTTTTTCAATTAATTTTATAATATCATCCAGTTCATAGGAGCCTATAGGGATGATATAGTTGTATTGACTTTTCTGACCCCACACTAATACGTTATTGGTTTGAGTTATGTTTGGAATACTATTGAATGTATCAAAATTAGCTAATCCTATCTCATACTCGGAATTTTCATCTAAGTAAATGGGTGGGTTAAAGTCACCACTTAGAATTGATGACTCCCCACTTAACGTAAAAGTATACGACATCTTGGACAGTTGGTTATGGAATGAGTTGCCTACTCAGTTATACTGACTATATAAAAATCTAAGACAATACTGTCCACATTGGTAACCTAATCTTTGTACTGTTTCGTAATTGAAGTGGATGTCTACTTTTCCATTACTTGTAAAATACTTTACGACTTCTATTGGTGGTGGTAAATTACCATAACTATCAAAATATGTAACATTTTTACTCTTCTTTGTATAAGCTGTCCAGTGCGTTCCAACACCTTGCAGTGTGTCCAAGTTGATAATACCAGACTCGTATTTGTTAATTTTTGTAGGTAAGGAGTTACGCATGTAAATGCCACGAAAATAAGGAATTTGCAATAACGTTATATATTTTTCAAGTTCAAAGTCTGTCATTATGTGCTGAGGTAATTTTATCGGGAGTTTCTTGAATATGGTTTTAAATAAAAACCCCGCCCCTTTTTACATATTTTTTGTTTTTTTTGCCTCATTCCATATCCTTTATATGGTCTTAAATATAACCCTTTACCGCCTTTAGCAGCTTGCTCCATTTCAAGATTATGTCGTTGCTGCTCGGCTAATTGGTCTCTATTAGCTTTAGCATCGTTCACGGCTTTTGCGATACCAGCAGCACCGCCACCGGCAGCAGCTAAAGCCCCAATCAGAGGGATTAAAAATGGTAAAAATCCTCCAATTTTTGGTGGTTTAATAACACGCTTCTTAGTTTTACGTTTTCGTCTTAGACCCATTCCAAGTTTGCGTTTTCCTTTCATAACTGTTGTTGTCAGCCAGGCAGCTACTTTTTCACCTAATTTGGCCTCCTTGGATTTGACACGATCCCAAGCTCTGTTCTCTAAAATTTTATCAGCCACGTGGCGTTCACTTTGATCGTTGCTCTGAGAATATGCTATATCGTGTTGTAGCGCTGCTTCGTCCAAAGGATTTATTGGTTTATCCCCTCGAGCTAATCTCTTTGCTAGCTTCGTTCCAGGACCTAAATACCGATACCCCCCAGGGGCGTGTAGTTCAAAGGGGAGCTTATTTATTAATGTATTAACAAGTCCTCTACCTCTAGTCCTACGACGTTCAAGTGGCACCGCTTTATTTTTCATACTAACACCTATATATGAGTGTTTCTCTTTATATACTAACAGTCTTCAACATGAAGCTTGTAAAACAACAAGTTTCCTTACCAGTTAAAAACTATGACATTACAAATAATGAAAATAATCACGGTGTATTATTTGGAGGTAATTCTAAACGAACACTTATAGTAGGGCCTAGTGGAAGTGGTAAAACCAACGTAATGTTATCCTTGTTGGAACATCCTAATGGTATGAAATATGAAAATGTTTATTTATATTCGAAATCACTGCAGCAACCAAAATATCAATATCTGCGATTATTACTACAACCCATACGAGAGATCGGTTACCAAGAATTTAGTAAAAGTGAAGATTTTCCGCTCCCCGAAAATATTAAACATAATTCCATAGTTATATTTGACGATGTGGCGTCTTGTGACCAAAATATCATCAAAAATTATTTTTGTTTTGGTCGACATAAAGAGACCGATTGTTTTTATTTATGTCAAACATATTCAGCGATTCCAAAACAACTAATTCGGGATAATGCTAATCTGTTAATTGTATTCCCCCAAGATGTTACTAATCTGAAACATATTTTTGACGACAATGCAAATATCGACATGAGTTTTCAACAATTTAAAGACATGGGATCGTTTTGTTGGAAAGATAAGTTTGGATTTTTAGTTATTGATAAGGACTGTGCATTATCCTCTGGAAAATATCGAAAAGGGTTTGATGTATATATAAGACCTTAAAAATGTGAAATCTATTAGTCACAATGAATGAACGATTAGGGAAACAGCTCATAAAATCACGTCAAGATATTAAAAAGAAATATAAACTTCTCAAACAGCAGAGGCATGAGTCTCAAAGTAAATTGGAAAAATCATACCAGCCTCTCAAAGAATTTGTTTCAACTTTGGGGAAACCTATTAAACAAGAAATATCACCGACAAAAGGTAACATTACTATTAAAAAATCACCCACAACTCGTTACGATCAACTAGCATTTTTTGAGCCCGATAACGATCCAGATTTTCACAGTACTTTCCAGGACAACACGAGATTTTTAACAGATGAAACAACTTATGAATCTCGAAATGATTCGGGAGATATTCCAGATAGAACCAGACAAGACCAATTTATCGATGACAGCATAAGTGATTTTTATCGTACAATCACCGACCCAAACGTTTTGAGAGAGTATTTTGAACAGTTTGACACACCTCTTCCTAGAGAATTTATCGAGGGGATGATACGAGATACGGAAGGGGTATATGATCATATTTTGGGCGTTTTTCATAATCCCAACGAAGAAAAGTTTTACATTGGTGATTCTGAACTTGACTTTAAGGGTAAAAATATTATCGTAAAACATATAACATATTTGGGTACACCTGGGTTGTACGAGTTGCTTTTTAAAAAAAACCCAATTGTATATACTAAACGAGATGTGGATAATTATGTAGATATTATTAAACGAACAAATGCTATTCGTCGAGAACATAACCCCGATTTACCCATCAGAACATTCCCCAATGATATTAAAGATAAATATACATTCATCATTAAGCCTGAACTAAAACCAAATCCGATTAGACCGAGGGCTGGTACGGCCCCTCGGTCTCTATTAACTGGTGTACTGACACGTAAAATGTCAAAACTTGGGGGGAAGTTGACTATGATGGATTACAATAACAAACCCATTGATTATAAATATTTTGATGATTTTAATGAAATAGTTGATAGGTTACGATTACTTGTAGCTTCTCAAGCAGCAGGGAATACAGGTCATCGCAATGAAATTATATCCATTATTGAAGAATTACGGGAGGGTGGTATAATCGAATAAATACTTTGATTACTTTATAAATTGTTTAGTCGTGAACATGCCGTTAAATCATTTCAACCAACATTACCTCTCCACCTCAGAATGTGTAGACGTTCCTTCTACCGCTGAACCGATACTTAAAACACCCTTTTACATTTGCACACCAAAAGAATATTTTAGTACATGCATCATTCGATTAATAGGGGTAAAAAAGACAAAAAATCCCTTGTATGTTTTAGAGAATGGAGGGACTGCTTTCGTTTTTCCTGTTGAAGGTTCTATCGAAAGCTGTAAGCACTACTCGAGTGACGGTGATGTTTTGATAAATGGCAAGGTTTATAAATATCATGAGTTATCCACCATGAAAATAAAAAAGGGCGATAAAATTGAATTTAAAGTAGGTTCTGTAAATAATATGTGTGCTGATTTTACCCTACTTTGCCCGTTGCAACAGTTGAATAAATAGCACCCCCTTGATAAAAATGGCCCATTCAATCTTAATATGCCGATTAACAGGTTCAATCAACACTTCCTTCGCAGTCAAGCGTTAAAACCCTCTGACGAAATTGTAGCAGCACCACTGCTCAGTGATAATTTTTATATTGGGGATCCCTATAAATTCCATACCAAAATTTTTTTCAAAATCAATGGTAGTCAAGGAACAGACAAGTTTTTTTACGTCTTAGACTGTAATACAAGCACTTTTACGATACCAGTATCAGGAAAAGTTGAACATTTTAAATGCACTTTTGATGGACTATATATTCGCTATAACAAAAAAATATCTGACCAATCCGGTATAGTTGATAAATCTGTTAAAAAAGGCGATACTTTACAGTTTGCGTTAAACCCTAGTTATAAACAATTTTACGTTGAATTTGTAATTCAGTGTGCTCTACAAAAATATGAGTAATGTGAAGCGAGATGTAGTTAATGAATTGCATAGTCCGGCTCGTAAAAATTACAAGAGACGACATGTGATTGTCAAAGGTTTGCATGATCTTCTTCAGGCTGATTTGGCGATTCTGAATAATTATAAAAGCGTTAACAAAGGTTTTGGATATATACTTGTAATAATCAATACTTTTAGTAAATTCGTTTGGGCTGAACCTGTAAAGCGAAAAAATGCCAAGGACATTACAGAGGCTATGCAAAAAGTACTCTCCCAAATGAGCCCGCCTAAAAATTTACAGACCGATATGGGTAAAGAATTTTATAACAAAGAGTTCCAACAGCTGATGCAACAGTATGGAATAAATCATTACAGCACATTTTCAAACCTTAAAGCTAGCATTGTAGAAAGAGTTATTCGAACACTCAAAACTTTATTGTGGAAAGAATTTAGTGTGCAAGGGTCATATAAATGGTTGGAATTGCTACCAAAAATTGTTAAGAAATACAATAATACCAGGCATTCAACAACGGGTGCTATTCCCAGTAAGGTTAATGAGACAAACGCCAAATATATTATTGCTTTCAACCACATGAAAACAGTCGACCCCCGCAAACCTAGATTTAAAAAAGGTGATTTTGTACGCATAAGTAAATATCGTGAATCATTTTCCAAAGGTTATACACCCAACTGGTCAACCGAAATTTTCACAATCTATAAAGTCAAGCTGACCAATCCAGCCACATATATTTTACAAGACGAGAGTAATCAACCGATTCAAGGAGCTTTTTACACTGAGGAACTTTTAAAAGTGAAACACCCCGACGTTTATCTCGTTGAAAAAGTATTGAGAAAAAAAGGAAATAAGGTTTTGGTGAAATGGCTGGGATTAGATAACTCGCACAACTCTTGGATTAATAAAAATAATGTATTGTAAACTAACTTTTTAAATAAAACATAATAATTACTGCATATCTTTTATTATAAACTTTACATCTATGTATTACATGTAAAATAGGATTGATAAATTTGGCGGCTTGTTGAATTCGTTGCTTGAAGCGTAACTGATCGAGATATCTAGCTTGCCAATCGTTTTTTCTTGCCGCATGATATGCATATCGCCAGACATATAGAACATGTATTTTGTTAAAGTTTTCGTTAAAGCTGACTTTTTTCATCTTGTAGTAATTCAGGAAATCTGTAAATTACTTCAAGACCTAGGTTGTATGTAATTGGATTGATTTTTTTGATTGGTTGTAGAACTTCTAGTGCTGTTTTCGGAGCATCTTGTGATTTAGTAACAGCCAGTTGTAAAATTTTCATAGTTCCTAAAAACTGCTGGTTTTTTAATGTTTCAAAGGTGTTCTTTATTAGTGGTAATATCTTCCACAGCTCGGATATACTTGCATACCCCAAACAAATACTAGCGTGTCCAGTTAAAATTTTTAGCACTTTATTCTTCTCAAACTTTTGAAATTGAAGCCAAAAATAGCCCGCATCTATAGGGTCTAGGGTTTCCGCTGCAGTGAAAAAATTGTCAATCAAATCCTTGAAACATATTAATTCCTCCCATTCCTTTTCGTAAAAAACTATATAATTATTCCTGTTCCCTGAAATTATTACACAAGGAGTGCACTCTGCTGATAAACACACTGTAACAAACTTTGACTTTGACTGATTCAAGTCAAATCGACGCTCCCCCAAAAACACTTCCTTTTGAACCATATTTGAAGACATTTCCCCCACAACTAACATGACAAAACTATGCTCGGAATGGTTTCTTCATGACTTTTTATAGATATGTGAAAGTGGTGGGAGAAATTATGCTAGTATTGGAATGGATGGGGAAATCTATAAATAGTTATAGCAAAACGAATTTGACTCACACCATCAATATGTGTTTAGAAGATTTCTCCGATTTATTATCATTGTATGACTACCGCTTGCAATCATTCAAAAATTGGGGTGGTAAAGTTTCTCCTATAGATTTGGCGTTAGCGGGTTTTTTTTATGTTGGTTATAGTGACATAACTCGTTGTTTTAATTGTCATGTGGAAATTCATGAGTGGTTATCCGAAGATTGCGTTCATGAAGAACATTTAAAATTTAGCCCAGACTGTAAGTTTGCCAAGATGATGAAAAAATCAATCAAAAAAGAAAACGACAAGATGGATAACAGACGTTGGAATACTCTACAAATATTTAATACAACTCTACCAATAAATTTGTTTTTACTAGCTTATATTATAATAAATGATTTTGTGGTGAGACACTGAATAGTGCTTGAGTTTGCGCATGTCTGAATTTGTTTTTACTAGCTTATATTATAATAAATGATTTTGTGGTGAGACACTGAATAGTGCTTTCATTTGCGCATGCCCTAGCTACTCTTGTTTGCGCATGTCTGAAATTTTATATATAATACGTTTAAACGCTGCAAAACGTATCAAACCCAAAACTGTAGTGCAATAAAAGAAGAAAGTATGGATAGTGATAACGAGTCTTTCGATTTTGCGGTTTTGTTAGAAAACCAAGAGGTTAATAGAATCGATGACGATAGTGGAAGTGAAGTGGATTCTGTTATCAGTTCCTGTACTTCGGAACAGGAACATGATACAGGTTCCACTATTGATTTCAAATCGTTTCATATTGAAACAGTGGATAGTCAGAAATGGCTAAATTATAGTTTTGGAAAACCGCTTTGCGTGTTACAGTACTACTATTCCATGACTGATCAACGACTATGTACTTGTTGCTTTTTTGATGTGACCAGCGGGCTCAATTTAAACGTGGAATCTCAACATGTCAGCGAGCATTTCACCGGACCTGCTGCAAATTTACCAGACTCATGTTTTAAATGTACAATTTGTGAAAGAGAACTATTTATATATTGTATAGTTGATTATTGTTCTTTGTGCAACAACAAACATTTCAACATCAATGCGCCATAAATTTGTTTTAATTCAATTGTATCTTTTTGTATTGTTCAAAAAATTTTATATTTTTGAAATTTAGTAACACGTCCAGTACTGTGGATTTTATTTCACTACAATTTTAATATTAATGCAACTTTATATTCAATTTATTTTAATATCTATTCAATTGTGTCTTTTTATATTTTTCAACATAAACATGTATGACATTAGTCACATATCCAGTACTGTGGATTTTATTTCACTACACTTTTGGGTTTGATCGAATAAAATACTATATTTCATATATCATCTTTAATTTCCAATCCGGTCCTGTGCTTTCATAACTGTTTTACTTTCAAGAATTACGATCCGATGCCTGACACGGTAAAAAAGAAGAAACTCGTTTCACGCTTACAAAAGAAATGGATATCCGGTCTTGCTAAATATACTTTAATGTACGAGGATAAATTAGTTATACTTTATTTTATCTCGTGAATTAACAAAAATTGTATGAGATTAATTGCTTCAGCTGGGTGTATAGGTAAAAATAAGTCATAATTAGTTATAATATGATAGTTTATTTTATCATATAGATGAAATGCAAAATATATAATTTAAATGTTTAACAATTTATTAATTTAACAATTTTTGAGTTTAGCGTCCAATTTTTCTAATAGAATTTTGGCTGTCAAATATTTTTTTTGTGTTTTTCTCTCTTCAACTTTCAATTTATTTTCTCAAATATACTTTCACTGGGCGTATAGGGAAAAATAAGTCATAATTGGTTATAATATGATAGTTTATTTTATCATATAGATGAAATGCAAAATATATAATTTAAATGTTTAACAATTTATTAATTTAACAATTTTTGAGTTTAGCGTCCAATTTTTCTAATAGAATTTTGGCTGTCAAATATTTTTCTTGTGTTTTTCTCTCTTCAACTTTCAATTTATTTTCTCACTGGGTGTATAGGGAAAAATAAGTCATAATTAGTTATAATATGATAGTTTATTTTATCATATAGATGAAATGCAAAATATATAATTTAAATGTTTAACAATTTATTAATTTAACAATTTTTGAGTTTAGCGTCCAATTTTTCTAATAGAATTTTGGCTGTCAAATATTTTTCTTGTGTTTTTCTCTCTTCAACTTTCAATTTATTCGATTCGATTAATGTTTTCACTATACTTCTTTATCACTATAACTCACTAAAAATTTAAACAATTGATTCAATTTTGATTCGATTATTGTTTTTAATATATCACTATCCTCACTACAGATTTAAACAGTTGAGCGATTCTGCAATTTTTAGATTAACATCTAATTTTTCTAATAGAATTTTGGCTGTCAAATATTTTTTCTCGTATTTCTCCATTTTTAACTTTAAATTTTGTCGCTGCGCGTAACCTTCACTTAAAAATGTTTTATTCGATTCTATTAACATGTTCACATTTTCACTATACTTATTGATCATTGTTTCCAATTTTACTTGATCTACGCCATCTTCGGTAACTCCTACAACACTATTGAAATCATCCTGTTGAAAAAGTTGCTCTACATCGAACTCGTTTTCTACAATCCCATCCATAGATATGTCGTCATAATTACAATTTCGTAATGTTTGTGTTTCACCTTCTATTATTATTACGTCGTTTGAATTATTTGATGAACAATCATCATTTTTTGTGGCTGACAATATTTGGTAATTGGTTCCTGAAGCTTCCTTTTTGATCACCATTGGTATACTTTTTTACTCATCTTTTCGAATCTTGTTTGCTTTTTTGTTCTCCTAAACTCACTAATTATATTTACAATTTTTTGTTGTTTTTGCATTTCATCTATGCGATAAAATAAACTATACTTTGAGCGCGATATTTTCCTCTTATATACCGCAAGGCCCGAGAGTTAGGAGTAGGAGAATTACTTAAGAAGATTTGAACAAGTTTTAATAGTAAACCAATTAATTCTCAGAGCTGTACATCTTCCCATAAATTTCTGCTTTTAAAATTATATGCGGGTCTAGTCGACGATACTTGTTGTAATTTATTCTTCAATTAGTTTTAAAGGATGCGTGTTTGCACGACTTTTTAATATGTTAACTTGTAGCGTTTCTCGATTTATGGATTTTTTTGTTTCATAATTATATATCTCGCTGAATTTACGATATGCGGGTAATCAAAAATTTACTTTAATCATGTATTAGTTTCCCAGGACAGGTCTTTGAACCACTTTTTAATATGTTCGCTTGAAACGTTTCTCGATTTATGGATTTTTTTGTTTCATAGTTATATATCTCGCTGAATTTACGATATGCGGGTAATCAAGAATTTACTTTAATCATGTATGGGTTTTTCTGTTTCATCATTTTCGCAGTTCTACGTGTCTATAAATTT
Source organism: Lochmaea crataegi (assembly GCA_947563755.1). NCBI lineage: Eukaryota > Metazoa > Arthropoda > Insecta > Coleoptera > Chrysomelidae > Lochmaea > Lochmaea crataegi. The sequence continues at coordinate 27,435,662 of OX387423.1, read as the reverse complement.
ATGTTATTACATATGCGGGTACTATTAATGGATATCTCATTTACAATATTCTCAATACATGTAAGACGGTAGAAAATGAATTTGCGTGTTTTCAAACCATATGCTGTTCTACTTGAAGAAACTTGATTAATAGACTACGCATGCAATACCTCATAAAGAATGTTGTTTTGTATAATAACTATGAATACAACGTATGAAATTCACTGCTTTTTATTTTAAGATAACATTATTTTTCTTCCTTGAATTCTTCATTCTTCAAGCGAAGTTCTTCAGGAAGTAAGTGATTGTATTCTAACATACAATGCAAATTAATCCTTTTATAAAATTTTTGCAAGCGTCAGCTCCTTTTCTATACACTTTCGCCTGCTGCATACAATCTTCTGCTATGTATATTCTTCCCAACCATATATCTGCTCCCGATCAATCATTTGTCGACGTTTGTTAAAATCATATACTAAAGTTTGCACAGCTTCTTTCAATTCTTCCATTTCTACTTAAATTAATAATAATTCACTCACTACTCTTCACTACTTATAGTGTAATTGACTACTGCTCTGTATACCCCCTCCTGTTAAATGTAGTTACTTTCGGTGCACCCTGTATAATTTTTATTTTCCGTGTTCCACATGCATCACTGATTTCTACGAAACCCTGAGTCATTTCCTAGAGGTCAACTGCGGCCATTAGCCCTGCTCAAAATCCCCTTAACTGCTTCCCCATGCACAGTCATTTCCTAGAGGTCAACTGCTGTCAGGCTGCTCAAAATCGCCTTACACGGTTCCCCCTTTTCTATCTACTTATATATATAGGAAATAAAATAACGCCGCTTCAATCCACGTACCCCAGCGTGTAATTATCGGTCTAGGAGGGAGAAGTACATCGAGCAGTCTTTCTCTATAATTTTGTACCCTTAAAGGAGCTTTAATAAATACTTTATTCATGTTAATAACATTAAGTCAATAACAAGAAGAAATTGATTCCGAATTTCTTCAGCCAGTCTGATTATCCCGTGCGCCCAGACAAGTGCAATGCATTAAATTAGGATAAAACACCTTTAAATGATTTGTAGATTTTAACATGTAGGTACGGTGCGGCGTCGTTTAACATTAATATAATTTTAGCAAATGGTACCGCAATCAGCAAAAATATATTAGTTAAACCCTCTTGTATAAATCTACTAATTTTAACATTATTTGTTTTGTCTAATTCTTTAACAGCAACTAAAAATGGTACACTTGCTTGCAACATTTTCAAACAAACCAATTAATAAATTAGCAATGTATCGACCGCACACATCTGTTGTTGTACAATGTATAGGAAATTATTTTGTATACAAGCGTTAATTTGTTAAATATTATCATGATAACACTGATTCAAAGTGTTTTTTCTCATCGTACTTTCGTCAGGAACTTGTTTTTTACAACACTTTTCGATAAAGATGATTACCTAAAGTATACAGGATGATCAACTTTTGTGACAAAGTCCGTTATATCTGTTATTATAGGAAATACCAAAAAAAGTTATGTACAAAAATAGGAGGCAGCTATAAGCTTCATATTTTAAAATTAGTTGAAAGTATACAGGGTCTTCCATAACACTGTACCGCATCAAACATATGTTTTTTTTAAATGAAACACCATGTCTTTTATTTTAAATTCAAAATCCACTTCACTTTCTCGTTACAAGAATACAACGTTGTTATGTGTTATACAGGGTTTTTAAGAAGTTCAACGTCTTGTAGGTATAATAGAAATAAACCAACACACAAAACACACAAATTGACAATTCAGTTTTAGACCAAATTGTTTTCACACTGTCTTGAATTTTTATTATTTTGAAACAGTCAACAATCTCCTGTCAACGGGGAACTTTTAGCACCCCTCGAATTGAACATTGGACAAACAATATATATATAGGCGGGTAGGGAAAATTTTTTTGGACAAAAAAACAAGACATCGATTTTTACGCACCCCAACATACACTCTCAGACCACATAGCTTTCTCCGAAACGGTCAGACCTGAAATATTGAGACCCCGAAATGGCAAAAAAGTATTTCGGCTGTCAAAAAAAAATACGCCCCCCCCCCACCGTGCCAACCGTTCAGAGTTCTTGGGACCAAGCTTTTTTATTATTTGAGCTATCGAAATGAAACAAAAACTATTCGATTCGTAAAAATCGTCCGAGTCTATAGAATCCAAAAAAAGGGGGATCAACCTGAAAAAATATACGAGTATAGTCAAAAATAAGTGAGACCCGAAATTTTTTTTACAAAAATTTTTTTAATATGCCCTGGTGGAGGGGGGTATCGGACTCTCTTTGTTCCCAAATTACCCCCACTCTCCCCCATTTTTTTGGGGTACAGGACCCGCCAAGATATCAACTCGGAACGAAAATATTCGGGGAATCTTGCTTATTTGGATCTTAGGTGAATGTAATAAAAATTGTTCACTTGCAACAAGAGTCTATTATCAGCGATATCCAGATCGTTGGCAACCGAATAAGAGAGCATTTCAAAATGTAATGGATAGATTCAAACGCAGTGGTTCAGTGCTATATGAGACTAAAGAAAAAACAAAAACAGTTACAACAGAGGAAACCGAATTAAATGTTTTACTGGCCGTTACAGAAGATCCTCATTCAAGTATCAGAAATATTTCAAGAGAGCAAGACATTAGTTACGGATCTGTTCAGAAAATTCTCTCGAGACACCACATGCACCCATACCACATCCAGCTTCACCAAGAACTAACTACGAATGATTTTGAAGGAAGGATAACTTTTTGTGAATGGGCACAACAACAAATAATTGTACAAAGAAATTTTTTTGATTTTGTTTTATTCGGAGATGAAGCAACGTTTCACAAAAACGGATGTGGCATAACGTCCACTATTACTCTACAACAAATCCGTACCACATAATTACAAAGAGTCAAACTAGGTGGTCCTTAAACGTTTGGGGTGGTATCTTAGGTAATTATGTAATAGGCGTTTTCTTCTTTGCGGAAACAGTGAACGAAGAGGTTTATTTAGACTTTTTAGTAAACAATTTACCTATTTTATTTCAAAACGTGCCCCTCAGCATCCGTCAACATGACGGAGCTCCTTCTCATCACAACGCACTTATCCAAACTGAAATGAATGACCAATTTTCTAACAGATGGATAGGAAGAGAAGGACCCATTAATTGGCCAGCTAGATCACGAGAATTAAGTAAAGTAGACTTCTTCTTATATTAAAGATTTAGTGTACCGTGATTCTCCAACAACAATTGATGAAATGAAGGCCAGAATTGAAAACGCATTTCATAATGTTACGCCACAAATGCTCACAGACGTAAGTAGATCATTCGAAAACCGTCTTCAAGCCTGTGTTGATGATGTGGGAGCTCATTTCGAACACCTTCTACAATAATAATAATTTTTTTATCTAAGGTTTTGTTCAATTGTTTTTTGTGTGCTGCTTTAAGATAATTGTGAATAGTGAAGTAAATAAAAATAATAAATGTAATTCATGAAATATCCCTTTTTCCAATACAATTTTAAATATCTTCAAAACTATCAAGTTTAAGTATAGTAAATACTCAAGATAAATTGAACTACATTAACTTTAGTTTATGATGGTGATATAAAATACAGGGTGATGTATTTAAAAAAACTGAGCAAATAATGAATTTGTGTTTTGACGTACCCTGTATTAAATTTAAAGAGTATTAGCAAAATCAATCATTTTTATGAAGTTTGACAATCATTTAAAAACTATGGCTACAACACATCATTGCTCTTGTACCCCTTTTCTATTATACAAGACGTTGAACTTGCTACGATTTTCATTGAAAGTTGGTTATAGCTTTTTAAATACCCTGTATAACACATAACAACGTTGTATCCTTGTAACGAGGAAGTGAAGTGGTTTTTAAATTTAAAATAAAAGATAGGGTGTTTCATTTAAAAAAAACATATGTTTGTTGCGGTAGAGTGTTATGGAAGACCCTGTATACTTTTAACTAATTTTAAAATGTGAAGCTTATAGCTGACTCCTATTTCTGTAAATATTTTTTTTTGCATCTCCCATACTAACAGATATAACGGACTTTGTCACGAAAGTTGATCACCCTGTATAAATAAATATTCGATTCAACTATAAACCGACAAAAATCTGAGTTCAATTCTTATTTTTCCCTTTTTTTCGAATTGACTGGAAGCGCCTGCTTTATGCTTAACTGACACATGTTATCTAAATTTACAGTGTTGATCTATAAAATATTTTAAATATTTTTTGTTGGCGGAAATCTAAAAAGAAAAACCAAAATAAGCAAAAAAATTTAATATAGTTAATTAATAAAATGCCCTCAGTAAGATGCATATATAAAAAATAGCTTACTGCTTTGCCACAGGGTTTGCAAAAACACCGTCTCCATCAAGGAAAAGCTGAAAGCTCAGGGTAAGGACGTAACCATGCACAAATTTTAGACATTTTAAATTAAACACCCTTAACTGACAGCTGAAAATGATTAGTACAACTGTAAGCCAAAAACACAAATGAGAAAAATATAAATTATTTTTCCTACGACCACCATCCAAAACAATATTTTGCACATTGGTTATAATACGCAAAATTAACAATTTCTCATAGCAGCAAAAGTTGTGGGAAAAGTGGTATAAGGTATAGCCAAAGTGACATAAAGCATTTTCAAAGTGACATCAGGCATACCCACAATAAATACTTACAGCAAATTGTCATTCTGCTTATTTGTAGTCTGTGGTATCTAAACAATAAACCCGCAAAACAGTTCGTCTTCTAATTCGTTGATGGCATATATGATCTTTAGTAATTTATTTAAATGAAATGCAGAAATTGTACTAATTTTCACCGCCATAAGCTATGTCATGTTAGAAAAAGTGACCAAAAAAAAGTGCCATGTGCAACACAGTCGTTTATTTGATTTCTGGATGGTGGTCGTAGGAAAAATACAATGTGCAACACGTGCGCAAATGCTAATCTCTCACTTTTGCGCACTTGTTACACAATATACTATTATATCCCCTCATTCTTGGAAGTAAGTACCTGTCTACCAAATGTTTGCGTTTATTAAAATTTTATCTGGCATAATGAAGGTTACCTGAATCTTCAAACCGACATTTATCGCAAACATAAAATATGCAGTTTTAACGATTTACCTTGAAATTTAATAAAAAGGCACTAAAGGCAGAAAATCAATGAAAAAGGCAAAAAAGGCAATTTACCTAAAATCCGGGCTTTACTCATTATAAATGCAAATCTGCGAAAACTTGTATTATTATTGAATTTCCTTTTAACAGTTTGGTGAGAATTGTAAAGCTTACGGTTTATGATCATTTTATGGCTAACAGTCGAAAATGGACAGAGTATAAAAAAAACAGGTGAAGACATGAAATACCATCAATCATAAATGAAAAGTTACTTATAATTTAGAGAGCACCACAAACAAAAATATGATATTCCCATTAATTTTATCGATATTCTTCGTTTACTGTATCAATTTAGTTGTTTATCTGGCTGTGATTCCCAATATGTCACCTCTTGAAATAAAACCAATAATTATTGTCATTCTAAAAAATCAAAATTATATTTACTCTAAATCTTAATGAAAAATAATTATTTGTACATCTCTATAGATATTATAATTTAAAAAATTGCTTCTAAGTATAAATTATATTATACTATCGCCATCTACTGGAGAGACGCCTCTGAAAGACTTTTATACAAAGTTCACTTCCTCCTATTCTGTAATTTCTAAAAATCCTTAACGGATGAAAATCATTGAAAATACTTAATTAAATTTTTTTGTTGATAGATCAGTCAGTCAGGACCATTTAAAATATATAGATTGAAATTCAAACAAGCAAAGATAAACGATAACATGACCCACTTCAAAGTAATACTAAAGGTGCTCTTAAATACAGTAATTGGCAATTAGGGTCCCATTAATATCGCCATAGAGACGTTTCCCTAGACAGATACCTCAATATATTGCTTTTAATGAACCTTACATAATAGGTAGAGATTCGACTATACGTTTTTATACATTGATCCAATCTATTTCTGCTGACTAGGTACTAGTTTCATTACAATCTTATTAGAAAATAATAATGGTTATCCTCTAAAAAATAGACATCTTTATGCTGAAAAATATCTGCATCCAGTGATGACAGTAAGAAATGTATTGCTAGAACAAAATTGCCCTAACCACCCTAAATATCAGCTGCACATCTGTATGGCGAGTTTTAAAAAAACAGCAGGTGTACCTTCACCACATCCAACATGTTCCAACTCTTTTACCTCAAGATTTTCCTCAGCAAAGTTACATGTTTTGCCTCAGCCATTAAATGCAATTGATTACACCAGTTCTCTCCAAAATTATAACCCTGAACTACTTGGAGACATCCCACTAAATATTAAACAAAACATGTGGTTAATGATCGTGCTCCAGTACATTTTAGTCAAATTTCTAGGCAAAACGTATCCCAAAGGTTGGATTGGTCGAGGAGGTTCGCAACACTGGCCTCTTCGATCTCCAGAATTAAATCAATGTGATTTCTGGTTATTGGGTTACCTTAAGCAATTAGTTTACAATACACCGATAATTGAATAGATGAGGCTTTTACTTGATGAAGATCCATACTACTGATGAAATAAAACAAATTAATTTGTTTAAATCTTCATTAATTAATCAAACTAGTTTGAAAAAGCTACTGTGTAGCGAAACGCGTCACTAACTTTAATTTGAACGTCAGTTCAAAATAAATAATGAAGATTTAAACAAATTAATTTGTTTTATTTCATCAGTAATACACCGATACTTGATATCACGATTTGAAGAATCGTATTCGAATAGCGTGTAATAATCCTCAAATATTTGAGCGTGTTCGACGATCGATGAAACATTGACTACTCTCTCAAAATGTAACAGAAATGTTGAAAAAATGCCGGTTGTTAGTAATTTTAGGAGTGATATCTCGTAAGGAAATTTTGTCGAATGAAAGACCCATCATAATACTGACAATCACCTCCTGCATTTTTTCTGATGAAATTAGAAACACCCTGCATATTTACTTAATTTTTCTCCAAATGACATTAAAACTGGCTTTTTAGTAACCCTTCACAGGCATAAAAGGTATATTTTTACTGCCTAGTCAGAAAGAGTTTGTTGCTATGCAATGTTCCAAGTGATAATTTGAATCAAATTAATCAACCTTGGCTTTTACCTAACCTAGTAAAACAAATAACTATTTACTCAATTACAGTTACCTGTAAATAATTGTCATATTAGTAAAGCGTGCTCTATGGACGTCAAAAAATAATAGTTCAATACTATTATAACGCTTTACAGAATTGGAAAAATAAATTTTCAAAGACCATTCCTAAGAAGCGATAACTACTTCTCGGGCTATATGCCCCGACAGACATTGAATTACACTTCTAAAGTAAACGGGGCTGGTATATCTGTTAATAACTATTTTATGACCTATCATTTTTCAAATTAATATCTAAAAACTATTTTCATATCATATACTAGCAATCACCCATAAAATTCCTTAATTACCTTACATCTATCTTTTTTGGCAGCAGTGATAACTACAAAAGTTAATCAAATTGGCATTAAAGCTTTTATTATACACATTTTGTTAAGCTCTTATTTATTGATTTTATTACAGATAAATGAGTTTGTTCATAGAAATGGTTTTTTGATACTGTGAAAAGTAATAAAAGATTATTAAGATGTTTTTTTATTGAAAACTACTGGATGTTTTATTGAAAACAACGATCAAAAATTATATCTAAATCCTTGAATTCATTTACTTAATCGTTTTATTTGTATAAATGTCAGTATGTTATACAGACATAAGAGGTTATAGGCCCAGAGAAGTTTTGAAGTGATTATTTCTATCGTCGTGAAATAGACCAATCAGACACCACCATTTTTTGAACGAAATCTGTTTAAATAACACAGACTCCACAGGCTCCTCCATACCAATTCTCCTTCCCTTCGCCATCACCCCCACTTCCCTTGTTTTGCTCCGTCCCTTCACTGTCAACCTCACCTTCTTATGTTCGGCCACTTCCAGTTCGCACCGCTCTAGCTTCTCCACAATCCTCCTACACATTCTCTCCGCCTTTCTTTCTTTCTCCGCCTCTCCCTTTGCTGTACATACCAGACATACATCGTTCGCATACACCGTAATCTCAGATCCCTCTTCACATACTATCCCACGAACCTCATCAAACACACACTTCCAGAGCGTCGGTCCATGACCCGAGCACTGGGACACTCCAGCCTCCGTCTCATACCTCCTCCCTCTAGAGTCTACTATCACACGCCTCATTAGGTAGTCCTCCACCAGGTTAACCATCCCCCGCCCCACTCCAAGCCTCAGCAACGCGCTCAACACTGCCCGTTTGCTAACACTGTTGAACGCGTTCCCGACGTCGAAGAACACGAGTAGGGCAAATTTATTTTTCCTTCATCTGCCCTCCCTAGCCCTTTTCACCAAGGCCATCACCTGCACAGTGCCGAGATACATGATTTTCCCTTCGTAAACCCGTGATGGTTTACCCTAAAACCCCCATTCCTACCAACTTCCTCCTCAATCCCCTCCATCAATTTACCCATATCACTCAGCAGGCTGATGGGCCTGTAGTCCCCCGTCCGCTTCCCCTCTCTACCCGCCCCCTTTAACAGTATCACCCTGGCCACCTTCCATCCTTCCGGAAAAGCTTCCAGCCTCACCACCCTGTTGAACAGTTCCCAGAAGTAATCAGCATTGTCATCCAACAGCCTCTTCATCATATCACCCCTCAGGCCATCTATCCCTGGGGTTTTCCTTACTTACTTCCCACTTCTCTACCAGCCTTATTCCCCTCATTTTCCCTACCACCCTAGTATCCTGGATTTCTCGAATTCTGCCACCCACTCCCCCTTCTCCCCAATGTGAACAATTTCCCTATAATCTCCTTCCCCCAATCTTCCTCTAGCACCTCGTTCCTATTTCCACCCATCCTCTTTACCGCTATCTCATACGCCTTTCCCCACTTCCTTATTTGTTCTCTCTCCACCCTAAGCTCCAGTCCCTTTTTCTTCTCTTTGTATCCTTCTATTCCCTCTATTCTTCCTCTACCCCTCAGCATCATTCTTCGTTCTTTCTCACACTCCCTCCACATTATTCCACCAGTAATTGGCCCTCCGCTCACACCTTTACAGTCCTGTATCACATTGTACAATTCATCTACATCATATCCAAGTCCTCTGTCTATATCCTATACCACTTTCTCCCTCATACTCTCTGCCTCGGCCTTCGTCCACCTCCATCCCCACTCTTCAAATAATTCCTTTCTCCACATACTTATGTAATCCTCATCCTCCAGCACCCTCCAACTACTCACTCTTTCCCCCAGCCATTCATCACATGCTGTTATATCAATGAATGACGAACCCTCGTCACCCCTCACAAAGGTGGGCAGTAGTAAATCTTTTAGCACTACCAACCAGTTGGATGTCAACACTTCCTCCAGGATCTCCCCTCTCCTGTCCGTTTTACCCCTCCACCCCCATACAGTATTCTTAGCATTGTAGTCCCCTGTCACTATTCTCCTTATTATCCTCCTTTTTCCTTTTGACAACCTCAGATCGTCTTCCAATCCTGTCATGCTCCTCTCATATTCTTCCAGACTTATATACACACTGTACACCACCATGTCTCCCATTCGCACTATCACCCATCCGTTTCCCTTCCTCACTTCATCCGCCCTCAGTCCATCCCCCACCTCCTTTATTCCTGCCTCTCCTGTATCGTCCATAATCCATCCCTGCTTTCCCGCATTTACCTCGGATCCACACACCACGTCTACTTCCCTCCTAAAAATCACTTCATCCAACATAACATGCGCTATTCTGCATTTCCCTAAATTTATCTGTAACACCCTCCATCCATCCCCTACATTCCTTTTTCCCGCGTACTGTTCTCTCCTTCCTCCTATCTGACCAGACTCATGCCCACTGAGGGGTCCAGAGGGTGCCTCCCATTTTTTCCTTCCTCTTTTTCATCGTCTTCATCTACTTCCTTCCTTCCCCTAATACATTCTATCTCCCCTGGCTTATGTCCCCTTTCCCCACATACCCTACAGAGGAAGGACTGCCGAAGGTCTCTGGCTCGCTTTTACATAGCCAGCACTTACTCCTCTCCTTGACTCCCTTCACCTTACACCCTGCTACTTTGTGCCCCTTCACCCCACATCCAAAGCTTCTGCCCCCCTCTCTACCCTCTACCATAGTAACCCTGTTACACCCCAATCTAATCTCCCTTTTTCCCAGTCAGGCATCCCCTTTTTTCCATTCCGCCTCCACCACCGCCATTTTATCCCGTTTCTCTCCCTTACCACTTTAATCACCTTTGTCTTTCCCAATGAATTTCTCTATTTTCCCCCTCACCTCTTCATCTTTCATCCACGGGTCTATCCCTACCATCTTTATTGTTCTTTGTTCCTTCACCCGCTTCCACCACCCTAGCTCCTGTTACCCTTTCCACCTCCTCCAGAATTCCCCTCTCCTCAACCGCATTATTTGCCTCTATAACCACCTCCCTATTTCTTGAGACTCTGAGTCTATCCACCCACTCCCCTTTCATCTCCTCCAACCCCTTCTCAATCCTCTCAATCTCCTCCTGATTGACTTCCCCGATATCCTTCAAGATTATCGCCCCATTTCTACCCACCTTTTCCTTTTCCCCATCTGTATAGATTGTTACCTTCGCCCCCTCTCCGTCACCTCTCACCCACTTAGCTCAAAAATGACTTAAATCCAAATAAAAATCTAATTACCCCTAACTATACTTTAAAATTGGATTGAATCCAAGTAAAATCCGATTTTCTGACTTAAATCCAAATAAAAATCTAGCACCTTTACCTCTACCCGCTCACATCCTCTGTATCCCCTCCTCTATTCCACTTTCTTCCTTGGTCACCCATACCACCTTCACCTTCTCATCTCCTATCTTTGGATTTCCCACCTTCACCTCTATACCCTCCCCCTTTTTACCATCCCAGTTCCTATCCCTAATATCCTTCCCAGTCTCTTTGCCCCGCCTCCCATCGTGTTTGCATTATCTCCTTCCTATCGTCCTCTCTCATCAATCCCTCCAATTCCTTGACCCGCCCCTTTGCCGCTGCCTTCTGCTCCTCCTGCCCTTCCACCCTCTCCTACAGCCGCCTTACCATATCCTTCAATCTCTCTACACTCTCCCTCTCTTCTTTCTTCCCATTCCCCACTTCCTTCCTTCCTTTCTCCTTCAGTTTACTCTTCTGTAATTACTTACCTTGACAAAATTCACATGTGATTTTTACAGCGACCAAATTTTAATTTTTTCAAGGTGCGTTGAGGAAAGCAAATTTTGTTACTATGATTCTGGTATTTATTTAAAATACCATTCTGTTATTTCTTGTTTGAAAACGTCAGATTAGTTCAGTTAAAAAATTAGTGTTTCTGAAGAAAATAAACAGATTTGGAACACAATCCATTGCAGAAATTAAAAAGGCAGCGTCGGAGAATATATCTCCAAATACGTGTGTCTCCAAAACATATAAATAAGTTATTTTTTTGTTTATGCTCCAGCGGATTGACTAGATGCATTTTTCTCTTGTAGTAATCTCTAGTCAAACTTGATGATTACCCCAATGTTTCAGTTTCAGTTTCAACATGGTTGAGAGTTCCTTATCTACCATATTCAGTAATCTCTTTGTATGAAGGTGACCTTGTGTCCATTTGAATTGGTGTTCTTTGCTTAGCCAGTCTCGGAATTTTTCTCTCCTTTGTGATCCCACAGAACGGTTCCGTACCTATGAATTCTTTTTTATAGCTCTCTTAAGCTAACTGCAATCGCTTCATGTTCCTGCACCTATACTAGAGATACTGTATTGTCACTTGCTAGCCTATTAGATTATCGTACACTATACTATATTCATAAAGAAGAGAGAGTAATAAAAATGCAAATTTGGATCAATTTTGTACTGAGTGATCAATCACTTTTTCTTCTCTTTTAAAAATTTTCTAATGTACCTCAGGTAAAAATCTTTTATTTTTATATACATCACCCTGTTCGATCGGAGAATACAATAGAACCCAAAACCGAGAACAATAGAAGGCAAGGGATAAACTATTCTCATAGACGCCGCAATTGGGGGAAACTTACATTTCAAGTACCGTGGTATATAGGTATTAGTAAAGAAAATAGTAAATATGTAAAAAGTTCTATGAAATTTATTAAAACAAATTAATTTATTAGAAAAAATTTATAAATGAAATAATAAAAATACATTTTAGGAATAAAAGTAATATTATATTATATATGTATATAAAAAATCGAATTGTCGTTTTATCTATAATTAATAAGCACACCTAAAAATTAAATTAAGGCTAAGCAAATGGTTGGTACGTATAAAAAATGTTACGGTTGTCAATTATTACAACTACAAAAATAATTAAAATCAAATGGAGGTAGATACGTTTCTTTAAAAACAGTCAAAAAAATAGTAACAAATAAATGTAATAAAACATTAAACAGTACGTTTCTCTCAAAACAGTCAAAAATAGAATTACAAAAAAAATTGTTATTAAATAGGTAGATACGTTTCTTTAAAATCAGTCAAAAATAAAATAGGAATAAATTACTCAGATTCAGAAGAACAGTAAATGCTCTCATCATCACTTTCAGTTTCGTCCAAAGAAATAATTAACGGTTCCACAGTTGCTTCGATGAAACAATCAAGTTTCCCCATTTTTTCTTCTACTTTTAAAACATGTTGTACACATTTAAGCCAATTATCTGGAGTTATTTTTTTAACTGATTCTTGAAAAAGCACCTCCACAACCTTTAATTTATAGGTAGTATTATTCCTTGCTACATACCCTTTCATTTGAGCCCATATTAATTCTATTGGATTAAGTTCACAATGGTAAGGCGGCAGTATTAATACTGTTATGTTTCGTTTTCCAGCCATATCATCGACAACTTTCTTATTGAATTTTTCTTTGTGGCTATTTACCAACGATAGTAGTTCTTTTTTACCGTATCTGCCGCAAAATTTATGTTTTTTTCTGTAAGCCACTCACAAATATCAGCTTTTCTCCATGCTTTGGTTGGTACTTTTTCAAGGTTTCTGGAATGGATAATATGGGTAATAATCAAAAATTTCACTTAATCCAAAATACAAAACGAATAAAAAAATATAAAAATTGGTAATTAAAGCATATGCGTAATTTATTATGTATTAATAATAATAATTGTAAAAATTATCGCAGCTGGAGTATTTCTAATCTATAATTTTAATGTCAACATTGCTTTGGTGCATCATCCAGTTTCACTAGAGTGATTCAGTAAGAATAGAAACTTTTTTGACATAATTAAAATGTAAGTAAACACCTGGTTAGGGAAATTTGCTCGTTACCTTAACAAATATTGTAACCGGAGGGTTTTCTACGATGAATTCATTTTCAGAAAGGTGATGCTGTATTAATTTGGTGAATTATTCTGTGCTTTACATAGAAACAGTGCTTCCTATTCAAAACGAGACCTATCTAATATCTTTGCATCCTAGACAAAATAGGGAAAAAGTAAAACTGCATTAAAATTTTTGTTATCAAAGTAAAGCAAAGAAATATCATAACTGAAACTTCTGTAGTAGTAAAAAAAATGTTTTTTGATAGTTTTTCCAAACATGTACCTTTTTCATACTGCTAAAATCTATGTTAATTAGCAAGTAATAGATATTAGAAAACAAATTACCAAATAAACTTAAATACTGAATAGGTGAACATAAAAAATGTGTTAATGGGATGCTCACAGGTAAACACAACCGATCCCAGGTGCCAGACGCAGGGTGTCTCTAACTGGGATAAAGATAAGCATATAAAAAGACTAAAGACTAGCCATACTAAAATAGTTATTTATGTATGAAGGGAGTTATGAGGATGTTTATTACAGAGGGCAACATATTCCAATTTAAGTTGCCTGTGATTGTTAACATCCAATAACTCACGTGATAGATAATTAATTTTAGATATCGGAGAATAAATATATTATTCAAACGCTATACAACAAAGTTTTGAAAAATATTTTTGAAAAATATTTTTCAAAAACAGTGACCATTCAACTAAGAAACAACAACTACTTCCCGGGCTATATGCCCCGACAGACATTGAATTACAGTTCTAAGTCAAACGGGGTCTGTATGATCTACAAGATTTAACCGACCATTCTGGTTTGTAATTAGAAGGGACAACATAAATTGCAGACCGGTTTCGGCGTATTTGCACCTCGTCAGTACAAGGTATATGTTCTCGTCCGAGAGCTAATCCCGGACTGAATCTGGCACTATAATCACAATCAATACATGTCTTCCAGTATCGGAAATGTTAAAGTTGTAACTATAGCAACATCTTTGTTGTAAAGCGTTTGAATAATATATTTATTCTACGATATCTATTGGTAACACGCTTTACTAAATACGACAATTTTACTGGAAACTGTAATAATACTTAATTAATTTTATTTCTGACTAAATGAAATATGAAAACCAAATTTTGTTGGTTTTCAAAATCAAACGAACATTGTTTGAGAATTGTGTAGGATGGATATATCAACTGAGAAGTTTGTAAATATTTGTCAAATTTATTAATTCATAAAAATGAATGAAATCTTGGAGATAATGAATATTTCAAGTGATTTGTTGCAAAAGGCTGAGAAAGCTCGTGCTTGACAAAGTCGGAAGCAATTGACAAATTCCTGCAGTGGCTGAGTTAAGCGTATTGAAAGCAAAAATATGAGTGAAACTATAATGTAGGCTTACATTCAAGACAAGGTATGTATTTATTCTTCTACGTTTTAGTCTATGTATGTATGTATGTATATTGGGGTGACATTCACTGAGACCTAAAAGATCTATTGTGTCCCCTCACTTCTACTTAGTTCCTGAGGAAAGTCTCAGACACTAGTAGCTACTTTAGTCCTATTTCCCGGAGGAATTTTAGGATATCTGCAGGCTTCAACTTAGGTAAATGTCCCTCTTCTATCCAGTAATCTCCAAGGTGTGCCCTAGGATTCTGAATTGCTGTACAGTTCGCAAGTATGTGGATGGAAGTTTCTTCTTCCATACCACAGAATCTACATTCTTCTTCCTCCACTATTTTGAGCTTTTTCAGGTACCCATTCAGGCGACAATGTCCCGTAAGGATGCCTGTTAAAACTCTTAGTGCAGTTTTACTTTGACTTATGCATTCATTTGATCTCAACAGGTTGTAATCACCCAGAAGAATCTTTGATTGCCTACTAGATCTTTCCAATGGTCAGATCTTCTCTTTTCTTCGGCTTTGCCTATTTCTTCCAATATTACATTAGAGCTGATACAGCAAAAGGGTTCCGGCCCCCAAAAGGGTGTTCCAGTCCCCCTCTTTGCTAGTTCATCTGCTATTTCATTTCCTTCTATCCCTGTGTGTCCTGGAATCCACAGTAAGGTGACTATATTGTTCTCGCCTAGTTCATTCAGTTTGCCTATGCACTCCCACACCATTTTGGAACTGATTACACAAGAGCTCAGTGCTTTAATGGCTGCTTGACTATCCGACATTATGATAATCCTTTGCCTTCTATATCCTTTATCAATATTGAACTGGGCACACTTTCTAATGGCGTGAATTTCCGCTTGAAAGATACTCGGGGTTTTTCTCAAGCTTTCAGAGTGTTTGGTTCCTGGCCCGTACACTCCTATCCCAGTTCCTTCTATTGCTTTTGAGCCATCTGTGTACCACTGAATGGCATTCTTTCCAAATCTGGTAATGGTATTTGGATCCCATTCTTTCTTGTTGCTTAATTCCGTAACGAATTTCTTTGAAAAGTTATACTTTTTCATCATACCATCTTGTGGCATGTCCCAGGTTTTCTGATTTTTAAGAAGTAAGGAGGTGGTTTTTTTTTAATGATTCCCTCTCTACTTAGTCTGTATCTTGTTCTTTCTGCAACACTTTCCACCACCATATGTAGTGGTGTGAGGTTGAGAATAACTTCCATGGCTGCCGTTGGGCATGTTCTCATTGCTCCTGTAATGCACATACAGGCTAGTCTTTGAATTTTTGAGAGGTTTTCTCTCGTTGTCAATAGGCTAGTTCTACTACTCCACGCAATGGCTCCATAAGTGATAATTGGTCTCACTATGGCAGTGTACATCCAGCTCAGGATTTTTGGGTTGCACCCCCAATTTCTCCCTGACAGATTCCTGCACACCATTAGAGCCATTTTTGCTTTGCATATAATCTCCTTTTCGTGTTTATTCCACAGGAGTTTACTGTCTAGAGTCAAACCTAGATACTTGACTTCTTGTCTCCATTCAACCTCGCTCCCATCAAGTTTAATGGTTTTGAGGTTGAGCTTTCTTTTCTTAGTGAAGGCTATTAAGATGGTTTTGGTGGGGTTGATGTTAAGTCCCACTTGCCTACACCAGCTATTTGTATAGTTCAGACCCTTTTGTACGATGTCACAAAGGTTAGGCACAAAGGTCACAAAGTCACAAAGGGTATTTTCGAATTTTTCCCTGGCTGTTATGACAATATCATCAGCATATCCTTGGCAGGATATTCCGAGGTCAGTCAAACCACACAGGAGTTCGTCAACCGTCAGGCTACATATTAATGGGGATGCTACTCCTCCCTGTGGACATCCTCTGGTTGTGCAGATGGAGACAATGTCTTCGCTCGTCCTCGTCTCTGCTACTCTAGTGGTGAGCAGTTCCGACATCCATTTGGGTGTTGTGCTGTCTACACCTCTTCTATTTAATGCTCTTTTGACAGCCTCATGAGGAGTATTGTCAAAAGCTCCTTCTATATCCAAAAAGGCGCATACTACGGCTTCTTGGTTGTCTAGAGCACCTCGGATATCCTCCGTCAGTTCTACCAGTGCAGTCTCCGTAGATCTGCCTGCCCGGTAAGCATGCTGATGCGGGTGGAGAGGTAGTCTCTCTAGGATATCCGCTCTAATATAATTGTCAATAGCTTTTTCCATCGTTTTAAGCACAAACGATGTTAGGCTAATTGGTCTGAAGGATTTGGGGTTTGTTGTGCCCCTTTTTCCAGCTTTTGGAATGAAGGTTACTATTGCCCTTCTCCATGCTTCTGGTATATAACCCAGTTCTGAGCTGCTTCGACTGACCCTAACCAAATGTGGTAGAATTTCGTCTTGTCCTTGCTGGAGCAATTCCATCAGCTCCCGGTGCCTTGAATGGTGAAAAGGTGTTCATAGCCCATTTTAACCGTTCGTTACTACAAATGTGCTTAGCCATTGTAGTACTTTCTCTCGAAGGTGTGTTATGACCTTCGAGAGGACTATCTCCCCTATTTGGGCTACTCCCAGGAAAATGAGTTTCTAGTAAGAGTTTCACTCTTTCTTCCTCATTTTCGGTATATTTACCGTCTGGCTTCCTCAAAGCCATATCTGTGTTGACCCTACTTTTTGCCATGACTTTGTAAAGTCTTGCCGCAGCAGGTGTTGTATTTATATCTTCACAGAATTTTCTGAAGCTATTTCTTTTAGCTTTTCTAATTTCCTTATAGTAGGTGTTTCTCACCTCGGTGTATCTCTGCCAGTCTCCGGTGAATTTTGCTCTATTAAAAAGGTCCCGGGTTTGAGATCTTAATTCCCAATAAGCATGCCACATCCTAGGGACGTACATTTTAGGTCCATTTTACGACTTATGTCCCGGGGACTACCAGGGACGTACATTTTAGGTCCATTTTACGACTTATGTCCCGGGGACTACCAGGGACGTACATTGTACGTACATGAAGTAACGTATAATTACGTTTTCTTCCGGGCGTAAATGTGTTATTAGTTTTGTATAAGGAAGACGTTTCACGAGAACGTTATTCCTTACACAGCATATTTGTTAATATGTTGTATATAATACCTATATCTAAATACTAAATAAATCTCCGATTTTTAACAATTAACCAATTGAAATGAAATTATAAAGTAGAAACAATGAAGCTTATTACAAGAAACGTGATTTAAATGACTTCGGTAAAGGCTAATTAAAATATTAAGTTTTGCAATGATTTGAGCTTTTAAAAAAAACTTGGTTGTGTACATATAATTGACAGTATTGACATTTGAAAGTTCAGTTGCGTCATTTTGCACATGATCTAACCCAATCATAACCTAACTTTCAGTAAAGCGTTTCTGCCACGTAATTCAGTGTAATTGTGAATTGTTATAGTTGTTAGACCTAGAGTTTTATAGTATTTTAACGGTAATTACTGCATTTGTTTGTCTGATAATATTCAGCATCCCTATCATTACATTAAACATATTTTTAATATGTGGAGAAAATCGAAATCCAGTAAATATTATAAAAGAGCAAACAAACATCTCAAGAATTTACAAACTTCATTGAGTTCTAAAAGTGAATATTAACTCCGCTCCCGGTGTGTCTATAACTGTTCAGAAATGCAACATATGGTGTGTATAATTGGAGCAAACTACTTGTCTTAATTGCTAAATTTTTATATTATTAAAAATAATGTTTTTAGAGAGCTATGAAATAGCCAGGTCAAAGGCTGTATTGGCTGAAGACACCAGTGACCTTAATTCTGATGCAGAACTAAATAAAAAAAGGAAACGGAGGAGAATAATATACAGTTCCCCAGAATCACCAGATGGCTGTAATGAAGTTTCTTTTATGAATCCTCCTCAATATAAAATTAAAGGTGAGTTTGTTTGATTACTCCTATAAAGACATACATCCATTTATTTTTATGGACATTTTTTTACATACTGTATAATTTATGAATATCAACAGCTGGCCTTTGTTAAACTTTGGAAATTAATTAATTATTGGAAATATTCACTATTAGTATATAAGTCAGCAAGTATTCTCATTTTATTAGTGCTCTATTAAAATTTTTAAGAATGTGAATTGTATGTTTGGTATTACTTAATCAAAATTATTTACAGTATCAACACTAATTATTGCTGAATATTTATGTAATTATATGAATTATTGTCAATAAAATATCTGCAACATTTTTAAAAATATTGGGAATATAAAAAGTACATAAACCTTTTTGTTATTGTTTCAAGTGTTTTATAATACATTGCATCAGAGTACTCTTTTTAAAACACTTCATATTTTATTGATGTATTTTAGAAACTATGAAAAAAAGCTTCATCTTGAATTAACACCTGAAATACCGAAGGCTCAAGAACATTTCGTACCAGAGACTACCGAGTGAGTACATAATAATATTCAGAATTTAGAGTGCTATACGCAGGGTGTTTAGTTATGAATTGAAAATATTTTAACTGTAGAATCATGGACTCTAAATATTAATATTTAAGTCAAGCTACTTAGATAAAATGTGACTCCTTACTGAGGTACAGGCTGTTTTATTTGAAAATTTAAAAATCCGTATCCGTATCATATTTTGCAGGAATTGTAGATACAAACCATACGTTTTTTAAGGTTTCTGAGCTGATTAAGATAGCGGGAAAAGATGGAATTCGTAAAGCGCTGTATGTCATTTTTCTTCACCAATAAGCTAGCCTGCAAATGTAGCTGGCTGGGGCGCAGTCAGAAGAAGGCTTTCAACAATTTTAAAATTGTCAATTTACTGGTGGGTAAGTAAAATAATAAGTATTTACATTAAAATTTATGATCGTAACATATTTTTCAATATCACTTTTTCTCATAATGGCGTTTCAATTATTGCCTAAAATTTTGTGAGACAACCTGTAATGTATACCTACATAACTTATTTAAAATCTAGCCATACATAATTGAGGTTCATATTTCACAAATGATATATTAGTGATCAAACAAATAATTAAAATACCAAAAAATCACTACTGACTGAACTGTAAACTTTAAGTAAGTAAACAAAAATATTTAATTTGAATTTTATTTTTCAATTTCAAGGTGCTGCTGACAAGGGGAATTTTTCAAAAAATGCCAAGGAAACTGAAGAATGTATAAAGCAGTGGCTTCGTAGGGCTGATGAAAGAAAAAGAAAAGAAAAACAGATTTAAAAAGTATTCAGAATAAATATTTGAAATCAATTTTTAATTGTTTTATTTAGACGGCCATTGGACGTAACCTTTGTTTTCAGTATGTACGAGTTCCGTCCCTCGTAGGTCCAGTAAGTTCGGAATTCGTCCGTTGTTGGACGTACATAGTACGTCCTAACCGTTGGAAAATGTACGTCCCAAATACGTCCTTCGGATGTAAATGGGATTTGAGATTACGTACCTGGGATGTAGTTATGTCCCGACAGTTATGTACGAGGGACATACATGGTACGTACTCATGCTGTTTGGGTTCTGACAGATGTTTATTCCATCAGGGTGCATCTCTGCTGCTTCGTTGTTCTTGAAGAGGGCAGCTCGATTCAAATGCATCGATTATTGCCCTGTTCAAGTCCTCAAGCTCATTTTCCAGATCTAGATGGTGCTTAGCCCTCTCTTTTCTCTGGATATGTGCTAGGTTTTCTTTCAGACAGGTGTTATATAGTTGTCCCAATCTGTTTTTCTTGGTTTTCTTCTGGGGCTCACCTCAGGTTTGCCTAGTTCTAACTTGAATGTTATGATGCTATGATCGGAGAGAGATGGTTCGCCCGAAACTCTCCAATCTTTTACTATATGTTTCAGATCCTGTGTTGCCAGTGTGAGATCTAAAACTTCTTGCCTTACCCTTGTTACAAATGTGGGGGTATTCCCTATATTGTGAATATTAAGGTTTTTATTAAGGATATATTCTAAAAGCTGCTCACCTCTCTGGTTGGTATTGCTACTGCCCCAAACAGTATTGTGTGCATTGGCATCACATACTAAGAGTAGAAGTAGTCTCTTCTCTTCACAGTATACTTCACCAGCCTTTGTACCTCGGGGGGTGGTGCTATCCCGTCTCCCGAAAAGTAACATGTTGCTATTACTATCTCCTTGCTCTCCTTCTTGTGTTCGAAGAGTGCTCGAACTGGAACGAGGTCTCGAGTCATGTATTCTGAAAGACAAAAATTGTTAATAATGTTCCTTATCATAATACATGTTCTTGGTATATCACTACCTGAGTGATATACTATTTTAGCATCTTTACATGCTAATCCTCTTACCTGGTTATTATTGACCCATGGTTCTTCGATCAAACACATCCCCCATTGGTCCTTAGTGAACAATCTTGTGATCACCGCCGAAGCTCCTTTGGCATGGTGAGCATTAACCTGAGCTAAGTTAATCCCCGCCATCCTGTTGGTTTTCGGGTTGGGTATTACCCGCTTTCATCAGGGTGATGTCCCCTTCTGTAAGAGTGCTGTCCCCTTCCTCCGACCCAAACTCCATTCCCTCCTCGGACAGCGGCGACTCCTCCTCAAGGAGTTTAGAGATGTGTAGGCTTTCTACACTACTCGAGTCGTCGCTGGCCTTGGAGGGTATAGAAACCTTCTCAGAGTTTCTTCCCTCTTCTCTTCTGAGGCCATGTACGGGGATTTTCCCAAACCGGTAATGTATGGTGAACCCGTTGTTCTTGATTTTTTGACAGGATAGATTGTCTATTCCTGCCCTCAAGACTAGGCCTTTGCCCTCTTCTTTAAGGTTGAGGACCTTCCACTGGTCTGTTACCAAACCTTCATTCTGTGCTTTTATCAAGCGAAGAAGTTTTCCTTCCTCTACGCCTTTACTTTTTGGGAGAAAGATCGTAGCGGTGTGCATTTTTGGGATGTTTTCTCCCTGGCACACCATCAGTTCTACTCCCTTCCAGCTTTTCAGCTGTGGTATTATCAACTGGAGCCATTCTGTAGTCTGTGGTGTTTCACAGTCGATTAGAACGACTCCTGGTCTGAAATGTATGCCAGTAAACTGGAGCTTATGCTCCCATCCAGCATACATTTCTTCTACTATTGCGTTCTCCAGCAAGGTTTGGTCGTCCGCACTGAGAGTGGTCTCAGGGTACGCCCTAGGGAATTCTAATTATTTTTGCTGCAGCTGCATAGTTGCCAGCTGAAGAAGGGATGGCTATTTTGCCCTCCTTTTTCTTTTTCACTGCCCTCCTTTTTCTTTTTCACCTGTACTTGCGGTGACTGGGCTGTCGCCTCTTCCCGCTTTCGTTTTTCTTACAGTCTGAATCGTACAGTCCTAATTTCTATTTGGACTAAGTGATCAATGTTAAAATTAATGATGATAATTTATAATGTTACAGATGGGAGTAGATTTCACGAACTGGAAGCGTTTCTCAAACGAAAAAGTAAAGGCTATGAGCCAAAAAAGTCTAAAGTGTTCAGTCGGGATGATATTTTCAAATTTTTGAAGAATGCTTCTGATCAATAACACTTAGGGGAACGTCGGATATGATGGCCCTCTCGGTATGATGGCACCCTCGCAAAATTTCCAATATCTTAATTCGGCAACGTCGATTCAACAGTTATGTGTCATTCTGCAACGTCTACAAATGTATCTCGTGTAATTTGGAGCTATTTGGTTCATTAATAGGCAAAATAAAACACCTCTTCCATTTTATAGTGTTGTGAATATTCAGTTGCGATAAGTAAAAATTTGTAAAATCCTCAAAATATCCTAATTTTATTAACTTGCCTATGCAATATGTTTATAGGCGAACCTAACCTAACACCTAATTGCAAAATCGTGGTTGTCAGCTCTCAGGTATTTCACAAAAAATTTCACACTGTTAAATAATTATGTGCTATTCGGGTTTGTTGGACCCTTTACAATTATGATATGTTGGCATAGGGGGCCATCATGCCATAATAATAGGTATTAATTAGGCTTCTGTTTTTTAGAATAGAAAATGCCAAGCCGAGTTAATCACGACAACAATGGACAGAGGAAAATATGAAGCAAGCCATTAATACTATTAATTCTAAAGCTATGGGATGGAAGTTGGCAGCAAAAACATTCGGTATTCCAAAAACGACCCTTAAAAGGCGAGTTCAAGACAAAAACAAAAGATCAAAAGGTTATAATAAGGGCGGAAAACTCTCCGTTTTTTCAGAAGAAATAGAAAAATGTCTAGCCGACCACATCAAAGATATGTCAGATCGCTTTTTTGGACTGACTTCCATGGATGTCAGAAGGCTTGCATTCAGTTAGCTGAGTCTCTAAAGCTGAAGCATCCATTTAACAAGAAAGGTAAGATGGCAGGTTGGTATTGGCTACAAGATTTTCTCAAAAGACAAAAAACAAAGTTCAGATTAATAAATACTTGATTCCTTACCTGCCATTTTACAAAAATTTAATTTTCGCCCAGAATCCATTTATAATATGGATGAATCAGGATTTACAACCGTACAGTCGAGAACTGTACGAGTTATACCGCAGAGAGGCCGTAAGCAAGCTGGCACGCTCACTAGTGCCGAAAGGGGACAAAGGTTTACATCTATTTGTTCTATGAATGCTGTGGGAAACTATATTCCGCCCGCAATTATTTTCCCTAGAAAAAATATGAAACAAGAGAGCTAGCTTATCGATAAGTCAACTCCTGGTACAGTGGGGTATCCACAAGAAAATGGGTGGATGACTACCGAAATATTTTTAAAATGGTTGTCCCACTTTAAAGAACACTCAAATCCTTCGGAAAATAATAAAGTTCTCCTCTTGCTCGACAGACACAGCAGCCACAAAAATATTGATGTTCTTGAGTTTGCTAAGAAAAACCACATTTTGCTTTTTTGTTTCCCTCCCCACTGTGCGCATCGGGTTCAACCTCTTGACGTCAATTTCTACACATACTATAATCAAGCCATAAGAACTTGGATGACCCTAAACCCCGGTCGTGGAGTTTCCCTCTTTCAGGTGGGAGACATTTTTAGCGAAGCCTATTCCAAGGCTGCAACGGTTGGAAACGTAGTCAATGGATTTAAGAAAACAGGAATCCATCCATTCGGCCCTAATGTTTATCCCGACCCTCTAAAACCTCACCCTCGCCCTCTAAAACTACCGACACCGGTGAAGACGTTATCGATGCAAATGAAACTGGCACTCCTACTGATGTGAGTATTTCAGAATTACCACATGACAATTAATACAGATCAACATGATGTCGAAGTGGCAGAGCCTGTACATAATACTCCAGATAGAATTCCTCCTCATTCTGGACCTGCATTAATTCCTTCATCTTCGAGCGCTGATTTGTCCATTCACAAAGTAAACGTGATGAAAATAATGGAAGAATTAACGCCAGTCCCTTTAGTTAGGAGGCAAGCGAAGAGAAAAGGAAACAAAAATCTATTCAAGGAGCTATAAACTCGACGCCCAACCTTGAAGAAGCGAGGGAAATAAATAGGCAGAAACGAGAAATTGAAGAAAGATAGGCAGCGAATAGAGCGAAGAAAAACCTAAAACTAGCTGAGGAAACCGGGATTAATAAAACAGATCAATATTCAAACGATGATGATAGTAGTGACGCAGCTTGTTTTTATTGTAACTGGCTTTACTCTGAGTCACGAAAAAATGATTTTTGGATGAGGTGCCAATCTTGCCAAATGTGGGCTCATATAGATTGCGCTGGTTTAAATAGAAGAGCCAAAACATCTGTAAGTGATGTTTGCAAATCTTAAGACATTTTTTTTACAAGGCTGTAACGGTTGAATTTGTCACTACGTCTATTGTATATATTAAGTATTTGTATATAGTAATTACCTGACGGATTTTATCTCTGTTTCTAACATCATTTGTTCACTACGAAAGTACTTCAGTACTTTCTGTCAGCCCAGAGTTTTAGGGACTACTCATCCTTTAAATTTTATAACTAAATTCTTAACGATGAAATAAAACAAATTAATTTGTTTAAATCTTCATTATTTATTTTGAACTAAGGTACAAATTAAAATTAGTGACGCGTTTCGCTACACAGTAGCTTTTTCAAACTAGTGAAGCTACAATGAAAGACTTTTAATTTATATAGTGCCTTAATACGGAATTCTAAGATATTGACAAAAGTATTGAAAATGGGGATAAGAACAAAAAGTAGAAAATGTGATAGTTGTTGATAAATTTCCCTGGTACTCTTTTTCAATACCTTTGTAACTTTCTTAGAATTCCGTATTTAGACACTTTTTGTACTTATCCCTATTTAAATATATTATAATACTTTTGTCAATATCTTAGAATTCCGTATTTAGGCACTTTTTGTACTTATCACCATTTTTAATACTTTTGTCAATATCTTAGAATTCCGTATTAAGGCACTATATAAATTAAAAGTCTTTCATTGTAGCTTAACTAGTTTGAAAAAGCTACTGTGTAGCGAAACGCGTCACTAATTTTAATTTGAACGTTAGTTCAAAATAAATAATGAAGATTTAAACAAATTAATTTGTTTTATTTCATCGTTTAGTATGGATCTTCATCAAGTAAAAGCCTCATCTATTCAATTATTCAACTAAATTCCTATTTGGGCTCGAGCTCAATTTTTAAGGTTACAAGGCTGGAAGTATTTGTTTCTGGAGGATTGTTTTCCATTCACTTCTCTCCTCCATTTGGGAAATGAGCTGAGTGGACTGTATATTTTTCCTGAAGCTGGTTTGGTTTTTTACTTACTTTCTATACCAGCGGCCTATGGATTACAGGCTTAGTAGCGGAGGAAGAGGATTGTGTTTTTTATTGTGGATGGTACTACGATGAGTTTTAATGGAACATTAATCCATTTGACATTAAAAAATAGTCGGGAAGGCATGCAAGTTCGAATACAAATGGTTTGTTTTCGAACAGTTTCTATGACTTTAAAATTTGTTATTGTAAGCCTTTTTTTCCAACAGGTATTTGCTTTTTAAGTAGATTTTTTTTATATTTAGGGATTAAAATGTTCCTATCCTGAGTACAAACATATTTAGTTAAGTTCTTTATAGTGTGTTATTTTTGTTTATTATATTATTTTTTATATCAGTACCTAAAGGGTTTTTTCTAAAGTTATTTTTCTTTTAACAACTTAAAATACCATAGAATATAGTGTGCCAATATACCTTAACTACGTGGACCAATATACCTATATATACTGATATGATGGCCCCATGTATTGATTTCCTCCTTCTATTATTATTAACCTAACGGATAAGAATATGCTCAAACAATTTACTACACCTTTAAGATATACTTTTCTCTATTAATGATGATTACCTGTACGTCGAGGAACACAAGATGTTTGTTTAGAAATTACAAAAAGGGGACCATCGTATCTTATATTCCCCTACTACATAAGGTATGTAATGCAAACTGTAACGATTGCATATTTATTGGTCTGTTTTACAGGAAGCTCTGATTATGGGTTATTTCGGGGGCTGTAGAGGTCAAGAACTTTTGAATATGAAGATTAATCGCATTGAAGATAGGGGCTCTGTGTTGGTGGGGTTGGCTGCATTTGTTCATTGTTGCACTGCTTGAACTACTGCTTGCTGCTTTTGCATGTATGTTAGCTTAGGTTACGGAGTGGTGGTCAAATTCAGCCATCGGGTGACTGCTTCCACGTTAGCATCGTCGGTAATGGGAATAACAGAATCATTTTGGTGCTGTTATTCTTTGACTAAATGACATCTCAACGGTTTCGGCTTAATCCTAAGGTGTGCGTATCCGTGCCTATCATCTGTCTCTAATGGAACCTTCGAGGTACTGGGCGCCCTCTCGTCGTGAGTAAGCCATGTCACGGTAAGGCAGGGCTCTGCCATGATGGACATCTTTTTCCCAGCTACTCGTGGGACTCTTTAGGGAAAAATTAAAAAAACAAATAATTTATCTGGAATCTACAGAGGAGATGGAAGTCGATCTATCGGCTCCAACTGACCAACCTTTGTCACTAAAAACAGATCAGAGGTGTTTGATTTAACCATCAGCTCAAACTTTCTGAGTAATAAGATACGGTATTGGGCAATATCTACTGAGCCTTCGTGTTCAGATCAATTCAACATTAAAATAGGTCCAGAGTGGATATAAAAATTCCCTCCAACTGTACATTGAGGACGGTTTCACTACAATTAACAGTTGTGATGGGATAGATGCTGCAACGGAAAAACTTCGTGAAGCAGTGATCTCCTCGTATCATGAAAAACGTCCACTCAAGACAAAAAGAGATAACCACAACTCTACTTGGTGGAACAAATGCCTAGAAAAGCGAAGAAAAGAAGTTCGACGACTATTTCACCGAGCTAAAGTGTCAGGCAATTGGGAGCCTTATAGAACTGCTCTAACAAATTACAATAAAGAAATTAGAAAGGCGAAGCGGGAATCTTGGAAGAAGTTTTGTGAGAGTATATCTGATATTCCTCGCAGTACTAAAATTCACAAGATTCTCTCTAAATAGTCGATAGCCGAGATGGGGTCGTTAAAGCGACCTGTTGGCACTTTCACGACCTCTAGAAAAGAAATGTTAGAGCTTTTAATCAAAAATCATTTTCCTAGAAGTTTGACTCTGGATAACTATCGACCACCCCACCTTGAAGGCACGAGGTGCCCCAAAAAGAACGATTGGGATGTCGCCAAGGAATTTATCACAGCACCGGCAATTGAATGGGCAATCAAATAATTTCAACCCTTAAAATCTTCCGGTGAGGATGGCATTTTTCCAGCTCTGCTGCAAAATGGACTGGAATTACTTTTACCCATCCTCATTAAACTTCATAGAGCTAGTCTGGCGTGTAATTACATACCACCCAGTTAGTTGACGGCTAGGGTGGTTTACATACCGAAAGTGGGCCGCACAGACCCATACCCCAAATCGGTTAGACCAATTAGCCTAACATATTTCCTGCTTAACGGACTTGAAAGAGTACTGGATTGCTGCATCAGGCGGGTAGATTCAAATAACTTCCCCCTGATCACCCACCGATACGCTTATCAAACTGGCAAATCAACAAATTCAGCGTTTCACAACCTAGTTGAGAAAATCACTCAATCCCTTAACAACAATGAGATTGCGGTAGCCCTATTTCTTGACATCGAAGGAGCAGTTGACAATACACTTCCGACCTCCATTGATTCAGCTTTGGCTGAAAAGGGCATTAAACTAACCATTACCGGCTGGATATATGCCATGCTCACTAATAGAACAGCCACTACTTCTCTTCAGGATGAGGCCATTACCTTCAAGGTTTCCAGGGGCTGCCCACAAGGCGGAGTACTATCTCCCCTACTGAGGTCACTCTTGATGGATGACCTATTTAGCACTCTCGAAAGAAGAAGGGTAGAACTGCAAGAGTATGCAGACGACCTTGTCATCCTAGCAAGGACCAAGCATATAATATCCTCCAAAAGTCGTTGGACGATGTCCACAGTTGGTGCCAGAGGGGACAGATGTCTGTTAACCCTGGTAAAACTTTAATAGTCCCCTTCACTAAGAAAAGAAGATTGGAAGATCTTCCACCACTTTCCCACAATGGTGAGGTTATTCCATTTGCAGCGGAAGTAAAATATTTGGGGATTATCCTAGATATGAAACTTACTTGGAACGCTCACTTGGAAAAAGTTATCCATAAGGCCAGACTATCCTTGTGGATATGTAGTATCTGTAGAAAATCTTGGGACTTGGGGCTTGTCTGGCAATTACTCGTGCCATCAGTACCACACCGTCAGCAGCCATGGAAATCCTTTTAGACCTACCTCCTCTCCATATATTTCTAGAAAGGGAGGCTAGATGGACAACATATAGAATTGCGCATATTTCTAAACGCACAAAATTATATAGAGCAAAGCAGAATGCTAGTGGACACTGAAAGTCACAGTATTCTGGGAATGACCTTTGACATAATGCCTCCAACAGTAAACTACGACCTGCCTTACACCGTCCTAATTCCAAATAGAGACGAATGGGTCCTCCGTAAGGATTAACTATTAAGAGCAGACAGCTGTTGGTACACAGATTGATCAAAAACACCCTCAGGCTCTAGTGCAGGTGTATACGGGCGCAGACCTAGGATAGAAATTTCAACCGTATTTCGGGGGAAATTTACGTCATTGCTTCATGTGTGGAAAGATTGGAGCAAACCAATCTCACACATAAATTAATAAAAATTTTCTCGGACAGCCAAACGGCTTTGAAAGCTCTAACCGTGTAACGTCGAAACTGGTATTAGACTGCCAGAAAAGACTCTCCTCAATAGATTATCGGTGGTCTGGATCCCTGGCTATGAGAAGGCGGACTCTTTTGCAATGGAGGGTGCCGCACTCGTTTTTATCGGACCAGAACCTTCAAATGGCATCGCAATAAGCTTTGCCGTACAAACACTAAATACCTGGACAGCAAGAAGAGCTTTAAGACTTCTGACATAATATACCAGGATTGGTTAATTCAAAGGCTTTTATACATCCTTCGAAGAATGTCTCCAAACAAATGTTAGACTATAGCAGGCATGACCTACGTTGTCTAACAGGCTTTTTAACGAGCCACTGTCATATGCATCATCATATGCTAATACTTGGACTGTCGGAAGATCTGATTTGTCGACTTTGTGTGGAAGATGATGAAACAGCAGAGCATATAATTTGTGCCCGCCCTGCCGCGGCTCGAATCAGGTATCCGATGTTTGGCAGGGTCTCTCTCTCGCCCTAGGAATATCATTCACCAAACAAACGAATCGGCTTTGTTAAGAAGCTGAATTTGTTTGGTGAAATCTGAATAGGTATGAGCCACAATAGACTCTTGCGAGTCGCAGTGGAGGGCCTTATAGACCAACTCATCACAAACCTAAACTAACCTAGGGGCTCTGTTAAGGTGGTTGACATTCCGGAAAGTAAAACAGATATCCGTGAGAAATTTACAATTGTGGAAGAAAACGAGTTCTCTGCATTGGATCTGATGAGGAAGTATATGTCTTTGCGTCCGTCGGGTCCGGAAAGATTTTTTCTAACGTATTGCGAAAAACGTTGCACAGTTCAGCCCGTTGGGAAAAATACACTCGGTAAAATCTCAAGCAAAATTGCTAGTTTTTTGGATTTGCCGAATCCAGAAACTTTCACGAGACATTGTCCGACTGTCAATGCAGGAGAAAATATGACAACATTGGAGACGTTCAACGAAAGTAGGAGGGAATTTGGCCGACAGCATGGAATTGAAAAATAAAACTGCAAGAATGTTGACTGGCATGTCTGATGAAAGAAGGGAAACATCAACTTCATGTTTGACTACATTCATAAACGGTGACAACAAACAGTTCAATGGAGAATCCTGGATTTCGGGAAATCATTTCAGTGGTTTATTTTTGTGAATACAGGAGGGAGTTAAATATTTATAACTGCATAGTATAACTCCCAAGGGAGTTATAACCATGTTTGTAGTTACGGTAACTAAGGGTTTATTTGTTTATAATGTATCAGTATGAAATAATAAACTTTTCCTACGATCACTACTCAAAGTAGGCTTTTGCACACTCAAATCTAACCGCAAAGTTGATGTTTTCCGCGAGCTGTCATAATTTGACATTATTGGCGCTCTTAAGCAGAAAGTAACTTTGGCGCACGCCTAATTTTATTTATAGATAAAAGAGAGCTAGTAGATATTTTAATATAAACTGTAGAATAAATAAATATTTTAGTTGATTTTCTAATATGTTAAAGCATCCAACAGTATTTTCCGTAATAATATAATGAGAAATAGGGAAATCTAAAAGATATCTGACATTAAAGTAATAAATATCTGACATTAATGTGATAAGTGTTGCCTACGTACATAGGTACACGAAACTGCTAAGAACAAACAATGGCAATAGGTAGGCAACACAACATACTTGCAATCACCAGAAAGATTTGACATTTTCTAACCTTTCAGAGACATCTACCTCAGGCATAAACATAAAAAATTGCCAAAATTGTATCTTTAATTTTAATTTAGTTAATAAGTAAAAGGTATGTTTGTTTATTATCGTTCTGTATTCCGTTCAAATAAAATTTAAAAAAGTTGTAATTTATTGAATGAACTATAATATTCATACAACCATAAAATCATAAATCTTTAAATCATAAAGTCTATTGTCATAAGTAGGCAACACAACATACACAATTAATCTTTTGTCTTCGAATAGTAGGCTTAATATGTCAAATAAACTTCCAATATTGTGATGAAAGTAACACGTTTTTAATAAAAAATTAATTTTATTTTGGTGTGATCGTAGAAAAAATCTTGTGTGTATTTCGAGCAGAAAGTCCTTTGGTAGTCTCGACAGATTGCCGCGCTCCGCTGACGCGTCGCGCGGCAACTTTCTGTCTCGACTGCCAAAGTACTACTTTCTGCTCTTGATACACAAATAGCTATTTTCGTGGCATTGCCAACTCTCGGTATACAACTTTACAGCATAAACGTACCAGGGGGGAAATAGGGTTAGGACAGCGTTTTCTCAATGATTTTCATGAATTTTATTAAAGTATAAAAAATTAATATTATTTATTGAAACTTCGAAAATATTTATTACATATATTTAAGTGTATACTATAAAATTTCCCTGGAAAACACCGAGGATATTGCAGGTCACAATCAGACTCAGCATTTTGCGTACATTCTGGAAGCCGCAATGTCCATCTGAAATCAAACGAGGTTGGAATTTACTTTTATTGTCTCGCTTCTATATGAACCTAAATGCTATCAAAAAAATAGAAAATTGAATTTTTTACAGGGGTCAAAACAAAAAAATATGATTTTTGGCCATTTTCTACAACTTTTTTTGCAAAAAAAAATTATTTTTAATAATGATAATATTCCGATTTTAAGTTCATATAGAGCGCAAAAAAGTAACTGCCAATTTTCAAAACGATTGGTTGAAAACTTTTCGAACTAGCGTGTACGCAAATTCAAAAAAAAGTCGAAAAAATTGTACCGCTTGGTGATACACGTAGCGCTTGGGGCCTGAAGGAGAGCCACTCACTTTAATGGCTTATAACAATAGAACGAGTCGGAATTTCTATTTAAAATTTTTTTAAATAGTTTTACTGACAATTTATTAAATAAAAAAAATCGATTTTTGGAACCGTCTAACCCTATTTTCCATCAAATTACCCACAATTTTGGACAGTTAGGTCGTACGTTAACGGTAAAGGAAAAGAGAACCGTAAACAATTTTCCACACCGACTTTCAGTCGTTTTTTTCATGGTCTAATCCACGTATCTTCTCTATATTATTTGTTTGAATATGGCTCATTATCAAGCGAAAGTATGTAGTTTTTTTACTCCGACTTCATCCTTGGATACTCCTACATGTTTGGTTTCAGATATATAAGAGGTCAATGCAGGATCGTCATTATCGCTACCCTCATTATTGTTTTTTGTTCTTTGTCAATTAAGTACATCCCAAAGTTGTCACACATTCTCGCAACTTCCTCCACCGCAGTTGTGTCGTAAAACCGAACACTTGAGCCCTGCCTTGCGTCATCCACACATTCTCTCTTTTATTTGGACATCAAAATGACCAGACTATTTCAACCATGCATGACAATGTTTCGAGATGAAATTGCAGGACAATCTACCTTTTTTGTGGAAGTGGGGAATCTTCAACAAGACCGTCGACTGGGAATATGTCCCAGTCAGTGTGGGTTTCTGAACCTGCATATGCCGACTGCACCCCTCTCGAAGCTCCACCCGTCGCCATAGACTGATCAGCGACCCACTAAACCCCACTCCCTCTTTCTCTCTCATGGAATTCAGAAGTACCCGTGAGGGCATAACATTGAAATCCGTGCTGGGCCTTCCATTTATTTTTTCTTCATAATTACTCATTTCCTCCTCCCTGATTTCTCTGTCCTGTGCAATTCTCTACTCTACCCCCTTCTTACTCATAACTATTGGGATATACTTCCTTACTGTCTCCCATCTTTCAGCTGTCTCCAACATACACCCTACTATATTTCTCACTTCCAATGTCACTCCTAGCTCTCCCTCTACCTCCAACCTCTCCTTGTGCCACCTCGTGCATAAGAACTAGGTATGCTAAACGTCGTCCCTATCTCCACAGTACATGCACAGCTCATCTCTTGCTTTGCCTATTCTATGAGTATAGACCCTAAAAGACCGGTGCCCCGATACAACTTGAGTTGTGAAGTAGTATATTACCTGATGTTCACACTTCAGCCATCCTTCCAAATCCGGTATAATTCTGCTTCTACTCTCCCTTAGGGTTTCCTTCCCTCAACCTTTCCATCCAGAGTACCTGTATTTCCCTCGTTAAAGACAATCTACCTAATTTCTAGCTTGATAGATTAGTCAATATTATGTTAAATTTTATTTCTTAGTATTTCCTGGATTACTGTTCAAAAGACGCAATTGAACAATAATAAGGAATGTATGTATGTATATTGGGCTGAGACCTAAAGGATCTATTGCGCAACCTTTTTACGACGTTTTCCCTGAGGAAAGTCTCAGAGATTAGTAGCTCCTTTAGACATACTTCCCGGAGTAATTTTAGGATATCTGCAGGCTTTAGTTTAGGTAGGTGTCCCTCTTCTATTCAGTAGTCTCCTAGGTGTTGTGCCCTAGGATTCTGAATTGCTGTGCAATTCGCAAGTAGATTTGGATGGCGACTTCTTTTTACATGCCACAGAATCTACATTCTTCTTCCTCTACTATTTTGAGCTTTTTCAGGTGCTCATTTAGACGACAAGTACTTCTGTTAAAACCCTTAGTACAATTTTGCTCTGACTTGGGCATTCATTTGTTTGTAGTTATGTAGTTTGTAGTCACCCAGAAGTATCTTTGATTGTCTAAGCCCTACTAGATTTTTCCCATGGTCAGATCTTTTTTTTCGGCTTTGCCTATTTCTTCCAATATTACATTGGAACTGATACCGCAAAAGGGTTCCGGCCCCCAAAAGAGCGTTTCAGTCCTCCTAAATGCTAGTTCATCTACTATTTCATTTCCTTCTATTCCAGTGTGTCCTGGAATCCACAGTAATGTTTCGCCTAGTTCATTGAATTTGCCTAGGCGTTCCCATACCATTTTGAAACTGATTACACAAGAACTCACACAGCTTGACATGATGATAATCCCCTGCCTTCTATATCCTTTATCAGTATTGAACTGGTCACACTTTCCTATGGCGTGAATTTTCGCTTGAAAGATCCTTGGGGTTTCTCCCAAGCTTTCAGAGAGTTTGGTTCCTGGTCCGTACACTCCTATCCCAGTTCCTTCTATTTCTTTTGAGCTGTCTGTATACCCAAGTCTTCCCAAGTATTTGGATCCCATTCCTTCTTGTTGCTTAATTCCATACCGAATTTCTTAGTTATAATTTTTCATTATACCATCATTGTCCCAAGTTTTTTGATTTCTAAGAATCGAGAAGATTGTTTTTTTTAATGATTCCCTCTCTACTCAGTTTGTATATATCATAATAATGAGGAGAGTCCATATCCTTGTCTAACTCCTGTTATAATTTCAAAAGGTTTTGAAAGTTCCTCCATAAATTTTAATTTGCCTTTTTAAAACCTATAAATGTATACCGTTGATTTCTATTTATTCATTCAACGTGTATACTTCGTTCCAAGATATTTCGTTTTGACTTATTCCAACATGATTGATTTAAGACCAAACCCCACAGCAGGTAGTCGTTAATCCGATAACAATAGCACAGTATCGAACTCGTTTATTCGAAAACTGAAATCATAATGCCTAATAGTATGATTATTTCACAACTGAAATTTTTAGCTTGTAAAATAATATTTGAGGCTATTTTTTTAATTTATTTAATTATTTATTTGTGCTGAAGATATATTTCCGAATTTTTATTTTTCAAGTTAAAAGTATTTTTCTCGCTAAATGGTTGACCACCTTATCTATAAATATTTTGTGTAAGTATATTGCCTGTTTTCCTTTGACTGGCCCGTACTGCACCTACCTACTTTATTTCCAATGCCCTTTGTGTATTCACATATAATGGAATTACATTATTTATGGATAAAATAGAAAGTGGGGATTTCGGTATAATCATTTTAAATTTTGACTCAGAATTTTAGTTTGTAACAAACATTTCACTCCGAAAGTAATCTTGTGTATAAAACTAAGTATGTGGCGTCCTAGGGCAAAAAAAGTGCATTTATCGTCGGATACGAAGCGAATTGTGAAAAATGTGTTTGAATCATTGAAACATCGAGGTTATAGTATAACCGATCATTGCTGGGTAATTCCAGGTTTAAAAGTAATTAATAATTACAATTACCTTTTTTTAATGTAATTTGTAATTGTTCTTAAGTACTTTTTTTTCTTAAAGTTATTTGGAATTGTAATTGCAGCAAAATCTGTGGAGGAATTGTACTTTGTAATTATATTATTTGAATTATCTAAATACAATTACTTCTCATAAGTACAATTACTTTTCCAATTAC
Organism: Lochmaea crataegi; assembly: GCA_947563755.1. Taxonomy (NCBI): domain Eukaryota; kingdom Metazoa; phylum Arthropoda; class Insecta; order Coleoptera; family Chrysomelidae; genus Lochmaea; species Lochmaea crataegi. The sequence goes on along the minus strand of OX387423.1, from coordinate 27,400,298 downwards.
AATTACTATTTCCAATTACAAGTGTTTACGAGATGCACGAGGTACAAAAACAAGAAATTTCCTGTTCGAACCGAACCCTAGACTAATGTTGCCCGATTTGTATGATATGATTATACCTAATATATAATATATCTATGTACCTAGACCCAGGTAGGTACAGGAACTTTTGTATTTTTGTTTCGTTCGAATCAATAAACTTTTTTAGTAAACATTTTATTTTAACTTCCCTGTTTCGTTTTTATATTACTTGTTACTTATTAAGGATTTTATCTTTTCCCATAAGTTAAGGAGACCTTAAGTTGTATAAAGCTTACTTAAAGTTAATCTCAGTTTTAGGTGATACATGTCAATTTCCGATCTATACTATAGGTGCAGTCTAATGTTTCGGGCAACAAGCCCTAATTGCTAAATGGTGTTTAGAATGTATCTACGCCATACAAAATTTTTCATGTGACATCTCAAACCGAGTTTAACTTCAAGCAAGCTTTATACAAACCACCATTAACATATCTTTAACTTTAAGGAATCCTTAAGAAAGTCGCTGCAATTGGCTGTTAGTTTAACAGTTTGAATTACCTATTTAAACATTTTATTCGTATCGGCTGGCTCCCCCATTCTGTCATAATTTGTTGATTTATCCGCAAAGTAATTATAACAGTAATTGATAATTCCTATTTTCACGACATGTACTTTGTAATTGTAATTAATTCCTTTTTTGGAAAAGTATTGTAATTTTAATTATTTTTAAAGTACATGTAATTACCCAGCACTGTAACCGATGCAGCAAAAGAAACATGTAAGTTGACCAAAACCCCAATATCCACAGTAAGAGACATTATCAATAAGCCAATACATAAACGAAAACTACGAAGTGACGCTAATAAAACCAAATGTATTTACTTAATTGCAGTTTCCTGTAAAATTGTCATATTTTCGTAAATCTCAATTGATCGAAGATAATAGAATTAATACTATTATAACGCCTTACAAAGTTTTGAGAAATATCTTTCAAAAAAACAATGACCATTTAACCAAGAAGGAACAACTACTTCTCGAACTATATGCTCCGACAGACATTGAATTACTTTTCTAAGCTAAACGAGGTTGATATATCTGCAAGATATAACCAAATGTGTTGACCAAATGCAAAAGGATATAATCCGAAGAACGATATATATGCATATACCCTGTATAGTACAAAATGTTTCCAAAATGTGGCCATTAGCAAACTACATATTTTTCATTTGAAACATTTTTTGATAACATCTGCAATTAGATTAAATAAATCAAAGCGTATACGGTGGGCCACCCTGTATGTTTCAACAGTTTAATTTGATCAATTCCAATTAATAAATAAAGTTTTTAAAAAGTCAGTGATTGTTTTCATGAAATGAAAAACCCGAAACCCTTTTTATACCCGAAGGTGTAAGGGTGGAAATCTATTTATCCATTCCATATATAAACTTGCTCCATTGTTTCTTGTTTTTTGCCATCTTTTTGGCTTCTTCCCAACTTTTCCCTCTTTTTTCCAATATTTCAGCAACCACTCGGTTCCAAGTTTTCTTTGGCCTTCCTCTCTTCCTTTTTGTAGTTGCTCGCGCTTCCCAAACATCTTTTACTGGCCTGTTGTTCATTCTTACTAAATGACAAAACCATTTAAGTTTTTGGTTGTCTAGCAAGTCAAGAATCGATTCAATTCCAAGTTCACTTCTAACGTCCTCATTCCTAACTCTGTCTCTCCGTGTTATTCCCTTAACCCTGCGTAAGAATCTCATCTCCATTGCTTGTATTCTACTCTTCGATTTCTGCGTCAGTATCCAGCTTTCACTTCCATAAGTGAGAATTGGTCGGTATACTGTCTTGAACATTGTCATTTCCGTATTCCTACTTATTTCTTTTTTACCAATGAATGCTCTAGACAAGGAATGATAGAGTTTTGAGGCATTAGTGATCCTTTCATTCAATTCTTCATCTTCGCTTCCATTTCTGTCGATCTTAATACCAAGATATTTAAACAAGTCCACATGTTGAATTTTTTCATTTTGTAGCCTTATGTCAATTTCTGTGTTTGTTATTCCGGTAGTCATGACTTTTGTCTTCTGTACATTTACTTTTAGATTTCTTTTACTGACTTCTCTTTCCCATATTTGTAAGTTTTTTTGGAGGTCATCTTCGCTCGGTGCACAAATCATAACGTCATCTGCAAAAGCACATTCAGACAGGTTGATGGGTTTCAGTCTATTATAGCCTATGTGGATCTTTTTAGTATGTTTTTTCGTAGCCTTGATAATATCGTCCATTATTATAATAAAAAGTAAAGGACTTAACACTCCTCCTTGTCGAAGTCCGTCATTTACTCTAAATTTATCGGATTCTAAGTTATTTTTCCTGACATAGCTATAATTGTTTTCGTACATACTTTTAATTCTTGTTGATAGGCTCTTCGGAATACCTCTTTTGTCTAAGCTATCCCATCATGTTTTTGTGTGACACTGTCAAAAGCCTTTTCAAGGTCTAGAAAAGCAATATATTTATCTTTAGTTTTTGTCTTTTCAAACATTTGTTTTATTGAGAAAATATGGTCTTGTGTGCTATGACCTTTCCTGAAGCCGCTTTGTGATCCAACTAGTTGCCCTTCCGTTAAGATTTTCCTCGTTTTATCTTTTTATTGCCTCATCTAGTTCTTCGATTAATATAGTTCCCATCTGTTCATCGTTAACTTGAGTTTCTTGGTTTATCTCATTTCTGTATTCCTCATGTGTGTCTTGGTTTAAGAGTTCTTGATAGTATTGTTTCCAGCACTGCATTATTTCTTGATCACCAGTTACTATTTCTTTCTTCTGATTTTTTACTTGTGTAAGTTCAAAAGATTTGTTTTTCTTCAGATTTTTTAATACTTTATAAAACAACTTTTGGTTTCCTCTGTGGTCATTTTCCATTTTTACACCAAAATCCTCCCAAGTTCTTCGTTTTGCTTCTTTAGCCATATTTTTTACTTTTGTGTTCTGTTCTTTGTATTTCTGTTGGCTGATTTCGGTTTTCGTTCTTAAATAATTCTTCCATAGATTCTTTTTTATTTTTACTTGTTCCTTGATTTCTTTTGTCCACCATTTTGTTTGCTTCCCATTCTTTACTAAAACCGTTGTTCCACATACTTCTTCTGCTGTGTTTAGAATCATATTTTTTGTCATATCCCATAGTTCTTCTATACTTTTGTTTTCTCCTTCTTTTATTATATCAATAGCTCTACTTTCTGTCTGATTAGTATATTTTATTGCTACTTGTTTTTCTGCGAGTCTGTAACTCTTTGTTATCTTTTTTGGTTTATTTATCTTGCATATTTTGTCTTTGTTTGGTTTTTTTATTTTAATTTTCATTTTAGCTTCTAATAGATAATGATCGCTATTTATTTCGGGGCCTCTCCTGACTCTGGTATCTAGTATTTCCTTTTTGTTTTCTCTAATTTTCTCAATTTATGTTTTAATATCTAAATTTTACCGACTACGGATCTTTTACTGGATTTTTAAACTTTTATTATTAAATCCTTAAGGCCAGATGCCGAGTCAACGAAATATTGTGAAACGTTCTTTACAAACAATAATTTTTAGATGTCTGAGAATCAATTTCAAATTAAGAATTCGAGATTTAATGTTATTTCAATGCCGAAACGAATCAAATTTTGCTGCAAAAAATTGCATATGAATATATTTATGAATAAAACAACATTTTTATGCATATTTTCCGTTTCTGCCACTACCGTTTTATTCAGATTCGAAATTTTATGAAAACAGACTTTTCCCGAAGACCTGAGCAATATAAACATACGTTTCCCAATACGTTTTGCAATAAAAAATGACAGGGTCAGTAACGGCGTGGAAAAAATATCATAAAAGTCACTGAAGACAACTAAAATGTCAGCCCCACTAAATCAACAGTGGGCGAAGGCAAATTTATGAACTTCAAATTAAAGTTTCATTTTAAGATTTGGAGAATCAGTCTATTTTCTGAAAGATACTAGATCTATCATAGTCGTTCGTCCTGCAGCGATAATGGTTATGGGCGTATCAGATTTTTTCTCCGGAGTTATTTATGTGTTTTGACCCAAGTAAGTTGGTATTAAGGAGCTGAAGCTAAACCGAATACCGCTTATATTGTTGACAGGTACATAAGTCATGATTTTTTTTTTCAAGCAGCTACTTTGATGAATTTTAATCTGATCAGTTTAGTTGTGTTATTGGATAAGAGATGTGTACTGTACTGAACTTAGTAATGCATTGAAGGTTGTATTTCACATAGCTCAAAACAAATGGCCTGGTATCCCAACATTGGCTCTTCTTGTCTTTATTCTCCTTTTCCTCTATTTACTCCTTTATTTTTTTCCCTCTCCCCATTTTCCCCCTCCCATTATCCTACTTATTATTCTCCTTCTTTTTTCTTTTATAAAAACATGAAATACATGAAAGAGTACTTCACTTCCAGAACATGACAAGAATGACTTCAACTCAAAATTATACGGAGGTCTTAGTTTTGCATGTTTGAGTTTTAAATCGCTACTGATGATAAGTCGTGTATCTGATTTTGGCTCCTCTTTTGACTGGTTTGATAACACTTTCACGACACGTTCCAGCTAGAGACACTCTATCCAAAGATTGGGTTTTTGATTATCGGTATGGATATATTTAACTTACCTACTCCTCGTGTCCTGAAGTCTCAGGATCAATTCAAAACTTTGTAATATGTCTATCGACTTGTTTCGATTTTATAGAATAAATCCTTTTAATTACCGCTCGTCGTCTCATTAGCCACTTCCAATTATAGTTCTGTGATCTCAAATTCTTCAACCCTGACCATAAGACAATTGACGTCTGCCAAAGGACACTTCCATTTTTTTCAACGCCACGAGGGACAACCTTTTCCGTTATCGACCTTCTTTGAGGAAAGAGCTCCTTTTTTATCGCTTTTATACCTTTCGTATCTAGTTAATTTTGCTGTGCCCCAACCCTAGGATATAAGCCCTAGGTGAGGACAAAAGCCCTAGACCAAAATACCGCCCTAGACCAGGATGGGATACCGTACAAATCAAGACTATCTACCTTCGAGATCTTCTCAATACTTTGTAGAGGCAAGACGTTCTTCAGGAAACAACCACTTCATATTCATAAGCTAAGTACCTAAGTACAAATTCTCCTCAAATTTTTTCATTTCCTGTGTGGCAGATAAATAATAATAAATTTGTTTTAAATCCTATTTTCTTTAATTTTTTTAAATCCTCAACTATAAAAGTTGAGGGAGATATCGCCCGGGGTAAAATTTTAAATGTTAATTCTGTTTTTTTAAGTAACTTTTTTTATTTTGTTGATTTCTGTTTAAACTTATCTAAATTCTACAAGGCGTTTCTGCCTTTTCCGCCTTAGTTTTTTTAAATTAGTATTTTTTATCGACGTCAAAAAGGTAGTGGCGCCCTCAATTTTTACAACCTTCCTGTTATTCCTGTGTAGCATAAACTTGTGGTCGAATCACACATGAGAGGAGTCTCTAGCCGGAGCCCTTCAAGCTGTTGCCTCTTACCGTTACAACTTATAGTTCCAAAAAGTATGTGGTATACGTATACATATCATTCCTTAAAACTACAAGTAAACACAATTATTTTTACTTTTTATTGTATAATAAATGTAAACTAATTAAAAACAGTAGCCAGTTACAACAAAAAATTTGTTTCCTACAAAATTAAAATTACCCTATACGAATATTCTGTACTTCCAAAAGGATGATTTGTTAATATAGTTATCCTGTCCACATATATGTGTGTGTCTGATTCTCTCTTTCCCTGTCTCAGAGCAGTCCCTGCCACCACTTGTTATTAAAGTACAAGTAAAAGAAGATTTTACTTCTCGCTTTTTATCATTTACATTTTATTGGCAAATTTGTACCGTGGTCGAGTAAAACATTTTTATTTTATGGAATTTTTAATACCCATGTACCTAACTTGAAGGAATTCAAATAAAAAAGGGGCCACATAGAAAGCCTAACATAACCAATTTATTACAATATTTTATGTGAATCTCGAATTCGTGTAAAATTGAATATGCAGTGTATATTTGGTAGGGATACGAGTACACATACGCTTGGCTTGACAGGAGTACATAGCATGTGGGTAGATTAAGAAAGTAGATTGTGTTTTGTATGAAAAAATAGTAGAAACTTCTGTCTTTTTGCCTTAATCTTGATATTGCTGTTAAAATGAGTGAACGATACTAATTAAAGCCACTAGCGAACAATGGCCACGTCGTGAAATCCAAATAGTTAATATAGATCATCTTATTTGAATATTAGCACTCTTTAAGGATTTCTGGTGACAGACTACAAACTAAAACATTAGATTATCTATCTTCTTCTAACACAATAATAACGCCATGTGCCTTAAGTATTTTCCCTAGGACCATACGTCTGATTAATTTTTTGAATGCAATTGCATGAGAACTTTGTGTAAAGTATATTTCATGAGCCCTAGGGAAATTTAACATGTGGATTGGAAATAAGATATTCGGAAGAATAAAATTGTATAGAATCTCAGATCGTAGCAGTTCGTTCAAATAGGAGCGCATAAATGACAGATGGTGTTCGGATGTATATTCCATTCCAAGATATTTCGTTTTAACTTCACACCAACATGATTGGTTCGAGAGAAAAGCACACAGCAGGTAGTCGTTAATCCGATAACTAAAGCACAGTATCGTATCGTACTCGTTTATTCGAAAAGATAATGCCTAATAGTAAGATTATTTCACAAATGAAATATTTAGCTGGTAAAATAATGTTTAGACCAGATACCGAGTCAACGAAATATTGTGAAATGTACTTTACAATAGAAGCTACCTACTCGCCACAGACCTCACGGATGAAATAGGTTATTTGTGAGTGGTAGTCAAGCAAGCAAGACCGCTTTAATACTTTCTAAAGTTTTCCTGTTAAACCAAGCCTTTGTATACTTGTATCCCTATCAAATATATTTGTTTCTATTTAACACATTGTCTCTTATGGCACATGTTAAGCAGGGTTCCTTCCTCCTACTGTATAGGAAACTTATGTTATAAAATATAAAGGGGGTGAATTTCATATTTAAGGATGTTTAGACTGAGACAGTTCATCAAAATAAGTGTCATTTATTACTACAATAAGTCAACTGCACTCTTTGTTGAGAAATATTCATTTTTAAAAGAATGTTCCTCGGACTTTCCATTAGTTTAGAGAAAGAATTGGCATTTTTTCATTGGTTCTTGGTAGCATCATTCCTTAAAACAGTTAGGAATCAATTTCGAGTTATATAACTTTGCACGTGCCCAAAATGTAGGTTTTATTGATCCTACCAGCATTTTCAGATAATATAAAACACAAATTAACGTAGATACAAAGCTGTAATCTCATGATAGGGAAAAAATAGCGTAAATAAAAAACTACACATATTGTTATATATAGTTTATAATTTATAAATATAAATAATGTGAATTTAGGAAGGTCTCTTTAATTGTGTATAATAATAATTCTTTATTTGGAAATTAAGTCAAACTAAACGTAATACGCATTCGCCGTAAGGCATTTTATATTTTAAATTGTGGATTATAAATGGCGCCCAACGTCAGACATTTTATAATTTTTATTATGTATAAAATGGCTCCTACCGTGGGACATTTTACAATTTAAATTATGGATAATAAATGACGGACGATGAGGGAAATTTTACAATTTAAATTTGATGCGTTATTCTATGTTTAAGTTTATAACACCTTTTACAGTTTTATTTTTCTTTAGACAGTGATACATTTAAATTTAATTATAATTTTTCGATATTAATTTTTTTAATATTGACAAATTGATACACTGTTGAAAATGGCTAAAAACTTGTAAATAACACTAAAACATTAAAAACATGTGACTGCGTTGAAATAACATCTCCAATAACTTCTCGCTTTTTGTGTACCCATGTTCCCCTGTCCTCGTCTTTCCATCTGAAAAAAAATAAAATACGTTCCAGTTACCGCTATAAAAAAAAATATTTCTCATTCACAATCATCTTTATCAAAATTATAATCTACTGTGAATGGACCCTAAGAATTTGACAACCATTTTTTGCAGTTTTAAACTATTATTAATTGTCTATACCTTGTTTTTAAACTAGGAGGAGCATTTTAGGAAACCTCAAACACACCACTAAAAGTAACTAGATTGGGAGAGTGTTCCGAAAGGGTCGTGTTCAGACTTTTTGAACGAATTGACAATTACGTGAAATATGTTTTGTACTGCTGGTAGTTGTCGTAGCCAATGAGGGATCAAGGCATGTCTAAATATCGAATAATCATTGGCCACAGGCCATGGCGAAAGTAGTGAGCAAATGACACTTTATTGGGAAAAAATGTATGGTTATAATAGGTAGTTTATGTAAAATTGGTTAATAATTTGAGGATAAATAAATACGTAGAATATGCAATTGTATGTTTCAATTATTCTTTATTTACGTTGGAAGCTTAAGTATAGCACAAACTAAAAGTAAACAGAGGTTTTGATATCGAAAAATGCGATAATATTGTACTGCAATGTATGTAAAACTTGATGTAAAAATATTTAGAAAAATAAGATTTTACTTGGAAACTTATATTATTAACAAGAAATAACAAGCATGGATTTTGTTTATCAAACTGGATAAATAATAAAAATAGCACTTAACTTGGTTGAAATATAATACTTTGGTAAAAATAAAACAATCAACAACAAGCGCAAAAAAGTGGTACAGTTAGATTGAAGTAATGAATTTTTTCATATAAATAAACACAAAACTGACAAATGTCGTTGTCAGTTGCATCAAAAGAGCTGTGTGAAACGGGCTGCAATCTGACCAATCACTAGGCAGCAGAAATGCCAACTTAAATTCAAATCGCTCCTCTTAGTTTAAAAACATGGTATAGTTGTCGAGTTTTGTTGTAAATGTAAGGTAGGGACAAAAATTTTAAAAATTCAATTAAAGTTCATATAATACCCTTCTTGGTGTGCGTCATTGATTGTTAATGTCTTTCTAACACATTACGTTGGAAGAAATGGAAAAAAAGGCAGGTCTGTGATTAATCCTAATCAAAATATCACAATAATGAACCGTTTAAACGTAGTACAAACGTTAACCCTAATCTTTGACTTACAAAAATTTGATTGGTTGATGTTTAGATTACGCGCAAACGCGACCTATCAATCGGGCGAAATTACATCGTTCAAAATACTATGCAGACGTTCCTTTCGTAGCGGCAGTTTGTCTTACGTATTTTTCCAATGTCCAACTGACAGTTCTCGTCAGGTCTGTACTTTGTTGTTTACGGTAAATTATTATTTATGAAAAGTGAATATTGATCTTATTGTTAGCATTTTATTTATTCAAATGCAGGACTATATTTACCAATATTAAATTATTTTAATATGTAAATTAAATATACAATTTGTTTTATTTTGCAGTGTTTTCATATCCCAAGTACCTATTATTAATTTCATAGCCTTTTCGAATTTGGCTGAATACGATCCTGATGATTTTATTAATCAAGTTTAAGGTTAGCTATATGTCAAAATAAAAAATTAAATATCGACATACCCAAAACCCGGATATACGTCACATCGATGACGCACACCAAAAAGGCTGTTATATGAACTTATATCATTATAACGAATAGAATGATGAATATACAGCAAGGAACATTCAGAAGATATTTAAATTAGCTGCGTTATTATTGAAAGGTACAGAGTATGGGACGAATTGTCAGGTGTGACTTACTCGAAGACAAGTTCAGTGTTTTTTAAAAAATAAATAAGAGCATTTATAAAAATATTATTATTGACGCTATACATACCGATCGAATGTCTTCTTCGACCATTGGATAATTTATACTAGATGTCGATGAAAATTGTCCTAAGCTATTACTCTTTCTCATCGTGTCTTGTCTTTCTTCTTTTTCCATTGCCTCTTTCAATGCTACCATCAGTCTATTTACTAAAATAGCTGTTCGTTTCTTCGGAACAATCAGCTGAAACATATTTAAATTGTAAGTATTGATAACATGACTATTGGAAGAGAGCTTTTGGTTGGCAGTAAAATCAATAATATTAGAACTTTATTAACAACAATAATAGAATTATTAAAATTATGTATAACGAAAACAAATTTTTAATTCACTATTTTTATCAAATATTCACATGGAACATTTTGAAGCCCAAATAGTAAATTCAAACCAATTGTCTGGTGGAAATAAGTATCTCTTAATTATTTTTTAATAAATATGAATGAAGGAGAAAAATCTATAAAATTTGAAATTGAAATTGAAAATAACAATTTTTTGCCATTTTTAGATGTTCTTATCAATAAAACTGCTACAGGGTATGAAACAAGTGTAGGTACCATAAACCAACACACACTAATAGGTATTTGAATTTTGAATCCAATCATTCTATAAGCGTAAAAAGAGGGAGATTAAAATCTTTATACGATAGGGCCAAAAACATTTGTTCTAATGATAATGAATTCATAATGGAGAAAACTGCACTAAAGTTAGTTTTGAATAACAATAATTACCCGACAGAATTTATAAACAAAGAAATTAGGAATAGAAAAAGATAGACCAGATATACTGTGTATATATCAGAATCGTGGTGCAATGAACATTCTATTAATTCTATAAAGTTCAATAGCTATGTTATAAGTAATACATTTTGTCCATCAAAAAAACTACACGGTGGTACGTTAATTCTAACCAAAAAAAATGAATATTTTATATACAGAAGAAGATAACTTCGAATGCTGTGGAATATCGTTTGAGGTGAATGAAACTAATTTCTGCTTGATTAATGTTTATAAATCTCCCTCTGAAGAGATCGATTTATTTTTCACTAAATTAACTTGTGTTTTAACGAAAGTATTAAATTGCTATGATTGTGTTATTGTATGTGGTGATTTTAACATAAACCTCTTAAATGACTCTCATGAAAAAGGCGTCAAAAAATTATAGTTCCATACTATTATAACGCTTTACAAAATTAGAAAAATAAATTTCCAAAGAACAGACCGTTCACTAAGAAGCAACAACTACTTCTCGGGCTATATGCCCCAACAGACATTGAATTACACTTCTAAAGTAAACGGGGTTGATATATTATCTGTAAGATAGAACCAACCATTCTGGTTTGCGATTAGAAGGAATAACACCACTTGTAGACCGTATCTTAACAGATATACCAACCCCGTTTACTTTAGAAGTGTAATTTAATATCTGTCGGGGAATATAGCCCGAGACGTAGTTGTTGCTTCTTTGAAAATTTATTTTTCAAATTTTGTAAAGCGTTATAATAGTATTGAACTATAATTTTTTGACGTCTATAGATCACGCTTTACTAAAATATGACAATTATTTACAGGCAACTGTAATTAAGTAAATAACTACAAAACCGAGATGGTTTTTTGTCGATATAGAATTTTGGTTTGTGATTAGATGTGGGGATGTCGCTGATATCGCACTCTTAGCATTTCCTTTACTGAGGTTAATGTATTGGTGTGGTATCAACGTAGTCTCCAGTCCAAGATTATGCTCTCAGAGCTTCTGGACGAATAGCATCTACCTTGTACTGATGAGGCGGAAATACGCCGAAACCGGTCTACAAGTGATGTTATTCCTTCTAATCGCAAATCAGAATGGTTGGTTCTATCTTAAAGGTATACCAACCCCATTTGCCTTTCGGGGCATGTAGCCCGAGAAGTAGTTGTTGCTTCTTAGTGAACGGTCTGTTCTTTGGAAATGTATTTTTCTAATTTTGTAAAGCGTTATAATAGTATTGAACTATTATTTTTTGACGTCTATAATTTTAGATAGTAACATGAACTGGTCTTCAAATATTGAGCATATCTGTAAAAAGTTGAATAGCGCATATTATGATATATTACAATTACGCAGCATTTTTACTCATGAGTAAATAATGCAAGTGTTTTATGCTCTGGTGTATACTCCACCATATCTTATAATATAGTGCTATGGGGTGGATCATCTAGCGCATCTAAGGTTTTCATAAAACAAAACAAAATTATTAGATTGATTAACCATTTGAATTGCGGAATGTCTTGCAAGGAAAGTTTCAAAAAATATAAAATTTTAACGCTACCTTCAATGTATGTATATAAATGTATTTTATATGTCAGGGGTAACATTCCGGAGTTTCCTAAGAACTGTGATTTCCATAACTAGTCTACCAGATTTGGTGATAAGTTCTGTGTTCCTAGGTATTCAAAAACATTTATGAACTTAGTCCCTACTTTGCTGGAACAAGATTTTATAATCATCTTCCGTCTTCCATCAAAAACATAGTCAATTTTAACCGTTTCAAAACTAATTTAAAAAAATATCTTATTGACCAGTGTGTAATAATAATAACAATAATAATAATTCAACTAATATAATTCTTAAAAACTTAACAATAACGTATGTTAAGGGTTTATCAGAAAGAAAATTGGTAATCAATTCAATATTCGAACTAGCTTTAAATTGAACAATACCTTGAGATCTATACTAAGATTGGACTGAGAAAGTTGAGATAGAACGTGTGAAGTACAGTCAATCGGGGTAGCTTTGTACCACACGAACCATATTTTCTTAGTTATCTTTAAGGAATAAGCTAATACTCGCTCTTTTATGGTTTATAATGTTGGGAAGTAATAACAGAAACACTTGTGTTACCCAACTTGTACTTATTTAGCCAATCTCGGGTTATTTTTTTTTAAATTAGGTGGGTCAAAGTTACCCCCAGTACTCGGGTAACATTGACCCACACCTTGAAAATCAACTAGAAATCGTATATTTTGACCGGTTTGAACTATTAGAGTAACTTTGATCCACTTTAAAACGAAAAAAAAAATCCGTGCAAAACTCAACATTTTTATATACATAGTTTGCAAGATAGTGAGGGTAGAGCCTAGATATGTACATTTTTCACCATTTTTGTCGAATGAACCTAATATATTTCATAAATATCTTTTTAATATATGAAAATAAAACCAAGTTTTCTAAAACAAATGAAATCTATTCAAAAAAATACAAAATTGTTATGATGCTGCGTAGTTGGCTTGAATGTAAACGGTGTGTTTTTTTTAACCACAAACTTTCCCACTTTTCTACAAGAAATGAGTCTATAATATTAAATATTCCTCTCTTGTTATAGGAAATTACATTTGCCTTTTTTATTAGTTTTATAACATCATTCTCTTGATAATCTATTTCATCTTTTTGTAGTGGCCATCTCCATTTTTTCCCAAATCTTTCAAAAGTATTTGCAACGGCTACTCAGTTTAGAGAGCACCTCAGGTGTAGATTCTGAGACCAAACTAGTACAAATTCAGAGAGTAGTCTTACCGGTTCTCGGATAATCCTACTTGAAATTTATTTAAGGTACTGAAATTAGATGAAGGTAAATTATGAAAATTAAGAAAGGTAAGCGGGCGCCACCCTGAATAATACTAGCTTATTTGTTATTCACATCATCATTATAACGACAAATCCTGTAAGATTGGAAGTGAAAATAAACTTTATGAACAACGTTATTAAATTTACAAGTTGTATATTGACTTTTTAAAAAAAAACAATAAACAGGAAAAAAAATTACTAGGTTTTCATTGGCTTGTTCTATGTTGAAGAGTTGAAGAAGCGATGAAATATATGGATGTTACTTTCCTAGAGTGATAGAGTCCTGGTTCCAGATAAAGACCTTGACAGATAGAGTCCTTGTTGAAATTCCATGTAAAGTTCTGGTTTCAGGTTTCTGGGTCCAGGTAAAGTGCTGGTCCAGGTAACGTGTCCCAGGTAAAGTACGGGTCCAGTTTAAAAAAGTGCTAAGAACAATACTAGTATCAGGAACGAATTTACACAATTTAACAAAATCCAGGATGTCTGAAGCATGATCTTACAATATTGAAGAAAATTGCTAATTTAATATTACATTGTTTAAGAAAATTATTTGACAACGTGGTTCATACATCCTGTATTTTTAGATAAAAGAAATACTCAAAGAAAGCAAAATAAAAAACATAAAATCGAATAACCGATTCTACACCGGTTCGAAATATATTCCAAGTTAACATTAAGGAAATATGAAAGAAAAAAAAACCACCAAATCATATCGATATATATTCCTGGCAATGGAACGACATTGCTACATAATAAAGATAGGAAAGTAGAAAACTATTAAGAAAGGAGAGTCAGTTATACATTTAAGCGAAATGACTTACCACTCAGATGAATGCACTTCTTAGAGATAAGATACGATAAGAGAAAGGCTTCAATAGCACATGTTTACAGGAAAGAAGAATGAAACCCTTTTGCCACTTGTTTAATTACACGAAATCATGTGAAAGATAACAGACTTACGTCTCATGTTCATGTCACGCTCATACGCTTTGACCAGGAAAGGAATTTACATTTCAGTAGTGAATTCTTGATTCATATTTAACTTATAATTGGTAGAAGGAGAGACACGAGGTCGAAGTGGGAATCTCAAAATAGAAGTGACTATTTTCACTACAGGCGGACCTCGATCGGCCCGCATAGAAACGTTGATTTCGACTCTCGTCCACAGCAAATATATTCAGCCTTGAACCATTTCTCGGTGTTGGGTATGAGAAAGGACTGGCTATTCGCCGCCCATACGATAATTTATTAATTCAATAGAGGGAAGTAAAGTGAACGAAATTAACGTTACACATTTACTTTGTATATAAAATTTTCACCGTCTTCATTTGTGACTGCTATTACTATTCCTGGGAAAAATCTTTTATCATAGCGTACTACTACATAATCACTGACTCGATATTTCGCCTCCATAGACAACGTACATTTTTGTTGGTCATCGGTCCATTTTTCCAGGAGAAATGAATCTTTGACATTAAAAATGCCTCTATTGGTATGAGGTTTGATGTCGTTGTTACTAATTTTCTTTATTACTTCTTCTTCCTTGTATAATAGTTCATCTATCCTTTTTGGCCACAGCCATTTCTTCCCACCTCTTTCCATTGAGTTTACCCTGTAGCTAAAACCGTTATTTTCAATCTCTATGATGTTTGTTACAATGCCTGCAAAATATTGCTTGATATAGTGTACCACCACGTAATCATCAATTTGATATTTTGTTTGTTTGATCTGAGCCCTTTTTCTGGAAATGTTGGCTGCGAAAGTATGCTTAATTATTGGGTGTCTGGCAAGAAATAATTTACCCCATTCCCAACCTGGCCTGTTATCTTTAAATACTGGTATTTTGCGACCTATGTTGTCCAGGTAACTTTTCAAAATGCAACGTACGTCTTGGAGTGTAACAGGAATACCTTGTTGACTAACAGCAATGATGTGGTTTACTACAATCTCTTCTTCATCGGTGGTAAGGGATACTGGACGTCCTATTTGTTTGTCGTGTTCACCTTTTAATTTATTTTTTAAGGTTGATCGAGGAATGTTGTAAACTTTAGCAGCTTCTCTTTGACCAAGATTACCATTTCTTATTTTTTCTAGAGCCTCTTGGAGGGTTTCAGTTGTGTAATTTGACATCGTCCCGTAACGGCGAATTCCAGGTCCTAAAACGGCCTTTTTCCTTGGCATTTTGTGCCTAAGCTGAAAACAAAAAGCATATATGTACCTGTTATGTTTAGACATAAAAAGTGTAAAAATTATGTTTGGGTAACATTGGCCCGGGCCAATGTTAACCTGAATATTATCAGATGTAAACAAAGTTTAAAATAATACATTTAAAAATGTTTACAGCGTTCCAAATAAACTTAATAAATCTTTTCAAGAAGCATTAATATTGATAATGTACTTATTACTTACCTTATTTTTCACTTGGAACTTAACGAAAATGTAAATTAAATAGAGTGCTTACAAACGACGTGTTTACAGGGTTAGATATTTAGGCGCGAATAGCCATACATACTAAACCTGAGTTCAAACAACCGTCACTAGGTACCACTAAATGAACTGAAAGGCAATTTAAATTGGAAAAAAGCTTACATTTGATGTTTATCTAATATTCATAGAAGAGATTTCTGTTTGGGCCAATGTTATACAGATGGGCAAAGTTACCCCGATTGACTGTACTATATTAGACGAGATTTACGAATTGGAGAGACATGATGGTGGGATATATTTAGTCACAAAGTTTTGACCAAGATGGAAGAGATATTCGAATATAAAAAATACAGAGGTAGCCAAATGATTATTCAATTCTACTATGAGTATAGTGACATTTCAAGTTTTTTTGAATTAATGATCTAAATATTTAGTTATCTACAAGTAAAGCCAAGTGATACTTCAGCTGGCGGAAGAAAATTTAAGGTTACTACTTATATAAGGTATTCTCTTCCTATCTGTTGACGACGATGGAAACTAAAGTTTGGGAAATAAATTTAAAAATAAACTTAAGTTTGATTTAGATATTTCAAAATTACTTCAATTTAAAAATTACTTCCGTTCCTTCGTAGAGTTTAAAAAACATTTTGTTTTAGTTCAATTTGTGGAAACATTTCCAACTATTAATATGACGGATAGACGCGGAGTTTGAAAACTTGTAAATCAATAAAACGTATTCATAAATTTATAAATTCCACTTAACATGCAGAACTTGATGGATTTATTCAAATTAGTTTACTTCAAAAGAATTATTTCAACTAGGAATTCACTAATAGTATGCCCTTTCGAATTTAAAACCAATGGCTCATGCCTCCGGGATTTTCTGATGAATTTTAATATACTTGGAATTTAAATCAAAAATTAGACGCATCTCTCCATTTCCTTAAAACGATGTTGGAAGAAGTAACTATCACTTGGGTTAATTTTTTGCAGGAATAAAAAATTAATTAGCAAACATATTTTTCATGACATTTTTACATATTTTTTTGCATCATTTTATAAATCGTTTAGTGTGTGAATCAAAGTTTTCTAAACACCATCTGTTAAATATTAACAACAAAAATGTTTATTGAGTTACTATTGTAGGTATGAAGGCTACTGTCATCACCACGGTACATTAGTCACAATTCCAATGTATCTAACCCCATTTACCGACCCCCAAAGAGCTAAATGCGAGCCAGTTAATGCATCTCCATCCTCTTTTGTTTAGTTTCCATGTTCGGTGTTAAAAGCTGATAATATGGTCATGCTGAGACCAAACAACAATTGCATTAGCCTCCTACGATGCATACGATAATCCGTGTTTTTTGTAATGTAACGTCACTACTGTACTGACTTGACGTTGTTGCCTCATAACTTGATATTAGGATCAGTCTTAGTCTAAAATAACGAACATCCTTTCAATAAATATCAATGTATACTTTTATTCATTAGAATTGATCTTTTATCCCACAATTTGAATAATCTTCCTTTTCCCAATAGGGTATAAAGTATTATTACAGTTTCGTGTAAAATTGTGGTATTTAGTAGAGAGTGTTACCAATAAATACCGAAGAATAAATATATTATTCTAACGCTTTACAATAAAGTTTTGAATAATACTTTTCAAAAACAGTGACCAGTGCAAGGTAGATGTCATCCGTCCAGAAGCTCTGAGAGCATAATCCTGGACTGAAGACAACGCTGAAACCACATCAATACATTAACCCCAATAAATCTTGTAGATCATACCGACCCCGTTTGACTTAGAAGTGTAATTCAATGTCTGTCGGGGCATATAGCCCGGGAGGTAGTTGTTTCTTCTTAGTGGAACAGTCACTGTTTTTGAAAAATATTTTTCAAATCTTTATTGTAAAGCGTTAGAATAATACATTGTTAGGTCGGACCTGTACTGAGGATATGTAGAGGTCTATGAAGAACAAGAAGAACACATAAATCTAGAACTGTCATCGAAATGTCTAGAGAGTCATCGAAAAGTCGAGAACTGTCTGGAACAGATGAAAAGTATAAAAGGAATGCTACTCCTTTTACTTTCCTAAAATTTATTTATTTCTACAACAAAATACTATGAATATACACGTTTTACTTTTATATCACAGAACTCAGATTTCTAATACTTCAAAACTAACTAACTAGTGTCAATTGTCTCGCCTTTTATACTTTTCACCTGTTCCAGACAGTTCTCGACTTTTCGATGACACTCTACACTTTTCGATGACACTTCTAGGTGATTCGAGATGTATGTCTTCTTCTTTTTCTTCATGGACCTTTACATATCCTCAGTACAGGTCCGACGTAACAATATTTATTCTTCGGTATCTAAATATAAACTAATTTGACAAATAAAGATTCCCATGTCTGGAAAATGGGAATGGACTTGATACATTCGTTAACAAAGGTTAATTTCAACTTTAAAATATACGCTTTGATTGTGTACTTTACAAGTAACAACTTGTGCTTAGTCAGATATGAAAATAAAAGTGGTTTGCGGGGTAGAGACAAATAAAAGTGGAGAAGAACAAACACACATGACCTTTTGTTAAACTTTTTTTCATATATTAATGGCCCATTTACCTTCAAAGACAAATAAAATATGTGCTGCTTTATTCCATTTAAAGTTATAGTATTAAAATCGCAGTTAAAACAAACAATAGTGAGACATGTTTTGGAATTAGTATCTCGTTTTACGGGCTAAAAGTTAGTCGTAAAAAGAACAATAAAATGTACGCAAAAAAATAGTATGTGGAATATTAAAAGAAAATTTTATTTGGAAAAGTGTAGGTACAGGGTATTTACATCTTCAGTTTTTGGTGACTATTAGCATACTCATAAAGTGTTACTGTCCATAACTCATGCAGAAAAGTATATCAATTATATCTACTCTAATTACTTCCATTCCAGCTTCTTTTCCAGAGTAATGAATGGTTTTATTTTTCGTCATCTTATTTTTCAAATTTAATTTTTGAATTGGGAACGTAGTAAGTGGTTGGAGATTTCTTTATATAGAAGAACCTAGTTCTTATCGGACTTCCTAGTTGTATAATTATACAGTGTGTCGCATTTAAGATGAAGACACCTCCATATTTTCGCTGTTTCAATATTATTATTAGTATGTAAATTAGGGTGACATTCTCTGAGACCTATAAGATCTATTGTGCCTCCTTACTTCTACTTCGTTCCTGAGGAAAGTCTCAGAGACTAGTAGCTCCTTTAGTCCTATTTCCCGGGGAAATTTTAGGATATCTGCAGGCTTTAACTTAGGCAAATGTCCCTCTTCTATCCAGTAGTCTCCAAGTGTTGTGCCCTAGGATTCTGAATTGCTATGCAGTTCGCAAGTATGTGGATGGAGGTTTCTTCTTCCATGCCACAGAATCTACATTCTTCTTCCTCCACTATTTTGAGCTTTTTCAGGTGCTCATTCAGGCGACAATGTCCCGTAAGGATGACTGCTAAAAATCTTAGTGCAATTTTACTTTGACTTATGCATTCATTTGATCTCAACAGGTTATAATCACCCAGAAGAATCTTTGACTGCCTAAGTCCTACTAGATCTTTCCAATGGTCAGATCTTCTCTTTTCTTCGGCTTTGCCTATTTCTTCCAATATTACATTGGAGCTGATACCGCAAAAGGGCTCCGGCCCCAAAAGGGTGTTCCAGTCCCCCTCTTTGCTAGTTCATCTGCTATTTCATTTCCTTCTATCCCTGTGTGTCCTGGAATCCACAGTAAGGTGACTACATTGTTCTCGCCTAGTTCATTGAGTTTGCCTAGGCATTCCCACACCATTTTGGGAATGATAACACAAGAGCTCAGTGCTTTAATGGCTGCTTTGCTTGACTATCCGTCATTATGATAATCATTTGCCTTCAATATCCTTTATCAATATTGAACTGGGCACACTTTCTTGTGGCGTGAATTTCCGTTTGAAAGATAGTCGGGGTTTTTCCCAAGCTTTCAGAGTGTTCGGCTCCTGGCCCGTACACTCCTAGCCCAGTTCCTTCTGTTGCTTTTGAACCGTCTGTGTACCATTGAATGGCATTCTTTCCAAGTCTGGTAATGGTATTTGGATCTCATTCTTTCTTGTTGCTTAATTCCGTAACGAATTTCTTTGAAAAGTTATACTTTTTCATCATACCATCTTGTGGCATGTCCCAGGTTTTCTGATTTCTAAGAAGTAAGGAGGTGGTTTTTTTAATGATTCCCTCTCTACTTAGTCTGTATTTTGTTATTTCTGCAACACTTTCCACCACCATAATATGTAGTGGTGTGAGATTGAGAATAACTTCCATGGCTGCCGTTGGGCATGTTCTCATTGCTCCTGTAATGCACATACAGGCTAGTCTTTGAATTTTGGAGAGGTTTTCTCTCGTTGTCAATAGGCTAGTTCTACTACTCCACGCAATGGCCCCATGAGTGATAATTGGTCTCACTATGGAAGTGTACATCCAGCTCAGGATTTTTGGGTTGCACCCCCAATTTTTCCCTGCCAGATTCCTGCACACCATTAGAGCCATTTTTGCTTTATATATAATCTACTAACATTGTTTGTTCCATAGAAGTTTACTGTCTAGAGTCAAACCTAGATACTTGACTTCTTGTCTCCATTCAACCTCGCTCCCATCAAGTTTAATGGTTTTGAGGTTGAGCTTTCTTTTCTTAGTGAAGGCTATTAAGATGGTTTTGGTGGGGTTGATGTTAAGTCCCACTTGCCTACACCAGCTATTTGTATAGTTCAGACCCTTTTGTACGATGTCACAGAGGGTATTTTCGAATTTTCCCATGGCTGTTATGACAATATCATCAGCATATCCTTGGCAGGATATTCCGAGGTCAGTCAAACCACACAGGAGTTCGTCAACCGTCAGGCTCCACATTATTGGGGATGCTACTCTTCCCTGTGGACATCCTCTGGTTGTACAGATGGAGACAATGTCTTTGCTCGTCCTCGGCTCTGCTACTCTATTGGTGAGCAGTTCCGACATCCATTTGGATGTTGTACTGTCTACACCTCTTCTATTTAATGATTTTTTGACAGCCTCATGACGAGTATTGTCAAAAGCTCCTTCTATATCCAAAAAGGCGCATACTGCGGCTTCTTGGTTGTCTGGTGCACCTCGGATATCCTCCGTCAGTTGTACCAGTGCAGTCTCCGTAGATCTGCCTGCCCGGTAAGCATGCTGATATTTTGCATAGTCATACATGTTCATGGGCCACATCTTTTAAATGTCTGCTAAGATCAAGTCAGTGATCAAAGAAATGAAATGCGATTGACTATAAAAGAAATACGAAATAATCCTGTTGATTGGTGATAATGCTCGTAGTAGCAGAGAAGTAAATGCCGTTAATGCTCTTTTCAACAAAACTGGCAGTGTTATTAAAGTTCATCGGAATGGTCATCCTCGTCGAATACACCCGCATCTTGAGGATAACGATATGTTGGCGGCAAATCGAGCAGATCCATGCATGAGCCTTCGAGATTTATCGTCTCAACTGAATATTTGTAAGAATAAAATCAAGATGTTTTGTACCGAAGTTCTTACATACATTGAAAGAAGGTGATGATAATAAATTATTAGACTATTGTTATTGGGCCCAAGGTAATTTTTTAAATGATGACAGTTTCTGAAGAAGATTATGTTTACCGATGAGGCTACATTCACCACTAATGGGGTTGTATCCTCTCAAAATTGTATATACTGGGCCATAGATAATCCTCACTGGGTTATCAATTGTAAAGACCAATATCTAGTGTGGAACTTTAGGAGGCCGTATAATTGGTCGTTTTCTCTTCACTGGATCATTGAATTCTGATCTCTTTGTTAACTTCCTCGATGGGGAATTTTGGCATGCAATTGAAAATCTTCTTCTTAATGTGCAACAGGATATGTATTTGCTGGACGGTACATCCATTCACAATTCAAGGCTTGTTCTTCAATGGTTGAACCAAAATTAACCTATGCGCTGGATAGGAAGAAACAGTACTTTTGAACTGTGGCCTCCGAAGTCTCTCGATGTTACATCACTTGATTTTTATTTTTAGGGAATGGTTAAAAATAAAGTCTATAAAACAAGGCCCAAAAATCGAGATGAACTTTGTGCCAGAATAAGGCAAGCCTGTCAAGAAATCAGCATTACGGAACTAAGATGAGTAGCTAAACAAAATCGTAAAAGAATCGAAAAATGTATTCGATTAGACCAGTGGTCGGCAAAGTGCGGCTCCGGAGCCGCATACGGCTCTTTGGCCCCTTAAGTGCGGCTCTGGTACAAACGACCACGAGCAGGCGCTGTTTTACTTTCCGAGCCTGCTGAAGTATCTCCAAAAAAATAA
Organism: Lochmaea crataegi; assembly: GCA_947563755.1. Taxonomy (NCBI): domain Eukaryota; kingdom Metazoa; phylum Arthropoda; class Insecta; order Coleoptera; family Chrysomelidae; genus Lochmaea; species Lochmaea crataegi. The sequence goes on along the minus strand of OX387423.1, from coordinate 27,378,009 downwards.
TTCCTCTATCGACAAACACTACTTTGAAACAACCATTTTAAATATGATTATGATATGATATGATAAGCATTTCTCAGCAGATTTACAGCAAAGCGACCTTAGCTTTCGTCAAAAATCGGTAACAGATTTAAATTTTTTTCCTTTTGAAATCGACATTGGTGACTTTGAAATTCAATTACTGGATTTAAAAAACAACTAAATATGGAGCTGTCAATTTGAACATCTTTGAGTTGATTTACAAATATTGGAGAAGAACAAATGTGAACTGCTCTGAAAGACCTGGAAAAGGAAGACATGATCATGTTCAACACCTGGAATAGTATTCCTGACTCTTATGATCAGCTGAAAAATCTCGGTTCTGTTGTTCTTTCCCTTTTCGGTTCTACATATTCATGCGAACAATATTTTTCAAGCGTGAATTTTATCAAGAGTAAACTGAGAAGTCGTCTTATTGATGAGAACCTGGAATCATGCCTAAAATTAAAAACAACAAAATACAAACTTGACATACTCAAACTTTATAACGAGATGCAAGCTCATTGTTTTCATTAAGTGTTTGTCAGTTATTGTCATTATCAAATTTATGGATATCTTGCTTTCATATTATTTTTTATCAATAAATACAATCTTTATTAATTATTATATTATTATTATTATTATTAATAAACAGATATGGCTCTCAAAATAAAAAATATCGTTTTAATGTACATACATGGCTCATTGGCGAATAAGTTTGCCGATCACTGGATTAGACGGAGGACTAGTTGAGAGAGGTCACATTTTATAGTTATTTATTTGTATTATGATATAACATGTCTATCGACCTGTTTCGATTTTATAGAATAAATCCTTTTAATTACCGCTCGTCGTCACATTAGCCACTTCCAATTATAGTTCTGTGATCTCAAATTCTCCTACTCCGAACGCTAAGACAATTGACGTTTGCCAACGGTACGCGGTGGCTGCCATTTTTTCAACGACACGAGGGACAGCCCTTTCCGCTATCGACCCTCTTCGAGGAAAGACCTTTTTTTATCGCTGTTATACCTTTCCTATATAATGAATTTTGCTGTGGTAAGTTTAAAATCATAATTTATAATTAATAAGCTTCTTCTAAAGTACTGTCTGATATAATTTTTGTATGCAGTTTTTTAGAGAGACAAACGAAATTAAATTTAACACGTGGTCATAAACTGTTCTTTTATACTAATATGGTAGTTTTAAACTAAATATTCTTTTATAATTCACTGTTTTACTTTTGTGTTTTTTTAACCAAAAAATAACAGTTTTATAACAGAACGAATCTACTAACCTATAAAATATTCTTTCGTACCGCTAGAGCCGGTTTCATATATTTCTTAAGCATGATATTTTTTTTTATATAACTACATGACTTTTTGCTATAATTAGTTTCTTTCAGATCATTAGTATATTTTTTAATTTAGCCGATAATTGCTTTTTTACTGTTTTAACATGGGACATATAATGCTGGAAAGCTTTCAGTAAATTAAATCAATTTTTTACTTTCAAACAGCTGCCTTCCTTTTTTTTAACCTGAAAAGCTGACCATCATAACATTGCCCATTACATTCAAGTTCCTATATATCCCTGATCCACCTGTACTTCTAGGTAAGCACAAGCCCCTAGACTAGGATACAAGATATAAGATCTAGACCAGGATACCCCCCTAGACCAGGACACAGCTGCTAGGATACCGTTCTAATCAAGACATCTCTATCTACCTAACTTCTTCGAGATCTAGTCTCCATCTTCTCAAGACTTCGTAGAGGCAAGACCCCTACCTACCTTCTTCAACCATCATCAACTTTTGCGGAAACAACCACTTCATAAGCTAAGTACCTATAAAAGTACATATTCTCCTCACATTTGTTCATTTCCTGTGGCAGAAGAATAAAATATAAATTTGTTTTAAATCCTATTTTTTAGTATTTTCTAAATCCTCAACTTCGATTTCGCGAAGCAAAATATCGAGAAGTGGTCCTGTTTGTGAAATCGTAGTAGGCTGAGTTTAAAGTTCAGATTTCAGTTGATTATTTCAAAAAAATGTGGACCATCAACCAATACAAAAATGCGAATCTAGTTCTTCAAACAGCGAAAATTGTGACTTTATCTTAAATGCGACACTCTGTATAATTATATCAAAAATTATTTCGGTGTCAGGCGGTAAATAATAATTTAAACAACCACAGATCAAAAAGAAATCAGCATGTAGGGGCAACCAGTCCTCTGCCCCTCACTCTGCAGACTTTTCGTATTTTTGGTTGTACTGTTTATGGTTTATGTCCATATCAAGCTCTACAGTCTTCCCACAAGTTATTCCCTTGGATGCTCTAGTCCCAGAAGTCAGTGCTACACATTCGAAGATAATATGTGAGGCTGTCTCTTCCTCTTCCACGCACAACCGACAAATAGGTTTCAATGCTGCCTGACTCTAGGACTGTATAAGGATATTTTGACCAGATAATACAGAGATTACAGATATGAGGTTCCCCAAAGATAATATATAATTGAGCTAACAACCCTAAAAATCCGTAGCTTCATAATGAGAGAAATAGGAATACTAGAAGAAGTAGATTAGCTTTTCTCTGAATACCTCCATTCACAGAATAATCGGTAGTTGTGTAAGAAGACAGCATTGAACTCGTTTATGCAAGCTGGTAGCAGCCAGAGAGCTACTAACGTTTAGAAAGATCACCTTTAATCCAGTAATACGTATTAGAACGAGACACATTGCTATTAAGAGACAGCTGAGTAGTATCGACATTTTTAACACAGAACCTAATTCAGCTTGGTACGAGAAATGAAAGATCTGACACAATTTATGAATATGAAGAAAGATGTACCTAAACAGAAGGACAGCAAAGTTATGAAGCAAATAGAACAGCAAAGTGCATTTGGGAGTAAGAGGAAAAAAGGAATTGGCCAAAACGAGGCGAGGTCAAAAGCTACTTTTTTAAATGAAACTAAGTGTTTCTAATTAATTCCACTATTTAAAGCTAAAAATTATGAAAACTCTAAGATATGATAATTATTTCGATATTGATATATCATCGTCAGAATGACAGAAGTTAATAATAGAAAGAAATAATTATCATTATCAAAATATTTCTAACAGATGAACTAGACGCTTAATTTGATAATTAACAGAGGGTTAAAACTGAGGTCAACGCTGTACTTGAACCAGAAAATGATGTTCACTACTTTGGAAAATATTACAAGAAACAACATATACAATTGCTTTCTTCCACATCAGTAATTAACTCCATTATCGTCAATTTAATGATTGTAGCCAGCCATGTTTGTACACATTTAAGATAATAATTAAAAGTACTAATTAATACAAATACCTACTTTTTGTCAAGAATATGATTATTAATTTATATTTTTCCAATTATACTCGTTGACAATTTTAAGATAATTATCCGTCTTCATAAATTGTTGAAAAATAAACTAGACAAAGGTGTTCAATTAAAAAGGATATCTCAATTCAAAAAGATTCAAAAGAGCAGCAAAATTGCTGGAAAACCGCACAATCTTAGAATGTCGGAAAATGTAAATTCTTTAAAGGTTTTAGGAAGGGAAATCTACAAGGATTTTAAAATAACATCTTATTCGACCCTAATACAATAAATTAAAACATTTCGGAGGTGTGAATTTAAAAAACTACTTAACAGAATTTTTTATTCTTTCGATCTTGAATGAAAATAATAAGAGCGGCGTCTAAGAGGTTTTGGATTTTAAATTACATCGGCATAAAACAATAGACGTATTTGTGTCACTACCACAGCACGCACCGTTTGTTAAAGTAAGAAGATTTCTTTTGTAAGAAACGTTTATCCAGAGAGTCGTGATTGACGGGATATTTGTTTTTCACGCCTCCGGTTTTTTTTTCATACTTTTGTACGTACCTTCCAGAATAATGTAAATTTTTAAGTGGAAAATATCCCCCGCTTTGTTTTATCTGTTATATTTAATAAACTGCTTTTCAAGATACGAAATCCGTTATAAATAAGTAGGAGATTAAAACGTTCCGTCTAATTTTAAAAGGCGTTCACAATATAAAGGTATTAATTTTGTTTAATAATTTGACAAAAGATGAAACATTTCTTAAGCTTCTTAGAGAGCAAATCTTTTGCATAGTTTAATTGTGATAAACAATTAATAGCCAGCGTTACTTTTGAACGACACGACCGAAGAAATTTCACAAACGTTTATCAAATCCACCAGAAATTTAATATTATATTAATTAAATATTACGTTATATCATTATTATCAATATTTTGTCACTCCACAACTGGGACTTCACTATTCACTATATTGTCATGCGAGCCATTCCTTATGTTGACCAAGTACCGAAATGTTTTTACCAAAAGATGGAATCACAAAGTGAACATCTACTGTGAATTGTCTTGAATGTTGCCACAAATAAAAAATGATAAAGCAGAGAAGTATGTTACGGAAATCAATAAGTTGATGGAAAGTTACTCCTGGTTAAAAAAAATATAGACCCATGAGAATCAAAAAAAAAGTATTCCTTTGAGAAACTGTTGGTTTGACTCATTCATATCATACCAAGGCGCTAAAAAAGAAATGATCTTGCTTGAATGTAGTACAAGTTATTCAAATGCGAAGTCGATGACTATATATAAGCGAGTCTAGTTTAATATCGACCCAGACAAAGCTCATCAATACCAATCATTGGACCGGAACCCTTCTGCGGCGTCGCAAAGTCGACAATAAATATGGCCACAAGGAAGTGAGTGGCACAAAAATCCCTAGAGTGGTGGGTAATCTCACCAGGTCAGAGACAGGCGAAACAGTTTTTTAGAGGACATTCGCCAACTTTCACGGCAGACCTAATAAGCAAAGATAGAAAAATTGTCAGAGCCGTGGTAGGTCACTGTAAGCTTAACAAGCACGCAAATCTAATGAGTTTTGATACCATGACACCCGAGAATATATTCACTGAGCGAGTGAACATCATCATCTCATCTAGGGAACATGTGATACACCCAGGTAATCCTGGAGAAATCATCTAGTTCACCGATGGCTCCGAAACAAACCATGGCACTGGGGCTGGTATAAAAAGACCTAGAAAAGGATGTTCTTTAGCCTTGGTCGATATATGACTGTGCTTCAAGCAGAGACGATTGCCGTAGGTCCGGAACCGTTTTGTGAAATCAGAAAAGATTGCATAAGAGGGGAAATCGAGAACTGGCTAGATAGGGAACACCAACTCAAATGGATGTGGTCACAAGGACACCTCTATACAAAGAGTTTACCGAACAAGATAGACAATAAACTCTCAACCAGGCTATTGAAACTGGGTAAGAGACATTTTAAGACAGTTACCGACCTGGTGACCGGACACTTTACCCTGAGGAAACATCTGCACAAAATAAGCAAAGTTAGTGAACCTATGTGCAGAAAATGTGAACTTGATGATGAAACACCTACTCCCATACTCTGCTTCTGCGAGAACTTACAAGTACTTAGACGGAAGCACTTTGGAGAGGAATTAATGCAACCATTACAATTACTGAAAATCCCTCCAGTCAAACTAGTGGCCTTTATAGAAGTCACGAAGCTTCTGGAATGGAAGTAGATTACATGGGAAATGGTACATAGATTCAGTTCAAGTTCAGTGCGACTGCTTGGCGAATTTGCTGTTTCTTGTGCTTGGCGATGAGAAGCCACCAGCAAGAAATTACATGAATGATTCAGTCTCGAGGCTGATTGGCTACTCAAAAAGAGTCGGACTGGAGAATGTATAATCTAGATTCATAGCACCACAATAGATTTGAAAAGGTCGCAGTGGAATAGGCCGATCAGCCACCTCATCAAATCTAATCTAATTCACTATCGACCGATTTACAGCAAATATAACCAGCAAAAAAGTCGACCATGGGCGTGGATATTTATTCTGTTCAAGGATGAGACTTGTATCACCACGATACACCAGGTGTAATATTTTGAATAATTTGTTAAAATCGAGCTCACAAAACTGAATTTACAGTACCACTGATCAAAAACTGTAAAAAATGTCTTAATAGGATGGCAAGAGACAACTCAGTGTCTCTAGTATGTGTGCCGGGACATAAAAGAATTGCAGGTAATGAATTGGCGGACCAGTTAGCTTTAGAAGGTTCTGAAGGAGACTTCTTGGGTCCGAAACAGTTCTGTGGAATCATAAGAGGTGATAAAGAAGACCAATTCAAATGGAAGTCGACAGAAGGTCAAGTTCATTCAAAGAGTTTATTGAACAAGGTAGGCAAGGAACTCTCAACCAGGCTATTGAAACTGGTTAAGAGACATTTGAAGACAGTTACCAACATTTACACAAAATGGGAAAAGTCAGTGAACCTATGTGCAGAAAATGTGAACTCAGGGATGAAACTCCTACTCACATATTCTACTTCTGTGACAACTTTCAAGGACTCGGTAAGAAGCATTTTGGAGAAAAAGTAATACAACTATTAGAGCCACAATAGACTCTTACGAGTCACAGTGGAGGGCCTTATAGACCCACTCACCACAAACCTATCCTAATACAACTATTAGAACTTGTAACGTGCTTTACTTCTTACTCGTGGCTCCTGCCACACGAACACGTCACTATGGACACCTTTGATGCAAAATTCGGTTTTAAATCTCGGGCGCCAGATTTTTAACGTGGTTTGCTCCACGGCCCCTTGACCATTAACGTCAAGAGTTCCAGATAGCCTCAGATGGAGGTTACGGAAAATTCCAGGAGTCTTGTTGAATTCACTTTATTTACCTAATTACAACACGGACGAGCCAAATATGGATCCTCCAATTTATAAGTTACGGGTTAATAAAGGAAACAGGGATTCAGCCGAGTTGTATACTACCTACGGTTTAGTGTATACGATCACACAATAAATCGGTATACCACAAAATAATCAAAAAGAACCTTTAGTCTATTAATACTCTGTGGTCTATTTCACGGATAATTTTATAGTGACAAGCAAAATAACAGGGAAAAGAAAATAAGCTATCTATACTATACTTGGTACTTTGACGGACGCAAATACGGTTCAAATCTACCGGGTTTAACGGGGTCCATAATGCATGATTTAGATCTGCCAGGTAATCAAACAAATTATGGCTAAGCCTCTTCCAAGTCTGATTAACCCTTGAATCTAAATTAAACCGGCAACTCTTATTCCGACAGAAAAAAAATTAAAAACATTGTTCCACGAAACTGGGAAAGAACGATTTAAATCTGCCGGGTAATCAAATAAGTTATGGCTAAGCCTCTTCCAAGTTTGAGAAACCCTTTGGATTCACAGGAAATACGAGAAAACTACGATGAACTACTATTCCCAAAATAAATTTCACGTGTTAAACGGTACCTAGTGATCGACGCACAGAGTAAAAATATAGGGACTAGAATAAAATTAAAATATTATAATCCACATGGGTATCAATTGAATATAAAAACTGCTGAAAACCAAAAGTATAAAATCACTAGAGAATCAACTAATAATCCATATCAGTTAATTAATATACTCCACGTGGTAATAAAATTTTAAAGCAAATTACAGTTCACAATTTTTTATTGCTATACAAAAGAAACAAATAAAAAATTCAACTCAACAACAAAAGAAAAAAAACCGGTCGGAAATTTTTTCCAAAGAATACATCTAACAATTTAGTATTAAGCGGCGGTACGGAAAGTTACCTTTTTAATGCATTTTTTCTTGAAAAACTGTTTTGACACAGTTTCAAACTGTTTTAAAACGGTCCATTTTCTTGGTCATTGAATGACGTCAGGAATGAAACTGTTTGTCAGCGTTTCAAAACGTTCTCCAAGACCGTTGTAATCTGTAAGAAGTGTCATTACTGTCATTTTTGAAATGCTTTGCTTATGATTTTATAAACAAATCAGCTCCGTTTATAAAATTCACTTTGATTGCATCGCTTTGTTTACTTATTCGTGATTTGTAATGGAACAAATGCTGAAATTCACTTTGGGTGAATATGAAATAACAGTGGATAAATCCACCGCTGTTCATTTAGAGAATGGTAAGATTGAATTATACTTTTTAATTTTTTCATTATTAAATATTATTGCCGATTTTAGATCCTGATTTTGCTCAAAAATAGTATGCTCAACTTCAACAAGTTATAAAAAATAATAACAGCAAAGTGATCGGATCTGAGCAAGTAAAACAAAAGACAATAAAGTATGGACTACTTCCAGAACCCAAACCACAAGGGACAAGAGTGCAACTGAGTATTTTCTACAATTAAGAAAAGAATTAAGCAACAAATTCATGGATAAGACTCAAAAAATTTCCTATGGACAGAAATTTGTTTGAAAATGAACAAGGCAGGATTTTTTGTTGGAGAAGGAACTGAAGGGCGTGAAAAGTGTCGGCAAAAGTTTGTCAATCTGCAGAGCAGTTACATGAAGTACATGGACAAGAAAAGGACTACTGGTGAAGGTATTTATGCATATTTACTTGTTTTTCAACGATATGACTAATTACTAAATATTCATTTTTTGTAGGAAAAATTGAGAAACCACATGATGATTTAGACGAAATATTGGGCGACAAAGACAAAACCCAACCAGTATTTCTAATTGATTCGACTATTGGAACATCAACTGGTATCAGCAGTGCTTCACCATCATGTATCACAAATGATTGCAGTCATCCTTCCACTTCCAAGGGAACAACATCTTCCAACCGATTCACTGGGGAATGCGTTAAAAGCAGTGTAGCTCCAAAAAAAACGAAATGCTGGAAAAGTTTTATGTCCTAGCTGAAAAATCTGAGAGAAGAGGAGAAAAGGAGTTTACTTCTATGATAGAGTTGGTAAGGGAAGAGTCTCTTCAGAAACATGAGCAGATTCTGGCATTGATTCATGCATTAAATAAAGGAGAAGAAAAAGGTAAAGTGAAGAAAAGGAAGAGGAAAAATAGTAATGAAGATGAAGTATGATGTATTTAATAAGACTAAAAAAGGCACTTATTTTTATAGCTGTGTTTAGTGTTAGTAACTATTGTGATATGAATGTTTGTTTGTACTAAAGAAAACTCTTTGATACATTTTGTGAGTTACTTTTTTGTTGTGTTTAATACATGTGAAAAAATTAAATCAAGCTGTCTTGCTGCTACAGCATCTTCCTTGTAATTAACGTAAGCCTTCCCCTGTAATCTGGACTTCTTAATAACATTTCTTTGGTAATTTTCGTCATTTCTAACACCTCTTTTCATTTTCCTTGTAGCCTCTTCTACTGAGCTTTCTGACTGGCTGTTGTCGGTATCGCTCATGATTATTATTTATTTAATAAATAAAACCACTTTACAATATACGCTTTGAAACAACAATATTATGACAACGGTTCTAGGTTAATTCTACTCGATAGCTGATATAAACTCGCTGACGGTTGGTGTAGCCATTTATATGAGAAAGGTTCTAACTGATGTCACTTGGTATCTTTCGCAAATAAACGCCGAGAACTAGATCGAATTTACGGATATTGTACTTATGGAAGATGGTCCTTTTCTGCATTAAAAGATGCGTTTACCTTATAAAAATACGATTAGCTAAAAAACTCAAAATGGCCGAAAATGTTAGTTAGTCCCTTTCTCAAATAAGCGATTCAATTAAATTTTTGAAGTAAAAAGAAAACATTAGGTATATTTATACATTATGCTTATATACCCTGTGATCATGAGCAGAACCAGGAAAGCCTGCAAATATATTAGTTAGCAACTTATCACTAGTTCCTACAACTTGCAGTTTGATACTGTGGTTAGAGTTTTTGTCTATATAACTCTCTCGCTGATCTTGTGGTGCCTTAAAATTAATATTCGTACCATCGATGGCCCCAATAACTCCTGAAATTTTTCCATTTATATTAGATTATGGATAAGAAGTGGATAGAATATCTGCGAAAAGTGCAAAAAAAAGTTATCTGGAAACTTGTTACATACTGTTATCATCTCTTCTGGGGTAGGCCAACATATATATTCATTTAATAACAATAATATTTTATCTAATACTCGCTCTGTACAATTGAACACTGTAGCAATGGTGACACCAAACCTCTCCGAGACGGATATTAGGGTTTCACCCTTACCAAGCCACCAAAGTGTCATTAAAAGTTGTTTATCAGCAGGCACTGGAATTCCTCCACCATGGTATGGTTGAAGAACAAGGTGACCAATCTTATTTAGCAATATATTACATGTTGATTGAGTAATTCGGAATAAACTAAAAAAATCATACTCCAGATATTTATTTACCCAATCTTCGTCAACTTTTAAATGGTAATGCTTTTCGTAATCACTTAATATCGTAATAACAAAATTACTATCTACTATATAAGAGTCCTCGCGAAGGAACAGCAGGTATTTTTCTAAAAAGCTTTGTTGATTAAATAACAGCACAGATTCCATCTTAACTAATAACCATAAAGACAAACGTAAACAATAACAAAGCGAGCGAAACTGTCATGGCAGATGACAGATAGATACTGGTCACGTGACGTTTTAAAACGTTCCATTTTTGCGATCGCCACTAAATAATACGTCACCATGAAACTGTTTCAAAACGGTCTTCGAAACTGTTTCGTCAAAAAAAATCCCTTTAAATAAAGCTTCAACACCGGAATACACAAATAATTTTAAATCACTAATTTTTCACAATTGCGGGATTCTAATGGCAGAAAGTCGAGAGCAGATTGACGAACCTCTGTCCTATCAAATGTTCACCCATTTATATCCAAATTCCTACCTACACTTTTCGACCTTAGTCGTGGTAAGGGAATTAAACGCAAAATTTATTTACTTACAACAACAAAATTTACATATACCGGACGGCTTCGGTTTTAATTAAAATAGTGTATATACCGGGCGTCCTTTAGGTTGGAAAATTTAAATATCGGAAATGAATAAATCGTATATGGTAGAATTCGGATTTGCGTACCTCGGATTTATATAAAATATATTATAACGGTAATAACGGAAAACAATCGATGCGGTAATAGAAAGGGTCAGAAAGTAAGTTAACAAGTTATATAAAGCCTAGTGGTAGAATAAAATACATTAAGGAGAAAAATAGAAATGAACTTGCCAAAAAAATAACTCGTTACAAACTACTCAAAATTCCTCACATTTTAATAATTAACTGCGTTCGTATTCGAAAAGAATACTTGTTGTCTATTAAGTAAAGTGCTGGTAAGAGCTGAACAGAATTCAGTATTTCTATTACAATATCTGAAAGAACATACTGTCTGGAAGAAATTCCCAATTAACAAAAGCACAATGGGCGTTTCAATAGAAAATAGCACTTTTAACAATTAACATTCATTGAATAGTCAAAATGATCTTTTTTAGTGGATTACTTACAGAATCGGTTGTTAAAAACAACGATGAGCAACAGAGTATTTTTCTGAATATGATTCATTATAAAATGTACAGAAAACAAAAAATGGACATGAAAATATTAATTAGAAGCATTAATCACAGGCAAGTTTTTATTTACATTGCTGATGATTCAGTACTGTTTGCTAGAAGTGGAAATGAGCTCAAACATAATTTAAGCGAAGAAATATGGAGAAGAATAAAATAATGGTATCAAGTCAAAAATAAGAAAACATTAAAATCGAAATTGATAAAATACTGTTAGAACAAGTGAAAAATTTAGAGATACAAAGTAATGAAAAACAGGAGGCAGAAGTAAATGAAAGGGTACAGCCATTACAGTATATAAGAAGCACTGAGTTGAAACTTTCTTGATAGAAAAGACATTTCAAAAGACACCAAATTAAACGTGTAGAAAACAATTTTTCGTCCAATCCTGATGTACGGAAGTGAAAGTTGGGTCGATAAAAAATAAACTACAGACAGCTAAAATGAAATACCTGAGTAGAGCCAAAAGAGACGTAAAATCAGAAGCTCCAACATAAATTTCAGCTAGGGTTAGAGCCAAGAATAAACGCTGGAGGGTAGCGAACTGAGAGGAAGTACAGGAATGGGTGGAGGAGGAAATGGAGAGAAGGTGGGAGGAGTATGAGGGCGCACTAAAAGGATCGATTGGGAATAGGAGAGACTGGATGGACCGGAAATTCGGGGAGGTGAACTACTTCTTCACACAGGTGCTCACTGGATATGTGTCGAGAGTAGGGTACCTCCACAACATTGGGAAAAGAGGGACTGAAGTGTGCTAGAGGTGTGAAGTGGAGGATGATGTGGGGCATGTGTTTAGATGCTGGAGGAATGGGGAAGTGCTGAAGAAGTTGGAGAGAAAACTAGGGGAGGTGGTGTATTGGAAGAACATGGTGGAGATAATGTTGAGTGGGGAAAGAATGGATGGAGATGAGTGGCGTAGTGGAGAGCATGATTGGGGGGAGGGAAGGACTCGATATATCATGAGAGGTAGGAGTGATAGTTATGGAGAAGACGACGGTGTGAGCGGAGAGTGTGCGAGGGACCGCAGCTCGTCTCGAGGTATGCTAGGGTAGTGATTTCGGGGATAACGGCGAGTTTGAGGTGGGTTTGGTTGGAAGGCATGAGTCCAACACTGTTTGGGTTCATTCGAAAATGAGTTTCCCATCTCGACCCGAAAAAAAAACAAATTTCAGCTAATTAGAAATGATTACCAAATGTCCCTTTTACAGTGGTAGAAAATTCCAAATGTCCCCGATTCTAAAATAAGTTTGGACTGACGGCATACAGCTTTGGAGTTATACCAGAGAAGCAAACTACTATGGAGCGCTGAAAATTCGTTTTGGTACTGTAGGAATATTGACCTTGATCTGGAATATTACCAAGTTTGCAAAATGTCACGAAGGAAAACTCCAACTATGCGGATATTGAGGCTATCCAGCAGAAGAGAAAACTCAAGAGGAAGAAGCTCTTTGGGTTAGTATAAAGCACAGAGAAAATACAGATACTAGTGTAGTGTTTATTTATATTAGAGCTGAATGAACTACGCAAAACACAAAATAACAAATATTTTTGGAACCTTTTAGCAACAACGTTAAAGTATGATTACATTTTTAGGTTCTTCCTTCTATAAATAGAATAGCTGAGTGGACTAGTTGATCTTTAATATTGACAAGCTTTTTAAATTACAGCAAATTCTAATTTATCAATTTTTTTCAACATAATATCTAATTTCTTCCAAGCAATCATGGAATTTGATCGAAATCTTTACGCTTCCATAAATTTTTTGAAGCTCGCAGCAAATTATCTATTAGCGTTGAGTGATAAATCTATTCGTCATTTACCATACCAGTGTCGGTATATTAGAAAATAAGATTTATCTCAATTCACGTGTGTGGTGAGTTGACTTGCTAGTCGTATGGGCCCGGTGAACTATACGGAATCATGAGATTTTTAATGATTTTACTTCATTTCAATGGCAACTATATTTAAAATAATATCATCACACCACAGATAATCTTAGAAGAATTAATATTATCCACGGATCTTCACCAACAGATTACTTTCTTGTTGATAAACAAACAATTTACCGCAACGAAATATATAAATATCCTTCAAATGCGCAGCATTCAATAATTGTTGTTCTATTTCTGAACAAGTAAGTAACATCACTTTGAATGAAGTAAGACAACATTTTCAATAATTTTTCTAGATGAATCGATAAGATAAACTACGACAGACATCCACTCTGCAGTTGTTAACTCACTGACACGGTTATAGAGTGTGGAGTTTAAAAATACCATTGCGAATAAAAATCTGTCAATAAAAATTACATTTTTCTGAATGTCTACTTTCTCAGAGAAACTTCAAACCATCAAAGTCGCTATTGTAGTCTTTTAGTTGGTTTCTAGCCACGGATTATCTCCTGTCACCTTCAATCATACTGACTACTAAATTTATCGATATAACATCTCTCCCCTTAAGGTTGAACAATATCTTTGAGCCTTTCTGGGACACTAGGCGTACGAGCACTTCATCTCTTGATGTTCTATTTTCATAACTTAGTAGTTCTAAATCTCTTTCACTTGTACGAAGATCAAGGTTTTTCCATTTATTGTCACCATATACGAACGACTTGGAAGACATTTCCGAACCAATCCCTACTCCCAAATACCTTTCCTTTGATTGAGAACACTGTCTTCGTCATATTTGTCTGAATTTCTGGTTCCAACAGCCTGGCTATAATTGGTATTTTTGTACGCAATTGACGGGATCTATTACTTTTGGGGTATTATGGGTTGCTAAAAGTTCTACCTCTATCCACTTCGAATAATAATAAACAGCTATTAAGGATATGTTCCAAAAATAACCAGTTGCTTACCTAACCTAACCAGAAATTTGACAGCGGTTATTTGGATAATTTATTATTTCTGGTTACTTGCGGAACAGTATGGTGACCGTTGTGACAAAAAAATGACAATTAACAATGTAGTAGAATAGACAAATTTAAATTTTATAAAAGTTCCAAAAATGAATAACGAAGTATGTGGTTTCTTTTTTCAAGAATAACTTTTGACATCAGATGAGTCGTCAGAGGAAAACGAAAATCATAGAGGACCCCTAGTTCTCAAGCCAAAAAATTAGAAATTTTGTGGAAGAGGTTGTAGATTCCTATACTGAGGCAGAGTTCAGAGAACATTTTAGAATTTAAAGATCCACATTCAACCATTTGCTCTCTGTTCTCGAAAATAAAATATCAGGTGAAAATATAACTGGCAGACACCCACTTTCAGCAAAAGAACATCTTTTACTCGCTCTCGCCTATTTTTCAACTCCAGAAAGTTACAGGTGTGATCATTTATATCTTGAGAAAATCTTAGAAACCTATTTTGTATAATTTATATTCAAACTTGTTCACAACTCATCAGACATGCTAAACAGGGTGAAAACATTCCCCAGATCCTGTCTAATCAAACTGAATGTTGAAAAACTTGCTGACTTTTCAAAAGTAAGTTTATTTTCATATCAATATCTCGCAGCTTTAAAGTAGGTAAAGCCACTGGTTTAGAGCAGTGAGGGAAGTAACAATGGCAATTCTAGAGCTGGCACCAAGTTATATCAAATGGCCAAGTGGAGAATATGTTCAGAGGGTTCTCCAAATTCATTTTAATAATATGGGTTTTCCAAACACAGTAGGGGTTATTGATGGCTGCTATATTCCAATAAGTCAACCTAAACAAAATGGAATTTCTTATATAACAAGGAAAAACTTTCCAGCATTGATTCTCCGGGAAAGATAGATTGCAATTCGTTTGAGTAAAGTAGCTTCAACTCGAATGTTTCAGGCCGTATGTGGCCATAGAATGTTATTCACCCATTGCTATGTGGGAGAAGTTGATTCAACTCATGATTCCACTGTTTTGAAGAGAAGCGAGGTGTTTGAGTATTTAACTGCTTTGAGAGAAGGAAAATTTCCACATGACTCACACCTACCTGGAGATAAAGCTTATCCCTGTCTACAAGCTTTGATGGTACCTTTCAGAGATAATGGCCATCTCACAGAGACCCAAAGAAGATTCAACTATACTCTTTCAAAATCAAGATCCAAATAGAAAGAGCTTTTGCCTTACTCAAAAGAAGGTTTCGACGATTGAAATTTTTCGAAATGAAATGTGTGGAATGGACCTGCAAGTATATAATGGCTTGTTGTATTCTTCACAATATTGGTATTTATCAAAATGATATAATTAATGTGAATACTGTTGAAATAGATATAGATGATGATAATAATCCCATAAATGAAGCGGTATATTCAGCTTCACAGAGAATAGGATTAAGAAAACGAGAATATATAATGAATGGACTGATTTAATAAATATTCAATAAAATAACAATACTTTCATTTCAAACCTACTTGAGAAAATGATAAACAGTCTAGTCTTAAGAAAAAAATAACATGTTTAAAAAGGTAACTAAAACAGATATTTCTAATAAAATCATACTTAAACATAATACTATCTGACGAATAGCATGTTCTAAACGCTAACTAAAACATATTTCCTAGAAAATGAAAACAAATCACAATGATCTTTGGAACAATGTTCTCACCAACCCTAAAAACTAAATAAAGTAAATATCTCTAAGAAAAAATAAAATATAATTATGATCAGTTCATCAGGTGATTTGTAGCACTCTGCTTTAGTTGTTACCTTCTTTTGGTCTATTTGTCTTCAATTTGGGCCAAAGTTAGGGTTTTACTTTCTCTAGCTTTCTCTACCTTGCGTTTCTTGGCAAGTTGTTCCTCCGAACTAGACTCTATTGGCGTATCTTTAGACATTATTGGAGCTATACTAGATTTATCGACCCTGTACTGGCCACAGTATATAGTGGATTGAAATGTGGGTCATGAAAATATATTTCATGGAAATCGTCAAAATATCTCCAATGAGAATTAGAGTTTCCAGTTAATTTCTTATGTTTAAGAACCTTATCATACGTTTTTTTCATATTCCTCCATTCTCCATCACATTTCAATGCAGATTTATTTCCAACTCTTTCAATCTCTCACTAATGATGTTCCATACATTCTTTTTGTTGTATATTGGAGATAAAAATTTATGTTTATGCTCTGTGTAGAGGCTCATCAAAAGCTTGGTCTCCTGGTCTGACCAATTATTAGTGTCCTCTTTTCTACCAGCAGAAGGCTTGGTAGAACTTCCGCTGATACTAGCACAAGGTTTGAGAGAACTTCCCCAAATTTTGTGTGTTTCCGTGTGACATTCAATTAATCATACGCTTTTAAACATATGTGAGAAATACATGAGGCATCCATCAGATTTGCCTGTGTCCCCAATTCTTCCTGGCAATAACCACAAAAACACATATTTTCAGTCAGTTCAAAATCCTATCGAAAGACAATCGCAATTAATGAGATACATAATTAAAAGATAAAGTACCATATTACCACAGTTGTAAGTGAAATACTGCAACAGTATAATATTGTAAGAAGATTGGCAATTCGTCCTCAAATATCAAATAACAACAAAGACAGTTTTTCAGTTCACTTATCAATCTCAACTGTCACTGTCACCGTGCTCTCACCGTAACAGAAGCGTTGGTTAGTGAATTGACATTTGGTTCGCCAGCTTTCAGGTAACCGTGTTTCAAATGTCACCATTTTTTCAGGATAACCGAACTAGCGGTGATTTTCGGAACACCAAACCGTATTTTTGGTGACTTTTGGAAATATTTTTACATGTCTACTTATGCCAATAGGATGTTCAACTAAAAATAGATTGTTGTTAATGATTAGCAGATCGTTAATTCTAAGGGAAAATTACATCGCACCGTATTTTATCAAATTTAATAGTACTTTTTTAAATGAAACTAAGTGTTCCTAATTAATTCCACAATTTAATGAAAAAATTATGAAAACTCTAAGATATTGATAATTATTTCGATATTGATATATCGTCGTCAGAATAAAATAATTATCAATATCTTAGAGTTTTCATAATTTTTTTATTAAATAGTGGAATTAATTATAAACAGTTAGTTTCATTTAAAAAAGTAATATGGTGTATTGTATGTCGGTAATGCGGAGTTCCACAGGGACTAGTGGAAGCCCGGGTCCTGATGGAATACTCTACTTACGGAAACTACAGTATTCACTGGGATGAGCTTTATTGTATACTTAACTATTTACACTAGTTTTACATATGTGTTACTTAAGATGATCATGTTACTGGTATAACATAGTGTTAGTTCTGATATCGATGAACTACATTTTATTCTGATATCGATGAACTACATTTTAATATAACTAAATGTATCTGAATGTATGTGAATAGATCGGAATGTCTCCGACTGTTTCTGAATGTTTATTATGAATTATGAATTATTCTGAAAATGTTCGCTTATCTACTTCATCAGCATATATACGTACTGCCATAGGTCAACTATCCAGTTACGTGATAGTTCTCTGGCCTTTCACTGTGACGTTCGTGACCTCGCGTGATATAACAAATAACTAAATAGATTGTTTTTATAAACATAAATACCTATATTAATTAATAATAGATAATTTCAATGAATTTAATTCTTTATGTAATGCCCAAAATACATCACAATAAGTAGATTCCACAAAGTAAGGATCCAAACAGTAAATTAAATTTGATAGTGTTTTTTGTCACTCAAATTCAATCAAAAAAAGAAGAAGCTTAGGTTAGAGTGACAGTGAATTGTTTGCATTCGCATGTGGCTTTATCCTCATTTAAATTTTTGATTAGATCGAGTTTAAGCTTTATACATTTTATAAATAAAATCTAGGTTTGTGGTGAGTGGGTCAATAAGGCCCTCCACTGCGACTCGCTCTTGAACAAGGTAAACAACAGAGTGATAGATGTCAGACATTTTTTTCCCGAACAAGCTCAAACATCCCAATAAAGGAAAAATAAGAAGAAGCTGATACATGGAACAGCAAAGGAAGACTATCGACAACTTCACATTTAAACTATTGACGTATCTGCATTACAAGTTGCATAATTTCAGTAAATTTTTGTTTTCATTTTTTTCTGTTAATCTAAAAACCAAATTTAAAATAATTTTATTTTTGAATATCCCATTGGTCAGTTATTAATATTACCTACCTAATAAAACATGGGGTCAAAATTTGAAGTTGAACACCCTATTATTTGAAATGGACGTTGTAGAACAACGGTTCTCTGCAATTTTTTGGTGCGAATGTTTCACATATATTTCACAGTTTCGTTTCTTTTGATAATCTTGGTCAAAAACAAACTTCTCGTACTCACATGAGACTTTTCACCACTCCAACGTGTGGTTCATGGATCAGAGATGAAATATAACGACGCATTATTTTTGGAATGCCTCGATTTTCATAAATAGTAACTCATCAGCAACATACAACTCATCTTGTAGTATCTGGAACACTTTTCCTTCTGGTGTTAACTGATTAGGCCACTTCTTTGACTGTAATGCTTTTACAAGTACATTCGTTTCAAATGACGGATAAACCAGATACCCAGGAAAATGTCGAGGCTGTACGTAAACTCATCCAAGAAGATTGATATGTCACATATCGTGAAATTGGAGCATCGTTGGGCATTTCAAAGACCAAAATTCAAAAAATTTTGCATGAAGAATAATCTGCAAAAAAATTAGTTTCTCGTTGGATACCGCATCTGTTGACGGTAGAACAGAAAGTAATTAGAGTCAATTGTTACAGCTGGTAGGTACATATCGATTTGTTTGCCGGAAGTAATTGCTGAGTTTCGAAAAACCAACCCTCAACGACGAATGATCCTCCAACAAGACAATGCAAGTTCCCACACAACTCGAAAAACGATTGAATTTTCAAAGAAGTTAACATCGAATTGCTGGACCATCCTCCATGCAGTCCCGAACTAAGTCCTAATGACTTTTTCACTTATCCAAAACTTAATAATGAACTGCGTGGTCAAAGGTTCCAGTCCCTAGAAGATACAGTCAACGTCTTCAAAAACTCTATTTTGTATGTACCAGCGAGCGAGTGGAATATCTGCTTCCAGAATTGGTTCAAAGGATGCAAAAATGCATTTCTCTTCTAAGAGAATACACCATAGTGTTTATCTACTGTTTTTCCTAGCTCTCTCTATATGCAAAATATAAAAGAGAACAAAATTTCGTGTGTAGTGCACAATTCAAATATACAGTGTGACCACGGATGGGGCATCCTATAGGTGAAAAATGTTTAAATATTAGTTTTAGTGGAAAATGTCATTCTTGGTAAAAAGTTTTGCTTGTTCTGAAACCCCATAAAATGAAATAAAATTCAAGTTTTTCAAAACCCGTCTCATTTTATAGCCAGTTTTATGAAAACCGTATGAATTTTTGCACTAAGTTCGAAAATAATGTATTAATCTAGTGAGTGACGTTTACGATGTACCAAAGAATACACAACAACAAGAAGTGAAGCCCGGCGAAAATCCTTTGATGTTGGAGGGGCAAAAATAAATAACCTTGAAGGTGACAGCTATCTTTGGCATACACTGAGAACCATAATAAATGCTTACAGCTTTACTCGAATCACCCTGAGAAAAAGTATTTTAGCATAAAGTTGTGTTTTATCAAATGTATTATATAGATATTTGTCGATATTTTCCCATCAGTAACTATTTCTGCACTTTTCGTGACAATATAAACGTGAAATAGATCATTTAAGACAATAATTTCAACCTACAAGCAAACTCTATTCTAATTTGGGTCTGTAAAGACCATAAGCAAGAGGCCTAAATGTGATCGCATGACATATGACGACTAATTTAAAACATGGCGTCTGTGAACTAGTTTTTATCCGAAGTTTCGCTTCTTGTTAGTTGGGTATTCTTTGGATGTACCAAGTAACTGTCAACTTTTATAAATAATCTTCAAATTGTCATTCTTTAATAAATATTTGACAACAATGTTAACTATTCTACAAAGAGTATATCTTATTAAGTGTTATGGTATTGGGGAAGTTTCGTACCACGAAAAATATCCAGATGTACCCATTACGCGGTGTGGATTAAAAAAATTAATAAAGAAGTTTGATGAGACAGGATCTGTTCAAGACAAAAAGAAATTGAAAAAGGCGTTCGTTGAGGACGATGATGCAGCTAGTGCACTAGCTATGCATTCGTTAAGGGAAAATCCCAAGTTGAATCTACGAAAAAGAGCAACGGGGGTTGGTTTTTGCAAGAGTCACTTACAGAAAATGTTTAAGCGAAACAAAATTCATCCATTCAAACCGAAATTTATCTTACAAGATTGTGATTATGACACAAGGTTAGACTTTTGTGCGATGGTTGGTGAAAAACTTATGCATGACCGATTCTTTCACAATAATATTTTGTTTTCTGATGAAGCAGCGTTTACAACAAACAGAGTCGTTTCTTCCCAAAATTGTCGATATTGGGCTAGTGAGCACCCGAGCTACAAGATTAACTGTAATAGTCAATTTGCTAAAAAAAGTTAATGTTTGGTGTGCGGTTTTACCGGATCGAATAATCGGACCGTATTTTCTGGAAGATACATTAAATCAGGAGGTATATTTGTGTTGCAGAACGAGTAGCTCCGACATTGTTAAATTATATTTTTCAGTTGTAAAGTATAAATAGTACCACATCATCCTATAGCTAACTGGCATCATGAAATTTATGGAAAAGTCAATAATCTAACCTCATTTCAATATTGGTTTTGGCATCTGTCAAATTATGAATGATAAACTCCATAGTTGGTATTTTTTTAGAAAAACTAAGTAGACTAGCAACGACGTAAATGAAAAAGTCACTCAAAAAGAAGGGAAAAAAGGTTGTGAAGTTTTCGGAAGTAATTACACAAGTACATCAAAATTACCGATAATTTTTCATGAAAGGATGTCTAAAAACTGCATCCGTTTATTTTCATGTTTTGGCGAAAGAGCCCGACTCCAAAGGAGGTGTAATTCGGTAGCATATTTCTCGAGTAGAAGAAATAAAAGTACGTTAGTTTGAAATTTTTATTTAAACAACAATTAGGTATATTCGGTCACTTTTTCTTGAATAAAACTTAAATAATCTTGTCCAAATCGCGACATTTCAACGAATTTTAAAATTTGGCATATGTCAAAATGACAAATGCGCAATTTTAACACTCGTTACTGTAGTTACGGACCTGCGGGGAAATTTTCGATAGCTAGCGGGAAATTTTCGGATTCTACCGGGCAATTTTCGCCGAAAAATTCCCGCTTCATATGGGATTTTTAATACATGAGGGAAATATTCGGGGGTAATACCACGAGTGCTTAAAATCCTTGAATGGAAATTAACCGGTTAATTTTTAAGCACAAGCGGTATTTAGGGAGAATATTTCTCGAATAAAAATACAAATTACTGTATATCCCCACTATATTGAATATTGAATTTGTACTTTTTTTCGTCCCAAAATAACATAAATTGTCTCCATACTCCATACACTATTCTTACTCTTTTCCGTGTTTTTGGGTACACTTTTAATGACATTTTTGTCAATTTCCCGTTCTGTTATATCTCCGAATCGATTCATAACCTCCGAGAAACTATTTTTGACGTTTCTCGTTTATTATTTTAATGTTGTCAGTCAACGATTGTCATGGCAACGTGGAATTTCCGCTGTAATTTTTGAATTTCCAGTTAATAATTTAGCATTCGTTGCATTGATACAACATGTATGAGTGAAATATTCATATAAAAAAAAGTGTTATAAAATAATTCCCTCCCCATAAAGCTAACGTAAAGTCATTGATGATAAGGTTGAGTGTTACCTGAATCTACAAGATAATCCTTAAGTTAAATGAATAAATAACTTTCACATAAATTTTTAACCTGCACACCTAGGGTAATGGAGGAGAGTTTATTGGCAATGGTATGTTGGACATTTAGAAAATTGTTACAGCTGTGCTAACAATTTCCAGATAAGTAATTTTCTAATTTTGTTACTCGTCGTCAACACCAAAATAGACAAATAATACCAAAGTGTCTACTTTCCAGAACTTTATAGTTTTTACTCAGTTTTAATTTGATTGTATATTTTTAGTATGTAAGATAATTTGTTTTGTTGTAGTTTTCAATTATAGGGTGAATGACAGGCGAGGAGTAAAGTCACAGTTATTGTTTTTTTTGGAATTTATAATCTCAAAAGGAGATAATATATATATATATATATATATATAGTGACTACATACCCCAAGAGGGGGTTTAGTCGCCGGGGCGGCTTTTTAGATCCAGATTTTTTGGGGGGGACCCATTTCCAAGTTTTTAAATCAATTTAATTATGTTCCTCCACTGTTTCCTGTCGGTTGTTTTCGCCTTCCAGTTTCGGATACCTAGACAGTTTATGTCATCTATAACCTCCTGTAACCACGTGGATTTTGGCCTCCCTCTTTTTCTTTTGCCACTTGGCTTCCACTCAGTCATCGCATAAACTGTGCTGTTTGGGCCTGCTCTCCACACATGTCCCAACCATTTTAACCATTATTACACTTATGATGTCCTTTTGGATGTCTTTTTTCAGTTCTTCATTTGTTCTTTTCCTATATTAATTTTGAGTTATTTTCTTGGGTCCTAATATGACTCTTAGTATTTTTCGTTCAAAAATTTTTAGGTCTTCTTGTTGTTTCTTGGTCATTATCATAAGTTCAGCTCCATACGTTATTGTTGGTCTAATTATTGTTTTATAAATTTTCATTTTGGTGTTTTTACCTAGAAATTTACTTCTTAATAAATTTTTATTTGCCTGGAAGACTCTGTTTGCTGCCAATATTTTCTCCTTAATTTCCATTTTTCCATCCCTATTGTTGTTTATTGTAACTCCTAAATATTTTATTTTATCAACTTCTTCAAATTTGAAGTCACCGATGCTATTATTATTGTTCATTATGTGTTTGTACTCAGTCATTATTTTTGTTTTTGTTCCATTTATTTTAAGGCCCATTTTTTTACCTTCTTCCACAATTTCTTGAAACATTTTTTTCATAATTTCTCTGTTTTTTGCTACCAAGACTAAATCGTCCACATAAGCTATCAGTTGTCCGCCTCTTGTCCTTATGTTTCCTTTGTCTACTTTTCTGACTACATGTTCCAGCGCCAGATTAAATAGAGTTGTTGACAGAGAATCTCCTTGTCTGACTCCTTTGTTAATCTCGAATGTGTCCGTTTCACCTTTTTGTGTTTTTACCGTAGCTGTTGATTGTTTCATAGTAATCCAGATTAATTTTCTCAGTTTTTTGTTTATCTCCATAGTTTGAAGTGCCCTCATTAGTTATTGTCTTTTTATTGAATCAAAGGCTTGTTCAAAATCAATAAATAGCATCTCTGTACCGATTTGATGTTCGTGAGTTTTTTCCAATATTTGCTTCAGTATATGAACTGCGTCTATGGTTGATTTGTCTTTATTAAATCCGTATTGATACTGTCCTAATATTGTGCTTATACTACTTGCCAGTCTCTTTTGGATGAGTGTAGACAGTATTTTATAGGTCGTGTTAAGTAGCGTAATTCCTCTATAATTTGTGCACTTTCATTGATCCCCTTTTTTATGTATTGTTACTATTTAACCTGATCTCCACTCTTCCGGCATCTTTTCATCCCTCCATATGCACCTTACTAATTCGTATATCTGTTCTGTCAGTTTTTCTCCTCCATATTTAATCAATTCAATATTTATTCCGTCACTTCCTGGTGCTTTCCCGTTTTCGCTTTTACCAATGATTTCTTTTATTTCTTCTAGCGTTGGTTCTGGTATTTGCTCTACTTCTAATTCTTCGTCTTCCGAAAATTCTTCCAGTATTTCCGTCTCTGTTAAGACGTTTTTAAAATGTTCCAACCATGTTGTTTCATATTCTATTTCGTCTTTTATTCCAATTTGTTTGGGCTTGAATACTTTATTTTGCTCTTTAATTTTTTGGTAAAATAATTTCGAGTTCTTATTATTATTTTCGGCATCTATTTTTTCTAGCATGCTATCCACCCAATCTCTTTTAATTTTCCTTACTGCATTTTTTGTTTGTTTTCTTCGTCTTTGTTCGTTCTAAGCCATTGGCTCCAAGCATCCCTTTTTGTTTCCACTATTTTTCTGCCCTCCTCATTATACCATCCTTTTTTTGTACTGTTCTTTTTAATGCCTATTTTTTCTTTTGCCGCTGTATTAATACATTCTTCAATTTTTCTCCATTTACCTTGAACTTCATCGATTTGTATTTCTTTTCCTTTATCATCCAGTAATTTTTCTATGCGCTTTCCATATTCTTCTCTAATTTTCATATCTTCTAATTTTTGTATATCCCATTTATTGATTATATGTCTGCTTTTAAATTTATTTTTTATTTTTTGTTTTAAAATTGCTGTGACCATGTAGTGATCTGAGTCGGCGCATGCTCCTCTATATGACCTTACATTTCTGATCGATGATTGATTTCCTCTTGATATCAGAACATGATCAATTTGGGAATATTTTTGGTCGGGGGATCTCCAGGTATATATATGGTATTTTTTGTGTTGGAATTTTGTGCTACTTATCACCATGTCTGCGTACGATGCGAAATTACAAAGCCTTTGTCCATTATTATTGGTTTTTTCATGTACGGTATGTTTGCCAGCTATAGTCTTTATATGATCTTCTTTACCAACCTGGGCATTATAATCTCCCAAAACCACTATTGTATCTTCTTTATGCATTTTCATCATCTCTTCTTCAAGCTTCTCGTAAAATATTTCTTTTTCTTCATCCTTTGCAGTTTCTGTTGGTACATATACGTTCAAGACTGATAAGTTAAGAGGTTTTGCTTCAATTCTCAAAAAGGCTATTCTCTCATTTACGGCTCTAAATTCCAAGATATTTTCTCTCAGTTTTTCCCTCACAATAAATGCTACTCCCCGTTGCCCTTGTTTTACTCCTCCCGAAAATAGTAGTTTGTAATCTTTTTTTTCAATTATTCCCTCTCCACCTGATTTCTTGTAAGGCCGCTACATCAATATTGTACCTTCGTACTTCATTTGCAATTTCTTCCATCTTTCCGGCTTCTAGCATTGTTCTTATATTCCAAGTGCATATTCTTAGTAATTTTTTTTCATCTTTATTTTTTATTCTATATTTTTTCCTATTGCATTGTCCTATTACATCGCCTTTGTCATCATTATTACATCCTGATCGATTGTCTATCTTCAATAGTTTTTTGATGAGACACCTGATGTTTTCTTTGATCGTTCTTTTCCATCATCATTCAGTGGGGATCTGTCTGCTAACGTTCTTTTTATGGTACCCGTTCTTTCTACCCCATTAGCACCTAAGTCTTCAAGAGTGTATTCTTTGCTGTTTATTACCAATCTATTGAATTTTAAAAACGCTCTTTCACCTTTCCCCCTTGCTTCTTTTAAATGTTTTATCAGTTTCTTTCTCTCTTCTTGTACTTTTTTGGTGTAGTCATTGTTAATCCAAATGTTTGTTCCCTTAAGTTTGTTTGTTTGGTTAAATATATCAATATTTTTCTCGAATCTTGTTAATTTTACTAATATTGTTCTGTTTTTCCCTACTTGATAGTTACCAAGTCTGGCAATTTCTTCTATATCCGCTTTCTCATTAATAGTCACCTCCCTTCTTACAAATATTTTTCGCAGTTTTATTCTTGTTTCTTCCATTTTTTCATCTTTTTCATCTGTTATTCCTTATATTACAATATTTTTCTTTTTCATTTCTTTTTCCAGACTTTCTATTCTTACTTGTTATTCTCATTTCATCGTTTTCTTGTCGTAACAGTTTTATCTCGTTTGTGTTTTCATCCAGTTTGTTTTGTATATCTTTTAATTCGTCTGTTATCGCTTTAAACATTTCCTTGATTTCATCCATGTCTTCCTTCTTATTTCTTATGATTTTATGCCTCTTTGTCAATTGATGTCCGCGTTGCGCCCGCAGTTAATGCTAGAGACTTACTTCAATTCAGCCTCTAACCCACACACGCACTGGCTTTCACCTTTGACCCAAGAAGCTATTTTCAATTTTCACTTGGAATATATTTTAAAATCATCTACGTTTATGCCTATTTATCTAAATTGTTCCCTATTATCAGTAGTAAAACTTGTTTTTAATAAATTTAACTACTACTTAATTTGAAGAAATCAAGAATTTATTTTGATTTACTTCTCAAATTATATAATTTCTTAAGATTTAATTCAGTTTTTCGTATTATTTAATCTAAACTTAACTCTAAATAATTATCTTGTGTAGCCTGATACAGTTTCAAGTCAAAAAAACCGTTTTAGACCACTTAATTTCTCACTTTCACTGGGAGCAATATTAATGCGTGTTTCACCCATAGAACCAGCGGCGGAACTCCCCGGAGATAATATGATCTGATAAATTATTTCAGTTAGATTTTGTTATTAAATATATTAAAATCAGATTAATGTGTTTAATTAAAATCAATTAGGTTTTTGTTTACAAAAGGATAAAAACAATAAAAATTATTAAGCGGCACCCATGAGTTTATGGTCTATTGAATTTCGAAGATTTAAAGTCGACCCTACTTTAGTGTTGGAATCAAAGAGTGACTGCAGCAATTTGTATTTGCTTGACAACTTCTTAATACCTGAATTAGAAAATATTCCCTTGGAGCAAAGGCGTAAAATGTACTTTCAACATGATGGATATTCGTCACATTCGACTTTGCTAATTAGAGGATGGCTGGATGAATATTTTCCTGGGCGATGGATGGGACGTTATGGACCAATATTTTCTCCGCCCCGATCCCCCGATTTAACTATTTTAGATTTTTTTATGGGGCTACTTAAAAAAAAAGTTTACGCAAATAATTTAAACCATAATATTGAAAACTAGCTATCATTGATGCCGTTAACGAAATTACCCCAGAAATGCTGCGAAATACTTACAAAGAATTTAGAAAGAGAATTGAGAGATGTTTTGAAGCTGGGGGAGGATATATTGAACAGATGTTTTTTGTTTACTTAGTGTTTCTTACGTTATTATTCTGTATTGTTATTTTTGATAGTGATTATAATTCTTGAATAGTTAACATTGTTGTCAAATATTTATTAAAAAATGGCAATTTGAAAATTATTTATAAAAGTTGACCTTCGTACATCTTAAACGTCACTCACTAGATTAATACATTATTTTCGAACTTAGTGCAAAAATTCATACGGTTTTCATAAAACTGGCTATAAAATGAGACGGGTTTTGAAAAACTAGAATTTTATTTCATTTTATGGGGTTTCAGAACAAGCAAAACTTTTTATCAAGAATGAAATTTTTCACTAAAACTAATATTTAAACATTTTCCACCTATATGATACCCCATCCGTGGACACGCTATATAATTACATTTAATAAAAAAATCATGACACAATTTTCACAAATTTTATGGTGTAATTAGAGATTTTAATCAAATGTTCCTCATGCTGTTGACTGAATGTTTTAAAAAATGTAACAACCAGATATTTAGATACCAAAGTATTTCAAATAAAACAAAAATCAGTCGTCTATTTTTCTTTTTAATATACTTTTTTATTTTATCTTTTGACAACGTCAGTTAAACAAATTATCATGCCCACGGAGGATTTATGTATTTTAATTAAAGGGGGTAATTAATATTTCTACAGCGCCATACAAATGCTTTATCAGTTTAGTCCCGAAGCATCTGTGACGTCAAAAGTCCATGCATGAAGATGACAATGAAATCACCGCAAGGGTTAATTTATTTTTTGAATTGTCTTTAGTTATTTGAAAACTTTTTTCGTGCAGTCAAGGAAAAAAATATATAATAAAATAACTATTCTTTTAAAAAACTTACCTAATTATTGGATGACAAACAAATATTTGAAAGCACTAAACCAAAAAACAATGGAAAATATACTGAACGAAGAAATTAATAAACTAATACTTAAAATTAAAAATAAAATAAAATAAATGAAACAAATAATCTAAAATAAAAAATTTTATATCTTCAGTATCACAAACTAATATTTTATTCAAACTCTTTAGATTAAATTCATTGTACTTAATGCTTGTCGCTTACTATTTATTATAAAGCAGGGTCTAGACTTGCTGTATAACACTTATTTTGTCCAACTGAAATCATACATAGTCTATCAATTAAGATCACATATTCAAGAGTAAGATATTGGACGTTAACAATTATTGCAAAAAACGTTTCTAAGGACTCTATATCAGTGCGTATTTTAGTCCTGCAATATCAAGAAGATTATAATAATATTCAGCATCCTGTAGAGTTTGACGGCAAAAAAATAGCAACAATGGTCACTTTTGGTTCAGTAGCTATTTCTCATAAGATTAGTGCAAGCGGGACCTTTATTATTATTACGGATAATAGATAGAAATGATTACATCATATAGCAATAATAATATTATATCGCCTACAGTTTTCCCTTTATTAACTTCTACAGGGGGTGCTCTAGAATACGATGCACTAAGTATGCGGTTTCTGTCAAAAAGTAAAGAAGGAAAAAATTACTTTTCTACGTTCATGCAAAAAACAAAACTTTATTGAACTCTATTTAGTTGAAAAAACTAGTTCTTTATTGCACAAGTGCAAAATTAGTATATTGTGCAACAAGTGGGGAAAGTTCAACTTTTCTCACGAGTGTGGAAGTTTGTGCAAACACACGGGTGAGAAAAGACTTTCTCCACATGTTGCACACTATACTTTTTCTACAACTGCACAAATTTAAAGAATACAAGTAAAGTAACTTAATATTTATTTTTATGGTTAGTAAAACAAAAATAACACTAAAGTATCCTATCTGTTAAATAATTTCATTTAAAATTATGGTTGATGGTGAAATTTGTATAATTTTGTATGATCAAACCCGGAACGTAATTTCTTTTCACTAAATTCTCCGTTATATTAATTAATCTGACAGTTTTGTGACAACTGAGTAGGTATTTAAAGATGACAGTAGCCTACTAAGTTTTTGTCGATTTTATTTGATTCTCCATATAAATGTATGTGGCGTGGGCAAAGTGCCGTGAGAAATAATATTTCTCACAGTATGAGCAATATTTGGTTTTGAAATTAAGTAAGGTTTGAGAAATACGTCACTTTTCATAGCAGTTGTAGAAAATTAGTATATTGCGCAACAAGTGGGGAAAGTTCAACTTTTCTCACGTGCGTGGAAGTTTGTGGCACGAGAACGAAGGGCGAGTGCCGCAAACACACGAGTGAGAAAAGTACTTTTTCTACAACTGCTATGAAAAATGACGTATTTCTCATACCTTACTTAATTTCAAAACCAAATGTATGAGCAATTACTGTGAGAAATATTATTTCTCGCGGCACTTTGCCCACGCCACATACATTTATATGGAGAATCAAATAAAATGGACAAAAACTTAGTAGGCTTCTGTCATCTTCAAATACCTA
The DNA here is from genome assembly GCA_947563755.1 of Lochmaea crataegi. Classification (NCBI taxonomy): domain Eukaryota; kingdom Metazoa; phylum Arthropoda; class Insecta; order Coleoptera; family Chrysomelidae; genus Lochmaea; species Lochmaea crataegi. The sequence goes on along the minus strand of OX387423.1, from coordinate 27,348,115 downwards.
CTTAGTTGTCACAAAACTGTCAGATTAATTAATATAACGGGGAATTTAGTGAAAAGAAATGACGTTCCGGGTTTGACCATACAAAATTGTGCAAACTTCACCATCAACTATAATTTCAAATTAAATTATTTAACAGTATAGAGATGGGATACTTTAGTGTTATTTTTGTTTTACTAACCATAAAAATAAATATTAAGTTACTTTACTTGTATTTTTTAAATTTGTACAGTTGTAGAAAAAGTATAGTGTGCAACATGTGGGGAAAGTACTTTTCTCACTCGTGAGAAAAGTTGAACTTTCCCACCTTGTTGCACAATATACTATTCCCCACATGTTGGCCCAACATGTGGGGAAAGTACTTTTCCCACTAGTTGCACAATATACTAATTTTCTACAACTGCTATGAAAAGTGACGTATTTCTCAAACCTTACTTAATTTCCAAACCAAATATTGCTCATACTGTGAGAAATATTATTTCTCAAAATGGCCAATAATTGTCAAAAATTGTCAAAAACTCTTGAAAATGGACAATTTTTATCAAAAACTGTTAAGAATTGACAATGTTTGTCAAAAATGGTCAATAATTGTCAAAAATTGTCAAAAATGGTCAAAAATGGTCAATAATTATCAAAAATGGTCAATAATTTTGAAAAATGGTCTAAAATTTTGAAAAATTGTCAAAAATGGTCAAAAACTATCAAAAATGGTTAAAAATTGTCAATTATTTTCAAAAACTATCAAAAATGGTTAAAAATTGTCAATTATTTTCAAAAACTGTCAAAATGGACACAATTATTGTTAAAATTGGTCAATAATTGTTAAAAACTCTTGAAAATGGACAATTTTATCAAAAACTGTTAAAAATTGACAATTTTTGTCAAAAACTGTCAAAAATGGTCAATAATTGTCAAAAATGGTCAATAATTTGTCAAAAATTTTCAAAAATTGTCAAAAATGGTCAAAAATGGTCAAAAATGGTCAAAATTCAGGAAAATTGGTCAAAAATTAGGAAAAATGGTCAAAAATTAGGAAAAATGGTCCATAATTGTCAACAATTGTCAATAATTATCAAAAATGGTCAATGATTTTGAAAAATTGTTAAAAATGGTCAAAAACTATCAAACATGGTTAAAAATTGTCAATTATTTTTAAAAACTGTCAAAAATGGACAATTATTGTCAAAATTGGTCAATAATTGTTAAAATTTTGAAAAATGGTCAATAATTGTCAAAAACTATCAAAAATTTTGAAATACTTTCAAAAATTTTGAAAAATTGTCAAAAATGGTTAAAAATTGTCAATTGTTTTTAAAAACTGTCAAAAATGGACAATTATTGTCAAAATTGGTAACTAATTGTAAAAATTTTGTAAAATAGTCGATAATTGTCAAAAACTATCAAAAATGGTCAATAATTTTGAAAAATTGCCAAAAATGGCCAATAATTGTCAAAAACTAACAAAAATAGTCAAAACCTGTCAAAAATGGACAATTATTGTTAAAAATTGTCAAAATTTTGAAAAATAGTTAATAATTGTCAAAAATGGTCAAAAATTTGGAAAAATCATCTAAAATTTTGAAAAGTTGTCAAAAATGGTCAAAAACTATCAAAAATGGTTAAAAATTGTCAATTATTGTTAAAAACTGTTAAAAATGGACAATTATTGCCAAAAACTGTCGAAAATGGTTAAAAATTGTCATCATTTTGAAAAATGGTCACTAATTTGAAAAACAGCCAAAATGGTCAGTAAATGTCAAAAATGGTCAATAATTGTTAAAATTTTGAAAAATGGTCAATAATTGTCAAAATTTTGAGAAATGGTCAATAATCGTCAAAAGTAAACATTTTGAAAAATAGTCAATAAATAATACGAGCCGTTTTCGAAAATCGATTTAAACACGTAATTTATAAAATCGATTTACTAAAAATCGATTAATATTACTATAAAAATCGATTATTTTTTAACTAGTCAGTAGATCTCATGATGAATAGCGAAAATGACGATTATTCTAGCACTCCTATTATAACCTAAGATAATATAAAAAACTGTTTCAATTATTAAAAAGGCGACTGTACAAACTTCCACGCTCGTGAGAAAAGTTGAACTTTCCCCACTTGTTGCACAATATACTATTGTGTCAACTGTCAATATTAATTACATTGTCATTTCTGGCGATAATGACTTGTATAAATAAATTGTAAAAAAAAAAACAAAAATTACAAAAAAATTGAAACCCAATCCAATGGATCTGCTAATAGTCCTAAAATAAACAACCCAAAAAAAAATTAGGCAACCAAAAACGAATCCAAATAAATGTTTAACAACATGTTTATTTTTTTGTAAATACGTTTTTGTACAACTGCCATTAACAGTGACATTTTTAATGCCTGTCAAACGTGTTAAAAGAGACCTAATCATTATATTATGAGAATTATTGTTAAAACGTCAAAAAAATAACCAACTGACAATAGACGTCAAAATGTGATTTTCTTGAAATACTTTTATTTTATTATTAAAATAGGAGTTGTACAAAAAACTATGTATGATATTTGTGTTAAAAGTAACATTTTATTTTGTGAGTGAAAAAATTTCACAAACACGAACACTTTTAACACTAATATCATAAATAGCTATTATATGATTATAATATGTTGCTGATTTCGATCAAAAGAGATAGCACCAGAACCAGAGAGATTTTGCGTTCCAGTAGATTTTTCTGATATATTTGGGTAATATACAGGATGATCATTTTAAATGGTACCAACATTACAATTTTGGAAACCTTAAATGTTACGAGATAGGTTAAATTAGAGTGAAGTTGCATTTTTAGAGGACCAGTGTAATGGTTCCAAATAATTTCTCTCGTTTTAGGAGTTATACGAGGGAAAAAATGTCAATTTTGTATGATCAAAAAATGATCAAGGAAAGTTTTATTGGGTTTGACATTGGCTAGCTTAGCTTAATTTTTTCTACGACGTTTCGTTTCTTCAACGGAATCATCAACTTTTTTCTCCAAGACGAACAGCCGACTGACGTTTATTTTCGGGTTCATAATAGTAAATGCAGGATTCATCACCACTGACAATACTGTAAATATTTTTTGAGTTTCATTGCCGAAAACAGAAACCAACTCGACAAGGCATTCTTGTTGAAACAACTGTCTTCGAAAATTATTGCGTGAAACTTTTCTCGGCTTAATTTCATTTTTCGACTGACTCATCAACTTTAAAAATTCAGTTTTGTTACAGCTTCAACCGAAGCGGTCTAAAACATTGGCCAGTAGGAAACTGGCTAGATAGGGAATACAGACTCAAATGGAGGTTGACACAAGGGCACCTCCATACAAAGAGTTTACTGAACAATGTAGACAAGGAACTCTCAACCAGGCTATTGAAATTGGGTAAAAGACATTTGAAGACAGTTACCGACCTGGTGACTGGACACTGCACCTTGAGGAAACATCTGCACAAAATGGGCGAAGTTAGTGAACCTATGTGCAGAAAATGTGAACCCTATGATGAAACACCTACTCACATACTCTGCTTCTGCGAGAACTTACAAGTACTTAGACGGAAGCACTTTGGAGAGGAATTAATACAACCATCAGAATGACTGAAAATCCCTCCAGTCAAACTAGTGGCCTTTATAGAAGACACGAAGCTTCTGGAATGGAATTAGATAACATGGGAAATGGTACAAAGATTCAGATCAAGTGCCTGGGCTGATGAGCACAACCCAAATAAATGAATGAATGACAGTTCATTTTGACTTTTGACCATGTATGACAAACGTGCTGGAGCCAATAAAAAAAAATGTATTGATTTTTTTTGTTTCCCTTGAATAACTCTGAAAATAACACACATTATGCAAGTTTATAAATAATAATAGATCGTTTCACACTTAATTTAACTGTTGAATTCAAACATTCAATTATTCTTGTTTCAAAATTAATAATTGTATTATTGATGTTACCGCCATTATTTCCACTTTTTCAGTATTTTCGTCAAACTCTTTATCTTCTAGAACTATAAAAGTTCTTATTTATCATTAAAATCATAGTCTTTCGTATATTTTTTTTATTAAAGGACATATTTAACCTTTTGGAAGAGAAAGAAAACTTTTTAGCAAACCCTGTAGGCTTGCCTGAGTATAAAAATGTAATCTTAGGTCTTTAAATATTTCACATAAGAGTTTCTGACAAATCTAATTAAATCCAGGATCTCTCCTATTCGGACGGTATATTATTTTGGATAATCTTTCAGAAATTACCTAATTTCATCCATAACTAAGTAACAAACATGTTTTTTTCCCTATTAACAGTTTACTCTATTGAAAATATGAAATGATATTGTCATAGAAGGATCACCATCACTTACTAGCTGTTGAGGAGAAAGCCAATGCGTGTCGTCAAATTAAAATGAAAAATAACTTTTTTCTTTCTCGTCCAATAAGTGTCAGAAGGAGTTCAATAAATCATTTATACTTACCGGATATTCATCGTATCTGACGCCTAGCTGGTAATCGGGGTACTCATCCAACAATGGCGGTCTGCCCACGGGAATTCCTTCGGTCGAAACCAGCAGTAACATGTAAAATATCAACCCTATCATCGTAGATACCCGCGTAATATTCAAAACATGACACGATCAACCAGAATCAACAGGTTTAAAAGTTTTTGGCGCGCTATTTTATTTTAAGCTTTTGACGAGACGATAATGTGAAGGTGGCGTTAAACTGTAAAGGATGAAATAGTGGAGAGCGGCTTTTAAAGGGGCTGTTCGTACGCAAACGCCATTCGAACATTATTTTCACGATTCATAGAGTTTGTTTTCATATTTCGTTGTCGTTTTTTTGCTTGTTGCACTTATTGCCCACTCCTGGAGGCCATCAATGTTCATTTTCAAAAAAATGAAAGTTAACGCTTTCTACGTGCGATGTTGTGAAGCTAGAGACATGCAACGACACAACTGTTGAGTTAATCCATTTCAGTGAAAAAATATTATACAGTGTCCAACGAATATAAATTTTTATTACATAGCTTTGGTGTAAAAACCCGGGTGATATTTTTTTATCCATAAAGTACTTAGAGATGCTTAGAAGTTTTATTGTATGATACAAAAAGTTACTAGATTTGGGCACGTCGCAAATTATAATATTAATTGACATTGAAACTTGAATTTTGAACTGTCTCAAATATTCTATCCGAATATAATATGTGAATGTAGTTTGCAAATTTTTTTTATATTTAAATTAACGAGTCTCGATTGCTGAGGCCATTGACACAGTTACAGTATTTCATGCATTTTAGGTAAAACAGTTATGATATTCGATACTTATTAGGTAGAACATATTAGATATGATTTATTAAATTTATCAAGTTGTAATATATGGGTCGTCGATGGATACTTGGTTAGATTATAGGTGTGGAAGGGCCTCTGAATAGGTGGTGTTGCAGGTCACATGGAGGATAATTTCAAAAGAATGAAACAACTACTTCTAGCACTGGGATATGTTTGTTTATTTACTAAATACATTAAACTACTTACTAAACTAATGCTATGCATAAGTACCTAGCCGTATAGCATACTTATGCGTAATGGTTAGTGATTAATACTAGCTGACTATTCAACTATATAGAATAGTCTTTCTTCCAGTATTCTACATCGACTTCTCCTTTGATAAATACTAAATGTATATTTATATAATCCAGTCAAGTTCGAGTAAACCAAATAAACATATAATTGTTTAGCGTTGCTTCACGCTTGAACTTGACAATAACCTTCTTAATTTATTTATATGATAATGAAATGTTCGAACGTTTTGTTGAAATAAGATCAAGGGAATTTAATTTTTATTTTAAATATTTATTATTATATTATCATATTGTCCAAAAGGCATCACAAAGTATCCATGAGTATAGCGTGTATGTCCAATGCGCAATCTTCTTATAATTACTTTTTCTTTTCTGGAGAGTGTGGAGATATTTTAGACTAGATTGTATTTCATGAAGGGTGGAGTATGTTGTGTCCCAGAGTGATTGCCAGGAGTCTCTGAGATGTTTTTTAAACAGTGATTTTAGGTCGTCATGGATTTGTAAGTTTGTTTTTTTGGTTTTGGTTGTAGCCAGCTTAGCGGCTTAGCAGCTGACAATTGCGTTTATTATTTTGAAGACCTGGAGAATTGCAAAAATTTCTGCAGTAAATATACTACAAGTGTCTTCAAGAGCAGTTGTGTAAATGGTTTCGTTTGATGAGGTGACGGCGCCTTTGCTGTTTCTGGAAGCGTCTGAATATATGGTTTGGTCGAACTTCTGTTGGTTGATTCGTTTGGTGAATGTTTTTCTTAAGATTATGCTTGGGGTTTCTTGATTTTTGAGTCCCAGAAGTGTTGTGTCGATCATTGGTATAGGTTTTTTCCATAGAGGTGAGGAGGATATATAGTAAAATTAATACCTATTTAGAGGTACCAGCCGTTTTAGTAACTTAACGTATGCGGCTTCTTGAACCATCTGAACCCGCATGAAAAAAATTAGGTTATGACCTTTGTCATGTCAAATGCTTGACATATTTCTTATTGCATTGGCGTAGTGACTTGAAATTTCATATTATCAGTGGCGGTTTGTAATAATACAAATTAATTTTATGAAATTCATAAAATTCTAAAGATGTTGACATAATGAAACAATATAAAAGAAGCGCACTAATTTTAAAAACATTGTTTTATTAACTAGATACATAGTTTTCTTAAAAAAATATGGCAATTCAGAGTTCGATTAAGTACAAATTCTAGATTTAAAAAAAAAGACAACGTGATCTTCAAGGCAAAGTTTAATTAGTTTCTAAATCAGAATAACTTTCGGAAAGTGATAGTTCATCATCGGATTCATTGGATACAGAGATCACCATAGGTTCGATGTTTAGTAGTTCCAGTTTGTTTTCTACTTCCCATGCTTCAGAAATAATTTTCTCTGTATGATTTATGTAATTCTGCCAGTGTTGCTCCGGTACATTTTTTACAACGTCATTCCATACTTTTAAGACTTCAGTAGGTGACCTTGCAGTTTTCGTAATAGCTTGGTTATAATGCCTTTTAGTTTCTGACCATACCATTTCGATGGCATTAAAATGGCAATGATAGGGTGGTAGCCTGAGAACACAATGACCATGCTCGGCAGCGTATTTGTCTAAATGATAATTTTTTTCTGGCAAAACTTGCTTTTCAATTATATTCCAAACAGCATCCTTTAAAATGTGATCTGGAAAAGGAATATTCTTTTTTTTGAGCCATTCTAACATGCGTGTTTTACTCCAACTTTTTCTTGGGATTTCTTCATCCAGGCGACTGTGATACGTTGCGTTATCCATTATAATTAACGATGGTTCTTCCAAGTTTACAATTAGTTGCTGTTTAAACCAATTTTTAAAATTTTCGGTGTTCATGTTATCATGGTAATCGCCTGTTTTTTTATTGCATTTAAAAATAAGCGATGCATTTGCCACAAAACCTTTTTTATTACCGGCATGAACAATTACATATCGTGTCCCACTTCCAGTTATTTTTAAATCACTGTGTTTAGTACCATCTTGCCACATTCTTCTGTCCCCGCTTTTACCAAAAACCCATGTCTCATCCAGAAAAACAGGTGTAAAGAGCTTTTCGCTTTTAGCAGCATGGTATTTGTTCAAAAATAATATTCTTTTTAATCTGACTGCAGGCATTTCCAATAAATGTTTTCTTCCATCCTGTTTTTTGAAATGAAAACCCATTTTTTTAATTCCCAAATATAACAAACCTTTGGAAATCTTAGTTTCTGGAGACTCTTCGATAAATTGCCGTAAAATAGTTTCTACTGTGATTTTATCCTTTCGCGCATACATTTTATAAATTACTTCCCTCAAACAATGCAGGGTATTTTTTGTAATTCGGGTTTTGCTCCGGGAAACGCTTGCAGACATATTTCTTCTAAATTCGAAATCTGTAGCTCTGTTTGGTTTTTCAAGATTATATAATGTGCTTTCTGGAACTTTTAGTGCTTCGGACGCTTTTTGAATTGCCTTAAATCGAGATCCTAAATCGTTTTGAAAATAGTTTACTACATTAAGCATAAGTTTTTTGGATTCATCAGAATATCGCATTTTTATATCTTATTTTGCGTTATGACATTAACATGAAATCAAAATTTGACGTAACTTCAAAAACGTGACATCTAATAAATTAGTTACGACGTTCATTTTTGTTGGTAATTTTTTGCTTCAACCGATTTATTAATAATAAATAAGGATGGTCTTATTCTAAATGGGTATAAAATTCACTATACTTAAAGGTAGTGTGAGGTTGAGGTCGATGTTGTGTAGGATAGGTTTTAGCGTGTCGATGATCGTGCGTGTTGATTTTGGGGGGTGATTTGATTCTTCGTTATGTATGTTTGGGATTAATTTATAGACTGGGTTGTGGGGGTTGGCCGATGTTGAACTGAAATATGCTTGTAAAAGGTATTGTCGTCTCAGGTGAAGGGGAGGTTCGTTAGCTTCCACATACAGATTGCGAAAATCCCTTTCTTACAATGCGACTTATACAAGTACGACAAGGAAAATATGAGCAAAACTACGTGAAAGAGAGAGAAGACTTGTTAGCCCAGCGATCAGTCCCCTATACCAAAACAGTTGGGCGTGTGTTGATCGCCCCACTATTTCAACCGCTGTTGCCAGAAGCTCAGATTAATTTGTACAAATGATATTTTTGTCTCGTTATCGTTAACTTTTTTTCGAGCTCATGCACTATTAGGTAAAATTAAACACTTTCATCCGGCAACAGTGTCCTTTACATAGAGAACTCACATTTAAACTTATGTGATCTTTTCACTACAAATCTTTCACACGTTGGTCGCGCACGACGTTTATTTGAAAATAAAACATTTTACAATGCCCACATTAAAATACGAAACCTGCGAAAAAGTGCAAATTATAAAATGGAATTTCAGAGGTCATTCGGCTGATGCAATAGTTAATTTGTTTATTGTGGCATTTGAAAATCGCCCAATTCCTTCACGAACAATAATTTTGAATATAGTTAATAATTTCGAGACAAAAATTAGGAATAATTTTTACAGATAAGTACATTTGGCAACACAACAGTTAAAATAAATAGGAGGGGACTGAATACACGCCCAACTGTTTTGGTAGAGGGGACTGATCACTGGGCTAACAAGTATTATTCTCTCTCTTTGCTCATATTTTCCTTGTCGTACTTGTATAAGTCGCATTGTAAGAAATGGATTTTCGCAATCTGTCTAAGCTGTCAATTGGGCTAGATATAAAGGCGCCTAGGTATATGCGGAGGGCTGTGTTATGGATGGTGTTAAGCGTGTTTAGATGGGATTTTGAAGAGGAGAGATAAACTTAGCTACCTTAATCTATTTTTGATCTGATTACAGCTCTGTACACTTTGAAAAGTACTGTTTCGTCACTTCGTCACTTCCCCAATAATATTTTTAGTATGTTAAGTCTTTTGATACAGTTTGCTTTCGTTTCTTGGATGTGTTGTTTGAAGTTGAGTTTGTTGTCAAACGTTAAACATAGAATTTTAAGGTGAGTTACCACTAAACTTGATGATTTTGGATTTAGTGGCAGAAAAGTTTAGTCCGATGTTAGAGGACCAGTTGCTGACTTGGTTTATTGCTGTTTGTAAGATTGCGCAGGTTGATTCTGATGGCTATAGATGATTAGATCGTCAGCATACAATGCGTGTTTTAATGGTAATTGAAGGTTTCTAGAAATATCGTTGATAGCTAGGATAAATAAGGTGGTGCTGAGAATGGAGCCTTGAGGTACTCCGCTTTCTTGAGCAAAAGATTTGGAGATGCATCCGTTTGTAATCATTTTAAAGGTTCGGGAAGAAAGAAAATTTTGTATAAAGGAGTAGATATTTTTGGCAAATGTATTTCGTTTGCAGCAATCAAAGAAGAAAATAGATATTTGTATTTCTTGGGAGGATAGTTTTTCCTTCCGCAGAAAGTAGTAATCATTCAAGGGCGGAAAAGGCACTTTACTCCTGTGTAATATATATAATTTTTTCTCCTGCCCACTTATTAAACCTTTCTCTGTAATATTATTTATTTTATTGTCTTCAGCCCATTGCTGATATTGTATATATTGTTTTTCATACCTGTCTTTAGATTTTTGTGGTAATAAGGTTAATGAGGCTATGTTGGCTTGTTCCCTAATATTAGGAGGCGTATTTGTAAGCCCACCGCCCTACCTTCAAGGTATAAAACCCCTTTCATTTTGGGACTCCATTTTAACCTAACGGTTAAATTCTAGTTATTTTGTTGCTTCAATGGATATCAAGGGTGTCGCGCAAAATTTTGATTAATGGTAATGGCGGATACAGTTATGTTAAAAATCTGAAATTACGATGCTATATTGACTAGGCATTTTGTATTAACTTAATTAGCTTACTTACAAACAAAAACAACTAAATGTAATATTAAACAAATAAAGTTTCATAATAAGTGTTCAGAATTAGCACCATTTACTTCTAAACATTTATGAATCCTTGTAATTCTAGAAATATGGTCGGATGTTAGAGAGTTAAAAGCAAGTAAGACTCTCCCTGCATCATATCTTCCTTTGTCGTAACAGGTTTGGAAAATACCTGATTTTTAATCTAAGCCCAAATACCAGAATCTGAAGGAGCCAAGTCAGGAGAGCGAGCTGGCCAACGAAACGGACCCTGATTGGTAATCCATCTATCATCAAACACGTCGTAAAGATGCTGAGCAACATGCCAAAGTTATGAGGAGGTGCTCCATCTTGCTGATACCAAGCTGAAGCCGCCTCTCCATTTCTTAAAGTATGTAGCGCCGGTCGTAAGGCTTCTTCTAAAATGTGCCCATTAAATGTTCATCATAAAATTTTAATGCTGAAATTTTATCGTCTTTTATTGCACAAAAAACATTAAAACTCCAACTATCTTGAAAACAACGTTCTCTACTAACATGTGGATTTTCATTAGACCGAAAATGGGAATTAGGTCGATATTCTCAGAATTCCACCCTTCGAGGAAGATCACCTAATTGTAGTGTTGCACCAAATGATATGAAAATGGTTTCTATTTGTGATTTTTTAAAATGTGATGAATTGTTCTCGTCGACAAAGTAAGATCTCTTTCACAATATCCAATGGAGGCATTTGGTGAGGCCGTAAAATAGCCCAAAACTTTAATTTCATTTATGTCACTGTCTACTAGTGGTTTATTTTTATTAATTTTTGTCTCAAATTGACCAAACTGACAGCAGTTTTTAAGCAATTTTCTTACAATATCACATGTTTCATTCGGTCGATTTGGATATCTTCCTGCAAAAACAGGGCAAGTCCGTTCAACAATTCTATTAGATAGGTACACTTGCCGTAAATAATAATAAGATTTAAAAATTCATCATTAGTAAATCCTACATTTGCCATTATTTACTATGAAATACAAACTGGTAAAGAAAACTGTCAAAACAACATAAGCAATTAACGTTCTAACTATCAAATCTTTAACAGCCATGGCTCACCCTTTACTAAGGTTGAAATAAGTAAGTGCTGTTATGTTTTAACTAAAATAATGAAATATTTCGAAAGTGGTTGGATTTAGGTATAGGGAATACCGATACCAAACGAATATGTAATAAAATACAGGGTGTTCTATTTAAAGTAAGCAAATTATAAATGATTTAAATTGTGCATGTTGGCGGCTAAGTTTAAAACACCCTGTATGGAATATCATTGAGTTGGACTTATGGATTTAACGTGCAAGCAATTGTTTTTAATGGTTACAATTCCACGTCACTAGCTTCGTTATTAATGGAAATATCGTTATTCAATGTGGACTAGGATTTTTTCAAAAAAAATCGAAATATCTCGAAAATACTTCATTTTTGGTATTGTGCAAAAATTTTATCTAAAATTTCATGTATTATTCGAAAATAAAATAAAAAATATTAGGTTCTATTCAAAATAACAAAGTTGACCTCTACTACTACTACTACGGTATAACCGGAAGTGCCACATTTAGGACAACAGTAAATTTGAACTCAGCGACATCCAAAACCTACAGCTTCGTAATTTTTACCATAACTGTATCCATCAAAACTTTTCGCGCCACACCCTGAATAATTGTGTATATTGTGTATTGTGATTTATTAATAAATATATAACTTTTGTATCATCAATTTCGTTCATAATTATAGTTTAGCTGCTTTTATCTGCCGGTAAGATAATGATAGACTCATCTTCTTGTTGTTGGATTATTTTCAAATACTAATTTCAGTTTTCACAAAAAGTGAATTTTTCTGTGCTGTCGAAATGATGTATTCACAATTTAAATACTATAATAAATATTTGTGACGTTGACTAAATCTGAATAAACGACGGATAAATTGAAATCAGTTAATAATCAACCTTCTACTTGTTACTTTCGCTCAATTTCAAGTCGATGCTTTAACCCTTTGTTGGTGAATTATTACATGACGAAATTAATTTGTATAATATCATAAATTTCATCTCATATTGTAGAAAATGGGTTGCGTTTGAAAACCGCAATGAGAGAAAAACACTTATGCGAAGACAGCAAACAATTTTACGATGACAAGGGTGTAATTGAATTCGAAAATCTAGTCGAGGTAAACACAGAAAGTACCAATAATGTTGGTTGTTCATGTTGATTGTATCGTAATAATCTTTATAGTTAAATAGGTTTCATTTTAAATTTATACTACACAAATAACATTTTTCCTTAAACTAAATGTCAGTTTCGTAAAAATCGTTTCGAATAGTTTTCCAGGAATTTCTTAACATTCAGCACCTTAAAACAAATTTGTACGAGCGTGGGGAGTAGTAGTAGTATAGGGGAGAGGTGGGGAATCATATGCAGCGGGCAATAATACGCATCTTGCATCTATCTATACGTCCAGGAGATCGTTGAATATCGCCGCTAATCAGATAGACCCATAACATAAAGTATTTCCAATGTATTAATCTGAGGTATTTCCACATATCCGTTGCATTTCAGTTCAGTCATTATATCTGGTCAGTTCCACACTTGTGTTTGTTACAGTAGGACACGAACAACTGAAAGTTTGAAAACGTTCAAGCCCACGATGCGCATTCGTCGTGCGGACAGACTGTCCAGGAGCAGTCAGTTGCTGTGAGTAAACATCTACGTACAGTCTAGGAAAAATTATTAATAAAATAATGAAGTTTCAATCAAGTCTCAAAGGCAAAATTTTAAATAGTCAAACACGGGAAGTTATAGCTAATGTTATTCATTTTACGAGAAAAGAGGCTGCAAGAAATCAACCATTAAAAGACTTCAAAAAAGTTCAGGAGCGTGTCGTAATGGCAACGGGTGTCAGTTTAAGCAGTGTTCAAAAAATGAAAGTGAAATGAAGTTGATTGAAGACGGTGAATGTGCATCATTTGTAACACCAAACAAAAAGATAAAAACAAGTGCTGCAAAAACTAATTTGGACAATTTCGATATAGGACGTCTTAGACGATACATTACAAACTTTTAGGTATATAACTGAAAAACAAGTTCCAACTTTGAGACGTATACATAGAAAATTTACAGAGGAATACAATTATACAGGTTCCTGAGAGAAGGACTACGAAATATTATGAAAAAGATGGGATTCCGTTGGAGAAAAACCAGAACCAACAGAAAGTTATTGATCGAAAAATCTGAAATACAACACCTAAGACTCAATTTTTTACGCCAGATAAAACGTTATGGAAACGAAAATCGCCCAAATATATATACAGATTGCGAAAGTCCCTTTCGTACGCTGCGACTTATACAAGTACGACAAGGAAAATATGAGCAAAACTACGTGAAAGAGAGAGAAGACTTGTTAGTCCAACGATCATTCGTCCCCTCTACCAAAACAGTTGGGCGTGTATTCAGTCCCCTCTTATTTATTTTAACTGTTGTGTTGCCAAATGTACTTATCTGTAAAAATTATTCCTAATTTTTGTCGTTGTTTTAAAATTATTGTTAAAAGTCAAATGCAAAATAAGTTATTTATTACTTAGAAAGTACCAAACATTCTAAACTGGCAACGCTGCAGCAGAGACTGACTCCCCACTCTGTGAGTACGTTCACTCTGGTTCAGTAGTTTCCCAACATGGAAGGAGTGAGGTTGTAAAAGAAATAAAAAAATACACTCGTTATTACGTAACCTGTACATCTTAAAATTCATTTTTGTCAACTTGATCGTTTCTGACCAACCTGACAATTAATTTCTAACTACAATAGGATATTATTTTAGCCATTGTAACTTGAAAATAAAACATTTATTCTTGAGATAAAAATAATAAAGTAATTGGGTATAAAAAACTAAAGATCGATTCCATTAATAAATTGAATTGAAAAAAAAAATACTTATTCTAAACATAAAATATGAACTTCTTGAAAAAATTAAACCAAAAATCCGTTCTAAAGGTAAACATGATTTTAATGAATTAAGTGCTCAAATAAACCACCTTGCTGTGCCAGGCAATAACCAAATCTGTCATAAAGATTTGATCTCATATCTCTAAGATTATTTGGCGTAATGCTGGCACAAACGTGCTGTATTTTCACCCTCAATTCATTTAAATTATTAGCTTTCAAATTCATGTTGATAAATGCTACTTTTCAAAAATCCCCAAAGAAAAAAATCATTTGGAGCTAGTTCAGGTTCTTGGAGGCCATTTAATTGTACCATTAGTACTAATAATTCTGTAGGGGAGTGTAAACCTTAAAAATCCTATTACTATCCTTGAATTATGAACTGGATAACCATCTTGTTGAAACCAAATTCTGTTGAGATCAACATCGGGAATAAGGAGAACTACAGGAATTACATGATTTTGTAATAACTCTAAATATTTGGCGGAATTTTAGTTCCCCTCAATAAAAAAAGGACCAATAATGTGGTCACCTAAAATACCCGTCCAAACATTTACTTTCTGCGGATACTGTGTTCGAATTGGAATGCTTAGATGTTTATTTTCCCAAGACCAATATCTTGTGACGGATGGATTGTGTTTTTGATGTAATGAAAAGGTTTACTCATCCGTAAATAAAATATTTTTTTAAAAGTTCTCGTTAGCATTTTGACGTTCCATCATTTCTTCACAGAAATCCATTTGTCTGATATTGTCCTCGGGAAAAATTTCCTGCGTTGTCTGAACCTTGTAACAATGGTACCCGTTCCGTTTTAAAATATTGTGTACAGTTCTCTTATCCATGTTGACCTCTTCAGCAATTTGTCTTGAAGAACATGGTTGTCCTGTTTCAACCGCCAGACAATTCTCTAGTTTGCCTTTCGTCGTTTATCGGACGTTCGATTGGATCTTCCGGCGCTTGGCATTTTCTACTGTATGAAACACATCCATATTTCTCGAAATTATTAATTATGTTCAAAATTGTTGTTCGTGAAGGAATTGGGCGATTTTCAAATGCCACAATAAACAAATTGACTATTGCATCAGCCGAATGACCTCCAAAATACCATTTTATAATTTGCACTTTTTCGCAGGTTTTGTATTTTAATGTGGGCATTGCAAAATGTTTTATTTTCAAATACAACGGCTTGCGCTAACCAAGGTCTGTAGCGAAAAGATCACATACATTTAAATGTGAGTTCTCTATGTAAAGGACACTGTTGCCGGATGAAGGTGTTTCATTTTACCTAATAGTGTATCAGCTCGAAAAAAAGTTGACGATAACGTGACAAAAATATCATTTTTACAAATTAATCTGAGCTTCTGGCAACAGCGGTTGAGCTAGTGGGGCGATGAATTCACGCCCAACTGTTTTGGTAGAGGGGACTGATCGCTGGGCTAACAAGTCTTCTCTCTCTTTCACGTAGTTCTGCTCCTTATTTTCCTTGTCGTACTTGTATAAGTCGCAGCGTACGAAAGGGACTTTCGCAATCTATATATGGACGAAACATACATCCATTCATGCCATACAAACCAGAAGGGTTGGGCTGATAGTTCAAACGAGGGACTACATTTTTAATCCCCTTAATACCTACCTACATCCGGTCAGACCAGTAAAGTTTCCAAATTATTGTAATCTGTTGGTAAAATGCAGGTACAATTGAAAAATATTGCAATGTTGAAGTTACTTCAGTTTAAAATGACAATGATATTTTGTATATAATCCAAGTTCTAGTTATAATAAATAACTACTGAACTTCTTTCACATAAGTTGAAGCTACTACCTAATATTTGTGCCTCCGATTGTACCTTTAAACAAGCATAGACCGAGCGAAGAAGGTTATTCTTTTTGTTTCGAACGCGTTCTCTCTCTACGGTATGCGCATGCAGTAGGAATCTCGCACTTTCAGGTGAATTTGTCAAACTGTAGATATATACATTATTAACTTTTCGGCACTTTTTTTATAATATTTGTGTGACTAAAATAAAGGTGAGATATTTATACCTATTTATAAGTCGTTCTTGTATTTTTCCAGCCTTTCCAGTCTTTTCCAAAGTAAATAAATTGTGGCAATATATTGACTATATTTCTTGAAATAACTAAAAAGAATAATAATAGTGTCCGAAAGTAATTTAAAATTTGTGTTTTGATTCTTTATAATTGAAATGTTATTTCAGATGCCCAACAAATACAAAAGAAAACCTAATATCGCTGGTTGGACCGAGGAGACTCTGCAATAGATTCTGGCAGAAAAATACGAGAAGTTTCCAGGTCATTCAACATTGGTTGCAATTATTTCTTAAGAGAAACCCCCAAATCAGCTTAAGAAAACCTGAAGGAACTAGTGTGAATAGAATAACGGCTTTTAACGAAGAATCTGTTGAACATTTTTTTTAAAACCTAGCAATCCTAATGGAGAAACATAAATTTGGACCAAGCAGAATGTTTAATGTTAACGAGACCGGGATCTCACTAAGCAGCTGGGACCAAAAGGTGTTAAACAGTTTGGATCGAAAATATCTTGAGAACGGTGGAAAGAACGTCACTGCTATATGCGCAATGAGTGCTTTATTCCACCGCTCCTGATATTTCCTCGAAATATTAAAGCGAAAGTGGGAATACGCAAAAAACCAAAAAACAAAAGAAATATGGAATTAGACACTGATACTTCCGAGGACGATAAAATTCTAAAAATCTTGTTAATGATGACGAACTGGATGACATGGATTTGGTTTCTAACAAGAACGACCATCGTTTGTTGTGCGAAGAGTTCGGAAAAGATGGAGAAATGTGGTACAGATGTGTTCGTTGCGGGGGGTGGGTGCATGCCGAATGCAGTGAGCAAGACTCTGCTACCAAAGAATACACCACTTAACAAGAAGCGAAGCTTCCGATCATTTTTTGTATGCGCATGTCTGAAAATCGCCATTTTTATAATAAGATACTTGTCATACTTCACCTTGGACAACAAACTTGTTTACAGAAAGTAAAGTATTTATGTGAATAATTTTTAATAGATGTCGAAGAATAAAAATATATTATTCTAACGCTTTGACAAAGTTTTGAAAAATAATTTTTCCAAAAACAGTGACCGTTCAACGAAGAAGAAACAACTACTTCCCGGGCTACATGCCCCGACAAACATTGAATTACACTTCTAAGTCAAACGGGGTTGGTAAATCTACAAGATTTAAACCAACCATTCTGGTTTGCAACTAGAAGGGATAACATAACTTGTAGTCCGGTTTCGGCGTATTGCGCCCCATCAGTACAAGGTATATGTTATCGTCCGAGAGTTAATCCCGGACTGAAATGTGACTATAATCAACAACGATACATATTGTCCAGTTACGGAAATATTTTGGTTGCGAAAATGGCGACATCTCACCTCTAAGTCACAAACAAAAATTCGAATGAGACAACAAACCACGTGGGTTTGAAACAAAAATGAATTATTACAGTTTCCTGTAAAATTGTCGTATTTAGTAAAGCGTTTTAACAATAGATGTCAAAGAATAAAAATATATTATTCTAACGCTTTGACAAAGTTTTGAAAAATAATTTTTCCAAAAACAGTGACCGTTCAACGAAGAAGAAACAACTACTTCCCGGGCTACATGCCCCGACAGACATTGAATTACACTTCTAAGTCAAACGGGGTTGGTAAATAATTTTTACTTTGTTTCTTGTTTTGAAAAATATTGCTTATGCAAAGTGAAGTGTTTACTGATAATTAATCGAAGCTATGGGAAGAATAACTTGTGATGTTCGGGGATATGTCACTCAGGAACAGGAGAAGGTATATCTATGTTAGGATTTCCGAAAGACCCTGTTAGGTAAGCGTTTCAGTTATTCTTTAAAATTTATATTGATATTGATATTACCACAGAATACACCAACTAAGGTGTATTCTGTGATAGTACACTGAATTGAATAGAAATTTCATGACATGAGTAGTTTTTGTGATAGGTTAATAATTGTTGTGTTGACTTATTCTATCTACCTAACAATATACATATTATATTAGCAAAGAATACACCAGCAAATATTTGATTACTCTTTGATATTAGCATATGCCTTACCTATTGTCTTAACATAAAAATGTTTTAGATCCCAGTTATGGTTACAGGCTTGTAATCGTGTAGATTTGTCTGGAAATCGGACAGTTCAACTTCAAAAAAATTACAAGTTGTGTCAACCACATTTTGAAGATAAATTTATTACCAAGGATGGAAGCTCTAAGAGATTGTTCGAGTTACCTGTACCTACGAAATTTCTAGGACTAAAACGACACAGTCATGTTTCGATAAATGATCCACACTCTGGTAAATATTAAGTTTGATTATTTATTAGAATCAGTTGATGTCTTTAATTGTTGTTCGCATTTATAATGAGTTTACTTCTGGCAGTATCAACTCTTACTTTGTTATATATCAGTTTCAACAATGAATAACATTATAGTTGCAGATAAGATACCGTCATCTGAACCAGGACCTTCCTCATGCCTTTGCCATTATTGGGTAAATATTTTAATTATTCAGATACATCTGTATATGTAATGCATAAAAACGTAGTTTCTTATATTTTTGTTTACAATGATACTCATTGGTAGTTCACTATATATATTTTTTAGATAATGAGTCTGTTCAAATGGAAGTTGGTACTGAAGATGTCACGTTTAGAAGTGTATTTCAATGTATGTCGTTGCATATAGCCTGGGAAGTAGTTGTTGCTTCTTAGTTGAACGGTTAGTGTTTTTGAAAAAATGCGGGACTTACAAAACAGATAATAGGAAAAAACATACAGCATGGTGGAACAATGAAATTAAAGAAGAGGTTAAAAAGAAGAAGGAAGAATGGAAAAAATATTTAAAAAACAACACACAAGAACAATATGAAAGATACAAAAACCAAAGAGAGAAAGTCAAAGTTCTAGTAATTAAAGCAAAACAAAATGCCTGGATAGATTTTGGCAACAAAATGGAAAAAGATAGTACGGGGAATCAAAAACTATTTTATAAAGTTCTAAAATCGCTAAGAACAGAAAAGCAGGGAAAAGAACAGTACATAAAAGATAAAAATCAAGAGATACTAACAAATGAAGCAGACATCATAGAAAGATGGAGAGAGTACTTTCAAGAGATGTTAGACCAACAAACTCAAAGAAACCCAAATAACGAACAAGAAAAAGAAAACCAAAACGAAGAAGTCGAACGAACAAATCAAAACGAAGAAGCCGAAATACAGAGTATAAAATTGGAAGAGCTAAAAAGAGTTGTTATAAAATTGAAAAATGGGAAAGCGCCGGGTGACGATAGAATTACAGCGGAAATGATTAAGAATCTAGGAAATATAGGACTGGAAGTGCTATTAGAAATTATCAACAAAGCTTGGTGTGATGGAAAAATCCCAGAAGAATGGGGAGTAGCCTTAATCACACCTATACACAAGAAAGGAGACCAGAAACAATGTCAAAACTATAGAGGAATAACCTTGCTAAATACCATTATAAAGATATATGAACAGCTTATAAACAACAGAATTAAACCAACTCTAGAAAATCAACTTTCAGAAGCACAAAGTGGATTCAGACCAGGAAGAAGTACGCAGGATCACATCTTCACAATAAAACAATTACAAGAGAAGAGACATATAGAAAATAGAAACACATACCTAGCGTTCATAGATCTCGAAAAAGCATTTGATACGGTACCTAGGGAAAAAGTATGGATGGGACTGAAAGAAAAGGGAATACACAAAAAAATAATCGGAATCATTCAAGATATATATGAAACAAACATAAATTTTATCATAAAAAACAACATGAAATCAGCAGGATTTAGAACCAACATAGGATTAAGACAAGGAGGGGGACTGAGCCCAACACTATTTAATATACATATGGACAGTATTATTAAAAAAAGCCAACAGAAGGTGAAGAAAATGTTCGTTGGGTATAAAAATTTAGAAAGAGTAGAGATAGCCGAAGGAGTATTTGCAGATGATGTGGTGCTAACGGCAGGAAGTGAAAACCGATTACAAGAAAACCTGAACATATGGAAAGATGTTATGGAAGAAGAAGGCATGAAAATCAACAAAAATAAAACCAAAATACTTGTAATAGGAAAACAGAAGATCAACACAGAAATTAAAATAGATAATGTACAAATAGAACAAGTAAAAGAATTCAAATACTTGGGAATAACTTTTGAGGAAACAGGAAAACAAGATGCAGAGTTAAATGAAAGAATAGAGAAAACAATTAAGCTATACTATGCCATGAACCAAAAATTTATAAACAAAAAAGAAATCACCAAAGAGACAAAAGTAAAAGTGTATAATACAATATATCGACCAGTTTTAACTTATGGATGCGAATCTTGGACTCTTACAAGTAAACAAAAAAGCAAAATACAGGCAGCAGAAATGAAATATTTGAGAAGAACATTTGGAGCAACAAGAAAGGACAAAATCAGGAACACAAAAATAAGAGATCAATTAGGTGTCCAGCCCGTACTGAAATTTATAGAACAAAGACAACTCAGCTGGTGGGGACATATTCAGAGAATGAATAACAATAGACAAGTTAAAAGGACATATGAGGCAAAAATACAAATAAAAAGAAAAAAAGGAAGACCAAGACAAACATGGAATACAATAGTGGGTAATATACTAAGAGAGAGAGGTAAATCATGGGAAGAGGCGAGAACATTGACAAGAAACAGGAAAGAATGGAAAAAATTTATATACGAGAATTAAATGCAAACCCGACACCTAAGGGTATAAGGGTATATGATTATATATATATATATATTTATTAGAATCAGTTGATGTCTTTAATTGTTGTTCGCATTTATAATGAGTTTACTTCTGGCAGTATCAACTCTTACTTTGTTATATATCAGTTTCAACAATGAATAACATTATAGTTGCAGATAAGATACCGTCATCTGAACCAGGACCTTCCTCATGCCTTTGCCATTATTGGGTAAATATTTTAATTATTCAGATACATCTGTATATGTAATGCATAAAAACGTAGTTTCTTATATTTTTGTTTACAATGATACTCATTGGTAGTTCACTATATATATTTTTTAGATAATGAATCTGTTCAAATGGAAGTTGGTACTGAAGATGTCACGTTTAGAAGTGTAATTCAATGTATGTCGTTGCATATAGCCTGGGAAGTAGTTGTTGCTTCTTAGTTGAACGGTTAGTGTTTTTGAAAAATATTTTTCAAAACTTTGTTGTAAAGCGTTAGAATAATATATTTATTCTTCTATATCTATAAATAAAAATTGCTATTATTACATTTGTTTTAATATCTTTCCTACCCGATTTACTGATCCTTTAATTCATATTTCCATATAATATATTTGAGAACTCTTCTTAAACATCCCTACCCTAGAGATTCGCAGAAAGCAAAGAGATCTAATACAGCTTTTCAATATAATAAATGGAATATGTAATAGTACGGAGCTTAAAAATAATTGGAATTAACAGCATAGCTCGTTTTTTAGTGTTTATAATATGTACTTAAAAACAGAAGCACTGCATGATTTTACCAATTAAAAGTGTACTGCAGAATTCTGTATATGAATATAATAGGTGTGCTCAGCTTGAAATAAATATAATACCTACGTAAGTGGATTTGACTATCAAGTAATATTCCCTCAAAACAAACAATTTGTAGTATGTAGTCTTGTATATGTCAGTACGTAAATCGGTAAATAACCATACAAAAAATAATTGAAGTACTCAATGCTTAAGTTTTTTTCTGCGTGTAACTACGAAATACATCGCCAATATTTAAAAATTTGATCATTTTTCTCAGTGTATTTACTAAGTTATCTGTCAACGTCGGTCTCTCAAGGTCATAAATTTTGGTTACCAAAACATCAAAGAAAATGCGTCGGGCTTCGCTTCTTGTTGGTTGGTGTATTCTTTGCTGCTACTTTTGTCGCAAAAAATCTTGTGCGAAAAGGGACCTTGTTGCGAACTTTTAACTTGTGAAATGTGTTTTATGTTCTTGTTTTTGATATATTTCTGTTCTCGTTATTGATATATTTCAAATAATAATAATTTTTCTGTTCAGAAGTTTGAATGTCTTGTAGTGTTTTATTGAACAGTTTTATTTGCGTATCATTACCCGACACAAAAAGCACAAAATTTGGCTTCAGCTATTTTACTAAAGACTCCTTTTATTTAGAAAAAATTGGAGATAGCTATGTTAAAGGGAACATATCAGGTAACAATTGTGTTGAAGCTGTAGTTTTTAGGGATTCAAATATCCAGTCTAGGATAAATATTACTTAGGTGCGTACCATTCCCCTCCTTTCCCTCACTTTTCCACATTTTAGTTCAGAAAGCTCTACTTTTCCAAACACTTTACTTTACACTACTTTACCGCTCGCACTCGCTAATTACTATTTCACTCCACGTGCGCAAATGCTACTTTTCTATGTTTCATAAAAATGTTGTTCCTAACACATGCGAAAAGTGTCTATTCCGCACTCCGCTTCATGAGGTACACATTTATATGGCCAAGGTCAAACCCTTCCGATCGATTAGATGGCGCGAATAACAAGATGTTGTATATAAGTATGCAATCTGCTATACACTTTGTCGTCAATTGTTGCCTATAATGTTATGAATTTTGGTTGCATTCTAATATTTAGCATTTTTTAACACTACATTCATTTTATGATATTATTTTATTGTATTTGTTGTGTGTCGGTGGTAAGTACTTTCACCAATTCTCATAATATAATATTCATAAATTTGAGATAGGTATGCTCCTAAGTTTTGTTATCATTTGAAATGTGTAAAGCCATCAGTATTATTATATACTGATACATTCAAACACAAGTGGAACATAGGGATTTTAAGCATTGTATCAGAACTGCTCTTGAACTAGTCGACCAACATCCAGCTTCAACAGATTAAAAACACGATTATTTCAATCGTTTATTTGGACACCTATAACATATCGTACAATTCCCACCGCTCCGTATTCTCAACTGTGGGCGGTCCTTAATTAGCGTCAGTCAGTAAACAGCAGTCGGTAGATGAGAGCGTTGCTTTGTTTCAATTTAAAGAATCCTATTTTGTTTTATTTACGAATTTATTTTTATTTTGAAAGCCGTTATTGCCAAAAGAAATCAAAACATATTATCTTAACTCGAAACATTAATTGTTAAAGAGAATTTAACAATTAATTTTCGATTTTAACAACATAAAACGTAAGCATATTGTTTCAATATGTAGCGACGTTCACTACCCCCACCAAATAATTAGTCAATACTAAATCGCACACCTCGCACATAACTAACAAATTTTGGAAGGGGAAGGGGCGGGGTTTCTAACATTGGTTCTGAATCCAGCTGTCCAGATCAATACTTGATATTCATTGAAGTGAACTTATAGAAATGTTTTGTTGGTGGACTGTTTAGATCGGACAATACATTAAATCCCTATGTTCCGTTTGTTTTTGAATGTATCTGTTATTCGAGTCTATTGGAACATTTCCCTATGACAAACATATTTTTCATAAGATTTTTAAAATTATGATGGGTAACATACATTTTACAAATTGTGAACACCATGAAACCTTTGGCCACAATTTCCTAAAACAATTGATCCAAGTTTCAGGTGGTGATGACAAGAGGGTTATCCCTGAAAATTCTCCAGCTATTTTTGGAAAAGAAAGTAATGTAAATTTAGTTTAATATATAACGCATTTTAATTTTAATATAGTATATAAAGTTATAAGTTGCAGTTCACTGGAATATCTTACCCTCGTAGATCTTTTAGGTCTTCAGGTCTCGGTGAATGTCATTTTAATTTTTGTTAACAG
The DNA here is from genome assembly GCA_947563755.1 of Lochmaea crataegi. Classification (NCBI taxonomy): domain Eukaryota; kingdom Metazoa; phylum Arthropoda; class Insecta; order Coleoptera; family Chrysomelidae; genus Lochmaea; species Lochmaea crataegi. The sequence continues at coordinate 27,323,784 of OX387423.1, read as the reverse complement.
AAGTGAAATATTAAATACCAAATAGTAGAGTACACTTTCAAATTTGCCGCTATTTTTTAAAATTAGTTTCATCCAAGCCGCTAGGTGGCGCTGAAATTCAGGTTCAGAGCTTAACATTGAAGAATCCTATGTATCCGTATACAGATACATGCAATGAGAAATACATTTCATGTATTCTTTATCTAAATAGTCAACCAACAAAACATTTCTATAAATTCACTTCAATGAATATCAAATATTTAGCTGGACAGCTGGATTCAGAACCACTGTAATAAACCCCGCCCCTTCTCCTTTCAAAATTTGTTAGTTATGTGCGATGCGTGTGCAATTTCCCTATTTATTCGTTGTTCACTCATTTGCCTTATAGCTGGTTGATCGAGATTACTGCATTTGTTGCAGTTTTGTAAATATCCACAATTACGGAATTTTTTAATTATTCGATCAACTGTAGGCGCTGGTCGGTTTTCAAAAGCAAAAACGAATAGATTTACTATTTCCCTAATCAAGTGACCTACAAAATACCACGATAAAATTTGAATTTTTCCTGAAGGGTGTACATTTTGATTTATTTTATTTTGAAACGTTATGGGCTTGAATAGTACTCTCAACTATCGACTGTTGTTTACTGACTGTCTGACGTTAATTAAGTTGCCCACAGTTGAGAATACGGAGTGGTGGTTATTGTACGATATGTTATAGGTGTCCAAATAAACGATTGTAACAATCGTGTTTTTAATCTGTTGAAGCTTGATGTTGGTCAACTAGTTCAAAAGCAGTTCTGATACAATGCTTGAAACCCCTATGTTCCGTTTCTCATTGCATGTATCTGTAAGGCTATCTATGTTTCGCTTCGCGTTGTTAAGAAGTGGAACAAGTGTGGTCAGTGAGTAGACAGCGAGCATCAGCCGAGTATAAAGGACGTATCTTAGATACTCAAAGCAAGCGATAGCTCAAAAGGGGATTCTGAGAAAGCGATCGGACGGAGGTTGAACTTGTTCAACCGAACCGGTGAAAGCTAATTAGAAGCCAAGAACATCGTTTTTAAACGCAAATAGTTTTTTCAACACTAATTTTCTATTTTTGAAAACTTAAATTTTTTTTCAATTTTTAAACTAGTAAATTATAGATGTTTTGTATGTTTTAGGACCTGTGGAGGACAGGAACTATCGAGATGCCCAGAAGAAACGACAGCCGTGCTAGCAGCCAAGCTTTCAACAGACAAGGAAGAAGTTGGGAACAATTATCATCCGACGAAGATGAGGACGAAAACCTAGTCGAACAAGGATTGAGAATAATGAGAAATGCGAAAGAAACAATGGATAGGATTAATAGAAAAGAAGAACAAGAAAAACTCAAAAGGGACAGAGACAGACATGAAGCCGAAGAAGCCGCAAAAGAAGTTGAAAAAGTCAAAAAAGAGGCAGAAGAATTGAAGAAAACAATTAGAAAAATGGAGGACGAACTAACAGGACTGCGAAATGCCATGGAGAACATGGCAAAGACGAGGGAAGCAATGCAGGGAGAGGAAAGGAGCCAAAGTCGATCAGAAAGTGTCCGCAGAAAGACACAGAGAACATAATCCCCCCAAGAACAAGAAGAAAACGAGGATATGGATTTCACGGTGATAAGTGATATCCATAAAGAAGATCCAAAAGGAACAGCGAAAATAAATAGCGCAAAGGAAAGCTAACGAAGAAGAAATGATGGATCAGGCATCAAAGAAAACCAGAAGACAAAAACACACTGACCACCACCCATCATCCTCAGGAGTGTCCACCACTGGAGCTCCTTGCGGAAGGAAATACATAGACAGGGAATCCAAAAGAGATACATCACAATCCGAGAAAGACTACCCATCTATTTGGTAGAGCTCGAAGTAGAAGAGAAGGACAAAATAAGCAAAAAAAATCAACACATATAGAACGTGAGGATAAGATGGGAAGAGCAAAGAAGAGGAAATGGGCCGACGCAGTGTTACAACTGCCAAGGATTCCACCACGGACAGACGGTATGCAGCATAAGTGCGGAGGACCACACAGATCGAACGAATGCCCAAGACCGAAGAACAAGCCAGCCACCTGCGCAAACTACAGAGGATGCCCACGGGCCCCAAACAACTTGAAGACAAGGACCAAAAACAACGAAGCGAGGAGTCAGCTACGCCCAAGCTGCAACCAACAAAACGATGACGACAACAACACCGACGAAGCAACAGATTCTCGAGCAGGTGACAAGTCGATTAGCTCAACTAATGGCCTAAAGTCACTTGTAAGAAATCTCAAGAGAAGAAGACCCACCTACGAGAAGTCCCGGCACATCCATAAAAAGATGAGTCGGGATTTCAACTAGGACAGCAAAAACAAGTGGATCCACTCTATAAGGTCGTCTTTAGCCGCAGTTCGTCGGCGAAGGATTCTCTCCTTGTAGAGGCAGCGAAAAAAAACACACACAACGGAAGACAAAAGTTAGACGACCGCAAATAGTGTTTTTCAACACTATTTTTCTATTTTTAAAAAAATTTCAAATTTGTAGTATGTTTTAGAACCTGTGGAGGACAGGAACTACAGAGATGTTGAAGAAAAAAACAAAGCAGATGCCCCAAAAAAAGCGACTACCACGACTCCTCAAATTGTGAGTACGATGAGCTAGTTGAAGGAATCAGAAGAGTAACAGGACAAGTAACAACATATTGAATAAAGCGAATGAGGCGCAAATGGAATCAGTGAAACTAATTGCCACCGCGGAAAAAACCATGATGCAAGACAAACTACACGACATGGCAAAATGAAGACAATGCAAGACGAAATGGAAGGACTACGAATAGCCATGAAAAACATGGCAGAAAAAATGCAAGAAGAAAAAAGAAACCGAAGCCGATCAGAAAGCGTCCGCAACGAAGACAACGAGGAGATGGAATTAACGGAAGTAGTGTCCATAAAAAAAATAGCAAAAGCAGGAAGCTGCCGCCCATAGAAAAGCCGAAGAAGAAATGATGGACGACGCCATCAGAAAAAAAAAGACGATACACCGACCACCACCCGTCATCCTACGAAGCACCCACCATTGGAGCTCCGTAAGGAAAGACATGCACCGGCTAGGGATAAAGACGAGGTTCATCACCATCCGAGTCAGACTCGGAGTAAAACTACCCTGCGAAGGACCTGAAGATTACAGGAACCTAACAAGGTACCTTAACGAAGAAAGAAAGGAAGTGGAATGGTATACCTACACACCACGTGAAGAAAAAAAAGGAAGAATTTTCATCAAAGGACTGACAAACTGCGAAGACGTAAACGAGCTTCAAGAGGAAATAGAGAAGGAAGGAGTCCGAATCGGGAAAATAAGCCAATAACTTCAGACTCTGTGAAAGAAGATCACTACCCATCTATATACAACAAGTGAGGATAAGATAGGAAGAACAGAAGAGAGGAAATGGACCAACGCAGAGCTACAACTCCCAGGAATATCACCATGGAAGACGACGTGCACGGTAAACAACAAGTGTGTCAAATGCGGAGGACCACATCGCTCCAACGAGCGCACAAGACCAAAGGACAAGCCAGCCACCTGCGCAAACTGCTAGGGAGAACACCCAGCAAATCATAAGGGATGCCCATAGGCCCCAACGACGACGAGGATGTCAGCCTCAAAAGGAACGAAGAGGAGTCAGCTACGCCCAAGCGACATCCAAGAAGACGCCCACTCTCACCGACTAAACAACAGATTCTTGAACAGGTGACAAGACTGTAAGATCAGCTACTGGCCTAAAGTCACCTATAGAGAATCTCAAGAAGACTCACCCAGGAGAAATCCTAGCACATCCATAGAAAGATGAGTCGGGATTTCAATTGGGGACAACTAACAAGTGGATCCACTCTATAAAGTCGTCTTTAGTCGCAGACTGTCGGCTAAGGATTTATAGAGGCAGCGAAAAAACACACACAACAGAAGACAAGCAACAACGAGAAGGCCTCTGAAGAAATAACCACCGCGGTTACACAGCCAAGAAGAAGACAGCTCGACCCCAGCCAGCAGCCATTTAGCTAGGGAAAACGCGAACGTCGACGATGAGCAGCCATCGGATGAGATGGAGGGTTGGTGGAATCCGCACTAGTTAGAAAAACAACTATAACAAAATACGCTCTGGGAGCTTGCTCGGTTTTGTTTATTCGAAGTGAAAAAAGGTGAAGTTTTCAACATTTTTCCATAAGATAATCTTCAATAAGCAGTATTGATATAAGAAAATTACGCACGCAAAAAAAACACTTTTATTAACTTATCGTGTGTCCTACTATTGCTTAATAAATTCACAGTAATGAGTGTCAATAAATTATAGGTACGAAATAAGCTTGGTTTTGGCTACAAACTTTCGAACTTTATAGCTCGTAAAGTATCCTGTTAATGTGGGTAAATAAAGACATTTGTGGCTGCTGAAAGAAGGTAACGTCCTTGCATTCTTTAACGAGATTTCGAGACGGCTTATTTCCAGACATTGGAAAAATTATTGTTACTTTATCATGTCTTCGTAAAGTAAGAATTTAATAGCTTTACAATAGGATTTTGGTTAAAAATTGGATTTTAATTCATTGAAGAATCGAAAACTCTATTTAAGGGAAAGAAAACAAACGTTTCCATTTCAAATAGTTTAAAATTTTCTCAAAATACATTTTTTTAACAAATTTTCACTTGTAGAATGAGTTTTTCACAGAAAAGTCTTCGCGAATGCTGCTTAGGCGACAAAAGATGTTAACCAAATTATAGGTGCTCGGCGTTTTGGTTCATTAAACATAGACGCTTGTTCAATTCGATGAGTAATAATAATATTCAATTAAAACTTTTTTAACTCAATCTATATAAACACAAATAATCAACCAATTATTAATTAAGGCTGCGATCAAGGTCTAGCTCAAAAAAATACTTCAACAATAAGGCACTGTTTTTATAAAAGCTAATAAAAAAGTGTGAACAAAAATTACCATAATTTATTTTCATTAAACGATTGAACTGACTATTTCCCTCATGTAAATATTTAACTACAATGCGCTTTTCACGTTATTTTCGGTGAAAATCAGATTTAACTTGAAATTGCACTATTTTGATTCGTCGCCTAGCAAAATCACTGCCAATGTCATAATAGTAAAAGTAAAATTTTATTTAAATTTCCTCTTAGTCCTCGATCGATTTGTTTCTTAAGTTGGGGTAAAAGCTGTATAAGGTCTTGGGAGTGTATGTCGAGGTGGTTCATGGGAATTCCAAACTCTTTGTAGTTGGTCCCAAGCATGCTTGAAGGGATTGAGGACGGGCGATCGAGGGAACAGTGTCAAATAACTAGTCTTTCAAAATTGGTCCAATAGTATCATGAAACAAACATATAACATTGTCAATAACTTGTACGTGAATCTGCACAGACATGGTCCCATCAAGCACTAACAATTCTGTACGCCCATTAAAACAAATGCCTTCCCAAACAGCCACTGTACCACTTCTGAACGGATGAGCTTCCTGCACTGCTCTTCAGATAACGATCTTGTGCGGGGGTGGTAACCCTTGGTAGTTTACTTCTAGGTCTTTCTTCTACGTTTCCTCGATATCTACGGAAGAGCCGTGAAATGACACTTGCAGTGACTTGGAAAGCGTCTGCAATTTCTCTCTGAAGACGACCCGTCTCAATCACACCAATAGCCCCATACCTTCATCCGCACGTCTAGGCATTATTCAAAATTCTAAAAATCCTAATTCGAGGCTTTTTTTTTAATCAATATTAACTTGGAAAACAGTTTAAAGTTCCGTGTTATTTAAAATCATTTCAAACGACCTGCACAGCGAGCCAAAGCGAGTGACGTAGAACAGTAGGATGCCCAGCTGTGTAATACTCGTGTATCAATGGGCGTAGCCCTTCCCGGTCCATTTAATAAGCTACCTGACAGATCAATTTTTAATGACTTTAGGAAATACCCATCTCGGCCCATACCACTTGCAGATAGAAACCTAACCTAAAAGGATTTCAAAGTTGTCTTATGTTAAAATATTATCATATTATCATTCATGTATATAACTTAATGTAAATATGTATAAATTGTTATAATATAGTTAGCTATTATATTTATATGTAGACATTAATAAAATCTAATCAATCTCAAGTGTATTATTGTAATAAAGGTGGCCCGAGATGAGCCATTCCAAAACAGGTCAATTTTAGACTCGGGCCGACTTGGGCGATTTTTATTCAGTATACCTGCCTGATAGGCCGAGATGGGAATCGCCCGTTTCGATCGCCGGCCATAACAGTGATTCCAATTCGAGGGATTTTTGGGGTTTCTTAGGGACAATTTTTGGAAGGAGTTTTTAAGCAGAATTATAAAATTATTGGCATTTTTATTTGTCACCAATGATTTCATGTGTGTTATTCGGAATAATTTACATCAAAATAATAAAACGTGTCTCAATTATCCCATGCCACAAAAGCTGTTGAAACTACAGACATATTTTAAATTTTGTATTTTTATGAAAAGTTTCTTTAAATATTCAATTCGTTTTTTACTACCTACGGAGTAATATACATATTATGAAAGTGTAGCATTATTCGAAACTTGAGGGATTATGTGAACAAATACGGTATTTTTTAGACCTGTACAAGGGATAGTTCTTGTAATCTTCTTCTAATATGCTGGCAACACTGCACGAAGAGATTCGTAATATATTTCGTATAATTTTCGTTCTTAAAATTTGTGTTCTGCTGTGTTTTTGTTTTTCTGCTGTTAGTTCTTTATGAGATTTAGAAATTTAAAAATAATAATTGACTAAACCTGTAAAATGTTTTCAGTTTTCTCATAATTTTAAATTAAAAATACCAACATTGTTGAAACCACACGTTCAACAATTTGTATATTTATATTTTAGTTCCTTTGTACAGTATTCGCCAGCTAACTTGATGTCCTAAATGCTTTCTAGGGAGCTATTGACGCCGCCCATCCGATAACTGTAAACAGTGCCGTGCAAGTTCTGAGGATACGCTTTCTGTTACAAATTAACACAACTTGTACAATTAATAAAGTAAAGTCCGTCCGGAGATATATGATGCTAACTTAATAAATAATATTTAATTCTTTGTTAAAATTATTGGTATATTGATTTTAATAGAAACGGATCTGCTTTATACCTGAATTCTGAGTACATAAATAAAATTTTAACAATAAGGTACCCATTACAATAACATGTTATTTATCTAATTGAAGATTATAAAGTTAGGATCTTATATTTCCGGACGGACTATAATTAAAATTTGTTAGAAACTAAATAATTCCTTCCAGGTAGTAATGAGAATAAAAGAAACACAAGATAATGGGAAATTATTTAAGCTAGGTATATTTCTAAGAATAGGTATAAACAGTTTTTATCTTTACGAAGAATCTGACTCACTGCCGCTACTGGAATCACTTTCATCTAGAGTAATCACAAGAGGTTTGACGTCATAAAACATATCTGTTTGAAGTTCTCTATCGAAATATGAGTCTTCTATTGTTATGACATCCTCCAGTCATTCGCATCGATGTTGTTAAATTCTGCTTCTGCTATTTTTTTTACATCATCTAGTTTAAATGTGTCGTTTTTCTGACTTATTGCATTTTTAACCGTAGCCCATATAAGCTCGATAGGGTTCAACTCTGGATTTCTGACGTGTTTGAAAAAAATTTTCTAGGTTAGGTTGAAAGCTAATTTTTAACTGAAAAACCAATTACCTATTCCAAAAAATTACTGAGATTTAATGGCACGTAACATTTTAATCGTAGGATCATTAAATTCGCAAATAAATAAAATAAGCTGTGCTAACTTGCTTCTGATAACTTGCTAGCTAGCTGGCTTACCTGTTGCCTGGGATGTTTTAATTTTCACGTTTATTAAGGTATCTTCATCACTTTTTAATGTCTTAAAATAATTAAACACTCTATATATCACTTGACGAGTTTGTCCTTCAGTACATTTACGATTTTCTTCATTAACGGCTGACGTTTTTACAAACACTTTATTGTACAAAGCAGAAACAATAAGTGTGTGACGCTACGCTACTGAAAATCTTAACACCTGATAAGGTTCGATGCAATTGGCGTTTGTCAAAATTTTATCACCAATAGCAGCCGAGTAGGCAGGGCACTATTACTCTGTCTCTCTTAGTTGGTAATTTCTGGGACATCAAGTTAGCTGGCGAATACTGTATATTCATGTACAGTTATATTTTAGACCTTTTATTTCATTCGAAATTCCTACCGGCGCGCCACAGCCTCCAAAACACTTCTACTTTAGTTCAAAATCGCATTTTGTTTTCTTTCCCTGGCGTCTGACCGACGCCTTGCACTATTTACTATTATTCTTCGGCAGTTGAAGTAGGCATGACCAAACGCAAACTTCGCGCCTAAATACATTATCTCAGTGACGATGTTGAGTTTACAACCCGATCGGTCTCCCAGCTAAGACCTACCACTCTTTTACCGGTATAAAACCGATATTTTCAGACCAAATGGGTCAAGTTTCATTGTAATTAATTTAATTCCTTTATTTCCTGCATAATAAGTGCATTTTTCTATAAAGTTGTATAATGATTCAAACCCAAGGCTAAGTTATATTTCAAGTGAATAGTGCTTTTAAAACCACAAAGGAAAGAGTAAGATCGTTCTAATAATTACTATTTCATACTCAAATGCTTGTCTATATTCATCGTTCCATCTGTATGTATTTTCGAAGCTAATGTTTATTAAAGCTTACTGAATTGTTAATTATTTTTGCGAAAGAACCAGCCTCCTACAGAATTCCAGTCCACTTAATCGAAGGCATCCTATTTTTTACGACATCATAAAATTTGTTGTCATTTCAACTGATGTTGCATCAACGGCCGCATCAAACATCAAAACTTAAAGTCTATATTTGAAAAACCAAACTACATAACAGCTTCTGTATTTACCTATTTGCTTCAACACCTCGAACTTCTTCAAGAGAAAAAATTTATCCTTCTTCAGTCATGTTAAAAATATTATGGACACAAACAAAATTTCATAAAGTCTAATAAATCAGAATGAACCCAAAACACAAAAAAAACACTTGGAAACACTCGATTAAACAACACAGTAAACAAAGCAATAATGGATGTTTTAATGGTTACGTTCCTAGTCGCATGGACGCACGAGCAGTACCGAATTATACTGGCCTACGTCACAACCAATAGCAACATGTTTACAAATGCTTCAAATAATTTGAATTTTTCGGCATTTTAAATTCGTTATAGTCGTTTACATGCAATGTATTCTTATGATTTTTAGCACATTTTTGCTAATTAAAATTTTAGTCAAGTTGCAAATCACAGTTGACTGAATAAAGAGGAAACGTATTTTATTTATAGTTAAATTTAAAAATGAATTTCAATCTGTATAAAAAAATATTCTTTCTTCATTTCCTGTTTACACTCATTTTAAATGATTATTCTGTGATCATTCGGTTTGTGGAGATTAAGTAAAATTGAAGAGAATAACTGCCATTACAGAAAATTAATATAGAAAATATTACCACATTAAAACTAATAAAGGCAACAATGAACTCTGAATAGAAGATAATTAAAATCGACACTTACCAACTCACTTTTCTATACATTGTGACTCCATTGCTTTTGCAAAACTAATAAAGTTTTCCTATTAACTGTTATGAACATTTGTTAGCGACAGGGGCTTTTCTACGGGTAATTATAGCATCTAAAAGAACAAAGTTCGTTTATGCCGTACCATTGAATTATCCAAATGGTAAAGTAATTTAAATCACATAGTTGAACGTATCTTTATTAGCAATAGGTTGAATTTTTGATATTTCGATTCTCCCACTCCCCCTTGATTATTTCACTTTCAGAACAGGAGGTATTGAAAGGTCCAGTTTCCCAAGTATTTTGTCAAGCCAGTCAGTCAGTATTAGTGCTTCGGTGTGTCTACAAAAATTTGTTCACATGTCTGATGTAAATTTTGAAAGATCCTCGAACCATAAGGTCCTCACCTACCAGAGTGTGGAGAACCCCAAAGCACCGAGCTACTGTTTCTATATACAGTGTATTCAGAAACTCCTGCCAAAAGCAAACTACAGATACTAGATGTGATTTTATGTTCATCTAACCGAATTTACCTTTATCCAAAAGTTACTACCAAAATGGCCGCCGACGCAAAATGGCGGATTATTAAATGGTTTTATTTCACAACTTCCTCAATATGGGTATCAAATGAAAGGGCTTGACTAGTAGAATACTGCAGGTACACTACATATTTGTTTCAATATTTTTAATTTTTTCATATTTGTTTTAATATGGGTAATGGGTATAAAATTAAAAGGCTTTACAAGTAGAACACAGTGCATGGAGGAATATAGAGTTTGGAGTTCAATTATGTGACGGCTGAAAGAAGGATTTACTAAATTACTCCTTCTTGACACAAAACATTCATTAACACCTAACACAGAACTACCCTCAGGTAGTGACACGAACTTACAGTTCATCAGGACAACGTTCAGCGGAGGCGTCCTGTGGCTGACCTGCGCAAACCAGCAGACGGCTGACTGGCTTAGGGGTGGTGCAGAGGGCCTGGAGGGTCTATGGGAAGGGGCGGCTTTAACAGCAGTTGAAGCCAAGGACCTCCCAAGGCGACCCAGGGTCATTGTATTTATCCCTGGACCAGCGGATCAGGAGGAAAAAGTGCGAGAACGCTTGGGGAAGCAAAATGCAAACCTAAGGGTGAACGGCTGGCTCCTCCTGAGTCGAAAAGTGGAAGAAAACGGCCAAATTCTGGCCTATTCCATCGACGAGGTCTCCCATGGGACCTTGGTGGCTAACCGGTTAAAGGCTTATTATAAGCTTAACATGGTTACTTTCAGGGTCCTGAGGGGGGGCTCGTCGGGTGGAGAGATTCAGGGTACTTCAGGGGAACCTCCATCACAGTAAAGGGGCTTCGGCGGAACTTACTGTGATAAGAGGGAAATATGAAGTGGCCCTCCTTCAAGAACCCTGGATTAACAGAGGTAAGATTATGGGACTGGATGGCATTGGTGAGTTGATTTACGACAGAACCTCTGACCAGCCAAGAACATGCATTATTGTTAAGAAAGGCATAAAAGCCCTTTCACTAAAGAATTTTTGTTGCAGGGACTTAGCGGCGGTCCTCATCACACTGGGGCAAGGAAGTGGGACTAGAGAAGCAATTCTTGCATCGGCCTACCTTCCTTACGATGACCCCAGGCTACCACCAACCAGGGAAGTCGAAGAACTGGTCAAGTACTCCAGGAAGAAGGGTGTGCAGCTGATCATTGCGTGCGATGCCAATTCACACAATCTAAACTGGGGAAGCACCAAGACCAACGAAAGAGGTGAGTCATTACTAGAATTTATTGCGGCTAATAATCTGAACGTACTAAATGAAGGAAATAAACCGACTTTCGTTAACTCAAACAGAAAGGAGGTTATTGATATCACGATCGGCACTCATTACATAAGTAACTTCGTGAGCAATTGGTATGTGTCCGAGGAGGAAAGTTTTTCTGACCACAGACACATATATTTCCAAATTTCGGGAGCTAAACCGAAAATAGAATACTATCGTAACCCGCGAAAAACGAACTGAGAAACATTTACTGCAGAACTAGGCAATAGTTTAGACCGAGCGATAGTAAAAATTAAGAACACAACAGACCTAGAGATAGCGGCAGACCTAACACAGGAAGCAATTATCTCAGCATTTAAAAACAACTGCTCAACGGTGAGGAAGAGATCCAACAGGAATGTGCCCTGGTAGACAAATGAACTTGCCGAAAAACGGAGACAGTTAAGAAAGAAGTTTAATAGGACTAAAGAAAATTTAGAAGAGTGGACGGATTATAAGAGGGCCCTAACTGAATACAACAAACTGATAAGGAAAGTAAAGAGAGACTCCTGGAGGAGGCACTGTGAGGAGATAGAACAGACTCACGAGTGTGCCAGACTGCAGAAGATTCTTTCCAAGGATCCTAATCAGACTATACACGTTATCAAAAAAGATAACGGACAATTCACTGGAAATGGGAAAGAAACCATGGAAGAGCTACTTAAGGTACACTTCCCTGGATCAATACCTACCATGCCACCGCAAAACTCCCCAGTGACAGGACTGGATCGACCACGATGGGCATCCAGGATAGACTGGCGAATAGCGAAGGCAGTGGTAGACGTGGAAAAAACAAAATGGGCTCTAAACAGCTTTAAACCATATAAATCACCGGGACCAGACGGGATTTATCCTATCCTACTCCAAAAAGGAGGCAACACACTACACTACAGGGTATGCGAATTGCTCAGAGCTAGCCTAGCTCTAGGGCATATTCCAAGAACTTGGCAACGCATCAGAGCTACATTTATACCAAAACCTGGAAAATCTGGACAGGACACGGCTAAAGCTCTGAGACCAATCAGTCTAATGTCATTTATGCTGAAGACTCTTGAAAAACTTCTTGATAGACATATCAGAGACGGTATACTGGCTACAAGACCACTACACCAAGATCAATATGCAAACAGAGAGGGAAAATCAACCGAAACAGCATTACATCAACTCGTCAAAAGGGCTGAATACGTGCTGGAAAATAAAGAGGTGATGCTCGCAGCCTTTATAGATATAGAAGGAGCTTTTGACAACACCTCCTACGAATCCATAGCCAAGGCAACGAGGAAAATTGGGATCGCTGCCACGAGCTGCAGATGGATAGACTGCATGCTCAGAAGCAGGCTAATAGAAACCACTCTTATGGGGGAGACAATGGCCGTGCGTGCAACCAGGGGTTGTCCACATGGGGGAGTACTGTCCCCGCTGCTGTGGAACCTGGTTATGGACGGGCTCATTAGAACCATACACAGAGAAGGATATGCAGATGACCTGGTAATTCTATCCCAAGGTAAATTCAACAGTACAACCAGAGACAGACTCCAGATGGCTTTAAATGTAGTAACAGGCTGGACTGTAGAAGAAGGGCTACGCATAAGTCCCTCAAAAACACAGATAATTGCGTTTACCAGAAGAAGGAAAAGGGAAGGACTTGGCTCTCTGACGCTTCAAGGTGCACCAATACGATTGTAGGATGAAGTAAAATATCTTGGGGTTATCCTAGACCCAGGTTTAACTTGGAACCGACACCTGCAGCACGTGATCAAGAAGGCAGAGGTAACCTTCATGGTTGCCAGACGCACTTACGGCACTAAATGGGGACTTAGACCAAGCATGGTACACTGGGTGTACAAAATGGTTGTCATCCCCAGGATTACATATGCATCTCTGGTCTGGTGGCCCAGGATCAGACAAACATCTGCAATGCTAAAACTAAGCAAGGTCCAAAGACTTGCATGCATTGGCATTACAGGGGCAATGAGGACTACTCCTACAGCGGCACTGGAGACAATGCTAGACCTTCCTCCGCTACATTGTGTCATAATGTGCGAAGCAAGGGCAGCTCTAACCCGACTGGAGAAAGTATCAGAACATGACGTGGCACATGGTAGAGGACACACAGAAATAAGGCATGTGGATGACGACATCTTTAAAATGCCAACAGACCACATGACCACTAGATATATTTTTCGCAAGAACTTCGAGATTGTCATCAAAGATCGAAAGGAGCTTGAGGAAGAGAACGCACCACCACTCAGTAGAGCAAATGAACTGATCTGGTAGACAGACGGATCAAAGAATGAGCTCGGCACCGGAGCGGGCATATACAGCAAGTCGAGCAAATATGAAGGAATCGTCTCGCTTGGAAAATACGCCTCGGTATTTCAAGCAGAGGTCTATGCAATACTTGCATGTGCAAGGGCAAATAACATGAGAGCCTACAACAACAGGCAGATCAGGATCTACAGTGACAGTCAAGCTGCCCTTAAAGCACTTCAGAGCTCTAAGGTAACATCTCGGCTGGTATGGGAATGCGGCGAAGAACTTAGAAGACTGTCGACTCGGAACAGTGTAACACTGGAGTGGGTCCCAGGTCACAAAGGAATCGCTGGCAATGAAAAAGTTGACGAACTCGCAAGAGCAGGATCGTCAACCCTTATGACGGACCCGAACCAGCTGTGAGCATTCCCAGATGCTCAACTAGGTCATGGTTGAAAGGGTGGGTAAAAGAACAACACAATAAACACTGGAAGAATACGCCCAGGCAAATACATGGAAAGAAATTTATAAAAGAACCATCAGAAAAAGTAGCGAAAGAACTGCTCTCAATGAGCAGGAACAAACTTCGCACCATAACGGGGCTACTTACGGGACACACTTTCCCACAAAGGAGCACCTGAACAAAATAGGGCTGTATAACGGAGACCTCACATGCAGAAGATGCAAAAAGGATACTGAAACAGCTCTGCATATACTATGCAACTGTGAGACGCTGGACCACAGGAGGCAGAAACTGTATGGTAGACCCAAAATGACTCCAGAAGACTTCTACAACCAACCAGCAAAGAACCTGTATGAGCTAATACAGGGAACGGATTGGCTGAATAGGCTGTAGTCAGAATACTAGGAGTATCCACAATAAGCCCAGGAGGCTGAGGTGGTGCCGGCGAAGGGACGGCTCCTTATAAAAAAAACACAGAACTAGAAGTACTGCATATTTGTGATAAGAAACAAGAACTAGATTTCCTTGAAGAACTAGAAATAAGAAGACACTTAAGAGACCCACAATATGAAGTTGTCAATGAACAGATAAATCTAGGGAGCTCTCCACTAATAAATTTTCTTCTTAAGTACCTATTGTAAAGATCAACAGATATAGTTTTCCTTGGTTTCCTATATCATTGCACAGTTATACTGATCTTAAATGGGAAAAAGATATCCAGGATATCCCCATAGGGCTAATAATACCTAGGCTTTAATATTTGTAAAATCATATCTTCTTCTTTTTTCTATTCATATATATTAAGTCAATCACAAGATAGGTCACTTACTGTTTGGTCTAGCCAAAATATTAAACATCAAGTAGGTATCACATAAAATGTAACTTCTGTCATTCTGACGATGATATGTCAATATCGAAAAAATTACAGTTTCCTGTAAAATTGTCATATTTTAGTCAAGAGTATTAACAATAGATCGAAGATAATAGAATTAATACTATTATAACGCCTTACTAAGTTTTGAAAAATATTCTTCAAAAAACAAAGACTGTGCAATTAACGAGGAACAACTACTTCTCGGGCTATATGATCTGACAGACATTGAATTACACTTCTTGTAGACCGGATTATGCTTTTAGAGCCCTTGGACGGAGGATATCTACCTTGTACTGATGAGGCGCGAATACGCCGAAACCGGACTACAAGTTAGGTTAGGTTAGGTTAGTGATGGATGTCCTTTCTAATTACAAACCAGAATGGTTGGTTATATCTTGCAGATATACCAGCCCCGTTTAGCTTAGAAGTGTAATTCAATGTCTGTCGGGTCATATAGTCTGGGAAGTAGTTGTTCCTTCCTAGTTGAACGGTCATTGTTTTTTTTTAAATATTTTGCAAAACTTTGTAAGGCGTTATAATAGTATTAATTCTATTATCTTCGATCTATTGAAAGAAGGATGTTGCCCTTAATTTTGTCACGGGCTTCGACTATTCACAAAATGCAAGGCAGCACTGTAGACCACGCAGTTGTGTATTTAGGCTCGAAATTGTTTGAGAAAGTACAAGCATACGTGGCCCTGAGTCGAGTTAAGTCTTTAGAAGGATTATGTATTTAGAGAAAAAAAACTGACTTAACAGAGTCATCTTCAAAGGGAGCTAGCTTCCTTAGGAGGAACTTTTGGATAAAGGTAAATTAGGGTAGATGTTGTTGAGTTGCTGTCCTTTCTAAATTCGTTTTATCGATGTTTGACAAGTTAATTTGACACAAAATATTGTACCAATGGGGTGTTAAACCGATAACCGGCTTTTGGTATTTTATTGAAGTATATTGGTACTACTTTGCAAAAATTTATTTAAAATTTTTTCAAACTGAATATTTTAGGAGAAAACTGGAAATTAAGATTTCCTAAATGTTGGCATCTTTCAGTCTATAATATATATACAGGGTGTTTCTAAATTCATGCGACAAAATTCAGGAGGTGATTGCTCGTATGAAATTAAGATGGGTCTTTCCTATAACAAAATTTCCTCAGCTCACCCCTTTCCGAGATATCACCCTTAAAAGGTGAAAGACACCTTAAAAAATAACAACTACCCAATAAACAATATAGAAAGAATTTTCAAACAACGCACCTACAAATTCTACAATAACACTAAAAATAACAACACAAAAACTAAATTAAGTCAAAACAGATACTTAGCAATGCCTTATACAAACGAACTCTCAGAAAAACTAAAATTCATACTGTCTAAACATAACATCAACGTGTGTCATAAATCTCAAAATACTTTGTCATCATTATTTACTAAACTTAAAAGTCCAACTAAAACCAATAAAAAATCTAATGTTATATATTCTATACCATGTTTAAATTGTCCAAAAATATATAGGTTTGACAACTCAACATCTAGAAAATCGTCTCAACGGCCACAAATATACAAAAAATGCTTCTACAGCTCTACATAAACATGAATTTGACACAAAAATATTAACACAGGACTCCAATTATCAGAAACTAACGATTAAAGAAATGATACATATAAAATACCTAACCATACCCAAGAAATAAAAATCAAGCGATTATTATATATATATATATAGGAAATAGTTCGTTGCCGATACTAGTTAGGTCAAACTTTTATTGTGGGGGATGCGGCAATGTGAAAAGTGAACTCTTTTTAGTTTGTTCTGAGCTTTCGGTAATTTATTAAAACCATTGTCAAAGAAAACTAAGTGAGGTTATTCACAATATCTATAAATATGTATAAAATGGAGAAAAAACATGTTGTATAATTTTCTTTTTCAAAGAAATTAAATAAAAAATAAAACTTTCAAAATTGACATTACGACATCCTAATATACCTATATATATATATATATATATATATATATATATATACAGGGTGGGGCAATCTTCTGACATCGGAGGATTACATGGTTGTGGTACGAGATAAAACTTTAAAGTTTTGTGTGAGCTAATACAGTTACTGAGGGCACATTTTGAAAATACTTTCGATTCTACAGGGTGTTCCAAAACCACGTAGCAGCACAAACTTACATTTTTTTAAATGAAACATACTATATTTTGTTCAAGAATCGAAAAGATCTCACCGAGTGCGTTACAAAAATATAGCATTCTAATATATTATATGGATGTTTTAAAAAGATATGGCCAATTATTGGCAAAAAAGACCTCCTCTTTAACACTCTGTTAAACAGTAAATCAAAATAAATCAACAGCTCTGTGTATTCAATTGTCATTCACATATCATTGGCTGTGCTCAGTATTAATTACTTTTTTTATCTGTGGCTTCTTTAATACAGGGTGAAACAAAACGCAAATCAAGCAATATCTCAAAATTTTTAAATGAATCACCCTATAAGCCTTTTTACAGTTTGTTAGTACAATTAATAATCTTTCAAACGATATAGTACATTTAGGGTATAAGTTAATGGAAAACCGTAAATATTTTATGATAATGGTCAAAAACAAGTATTTTACGTACACAAATTAAATGGTATTAAATTTTTGCATGCAACGTCTTGTAAATTTCAACATTTCTGAGGCATAAATTTTAATCGTAATTTTGGATGCATCTACAATATCTAATCACTGAAATAAAATGTTTGTTAATACCGTAGGTACCTAGAATTACCAAAATTTTTATGTTTATGCATGTTTCACTTTCAAGAATTGTTATTATAGGCTTGTTTGAGAAACGGCGGAACATAATCAAGCCATATTTTTGATTATATCAAGTGGGCTACTGTCAAAATAGTATCTACTAATAAATGTCAAAGAAATATTGCTGTATTCTTCGTTTGTGTTGTTAGGTTTAAATAATAAATAACTATAATGAATTTTCCGCAGGAAGACATGATCAATATGATTTACGTGTTAGGAGAATGTTAAAAAATTGTTTACTCGCTTCAAGAGTATATCGTGAAAGATATCCCAATCGAAGACATACAAATGAAAAAGCTTTCTTAAGACTTAAGGAGATATTCGACACATCAGGTATTGTTTCCTATCATCCTCATGCTCTTCCAAAACGTGTTTTCAATGAGGACAACGAATTTTTAGTAATGACAAATTTGGTTGAGAATTCTAATACAAGTACTGGAAAACTTAGAACTGAATTAGACATTAGTAGACGAACAATAGGAAGAATAATAAAAAAGAATAAATTTCACCCGTACAAAATACAGATGCACCAAGAGCTTTTAGAGAGAGATTTTCCAAAAAGAATAAATATTTGCGAGTGGTTCAGTGGATTAATTAATGGATATCCAGATTTCTTAAGAAATGTTTTATTTAGTGACGAGGCCACGTTTCACAGAAATGGTTTCGTCAACCGCCATAATTTTCATTTTTATTCGGAAAGTAATCCACATTTGTTTCGTACAACGACCCAAACTAAATGGTCCATAAATGTATGGGGAGGAATCGTAGGAGATACAGGGCCATACTTTTTTGAAGGTAGCCTCACTGGAAGAAGGTATTACAATTTTCTAAAAAAACATTTGGGAGAATTATTGGAGGAAGTTAATTTAAACACAAGAGTTAACTTGTGGTTCCAACAAGATGGAGCATCTGTACATTACGTTCGTTGTGTACGTCGGTGGTTAAACAGACATTTTACCGACAGGTGGATAGGACGTGGTGGACCAATTTCGTGGCCTCCTCGATCTCCAGATCTCACACCGATGGATTTCTTTTTATGGGGATACATCAAGCAACTTGTGTATTAAACATAACCTACTGCCAGAGAAGACATAACAGAAAGGATTCGTAACGCATTTTCCACAATAACTCCAGCTATGTTAAAAAGAGTAAGATCCTCGTTTTTGAAAAGAATTGAGAAGTTTATAGAAGTAAATGGTCGCCATTTTGAACACTTAGCATAAACTATACTTTTTATGAAATGTCAATGTTTATTTATGTAAATGTAAGTGTTTTTATAATGTTGGTTTCCATAATTTTTAGTTTTTTAAAAATAGAAAAAGTTGGAAAATAAATACAATCTTGCATCTTACATAACTAAGATATACTGTTTGTGACTTAATTATTTCGTAAAGACTGCAAACTGCTTTTATATTTATTAGTACTATAATGACATTAGCCTACTCACAGTAAACAAAAATATTGCTTCCAACATAATTCCGATTAAGTCTTTCCTTCCTCTAATGGTAAGAGTAAAAGTGAAAGATATTTTAGATGCATCCAACATTACGATTAAAATTTATGCCTTAGACGTTGCATGTAAAAATTTAATACCATTTAATTTGTGTATGTAAAATACTTGTTTTGGACCATTATCATAAAATATTTACGGTTTTCCATTAACTTATACCCTAAATGTACTATATCGTTTGAAAGATTATTAATTGTACTAACAAATTGTAAAAAGACTTATAGGGTGATTCATTTAAAAATTTTGAGATATTGCTTGATTTGCGTTTTGTTTCACCCTGTATTAAAAAAGCCACAGATAAAAAAGTAATTAATACTGAGTACAGCCAATGATATGTGAATGACAATTGAATACACAGACCTGTTGATTTATTTTGATTTACTGTTTAGCAGAGTGTTAAAGAGGAGGTCTCTTTTTCCAATAATTGGCCATATCTTTTTAAAACACCCATATAATATATTGGAATGCTATATTTTTGTAACGCTCTCGGTGAGATCTTTTCGATTCTTGAACAAAATATAGTACGTTTCATTTAAAAAAATGTAAGTTTGTGCTGCTACGTGGTTTTGGAACACCCTGTAGAATCGAAAGTATTTTCAAAATGTTCCCTCAGTAACTGTATTAGCTCACACAAAACCTTAAAGTTTTATCTCGTACCACAACGATGTAATCCTCCGATGTCAGAAGATTGCCCCACCCTGCATATATATATATATATATATATAGAATAGTCTTTGCCGACTAATTAGGTATAAAACCAGAAATATTGGGGAAACGGCAAGTTTATAAAAGTGAACTCTTCTTACTAATTTAACAAGCTTTCGGAAACTTTTATTTCCATTATCAATGGATCACAATAATAACATTTCAAATTTCAATTCTTAATTAATTTTTTTAAAAAACTTTTATAATAATTTTACATTATCATAACCTACACTCTCCATTTTTTGACATAATTTTTATAACTTATTAGAAGGAAAAAAATGAAATTGTTTATCTGTCATAATGACAATATTTCAATATTTTTTAAAAAATTCAAATACCAATTTTAGCATTTAATATATATTTACCATATTATATCAATCCTCAATTTACTGTAACTTGATAATGGAAATAAAAGTTTCCCTACGCTTGTTAAATTAGTAAGAAGAGTTCACTTTTATAAACTTGCCGTTTCCCCAATATTTCTGGTTTTATATATATATATATATAGGAAATAGTTCGTTGCCGATACTAGTTAGGTCTAACTATTATTGTGGGGGATGCGGCAATGTGAATAAGTGAACTCTTTTTAGTTTGTTCTGAGCTTTCGGTAATTTATTATCACCATTATCAAAGAACTACAAAAGATACATTTATAGATATTTCAATAGGTATAAATAAATTCAGTTTAAAAGTAAAACATTAATTACTTACAACTAAGCGAGGTTAATCACAATATCTTATATAATATGTATAATATGGAGAAAAAACATGGTATAAGATATAATTTTCTTTTTCAAGAAATTAAATTAAAAATAAAACTATCAAAATTGACATTACGACATCGATGTTAATTTTTAGTAGTCATAGAAATGTCTTTAAATATGTTTAGTATATTAGCAAGTGAAATAATAGTTGGTAAGTTAATATGAAGGAACAGAATTCTCATCTTCAATATTTGAATTTTTTGTTTTTTTGTCAAAAGATAATAAATAGCTATAAATTGTACTAAGTTTTTGAATATCAGTTCTTTTATTTAAGCAATTATCTTCTTGAGATATGAATGCCATTTCCAGGAAAATCCTTTTAGAGTAGTTGTTTTCTTTATGTAAAATTTCAAAGTTTTTATAATCTATTATATGATTTGTAGAAAAAACATGTTCAGCTAATGCTGATCTTTCTGGATATAATCTTGCATCGCTCTTATGTAGAGCTATACGTTTAGTTATTTTTTGTGATGTTTCACCTACATATGCAGATTTACATGTAGAGCAAGTCAATCTATATATTACATTAGAAAGATCAGTAAGAGGATCAATTTCTTTCAACTTACTATAAACACAATTAAGTGAGAGAACATTTTTATTTGCAAGTTTTATATTAGTTACTTCTTTTAATATTTTGGAAATTCTAGGTGTAAGCTCTCTAAAGTAAGGTAAAGATGCAAAAAATATGTTAGTTGTAGTTGTATTCGTTACATTTTCTGAGTTCGTAATAACTAAATTTGGTTCAATTGCAGTATGTATGGGATGAGGGGTGTTAAACAGAATTTTTCTTACTAATGTTTTAGGATAACCATTATTAATAAATAGGTTAGATAATATATGTAAGTTTTTATCATGCATCGTACTATCTGAGATAATAAGTAAGCTATTTTTCATTTGTTTTATCAAATTTATTTTTGTTGAAAATTTATGGTATGAAAAATAGTTGATATATCTACCAGAACTACAAGGTTTTCGATACCAATCAACTGTAATAGTATCATTTTTCCTTATAAGTCTGGTATCTAAGAAAGGAACGGATTGTTCTGTATCTTCAGTTTCAATTGTAAACTGAATGTGATGGTCATAACTATTAAATGTTTCTAATATCTCATTGATGTTTATGATAGGTAGTGCTACGATAATATCGTCTACATATTTTTTTATAAAATGAAGATTGAAAGAAAGTACTGGAACAACAATGTCTAACAAGTCATCCATAACGTATGCAGCTAATATGGGAGATATATTTGCTCCCATTGGGGTACCAAAAGTTTGTTTATAAAAGTTTTTATTAAATGTGAAAAAAGTATTATTAAACAAATAAGTGATAATTTCTAAAAAAGTATTTTTGTTTATATTACAATGTAAACGAATACAATCCCAATGTTTATCAATAGATCTTAAGCAGGTTTCTAAGTATACATTACTAAATAAAGATACTACATCTAGACTTGCTAAAACATAATTTGGAGGAAGTTTCATATTATTGAATGTTACTGAAATTTGGAAAGAATCTTTTACAAAATATTCATTATTGCAATCATATGCATTAGTAAGTATATTAGTTATAAATGCAGATAAATGTTCTGTAGGAATTCCCATAGAAGCTACAATAGGTCTTACTGATAAATTTGGTTTATGTATTTTAGGTAAACCGTAATATTTAGCTATAGTACCATTATAAGTGGTTAATTGTTTTTTCGTATTTTTATCGATCTGATGTGAATCAAATAACTTTTTAATAATTTTATTACAAGATGTTTGTAATGATGCAGTAGGATTAGAATTTATTCTTTTATATGAATTATTATTTTCAATTAGATCTAATGATAATCTTGTATATTCTTCTTTATACATTACTACGGTAGTATTACCTTTATCCGACCTTGTTACTACTATTTCGGGATGTTCTTTTAAAAATTTTTTGTTTTGAATAATAAGTAGCGAAAGAAAGAGGGTTGTGTTTTCTCTAACGTTGAATGTACATAATTAGTTATTACATTAGTTATTCTTGCTGTAGTGACAGAGCGAGTATTAGTATTTTCAATAGTATTTATTGTATTTTCAACATCTGCTAATAAATAAATAAATAAATACTATTGAAAATACTAATACTCGCTCTGTCACTACAGCAAGAATAACTAATGTAATAACTAATTATGTACATTCAACGTTAGAGAAAACACAACCCTCTTTCTTTCGCTACTTATTATTCAAAACAAAAAATTTTTAAAAGAACATCCCGAAATAGTAGTAACAAGGTCGGATAAAGGTAATACTACCGTAGTAATGTATAAAGAAGAATATACAAGATTATCATTAGATCTAATTGAAAATAATAATTCATATAAAAGAATAAATTCTAATCCTACTGCATCATTACAAACATCTTGTAATAAAATTATTAAAAAGTTATTTGATTCACATCAGATCGATAAAAATACGAAAAAACAATTAACCACTTATAATGGTACTATAGCTAAATATTACGGTTTACCTAAAATACATAAACCAAATTTATCAGTAAGACCTATTGTAGCTTCTATGGGAATTCCTACAGAACATTTATCTGCATTTATAACTAATATACTTACTAATGCATATGATTGCAATAATGAATATTTTGTAAAAGATTCTTTCCAAATTTCAGTAACATTCAATAATATGAAACTTCCTCCAAATTATGTTTTAGCAAGTCTAGATGTAGTATCTTTATTTAGTAATGTATACTTAGAAACCTGCTTAAGATCTATTGATAAACATTGGGATTGTATTCGTTTACATTGTAATATAAACAAAAATACTTTTTTAGAAATTATCACTTATTTGTTTAATAATACTTTTTTCACATTTAATAAAAACTTTTATAAACAAACTTTTGGTACCCCAATGGGAGCAAATATATCTCCCATATTAGCTGCATACGTTATGGATGACTTGTTAGACATTGTTGTTCCAGTACTTTCTTTCAATCTTCATTTTATAAAAAAATATGTAGACGATATTATCGTAGCACTACCTATCATAAACATCAATGAGATATTAGAAACATTTAATAGTTATGACCATCACATTCAGTTTACAATTGAAACTGAAGATACAGAACAATCCGTTCCTTTCTTAGATACCAGACTTATAAGGAAAAATGATACTATTACAGTTGATTGGTATCGAAAACCTTGTAGTTCTGGTAGATATATCAACTATTTTTCATACCATAAATTTTCAACAAAAATAAATTTGATAAAACAAATGAAAAATAGCTTACTTATTATCTCAGATAGTACGATGCATGATAAAAACTTACATATATTATCTAACCTATTTATTAATAATGGTTATCCTAAAACATTAGTAAGAAAAATTCTGTTTAACACCCCTCATCCCATACATACTGCAATTGAACCAAATTTAGTTATTACGAACTCAGAAAATGTAACGAATACAACTACAACTAACATATTTTTTGCATCTTTACCTTACTTTAGAGAGCTTACACCTAGAATTTCCAAAATATTAAAAGAAGTAACTAATATAAAACTTGCAAATAAAAATGTTCTCTCACTTAATTGTGTTTATAGTAAGTTGAAAGAAATTGATCCTCTTACTGATCTTTCTAATGTAATATATAGATTGACTTGCTCTACATGTAAATCTGCATATGTAGGTGAAACATCACAAAAAATAACTAAACGTATAGCTCTACATAAGAGCGATGCAAGATTATATCCAGAAAGATCAGCATTAGCTGAACATGTTTTTTCTACAAATCATATAATAGATTATAAAAACTTTGAAATTTTACATAAAGAAAACAACTACTCTAAAAGGATTTTCCTGGAAATGGCATTCATATCTCAAGAAGATAATTGCTTAAATAAAAGAACTGATATTCAAAAACTTAGTACAATTTATAGCTATTTATTATCTTTTGACAAAAAAACAAAAAATTCAAATATTGAAGATGAGAATTCTGTTCCTTCATATTAACTTACCAACTATTATTTCACTTGCTAATATACTAAACATATTTAAAGACATTTCTATGACTACTAAAAATTAACATCGATGTCGTAATGTCAATTTTGATAGTTTTATTTTTAATTTAATTTCTTGAAAAAGAAAATTATATCTTATACCATGTTTTTTCTCCATATTATACATATTATATATAGATATTGTGATTAACCTCGCTTAGTTGTAAGTAATTAATGTTTTACTTTTAAACTGAATTTATTTATACGTATTGAAATATCTATAAATGTATCTTTTGTAGTTCTTTGATAATGGTGATAATAAATTACCGAAAGCTCAGAACAAACTAAAAAGAGTTCACTTATTCACATTGCCGCATCCCCCACAATAATAGTTAGACATATATATATATATATATATATATATATATATATATATATATATATATATATATATATATATATATATATATATATATATATATATATATGTTTTTTGTTTACAGTTTATTCGAGCTTGACGTTTTAATATTATAAAAAAAATAAAAGCATTGTGTTAATATTTGTTTAGTTATGTTTAGTTAGTTTTTCTCCACAATAATCATATAAATCTTGTATCATACTGCACGAACACAACAGTTACAACGCCTCGTAAAAAGTTTGTGACTATAAAAGCAATATAACATAAGCATAACCTATACTTCACCACGATTTTAAAAAAGAAGACGACAGAATTGTGGTCCTATGTCAACCCTTATGTAGCTAACTTCTCTTTTAGGTAATGTAGGTCACAGCATTAATGGCGAACTATTTAAATCATCCAAAAGTTGAATTTTCAAATCGACAAAAAAACCTTGTGAGAATGAAAATATTAAATCAAAATCTGTCTTGGTCTTGCAGACTTGGTCCTAGATCATACACACACTAGCAAGACCATGACCAAGACGGAATGAACAAGAACAAGACTAAAACCAAAACCAATACCAAGAATGCAAGACCAAGACCAAAGGGCAAGACTAAACTAAAAATTACAACTTTTGTTTTAAATAGGATATATAAGAATTGATTATAGTTACTAATTGTTGATCATTTATAATTTATACCTATCAAGAGACACAACGTAATTAGTAAGTAACAAACTATTTGACCAAGACCAAGACCAAGACTGAGTACGCAAGACCAGGATTACAAGTATTTGAGCAAGACCAAGACCGGGCAAGCAAGACCGAGCAAGAATGTCTTGTACTGAGATAATAATAATATAATATAATAATAATTTATTTATTTACCAGAAATTTTAAATATACAATATACAATATACTACAGCAATGGTGAATAAATAAAAGAAGAAGACCCACAGAAGTAAAACTTGTGCGTGGGTAGTATATTAAAGTGTAAGTGTAAAATATAAAATGTATAATGTAAGATGTGAGATGTAAAATGTAAAATTTCAAATGTTAAAGATTAAAAGTATATGTAATCGTAATCGTAATATGTAGAAAGTATAACAATAAAAATAATTCTATGAATTAAGCTCTTGAATTAGGAACAAATTAACAGAATAAATAACATAAATAAGAGAACGAACAATATGTTCAGTCATTCATACATAGAAGATGTCAATAGCTATCCAGGAGTGTCCATCATCTTTGTTATGTTTTCTGCGGACAGTTGTTCTAACCAAATTTTCAATTTTCTTTTATATAGAGAAGTATTGTTTATATTTCTGATAGACTGGGGAACTTGGCCAAATATTTTGGGGCCTGTGTAATAAAATGATCTCTGGCCTACTGTTTTTGTGGTTTTTTCAACAAAAAATTCAAATTCTTTTTTGTATCGTGTATTATGTATGTGCCTTATTGATGTTAATTCTCTCTTATTTTTGTATTGTAAGTTAAGGACTTTGTAAATATACAGTTTTTTTATTTCCAACAAAGGAATTTCTTCAAAAAGTTTTTTTGTTGAATAGGTGCGTTTTTTGTCAAAAATAATTTTCCAAAAGTATTTTTGAATCACTTGGAGTGGTTCTATATGACAATTGTACGCTCCTCCCCATCCGGATATTCCATATTGCATGTGGGATTCTACTAGGGAATGATAAAGAATTTTGAGTTCATTCACTTTTAGATAGTTTTTGAGATATTTGAAGGTAAACAGTATTGATCTTAATTTTCTGACTATTTTGTTTATATGAATGTTCCATTTCAGGTGCATGTCAACTTCAATTCCTAGGTATGTTATGGACTCCACACAATCGATAAAATGAGTTGAATCATTATCTTTTAATGTGAGTCGATCTATATTTGGTGAGTTTAATTTATTGCAAGATAGTGTAATACATTTTGTTTTATCTAAGTTTAGTGTTAGTTCCATATTACTAAACCAGTTTTTAATTTTTTCCAGATTTTGTTCCGCTTTGTTTTTAACACCGTTCCAAGTAGCGTCTGTGCACAGAATTACTGTATCATCTGCGAATGATGATATATTTGCATCAACTTCTAGTGAAAGAATTCCGTTAATATACATTAAGAAGAATACTGGTCCCAGAACCGTTCCTTGAGGTACGCCAGTTATTACTTTACGTGATTCACTTATCTCATTTTCAATTTTTACATATTGTTTTCTGTCGTTGAGGTATGATTTGAATAGCTTATAGACGATCCCTCTGATACCTAGATCCTCCATAACGCCCATCAGTTTATCATGATTGACTGTATCAAAAGCCTTAGCTAAGTCCAGAAAGACACCTATAGCGCATTTCCCTTCATCCAGTGTTCGAAGAATATTATTTGTTAAATACACGATTGCATCTTCTGTTGATTTTTGGGATCTGAAACCAAATTGTTTGGGTGAAAGTATGTTGTTCTTCTCTAAAAAGTCCATGAGACGTTTTTTGATAACTTTTTCCACAACTTTAGCAACTGTACTTATGAGTGAGATTGGTCTATAATTAGATACGTCCATTTGATTACCTTTTTTAAATAATGGTTTTATTATTGCTGTCTTGAAGCTCTGAGGATATTCACCAGTCTCGAATATTTTGTTGATTAAATATGTTAAGGGCTTTTTAATGTATTCGCCGATAAGTTTGAGGTTTTCGGAAGTTATTCCATCCATTCCTGGAGACTTATGATTTTTAAGTTGATTTATAATGTCAAGTACTTCGGATTCGTCAGTGGGTGTCATGAATATGGACACATCAATAATATTTCTACTAACAACAGACTTTATTGGTTTAATGATTTTATTAGCCATTTCCTTACCTATATTGGCATAGTGTGAGTTGAAAATATTGGCGATTTCTTTTTTATCTGAAATATTTGTATTATTATATGTAATGCTACTTATGCTACTTTGATGATTGTCCTTTCCTGTAAGCTTTTTGATGTTATCCCATAATGATTTTGAATTATTTTTATTTATTTCTATCTGTCTTACGAAGTAGCTTTGTTTAGTTTTTTTCATTAGTTCAGTCAACTCATTTTTGTATTTTTTATATTTATTTAGTAATTCTGCATCATTTGGGTTTTTCATAAGCTGTTTGTACATATCCTGTTTGATATCTGCCGATTTCATTAAACCTTTGGTGATCCAAGGATTTCTCTTTTTTTCACAGTTTTTGGTTTTTTTCACTATAGAAAAAGAGTCTATGGCATCTTTTATTTTTGTAATGAAGTAATCTATGATATTATTTATATCGGTCATTCTATATAATTCTTTCCATTTTTCGTTTTTCATTTGTTCAACAAATTTATTCTTATTTAAAATTTTAATATTTGTTTCAGGTTCATCTCTTTTGGGGATTTCGGTTGAATATGTTGCAACAGTTGGAAAATGGTCTGTTATGTTAAAATGAAGAACAAAGGATTCACAATTCAAAAACTGCTTTGTATCTTTGATGAAAATATGATCTAATAAAGATTTTGACAAATTTTGTATTTTTGTATACTTATTTATTAATGAAACATATCCAAATTCTCCCAATATGTTAAGATAATCGTTACAGAAGTCCACGTCAGACTTAATATCAATATTTATATCTCCAGCAAAGAAGTAAGTATGATTTCCATCTTTACAGTGATTTTCCAGATAATTTGAAAGGTGTTCATTAAACTCATGCGGACAACTTGACGGTGAACGATAAAAAGCATCAACTATAATATTTTTACCATTTCCTTTGATGATAACACGCAGTATCTTCATATCACCCAGATTTCGAATGTAGCTTTCAAAGTCGATATCACTTTTTATGTATACAATGACACCATCATTTTGATTGTATTTACCTGAGTTGTAGACAGCTTCATAACCTTTTAATTTAAAAATATTTATATTTTGAATATACCATGTTTCTGTAAATATAATAACGTCTAGATGGTTTTTGAATTTTTCCAATAGTACTGACATTTCATCGAAATTTTTGTTGATACTTCTTATATTTGCCTGGGAAATTGAAAATTTTTGTTTTGTTAATGCTTTCGTAATGGTTGCGATTCCTTTATCGTCAACTATTTCCAATGTTTCGCACTCTTTAAGCCTGAAATCTCTTATATATTGGTCCATGTCTACTTATAACATTGTGATCAATAAACAGAACAGACATCTATAGTGGTTATTTTCCGTTTGGTTCTACTGATAAATAAATTAATACTGCTGATAGTTTATACTGAAGAGAAGAGGAATTACTTATTAGATCGTTGACTTCTTGTTCGCTCTTTCACTGCAGCTGTTGGTTTTATTGTTTTCTTTGGATCGCTTGTTTTAGGTGTATTTGCGTTAATTATTCTTTCTTGTTCTTTGGAAGGTTTCTGAGGTCCTTGGGTTTCATCTGTTTCTCCTTGGAGTTCGAATTCCCCCTCTGGATTCCTGATGTTTGGTGTTGCTGGTGCGCTGTTTATGTTACGTTCTTCAGAGTCGTATATTTCCTGTAGTTCTTCGACAGTATATGCTTTATTGTTGATGTATAGTTTGTTGCCTTTAATATATGATTGATCTGAGGGATTTTGTCTGGATCTATTCAAAAATTCTCTCAAAACTTTTTGCTCACGCCTCTGTTCAAATGTTAGGTCGTTTGAAATTGCGATACCAGTACCTTTCAATTTCTTGCACTGTCTCAAGATTTCTCCTTTTTTTAAGTATGATATTAATTCAATCTTAACAGGGTTTTTTCCTGACTTATTTAGGCGGTATAGATTATTCAAGTCTGTTTCTCTAACATCAACATCTAACAGTTCTTTAAGTTTCTTTGTAACAGAAGTAGCAGAAATTTCTTCGGATCTCTCCAGGCCAAATATGAGAAGATTATTTTTTTTAGAGTTACGTTCCAAGAATTCCACTTTATTTTTCAATATTTGGTTTTCGATTTCAAGATTGTTGGTTTTTTGTTTCAGCTCTTCTATTTTCAACAAGAGTCTTGTTTCACTAGCTTCTATGGCAGACTTTATTTCTGTTCTATTCTTAACAATTTCCTCTTGTAAGATTTTTAATGTTTTCAGTGGTTCTGATTCCATTACTCGAGAATGAAATCGAAGTAAGTTGTAGTGTAAAATTTCCTTTAGATATTTTGCTTATTTTGGGTTCTTATCTCTCAGCTGGGCGAAGTTATCGTTGTAGAATTAGATCTGTAGTTTTTAGTTTATATATTGACTAGATGCTTTGTTTCTTCTTACTATCGCGTTATGAATTAGTTGTACTATGCGTAGGTTAATTCTCACAAAACTCCGATGGCAGCTCACTAACACACTTTAATACGCACACACATTGCTGATTGATCCGCCACTGGAGTTAACTGTTTATAAATTCACTGCATACGACACAAAGCAGATTCCAAATAGTTAATTGCTTATAAATTACATGAGTTTTTTATTTATTTGACGATAATTTTAATATTTGGTAAATGTAATAAAAGACCAAATATCTTTTTTAAATACAAAAAGGGAGTCCGGTCCTGGTAACAGTACCGATACCAGCTTTTGTAAGCAGCTCTTACATTATCTAAGTTTAAAGTGGGATAAACAAATAGTTTAAAGTGAAAACAGTATATTACTGTGCAGTTTTACACAGTTTTTGAAAAAACCTGTAAGTTAATAAATTCCATCTAGTAATATAAGAGATATTCGAATTTAGAAATATCAACATATTAATAAAACACAGTCAGTTGTCAATAATACCAGTTTTTATTGTTCTCTTGTTATCGGTCAGGCGATACCTGACCACAATAGGACAGGACTGTAGTTGGAAACTTTCTGCGATTATCAATGTAAATCAGTTTAATTATGACCGAAAATTTAACGGAACCCCCTGATCACAGGGGTCATTCTTCGAATCAACCTCAACTGACAAATTTAATGAGTGCTTCTGATCACAGAGGTCCCTCTCTTACCCAATCACAAAAAAGTTCTTCTCAATCTT
Source organism: Lochmaea crataegi (assembly GCA_947563755.1). Classification (NCBI taxonomy): domain Eukaryota; kingdom Metazoa; phylum Arthropoda; class Insecta; order Coleoptera; family Chrysomelidae; genus Lochmaea; species Lochmaea crataegi. Next base: position 27,292,585 of record OX387423.1, on the reverse strand, counting down.
ATTCAAATGTTGCAGCTAAATCACTCTTTCCCTCTAAGGATCAGGGTATTTTATTTCCTTCTATTGATGGAGTTAAATTAGAGGAGTACATCTTTGCCGTAGGAGCTAAAATTCTTCCGAAAAACATTACTTTTGCTTCAAGAATCTCAAATAACAGAGTATGTATCTACCTATCGAACAAGACCGTGGTTGATCACTTCATGGCAACATATTCTAGCATCACAATCAATAATCAAGATATTCAAGCAAGACGACTAATTACACCAGCAAGCAGAATTACATTATCCAACGTCTGCCCTAGTATTCCACACGGGAGCTTAGAGAATGAATTGAAGAAATTAGGTTTAAATCTAGTATCACCAGTAACCTTCATAAGAATAGGAGTTTCCAACCCAGAATACGGACATATTTTTAGTTTTCGTCCTCTCCTTTATCTCCTGAAAGTAACATTCCTGAATCGTTTTCATTAAACTATGAAAATACTCTATATCGAATTTTCGTATCCGTTGATGGCATGACCTGCTTCAAGTGCAAACAGCCAGGTCATATTGCTGTCAATTGCTGTAATGCACCCACCGCTCCCCGCACTTCCGAAAATACTTCAGAAACTTCACCTAAATCCTCTGATGAGTCAAGTAGTTCTAGGGAAACCTCCAGTACAAAAGATCTTGTAGAAGCATTTCAATCTGATGCGAATTCACAAAATCAACATGATATAAATGATTCTCCCTCCGCGCCAAAAAAATCAGACCCAGCCATCAAAAGAACCAGTTCCGACCGGGAAACACCTGAAATTGAGGAAGAAGGAAATTCAACAAATAATATCTTTGTCACACCTGAAAACCCTCCCCCAAAAAAACAAAAACCTGCTTTACAGGAATTGCTTAAACCAGCAAAAGTTTTCATAAATTCCCACGAACCACCCTTTGTTCTAAATTTCGACCAATTGGTGGATTTGTTCGAAAACTGTTACGGTTCACCAAACCCCGACCAAATCGCTTTAAATTACACTAATGACTTACCCCTCCTTTGCTATATGTTACATGAAATTCATCCTCACTTGAATGATAGAAGCATAAAAACTCGTTGCACCAAACTTCGGAAAAAATGTGAACTTTTCGACTCTCAGCCATCAACTGACAATGAAAGTGACGCGTCATCGGAAGTTAATAGTTTTTAATTTTTATTTGTCTTTTTTTTTTCTCTTCCAATTAAATTTTTATATACACACATATTATGTACAAAAACATTCTCCAATGGAATATTAACGGCATTTACACTCACTTAGAATCACTACAATTACTCATGTCTGAACTAGATCCTTCTATCATCTGCATTCAGGAGACAAACTTTGCTGATAAAACTTACAGTAATAAAAACTATAATGGTTATTTCTTAAATAGGGTCGATTGTCTACGTGCAAGTGGAGGTGTTGCAATATATGTGAAAAAAGATATCAGCTCATCACTTATTCCTCTGAATACAGACCTAGAAGCCATTTGCGTTGCTTTACCTGGTGACAAAAAACTACATATATGCAATGTTTACATTCCATCTAACGTAGAACTCAATTCACACAATTTATCCAACCTTTTAAATCAAATTCCTTGCCCCCGAATTATTGTTGGTGACTTCAATGGACATCATTTAACTTGGGGTTCTCCATCAAATGATAACAGAGGTACTTTAATTTTGGATGTTATCGAACAGCATAACCTAAGTATTTTAAATAATGGTCATCCTACTCGCTTTAATGCCAGAAACGGTAGTTTTTCACACATAGATTTAAGCATATCGGATCCAGTTTCGAATATTAATATAACATGGAATGTTTTGTCCGATCTATATGGTAGTGATCACTACCCCATTGAAATATATAACAACTCATTTATTCCTAACAAAAACCCTGTTATGAACAAATGGAAGATTAAAACTGCAAACTGGGATCTATACAAACAATTAATGGACAGCTTTCTCGGTCAAGCTGATTTCGATCACAGAAACCAGTCAAAATGGCTAGATATTCTAACTTCTTTGATCATAAGAGCTGCCAATATTTCTGTAGATAAATCCACTAGTATGTCCCCACAACGCAGAAAAGTACCATGGTGGAATCGCACTTGCGAGGAAGCTATAAAACAAAGCAAGCATGCCTTCAATAGACTTAAACGCCATAATTCTCCTGAAAACCTACAAATTTTCAAAAATTTGAGAGCAAGAGCACGTTACATTACTAAAAAATGTAAAAAGGATTCTTGGAAAAATTATATTTCATCTATTAGTGTATCAACCCCTCCAATGGAAATTTGGAGCAAAATGAGAAGGATTGGTGGTAAGTACTCTTATTTCAACATAAACTCCTTATCTATTCAAGGCGAGACTATAACTTGTCCTAAAGAAATCTCTGAAAGGCTCGCTGATACATTCGAATCTCATTCAAGTGATGCTAACTACAGTCAAGACTTTCTTCAGAAGAAGACCCAAATAGAAACACAATTCCCCATTATTGTAACCGAACATCAAAACGACCCTCTAAATATGCCAATATCACTAGAGGAACTCCAAAATGCTATCAAATCCACAAAAAATAGTTGTTCGGGTCCGGATAACATACCAGTGATTTTCATAAAGAATTTACCTGAACAATCTATTCTTTATTTGTTAAAAATATTTAACTACTACTGGCTTAACCAAAGTTTACCAATCTCCTGGAAAGAGGCATATATACTTCCAATTTTAAAAAATAATAATCCACCGCACCTTCCCACATCATACAGACCCATTTCCCTTACATCAAGCATTGGTAAGTTATTGGAAAAAATTATTAATAATCGCTTAACGTGGTTTCTTGAAAAAAATTCTCTTTTATCCAAACATCAAACTGGGTTCAGGAAAAATCACTCAACTTTAGATAACATAGTTGATCTAGAATCAGATATCCATGAAGCTTTTCTTAATAAACAAAAAGTTCTCAGCGTATTCTTTGACATAAATCGAGCTTATGACTCAGCGTGGCGCCATAATATCCTGAGAACTTTATCTGGGATGAGAATTAATGGAAATATGCTAGCTTTTATTCAAAATTTCTTCCAAAATCGTTGTTTTCGTGTACAAGCAAACGGTCAATTGTCACAATTAAAATCACTAGAGAATGGCACACCCCAGGGATCAGTCATTAGTGTAACACTTTTTTTAATAGCAATAAACAGCGTGTTATCCAATATAAATTACCCTTTAAAAGGTAGACTGTTTGCCGATGACTTAGTAATTTCTATTAAAGGCAAAAGTTTAGATTTCATGAAAACCGCAATGCAGCAGCAAATTCACCAATTGGAAACTTGGTCCAGAGAAACTGGATTTACCTTCTCCATATCGAAAACAAAATGTCTAATGTTTTCTAAATCTCCTCTGCTGGTTTATCCCAGCTTGAAATTGTATAATGAAAACCTCCACTTTCATGAAAACCTTACATTTCTTGGAGTTATTCTGGACTCAAAAATGACTTGGGAGTCCCACATCAATAATCTAATTACTAAATCTACCAATGGAATTAATATGTTAAGAGCATTATCGAATAAAAATTGGGGTGCTGATTCTGTCTGTCTACTTCGCTTATATCGTGCCATAATAAGGTCTCGCCTGGACTACAGCAGTGTAGCATACACCTCAGCTAAACAAAACGTTCTAAATCGCCTCAACTCCGTTCAAAACTCTGCAATCCGAATCTGCCTTGGGGCCTTCCGCTCGAGTCCTATAGACAGTCTGTTATGTGAAGCTTCTGAACTTCCCCTATATCTTCGACGTTATTATCTAAGCCTCTCATACACCGCATCTGTATCCTCAAATCTAAATCATCCGGTATATCAAAATGCACTGTCAAAACGTTTTAGCTCCGAGTATGCTAAAAGAAAACGAATTGATCTCCCTCTATATGAGAGAATAAATAGATCTCTCATCTTATTTGATACCTCCATTCCTCCAACTTTTCCGCTGAACATTAATCCCATTCCTCCCTGGCTAACGAAACTTCCGTACTGCGATACTTCTTTATTAAATTTCAACAAATATGGCACAAATCAAACTTTAATAAAAACAGCATTTCAAGAAAAAGTGTCCAGACTTAGTGAATACTCACAAATCTATACAGATTCTTCGAAAATGGAAAAGGGAAAAGGAGTAGGAATTTCAGTTATTACTCCCAGTGCCGTCATTAAATTTAGGCTACCTGAAATGGCAAGTGTCTACTCTGGAGAACTGTATGCAATCTTTCAAGCCCTTATATATGCAAAAAACCACGAACCGAGTCATTTTTTGATCATTACGGACTCTCTAAGTTCTCTTGAAAGCATTCTCCAAATGTACTCCTCGAATTCCCTAGTACAAATTATCAGAAGAGAGCTGTTTAATCTACAAGAAGCTCATAAAGATATTCGTTTTTTATGGGTTCCGTCACACATAGGAATAATCGGTAACGAAAAGGCAGATCTTGAGGCCAAAAATGCAACTGATGACCCAAATTGTGCTTTAGTGTCAAGAACTACTGTGACAGACTGTAAAAACTTTTTTAAACAGTTAGTCACCAGCTACTGGCAAAACTGCTGGTCTCGATCTCCATCAAAATTGAGGATTGTGAAGAAAAGTGTAGCTGCCTGGAAATTCCTACCAACCAAGAGAAGAGATCAAATAATTTTAAGTCGACTAAGAATTGGACATACTCGTTTCTCCCACGGCTACTTGATGTCTCATATTACGGCACCCATTTGTGAAACGTGTCAGGCCCCAGTGTCGGTAGTGCATGTGCTAGTGGATTGTACCCGTTTTGCTCATCAAAGAACAATGTATAATCTATCGAACAAAATCACAGACATTATCGGTGAAAACTGTGACGTTCAAAAATTGTTACTTTTCTTGAAAGCGGTTAACTTACTGTATAAAATTTAGTAATTATAGTATGTAAATCATTTCTATCAAATGTATTAATTGTTGAGCGCTAATAACCCTAGGGGTTGATGCGCATTTTAAAAATTTCAAAATAAAAAAAAAAAAAAAAAAAAATACAAAAAGATTGTAGATTCGCCTCCCTATATAGATAGTTCGGACAATTACCTCTAGAATGATATAACTCACAACACAATTGATGACTTTTCACCATTAAAATTTCACAAATTACGAGGACCAAATAAAACACGTGTACACTCTAGTATTATTGCAACTACAAGAAGAAGTTTTAAAAAAGGAAAACTGGCGATTGTTATATAATTTGTAAAAAATATGTGTATTTAATATAAAAGCTATAGCTTATGAGAATAAAAGTAGTGCTGGAAGACGCGAAAAGTATAGATAATATGTGAGATTTGAGGAAAATAACAATGCATTGCTTTTAATTTTCCCTGTGGAGGATTTGGAGGGGAGTCACAATTTTTTTAACGAAATAATATTTTTAATTCGTCCGTACTCTAAAGACAGATATTGACCGTAGCATAAAAGGAAGTCACAGGAACAGCTGATGTAAAAGTATTTATACGGGAAATAATATTTCTTATTGGTCACCTATCATCGGAAAATCTCAGGTTTAGAAAAGTGCCTTCTGGAATTATTTCGAATGGATGATACTTTTTCGCACTTCCTAATTATTTTCATCATCGAACTCACCCTCTGTTTGAATATTACAAAAGCCGCTAAATATTGTCGACCCTAGAACGTCACCAACTAATGCTTTTGTCACGCCCAAGCGTAGGCAGAGCAATTGTACAACATTTTAAACAACAATTTGTTATCGATGTCAATAATATTGTGATCATAACAATGTTGTAATATAATTAATCACCAACTTTATCTAACAAAAACTGTCAACTATCAAAAGCTGTTCAACTTTCTCTAGGATTTTTTCTATCAAGTGACTGGCATAAATGTGACGAAGGAGTGTTTTGTAGTGCCAGCATAGCAGTAATAACAGCATCTCTGAATAGCTTTATTTTGTTTGATAAAAATAGCATAGGCAGCAATGGATTCTGATGGAGTGATAGTATTATAAGGGGGAATATATTGGTAAACATCAATTTTTTTTTACATAACTCAGTTTCGAATCGAATTATATTCTGAAGTTTTTTTTCGTTTTAATGTCTAACAAAAATTTGCATGTACTCTCGACGACCATTTCTCTTGGAATTTTTTTTCCATTGCCATGATGTCTTGATGGAATCTCGGCACTTACCGCAACTAGGTTTTCGACGAAAAAGTCTATATAGAAATCAAGTAAATGAATATTTATATTACATCATAAGGCTTTATCATCCTGTAGTAGCCTAGAAACCATCTCCTTATAGTTTGCAGACTTTGTTTTTCTCAAAAAAAAAAGTTTTGTTACTTCAATAAATCAAAACCATGATCTTTTTTGATCTGTTTCCAATTTTGAAATTAAACTGGAATCCTCTATGAATGGCATTCCTTATATCCCGTCCTACAAAAATTATTTTTTTAATTCAGCTTCACTCAGTTTAGGAAACATATTTTAAAGTACAGAAAAATATATACCTACAATACTAAAATTGATGTAGAGTGCCGATTATGTGTTAATAAACAAAATATGGAGGTGTGATCCATTTACTATGTTATAAACGACACTAATTTAGAAAGTAAAAATATACACTACTTATAGTTTATAGCACATTTTTGGCACACACACTTTTGCCGAGTTGCCTATGTACAGTAATCGTCACCACACTACTTTTTCAATGAATGAAAATGTCTTACATCGTATTGAAAATTTGCAAACTAGTTTTTGCTGTGTCATCGATGTTAAGGTAATTTTAAGTCCCTTTAAAATGTTAAAAATGATTTATGATCCCAGATTAGTAAATGAGGCCAGATTCTGGCATCAATATTCCAAGAATAAATCTCAAGTTTAAACCCGGAATTATCGCAGAATCTCTCAAGAACTGCATCATCATCAAACGCGTAACAATGCGAAGAGCTTGGTTATTTGATCCGTTCGTTCTAGGAAATAACCACCAGTTTAAAGTAGTGAATTCAACGAAATATATGTGGGCGGTCTTCGGTGAAGTTATATTATCAGTTAGTTTACGAATTATTAAGCGTCATTAAATAGTTATTTGTCTTCTAAGGGTGGAAAGCGATACTTAGTTGATTGAGGGAAATTCTTGAGTGCGACACTAGATATTTTCTACGATTACCGTAATTTAAGAAGCAGAGTATATCAATATGTACATCAGCGGTAATCAAGGGTCAATTTTAAATAGATTTGTTTGATATTTAAAGCGTGAGCTTTTGAATAAGTACTACTTCCAATTTTATAAAATAGAAAGAAAAGTTTATATTATAGTAATGTCATATTTAGTATGCTTTATTATGTCATAAAAAGTTGACACAAATTTTATAAACAAAGCGATACAGCTTGAGAAATATGAAATCAAAAACAAAATGAAAAATGCTTTAGAAATAATAAAGGGATTGAGTACCTATACTTAATACAAAATTACCTAATCAACGGATTCCAAAATAACAAGTGTATTTTGTATTTTTTAAATAGAATTTGAAATGCTCCCCACTGCTCATACCATATGTAACGAATAGCTCTTTTTGCTAATCTGAAAATAGATTTTAGAAGAGATAAAAACTACAAGAGCCCCAGAAAGGTTGACCATAGCGAAGGTGATATTCAAACAGAGAGAAGTTATTAATAAAGAAGAAGAAATAATATGTTTAGAGACAGATTTAATGGCAAAACAGAGGTGGAGGATCATTTTTTGCAAAAGTGTATCTGTTTAAGAGGTTGCAAAGTTCCCCTGTAAGATAAAACTATAGTTTCTCAGTATTAACACTACAAAGCCCATTCGAGTCAGACTGGGACCACTCCAGATTACACTAGTGTCATCGGCAAGTAAAGGTTATTCACTATTCATTCGAAAGTCAGTGACATCGTTAGTGAGTATCAAAAAAATAATTGTGTACACCACTATAGTGGTGTATAAGTATACTTGTTGGTCGAAATCCTTTGCTCTATTGAATACAATTAGAACAGACTAATTAAAATGTGTCAAGATCAGTGCAAGAGTCAAGCTTAAGGTCAAAGACTACTGTAAAGACTGGAACACACACAACCGCACCGTACAGGATCCGAGTGTTGATCATCACACTGTGGACGAATAGCACAATGTTATGTAATAACAATAGTTCAGTCATCATCCGAGCACTTCCACAACACTCGACCGACACTCTGGGTCAGGCACGGTGCGGTTATGTGTCCCAGCCCTCAACGCATTCTATACACAGAACATATCGTTAAAAAATACAATTAATTGGAAATCATCAGTAGGTACCTACGACGTAGGTACCAGAGGAGCAATAGATCTTCTTCATCGCTAAACTTCGTTTAAACTTCCATTCAATTTGAATGTCATGCTATACCTACAGTCTGTTTGAAATAGACAGAGAATAATAAAACCTAATTTAACGTGCAAAACCCTTACCGGGTGGGCAACTAAAACTCCAGAATTTTAAAACGATTTACATTATAATTCAAATCTTTATTCTTTTATTTGCCTACCCTACACTGTACAAAGCCGGTATACAATAGAAATCCGATCTTCCGGTCAGTAGGTATGATATTAAATGAAAAACATGATTGCTACAAAGACTAGTCATATAATACAATATCAATTAATAATAATACCTACGTTTATTACAGAGTAAATCATAATAATATTTATAATAATCAATTATTTTTATATTATGATTTACTAGACCTATAGAACTTATTTACAACAGACCGGGTTATTAATATTATTCGAACACGAAATATTAGTAACCTATCAGAAAATAAAAAATCTGATGATTTTTCATCTGGTCCGAGCTTTATAACTATTAGCTCTATGGTTTGTTCCATTAAATTGTCTAATTTCCACATTTGCTGCTCTTCTTGGATTACATGTTCTATGCATTTTCGCCATCTCTCTGCATTAACTTGTTCCAAAGCTTCATCAAAATGTGCACGGACATCTTTTATTTCATATAGACATGTAGCCTCAATCATTGGCGGATTTACCACTAGGCTGAGTAGGCTGGAGCCTAGGACGGCAGATTTTAAGGGCGGCAAATTTGGAACCAACATTTTTTTTATGTCTCACAAAAATAAAAATAAATCATATTTATATACCTAAATGTTATAAGGTCCACACAAACAATTCAATATGTAGGGGAGCATGGGGCACGGATGACTTAAACAAAATAAAGTCTTAGCTCCAACTGCAAAAGGTATCTACTTAGTATTTTTTCTTTCGCATTTTGTTAGCATGATTAGAACGGATTTAATCACATACTTTTAGGTATGGGTAGGTACAGGAGCATCTTCACATATGAAATGGAACGAGATCTGGTAGATCATATTAAATTGCTAGAAACGAGATTGTTTGGATTCACAAGGATGGAAGTTTTGAAATTGGCCTACCAGTATGCAGACGTTAATAATATTCCTAATAACTTCAACAATGAAAAAAAGATGGCAGGCAAATAATGGTTGGCTGTATTTCGACGCAGACACCCGGACATATCATTGAAGAAACCTGGAGCGACTTCATCTGCAAGAACCCAAGCCTCCAACAAGCCGAATGTAGCACTGTTTTGCAACATTTACCAAGACATTATTCAGAGCAACAACATTCCTCCACATAGGCTCTACAGCGTTGATGAGTCAGCTTTATCAACGGTCCGGAGACCCCAAAAGGTCTTTGCTACTACTGGGCGTAAGCAGGTTGGGGCTTTGACTAGTGCTGAAAAGGAATCTCATGTGACAGTTGTTTGTTGAATGAGTGCAAATGGCCATTTTATCCCTCCGTGATTAATTTATCCTACAAAAATCATTAAACAGGAGTTGATGGACGAAGCTCCAACCGGTACTGTGGGTATTGCGCAGGAATCAGGTTGGATGACAACAGCTGTATTCTATAAATGGTTGGTGCACTTTCAGTTGCATGTAAAAGCTAGTCTTGATGACAAAGTGCTTTTGGTATTTGATGGACATATCAGTCATAAAGGTATTGAAAGCTCAACATTCGCAAAAGATCATGGAATCATCATGGTGTGCTTGCCACCTTACTGCACACACAGTATGCAACCATTAGACGTATCTTTCTGTGGTCCACTGAAGACTTATTTTAACCAAGAAGTGAGCACTTGGTTAAAGAGCCATCCAGGCAGAGTTGTTACTCACTTTCAAATAGGTGCAATACTCAACAAAGCTTATGGCAAAGCAGCAACGGTTCAAACTGCCGTCAATGGGTTTCAAAAAACAGGTCTCTGGCCTGTTGATCCAAACATATTTCCAGATTATTTTTTTGAGCCTGCTGAGACGACAAACATCCCCATGCCCGAAGAAGATTCAACGGCAGCAGAAAACCTATACATAACTTGATACTCCCAAGACATGAATATCAAAGTTCCAGTCAGCGTGCTATCTCCAGTGCCGAAAGGAACATATGTGGCTGGACAAGGTAAAAGAAAACGACGCAAGAAACCATCAGTATTGTTGTTAACTTCAACGCCAAATATAGAAGAAGCAAAAGCAAAATCAGCTCCTCCACCTGTTCCAAAGAAAAATACGATTAATGTTACAAAAGCTTTGGATTTTAGTTCCGACAGTGAAAATGATGTATATTCCTTACAAGCTTACACTGAAGCCGGAGATGATGATGAAGATTGGCCTTGTATTTATTGCAATGACCTCTACTCCAGGTCCAAGCCAAAAGAGGTCTGGCTAAGGTGCTTGAGCTGTAAAAAATGGGCTCATGCATCATCTGCAGATGTTCCGAAAAAAACAAACCGTTTTACGTGTGAACTCTGTCGATTACATGACTGATTTTCATGAAAAATTTCGTATGCCATTTTTTCCACACCACGTGTCATTTTACCCGCCTTGGGCGGATTAAACGGTTTTTGTTCAAGTTTTAAAAAGTGTTTAGTAATTCTATTGTTTATGTTTTGAGTTGATTGATCTCTATAATTCTAATAGGTATAATAAACCAAAGAATACATAGTTACTTAAAATGTTCAATCAATAAATAAATATTTGATGACTGATTTTACAACTAGTATGTAATTTTTTACGCCTTTCCCCTACATGAGTGAGAATTATCCCAGAACCCAACCCATTTATTGTACAGTTTTAACTAAATTGTTGGGATTTGAAAATAACCTAGGAACTGACACATCGGTCCCCTAGCTCACCATCATACTAATTACTGGAAAAAAGTGTTATAATTAGGACGATAGTACACAAACCATGAAGTTACGATTTCATTATAAAAAAAAATTTGTTATTAATATGATTGCCAACTAGGGTATCGAAATGTAGAGGTCGGTAGAGGCGGCAAAATTTGAATAGCCTACAATGTGTAAATGTGTAAATCCGCCACTGGCCTTAATGGACACAAGACTCCAACCTGCAGAGTCAACAATAAAATATTATAAATTCAATTACAACACGTGTTTTCAGGCTTTTTACAATTAGATCTTTATAACAACAGTTTGTTTTATAAAATCATTTTTATGGTATAAATTCCAAAGTTAGTTTCCTTTTGTGTAGTTTTGAAAATAAAGTTTTTTTAAAAGTTACAAAGTGAAACGATTAACATTTCTGGCGCTGCGAACAGGATCCTCGTACAGAAACCACCCGTTTCCTGGTCAGTTTCAATTGTTCGACGAGAGTCCTACGAACCTGGGAATAGAAAAGAAAAGAATGCTGAGGAAATCATCAGTGATCATCCTTTTGTAAGTCAAGTTTTCCTTTCTTTCATTTATGAGCATTTTCAGTGATATTTCTCGAGAAAATTTGCAATTTAATTTTTGAAAATCTTTCCATAAATATTTCTCCAAATAGTAGTACTTAGATTTATTAGATAATTCAATACGCTACTTTGCACGAATTTACTACCGGAGACAATCTCTCCACTTAATTTATACTCCAGCTCCAGAATTTATTTTGAATGCCAATATTTTATCTCGTATCAAAGGGGAACCAAGAGATTTTTTAAATTATTCTAATAAAACTATTTGGACAGACGTACGACCGGCCTTGTTAGCTAAGTACGGCGACCGACGTTCAGAAGACATTTTAGTAACACAATTATAAACAACAGTTCAAAAATTTACCGAGACCTATGACTCATATTATCAGCGAGTATCAAATAACCTAAACGACTTACTCCAACATATTACATTAAACAATAATATCGAAACTGTCAATTTCAAAACTCCCTATTTTAAGAATATGACATTCTGCTCAGGCATAAATGAACCTTATTGTGAGTATTTATCACATTTTCAAATCACTTCCCTTGAAGAAGCTCTTCAAAAGTGTATAGCATATGATAATCATAAAAATCAGCAGCAATACATGAATTTCTTGAAGCACCAACAAAACAGAGGACCGTCATCGGCTAGACAAAATTCTAGCGGTCTCACTCAAAATCGTTTTAACAATAGATTCCAAAGTTAGTTTCCTTTTGTGTAGTTTTGAAAATAAAGTTTTTTTAAAAGTTACAAAGTGAAACGATTAACATTTCTATATGTAGTATTTTTCCTTGCCACTGTATGCGAGTGTGCCATTGTATGCGAGTAGAATACTATTTTTTGTCCACCACTATTAATTACCTGTTTATAAATGAATTTATTTTTCTCTCCAATTTAGGAAGGGATTGTTAGGCTTTCATATATAATTTTTTCGACTTTTCTGGCAATAAATTTAAAAATACTATTTATTCTGCTTCTTATTATTGACGGGGTGACATTCATTTCGGTGTCTGATTCGCTTTCCATAGTATATTTTCTAGTAATTTCAATTTAAATTCAGTATAATAATAAAAACTCTTTCAATCAGCTATAAATTATTTAAAACGTCAGTTACTTAGTTTTGACATTGACATGACATCATACGCTCCATATACAACATATTGATAAAGTATTGTAAATATCGCCGTAGCAGAATGGTTTAAGGGTCCGAGTTCGTGAAATGAATAATTGTACGCATAAGGTTCAAATCCTGGTCGCGGTGAAAATTTTTAAATATATTGTATAATTTGTATATAAATAACCTTCAATGTAGGTCCTATTTATCCGTGTCATGTGACCTGTTCATTATCCACACCTATTATTCACTGGTTAATAAATATACGTCATTATACTTGAAGAAGCACACGTGAAATGTAAACATCAAATAGTTGTGGACAAAGTAATTAATCTACAATCAGCTACCTACCTGATTATGTTGAAGTTTGAAGTAAGGAAAAGTGACAACAATCTAGACGGATTGTAAGCTTAGAAGTCAGTACGAAATATCACCGACCAAACTTATCTTCCTTTTCATAAACTTTTTTTAAATAATTTCCTTTTTAGGGTAGCTGAGGTTTTTCGGGAATAAAACAACATGTTTACTATTTTACATTTATTTTATATATAAATCTGTTTAAAAAAACAAAAAACAATCTATATGCTTATAAAATAGGAAGAATAAATATACAAATACTACATGTTTCATGTTTTCAGTCTTGATTACCAAACTAATGAATTATAATTTTCACACTTTCTACTTCGTGATTAAAACAAAAATCATACTGTTAAAAAAACGCAAAACCAACTTTAAGGTATAAATCTTCCAAATATAATAATTAGGAAAGGATAACCTTATAATTCACTCGATTATAATAGAAAATGAGCATCAATAGGTCAAACATTTTTTCAAATAAACTATAAGATTATCAAATCAAATTCTATGAACTGAATATGCCAAAGGTAACAGTAATAGTTCAATTTAAGAAAAAATAGAGTAAAAATGCTGCCCTAGGATTTCTCTATTGCCAAGTTGTTGAGGTATAGAGAAGAGATCGACAGAAATATTCATTATTATGTGATGACAATTAATTCTTTCAATCGGCTATTTCAAAATTAAATACTTAGAAGATATTTAACAATATAATTCTTGTTACTGAAAACATTCGAACGCTATCAAAAACAAACTATTCACACCGATCACATTATTTGGTAAGACTCAGTGTGGCTATAAAAATAAAATATTATAACATTGTTTGAGTAGAAAAATACATGTCAGATTAGCATAACTGAATCACTGATTTCAAAAATATCCTAAACCCACTTTCAAATATATTCGAGTTAAAAACGGAGCCCATAGTTCCAGTAAGTAATATATTGGTAAAGCACCATATAATTTGATTATCTCTGAACATAATTTGTTACAGGATCTTCATGAAATCAGTGCTTCCTGTGGGTCGTTACTTTTTTTCCAAAATATAATAGATCTAGATCATAATGTGGAAGACTTGCCATTCAACATAAATATCCCAAAATATTTCCATCCTGTGTTACTATTTTGATTGATTTCTATTTTACACTGTTATCTTCTTCAGAAACGGAAGGTCTGCCTCAGTCTATGAAAAAGATAACTTGGTAATCGAAGCGCGCGTTATTTGTATGTCGTGCGCTAGTGTATGTTCACATCGTCGGCATCTTGGGTTTGAATTTAGTATAGTTCAAATTAGGAAGAAAAGTAACTGACGTAAAAGATCTAAAATATCCTCTGATGTTATAATATTTACAAAACAAATTGTTGCGATCCCACTCCAGAATATATTGACATTTTATTAATTTTCTAATCAAACAGTTAAGACTTAACTTATACACAAAAGCATCTGAAATGTGAAGTAATTTAATAAAATGTGATTTCTTTAAAGTTAAAAAAAAGATGAGTAGTAGTAGGAAGAGGTTGAGTCTAAATCATTTTCCAACTGGACAAAACCACATTACAATCAAGATAAATAACGAGTGATGTTTTTAAATGGTTAGAAGGTTTGTAGTAAAATAAAAACATTACTCAAAAATAATTAAGTATTTAGTTAGAATGTTTTATGGTGAAGAAGCACCACGTAAAATTTGTGATAATTGATAATAATATCCCTAAAAACAGTGTAGAAAACGATGATGATATCTATAATTGACAAAGTCCACAAAGTTAATTAAGAAACAATAATGGACATATCTGACAACGTTGGAATTGTTTGTTTGTTTGTTATGTCTTGTCATTTGTCATTGTATTGTTTCGAACATCATTAACTTGCTTGATATTTTTGATTCCTTGGTATTATGACAGAATATTTTATGTATCATTAACTGCTAACTTTCGAAAAATGTTTCCGATGTTGAGTTTAAAGTACAAATAAACTGGAAAATCTTAAAAAAATTGACATCAAGGAATAATAAAACAAACAATGTCAGCGTTTTATTGGTAAATAACTACAAAACCGAGATGGTTTTTTGTCGATATAGAATTTTGGTTTGTGATTAGATGTGAGGATGTCTCTGATATCGCACTCTTAGCATTTCCTTTACTGAGGTTAATGTATTGGTGTGGTATCAACGTAGTCTCCAGTCCAGGATTATGCTCTCAGAGCTTCTGGACGAATAGCATCTACCTTGTACTGATGAGGCGCAAATACGCCGAAACCGGTCTACAAGTGATGTTATTCCTTCTAATCGCAAATCAGAATGGTTGGTTCTATCTTAAAGACATACCACCCCCGTTTACTTTAGAAGTGTAATTCAATGTCTGTCGGGGCATATAGCCCGAGAAGTCGTTGTTCCTTCTTAGTTCTTCTCTGTTCTTTGAAAATTATTTTTCAAATTTTTTAAAGCGTTATAATAGTATTGAACTATTATTTTTTGACGTATATATTTCCGAATTTTTATTTTTCAAGTTAAAAGTATTTTTCACGATAAATGGTTGACCATCTTATCTATATATGTTTTAATCTGATTGCGTAAATATAAAAAGAGCTTTAATTGCTTGTTTCCCTTTGTCTGACCTGTACTTCACCTACCTACATTATTTCCAATGCCCTTTTTATATTTACATATATAATGGGATTAAAATATTTATATATAAAATAGAAAGTGGGGATTTTGGGATAATTATTTTTAATATTGTCTCAGAATTTTAGTTTGTAATGAACTTTGCACTCCGAAAGTAATCTTGTATTTAAAACTAAGTATGTGGCGTCCTAGGACAAAAAAAAGTGCATTTATCGCCGGATGCGAAGCGAATTGAGAAAAATGAGTTTGAATCATTGAAACATCGAGGTTATAGTATAACCGATGCAGCAAAAGAAACATGCAAGGCGACCAAAACCCCGATATGCACAGTAAAAGACATCAATAAGCCAAACGAAAAAAACGAAGTGACGTTAATAAAACCAAATGTGTTGACCAAATGCAAAAGGATATAATCCGAAGAACGATAGATGTCCTATACCAAGAAAAAATGATACCAACGCTAGATTGAATAAAAAAGCGGTTAATTAAAGACGAAACACAGTTGTAAAATAATCATACTATTAGGCATTATATGTGCTATTGTTATCGGATTAACGACTACCTGCTGAGGGTTTTGGTCTTAAATCAATCATGTTGGCATAAGTCAAAACGAAATATCTTGGATTGAAGTATACTTGTTTATTTATATCAAGTTATATAATTTATATTACTGATGATGCAAATCTTGTAATTTGTTAAACTAGCCAATTAATATGTTATATGCGACGCAAAGCTGGGTATGCATTTTTTGACCACATTTAAAAAGTTTCCAGGAACTCAACCTTGGAAAGTACCCATCACCGTAGGTTCCAACCTATCAATTCCAGTTTCTACAACAAAAATTTACAGAAAAGATATTTCTTTAAAATTTAATTCGGGGGAAACAAAGCGATTCCAAAAAACGTTAGCTGATAATTGTGCGGTGAAAGTAGAAGAAAGCGACATTATAAAGGGATTAGTTCTTCACAAAAAGTGTCTTCCTTTAGAAACAGAAATGTTTAAAACCGATACAGAAAGATGTTTCGACATAATAGGATTTACCAGCAAAGAATTCATTCCAGAAGCGTATATGTCAGGCGATGAGACTTATTACATACTTCCCGATGAAACCGATAATGACAATTTCCAATTATTTACCCACTTAGTGAATGTACTGCAAGAAACTAATAAATACGGCATAATTAAGAGTTTATTCGACCAATAACAATCCCAAACATTTTGCACTGATTCCTCATTTAGATCACAATCCGAAATGTTTAACAATGATAGAACTTCCACCTGGAGAAGAGTTAATACCTCACAAATATAGTAGTCCTGATGATAAAACAAAAATTGAAGAAGATGATTTTAGTACGTTCTTCAATAGTCTTATTGTTGATGATACAAGACTCAATCCTAGGATTCCTTTAGGTCCCACTTTGACAGTAGATTATTACCAACAGAAACTTATTAATGCCACAGCAAAGAAATATCTTAAGCAAGATTTGAATTTTGAAGATCCGGATATTGATGTTGACAATTTAGGAATTGATCAAGCACTAGAAGCTTTTAAACAGTCCTGGCCTGAAAGGACTCTGGACTAATTATGTATTTTACCAATTTTATATTTATAATTAATTATAAATTTATATAGTCTAAAAATCACTTTGTTCCCATAAAATCAACCTTTATTATCAAATAAAACCAGTAGTTGATAGAAATATTTTTAAAGCATGTTCAAATTAAAGCATTTTTTTTAATCATTCAAAACAATTTATAAACATAATAATTATAAATTTATATAGTTTAAAAATCACATTGTTCCCATAAAATCAACCTTTATTATCAAATAAAACCAGTAGTTGACAGAAATATTTTTAAAGCATTTTTAAATTAAAGTTTTTCTTTTAAATATTCAAAACAATTTATAAACATAAATAAAAATTGGTGAAATGCATCATTAGTCCAGGGTCCATTCAAGCCAGGACTGTTTAAAAGCTTCTAGTGCTTGATCAAGTCCTAAATTGTCAACATCGATATCCGGATTTTCAAAATTCAAATCTTGCTCAAGATATTTCTTTGCTGTGGCATTAATAAGTTTCTGTGGTTAATAATCTACTGTCAAAGTGGGACCTAAAGGAATCCTAGGATTGAGTCTTGTATCATCAACAATAAGACTATTGAAGAATCTTCTTCAATTTTTGTTTTATCATCAAGACCACTATATTTGTGAGGTATTAACTCTTCTCCAGGTGGAAGTTCTACCATTGTTAAACATTTCGGATTGTGATCTAAATAAGGAATCTGAGCAAAATGTTTGGGATTGTTATTGGTCGAATAAACTCTTTTAATTATGCCGTATTTATTAGTTTCCTGCAGTACATTCACTAAGAGGGTAAATAATTGGAAATTGTCATTATCGGTTTCATCGGGAAGTATGTAATAAGTCTCATCGCCTGACATATACGCTTCTGGAATTAATTCTTTGCTGGTAAATCCCATTATGTCGAAACATCTTTCTGAATCGGTTTTAAACATTTCTGTTTATAAACGAAGACACTTTTTGTGAATAACTAATCCCTTTATAATGTCGCTTTCTTCAACTTTCACCGCACAATTATCAGCTAACTTCTTTTGGAATCGCTTTGTTTCCCTCGAATTCAATTTTAAAGAAATATATTTTCTGTAAATTTTTGTAGTAGAAACTGGAATTGATAGGTCGGAACCTGCAGTGATGGGTACTTTCCAAGGTTGAGTTCCTGGAAACTTTTTAAATGTGGTCAAAAAATGCATACCCAGCTTTGCGTCGCATATAACATATTAATTGGCCAGTTTAACAAATTACAAGATTTGCATCATCAGGAATATAAATTATATAAATTGATATAAATAAACAAGTATACTTCATTCCAAGATATTTCGTTTTGACTTTTGCCAACATTATTGATTTAAGACCAAAACCCACAGCAGGTAGTCGTTAATCCGATAACAATAGCACATATAATGCCTAATAGTATGATTATTTTACAACTGAAGTGTTTCGTCTTTAATTAACCGCTTTTTTATACAATATAGGGTTGATATCATGGGTTCTTGTTATAGGACATATATCGTTCTTCGGATTATATCCTTTTGCATTTGGTCAACACATTTGGTTTTATTAGCGTCACTTCGTTTTTTTCGTTTGGCTTATTGATAATGTCTTTTACTGTGGATATCGGGGTTTTGGTCAACTTGCATGTTTCTTTTGCTGCATCGGTTATACTATAACCTCGATGTTCCAATGATTCAAACACATTTTTCACAATTCGCTTCGCATCCGGCGGTAAATGCACTTCTTTTGTCCTAGGACGCCACATAATTAGTTTTAAACACAAGATTACTTTCGGAGTGAAATGTTTATTACAAACTAAAATTCTGAGACAATATTAAAAATAATTATCCCAAAATCCCCACTTTCTATTTTATCTACAAATATTTTAATCCCATTATATGTAAATATAAAAAGGGCATTGGAAATAAAGTAGGTAGGTGAAGTACAGGTCAGACAAAGGGAAACAAGCAATGAAAGCTCGTTTTATATTTAGGCAATCAGATTAAAATATTTATAGATAAGGTGGTCAACCATTTATAGTGAAAAATACTTTTAGCTTGAAAAATAAAAATTCATTCATTCAATACATTTTAAAAATCAAGCAATCTCAAATATTATTTTACCATCTAAACATTTCTGTTGTAAAACAATCATACTATTAGGCATGTCTTTTCACTTTTCGAAGAAACGAGACGATACTGTGCTATTGTCATCGGAATAACGACTACCTGCTGTGGATTTTGGTCTTGAATCATCAAGTCAAAACGAAATATCTTGGAATGGAGTATACAATGAGGGATTATTAAATCCTCAAGGCCAGATGCCGAGTCAACGAAATACTGTTAAATGTTTTAAGATAGTTATTTATATCAGTTCTTATCATTCATAATCGTAATGATGCAAATCGTAATTTTTGAAACCGATCAACTAATGTATATTACTGTTGTGAAATTTATTAACTTCTGGTTTTATTTGATAATTATGGAAATATTCCGTGTAGTATTTTGTTAAATCCATTTTCATTTACTTATCTCTAGCCCTACTAATTCTGTATATATCAAGTTATATAAGACTATTTAGTAAGGTTGTTTAAAATACTGGAAACAAGTTAATTGAAAAATCTAGTTACCGGATTTTTTAGCAACCAATGTCATAGTACTATTTAACAAAAATGAATACATGACTTTACATGTATCGACCAGTTTCTAGTTTTGAAGTAGACTAAAAAATTAAGCTTAGCCCAGGTCACTTGAAGTCTTGAAAAAAGTTGAATCACTCACGTATTATTTTGTATATTACTTCTGACAGTTCCTAGTTTTTTTGGTAGTCATATTTTCAATACAGTTTTGCGTGGCTCCCTAAAAATTATCATTCTTCGTTACCTCTCCCATAATTCAGCTATTAATAAATTATAGCACTTGAAACTTTGAACAAATTAAATTACGTAAATATAATTTACTAGATTCTAGTAATTTTTGTTGATCTACGTTAGTATGACGGAAATTCATCGGTTGGCAATAAAACGCTGACATTGTTTATGTTTATATTATTCCTTGATATCAATTTGGTTCAAGATTTTCCAGTTTATTTGCACTTTAAACTCTTAAACATCGGAAACATTTTTCGAAAGTTAACAGTTAATGATACATAAGATATTATGTCATAATACTAAGGAATTAAAAATATCAAGCAAGTTAATGATGTTCGAAACAATAGAATGACAAATGACAAGACATAACAAACAAACAAACAATTCCAACGTTGTCAGATATGTCCATTATTGTTTCTTACTTAACTTTGTGGACTTTGTCAACTACTGGATTTATTTGATAATAAAGGTTGATTTTATGGAAACAATGTGATTTATAAACTATATAAATTTATAATTATTTATAAATATAAAATTGATGGTAAAAATAAAAATTCAAATAAAAAATAACAACCAAATAATATCAATTATTGTTTGTATAATTTGGTGTATTATTAACAATAAACAATAAGTTATGTATGTACAAAAATATGCTAAATTAATTAAGAGAGTCTACGCAAAGGATTTTGATATACATATAACATTCATTACATCTAACTACACAATACTTTTTATGATTTAAAATTTAGATAATTGACCAAAACTTTGTACTACCAAAGAAATTATCATCATTTCACTTGGCCATAACCTAGGGGGAGGTCAAACGAATACTAAACAACTATAAACAAAAATTGTTTTTTTAAAGTCGGGTGGTTTTATTTTCAACATTTCCTGAGATAACCTGCTGCAAACGAACACATTTTCCTATGGTAAGTTTTTGAACACCCTGTATATAGACTCAAGGGCATCAAGAACAGCTGAAAAGCAGCAGCAGTCGTATGAACACATATTAAAAAGTTTAATGATACAATCTAATTGAAAGGATTTAATAAAGACTACAGAATTGAGCCGGAGAAGTAGTAGTTTCTTCTACAGAAAGGTTTGTAGTACCTACTTATTACTATTTCTATTATAGTTCTGGTAATTCGAGAAAAGCAAAATTCGACAAATAGTCGTTTGTAAAGAGAGGAAGAACTGAATACATAAAAAATCAATGGAAAAAAATTAAAAGCGAGAATATTTTAAGCCATTCTTGCTATTAGAAATAGTTGGTTTAAATGGTTTCAAGTTATAACAAAACATGTATACAGTGTGTCACAAAAATCTTTGCATTACTTTTAGATCCGATATCGAGTACAAAATTTTCAAAATATTGGCTGGAATACAGAGAAAAACAAAAATAATTATTGTAGATTTGTTATTTTTCCAGATAAAAATTGAAAGATATTTCAATATACACAGCAATTGTTGAGATAAATGTACGCAGCTTGGCAAGATCTCTTTATTTACGGAGACAATTTGATCGCCAGGAGAAATATTGTGGAAAAGATTACTACTAACTGCCAAACAAGAGAATACTGGCTTTCGAGTGTGTATATAATCAGAAAGAATAAATATTCAGGTATAGAGGTCACAAGGAGAAATTCTTACAATAGAAAAAGCAGCAAAACAAATAGAGATTAACAGAACCACATCGAAAGTTACCATAAACTCAGATAAAGGATTTGACACACCAAGAGATTTATAAGATTACGAGCTTGGTAATATACTGGAAGTGACTTATTCAAAGCAAATTCAGGATATTACAATGGGCCTTAGGCATCCGAGTGAACAAATGCAACTGTTTCCCCACCCTTATAACCTAACCTAAGATAAACATTTTCTCCGTTAATTTTCAGACACACTGTATATCGAATCTAGTTTTTATTGAAAACCACTGGTTATTCAACAGCGTAAGCATAAATTAAATCCCGTTTCCCAAAATTGATAAAAATAACTATGTTATAAATATACCTGAAACCAGATTTATAAATATTGCTGTATAATACAATGACAAAATCATAATTTAATGTTCTTTGTATACAAATTATTCACATTGTCAATATCAACTAAACTCTATACACATAAATTTTCACAATATTCACACAATACACGGAGAACACACGCGAAATAGATACATCTGAAGCTTAACAGGTAATAAAATTCACACACATATTTACGTTTTAAAAGTTATATATAACACGTAATAATGGAAGGCCTATTGGTTTGGGGAACCGATAAAATAAGCACAATCGATAAAACTATTTTTTTTTCGAATATTGCTTCGATTATCAGGATACGTTTGTATAAGTATAATACACCTGTGAGCAAAAATTACAGTCGACGTTAATGTAATCCCACCTTTAAGTCATTATTAGCTACAATATGAACATAGGATTATTTTTGTAAATAAAAAATTATCTCGCAATGAGAACGAAGAACATAACTATTGTAACAGGCAAATTGATAGGTGAAGTATTTTTAAAGAAATTCATGATTTAGTTCTGTCAGAACACTAATACCACAGAATAACAAACACACATAAGCGATACCTCCTTTATTAGGTGCCAATACTATCATTTTTATTGTTTATGGTTGCTATGTGAAAAGTAAACAACCCATGCCACTTTCCACACGTTGCGTAATAGGTGCCGATACTGTCATCAATGTTAAATTATTATCGCCTACCCTAGCAACAATGTATTTCTCATGGAAATGTCAAAAGATGTCGCTTCAGTGAGAATGCGTAATTCCGTGCTAATACCATTCAAAAGAATCCAGTAAGTAACCTTCCAAAAATGGATATGAAAGTTTTTGAAGTGCATGAAGTCAACCGGATTGTTATGTATTTCGTCTTAAGGTTACGACTATAACTGCAGTCAGCGACACTAGTGCGGTTTGCAGTCGTAACGAGCGACATTGATGTCGCGATTCAATTGCATTTCATATGAACGTGTCATATTATGACACCCAGTACTACCGTCTGCGGTCGGTTGCGGAAGCCTTCCGAATTATATATTTTGGCAAACATAACTGAAGCTGTGAAAGGAATGCGGTCGAAAACATTGGATATTGCCACGTTTAACTATGAAAAAGCTAAAGTGCTGAGTATGTAGTGATAATAATTAGCAAATGGACTTTTTATTATTAATATGTCAATAATGATTAAACGTTAGTTCTTTAATGTGCTTGTTTCAATGGATTTTGTCTATTAACATTATTTTTTCAATTTCTGAATATTTAAAGATGAACACTTTTGGGTTTCCTTCAAGCCGGCAACGTCGTGCGAAAATCATAATTACCACGCCCTCCTACTAACTTAATTGGTGAATATTTATCGAACCTCCGTTGCTAGGTAACCACCTGACTTCCTATTGGCAAGCGCGTGTGTGTGTTCTTCCCTCTCACTTCGACAATTGATTGACATTGATTATCCAGTGGCGTTTATAATGTCAATATTTACCTTCGTATTTTCAGTTTTACTTGGTATCTTATTATTTCGTATCCATATTGAATTCAAGTACGATTTTTAACATTATTTGTTTTTAACAAATAGGTACCTTGTTTTGAAAAATACGTTACCTTTAAAGCAAAGCATAAATCAGTTTCTATATATAATTATTATATAATAATAATTATTATTTTTAATAGTTTTATAAAATAGGTACCGTATGCTATTGGTACGTTTATGACAGATATCGGCCATGTTTCCTCGCCCTTTACCGATGCACCGTAGCTTCAGATAGACTTGCCAAACTATACCTTCAAAGATATTTGATTTCCTAATTTTAGTAGTGTATATCGGTCTCTTCCTTGAAAATTTTTCATCTGAGCCACTGACAATAACTGATAATTGATTTTTTAAAACTTTGTTTCCATTAATTTCCTTTTCTTACGGTAAGATATGTCTCGCCTCTTCAAGTATATATTTATTTTGTTGAGTTTCCATTTAAAGCCGGCATCCAACGGCGCGTGGGGTAGTAAGTCTTAATCCACAGTGTGGAATCGTGCAGGCTTAGCGATTGTCTGTTGGATCGGAGAGTCCCGTTCTTTATCTGCAAATCGGAGGTCGATCCAGTACCTGCCCAATGACACGGTCTGGCATGACTTGGCGCATACTGGTATGAGTGCTGTTCTTACTTTTAACATTAATATGGAGTGATGGAATTGAGTGATAATGGAATTTTTATTGTGGTGAGTCAGAAACTGTGATTTGAAACCCACAAAATCGAAACCACAAAACAGAAATTTATTTCCAATGCAGGTTCGTTGACTGTTCATTTTTTCTTACCACTCCAACTATGACATCACTGCAAGGCTTGCAATCGAGCTGGTCGAAGTCTAGAATGAAGATACTATAAGCATGATTTTTCAGGAAGTTATAGGTCCCACAACGTAGCGCTACCGAAGCGATAATCAATTTTCTGTTTTGTCAACTAATTGAAGTGGGCGCTGTGGTAGCGGTCGCCATTTTCCCCGACAGAATTGAATTACGCTACGCTACCGATCAATGATGCATTAACTGTCATTTATGACAAATATGTTAATAAACATCTTTTTGTTTGGAAATGTTTTAGACATTAGACACCATTACGATGGATTATTCTAAAAATCGCTTCCTGAGCAACTTTGTTGGGATGAACGCGACTATCTTAACATTTTCGCAAGGTGATTCTGTTTTTTTGGTCTTACGTCGAGTAATGTTTCTGACTTCGAAAACTTCATATTCATTTTGACAGGTTTATGGCATAGAAATAGTTAGGAATGAAAATTTGAACGCTCGATGTAGATGGCGACACTTATTATATCATATGTTTACATTGTATACACTTTCCTACATCAAACTTATTTGTAAAATGATATTTTACGTCTAGTCATTCCAAGCGAATTATGATGATTGTCCACCTTTTAATTGATGAAAACAATAAATAGCACACTATTAAAAAAAACGGATGATAGTGAAATATCAATTGTCTGTGACGTACAAAATTATCACTTCGTTCTGATTGCGAAAGGAATGTAATCACAAGTTAAATGTTTTCCGATTTTTTTTTCATATAAGCAATCAAACTTACCATAATAATAAATAAAATAATACCAGTTCACTTTAGCGAGAAAATAGGTGTGCACAGACATCTCTATTAGTATTAAAAGAATTTCAGTGAATTATTTTCATTTCAAGTCGTTTAATACCGGTTGGAAGTTTAGGGAAAAAATACCCACATTTATGTCCGTATTTATTAAGACTGAGCACGGCCTTGAAAATTCGTTTTTGACACTTTTTTCATGTAAAATGTATCAAACACTGTCAGCCTCGAGTCTTATTTATAAAAACGGGATGTATTTTCAGTCGTTACCGTTCTATATATCAATTGCATATTTGATAGTGTTTTTTCAAAATTTCTTGTATAATTTCGCTAAAACCGTTTTTGAAGATTGTGAGCATTACAAAATTTGAAGTGGTCGTTCAAAATTTGTAGCTTTAACCAATACTACAACAAACTGCATTGTTAATATACCACTTTTAGTTAGTTTTTTCTTATTAAGACTAGTGAGGGGGTCTATTTCTACCTAGTGGCGTAGCGTGGAGGGGGCAGCATTACGAAAGAGGGCGCCAAGCGAAGGGCTAGTGGCAACTACCTAACGTCCAGCCGGCCGGTGCGGCGGCACTGAGTTTTCCTGAACGCGAACGAACTAACAAACGACAGCAACTACTCAGTTATTCAATCAAACAAAACAATATCACTTCTTATTTTCTCAACTTCCTGTGGGTTCCTTACGCCATAGATGTATGTTCCTTCCAAAGCAGTGGTAGTTTATCTTGACTTTCAATAACTTGTACGATATACATTAGGTCCGTTGAATGAAATATTTAATTAATAAGGAGGGGGATGAATATCCGGTAGGCCCTAGGCCCCAGACCCCCTCGCTACGCCACTGTTTACACCTATTTTGCTCTTTCGCGACACTACATTACGATTTCGGTTAGTTTCGGTGTTTAGTTGCAGTCTTCTTGGATGAGGAAGTGGATTAAATTTAAATTATATCCTCTTAACGCTTAATACACGAATGATCAAGAAATATTAAGATCATTAACTTGATTATTGACCAGAAGCTGCCGGGAATTAGCGGCTGAAAAAAAAAATCAGAGTAAACAAAATATTCAGTATCTGCGACATAAAAAAATTTCCCTGTAGAGTTATTGTTTAGTAACTTTCCGTGATATATTATTTTAATCAAAAGAACAATTGAAATCGAGAATATACACAGGAAACTTACTAATTTTTATTGTTAATTTGGGAGGATGATAATTAACTGAAACGCTTATTTCAGAAACATACTAATTCACATTTTAACCATATACCAACAGGTATTATCAAGTGCAACACACAATTTAATTCAGGAAGAACATAAATCCCGTAATCATAGTTGGTTTTATAACGATTTAAAATACTCGTTTATTTCTAAAACCGGATTGAGGCTAGGTCTTCACTAAATCATCAACAATATCAAGTCAAGAAAATCCTTTCTTTATATCTACCACGAAGCGGTGTGAATGGAGGTTTCTTCTTCCATTCCATAGAATCTATTCAAGCTTATACATTCTATTGATCTCATTAGGTTGTAGTTTCCAGGAGTATCTCTGGTTGTCTTAGCCCTAGTAGTAGTCTGGTCAAAAAGTGCCTTTCAGGTCAAACTTTTTTCTCCGCCTCCGAAAAATATGAACGAGGTGTCATTCGATTCGGAATAGTGTGTAGATCATTTTTGAAAAAAAACAAGTGCCGCTTGCAAAAATTGTAAAAGTTATAAGCAATTAACTGAAAAATGGGATTTGGTTTTTTTGCAAATATCTCAAAATGTATTTGATATTTTTCAAATTTGAAAAAATATTCAACGGTATTAACAATAATTAATACCTTAAAAAAATTATTTAATGTGACCTGTTTGCTTTTGACGAGGCTCCCGCATACCCAAAATGACTCGCGGAGACCTATTTAAGGCGTTGAATTAAAATTATAAATAATAGAGATAAATTTCCGGAAGTCAGAAATTTTTTATTGGAAATTTTCTCCTTTTTTCAATCTATTTTCAAATTTGAAAAAGTTAAATAGTTTTTGAGATATTTGGAAAACACCAAACCCCATTTTTTTCAGTTAATTATTTATAACTTTTGCAATTTTTGCAACCGGAACTTGATTTTTTTCAAAAATCATCTACACGGTATTCCGAATCGTTTGACACTTCGTTCATATTTTTCGGAGGCGGAGAAAAAAATTTGACCTGAAAGGCACTTGTTGACCAGGCTATAGATTTTTCCTATGGTACTATCTTCTCGTTTTTATCTATCGCTTCCAATATTTTATTGATACTGATACCGCAAGGGTTCCGGTCCCCAAAAGGGTTTACCATTCCATCATTTTAGAACCGTTTACACAAAAAATGAGCGCTTTAACGGCTGCTTAACTATCCGACATGATAATAATCATTTGCCTTCTATGTTTTATCAATATTGAACTAAACATACTTTCCTACAGGAACCATCAGAATACCGTTTAATGGCATTCTTTCAAAGTCTGGTAATGGTGATCGGATCCCATTCCCTTATTTTATATATCGTGGTTATACTATTTTTCCATTCCATCCTGTGGAATGTCCCAGGTTTTCTGATCTCTAAAGCTATGATACACAAAATCCTTCTTATTTGTATGACGAGTCCCTCTTTCAGTAAAAAAGGAAATGTTTCATTCGCACTATGAGAAATATAAAGTTAGTAAACCTGAACTAAACTATTAGACCGGTAGCCCATCACCATCACCATAGAGTTTTGTGTGAAAAACAAGTAGAATAAGGCTATGCCCCAAGGCCCAAACTGGATAATCGACGCTATGGATGCCGTGTACTTGGATGCATTCCTTGGACAAAATAAGGAATACAAAAATAAAAGATGTACTGGCAGTACAATTAGTATTCATATAGTAGTAGTAGTATACATGACAACATATTTGGTGGGTTCACATCCACAAAATGGATAAGAGGATATATGAGGCAAGAACGCAAATAAAGAAAAGAAGGGGTCCAAGACAGACATGGAACAAAATGGTGGTAAAATATCACAAGAGAGACAAATCCTGGGAAGAAGCAAAAACATTAACAAAAGATAGAAAAGCATGGAAGAATTTCATATATACAGAATGAAATAATGTAAACCCGACACCTATAGGTACAAGGGTATAAGATAATAAATAAGATTTTCAATTTCCACTTTAGTCAATTATCCAGCTTGGGTCTTGGGGAATAACCTTATTCTACTTGTTTTTCACATGAAACTCGATGGTGAAAACGGCTTCCATTTGAAATAATGAAGTCTACATATGTCATGGGCTACCGGACTATATGTTATTATGTACCAAACATCACCTTACAATACATTTTCCCAAAACTGAAGCTAGTAGATTTTACAACAAGCAACGAGTTTTGTTGTGAGATGAATATTGTTGGTTATTAATTTAAAGAGATAATAAACATTCACAGAATGGTTATAATAAATCTAGACCACCACCGAATAACCCAAAAAAACTAATATCTACCACACACGTACAGGATGGATTTCTAGGCTTTAATTAGATTCCACTTGTAACTGCTCTTGCTGCTCTGATTGTTAAGGATGGCATCCTGAATAAAAACGAATGAAATGAAAATTTTGTTTGTCGTTTTCTAAATTAAATAATAAGGATCCTGATTTAGAATAATGGATGTGATCCTTTGAAAAATATCTATATATATTAATCAATAAATGTTATATGCTCGAATTAATTTAATTTTTTAAACCTGTTGGCTAATTTTCTTTTTATCCCCCAATTTTATGTTTGCTTATCAAAAGGAGAACTTTTTTGAATTAATATATTTAATACCATATACTCTTTAAACATACAATTTCAGTAAGGCTTAATATCTATTCTTTATTTTTAGAATATGATTTTTTTAGACTCTTGTTTGCTTCTTCAATGACCGTAGCAGCTATAGCGTACATTTTACCATTTATTTCTTGTTCTAAAAAATGAAGGGTAAATTAATACAATCAACTTAGAAGCGTTAGGTGTACCACAAGATTCTGAAAAATTAATTTAAGAACAAAAAGGTTTTTCTACGCAAGCAGAAAAAAATACGAATAATGCTAAAATAAAGTAGAAGTATACCTAAGCCAGACTAAGGCTACAATAAAAGTTTTGACAGCCTGAATGATCACCTCACAAAGCACAAACTAGTGGAACCAGAAGGATGTAGATGCTCAACAAAATTCCAGACCAAGACACCTAGGAGGCTGCTGGATAGAAGAATACTTGCCTAAACTGGAACCTGTGGATATAGGACTAAAGGAATTACTAGTCTATGAGACATTCTTCAGAAACTTAGTAGAAGAAGGAGGCACAATAGATCTTTTAGGACTTGGTGAATGTTATCCCCAGTATATAAAACATTCCGGCCGGGGGTAGATAGATTTAAGGGGGTGGGTATTGGTATTTTCCAATATGACCGTTTCACATGTATTTTCCTCTGAGTGTTAATTACATTCTCCAGCCCGGCTGTTTTTATGTAGCCGATTATAATGTAGTTCCTGTAGTAGCGCCAGTGGCTATTCTTTGCCTATTACAAGAAATCTCACATTCGCCAGGATGTGGCACTGGTATAGGATGTATTCTTTAGGTGAGAAAATCTGCACATGACTGGTCTGTCAACCCCATTAGTGCGTGCCTATTAAGCTTACAGTGCCTCATTAATAGACATAGTATGGCTTTGACAGTTTTTGCTATTTTTGCTCACTAAGACTGCCGTTAACGTTGGCCAATGACTTATAAGGAGCTGGCTCTGTCATGGAGAATTTCCCACCGTTTCAGAGGTTTCTGTGCCACCAACTTCTTGTGGTTATCTTTATTGTCAATTATGGGAAGAAGTAGGATCAATAAAAGACATTGATGAGCCTTGTCTGGCCATTGAATTCGTCTGTCGTGCTCTGGTACCCGGGCTACCGTGACCTTGAAACGGTCTCCGAGTGTATGTAGGGACAGTATGAAATCCCAACTTAGCTTAGAATTAATCTCCAGGTAATCGAGTGTCTTCAGTGCAGTGCAGATTGCAACTGAACAGCTTTATAGTAAGGATGAAAGTCTAGAAAGAAAATTTCAACTCGACATTGGAAAAACATGTAGTAATGTCCACTAAAAACTGCATTTTACAAAAATGAAGTGAATAAAAAAAACTTCCAAACAATCGTTGAGAACGAAGAGAAATCCATGATGTTTCAAGCTATATTTGACAATAACAAGCAGTATACGTAAAACTATTAAACTATTAAGATGTACTAAGCAAAAAATTTATATTTTGTTCGTTTTAGACTGCTCAGTTAAAGTAATCTACATGTTTTATATAAACAGGAAAATAAGCAAGCGATTAAAACAACAAAATAAGCAAAAATATACAATACAGTGTCAGAAAAAATTATTTTTCCAGAAAAACAAACTTACCGTGCACTGCATCGTCTACTTTCTTTTTATCTTGAACTATATAAAATGCTGTGACTATGAAAAATAGCCCGCCTAGAATTTCAACGAAACACGTTGAAAATAGGGCGTACTGTAAGGATGTGAATTCAATTTCATCGTCCTTTGTGGTTGCATTTGAACTGGATCGGGATTGGAGGTACGTTTTGAATAATTCAGATAGCTGAAAATAAAAGTTCTATTAAATTCTGTCAATTACTATGGATTTGGTGGTATTTTGGCAACATTTATTTCAAAATTCACATAAGCTTCGGCCTGTTGGTATATATTGGATGTGAAGTGCTGGAATACGGTAAATACCGGAATATAACCAGATCATCTCATTCTCTGCTCTTATGTTTAATTCACTTCTCTAGCAACTAACACACGGCTGGATTATTTTTAAAGGAAAAGAGAATGGAGATTTTCTATCATTAGAAATTGACATGGTAATGAAAAAAACGCTAAAATTAAAAATATAGATACTTATATGTAAAACATAAGTTTTATGTGATAAATATAGTTCAACTTACCACTCCTATTAAATATGGACTACCAGCGTCGCCAAAGGCATGGGAAAATAGAAGTTGGAAACCTTCTGCTGTAGATCTTCTCGTTGGCAGCACAACATACTAAAAAAATTATATTAATTGGACATTTTCAGTAATAAACTGCTGACATATTTGCTATGTTACTTTAAACAGTACCAATTTTAAATTCAACCACTTAACCAAATTTATATAGATCAATATTGTATCAGTGCATATTACCCCCCATTCGATATATAGAATTACTGCTTTCCTTTCGGGAGCTCGATACCACTCGGTATTAAAACTTGAGTAGCTCACTGCAGTACCAGAATGGAACGTGAACAAGACATAGGAAATGCGTCGTCATTATTTTGACATTTCACGTCCATTCCATTGCTCACAACGTAAAATAACTCGATGCGCCACCTCGCTAGGTACTGCTAAGAGAAATGGGGAAGGCAAATCGGTGCAGCTGAGGAACTTCCAGCGTAATGTGAACTAGAGTCGCTCAGAGCTACTCTAGGACCCTAAAGACTTCTGTCACAATTGCTTCCCAAACGAAAATACCGTCTAGGTGACGAAGATTAGAGAAAGTTGCTAATTTTTAATAAAGAAAAGTTAAATTGATTGTTTACTTTGAAAATAACAATGATGAAAGTGCAGTTGTTGTCCAATATAGAAATGCGAATAAAATATATGGTTCTTACCAGAGCTACATCGGTAACTATCGCCCAATTAATGTTCATACCAATCTCTGCTACAAATAGTAAGATAAAACACAAAGTAGGGTAATATGGAATTTCAAACATGATAACAACCATAAGTGGAGCTGATACTAGTAAACCAATAGCGCATACGATTGGATCTATGGCTGGGATTCTAGTTTTCAGGATTTGGGATAAATAAAGGCCTAATATCACGCCAACAAGACCTGATACTGCCGTGATTACTCCGAAGATCGACACACCTTTACTGAAACAATATTAAAGCAGGTTTTAGAACATATACGGTTAAAATGACTGTACGAACGATCTAAAAAGTATTGGCAATTGATGAAAATCTTTCACACAAATTGTATGGTCAAGATTGAGTTATAATAATTCATCTAGTCTGTATGTCCAATGATCGAAGGTTAATATGTAGCACAAATAGATTTCTGCAAAGATGTATCCAAATACTTAGCAATAACTATAGTTATGGTACATATAGATATGTTAACAAGCGTGCGAGTCACTCCTGTGTCGAGCCAGAGTAGTGCTTTTTGATGAACAAGCATGCCGTGAACCTACTGCGAATTTGCCTGATTCCCATGGACGATGAGTTTCTCACTAACTATAGACCTGTCTTGTGTGACGATGAAGGACAAACGACAGTTGGCGCCTCAAAATACCGACAAGAAACGATCGCCACAAGCTTTCTTCGCGCTGCATATAGTAGACTCGCGAGTCCGTTTGTCGTTGACGAACCTTTTGCCAAATTTTCCCCAAATTTTCACCTTTATATATACTATAAAAATACTATTAAACTCATTATGTTTTAGATTTACATCTACAACCAGCACATATCGTAACCTCCGTTCTTACCAAGAGTATGTCGGCGATTATAGACCAGGTGAGATTGAAGAAAAACTCGGCGAAGAAGACGAGTGTGAAACACAAAGTTATGTTGTACTTGGCGGTAAGGCAGACCAGGAACACCAAAGGAGCGGATGCCAGTAAACCAAATGCACATATATTGGCGTCGATCCTTCTATACCGACTGCGCATTTTTTGTGCAACGTAGCTGCCGAAAGGTACACCCAATAGACCTGCTAACATTGAGATGACACCAAATTTGAATGGAACGCTAGAAAAGTAAACGATAGAAATTAGTTAGTAAAATATCAAGTTAGTATATGTATTAGAATAGTTATAGTAGGCATCATTGAAAGCATGATGTCACTTTGTACTGCAAGCAATGGGGTTTAAAAAATGTGAAAATTTTAGAATTCATCCTGAAGAAGTCGAAGAGGACTTCCACACATTTAAATTAAACTTATTCAGACGACCAAATTTCTCCACACTGTATTATTGTAGAAACTTTGCGAAATACAGGCCTTAGTTTAATTTAGCAGGTGGTATTTATAAAATATTTTCATAGTAGACTTTTAGCGAGTTTTTATATAAGTGTTGGTTAATCGATTTTTTAAGCGGTTCCTTTTTTGGGAAAACAATTCATAAAATTTCAGACTCTTAAAAACCAGAATGATTTTTTTAAATGGTTAATTTTTTGCTGAGTTTTAAGGGTATGATTTTTTATGAAAAAATAAATAAATAAAAACAATACAATTCTTGAAGTTTTTTAAGGCAATATTTTGATGAAACTACTTACTTTTGAGAATCTACGTCAACGTCAGACTGAAGTTTCAAGCCTTTCTCAATAAACAATGGACCCCACCACGATAAAGCACCTGCTACAAAGGCTACACAAGTGAATCCAGCTGTTGAGTACATGAAACTTCGACTGAAAACACAAAAAAATATGACATCGTTCAAAAAAGAAAATAGGCAGTCATGAGGTCGGTCGACAGAAGGGAAAACACAAATAAATGAACCCCTTTTAAAAAATTTATCATACGACCATCATAGATGTAAATTTTTACAAATATTTTAACCTCATTTGAAAATGTCAACGTACGCCCATAGTATAGTTTTACAAATAAATTAACTTCTATAAAAATGTTTTCATACGCCCATGAACTGAACTGCAAAAATATTAAACTCCTTTTAAAAATTGTTGAGTCTTTTCCCTAGGTCCTTCTTGGAGTGATACTCCCTTGGATACTCTAGTTTCCTCCTCTTCCATGCACAACCGACAGATAGGTTCCTCCCTATATATGCCAATTGTATGCATGTGCTTCCTTAGGGTACAGTGACCGGTGAGTAATCCCGTCACTTTCCTTATCTGGCCCCTGCTGAGGTTTAATATTTGGTTAGTCAGCGACTCCGAGGGTTCTTTGACAAGGAGTTTGCTGTGTTCCTGTTTTGGCACGTGTCTCCAGTAGATCAGCAGATTTTGATATTCCAAAAACTGGTTCAGGACCAGTGAATGCAGTTTCAGACCCTAGCTTTGCTTGGGTGTCTGCTTTTTAATTGCCTACAATACCCTTGTGCCCCGGGACCCACTTAAGAGTTACTCTATCATGGTTTGCCAGGGTTAAAAGTTTTTGTCGGCTGTCTCAGACCAGTCTAGATCTTATCCGGGGCCATGCTAAAGATTTCAGTGCTGCCTGACTATCTATACCCTCTATACCCCCTTTCGATATTCATTTGCAAACACGTGTCGATAGCGTAGATTTATGCCTGGAATACAGATGCAAACTTCCCCAACGATGCGTGGACATTGCACCTGGGTTGGCACCATGGACTCCAGATCCTGTTCATATGTCAGTTTCAGATCCCTCTGTGTACCACACCAAAGTTCCTTCCTGACTGCATGCTTCCAACCCAACCCATCATGTTTACGGTTACCCACACAGGAGAGGCAGTTAAGGCGCAGTACTTCACATTAGCATGTCGATGACGCGAACCTTTTGCTCCCTACTCCTCTTCAAGAGGAAAGGAACATGTGTTTATTGAAGAAAGTCGTAGAAAAGAAATAGTATACAACTCGTAAAACATGTATACTCTATTATATAAAGAGAAAAAAGTTACTTACTTGCGAACGATATCCTTGAGATCTTCTATCCAAGGAGTAGGTTCCATATGAGTGCTACATTCGCTTTGACCTCTTTCAGGATCGCTCAATATGAATAAAATAAGTAATACAGCTGCTACTCCTAAGGCTGGCGTTACGCGTAGAGCCCACTGCCATTGGCCAAGTAGATCGGCTGTTTTGGCGCCTATAATGTATCCCATACCGCTAAAATAAACATACGTATTCATTAACAAGACTCAAGACTGGGCACTACCTTAAGGATCAGTTAGTTTTTGACACATTTTACGTCAAAAACGAATGCACAAAGCCGTGCTCGGTTTGGAAGTATACAGTATACAGTATTCTTGAATTTTTATAAAAACTTTCCTAGAAAGTGGACGCGTGTCACCTTAAGGATGCGATTGGCATAGTCTTAAAAATGTGATGAACTCTGTCATATGATTTTTTTTTTCGTATCTCTCAAGATAACTGGTGTATCAAACTCCAGAGTATAAGTAGATCATCCTGAATATAAATAAACATGTATTTGAACAGTTGGTTCTAATGTA
The DNA here is from genome assembly GCA_947563755.1 of Lochmaea crataegi. Classification (NCBI taxonomy): domain Eukaryota; kingdom Metazoa; phylum Arthropoda; class Insecta; order Coleoptera; family Chrysomelidae; genus Lochmaea; species Lochmaea crataegi. The sequence goes on along the minus strand of OX387423.1, from coordinate 27,256,898 downwards.
ATTGTATTCCAGTAAAAAGTATCTCCTACAACACCTGTATCCTCCTCCCAACCAATTTCTTCTTTGTTTTGATTATCTTCCACCATTCCTCTATCTTTCTCCACTCTATTCAATCACCTCGTGATTCCTTATTATGTCTTCCAATTAATATTCCAGCACCCATTCTCCTCTTAAAGCAGCCGCCTCTTCATTTATACTATATTTTCATTATATTGCCCTATCAACCACACGTTATTTCATTTTCAAATGTGGTTTCTTTATCTCTCCTTATATCTCATCCAAAACTTCCGTTCTTCCGTACTTCGTACTGGAGTTTACTACACTTATGAATCATAATATTTACATTCGTCTAACAATAAGAAACTTTTTGTTGTTGTTTTTTTTATTTTTTTTGCTTATTGTCTATTGTTACTGACAGTTTCTAATGTCAAAGCACTACTTATTTTTATCAGTAGATAAAATGGTATGATAGTTTATTTGTTATTACCGAAAAAAATAAATAAACAAAACTGCAAGCTTTGATTTTATTTGTATATAAGCAAAATTCCAAAAAAAAATGTTGTTTGAGAGGAATCGACAATAGGGTGTTCAACTAAAAATAGATTCTTGTTTATGTATACAGATAGTTAATTCTAAAGAAACAAATTACTGTTGCGAGGTCACCAACTCAAAGCCGGTCCTTCCCCTCGACAGTAAATTTTGGTGGCTGCGCTCCTTTCGAGAACAATCGCTTTGTTTGTGCATAGGACGTGCGCGGAAGGTACTGGAATTTTGTAGAGTTGAGAAGGACTATATATACGCGGGTTTTTGAGTGCTTATTAATTATTGAAACAGTTTGTTCGAAAGAATTAGTGAAACGGACAGTACATAGTTAGTTCACAGACAGTTTACAGAAGTTCTCAGTAATCTATCAGTGAACGAAATAGTGAAGATAAATAGTGTAATATTCAAGTGGTGAAAATAAATTGGAACTAATAGAACGAGTGTAAATAAATTAGTAGACATTAAGTAAAGTGTGTATATAAAATAAGTTTAATACAGTATGTGTTTCTTTAAATAAATAGATAGTAATTAGCCATAGTGTGTATAATTTTATCCCACAAGTAAAAATTATTTAAGTAAATAACAAAAACATTACATTACATCGCGCCATATTTAATCAAATTTAATAGTGTAGTTTTGTTTTTATCCCCAATTCAAAAATCGTATTTTCAAAATTTTTCAAAATCCGTCTTTTAGATTATTACGTCACTAGTATAAATTGAAGTTAGACATAAATTTTGACATGGAACATAATTATCATAAGATAGAGTAGTCACCAAAATTGAAGGAGAAAAGAAGAAGTTTAGGATAGATTGACAGTGAGTTGTTTGCATTTCGTTTTGGTTTATGGAAAAGGACAATAGGTTTAATAAATATGAATATATTATATTTGAAATTATTTTCCTTATTTGTATATCTATTTTATTTATATTAAAATAATATTGACATCAAGAATAATTTGTTTTTACAAAATGCATTTCTAGCAGTATCAAACCTACTTTTACTACTTTCATATCTGTTTTCGGCTCAGTAATGAATTTTTTATTTGATGTTCTTCATTATTATTACAATATGGTACAAAACATGATCCAACTAAATACTGGTTTCATAATAATTTATAAAATTCAGACACAATAACACAGTACACAAATAATAACGGAAAATAATCTTTCAACCCACATAATACCTACAGATTTTATTTTTGGATAACCCATTTACCACTTATTCATATTACCTAAAAAATATGGAGTACAAATTTTAAGTTGAACACCCTATTTATACATCTGCCTCTGCCATATTATGATTCAAATATTTTAAAAAAAGTTACACATGCTTTGCTGTAGTAATAAATAAAAAAATACATATAATGATTCTTACGAAAGATCAAACATTAAGATAAACGGTATATGCATACATAGTTCATGTTTATTTGGGTGTGTAGATCCTCTTTGCAGGAGGTAATAATATTTCTTTCAGTGAATTACCGAGTGGAAATGTATTTCGTTTTCTATTTGAATAGTTAAATATAATATTTCCTTTGCTTTATCCTAGTAGAAAATATCATTTAAATTATATATCTGACGATACACAGGTTGGAATTTGAAAATGGGAAAACCGTCTATATGAGGGGATTACTAAAAAAACTTGGGAAAAAATAAATTCCAACTGTAACATTTCTAATCTCGTTTCTAAATGGCATTTGAGAATTCATGTATTTTTTCAATGTTGATGTTTTCCTTAAACTGTTAAATACCTATTTGGTCACTTCGATTCCATAGGCGTAGATGATATAAATTTTTTTAAGTATAAAAATTGCTTAAAAATTTCAAACAGTATTACTCTCAAGATTCATCACAATAAAATGCCGAAAGTGTGAATATGAAAAATTAATTCTAAGCGCATTAAAACAGTCACTAAGTTTATTTAAATTGGTAATTAACAAAATGTATAGTGCTTTGGTGCTTGTACTTCAATAAATTCAATTTTATTTTATATATAACTTAATTTGACAATTTTTTATTGTTAAACAAAACTAATAATCTCAAGTTCACCACGTAGAAATGACTAAATATTGTGGTTGTTATTAGATACATTATTTTTATGGGTATTTTTAATTGTCTAAACTTCATTTTCAAAACAAATCTTTAAATACATTTCTGGCTTTAGAACATAAATTTCTTTTGACAGTATGTAATCGTAAAATTTACTGCTGGAAGTTAAATTTTGGAACTTCAAAGAATCACATTATTTAAATTGTTGGTCAAAATACAAGAAAAACAGTGGCATATCCATAACAAATAAGTTCCCAAAAAATGGTGTACTCGTCTTTCACAACGAATATTTGTATCCTCAATATTTTTAATTTTTAATTAGAGACCGCCCAGGAACTTTAAAAACCGTATCAGGACTGAAGCGACATTTGAGAATTTCATTAAATAAAAACAGAGTGAGCCAATGATAATTTTTGGATAAATTTAACAAGTAAAATAATCAGATATGGATATGTATTTTTTTCACTACTAGCCTCTAAACCTAGCTTTATTGACTTTTGTTGAGGTAGTAAAGTTGTTCATTATTAACCAAGGTATAAAAATACAGAGCCTACTTGATTATAACTAAATCTCAATCCATTTAATAGAATGTGAGGTTAACTTGTGCACAGCTGTCATGTCATGTGAAACGGGAGTCGACAAACTAATATTTAAAAAAATAAAATGCCAGTAGTGAAGTAGTGAAAAAAATGCTATATGCGCCAAGGTAGAAAAGTGAGGTATTAATGTCTCGGATCCATTAAAGACCGAGAAGCGAAGCTTTGAGAAGAGATGATCCACCGAGAAGCGAAGCTTCGAGGTCTTTAATGGATCCGAGACATTGTTACCTCACTTTTCTACCTTGGCGCATAATTACTATTTATATTTTTCAAGGTATATTGATTAAATATATTATAATTTTCTTACCTTCCTACGGGAATGGCAAAATAGAATATTGCCAACATCTTGGACCGGATGTCTCCCACGAAATAATCACTAATGATTGTCGGAGCAATGGTTGAATAACTTGCTTCTCCTATTCCTACTAACGCTCGGAAACAAATAAACCAATTGAAATTCTGTAAAAAAATTGCTTAATTAGAGACTAGGTTCAAAAGTTATCTCTGTTCTATTCAATGTTTTTAGAAATCCAGAAATTCCCTATATTTTTAAACTAAAATACAAAATTAACTTACCGTCATAAATGATCCACATAAGGTGGTGACGCTCCACATAAATACTCCAAACGCCATGATGTATCTTCGGTTGTATCTGTCTCCAAGATATCCGAATAAGGGAGCAAATAACATATAACTAAGTATAAAAGCGGTCTGGAGTAATCCGCCTGAATCGTTCTTGATTCCATAATATAATTTCACTTTGTCCAAAACTCCTGTAACAAACAAAATATTTCATTAATTTTTAATTGAGGTTGTTATAAATCTTAGAATTATATTTTTCGGTTCTTTCAAACTGTTAAAAGTGAAAAATATATCCTGATGTGCTCGGTCAGGATATTAGATCAATTTAAATCCGAATTGGGAGTCAGTGAAAAATTAATTTGAAGAAACATTCCGATACATACACAGATCAAGATAATAAAAATATGATTTGAAGGAAATAAGATTCTAGGTTCCCATAATAAATCAAATTAAATTTAAAATATGTGGGGGACTAACAATTAGCGATAAAACCTACGCCCACATCTATTGTTTGAAAAGTATTTCAAAAGAAATTTTGAAAGTTTTTTAAGAAGAAACAACTACTGCTTAGACTAAATGCTCGGAAGAAGTTCAAAAATTGTAATGTAGGGTAATTCCGGGAGAGATGGCCCAATGTAATATTTCCGAAAATTTTAAATCCACGTTAGCGTTACTTTAGCCACATGTTTCATATGTGCAGTGTATTCGTGCTCCATTTTTGGTTGATTTTTGTGCAATTTTAGGTAAGTTATGTTAAAAAATATTATTTTACAGGCATGAAAAAAAATAAGGTCTATAATAAAGAAGCTTTTTTGCCCTACCATTCTATTTTTTGTTTGTTATTGTTGCTTATCATTATTTTATGGTTCTTTGAGGTTATGTTAATGCACCGGCAGTTTTATATTTGCATCAAATTTTAAAGAAATTGAATGGGCCATCTCTCCCAGACTTTTGGAATAGACGGCCCAACGTCTGTTCGGGTTATTTGGCCCACGGGCCATCTATCCCGGATTAAACAATACTGTTAATTTTTTATTGTATATTTTTAATTTTAGAGTCATGCCAACAGAATATACCCTAAAAGGAAATTTATTACATTTGTTTTTAAAACGAAATCCTGACTTGAGTGTTAGAAAAGCTGAGGGTGTATCACTAGCTTGTTGCAAAGGAATGAAGAAAACAGAAGTCTCGTCATACTTTAATTTATTGGAAACAACATTAATGGAAGCTGGTATAATAAACAAGCCGGGTCACATATTTAATATGGATGAGACGGTTCTGCAATTGAACAATAAGCCGGGCTATGTTATTGCAGAGCTCAAAAAAAATGTTGCTGCAATTACGTCATATGAAAAGGGAGAAACAATACAATTTCGTGTTGTAATGCAGAAGGTTTTTACATAACCGCCTGCTTGTATACTCAAGAGAAAAAATAAAAAAGTGCAGTTTGAAGACGGTATGCCCCCGGGCTCAATTATATATCTGAATGAAAAATCAGCTAACATTACACTGATCTGAGGTTTACTTGGTTAAAAAATCATTTGATTCCACGTAAACCAAAAGGAAAGGTTCTAGTCTAGGATTGAAGAACTATCGATGGTTTATCGATAACTTTCGATATTTTTGACCATCGAAAAAAATCGATAGTTTTCGGTACTATCGATAGTTGAGAGATGTTTAGGTGAAGAATATAAATATATATATTTTGAAAGCTGATATGGAATAAAAATGCGATCAAACAATGAGACAGAAAGAAAGAGACGAGAGAGATGGGAGAGAGAGAGATAGGAGAGAGAAAGAAAGACAGAAATAGGAAAGAGAGAAAAAGAAAAATGAGAGAGAGAGAGGGATGGTGAGAGGGGGAGACATAGAGAGAGAGAGAGAGAGAGATAGGAGATAAAGATGAGAGAGAGATGGGGGAGAGAGAGAGAGATGGGGGATAGAGAGAAAGATGGGAGAGAGGGAGAGAGATATGAAAGAGAGAGGGAGAGAAATGGAAGAGAGAGAGAGATGGGAGATATAGAAAGAAAGACGAGTGAGAGAGAGGGAGAGAGATATGAAAGAGAGAGGGAGAGAAATGGAAGAGAGAAAGAGATGGGAGAGAAAGATAAGAGAAAGAGATGGGAGAGAAAGATAAGAGAGAGAGATGGGAGAGAAAGATAAGAGAGAGAGATGGGAGAGAAAGATAAGAGAGAGAGATGGGAGAGAAAGATAAGAGAGAGAGATGGGAGAGAAAGATAAGAGAGAGAGATGGGAGAGAAAGATAAGAGAGAGAGAGAGATGGGAGAGAAAGATAAGAGAGAGAGATGCGAGAGAGAGAGAGAGAGAGAGAGAGATAGGAGAGAGAGAGAGAAAGAAAGAGGTAGAAAAGAGAGAGATGGGAGAGAAAGAAAGAAAGAGGTAGAAAAGAGAGGGATGGGAGAGAGAGAAAGAAGGTTGGGAGAGAGAGGGATATGGAAGAGAGAGATATGAGAGAGATGGGACAGAGAGAGAGAAATATGAGAGAGAGATGGGAAAGAGAGAAATCTGGAAAAGAGAGAGAAAGCGAGAAGGATGGAGGAGAGAGAGAAAGCAGGATGGGAGAGAGAGAAAGAAACATGGGAGAGAGAGGGAAGGGAGCAAGAAAAATGAGAGATAGAGAAAGAAAAATGTGAGAGAGATGGGAGATAGAGATAAAGAGAAAGGTAAGAAAAATTTTCAAAAATTTGACCATTTTAGACTGTTTTAACAATTTTTGGAAATTTTTGACATTTGTTGACAATTTTTCAAAAATTTTGACAATTTTTGACCATATTTCCAAATTTTAACAATTATTGACCATTTTTGATAGTTTTTGACAATTATTGATCATTTTTCAAAGTTTTGACAATTTTTGACCATTTTTCAAAATTTTTGCCAATTATTGACCATTCTTTCGAAATTTTTGACAATTATTGACCATTCTTTCAAAATTTTAACAATTATTGACCATTTTTTACAATTATTGACCATTTTTGACAATTTTTCCAAATTTTAATAATTATTGACCATTTTTCACAGTTTTTGACAATCATTGACCATTTTTCAAAATTGTGACAATTTTTGACAATATTTCAAAATTTTTGACCATTTTAACAATTATGGACCATTTTTCAAAATTTCTACAATTATTAACCATTTTTGACAATTATTGACCACTTTTCAAAATTTTTGACAATTATTGACCGTTTTTTCAAAATTTTTGACCATTTTTCCAAATTTTAACAATTATTGAACATTTTTGACAATTATTGACCAATTTTCACAGTTTTTGACAATGATTAACAATTTTTGACAATTATTGACCATTTTTCAAAATTTTGACCATTTTTGACAATTATTGACCATTTTTCAAAATTTTGACAATTAAAAATAAACAACAGAGTGATAGATGTCAGATGTCAACTATACCGATGTAAAACTAATCTAATAATAATCGATAGTAAAAATAGAACTATCGATAAATATCGATAGTCGGGACTATCGATAGTTCTCCATTCCTATTCTACTCCTACTGGATGGCCATACCAGCCATTGTAATTCTGCAGAAATGTTTGAATACGCCGATGATAACGGTTTTATACTCTTTTTTTTACCTGGTCATTCTACGCAGTTCCTTCAACCCTTAGACAGGTATTTCTTCAAAAGTCTTAAAGCATATTCTAATAATGCATTTTTGTGAAAGCAAATCCAACTAGAAAAATTTCTCGCTTACAATTTGGACAACTGTTGTCGGAGGCGTGGTCGAAAGCAGCGACAGTTGATAATGTCGTGTCGGCATTTAAATAAACAGGAATTTGTCCTTTTAATCCTGAGGCTATACCAGACTATATATACCTACTTGAGGTCCGAAGAAGAAGAATTAAATAATACAAGTCAAAATTTATATACCTAGGCCTAGATCTAAACTTATTTTCTTTTTACCTTACTGTTAATGCAACGGAAACTTAGAAATCCTGCTAAAACCCCTCAAACAGAAGACCAGGAAATTGCTTCTACGTCAGCCTCAAGTTTAAACAGTATTGGATTAGAACCTCAATTAGAATTGTCGAATTCTGCCGATCAAGACACTTCCGGGACATTGCTCAACAAATTTTCTCCTGTACCAAGCCCATCATCAGCAGGCATTCAAAAAGTAAGAAAAAGGGCAGAACAAGTAGCTGCACGTAAGAAAGAAGAAGAACAGAAAAAAGGAATAAAGCGAAAGACCTTAATGATTAAAAAAGGAAAAAACAAAGAACGAAAAAAGAAGAATCATCAACGGATGATGATGATGATATATCAGATGAGTTCTGATGATAGTCCAGAGGAAGAGGATTCAACGGAATGCCTTGGTTGTGGTGAAAATTTTACTGTTACAAAAAAAATATGCTTGGGCTAACTAGCCCATAGTATGCGGGAGAGATGGCCCAATCGGCTTATTTTTTCAACATAATTTTATAAGCTATTTGTTTAAGTTTTCTTTAGAATATTGTTTATAACTTAAAGTTATATGCGGTTTAAAAAAAAGGTGAGTTACCCTATTTAACTATAAAAATTCATGTTCAGTGGAGATGAATTTATTGAATTCAATATTATCCATCCTGTATAATCAATATGTACCTATATGTAATGCCGCGAACTTTGCCCTGTGATGAATCATCGTCCTAAAACAAAGCCCACTTAGTCGTTGTCCTTTCCTTTTAGGCCATATTTCTCTATTATATACTGAAGTGGCGAGAGTGAATATATTCAGGCAGGCCCCATAATTCATGATTTTAATCAAGCGTAAGTGTGAATAAGTGTTTTCTCTACCGGTCTTATTATTATACCAGGCATACCGAAAAGTTTATATTACTTTCCGCGAAAAAAGTACATTCTGGTAAGTCTGCCAGGAAAAAATACAGTTAGCTTTTCTTTCAGGAAAAGGAAATATTTTAGTAGTTTTGCCATATTAGCGAAACATCTACAAACTCTTAAAACATTCCTATACATCCAGAAGTGAAATATTTTAAACTGTAGGTAGATGAACTCTTATATCGAGCCATATGCGGGTACTTAAATTATATGAAAAAGACTATCAAAACACCCTGTAAAATTCTATTTTAAATCATAAGAAGGATATTACTTTATTTATAATACAATACGCATGGTACTTGAAAAACAAACACGAGGGCACTTGAAAAGAAAAGAAGACCAGTTTCCATCCTTGGTGAATATGTATTCGTTTTTTATTTGTATTGAAATTTCAATGCGACTCACAATAAACCAAAACGACTGAACGAATCGGCAGATTTATTGTAAATTAACGATTTATTTCGAGACTAACCCCTGTATTAATGTTTTCATTATTATATCCAATTTATTTTTACTTTTCACTGTCACATTTATTTTTCCACACAAAATATTAATTCGAAAATTTAGATGAGAAGTTTCTCTAAAATCAATTGCAAAAGCTTAAGCACTTTTCCCCTTGATCTGCATATACCAGCAAGGGAGAGGAACATATACTTGTTTTTGGACAAATTTGGAACCTGCTACATTAAAAAATTATTTTGGCTTCTACAGAGTGTGCCAAAAAAAATTATGCCTCAGAAAAACATTTTTTTTTCAAATGGAATGGTGGGGGTTTTTTGGCACTTTCTGAATCACCATTGAGGTGTACATTACTGGTTAATTTTTTTATTATTAACCTATACAACGTTGCCAAGTTATTACGAAATTCATCAAAATTTATCATTTTACATTACCTCATTTAAACCGACATACAAAAGACATCTGTTAAGTAATTTAAATACTATTCTGAACATGAACTTACCTAATGACCGGAAAAACATCGATAGAAGTATATTTGATTTAGATCATGCAGGGTAACCAAAATTTAATGCCAAAGTTTCCAATTTTCAAAGTGAATTTTTTCTAAACTTTTTAATGTGATACTCTGTATATTATTGCATATTTGGAAACCCCATTCAATTCCCTTTTTAACAATAATCATACAAGATACCCGACTCTGGCAGATTTCTCAAAAAAAAGAACGATTAAATTCACATTCACAATGAAATAAAACAATTTCTTTCCGAAAACGATCGCCTAAGATTCTGCAGCATATCAGGCGTCACGAATCGGAATGCTTGCCGAATCCTTTCTTGCATGTCATCTCGTGTTGTAGCCAGTTCTTTGTACACTTTTTATTTAATAAATTTCAAAAAAGAAGTCCATACTAGTTAGACCAGGTGATCTTGGTGGCCATTCAATTGGTCCTAACCGACCTATCCATTTATTCGGAAACGTTTAGTCCAAATATTCCCGTTGAAAATTGACTGAAGCACCGTCTAATTTCTACTGAATATGGGAACTTGCTGAATAAACTGGGGAAACTCGTTTTGTAAGAACTCTGTTTTTAGCCTATGTACAAAAATTAGTTTTTTTCTGGAAATCAGTTTCTATTAATTCTTGGTGAAGCTGAAAATGGTAGGGGTGATATTTATGTTTTTTTAAACATTTTGCTATGGATGATCTGGCTATAACTAATTCTTTACTTAGCTCTCTAATACTTATTTTATAGTTCTCTTGGACTGTCAAGCAAATTGCTAATTCATTGTCCTGCTGATTGAGAACCGTTTTCTCCCTCGTCGTTTTTTCATATGCCACGTTACCGGTTCTTTCAAGTCTCTCTTTTAATTTGATGAACTTCCTTAAATCGGGGTGCCGCCTTTCAGGATATTTTTGTGAATTCGTGAAGCTAGAAAGCAATTTCCTAAACTTTCTCCGATTGCATACACCATATCAACCAATTCTTGTATAGTTTGGCAAACATAACTGAAGCTGTGAAAGGAATGCGGTCGAAAACATTCTATATTGCCACGTTTAACTCTGAAAAACCTAAAGTGCTAAGTATGTAGTGATAATTAGAAAATGGACTTTTTATTATTAACAATATGTCAATAGTGATTAAACGTTCTTTAATGTGCTTGTTTCATTGGATTTTGTCTATTAACATTATTTTTTCAATTTCTGAATATTAAAAGATGAACACTTTTCCAAATATGTTATGGGTTTCCTTCAAGCCGGCAACGTCGTGCGAAAATCATAATTACCACGCCCTCCTACTAACTCAATTGGTGAATATTTATCGAATCACCGTTGCTAGGTAACCACCTTCCTCTTGGCAAGCGCGTGCGTGAGTTCTTCCCTCTCACTTCGACAATTGATTGACATTGATTAGGTATCCAGTGGCGTTTATAATGTCAATATTTTCCTTCGTATTTTCAATTTACTTGGTATCTTATTATTTCGTATCCATATTGAATTCAAGTACGATTTTTAACAAATGAGTACCGTGTTTTGAAAAATACCTTACCTTTAAAGAAAAGCATAAATCAGTTTCTATATGTAATTATTATATAATAATTATTATTATTTTTAATAGTTTTATAAAATAGGTACCGTACGCCATTGGTACGTTTATGACAGATATCGGCCATGTTTCCTCGCCCCTTACCGATGCCCCGTTTCTTCAGATAGACTTGCCAAACTATAGTGAGTAGTTAGTCATTTTGAGAATCAACTTTAAACACGTTTACAAATATTTTAAACTGTCAAGATTTCCTGTCATTGTCCACAACCGTAGTGTTTCAATATTTTCCGCCTGTTTTGAGAAATCTGCTAGAGTCGGTTATCATGTATGAGTATCGTTAAAAATGGAATTGAATGGGGTTTCCAAATATGCAATAATATACAGGGTGTAACATTTAAAAAATTTGATAAAATTCACTTTGAAAATTGGAAACTTTGGCATTAAATTTTGGATATGATTGAAATCAACTATACTTCTATCGATGTTTTTTCTGGTCATTACGTAAATTCATGTTCAAAATAGTATTTACATTACTCAACAGATGTCTTTCGTTATGTTGTATGTTGTAAATTTTGACTAATTTCATAATAACTTGGCAACGTTGTATAGGCTAGTCAAAAAAATTAACCAGTAATGAAGACCTCAATAACCTCAAGTGCCAAAATACTCCCACCATTCTATTTAAAAAAAAATGTTTTCCTGTGGCATCCTTTTTTTGAAACACTCTGTAGAAGCCAAAATAATTTAAAAATGTAGCTCAAATGGAGTCATCTTCAGGTCCCAAGTGATTTTTGCATCGCATTTCAAATAACGCCGTACGAGAATAATGCCGCACTAAATGCACACTATACCTATATTTGGGCTCGGCCTCCGCGTTATACAGCGTGTCCCAAGCTATCGTTTACAGGCAATATCTCGCTTAATTTAAAAGATAATCCAATACTATAAAAAACTGTGAGTGTCATCAAAATTCCTTCCTAATCACGTATCAGAAACTTTATTTCACTCAACAGTCCCTTGGCAGCTTTCTATTTTCAAATGGCACCCCCTGTATATTTTCGTTGAAACTTGCTTGTCCCTCTATTTGGAATACAACTATGTAACGAACTTGTTGGTTTTTTATTATTAGCACAAAAAATATTAACATTAACAAAGTCAGGTGTGGCTGCCAAAGAACTGTTAAGTAATAAAGTTTCTTGTACGTCATTAGGTAGGAAATTCAATGCCATTCACAATAGTTTTTACAGTATTGGGTTATCTTTTAAATTAAGTGATATATTGCCTATAAACGATAACTTGGGACACGGTGTATATTCCGAGCAAAACATTCTCGACGCGTCATGACGAAGGTTGAAACTTCTAGAAAGTTCCAGAACGTTCGAGAACAGTATTCGCCAATTTAGGCGGGTGTGCGTGGGTAGTGAAAGGGTACGCCTTGTGTGACATATTTTGGTGGATTTAGGAACGATCAGCGGGAGTGGTCGATATGGGTTTAGTATACAGGAGGTATGGGAATTGTTTAGAGATGGAAAAAGTAGGCTCACATAACCATACTTTTATATTGAATTGAGATATATCTGAGCGACTATTAGGTGTAAATCTTAAACCAAGAGACCTGGGGCCGTATTTAAAATGAACACTTGTGTCATACCTTGTGGATGTTTTATTGATAAGAACATCTAAAAATGGTAGGAAATGTTTATTTTTAATTTCAAATTTTGTTTTGTACTTTAGTTGTTTGCCAAAAAATCATTCAAAGATACTATATTAATATACCACAAAAAACATACAGAAAACCTTAGTCACCGTTATTGTTCAATATATTATTATATTGTCATTAAATAATAAGCTCGGAGAAATATACTCTTATATTGTCTAGACAACAATTAAAAAATAAAATGAACATTTTCTGTTATTAAATTTAAAAAACTGGATGGCTTGAACTACAATTGTGCAATGAAGTTGTTTTTTGTTTGATCAATTTAGGTGCCAATAATTGATATCTTGATGCATTTCATACTCTACGTCACGATCAATTTAAATTAATGGCAAAGTTATCAGAGAATGATATGTAAGAATTCTATTAAATTAATTAACTGTGCATTTAAGAGAACTTTGGACAGGAAAATTACTTATACTATTATAAAATAAATTCGAAAGTCCGTTCGGTTGAAACATTTTCAATTAAAACGAATATAGATATCGAAGAATAAATATATTATTCGAATGCTTTACAAAAAAGTTTTGAAAAATATTATTCAAAAACAGTGACCGTTCAACTAAGAAGAAACAACTACTTCCCGGGCTATATGCCCCGACAGACATTGAATTATACTTCCAAGTGAAAAGGGGTCAGTATGATCTACAAGATTTAACCAACCATTCTGGTTTGCAATTAGAAGGGACAACATAACTTGTATTTGCGCCTCATCAGTACAAGGTATATGATCTCCGAATATTTTCAACGATAAAAATTTTGATATTGTATGGGAAAAAACGACTATATATTTTAGTAATGGTTGAAATAAATTCACCTTCCTCACCTCAACGAGTAGTATTTACTTTAATCTTCTTCAAGTTTTTTTCAATTATTATCGGAAAAGAGTAGAGTATTTGAGATGGATAACCGCCAAAATATATAACATAGAAGTTATTTATGTTCCAAGGTTTGTAAGTGAAGTTTTTCGGCCAAGGATGCAGTTTGCTCGAATGACCGTAGCATTTTTATTATCACCTGTACATTCAATTTATAACTTTGTAAGATTTGACATGTGGATCTATTATTTAACTGATATTGAGTATTTTTTTGGACTTAATGTATCTATGAAAAATGCTACGAAACAAATACGCGGGGTGTCTTTTACATTTTGCATATAGAGCTAAAAATCAGTAGGTAATTTTCAAACACCATTGTTTTTTTTTTCTGGAGACTGGATATCCTAAATATCAGCCACACATCTGTGTTTAAAAGAGCAGCAATAGTGGATTTGATTAATATTTTAATTAGCAAAAATATGCTATAAATCATAAGAATATATTGCATGAAAACGGCTGGCATAGAAAAAAATATTTTTTTTGTCACAAACAACCACTATATTTAATTTAACATGCCGACAAATTCAAATTATTTGGAGCTTTTGTAAACGCATTACTATTGGTTGTGACGTCGAAGAGTATGGTTTCGGTACTGCGCGTGCGTCCATGCGACAACTAACGAAGGTATACAATTAAAACAGCCAATATTCCCTTGCTTACTCGAGTGTTTCTTCGTATCTTCGGTTAACTCTGATTTATTAGACGTTGTGAAATTTTGCTTGTGTCCATAATATTCTCCACATGACGGAAGATACAAAATGTCACAAATTTTAAGAAGAACGCAAATGATACGAATAGGCCAAGCAATAGGTAAATATTTTTGACAAAACGCATTGTGCCATTATATTGATACGGAGTAACCAACTCAAAGCCTATAAATTTTGGCGAATGCGAAGCGTCTGTTCTCAAACTGATGTCCTCTATAGTCTTCTGGTATGGCAGTGTTTACGCATACGAGGAGCGTGGTATATTCAAGAACCTTCGAGAATTGAGAAAGACTATATATACGCGAGTAAGTACAGAGTTAGTTCACTGAAAGTTTTTAGTAATCAGACAGTTAATGAATTAGTGAATTATTTAAGATAAATAGTGTAATATTCAAGTGGTAAAAATAAATTAGTACTATTATACCGGGTGTAAATACATTAGTAGACAATAAGTAAAGTGTGTATATAAATTAAGTTTATTACAGTGTGTAAGTGTTTCTATAAATAAATTAATAGTAATCAGCCATAGTAGTGTGTATAATTTTATCCCACCCGTAAAAACTATCCAAATAAATAAGAAAAACATTACAATATAAAAGGCATTACGTAGTATAATTTTGATATATTTTGGACACGCTAATGTTTTTCAGTAATTTGTTATAAACATTGAAAACGAAATAAACTTACTTTTTTTAGTTTTTTTCATATAACGTAAAAAGTACTTGAGCTATCTCTATGGTTGTTTTTTCCCAAAATGATCTGAGAAGCTGCGGGTAAAAGCTAGTGATTGTACAGAATTTAGATCATACTTAACAGTATAGATGTGTCACACAGTACATGTACAGAAATCTATTCCCTACTTGAAAAAAAATGCTGTTGGATAGAAGTAGAAAATAGGGGAAAATAGAAAATAGGAGATGTGGTAAACCATACTGTAGGTATACATACTAGACTGTCTCGAAGTAAGCTAGAGTAGTGATTCCGAGGCGGGGGTAACGGCGAGTTTCAGGTGGGTTTGGTTGGTAGGCATCTCCTTGGAGATGAGTCCAACACTATTTGGGTCCCATGTTAGGACCCATTCGAACACGAGTTTCCCATCTTGACCCGAGAAAAAAAAGATACACACTAGACTGTTTCAAGAAAATCGATTACTTTTTTTTTCCTTAAATATACTGAAAATATTGTTGGACATGGCGAAAATAAAATTCTGTAATAGTTTCTTAATATTTATAATTTAAGCATATTTCCATTTAAATAACATGGAAACAAAATTGTCTTGTGCTTTGGAATTTTATAGCTCACATAGGGAGCAATACTTCGGAATGATTAAGATATATTCTTGTAGGAAACTTGACGCACGATAAAAAAGGTCTCTTATATTTTTTTTATATTTTTACTTCTGATACCCACTGTAAACTACAACTGCAATGATACTTTATTCGTGAAATTTCATTTACAAACATAGTGTCATCAACAAAAAGATCTCTGACCCCAAAAGCATAGTAGTACACGTGCCACCATAATTTAATATTTTCATTTTAAAAGGGACCCCTCTTCTGCGTTGCTTTGATGGTCTTCTCGCCGCAGGCAATCAAACTTTATTAGAAGATGTAACTAGCGGTCATGTCACGGGATTTTTTCCTTCATTTGAAAGAGCTTTTTAAAATACGAGATAAAAGAAATTAAATTTGAAGTTTATGAGTTTTCTCAAGTAGTATTTTATATAAAAGAAGTTCAAAATTCCGGATTACATTTTAAGGGAAAAAAATGTACAGTTTTCCTTATTAAATATAGTCCGTCTAGAAAAAATAATGCATCAAATAATCAACAAGATAAGCCTGCCCTGTAATATATTTTAAATCTTCCGCTAGCTGTCCATCTGTCCGAAAACGAATGGACTTGTACTTAACAAGTTTACAACCTGAAATTCTCAACAACATTGAAATTTCGACCATTGTCTACCTTCATTCGTATTTATTACCATACGAGTATACCTATATGGGAGGTTCTAGAATGTACTGAATCCCATTAAGGTGCTTAATGGCCCTGTCAACCCCAGTACCATGTAGCAGACAAGTCACCTTTTGAAAAACTCTCTACATTATTATGACGGTTTGTATAGGTAATAGTAATCTCTAGAATTCGAGTGACAGAAAAATGTTAATAGGATAATTGAGTTGTTGAATATTATGAAAGGAATTAATGAGTTGTAGCTATTGAAGTGAATCGTTTTATGATTGGGCTGTAAGGGTTTTATTAGTATGTGAAAATGGAGTTGATAAACTAAAAAATACAAGTGAAGAGAGAGAGATTAACCATACATTTTATACGAGGGTTGTATTTTATATATAAAGCTAGAAAAAAACAATAGATAACTTTTAAACACTATTGTTTTTCAAAGTATTCTCCACGAAGAAAAATGTATTTTTGCATGCTTTGGAACCAATTCTGAAAGCAGTTATTCCACTCGCTTTTTGATACATTCAAAAAAGGGTTTTTGAAGGCATTGACTGCATCTCCTGGGGTCTGGAAGCTTTGACCATGCAGTTTGTAACCTTGTCGGTTGTTCGTGACTTGGGCGCTAGAGTGGCCACTCGAGACTGATGCCGGCATGAGACTCTTCTCAAGGGTGGTTCTACTCCATGTTAGTGCTGCAATAGGTATGTCAGAGGTTGTCAGACTATAAGAAATTTTAGGGCGCCACTATCTTTTAGACGTCGACGAAAGGACAAAAATGAATTTAAACAAAAAGAAAACTAAGGTGAAAAAGGTAGAAACACCTTGTAGAAATTAAAATATTAATTAAAAACTTATCCCGGACACGATCCTCTACAGCTCTTACAGCCGGGTGTACAAGAAATTAAATTCGAAAAAAATTAGAACATTAATTTTATTCTAGCAGGAAAGAACAAAAAAATGAGGCCTGTACTTTTTATGGTACTTATCTTAAGTATCTTCCCCGGGAAGGATGTGCAGAGAAGTGGACCTGGAGGTATCTCAGTGGTTTTCAGAGAGGTTCTAGAGGTATCTCGAAGGTGTCTTTGAACTAGCGATATCTTTGAGGTATCCTAGCAGTTAACGGTATCTTAGTTGTAAACGGTATACTAGTTCTCAACGGTATACTTAGTTCTCAACGGTATACTTAGTTCTCAACGGTATACATAGTTCTCAACGGTATACTTAGTTCTCAACGGTATACTTAGTTCTCAACGGTATACTTAGTTATAAACGGTATACTAGTTGTTGTGCTTACCACAGCAATTTAGATAGGAAAGATATAAAGACGATAAAAATGGAGGTCTTTCCTCGAAGAGAGTCGATAGCGAAAAGGGGGTATCGTTAGTGACGTTGTAAAAATGGAAGCGGTCGTTGGCAGATGTCAATTGTCTTATGGTCAGGGTTGAAGATTGGGATGGCTAATGAGACGCCGAGCGGGAATTAGAGAAATATTTGCGATATAAATTTAAAAGTCGAAACAGGTCGATAGACATGTTACAAGTTTTGGGACGAGAAATTACCTGGTCGACTTAATTTTTTGATGAAAACACTACTTCACCTTCAAAAAGTGTCATCATATAATTTAATAAGGAACAACGCAACTTCTACAATTCAATAGTTAGAACTTTGTTATCATAACCGATCGATTCTGGGGAAATTTTACGTATGTGAGTTCATTTTGAATGGATATTTCCGAGCATTAAGAAGGGAAACGAAGAAAATTAGATATCGCGTAATTCCACATACCCCCTCATTTGTTCAAATTTCCAAGATAATATTTTTAGACCTAAAAATCGCCAAAAGTTTTTCATTTGGAATTTTTTGTGATGAAAAATCACCTGGTCGACTTAATTTTTTGATAGAAACACTACTTTATCTTCTAATAGTGTCATCATGTAATTGAATATGGAACAACGTGTAACCCCCTACAATTCAACATATAGAACGTCGTTATTATAACCGATCGATTCGGGGGAAAATTTTGCATATGTGACTGCATTTTGAACGGATATTTCCGAGCATTAGGAAGAGAAACGAAGAAAATTTGATTTCGCGGAATTCCCCTCCTCTCATCGACATTTCCAAGATAATATTTTATAGGCCTAAGAATCGCAAAAAATTTGTAATTTGGGGTTCTTTGGGACAAGAAATCACCTGGTCGACTTAGTTTTTTGATAAAAAAAAATACTTCACCTTCAAATAGTGTCATCATATAATTGAATGAAAACAACACGTAACTCCTACAATTCAGCAGTTAGGACGTTGTTATTATAACCAATCGGTTCAGGGGATAATTTTACATATATGTAAGTGCATTTTGAATGGATATTTCCGAGAAAAACGAAGAAAATTTGATATCGCGGAATTCTTCATACCCCCTCCTTTGTTCTTTTTTTTAAGTAAAAAAGTCGTTAGGACTTAGGTCAAGGACTGTATGGAGAATGCTCCAACAATTCGATGCTTTAAAAACTCAATTGTTTTACCAGTTGATTAAGAACTTGCATTGTATTGGTGGAGGATCATTCGTCGTTGGGGGTGGGTATTTCGAAACTCAGCAATTACCTTCGGCAAACAAATCGATATGTACCAATCAGCAGTAACAGTTGTTTGATCTTGCAGAGGAATTGTTGCTACATGACTTTTGAGGTAAATGTAGCCACCATCTTTTTGGAAACACTTCGAGAAGGGAGAACTTTTGCCGATTTTGGTTTATCTTGGAACACCCAAACATCCGTCTAGGACTAGAGTAAATCTAGTATTCATCACCACTGATAATACTGTATATATTTTTTGAGTTTCCTGCGTTAAACCGGTTTAGAGTTTTATGCCATCAATTGATTCCAATTGCTTTCTGTTCCCCCGTCAACAGAACGGTATCAAACGAGAAACAACATTTTTTACAGATAATTTTTCACGTAAAATTTTTTGAATTGTAGTCTTTGAAATGCCCAATAATACTCCAATTTCACGATATGTGACATGTCGATCTTCTTGGATCAGCTTACGTACAGCATCGACGTTTCCATGGAAACCTGGCGTTGTTGGTAGACCTGTTTTTGGATCGTCACCAAGATTAATCCTTCCACGTTTAAACTTTCCATATCAACGAGAAATTGTAGACTGATGTGGTGCTTCATTGCCGAAAACAGAAACCAACTTGGCAAGTTATTCTTGTTGAGAAAAATTTTTGCTCTAGTGAAAATCCAATGAAATCAGTTAATTTCAGGTCATTTGATTGAACACAACCAATCAGAACAACATTATACTGAAAATAGATCCCATGGGCTGTTTTCACTCTATTACGTTGCCATGAACACATCTTGATTTATTTCGGTTTTGACGTTTGAAATATTTAATATTTCAAAATGTCACAATTTGGTCATAATACTGACGAGAATATTAATGAAATTATAGAAACAAATATACCAAAAAAATACTGTTTACAGTAAAAAGTGGAAAGCATTTATGGACTTTTGCAATGATAGAAAGTATCAATTAGATGGAAATCGAACAGTGGAAGAATTGGCGTCGATTTTAAAAGATTGGGCTGTGAACATGAGAATAAAAGATGGTACAGAGTTTGAAGATGCTACTGTTAAAACCATGTGGAACCTAAGAAGTAAGCTGTTACAAGAAAAATATTATAAAGAAATGAAAGTTATTATTGACCCATTCAAAAGTGTTGTATTTCAACAAGCCCGAGCTGCCCGCGATTCTATACGACGAAAACTGCAATCGGATCCCTGTAAAACAAAACAAACAAAGTTCGGCAGCATTAAGTTCAACAGAAATAACCAAAATGATAAAGTTATGGAAGGAAAACACCCTCGAAGGGCTGCAACGGAAATTCTATCACATAGCCGCGGTAGAATTAGCTTGGCGAGGTGGGGAAGCTGCTGCTTGCTTGACTGATTTTTTTAGTATCGATGGTTGTGTAAGGTGGTTCAAGAATGTGTACTAAAAGCAAAAATTTAGTAGAAAACAACGTTTGTCCTGTCAGATTATTTGAAAAGTTGATGTCAAAAAAAGGCCCAAATATCAAAACCAACAGATTATTTTTAAGAACAAATCGTCAGTGGAGAGCTGAAAATGATCACTGGTATGATAATATGCCTATTGGAAGTAATACGATTCAAAATTGCACAAAATCGTCTGCCGAGGCGATTGGCTTGAACACCAAAGAAAAAAAAATTACTAATCACTCCAATAGATCGACCGCCGTCAGTCGATTGGCAAAAAAGTGGTGTACAAGAGCAAGAGCTTATAAAAATTAGGGGGTCATAACAATACCAACTCAATAAAACCCTACTTGAATATTGACCAAGAACATCATAATCAAATGCGTAGTGGAAATACATCTTCATCAGTTATAGAAACTAATACGTCTGGATCTTCATTCAACTTTTCTACTAGTTCTTTTGTTAATTGCACCTTTAAATAAATTGGTTTTGCTCTTTATTTTTTCTATAATTAGCAAAAATTTTCTATTCGAATAACCCTCGAACATTTACCTAAGTTAAAGCCAGTAGATATCCTAAAATTCCTTCGAGAAATAGGACTAAGGGAGCTGCTAGTCTCCGAGACTTTCCTCAGTAACTAAGTAGAAGTAAGGGGGCACAATAGATCTTTTAGGTCACAGTGAATGTCACCCCAATATACATACAAAATTTTTTTCAACAACTTTATCAAACTTGTTGCCTTTAGGCAACACACCGCCTGCGGCGTCGGTCTGTTTCCAAGCAACAAGTTTCGAAATCTGTTATAAAATTTTTTCGAACAATAATCAATGACAAATGTCTTCGAAAATTGTAAAGGCCGCTTGACATGCTGCAATACAACGTGCAATGCAAGATGCAAGTTTTCTTGATCGAAAGCATGCGCAGTTGAGACCCAGCTGATCAGTTTCTCCAATTCGATGCAATTGCAATTTTATTTGGTTTGGTGCCATTTCTATTGCATTCAAGGCGCAATTCTAGGGAGAAATCTAGTTTCTTTTGTGTTACCAACCATCTAACTGTTAAAATAATCATTGTAGTTATATTTGTTTTTGCTGAGATATTCAAAAATGAATGAGGTACCATGTCGAAAGTAAGTTTCACTATACAAACTTTCAAGTACGGTAAATAACAAAATATTGTTTTAGGTCTGGGTTTGATTGGCCAAGAGCGGCTACATCAATGTTAATTCTTCTATATGAGCAAAACCCATGCCTCTGCATGACGAAATTAGCAGACTACCATAATAGGAGTATGAAGCAGAAAGCTATCGAGAACATCACAAGTGAGTTTAATACAAAAAAACCTTACGAATCTAAATGTAGATGATATAAAGAAAACAATTAGAAAAAGTGAATTGTCTGGAGCATCCGCTGACTACATCTATACCCCCAAATTGTGGTGTTTTGAAGAGTTGACGTTCTTGAGTAACGGTGCTAGTGTTGTGGGAAAGGGCAAATCGAATATGAAGAGAAGAATACATCGAGAAGTAAGGATTTTCAGGAAGTGTATGTGTACCTATACTTTTTTTCAAATATATATTCCTAATAATTTGTTTATAGGAGGCTGAAGTAATTTTTGAAAGTGATATCACCCAATTGAGCGAAGGAGAGGTTGTCGAAATATTTTATCCGAAAAATTTATGAGAAATCTCTGGATTTCTCCAGGGCTCCATCTCGAGAGGATTACAGCGGAGCTTTATCTAGGGAGGACTGTAGCAGATCTTCATCTCAAAAGTGCTCTACCACTCCATCCCTTACTAAGAAAAAAAAGAGAAGTGCTGTTACAACGCTCAATTCAATAAATAAACCTGATGAAGTGCAGCCTCAACCGAGAAGGCAACAGCTGTTTAGCCTGGAACAAGTGAAAATATTTTTGATTGCTTTATTCTGACGAAGCATTAATGGCTTCAACTTGTTCTGTAAGGTGTAGATAAGCATCAGATATGTGAGCAGGCTAAGAATCAATGAATATTATATAGCTTTTTTATGAATTACCTTATTATGGAAATGAAAAACATTGAATGTATTAAGAGTTTTAAAAAGTAAAATTAAAATTCCACTTTTACTTAATCAACTTTACTGTAGCACAAAAACAAAATAATCAAACAATTCTGTCCTACCATTCTACTCGACCACATCCATTGAAATACTCTTTGAATTCTTCTCCTAGGCCTCCCATGATTTTGGGGATCAAGTCCATAGCTAAATTTGTATTGGAGATCAATATCTTCAGGATGGTTTGCCAAAGATGCATGACCTGTCTCTTTATTCAAAAAATTGTGCAGAGCACAACATGCTTGTGTTATAAGCCTGACCTTTTCAGGAATCAAAGGTATGATATTTATTAGGACTCTAAAACGATTTGCGAGTATTCCAAAAGTATTCTCCATCACAAATAATTTTGATTGCGGTAAGGTAAGCTACTCCCACGTTTTTTTATAATTCATTATAAATTATGCCTAATCTTACTAATTCAATCTGTTATAATAAACTGTTAACGACATGCCTAGCATTTCAAAAATTCAGTTTAGGTACAGTTTTAAACGAAGCGGTATGTTGTTCTATGCAATACTTAAAAGACAACCCTCGTATTTATTATGTTTAAAAAGAAAGGACAGCAAAGTTTTTGGTATAGTAGCTTTCTTTAGTTTTGATTTGACTTCGCAACAAAATTATTACCAATTAAATCTTAACTACATAGGTACTACATTATTTATTTTCGCAATATTGCATTTGCAAACATGACATACGTATGGGTGGTCTAGGATATAACAATTTACGTAAAAACCATAAAATGAAACAACTTCCTATGGCATAACATATACCACACATACAGCATTATTAACATTAAAGAAACAAAAATAATTATAATCAATGACTGACATGAGTTTCCTTCTTGATTAGAAGACCTTATTATATGCTATTGCTTGCATATTTAAGTGTTTATAAATAACATAATCTATTTAAACTCGCACCATCGATGTGTGTCATCAAGTTTACTTGTTTTATCCAAGAAGATTATCAATGAAAGATTGCCTTTCTAGTCTACATCACTTTCAACGTTTTATCTTAACAAATATCTGGATGTGATTGATGGTATGTTGATGTTTTTTTGACTTTTATGGCCGTTGTAGGAAGAATTTGATCGAACGGTCCAAACAATAGTTTAATCGATAGCAGGGTTGGCTTTTACTTTTTAAGAATCGATAAAAATTGTTTTCAATATTTTGTTTGCTTTTTCTTTTGTTAAAATTTATTTTAAAAAAATAGAGGACCTGTAGCAAATACACGAGATGTTAGATTCTGCTTTCTCAACCCTCTGCGTACGGTATGAAAGTGAACCTACGATACCATGAACATCTTCCAATCTTTTAGCTAAAAGTGGAGCAGTGGCTGGTTGGGGACCGGTAAGGTTCGCGACCCTCGGAATTTTGCAACGATTTTTTATTTATTAGAAAGCCCTATTGCTATAGAACATGTAAAAACACCCTTAAACAAGTTATTTCGAAATCAAACACGAATATTAAAAAATCTATTGCCGTATATTTTAATTCACGTCTCGATCTCCTTTACAATCAACACAGACTAATTCTATACTCTTCTTATCTCAATAACAGTCACTACTTGACTACATTTTCATTTTACTTATAATGACAACTTAGCTAGTTTAAAAAAAATATAAACATAGGAAACTCATATATTACCAATTTCTTATCCTAATGCTTTTAAAAATAAACACCAAAAAAACATACATGCCTTATTAGTCGATATAGAATATCGAAAGATGTTAAATAATAAACTTATCTTAAAGGAAACCGTAACTCATTAATATATTACTATAGCGTAAACAGAAACAAGAGCTGCTTTAAGAGTGCGCCTTACAAACATTTTAAAAGAAAAAAATTCTTGGATCATGCACTTTTGAAGGAGAAAATTGCAATTAAAAGTAATAAAAATCCGCCATTTTTTTAAATTTTGACAATTTTTGACAATTATGTCTAGATATCAGATGGTCACAAATTTAAGAAAGAGCGGTGGATGGACAATGTTGCCAGTTCTCATTTCCGTAACTCGTGACAGCTTGGAAATACTTTACACAAGGTGTTAGAGCTTTTTACTAAAAAATTTGTGGTATACTTTGTTTAACCATCCTTTGCCCATACGTCATACATTGTCACACTTTATCTTGCTCTCATGAAATGGATGAGACGAAATTATGACGTCATTAACGTATTTCTTAACTAATGTCGACGTAAATTTTATTTGTTACTTTTGACAGTTCTGTCATATTTTGATTTGTTCAGTATTTTTGGTCATTTTCGCCTTTTTCAATTGATTTTTCATTGTCAAAATGCCCTCCCGGTATAATGAGAAAGAGCAAAGTTTAATTTTGAAGTTGATTAATTACTTTTCAAGAGGAAGAGATGCTGGAATGCCGCTTTTACCGTCAAATGCAGTCTACAACGTAAGTATCTACCTATATTATGCAAAATGTAACTGTTTATTGATTTGATTTTATTAAATTTTATAGCGTGTTGCTGATGCTCTAGAAATATCTATTAGAACAGTTCAAAAACTAGTTACTACTGGAATGGAAACAGATAAAGACTACAAAATCAAAGTTCATGAAGGACATGTTTGTGCTCGAGGATCATCGATTTATATCATACAACATGCAATAAGAACACGAGTGTATGCGATGTATTCTGCAGGTAGGTACATAGGAACTCAGTTTTTTATTTGCAATTTTTAAACTTCAACTTGTTTATTTTGTTTCAACAGGCGAACACGTCATAATTAAGTCCCTCCATAAAAAAACTCAAAGGTATTGACGGAGTTGAGATATCCTTGAGCTCCTCGGCCGGTGCTTTGGGCAAACTGAAATTAAAGTGGAGGAAATGCTCAATATCAAATCGAAAATATCTAATGGAGCAATCTGCAGTTACGCAAAAAAGAATAAAATTTTTGCGGATATACAAAAAATCAAAGTGATCATTTTTCATTGAAACCAGTCGTCTTAGATGAAACCTGGATATTCAGTAAGGGAGCATTTAGAAAAAGCTGGCAAGATGAGTATTTAAAAACTGTGAGAAAAAAAACTGGAGGTGTTCGTTATATTGTCCTACATGCAGGTTCCGAGGAGGTGAAAAATGCTAGTCTTGTTTTCATGTCGGGTAGTAAATCGTGCGTTTATCATGTTTCCTTTGAATTTTTAAAGTAATAACTGAATGATCCAACGACATTTTTGTTCTAAGGTGCTATATTTAAGGTAAGCTATCAAACAAATTTAAAATTAACATAAAATTCCGAGGGTCGCGAAATCTACCAGAACCGCTGTTTGCTCTCGAAGAACCTGAAGAGGAAGAAAGCGATCTTCACCTACACCTATGGCTCTTCGTCTTCCTTATCCGGTCCTTCTTGAATAAGATCCACTCTCTCGAAATTTTTGTATCGCATCAGATGTACTACTGCGTGGTTGGCCAAGCTTTTCTGAGATATACCGAATCGGACGACCATCATCTTGTAAATCCACGGCTTGGGCTATTTCTTCTGGTCTCATCTTTTATTTATATACACTGTAATTTGTTGACAACAAAACTTTTTGATACGCTATTGTGTTATGGAAACTGATATCATTATGACAGAAAGGCAAAGCCAGCTTTACAAATTAATGTTATACTTTTTTGTTGTCAATAAAGGATTATTGCATTATTTTCTTTAAGCCTGTGTGTGTTTTTCCTTCAATAAAATAGATATCGGGATAAATCAAAAAACAAATTGTTCAGAAAAGATTGGGCTTGAAAACGTCGTACAAATAAACATCATTCAGTTATTAAATATTTCCACAGAAGTTAAGCGAAAAATGATTAGTATTTCTACCACTAGAATCTATGCCGGCTTGGAGGCACCTACCGACACTGTTCCAGATAACTGATATACTGTTGCGGGATATTCCGCCATTCCTCCTTAGCGGCATGAACAAGCTCTTGTACACTCACTGTCACTCCCCTGGAAAGCATGTCCCAAGCATGTTCTATTGGATTCAGGTCTGGCGATAAGGCGGGCCAGTCCAAACGATTGATGCCTTCGGTTTCTACGGCTCTGATGCGATGACGATGGTCGTTATCGTCCATAAAAATGAAATCTGCTCGCTATAGTCCCACGTGAGGATGTATAATTTCCCTGAGGTATCTATTACCAGTTCCCTGAACATTGATTATTTCTGTGCGGTCGTTGGACATAATCCTAGCCCAATACACTTCCTCCTCTAAAAAGGGCAACATAGGCTCTCTTCACACACGTATTCGATGGCCAGAACCCTTGATTTTTTTTTACTTGGAACTAATCAATTAATTAGTGTCAAACCCATTCTTGGCGAAGAAAAAACTACTTTTGGAGACATTGGGTGATGCAAAACTTTTGAATCTACGTGTAATATAAACACTTTTTTAGAAGTTAGGACGTAAATAATTTGAAAAAGTCCCATCAACCATTGTATATTTATATTTATCAAAGACGTTGCAAAATATAATTTCAATGACTTCTCGTTTAGTTACAGAATAAGTATAATGCCCTTTATGTACATTTTTGTTGAATATATTCGTATTTATCGTTTTCAACAGCATCAGATATCACTTTTATTGTTGCGTTTTGTCAAGTTTTCCTTTAGGCTCGACTTCGTACCCTTGAGACCGGCATCAAAATAACCAATAAACACAATTTACGATTTAATAATTGTGATAGCGCCATCTGATATTTCCCTAGAGAGCTTCAGGACGAAGAGATAACACAAACCAGTTGAAAATGCGGTAGAGCATAATCGTTGCTGTTCCTACTGCCGGATATAGGTTTAGTAATTACTTTTTAGGGAGTTTCAGCTGACAAATGAGATTTTCAGAATGTATAAGGGTAGGTACATTATTTGTACAGGGTCATCCTGTTTGTCCTTTCAGATGTTACAGTATTATTCAACCTTGAAAGTATTTATCATTTTCAGTAGTCCAAAGTGAATGTATCGACAGTAGTAAATTAATTGCATGTAATATTGCTGAAAATCAAGCGTGAAGGTTTGTTGCCCTAGAAACAGCTTGAATTAATTTTTATTAGGCAATCCAGATCACGTGACCTAATATGGCCGTCCAGTTTTGTATTGTCTATTCAATGGTGAACATTCAAGAATTTTTTCGTCGATTTTATTAGTGTGTTTTATATACACGTTTGACTTTGTGTTTCTTTGAAAACCTTCATTGGAGTTTAACCAAATTTGAGAAACACAGTATTTGCACCAAAGAGCAGATGCAGGCTTTCAATAGTTTACATGCCTACAAATATTTTGAATTTGGCTTTGTGGTGAAAGTAGGATCTACTTTAGTCAATAGAGTGAGTATTTGTATTAGTAGGCAAGGTAATATTTGAGATTATTTCTTTCGTATACTAAATATCAGTCATCAACCAATCATACTTTTGTTTCCTGTTTGACAATACCAATCAACACGCTCTATTAGCAACTATTTGCATGGTGCACAATTGACCTTTTCCAAACACGTCATCGTGACGAATTTCTGTCACCGGACAACATTCACACTAAATTCTAATATAACCTCAAACCGAATAATACAATACGATAAAACTCATAACAATTGCTATTTTACACTTAAATTATTAAAGTATCCAACTAATACACACTAGTACACAAATTTAGAAAAACCAATCAACTTTTGTTCTCGATTTATATTTAAATCAGTAAAAAATGCTATTTTCATCCATCTTTCTGAATGTTTTCTGTGATCAGCTGACAACATGGCGCAGGATGTCGTCACTTGGAAACGTTCTAAAGTCACCGATAGGGTTGCCAGATGGCCAAACTTAATAGCCGGACAGACCAACCAGTTTGGCCCAGTGGGTAACCCAAAAAAACCCATGGGTTTTTTGAATAGTTTTTTTAAATAAAACTTTGTATTCATATTCTTGTATTTTGTAAAAAATAAAACACTACACAACACATACGATACATAAGTGTGGAAAAAAAGTCCTTAATAATAAAAGTAGCACACATTTTAAGTAACAGAATGAGTGCAATTTGAAAAACAAAAGTAACGTACACAAAATCAGCAAAAATGGGAACAAAAAAATAAGAAAACTACATTAATAAAATAAAAAAAACTAAGAGACTAATTTTAAAATAGGTATATTATTACCATATTACCAGACCTTTGAATCAGATCGTAAGAATCGATAAACTTTGACCAGTTGCAAATCTTTTTCTAATCCCAAATGATTTCTTGTTTTACTCCAAATAAGACCATAAGTTGAAAAAAGTCTTTCAATAGATGCTGCACTAGCTGGACAACAATGCAAATTATAAAAAAAGTGCAAAACGATTCTGGTAACATTTTAGTTACTTCATTTTTTCTTCATAATTGTATCTTTAAAAAGCGATGTAGGAAAATATTCAGGATCCTTTATTTTAAAAGCAAGAAAATATGTATGTATGCGTAAACATTTCTGTATGATTTTCTATTAACCAGTTTTCTGCCATATTTTCTTGTTTTTCAGGGAGAGGTTTTTCTAAATATTTTGGATGTCTTAAATATGCAATATAATGAATAGGTGACAATGCATCATTTAAACGTTTTTTAATAGTTTCTTTGTGGTTTTCAAAAACTTCACTCAACAACAAGTTGTTCCAACAAATGACAGCATCACTCAAAAAGCTTTGGTCACTCTGCATCTTATCCAAACTAGTTGATAAAACAGACAACTGTTTTTCCAAGTCAATTGCTTCAGAATATAAAGCTACATTATTTAAAATAGCGTTAATATTTGAGTAAGTTTTAAAATCATCCAAATGCTCACTTCTTATTTGAGTGTACAAGTGGCAATTTGATGAATTTCGCCGAACACCTATGGCTGTTACAATTCCTTTTGTTTCACTCAAAATTTGCCTCATTCTCTACAACACGCAAATACAGTCTTACCGTACAATTCTTTTATACGGTCTACAGCTCGAATAGCAACTTCAACACAATACTCAGACGTCTTCTTTTCAGTTCCAGAGCCACCGATACAATTAAACTTCAAATATCAAATTTGGCGTTGACTTATTTCTAAAATTATAACCACGTGCACATTTGAGAAAAGTTTAGATGAATATAATTATAATATATATGAAT
Organism: Lochmaea crataegi; assembly: GCA_947563755.1. NCBI lineage: Eukaryota > Metazoa > Arthropoda > Insecta > Coleoptera > Chrysomelidae > Lochmaea > Lochmaea crataegi. The sequence continues at coordinate 27,227,296 of OX387423.1, read as the reverse complement.
TTATTGAAAATCACCCAAAGTATGCATACCTAGGTCTCACAGTATTTATGATTTACTTAGAATTAACATATCGTATATAAAAAGATTACTGTAGGTAAATATTTAAAAAGGTATGAATGTACAATTAAAATCCTGTTAAATTTATTCTAGGTAGAATACGAAGTTGTCGGAGAGAAGTCCTAGGGATTTACTTAAACCTATGTTACCTGGGATAACCACTTGCGAAAGGTTAGGACCAGTAGGGGTTGAATACCAAAAGTATAGTCCTCGCACGTGTAGATCGGGGTAACAATTGTCCTATGATGATCCAGAGGTCCACCCAGGTTCTTAGAAGGTTCCGATCACCCTCAAGCCGATATGGGGTGGCCAAATGAGAAGGTGGATCTTGAATATACTTCAACGATGTGAGAACCAGTCGAATCCCAAAATAAGAATTAAAGTCAGAAGGAAGAGTGAAAAATGGATCTGAAGGAAAAGTTGAAATTGAAATGGAAGTTGAAAGTTAAATGTTGAAATGGGAGGTGAAAGATGAAAGTTGAAGTGGAAGGTGAAAAATGAAAGTTAAAATGGAAAGCGAAAGATGAAGGCCTGAAATAGAAATAAACGTAGGTGAATAATATTGAGCCAGTATTCAGAATATAATCACATAAAAGTGAGTGATCGACAAACTTACCGTTGATGGTGGGTAGCCTTTAAGCGGAACAAGACAAGTTGGGGTAATTACAATTTGTTTGTAAAGGAATAAATCCAACCCACTGGTTGAGTTTCCAGTTCTTAGGAACCTTGGAAACTTTTCCTTTTTTAACTTTTTATAAATTACAAAAAAATCCGTTAAATTAACGTTAGGTGAGAGCTAGCATCCAAAAAGCAAAATGGATCAATATCTCTCTTCCCTTGATCACAACCTGTCCTGGATGGTTGGTTCTTTTCCTTTACCAGTAGCTTCTAAGAGTTCAAAAGATATGTGAATTTACAAAGGTGGAAAAGGATAAAGAATGTACTGAATTTTTAAAACTACCACTTTGTTAATGAATGATTGATTATCAGTCATATCTGATTATCAATCAATTAATTTTATTTTATTTTCTTGGTCTGACAGATGTCAATTTAACCTAGATGATCCAAATGTAAACATTTGAACCTTCGAGATATATATTTTATTATTAAAACTAAATACTTTATATTCTGAAACTGATCTTGCTCGCAATCACTACTTAAGAATCATTTTCTATTTGTACATATATTTTTAGGGAATTGAGGTGGATATGAAAGTCTGGAAGATGAACTTCTGAAGATGTAGTATATGTAAGGTTTAAAAGAGGAAATGTAGGTCAATTACGAATACTAAGTAAAAGTAGTATTATTAAAATACAAAATAAACACAAATATGAAGAGTAAGTCCTAATATTTATTTATTTTCACTATAATTTGTTGGTAACATTTGGCATATTGAGTAAGTGTTTGCATGTAACTTTTGACCTGTAACAACTCGCACCTCTGTTTTTCCATATAGAATTTTGGTTTGTGATTAGTGTGGAGATGTCGCTGATATCGCACTCTTAGCATTTCCTTTACTGATGTTAATGTATTGGTGTGGTATCAACGTAGTCTCCAGTCCAGGATTATGCTCTCAGAGCTTCTGGTCGAATAGCATCTACCTTGTACCGATGAGGCGCAAATACGCAGAAACCATTCTGCAAGTGATGTTATTTCTTCTAATCGCAAACCAGAATGGTTGGTTCTATCTTAACAGATATACCAACCCCGTTTACTTTAGAAGTGTAATTCAATGTCTGCCGGGGCATATAGCCCGAGAAGTAGTTGTTGCTTCTTAGTGAACAGTCTCTGTTCTTTGAAAATTTATATTTCTAATTTTGTAAAGCGTTATAATAGTATTGAACTATTATTTTTTGACGTCTGTTGTTCTGATAGGTTGTGTTCAGTCAAATGATCTCAAATTAACTGATTTCATTAGATTTCTACTGAGGCGAACAATTTTCATCTCTTATCACGATCGAGAGTAGATTTTCAACGAAAATCATCTGAAAAGCGCGTTGTAATTTTACGTAAAATATACATGAGGGAAATAGTCACCAAAAATAACTTTTTTTCCAAAATAATCTCCCATCTCCAAATAAATTATATTCAAAGAATTATTCTTATTCACTCGAAATACGGTCATCGTTTAATGCAGTAAACTGTCAAGAAAGTCTGTCTCTGTTACAGAAATTCATATTCACTGACGGCGTTTACGTGGATAGTCCTCGAAATTAGAAAGTTGGTTTTTGACGTCTTTTTGAAATAAGCCATTTATTTTCCAGTGACTTGTTTTCAAGAAGTTTAGTCTTCTGTAAATAACCAAGATATTAGTTAACTACATTCAACTCTCCAGAAACACAGAATCGCACTTTATATTTGAACGTGTAGTGAAATTATAAATATGCAGTATGTCGAGTATTTAATTTCTTAAAATAAATGATAAATAATTTCATATTCTCACCCTGTATCTCATAATAGCAGGGTTGTTGTTTATATTTTGCATATAGAGCTAATTGTTGGTAGATAGAGTTCTTAAAGACGTTGACTGCATCTTCTGGGGACTGGAACCTTCGACCACGCAGTTCATTCCTAACTTTTGGAAAAATAAAAAATTCGTTAGGACTTAGATCGGGACTGTATGGAGGATGGTCCAACAATTCAATGTTTTCTTGCTTTGAAAACGCAATTGTTTTCCAAGTTGTTGGGAGCTTGGTGGATGATCATTCGTCATTGGAGGTTGGTTTTTCGAAATTCAGCAATTACTTCCGGTAAACAAATCGATTTGTACCAATCAGCACTAACAGTTCTTTGATCTTGTAGAGGAATTGTTGCTACATAACCCGCTTTTGAGACAAATGTCGCCACCATCTTTTTGGAACCACTTCGAGAACGGATAACTTTCGTCGGTTTTGGTTCATTTTGGAGCACCCAAACAGCCGACTGACGTTTATTTTCGTGTTCATAAGAGTAAATTCAGGATTCATCACCACTGACAATACTGTAAATATTTTTCAAGTTTTCTGCGTTAACTCGATTTAGAGTTTTCTAACACCAATTGACTCTAAATGCTTTCTGTTATTCCGTCAACAGATGCAGTGTCCAAGGAGAAACTCATTTTGTTTACATATAATTCACAAGTCTACAACAAAAATGCTGTCTGGATGTTTTCAACTGATTTCTATGTATTTAGGTGACCTGAAAACTAAAAAAAAATACTCAAAAAATTCCAGAATGTCAAAACGCAAAATTTTCTTTTAAAAAAGGGGTTTTTTGGGCTGAGTCATAAATAATAGCTACAATTTTATTTTGATTACTGTTTTTAAATGTATACAGGCCATAACTAATCAATTACTTTCTAAATGAAGAACGCCCTGTGTGAGCTAAATTGACAAACATAAACATATTGTAGCTAGTCTGACAGTTTCTGTTATATTTGTGGCGAATATATGGTATAACTCGCCCAGTGTAAGTTGACACTTGGACTTCTGAGTTGCGCGGTAGAACATCCGATCGTCGACGCTCACTGAAATGGAGGACCCCAGTCTCTGGCTTGACCGCAAACGGTTAATATCGCAGTAATTCCAGTGGCGTATTAGTATTATAGTAGTTTTTAGTGACGGTAATTAGTATCAGTAGTTAGTTTATAGAAGGTGTGGTGTTAGCTTATAGTTTAATTATAATTATTAGAATGGAGTTTAAAAGTAAATTAAAAATAAACCTTTAAGTGGTCAATGCCGTGAACTAGTGTCCAATTGTAACGATCCAAAGTTCACATAAAGTTTATAATGTTTTGTTGAGTACTTACATGTATATTCGTTGTAACTTATTTTGAGGATCAGGCCATTCGTATTTTAGATTAAATAAATTGGTTACGTCTCGCTAGTGTGTTTCCGAATACATATCGTCACCTGTCCTTAGTTGGATAGATTCCCTTATATTTTCCAATGGGTTTCCGTGAATTCCAAGTTGGTTTTCATAAATAGGGTTTGTTTACTTTTAAGTGTGACAACCGGGGATATGCTTCTTCTTTTCAGATGGCCTTGTTAGTTTGTTAGTTCAATTTTTCGTATGCATTGGAGCGGCTGATTTGCAGAGTCGCGTTCGGTTGTTATGTTCGGGCGCGATGATCATGTATGTCTTCATAACCGGTTGCCTACCTCCGAGGTAGTACCGAGTTAGTACCTCGTTACGGTCTGTATTAATGAGGGAGAATTACACATTTTTGGGGGGTTAAAATTTATCCGTGTGGATTTGATTGAGATTTATTTACCGGACTTGATCAAAGATTACTTACGTTACCTCGATTGGTTCAACTGGGTCGTACCATAGAATTGGTACTAGTGACAGATGTCTGGCAGACCTGATTTTTGACTTGGGATTTGTCAGAATTGGGGAGCAGTGAGGAAAAAGATCATAAGAGTAGCCTCGCCATGTGGTTGGAATTTTTCTTGGGAAAAATTAGGTGATCCAGGAGAGTTTTTTTTTTATTGGACATCCCACTTGGGGGATTAATTTTCCTGATCACAGTGGTCCTTGTGCACCGGATTTTATGGAGTTTGAGGTAATTTTTTTGGAACTAGGTACTTTCAAACAAGGACTCCCAGCGAATTGGGGGATTAAATTATATGTTCCTGCTCCAAACCACGATATTGAGTTCGCTCGGATTATTTTTATTGTATGGGGCCGTATTAAAGAAGTCCACACAGGCTATATAGAACGTTTGCTGGTAATTTAGGCCGTTTGATTTTGTTGAAGACCCTTCAGCTGGAAGGCATGTACATTAGCATTTTTTTTTGGTCATAATGAAACTATTTTTAAGGATTTTAGTAAATTTTTCCTCATGGTAATTGGATTTTTTTAAATTATTTTAAGGGTTTTTATATGGGAGCTACATTTTCCTTTGGGGAAGCTACAGTCTCTTGGGGGAATTGCATCCTCTGATGGAAGATTTGCTGAATGTAGGGCAGCTTTAACCATCCGGACTCACTTCTATTGGACTTTCCAACTTGTTTCAATTTCCAACTTGGTAGAACAGTATAGGAAGATAAGTTACATTTATTAATTTGTTATTACGCTGTATATAATAGTTTTGTTGTTACTTGCACATATCCTAGGTTATATGTTTTGGGTATTTTATTTGTGAGGGTATAGAAATTACCTCTTACTTCGGTTTTAATTACCTCTTAACTTCGGTTTTTTTTGTTACTATCTGATTTTGACCGATTTCTCCTCCGCGTCGCCCGCATTGGTACCAACGCTCCCCAACTGCGTATGTTCAAATATTTCCTAGGGTTATTTACGTAATTTCTTATTATTTGGGATTGGGGTTAAGTGGAGTTAATTTACTCATGGACTATAGTGAAGAATGGGAAACCTAAAATAATTATATCTAAGGAAATCAAAACTGGTCAACGACCTGTCAAATATTTTTCGACACTGTCAATATAAAATTGATATTTTTGTTGTTGTTCATGATTGCTAATTGTTTATTATCGCATATGGTATTGTAGGTTAAAGTTATTAAGAGAGATAATAAAACAGGTGCAAGTTCGAGGGTGGTCCTTGCTTGGAGCAGGAGCTTACTTTTGTCAGGAGTTTCTTCCTCCTGGTTTAGATATCGTGAGAAGCAGTTCACTTCCTACTTTGCCCAAGAGGACGAATTGGTTTATTGTATCAATATTGAAGGTTTGATGGATACATTAAAGATCTCATACGACCCAGCACAGTGGCGTATTTTCATAGATTCTTCAAAAAGAAGCCTTAAATCAGTTCTTCATCACAATGGCGGTTTCTTTGCTGCCATTCTTTTCGGTCATTCCGTACATCTCAAAGAAACCTACAAGAACTTGGAATTGCTTCTTTGCAAATTAAAATATAAAGGCCACGGTTGGCAAGTGTGCGGTGTTGCTCGGACAACAATCTTACCAAATTTCCTTGCTTTTTGTGCCTATGGGATAGTAGAGACCGAGCAAATCACTGGACCAAAAAGTGTTGACCTCCGAGGGAGCTTAAAGTTGGCAAAAAGAACATCCTGCATGAAACTTTGGTGTTCTTCTACCACCGCTTCACATAAAGCTGGAATTGATGAAATAATTTGTAAGTCATTTCCAAGATATGTTGATTGCTTCAAATACTTGATATCAAAGTTCCCAGGCCTCTTGGAGGCAAAGTTGAAGGAAGGTGTTCTCGTTGGACCAGATATTAGACGGCTTATGGCCGATCCACAATTAATCACAACCATTACAGATCCTCAAAGAGAAGGGTGGATTGCCTTTAAAGAGGTAATAGAGAATTTTTTAGGCAATAACAATAACAAAGACCCTAACTACAAACAAATGTCAAAAGATTGTTAAAAGCATTTCAAACTTTAGGTGGCCTAATGAGTTTAAAAGTACATTTTCTTCATTCCCACCTCGACTACTTTCCAGAAAATTTAGGAGATGTGAGTGAAGAGCAAGGTGAACGATTTCATCAAGATATTAAGGAAATGGAAAAAAGATACCAGGGAAAATGGAGCGACTTAATGATGGCAGACTACTGTTGGACGCTTCAGAGAGACCTTCCAGATGTTTCCCACAAGCGAAAATGTACCAAAAGGAATCTCGCTGGGAAAAAGAAATGTGTTTAGTGCTTCCTAATGAATGTATTTTAGATAAAAAAATAAGTTTTGTTACGCAATTATAAAATTTTTTTTTTAAATTTCTTAGTATATTATCTTTTATTTTAAGATGATAACTTAACATAGACCTACATCGTCAGAAAACGTGATTTTTGAAAGTCATTTTCGGATTCAGCACAACCAAAATCATAAGAATTACGCAAAAAACCAAAACAGCAGACTTGTGAATTCTTCATGTAAAGATTTCTGAATTGTGGTCTTTGAAATGCCCAATGAAGCTCCGATTTCGCGATATGTGGATCTTCATGAATCAGCTTACGTACAATATCGACGTTTTCCTGGATGACTGTCGTTGTAGGTGGACCTGTACTTGGATCGTCGCTAAGGTTAATCCGTCCACGTTTACAGTCTCCATACCAACGGGAAGTTGTCGACTGATTTGGTGCTTCATTTCCAAAAACAGAAACCAATTTGGCAAGACATTCTTGTTCAGACAATTCCAATGGCTAATTCAATTTTTGGACTGACTTATTAACTTTAAAAATTCAGTTAAGGTAAAGCTTTAAATGAAGCAGTTTGAACCTTTGAAGTTTAGTTAACTAAACATGACTGTTAATTTTGATATTTGATATTTGTTGACAGGCGCCAAATGTGTTGTTATAATATATGCAATAGGTACTTACAACCCACGTATAACATAAAGAGTCCCGACTGTCCTAGTCTTACGTGAATATATTTTTATAATTCTAAATAATAAGAATACAAATGATTTTATTCCACATTGTATGACAAATGTATGTAATTTGTTTATTACTTTGTGATATTTTTAGATCAAATAGAGCATATGATGGTCACAACAATTACAGATTATTTGTTTATAATAACTACCTTTCGAACTTTGATATTTAATAGTAATATAGAAAAATGTTTTCGACTAGCATCCTACAAAAAAAGTATTTATACTCAATAATTCAACACTTTTTATAAGTCCATGACTTTGGAAACGATTAAAATTATTAATAAGCAGTTAATTGAATTGAATAGTAATCATTTTTCCTTCTCTCCCTTCTTTAAAAACTTTTTTGCGCGATCAATCTTTTTTGTTTATTTACAGCATCGGTTGTCAGAACGGTAGGTTGTGTTTACTGGTTTCTAAGTCCAACACGTCGGTAAGTGATTTACTTACCGTTCAGACGTCGGTAAGTAAATTACAATATTCAATTTCAATGTCTCATTTCGCCGAACAAAATATGCCAACAACACTTTTTCATTAATACTGGCACCATTCTTCTCCTCACACCAATTCTTAAACATTTTGTAGACTTTTCATAGCGATTCCTGGATTTTTCTGGGATTATTGCTTCACAACCTATTTGCCACGCTTTTTCTACTTCAGTATCACTCTCACTCATTTTATATTAGTAAATTAATCGAAAATTAAAGTTAAAAGTATAGACTTCAAAATATAATCTGAAGTTTCACTGTAAATGCATTTGTTTGTTGATAAATAATATCTTGGAAACACTTAGCAACTGCCCAACGATTATTAAATTATATATTGTTACGTTTATTCTAATTTATATTTACAATTAATTTATATTTACAGATTTATATGTTATTCAGTCCTTATTTAATAATTTATGTAATACACTAAACACACTAATTATAATTTATATGAGAGTCACTTAATAAACACTTTATCGATGCGCGATTACTTTCCTTCGGTATCAACACTGACTGATTGACTAATTGACTGCAGCGATGCTTGTGGCCTATTTATACTCGTGCGCCGTAATTCTAGAAGTATCTCGGCGTTCTCGCTGGCGCATTGGATGTTCTCGATATTCTGGCGGACGCACCCGGGTGCGGTGGGTATTCTCGATGTTTCTCGAAAATTGGGCGGAGGAACCATAGTCGTCTCATATGGGGATTTCACTGGGGGCACTAAGTGAGCATATTAATGCAGTAGCTCGCGTAACAATATTTACTTAATTACAGTTACCTGTAAATAATTGTCATATTAGTAAAGCGTGATCTATAGACGTCAAAAAATAATAGTTCAATACTATTAAACGCTTTACAAATTAGAAAAATGAATTTCCAAAGAGCAGACCGTCCACTAAGAAGCAACAACTACTTCTCGGGCTATATGATGATGAGGCGCTAATACGCCGAAACCGGTCCACAAGTGATGTTATTCCTTCTAATCACAAACCAGAATGGTTGGTTCTATCTTAACAGATATACCAACCCCGTTTACTTTAGTAGTGTAATTCAATGTCTGTCGGGGCATATAGCCCGAGAAGTAGTTGTTGCTTCTTAGTGAACGGTCTGTTTTTTGGAAATTCATTTTTCTAATTTGTAAAGCGTTTAATAGTATTGAACTATTATTTTTTGACGTCTATTAAATTATATCATTGGCAAGTCGACAACCGCCTACTTTATACCAAAATGCAAATATATTTTAAACTGATCGAGAAGTATAAATGTCATTTTTCACTTTTCGTTCATTTCGAAGAAATTTAAATTATTTTATTTACAATTTATTTCAATACGATCGCGCAAAAAATGGTATAAGCATCTCGAACGTTAAGGGTTTTACCGGTCTTAATACTTAATATACTATATCGCTACCGCGGTTGATTATACATTAAATTATTTTGACATAGTGTATGTATACTAATGTCACTTTTGTAAATGCTTCACAACAATTTAAAAGTATAACAAATAGAATTTTATAAAGAAATCAAAAAATAGAGAAGGCATTTTCGAAAAAAAATTAGAATATCATAATCTTCTTTTTTAGCTCCCTCTCTAGACAGAGCAATAAATCATTCAATTGCCAAATTCCATAAGCGTACTTAAAATCAGTTCAATAATGTGTGGCTCGATAAAGTTCAACTTTTTATATTCAATATTAAAATAAAAATTCGGCATTATTCCGTTGTTTTCATAAAATAAGCCAAAAGCGAACATAATTATATAAAATTCAAATTTATTCGAAACTTACAAAACATTTATTTCATTCTCAGCCCACGTCACTGACTACCGTAATAACTCAATTTTCAATCTCTTGACAATAAAAAAGACCCCAAAATTCGTCCTGATACGGGATGAAGCTACCTGCCCGACACAGACATAGAAAAAAATTAATGTTCACGATAATATTTTAATAGTACTTGGATGATTCATCCTGTATTGGTTTTGCAAGGATCACGAAGATTTATTACTCTGCCGCATTTATGAATAAACTATACTATGTTTTTAAGAAATAGACCATATTCTTTGACTTATTATGCAAAATAAAAACAGTGTTCATTTTTTTAAACCAACATTTGCAGACAAAACCTTTTGTCTATTATTATTACTGTATTGTAAAACGAGAAAGAATTTAGCCAGGCGTACGTGCAACGAACAGATGTCTGCGACTCTCCTTTCAGAGTCGATCCCGCTCGAAGTTCATGTAACTATACCGATTGCTGCCACTTTACAATTCCATATTGTGAGAAAGAGAATTATGAGTAAATATACAGGATGTTTCAATTAAAAAATATATTTTTGCTTCAGCTTTTTTGACAATCTGTATAGTAACGCCCGTTTCCACAATAAAAACTCATCCTTTATGTATAAAGAACTCCATTAACCAGTCTGATTTTAAAAGTATTACATCATTTTTGATATTTTTTAATTCAACGTTTCGGTAGCGTTCCAGCAACCGTTATCAAGAACAATTAAGTTTTTAAATACTGGTCCCTATCTGACACTAACGAAAACATTCGACAACTAGACAATCAATAATATTTTGAAGTTTAAGACTACAATAGTAGTTTGTACAAGTGCGCAAAGCGTCACTTTTCCGTACGAACCTCCGTAACGCTGTGGCTTAGCGTGAGGGATTGTAATCGAGGGTTTTCAATTTTCGGATTATGTGGCTTATAGTTCACTCTACAGGAAGAATCTAGCGGAAGTTGCTAACTGAACACTTATTCACATGAAGAAGCACTTACAATTCTGTTTAATTCTTTGAATCACCCTGAAGTGTTTCAGACACGTTTTTGAATTTATAATGAGCTCTTCAGCTATCAATATGATAAAAATACACTATAGGGACCAGATACGTTGAATTAAAAAAATGTAAAAAAGATTTGATTTTTCAAAATAATTAACAAAAAGAATAATAAATACATCACAAGGAACATACAGAAGATATTATTTTTGACATTAAGTTCGTAAAAAATACGTTTCCGTTTCCCCCGAACTGAAAAGTCATTATTGTTCCGTCACAACATTCAAATATTTTTAACTTCGATATAACGACCAGATTTACAAACCCCTAACTGATATACCGCACCCAACAGACACCGGTTTATTTTATTTTTTTCAATATGGGAAACTGAAGAGGGTGATGACACACAATATCCTCGGGTGGCGAAAGGGAAATTGTAGAGGACGTGTTCTTCGTGCTAGATACAGTTTATCGTTTTTACGTCAAGTACACATGCCAACTTTGCTCCCCTGGTCCGTTCACGTTTGCAAACAGTTGTTCGTGAAAGAAGCAATTTAAAATTATTGATATAGTCAAGGGGTCAGATAAGTAAACTAAAGACTTGATTTTTTTTGTCGAGATCAATTCATTTTTCATCTGAATAAGAACTATTCCAGTATAATAATAATAACTCACCTGACAAACCAATGTCTTTATTAATTGACAGTAACGAAAGTGACAGAATTTACCTCTATCCAAAAGTTCTTTCTAAGGCTATTTGCACACATACCGATTTTGGACGGCCAGTATAAAATCGGCCGATATTTTATTGGTAGCAGGTGCTAGCAGACTCACCGGATTTTTACCGGTCAAACGATCAGTTGCTTTGTTATCGTGACACGAAGTTATTGAATAATAATGAATCATAAACGAGTTGTTGCTATGTGGTTATTGTATCGCCGTATTAAGCGCAAGTACTGGATTCATCCTATCAATCAAAGCAGAGAACACACGGGAAAAATCAACACTCTTGTGTGAAATTAGCCTAGGGGAGCGTCTTTGGAAGATGACGCTGTTCGGCTGTTGAGTCAGTTTTTTAGGTATATCTTAAAAAAACCGCTACCTACAAACTTCAAAATTGGTACATTGTATAATCCTGCATTTTTTATTGGAATCACAAGCGTTTAACGTGGGAGAGGTAACAGGTAAATTTTTTGTGTATCATTTTTGTTGACAAAATTTATATTGGATTTCAAAAAATATTCCTACGAAAATTAAAATTCGCTATTATGCACCGTTTTCGAGAAAAATTGTTGGATAGTGAATATATTGCGCACTTATTGAATTAAAAAACTTCAATTAACAGTGTATATAAAAAAATCATTATGTGGTTTTAAGAAACCACGATGCATGCGAAACTTTTTTTCGGATTGTAGGCAATTAACTGAAAATTTTCGGAAAATTATTCTATTTCGGATATTAAAATCGCTATTTTTATTATTTTTCATTTCAAGGTTAAATACTTCTCTCAAGTATTCAGTAAGTGGAGCAGATTCCTCTCTTGTCTACTATTGATTTCCCATTATTATTCCCATTTTTCAATTATTAAGTTAAGATTTAAAACGCAATTTTAATACCCTAAACAGAATAAGTTTCTAAAATTTTTTACCTAATCTGCCACTCTAAAGCAAATACAGGAAATACCACGAAGTAGTTCAGTAATCAGCGGAAATTAATACATTTTCGTAGTGAACAGCTTTTAAAATCCATTAGTAAAGTGAATGTATTTGATAAATTTATCATTTTCTACCTACATGGAATTAATTGTTTAAACCCTCACTACATGGAATATATCCCTAATTATTAATTAAAATGAATAAATAACAAATTCCACAACAGAAATATAACTTATTCCACTCGATCGGTTTTAAAAAAGATTTCTGATGATGAAAATGTAATTTGTGAAAATTCACATTACGTCAAATTGCTTTGAAGTTGGAGAGTTATTGTTGTTTTTTAGAAAAGGTGAAATAATTCTCATTTTTTATTGAAATGGATAATTATTCCTTTGAACAATAGGCTGAGGTGAACGATGCCTACATTGGTGAAAATCCGCACGCCAAGATTTAACAGGAACTAACTTTTAGTCAATCAGTCAGTGTTGATACCGAAGGAAAGTAATCGCGCCTCGATAAAGTGTTTATTAAGTGACTCTCATATAAATTATAATTAGTGTATTTAGTGTACTATATAAATTATTAAATAAGGACTGAATTACATATAAATCTGTAAATATAAATTAATTGTAAATATGAATTAAAATAAACGTTACAATATATAAGTCGATCGATAACAGGAAACACAATTCCCAAAACTTCCAATCTAAATTCTTGCAATGTTTGGTTCGTGGCCAAGGTATGAGTTAATTGATTTTTAAATTGTAACCCACTCGTAAAAATGCGTGAAGTAGTGAGTAGTTTAAAACAATTACCTCACTAACAATCTAATCAAAGATAAAACTGATAAGGGTAGACATTAAACATGCAATCTTAACTATACACTTTGTCTAAATCGATTCTTTTATTCGAAATAAAAATATCAAAAATTTGCAAAAAAAATGGAAATAAATTAACCCCATTTAAAATTTTTATCTTTATGCCTATGGAAAATGGATATTTACACAAATTAACCCCCTTTAAAAGTCTTATAGTACGTCCCTAATATAGAAATTTTTACAAATAATTTGTTCCTTACAAAAATTTAATCGTACGCCTATGGTGAATGGTATTTCAACAAATAAATTAACTCCCTTTAAAAATTTCATCGTTCGCCCATGATATAGGAATTTAAAAAAAATAATTTATCCCTAAAAAACTTTTTATCGTACGCCTACAATATAACAACAAATAATTAACCCCATATAAAAATTTCATTGTACGTCCATGGTGAATGTTATTTTAATAAATAAATTAACCCTCTCTGAACATTTTATCATACGCTAATGATATAGAAATTTTTACAAATAAATGTATCCCTTATAAGAATTTCATCCTACACAAATGATATAGAAATTATTACAAATAAATTGAAACCTTATAAAAATGTTATCGTACGCTTATGGTAAATAGTATTTTAACAAATAAACTAACCCCTTTAAACATTTTATCGTACGCCCATGGTATAGAAATTTTCACAAATAAATTTATCCCTTATAAAAATGTAATTGTACGCTTACGGTAGATGAAAATTTTTGCAATTAACTGAACCCTTTTCAAAAATTTCATCGTACGCCCATGGATATAAAGTAACCTTTTAAATTAAACAATTCTCTTTCACTTATAGATTATCGAATTTCCGGCAACAGAATATATAGTAAAATTAATACCTATTTAGAGGTACCAGCCGTTTTAGTAACTTAAAGTATGCGGCTTCTTGAACCATCTGAACCCGCATGAAAAAAATTAGGTTATGACCTTTGTCATGTCAAATGCTTGACATATTTCTTATTGCATTGGCGTAGTGTCTTGAAATTTCATATTATCAGTGGCGGTTTGTAATAATACAAATTAATTTTATGAAATTCTAAAGATGTTGACATAATAAAAGAATATAAAAGAAGCGCACTAATTTTAAAAACATTGTTTTATTAACTAGATACATAGTTTTCTTAAAAAAATATGGCAATTCAGAGTTCGATTAAGTACAAATTCTAGATTTTAAAAAAATGAAAACGTGATCTTCAAGGCAAAGTTTAATTAGTTTCTAAATCAGAATAACTTTCGGAAAGTGATAGTTCATCATCGGATTCATTGGATACAGAGATCACCATAGGTTCGATGTTTAGTAGGTCCAGTTTGTTTTCTACTTCCCATGCTTCAGAAATAATTTTCTCTGTATGATTTATGTAATTCTGCCAGTGTTGCTCCGGTACATTTTTTACAACGTCATTCCATACTTTTAAGACTTCAGTAGATGACCTTGCAGTTTTCGTAATAGCTTGGTCATAATGCCTTTTAGTTTCTGACCATACCATTTCGATGGCATTAGAATGGCAATGATAGGATGGTAGCCTGAGAACACAATGACCATGCTCGGCAGCGTATTTGTCTAAATGATAATTTTTTTCTGGCAAAACTTGCTTTTCAATTATATTCCAAACAGCATCCTTTAAAATGTGATCTGGAGAAGGAATATTCTTTTTTTTGAGCCATTCTAACATGCGTGTTTTACTCCAACTTTTTCTTGGGATTTCTTCATCCAGGCGACTGTGATACGTTGCGTTATCCATTATAATTAACGATGGTTCTTCCAAGTTTACAATTAGTTGCTGTTTAAACCAATTTTCAAAATTTTCGGTGTTCATGTTATCATGGTAATCGCCTGTTTTTTTATTGCATTTAAAAATAAGCGATGCATTTGCCACAAAACCTTTTTTATTACCGGCATGAACAATTACATATCGTGTCCCACTTCCAGTTATTTTTAAATCACTGTGTTTAGTACCATCTTGCCACATTCTTCTGTCCCCGCTTTTACTAAAAACCCATGTCTCATCCAGAAAAACAGGTGTAAAGAGCTTTTCGCTTTTAGCAGCATGGTATTTGTTCAAAAATAATATTCTTTTTAATCTGACTGCAGGCATTTCCAATAAATGTTTTCTTCCATCCTGTTTTTTGAAATGAAAACCCATTTTTTTAATTCCCAAATATAACGAACCTTTAGAAATCTTAGTTTCTGGAGACTCTTCGATAAATTGCCGTAAAATAGTTTCTACTGTGATTTTATCCTTTCGCGCATACATTTTATAAATTACTTCCCTCAAACAATGCTGGGTATTTTTTGTGATTCGGGTTTTGCTCCGGGAAACGCTTGCAGACATATTTCTTCTAAATTCGAAATCTGTAGCTCTGTTTGGTTTTTCAAGATTATATATTGTGCTTTCTGGAACTTATAGTGCTTCGGACGCTTTTTGAATTGCCTTAAATCGAGATCCTAAATCGTTTTGAAAATAGTTTACTACATTAAGCATAAGTTTTTTGGATTCATCAGAATATCGCATTTTTATATCTTATTTTGCGTTATGACATTAACATGAAATCAAAATTTGACGTAACTTCAAAAACGTGACATCTAATAAATTAGTTACGACGTTCATTTTTGTTGGCAATTTTTTGTTTCAACCGATTTATTAATAATAAATAAGGATGGTCTTATTCTAAATGGGTATAAAATTTACTATATGTAGTTATCCTTCTCTTTTTCCACGTCATATGTTTCTTCTCTCTCGTGTAACGAAATGTGCTTAAGCAAAAACGTGACGCTTTCTTAAAATTTCACTATTAATTCTCGTCCACTTATCGATTCAATTTAGTTCCACTTCATAAATCCAAATAGTGTCTGTCAATTTAATATCTTTATTGCAATAATATTATTTTCGTTACTCGATAAAAAATAATTGGAAACGACCTAATCCTAAAATACGAATTGGAGGTTATCAAAACCAGCGAGAAAATTGAGAAAATTCAATTTTCTACTGAAATTCAATATGCTAACCTAACTTCAAATTGCCTCGCGCCATTTCCCTCTTACTGGTAATCAGGAAATACGTTTTCAATTTTTTAGCCAGCGAAAAATTGCTCGTGTTTAATCTCGAAGATACAATTTAATTTACGATTTGCAATAATTCATTCGTAATAACTTTTTTAATTGTTATTGTCTATATAGATTAGAGATAAAACTAATTGTAAGACAGCAAAAAAAGAATATAAACGAGAATGATTTGCATTGTTTAAACAATCTGTCACCATTAAACGCTATACTTTCTTTTTTTTACATGGATAGCACTGCATTTAATTTTAATCTGAAATGTCTCTAAAAAGTTGTTGGGATTAAATAAGTAAAGATAATCTAAACGATTTTACATTAGAAATGCATTTTTATTTGATTATTTATGAAATAGACCAATCAGACACCACCATTTTTTGAACGAAATCTTTTTAAACAAGTGATTAAATCCCAAGACCCGTTTAACTGCGTCAAATTGATGAAAACGTTATATTTTGACGTATGCAATAATTGTCAAAATTTTTGAAAGTTGTCAAAAATGGTCAATAATTGTCAGAAACTGTCAAAATTTTGAAAAAATGGTCAATAATTATAAAAAACTGTCAAATATGGTCAATAATTGTTAAAAATTGTCAAATTTTTTGAAAAATGGTCAATAATTGTCAGAACCTGTCAAAAATGCTCAAAAATGGTCAACAAATGTTATAATTTAGAAAAATGGTCAAAATTTTTGAAAAATTGTCAAAAATGATCAATAATTGTCAAAATTGGTCAATAATTGTCAAAAATGGTCAATAATTGTTAAAATTTGAAAAAATGGTCAAAAATTGTTAAAATTTTTGCAAAAATGGTCAATAATTGTCAAAAATTGTTAAAATTTTTGCAAAAATGGTCAATAATTGTCAAAAATTGTCAAAATTTTTGAAAAATGGTCAAAGTTTTCGAAAAATTGTCAAAATTTTGAAAAAATGGTCAATAATTATAAAAAACTGTCAAAAATGGTCATAAATGTTAAAAATTGTCAAAAATGGTCAATAATTGTCAGAACCTGTCAAAAATGCTCAATAATTGTTAAAATTTTGAAAAATGGTCAAAAATTGTCAAAATTTTGAAAAAATGGTCAATAATTATAAAAAACTTTCAAATATGGTCAATAATTGTTAAAAATTGTCAAAATTTCTGAAAAATGGTCAATAATTGTCAGAAACTGTCAAAAATGGTCAATTATTGTTAAAATTTAGAAAAATGGTCAAAATTTTTGAAAAATTGCCAAAAATGATCAATAATTGTCAAAATTGGTCAATAATTGTCAAAACTGTCAAAATTGGTCAATAATTGTCAAAAATGGTCAATAATTGTTAACATTTGAAAAAATGATCAAAAATTGTTAAAATTTTTGAAAAAATGGTCAATAATTGTCAAAAATTGTCAAAATTTTTGAAAAATGGTCAGTTTTCGAAAAATTGTCAAAATTTTGAAAAAATGGTCAATAATTATAAAAAACTGTCAAAAATGGTCAATAAATGTTAAAAATTGTCAAAAATTGTCAAAAATGGTCAAAAATTGTCAAAAATGGTCAATAATTGTCAGAACCTGTCAAAAATGCTCAAAAGTGGTCAATTATTGTTAAAATTTAGAAAAATGGTCAAAATTTTGTTGTAAAATTGTCAAAATTGGTCAATAATTGTCAAAAATTGTCAACATTTTTGAAAAATGGTCAGTTTTCGAAAAATTGTCAAAATTTTGAAAAAATGGTCAATAATTATTATAAAAAACTGTCAAAAATGGTCAATAAATGTTAAAAATTGTCAAAAATGGTCAATAATTGTCAGATCCTGTCAAAAATGCTCAATAATTGTTAAAATTTTGAAAAATGGTTAAAAATTGTCAAAATTTTGAAAAAATGGTCAATAATTATAAAAAACTGTCAAATATGGTCAATAATTGTTGAAAATTGTCAAAATTTTTGAAAAATGGTCAATAATTGTCAGAACCTGTCAAAAATGCTCAAAAATGGTCAATAATTGTCAAAATTGGTCAATAATTGTCAAAACTGTCAAAATTGGTCAATAATTGTTAAAATTTGAAAAAATGGTCAAACATTGTTAAAATTTTTGAAAAAATGGTCAATAATTGTTAAAATTTTTGAAAAATTGTCAAAAATGATCAATAATTGTCAAAACTGGTCAATAATTGTCAAAACTGTGAAAATTGGTCAATAATTGTTAAAATTTGAAAAAATGGTCAAAAATTGTTAAAATTTTTGAAAAAATGGTCAATAATTGTCAAAAATTTTGAAAAATGGTCAATAATTATAAAAAACTGTTAAAAATGGTCCATAATTGTTGAAAATTGTCAAAAATGCTCAATAATTGTTAAAATTTGGAAAAATGGTCTAAAATGGTCAATTATTGTTAGAATTTGAAAAAATAGTCAAAAATTTTGAAAAAATGGTCGATAATTGTCAAAATTTTTGAAAAATGGTCAAAAATTTACGAAAAATGGTCATTGTGCATAAGAAGCATGCTTCTGTCGGCGGTCCGGCGACCGTTCACCTTTTCTATTTGTACATACTTGTACATTTACACATAGTAATTCAAGGAACTGTAATTAGATATTAGCATAAATGAAGGTGTATGAGAGAGACTGAATGGGGTTGTACATAAGACTGAATGAGGCATAGGTGTACATAGGTGTATATAGAGTTTAGACAAATTAAGATTAGGATTTTAATTTTAGAATAGATCAGATTCCATAAATATGTGACCCTGTTTTTCAATAGGTTTTCAGGGGTAAAACATCAAAACTTCTGAGGGAATGTTATGTTCGATCGGATCTATTATAGGTCATAAAACACTATAATAAACGGATGATGCGCTACAGCAAGGAGCCATAATAGAGGGAGAAGAAGAATGCCTATTAGGAAAACGGAGCCAGACCATCATTAGAGCAACCAGGTCGCGCTATTAATTATATGCTACTCATATAATTAAAATAGTTTGTTTCACCTAATATTGCACTAATGTAATTAGAATTATTGTTCGATAAAGATTTATATCGACAGTGACTGTCCTCTAACAGTTAAGCAATCTTTCGTAGTAGAATCAATAGTGCATCAACTTTTAAGAATTGAATTTGTCAATAATCCAATCAATACTCGCAACAGAAGTATGAGGTTGACATCCAATTCACTCACAATAGGTCAGAGATCTTCTTTATGCAAAAAAGTATTTCAACAGTTAACCAAAAAGTTAAAAAAATTTACAGTGTTCAAGAAAAATCAGATAAGATTTAAAAAATTGTCAAAAATATTTATAATTTACTAAAAATATTTAATAATAGTCAAATGTAAAAAAAACTGTAATGTTATTACACAAAATGGTTACAGTGAAAAATAATAATAAAATAAAAGTATTATGTATTAATTGTATTTTTGGTATTAATTGGGTTGAAAGAACCAAATGCAAATATAATAATTTTTAGTTTAGTTTAGGACCATCCTATGTACGGGCACTTGTGCCTCCTATAGTTCCTTATTGTATTTATTAATATGTATAAGGAAAAAATGGAATAAAATAATAATAATAATAATAAGAGAAATCGTGAAATTATACTTTTATGAATATTTACTTTCTCTCATACCCAATTTCGACAGTTGTCTACGATTAAATGAATTGTGGTTATATATTCATACAATTTTTTTTCGATTTTTTTAGTACTTAGAAGAAAGTCGATTTACATTAAAATTACGAATTAATAACGATAGTAATAATAATAAAATAGGTAAAGTAACACTATTAGCATCTAGCTTCATATCTAGATTGAATTTACTGTTTGGACCCTTACTTTGTGGAATCTACTCATATTAATGTTATAAATGAAACTAACTGTTTCTAATTAATTCCACTATTTAATTGAAAGATTTATGAAAATTATTAAAGGATATTGATAATTATTTCGATATTGACATATCATCGTCAGAATGACAGAAGTTACATTTTATGTGATACCTACTTGATGTTTAATATTTTGGCTAGACCAAATAGTAAGTGACCTATCTTGTGATTGACTTAATATATATGAATAGAAAAAAGAAGAAGATATGATTTTACAAATATTAAAGCTTAGGTATTATTAGCCCTATGGGGATATCCTGGATATCTTTTTCCCATTTAAGATCAGTATAACTGTGCAATGATATAGAAAACCAAGGAAAACTATATCTGCTGATCTTTACAATAGTTACTTAAGAAGACAATTTATTAGTGGAGAGCTCCCTAGATTTATCTGTTCATTGACAACTTCATATTGTGGGTCTCTTAAGTGTCTTCTTATTTCTAGTTCTTCAAGGAAATCTAGTTCTTGTTTCTTATCACAAACATGCAGTACTTCTAGTTCTGTGTTAGGTGTTAATGAATGTTTTGTGTCCAGAAGGTGTTTTGCGTAATGTGATTTATCTGGCTGTTTTAATCTGTATGCTCGTGAGTGTTCATTGTATCTAATTTCAAAATTTCGAATTGTTTGACCAATATAGACAGCATTACATTCTGGACATTTAAGTTTATATACTCCAGACTTTTTTAATGGGGGTATTTTTGTTTTTACATTTAACAATTTTTTACTTACATTGTTTTCTGTTTTAAAAGAAATTGCTGTATTTGTTGAACAAGATATTATCTTTGAAATATTATTAGAAATATTACCAGCATATGTGATGGTTTTGTAATTTTGTATTTCCCTAGTATTTTCAGGAAATATTAATTGTAATGCCACTTTTTCCTCTTTTTTATTAATTAATTTATTTACTATATGTAATGGATAACCGTTGGATGTGGCTATTTGCTTAATTATATTAATTTCTCTATCAAAATTATATTTGTTCATAGGAACTGAAAATGCTCTATGTATCATTGAATTATATGCTGCTAATTTATGTGACATGGGATGATTGGAACTATATGGTATAGTCACATCAGTATGTGATGGTTTTCTACAAAAACGTAAAAAACTTTTCAAGAACAAGTTAATAATTAATTGTAAGGGCAAGGAACATTACACGTATTAACAAATCAATACTTCGGGCAAGTGAAATTCTGGCATGTAAACTTCCTCAAATAAAGTAACATTAAAACTTTCACTTTTCTGGAGTTGAGGCGGCCGAGTTTACATACTCATTAGCGAGCATTACCTGATAATCGGCCCAGTTTACAATCGCCGGTATTTTTTGGGGTTGTCTTTTATTTTTTATATTTATTGTATTTATTGAACTTATATATACAATTATAATTTCAAAAAGAGCAAGGAGCGATTTCTACTTCTAAAAATTTACAATTTGTTATTGGAAAAAAAACAAATCACATGTGTATGTTGTAATATACAGGGTGTCCCGAAAAGATTTGTCATAAATTACACCACATATTCTGGGGTCAAAAATAATAAAGTTGTTTTTTATGCTTATGAAAATACAGTACAGTTAAATAATTCAATATTTATATTTTAAAGGGTGGATGTATCTTCCAAACTAGAATGTTTACAAATAAATACAAAGAGGCAAAAAAGTTTAAGAACAGACGTTTCATTCCAGTAGCGTTCCATATTTGTTAAATGTAAACCTCAAAAAAAGTTGAGGATTCAAAAGGTTGCTGATCCCCTCTGAAAATCTATAAAAAATAAAAATAAATGAATGCTACTACTTCCAGTTTATGGGTTACGTTATACTAGTGTTTCATATAAATGTTAATAAATTTACGTTATACCGTTTTAGAGCAACGTTAAAAAAATGAATTTAAATTTTCAAATAGATCACCCTGTAACTCTTTTTGTATGCACTTTTGTATACAATGTGTTCATTTGAAAAGGACCCACCCTTAATATTTCAAAAATGGGACATATTAGGAAGAAATGCCGAAACACGTCAACTTTTAACTTGAGAGGGTCACTTTTTGGCGCTAATGTCATAAACGTCAGATTCACCCCCTCCCTACTGGAGACACCCCTTACATTTTTTCAAATGGCATTAGGTATCAAGTCATACCTCATTTAAAAGGTCTGGTAAATCTCTATTCAATCATTTTGTTTTGCCTTTGATACCAGCCTTCCATTATTATTTAATCGTTGTTTAAAATTGGCTCTTTTTCAACTTTTCGTATGCCCCCGTATTGTGTTATGATGGAAAGATTCTTTGAAGAATAAAAAATTCACAAATAGTAAAAAGACATCTGTTAATAAGAAAAATCTGCTATTTAATCAAATGTTCAAAGTGACTACCGTTAACATTCAGGCAATAAAAGTTGAAAAAGTGCCAATTTTAAACAACGATTAAATAACAATGGAAGGCTGGTATCAAAGGCAAAACAAAATGATTGGATAGAGATTTACCAGACCTTTTACATGAGGTGTGACTTGATACCTAATGCCATTTGAAAAAATGAAAGGGGTGTCTCCAGTAGGGAGGGGGGAATCTGATGTTTATGACATTAGCGCCAAAAAGTGTCCCCCTCAAGTTAAAAGTTGACGTGTTTCGGCATTTCTTTGTAATATGTCCCATTTTTGAAATATTAAGGGTGGGTCCTTTTCAAATGAACACAGTGTATACAGGGTTGGGATAAAGTATGGAACCAAGTAAATATCTTTTAAACGAAAAGAACGAAATTTATGAAAATTTGCAGGTAAGTGCAACGGAACAAAATGCATCTGATGTACATTTTTCTGTTAATAATATACTTCCGGTTTAACCGGAAATGCCATCAACTTCTTTAAATTTAAATGGGACACCCTATATATTTTTACAGATTTTGAAAGAGCTTGTTTAGTTTAGTGTAAAAAAATTTGTAAAAACGAGGAATAACTCACTATTAGTTGTACAATAGGTGTACATTTCATTATTTTACAATAATGAGAAACAAAATTACTCCAAATGTTCAAAATGCTCGCCGTTTACTTGCTGACAATATGCCATCCTATTAACAAATTCTCGAGTCACTCTTTCCAAGACTTCTCCACGTATTAGTTCACATTCATCAATAATTCTTTGTCTCAATTCCTGTAAGTTTGTTGGTCGTCTAACGTAAACACGTGATTTTAGATAACCCCAAAGAAAAAAATCTAACGGGCTAAGATCCGGAGAACGAGGAGGCCACTCTATGAATCCTCTACGTCCAATCCATCGATTTGGAAAATTCGCATCCAGAAAATCCCTAACCCGTCTATCATAGTGGGGAGGTGCTCCATATTGTAGAAACCAAACATTTTGTGGTAATTTCCCATTCTGTTGAAGTGCAGGAATAATTTCGTTATTTAGTAGATCCAAATACTTGTCAACATTCAAGTTTCCGTCGATAAAAAATGGGCCTATAAGCCTATTTTCGACAATTCCCATCCAAACATTCAACTTCTGTGGATGCTGGGTATGTGCTTCATCAATCCAATGAGGATTCTCATTTGACCAATACATTGAGTTTTGGCGATTAACTGTTCCATTTAAACAAAAAGTTGCCTCATCGGAAAAAACTATGTTAGAAGCAAAATTATCGTCGACATTACAGATGTCCATTAGCCGTTCGCAAAATTCTAGCCGTCGGTCAAAATCATCGTCTGACAATTCTTGAACCAACTGTACCTTATACGGGTGATACTTTTCACTTTTTAATATCTTTCCTACAGAACGTCGACTGATACCATGGTTTAGTGCCAGATTCGTGGTGGAAGTATGAGGTGATTCTTCTAAATCGATTGCAATATTTTGTTTAACAGTTTCGTTCGTTGCAGTCCGCGGTCTTCCAGGTTTTAGCAAATTTTTTACCATCCCAGTTGTATTAAAACGTTGTAATGTTTTAGTTACTGTTGAGCGTGATATCGGATTTCTCTCCGGATGCAAATTATTAAAAATATGACGCATTTCTTCACGAGTTCTAACACGATCACCATAACCGATCATCATTACAATTTCAATACGCTCTTTTTCACTTTATTGAACTATTCTAAATTGTAAAATTTATTTCCGTCAATTAGAATTTGACACTTGGAGAGCAAAAGACGTACTAAACAGTACTCGTTTATTTATTACTATGCATACAAACAACATCAATTAGTTTATCTAAATAGTTTTTTGCTCTAATGCGAAAAACTCAAAGGAGGTTGATTAAAGTGCTATATTCCTCGTTTTTACAAATTGTTTTACACTAAACTCAGTATGTATGAATTCAAAATAACAAGCTCTTTCAAAATCTGTAAAAATATATAGGGTGTCCCATTTAAATTAAAGAAGTTGATGGCATTTCCGGTTAAACCGG
This sequence comes from Lochmaea crataegi, assembly GCA_947563755.1. Taxonomy (NCBI): domain Eukaryota; kingdom Metazoa; phylum Arthropoda; class Insecta; order Coleoptera; family Chrysomelidae; genus Lochmaea; species Lochmaea crataegi. The sequence continues at coordinate 27,202,797 of OX387423.1, read as the reverse complement.
AAGTATATTATTAACAAAAAAATGTTCATCAGATGCATTTTGTTCCAATGCATTTACCTGCAAATTTTCATAAATATCGTTCTTTTCGTTTAAAAGATATTTACTTGGTTCCATACTTTATCCCAACCCTGTATGTAAATAAGGTTCAATCAACCTATTTTTTACCCCAGAACATGTGGTATAATTTACACACCCTGTATAATCTCCTTTTCGTGTTTGTTCCACAGGAGTTTACAGTCTAGTCTGTGGGTTTCCAAAGTGTGTGCCGTAGAAAGTAAACAGGGGCGCTGCAAGGATCTACGCATATAAAATGAAAAATTCAAATCGCGCGCGCTGCAATCGTCGCTCACTCGCCGGTAGGTACTTACTACTTACGCTCGGAAACCGACGATACCCCTCTCCTTCCGCGTCTTGCGGCGGGAAAACTGATTTCTAAGATACCTTTATCTAAACACAAGTAATCGCAGAATCCATGACATACAAAAAAAGCTGAGGATCTCAATAAGCAGTTAATAGAAAAAATGGAGGGCAAAGATTTTGGTCTGCAACTTAATGAGGCTATTGACAGTAATAAGGATGCACATCTTATTTGTTACGTACGCTTTCTGGATAAAAATATTTTCGTTGATTATTAAAAATATGACACACTTCTTCATGAGTTCTAATTATTTCTAACCTATTATTTTTGTAAAAGCATAACCGAAAGCGCAAAGGCTCTAGATTTTATTGGCATTATTGACAAGTTTATAGGAAAAAATGATTTAGAATGGGAAAAGTTTATCAATGTATGTACAGATGGTGCTCGATCAATGTCTGGCAGGTATGGAGGAATACAAGCGCTTATTCGTAAAAAAGCACCGTATGCTATGTGGACTCATTGCATCATCCATAGGGAAGCGCTTGCGTCGAAGTCAATGAGCCCTGAATCGAATCAGGTACTACCATAGAACGTGTCATTGACGTAGTAAACTACATACATAAAAACTAGGCCGCTAAAAGCAAGACTTTTCAAAAAACACACGGCACTGCTGTATTACTGCAGTTTACGATGGCTTTCACGTGGAAATGTCTTATTTCGTGCATTCGAATTACATAAAGATATTCAAACTTTTTTTAAAAGAAGAAGGTCATGAAAACTTTGCCAAACCCACTGAATGGTTTTCGAAAGACGATGTCGAAAAATTTGCGTGGATCCAAAATCCTTTCCATGCACAAGCTGCTCCAGAATTCACTTCGCAAGAAGATTCACGTGTTCAGATTTGGTGGAGTTTTGGATATCGGTCCAAAATGAACATCCATCTTCAAGTTCAAAAGCTTTGAAAATTCTTATTCTCTTTGCAACATTTTATTTATGCGAAGCCGGATTTTCAACTGTAAGATCAATGTGGAGCAAGAAATGAGAGTAGCGGTGTCAAGCCTTATCCCACGCTATGAAAAAATGTGTGCCGAGCTCACAAGTCATATTGACTAAGTTGCCATTGTATTTTGTTTCTTATATGTGAGTCAATATACATATAAAAGCTCAGTTTTATCTGGGTATTTGAATTGCCCCTATCTACCCAGTATCATTGTACCCTATTTCGACCAGTTACGAGTGCCGAGAAAAAATACTAAACCTGTAAGTGCGCAGTGAGCTGAAAAAGTTTGGGAGCCCTTGGTCTAGTCAGACCTAGATATTTTCTGGTTGCCTCCATTCATTGGGAAATAGCAATACTTGAACGGTCAAATAGAGGTCACTAATTCTGAAACCGAGATACGGGGTGTTTTGTCAATTTTCTTTGTAAGGTCAGAACTAACGCATTCACCCTGTGTATCTTTTTGATATTTGGTACACATGTTTATCAATAACTGCCCAACTGAACCACTTACTAATAACAATAAAAATCCTGGTCCTGATTAATAAGAAATTTAAAAGCACGCCCTCTTGAACTTTGTACTGAAATATTTTAGGCTTGGTATAGTGCACCAGACTGTAAATGCGCGGAAACCAGACCTATCCGGTTAAGGGTTAAGTTAGTTTGTTTGTTAATAATTAATAAAACATAGGTACCCGATCCGAACACTTTAAAGCAATTACTCAAGAAGATGTATATTTTCTTTGCATGTAAGATATAACGTTTCCAACTACGTAATGTATGTATAAGATATTTGCTAGTCTCAAATAAACATTGTGTTTGAAAAGAAAAGGCTTGCGAATATTGATGGACTGATATTCTTCGTACTTTATGTAAAACTATATTGGAATGCAAGTGTTTATTTACCAAGTAGTAGCGAACACATGTCTTATAATTTTGTTTTGAAGGTGACGAAGAAAGTGTTCATTGCATTTTTTCACTTATAATTTTACACACGAGGTTTGTATTTAAACGTTTAATATTAAATGCCCACTGAGTGAAAAAAACACTTAGTAACCAAAGTCAGTGTTAAAATTATAGAATTTCGTAACTGAATTACAAAAACTCATTTTTATAATAATTCATGGGTAACTTGACACATTTAGCGTGGTAAGTTTGCAAATAAAACAACACCTTGTCAAGTAACTAGGTTACGAAAATTCTAGTACAAAATTTTTCAAATTTGTATTACTTTCATATCTATGAATATTTGTTTATAAATATACAAATAACTCTTCTACCATATTGCGGTGTAGAGTTATATTTTTACTCTTTCATAAATTTTTTACACTTCTTTCTATCAGTGGCCAGGTTTTTAGCTTCTATCCATGCTATCCTTTCCGCTGTAATATTTCCCCTACTGTCTCATCCCAAGTCTTCCTGGGTTTACCTCCCTTTCTATTCTTATGAATTTTCGCTCCCCATATTCTTTTAGTTAATCTAGTCTCCTCCATACGCTGCAAATGTCCCCACCATCCCATCTCAATATACTCCAAAGTTGACAGTATTTCCAGTTCTTCTCTTATTATTGTGTTTCTTATTCTATCTTTTTTTTGTTACTCCTCTTATTCGCCTTAGATACTTCATTTCAGCCGCTTGAATTTTACTCTTTTGTGTTCTATTAAGTATCCAAGATTCACAGCCATGCGTTAACACTGGTCTGTAAACAGATTTAAAGACCTTTAATTTAGTTGTTCTTGAAATTTCCTTTTTATTAACAAAGTTGTTTTTCATAGAAAATAATATAGATTACTTGCTTTTTGAACTCATCCTGAGTTCCGCCCTGATCTAACTATTCTCCAAGATACTGAAATGATTCCACTTGTTCTATACTTTGATCTTCAATATATATTTCTATCTTTTCTGTTTTATCACCAATCACCATAGTTTTAGTCTTATTCGTGCTTATTTTCATACCGTACTCCTTCAATGTTTCATTCCATATGTTTAGGTTTTGTTGTAGTTCCCTTTCACTTTGTGCAAATATAACAAAGTCGTCTGCATAAGCTTCATTTGTTATTTCAACTTTTTGCAAGATGTCCTACCATATATTTTTTACATTTATTATTTGTTATCTTTATGATTTCATCCATAAGCACAATGAAAAGAAATGGGCTTAATCCTCCGCCTTGTCCAAGTCCACTTTGGAGTTGTGAATGCCTCTGATCTTCTATTATGGCTTATAACAGTATTTAGATTATTATCGTATATTTTTTGTACCATTCTTATTGTTTTATCATCTACCCCTTTTTTTTCTAATATTCTCCAATTTCTTTCCCTTGATACCATATCAAATGCCATTTCTAAATCTATGAAGGTGCAATATATATTTCTCTTCTCTTGTATACATTTCTCCGTCATCTATTTTATCATAAATATAATATTGTCTTATATGCTCCTTCCACCTCTAAACCCATTTTGCGCCTCGTCTAGTGTGTTTTCCACGATTTTTCTAATTTTTCGGTCCAATATCTGTTCTAATATTTTCATGTTTGTACAGAGCAACGTCAGTCCCCTGTAGTTACCACATTGCCGTCTATCACCTTTTTTATACATATATAGGGACAATTGATGCCATTTGCCATTCTTTCGGTATCTTTTCTACTTTCCAGCACTTATTATATATTTTTAATAATAGTTCTTCTCCACTTTTACCCATATTTTTTATCATTTCTCCAGTTATTTTGTCGCATCCTGGTGCTTTCCCATTTTTCAACTTATTAATTATTACCGTGAATTCATCTATGGATATTTCTTCATCATTATTGTTTGTATTTTTTCTTCATTTGATTTAGTTGTGCTTTCTCCGTTATCTAATAATTCTAGAAAATATTCCTTCCATCTTCCCATTACTTTCATATCTTCTGTTAACATTTCTCCTTTCCTGTTTTTAATATTAGTTATATTTGTGTTTTTTTTTTCAGTTCTCCATGATTTTAGCACTTTGTAATAGTTATTTGTGTATTTAGAGCGTAAAGTAACAGATTGCCGCTTGAGAAAGAATGTTGCGATCTTTCGAAGGCGACAATTTTACTTTACGCACGAAAAACACACATACTTTTTTCTACAGTCGCACTTTTAATAATTAAAACAGTTTTTTATATTATCTTAGGTTATAATACGAGTGCTAGAATAATCGTAATTTTCGCTATTCATCATGATTAACCTTAAAAAAAGATCGACTGACTAGGGATGTTTAAAAATAATCGATTTTTAATTAAATCGATTATTATTTACTTATTATCGATTTTTATAATAATATTAATCGATTTTTAGTAAATCGATTTTATAAATTACGTGTTTAAATCGATTTTCGGAAAAGGCTCGTATTATTTATTGACTATTTTTCAAAATTTTGACAACTTTTGACGATTTTTCACCATTTCTCAAAATTTTGACAATTATTGACCATTTTTCAAAATTTCAACAATTATTAACCATTTTTCAAAATTTTAACAATTATTACCATTTTTGACAATTATTGACCATTTTGACTGTTTTTCAAAATTAGTGACAATTTTTCAAAATGATGACAATTTTTAACCATTTTTGACAGTTTTTGTCAATAATTGTCCATTTTTAACAGTTTTTAACAATAATTGACAATTTTTAACCATTTTTGATAGTTTTTGACCATATTTCAAAATTTTTGACAATTATTCAAAAACTTTAACAATTTTTGACAATCATCGACTATTTTTCAAAATTTTGACAATTTTTGATAGTCTTTGACAATTGTTGACAATTATGGACCATTTTTCCAAATTTTTGAACATATTTCAAAAACTTTAAGAATTTTTGACAATCATCAACTATTTTTCAAAATTTTGACAATTCTTAACAATAATTGTTCATTTTTGACAATTTTTGACCATTTTTGATAGTTTTTGACAATTATTGGCAATTTTTGACTATTTTTCAAGATTTTTGACCCTTTTTCAAAATTATTCACCATTTTTGATAAATGTTGACAATTATCGACCATTTTTCAAAATTTTAATAAGTTTTGACCAATTTTTGACAATTATCGACCATTTTTCAAAATATTAATAAATTTTGACCAATTTTTGACAATTATCGACCATTTTTCAAAATTTTAACAATTTTTGACCGTTTTTGACAATAATTGACATTTTTTGACAATTATTGACCATTCTTGACCATATTTCAAAATTTTTGACAATTTTCATATAATTTTATTTGATTTTTAATCTGATAAATTGTTAAATATTCACCAATTGAGTTAATTCGGAGGGCGTGGTTTGATTAAATAAGCGAGCGAAAAAGATTCCTTTTTTTGCGCTAGAGCGTAAAGTAACAATCCTCGGCATTTGTCGACTTTACGATTTCATTTGAATATAGTAATTAGTCATTTTACGCGCGACTAGAAAAAATAGTTTTTGGTTTCTCTTGCTATCCTGCTCCATTTTTTCTCCAAATGGTTTCCATTGATATTCTTTTGCATTTCTAACTAATTCTTTGTTTTCTTTCTCTCGGTTTTATATTTTTCATAATCCTCTATTTTCCTAGACCCTAGGTAATTTCTCCACATCTTTTTCTTTATTTTGCTTTGGTTTCTAATTTCGTCAATCCACCATGCAGTTTGTTGTCTATGATTTTGTTTTCTAGTTATTCCACATACTTCTTTTGCCCTTTCTGTGATCGCATTTTTCATTGAGTTCCAAATTATATCAATGTCATTTTGTTAAGCTGTTTCTCAACATCCTCTAATTTTTTGCTGGGGTATATTTCATACTTTTCTGCTATTTCCTTATTTCTTAATTTATACGTTTTTATTGTTTCCCACTCTTTTTTTTTGACTGAGTTTCTCTTTTTTATTGTTTTACAGTAAATACTCTTTAATTGTGCTCAGTTCTACATAATGATCACTGCCTATTTCTGGTCCTCTTTTCACTTTTGTATCTTCTACTACTTTTCTATTGTTCTTTTCTACTAGTATGTAGTCTATTACTGATTTTTCTCCTCTACTTTTTACCTCTGGTGTATTTATGTATATTTATATGCTCAAAGAACGTATTTGTTATTACTAATTGGTTTATCGAGCAAAAATCTAGCATTATTTTGCCATTATTATTTCTTACTTGCTTTCCTAATATATTTCTATACCATTGATCTTCTATGCCCACCCTACTATCAAAATCCCCTAATATATATAGTGTTCCTTTGGCTTCTTCTGTAGCTACTTGTAATTCTTCCCAGAATTGGTCCTTATTTACTGCTGTATCGTCCTCGTTGGGTCCATAAACTGCTATAACTGTTTTTTGGGTATTTTGATCAGTTTTTATTTCTATTTTTAATATTCTGTCCGATATTGCATCCCAACCATTTATTTGCTTTTCCAGTGTCTTATTTATTATACAACCCACTCCTGAAGATGTCCTTTTATCTTGCTTTACTCCGCTATATATCAATATATTTCCATTTATCATTGTTATAATGCCTTTTTCTTTCTTTTTAGTTTCAGTTATTCCTAACAAGTCCGCTCCCATTTGTACAAATTCATCATCCAGTTCTTTTTCTTTTCCTGTTAAGCCCCTTATATTCCATGTCTCTATTTTCCATTTACTAATTTTACCTTTCTGTTTTGCTTTGGCTTCTTTTTTTTGTTTTATTTATAAATACTAACACAAAATGCGAAAAATTACATACGCGAATAATTTATGCAACAAGAGCATAAAGTGGTTCAGAGTTTAAAAAAACAATGAGATCTCTTAATGATGCCGAATTCAAAAGGACTCTCTCTGAACTGAAATACACTGCTCAACATTTGAAGTGGATAATTATAACTTTTGCAAATATTTTATTTAAAAACGTTGTCAAAGCGATCACTCTGTATGCTATGTATGACCATTTATCTATAGTCAATATTTTTTATCTTTTTTTTCTATGTCTTAGCTCTTATCTTTTTAACTGAAAAATATGGGCATACTGTCTAAATTTTAGTCGAAGAGAAAAGCTGATATACAGTATTCGCCAGCTAACTTGATGTCCCAGAAATTACCAACTGAGAGAGACATAGTAATAATGCCCTGCCTACTCGGCTGCTATTGGTGGTAAAATTTTGACAAACGCCAATTGCATCGAACCTTATCAGGTGTTAAGATTTTCAGTAGCGTAGAGTCACCAGTTATTGTTTCTGCTTTGTACAATAAAGTGTTTGTAAAACAAACAGATATGTTTTATGACGTCAGCCCTCTTGTGATTACTCTAGATGAAAGTGATTCCAGTAGCGGCAGTGAGTCAGATTCTTCGTAAAGATAAAAACTGTTTATACCTATTCTTAGAAATATACCTAGCTTAAAAAAGTTCCCATTATCTTGTGTTTCTTTTATTCTCATTACTACCTGGAAGAAATTATTTAATTTCTAACAAATTTTAATTATAGTACGTCCAGAAATATAAGATCCTAATCTTGAATTAGATAAATAACATGTTATTGTAATGGGTACCTTATTGTTAAAATATTATTTATGTACTCAGAATTCAGGTATAAAGCAGATCCGTTTCTATTAAAATCAATATACCAATAATTATAACAAAGAATTAAATATTATTTATTAAGTTAGGATCATATATTTCCGGACGGACTTTACTTTATTAATTGTACAAGTTGTGTTAATTTGTAACAGAAAGCGTATCCTCAGAACTTGCACGGCACTGTTTACAGTTATCGGATGGGCGGCGTCAATAGCTCCCTAGAAAGCATTTAGGACATCAAGTTAGCTGGCGAATACTGTATCAACTGTATACATTAAATTAAATTCAAACAAACTATTAATAGAAAAATTGTAATGGAGCTTCCTGCTGTACGATCCAAGAGGTTACAGTTTCTTCCGAAGAAAAAGGTACCAAAGGTTTTGGATGAGACGTGGATTTCTAGGCAAAGGTCAGATGAGAAAAAAATGGTAAGATAATACTGTTAACTCAGTGCAAGAAAACAGGCGAAGGCTCAAGATATATAATCGTTAATGCAGGAGGAGAGAACGGTCTTGTTGAAGATGCAGTATGGAGGGTAGAAGGAAGGAGAACCGTCTTGTATGGGGGACAAGTTGAAAAAGTGTCCACCTGTAAACAGCAAATTTTAATTCGAAGATTCACCGAAATGGCGTTCGTGTAGCTAATGGAAATGATGTGAATTTAGCGGTCAACTGTCATTTAGTAAATATAACCTATGAAATGACCTATAACTATGATAACCTATGAATTTTTTTTAATACATTTTTGTTATTTTAATGATTTTATTATTGTTCATACAAGGAGAAAAAATATTGAAACAATGGGAAAGCTTTGTTCAGCCCATGGTCTGTTTTCAGTATATTGTTGTTCTGATTGGTTGTGTTCAATCAAATGACCTCAAATTAACTGATTTCATTGGATATCTACTAGAACAAAAAAATGTCAGTAGTAATAACCCAAGGACATTGATAATTGTTCGAAAAAATTTTATAACAGATTTCGAAAGCTTGTTGCCTATAAGCAATAAGCTTGAGAAAGTTGATAAAAAAATTTTGAGCATTTATCAATGTTCGAGGGTTATTCGAATAGAAAATGTTTTGCTAATTATAGAAAAAAATACATATTACAATGAAATATTAAATATTTGAAACGTCAAAATCAATATGTATCCACATACTATGAATGAATTTGACCTGACCATATCCCCCCGCACGTCGATCATGTCACAAATTCATGACTTATTAAGTCATTGTAAAGGATACCAGTTTATAAGATTTGTAAATTCACCGAAATATGTAAATTCAATATATTTTTTTGAACATGTTTCTCACGAAAGTATGTAAATTGTCAAAACGGTTTATTATAATAAAAACAAATATAAATAAAAATTTAAAATAACATAAAATTTCTGACTTAAATATAACGAAAACAATGAAAACTTGTTTAATTCTCTAGCCCGCAGGAACGCATGCGCATTTCAAGATCAGTTTGCCTTCTAATTTATCGAGAAGGGCAAGGAAAATCATTGAAAAAGCTATACAGTGTTGAAAAAATGGCTTCTTCAATGATTTTCCTTGCCCTTCTCGATAAATTAACCAATGATCTGTTTCAACAAAGAGAAATTATTAAAAATTAGAAACAAAAACAAGTATTAGTTCCTAATTATTCTAACCTAAAATCTAACAAATTAAATTAGCTATGAATTATTTATAGTAGTATTTGTTAGTACAAAGTGATTCGCCAGATTCATGAATAAACTTGTGGATTAAAAAAATCAACGAGCGACCAATTTTTAATTATGATAATAAATTAGCAACAAGTTATGGTAGTATTAGTATTTTTGCCCAAAAGATTAATATGAAGTGCATCGGCAGATGTAAACTCGTATAAGCTTATCAAATTCTTGGATTTTTTTGAAAAAGCGACGAGCGACAAATTTTTAATTATGGTAATAAAAGAGCGATAAATTAGCGACAAATTATGGCATAATCAAAAATTCAAATTTCCGAAATGGTTCTGCTAGGTTAATGGGGGTTCGACTTGACTGTAAAGATATTATGTTAAATTCTATACGTAATCTTGTTGTTTTAACCGTTATATAGTCCGGCCATTTTCTGTATTTCTTAAAATAAAGATATCTCAAGAATCTGTTTTGCACTCTCTCAACAGCGTTTAAGTGTACTTTTGCTTGTTTTTACTTTTGTTTGTCTAACTTAGGTCTAACCAACGCGTTATACAAGATAAATATTGTTTTAATATTTGAGAAAAAGTACGTTTGCCTCCAAATAAAGCCTAACATATGATTTTTACTAGCAACAGAATTACTAATATGAGATGCATATGATAGTTCATTATTATAAATGTTACACCTAAATCTTCAATGCAATCTACATAAAGAATCCTTTTCAATTCGGTAATCGAAAATAATACAGTCTTTTTTACGAGACACGGACATAACAGAACACTTATTAATATTAAACTTTAATTAGTTATCAATACTCCATTTGTGAATATTATTTATATCTCTTTGTAATATGTCACACTCCCTTACTGTTTGTATTTTTTGAAATATTTTGAAATCATCGGCAAATAATAAAGAGTCTGAAGAACGAATACATTGTGACAGATCATTCACAAACAAAACAAATAATAATGGTCCTAAGTTAAATCCCTGAGGAACTCCCGAATTAGCGTAATATTTTCCAGAAGTATTCCCTAGATGTTTCACAATAAATTACCTATCCTGTACATAAATTTTAAGTAATCTTAGTAAACCGAAAGACAATCCATAGTTATTAAGTCTTTTTAACAATATGTCGTGGTTTACTTTATCAAACGCTTTCTGGAAGTCCGTGTAAATGACATCTAATTGTTGCTGTTCTTTAAAAACCTAATTAGCAACTTCTGTAAATTGTAATAGATTAGTATTAATTGATCGGCCCACCATAAATCCGTGTTATTCGTCAACCATAACATTTTTTACATTATTATAAATATAGAAATGCAATATTTGTTCGAAAAGTTTAGCAGGAGCACACATTATCGAAATTCCCCTAGAATTCTCAATATCACTCTTACTACCCGATTTGTGAATGGGTGTGCAAGTAGCGAGACTCCAAACAGTTGGATAAGTGGAGGAAATTATGATTTTATTAAAAATATGTATTAAAGGCACTCTCATCCACTCATAACAACCCTTAAGAATATACGGGGGCATTCCATCATCTTCCGCAGCCTTTTTTGGCTTTAATTTTTTTATAGCCATATTATAGTCTTCTACCGTTAAATTAGATATTTTTAAGGTGTCATGCACGCTAAACGTAAGAGAACTCTCATCTTCATTATAATTAGATTTTACATCTGCAAAATATTCCGCAAATTGCCCAGTAGTTTTTCCTTCGGGGATTTTGTTACCGTTATAATTAAACTCTGTTACTTGATTCTGTTACTTGAACCCCACTACTTTTATATTTATTAACGTATGTCCAAAAAGTATGAATATCCCCCCTAATTTTTTCTTGAATTTGTTCTAAGAATTTCCTATGTTCATTACATATAAGAGATTTAAGTTTCCTTCGGCACTCCAAAAATTTATTATAATAATATTTAGCTGTATCTTTTAGCTTTCGAAAATTATTTTATATCCTCAAATTCAACAATTCTGTTGATTATTATTTAAAAAGATATAGATACACTATCTGAATTTTAGAGATGGATATTTAGTTATATTTCGTTTTAGCTTTGCCGAAAATGGTAGAAGCTGCAAATGCATAAGTTTACTAACCCCAAAAAGCAGACTTTTATACAACTAATAAATAAATTTTTTTATCGTCAAAATAAAGTTGTGTAACTGACTCGTGGATTTAATAAAACGCATTTTTTTAGAAATCGTTTTAAAGTACCTTTCACATTTAATGTGTATGTTCATTTTGCGGTAATCCTCGTATTACACCTACAGATAAAATTTATTTAAAACCACATGTACTGTAATTCACACTTTGCCGATAACATTACAACTCTTCAGAAGTCAAGTCTGAGAAGTTGTCCATCACTCATACATTTACAGTTTTTTAAGTGCTGTGCATGTCTTGAATCGTTCCGTTTTTGCATTTTATAGCTTGCTCACGTCAACCTGATATGATATCGGCAAATGGAGAAAGCTTTGTGTTGAATTCGCAATTAACTACAGAGGGTGATTCATAACTATTGGGAAATAAGCTGAGAGTGGATTGTTTGGACCAAAATAGAGCGATAGGACCAAATACGCTTCACTAATATATTGCTGTGGCATAACTTCAGACAAGGAAAACAATTTTCATATCGCAGATTCAATTTGAATCAACATAGAGTAATGAACACAAATGAAGATATTATTGAAACGATGAAATAAAACAATTCAATTTGTTTAAATCATCATTATTATTTTTGAACCTATGTTCAACTTAAGTTTGTGACACGTTTCGCTAACTCAGTGGCTTTATCAAACGGGTGAAGGTATAATTAAACTTTTTTTTCAATTTATACAGTGCATTAATACGGAATTTTAACGATATTAACAAGAGTATTAGAAAATGTTTAAATGGAAATAAAGTGTAAATAAAGGGTTCTTAAATTTGAAAAGGTTTACCTGGAAATTCATTCACAACAATCCGTCCTGAACTATCTTCTAGGTAAGTGAGTTTAATAAGAGTAAGATTCAATTAAATAAAACTCGATAATCATATAACTATCTGGATTTATTCTCTTCAATCTTTCGGTTTATACATAGACTGATTTCCAATCATCCCATTTCCAAACAGACCACTTCACTTTTCGGAACCCCTAACCTGTCCCCTCTGCCCTTCTAATCCTGACCGCCAGCACGTGTTACCAGAGATGTGATAACTATAATACTTGGTTCATAAGAAAGTGATTTGTTAATGGGCCTTGTCTAATAAAGAGAGGTGACATATTAGTTAATGGGTCTTGTCTCATAAATATAATAGGCTAGAATATGAATTATAACATAAGGGAGAATGGTTGATATCTATTTGGTCGTTGAGGATTTAATTTAAATGATTTAGGACAAAGACACACGAAGGCTGACACACCAGCATACCAACAATCACAATTTTACATACATCCAGAAGCACCTGTAAATTAATCAGCAACAGCAATCGAACACCTGTACTCAAACAACGGAAATTACACCAATAGAAACTAATTGAATTCAATTTAACTAATAATTCTGTTAGTGGTGTTAGTGCTGTATCTACACTACTTTCTATTTTGAAATAAAATCCCAAAATAATTACCTCAGGGTTATTACGAATTTTAGTCCAGTCATTTTAGGGATTTCACCTCGGAGTTCAAGATAATTAGCTATAGGTTGGTACAAACCTTCATTTTGACATCCCAAAACTTGTCTCAAAACCTACCTACGATAGGGTGGTCGCGACTATGGATTCCTAGGGGTCAAAGGTCAAAAAAATCGACTTTTCCTACGTTTTTCGCCAATATCTCGGTTCCTATCTGGTTTTCGCTATTTTTATCTATTATAAATATTGTAGAGGGATAAATTCTCTACAACTTTTGTTTGAAAAATTTTTTTGTACGTTAAACTGTTTTTGAGATAGAGGACAGTGAGCGCGCAGTGTTTGTTGTTCAACCTCGAGTATTATTCAAACTCAATCCGTAGTCTCGATCAAATATAAGTCCTTTTATGTTTAAAAATTGTTGATAAATATATAATTATAAATAATTTTTATTTTTTATTAACTTTTTCATTATATTTAATAACTTTTCTCATTAATTAAGTTTCTATTAATTTAATAACACTTACCTGCTCGTGTAAGTAAAATAGGATTAAGGGAAACATATTCATTGAATTTACTGTTTGGACCCTTACTTTGTGGAATCTACTCATATTTAAATAGTGGAATTAATTAGAAACAGTTAGTTTCATTTATAACGGAAACTTATTCATTATATTATAATTTTAGTCAAATTACGATCGTTGAAATGAAAGAAATAGATTGATCACAAGAACTACAAGCTCTAATTTTAATTTTCTTCGTCTACTGGTTGCTGTAAACTTTTGGATTCATCTTCATTTTCGTCTTCAACATTTGTTTCCAGGTCTTCCATAATTTCGAGATCAAATATACCATCTTCATTGATGTCACTCTGATATGGTGTAGCATTGAGACAAACGTGCCCATTACACTGGCCACAAGCTAGAAAGCACTGCAACCCCGATTTCCTGCGTCCTCATCGTGAACCACAACCACTCTTACAGTTGCAAAAGATAGTGTTAAGCAATTCCTCTGGAGCTGGTGGTAAAATTGTTGTAATTGGTTCCAGGGACTCATTACGCATTATCCAGCCCCAGTCCTGAGGCTCCAAATCATACCCTAACCAAGTCTGAACTTGATAATAAACACGATTAAAGTGTTGGTGAGCTGCTGTACTTGTTGGTGTCAGATTTGATAACTGTACAGGTTTATTCTGTTTTGTAGACTTGACGAAATGTGTATAACGTAGACGGTAGATACTGTCCACAGATTATAGATTGCCAACAAGATATGTGTCCCACTCTCAAATAATATTTGAGCCGAACTGTTTCCTTCCTCCAATGCAGCAGCAAGTTGATCCAAATGTGGAAGCTTCTCAAGTGCTCTTAAAAAAGTTTTTTTCCCTTTTTTAAATAACGCAGAAGTCGTGTCACAGCCGCTTACAGCGTGCAAAAACAAAATATGTTGTTTACAACAAGTATATTTTTCAAAACTTTTCGAAGATTATATTTCTGTTTTTACATTTCCTTTGCCAACTTTTTTAAAGAAAATTTCTTGTTGATGGAATAGTGTACGCCCAATGAAAATGACAAGTAAATCGATATCTTCTCTTATTATAACTGTGGTTTCTTCAGGTTTCGATTCCTCTATAGCTGTTTCAACAATAAGAACATCAGCATCATCTCTGGCTTGTTTTGCAGTTATATTAACAATTCGTAATTTTGCAATTGGCATATTAATGAGCCTTTCTTTATTAATTCGATTCGATAGGAATTTTTCTTGGCTAATTGGTACAACCATTGTTTCATCGAAACAAATTTCGTTTGTTTTTGAAATTGCTGTAGTTCTTTTTTGTTGTTCCATTGCTTTTATGTTCTTACTGTTATCTGAATATCCGTCAAAACATCACGAGAAGTAATTTGTTGGATTAACTCATCCAATACACTATCTTCAAACTTCATGTCTTCAAAAATTATCATTGATAATGCAAGTCGTAATAATGTATGGCCTCTGATGCTTCTTGAATAAGCGTGACCACTCAGCATTTTGTCAACGGAATTCGTAGCATATATTTCACCGAGAGCTTCTTTAAGTCCACTTCCGTCCATTATGTACCCTATTCTTCCAAGAAATGACATGAGCATATGAAACCCTCCTAATTTTACAACATTGCATAATCCAGAGTTTTCTCCTGACGCAGCTACCATTTCACGCGCTTTAGAGTAAAGGGGTTGATCAAAAGTAATTACACACGTTTTTTGTCGATGTGACTCTGCAATATTAAGAGCGCAATGTAAAGTTGTGTAAATACGTGACTGGCTGGATTATCAATAAACGGAAGAAACATAACTTGAGATGTTGAAAAATCCTTGTTACTTTTAGTTAGCTGCTCAAGATAGCCGTTCGAGCCTGGCAACAATGCGAGGTCCCTCCACTTTCCATATAACCACAAAAAATCCGTTGAAATTTTTTTCGGTTAATGCTTCCCAACTTTAACTTTACTGTATCCAGGTACAGCTGGTTTTTCATAAACTTGAAGAGTTACATGTGATATAGCTGCTAACTCTTTGGCACTTGGTGTGGTTGTGCATTTTTCTATTCGTTCATTATAGAGAACTGCATTTTTTGGAGTTACTATTTTAATCATCCCCATAACATGAAGAGTATTGTTACCATCAAGAGTATGGACATTAATATCGACATTGTCTCCAACATATTGTACAAGTGCACCTAAGTCTGATGATAAAATACGAGGTTTAGGGTGATACACTGCTGAAATCTCATACTGTACAGTATTACTATAGGAAGCTGCAAATCCCAAGCTAGATAAAATATCCAAAAGTCTTTTAGATCCATATCTTCGGTGGAGAAATACAGAAAGGCTTAATAGTAGTTGTGATGAAAAAGAACGTTCCCGTATAGCAGACATAATTGCATGACTTATTGAAGTACATTTTGTTTTTAAATGATCTACCTTTCCTTTCCTATTTTTTACGATGACTTCTCCTAAAATATGCATTTAAGTTTTTGGAGTTTTTGAAAAGTTAATAAAAATTACTTATAATTATATACTTATCAACAATTTTTAAACATAAAAGGACTTATATTTGATCGAGACTACGGATTGAGTTTGAATAATACTCGTGGTTGAACAACACTGCGCACTCACTGTCCTCTATCTCAAAAACAGTTTAACGTACAAAAAAATTTTTCAAGCAAAAGTTGTAGAGAATTTAACCCTCTACAATATTTATAATAGATAAAAATAGCGAAAACCAGATAGGAACCGTGATATTGCCGAAAAACGTACGAAAAGTCGATTTTTTTTACCTTTGACCCCTAAGAATCCATAGTCGCGACCACCCTACCGTAGGTAGGTTTTGAGACAAGTTTTGGGATGTCAAAATGAAGGTTTGTACGAACCTATAGCTAATTATCTTGAATTCCGAGATTTTGTCTGTATTTTGGTTAAAATGACTGGACTATTTCTCCTCCGGTGAAATGCTATCCCTAATCCCTACTGTGTTTTGTTTTGTCACTTTTTATGTAAGTAACTCATTAAACGACTTTTTGGACATTCTGACAAAATTAAAAAACGTTTCGTCATCATCTTTCATCAAGCCATTAAATAAATTATTAAACATGCTATTATTTAAACGTTCTTTAACTATTGGGTGAACCCACATACGTTGGTTTTTCTTTTTCTTTAATCGCCAATTAAAGTTAAAAATTCATCGTCAGAATCACTATCTATACCACAACAAATGCAACCGGCACGTCTACAATTTTACTATAGTCGTTTAGTTAAAAATTTGGTCATTACTTTTCATGAGTCGATACGTGTGTACAGTAACAGTCAGCCGCCGAGCGGCCACCGCTCGGCTAAAAGGCGCCTCGTGTGTCTTTGTCCTTAGGTTCTACAAGTAAAATTTCAAAATTTGAATCGAAAGAATGTTTGTTGGTTTGCTAATAAAATCAGATTTTTTGTTGTCATAGCTACGTTTGTGTTATGAAATTCTAGTTTTAAAATTTCTAAAAGTTCTACCGATAAAAATTTAGTCACAATTGTCACTACACATGTTAATTTATATACTCATGATTAGTTTAATTTTGAAGATTTGTTATTTTTAATGAGTTTGGATAAATTGTAATCGGTTTTAAAGTAAATATTCATGTCTAAGTTTTCCAAAAATGATTTTTTAGTTTTTACGGATGGTATTCCAAAGAATTGATCATTTTTATTTTTATCAAAAGGAAATACACACATCAAAAATGTCTAAGGAACACGACTAATATTTTACTTTTTTCAACAAAAACTTTAACAAGTTTTTGTAAATACATACCAATCGATTCGTAAATTTGTTATCTACAATTCAAGATAGGGGGTGACAATTATTCGGTCAATTGTATTGTTTTATTAAGCCAGAAGTGACAGCGCTTCATCTAACAAGGTTTATTGTTTCTAGTTGTATAGACAAATTTCTTCCAATTTTAAAGATAGGCTCTAGTAATCTCCAAATTTATACTCAAACAAAATTGTTAAGAGCAACGGTGGTCATGGAGCGTGGGCATTTATCACGTGTTCAAATGGTAAGTGCTGTGAATATGATTGAGGTTGGTGTTTCGCAAGCTGATGTTGCACGTCATTTTAACGTCTCTCGGGGCGTGATTTCGCGATTATGGCATCGATATGAACAATTTGGTGAAAGACGTGGAAGTCGTCAAAGTGCAACTACGCCTCGACAGGATCGATATGTGGTAGGATTGACTCGCCGAAATGTGAATGCCACTGCACGCTAACTTTGTGGGGCCTAAGCAAATGCCCACAACATTAATGTGTGTGGCCAAACTTTGAGGAATAGACTACATGATGCTGGCCTACACGCCAGACGTCCATTTAGGGTTCCCATGTCACGTCATGGAAATCGTGGACTAAGGTTAATGTGGGCACAAGAACATGTTCATTGGAGCTTACAAGAATGGAGTTCTGTGTTATTCACGGATGAATCTAGGTTTTGTCTCTATCCTGACTCAAGAAGAGTGAGAGTCTAGAGAGGACCTGGTCGACAAGAAAGACTCAGACGTGTAAAGGGTGTTCGTCCGTATGGTGGTCTACAAGTTATGATGTGCGCTGGAATAATTTTTCATCATCGAACTGTTCCCGTTTTTGTGGAAGGCACTTTGAATCAGTTTCAATATATTGACCGTATCTTAGAACCTGTTGTCCATCCATTTGCCACTGCTGCAGGCGCTGATTTGCTTTACATGCAGGACAATGCAAGGCCACATACTGCAGCAACAGTAAGAGATTGGTTTGATACTGAGGAAATTACCCTTCTACCTTGGCCAGCACAGTCACCAGACCTTAATCCCATCGAACATGTATGGGATATGCTCCAGACATGGATCGCTCCTCATTTGCATAATGTTAATACTCGTCAAGGTCTCCAAGATCTCATTACACAAGAATGGGCATTATTACCACAAAACGAAATTGATAATTTAATTTTAAGTATGCCAAGACGGTGTCAAGCTGTAATTAATGCTCTTGGAGGAAATACAGATTATTAAGAACATTTTGTGTTTAGATTTTCATGTTTTACATTCATGGATGTGTTAGGAATTTCAATTAAATTAGTGCACCTTTTAATTTTTGTTGAATTATTTCATCAAAGAGAAAATTAATTTCACTGAAATTAAGATGAATTCATTACTGACTAATCAGTCATCATAACGATATGTCACTTTTAAAAATCCGATTAAAATTCATGTATATACGAGGAAAAATATTTGTGTTCCTTAGACATTTTTGATGTGTGTACTTGTTGTAAAGATTGTTTTAGTATCTTTTTATTTATGATATTCTCAATTAAATTTGGATCGTAGTTATTATTGACTGCCATTTGTATAAAAATATTTAGTTGTTTATTGTAATTAATAGTATTTAATGGGACTGTTAAAAGTCTGTGTACCATACTATTGAAAGCTGCTAATTTATGTATGAATGGGTGGACCGAACTATTATGAATTGTAATGTCTGTATGTGATGGTTTGTGAAATACAGAAAAATCATGTTTGTTATTTATTTTTGAAATTGTGACGTCTAAAATGTTTATAGAATTATTTTGTTCAAGTTCTACGGTAAATTTGTTATTGTTGTGAATTGAGTAAATACAAGTAATGAAGCTGTATATGTCTAGTTGTGCAGGTGAAGCTACTAAAATGTTGTCCACATATAGGTGCCAGCATTTAAATTTCTTACTAAGGGGGTGTTTATGAATTATTTTTTCTATATTATCCATGACAATTTTTGCTAGTAGGGGACTGAAGGGGTTACCCATAATCAAACCATATTTACTGCTATAAACCTCTCCATTGAAATTGAAATTTAAAACTAGTATTTCAGAATACAAACGTAGCTATGACAACAAAAAATCTGATTCTATTTAAATCATTTATTAACAAACCAACACACTTTCGATTCAAATTTTGAAAAATTTACATGTAGAGGAGAAGGAGATGATGTGGCCCTTGCAGGTATCTTGGTCCCCTTACGTATTTATAATTAAGAAACACGCCATCTATCAAACAACGCCAAAAAAATTTGTGAGATGGCGTTACGTTCGTCTGTTATTTGACTCATTGAAAACACTCAGCTGACAATCTTTTGGATCCGTTCTGCATTTTATTCATTTTTTTAGACAAACTAAGTTTTACGTTTAGTGATTTGAGCATTGTGTTTTATAAATGTTTGCAATAACATTAGATCAATATGTGTATTTTGACTTGATTATTAATTTACTAATACTTGTAATTTGACCCCCTCACATTGTTCCTATTATGGTCCACGGGGGCCATATAAAATGTATGTCCGATGTATGATTTCTGTATTTTTTCAATTTCGTATTTACACTGCGCAACTTATTTAATACACAACCAGAAAGTTACCTCAAATTTGATGTTATGTATTTTCGACATTTTTTGTTCGTTTTTGTTGATTTTTTTTTCAAATTGTAGGTTTTTCTCTTAGAAGTATCACTGTCTTAGTTGTTTTGGTAAAACATATAATTTTGATATTATACCAGGTGCTATAAAAATGTTATGTTTTTTCCTAAATTTCAAAACGGTCTAAACAAGCTATTGCAAGTTATTGTAATTATAGCCAATTTAAAGCCTCATGTTTCTTCTACATTTTCCTTTTTTTATTCATTTGTTACTTAATAAAATTCCAATTTTTAAATTTATTAGCTTTTTTGCCTAGTGCACATTATCTATTACTCATTATACTGGTCCAATGCCTCATTTTGCGTGTTGTTTTCCTTGATATCTTATAATTTATTCAGAAATTCGAGATGTTTAAGAAAAGAAAAAGGTCTCAAAAGGACATAAAAACTCAAAAAACATACCTATAGTCTATTTCAGAAAGGAATAGAGTGATAAAATGGGGAATTCCGTCCAGTTCGGCTCAATTTCGGTGTCGGCCATAGGCGTAGGTTTTGAAATAGTATTGTTTGTAATATTAAAATTTCAAGTAATTGCATAAGAGAATTAGGAAAAGTATGTTTTCTGGCCTGAAGTGTCAATATCGAAATATTGTGTAGGGATTACTTAGGTAGTAGATTATACAGTTACGTTTTGCGTTTAACAGGTCAAGAGGAGATGACAGTTCCTCAGATGACGAAGAATATTATGATTTTTTATAATTTAATTTCTGTATAATGTATTTTTTGTATATTATAAATAAATAAAAAATAAGTGTACCTAATACTATGTACATAATGCCTAATTTTTATTCTGTTAAAATAAAATTCTTCCCTTTTTACGAGTATTCTACCGGCACGCCTTTGGCACACTATTTTCAGTGTTTGTGAATGGATAACAATAGGCTAAACCCATATATTGACCCCAACCCGGGTGGTACTACCTGCACTTGATAAAAAGAAAGAATTTTACAATGAAATCAATGCCAAACTATGAAAGTGGCTTAAATATTCGTTGGGTCACTCTGTGCTCCCTTTGCATACCCAATGAGGTTTTATTACTCTATACCTTTCTGAAATAAAGAAAAATGGATTGCTCTAATAAATGAAACAACGAATAACAGGAAACAAAACAAAAATAAATAGAGGATTAGTATCTGGTGTTTCGACCCCTTCCGCGAATGACCTCCCGACATCTTTGGTTCATATTTAAAACCAAAGTTCTGATTAGGTTCTGATCTAGGCCATTCCATAATTCGACTAGACGTTCTTCCAATTCTTGTGAATTTTGGGGTTGTCGTCCCTCACTTCGTAACCGCCGACCAATAAAATCCTAAACATGTTCAATGTGGTTCAGGTCGGGGCTACGGACTGGACAGTCTATGTGCTCAATTCCTACTTCTTCAAGATAATTTCTCACGATAAAACCCGTTAATAAAGGTTTAATTGAAATTCAATATATTTAATATGGCCCCCAGGGTGCCTGCCTAAGTTAATGATACGTTGTCATTTTTTTATGTTTAAGAAATAATTCTTTTTTAATAGTATGTAGTTATTTTATTTATTCTACATAAAGGTATGCATAGGGCAATAGATAAGGAGTACTGTAACGTACTAACTTGATTTATAAGTGCTGTATTTTTTACATGAGGCCTCAAAAATTAAGTAGGGGCCACATTACCACCTTCTCCTCTAGAACATAAATCATTCAAATTGAATATTTTAAAAGCTCTTGAGATGAATAAAAACAAATATTCAGGTAATCTCCTTAACGACCAAATAGATATCAACTTATTTATGTACCTAGAAGATAGTTCAGGAGGGATTGTTGTGAATGAATTTCCAGCTAAACCTTTTCAAATCCAGTTAAACATTATCTAATACTTTTGTCAATATTTTTGAAATTTCGTATTAAGTAATGCACTGTATAAATTAAAAAAAAATTCATTATACCTTCACTCGTTTGATAAAGCTCATGTGTTAGCGAAACTCGTCAAAAGTTAGTTTAAGTTGAACATAGGTTCAAAAATAATAATGAAGATTTAAACAAATTAAATTGTTTTATTTCATGATATTCATCAAGTAAAAGCCTCATCTATTCAATTTTTGAAGATATTATTCTTCCAGTTTTTTTTATTCCCCCTGTAACTACCTCCGGATTAAATATGTATAATTCTATTACAACCTCTAAAAATGATGCCTCTATTTTAATGGCTTTTAACAAAGCCCTTAATGAAGGATTTAGGTGTGGATATGCATCATCATGCGCCTGTTGAATTTTAATGCAGTCGCATCTGACTCTTCTCTTTATCTCAACGGAATAATGCATTTTAAATAGATAATTCGGGTCTTCCTAAGTATTCCACCACGTACAAGAAAAGAGAAAATATATTTTTTCATTACAATGAACTTATGAAGCAAGTTGAATAATTATGATATTTAACGCTACTTAAAAAGTATTTCAAAATAATTGATCTTTACATGGCATTAATAGTTATTTAACCAACAAGTGTATTAATGAGGGCCATTAACAATTGAGATAATTTAATGTTCGAGATTGTTAATTGCCCTTTTAATACTCGTGTTAGTTACAAAGCTTTTCCGTCGACTGTATCAGTTGTATTCGTTTTTCTCAATATTTAAAAACTAAAAATATTTATTTGTTTCATAGGTAAGTACTGTCAAAATTAAATAATGACATTGAAATGTCACAGAGATGGTCGCTGGTTCAAATGTCACTGTTTTCGTTTTTCTTAAATTCTTTTTTGGATGTCTTAACACTAATAATTATTATGATTTTGTAGAATAATAAAATAAAACGATAGGTAAGTCAAAAACTAGAAGTATTCTATACTAGGATTCATTTTTTGAAGACGTTATTGTATGTTTGGTTGCCTACACCACAGGTAACTGTCAATATAAATATAATGTATAAGATGTGCGTTGGGTTGCCTGCAGAAAATCGTTGATTAATGTAGGTAAATCATGCATTAATGGGGGTCATTAATGTATGATTTTGTCTAATTTTGAGAACGTTAATAGCATATGTTAATACACGGTCGACGGAAAAAATAGTTATTTATTATACAAGGGAAAAAAGTATTAGATTTTAGCTCGAGGTTATGTTTAAACAGCAAAAAAGTTTAGCGTACATTTATGCCGCACACCTGGCCTATGTGGCGCCCTCTACCAAATACATCGAAATAGGTACAAAATTATAATTCATCATATCCAAAAAAAAAACTACCTTCAAATTTTTGTGCATACGCGTCAAAAAAGCGTTAGAATTATTGTAAAAAAGAAAAATTTAAATTTCATGTTTAGCAACCTGTATCATTCTTAATATCAACATTTTAATAAAGCTGGTTGGTTTAAATCGCAATATTTCCCTGTATATGGAAAATATAAAAGACAACCCTCGTAATTAATCTTATAACCAACATAAATTAGCTAAATATATCAACCATTTTCATTCGTACGATAGTAAGTATTATACATTTCCATCTATTTGCACCACTTTTATACTCAACACACTAATACGTGAAGAATGTAAAGTATTTCGAAATTCCTTTTCGTCCAAATTTTTTCCATAACATTGATACTCAATTGTCTACCTATTATTCACAAGCTATTTTTGAGTATACAATTCCACGTTGTTGTTATTTAAATAATTTTATTGTTAGTGTTTACAATGTCATCAATTTCCATTTTTTTATTATTAACCTACTAAGAAACTGTACAAAAGCAACGTTTAAATTGTTAGGTCCTTGACAAGGACTAAAAGTTAACAATCATAGTTTAAAGCGATATATTGTGTACGTACGTGAAAAAATGACAACACAGACGTAATGTCAATGCCCACGGGTCTTTGACCCTTTTACTGTCCATTTATAACGTTTCGAGAGTGTTCAGACACCCTTTTAGTGGAATTTTTCAAGCCAAAATATAAAATCCACTCTCGAAGTATTAAATTAAAAAACTTGAAATGATGGTCCACGAGTATACCCGGCAAATACGAGAAAACATATGAGATGTGACGTATAAAACATAATATAAGTAATATGGTAATGAGCCGCACCATAACCATATAATACGAATATAAAGCCAATGTACGTTTTGTGCGGACTTACCATAACCGTTTGTTTAAGCGGAAGATATGGATGACTAACCTGAAAAAGAAAAAAATAATAGTGAGATGACTCTTGCACCAAGACATGCGATTATAGAATGAAATAAACATAAAAACACCATAAGATTTGTGTACACTTTCAGAATTTTTATTTAAGTTAAAAATATTAAATTGACATACAGGGAGATCAACTTTTGTGACAAAGTTGGATATATTTGTTAAAGAAGATTCAAAAATACTCTTTTTAACATTAAAATTTAAAACATCTCCGTAACTATGTCTAGGTATAGATAGTAGGTACGATAGTTTTGGGTTACTCGGTATGCAATTTAATAATAATATTTACTTATTCATTTGATCATACAAAAATGATATTGAATTCGTCATTATAGGGGGCATCCATTAATTACGTGAGCTCAGAATAGGGGGGAGGGGCCCAATGAAATTTCACCAAATCTCATTTAAACCGGGGGGGGATAATCGAAAATCTCACGTCAAGTCAAAAAATATAAAATATTACAGATATTAAAAAAAATTATTTTGAGTGTTCATTTTGCCCGATAAAATAAATCTCATGGCTATTAATATCATTTAGTACGAGATTATTTATTTAAGTTAAATAAATTAAGTATAGTATATAATGGCATGTGGGGTTACGCCGCGTATGCTTACTAGATCCGCTTAATAGGGGTGGATCAGTCCCCGTTTTACGTTTAAATTCTTTCACATATGTCCCTCCATAATTTCCTATTTTTTGCTTTTTCTCTCCAGTTTGCTACTTCTGCTCTATTGAGGTCCGCCTCTACCTCATTTTTCCACTTTGACCTGGGTCTACCGCGTCTCCTCCTTCCTCCTGGCCTTTACAGGCCCAATATTGTTCTTATGATCTTCCTCTCAGTTATTCTTAATTTTTCCTCTTCCTTCTTCGTTAACGTCATTGTTCTTGCTTAGTACATCATTATTGGCCTTATTATCGTTTTATATATATATTTAATTTTGTTTGTTTTGTTAACATTTTGCATAAAATATATAAGAAATCTCATGGCTGTTAATATCATTTAGTACGAGAGTATTTATTTAATTTAAATAAATTAGGTATAGTATACCCACCGTACACTAACTAACGTTGAAGAATTTATTATTTCCCCGAATAATGAAAATAAATTAAGTTTAAAATATTTATAGCGTCAATGTCACGTAAGGGGAGGGACCTCCAGGCAAATCTCACTAAATCTCACCTAAGGGGGAGGGGAGGAGTCTAAACTGACCGAAAAAGAGCTCACGTAATTAATGGATGTCCCCATAAGTACATATACCTACCTAATACATGAAAAAAATTACAAAAGTTTATAGTTAAAAGCAAAAGCTGAGCACAACACATGAAAATATTCCTTAGTACAGCATAACACATTAAAATATTCCTTAAAAGAAAGTACAATGCTACATATTAAAATATTCCTCAACGGAATAATAGCACTGTTGAATAAAATAATTTTTAAATTTTTTTTAAACAAATAGATGCTATTAACATTCTTAATTTCAACGGGCAGCTTATTATACACTTTTGCAGCTCTGAATTCAACACCTCTCTCAAAAACGCCGTTCTGTGAGAACTGACTCTTAATTCATTAGCTGACCTTGTAATTTTTGTAAGGTTGATGTACATATTTAAGGTCGAAACTCTCTTATTGGCATCTCATAGGAACCCAGCAGATTTTATTTCTTAAGTGTATTTAAATGTAAGCGCGCCTACCTAACAACATCAGCACAACACCGACAAGGCACGTCAACGCCTCAACAACAACACATTTCTCAGAGGGTATATTTTGCTTGTGGTGAGCTGATCCTATGCCGACGTCGTACACTCACTTATCGGCACATTTCGGTTACTAAAGTACAATACAATATCTCTGACAATATAAAGTGAAGCCTATAGTCGGGTATCGCGGCTGTGCTGATCCCGAGTCGATGCGTTAAGTGAACCCATACACAACCGTCAAGTTGACCTCTCGTCGGTGCTGTGACGATGATTGTCAGGTGCTGTGCTGTTAAGTGAGTTTCAGCCTTTATGTTCCTCGTAAGTAGATTGCCATTGCGTTTGACAAATATCGCCAGATTGTACAAGTATAGTATAAACTTGTAAATGACATAAAACTCCAGCTTTTTAAATAAAGGTCTACACGAATCCAATACACCCAGTCTAGCAATACACCTGATTATCCTTTTCTGAGATGTAAATGCCCTTTCCTCAACAGGTGAGCCTCCCCAAAAGATCAAACCATAACTTAAAATAGATTGAACATAGTTCAATAGTTCGCGAAAGTTTGCTTTGAACCTTTTTTCTGGACAGGAGTAATTTTCCCATGCTTAAGATTATCTGGGAAGTGACAAGTCGTAAATGTCAATTTTATAAGATCTACCAGAGGCCTAGCAATATCTTCAGCTACATATCTAATTATAGTTGCCGGAATGCCATCCACCCCACTGCAGTACTTATTCGCCAAATTCTTAATTATCATCATCACTTCTTCGAAATTTGTTGGTCTTAATAAAAATGAATTAGGGGTACTGAGGTAAATTTTGACATTTAAGATGGAAGTAGTCTGAATATCAGGTGTAAACTGATTTACAAACATTTCAACAATATTCAAAGGGTTGTTGATGACCTGACCCTCAATATTAATCATTGTTAATGGAACTGAAGAATTTCTAACTCCAACATCCGGCTGTATCACTTTCTGTATTACCAGAATTTGCAATAATTATTATGTCTCGGTTAATTTTTTTTGCAATTGTCCACCAAATGTTTGTAATCATGCTTTTTAGTCTTGTACAAAAGCTGTAACTCGCTGCTATTTAAATTGTTTATACATAGATGATGTAAGTCTCTAAGGTCTTGAGAGAATTTGATAATAATTCAAAAATTATACGTTAATACAAAACAATTAATCAATGTGACTTATCTATTATAAAATAAAGGAAACTGCAATGTTCAAAGTACTGTTGCGAGATCACCAACTCAAAGCCGGCCCTATCTCTCGACTATACATTTTGGCGAATGCGCTCCTTTCGAGAACATTCTGGAAAATCGTTTTGTTTACGCATAGGACGGGTGTGGAAGTTCAAGAACTTTCCAGAATTGAGACTATATATACGCGGGTTTTTGAGTGCGTTGAGAATTAGTGAAACTGACAGTAAAGAGTTAGTTCACAGACAGTTTACAGAAGTATTCGGACAGTGAATTAAATAGTGAAGACAAATAGTGTAATATTCAAGTGGTAAAAATAAATTAGAACTATCACACCGAGAGTAAATAAATTAGTTGATATTAAGTAAAGTGTGTATATAAATTAAGTTTAATAAATAAATCAATAGTAATTAGCCATAATAATTTTATCCCACCGGTAAAAAATATTTAAATAAATAACAAAAACATTACAGTACCAAAATTCCAAATTTCACGATCTACAAGGAATGCATTTAATTTTGTCAAGTCAATAACCTGAAATGAAATTTTACGACCGCGAGCTAGAAAGCTGAAATTTTGCATTACGATAAACGTATTATTTTTAATAAAAAACAGAAAAAAGTGAAGCTGTATTCCATTATTATAATACTTGAATTTTCCCAAAATTTTGATTAGTTTTTGAGGAGAATCGAATTCAATTATTAGCAAAAATTTCCATCTACCATAGGCACAATATTAAATTAGGGGATCAATTGAGTTATAACATCATGGGCATACTGAAATATTTTTGAAAGGGATTCATTAATTAGCAAAAATTTCCATTTACCATAGGCATACGATAAAACTATAAGGGATCAATCGAATTGTAATAATTTCTATTTCATGGACAAATGCGATAAAATTTTTAAATAATTTTTAACAATTTTCATTTATCATAGGTGCACGATAACATTTTTGAAAGGAGTTCATTTATTTGCAAACATTTTCATCTACCAAGGGCGTACAATTAAATTTTTATACCAGATCGGTTAATTTGTGAAAATTTCTATATTATTGGCGTACTATGAAATTTTTAAACGTGGTTAATAGTAAAATAAGTAATAGTTAGTATTAAAATTTTGGGAAGGGATTCAATTATTATACTATATTTCTTTTTCCGTAGGAGCGAAGTGCCTAATTAATTATTCAAAGGACTATAAATATAGGATGAGTCTTTCTTTATGTGGAATAAAATTATAAAACAGGTCGGTTTTACCAAAATTAAATAGAGACGTCCTGTATCGCCTCAAATAAAATAGGGTCGTAAAATTCGGCACAATGGTTAAGGATTCATTAATATGATAAACCGGTGGCCAGTGTCGTGCAGTAAGTTTAAGGGTTTTGCCGAGTAGGGATGGGTCTTACAGTTTTGTTTTCATTATGTTAAATAATTTTGTATTAGGATAAATTTGTATATTTGGATTTTTTCTATTAGATAAAAGTATAGGCTGATGTATGGTTGGTAGCTATTTAATAAATTACAAAAAAGAATCCTAAAGATCTAAAAGTTATATAAAAAGCCAAAGATAAAGATAATAATTATTTAAAAAAAGTCACAAACAAATATTCTGTATTTTGCTTCATTAAAAAGAAGCAACATACAAAATTGTGAAAAATTAATAATAATATGATACTTGCCTAACTTTTGCATTATTAAATAAACCCAACAATTGAAACCATTCAGGTCTTTACCAAAAAATGTAACGCTAATGGTTTATTGCCGCTTTATGGCTATCGACCCTTTCTTGTGTTATATGCAATAAGAAATCTAGTATAGCAAAAATGTCCATCTACTATGGGAGTAAGTCTAATTAAATTTTTGTGAGGGTCAATTATTTGTGAAAATTTTTATATCATGGGCATACTATAATATTTTTAAGAGGGATTCATTATTTGGAAAACATTTCGGTAAATCTTCGGAAGTGGGGCTCCTGCTATAATAAAATTTTGTTTAACCTTTTTCTATGAATAAAAAACATGAGAGAAAGCAATATTAAGGTGGCGCAAGATGTTTTTCGACAAACAAATTTTTACCTTCCCCTTTGTTTGACGAAACAATCAAATTTTTATTGGAGATCAATTTCTATTATCACTCACAGTTATATTATTACAAAAACTGAACCTTCACAGTGTGAACTATGTAATTGCCAATCAACTGTCTTCAAGACTGCAAAAATGAAAAATAATATTAGCAATAAATTAGATGTACCTACCATGTAAATTGTAATGTTCAAAATCTGATGACTTATCTTAGACATAAATATTATATCCAAATTGTAATATAAAAGAGTTAAATGTAAATAATATTGTCGCTAATAACCCTAGAGATTTTAAAAAAAAATTCCATTCCATTGACGTGCGAATAAATTTTTAAAGGCGTTCGATAATATCTTAAACGTGTGCATGCGTCAGTATCTGCCATCTTTTTCGTAATGTTTTTTGTGAACCAGCATGTTGAAAATGCCAGAGTACAAATAATTAAAATCAACAATTAAACAAACTACATTATTTGTAAAAAAGTGCCTTAATTAAATCCGAAAGTATGGGTAAATATTTTTGTTTGAACATATTATTTGCATTGTACCTACTTAATTTTTGGCAAATATTTTAATTTTACTTAGTTTGGTGTTCCAGAGATTTATATATTTTAATAATATTTATTTATAACGAGTCTTTTTCTGCATAATAAAAATATTTATTTACAAGACCATTATTTCAACATAACATAAAATTTTTTATAAAAACTGTAGACATAGAAACATTATTATAATGTAGGTAACCCCAAAAGGTAATCTATTCTATTCTATACACATAAAAGGCAAAAGTGATTGACTGATGTATCAAATACACAGGCCAAACCCTTGAGGCTAGAACATTGAAATTTCGCACTCGTATTCCTCATATGACGAAAACATCTTCTAAGGAAGGATTTTTCAAAATCCAGCCCACAAGGGGGTGAAATAGGGGATAAAAGTTTGTATGAAACTTTTTATTCCTTGAACTATGCATGAAATTTCGTATGAATTGAGTACGAATTTCTGCGTTTTCTAAAATTCAACCCATAAGAGAGTAAAATAAGGGATGAAAGTTTTAAATAAACGCACAGGCCAAACCCTTGGGGCTACAAACTTAAAATTTCGCATACGTATTCCTCTTATGGAGAAGGTATCCTCTAAGAAAAGATTTTTAAAATTAAAAAAATTTGTTTTGTATTATACCTACTGGGTGTAAAGAAAGCTAATATGCTTTGTCCTGAATGACCTACTGGGTGTAAATAATACATATAAAATGCTTTGTCCTGATAACCAACTGACGGATCAAAGCACAGTCTAAACCGCTGATCGTAGAGACCTGAAACTTGGAAGGTGTGTTCTTTGTATGAAGTAGGCATACGATAAGAAAGGATTTTCCGAAATTTTACCCCTAAGGGGGTGAAAAACGGTGGCAAAGTTTGTATGGGTCAATTCCTTGGTCCAATCTACTTTTGCATAAACATCCTTTAACAGAATTGATTGTAGACGTGTTTCGTATTTTATTGAAACTCATCACATAACGAGGTTAAGAAGGGGTTTTGGGGGTGGTTTGCACCGAACTTGATATCAATTCTCCTTAATGCTTTCGATTTAAATTACATTCTATTTTGACACGTTTGAAAACTCAATCCGATTTTATTAAAAAAACTTTGAAGTCACTTAAAAGGTTGGCGCAATCAATACTCTTTGAAATTGGAATACATATTTAAATCGGATTAGAATTCGAAATTTCAATTTTATTTGTTCTTGGATATTTGAATGAAAAACTTAACTCTAACTAATCTTAACATTCTAACATAATAATTTATATATTGTAACAAAATTAATAACGTAAAAAACTAATTAAAAATGCTATTGGAGTAATTTGGTGTGTTAATCCACTGTGGAGCCACGCTTTACCAACGTGCGCAGCGACGCCTTGAACAAACGCGTTGTTGTCCACACGGTGGACGGTAGTGAAGTTCTGGGCCTGATTTTTGTACTCACCAGAAAATGGTGTATGACTAGAAACTATCACTGTCGTTACACTAAAAATGACTTCGAAGTGGTAGAAATTAACTGTATTTGAATTATTTTCTCGTAATGAGATTTGGAAAAGAAATTTTACTTGCAAAGAAATTTTACTTGGTAAGAAATTTCTCTGTCACAATGACAATTCTTTCTCTCAACTTCGACGTTTTTTCTCCTCGGACATACCCATGACAGTTGTCGCCAACTGTCACGATCAAGTGAATGACGGCGTGAAATGAATATATTTATTATTATTTTTTAAGGAATATGAATTCCGAACAGCTATTACAACCATTTTCGAGTTCTACGCAGACGAAGTCGCGGGCAAAAGCTAGTAATCTATAAATACCGTCATCTTAAGCTATTCTCGACACTAGTTTTTTGAGTCCTTCCTGTTTTCGGCCCCCTATTTTCCGATACCAAACCAATAGTTAGTATATATACAAACTACCTCTTCAAAAGCAGACCCGCTCAATATTTCAACAAAATGGTCCAGCCTTCCCATCGAGAAGACCTAGACACGCCGCCATCCACGTGTCAATTATAATGACTATCTTCACGTTTGAAAAAGCTGCTTTAATTAACTTGAAGAGCTGCCAAATCACTTTCACCAGTTACGCAACAAAGACACTAATATTCCCCTCTAGATCATTATCAGAAATATGTGTTCTAAATGCATATTGAAGTTTTTATGGTTACAGTTTCTTTTTGCCATTTTTCGAGATAATAACTTGAATAAAAAACCAAGATGTTCAGAAAACATGTTACTCCCTGTTGCATTTGCTGCATCCTACAGGGTGTTGCGAGTTTCGGGTGAAAAACATCTTCACAGTTATGCACTCCCTATATTTTCAAATTCAACTGTTTTAAAAATTTCAACCATAGTATTGCTATAAAATAATTCACCTATAATTCACAAAAAAAAATCAAAATCAAGAGATTTACAATTTTTAAGATGTTGTAACATGTCTATCGACCTGTTTCGATTTTACAGAATAAATCCTTTTAATTAGCGCTCGTCGTCACTAGCCACATCCAATTATAGTTCTGTGATCCCAAACTCTTCTACCCCGAACGTAAGACAATTGACGTCTGCCAACGGACGCTTCCATTTTTTGCACAACGCCACGTTAAACACCCCTTTTTTTCGTTATCGTCTGCCTAAAGAGGCACATCGTCTTTCGCTATCTTTCATATCCCAAGTACCTATCTTATGAATTTTGCTGTGGTAAGTCCAAAATCATAATCTATAATTAATAAGCTTCTTCTAAAGTACTGTCTGATATAATTTTCGTATGCATTCTTTATTTTTTTACAGAGATAGACGAAATTAAATTCAACACGTGGTCATAAACTATTCTTTTATACTAATATGGTAGTTTTAAGCCAAATATTCTTTTATAATTCACTTTTTACTTTCATACAAACATTTTCAATCTTTTTCAGTTGCGAAATAACTCTTTTAATTATAAAATAACATTTTTTATAAATTACCGTTAACCTATAAAATATTCTTTCGTAACGCCAGTGCCGGTCTCATATATTTCCTAAGCACGATATTTTTTCATATAACTAAATAAATAACTTTTTGCTATCATAAGTTTCTTTCGGATCATTAGTATATTTTTTTATTTAGCCGATAATTGCTATTTTTACTGTCTTAACATGGGACATATAATGTTGGAAAGCTTTCAGTAAATTTAATCAATTTTTTGACTTTCAAATAACTGCCTTCCTTTTCTTTAACCTGAAAAGCTGACCAACATAATGTGCCATAACATTCAAGTTCCTACATATCCCTGATCCACTTGTACTTCTAGGTAAGCACAGCCCCTAGGCGAGAATATAAGCCAAGAATATAACCCAAGAATTTAACGCCGAGAATATAACCCTAGGCTAGAATATAACGCTGAGGATATAAACCGAAGAATATAACCCCAGGAATATAGCCAAGGATACCGCCCTAGCTCAAACTACCGCCCTAGAACAGAACTCATCAGTTCGGATCAAGACCTGACTTCTTCTCCAGGAAACCACTTCATCTAAGCTAAGTACCTATAAAAGTACAAATTCCTTTAGTAAATTCCGTTGTTCATTTCCTGTGGCAGAATAAACTGTAAATTTGTTTTTAATTCTTTTTTTTTATTAAAATCCTCAACTATAAAAGTTGAGGGAGATATCGCCCGGGGTAATTTTAGTGACTTTTTTTTAATTATTAACTTTTATTTAAATTTTACAAGGCGTTTCTACCTTTTCCGCCTTAGTTTTTTGTAGTTTTCATCGTTAAAAAGGTAGTGGCGCCCTCAATTTTTACAACCCTTCTGTTATCCCTGTGTGACATAAACTTGGGGTCGAATCACCCTTGAGAGGAGTCTCTAGCCGGAGCCCTTCGAGCTGGTGCCTTGTGAGGTACAACTTCTACCGTTACAATGTGACACATTTTTGGTGGACGGTCAGTGTATATTTTATTTCAAAAGCCAACTCCCGTTGAACTTTTGTTTTCATAAACAGCATTTTTGAACGTTTCAATTCTTAAAGACAGATATATTTGCCGCCCACTGTATACGATAAAACAAAAAATACTATATGACACGTGTTTACTATTTTACTAAATGAATCTAGAATGTTATCTATTAACGATACTACCAAAATACACGTGTGTCAATCTTACGCTATATAAACGATGACAGTTCTAAGAGATTATTTTCCAAAAATATAAAAAAAAACTCCCAACCCCACATCAGTCGTCGCCGAGTCACTCTCTCGATTACTAAAATGTAAAAACCGTGAAGTGTTCTTGTTTTACGTTGCCAGACTTAAAGTTAGGTCAAATAACAGGTCAGGAATAAGCACGCTTTGTAATTTTTTCTTTTCGAACCATTAAATGTTTTTTTTTTCAATTCTTAAGGTAAGTTCATGTAACAACGAATCACGAAACACGAACTCTAACGCCACTGGTCAGAATAATTGGTGGGAAATTTGACAAGTGCATAATTTAAGATTTCACGAATTCGTGAAATTTAAAATCTGGCTGGCGGGAAACTTGATCCCATTTCAAGATTTTCCGATATTCGTGACGAATTTAGGCTAATTTGACACTTTTGATAGTGTGAATATTAATTTCTAGGTTACAATACACTCATTTTAATTAATTTAGTAGTTTTCCGTGTACATAATATTTGGTTATATTAGATTAGATTAGATTTAAAATTAATAATTATGGTTTAAAAAATACAAACGAAAAAAATAAACTCCACGGTCTTAACCATTAACCTAACCTCAAAAATTCCTCAAAACTTCTACGAATTTCGTCTTTGTATAAAATGGTAACTTTTTACGACTTTATAAAAACAACGATTCGTTATTCGCGTTCCGTGATTCGTCGCTATATGAACTTACCTTTAGTTTAAACAAACGTACTTCCACCGAACCTACGGAACAATAAATTACCATTTTGTCACGTTTTGCATTCTTATTGGTTGTAAGGTAAAAGTCCGGTTTACACGCTATACTAAAATCGCGATCGAGACAGAGTATTAAAACAAAATCTGAGAGTACAGATACTGCATAAAATCTAGAATGCTGCTGTTAAAAATGTGAAGCATTTCGTCGACCGCTATTATAGAAATATAACAATGAACGACCCTTTTCTTAATCCTTAATGGGCGTAGATTTATGGATTTTATATGGTGTTACCTACGAGTTAAACGTTAAAAATCTGTATTTTATTAAATAAAAAAAATATTCAAAATAAAATAAATAATATGCATAAAGTTGTGTTTTTGTACCCCGTGAAAAATAATAAATACCAACACCCGAAGTTACAAGCTCGAGCAGTTTTGATAGTCCGTCTCGATTGTGATTTTACTATAGTAAAGGTAATGGTCTTTAAAGTTAAATTATATTGTTTCATGAATAAATAATAAAACCATCTGTTTTCAATTTCACCTTATATTTGTATTCAGGATCTGAGTAGATTATTTTTTTGTTGATGACTACCTGCTGTTAATAACATTAGACTATCTTTTCTTTCTTGCATATTATCATTGGAATTGCAAATACACACATGGAAAAAAGTTAAGAATATTGATGAAAAGTTAATTTTTCAAAATAATTTTATTATTTAGATTTATAATACTTCAAAATGAATTCGTACATCTTAAAACAACAGTTAAAGTTCGTAACAAAGACGAAATAAAAATTATTGAGTCCAATGTGAAAAATACTATTAATATTCCACATGGTGACCGTGATTGTTTATAATTGCTGCTATACGTCTAGCCATCCTTCTTATACAGTTATCAATGACCTGGGTAATAAGTGATCCCAAACATCAGGCAAAATGGCTCTTAACTCTTCAAGGGTTTGCGGTGGGGGATCGTAGGATTGATTGATTAGTTCGGCACCACCAGTCAGGGGCTTAGAGACCTCGGCACCTCAGCCTTTAGGCTTTTTGTGCTCTTGGTTATACCGTTTATGTGAAGAGACCAGTAGCCGTTATCAGGCTCAACAGTCTTTTCACTACATCCTTCTTGGACAAATCCTCC
The DNA here is from genome assembly GCA_947563755.1 of Lochmaea crataegi. Taxonomy (NCBI): domain Eukaryota; kingdom Metazoa; phylum Arthropoda; class Insecta; order Coleoptera; family Chrysomelidae; genus Lochmaea; species Lochmaea crataegi. The sequence continues at coordinate 27,166,947 of OX387423.1, read as the reverse complement.
CTTGGATACTCTAGTCCTACGAGTATACATATATCGCCAATGAGACAGTGCTTCACATTCGAAGATAATGTGAGAGGCTGTTTCCTCCTCTTCCATGCACAACCGACAGATAGGTTCCTCCCTATATATGCCAATTGTATGCATGTGCTTCCTTAGGGTACAGAGACCGATGAGTAATCCCGTCACTTTCCTCATCTGGCCCCTGATGAGGTTCAGTATTTCGTTAGTCAGATACTCCGAAGGTTTTTTGACCAAGAGTTTGCTGGGTTCCTGTTTTGGCACGTGCCTCCAGTACGTCTGATGTTTAGTTTGAATCCACCGAGATGTACAACCACGTGCAGCAGATTTTGATATTCCAAATGCTGGTTCAGGACAAGTGAATGCAGTTTCAGACCCTAGCTTTGCCCCGAGACCCACTTAAGAGTTACTCTATTGTGGTTTGTCAGGTGTTGTATTCAATTCAGTTGAACTAGATTAAAATAGGAAGAACTTCCTATTTTATGTGACATTTATTTTATTAACTGACAGTAAACATCAAATGCAAAAAATAACATAATACAAAGTGGTCTAACATATATAATAATTCTCCGGGTTGTAGTTAAAAAGTCAATCATAATACAATCGATCAGGTGGTCTTCGGATTCTTGAAGATCGTCTTGGACTTGTTTGTTGATCCAAAATACGATTACTTTGTTGCTGTTCAGTGCTCTGCTCTGTAGTACTCGTATTATAAGGAGGTGGAAAACTATTAACTATAGATGTTGATGTACTTGGCTCATTAACAAACTCATTAAAATCATAATGACTTATTGTAGTATCTTCTTTTTCTTGAACCGCAGTCGTACCTGTCGGCTTTCGAGTGGATACTTCTGAGGATCGGTTGTCATAGTCAAAATTTTTAGAAACCACAGTGGGTCTAAAAACTGTATACTGTCTCCTGGGTGGTAGTGGAAATTGTTGTTGATTGTTTTGCTGTCTTGATTGATTTTCCATGTTTTTTGATTGTTTTAATTCGGTTATAGGCATAGGCTTCTTAATATTGGACGATCGAAGTTGATTGAAATGTCTTTTTATCATGTAGCCATCGTCCAATTCAATTATATAATGTAATTTTCCCAGGCGATTTATAACAGTTCCATACTTCCAATAAATGTTTCCATGATAATTTCGTGATTGTACTCTTGTTCCGATTAGATAAAATTGCTCAAAATTTGGTTGAATTGCATTATTTTTATCTGGTTTTTGAGGTCGAATAAGATCTAATTTTGTTCGGATATTTTGACCAAACAACAATTCTGCCGGTGTCTTCCCATTCAAAAGGGGTGTTGATCTAAATTTAATTAAAAATCTGTGTAGTTTCTCATGTATAGTTCCTGACTCTTCAGACATTTTTTTCATTTTATCTTTAAACGTTTGAACATATCTTTCCGCTTGTCCATTTGTAGCGGGATATCCTGGAGCAATATGTCTTTGTCTTATACCATTTCTTTTACAAAATTCAACAAAATCTATTGATTTAAAAATGGATGCGTTGTCACTAACAATTATTTCTGGTAATCCGTAACAACTGAAAATTTCTCGTAGATAATGTATTGTTCCGGAAGTTGTTGGTGCATTTTTAGACATTTTAATTTCGGGCCATTTACTCTTTGCATCTACAACTATGAAAAAATTATAATTAAAAATTGGGCCAGCATAATCTATGTGAACCCGTTGCCAATTTTTTTCCGGCTCTTCCCATTGGTGTAGTGGTGCTTTTTTAGGAGTTTTCTTGATATCACAACATGCTTTACAACTATTAACTATATTCTCTACATCTTTATCAATACCCTTCCAGTAACAGTATCTTCGGGATATAGATTTCATTTTTACTATTCCTATGTGTGTACTATGTAGTTCTTGTAACATTGCTGCTTGAAGACATTCTGGTATAATTACTCGATTATGTTTAAAAATTATTCCTTCCTGTAAAGAATATTCTGGGTCGTAAATATTTCCATTAAGAAGTTTCTCTTTCAATTGTTGTAATTCCGGATCTTGTTGCGTTTCATGAGCAATTATATTAAAATCTAAGGTTGTTGTGGAAATTTGATTTACTGTTTGAATATTCTGTAAAAATTCATTATCGATTGCCATATTTTCATTTTCTTCTAGAGATAACGGATTTCTTGACAAATAGTCGGCATTAGTATGCTCTGCAGATTTTTTATATTCCATGGTATAATCAAATCCGGATAAAAATTGTGCGTATCTGATCATTCGTGTAGCTGATAATAAGGGTAGTTGTTTTGTTGGATTTAAGATAGTTATCAACGGTTTATTGTCGACAACAAGTGTAAAATGTCTTCCATAAATATAGTGAAACAGTTTTTTAAAAGTCCAGTAAATTTCAGTAGCTTCCCGATCTAATTGTCTATAGTTTCTCTCTGCTTTTGTCAATGATCTTGAAATAAAAACAACTGGTTTTTCTAGACCATTCGGAAGTTTGTGTGAAAGTACACCAGAAATGCCATGTGGACTTGCATCAGTAGCTAGTATTATTGGAAATTCTGGTGAAAAAGGCATTAAAACTTGCTTGCTGGCTATTACCTGTTTGGCATTGTTAAAGGCAGCTTCACATTCTTTGGTCCATTTGGTGCATTTTTTTTGTAATAATCTGTTCAGTGGCTGCATAATTGTAGAAGCATGAGGTATAAATTTATCATAATATCGAACCATTCCTAGAAACTGTTGTACTTGTTCCATATTTTCTGGTCTTGGTGCTTCTTGTATGGCCTTGATTTTATCATCCGTCTTTTTTAACCCTTCTTTGGTGATAATGTGTCCTAAATATTTAATTTCATTCTCGAAAAACTTGCATTTCTCTTTGTTTAGATGTAGATTATATTTTCGCATTTTTTCCAAAACTTTAATGAGTCTAGCTTTGCATTCCTGTAGAGAGGAACCTTGAATTAAAATATCATCAAAGTAAGCTGTGGTACCATCTAAATTATTAACAATTTGGTCAATAATCCTATGAAATTCATTAGGTGCTGTTTTGATTCCAAAATTTAATCGCTTTGCAAGATACGTTCCTCTATGTGTAGATATTGCTTGTAGCTTCGCACTTTCTTCGTCTACTGGCACGTGCAGGTATGCTTTGAAAATATCAAGGGTACAGAAATATTGCCCGTTTCCCATTTTATTGAAAATATCTTCTATTCTTGGAATCGGATATCGATTGTCTTGAAGTTGTTGATTAACAGTGACTTTGTAATCAGCGCATAACCGAATCTTTCCATCACTTTTAGGTACAATCACTAATGGCGTGCTCCATTCTGAGTAATCTAATTTTTCTAATATACCTTCGTTCTCCAAATTATCTAATTCTTTGTCAACTTTCTCTTGTAAAGCGTATGGAATTTTTCTTGGTTTGAAAAAAACTGGCTTTGCATTTGGTTTAAGTTTGAGTGAACAATGTATGTTTGGAATTTTTCCTACAGTTGAAGTAAAAACATCTTCAAAATCTTTGAAAATTTCATCTAATGTAGGAGCGGAAATTGAAGCAGGAATAGTGAGAGAGTTTATGTTTTGAATGTTAATTTTTAAATTTCGAATCCATCTTCTTCCAAGAATGGCATTGCCATTTCCCGGTATGACAAATAAATCTCCAATGATATTATTATTTTTGAAAGAAACAGGAACTTGAACATATGATTAGTATAGGAACGGAATTTCATGTTCGTGTTTTGCATTGGTTCGTTTAATTCTAAATTATTGAAATCTCTTTCTGATATTAATGTAACTGGACTGCCTGTGTCATACTCAAAAGTGAATGGTTTATTTTTTATTTGAAGTTCAATCAGCATTTTTGGTTCATAAATAAATTTGTATTATAAATATCTATTGTCTGATTTATACTAGGATCGTCTTCAAAATTATTTTCATTATTCTGATACTCGTTGACATTCTTTATTTCATTTAAATTTTTTTGTAATGTAGCAATGCAAACCTTGCTCACGTGTCCTCGTTTTTTACAGCTTTGGCAGCTGAGCTTATCAGAAACTCTGCATTCAATCGTTTTGTGATTATTTCGTCCACAGTGAAGACACAATCCCAAAATGCCTATGTGGTTGCGCATTGTCATCTAAAAACATGAAATTGGGTTCTAAATTATCCCAGTAGTTCTCAACAATGCCATTTATGATATATCAGACCATTCATAGTGCTTTCACCTAAATACAGCTCCGTGCGACCACCCAAAAGAATCCCAGCCCAAATCATGGTACTGCCACCTCCATAAGGATAAACTTCTTGAACTCAACGCGGCTGATCTCGTCCTCTAGGTTCTCTCCAAACTCTCACTCGTCGTGAATCGCTATGAAGGCATATACTTGACTCGTCTTTAAACATTACATTGTTCCATTCATCATTCCATCCTACTCTGGCACGACACCAAGCTAAGCGATTTCGGCGGTGTTCAACGTTAAGTGGTATAGAGCCCTCAAGTCTATACTATGTAGACGATTAATTACCGTTCTGTAGGTGATCCGAACTCCACTAGCTCTTAAATCAGCAGCTATCGCCGAGGCTGCTGTCAATTATAAATTTTGTTTGAAAAATAAATGAAGTTTTAACAACTTTTTTTCAATATCCCCAACTTTTTTCCATGTGTGTATTTGTGCGGTGTAACTCATTCCTTTTTTATGCTCCATTTGATGCATCTTTGTTAAGTAGAACTTGAGGTTCCTCTCTTCTTTGATCACAATTGTCCAGCTTGAAATTTTGTCGACCATATTAAATAAATGTGCAGTTTGAGCTAAATCCCATACAGTACACATTCAATGCGTGACGGTGTTTCTACTATGTATGTATTTATAGCTAAGCACCTATTCCTCTAAAGTGCATTTTTATCTTATTCCATATGGGATGCCGAAGTTTTACTATACCTGAAGAAAATTATTATGAAAAATGCGAATGAATTTATATAGAAATTTATATTTCAAAAGTATCCAAGTTATCGTTATTTGGGTTTATACAGGGTGAGTCAAAACTATTGGGACATAGGCTAAGGGAAGATTGTTTGGATCAAAATATGGCAATAGGACCAAATATGCCTTAATAAAATATTGCTGTGGAAAAAGTTGAATTTTTTTTTCGTTTTTTGCCAATAATTTCATTGTATATTTATCAATTGTTATCAATATCGGTTCAGCGGCATAATTTTATACAGGGAATATTATTTTATGTACTATTTTACATTTTGTTATAGGGGGCGCCACGTGAACGATTTCTGATGATGAAATCGACTAGTAACTTTTTTTGACGAAACTTTTTAGTGGTTTTAATTAGAAAATATGATAAACATTAGGTTAGTTTACACCGTGTGGAGCAATATGGTCCGTGGACCAAATCGTGGACTTTTTTAGCTTAGAACATAAGTGTTTATACTGACTGTTTTGCTGGATTAACATAGTCCAGGTTTAAAGCCTGGGACCAAAATTGACATTTTCATATTAAAATGACATAACCTTAAATCCTAATTTGATGGTAGATTTTGATTTTATTTGAAAATGGATACAAAAATAGTTGCAGTGATAATAATCTTAAATATTTAAATTAGAGTTATCTAAGTCTCCATATTTAAGAAGCAATTTAGCTTATTTGCTTTTAAGTAGCAGTAATTTTGTGGGATTGTCAATTAATCAAAGAATATGGATCATTTTTTGGATCCATTTGTTAGTATTATTTGGTATTATATTTTTAGTATTTATCACAGTCAGTTTTTTTAGGTTATTTTGACCCGATCTTACGTGACAACTGCTCTTTTGCTTTTAGCAAACCGTCACTTTGGTCCACGAATACTGTGCCGTGTTTACACCGTTAAAAATTGAATTTGAACTACCCTAGATGAGATGGATCAAATTCGAGTACCAAATTTTACTCCTTGGGTGTTTACACCGAAAGCAAAGTACACGTGACGTCATTTAGACCTCGGGCTAAAAATTTGGTACGCCCGGTGTAAACGTACTTATTATTTCTACGTAATATGGGAACTCTTGTTTAAACACGATATTTTAATCCGTTTTAGAGAAAAACGCAATTGAACGGTTCAGATTATCGGAAGGGGATTTCAAGTAACGGTCAATAAAAAAACTTCTATGTCTTTTCTAATTCTTTTAATTAAGGACTTTCGGACTTCAAAGAAAATATTATTCTGTCCCCTTATAAAGTTGTCGCATTTTGTATTTTCCTCCAGAGTTCGTCTCTTGAGTTAATTTCATTGGCATCAACTGAGGACTTCATAAATATGTCCCCAACAATAAAAATCAACCGGGTTATACTCAGGACTTCTTGGTGCCCATTCAAAATCACTTTCTCTGCCAATCCATCGTTGAGGAAATATGTCACTTGGACGATTTCTAACAACTAATGGGAAATGAGGTGGAGCTCCATCCTCCATTCTCAAAAACGAAAGAAAATATCGCGTTTAAACAAGTGTACCAATATTAAGTATAAATGATGTTTATGTCATATTTTCTAATCAACCTTGTAACAAAATGTAAAATAATACATAAAATAATATTCCACGTATAAAATTATGCCACTGAGCCAATTGATAAATATACAGTGAAATTATTAGCAAAAACAAAACAAAATCAACCTTAACGCCCTTTATCTTTTTCCACAGCGATATTTTATCAAGGCATATTTGGTCCTATCGCCATATTTTGGTCGAAATAAGCTGCCCTTAGCCTATGTCCCAATAGTTATGACTCACCCTGTATAAGATTGAAGATAGCTCTCGAGAACATCAAAGAGGAACGATTTATGTTAGTTGTTTTTCGATCTTCACTTTTAAAGTATTTAGTCAGTGCGGATTATTGACACACTGAGTCGGGTAAGGCCGGATGGGCGCAGAGGGAGGATTAAGCAGAGATAAGGATGTCGGTCGAACCATGGGTAATTTCAGGTATATCTGGCTGATTAGATTTTAATTTTAGTTATGGAATTTATAATTTATTATAAAAAAATTGACCGTATATATATATATATATATATAGGCAAACTAAATGAACTAGGCGAGAACAATATAGTCACCTTACTGTGGATTCCAGGACACACTGGGATAGAAGGAAATGAAATAGCAGATCAACTAGCAAAGGGGGGAATTGAACACCTTTTTGCGGAATCAGCTCCAATGTAATATTGGAAGAAATAGGCAAAGCCGAAAAAAAGAGAAGATCTGACTATTGGAAAGATCTAGTAGGACTTAGACAATCAAAGATTCTTCTGGGTGACTACAACCTGTTGACATCAAATGAATGCATAAGTCAAAGTAAAACTGCACTAAGAGTTTTGACAGGGATCCTAACGGGGCATTGTCGCCTGAATGGACACCTGAAAAAGCTCAAAATATTGAAGGAAGAAGAATGTAGATTCCGTCACCCCAATTTACATACATACATAAAATCTCGCTTCTTCACCTATGCAAACAACTTCCTAATAAGGCAAAAATCCGACCCTGGGATATCTTTTCTTATTAAATGTATGAACACGATCTGTTCATGCGAACTTTTGGAAGACCGTCATGGAGATAATTTAGACAATACCTATAGTGTATTTTAAAAGAAAATTTATTTAAAAAAAAGACTTGTAACAACGGACGTGACTATTTCTGCATTGAATGGATGGAATTAATGGAAAATGTCATAAAAGTCCTACACATACAACCAGGCATTGATAATTCGTTTTATTGTCTAGTCACTGTACCTAACTGCACTCGGGTTTGTTTTTAGATACACCAAATGCCAGAGGCAAGTAATAAAACAATTTTATGATTAGTTATTGACTGTTACTGTAACTATTTGCATTTTTGTTAATTTCGTGCATTTCATTACGGTTATAACCAGTAATGTAATATAAAGTCATGAAGCCTTTTGAACTCCCGATTAATGACTACATAAAACTACTACTGACTACAAATTGATACTACAGAGAGAAAGGTTGGTTTTTCAGTTTATGGCATCCAGTAAGGTCACAAGTTCAAGAGTATACTTTTATTAAACGTGTTAGCTTTCATAGACGCACATAAAATTTTTTTACAAAATATATTCCATTTGTAATGTTTGTCCAAAATCGGCAAGGGCTCTGGACACGTGTTTTTTACTTTTGCAATCGATTTTGGACAAACTTAACCATTTTAAGCACAGCGGCAGTCGACGAACTCCGAGGAAGGGTTCGCCGAACTGCAATCAGTGCGGATGAGAAGTTTGCATTTTGGCAGTTCGCTCGACAACTCGCTCGCCCTTTCCCGCGCAATGTCGGTGAATTTGCATGCATCAAAGAGGACGAGTGTTCGTTTCGCTTTCAACAACGTATGGATACAGTAAGAGCCCTTTCAGACTTGGATACTGTATGCGAGATACAGAATTTAGGCCAGATACAGTCGAGATACTTTTGTTAGAATATACTTTTTTAAATAAATTTTATCAGTACAATATCAGTGCTGTACGGTGCTTTTTATGAAATGGACATTGAAGAGTGCGCTATGATGTGGTATATTATATGCAAAAAGAAAAAAATTAAAAGGAGACGAACTATGTGGGTTCATCCTATAATAGGATTAAGGGAAACTAAAGGAATTTATAACCTTCTTCACCAAGAATTACTAGAAGATCGTACAAATAAATATTAAAATATTGTACATCTATGCTATTGTGCTTTTTGAATCGCAAAAGTATGCAAGTCTGAACAGGTCCATAAGCCACAATGTTAATTCGGTATCCCGGATTCGGATACTGTCGCCGGCGGCTGAAAAAGCGCGATTCAGAAATTTAGTATCGCGATACAGTATGCCGTGGTGAATGCAGTGTGAAAGCGTACATATAAACGCATGTATTTTCTGTATCTGGGATACGCGTATCTCGGATACAGTATCCAAGTCTGAAAGGGCTCTAAAAGTGACTTCTGGCAAATATTCGGCATTTTCCACTTTTTTCACCGTTTTGGATGAAAAGGCGAACTTTGGCTAGATTCTGTTTTCTAATTACTGTTTTTACCATCCTTTTTAATAATTTCTTTTAATGCTTTTTTAATATACTCTGGCAGTTCCATAAATATTTCTTCTTCCAAAAATACATTTAAATAAGCTGCTACAACATCTATTTGATAAACTGGTAAAACTTCACTTACAGCTAATGCCATCAAGTCTGATAGAATCCAACCTAGCTACAGGTGCAAAAGTATCAGTAAAATCTATTCGTTGTCGTTGTGTAAACCCTCGAGCAACAACTCTAGCTTTTTTTCTTTCAAGTGTTCCATCTGTCTTAAATTTGTTTCTAAGCACAATTTTACAAGTAACAACAGCTCTATCTTTTGGACGATCAACTATTTCCCACGTATTATTTTTAATTAAACCACGAATTTCTTCAGTAATTGCTTCCATCCACTCAACTTCTTCGTCTACAGTTACCGCTTCTTTCAAGGTTATATCTACTAGATTTGCTTCTTCAATTATTTCTTCTTCATTTTCTGTTGCATCAACAAATATTTCATCATCACTTGGTTCTTCTTGCATTTCAATATCTCCATTGTTATAAATTTTTCTTGGTCTTCCTCTTCTACATGTTTTCTCTATCCGTGGTCTTCTTGGTTTCTGACGTGAAATACGATTTGGTGTACAAATTTCTTCATTAATTTGATCATTTTCAATTTCTTCATTTTCATTTTGATTTTCAATTGGCATATGGACACATTCAATATTTTCTTCATTTTCATCAAACATTTTATCTTCATTTAAAAATTGATTTTCAAGAATTTGTACATCTCTAGCAACTACAACCTTCTTTTCAATTGGAATCCTTTAGATTCCTCTGAATAACCGACTAAAATACCTTCTTTTGAACGCGGATTAAACTTTGATTTTCCTAGTTATTTTTCCAAAACAAATGATTTTTCACCAAAAACTTTTAAATTACTTAAATCAGGTATTACTTTATTCCAAACTTTAAATGGAGAATGATTATCCAAACTAGATGTGGGACATCTGTTTCTTAGATAATTAGAAGTAGCTACTGCCTCAGCCCAAAATCCATGTCTTAATCCAAATTGAATTAAAAGACATCGCGCCATTTCAATTAATATCTTATTTTTCCGCTCTGCCACTCCGTTTTGCTGTGGTCCATAGGTTACAGTTAGACGTCTGGAAATACCATTTTTTTTTCAGGAATTCATCAAATTCTTTATTACAATATTCTATTACATTATCGGACATCAAATATTTAATTTTACAATTTGTCTCAGTTTCAACACGTGTTTTATATTCCTTAAAAGCTTGAAGAACATCACTTTTATTACGTAAAAATCTAACATCGCACCATCGTGTACTGTCATCAATAAATGTAACGAAATATCGAGCACGTCCTAATGATTCTACTCTTGACGGTCCCCAAACATCAGTGTGTATTAGTTCTAATTTCGTTGTACATCGTTCAGACTTCTTAGGAAATGGTAACACAGTCATTTTTCCTTTTAAACATATGTCACACGCTTCCAATTTATTTTCTTCATTTATCTTCATACCACTAACTAATCCTTTTCTTGAAATTTCTAATAGATCTTCTTTATTTAAATGTCCCAGACGATGATGCCATAACTTCAAATTTGCTGAATTATTATTTATTGCCGCATTTGCTTGCTCTTCACTGCCACAAACATAATATAAATTTCCAACTCTTTGTGCTAACAGTTTTATTTCACCGTCTTTTCCAAAAATAGTTGCGCCAGTTTTAGAAAAACTGACAGCATTTCCGTGATCCATAATTCTCGCAACAGATAACAAATTAGTTCTTAATTCTTCTACCAATAATGTATCATCAAGTTTTACCGACCTGTTTGATTTTGCATCTGTAGTAAAAACACGAGCAGTTCCTTTTGCTACAATTTCAGTTTGTGCATCGCTGGCTAACAAAAAATTTCCATTTGTTGAAATCATATTGATGAATGCTGCTACATTATTACACATATGAGCAGCCACTATCTAAATACCATCGATTATCCCTTGATACCTGCTTCGTATGAACAGCCTTTTCCGTTACTTGAAACGCATCTTCGACTTGAGCTTCAACTTTTGATGAATATTCTTGCTTATCATTATTTGCTCTGTCTGGACAATCAGCTGCTTTGTGCCCAATTTTGTTGCAGATGAAACAATTATACTTAAATAGTTTGTTTAAATTACCATCATTCCTGCGTTGCCCTCCTTGATATCCTCCTCTATGATATCCATTTCCTTGATTTTTACTACCTTGAGGTCCACTACTTTGAGGCACTTTAAAATTTTGCTTGTCCAACATAACCTCTGAATTATTCTTGTCACGTTGACTTTGAGCATCATATTTTTCAATAACCTTTTCTCTAAGTATGTCTGTTTTGGGCAATTCATTTTGAGACTCCATAGCACATCTGAACATTTCAAAACTTGAGGGCAATGCATTGAGAAGTAATGTTGACTGTAAATCATCATGCATTTCGACTCCCATAGCTGACAACTTCGATATTATGTCAAACAATTCCATCAGTTGAGTATGAAAATCACCGTTATCTGTTATCTTGTAAGATGTCACACGTTTGAGTAAACTTGCTCGTTTTACCGGTCCCGAAGATGCATATTCTGACTTTAACTTGTCCCAAATTTGTTTTGAATTATTTAAACCTTTTACCATTCGTAATAAACTTGGATCAATGGCAATTATTAAATCTGACTTGGCTTTAGCATCTTCTTCTTCCCACTTTTCAATACTTTGAGCTGACGCATCTTCACCTTCAACCAATGCGGGTTTTGGTTTTTTGCCAATTACATATACCCATGTACTATTTTTTTACCATTACAGCTTCAATTTGCATAGCCCACGTATCATAATTTCCCTTTGTAAGAGGCTTGATTGTACTTGACGACAGACATTTTTTTAGAACTTTAGTTCTTTATGTTAGGAGCTTGGATACTTGGAGCGAGGGGGATCGCGCAGCGACTGTGCGCAATCTCTCTTGCCGCACTGAGCTCGCACACCTATAGGTGTGAAAAATTGTCAAAAATGTTCGATAATTGTCAAAAACTATTAAAATTGGTCAAAAATTGCCAAATATGTTAAAATTTTTAGAAAAATTGTCAAAATTTTTGAAATATGGTCAAAAATTTGGAAAAATTTTTAGAAAATGGCCAATAATTGTTAAAAGTTTGGGAAAATGGTCAATAATTGCCAAATATTTTCAAAAATTGTAAAAATTTGGAAAAATGGTCAATAATTGTCAAAAAACTGTCAAAAATGGTCAATATTTGTAAAAATTTCGAAAAAATGGTCAATAATTGACAAAATTTTTGAAAAAATGGTTAATAATTGCCAGATATGTTAAATTTTTTTCAAAAAATTGTCAAAAATTTTGAAATATGGTCAAAAATTTTGAAAAATGGTCAATAATTATCAAAAATTGTCAAAAATTTGGAAAAATGGTCAGTTATTGTCAAAAACTGTCAAAATTTTGGAAAAATGGTTAATAATTGCCAAATATTTTCAAAAATTGTCAAAAATTTGGGAAAATGGTCAATAATTGTCAAAAACTGTCAAAAATGGTCAATATTTGTAAAAATTTTGAAAAAATGGTCAAAATTTTTGAAAACTGATTAAAAATTTGGAAAAATTGTCAAAAACGGTAAATAATTGTCAGAGACGGTCAATAATTGTCAAAACCAATCAAAAATCGTCAAAAATTGTTAAATATTTAAAAAAATGGTCAATGATTGTCAAAATTTTGAAAAATTGTCAAAAATAGTGAATAATTGTCAGAACCTGTCAAATATGCTCAAAAATTGTTAAAAATTGTCAAAATTTTTGAAAAGTTGTCAAAAATGGTCAATAATTGTCAGAACCTGTCAAAAATGCTCAAAAATTGTCAAAAATGGTCAAAAATTGTTGAATATTTTAAAAAATGGTCAAAAATAGTCAATAATTGTTAAAATTTTGAAAAATAGTCAAATATTGTTAAATATTTTGAAAAATGTACAATAATTGTCAAAATTTTGTAAAAATTGTCAATAATTATAAAAAATGTCAAAAATGGTCAATAATTATAAAAAATGTCAAAAATGGTCAATAATTGTTGAAAATGGTAAACATTTTTGAAAAATTGTCAAAAATGGTCAATAATTGTCAGAAACTGTAAAAAATAGTCAATAATTGTTAAAATTTTGAAAAATTGTCAAAATATTTAAAAAATGGTCAATAATTATAAAAAACTGTCAAAAATGGTCAATAATTGTAAAAATTTGAAAAAATGGTCAATAATTGTAAAAATTTTGAAAAAATGGTCAATAATTGTAAAAATTTGGAAAAATGGTCAATAATTGTCAAGAGCTGTCAAAAATGGTCAATATTTGTAAAAATTTTGAAAAAATGGTCAAAATTTTTGAAAAATTATTAAAAATTTTGAAAAATTGTCAAAAACGGTAAATAATTGTCAGAGACGGTCAATAATTCTCAAAACCAATCAAAAATCGTCAAAAATTGTTAAATATTTTAAAAAATGGTCAATGATTGTCAAAATTTTTGAAAAATTGTCAAAAATAGTGAATAATTGTCAGAACCTGTCAAATATGCTCAAAAATTGTTAAAAATTGTCAAAATTTTTGAAAAGTTGTCAAAAATGGTCAATAATTGTCAGAACCTGTCAAAAATGCTCAAAAATTGTCAAAAATGGTCAAAAATTGTTGAATATTTTAAAAAATGGTCAAAAATAGTCAATAATTGTTAAAATTTTGAAAAATAGTCAAATATTGTTAAATATTTTGAAAAATGTACAATAATTGTCAAAATTTTGTAAAAATTGTCAATAATTATAAAAAATGTCAAAAATGGTCAATAATTGTTGAAAATGGTAAAAATTTTTGAAAAATTGTCAAAAATGGTCAATAATTGTCAGAAACTGTAAAAAATAGTCAATAATTGTTAAAATTTTGAAAAATTGTCAAAATATTTAAAAAATGGTCAATAATTATAAAAAACTGTCAAAAATGGTCAATAATTCTAAAAATTTGAAAAAATGGTCAATAATTGTAAAAATTTGGAAAAATGGTCAATAATTGTCAAAAATGGTATATATTTGTAAAAATTTTGAAAAAATGGTCAAAATTTTTGAAAAATGATTAAAAGTTTTGAAAAATTGTCAAAAACGGTAAATAATTGTCAGAGACGGTCAATAATTGTCAAAACCAATCAAAAATCGTCAAAAATTGTTAAATATTTTAAAAAATGGTCAATGATTGTCAAAATTTTTGAAAAATTGTCAAAAATAGTGAATAATTGTCAGAACCTGTCAAATATGCTCAAAAATTGTTAAAAATTGTCAAAAATGGTCAATAATTGTCAGAACCTGTCAAAAATGGTCAAAAATTGTTGAATATTTTAAAAAATGGTCAAAAATAGTCAATAATTATTAAAATTTTGAAAAATGGTCAAATATTGTTAAATATTTTGAAAAATGTACAATAATTGTCAAAATTTTGAAAAATTGTCAAAATATTGAAAAAATGGTCAATAATTATAAAAAACTGTCAAAAATGGTCAATAATTGTCAAAAATGGTCGATAATTGTTAAAATTTGGAAAAATGGTCTAAAATCGTCAAAATTTTTGAAATATTGTCAAAAACGATCAATAATTGTCAAAACTGTCAAAATTGGTCAATAATTGTTAAAATTTGAAAAAATGGTCAATAATTGTCGAAAATTGTCAAAATTTTGAAAAAATGGTCGATAATTGTCAAAATTTTTGAAAAATGGTCAATAATTGTCAGAACCTGTCAAAAATGGTCAAAAATTGTTAAACATTTTAAAAAATGGTCAATAATTGTTAAAAATTGGAAAAAACGGTGAATAATTATAAAAAACTGTCAAAAATGGTCAATAATTGTTGAAAATTGTCAAAAAATTTGAAAAATGGTCAAATAAGAAAAAAAAGTCTTACAATATTCCGAGGGTCGCGAACCTTACCGAATCCGTCCTAGATTCTGACAATTTAAAATAATCATCGTGATCACACGAGATACACTTTCTTTCTCTCTCTCTCTCTCCCATTTCCGTCGCTCTTCCATATTTCACTTTTTTAATCTGTTCTTTTATGCATATAACTTATACAAAACAATTTCGATGTTTCACATCTGCCAGGCGTCCCGGGACGGCTCACAGATTTTTTTTTTCAATGAAGTTTCATTCAGAGTAAAATAAATTCTTATATTAATATGTGTGTATTTATTTATTGATTCAATCAGTCAATTAAAAAAATGTATAAAAATATTAAAAAGATCATACAACATTAGAAGGAACTAAAGTTCTTACCTTGTGTCCCGCTACACGTTCTACTTTTTTTTACTTTTTACTCTTATTAACAGCGGTCTGGGCCCATAACCTAAGTAACCTGATAAATATTAAACTTTATTTTCGTTTGAAATTATTTATTTTAAGAGTAAGAGAAAAATTTAAAATAGGCCTTTCAGAAAATGAAAACTGTGAATGTGGAGAAACAGATACACTACAACATTGCTTACTAGAATGCAGTATTCACGAGACGGCTATATCAAAATTTTATAAAAGGACAGCAAAAATATTACCTTTGCAAGCTAGTTTGGGTTCAATATCAGTATGTGAAAAAAATGAGGTGAGAAGACTATTATATAAACTAACAAAAGAAACTATCATGAAATTGTAAACAAAGTAAAATGCTGTAAAATATTTAACTATTCAAGTTTTGAAAAAAAATGCATAACTAAAAAAAACCAAAAGCATAAGAGAAAAAAAAAGGAAAAAAAATCATAAGCAAAGAAAAAAATATATATATACATAAACATAGCAATAGGGATAAAAATAAATTGTGTATGTATGCCTATTTATGTTCCACAAAATTTTATAATAAAATAATAAATTAGACTGGCCTTTTGGTTTACTAAAACCAGTGCCAATAAATTGATCTTCTGAACTAATAACTGCGTCTCTATGACGAATAAATAAAAAAAAATAAAAGAGAATTAAACGCCATGACAACATAAATAAATAAATAAATGTGGTAACACAGCTTATAACTTTGCGCATAATATTCGTCCTTGTTCATTCTTATCATGTCGTTGTAAAGTAACTATCGTTTTGGGGGGTTAAGGTAATTTTGACATTTTGTAGTAACAGTTACCAAAGCTTTTTCAGAAAAGACTAGAAAATTCTATCTATGATCGAAGTAATAATTGGGCTGTGTTTAAAAGCTATCTTCTCTCTCACAAGCACTACTTGTTTTTAAGCATTGTTCAATCGGATTTACACGCATTTCACGAATGAATCATTCATCCCATCGAAGTTGATCAGGTAGCGATTTTTAGAGTGATCCATCGTTTTTCAATTCTGCCTAACGTGCTTATCTTGATATAACAACATAACCTAATTTTAATTGATATGGTTTCAATAATTATTTATTCATCTTCAATTTCAATTTACTTTGATAGTTCCTAGAGGTGTTTATTCATTTTCAGGATACAAATGTCTAAAATATCTTCAAATCTGATGGGAAAAATGGCGACTGTTACGACAGCGCTCACATCTCGTCAGTTGACAAAACACGCGTTCAGCAGGAAATTGATTATTGCTACGGTAGCGCTACGTTGGGATGAACGCAACCATTTTGTCTCTTGAGGTTATAGGAAAAGTTGGGAGAAATTTGGAGAGTTTGCAGAATTGAAACACTACGAGGAAGAATATGCAATAAAAGATAAAAATAATCAAATTCATATAGACAGGCGAAAAAACAAAAGTATGTAGAGAACATTACAGGGAAAAATTTAAACAGGAAGAAACTGAAACACAAAATGACCAAGAGGAAGAACTAATACAAGAAAAGGAATATCATAACGAAATAACCCAAGAGGAAGAAGAGGAAGCCATTGAAAACATCAAAATAAGAAAAGCTGCGGGAGAAGACGAAATTAATCCTGAGATGATAAGATGGCTGGGCGAGGAAGGTAAGAAGTGGTTTTGGAAGATATGTAAAGATGCATGGGCTACAAAAACGCTACCGAAAGACTGGACTAAAAATATTATATTACCAATATATATAAAGGGGGATCATACAAGAATAGTAGAAAAACGACTGCGAAATGAGATGGAAAGTAAATTGGAAGATGAACAGGCTGCATTCAGAGGCGGTAGAAGTACCAACGATAGTACGATAGTTGAAAGAAAGTTCCAACCAGGAGAACAGCTCCATTTACTGTTCATAGACTTAAAGGCAGCCTTTGACACGATCAATAGAGAAATATTGTGGAAAACTTTAGAAAAGTATAATATAGCTGAGAAATCCATCAAAGTTGTAAAATCAATGTATAGCGAAATGACAACACAAATTCAAGAAAGTGGCGAAGGATCTGAGAAGAAGATAAAGGAAAGGCAACTATAAGACTCGATGGAAAACAAATCGAACAAGTAACATGTTTTGAATACCTAGGAATTATTATAACAGATGGCGGAAAGATAGATGCAGATATAAATAATAAATTAAGAAAGGCCACAAGGATATATTATAGTATTAATAAAACATCGCAATGAGGAAGAAGAAAATCGACGACAAAACAAAATAACAGTTTATAACCGCATACCCCAACCAGTAACTATTTTTGGAAGTGAGACGTGGGTCACCTTACAAAAGCACGAATCTTCGATAAATGCAGTGGAAATGAAATATTTGCGAAAAATCGCAGGAGTTACCAAATATGACCGACGTAGAAATGAAGAAATCAGAAACCATCTGAAACAGCAACCAATTTTAACAAAGATTGAAAACAAGCAATTGAACTGGTATGGACGCATTGTAAGAATGAACGAAAACAGGTAAGTCGAAGCAGTTACAGAGGTAGGAAGGGAAGGAAGGAGAGAAAGGAAGACCAAGGAAAACATGGATGGGGAGGATACAGGAAATCGGAGAGAAAAGAGGGAAATAAATGGAAGAGATGAGAGGACTGGCCAGAAACAGAAGCAATTGGAAGAAATGGGCAAAGAAGGGCTAACCCGACGCTGAACGGCATAAGGGTTTTAGAGAAAGAAGAAGAAGAGGTTATTTTTCTTAAGTCTGAAGTACATATCTACATCAGTAAAGATTGTCACAATATCTGTTGATTTTAAGGGATCATACAACATTTACAATCTATTATAAGTAAATATCCTCCTTCTTCTGTTACGCCTATGGTTTTATGAAGAAAAAAAAACACTCCATGCATTTTCACCGATTCCATATCTCAATATATTCAGCGGCGTTATCAAGGTGACGGTTTGACCTTGACTTTGAACTTAAAGCAAAGGTTATTATTTATATTTCAAGATATTCAAGAGAGATTTCATAGTTTCTACAGAATAATAAATTGCCAATTAAAGCACCTGTTGATTTAATTAGCATCGAATATTCCAAGACGCACCTTTCATTTGACCGAGCAGTAAGTACCTAAGTACTGTAATTTCATCGCCACGGTAAACGTATTAAACACCTAGATAAGAGGTAATTATTATGTGATGTAACGTTATTTAGTTGACTGCATCATAATAAACAGTTCAAATGCTTAGTTATGACAAGAAAAACTAAATATACATAATAATATGAAGAAAGGACATTTTTGGCCTACTTCAGTTATTCCTGCTCCTGCTTGAAAATATTAAACGGCAGATATCTTATCCTACCATCCTTGCAATTTAAAAAAATAGCATAATATTGATAGTGAGTGTAGTATGACAAAACCACGTAGTTTCAAGGTAAACTCTTTATTGGAAATCAACTACAAGAGCTTAATGAAAAATGTATTGCATGTCTAAATGTCAACTGTTAATATCTAGATCTATTCAAGAAATTTTTCAAAAATAAAATGGGTTCGTAAGTAATCAAGAAACAAGCAACAAGACGGAGCTCCTCCACACAATGCGAGAATCGTTAGCGACCACCTACAAAACTGTTTCGATAACCACTGGATAGCAAACAACTCTCCAGAAATTATGTGGGCGGCACGTTCACCTGATTTGTCAACTCTTGACTCTTTAATTTGGGCAGGGGGTTTACGTTTCTAGGGGGGTATTGTGGTACTATCTATTGCTCAAATGTATTTGAATAATCCTTAATACAGACTTTATTATTTATGTCCGTTCTTTACAAAGTGGAATTATTTGTTGGATGACATTGACAATTGGCCGTGACAGTCGTGTCTTGTATAAAAGCGTTCGTTTGTCATGCCGTGGCTTACATAGAGGGAAGTGTAGCACTTTATGACTTGATCTGTGCGAAAAACGATCGGTATAGTGAGCAGTGTAATTCAGATGTATGTTTCGGGTAGGTTTCTCTATGGTAGTAAGTTGAGGAAGTGTCAGTCACTTTTTTTCCGCTGTGTGCTTTCTACTAGATGGCTTGGTTTCCAAAAGTGCATCGAAGGAGAATCTGAATTTTGTTAATGACTGGGAAGTCATCCCCTGCTGGGTTTTATAGGTTCTCGTTCTGAATTAGTTATGGAATATTCGGTATAGTATTTTTTTCTACAGGAGTTCGTATTGTTGGAGAATTCCGTCCTGTTCTGGAAGCCGTTTTCACAAACCCTTATAGGGGATATATTGCACTCAAACGATTGAAAGCGCAAAGTTTTGGCATTGGAGGTGTGCCACGTGTTGTTGATGTTGGTTCATTATTTGTTGGTTGCCATCCAGTAAGAGGGAGATTTTGAGTACTGGACCCTTTTTGGAAAAGGGTTCACCTGGCCAGGGCCAGTGATAAAAGATATTGTTTATCAATGAAAACCTAAAATGTAGACGAATTAAAAGAAAACATAAGACAAGCATGTCGCCAAATTACTCCTGCAATGATTCAAGCCATGTAATCTTTATTACATTCATTTTTATTGTTCCTTTAAGCTTTAAGGCTTTCTTGATCAATTTAACAAAAATAAAAAATAAACTGATATTTTCTTAATTATGAACCCATTTTATTTTTGAAAAATTTCTTGAATAGACGATAGAAGACCACATCCAAAATTATAAAAAAATGTACAGGGTGCTATGAAAAAATTTAAAGTTAGGGGTTGTAACTAAGGGATTAATATTTAGAGGATGATCTTTTCTACGTCATCTTAAAGTGTATTAGAAATGGAATAGATCAGTCTTTGCCCCATCCGAAAATCTCTATTCGTTTAAGAGATATAGCCTGGATAAATTAGTCTGGGACACCCTGTATATAGATAGTGCAACGTGACCCCAATTTTGCCTTGTCACGTTTATCTATTGTATG
The DNA here is from genome assembly GCA_947563755.1 of Lochmaea crataegi. Classification (NCBI taxonomy): domain Eukaryota; kingdom Metazoa; phylum Arthropoda; class Insecta; order Coleoptera; family Chrysomelidae; genus Lochmaea; species Lochmaea crataegi. The sequence continues at coordinate 27,146,624 of OX387423.1, read as the reverse complement.
TTGAAAATTTCTACTATCACTTGTTTTTCGATAAACAGATTATTCTACCAAACTGTAAATTTTATACTTGAGGGTAGACCCATTATCCCGGTTAAAATATTCCATCATTAATCATAAAAAAAGGCACACAGGTGTCCTAACAAAATATAACTCGGACAAAACCGAATTTATGAGCATGTTCCAAAGCATCTGCTTATATAAGCAGAAAAAAAACAGTAATTAGTTTGCTGCTGGCAGGATAAAGTGAGCTAAAGCTTTTGTATGTTTGATACGTCACTTGCACATATTAAAAATATCTCCTCAGGGTGCCACGTTAAACCCCTCTAAATTATTTTATGCTCGGTAATGTTCAGGGTAGTACAAGGAAATTAAATTTCGCAACATTCTGTTATTAAATTTATCTTTGAATTCAATTTTCTTCTTCTCTATAATTATTTTTTCATAGTCTGTTTAGCTAAAATTGGTTCGAAATGCACTTCACTGCATATGTAATAAACACTCTTCTTTAAAGTAGGGTGTTGTTTTCACACTCTCGTCCATTATTACCAACTGAATAAGCTTCAAAAGTCACTCCGTATCATCAGGATAACCACATTATATTATGAGACAGATGCTGCGGGGATGATTTTTATTACTGGTAGAATGCATTCAATATGTTCTTTATAAGGGATGAAAGTAAATAAAGAGCGTGAAATGTATTAGGGTTAATAAATGAATGTGTATGTGACTCCTATTGTTCAGATAAACTCACGGGACATTTATAATACACCACCAGGAATATAAAAAGCTTCCAGGAAAGTTTAACCAAATAGTAAGTGTGTTACATGGTTAAATTCATAATAAAAAGATCTTCAACATAAGCTGTCACACGACCCACCCCTCTTATAATTAATATTTATCATTGTCATGACGTCATAGATGCACCGTCCAATTACTACATACAAAATCTTTAGCCGTTTTAGCCAGTCTAAGAAATTGTGAGACACCCTATACATATTTAACGTATCCACAATTAAACTAACTATAATTTTCGAGGGAGCTGAGTTGGGTCAACACAACATTTTGGTGGTAGAAATTAGCCAACGCTATAGATTGGTGGTCGAGTACAGCCATCGCTACAGTATGAGGGTCAGTTGGACCAACGCTACAGTTTGGTTATCGAGTTGGGCCGAAGATACAGTTTATTGATCTAGTTGGGCTAAAACTACAGTTTGGTGGTCCAGCTGGATCAACGCTACAATTTGGTGGTCTAGTTGGGCCAAAACTACAGTTTGGTGGTCTAGCTGGGTCATCGCTACAATTTGGTGGTACAGTTGGAACGACGCTACAGTTTAGTGAACAAGTTGGTCCGAAGATACAGTTTAATGATCTAGTTGGGCCAAAACTCCAGTTTGTGGTCCAACTGGGTCAACGTTAAAATTTGGTGGTACAGTTGAATCGACGCTATAGTTTGGTGGTCGAATTGGGCCGAAGATTCAGTTTAATGATATAGTTGGGCCAAAACTACAGTTTGGTGGTCTAGCTGGGTCAACGCTACAATTCGGTAATCCAGTTGGGCCACAACTACAGTTTGGTGGTCCAGCTGGGTCAACGCTACAATTTGGTGGTACAGTTGGAACGACGCTACAGTTTAGTGAACGAGTTGGGCCAAAACTACAGTTTAATAATCTAGTTGGGGCGAAGACAGTTTAATGATCTATTTGGGCCAAAACTACAGTTTGGTGGTCCTGCTGAGTCAACACTACAATTTGGTGGTACAGTTGGACCGACGCTACAGTTTAGAGACCGAGTTGGGCCAAGACTACAGTTTATTGATCTAGTTGGGCCAAAACTACAGTTCGAGGTCCAACTGGGTCAAAGCTAAAATTTGGTGGTACAGTTGGACCGACGCTATAGTTTGGTGACCGAATTGGGCCGAAGATACAGTTTAATGATCTAGTTGGGCCAAAACTACAGTTTGGTGGTCCAGCTGGGTCAACGCTACAATTTGGTGGTACGGTAGGAACGACGCTACAGTTTAGAGACCGAGTTGGGCCAAAACTACAGTTTGTGGTCCAACTGGGTCAACGCTAAAATTTGGTGGTACAGTTGGACCGACGCTATAGTTTGGTGGCCGAATTGGGCCGAGGAGACAGTTTAATGATCTAGTTGGGCCAAAACTACAGTTTGGTAGTCCAGCTGGGTCAACGCTAGAATTCGGTGGTCCAGTTGGGCCAAAACTACAGTTTGGTCAACGCTAAAATTTGGTGGTACAGTTGGACCGACGCTATAGTTTGGTGACCGAATTGGGCCGAAGATACAGTTTAATGAACTAGTTGGGCCAAAACTACAGTTTGGTGGTCCAGCTGGGTCAACGCTACAATTCGGTGGTCCAGTTGGGCCAATGCTACAGTTTGGTGATCGAGTTGGTCAGAAGCTACAGTTTATTGATCTAGTTGGGCCAACGCTACAGTTTGACGATTTAGAAGGATCAACGCTACAATTTGGTAGTCTAGTTGGAACAACTCTATAGTTTGACGATTTAGTTGGGCCAATGCTACAGTTTGGTGGTCTAGTTACAGTTTTGGTGGTCCTAGTTGGACCAACGCTAGTTTGGTGGTCCTGGTGGCCGTCGCTGCAGTTTGGTAGCCCACTTTGGTCGACGCAACAGTTTGGTGGCCCACTCGGGAAGAGAACAGTTTGGTGACCGAGTTGTGGAAACGCTTAATACTATGCATGGAGCCTTTAACTATGATGTACATCTTATTTTATTTCCTATTTCGAAAATACACATAGTAACGACGTAAATAAAACAGTTTTTCCCTTAGTAAACAAAATATTAATCGTTCGATATAGATTAATAATAAACTTTGTGATAAATTTTATTTCCTTAAAAACAAAATCATCAATATTTTATATGTATCTGGTTGTAATTATAAACGGTTATCTTTGCTAGAACAGCAGATAGCAGATTATTACAAAAGCATTCCATTAAAAGTAATCAAAATAATTTTATTATGTTCTAAAATAAACATGTGCTATGGCATGACCTTTATGGACTCATCAATTCTCCGGTTTATCTGTATAAGGTACATGTTGATATAAATAATAAACTAGTTCATGGTTTGTTATTGTGAAATTTATACATTCGTTTTGGCGTATTTACACAAACTACAAAAAATGATGGACAATCAAACGTAAAAGCTGAAGCAAGTAATGTAGAGTTGTGGTAAAAACTAAAAAATGTAGAAAGTTTAAAAAGCATGGTAGTACCGGAAATGACGCCAAAATATTGCAAATAAAAGTTAGTAGAAATTGATATGAAGTAGTTGATCTTACATTCGTATTATGCACATCAGTGTAATAAATCAGTTTTCTATGCAAATACGAGAAAATTGTATTCACTACATAATCAAATTTGATATAAATGCAGATATTTGAGAAAATATATGAACATTGAACTTGTTCGTTTTGGAAGGCAGAAGTGGAAATAATACGAAGAGAACAAGAAATTTAGTCGAATACATTTATTAAATATAAATATAAAATGAATTGTAAGACGCAGGCGCGGTTAATGGTAGCTTATAATACCGAACAGAACATTGATGGGTAGAATCCGTCCTTAGCGCAGAGGATTACGTAAGGGCTTTCTCACTTGGGTTCGAGTCCCGATGGTTTCGCTTTTTCAATGTTCAGAATATTTTGCTTATGTATCAGAAGTGGGATTTGATCTACGAAATCTGATAATGAGAGGGGGTGACTGGAATGGGCGTGCAAGCGTCAGGCTCACCAGGAGAGCGAGATGGGCGAGGGCAGGCAAGGCATCAGGCAACGAATGAGCAGGTGAGATAGGTGTACGCTCAAAAACACTCTAGGTACCTCGAGGACGAGGAGAAGAGCAGGATGGCCTAATGTAAGACGCAGTTCGAGATTAATGGTAGCTTATAATACCGAACAGAACATTGATAGGTAGGAACCGTCCGAAGCGTAGAGAGTTATGTAAAGGCTTTCTATCCGAGGGGTCCCAGGTTCGAGTCCCGGTGGTTTCGCTTTTTCAATGTTCAGAATATTTATCTTATAGAATGTTACTTCGCGTTTCCCGAAAGACTAAAAATGATATTCCCTTATAGATTATAGTTTACTGGCTTCTACTGCCATAAATAACTTATTCACTTAAGCCTCATTGAATAGCCAGATAATCTTTAATAAGCAATTAATGGTTATATATCTCCGTTAATAAAAAAAACATGGTAGGTTTGTAGTTAACCAATTTTTTTCAGTTAAATACAATCATGTTTTTATAGACTAGACAATACATAAACTATTTCAAACAGTTGGCACTAAAAGTAGAAACTTGGATATTTCACATAGTATTAGTTCCGACACATCATTTTACCGAGACATTAAATATAGAAACGCACTAAACACGCTTTCATTGAACCGTTAAAAATAAATAATCGTATGATACTACTGATGACAAAAATATTTATAGAATTGTTGGTGGTCCTTGTAACATATTACGCAAAAAGCATAGATTGAATCAATTTGGTTTAAAAGATTTACGGTATTTTAACTATAGTTTAAGTTGACTAAAAAAAGGGGTATAATTAAACTGTCACATCATTTTTTATGGGGTTGGTTCATTCATGAACGTACGTGGATTATAATACAGGTATGTATGGATAATCCGAACGCCCCAATAGCGTAAAATGATATCCATAATCTGAACTCCCGGATTCTGTAATCCGAACTAATCAGTAAAGGCTTTTATAACCCTTGCCCACCACTTTTTGCGGCGGAAATGTATTTTTTGTATGGTTAAGAAAGGTATCTGTAAACCGAAAGAGGTTCGAATTCTAGATATCACTTATTATGAATTCTATAATCCGGAAGTTCTGGTCATCCGAACGGGGTCTGCCAACTATCTGTTCGGATTATCCATACATTTAGTCCAGGAAATATAGCCTGAAAATAACCATTTTGCATTGTTTCCATCAAAGTGGATGATTGTGAGTGAATAGAGGGCAAAATTGATGTAGAATAAGATGCACTTTTCCCGATCTTCGAAATCGTTTGGCAAAAAAATTTTCTGGGGTGAGGATGGTGCGATTTGAGTAAAAATAACGTTTTTCTTGTATATCTTTTCACCCCTCAATTTTACAATAAAAACGTTAAGAACTTTTCTTTTCCTCTTCAAAAGATCTACAAAACTTTGCACGTCAAAAAATATTAATTAGGTCTGAAGTTATGAGCAAATAACCATTAGTTACAATATTATTAATAAACAAATTAAAAACCCGATATTATTATCATGACGTCTTTATATTACACCTAATTATGCCCTCACATGTACAAATAACGTGTACAAAATTTGGAATCTGTAACTTGATTAGTTTGCAAATTATGTTGTTATAAACAAATTTACTTATTCTAGCCCTGTACAACATTGCCCATCACCCGTATTTATGCGGTTTGCTTTGTTGGCAGATGTCACTGTGATAAGTCATGTGTCGTTATTATTTTTCAAAAATATGCAATTCCGCGGCCGTGGGAATGATTATTTAAAACGACCTTAGTTGCAAAATGCAATATACCGCGTGCTCAACGAATTTTGCAATATATTATTACGTACATTGATAGAGCATAAAAAAAGCTGTAATCTGAAAAAAGATTCGTTTAGATTGCTTGAAAAACAACGGAGTAACAAACCGTCAAAGTTAAAGGCTCATTGTACAACAATTTCGAGGTGCAGCGAAAAAAAAAATATATTCATGGTCGGAAAACGGACTACTTTCAATGTGCAAAATATTTATTCAAAGGGGAACAGATAACTAAGCCAAAAGCCATTTCCAAAGTTCACGCGACGCTATCATTTTTGCTATCTGGCTCGTGACGACGGAGTGTGGGGAGCCGACTCGGACTCGACTCACTCGAGAAAATTTCTCGCTGCGCGACTTCAAAATCGACCACCGAGCTGCATTGGTACTTTTCTCGGGAACTATCCAATATAAATTGTGAACCTTAAACTTTGACGGTTTGTCACTCCGTTGTTTTTCAAGGAATTTAGACGAATCTTTTTTCAGATTAAAGCTTTTTTAATGCTCTATCAATGTACGTAATAATATATTGCAAAAATTGATTGACCATGAAGTATATTGCATTTTACAACTAAGGACGTTTTAAATAATCATTCCCACGGCCGCGGAATTGCATATTTTTGAAAAATAATAACGACACATGACTTATCACAGTGACATCTGCCAACAAAGCAAACCGCATAAATACGGGTGATGGGCAATGTTGTACAGGGCTAGAATAAATAAATTTGTTTATAACAACATAATTTGCAAACTAATCAAGTTACAGATTCCAGATTTTGTACACGTTATTTGTACATGTGAGGGCATAATTAGGTGTAATATAAAGACGTCATGATAATAATATCGGGTTTTTAATTTGTTTATTAATAATATTGTAATTAATGGTTATTTGCTCATAACTTCGGACCTAATTAATATTTTTTGACGTGCAAAGTTTTGTAGATCTTTTGAAGAGGAAAAGAAAAGTTCTTAACGTTTTTATTGTAAAATTGAGGGGTGAAAAGATATACAATAAAAACGTTATTTTTACTCAAATCGCACCATACTCACCCCAGAAAATTTTTTTGCCAAACGATTTCGAAGATCGGGAAAAGTGCATCTTATTCTACATCAATTTTGCCCTCTATTCACTCACAATCATCCACTTTGATGGAAACAATGCTCCCAACTCTATATTACGTGGACTAATTACTGTAACTGAATTTTGGCCATGAAAAACACGGTAGAAATTCTGTATTAATTGAGAGTGATAAAAGTGTGCCTTGGATAAGAGATTTTCTCAGTTTTCTACCTTGACGAGACTTGGATCAACCAATGTTACATTGTTAAGTCAAGAATATTATTAGTGCTCGGCAAGCATTTTTGGATAGATATTCAAAAGTCCATCAAGAATAGAAAAAAGATTTATCATAACAATTATTGGCAGCGAAAACGGTATTTAGAATGATGAATTACTTCCACTTTCTAATCCAACCGTACTGATTATCACGAGGACATGAATGTCGACGTCTTCGAAGACTGTTTCGAACAAATAATTTGACTAATTCCAGAGGGATTAATTATAGTCATGGATAACGCGAGTTATAATTCCAGAAAAGTGTTGCATAATAACAACAAATATCAAATGTCAAAATTAACTGACATGTTTAGTTACCTTAAAGCTCAAGTTTCAGGCTGCTTCGTTTAATTAAAAAGTACCTGAACTGAATTTTTAAAGTTGATGAGTCAGTCCAAGATGAACGAAAACCAAAGATTACAAAAAATGCCAAAACCGACAAAAGTTACTCATTCTCGAAGTGTTTCCAAAAAGACGGTGGCGACATTAACTAATTATTTTTCTCAATTTTTGTGATGAAATTTATTGTTTCAATCTAAAAGTTAATGTATAAATAAATTCATGTAAAACCACCTTGATAACATTATAATTTACATAGATAAATATCTACAAACATTTTTTTCGGTATGCCGTACTTCCTGCCGCATTAATTTCATTGATTATTTTTTGACGTTTCTCGAAACCAATAGAAATTTTCGATTTCAGTCATTCATACATGTTCTAGCCAATCAAAACATTATTATAGTGGGAATAATCTAATAATGTTTTTATTGAATGACAACCATATGACATCGTATTTTCTTGATCTGACGTGTCTGTCATACATTTTCAAGAAATTCGTAAAATGAATCCTAATTTAAAAAATAACTCATTCTGTTTATATTGAGTCGAGTGATATAAATTTGTTGAAATAAAAACATAAAATCCTAAAATTGATTTTGATTGTAACGTCAAAAAAAATCTATCGAATACCACACTAGAGTTCGATAAATTAGATAATAATTCTCCAGGCCTTTTCTCTAACTTGTTGCCATTTGGTAAAAGCCACTCGAGCCCTTCGGGCTCTCGTATCTATTGCCTGGCAACAAGATTTCTAAAATCCGTGAAATTATTTTCAATTTATTCTCACACACAGATAATTTTCGGGAAAATTTGTAAAAATGTCTGACCAATGCAACTTTTTGGAAACGCTACAGCTAATACAACTCCTACTCGCTCGTTAAAACGTTAAAAGCTACAAGAATAATTTTCTACATAAAAGGTACTTTTTGTTGAACTCGCTATACAACACTCAAGATATGCATTAACATGTGTATTTCATCTGTATATTTAATCAGCCTGTACCTCACGAACTAACAAGGTTAGAGATCAATTGTATCCACGTATTTCAATTGTTTTTGCGACAGTCAATTATTTAGGTTAATGTTATAAATGAAACTAACTGTTTCTAATTCTGAAAATTATGAAAGGATATTGATAATTATTTCGATATTGACATATCATCGACATTAATTGTTAAAGAGAATTTAACAATTAATATTCGATTTTAACAACATAAAACGTAAGATATTTACTACCCCCATCAAATAATTATTCAACACCAAATCGCAGTTCGCACACCTCGCACATAACTAACAAATTTTGGAAGGAGAAGGGGCGGGCTTTTTTACAGTGATTCTGAATCCAGCTGTCCAGATCAATACTTGATATTCATTGAAGTGAACTTAAAAAAATGTTTTGTTGGTGGACTATTTAGATCGGCGAATACACTAAATCCCTATGTTCCGTTTGTATTTGAATGTATCTGTATATATAATGAGAAACCTAATAGAAAGAAAACTAAAAAAAAAAGAAAAATGAAACATTTATTGACCTAAGAGCAGCCTTCAATACAGTAGAACAAACAAAAATCTGGAGATGCTTGGATGAGATGGAAATACCTAGGGGACTAAAAGGGGCTATCAGAAGTACATACGAGAACGTAAGGGCTAAAGTACAAATAGCAGGAATGAAATCAGAAGAGATTTTAATGAAGAAAGGGATAAAACAGGGGGATAGCTTAAGTCCGTTTTTATTTATATTAATAATGGATCAAATAACAAAGCGAATAAAAAACAAAACTGAGCAGTTAAACATGATAATTGGCTACACAAATCTGAAACCAGTAAAAATGAGTTCACTACTGTATGCAGATGATGTGGTATTGATAGCAAATACCAAAAATAAGACGCAGAAGCTTTAGTTCTTTCGCCATCAGAAGAGAGTAATAAAACCTAATTATGTATGCAAAGTACAGCAGCGGTGGCCCACATGGGCCGGCGGCGACATGGGGTCTAAAGTAAATATTTATAGACTATCATTATAAATTTAATTCTATAAATGTACGCCCATGGTTTACTGGTTTCCGATAATTTTAATGCACTCTCCTGATAGCGAAACAAATATAGTGAATATATGGACCGAAGAAATAGAAAACATCAAATTGGAAATTAAAACAAGTAAAACTAAAATGATTATCAAAAATTGTAAACAACAGGATCAAATTACTAATGAAAAAAAATGTAAAGACGAGACATTGGAAAGAGTAACGACGTGTGAATATCTGGGAACTATATTGACAGAAGATAGGAAGATAGAAGCAGAAATATCAAATAGGGAGAATAAATCAACTATAGACTGTACTACACACTAAATAAGACAATACTGGGACATACAGATATTGATATGGAAATGAAGATCCACAATACAATAACGATACCAATAATAACATATGCAAATGAAAATTAGACACTGAGTAAGAAGGATGAAGCAAAGATGAACACAATTGAGATGAAGCATCTAAGAAGAATAGCAGAGACAAATGTAAAAATGAAGAGATAAGACAAATAATAAGAAAAATTAAAGAAAAACAATTAAATTGGTATGAACATATTGTCAGAATGAAAACAGATAGAATTACAAGAAATGTAATGGAAGCTGGAAGTACTATTCACAGAAGAAGGGGTAGACCGAGAAGAAAGTGGATAGACCAAATAAAGGAGATAGGGAATAAGAAAGGAAAAACTCTAGATGAAATGAAAAGATTAGCAAGAGACAGGAAGGAGTAGAAGCATTGGGTACAAGAGGAAGAATGGTTTATGTTTAATGTTTATTCAAGTGTCATTTCTGAAAATTAGGAATAGTTATTCTGTGACACCCTGTATATGGTATTGAATACTTTGATTTTTGTTTGGTTAGAAATCTCTTTTCTATTGATGCATTTTTGATTCATTGCATAATATAGTTTTATTGTTTCACTTATTCTTTCGTTGATTTCTGCTTCTTGTTTTCCAGAGTGTTCTAGAGCTACTCCAAGGTACTTGAATTCTTCCACTTGTTCCTTTTTTTTACATTGTCTATTTCAATATTTGTATACTGGTCTCCTATTATCAATATTTCTGTTTTATTAGTATTTATTTTCATGCCTTCTTCTTCCATTATTTTAATCCATGTATTAAAAAAATTTACAAGTATAAATAGTAGATACACGAGCTACTTATCAAATAACAATTTCTCAACGTATTATAAATATTTGTTCCAAGATGTTACTCAACAACGACTGTAAACAATATCTCTATTATTATTTTATATGATAACGAAAGTATTATGTACACTGCCTGCTTTTTTTATCATTACGGTTAGAATCATACGATATAACACGTCACACTATGTGGCTATCGAGATACATTTATACGATAATAATTAATCAATTAAATGAAATAGCTATCTATGTTTGTTTATTGGCAATTTATTTCAAGGATTTTTTTTACATTAACTCAGAATGTTTTATTTTTAATAAAATATTTTTTACTCATAAGTAAACGTATTTAAAATTATTGATTTCGACAAACAAATTTAAAATTTCTGCAATTTGTATACTTAAGATCTGGGGTAATTAATAATATGCTCTCGGCAAGAGAGAGAGAGAGAGAGAGAGAGAGAGAGATTCTTTCTGTAGTGCCCAGAAATCGAAGACCAGTGCGGGAAGTTCATCCGTTCATAGATGGTATAGTTGCTGTTTGGGGAAGTATTTGTTTTAATGGGCGTACTCTTAAAAGAGCCACGGTTAAATGCTGTTGCTTTGCGGCATATTTCAGTCAGGGCATATTTGAGTATCAGTGTCGCCGGCTCTTAAAAGAACCACAAAAGAAAATCGTGAAAATTTAAATAAATTTTAGAAAAAAAACAAACTTCAACTCATCTTAACACCAAAATAACAGCGCATGGAAAAAAACTGAATTGGCACCTGGCTAAAACCTGCCGAAAATTGATAGCAGTGAACGTGTTAAGACGATAATGATCGTGCAAGAGGATTCGAAGACGCTTTGGATTTTGCCCCAACGATCGCCCGACCTCAATCCCATCGAGCATGCTTGGGACTACAAAGAGCCTTGAATTCCCATGAACCACCTCCACAGACACTCCAAGAACTTAGACAGCTTTTTACCCCAACTTTGAAGCCAAATCGATCAAGGCTACTTCACCGACCTAATTGAGAGTATACAAAGGCATTGTTTGGCTGTAATTGTATTAGAGGAAACCACACTCCTTATTAACGTATGTATACTTCGTTCCAAGATATTTCGTTTTGACTTATGCCAACATGATTGATTAAGACTAAAGCCCACAGCAGGTAATCGTTAATCCGATAACAATAGCACAGTATCGAACTCGTTGTTTGGAAAAGCGAAGAGATAATGCCTAATACCTAGTATGATTATTTTACAACTGAAATGTTTGGCTGGTAAAATAATATTTGATACTCATTTTTTAATTCATTTGTGATTCGGAAGATATATTTCCGAATTTTTATTTTTGAAGTTAAATGTATTTTTCACCTAATCTATAAATATTTCAATCTGATTGTGTAAATATAAAAGAAGCTTTCATTGCTTGTTTTCCTTTGTCTGACCTGTACTGCACCTCCCTACTGTATTTCCAATGCCCTTTTTATATTTACATTTAATGGGATTACATTATTTATGGATAAAATAGAAAGTGGGGATTTCTGGATAATCATTTTTAATATTGTCTTATAATTTTATTTCACTCCGAAAGTAATCTTGTGATTAAAACTATAAGTATGTGGCGTCCTAGGGCAAAAAAGTGCATTTATCGCCGGATGCGAAGTGAATTGTGAAAAATGTGTTTGAATCATTGAAACATCTATACTCTGTCCATCCAAGCAACGGAGTGTTCCAAAACAGTATCATGCATAGTGCACGTGATCTCTCCAACTCTGTATGGACAATGAATTCCGCCGGCCGATTGCAGTTAAATCCGATTGGCCAGCGCATGGAGGCATATTTATTTTAGCCAATAGATGCAAAGGCGCATGGTGATCACGCATCTATCGTTGTTTGGGTCGCTCTGTTTGTTCGATGGATATGGTATAGGTTATAGTATAAGTTGACCAAAACCCCAATATCCACAGTAGAAGACATTATCAGGAAACCAATACATAGACGAAAAAAACCTTTTGTGCACTTTTCTGACCATTTGTGTACTTTTGTATAAAGCTGGTTGAAAAACTTTAATTATGAAGGCCAACTGACCACTATGAACTGTTCACATAACCTTTATTTACCATTTACCTAACCTGCAATCTGCAATAAAAAACAAAATTAACAAGCTCTTGAACTTCTGAGACGGAACAAACTAAAATAATATTTAAAAATTCAAATAGATTATTAATATTAATACAAAGAATAACAAGTACTAGCGGCAGTGTTAGTGAAACGTGCGGGGTGCAAAGAAAGGCACAAACAACTTTGGTGGCCGAAAATTGAGCAGTGAATGGTGCCATATTATGAAAGACAAACTGAGCTCGCACACCTATAGGTGTGAAAAATTGTGAAAAATGGTTAATAATTGCCAAATGTTAAAATTTTTGAAAAATTGTCAAAAATTTTTAAATGTGGTCAAAAATTGTCAAAAATTTGGAAAAATGATCAAAAATTGTGAAAAACTGTCAAAATTTTGAAAAAATGGTTAATAATTGCCAAATATTTTCAAAAATTGTCAAAAACTGTCAAAAATGGTCAATAATTGTCAAAACCAATCAAAATTCGTCGAAAATGGTCCAAAAGGATAAATAATTGTTAAAATTTTGAAAAATGGTCAAAAATTGTCAAAACTGTTATAATTTAAAAAAAATGGTCAATAATTGTCAGAGCCTGTCAAAAATGCTCCAAAATTGTCAAAAATGATCAATAATTGTCAAAACTGTCAAAATTGGTCAATAATTGTCAAAAATGGGCAATAATTATTAAAATTTGAAAAAATTGTCAAAAATTGTGAAAATTTTGAAAAAATGGTCAATAATTGCCAGATATGTTAAAATTTTTGAAAAATTGTCAAAAATGGTCAATAATTGTCAAAATTCGTCAAAAACTGTCAAAAATGGTCAATAATTGTTAAAATTTTTGAAAAATTGTCAAAAATTTTTAAATACGGTCAAAAATTGTCAAGAATTTGGAGAAATCGTCAAAAATTGTCAAACACTGTTAAAATTTTGAAAAATGGTCAAATATTTCGAAAAATGGTCACAAATGGTCAAAATTCGTCAAAAATGGTGAAAAATTCACGAAAATTGGTCATTCTATTGTGCATAAAAAGCAAGCTTCTGTTGTTGGCGGTCCGACGACCGCTGACCTTTTTTTTGTTTACTTTAGCTTAGCAGCAAGTTTTCTATTCCCTTTAGGGAATTCAGTACCGTTTTATTTTACTGCAAACAATGTTTTTTTTTTAATTTTTTTTATATTAACAAGTTTAAGTTATATTTTATATTACATACTTGTTCTTTTGTTTTATTTTTTATGAATATTTTTATTATTTATACCTACATACTTCTTTGTTATTGTTTTGTTATTGTGACAAATGAGTTACTATTTTGAGTTGAAGTTTTTAGAATAAACTTTTATTCGGTTTTTGCTTTTTATTAATACATACAACATATTTTGTATGGAAATCAAATCACATAGTTACAAAATTGTTTTTAAAATTGCGTAATTTTCTGGAATTTTCTAAGTGGTTTTTACCGGAAAAAACCGGCCGACTTTTTCTAAATTGGTTTTTTCCATAACAGCCCTGAATTATTATTGCGTATTTAACTCTATGGAACACATGTGGCATCAGCTAAAATCCAGAGTTAGATCTGAAAACGTGTTTCACCCTTTCACCCACATTAAACTCAAGTGTTATAGAGTTGATTAGGAATGTGTAGTTTTGTGAGTAGCGAACTTTACCGTGCGAACGTTCCCGTGATTTACGGTAAAGTTCGCTCTCGTTGAAGTTCTCATTTGGGGAAATCATAGGAGAATGTTGAGGAGAATTTATCGGAAAGTTAGCGATAATTTATAAAGCGAACGTTACAAACGAGTCACCAAACAATTTTGTTTGATATGTCAACGTTGTATCGGCGTGCTGTTGTTGGCTGTAGGCTTCGTGCTCTATGTTCGCGCCGTAATGTTTATATTCCGCTCCGCAATCTGCAAGCCTCAATGTGCGTAGACTTGCAAAATGTTGTCTGTGAAGACACGTTGGGGTTCAATTCTTAATTGTAATAACAGCTTGATCATGTCTAAGGAAGAACTACAGATTTTTGTTGTTAGTGAGAAAGAAAAAAATAAATTCCCCAGGACCGTAAGGGACAATATTTTAGTTAACGATATAATTTTGGATTAGACTAGATTTCCTATTGCATAGGAGCACAAGAAAGGGTCGATAGCCATAAAGCGGCAATAAACCATTGGCGTTACATTTTTCGGTAGAGACCTGAATGGTTTCATTTGTCGGGTTTATTTAATAGTGCAAAAGTTAGGCAAGTATCATATTATTAGTAAAAAACTATTACAGTATTAAGAACCGATTTTACGGAGACCATTCAATTGGGCCAAAATTCCTGCTATAATCCGTTTCTGAAAATGGGTATTAACTAGGTATTCTAGGTACTGCTAAACAATGAAAGTTTTGACAACTATGCGGTCACAAAGTATTACAGGTAGCTATAAATGTAGTTAGGTACTTGAATTGTGCAATCCTTAATATAATCAGGTACTTATCTTTTGGTATATTATATACATCCTAAAAATAAAATATATTTTTTAGTATTTGTTGCGCTTTTGTAGTCAGAATGTCGTCAAAATTTAGCCCCGTAGTGTGTAAAGGTGTTTTAGATTTTAAAGCAAGCACGACACTGGCCACCGGCTTATTATATTAATGAATCCTTAACCATTGTGCCGAATTTTACGACCCTATTGTACTTGAGGCGATACAGGACGTGTCGATTTAATTTTGCTAAAACCGACCTGTTTTATCATTTTATTCCACATAGAAAAAAAAGAAAGACTCACCCTGTATTTATAGTACTTTTGAATAAACAATGAGGCACTTTGCTCCTACGGAAAAATAAATATAGTATAGACTAGAAAATATTTAAAAAATTCTGCATCCAATTGTAAAATGGATAACTGTTCTTGAAGGAGATCAGAACACAATTTCAAAGATTTCCAAATTGTTTAAACAGTGAGGTCAACAGAAGAAAAATAACTGCTGTCTTTTCAAAAATAGAAAAAAAAATGATGCTTAAACCATTGCATTTGGCCGCTTATTTATTGGATCCCGGATACTGTGGCTCTCAATTAAGTAATGATGAACATATTCAAGTCATGGAATTTCTAGATCAAATATTATCGGTTTATCCAGAATTTCAAGAAAATAAGAATTTGATTTCTTCTGAGTTGACATACTTTTTGGCAAAAAGTAATTTATGGCGCTTACCGTTTGTCTGGGAGACAGTAAAAAAAAACGACAGTATTTCTTGGTGGACAGGGGTTTGTTGCAATACTAATTTGAAAGATATAGCAACTGCCATATTGGAAATGCAAGCGACAAGTACCGCAACCGAGCGATCTTTCAGTGCGTTCTCCTTTATTCACTGTAAAAAGAGAAACAGATTAACCACAAAAAGGGCTGGCAAAATATTATTTAGGTATTGCCCATATTTCGAAGCTTTTGAATTTGAATGAACCGATTGCAAAAACCCCACACGTTATCCAATTAAGATGTAGCTGAGGCTGCTCCATCTAATGTCAATGTTAACCCACAAATAAACAAAATAAATTACAGCAGAAGATCTGTTAATGAGAGTTCTGATACTGAACTGGGTGAAGATGAAGACTACTCTGTTCATGACACTAACTCTTCTGATGGTCCAGAAGAATTTTCGGATTTGGAAACGGAGGAAATTCCAAATTAAAGTTTATGTTTCTAAGTACCTACACTAAGTACCTGCTATGTTCCTAATTCCAAAGTGTTTTGTCTATGTGTTTATTCTTTTAATGTTTTTTGGTTTAAATAACTGGTGTTCATTTGTTTCCTGCTTTAGGAAAATATCGTTTTTTGTTTTTTAGTTCTTCTTTTAAACCAGTCTGAGTACTGGCTGGTTTCCTTAACAATATTTTAAATGCTTTGTTAGTACCTACAATGTTGAATAAATATTTATGTTCTAATTATTTTTGTTATTGAACCTAATGCATCTCGCAGTTCCTTTAAATTTCTATTAAATTTTATGTAATCATAAATTCTCCAAAAAAGTTCAATGGCGCTGAAGTTTACCCAAAATTCTCGAAAATTCTCAAAAATTCCCGAAAGTTCGTAACGAAATAGTTATTTGTGTATTTAGAGCGTAAAGTAACAGATTGCCGCTTGAGAAAGAATGTTGCCGCGCGACGCGGAGCGGAGCGCGGCGATCTTTCGCTATTCATCATGATTAACCTTAAAAAGATCAACTGACCAGGAATGTTAAAAAATAATCGATTTTTAAATAAATCGATTATTATTTCCTTATAATCAATTATTATTTCCTTATAATCGATTTTTATAGTAATATTAATCGATTTTTAGTAAATCGATTTTATAAATCACGTGTTTAAATCGATTTTCGGAAACGTCTCGTATTATTTATTGACTATTTTTCAAAGTTTTGACAACTTTTGACGATTATTGACCATTTCTCAAAATTTTAACAATTATTGACCATTTTTCAAAATTTTGACAATTATTGACTACTTTTCAAAATTTTTACAATTATTGACCATTTCTCAAAATTTTGACAATTATTGACCATTTTTAAAAATTTTAACAATTATTGACCATTTTGACTGTTTTTCAAAATTAGTGACCATTTTTCAAAATTTTAACAATTGTTGACCAATTTTGATAATAATTGTCCATTTTTGACAGTTTTTAACAAAAATTGACAATTTTTAACCATTTTTCAAAATTATTGACCATTTTTGATAATTATTGACAATTGTTGACAATTATGGACCATTTTTCCAAATTTTTGACCATTTTTGACAATTATCATTCACCATTTTTCGAAATTTTGACAATTTTTAACGATAATTGTCCATTTTTGACAGTTTTTGACAATTATTGGCAATTTTTGACAATTTTTCAAAATTATTAACCTTTTTTGATAGTTTTTGACAATTATCGACCATTTTTCAAAATTTTAACAATTATTGACCAATTTTGACAATAATTGTCCATTTTTGACAGTTTTTAACAATAATTGACAATTTTTAACCATTCTTGATAGTTTTTGACAATTTTTGACAATTTTTAACCATTTTTGATAGTATTTGACCATTTTTGACAATTCTTCAATATTTTAGACCATTTTTCAAAATTATTGACCATGTTTGATAATTACTGACAATTATGGACCATTTTTCCAAATTTTTTACCATTTTTAACAATTATTGACCATTTTTGACAATTATTGACCATTTTTGAAAATTTTGACAATTATCAACTAGTTTTCAAAATTTTGACAATTTTTAACAATAATTGTCCATTTTAGACAGTTTTTGACCATTTTTGACAATTATTGGCCATTTTTGACAATTTTTGACCATTTTTCAAAATTATTGACCATTTTTGATAGTTTTTGACAATTATCGACCATTTCTCAAAATTTTAACAATTTTTGACAATTATTGACCAATTTTGACAGTTTTTCAAAATTATTGACCATTTTTGATAGTTTTTGACAGATATTGACAATTTTTGACAGTTTTTGACAATTATTGGCCCTTTTTTACCATATTTCAAAATTTTGGACAATTTTCATATAATTTTATTTTATTTTTAATCTGATAAATTGTTAAATATTCACGAATCGAGTTAATTCGGAGGGCGTGGTTTGATTAAACAAGCGAGCGAAAAAGATTCCTTTTTTGCGCTAGAGCGTAAAGTAACAATCATCGGCATTTGTCGACTTACTTGTAAGTGGGTAATGTATTGATGTAAATAATTACAACAAAATTTTAATTTTAATGTTTTAGTATTTAAAATTTAACGACTACGGATCTGTTACTGTTACTGAGGGATTTACAAACTTTTATTGGTAAATCCTTAAGGTCAGATGCCGAGTCAGCGAAATGTGAAATATTCTTTACTTTTTGAATTTTAATAAAATTATAAAGGTATACAACCTTACATTGTTGTTTAAAACTGCAAATGTATTACGAAAAAAGGGCAAACAACAAACATAAAAGAAAAAACAATCAATTTATGAACTTCCTTAACCTTAGTGGAGACAATTTATCAAAAAAGGGGAAAGGTATGAAAGGTTGAGTGTTTAAAATAATAATTCAACTCAACCTACAATTTTCAAAATTATACTTACACTATGTACTAAATCATCATATCTGCCTTATTACTTGCAATCACATTACATACGAGTAATTTTTATGGTGATTAAACCTACCCGTATATAACAACTACTTTAAACAAAAAAGCCATAAATAACGACGGCATATAATAAATTATTTAAATAATTGCATGGTAACAAATAAAACCCAAGCAGTGCAAACTACATTCAGTTGTTCCTTTTCAAGAAAATTACGAGTATACGGAATGCTTTTATGGGAAATCCTTAGAAATGCAAAACGTTCGATTCGAGGTAATAAAACAAAAAGTCACATGGAATTATTTTATGCATTTTCGATTCAAAATGCCGAATGCACGATTGCAGCGGAAAGAGTTACCAAATAGGGAATTCTTGTTTGAATCAATTTAATCCTGTTTTATCGACTCGGAAAAATAAAATAACGAATATAATTCAAGTAAGAACATCTTCCGAATCAGCAGCAACTAATATGAATGAAGACGTGATAAAAAGTTAACTAAATCAATAACAGCAATCAACTTTTAATATTCAATTAGAATCATATGAAAATATCTACAAATATAATTGTCAATTTATACGAAAGAAAACCCAAAGTTCATACAAGTAGTAGTAGTAGTAGTAGTAGTAGTAGTATAGTTCTTCTAGGCTTAATGTAATGACCCATATTTTTAACCCTTTTGAAGGCGAGTGCCGCCCAATGGCGTGCATATGAATTTTTTATAAATTTGCATATTGTGAATATTTCTCTACAACACAATTCACGCACACCCCTGGATGTTCTAACCCAGGTCAAGCCAGATGTTCGAATGTTTTTTAAGTCCCAGTTGGCCGAGTAAAAGCTGTCCGGTTACTTCGTTATATTATGCCAAATACTAGACTGGATGTATTAGCTTTTCATCGTAAGGTTGCTACGTTGCCAGCTATTCAAATTTTCCTAAATATAGTAACACACATAAAGTTGTTTTCAATTAATTATTCTTTTTCCAGCAATTTTAAGCGACTTATTTTATTGCTTACTAATAAATTTATATTATGTATATTTTTTAAAATATTTCCAAATTAGCTTTCTAAGAACATCACGAACTAACAGTTTACTGAAGTAAGGAGAACATTTGTATAGTGAGCCTAACAATTCTAGAAAATATATCTGACAACATTGCTTTATTTTATTGTCGTTACACTGACTTTGGATCATACGAGCACAGAATACACCAGCGAACAAGTATCCAATGAGATGGTGCTTCATTGCAGAAAACAGAAACCAGCTCGGCAAAGCATTCTTGTTGACACAACGAAAATGTCTTAGGCTTTATTCCATTTTTCGACTGTCTCATCAACTTTGAAAATTCAGCTTTAAGCGATGCGTTAAGTTAACCAAACATTACAGTTAATTTTGACATTTGATATTTGTTGACAGGCGCCAACTATGTGGTTATATGCGACTCTTACTAGAAACTCATTTTCCTGGGAGTAGCCCAAATATGGGAGATAATCCTCTCGAAGGTCATAATAGACCTTCGAGAGAAAGTACCACAAGGGCTAAGTACATTTGTAGTAACGAAAGGTTAAAATGGGCTATGAACACCTTTTCACCTTTCAGGGCACCGGGAGCCGATGGGATTTTCCCAGCATTGCTCCAGCAAGGACAAGATGATATTCTACCATATTTGGTTAGAATCCGTCGAAGCAACTTGGAGCTGGGTTATATACCAGAAGCATGGAGAAGGGCAATAGTAACCTTCATTCCAAAAGCTGGAAAAAGGGACACAACAAACCCCAAATCCTTCAGACCAATTAGTCTAACATCGTTTGTGCTCAAATATATGGAAAAAGCTATTGACAATTATATTAGAACGGAAATCCTAGAGAGACTACCTCTCCACCCGCATCAGCATGCTTATCGGGCAGGCATATCTACGGAGACTGCACTGGTACAACTGACGGAGGTTATCCGAGGTGCTCTAGACAACCAAGAAACTGTAGTATGCGCATTTTTGGATATAGAAGGAGCTTTTGACAGTACTCCTCATGAGGCTGTCAAAAGAGCATTAAATAGAAGAGGTGTTGACAGCACAACATCCAAATGGTTGTCGGAACTGCTCACCACTAGAGTAGCAGAAACGAGGACGAACAAAGACATTGTCTCTAAATGTACAACCAGAGAATGTCCACAGGGAGGAGTAGTATCCCCATTAATGTGGAGCCTGGCGGTTGACGAACTCCTGTGTGGTTTGACTTACCTCGGAATATCCTGCCAAGGATATGCCGATGATATTGTCGAAACAGCCAGGAGAAAATTCGAAAACACCCTTTGTGGCATCGTACAAAAGGGTCTGAACTATACAAATAGCTGGAGTAGGCAAGTGGGACTTGACATCAACCCCACCAAGACCATCTTAATAGCCTTCACTATGAAAAAAAAACTCAACCTCAAAACCATTAAACTTGATGGGAGCGAGGTTGAAAGGAGACAAGAAGTCTAGGTTTGACTCTAGACAGTAAAATCCTGTGGAACAAACACAATGTTAGGAGATTATATATAAAGCAAAAATGGCTCTAATGGTGTGCAGGAATCTGGCAGGGAGAAATTGGGGCTGTAACCCAAAAAACCTGAGCTGGATGTACACTGCGATATCGAGACCAATTATCACTTATGGAGCCATTGCGTGTAGTAGAACTAGTCTATTGACGACGAGGTAAAACCTCTCCAAAATTCAAAGTCTAGCATGTATGTGCATTACAGGGGCAATGAGAATATGCCCAACGGCAGCCATGGAAGTGATTCTCAACCTCACACCACTACATATGGTAGTGGAAAGTACTAAGTAGAGAGGGAATCATTAAAAAAAAACCACCTCCTCACTTCTTAGAAATCAGAAAACCTGGGACATGCCACAAGATGGTATAATGAAAAAGTATAACGTTTCAAAGAAATTCGTTACGGAATTAAGCAACAAGTAGGAATGGGATCCAAATTCCATTACCAAACATGGAAAGAATGTTATTCAATGGTACACAGACGGCTCAATAGCAATAGAAGGAACTGGGATAGGAGTGTGCGGGTCAGGAACCACACACAAAGCTTGAGAAAACACCAAGTATCTTTCAAGCGGAAATTCACGCCATAAGAAAGTGTGCCCAGTTCAAAATTGATAAAGGATATAGAAGGCCGAGGATTACCATATTGTCAGATAGTCAGGCAGCCATTAAAGCACTGAGCTCTTGTGTAATCAGTTCCAAAATGGTGTGGGAATGCATAGGTAAACTCAATGAACTAGGCGAGAACAATATACCTTACTGTGGATTGCAGGTCCCACTGGAATAGAAGGAAATGAAATAGCAGATGAACTAGCAAAGAGGGGGACTGAAACACCCTTTTGTGGTATCAGCTCCAATGTAATATTGTAAGAAATAGGCAATGCCGAAAAAATAGAAGATCTGGCCATTGGAAAGATCTAGTAGGACTTAGCCAATAAAAGATTCTTCTGGGAGACTACAACCTGTTGAGATCAAATGAATGCATAAGTCAAAGTAAAATTGCACTAAGATTTTTAACAGTGATCCTAACAGGAAAATTGTCGCCTGAATGGGCACCTGAAAAAGCTCAAAATAGTGGAGGAAGAAGATTGTAGATTCTGTGACATGGAAGAAGAAACCTTCATCCACATACTTGCGAATTGCACAGCAATTCAAAATCCTAGGGCACAACACCTAGGGGATTACTGGATAGAAGAGGGACATTTACATAATAAAGCCTGCAGATATCCTAAAATTCCTCTGGGAAATAGGACTAACGGAGATACTAGTCTCTGCGACTTTCCTCATGAACTAAGTTGAAGTAAGGGGACACAATAGATATTTTAGGTCTCAATGAATGTCACCCCAATATACATACATACATACATATGCATCGCTTAAAAGACAACCCTCGTTCAAAGTTTTATTGAATTCTGAACAGTAGGTAATTCTAAAACATTTCTGAAACACCCTGTATAGTACGGATTAGCTTGTATGGTTACATCACAATCAAAAGTTCAAAATATTTTTTTCTCTGATTTATTACAAAAAACAATCATTAACGTCCTCGATAATAATTACTACCCAAAAAGTATTCAATTTTAATTCGTAATTGTATAAATAATGTTTAAAACGTGTTCACTTTTTCTTTCAATTCTAATTTAATTTGTCATCCTATTATGCAACGTAATAATCGGTTTTGGTTGTTTTAAACTTGGCACGAGACACAATTAACCTCTCGTTACAACATCTACCTCATCTACTCATATCATATGCAAGATCTATAAATAGAAATCACTTGTTCATCTCTCTTTTAATAGTGTCATTGACCAATTTTTAATATCCTTTTTATCGGGTTTGTCGGATATGTTTATAAATATATAAGTGTTAATAATGGTAATAGAAATTAAGTGCATGAGAACAGATATGTTGTGACGATGATTTACTTAATGGGCTCTCTTTTTTCAACAGCTATTGTTATCTGGAAAAATATTGAATTAAATGTTATCAGTCAACACAATGCTGTCTAAGTGCTACATAGTGTTTGTACCAATGGATACGTACAATTACTTAGTAGTCCAAGAAAAAAGTCCATTAAATCATAATTTTGAGTGGAGGTTTTTGAATTTTTTATATAATTTACTTTCAAGTGTCTACAAACGAAGCATACATGTGACTATGTTTCAACCCCCCGGAAACATACGATATGATGATGATGATGATGATAAGGAGGAAGTCTGAGCACCGCATGTCCCAAGCTTTCAGCCAATTAATCACAAAAATATTTCTTTTTTATCGAATAACTGCGTAAAACTTCTAGTAACTGTTTTTTGTGTACTTTTCCTTATCGTATATTATCATTATTCAACATACAGATACATTCAAACACAAACGGAACATAGGGATTTTAAGCATTGTATCAGGACTGCTTATGAACTAGTCGACCAACATCCAGCTTCAACACAGTAAAAACACGATTATTACAATCGTTTATTTGGACACCTATAAATAACATATCGTACAATTCCCACCACTCCGTATTCTCAACGGTGGGCGGTCCTTAATTAGCGTCAGACAGTCAGTAAACAGCAGTCGGTAGGTGAGAGTGTTCAATCTCATAACTTTGTTTCAATTTAAAGAATCCTATTTTGTTTTATTTACGTATTTATTTTTATTTTGAAAGCCGTTATGGCCAAAAGAAATCAAAACATTTATCTTAACTCGAAACATTAATTGTTAAAGAGAATTTAACAATTAATTTTCGATTTTAACAACATAAAACGGAAGCATATTGTTTCAATATGTAGCGACGTTTACTACCCCCATCAAATAATTATTCAATACTAAATCGCAGTTCGCACTCGGACACACCTCGCACTTAACTAACAAATTTTGGAAGGAGAAGGGGCGGGCTTTTTTACAGTGATTCTGAATCCAGCTGTCCAGATCAATACTTGATATTCATTGAAGTGAACTTATAGAAATGTTTTGTTGGTGGACTATTTAGATCGGCGAATACACTAAATCCCTATGTTCCGTTTGTATTTGAATGTATCTGTATATATTCATGTATAGTGGCTTTGGTATCATTTGAACATGGTGCTTTATCTAGTCATCGACTCTTTGACGATAATGCTGTTGGGCGGAATATTTGGTATGAGTTTATTTTGGAACCAGTCTTCAAATAATTCGGCTGTAGTATCATCATGATAATCGACTAGAGTCCTTAATATTATTTGCCGATAAAGACAATGCATTTGGTATAAAACCATTTTCGGTTCCTTCGTGAATGATCGTAATGCGTTTTTCCTTTATTAGTGTGTATCGAACAAAGTTTCATCCAAATACACTACTGTTGTACCATATTCCCTAAATCTTTTATTGCCATTAAATATTGAAATCTCCATTTCTTAAGGAGCACAGATTCCATTATTATGTTTCTGCTACTAGTGAGTTTTTTAAATTTAAATCCGTTTTGTAAAAGAGACTTCTTTAAAGTCTCTTTGCAACACTTCATTATTTTTAAGCCGTAGCCAAAAATAATGGAGAGCCTATTATTATTAAAATGCCAAACTATTTCATGAGATATTTTAATCCGGACCTGGCAATCTTTTAAGCGGGGTCGCCGAGTTGTACCACACCATATCAGGTAGGTATACTCCTACCGCCGAGTTGTACCACCGGATTTCCGGGGAGGTTGACCATTTAAAAATAAAGTCTAGTTACTAATGACCTTAACAATTTTATATAAAATTGGTATACTTAATATAATATAAATAGACGTTCAGGTATAGTGTTACAGTTTTATTTTGAAATATACAAATTTACATTTATTTTATACCTACTTGTAATATAACTTATAACTAATTTATAACTTATAATAAACTCTACTGCGGCAAATAAAAATAACATAAAGATAGGTTAGGTTAGGTTAGCTTTAACGCTATTGCTAACAGCTTGTCTTGCAATTGTCTTCTCACTTTCATGATTGTGTTCCAGCTGGGATTCCAAAATAGTTTTTTCATCTGCACTTGTGTATACTTTTGCATTGCACCTACTTTTGGTGTTAGTACAACGCCATCTTAATTTCCCACACTTCGCAATGTGTGCTTTTGAAAATTTAAAGTTATTTAACACCAACAATTTTGCCCCTCTTTCACTAAACATGTATTGAATTTCCATTCTGATAACAAACTCACAACCGTCTACTCAATTAGCAAAACTAGAAATGAATAGTAACCACCCTTCACAAAGTTCGATTGAGCGGGTAAAGATTGGGTAAAATTACTGAGAAAATAAAAACAAATATGCGCCTTAATTAAATTTATTATTAGTGGTACCGGGTATTCCCTCAATAAATACGGCTTATGTGTAATTTCGTAATGATCCACCTCGATGATCTGTATAATCCCCAATAAAGGCAGAAATGGATTAACTCAGGTAATCGTGGTACAACTCGGTAGTCCCCCTTTTAAGGGACTCACACTTTTATTGCTCATCTATATTTCGAACAATAGGTAATAATGAGGGTCGTCGGCTTATATTGATTTACGACCTTCTTAGATCTCTGTTCGTACTTTACCAGGCCAAACCTTTCAAATTTTTGACCCAAATGGTAACTACTAAAATGTCACATCACAGTTACCCTGGTCAGGAGGTTGGTAACTAGCAATGGTTCTAACACCTATTGGTTTGAGTATAGCCGTCGTTTATTATGTAAAAATTGCTCATTGTAAGGTCTAAAAGTTTATAGAAACATTCAGTTCAATTTCTATTCTGAATTCGATGTTAATATGAATTGAGTTAATAGTTTTACCAATGGTTGAAAAGCTTGGAAGTTGAAACAATTATTGTAAATTAAGATTTCGCGTTACATATTATATAATAATGTTTAAAAAGTTATATTCAACAATAATTACTGATTTTCTCGATAACTTGGAGTTTGTTATCAGATAAATAATTTCCTTTTCCTTTAAATTCAATTCAAAATCCACATACTGATTGTTATCAGCAAATTGTCATAATCGTTGACAACATTTATCTCAATGATCAGATAAAAATATAAGTAATCGAATTGCTAAAATAAAAAGTATAATATCGTATACCTATTAAATTGTTCGAAAAGAAAGTATGAAATTAATTTCAATAGTAATGTTCACATCCTGTTTCCTGAGGATTATAATATATTCCAAGTAATGCGTTGGTGAACTAGCAGAATATGACTATTTTAGGTTGACTCGAATCAACTTTTAGGCCAGTGTTTAAGAAAAAAAAAATTTGTAAATTAATTTGCCGGTTTAAAAAAAATCGTCCCTATACAACTTTTCCATTACTTGATCATCACAATCCTTCAAGGGTCTGGTACTGGTCAAGAGAAAACTTATGTCAGTTTTTCACGCCCATGGTCGATTTTTTTACTGGTTCAATTCGATATGTAAGGACGACAGTAAACTAGACTAAAATCATAGTCCCAGTATTCGCGTTTGAGTAATTTGTAATCTATAGGTCAAAAGAACAAAATAATTGTTCCCTTGTATTCCCTTTTTTTAGTACATTTCTATTGCCTTCTCAAAAAATCAACTCAAAAAATCGAGCAGAAAATAGATATTACAAATTACAGTGCTATAACACCCACAACAACCTAGCGAAGATAATTTTCGAACAGCTCATCCAGAATCTCACCAGATTTTCAAATAAATTAAGTTCATTGACTTCCAAAAAAAAAAACATAAATACTTAATCCTGTAGTTTACTTTTAACAAAAGTAAAACTGGCCTATTAAGACCATTTCGAACAATAGAACATTTTAAATCCTATAACTCGCCCGAGGGACGTGATCTATGCGCGGTATCAACTTGACAGATTCTAATTTAATCCGAAGTTGGTTGTTGCATTCATTTTGGAGACTGCGGGGTGTCCTAATAATAAGCAGAAAGTATTCCTAGCCATACGTAGTTTCCTCCTTATTAGATTTATGACGTGTGTCTTCTTCTACTCGCTAGAGACCAGACATTTTATGATTATTTTTGAAAGTGTCCCTGACGTTATTATTCCCAGCAGCTGTCTGTCGACTAAATGATTCTTAGTCTGTTTTAACAAACATTTTAATATGTACGCAATAAAATATTTATATTTCAGGGATAAGCCACATAAAATATGACATTTTCATCGTAATGTTTGACAGGCGAAAAACAGTTGTATTGTTTAATGTTTTGAAAATTAAATATTGAAAGTATGTTAAATTATCTGAATAAAATTGATAAGTTTAGGGACAAAGAAATATCAAAATATGATTAATTTTTATACAATCTAAATTATTTTTTATTTTCAATTTTTAGATATTAGTACCCCACCTAAAACTCTTCAGGTTGTGTCTCTTTGCATGTATGAGGGATTTATAAACTTTTATTATTAAATCCTTAAGGCCAGATGACAAGTCAACGAAATATTGTGTAATATTCTTTACAATGTAAACTTTTTTGGAGATCTGGGTAAGTTCACAGGCCTCAGGAATAAAAATAAAATAAGAATTAAGTACAGATGTTATTTATGATATAAAAAAAAACTATTAAATTTTTTGATCTTTAGTAACATTGAAAGCCTGATACAATCAAAAACATCAAGAATAATTTCTTTTAGGTCCAAAATAATAAAGGTCTATATCCAATAAATTACAGAACAAAGCTTCATATATGGAAAAGTTGGAGCTGTCTAAACCTGGAACCCTAATTATTGATAGCACAAGTGTCATTTTTTAATAAAACTTACTACACATTATAGAAATAAATGTAGTAATTTTTATTTTTTGTAGTAGAAATCTTAATTATAATAGTTATTTGTTGTATAAGTGTTTATCGACCCCATTTGTGAAAATTTGTGAAGTTTGTAAAAAATGCAAGAAAGCGATTTTGTTCCTGAGATAATCCTTCAGGAAGCTGAATAAGCAACTCTCAATTATTGCATGTAAAGTCCAGGCAAGGTATTTTCCGAATTTAATGAATGGAAAGAAAAGCGGGGCGTAATGACAATAAATGAGGAAGTTCTGCTATCGTATTTCTTAAATTTGAAGAAGTATGTAATTTCATCCATGTTGTTCGAAGTACTCGATGCTGAAGGCTGTTATAAAGGTCCTTAAAAACATACGACATTGGAAAATATAGTAAGCTCACTTCCTATCTGAAGTGTACAAGGCAAAGAAAGCTGCGGTATTGGAAAGAATGTGAAATTCCTGGGAGTGTTATTTGATTCAGATTTGTCCTTTAAAACTCAATGTTTACATTTATCAAAGATGTTAAATTCTAAATGTTTTCAAATTAGAAATTTAAGGAAAACACTTATGTAAACCACATTCGTTTATTATATTTTAGTGAAATACAGTCTAGGATTAGTTATGGAATTTGTATTTGGGGGAGTTCTTCTCATGCTAAAAATGTTTTTTTGTCACAGAAAAGAATTTTAAGGTGTATTTCAAACATCTCATTTGTAGACTCCTGTCGACCCGTTTTTATAAATTTGAGAATTTTAACTATGTATGGCCTACAGTTCATGGAAATAAAAGCAAGTATTTGCGGAATAGTGACATTCATGCACATGACACAAGATATAAATCAGATTTCTCTATACCTTACCAGTGAATAGAATCTGCAAGAAATCACCTATAGTAATGGGAATTAAACTTTATAATAGTCTCCCACAATGTTTCAAAAATATTGGGCATAAATTTAAGGAGAAAACTAAAAACTATCTGATTGATATGTGTCCATATTCGGTTGAGGAGTATTTTGAAAATACTCGGTGAATTTTGTCTGAACTGCAACATTTACTTTGTTTGATTTTAAATTTTGATGTGCCTGTGTGTTTCTAGTTTGTTGTAATATTTTCTGTATATTTCACGTTACTGTATTTGTATATATATATATATATTTTTATTAACCTGTCTTATGTCATTGATATTGCAAGATCAATAAATTCTATTCTAATATTTAATGATCAAGGTATTAATATCTCTTAGTCATTGTAGATAATAAGCTTTGAAATATTTTAGGTTGCATTAATAATGGGGGTGTCTGGTGCCTGTCGTTGTTGTGAATTGACAAATTTGAAAATCAGTGATATAGAAGACAGGAGTGCATATTTGCTTGTTTAGATACCAAATACCAAGACCGGCATTTCATGAAAATTCACAATTATGGAAGAAGGTTTCTCTATCAATACTATGGAGATGTGTAGAAAATACATGTCCTTATGTCCGAATAAGTTATCCAATGACAGATACTTTATACAATACAGTAATCAAAAATGTACTTCACAACCTGTTGGAATCAACAATTTGTCGAAAGTTCCTTCAATAGTTGCTTCATTTTTGAATCTGGCAAAGGCAGAAGCTTATAGCGGCCATTGCATAAGGCGCACTTCAACAACTTTACTGGCTAATAAAGGTGCTGACCTTACAACAATTAAACGACATGGTGGGTGAAGAGGCTTCGCTATAGCAGAGAGTTATATCGATGATTCTATATCTAATATGCTTGATATTGCAAGGAAGATGCAAAGTACTCCTGGTACTAGTCGTTCCTTACAAGAGGAGCCTTCCTCTGTTTCTACAGATTTATCAAAAACTTTGACAAGCACTATACATTCTGAAAAAGTTATATTTTTTTTGTAATATTTTTCGATGACAACTACAAGCTTGTTATTAATGGAAAAAAAGTGAAAAATGATAAAACACAAAAGGAATTGCTTATTAATAAAAATGTTAATGTTAATATTAATAATAAATAAATAAAATGTAATTCATTTAAGATTGTATTTTTCTTTATTCCACTAGTGGATAAAGTGGTACTTTATATGCTTCATAAGTATGGATAAAACTCCAATTATAATGTGATTGTGAATAAAAATATAAAAACTTCTCTTATATATTTTTCTACTGGAAAATGACACTTGTGTATAAGTCAGTATCCAGGTTTAGACAGTCAAAAGTTGGAGCTTACACACTAATACAACTAAAGAAATAATTTTTTAAGAACTGGAAATTGAAAAACAATCAAAATCCTCAATGCTTCGATCAACCTTTTCGCAATTTTTAACATAATAGTTTTATGATTACATTAAAAAATAGAATGGATTTAGTTTAATAATAATAATCGAGTTAATAATAAATAATTAGGTAGGTACTACTTAGCTAAGGATAAAGTGGTACTTTATATGCTTCATAAGTATGGATAAAACTCCAATTATAATGTGATTGTGAATAAAAATATAAAAACTTCTCTTATATTTTTTTCTACTAGAAAATGACACTTGTGTATAAGTCAGTTTCCAGGTTTAGACAGTCAAAAGTTGGAGCTTACACACTAATACAACTAAAGAAATAATTTTTTAAGAACTGGAAATTGAAAAACAATCAAAATCCTCCATGCTTCGTTCAACCTTTTCACAATTTTCAACATAATAGTTTCATGATTACATTAAAAAATAGAATGGATTTAGGATTTAGTTTAATAATAAATAATTAGGTAGGTACTACTTAGCTAACTAACAACTTATACACACTTATACACATGGTGTGCCACAAAGGATCGGTATTAGGTCCTTTACTGTTTGTTATATATGTGAATGATTTACCAGAGTATGTTGATATTGCTGATACGTTTTTATATGCAGATGATACTACCTTCTTAATTAATAACGCAGATTATAATCAGCTTGATGCAGCAACAGCTGAACTCCAAAATAAGTTTGAAGGGTATTTTAATGCTAATGTCCTTTCTCAATAAAAATAAAACAAAAGTTATAAATTTTGTAAAAAGAAATGAGAGACAAGGAAGTTGAAAATAGTGTAAGAATGCTAGGTTTTACTATAGACAACAATCTAAATTGGAAGCTGCATGTAAATGAGCTAAATAAGAAATTGTCAAGTGGACGTTTTGCATTGAGAAGAATGAAAGCTGTTGTATCGAAAGAAGTACTTAGGGTTGCTTATTTTGGATTAGTACAGTCTCACATTCAATATGGAATTCTTTTATGGGGTTCAACAAATGTAGCAAATGAAGTTTTTATACAGCAAAAGAAAATTATAGGTGATATGGTGGGTGTAGGCTTCAGAGAGCATGCAAAACCATTGTTTATATCATTAAGAATTCTGACCTTACCATGCCTCTTTATTTTGGAAGCTATTTTATGTGTGCATAAAAACAAACATAAATATAACACAGGATCAAATGTTCATAACTATAACAATAGGAGTAAGGATTTTATTAGATTACCCAAAGTAAATCATATAACTACCTCTAAACAAACGGATTTTATTTATTGTAAAATTTACAACTCTATACCAATTGAATGGACAAAGTTTAATTATACTGTAACGCATGCACTAGACAGACTGGCTTTTTACTCGTTAGATCAAGTTTTCAACTGTAACTGGCTGGGTTAGTCAATATTAGGTGAAATGTTTTTATATATATTTATTTATTTACGGGCGAACCCATTTCACAAAAAGTGATTACAAATCTAAAAAATAAAAAACATTTATCATATGAGATTATATAAAATACAGAACATACAAAAGATACAATTCACTATAAATAAAAATTTGTAAAATATAAATACAGAGAACACGTAACTAAAAAGAACTAAATATCATTAATACAATTAGTTATCTAAGTTTACTTGACAGTGTTCGTTTAAAACTGATAAAACCCGTGGAGAAATCAAGTTCAGGATACTGATTAGCACCTCTCAGTGTTCGTGGTATAAATGTAAATTGTGCATTATTCGTTCTACAAAACGGAACATGAAAGGAAGTAACCTGCCTTGTCTGGCGACTAGGAACTTCAAAGTTAATTCTGGCTAACAAGTCAGGACACTCTATTAAAAAACTTAGTATTTTGAACAATAAAATTAGGTCATGCTGATCTCGTTGTTGTTTTAAAGTGGTAATATTTAAATTTTGCTGGATGGTTTCATAGTCTAAGTATCTACCCATTTTGAATGCAATGTGTCTAAGG
The DNA here is from genome assembly GCA_947563755.1 of Lochmaea crataegi. NCBI lineage: Eukaryota > Metazoa > Arthropoda > Insecta > Coleoptera > Chrysomelidae > Lochmaea > Lochmaea crataegi. The sequence continues at coordinate 27,114,440 of OX387423.1, read as the reverse complement.
AATCTGTGCTGAACACTTTCGATTTTGTCAATATAAAATAGATAATGTGGAGACCACACTGAAGTGCAGTATTCCAAGTGGGGTCTGACTAACGAACAGTAGAGCACTTTTAAAGGATGTATACTAGTAAAATCAATGGTAATACGCTTAATATAGCCAAGTAGACTCAGAGATTTATTAACAATAGTTTTAATATGTTCTTGAGAAGTTAGTGTGGTATCCAACAATATCCCTAAGTCCTTAACAATATTTCGAGATTACAGAACCACATTGTTAAGAGTATAGTCATACAATATTGGGGTTTTAGTTCGGTGAAACCTCATAATATGACATTTCCCTGTATTAAGCTCCATTCCATTACTTATACACCAATTATGCAGCATATTCAAATCAGACTCAGATATTGTTTGTATGTTTTATTATATTGACGTGTCTAAACAGTTTGTGTTTGTGAAGATTTTAGAAAATTTTAACTTCCATAAACTGTAATATTGTAAGACCAATAAAGCTAACTATCTATCTATTAATGGAAACAAAGGGAAATATGATAAAACACAAAAGGAAATTTACTTAATTACAGTTACCTGTAAATAATTGTCATATTTTAGTAAAGCGTGATCTATAGACGTCAAAAAATAATAGTTCAATACTATTAAATGCTTTACAAAATTAGAAAAATAAATTTCCGAAGAACAGACCGTTCACTAAGAAGCAACAACTACTTCTCGGGCTATATGCCCCGACAGACATTGAATTACACTTTTAAAGTAAACGGGGTTGGTATATCTGTTAAGATATTGAAAAACGATCAAAATCCTCAATGCTTCCATCAACCTTTTCGCTTTTCGCAATTTTTAACATAATAGTTTTATAATTACATTAAAAAATAGAATGGATTTAGTTTATTAATAATAATAATAAATAATTGGGTAGGTACTACTTAGCTAACTAACAACTTATATCATAGACTAGTTATTCAGTTTTCTGCACTTTATAACTGTGTTGTAATGTATGGTAGATAATTATTAATAAGACTTTCACTTCTTTGGGAAGTAAGGGGATTTAATTTATTAATAATTTTCTAATCTAAGAACAAAGTTGTTTTAAAAATAAAAATAATAAACAGGTGTATAAAAATTCAATATAGAATCCTAGATTTCCAGTCACAATTATAAATTTTAACACTGTCTGTAGGTAGGTATATGTTAATGATAGTTTTTTATTAATTTTTTTATTTCTAATTTGTTATTGTTAAAATTTGAAATTTTTTTACTATAATAGTAAGTAGATTGATAGTTTTAATTTGTTGATCTGAACTAATTAGTCTCGACATACATCTAACTTTTCAGTCTATTTATTTGGCAAGAAATTATAATAAACTTTCTGACCCAATTAAGACACGATGTCTCCATCTGGGTTAAATATTTATATTAAATTGATATATTTAATATTTGTTAGTAAATTTCATACTTATATGTGTCTTAAAAACAAAATTTATCATTGTAATAACAGCTAATTCAAAAAATGTTTACATATTCGAAAGAAGTAAATACTTTTGCGAATAGTTGACAGAAAAATCGAAGGTACAATATTGACAAAGTGAAATATTATAAAACTCACCTGCTATAGTAAATCTATCCATATAGTTTATCAAATTGACAAAACACAATATTGCAACTACAACCCACTCGCGAAAAGTAACATTTCGCATTCCCCTCTCATTTTCGGGATTCTCCCCGACTAGTTCTTGTTGAGAATTATTTTGAGCTGGATCCATTTTGAAAGGTTTCATAACAACTTTCTCTAATTTTTCCGACGGCATGTTAACCGGTAAGCACTAACTAACCTAAATTCGTGACAGTTTAAAATGGAATGAGATTCAAGCCGGTTATCCATGTTGGCGGGTCTGTTCAAATCACAAATAAGCATGCGCCAAGAATCACCTGATGATCACAGACGATTACGCGTTTACCGAAATTCTCTTATACTAGACTATGTCAAAATCGGTTTGTACACATACACCTGGAAATAAAAACAATTATAATTATTGTTGCAATCATTTGAAAAATATCATCTACCTTTTTAATAATAGCTGTTACTCTGGAAAACAATCCTATGTCATCTATATAAAATTTTACAGACAGAGAAACACGACACAGATATCCGTCACTGAAATACTTCGTGACAAATAGGTTAGGTATGAGGGTATTTTCTTGCTTAGTGTTTACAGTTAGGTAATATTTAAAACTTCTTATTTGTATTAGTTACACTGTACCGTTTATAACTGGCTAACACAACTTTCTATTAATCTGGAAAACAAATCGAACTTAATCAAAACAACATTTTAAAATAAATACACCAACTTAACTTGTGTCGTGTCTGTCACTGCTGCTTTTGTTATTATTTCCTTTGACAGCAGTTATCTGAGACATCTCGCGGCAGAACATCCTATATTCGAAGAACAAGATTATAGAAACCTTCAAGTAGTATGATGTATGGAATGAACCAGTAGATGGCGAAAGTTTATTAATTACCTAACCAAGCGCCCATATTTTATCCAAATTATAATTATTCGCTAATGTTTGGAAATGTTTGAGTAAGATTTAATTTGCAATTTATATAATAATTTTGGATTTATTATTTATTGATTCTTTCTATATAAAACCTCATTTCTTTATGTTAAATTTCCATAAACTGCATAACTGCGACTAAATCTTTCCAGAAAAAATTGCATCGTGATTTTTTAACTTATAGACCAATAATTAATCACGTCCATATCTATTGCAAAAATAAATCGTAAAATTACACTTTTTTTGGAGCGGCTATATTCAACCCATGTTCTAAATCTTTTATTAACTTTCAAGTCAAAATGAAACTATCGCAAGCATTGGTTTTCCAAAAAAAGTGACAACGTATAGTTACAGAACATGATTATAATCCATAATAAATAATGGAACAGCTCCTTACTGCTCCAGAAATCGATTATATTCTTAAAATTCTTTCATTAAATAAACATCCGGCGCCAGCGGTTCAAATGCCTTCATTCCATGGATTCAAGGATTAATACTGTTTAGGGATGCAGACTGAACAAAACGAAACAAAAAATTATTTACTGAGCAATATAAATATTTGAAATTTAGGAATTGTTTAAAAATCTAAGAACATAATAAAATAAAGCTTATTTTCTATGTGAATGTATTATTTTAAATATTTTAAATATTTAAAACAACAAAAAAAAACTAAACAAGACAGATAAGGAACGAAAAGAGCAAAACAAAAATGCAATGAAAACGGACAGGAGAAAGGGAAAAATGAAAGGAAAACAAGCTGGAAATGAATCAACAACATGGAGACTAGGGACTTGGAATGTTAGAAGTCTACAGGGGAAGGAAGTGGAATTAATAGATGAATTTGAAAAAACAAATTTACAGATACTAACAATAAGCGAAACAAAAAAGAAAGGGCAAGGACAAATTCGAATGCAAAACGAGCACATTCTAATATATAGCGGAGTAAACTTAAATCAGAGAGCAGCGGCAGGAGTAGGATGTATAATACATGAAAAACTAACAAAACAAATTGTAAGGTATAGAGCGATATCTGAAAGAATACTACTTGTAGAACTAAGAAACGGAAAACAAAAAGTTAGAACAATCATAACAGTATATGGACCGGATGAAAATGGTAAAGCAGAAGGAAAAGAAAAATTCTGGAAAGATTTAACAAGTACGGTAGAAGAATCAAAGGGAATTATATATATTGCAGGAGATTTTAACAGTAGAGTAGGTGAACAGGACAACAAATACAAGAATGTACTAGGAAAATATGGAGAAAAAACAAGAAATAACAACGGAAAAAGACTGTTAGACTTCTGTCTATTACAAAATTTGATAATGTGTAACCCCTCATACCAACACAAAGATATTCATAAATACACGAGGGTAGCAAAGGAGAAAAATCAATTATCGATTATGTTTTAACGCAAAAAAAAAAGAAAGAAAAAATATACTTAACGTTAAAGTTAAAAGAGGAGCGGAAATGAACAGTCCACTATTTACTGGAAGCAAAAATTAAAGGTGACAGTACACAAACTGAACAAATAACAGAAATGGAAAGAAAGTCGCATATCAATAAAAACATACAAACTATGAAACAAAACGGTTGCAATAAAATATCAACTAAAAACAGAAGAAAAACTACAAGAAAAATCCACTGACATAAAAAAACTTAACACAGAACAGGGCTGGAACATATTTAAAAACGTAGTCATTAACACTGCCACTGAACTATGCGGGACTTACAAAACAGATAATAGGAAAAAACAAACAGCATGGTAGAACAATGAAATTAAAGAAGAGGTTAAAAAGAAGAAGGAAGAATGGAAAAAATATTTAAAAAACAACACACAAGAACAATATGAAAGATACAAAAACCAAAGAGAGAAAGTCAAAGTTCTAGTAATAAAAGCAAAACAAAATGCCTGGATAGATTTTGGGAACAAAATGGAAAAAGATAGTACGGGGAATCAAAAACTATTTTATAAAGTTCTAAAATCGCTAAGAACAGAAAAGCAGGGAAAATAACAGTACATAAAAGATAAAAATCAAGAGATACTAACAAATGAAGCAGACATTATAGAAAGATGGAGAGAGTATTTTCAAGAGATGTTAGACCAACAATCTCAAAGAAACCCAAATAACGAACAAGAAAAGGAAAACCAAAACGAAGAAGTCGAACGAACAAATCAAAACGAAGAAGCCGAAATACAGAGTATAAAATTGGAAGAGCTAAAAAGAGTTGTTATAAAATTGAAAAATGGGAAAGCGCCGGGTGACGATTGAATAACAGCGGAAATGATTAAGAATCTAGGAAATATAGGACTGGAAGAGTTATTAGAAATTATCAATAAAGCTTGGTGTGATGGAAAAATCCCAGAAAAATGGGGAGTAGCCTTAATCCCACCTATACACAAGAAAGGAGACCAGAAACAATGTCAAAACTATAGAGGAATAACCTTGCTAAATACCATTATAAAGATATATGAACAGCTTATAAACAACAGAATTAAACCAACTCTAGAAAATCAACTTTCAGAAGCACAAAGTGGATTCAGAAAAGGAAGAAGTACGCAGGATCACATCTTCACAATAAAACAATTAGAAGAGAAGAGACATATAGAAAATAGAAACACATATCTAGCGTTCATAGATCTCGAAAAAGCATTTGATACTGTACCTAGGGAAAAAGTATGGAAGGGACTGAAAGAAAAGGGAATACACAAATAAATAATCGGAATTATTCAAGATATATATGAAACAAACATAAATTTTATCATAAAAAACAACATGAAATCAGCAGGATTTAGAACCAACATAGGATTAGGACAAGGAGGGGGACTGAGCCCAACACTATTTAATATACATATGGACAGTATTATTTAAAAAAGCGAACAGAAGGTGAAGAAAATGTTCGTTGGGTATAAAAATTTAGAAAGAGTAGAGATAGCCGAAGGAGTCTTTGCAGATGATGTGGTGCTAATGGCAGGAAGTGAAAACCGATTACAAGAAAACCTGAACATATGGAAAGATGTTATGGAAGAAGAAGGTATGAAAATCAACAAAAATAAAACCAGAATACTTGTAATAGGAAAACAGAAGATCAACACAGAAATTAAAATGGATAATATACAAATAGAACAAGTAAAAGAATTCAAATACTTAGGAATAACTTTTCACGAAACAGGAAAACAAGATGCAGAGAAAGAATAGAGAAAACAATTAAGCTATTCTATGCCATGAACCAAAAATTTATAAACAAAAAAGAAATCACCAAAGAGACAAAAGTAAAAGTGTATAATACAATATATCGACCAGTTTTAACTTATGGATGCGAATCTTGGACTCTTACAAGTAAACAAAAAAGCAAAATACAGGCAGCAGAAATGAAATATTTGAGAAGAACATTTGGAGCAACAAGAAAGGACAAAATCAGAAACACAAAAATAAGAGATGAATTAGGTGTCCAACCCGTACTAAAATTTATAGAAGAAAGACAACTCAGCTGGTGGGGACATATTCAGAGAATGAATAACAATAGACAAGTTAAAAGGACATATGAGGCAAAAATACAAATAAAAAGAAAAAAAGGAAGACCAAGACAAACATGGAATACAATAGTGGGTAATATACTAAGAGAGAGAGGTAAATCATGGGAAGAGGCGAGAACATTGACAAGAAACAGGAAAGAATGGAAAAAATTTATATACGAGAATTAAATGCAAACCCGACACCTAAGGGTATAAGGGTATATGATTATATATATTGTATAGATATTCATTAATAGGATAAGATTTATTTTTTTTATAAAAATGTGTCAATATATTAACCTAAAAATTTGTAGGTAATTGAACTATCAAATGTGATGGATTATGAAGTTTCTTGTCAATTATTTTATAAAAAATAGAAGAATAAAGCCTCGTTCAAATGATAATTTGGGTCTTAAGTTAACATAAACCAATAAAAAAATTTAAATTGAAAATAAGGGTCATCTAAAAAATAATAGCGTTGCTAAAATAAATAAGGAGAATTTTTTTGAAAAATTTAGAAAAAAGGTAAAATTTGTTGGATATACAGAAACTATATGAATTAAAGAAATAAAAATTAAATATGGAAGTATAGAATTATGGATTTATAAATGGGAATGAAAATTAGCTTGGATAAATCAAAATATTAGAAGATATTCACTAAATTTAAATGAATATAGGATAATCGACAAGAAATTTCTTATGATATGGAGAATTAAAATTATACAAGAAGGAAAGAAATAGGGAAGTAAATTTCAATAATTCAAATTTACTTAAATCTCTCATCACTCATAAAATTGGCGACATTTGGACATTATTTTAGACATCAAAATTAAAGGGTGTTTATTGTAGGGGAAAGTGTTAATTTATAATAATAACCAGAATAAGAATAATAATAATAATAATATAAATTGGAACAAATACAAAATTAATCATAATAATAATTCTTCATAAATAAAATAACTTTTATTTAAATACTCAATTTATGTAATGTAACTTATCAATGTAAAATATAATTCCATAAAATTGAATCTTTTGACAATTATTATTTAAAAATAAATAAAACTATAGAACCACGACCTGAGTAAAGTCAACAGCCTGGGACAAGAATATAAATAATATCCATTAAGATAAAAAGCAATACAATATATATGTATTATTTACGGCTCTGTAGCAGAAAAGCGTTCAATTTATCTGCCACTCCTTTTTTGTTTACATCCGGCGTAAATTAAATCTGAACAAATTATAGCAATGTTGCCAAGTCTTTTATCGTACGTTATGGTCCGACTCCTATGAAAGATTTATATTGTGGGAAATATTCGTAAATATAAAATAGAAAGAGACACTTTTGTGAATTTTAAATTATATAATTCTTGTGTCGGTATTTTAAACAAGTTTCAAGGGCATCCCACGTCTAACTTCTTTTTTGGAAATTGAGTTTGAGAAACAGCAGTTGTATCTTTCACTAAAACAATCCGAAGGGATCTACTTCATAAAATTTCCTAGAAAACGTGATATTTTGAAAAACCCGGTAAGAAACCATTTTCGATTCTCCCGAATTTTGCGGTCACTTCTACCTTGTTCCCTACTGTCTTCACAAATTGTCGCTTGTCTTAGCATATTATTATTGTCAAATTTGGGATATTTATTTTACCTGTTCGCTTATGATTTACCCCTTGCTTTCCAAAAAGAGAAAACCAACATTATTTATTATGGCTACCCGCACATAATAAGTGACCTTATAAGTGACACCGTTGGCCATTTCACTTAAAACAATTTTCTTATTTATAGATAGATCACATATTTGTAAATGTAATGTGTTTCAGAGACACTAAAAGAATAACTTATTTGTAAGTACATTCTTGATTTTTAGTACCTAGCTTAGAATAATATGTTCCCTATATAATCATGAGTATAAATCCGAACTGTTTAAAAAATAAAGTGTATGCACCTATAATATCAAAAAGTTTAAAAATAAATTATTCACAACAGTAGAATGGTCTGTTAGTTTTCTTTTGTAAGGAGAGTACCTAAAAAAGGACAATAAAATAGACCCTTCTTTATCACTCTGTAATCATGGTCATAAATCTAAGCTTGCAGTTACTTATTTCAAGAGGTTGTAAATTATAAACTGCAGAAACATTTTTAATTCAGAATTAATGTGATCACATAACTCCGTCATATTAATTTGAATCTAATGTGAGTCTTGCACTATCACAGAATTCATAGGTAGGAGGATTTTCTGAAGACATCAGATAACCATGGGTTAGCCGGGTGTGACCTATTCTGAGTCTTCTTATAATACTTTTGTCCTTTCTTGTCAATGGAGGCATCTTCTGAGCGGTAACTGTGGGTTGAATTGTACGTAGTTTTTTGTTGTGTGTATTCCAATGTGTTTGCCATGTTTGTATCATCGTTTGTCGAGCTGCTGATTTTAAATCTTGATGGAGTTGAATTTGCTCTACTGGCGAGTCGGAGGAACAAGTTTGTTTCCCTGCTTGGTCTGCACATTCGTTGCCAGTAATTCCTACATGGGAAGAGGTACCTCTAGTATAATGGTGGTGGCAGGTGTCAAGGATATCTTGTACTAAGGGATGTTGTGAGTAGTTGTTTCTGATGGAGTATATTGATGAAAGGGAGTATGTACATATGGCAAGTTTACTGTTATCCTGTACTGGAGCCCTCAAAGCTTGTTGTATTCAGTATAGTTCAGCTGTGTGTATACTGCATAAGTCAGGAAGTTTGTATGTTGCTATTGTTGTATCTCTTATAGTAACAGCACATCCGGTACCATTAAGTTATTTGGAGGCGTCAGTGTGAAGGATTTTGTCGAACTTCTGATGGTTTATTAGTTCTCTGAATTTTTGTCTGAAGACTATGTTAGGCGTTTCGTATTTGTTGTAGTTGTTTAGGCTTGTGTTCAATAGCGGCGGTTTTTTGGTCCATGGAGGAGTTTTAGAAATTTTAATATGAGTTGTAACTGTAAGGTTAGTGTTAGGATATAACATTTGTGGACATGAGAGCGATGTTCTGGGTCTGATTTCAGGAGCTGGTTGTATAGAATCAATTAATTTGTATACTGGGTTTTGTGGGTAGGCAGATATCCTGGAAAAATAGGATAGTAGTTGCTATTCTCGTCGTATGGAAAGAGGTGGTTCAGGAGATTCAATGTAGATGCTTTCAGTTGGGCTGGATCTAAAGGCACCTAGACATATTCGTAATGCTGTGGTTTGGATTGTGTCAAGAGATTTAAGGTACGTTTTGCAGGCGCTCATATAGAGAATGCTTCCATAATCTAGTTTGGAGCGGATCAGTGATCTGTAAAACCTTATTAGTATTTCCTCTTCTTCTCCCCATTGGTGATGTGCTAACGATTTTAAGATGTTCATCCGATTTAAACAATTAGCTTTAGTCTCCTGAATATGTTGCCTCCATGTGAACTTTTTATCGAAAATTACTCCTAAGAATTTGTGTTGATCAACCGCATGTAGCGGATCCCCATTGAGATTTAATTGTGGAGAAAGAGGATTGAGTCTTTTGCTGAAATGGATTACTTTGGATTTGGTTGTTGAAAAGTGAAAACCGGATTTAAGAGACCAATGGTGGATGCTATCTAGAGCCTTCTGAAGTAAGGTACAAGTACTACCCGTGACTTTGCCTTGGCAGTAGAGAATTAGATCGTCGGCATATTTGACATATGGAATTATTGAAGAACAGATATCGTTGATACTCATCAGGAATAGAGTTGTGCTAAGAACCGAGCCGAGGTACTCCATTTTCTGTGGTGTGCAATATAGATGTTTGTCCATTTGTAACAACTTTGAAAGATCTGTTGGTTAAGAAGTTTTGTAGAAAGAAGAGAATGTTGCCAGTTAAGTTGAAGTCTGTGAGTTTTTCGACAATGGAAGTTTTACTAATCGTGTCGAAGGCGCTGTCAATATCTGGCTCACGGCAATTATGTCACTTTTACTTCCAAAGGCTTGTGAAATATTTGTGTGTAGGGTAATCAGGTTATCCAATGTGCATCTATTTGATCTAAAGCCAGCCTGTGCTGTAATTAAAAGGTTGTGCGATTCTAAGTACCAATGTAGGCGTCTATTAACCATTTTCTCGAGAATTTTACACAGTGTGCAGGTAAGTGAAATAGGCCTAAAAGAATTTGGAAGGTTGGTATTAGAGTCGTTCTTTTTGATTGGTATAATGATTGATTCTCTCCATAGAGCCGGAAATTGTTGGCTGCACCATATTTTATTGTAAAGTTCGAGTAATTTAGTTCTTGTTGCTGAATGCAAATGTTTTCGGAAGATCATAGGAATATCGTCAGGTCCTGCAGCTGTGTTCTTTAGTGAAGGTATGACTGAATCTAATTCGGAAAGAGTGAGAGGAAAATTGAGGGGGTGGCGGTTGTAAGAAATTTATTTAGGTTGTAAGTTATTTGTTGAATTTGGAGGTTCAGGATTAGATTTTGTTTTATTTTGAAAGTGTTGGGCAAGAATGTTAGCAATTTGTTAGCAATTTGTTTTGAAGCTAGTGTTTCTTCCTTTCATCTGTCTTATCTTGGTCCAGATTTGAGATGGAGAGGTGCCAGAGGTGATTGTGCTTGTGAATTTGTTCCACGACTCTCGTTTACTTTGTTTTAGATCCCTTTTTGATTTCGCTCTCATTCTTTTTAGGTTTATTAAGTCTGAATCATATCTGGTTCTTCGGTATTTGTTAAGCGCCTTTTTGCATTCCTTCACTGCAATGTTACAGGATTCATTCAGTTCGTGTTGGAGGGTTGCCGGAGTACTTTCCTATACATCTATTGGCTGCAGAAATTATGGAGTTAGTAAATTGACCCGCAGCTTCATCTACATCATTAGAATAGTTGATATTTTCTGTGATTTCCTTTAGCGTTTGGCTATAAAGTTCCCAGTTTGCTTTTGCGATTTTCCACTTTCCATTAATGTTGACTTGATTTGTTTCGTTGTCTGAGATTAGGATAGGAAAATGGTTACTATCATAGAGGCTGTCGAGCGTGCGCCATGTTAGTAAGGGTGCTGTTCCTGAAATGCTAAGGTCTATTGAGGAAAAGGATCCGGATTGTACGTGGAAATATGTGCTGCTGCCAGTGTTTAGTAGGTTAATGTTGCAATTGTTAATAACGGTTTCAATCATTTTGCCACGGCCGAATGTACGATCTGAGCCCCAATTTGTGTTGTGAGCATTAAAGTCACCTACCAATATAAAGGGTATAGGAGGCTGTCTATGAGATCAATTATATCTGTGTCTCTTACAATGTAGTTTGGAGGGATATATACACTGCAAATTACAATTTTGTTAGGGCACCATGCGGTTATGGCAACTGCTTTTAAGTTTGTATTTAAGTGCAGTTTTTGGTGAAAAATGTCACTAGCGACAAAAATCGAGGATCCGCCACTAGCACGTAAATGAGTAGTTCTAATGAAATGATGATCAACGTAGCTTCTTAAGTGAGGGTTGTGAAACTTGGTAAAATTAGTTTCTTGTATGCAAAGGAAGTCTGGTGAGAAATCAGATATAAGCTGTAGTAATCGTTCAAAGCGAGGATAAAAACCGTCGCAGTTCCACTGTATTAAAGAGAGGGGCATGGTGTAAATAATTTAGTATGATGATTAATGTGACTGTTGTGAGCCTTCGGAACTGTATTCTTCAACGCTTGGTTCGTTAGACATATAAAAACTCTCAGTTTCTTCAGTGTCGGATTTAAGCTTCTTCTTAATCCTTTTTGTTATACGGGTTAATCTATTCTTTATGGATCTATCTGTTAGGTCAGTGTAAATTAGATTTAGGTTTGAGACTAGACCAATAATGTTATCTGTGTGTTTTAGAGCTTCCAGGCACGGATCAGAGTTACCAAAAGTATTTTCTAAGAAGTCATAAAGGTTTCTTATGGGTAGTATGAAGGCGGCGTCTGGCGTTTTCTGATAGGATTTTGCTTTACATTCTTTTGTGGATGTTGTAAGGTTTGATTCAGTGGATACGCTCACCTTGCGCTTCTTCTTTGTTGCTTTGGGAGCTGCTGTGGAAATTGGTTGTCGTCTGAATCTTAATATATGGGAATATTCATCGCCTGGAATACCAGCTCTCAAGAACGAAACTGGGGAGGTTAACTGTAAACCAAGGCTTTTTATGGCATTTTCAGCGAGGTCATGGGGTATGTAGGGAGATATATTCGAGATGATTATTCGTTTTGTCGGAGAAACGGGTCTGCGGATGTTTATAACATTATGGTTGATAGTTACGGATGGATGGAATTTTAAAAGATCGTCAAAGAGATTAGAATTGGCTAAATAGATGCAGATCCTATTATTGGAGATCCTCGACGCAAAAGTGATATTTTTGGGGCCTGCAATATCGCCTATTGCCTTAACATAGTCAAATAACTTTAGGTTATCATCGACGTGCATCAATATGGCTTGATCCTTTTTTGGGAAAGATGGTGAAGGTGTTGTCTTAACGGCTGATACATAGCTGTTGCTAGAAATTGGATTGTGGCTAATAATATTGTGCGACATTTTGGTTTCTGTGGGTTGAGGTAAAACTGAATGATTTAGTGTTGCCCTTGTAGTCAAAAGCAATTTGTTAGATTGACTTAATCAATTACAACTTGATATGATTTTAATTCAGTGTTCAGCAATATATCCATATTGAAGTACCACTGCCTACGCCTCTGGTAATGAGGGGCAGGCAAAAAACTGGATCGGAACTCTGTTGATGACTTGGCTGTTATCAGTTCATTTAAAGATGTAGAAACGAGAAATGATAATAAAAACAATCAGCGCGACGACAAAAACTCGAATGAAAGTACGTAAAAATGTTCAATACATACGTATGTTTTTGTGACACTGACTAACTATAAATTTAACTTGCTAAAACAATAGTGATACGAAAAACTGCGGAGCAAAATTCAAACGATGTTGACACGTTTAAGCACTCGCTCGAACTCCTCGAAACTTTTATAATTAAATTTAAGTTAAATAATTTTTTTTCCCAAAATATGATAAGTACAATACATTAAGTAGACTCTTAAGATTTCAAATTATTAACAACTTTTTTGATAGCGCTACTCAAGTTCGAGATATTTGAACGCACATTTGTATTGAATTCTCCATAAGAGAATTCCGTAACGAATACCCTTGGTAAGCGACCACTAGACGACCACTTAAAATTGTTTAAAGAACTACCAGGGAAAAATGAAGCAGTTGTGATACCAATTAGATATATTTGTAGCAATTAATAGTTTTACATTATTCTGTAAATAAAAACAAATAAAGAGAATACAAAGATATTATTTTCTATACATTTATTAACAAAAACTGAGGAACTCGGTTGGGTACTACCACAAAAAGTTTGAAGTGCACCATTTAGCTACATAACTAATTACTGAGTGTTTAAGAAACATGTATTCATGTTGAATATGTTCACATATTTCTGTAAAATACAAAGGTTTTTATATTTATAACATAAGCTATGCTCTAAAGATGTTTCTTCGGCAATTACCTTGAGATTTATATAACAATAAGTAAGTACATAATATACGCACTATAATAATACCAAAATATTGTAACTTTTCTTCAATACCACCATTTTAAAACATTTTTATCATGATTTCAACCTCTAATATAAATAAACACGTGATTCATTGGACATCAATTAAATTTATATAATGAACATTTTTTAAAAGAATTTATCTTTCGAATTAAACTTTTATGGAAACCTCTTTCGTCAACGAGCTACAGCAGATCAGCATCCAGCACGTCAGTGTTTTCAATGTGTGTTTCGGAAGTCGCCGGTTCTTCCTCCGGGTTCTCCTTTCGGTCTTAATTTGCTGCGACATCGGTCGGCAGAGTTATGAACGACCAGAAACCTAATGGACGACGTACACGAAAAACACTAGATGGCATTAACGCCTAAACAAGTACATGTACAGACTAAATGAAACCTGGCCACCGTACAGTAACTAACGACAAGTAAATTCACTTCGTCAATTCAGTGGTTACCGAAAATTTTCTTACCCCGCCTATCGTCTGCTGAAGAAAGGAAGGATAGTTTTTCATTCTCCCCATCTCGAGGGGAGCGGGCCGCTATAAGCTTTCCGGAGACTCTTCAGCCAGCATTGGAAGGAATAAGGATTGTTTGGTTCAGAGGATGGGAGTGGAGGGAACGGTGGTAGTTGCCTGAGAGGTAGTGAGAGTGAGTTCTGGCGAGTTTAAATCGAGAAAGTGGGAAGAACAGGGGCTGCGCGGCGATAACGGGGAGTACGGCAATAACGAGGAGTACTACTTGTCGTTAGTTACTGTACAGTGACCTGGCGAAATATTTTAACACCAAAAAGTTGCCAGAAGAGGTGAGATTTGTTATTTCTAGGACATTTGATCACTTTAGTCTGTTTTCTAAATTAATTACAGGAAAACCTTTTATCCATTTTCCAAGACACTCAGTCCGTCGTTCTTTACTTTATCAGCACAGAGACACAGATAAATATTTTTCAGAAATATCAACTATTTTGACAACAGCAATCGTAAATATTTTAACAGAGTTTTCTACAAAAATAACAGAAATTAAAAATAGCTTTGGAAACAAAGTTCTATAACAAAATCGGCTTCGATGAAAACCTGGAAATGATTTACAGACTAGTAGGTCCACCGCTAGAGGGCGTAGTGCAATTTAAAAAAGGTAATTTAAAAATATAGACCTAGACAATGTAGCATTTTTTATAACAAAAGTAAGCTACAAAATCGCCTGAACGTCAAAAAACAATAAGTAAAACCCAATGACGGTAAAACAGCATTTTCTCCTTTGACATTTGTTACGTGCTATTGAATACCATCACTTACAATCATTGGTTAAATTCTTCTATTGATAGTAGAGATAAAGACGAGTAGCTCCTTGTTTCACAGTTAATAAGGAGGTTAGTGTAACAATATTACTCTGTTTGAAACAGCTTAGAAATCTTAGACAAGAGAAGACTTTTCCAAGATAGGTACAATGATTTGAAATAAAGTGCTCTCTGGTCAGATTCTGAACTTCAATTCTTGTCAGATGGCACCAGCTTCTTTATTTTCACACCCTATGAGTCTCCCTTACCTCTACCCTCCATAGATTGTTCTTTGACAGAACAGAAATATTTCTCCCTCTTCTTCTTCTTGGTTTGGAGACCTTAGCTTTCAAGGCTATTCTTCTTGTTTATTGTTTCTAATGAAAGAGTTCTATATAAGGTCAATGTAGCCAACACAATAAAATACCTATTGACTTAATTTTTCGGTTTTTCAGATATAAACCATATTTTATGCAATATATCTTGTACCCGAATGATAAAAAGCTCGTTTTAATTTAGGGTGTTTTGCTTTCTAATGTTTAGCACAAATGTAACAGAAAACTGTCAACATTGTAAGTACAAGCAACATAGGCGTATCTTTAGCTTGGTATTTGTTTTGTATGTTTCAAATTTTCAAAATTAAATTATAATACACTGGAAAGACACTGAAACAAGGTAAGAGACATTTGAAGACAGTTATAGTAAAATTAATACCTATTTAGAGGTACCAGCCGTTTTAGTAACTTAACGTATGCGGCTTCTTGAACCATCTGACATTAACATGAAATCAAAATTTGACGTAACTTCAAAAACGTGACATCTAATAAATTAGTTACGACGTTCATTTTTGTTGGTAATTTTCTGTTTCAACCGATTTATTAATAATAAATAAGGATGGTCTCATTCTAAATGGGTATAAAATTTACTATACAAACGAATAAAGTTTATAAAAATAAAACCACGCTATGAAAACCAATGTTACGACGTTGACTTTGACAGTTAACAGACAGGCCATAATCCTTAAGAAGCAAAATTCCCTAACTTAAAACGAGCTTTTTATCTTTTGGGTACAATATATATTATATAAAACATTGAGTATATCTGAAAGAAACAAGAAGTAAGTTAAATGGTGATCCCTTTTAGTGGCCCCCATTTCTTATGTCATTTCGATAATTTTAATTTATTGTGTTGGCTACATTGACCTTATATAGAACTCTTCTATTGACCTTTTCCAAGTACGTCATCGTGACGAATTTCTGTCACCGGACAACCTTCAAACTGAATTATAATATAACCTCAAACCGAATAATACAACACGATAAAACTCATAACAATTGCTTTTTTACACTTTTAAATTATTATACTATCCAACTAATATACACTAGTACACAAATTTACCAAAGCCAATTAATTTTTGCTCTCGATTTATATTTAAATCAATAAAAAATACTATTTCCATCCATCTTTCTGAAGGTTGTCCGTGATCAGCTGACAACATGGCGAGGGATGACGTCACTTGGAAACGCTCTATTGCAGTTATCTGTGACCTTGAGTTACCTTCTTCAGTCACAGAATACCCCACTCACAAAGAAGCAACACTTTCGTTCTTATTAAAAGCAGCCACCATTTTTATACTCTAACCATCCAAGCAACGGAGTGTTCCAAAACAGTTTCATGCATAGTGCACATGATCTCTCAGACGAGGGAGCTTGTACAGAGACAATGAATTCTGCCGGCCAAATGCAGTTAAATCCGATTGGCCAGCGTAGGGAGGCATATTTATTTTAGCCAATAGATGCTAAGGCGCATAGTGATCATTCTTCGATCACGCATTTATCGTTGTTTGGGTCGCTCTGTTTGTTCGATGGATATTCTTTAGCTGCCGATACTGTCATTTTATTGTTTATAGCTGTTATGTGAAAAGTAGACAACCCACGCTACAGGGCGCACGTTTTTAATGTTGCACAATTGAATGAATTTACTATTTTGGTCTAAAGCTCTTTAACTCTACACTCTCGTTTCATTTTTGTAGTTATTTTGTTTATTTGCAATATAACTGTTTACATACTTCTTAAGTTTGGTTATTGAGTCAAATCAAAATCCCGTATCCTGGCACCAATGTATTTGTCATTCTTATGGAAATGTTAAAAGGTGTCGCTTCTGTGTGTGCTTGTTAACATGTTATCAAAATAAATCAACCAATAACTCCATGGAAATAAGATAATATCGCCAAAATAACCGAATCGTGAAAACAAAAGACCAAAAAGATTATAGGTATAAGAAAAGTAATCTGTCTATTTTTGAAGAATACTCTGTATAGGCGGAATATAGATACAAGATGCATATAATATCCAAAAAAATAACAATAAGATATCAAAGAAGTACTTGAAGTTTTTGTACCCATTTTTATATTAAAGTTAAATTTCTATAATTGAGATTCAAAATTAGTCGTTTGTTATTCATTATTAAAATAATATATGTGTTGTAGGTATTAGGAACTTTCCCTGTTATTATTTGACACTTTAATTCAATGGGGTGTTAAATCGATATCCGGATTTTGGCATTTTATTAAAGTATATTAGTACTACTTTGCAAAATTTAATTTATAAATGTTTTAAACCAAATATTTTATGAGAAAACTGGAAATTAAGGATTCCTAAATGTTTGCAACTTTCACTACAAATACGTCACATACTTAAAGATGAAGCTAGCCACCTTCTGATTTAGATGTTTTATGAACTAATAGCCGGTTACAAAAAGGCCATTCGAATTTTGAAGAACTGACAAAGTCTATAATATATATGAGTGTTTTGTTTTTGTTTACAGTTTATACGAGCTTGACGTTTCAATATTATAAAAAAATCAAGAGTTAGGTACTTTGGTGACAGAATGTCATCTAAAGATCAAGCTGGCCCTTCGGGCTATTGAGGATTATGTGATATGGATGTGAGAAATATTTTGAATGTGGTGAACGATAGTGATATGTATATCAGTGAGGAGGAACATAGATAGTGGCAGCGAATATATTCCTGACTCTGAAAGCGAATTGAGCTCCGGAGAAAACGACGAATCCTTATTGGACGACGAAAACGCCGAAGAACAACAACATTCAGGAATTTCAGATAATATGGGATTCACGTGAGTTTGTTCCCAAAGTTCACCAGTTTGACGACACTAATAGTGGACTACAAAATGAAAATCTAAAAAATGAAGGAAGTGAGATAGAGTATTTTATGAAATTATTCTCGGAAGAAATAGTCAACATTATTATTGAAGAAACTAATATTTATACTCAACAACAAGATGCCAAAGGTTGGAAAAACTTTGATGAAAAAGAGTTTTACAATTTTATTACCCTTTCAATGTTGATGCATCACGTCAAAAAGTCTGATAAAAAAGAATTACTGGTCTACAAATAATTTAATTGGCACGCCTTCTTTCCGCCAAAAAATGATCGCTATCTAGAAATACTAAGGTACTTGCATTTTACTAATAATCAAAATGAACAGGAAGGTAATCGACTGCACAAAATACAAATTCTCAATATGATACAAAACAATTTCAAAAGTAATTTTTATCCATTTCAAAATATCGTCATTGATGAAAGTATGATCCTTTTCAAACAGTACATTAAAACCAAAAGGCATCGCTTTGGAATAAAGCTTTATGTATTATGTGATTGTGATACGGGCTATGTTTTGGGATTTATGGTATATACTGGCAAGAATACAGATAAAAATAGAGATAGTAACAGCGGTCTAGGATTGTCAGGGAATGTTGTTGTGAAAATTTTGGAGCCCTCCTTGGACAAAGGCCATTAGTTTTAAAGCGACACTACTACACCACTCCAACTTTGTCCAATTATCTAAATAAATCGTAAGCACAGAGTGGCGTATCAGTGATTCAATGCTTGCACTGAAATGGAAAGACCGACGCGACGTGGTAATGCTTACTACCATCCATGAAAATAAGATGGTTACCCTTCCCTAGCTGGACAGACTAACCGATGAACATAGGATCAAACCTTTATGCGTACTGGATTACAATGAAAGAATGGGGGCAGTTGATAGAAGTGATATGATGATGAGCATTACAGCTTGTACGCGAAAAACTTTAAAGTGGTATAAGAAATTATTTTTCCACACACTGGATATATGTATGCATGCTCAATGCACATGCATTATATAAGACTCAAAGTGCCAGTAACATAGGGTTGCCTACCGTCCTGTTTTCCCAGGACATGTCCTGCTTTTTGGGATGTCCTGGATAGTTTACAAACATCGTCCTGTTTTCAAAGAGTACTGTTAGGTTAGGGATCTCTGCTTTATATTCAGTGCATATAACAATTAGGTTCTGCATTATATATAGTCCTGTCTTAAAACCGAAATGTACTGGTATTTATATATTCAAATCCTGGATTTCAAAGTTTGAAGATGGCAACCCAAATCTTTCATTTAGAAGTTATTGGGCAGCTTCTCGAAAGGTATTTTAAATCTTTTGTTTTTGTCTTTTTTTACATTGTAATCATTTTTGATTTTCAGATATCCAACCAACTACCAAATGAAAAAAACCATGCAACCTACTAACATGGCGAGGCTATCAAGCAAGCACTTCCCTTCAGAAGTCCCTCGCAAAAACGGGAATCCGCAATTGAGAAGATGTTGGGTCTGCTCCAATGAACTATAAATACGGATGGAACGGGTACTTTGCGTATGAATTGATGTTAGGATGAGACGAAAACCTGTATTTAACATTAGAGAAAGTGTATTCTTCGTGTTTGCTTTTAAATAATTTTGATTCTGCTGAATTTTTAAACTAATAATAGTAGTTTTTTGTGATTATTATAAATATTTATAGACTTATAGCCTATAAGAGATTTTGATTTTGTTTTATATTTGTCTGAAAATGGTTTAATCTTGCAGTGCAGTGAATTGTACTAATAGACGAACAAAAGGTATCAAAAAGGAAGTTTCACAGGTTAGTTTAATCGTTTAATTCATTTTGGAGTGGTGAAAAAATCTGTAGTTTTAGGATTCCTTAAAGATCCTACCTTGAGGAAGTTAGTTAGAAGTGGTTACAAGCGATAAGAAGAGTAGATTTTACTCCCAGTCCGACATCGGCAATTTGTGAAAAACATTCCACTATAGATGATTATGAAGTAAATGTTCATGGAAATAAGGTATATTTTTGATTTTCCTGCCCATCTCAGGAAGGAACCTAAACAACGAAGGGTTTTAAAAAGAAAACATGAAGAAATAACCCTAAAAGAACCAGGTATTTTCATTTGAATATTCCTATTCACTTCTAAGTAATTTGAGGTGTTTATTATTCATTTTATTATTTTCAGATCAAACTTTGGATATCTGTGAGGTGGTAGAGAAACCTGAAAATCGTGAACTTATAGAATACGAAAATATGTTGGAAGTTGGTCCTTCAAATTTAACACACAATCATGAATCTATGGAATCATGTGAAAGTTTGAGCAAAAAAAATTGCAATTTAAAGTAGTTTTAATAATAATACAGTTATTATCAAAATTTTCACTTCTACTAATTTGTTGAAATATTTATGTGTTTGCAGGACCCGTAGAGAACCTGTATATTTTGGGGATTTCAAGTTTTCTGATTTAAATAATATGCAGCGTAGGAAGAGGTTTTGTAAAGTTGCTCATGAAACTGTTCAAAAGTACAAGAAAGTGAACAAGTATAATCAAAGCAAAATAAGTAGGCAAAGAATGAAAATTAAAAGTCTAAATAGCCTTTTGGATGTATTACTCAAACAGAAGAAAATATTTGCAGGCTACGTTCATGTATTTTGGCTAGAGGTGGTCATTTCCAGCATTTATTATGAATCGTATTACATTTTACATGTTTACTGTTTTCCACTCAATTTATTAAAAGAATTATAAATTATGGTGTTTATTCTATTGGTTTTGGGAAAAAACTCAAGTATAAAAAAATGTTTTAAATAAAACAAGGATTTTAAGTTAAATTTTATTTCATAAAACTTGATCTCGAAAAAAAGTTTTGATATGAAATTAAGTAAGGGTTGCTAATTTCACCTCCGTATATAGGAATATTGAAAAAATACCCGTGTTTAGTCCTTTGCGAGTGCACGATAATTACAGAATTTCAAGTTTCCAGCTTTACTGAAATTTTAGAGAAAAAAAATAAAATCTCAATTTTAGTCACCACCTTTTAAAGGTGATATCTCGGAAAGGGGTGGGCTGAGGAAATTTTGTTAAAGGAAGGATCCATCTTAATTTCATACGAGCAATTACCTCCTGAATTTTGTCGCATGCATTTAGAAACACACTGATTTGTGATGTGGTAGAGTGTATATAGCAGGATTTATTACCAAAAAACTCTTAATTGCAATGAATGTGCCCGTTCTTTAATAACTTCTAGTTCTACTTGCATGCTACTGAATAGAAAAAATAGAGGGGGTCTTAGCAAGCCTATAAAAGATATAGTTAAAATTTGTATGGTTGCAGAAAGCGTAATTAAGACTGAAAAAAACTTTTCTCCACGATCATCACAGAATTTACTAATTCTGAAATCAAATTTGATTACAGAATGCTGGAATTCTCTCTCTTGAGATTGAAGAAATATTCTGCAACACCTCTACCCCCATGCAATTTAAATGTATTTACATTCTCTCTCTAGTGATAGAATAATATTCTCACACTGGTTAGCAATAATAACATTAGCCTTGACGCAGTTGATTGTCATCGTAGTGGCAAAACATGAGTAAGTGTCAAAATTATTGTTGACACTTAACCGAAACCTAACCTAACCTTGCAATTGTTGAAAATTCCTCCAATAATGCACCAGTTTTTCATTTCGAGAACTGTACAAATATAACAATTAATACAAAGTAGAATGGTTCTTGAATTATTGAGTGTTTACCTAATATAATAATTGTGATTGAGTTCAGTAATAAAAATTATCTCTTGTTCATTTCTATTTAAAAATATATATTTAAAATCTTCGATCGTGGAGAAAGTATAGTCTGCTACCCGGTTAGAATGAAAATTCGTGATGCTCGTGGTTCCTCACGCTCGCCTTCGGCTCGCGCTCGGAACTTTCCACTCGCATCGAATTTTCATTCTAACCTTGTTACAGAATATACAATTCTGTGCCGAATATAGTGTTGAGGTTGGTCTCTCTTGCAATGAGAAATTTGAACATCAGAGAATTGTTTTTATGTTTATCTCAGCATTGTCTAGATCAAGATCCACTTCATGGTCATATAATTCGATTGGTAAGATTAATAATGAAAAATTATTTTACAACTCGGCTTCTCCACATAAATTCAATAAAAAACCAAATTCCTGATAGAATCAGACAAAAGCTTACTAAACCTATTCATTTTAAAAACCAATAGCCTCATAAGGAGAACTGTTTCTTTCTACACAAATCTGCTAAAAATATTTTGTATTTTGAGAAATAATTTTTTGTAATATAACATATATCTTCCAAAATCAGTATTTTTATTGAAATTATTAAATTTAATACTATATAATGATTTTATCCTCATTGGTCTGCTCTCATACAACAAATGCTAACAAAAAAAGGAAATAATCGAGATTCATGTGCAGATTGTGTGACGTCGGGCTCTGTGCTGTTCCATGTTCCAAACATACCATGAAAAAGTAAGATATTAGCTATTTTCTTATTTTTTTGATTATTTCTTCAATAAAAATTACTTTTTCTAGATTTTCGTTTATATTCGACAACCGTCTGTCTGCCACTGCAAAAACTCCCGTCCGTGTATCATGCTACCTACTTTTGGGTGCCGTACTGAAAGGGTTAAGTGTTTGATTTTATGTTTTTCAGAAATAGGGAATCAAATTTTCACTGCGTTAAGTTCCAGTGCCGTTCTAAACATTTCAACTAATTCCAAAGCCAAAAACAGTTGTCTTCTAATGACTTTTGCTTCACTTCGTACACACAGTTTTAATGTTTACTGGGTACTACTTGAAAAATCATCTGGACCTATAATTATTATCCATTAGTTTCCATTATTTCGCAGCTAGAAAAAAGTACAATCCAAATAGTTATGGCAGTTTCTTAAATTGATCGACTTTTATGGATAAAACAACGGAAAATTGGCTTTTTAGTGTGATTTTTTTTTAACTTTTTAACTCAAATCTAACGTTCATTATTGTTTCAAACGACTTTTTTTGAAACTCTATTTCTCACAATCAAAAGCAAAAAGACCCGTATATTACTTTTACTATTTATTACATGCTGCAATTAACAGAGTTCAAAATACGATCGTGAAGTCGCCATTTTTCATCCAGTCCTGTGAAAAAATAATCCGCAATAACTTAGAAAACGTTTAGGTACAAAATTTCTACCGCAATTTAAATTAGATTTGATTTTTATTTCTTTATATCAAGTTGACATCGATAAACATTTGTTTGTTACAGTTTTTGACATAATTGTCCAGCACATAATAAATAACAATTTTTGTATGCTTTTGATTTTAATATTTTGTTTCAAATCTGTGTACATCAGGTGAATATAGATACATACAAGCTTTCATGTGTTAATTAAGAACAACCATAGGCGTACGCAGGTAGAGTTTAAATTTAATTTTTTTTTTGAAAATTCCTCTACTTTTTCTGCCTACGCCCATGATTTTGATCACATTTAGAATAAACTGCCAAGTACATCATGGAAATTATTTCTATTTCAGACTTGTCAAAAAACACAATTATATTAAAACCATGTTAGTTGGAAGATACTCGAAAGCAATTTCAGTGTTAAATCGAATCGATAGAGATAATTGGCATGCTGCACTTACTTTAAGTATCATAAGTTACAAGAAACATCATATTATATATCAGATTTTGTTATATCACAAGAGTACTCATCTAAATAAATATAACAAATAACTATAAAATGTAATAAAAGACATTTTAATAAATAATACAGACATGCTTGGGTATAACTTATTATTTCAATATTTTCGTATTTTGATTTTCAATTTTCTTCGTTAAATATACAGAGGTCCCGGGAGTTCTAACCACATTTTTTTCACTTCTAAACTCCACATCTAACTTCCTTGAACGATTTTAATGAAAAACCGTTCTCTTGTGATTCCCAATAAAATTAACGGATTAAGAGATATGGACAATTTTATATCGCAAAAGTGAAGACGAACTTCTGCGACACTCTGTATATGTAATGTGGCGTTTGCTTGGGGATAAAATATGTCTCTTCAAAACCCATAATATTCGCACAGTCTGCTAAAAATAATACAGTTCTCACCAATGTTAAATAATAGCTATTTGTGTATCAAGAGCAGAAAGTAGTACTTTGGCAGTCGAGACAGAAAGTCGCAATCTGTCGAGACTACCAAAGGACTTTCTGCTCGAAATACACACAAGATTTTTTCTACGATCACACCAAAATAAAATTAATTTTTTATTAAATGTTGCTGCTTTTTCCCCAAAATATGTTAATCACACATTTTCTGAATATCTTTTAATTTTTTTGGATCTGCACCAACTTATAAATAGACTATATTCATTTTTGTACTTTAATTTAGATTTCTCCGGAAGTAGATTTAAAGTGACTTTTTTGGCCGCCTCGACAATATCTGGCGGTGTATTTGAAAAATCAGTATCACTTGTATCCATTTTTCTTGTTTTTTTTAAGTACTTACTGACTTATAGTAAAATATTAATACAAATACACAGCACGGAACTATCTCAAAAAATATTTCAGTGACAATGCACTAGGTTCTTTCTTTGACATAGACATACTTGAATCTTATAATCCGTAAGTTATTTGCAAGTATGTTGTGTTGCCTACCTATTGCCATTGTTTGTACTTAGCAGTTTCCAGATTGCAGTTTCGTGTACCTATGTACGTAGGCAACACTTATTACATTAATGTCAGAAATTTTTTAGATTTCCCTATTTGTCATTAAATTATTACGGAAAATACTGTTGGATGCTTCAACATATTAGAAAATCAACTAAAATATTTATTTATTCTACAGTTTATATTAAAATAACTACTAGCTCTCTTTTATCTATAAATAAAATTAGGCGTGCGCCAAAGTTACTTTCTGCTCAAGAGCGCCAATAATGTCAAATTATGACAGCCCGCGGAAAACATCAACTTTGCGGTTAGATTTGAGTGTGCAAAAGCCTACTTTGGGTAGTGATCGTAGGAAAATAAATTTTGAAATCAGTTAATACAATTTAAAGAAATTTGTAAAAAGTAAAAATACACCTTGTAACATATTTTATGTATTGAGTAATTATCACCAGGATGAGGGGAACAATTAATATTAAATAGAGAAGTTCAGTGTGGCCAAAAGTGATTTTTATGACAAGAATGGCAGATAATGTCTACCATAAGATTTTTGCAGATTTTTATCATTGCGAACATCTACATTGCTTTATTAAAACAATGAATACACCCCCGAAGCGTAAATCTTAAAATTTAAAATGACGACTCAACACGTCGGCTGCCAATAATTCTAGTAACTTTTGGCAAGTCATTTAATTTCCATTTAATTTCTGTCATTCTGTCACTAGCTATGTCAGATGTCAGTTTTATTTGTTTTTGTTGATATTAATTTATGTTTATTTTCCATTAGACTTGTTGTATAGTTCTAGTTAGCTGTATCCCTTTATTCTTCTGGGCCCGTATTCTTAAGGGACTAGTGAGAATCTCACCATGAGATTGGTGTATTACGGGTTGCGTGAAACGAGAGAGATTCAATCTCTCATGGTTCGGACCGATAGAGAATCTCGCCTAATTGTGGCAACAAGTTGCTGAGCAATTAAACTCGGTGATTGGAGGGGCTAAAAAAGACTGGTTGAAGTGGCGGAAGGTTTACACACCGTTAAAAATCTCGTGTGCAATTTTGTAACATTTCAATATATTTTAGACCTGGCAAGATTCTAAAAAAATGCAGTAGCCAAAACAGAAAAGGAATGATAGGTACTGGTGGTGGAGCCTCTCACCTAGTGGGAACAGCAAATTTTTAATAAACAAGAAAAGTATGGTCAAGTTTGTTTAGCGACGTTGCCAGTTGGGCAGCTGAATTTTCCTTTTTATGCTCACACATCAACTACTATAAAAAAAATACAAAAACATAACTTGCATGATTGAATCATGATATGTAATAACGGTAAAACAGGTATTCAGTAATTGAGAACAATTAATGTTTTTCAATTTGCGTAGAAGTCTGACAACAATGCAGATCTCACTATTTCTTTTTAAAAATACAACAAATATGGAACTCTCATGTTTTAGGCAACCCTGCAATACTAGTCCCTTAAGAATACGGGCCCAGATTGCTTTTTCCGCTGACATCTGACATAAATAGTGACATAATGACAGAAGTGAAATGGTGATTTGCCAAAAGTTACTAGAATTATTGGCCACCGATGCGTTGAGAATTCAGCTGAAACGTTATTTTAAATTTTAAGATTTACGCTTCGGGGGTTTATTTATTGTTTTAATAAAGCAATATAGATGTTCGCAATGATAAAAAACCTGCAAAAAATCTAATGGTAGACATTATCTGCCATTCTTGTCATAAAAACCACTTTTTGGTGGCCACAGTGACCTTACACTGGACTCCTCTATTGGACACCACCAGCTTTTAAAAACAATCTACTTACATCACGATTAAAAATGAAATGCAAAAGGCGGAATGAACGCAACAGATTTCATAGTTCTGAAGTCGGAAACGGCCAGTCTCTCATTATGGCACTTCCAATAATATGTACTTCCCATATTTCTCTTCGTTGCGATTTTTTACATGCAGTTTTTGATGGTCGCCCAATATATGATAAAAATTTAATAAAGGCTTTGGAAAGACATATTTTTCCATAGAAAGCCACACTATGTATTATATTAAGAAAGGAAGTTCATTGAATTGGCACCTTTCTGACAAAAAGCAACGACTTATTATCCAATTCTTGACATTGATAAATACGAACATTTCGGATCTAAAATCGAAAAGTAAATTCAATAAGTTTAAATGCTAGATCCCAGGTGGAAAAAAGCACCAATCGTGCAACTTTTTTTAGTTGAAAAACTCGATATACTATTAATAAATATGTAGCTTGAAAACTGCTATGAAATTAAATTATATTTCCAAAAAAAGTGGGTGGGTACCGGGTACCGGTGATCAAATAAGAGAGGAAGTGGGCTGTATCTCAAAAACTAGTCATCGTACAGCCTGGAGAAAAACAGCTGGAAATGTTAAGTTCGTGACTTTGCCGCTAGGGGGCGTAGCAAAAAATAAAATGTTAAGATATGTTTTTTTGAAAAATCGAAGTTGAAAGCGCCCCCAGCAGTTTATTTCAAGACAGTTGTTTGAAATTAAGTCACAAGAAAGGGAAAACAAATATTGAAGACGACTAGGCGACAAACGAATATAAATAATTCAAAAACAAACATTTTCAAGCTATATATCGATAAACTCTTAACATCACTTAATCTCCCTATAAACCTCTCACAGATCTCGTCACATCTCTTTCTCTCTTTCCATGTATTAACCTTTCCTCTAGTTTTTTTACCATCTGGGAAAGGTGTATCTAGTCAACATTTATATTATTAAAAAATATGACAGCCTTTGAAAGCATCTATTAGGATTCTAATACTATTACCCTAATTACGTTTGTTTGCCATGTTTTTGCCCGCCCCTGTATTTCCGATTTTCCCCGTTATTGTAATGGTTGTTATTGGATCCTCTTCTGCTTTGGTAATGACCTTCGTTTCCTTGAAGGTTAGGAAGACCTCCGCTATTTTCTCCAGATAGTGATCTATCTTGGGTACGCCCACCTATAAAAAAAATTAAATGCCATTTTTAATAAAAATGGAAGAATTTAAAATCATACCTTGCCAGTAACTCTGAGAGTGTAAAGGAGGAAACCAATTTCCTCTGTAATGTCCACCGTTTCCTCTTTGTCGTCCGCCGTTACCTCTTCCAGAATGCTGCCCGTGTCCGTTTCTTGGTGACCCGTAACCATTTTCGCCATTCCTTTGATGGGAATATGAATTTTCGCGCTGAGTACAATGCTCAGCGTTTTCTCTTCTTAAGTCAGAATTTTCTCTGCGTAATCTTCGAATAATCACTTCTGCATCATCTAGTTTGCGTAGCAGTTCTGGATCTGGTTGGACAGCTCGTTCGCGTTCTTTTTCGCGATCTCGTTCGTATCGTTCCAATTTTCTAAAAGAGAATTACAATTATCTAGAAAGCTGTGGATAAAATTGAATATATATGGACAAATTCCCTTACGCTTACTTCTTTTGTTCATCGACAATTGCAGACAAATAAGCATTTCTGCTTTCGATTTCTTGAGTTTGTAATTTCAGCTCTGCCAATTCCTTCTCCAAAATTTCTACCTGGAGAGGTGTTATATTAAACGGTTTTGGACTCGAGTATACCTGAAAAGAATTACTGTGTTAGTTTTGAGACTTTCATTAATAAGCTCTACTTTAGCGAGCGCGTGGCAACCACGTAATTTTCCGTTTGAACATTGGATACCACCGCGAGGACATTAATAGGGCACTTTCCAATTTTTTTAAATCAATATTAACTTGGAAAATCATGTTTAAAGTTCCGTGTTATTTAAAATCATTTCAAACGACCTCTATAGCGAACCAAAGCTGCTGACGTAATTGAGTATGATGCCCAGCCTTGTGAGTCATATTTGACCACAAGTTGATATGGAATCAACACATACAGAAAATAATACAAAAAGGTACGATAGCCCTCAATCTGTGTAGAAGAATGTACGGAAAGAACTGGGGGCTACAACTAAAAATGATCATATGGCTATATACAAGAGTCATCAGACCCATGATAGCATATGGGGCGATCCAAAAGCTAAGTGGCATCCAAAGGCAAGCTTGCCTGGCTGCCACGGGAGCCATGAGGACAACCCCAACAGCCGCACTAGAAGTCTTGCTGAACCTGCCGCCACTCCATGTATACATACAAGGCAAAGCCAGGTCAATCAATAATAGATTGACCAGAGGGCAAGCACCCATTAGTAGGCTACACGGTACGGTGTATAACGAGCTATACAATGAGTTGGAAATCGACCCCATAATGCCATCGGACGAGATGATTCCCAAGTATAGCTTCGGGAAAAACTTCAAAACAGTCATAACAGGCAGAGAGGTATGAAGGGAAGGACCTCCAATTAATCCAGAAATGGCCTGCTACACAGAATGGCTCAAAAACCGAGGAAGGTGTAGGAGCAGGAATATATATAACCAAGCCAAAGATATGAGTCTCACTGAGCTTAGATAAACATGTGACGATATTCCAGGCAGAAGTTGCAGCAATACAGCACTGTGCAGGAGAGCTATTAAGGCAAGACTTTGAGGAAAAGACCATTGCCATATACTCCGACAACCAGCGGCTATAAAAGCAATCAGTTCCATGCAGATAAATTCCAAACTTGTTTGGGACTGCTTAGAGACGCTACAATAGCTGGGCAGTCATAATAGATTGTCCGTAGCCTGGGTACATTGTGCTCCCATTGGCCCAGAATCTTTCTGTGGCATAGCGAAGGCGCTGCAAAAAACAAATAACAGCACTTGGATAAAAAATCAGTCTCGAGAATGGTGGAACAAGGAGGCAGGCCAAAAAGTTCATCAAGGAACCCTCGCCAAAATTCACGGAGTATCTACTGAGCCAGAATAGGAAAACAATCAGGATCCTGGTTGGGCTCCTGACAGGGCATTGTAGACTTAACAAACACATGAATAACATCGGATTGGCAGAAACAACCATATGTAGGTTTTGCCAAGAAGATGAGGAAACCCCAGTACACATACTGTGCTACTGCGAAGGCATGACTAGGCTGAGGTTTTCAACGATAGGGGAGGAAAAACAACAAACCTCCCAATATATGGAGGACCTGAGGTTTGCCATCCATCTAGTAATAAAAACGGGCCTAGACAAGGAACTCTAGAATAACAGGAGGGCATACACAATAGATCTGCAAAGGTCGTAGTGGAGAGGCTCTTAGAAGCACTTAAGCCCCATATTTATCTATCTATCTATGATGCCCAGCTGTGTACTCGTGTATCGATCGCCTGCCACAACAGTGATGCCAATTCGAAGAGGTTTTGGGGGTTTCTTAAGGAAACATTTCCGAGGGATTTTTTAAACTGCATTATAAAATTATTATGGGCATTTTTATCTAATCACCAATGACTATTTTAAATTTTGTATATTTATGAAAAGTTTCTTCAAATATTAAATTATTTTTTTTACATATATATTTTGAAGCTGTAACATTATTCGAAACTGGAGGAATTTTCTGAACATATATGGGATTTTTAAGACCTGTAGTGGGAGCATGAAACTCGATCATATATCTATCGAATACTCGAGACTTTATTCGATCGAGTTGATGCATATGGCGCACGAAACTCGATCGAGTTCGTATTCCTATTAAAAATCATTCGTCAGCTAACTTCATGGTTGCATTTTTTTAGACACGTGAAATTTACTCTTTGTTGTTTTTTCATTTCTTTCTTCTCGGCTCTTGGGAAATTGTATCCTCTCATTGATTATATTATAATGAGACAATTTTTTTTTCACCCTGTTATTCTAAAAATAGTTTTCGTTTCAAGAATAATAAATTAAATTATGGGCATACATTAATATTCCAGAAATGCATTTCTGGACAAAACAACCAATTGCTTGAAACAGATAAATAAAGTATCATATTTCACGTGGAAGATAAGTAGTTTCGAAGCTACGAGAGGATACAGGGAATTTTAAGAACCATTCGAGTTTTTCTTCCTAGTAAACACCAAAAGTGATCGCTTGTGCCAAATATAAATAAGTTCAAATATAGTGTGAATTGTGGTGCATTGTACAACGAAATATTAGCAGTTAAATAGGTGAGTCTATCTCACAGAGTAATCCAGTTTTGCCTGATATTTGATATTTGATTTTAAAAGTTATTGTATCACATAGAGTATATATATTTGCTAATTATTTTTAATAAATACTTTGTTTAAAGTTAATATTCAACGATTGTGGAGAATTTGTGCCACTTACAGTTTAACTCACAAACCTATAGGTACTGTATTGTGGAGAGTTTGCGCTACTTATGGTTTGTCCATTCCTGATACAGGGTGACTTCTCACGTCACCCATATCTTCTTCCACTCCCCTGTACTGTGGAGAGTTTGAGCCACTTGCAGTGTAACCTTATTTTTGCTGTACTGAGGAGAGTTTGCGCCACTTACAGTAGTTACAGTATTGTTTGTGGAGAGTTTGTGCCACATATTGCTTACATGCACTGGGGAGAGTTTGCGCACCTTGCACCTTTCCTAATAACCCTAAATATTTACAATTAGGCATTTACTTTTGATCAAGTAAAGTTTTAACTTTACTTTAGTACTGATATGCATAATCACAATTCAAACACACTAGAGGCATCTTGTATATTATTCATACTTTCATTAATTTTCGGGGATTTTAACTATACTGATCGTTAGTTAAATAATTAAGCATTATTTATGAAAAATTGAATACTCAGAGTGTTTTTCTATCTAATTTCAGTTACGTTCAGTGTGTTCACGTTCAGTGTCTTGTAAATAGTTATTTTTAACATTTCGATTTGTTTTATTATCAATATTATAATCAATATAATGTAAGTACACAGTAATTAAAAGTTAAATTCTAATTAAATATATCAATCTTTGCAAATCACTCTCTCTCCTCAAGTTTTTTCCTCCTACATTTGCCAATAGTAGTTTGGCTAATTCCAAAATCATATTCTTCTCCTACGCATCGTTGCTAAAAATCTAAGTGTTACCAGTACCATATTTTGAATAATAATTCCTCTTATATTTGTTCTTTCCGGAAGATATGGGTATAGTAGTTCTATAAGTTGTGAAGCTAAAACTTTGCTTATGCGAAATAGCTCAATGAACCTATTTTCAGGTAAAGTAAATGGATCATTATTTCCTCTATAATGATCGTCTTCTTCTTATAAGACGTAGACGTTTCTTGCTCTAGCGAACCTTTCATGTTGCCGCATGCCTTCATGAATAATGACCTACAATATTTAATATATTAAATTGATATTATTTAAAAAACTACTACCTACCGAATTTAAAAAAAAAACGACATAGACCAATAATAAACAATAAACATAACCATAAATTCAATAATTCGATCAAGTCGATCAAGTCGACAGCTTAGGAATCGTCGAGTGATTTCAATCGAGTCGAGGCGAAAAATCGAATTTCGGGGATGACATTTTGATCGACTTTCCAAAATTCATCGAGTAATCGAGTTTCGTGCTCCCACTGCTGTACGAGGTATAGTTTCTTGTACCGTGTTGGCAACACGGCACAAAGAGATCGGATTCGTAATATATTTCTAGGCCAAGGAATAGAACATGCAAGTACAACAATTTTTGACAAAAATCCTAGTATAAAACGGATTTTGCCTCATATAAAAGAGAATACAAGGTATAATTTTTATTTGTTTTGCAACACGTGAAAGTTTTTCAGTAATTACCTATATGTGCGAAGATCTGACGCCAAGCGACGGTCACTCCAATTTTTTGATGCGATAATTTGCAATGTGACTGGATTCGCTATCGATAGTCCCATATTAAATTGAATAGGTTTTGAAAAGTGTGGATGTAGAGTAGGGTGCTTAAAAAATTTTTTTTAATTATTTTTTTCAACTCTTACCCTCTCAAACGCTTCTATTTGATGTAAAAAAAATCCTCACCAAACATGAGCCCTATTGGTCAACTCTAAGGGGTCGCTATTTTTATTTTAGTTTCTCATTTAATTAACAAGGGAAAAATTCTGTTTTTATTAAAATTGAATTTACTATGAGTATTCTTAGTATTCTTAAAGTTGAGTCTTTGAACTTTACTAAACTCTAAGACCAATTATGATCTATGATATATCTTTACTAGAAGCGCAGTTTCAGCCATTTAAAAATTACTAAATGTTTAAATTTTGAGAAATTGCTTGTAATAATTTTTTTTCTTGCATAATTTCTCAAAATTTTTACTCAAACTATTACCTCAGAACACTTGATTAGTTTATCTTTTTTTGATGAAAGAATCACAGTAGACATTCAATTGAAAATGATGAGCGCTATTTATTAAGCATCGAAAAAGTGATAGCACCAGGGAAATAAGATTTAACGTGAAAGAGAGTGATATGGATACATTAGTTCAAAAAGATCTAAGTAATTTTATTAGTGTGGAGTCTCTTTTTTTCTCTTTCAACAACTTAAGGCCGTTGAACTCCATTTCCGTTTTTCCTGATGTTTCTGAAGTTTCCGCCTCTTAGCATTGCGTGCGTCTCGAGAACTTTTGAATTCGCACGCTTGGAATGGATCAATTTTTATGTTATACTTCTTGAAATACTTACATATTGTACTGTTTTTGTTATTTATTTCAATAGTTTTTACTAGCGGGATAAAATTATACACACTATGGCTAATTACTATCTATTGATTTATTTATTAAACTTAATTTATATACTCACTGTTCTTAATGTCTACTAACTTATTTACACTCGGTATAATAGTTCTAGTTTATTTACACTCGATATAATAGTTCTAATTTATTTTTACCACTTGAATATTACACTATTTAATTCACTGTCCGATTAATAAAAACTTCTGTATACTATCTGTGAACTAACTCTTTACTGTCCGTTTCACTAATTGTTAACTCACTCAAAAACCCGCGTATATATAGTCTTCCTCAACTATCGAAAATTCTAGTCCTATGCATAAACAAAGAGTCTTTTCGAGAGTGTTCTCGAAAGGAGCGCGGCCACCAAAATTGACAGTCGAGAGACAGGGCCGGCTTTGAGTTGGTGACCTCGCAACAATATCTTGAAGAGTTTTAGCTGTAGAATTCCACATACACTTCACAGTATATTCTTTATAATCTTGCCCATTAACTTTTTTCATATTCTCTGCCCAATTTTTCAAAGTATCATTCAGTTTTGTGAATGGTGTCGACTCATTCAATTCATATTGACGATGCTCGCAAAATTTGGTAAACTGTTTCCATACGCTATTTTTATTCCTCACTGTATTATCAGGGATTGTAGTCTCGATTACCCTATCTATTTCTTCGTTTTTTGGTTTCTCTAAACCGATTCAGTTTCAAACACTTCAACACTATTGATTCAATTTGACGTTTAAGATGAATTTATTTAGAGTACTGTCAGATGCACAGGCTCCTTGGTATAAATATCATTCTGAGAAGTCGGTGATGACTGTACACCATGCAAATAGTGTTGATTGGTCTTGTCAAACAGGAAACAAAAGTATGATTGGTTAATGACTGATATTTAATAGACGAAAGAAATAATCAATAATATTTAGTTTACTTATTGCTTGGCCTATTCGTATCATTCACGTTCTTAAAATTTGTGTTCTGCTGCTGTTAGTTCTTTGTGACATTTAGTATCCTCCGTCATATTAAGAATATTATGGACATAAACAAAATTTACAAAGTCTAATACATCAGAATTAACCGGAAATACAAAGAAGAACGTGGAAGCACTCGAGAAAACAAGGGAATATTGGCTGTTTTAATGGTATACCTCCATTAGTTATCGCAGTACCGAAATCATACTTTTCGACGTCACAACCAATAGCAATGCGTTTACAAAAGCTACATATAATTCGTTATAGTGATTGTTTGTGACAAAACAAAAATATTTTTTTTCATGCCGGTCGTTTTCATGCAATATATTGTTATGATTTATAGCACATTTTTGTTAATTCATATTTTAGTCAAGTTCTCTATTTCGGCATAGGAATTCCGACCACAGAAGGAGAAATCACGAAAATTTTAACAACTCATTTTGTCACTATTTTCTTTCAATTTTAAGTTTAATTATTATACAGTCCACTATTTTTTGTTTTTCTTTTATGCAAATAAAGTGTATGTAAAATTAAATTCAGTAGGAAGTTAATTCACAAAAACCCGACCACACAACAGTTATAAACCTTGGTAATAAAAAATAACAATGATGCAGAAAATGAATTGCAGAAGTTGAAACTCCAATTCGTTTCTCTTGCCGACTTTTCCTTCGATTGGGCATCTGCCGATCAAAGGAAAAAGTCAGCAAGGGAGACGAACACATGTTTAAGCTTTTGCAACTGATTTTGGATAAACTTTGCCAGGTACCACTCTCTTCATCACTATAGGAGATTGTTCAGACTAACGCATTAAGCGGGGGTCACACTAGGCTAGTTGCCAGCTGTTAATCTAAAAGTATCAGCAAGCAGCGACTGGCGTTTTTAGACCGAAAAAGTGAGGGATATAAACCGAAAAACGCCAAAAACCTATTTTCCGCACTAGTTGTACAATATGCTATTGCTTATAACTTCTATCTTTCTTATTATATGTCTCTTTCCGCAGTCAATATCACAACCTCACACACACACATATTATATGTCTCTTTAAAATGAATTTTGTTACCTTATGTTTGGTATCATCTTCAGGAGAAGAAGGAGAACTAGGTGTGCCTGCTCCTTTAACAAAAACCAGTTGGAATTGCAGTTCTAGAACATAATTAAACTTATATTTTATTACATCATTCAAAATCGTAAGACTATTATAATAATTTCATATACACAGTACAAGGGACTTAAGAACGAACACGGGAACTAGTTTACTCACACTAATGAACAATTTATTTATACTTATGTATTTATTTTATAAACTTAATGCTGTATTCCAAGGTTTTACCGCATAAATATGTTGGCTGTTTAATGCGACAAACAATTTATCAACTTTTTCAACAAATTTACTTAATTACAGTTTCCTGTAAAATTTTCATATTTTAGTAAAGCGTATTACCAATAGATCGAAGATAACAGAATTAATACTATTATTTTGAAAAATATTTTTCTTAAGACAATGACCGTTCAACTCAGAAGAAACAACTACTTCTCGAGCTATATGCTCCGATAGACATTGAATTACACTTCTAAGTTGGTATATCTGCAAGATATAACCAACCATTCTGGTTTGTATGTGACAACGCTGAAATCACATGATCACAGGATATCTACCTTGTACTGGTGAGGCGCAAATACGCCGAAACTGTTCTACAAGTGATGTTGTCCCTTTTAATTACAAACCAGAATGGTTGGTTATATCTTGCAGATATACCAACCCCGTTTAACTTAGAAGTGTAATTCAATGTCTGTCGGGGCATATAGCCCGAGAAGTAGTTGTTGCTTCTTAGTGGACGGTCTCTGTATTTTTCAAAACTTTGTAAGGCGTTATTATAGTATTAATTCTATTATCTTCGATCTATTTTTCAACAAAGTCTGCAGTGTATAATTCCAAAACGATGCTACTTGCAGGATTTAAAACAACCTGTATTTATAACAGGTAGAATAGCCTCAAAAATATCCAAATTTCAACATGGTTGACAAAACAATCCACGAGACTACAACAAGAAGACAATGCTGACATTTTTTTATACTGTTTTGAGTTTTTGTTTAAACTCACTATTTATTAGCGTAGTCATGACAGTTGACACGATACACTTATTGTTTCACCAGTATTATCAACAAATCCATCCAAAAATTGAGATTTTATAAACTTTGAAGATCAAAATTAGATAATAGATTAAGTTGGGTAGCAAAAAATACAAAACAAAATTAATTTTAACGTACCTCTATTTCTAGTTTTTAAATTTTCAATCTCGTTGTGTAGTCCCGTGAGCATTAGTTGATGTTGTTCCTGCAAAAATTTAATGT
Organism: Lochmaea crataegi; assembly: GCA_947563755.1. Taxonomy (NCBI): domain Eukaryota; kingdom Metazoa; phylum Arthropoda; class Insecta; order Coleoptera; family Chrysomelidae; genus Lochmaea; species Lochmaea crataegi. The sequence continues at coordinate 27,077,740 of OX387423.1, read as the reverse complement.
TCTGTTCCAGTTGAGCCAGTCTGGTCTGTTCCGGTCCTCTGGAACCATCTGCTGGTCGAATTGGGACATCAGTGTTTCGAGATACGACTATTTCACTATTTACGCTACCAGACTTTTTGTTTACCTTAAAAAAATTTATTGCAATTCATTATAACAAAATACTTTTTAGATATTTCATAATAAGATGTGAAATATAAAGAAACGATCTTAATTTTACGTTTGCTATTTCTTAAATAATTTGGTGGTGGCACAAATAGTCAGTGAATGTTTATTATGAACATCATGTAAATCTTTGAAGGTTTAGATATTTTTCAGCAAAACCAACACCGCTTATATATAGAATGTTTACGTTGGTCGACAGATGTTTGTTTTGTTTTTGTACCAAATATTTTATTGTTTGAGTCTCAAAATATGTTAGGTTTGGTGTGGTATGGAAAATTAAATATCTTCAAAACGAATAGGAGGACATTTTTGAAACTGTGCAGGCATGTACAATAGCAAATTTTGTTATGTAAATGGAACACCCTGTATATTTATGAAGATTTCAATAGATCTTGTTTTTTCGAATCCGTACGTACTGGGTTTAATGTAAAAAACTTGTAAAAACGAGATATTATAGCACCAATCAGCCGCAAACTATGGAGATGAGAGGCTTTATTTTCACATTAGTCAAGGGTTCTTACTATGGAGATAAACAACTGACATTTTGTATTATTAGAAATAAAGTCTGTCTAGTAGGTAATTGTTGACAGACTGTCAGGTTAATTGTACTGAAAGAAATCAAATTTATATTTTAATGATCAGTGCTATTTTTACAAATCGATGGATTGGACATAGATGATGATTCATAGTTCTCGTTCTCTTTAATTCTATTCATTAGGGTTACCTCAAATCTCGTATTTATATTAGACGGCCACCTTCCTTGCAGATTTTGAGGAAAAGAATAGTCGATGAATGTAAAAGTGGGTTTACATTATAAGTGTAAGAATTCATTTTTTAAGAACAAACCTTTCATAAAAATTAAATCGGTACCTGAATCTGAAGAGAAATATGAATCATTTGTTAGACTAAACAAAAAAAGGGTCCACTCTTGGTATTATGTGTTATTTAAAATTGGTTACCTGAGGTGATTTGAATAATAATTGTGACTTTTGTGGTTGTGCTTGTCCTACAAATTAGGTGAGTTTTCTCACGGGCAAATTTACCTTTGCACATGCATTTTATTTAATTATTTCTCAATAGTTTTTATTAAACAATAAAATTAATGATTACAATACTTAGACCTTTTTATCTGTCGTTCAGATATTAGACACTGTCGTTCGTGTCCTTCAGGGTCGCATTATTCCTGTCGTTCGGAATATTTCAGGCATTGTCGTTCAGTATTTTTGGTCCGTTGTAATTGTAATCACTTATATAATAATTAAAGAGCACATTATACTATGGCATAGAAGAATAACAGCACATATGCATGATAAAACATACACCATTAGGACAACTGAAGGATGTCCTCAAGGTGGAGTACTTTCACCATTTTTGTGGAACCCAGTTGTGGATGACTTGATCAGTAGGTTGAATGATCAAGGCATATGGACGCAGGGCTTTGCGGACGACATAGTGATTGTCACCAATGGGAAATTCCCGGAGGTGGTTATGAATGTCTTACAGGAAGCACTGCGAATTTTGGAGGAATTGTGCCTTACAGAGGACCTTTCAGTAAACCAAAAAAAAACTAGTTGCTTTTACGAATAGAAGAGTTTTCCCACAGGGTAGAGTACTGTTGTTCGGAGAAGAACTAGAAATATATGGGAGTGACCCTTGAATCCAAACTGAATTGGAAGGCACACCTTGAAAAAATTACTACCAGGGCGACTAGGCTTTTCTGGCAACGCAGAAGAGTTATGGGTAAAACCTGGGGAATACGACCTGAGGTGGTTCACTGGCACTACACAACTGTGATAAGGCCAACGATCACCTATGGAACAATAGTCTGGTGGAGAAGGACAGAAGTGTCCTCTGCATTTAATATGTTAACTGCAATGCAAAGGCAAGCCCTTCTTGGTTTTACCGGGGCAATGAACAGCACGGGGACGGCATCAATGGAAGCCCTTATTGGACTTTCTCCTTTGGAACTTTTTTCAAGAGCGGAGGCAATGATGGCAATTCTTAGGCTGAAATCGGGAGACTTATGGTCCCCGAACAATGTTCGAGAAGGACACACTGATACAACTGGGACATTACTAGACGAACCCATATTTCACATGAGTTTTGATAGCATGACACCAGAGAATATATTCACTGAGCGAGTGAATATCATCATCCCATCTAGGGAACAGGTGATGCACCCAGGTAATTCTGGAGAAATCATCTGGTTCACCGATGGATCCACAACAAACCATGGCACTGGGGCTGGTATAAAAGGACCTAGAAAGAGAATGTTCTTTAGCCTTGGTCGAAATACGACTGTGTTTCAAGCAGAGACGATTGCCGCTATAGCCTGTATTGATGAAAACATCAGAAGAGGATATACCGGACAAAAAATTGAAATATTCACTGACAGCCAAGCTCTGCTTAAGGCTATCAGTAATCCAACAACTAGGTCTAGACTGGCGGACCATTTCGCTAAAGAAGGCTCTAAAGGAGACTTAGTAGGTCCGGAACCGTTTTGTGGGATCACAAAAGTTTGCATAAGAGGGGAAATCGGTAACTGGCTAGATAGGGAACACCAATTCAAATGGAGGGTGACACAAGGGCACCTTCATACAAAGAGTTTACTGAACAAGGTAGACAAGGAACTGTCAACCAGACTATTGAAACTGGGTAAGTGACATTTGAAGACAGTTACCATCCTGGCGACTGGGCACTGCACTCTGAGGAAACATCTGCACGAAATGGGCAAAGTTAGTGAACCTATGTGCAGGAAATGTGATCTCTATGATGAAACACCTACTCACATACTCTGCTTCTGCGAGAAATTACAAGGACTCAGGCGGAAGCACTTTGGAGAGGAATTAATACAACCATTACAACTACTGAATATCCCTCCAGTCAAACTAGTGGCCTATATAGAAGACACGAGGCTTCTGGAATGGAAGTAGATAGGTAGCATGGGCTAGAGCCAGAAATAAACTCTGGAGGGGTGCGACCAGAGAGGAAGTAGAGGAATGGATGGAGGAGGAAATGGAGAGAAGGTGGGAGGAGTATGAGGGCGCGCTAAAAGGAGCGATTAGGAATAGGAATGATTGGATGGATTGTAAATTCGGGGAGGTGAACTACTTCTTGACACAGGTGTTCACTGGACATGGGTCGAGAGTAGGGTACCTCCACAAGATTGGAAAAAGAGAGACTGGAGTGTGCGAGAGATGTGGAGTGGAGGATGATGTGGGGCATGTGTTTAGATGCTAGAGGAACGAGGAAGTGCTGAAGAAGTTGGAGTGGAAACTAGGGGAGGCGGTGTATTGGGAGAATATGGTGGAGATAATGTTGAGGGGGGAGGAGGAATGGATGAAGGTGAGTGGCGTAGTAGAGAGCATGGTCAGGGGGAGAGAACGACTCGATATGGCATGAGAGATGGGAGTGGAAGTTAGGGAGAAGACGACGATGTGAGCGGAGAGTGTGCGAGGGACCGCCGCCCGTCTCGAAGTATGCTAGGGTAGTGATTCCGAGGCGGGGGTAACGGCGAGTTTGAGGTGGGTTTGGTTGGTAGGCATCTCCTTGGGGATGAGTCCAACACTGTTTGGGTCCTGGACCCATTCGAACATGAGTTTCTCATCTCGGCCCGAAAAAAAAATGGGCATGGTACAAAGATTCAGTTCAAGTGCCTGGGCTGTTGAGCTCAACCGAAACGAATGAATGAAACAGTATTAACAAAAAATTTGATATAGATACGTTATTTGTCATTGCATACTTGCCTACAAAGTTTCATAAATATCATCCTTTTAGTTTGAAAGATATTTACTTGGTCCCATACTTTTGGACAACCCTGTATATAGAAAATGAATCTATAATTTCAAGAAACGGTTTGTTCATATGATAAAACATGCAAATACTTCACTACGGAATATTAGCCGTTTCGTACAATAATTTCTTCTCCATGGTTACATTTAAAAAAAAACAAATTTATTTTGCTCAATATCCAACCCTCAATAACTAAGATGAATCAAAACCATATCTTTATACAATTCTTAAAACGAAAAAATGATTATATTTACTTATCTTCTGTATGTTCCTTGTGGTGTATTTATTATTCTTTTTGTTAATTATTTTGGGAAATTGAACCACAATCTTTTTTATATATTTTAATTCAATGTTTCGGTAGCGTTCCAGCTATCGATATCAAAAATATAATATATAATCAAAAACCCTTTTTATACCCCAAGGTGTAAGGGTAGGTATCTACACTCACCGGCAAAAAAACTCGGCCACCTAAAATTTTGCTGAAGTTCGTTGTCCAAGAACTTTCGTAATTTTTCATCGATTTCAATTGTTTCTACGCTAAATTGTAGATAAATTCTTTGGTATTGAAACAAACTCCAGAAAAGTTTTCCAAAAATGTTGATAGCTTATTTATACAGGGTGAAAAAAAACCATGTTTTTGTAGTCCAATTTCTCAACACCCTGTGGAACATTTCGAGAAATTTGTAGAGTTTACGCTCAGTTTATTACAAACACCATCCTTTTCTTCATCTTTCAGTTGTTATTTCACCTTGATATCTTGATTTCTTTTGAAGATACACGTATTCAAATAAAAATAAAAAACTCGGGCTTCCCACACACCCCCGACTGGTCTTGTTAAGTATCCGAACCACTTAAGCTTTTGGTTATCTAATACTTCGAGTATTGGTTCTACTTCCAGTTCCTTTCTCACATCCTCGTTTCTTATCTGATCTCTTCGTGTTATACCCTTCACCCTCCTCAGATATTTCATTTCCATTGCTTGGATTCGACTTTTGGATTTCTGTGACAATATCCAGCTTTCACTTCCATAAATAAGAATTGGCCGGTTAACTGTTTTATATACTGTAATTTGCAGGTTTTGCAGTTTTTGTTGATTTCAAAAGAGCTTTTGATTCAGTTAATCACAATATATTATGGCTTAAACTATTCAACTTGGGTACATCTTCAAAAGTACTGCAATTTATTAAAAACCTTTATAATAATGCATCATTTAAAGTTAAAGGAAACAATGGTTTTTCTAAATCGTTTGATGTAACCGCTAGTGTACTACAAGGAGAGCCTATGAGCCCACTGCTGTATTTAGCAGACCTGGAAGATTTTTTCATTAATAAAGGGGCTAAAGGTGTAGATATCGACGAGCGGAACCAGAGCATTACTTACTAGCATTACATTATGCCGATGACCTTGTAATTTTGGCTTATTCTGAGATAGACGTAGCAAAAAAACTCAAAATTTTGGAAGAGTACACTTCATTAGATGATTTAACAGTTAATATTTCGAAAACTAGACTAGACTTCTAGACCATATGACAAACGAATATGTTTATTCGGGTATTACCCTGACGTCTTCTTGTGTTTTCAGCAAAATGGCAGTGACAACTGCTAGTAAAGGTAATCAAGCTGTTGGAGCAATTATACCTATTATGTCTAAAGCTAAAGTCAATACATGGTTGCCTAGAATTAAATTATTTGAATCACTTGCTCTAAGTGTCATGTTTAGCTGTGTTGGTGTCTGGGGATTGCGATACGTAGATCTTCTTGAGAAAGTTCAATTAAATTTCCTTAAACGGGTATTGCTGCTACTGCGAAATACTCCAGACTGTATAGTGAGACTCGAAACAGGTAGGGTCAAACTCACCCATAATATAAAGTTAGCAATCAATTGGTTGGAAAAAATTCTGCTAATGTAAAAACGTTTTAATTGGACTACCCAAATACGTAGTTTATTTGAACTTGCGGGAGATTTGAATATTTGGGAAAACCTAGATGTGAAGACACTAAGAAATAATAAAAAGAATCTTATTGAAAATTTATATGTTAAATTAAACTGTATGGATTTGAGTTTGGCACAACGGTGCTCCTTCATGACCTTACATACAAGCTTGAATATTACTGGCCAAGTAGAACAATATAAATACCTGTTACTTAAACTACCCATTCAGATAACTCGCACTCTTGCACAATTACGTATGTCCAATAGTCATAAAATGTTTTTCTTTTTTAATGGTAATAGCTATAACATCAATCCGGAAGATCTATGCACGGTTTGTAATATGAATGAATACGAAACCCTCCACCATTTGTTATTTGTTTGTCCAATATATTCAGTAATGAAGCCAATAGTCAATTGTTTTGATAATTTTGATTCACTAAATTCCACTTTGAATAATTTAAGTTATGAAAGTTCCAAGATAATTACTGGATATATATGGAGTATCTTAAAATTACGTGCTTTCATTTTGAATGAATAGTTTTATTTCATTTTTTTTTCTGTTATACTGAAATTTTGTTAATCCCAAACCCTTGCTGTAAACTCTATGTTTGAGAAGCAATAAATGTATTATTATTATTTATTATTATTATTACTATAATTTTGATTTTAGTACCGATTTTCTTTTTCCTATAAATGATCTTGATAATGAATGATAAAGTTTTGATGCATTGGTGATCCTTTCGATTATTACAATATCTTCATTTCCATTTTTATTTATCTTTATACCAAGGTATTTAAATACGTCTACCTGCTCGATTCCTTCCTCTTGTATCCTTAAATTAATTTCTTTATCATCTGGTCCAGTGAACATTAATTTTGTTTTCTGAATGTTTATTTTCAAGTTTTTTTTCTTTAGTTAGTTTTCCCATATCTTTAGATTTTTCTGCAATTCCTCTTCGCTGAGTGCACAAATCTTTAGGTCTTCTGCAAACGCACACTCAGTCAGGGTGATTGGTTTTAACCTGTTGTAACCTATATGTATCTTTTTAGTGTACGTTTTCGTTGTCTTAATGATGTCGTCCATTACAATTATAAACAATAGAGTACTCCACCTTGTCTAAGTCCATCTTTGACTCAAGGTTATGTCTCCTGACGTAGCTGTAATTGTGGTTGTACAGGCTCCGTATTCGTGTGGTTAGACTCTTTGGAACCGATCTTTGGTCTAGGCTACTCCAAACTGTTTTTTGTGCTACACTATCGAAAGCTTTTTCAAGGTCCAAGAAAGCCATATAAACTTCTTTTGTTTGTGTTTTTCCATCATTTGTTTTATCGTGAAAATGTGTTCTTGGGTACTGTGCCCTTTCCTAAATCCGCTTTGTGAACCATCCAGATCTGTTAAGGGTCTTAATATTTTTTCCAATATGCTTTCATATAATTTGAAAACTACGCTCAATAATGTATTACCTCGATAATTAGTACATTCTGTCGTGTCACCTTTTTTATGTATAGGCTTTATTACTCCCTATGTTCCAGTCGTTGGCCACCTGAGCGGTTTTCCAAGATTTATTAAGCATTTTTAATAGTAGTTATCTTCCTTGTTCTCCTGAGTAAATGATCATTTCTGGCGTGATTTTATCATGTCCTCCAGATGTTCCCCTTTTTGTCTTTTTAATTGCCTGTTCGAGTTCTTTTGCTGTTATGCTTTCATTTCGTCCATTATCTATTTTTATTTTTGTTTCTATCAGCTCTGTTAAGACTTCCTGGGTTTGCTGGTTTAAGAGTTCTTGAAAGTATTGTTGCCAGCACCGCATCATTCCTATATCGTCTGAAACTACCTGGTTCTTCTTATTTTGACTTGTTTTAGTTCTAATGTTTTATATTTTCTTAAGTTTTTCAATACTTTATAGAACAAGAACAATTAAGTTTTTTTTAAATTCTGGTCCCTATCTGACACTAATGTATTCAAATCTGTAATTTTTGCCGAAGTACCATACAGACCCAAAATACATGTAATATCAGCTTGAAATATATTATTTGCATCTTCATTTACATTTTTACTGCTGCTGAGTTATGCACTTAGATCATTTCGCTTCTCGAAATTTTTGGCAAACTTAATTTCTCTTTTATTGTAAAACGCCGAAGTCGTATCACAACCCGTGAAAGCATCTAAGAATATAAAATGTTCTTTACATGCTGGTAGAGATTTTTCTAAACTTTTCGATGAAAATATTTGTTGGTTAACTTTGCCTCAGGATGGTTTTAGAAAATATATTTCACGATCGGTAGGTGCCAATGCAAATACATTTTCGGACGTCATCGCTCAAAGTTGGAGTATTTACATATGAAATTATTCGTTTTTTTCTTTTTAATTCAATTTTGCTTCTTCTATTGAATACGCTTCTTGTCCAAGAATGAAACAGTTATTTTCCCAATCGAAGTGAGAGGATTGAATGGAACTCCCGAGCTTTTGTGTTGGGGGAGAAGATGCAGTTGTTTTTTCCTTTTTATATGCATCAATGTATTTTTGGTGTAAATATTTTCCACGACAACCTGAATGAGCGTATACAAATTCAGCTTGTAAGTGAGGCAACAAACCATCCTGTCGCTCACTTGAAGCAGCTCTCAACGTTGTTATTCCTCTACTTATTTTGACTATTTCCCCAAGATCTGCTACATTTGTTCCGGAAGATGAACCCAATTTTTCGCATATTATACAGCTATGTTCATCAGTAATACTGCTAGTCGATGGTTGATCCATTATCCGAAAGCTGTAATAGAAAACAATTTAATACTCCTATTATGGATTTATTGCGCTTTAGTCATGATTAATTTTTATTTACTTTAATCAAACATATAATAATGAATTGAAATTTTCAATTATATAACTTACTAAGTGATGTAATAAAAACCACTTCTTAAAAAACCGTTGTTAATGAAATTTGCGTCAGAAATAAGGTTTTGAAGTTGCTCCTAATAATAAATAAAATCACGGACAAAAGAGAGATTGTGATGAATAAACACAAGCTGAGAAATAAGATAAGTGGACGAATCTTTATAAATGATGATATGACCAAACAAGAAAGAGATAAATCGAAACAAATAAGAATTTTTGGAAAGAATCGAGAAAGAGAGGGGCAATGAGGTCAAAATAGGTTACAATAAAGACTTGGTGAACCGTGAAGAATGGAGATGGAGCAAAGAAATGAAAAAATTAGAGAAATTAATACCAAAAAACTAATAGGTTTTTCTTGCACGGAAACTAACGGTAATGACACAGGCAATGAACAGGATACGAGCGCAATTACTGACATAAATCATAAAGAAATAAGAACGAAAAAGTCGAGAAAGAAAATAAAAATTGAGAACGAGAATTTAGAAAATAATAAAAGAAATATTGATTGTGAGAAGAAAATAAAATTGGGAACGTGGAATATTAAAACTCTAACGGGAAAGGAGCATGAACTTATAGAAGAATTTGAACAAACAAAATTGGATGTACTAGCAATTTGTGAGACGAAGAGAAAGGGAAATGGAATGAAGGGAATGGATAAAGGACATATACTTTTATATAGTGGAGTAAAACAAACAGATAGGGCCAAAGGCGGAGTGGGATGCATAATTAATAAAGATTTCATGAAATACATACAAACATGGGAATATATATCAGAAAGATTCCTAGAAGTTGAAATAAAAATGGAAGATGAAATGGCAACAACACTAGTCATAACATATGGGCTAACTGAGGATGAAAAAACAAGTGTTAAAGACACTTACTGGGAAAAACTAAATGAGACAGTTGAAAATATAGAAAACAGACTAATAATCCTAGGAGACATTAATGGCAGAGTTGGTAAAAGAAAAGCAGGAGATAGTGATGTAATAGGACCTTTTGGCGAAAATGTCAGAAATTCCAATGGTATCAGATTGATAATTTTTTGCGAAGAAAACAACCTAATGATTATGAATTCATTTTTTGCCCATAAAGAAATTCATATGTACACGAGAGTAATGCAGCCAAGAAACGAAAAATCAGTAATTGACTACTTGTTAATAAGTAGAGAAAACAAAAAGGAAATACTATATACCAGAGTCAGGAGAGGCCCCGAAATAAATAGCGATCATTATCTATTAGAAGCTAAAATGAAAATTAAAATAAAAAAACCAAACAAAGACAGAATATGCAAGATAAATAAACCAAAAAAGATAACAAAGAGTTACAGACTCGCAGAAAAACAAGTAGCAATAAAATATACTAAACAGACTGAAAGTAGAGCTATTGATATAATAAAAGAAGGAGAAAACAAAAGTATGGAAGAGCTATGGGATATGACAAAAAATATGATTCTAAACACAGCAGAAGAAGTATGTGGAACAACGGCTATAGTAAAGAATGGGAAGCAAACAAAATGGTGGACAAAAGAAATCAAGGAACAAGTAAAAATAAAAAAGAATCTATGGAAGAATTATTTAAGAACGAAAACCGAAATCAGTCAACAGAAATACAAAGAACAGAACACAAAAGTAAAAAATATGGTTAAAGAAGCAAAACGAAGAACTTGGGAGGATTTTGGTGTAAAAATGGAAAATGACCACAGAGTAAACCAAAAGTTGTTTTATAAAGTATTAAATAATCTGAAGAAAAACAAATCTTTTGAACTTACACAAGTAAAAAATCAGAAGAAAGAAATAGTAACTGGTGATCAAGAAATAATGCAGTGATGGAAACAATACTACCAAGAACTCTTAAACCAAGACACACATGAGGAATACAGAAATGAGATAAACCAAGAAACTCAAGTTAACGATGAACAGATGGGAACTATGTTAACGATGAACAGATGGGAACTATATTAATCGAAGAGCTAGATGAGGCAATTAAAAAGATAAAACGAGGAAAATCAGGAGGACACGACAAAATAACATCAGAGATCATAATTAACTTAGGAGAACAAGGAAGGCAACTACTTCTAATAGTATTTAATGAAGCCTGGAAATGTGTTCAGGTACCTATGGACTGGAAAATAGGAATAATACTGCCCATACATAAAAAAGAATGCACTAACTATAGAGGCATCACATTACTAAGCGTGGTTTCCAAGCTATATGAAATTATCTTAGAAAAGAGATTGCGAATCTTAACGGAAGGGCAACTAGACGGATCACAAAGCGGCTTCAGGAAAGGTCATAGCACACAAGACCATATTTTCTCAATAAAACAAATGATTGAAAAGACAAAAACTAAAGATAAATATATTGCTTTTCTAGACCTTGAAAAGGCTTTTGATAGTGTCACACAAAAAACAGTATGGGATAGCTTAGACAAAATAGGGATTCCGAAGAGCCTATCAACAAGAATTAAAAGCTTGTAAGAAAACAATTATAGCTATGTCAGGAAAATAACTTAGAATCCGATAAATTTAGAGTAAATGACGGACTTCGACACGGAGGAGTGTTAAGTCCTTTACTTTTTATTATAATAATGGACGATATTATCAAGGCTACGAAAAAACATACTAAAAAGATCCACATAGGCTATAATAGACTGAAACCCATCAACCTGTCTGAATGTGCTTTTGCAGATGACGTTATGATTTGTGCACCGAGCGAAGATGACCTCCAAAAAAACTTACAAATATGGGAAAGAGAACTCAGTAAAAGGAATCTAAAAGTAAATGTACAGAAGACAAAAGTCATGACTACCGGAATAACAAACACAGAAATTGACATAAGGCTACAAAATGAAAAAATTCAACAAGTGGTTTAAATATCTTGGTATTAAGATCGACAGAAATGGAAGCGAAGAAGAAGAATTGAATGAAAGGATCACTAATGCCTCAAAACTCTATCATTCCTTGTCTAGAGCATTCATTGGTAAAAAAGAAATAAGTAGGAATACGAAAATGACTTATGGAAGTGAAAGCTGGATACTGACGCAGAAATCGAAGAGTAGAATAGCAATGGAGTTGAGATACTTGCGCAGGGCTAAGGGAATAACACGGAGAGACAGAGTTAGGAGTGAGGACGTTAGAAGTGAACTTGGAATTGAATCGATTCTTGACTTGCTAGACAACCAGAAACTTAAATGGTTTGGTCATTTAGTAAGAATGAACAACAGGCCAGTAAAAGATGTTTGGGAAGCGCGAGCAACTACAAAAAGGAAGATAGGAAGGCCAAAGAAAACTTGGAACCAAGTGGTTGCTGAAATATTGGAAAAAAGAGGGAAAAGGTGGGAAGAAGCCAAAAATATTGCAAAAAACAAGAAACAATGGAGCAAGTTTATATATGGAATGGAGAAATAGATTTCCACCCTTACACCTTCGGGTATAAAAAAGGTTTAGATTATATAAATATATCACGTAATTTTCACTATTACGTATACACAACATGCACTAGACACGTAGCACTTATAACTGAACTAGCCAGAAAAAATTCGTAGTACGCTGCAGCTGCCATTCTCCCCGCCACGTTTGACTACCTGCTCAAGGTCCCTAGGACCCTTCAAATAAACTGGAATATTGGAAAGATGTTACTCTTTATCTATTCAAGTAAAATTTAACGTATGACTAAAAAAAATATGATTTCAAACAAAATATTATGCTCCAATATTCATTTTTCATATTTTTTTGTTTAAACAATGGAAAAATTAATTGCACAGTATAATATTGGTAGACGTTGCAATTTAGAGTATAAAAAACAAATTCCCGTTGGTTAAATGTAAATTCATTCAGTCCCCGAGAGATCCGAGGTCAAAACCCCCGGGCGCTCCACTGATATATGGTACCATCCTGATAATGCAGGTAATTCATTATTGGAAATTTTTTCTTTCTAACATTGGTAACCAAATTTGACTACAATACTAGCTACATATTTATCCCCATTTAGTTGTATTAAAGCACTTTCTTTGATTTTTAATCTGTTAAAAAGAGCCAGATAGGGACCAGAATTTAAAAAACTTAATTGTTCTATATAACGGTAGCTGGAACGTTACCGAAACATTGAATTAAAAAATATAAAAAAGATTGTGGTTTTATTTCCCAAAATAATTAACAAAAAGATTATTTTTACCATAAAGCTCATCTTAAATGAAACAAAAGAATCTCAATTAATTTAGAAACCATTTTGAATTTGACAAACCAATCTATTGAGGATTCAATTTAATTAAAATCATAATATCTGGACTAATTTTTTTAATAAGCTTTTATATTTAAGTTACTCTATAAAAACACTCAATTTGGGACATCGTGTACAAGAAAATACATCACCTGTACATGTATTATTAAATGATTTAAATAAAACCTTATTTTTAAAAACTGTGTTTGTCTCTATAAACCTGACCTAGCACTTACTTACCTTGCCGAAAGGCGCGACAGGTATTTTCACCATAACTTTAGAAGCCATTTCATCAATCCACCCGATTTATTAGCTTATTTTCCTAGCTACAATCGACAAGGTGCCACTTAACAAAACACTATATCTTGAATCACTTGGACAAAAATAATTTTTTCACGGTTTACTGACACATTACTATTATTACGAATGACGCAAAATACTTATAGACGTACACCGGCGAATATATTAACAACTTTTCTGGTTGCTTTTTCAAAATTATTCCTTGGAAATCAATAAACACTCACTGATTGTTTAAAATATAACTAATACTCTATTTTACTTGGTTTATTAACCAAGATATTCGCATAGAATTTTTCCGGTGATTTTCTTTATAGGGGCAAACGCTCCAGTATTGATTGCTTTTATTCTGACATGCTCAAATCGGACTGATTTGAAGATACCAAATACGAATAATGAAACAACCCTATGAATGAAGGATTTTCACACCAAAAGGAGAAGGGTTTTCTTACTCACAGGTTTTTTTGGTATATTTATTGAATACCGGGAATACTCGCAAGATTCAAACAGTTTTATTTATAATTATTATTGTTCTAAAAAAATGTAGAAATCCAATAAAAAGAAAAATATAAGGAACCTTAATAAATTATTAATATTAGATATAATAAGAGGTTTTTATTCTACCGGATAGATTTCGGTTGTCTAGAAATTAAACGAGAAAACTTGTAAACCATGTTAAATCCGATTGGCACTTTCTTACATCAACCTTTAGAATTTTTTTCTTCCAAAAGGGATTTGGTATAAGAAATACAAGTCTGTCCAATTTTATAGAACTGTCTTAACTTTCTAAAGAACCCCGTAGGGAGCTTATGGATAGGCCGAAATTTGATATACAGGCTGTTTCTTTTATCATATGGTAACATCACTATATTCATGAAGACGATTAAATTGACAAAAAGGTAACTATTATGGAGAACATTAAATTTGTTAAAAAAAATAGAGTCTCTCTTCATTCTCGAGCTATACAGGGAAAACTAAAAATGCTGCTTTTCGTTTTTCAAGCATAAAATTTTTAAATAAATGGTTCTTTTTTGAACCTGTTTTGATTTTTACAAAATGTAAAAGAATATTTCACAATATTTCGTTGACTCGGCATCTGTATTAATAGTGTATAAATTCCTCATTGTACAGTAAACAGTAACAGATCCGTAGTCGGTAAAATTTAGATACTAAAACATAAATTAAATTTATTTTGTAAAAAAATCATTCAACTTTCCAAAAACAAATTTAACTCTTAATTGGAATTTAACAAATTAAACTGTTGATAGAGGGTGGCCCACGGTATACGCTTTGATTTATTGCATCTAATTGGCAGATGTAATAAGAAAATGTTTCAAATAAAAAATATGTAGTTTAATAATGGCAACATTTTAAAAATATTTTGTACTATACAGGGTACCTACAAAACAGTGGAAGGTATCAAAATTACATTTTTTAAATAATAACTGATATGAAAATGAAATAAAATCGAAAGGGAGCAAATGAACTACGACTGTAAATAAAACAAAAAAGCTGGCAGTGAATAGAGAAAAAATATATAAAAATAAATATTAACATATTACACACTTTAACGGACACGATCAGTTATTTCATGGAATAACTAGGTATTCTATGAAATAACTGCATTATATACTTTAACGGTAACATATGTACAGATTGCGAAAGTCCCTTTCTTACGCTGCGACTTATACAAGTACGACAAGGAAAATATGAGCAAAACTACGTGAAAGAGAGAGAAGACTTGTTAGCCCAGCGATCAGTCCCCTCTACCAAAACAGTTGGGCGTGTATTCATCGCCAGTTCAACCGCTGTTGCCAGAAGCTCAGATTAATTTGTAAAAATGATATTTTTGCCACGTTATCGTCAACTTTTTTTCGAGCTGATACACTATTAGGTAAAATTAAACACCTTCATCCGGCAACAGTGTCCTTTACATAGAGAACTCATATTTAAATGTATGTGATCTTCTCGCTACAGACCTTGGTTAGCGCAAGCCGTTGTATTTGAAAATAAAACATTTTGCAATGCCCACATTAAAATACAAAACCTGCGAAAAAGTGCAAATTATAAAATGGTATTTTGGAGGTCATTCGGCTGATGCAATAGTTACTTTGTTTATTGTGGCATTTGATAATCGCCCAATTCCTTCACGAACAACAATGTTGAACATAATTAATAATTTCGAGAAATATGGATGTGTTTCATACAGTAGAAAATGCCAAGCGCCGGAAGATCCAATCGAACGTCCGATAGACGACGAAAGGCAAACTAGAGAATTGAATGTTTGTTTAGCGGTTGAAACAGGACAACCATGTTCTTCAAGACAAATTACTGAAGAGGTCAACATGGATAAGAGAACTGTACAGAATATTTTAAAATAGAACGGGTACCATTGTTACAAGGTTCAGACAACGCAGGAAATTTTTCCCGAGGACAATATCAGACGAATGGATTTCTGTGAAGAAATGATGGAACGTCAAAATGCTAACGAGAACTTTTTAAAAAATATTTTATTTTCGGATGAGTCAACCTTTTCATTACATCAAAAACACAATCCATCCGTCACAAGATATTGGTCTCGGGAAAATAAACATCCAAGCATTCCAATCCGAACACAGTATCCGCAGAAGTTAAATGTTTGGACGGGTATTTTAGGTGACCACATTATTGGTCCTTTTTTTATTGAGGGGAACTTAAATTCCGCCAAATATTTAGAGTTATTACAAAATCATGTAATTCCTGCATTTCTCCTTATATCCGATGTTGATCTCAACAGAATTTGGTTTCAACAAGATGTTTGTCCAGTCCATAATTCAAGGATAGTAATGGAATTTTTAAGGTTTACATTCCCCGGCAGAATTATTAGTACTAATGGTACAATTAAATGGCCTCCAAGATCACCTGAACTAGCTCCAAATGATTTTTTTCTTTGGGGATTTTTGAAAAATAGCATTTATCAACATGAATTTGAAAGAGCTAATAATTTAAATGAATTGAGGGTGAAAATACAGCACGCTTGTGCCAGCATTACGCCAAATAATCTTAGAGATATGAGATCAAATCTTTATGACAGATTTGGTTATTGCCTGGCACATCTAGGTGGTTTATTTGAGCACTTAATTCATTAAAATTATGTTTACCTGTAGAACGGATTTTAAGTTTAATTTTTTCAAGAAGTTCATATTTTATGTTTAGAATAAGTATTTTTTTTTCAATTCAATTTATTAATGGAATCGATCTTTAGTTTTTTTATACCCAATTATTTTATTATTTTTATCTCAAGAATAAATGTTTTATTTTCAAGTTACAATGGCTAAAATAATATCCTATTGTAGTTAGAAATTAATTGTCAGCTTGGTCAGAAACGATCAAGTTGACAAAAATGAATTTTAAGATGTACAGGTTACGTAATAACGAGTGTATTTTTTTATTTCTTTTACAACCTCACTCCTTCCATGTTGGGAAACTACTGAACCAGAGTGAACGTACTCACATAGTGGGGAGTCAGTCTCTGCTGCAGCGTTGCCAGTTTAGAATGTTTGGTACTTTCTAAGTAATAAATAACTTATTTTGCATTTGACTTTTAACACCGGATAACGGTATATTTAGTGGGAGAAAATCGAGATTGGTAATTTTGACTTTTGAAAAATAAGTGAGATCAACACAAATAAGAATAAAATAATGGAGTTCAAGAAAAAATTTGGACAAATAATTACAATCTGCAATAAATAAAATCCGTACACTGCTTTCGATTTAACATTTATTGGTATTTAACATTGTTGCCGCTTGAAATGCCGTTGAAACTTTTAAAACAACGATAGACAAAAATTAGGAATAATTGTTACAGATAAGTACATTTGGCAACACAACAGTTAAAATAAATAGGAGGGGACTGAATACACGCCCAACTGTTTTGGTAGAGGGGACGAATGATCGTTGGGCTAACAAGTATTCTCTCTCTTTCACGTAGTTTTGCTCATATTTTCCTTGTCGTACTTGTATAAGTCGCAGCGCAAGAAAGGGACTTTCGCAATCTGTATATATGTTACCGTTAAAGTATATAATGCAGTTATTTCATAGAATACCTAGTTATTCCATGAAATAACTGATCGTGTCCGTTAAAGTGTGTAATATGTTAATATTCTAAGAATGAGAGACAGTTAAAGTGTAAAATAAACAATTTATCTAAAATGAAATAACTAGGTATTCTATAAATAAACTAATGAAAGACAGTTAAAGTGTTGGAGATTTTGTAGTTGTAGTTTTTATCGAGAAGGGCAAGGAAAATCATTGAAGAAGCTATACAGTGTTGTAAAAATGGCTTCTTCAATGATTTTCCTTGCCCTTCTCGGTAGATTAATCAATGATCTGTTTTAACCGCGTCGCACGGTGTTTACTTAGATACAGCATGCTCCTACGTCTCCCCCTACACCGTCACCGCTCTTGCCTTTTACACACATTACATGATATAGATTATTTTACACTTTAACGGGCAGCAGATCGTTATTCTATGAAATAACTAGTTAAACCATGAAATACAAGAGAGTTTTACACTTTAACGGACACGATCAGTTATTTCATGGAATAACTAGGTATTCTATAAAATAACGGATTTCATACTTTAACGGTAACATATACATAATTTAAGAAGAAATATTTGTATAAAAGGAATTTTTGTGGGGATGTGACAATAATACCAGAGTGTACTCTTTTAAGAATTCATTTCCGGGCTTTCGAATAACTATGAATTCATTTTCAAGGACTAAAAAATGTATAAGGCCAAATAAATTATATAGCAAATAAAACTGAATAATACTTACATATGTAAGTGAGATTATAGGTAAAATAATTTTAAAAAATGTAATAAATTTGAACATTGGTATATAAAAACTCAAAAAACAATATAAAATTTGAAATATATTTGATTGATGTATAAATTTAATTCAATTGTTTAAAAAATTCTCCATAGTATCGTTTTTTTAATTTTTCAAATTTTGTTTTTCTAAATCCAAAAGATATGCATATATTATACTTAAATTATTTAGATCAGTTTTTTTTGTTAATGCATCGATCTTTTTGAGCTATATAAGCTGTTTCTAAAAAGATCCGGTTTTTATAATTCTAATAATTCTATTAGTAAGAGACCTCTTTGACTGACCAATGTATTTCTTATCACAATTTTTTGCAAGGAATTTCATAAACTATATTAGGTAATTTATTATTAGGTGTTTTATCTTTGATTGTACTAAAAAGTGGATGGAATGTAAGATGTTGTTTATCTGAAATTTTTATATAAAGCCGGCTTTCCACTAAACGAATAAAACAAAAACAAAACTGCAACTTTTCGCAAATTTTTTGAAGACTGGCGTGTTTTGCGACAGTTGGTGTTTTGTTTTTCGGGCCCCGTTCGGAAGCGGTAACATCAAAAAGTTTTGAAACTTGAGTTTGTTAGTTGAAACAGTGGTGTTACTGGTGTTGGGTTTTCATTAGGTATTCTACTTCTATATTTTCGCTTTGCTGGTCTCGACACAACTTTTGTACCAAATTGGTAGGTTGGTAGGTAGGTAAATAACGTATTTTTGTTTCATAGATAGGAAATTTGTTTTCAAACGCTGTATATAAATTGAAGAGATTAAATGCGGGGTTTAGGTATATGCCGTAATCATAAACGTAAGTATTGACCTTGTGAGTTGGTAATTGCAATCCAATGTCATCATTTTGGATATCCTTCATTAATTGTGCAGCACCATCATTTCCTCTTCTATTTAAAAGTGATCGAACCCAATATCCGTGCTGTCGCCGTTAAATGATAATAATGTTTCATTTATTAATAAATTATTGGTAGTAAAAAAAATATATATGCTCTTACTTTTTTTCCAAGGACCGCAATATAAACCAGCCACAACTAAGAATAAGAAAATATTTTTCTCTAAACATGTTGGTTGTTTATTGAAGAAATGTGTTCGGCTATCGCGACACCCAATGGAAAAGGACCGAAAACAAAACTCGAACAAAACGTAGTTCGCTTAATGGAAACAAGAGTTTTTGGTTTGTTTCAGTTTTATTTTTGTTTTTTAGGTTCTAGAAAACACAAACAAAACACAAACTCAACTGTCCGTTTAGTGGAAAACCGAAATGTTGTTTAGAGATTCCGGAAAATTTAGGTGTGATTGTTTTGATATATGGTAAAGATACATAAAATGGAATGGTATTATTTATAGAACTGTTTTCATTATATTCTGCGTTCCTTGTCATGCTATGAATTATGTCATTATGTCAAGTGTTATATAAAATCTGTTTCAAAAGATATGGTGGATAAGAGTTCTCAAGAAATTGTTTGTGAACAATTTTTTTGGTGAAATATTTCAGATCCCATATTGAGAAGACACGAAACATCGTATCGAAGATTTATTGATACATGGCTATAGTGAATTTGTGATCAAATAAAAATTCCCTCTACCATTTTTTGATATAGGGTCAGGTGGGACAAGAGCATTTTTAGGGCAAGTGCGTTATAAGCCTGAAAATGTCTTAGCCTATTAAATAGAGGGAAACTATAATAAGGATATTCTACCTACAAGTTTACTGAGCTACTTGTCAAAGGGTGGCGCTGACCGACTTGTTTGTCGTTGTTTTAAAATTTCCTTAACGGCTGGTTGTTTGTAACCTTGACATGCAGTTGTACTCGGTGATTTTGTCGTGACAAACTAAGCTGAATTTTTGTTGTTTTAAATAAAATAATTGGTAAGCATACACTATTAAATACGTAGATTCTAATGGAATAGTCAGTTTTTTCGTATAACTAGGGAAAAATTGAAAAAATGTTTATTTTGATATGATCTCTTATTTTAAGGTTATGGAGTAAGAGCGTAGCTGCATACGAGGGAAAGTGCGTAGTAGTACGCACTTGCCCCACGGTGTAATTTTAGTAGTACGCACTTGCCCCACAGTGTAATTTTGGCGGTAAAGTGTGTTATGTTTTAGGTTAGACTCATAATAATTATTATGGTTCGAAATTATATTCGAAAATCTGAAAGAGGCAAGAATTATTCCAAGGAAACTTTTCTTCAGACTATAGAAGATGTTAAAAGTGGAAGGTACTCTGCATATGCGGCAAGCAAATTACACAAAATTCCACTAAATACTCTACTCGATCACAATAAAGGAAGAAGAGGTAAGAAGTCAGCCTCATATGGCCGTGCTACAGCACTTTCTGCAGAGGACTAAAATAAATTAGTTCATTGTTTAACCACTATGGCAAAGCATGGGTTTGGTCTCTCACGAATGGAAGTAATGGATTTAGTGGGCAAATACGTTAAAGCGAATCAACTAAATACTCCGTTTCAGAATGGTATTCCTGGAAAAGACTGGCTGTTTTCCTTTATGAAACGTCATAAGATATCCGTTAAAAAGCCGGAAAATGTTGAGATAGCAAGAAGAAAGAGTGTTGACCCTTTTATAATAAATAATTATTTTGATTTAGTTTCAAAGACTATCAAGAATCTTGGTATTGAAAACAAACCATATTTAATTTGGAATTTGGTCGAAACAAGTTTTTGTTCCGACCCGTCAAAAACCAAAGTCGTAGGAAAAAAAAGGAGCCAAGGCGACCAGGACGACAACCACTTCCGGCAGAGAAAACACATCGGTGCTTTTTGCATGCAATGCGAGAGGTGAAAAAGCCCCTCCTTTGATTATATTTAAAGGAAAGCAAATATGGACACATATGATGCCTCCAGAGGAAAAAGGATTTCCCGAAACTACCTATGCTGCCTCACCCAATGGATGGATGCAAACCGACATCATTGAAAACTATTTTAAAAACAGTTTTTTGTGAACCATAGATACTGAACGGCCAGTGCTTTTGTTTTTTGATGGGCATGCAACTCATGTTAGTCTAAACCTTATCCAAACGGCAATTGATACTCAAGTGACGATTATAAAACTACCGCCGCATAGCAGCCACATTCTCCAACCGCTTGATTTGTCGGTAATGAAAGCAGTTAAAGACAGATGGGATCCTTTACTGGTATCATGGCAAAGATTGCATATTGGTCAAAAGCTTCCAAAAGCCGAATTTTCTGTACTCTTCAAATGGTTTCAGAAAAGCGGGAGTATATCCCTTTAACGATAAAGTAGTGCCCGAAGAAACATTTGATCCAGATGCGTTTCAGAGATGGAAAGATCAGTTAAAAGTCTCAAATCCTCCAGCTAACCCAAACGAGAATAGTATTCAAGCTCAACTCGCAACTCCTGCCCCCATAGAAGGTAACTCGACATTAGTTTGTAATACCTACCTACCTACAATAAATCAAATGGCCATCTATCTTACTTGATACTTTTTACTTTTAGACAATTTAATTGACATTTGTGGACCAAAAAACCATATGACAAATACTGCTTCTACCTCTGCATTAAGTGCTGCCTCTGTCGAAGCCCCAAATGAACTTGCAGGTAATTTTTTAATTGTTATTTTCATTAGCTGACTGATATGGAATAGGTAACTTTAATCGACTATGTTTAGACGATATAATAAACGAAATATCCGAAATTGAAGTGGATATTCAAGCCCCATCTACAAGTACCGCTTCTTTTATGGATAATGTATCAGGTACCGAATGTAATAACAATTCAACTGAAACGTCTGCTGTTTCATTCGAAAACCTTATGTTAGCGTGCATGAAAAAGGGAAATAGTGAGAAACAGAAAAAGAGTAAAATATGCAATGGTGCGGAACTTATTATAGCGGAAGCTGTACTTGAACGAACCAAAAACAAGAAGAGGAAAAACAAAATAAGATATGTTTGGCGGCTTCTAAAAGTTTACAAAAGAAATATGAAAATCCAAAAAACCAGAAGCGTAAAAGAAATGAAAGCAAAGAAAAAATAACAAGCGAAAATGAAACGTCCGACGACGAGCAACCAAACATTTCTAGCTCCGAGTCTGAGAATGAAGACTTTATAACTATGATTGAAACTGAGGAAAAGGAATATGAAGAAGAGAGAAAAGTTATTCCTCATGAACCAAAAAGAGATTAAAGATGAACCTGTTGTGAAGTTTGTAAGAAAAGTGAATGAAACTAAATATTTAACATTGTTTCAATATCCGCAAGTTAAAGATAAAAGTGAGATATTGCGAGAAGATATTGTTTCTGTCTTACCACCGCCCATCATAGGTCGGAGGGGAGAAATTCAATTCCAAGTAACATTTTCCAGTTATAAGGTTGAGTGATGAAGTATTTTTTACTTGTTCTTTAAGAAAAAAATGATTTTGTTTTGTTTAAAAAAAAACATTTAAAACGCTGTAGGTGGGTAACTTTTTTAATAAAATGAATGAATGAATGTTTTGTTTCTGAAGATATAAAGATTCCGGTCTTGCCCCAAAGTAAACTAATACAATCGCATATACGTATTTATATCAGTTTACGCAGTTGCCTCATTTAATGGGGCGAACACGCTAATTATATGGTCATAGGAAGTATAACTTATTCCTACATAACAAAAAAATACGACTTTGAGAAAGTTAACTTTTATAAATTTTACTCCGCACTTACCACACCTGACCCTATTTTGATTTAAAAAGTTTATGCTCAAAAAACCAAAAGCAGCATTTTTAGTTTTTCTTGTATAACTCGATAATGAGGAGTATGTCTGTAATTTTTTTTTACAAATATAATGTTCTCCATAATAGTTACTTTTTTATCCATTTAATCGTCTTCGTATCTATTACGGTTTATAATATGGTAATGTTACCATATGATAAAAGAAACAGCCTGTATATGTTGTTCCGATTAAAAGTTTTTTTTTAATTCGGTTGTTTAACGTCGGTCTAGTTCTGCAACTGAGGCTAATCGCCGACGCCGGGAGCACTCTACTCCTAACCGGAAATTTTTCCGAATCCACTAGTGTTCTTTGATCTTCCGTCCGTCTTATCCGAAAGAAGGCATATTTATCTACATTATACCTCGTGCTCATTGGTATAATGCCTGCGAGCTGTGATATGCTACTCACCCTAGTAGTCTAAAATGCACCCAAGTAGTCTAAAGTGTTTCGCTGCAGGCTGTACGTACTCTAAGACGGTGTTTCCCCAGTGGTCACCCATCCAAGTACTAACCTCGCTCGACTCTGCTTGGCTGTAGTTATCTCATAAGAGGCGTTCCACTACAGAGCTGGGTAGACGATTAAAAGTTATTGTGTCAACAAAATCGTTGGAGCAGTTTTCGAAATAATTTGCTTACAAATCCCGTTTGTGGTAAAGCTCTACCTTGAGAAGAGCCTGCAGTTTTTCTAAACATTGTTCTGTTGCTACTATATTGAGAAATGATTACAATCATGTAATCTAAAAATACGAGTTGAAATATTAGACACATACAACGACAAAAATGAAGCAAATACTAATAATTATCCATTGCGTGGAGTCGTACAACTAGTCTATTGATGACGAGAGACATCTTCTCCAGAAATGCCTAACAGGAGCAATGAAAACATGCCCAGTGGCGGCCATGGAAGTGATTCTTAACTTCACGCCACTATACAGCGTTGCTGAAAAGTCTCGCGCCAAGGGATTATCTTTGAAACGGATAAAGGGACAGTTATGAAATTATAGGACGATGAATGAGACTTTCTTCTGCATATTTTAGAGCAAATGTCAAATGTTTTTGACGTCAGCGTTTAGCATACGACTGCCATCTTGAATTTTTTGAAATGGCAACCTAGGTCGAGTGACATAGCACGAAGAAGCTTATTTCTGTCTCTTTCCAAAAATAATAGCAATGTATCACTTTCATACAAAATTTCTTATAAAATATCAGTTTTATTTTTGTAAATGAAATTGCACTGTACTAATGTCACTAATGATATAATGATACTTGTATACGTTTTTAAAATTAAACAAAAAACCATAGTAGGCATTAAAAACGTCAGCCACATCATTATTTATGTACAAACTGATACGAATTTCAAATTAGCACGAAGTTTAAAAGTAAATTAAGAATAATAGCACATTTATCGGAAAACACGAATCGAAATCTTAATGTTTGTTGGATATGGTGATCGTAAGACGATGCAGCTCATCTTTTTAACGATTTAAATCCTGAATGCCCTCCTATAAGTAAATCTACAGTGATGAGATTAATAAACAAATTTAATGAAACTTTTAGTATAGGTACCTAAGGATATTCCAAGGTCTGGTAGACCGAAAAGTGCAACTAATGAAGATAAAACTTTAGATGTTCTATTGGATGTTCAAGAAAACCCTAAAACATCTACAAGTGTATTGGCAAGAAATCATGGTATTTATAGACAGTCTATACAAACTATTCTGCATAAAAATAACTTTTATTCGTATAAAGTTCAAAATCTCCAAGAATTGTCTGAGGATGATGTTGATAGACGATTACAATTTTGTGAAACAGTTACAGAGAACATTAGGATGCAAAACACTTTCTTAGATTTTTTGGTAGCCAGTGATGAATCCACATTTTGCTTGAACCAGACCCCTCTTTCCCAGTGGGCACTTTGGGCAAGTGCCCAGGGCCCCGCGATCTATAGGGGCCCCCCTCAGATCAAATACAAAGTCCCTAGTTCCTGTCAGATCACCTAACGATAACCAATATTTATTACCAAAAAACTTACGACTACAATATCAACTTACTAGCTTTTACATGCGCGGAGCTATTCTACTCTCGCCCAAAAATTAGGCTTTCCGACTTCAGCATGCTTAGATAAATCTAAATATATAATGGTATACTAAGCACACACATTTTAAAGAAAAATCATCAGTGTGACTCGCTCCATTTAAATTGAGCGAACTAAGCGAAGCATGAGGCTCCAAGTTCGAATAAACCAATTAATTTAATTGAGAAATTACATAGAAAATTGATATATTAAAAATATATCAACTTATGAAAGAAAACAAAATTGAAAACACATTTCCAAATGTAGAAATCGCATTGAGAATCTTTTTAAGCATGATGGTAACTAACTGCAATGGGGAACGCTCCTTCTCCAAATTAAAAAGAATTAAAAATGAATTAAGAAATACAATGCTTCAAGAGAGATTAACCAGTTTGTCGCTGATGTCCATAGAGTCTGATGTACTAAAAAGCATAGATTTTGAAGAAGTGATTTACGATTTTGCCCATCTGAAATCTAGAAGCGTTCCTCTTCAAATAACATAGATTTTTAAGGACTAACCTGTAAATGCTAAAAGAGTTACTTTTGTGGACTATATTACATTTATCTATTCGTTTCATGTGATTGTTAATAAAAATAAATATTTAACCTTGTTTATCTACTTTCTTTGTCTATTCTAACAAAATAGTGTTCTGTCAAAGTCATAGGGGCCCCATTATCCTAATATGCCCAGGGCCTCCAATAGGTTAAAGACGGCCCTGGCTTGAACGGTTCTGTTCTGTCAACAGACATAATTGCCGGTACTGGTCAAATTATAATCCGCACTGGTTTGAGGAGGTTTGTATACAACGTCCACAAAAAGTTAATGTGTGGTGGCGTTTTTGGTGAAAAATCATTTGATCGGTCCTTTTTATATTTTTATTGAAGGTACGCTTACGGGAACGTATACTTTCAACAAGATGGCACACCTCCACATTATCAAAGAGACGTTAATATTTAAATACACTTTTCCCTCAGAGATGGATTGGTTGAAGAGGTGCAATTGAGTGGTCGGCAAGGTCCCCCGACTTAACACCACTTGATTTTTTTCTCTGGGGCTACCTGAAAGACCGCGTTTATGTTAACAGACCAATTAACTTGAACTTGAACGATTTAAACTATTTTTAAACTTATACGTCTAGAAAGGCAGGGAATTATACCACAAATAATCAACGATTCTATTCGTAGCTTAGAAGAGAGACAAATGGCCAGCATTTTGAGCACTTTATTGTGATTAAGTATATGCAACTTATATGAATGTTTAGTTTATAAATTTCAGTAACATCCAGTTTTGTTTAAAATTACAATTTTAATAGAGGCAGGACTAGAAGAAAATGGGATGATGTAATAGCTGGTATCCTGGAAAAAAACTGGAAGGAAGGGAAAGAGCTCGCACAAAATAGGAGAAGCTGGGCAAAATCTGAGTATAAAACGGACTGAACCATTCATGTAAAAACCTTATTATGTTACAAAACACCTTAACACCTCCGGGTATATTAAGGTTTATGATTATATATTGTTATGGTATGAATAGTTACTCAATAATAAATTTAAATATTTAATAATCATATAATTTAATTGATATTTGTTCAACCAACTCTATCACTTGATATTCAGAAACATGTATTTTCCATAGTGGAAGAATATAAAACATATTCAGTAAGTCTGTCACAAACCTAAAATAAAACGTATAAGAGTTAGAAACATTTAGAAGAAAAAAAGAATAATATGTAAAATTAGTTTTGATACATCCTGTATACTGAATAATTAAATTCATACAATGACAAACAGTAAAATAGGAACACAAACTTTAAAATAAAATATTAACAGAGTACCTACCAACTTAAAAAGTGATGATTGTAAAATTGAAATATAAATAAAACAAACATCACAATATAGAAAATTATAACTTAAAATTGAAATATAGATAAAATAAAATAAATCATATAACTTAACATAAATAAACTATCAATATAATTAAAAATAGCAATAATAATTTAGTAACTAAATTTTTCAAAGACAGTCATTGGTAGAAATAATTTTAAAATAAAATCTAAGAGCGTTTGTTGAAAAAACAAAGGAAAAAATCAACAACGGGTGGAGATTTTTAAGAAGGAAGGAGGTGTTTGTTCGAAGTAAGAAATTAAATTTAAGCAGAAATATTCAAAATAATTATAAATCGTTGTAATATAAAGTAAACTAAACTAATACAAAGTGATTATGACAGCAAATAAGTGAATGAAAAATAATACCAAAAATAATCGATAATAAGTAAAACACGGCTATAAGCTATATAATATTCCTATGTCCAAGGCATAGTTTTAATTAATTAAAAGTAGAAAGCAGACAATATTGAAATCGTTTATCCAGCACAGAAAAAACTTTCCAAGTGATCCAGAATTTTAATCCAGGACTGCCGAGCATTGAAAATTCAGTGTGACCTTCAAGAGAAGAAAAGAAATCAATGCTTAATTTCAAAGACAGTCAGGTATCATTTATCCATATAATTTAATGTTGAATATATTAATGTATAAAATTCAAATTGTTCAAATATAAAAAAGGTAATACATAAGATTATACTTACTGATAAAATTTTTCAAAAGTATCAAAGAGATATCGACTATAATTGATTTAGACGCCATTTTATTCTAGAAACATTGTGTCGAATGTCACTTCTTCACGTATAGAAATTAAGAATCTTCTTTGTAGTTTTTAAATCATATAAATATAAAACCATAGACTTTGATAAGTATAATCTTAATTTCGTTGTGAATGAAAATTAGATGAGAAATAATTAGTGATAACCATTTTTTGAAAATTTTTGAAGTTGATTAAGCCGTTTTAAACAGAACTAAATAGCTATGTTCGCGGGTCACAATCCGAACTGATTCCGAACCAGTCTGGAAGTAACTTTGAATTGTCTAGAGCGCATGCCTAGTTCCGAACCAGTAAATAATTTTAATTATACCGCGAACGGTCTTACAACCACATATCACCTTTCAGAACTTGAAATAATTGAAATTTACATTATACTACACTTGGAGTAGACAGATAAGTTAGAGTTTGATATTTGTTTACAACGTTAAAACACAACAAAGCAAACAATAAACAAGTAAAACAACAGGTAATTAAAATAAGAAAACAACTGACATATCGATCATATGCGCATGAGCAGCCGAACCGAACTTTCAGTCCTTACCAAAATCAGAGAACCGCTAGGACTGATTCCGAATCGATAACGAACCAATCCGATATGACCCGCGAACACCGAACTATTACTACAAATTCAGAATTATATTAACCGCGAACTTTTCAGAATGCGCATGCAAATAGTCCCTGAACTGGTTCGGATTGGAACCCGCGAACAAAGCTAATAATAAATCAAACGTTTGAGTTGTTTAACATTTATTTAAATTGAATGTGTTTGTTTTCTTTTATATCCATGATATATTTTTTCCAATCAACACTGGTTATCGGCATTGGAACCTTTTGAAGGTCAAAGGACAGAGTTGGCTTTACAAGAATTTGAACTCACAAACAAAAAATATAATTTCCCTGAGATAATTTTAATAAATTTACAAAATAATATTAAATAAAATTTTAATTTATAAAAAGATATGGAATTATTATAAACATATTATAGACATATTATTATTATAATTATTATTATTCAAACCATATCAATATATTCTATTATAATTTCCGAGTAGTGATATATTGCTATTATTTTTGGAAAGAGCAAAACATGTGCTTCTTTGTGATACGTCACTCGATCTAGGTTGCCATTTCAAAAAATTCAAGATGGCGGTCGTATGCTCTTAAATATGCAGAATAACGTCTCATTTATAGTCCTATAATTTTATAACTTTCCCTTCATCCGTTTCAAAGATAATCCCTTGGTGCGAGACTTTTCAGCAACGCTGTATATCGTAGTGGAAAGAGTTGCAGAAAGAACAAGATACCGACTAAGGAGATAGGGAATCATTAAAAAACCACCTCCTCGCTTTTTAGAACTTAGAAATCCTGATACCATTACCAGACTTGAAAAGAATGTCATTCAATGATGAACATATGGTTCTAAAGCAATAAAAGGGATAGGTGTGTACGGGCAAGAACCAAAGTTATGGAAAAACCCCAAGTGTATTTCACGACATAGGAAAGTGTAAAAGATATAGAAAGCAAAGGATTATCATCATGTTGGATAGTCAAGCAGCCACTGAGTTCTTGTGTAATCAGTTCCAAAATTGTAAGGGAATGACTAGGCAAACTCAATGAACTAGACAAGAACAATATCGTCACTCGTCACCTTACTGTGGATTCCAGGACACACTGGAATAGAACTAGTAAAGAGAGGAACTGAAACACCTTTTTGAGGGTCGGAACCCTTTTGCGGTACCAGCTCCAATGTAATGTATTAATACGTTAAATATGTATATTTGTCTCATATCGAGTAAATTAATTTCATTAAATATTTGACTATAATCATGACTTACCATAACTTTTCCATCCTGCTGTAAGTGGTCGTCAGGAAAAGATGGAGATAGAGGTGGCAGTATAATACTATTTAAAGGAACTTTTTTTGGCTCGACTAACATTAAATGTCTTCTAGCATATCCCATATGTTTCATCTTCTACAAAAGATTGTCTAAAAAGTTAAAAATAGTCGAATTCTTTTACAAAACGATATCTACAGAGTAAAATTTGATAAAAATATCATCTTGTGCGGTGCTATAAATGAAATAATTAAACATACTACATTATTGTCAACATTTGTTATATTTTTTTAAATTATGTTTCTTAAAAGTAACTTTTTCTGTCTTTATTCCACTTGGTGAGTGAAGGTGGTATGGTTTTGATGTTGAGACAATTTAAATTGATACACATGGTTGCCTAGAGACGGACAGCAGGTGTGTTGACTTACACTTCAAACATATAGGGGTTGCTAGCGAATAGAAGGGGATTTATTATACATAATATAGAAAACATGATTAGTTACCGGGAGTTTATGGATAATAAGTATTTTAACGAAGATAAAATAAAAAATGAGGTTTGTGAATTTATTGTTAACTGTTGGGGGTGGTATTTTTTTGGTTGCACTACGTTGTGTTTGTAAGGGCTTGTGTGATTTTACCTTCATTTTAATTCATTATTTCCACACCAACAACATAAACTTTAGACTCACTTATCCCCCTTTTACATTTGAGTGTCAATGAAATGATCGAGTGACTCTTGGCAATAATTGTAAGTATTTTTTTAAAACTATCTAACAATAGAAAATTGTGTTCCACTCAAAAATTTGATTTATCAAAATTGGAAATTTTTGAAGACCATCCTGTGACTGAAATTTGAATTATAGTCAAACAAAACAGGGCAAACAAAAATGAAGGGTGTCAGGTGAAACATCTTATATTACTGAAGAGCCAATAAACAATGAAAAATAAACTAAAAATGGAACTTCTTTCAAAAAAAAAATGTATTATATGGAGTAACGACTGCTTTGTTTGGGTGAAAATGTGGACTGTTCATTTTATGTGTCTGTAATAGGGAAAAATAATCTTAGATTACTTATTTTTTGCGGTTTCTTTCTTGCCAAGTATGCAGAATTTTCCAATGGATTTATTTCTTGGATAAAGACTAGGAATGTCCGTAAAAAGTAAAAGCAATCTTACTGTTTTTTTTTCTTACCTAAGAATGCGAAGTTTTTTTGGTAGTGAGCTTCTTCTTGGATGTACATTTTCTTAGTTTCTTTCTTGCACCAATTTCGTCTTGATTGCTAGAGAGACCTGCACGATCGACAGATTTTCTTGTACGTTTACGACTTGATCTTTCAGCATCTGGAAGAGGGGTACAAAGTTGCTTATCTTGCTTGTGAGATGGGCCTGCACGATCGATATCAATAGATTCTGTTTTTTTTTAGTCTTCGACTTGGTTTTTCATCATCTGAAATATTGTCACAAAGTTTGTCAGCATGTTCCTGAGAGGGATCTGCTTGATCAACAGCTTTTCTTATTTGTTTTTGACTTGATTTTTCAGCACCTGAAAGACTGGCATAGAGTTGTTTCACTTCATCACACAGGCGAAATTTCAATAACGACATGAGTTTTTTTGTATCTATAGGTATCAGTTCGAAATAAGATTGGGAAGGCAATTGAAATTCAAAACCTATGCTGCCTGGGTTGATTTTAGGTATAATTTTATTACACTGTTCTGCAGAGAGAAGGGGAGATTCTAACATCGCTCCATCCCATGTTTTTGACGCGTTCCAAGTAGAAATGCCCACGAACCGGATATGTCAAAGTGTATAGAGTCGAAACGTCTTATAACGTTTACCATGTAGTGAGTAAAGCCGACCAAGGTGAAGTTCTTATTTTGTTCCCCCACAGCATCACAAAAAATATGCAAATTTTTCTTTCCCTGGGCAAAAAATTCATGCAAAAATCAAAAAGAAAAGAACACTTCATCGGCTCGTTTTTTTTTCTATGTATTCAGGATACGTGTAAAAATATGATTGGGAGTTGGAAAGGACATGAATATTAAAGGAGAACATAGATAGTTGACGTTTGTAGTACACATCATTGGTAGATATGTCCGGAAGCGAAATGTTTTTTTGATAATCCATTGAGACGGCTTCAAATTCTATGTCTCTTCGAGCTCTATTGCGGTCAGCAGTTTTTCGATCACAAAAAGTTTTTCGCAAGTGAAGCTCTTTTTTGGCATTGAGCTTTGTAACTTCTGCGCCACTTGTAGGGTCTTTCTCAGCAGCTTCAATTTTAACCAAAAAACTGCAAGTATCCAGATCAAATAGTGTCATGAAATTTTCGAAAAAACACATTTTCAACATAAAAAGTCTTGTAAATATCTCAAAACTATGAATTTTGGATTGAAATTTTAGGACAGTATTCTCCAAAGACTAGTCTATTCGGAAAAAAAATTGCAAGAGCCTTACTTGAAGGGTTTACGTTTTATGAATAATAAATGTAAAAGTAGTCAAAATTTTCGAAAATTCAATTTTTGAAACCAAAAGGTACTCATAACTCGACTAATTTGAGAGTATTGCCACAGTCAGTTTTTTGATAAAGTTATTCGTTCACCTTCAAAAAGCGTCATGAAATTTTCGAAAAAACGCATTTTCAACATCTGGGATATCCAAATCCAATATTAAAATGACTTTGAAATATATTTCTATAGGACTGATAACATGCTTTTTGTTTTGGGTGAAGATCTTTAAACATCCTGTACATCTTTTGACTGTTAACTTCATTTGGGAGATATGACTTGTTTTTATTATACTTTAAGCTGTAATGACTTTGTCTTGTCTTGAACGATGCAATGTGTGACCTTGACAAATTGGAATTTAGGTCACTGTTTGACTCCATATAATTAAAATAATCAAAAATAGCTTGTCTATCACTTGGATTCACTTTTTCCATACACTTGAGCTTTTTACACTCACAAAACTTTCCAAATTCGTGCGATTGTAAACGTGGCAATTTAGCAACTTCATACATCCTGACCGGTTTTTTAACTTTTAAAATTGTCATCCATTTTTGTTGTAACCATTGACAATAAAATATTCTACAAATAATTATTTTTTATTTTTTCCTCGTGTTAAAGGGAAGGTAGCGATTTATATTTGATATCAAAGTAAATTTTTTTATGATCATAGCTTGTATTTAAAACTTCTATACTATATCCATCGAACAAACAGAGCGACCCAAACAACGATAGATGCGTGATCAAAGTGTGCCTTTGCATCTATTGGCTAAAATAAACATGCCTCCACACGCTGGCCAATCGGATTTAACTGCAGAATTCATTGTCTTTGGTACATCCATACAGAGTCGGAGATATCACGTGCACTATGCATGATACTGTTTTGGAACACTCCGTTGCTTGGATGGACAGAGTATAGATTACATAAATATTTATAAAACCGTTAGAAGATGCTGGTTCTTTCGACTTAAATTTTCCCTATTTTTACAATCTTAATCAAAATCAGGGTGGCGCCCTTTTAGTCTTGAGTTCAATTAAACAACAGTATTCCCCCCAGAATTCATGTTAGCTCTTCGACGAAGAACTGCCAGGTTACAGTTTGCAAAGGGATGTTAATAATCTAGCTCCCCTAACAAGAACACATTTTAATCAAAGTAAACTTGTTGAACTGTATGTTTTTTCTATCGTTTAACAACAAAATCAGTTAAGCGTTATAGAAAATTGGCGCCCAACAACAAACACACACAATGAGACAACATGCATCACTAAACGTTCCACGTGCACGTGCAATACTAATAAAGTAAATTTCTGTAGACATAATACAGGGTGGCCAGAAGAAAACGAAACAGAGCCATTATTAGGAACTGCATCAACGTTTTAAAAAAACGCAGAGACCCGTCGATTTTTGATCAAAGGGAAGCACTTTTTTCCGGTATTTTTGACTTCGCTACTTTCACCTCCTAGGGGGGGTAGGCATCACATTTTCTCTTTACAATAGTCTTTAAATTTTAATGTTTAAATGATGTTTAGTTGTTTACTTACTCCTTAGTTAAATTAAATGTTCAAATTGGTGACCACCCACGTCCATACAATAATAAAGATTTTGTTCGAAACTTTCTCGCACATTCCGAAGAATTTTGATGGCACTCCTCGGCAATTCTCTAACGCAAATCTTCTAAAGAGGCTGGTTGTGTTTTGTATATTTTACTATAGAGGTATCCCCGCAAAAAAATCAAGGGGCAACAAATCTGGTGACCGTGGAGGCCATTCAATGATACCTCTTCTCCCAATCCAGTGCCGTGGAAAATGTTGGTCTAAATACTAAGGAACAATCAAATCATACTGCGGAGGAGCATCGTCCTGTTGAAACATTAAAAAATGATCTTCACTATACTGTTGGTCATTTTCAATAATATCGGTCAAGGTAGGGTCAATAGCATCTTCCAGTAATTGCAAATACATTTCGCCAGTCAAATTACCAGGTAAAGAATATGGACCCACCAGCCAGTCGCCGAAAATCCAGCCCATACATTTAATTTTTGCGGTTGCTGTGTACGCACCGCTCGGAAAATTCTTGGTTTTGATTCAGACCAGTAGCGGAATTATGACGATTCACAGTACCATTAATAAAAAAGCTGCATTCATCGGAGAAACAGATATTAAAAATAAACTGTGGATCATTCGCTGCTCGCTCACTCATTATTTCGCAAAATTGCAATCGGCGGTCATCATCCTCACTTAGGCCCAGTTTCACCAACAGTTTTAATCCCGATTTATCTCTTAAGTGGAGCGTCTAATCACGATTAACATATTGAAACGTTTCACCATGCTCAAAGCGGGATTAAATCGACTGATCGCGATTTAGTACAAATCGGTCATTTTTGGTGGATTTATCTGTGTGAAGTCCGATTAGTTCAGATTTCAATATTATATTATAGATGAGGAATAAATATTTTTGAATATTTGTGATAAATTTGTGATATATTGTTCATTATGGCATTTCGAAGAGTTTATGATCTTGCCGTCGAAGACGATAGGGGTAAAGATGAATTTATTTTTCGTCGTCCTCGATGGGTTCAAGAAAGAGAAGATTATTTCCAGAATTTGGACAATAAAAATTTTGAGACAAGGTTTCGACTTTCAAAAGAAGCTGCTCTTCAAATACTGGAATCTATTGAAGACCGACTAGAATTCACAAACGACAAGTAGGTACCTATACTGTATAATATTTAACTTTTTATTATAGTTTTGATCATTATGATTGGTGGTATAGGCATTATTGTTGACCATTAAAGTTCATTGATTGACTCATTCTTTTTCAGGAATAATTCTGTTTCTCCAATGAACCAGTTATTATGTACTTTGAGGTATTATGCTACTGGTTGTCATCAGATAACAGTTGCTGACTTTTCTGGAGTTAGTAAATCTACAGCACATAGAATAATACATCGAGTCAGTGCTGCTATTGCCTCTCTTCGTCCTCTGCATATTTCATTCCCTGAAACTCCTGAAGAAATTCGAAGGACACTGACAGATTTCTTCAGAATCGCCAGCATTCCTAGGGTTTTGGGTGCAATTGATTGCACTCGATAGGAGGCAATAATATGTGCACTCTCTGTTATTTAAACAATTAACTTGTTGATATGTTACGTAGACAGCTCTAAGTATATGTAACGTTATAAAGTAATAACAATAAAATCAACCTGTAATGTAACAACTAAAAGTTATTGAAACATATATATGACACTAGTACTTCATTTTATGAAGAAAGCTATTACATTTCGTTTAAATGCGTTCAGTTACAATAATTCAGGTTGTAATTTATTTGGTCGTGTAATTAGAGAGCTTATGTAATGGAATGATATTGTTATTGTTAATGCCAAAGTTTTGTTGTTGATATTTTTTTTAAGGTAGATAGTAAATTAGCGACATAAAATGCGCGCCAGAACAGAGCCACCTGCGTTCGGCGCGCGGTGATCAAGGCTTGTCGCCACGCGCTGCAACGTTGAGAAAGCGCTTAATTGTCAATCGCGATAAGTGCCAAACGCCGGACCTGCACTAATATCGAAGTATACCAATTTGTAGAGTAAGGTTCAAATTTAAAAAATGTTCAGTTGGTCAAAAGTTATTAACATCGAAAGTTAGTAAAAATCGTCGATATAAATTTTTAAATATGCATTATACGGAAAAATGACAAGAGACCTTATCTTCTTAAAATGGGCCATATTTGCATAAAAAAATTGTCCGAACCGAAAAAAGCATCTGTTCATAATTTGTTTAAACAACTGCGATTTAAACAAAACGTACCAGTTTTTCGCAAAAACGCCGGGCATATTTGGATTCAGCGGCTCAAAATACATAAGAATACCTCTGTTTTATCCTTGGCCCTATGATTGCACACGGCAGCATTGACCGCTCCCGGACTATCGCTTCGATTACAAAATCTATGCAAAGCAATAAAATCAACATTTGAAGCATTGACGTACTCAACGACTCATTGACTTCATTTGACAAAAATGAAAAAAAATCCAATTTTAAAAACTAAACAAGTAAATAATTTAAATTTTAAAATGTAATTTATTAAAAAGTATTAGGCCGACTTTTAAAAAGACTGTTGTAAAGAGAATTAAAAGGGCCTTAAAATGATACCTTACTCGACCCCTGATGTCATTTAAATATTTTGAGGTGATGCCTACCCCCGCTAGGGGGTGAAAGTAGCGAAGTCAAAAATACCGGAAAAAAGTGTCCCCCTTGGATCAAAAATCGATGGGTCTCTTCGTTTTTATAAAACGTTGACGCAGCTCCTGATAATGGCTCTGTTTCCTTTTCGACCGGCCACCCTGTATAATAAAATACCTACTGACTGGACATTCCCGGTTTATTACGGTTTCGGTTGGACAATCCCTGGTTTCTCCGTATACCTACAGCATTTTTAAATAACGTTGTAGAACGTGACACTCCTCGTTTTCTTCTGATATGTTTAAGGCATCGATAAATACATAACTTTGCAAACCGGTGACACATCTAACTCTTTTAAGGTAATAAATGGACATTCCTGGTTTTTCCTGACACCCTTCAAATATGGTTTCGGTCTTATACAATCTACTTGATTGAACAATATCATTGGTCTACCATCATCAACATCATTACAAAAAAGAGCTTTTCTTTCTGTCTTTCGTTAAATTTCTCCATGGGATGAGGATATGCTTGCAATAAATTTTTTAACTATCTCTTGATCTAGCTATTCTTATTCATCTATGGAAACTTCCTCTACATGTAGGGTTTCTCAGGTACTTTTATTTTATATATATAGAATATTGCTATTTTTTTTATAATATGAAATTCAAAATAATGAACTCAAGTATTAGCTCGCCCACTAAAACAAATATTCCATTGACTAAAGTAGATCCTACTTTCAGCACAAAGCCAAATTCAAAATATTTGTAGGCATGTAAACTTTTGAAAGCCTCCATCTGCACTTTGGTGCAAAAAATGTGAAAATACTCAATAACTATTTATATCCATATCTAGGAGTTTATCCATTTCTCAAATATGGTTAAAATCG
The DNA here is from genome assembly GCA_947563755.1 of Lochmaea crataegi. Classification (NCBI taxonomy): domain Eukaryota; kingdom Metazoa; phylum Arthropoda; class Insecta; order Coleoptera; family Chrysomelidae; genus Lochmaea; species Lochmaea crataegi. Next base: position 27,040,717 of record OX387423.1, on the reverse strand, counting down.
AATGAAGGTTTTCAAAGAAACACAAAGTCAAACCACAGCGAATACATATATAAAGCACACTAATAAAAACGAAGACAAAATTTTAGAACATTATTTACCACGGAATAGATAATGGGTTCCATCTGGCATTTATGAACCGTCCTGGAATCGTTTCGAGTACTGTATAGTGGGCAAACTCGAATTTGGGATGGACACATCAACTTTATCACCCCTTCCAGAAGGAAGAGTTTGTATACCGTCCCAAGATGTCTCAAGAACGATACTTTAATCAGTTGGAACGTGAAAGAAATACAGCACTTGCGCGAACGATACCAAAAACGGTTCTAGCGCCAGTTGGAATGAAAATACAAAACTACCAGCTGTCAAAATTGCTTGCCATATTAGGCCATATTAGGTCACGTGATCTCGATTGTCTAATGTGTCATTTGACATCTCTTATCAGATGTTGACGAAACTTTTTTCTATACTAATTAAATGTTGCTGAATGCAAATATGCAAACATATTTTGTCCGACTCTTCAAACAAAAAAGTTATGAATATTTGAAAATCTTATTTTTTCCCATTAATCTATTGAAATTCGAAGTCCGGTCTTCAACAACAACCATAAAGATTTTTTTCCAGATGCCAAACACCCAAGCGCCATACGATGGTACTTTCGCTTTCCAAATTTCGATTCATCTATCTTCACACTGAAATACAAACAAAGCTCAACCTAAGATGAACCTGAAGCTGAACACCTAAACGTGAGCTCTAACCTCGCCAAACCTAACCTCCCCAAACAGAGAAAAGAAGGTTAGAGAAAGCCTTCTCTCTTCTTCCTAAAAAGAATTTTATGCTGAGCGCCGTCTATTGGAATATCTCAAATAAATCGTGTCTGGTAAGACAGTATTCTGTATAGGGATGGCGATTCTTTCTAAAAAAGATCGATTTTTAAATCGATTCGAAACGTAACCTGTTGAATCGATACATAAAAAAATCGAGGTCTAAAAGATCGATTTCAAAAAAATCGATTTATTTCAAGTTTGTATTTTTTACAATGTAAATATAAATCGATCTTTTTTATTGAAAAACAACAAGAAAGGTACCCCTAAATAAACAATCTCTCTTCGGGATCTCTTATCAGGAAAATTGGGGATTTTTTTTATGTTCAGGGAATTCGATAATAATAATTATTTTTTTATTACCATATTATTATCACGAAGTATCGGATTAGGAATGTGTGAGATTAATGGAAAAGAATAATCGATCAAATAAAAATCGATTTTTCTTTATTCAAAATTGGGTTTGTCGAAAAAATCGATTTTAATAAAAAATAAATCAATTTCTGCGAAAAGATCGTTGATTTTTTATTTTAAAAATGGACATGCTTTTCGTATATATTTCGATAATATACCTAAGAGATTTATTCGTTAACGATATTTATCGGATTGAAAAAAAATCAAATAAAATTATATGAAAATTGTCAAAAATTTTGAAATATGGTCAATAATTGTCAAAAACTGTTGAAAATTGTCAATAATTGTTAAAATTTTAAAAAATGGCCAAAAATTTTCAAAAATGATCAAAAAATTTGGAAAATTGGTCAATAATTGTTGAAAAATGGTCAATAATTTTAAAAAAATGATCAATAATTGTTGAAAAATTTGGAAAAATGATCAGTAATTGTTGCAAAACTGTCAAAATTGGTCAGTAATTGTAAAAAGTGGTCAATAATTATTGAAAAACTGTCAAAATTGGTCAATAATTGTAAAAAATGGTCAATAATTTTTAAAAAATGATCAATAATTGTTAAATAACTTGGAAAAATGGTCAATAATTGTTGCAAAACTGTCAAAATTGGTCAAAAATTGTTAAAAAAATGGTCAATAATTTTTAAAAAATGATCAGTTATTACTGCAAAACTGTCAAAATTGGTCAATAATGGTCCAAAACAGTTAAAAATGGACAATTTTTGTCAAAAACTGTCAATAATTGTTAAAAAATGGTCAATAATTGCCAATTATTGTCAAAAACTGCTGAAAATTGTCAATACTTGTCAAAAAATTTGAAAAGTGGTCGATAATTATCGAAAATTAAAAAAAAAATTGAAAAATGGTCAATAATTGTCAAAATTTTTAAAAATGATCAGTAATTGTTGAAAAACTGTCAAAATTGGTCAACAATTGTCAATTAATTGTTAAAAATGGACGATTTTTGTCAAAAGCTGTCAATAATTGTTAAAAATTGGTCAATAATTTTGAGAAATGGTCAATAATCGTCAAAAGGTGTCAAAATTTTGAAAAATAGTCAATAAATAATACGAGAGCTGTTTCAGAAAATCCACTCCTGAAACACACGTAATTTATACAAAATCGATTATTACTCGAAAAATCGATATTTAAAAATCGATTATAACAAAATATATTGAATTATTGAAATAATTGATTTATATAAAAATCGTTTAATTTTTCAAACATCCCTACTTATAGAGTTCCCTATAGGCTTTTTTGAAAAAAAAAAGCAACAGTGTCTGTCGAGTCTACTGGGATCCGAGCGGTTCCGCTCTCATCACTACTTGCGATGTTGCCGGGGCAATTGAAAAAAAAGCCGCTCTACCAAAAACACAAAAAAAAATCGAAAGTCGATTTGTAAGGGTGAAATATCGATTCACTGAATTGATTCAATACAACATATCGATTTAAAAAATCGATTTATTCGGTCCGAGGAATCGATTATTTGATTAATCGATTTCAGATCGCCATCCCTAATTCTGTACATTTTCAAGTATATTTACCCGGGAAAATTAAATTAATTGTGTGGTTTTCTTGTACCATAGGTGGTGAAAAAATGTCTTCTGTATGTTTTTACTGGAAATTAAACCACAAAATTAGGGGTCGGAGGATACAATTAGGTGTAATTAATTTGTTACTTTTTCTAACTAAGGGTGTGAGGAGGATATTATAAATGAATAAATTTTTATAATATTTATAATTCATTTGTGGCTTAATTCCAAATAAAAACAAACCAAACAGTGGGAAAAAGAAAAACTAATATTCTAGAACATCGGTATATTATCCATTTGTATTATTAACAAATATACAAAATAATACAAATATAGAAAATAAAATAATTATAAAGTTTTTCGTTAAAGTAAAAGTAACTTCGTTTCTCGAAGTTTTATCACTACACCTCGTAACACAATACGTTCGTAGTCTTTTAGCCTTTTTGATTTCAAATTTTCACAATGTTTCTAGCAAATTCCAAATCCCAACATCAAACAATACAATACAATATAACACGTTTTTTACTCTAAATAGTCAACACAGCACTAAGACAGATACATCATATCAGAGATAAAGGTTAGGGACACAGAACCAGAGATCACAGAACATACGGTTAGAGAAAAAAGTACGTCTCACAACACCATCTATCGGAATATCCCAACTAAACTTGGGACTACGGCTGCAATAAGCAGGGCACACCCCGTGTCACCAAACCTAACCTAACCTGGTAAATAACCTAACAGTGTATTAAGTGAACTTACATCCGATCGTCGTTACTTTGCAACCAAGCGTCGAAAACAAAAGGCATGTTTTTTTATTCACCGGTAGATCCACCAATTCACCAACTGCGTTTTTATATTCATTGGTGGATTTCAGATTGAAGAAATGACGCGTTCATTTATTACTGTTGCATCAACCAAAATTGCAAACCATTCCACCGCTGTAACGAGGTGGTGGATAAATTTGGTGGTTTACAAAATGACTGCTCAACCTCAAAAAAGTAAAAATTTGAAGCGGATATAGCAAATTATTAAAGAAATGGACGAATAAATAGAAATCAATTTAGAATGTGATAATAAAGTATTGACTGCACTCGGCGTCAGCAATTGAAGAAATTTCAAGTGGTATCGATTGTCATTTGTCAGATAATGATGAATGCTGTAAACAACAACTGCGTTTTTTTATGTGCCACTGGTGACTCTAACATGTCGGTGCATCGGAGACTGACGTCAGTCAACCACTGGTGAATCAATGATGTAAAAAAAAACGTGCCTAAATTCATGACAGAAGTTTGCCCAATCAACAGCCGTGTGTGCGGCAATCCGCAATTGCTTGTAAATAAAGCACAAAGGACATTTCTCCACCCACAGATACTTTGAAAAAACCGGAAAATTCAGATATAAACAAGCTAACTTTAACCTAATCTTGTAAACAACATAACCATCTTATCTCTTTGTACAGTTGACAGGTCAGGAGGAATGACCCCACAATCCTGCAGCTTTCCAACAATATCTCCACCGTTTCTCCAATTTATGATCATGTTTAATTAATTGAACTACAAAAAGATAAAATGAAAAACAAACCTGGCTATATAATTAAACCTCTCTAAACGACACATGAAGCTGCATATTTGAGCTGAGCAACCTCTAATTAGCCAAATAAAAGCTTCGTCTGCAATCTTACTAATTAAATTTACTAAAATTATAGATTGTTATTGGCTTAATACAGCTCTGCAAAATGTTTCAAGCAAACAAGAAGCGTTGCTAATGAACATAATTTTTGAAAGGTGAGTGACAATCACTGTCATTCGTAGCTTTTACGCCAATGATTTTTTTGTGTCAATTTTACACATTTTACTCTAATATATTTTTAACGAGGCATTAACGAGACCAACGAGTCGGTTTTGTTCGAGATGAATAAATTTTATGATTCTGGGGTAAGTATATTAACGTTGGATTAAAAATGTGTGTCTTAATTTACCCGATAAGACCCAAAGTTTAATCAAACTCAACCTTGAGTAGTTGTTTGCCATTTTAGTTATTTTAGCCTCTCACTTGGGGTCCGGTGAACTATACGGAGCCACGAGTTTTTGACTAATTTTGCAAAAAATCGATAGTACTAACCTATTTTGTCGAAAAATTTATTCAGAATTTCCAGAGAAAGATCCAAAAAATGATTTTTTTTCAACCATCACTTTTTGGCCCGATATTTTATACAAAAAACAGTTTCAATGTGTCACACTGTATCGGTAACTATTCAAAAAGATATTTTCTCTTGAGTTATAACGAAAAATTCGATTATTTTCTTTATAATATCATAAAAAGTACCACTTTTCCGAGTAAGTATTTACATGTTTATAACTTATAAGTGTATTTAAATAACAAATGTCAGGAAAATAATAAGCTAGAGGTGGGCATATTTTTAGTTCCGTTATTTTAAATATTTTAATTTATAGATTGATATAATTCTGGAAGACTAACGTAAATACAATTTTAAATTTTGTATTTTATCTCGACAATAAAAAAACGTATTGTCTGTTATAAATGATTGGATATTTTTCACAAAGGGGAAGGGAAAATTATTTTTTCCCATTCTTAAAAATATTTATACACCAAGTTTTTCATGAATGGGAAGGGTGAATGGAATTATTATTTTCTCTTCCCCTCCCAATGTATGTTTCAAATAACGAACATTATGTGCATAACATTAACTTTTTCAAAAAGGGGAAGGAAAAATTACAATTCCATTAACCCTTCCCCTTTTTGGAGAACATTAGTACGTACTCTTATATTTGATTGACGAGTTTTTTACATCTATCTATACTAAATTCAAACCCCAGCTGCCGACGATGTAAGTAAACATTGGATCTCAACATCCGTTCGTCCACGTGAAAGATTGAATCATTGTATTGGATCTTTTTTCCTCGAACACGTCTGACAAACTCTCCGATAACACTGAAGTCGAAAAGCTTATTGTATTTTTGCTGATGCTCTTCCTTAGCACCCAATCCGACACCATCGTGCCTCACTCCTGACGTAGAAACAGGAGCTGGAGTCAATGGTGATAGACCCAGGTGTAATGTCCAAGCATCGTTAAAAAAGCTTGCATCCGTATTCCAGGGGAAAATCTACGCTATCAACACATGTTTGCAAATGAACATCGAAAGGAGGTAGGTATAGAGGCCATACTCTCAGAAAGTCAGGCAGCACTGAAATCTTTAGCATGTCCCCAGATCAGATCTAGACTGGTCTGGGACTGCCTACAAAAACTCTTGGCCCTGGCAAACCATAATAGTATAACTCTTAAGTGGGTTCCGATGCAATGAAATGGCAGACACCCTATTAAAGCTAGGGTATGAAACTGCATTCACTGGTCTTGAACCAGTATTTGGAATATCAAAAACTGCTGCACATGGTTGTATATCTCGGTGGATTCAAACTAAACATCAGACGCACTGGAGCCACGTGCCAAAGCAGGATCACAGAAAACTCCTGGTCAGTAAACCAGGAGTTGCTGACTAACGAAATATTAAACCTCAGCAGGGGCCAGATAAGGAAAGTGACGGGATTACTCACCGTTCACTGTAGGTACCCCAAGGAAGCACATGCATACAATTGCCATATATAGGGAGGAACCTATCTGTCGGTTGTGCATGGAAGAGGAGGAAACAGCCTCATACATTATCTTCGAAGGTGAAGCACTGTCTCATTGGAGATATAGACTCCTAGGACTATATTACCCAAGGGAGGATTTCTCTAGTGAATAGACTGTTGAGCCTGATAAGGGCTACTGGCCTCTTCACATAAACGGTACAATCAAGAGCACAAAAAGCCTAAAGGCTGAGCTGCCGAGGTCTCGAAGCCTCTGACTGGTGGTGCCGAACCAATCAATTAAACCTCACACCTATTTGTCCAAGTTCTTAGCTTGGAGTTTGCTATATATAGCTCTACGTCGTTGTTTCGAAGTAGTATTCCTGGATTTTCATTAAAAATTTATTTGTAGAAAACAATGAAGGTATAAATCAATGAATAATAAACTGACTTTATGCGTTTTTGTATTTTAGGAGAATCTGTTAGAAAATTTCCACTATTCGAATCGAACAGAAAATGTGTTACATAAACAAATGTATATGCCATTTACGGTGCACCCAAAAAAGAGTGAACCTGTCTTTCAAGGAGTAAAAAATAAATTCGCAACACACCCGAGGAACTGTACGGGATCTGATACATCAGTTTCAGCTTCACCAAGACAAAATCGTTCCAACATTAATTTAGATTTGGAAAATTTGGAAGTGAATAAGGTAAGTAGATGTCTACAAAGATTAATACTTATAATATACAGGGTGGTAAGTCCAGGATAGAAAGTACCTTATTTTTATTAAGTTTATATCGGGAAACACAAAGAAATCTACATAAGTAAATTTATGCATAACACTTAATTGAAATCAATCATAACCCCACATTGAGTAACACCGTTAAAATTTTACATTGTTGTCAAAATTATCACAGACTAAATTTCTTAGAATCAGTATAAATTGTATTGTTTAATATAGGTTCTCTTACTAACGAACAGATAGATACTCATCATTATAACTTTCTCATATATCAATTTTTATAATTTATACTCCTGACGATGATAATTTATTGATTGGTTCGGAACCACCAGTCAGAGGGTTCCAGCCCTCGATACCTCAGCCTTTAAGCTTTTTGTGCTCTTATTGGATGTACCGTTTATGTGAAGGAACTAGTTGTCTTTATCAGGCTCAGCAGTCTAGTCTATTCACTAGGTACTTCTTGGGTACTTTAGTCCTTGAGACAGTGCTTCACATTCGAAGATAATGTGTGAGGCTGTTTCCTCTTCCATGCACAGATATGTTCCTCCCTATATATGCCAATTGTATGCATGTGCATCCTTAGGGTAGTAACCGGTGAGTAATCCCGTCACTTTCCTTATCTGGCCCCTGCTGAGGTTTAATATTTCGTTAGTCAGCGACTGGGGTTTTTTGACCAGGGCTTTTCTATGTTCCTGCATTGGCTCGTGGCTCCAGTATGTCTGATGTTCAGCTTGAATCCACCGAGATTTACAACCACGTGCAGCAGTTTATGAATTTCCAAATACTGGTTCAGGATCAGAGAATGCAGTATCAGACTCTAACTTTGCTAGAGTGTCTGCCGTTTCATTGCCTACAATGCCCTTGTGCCCCAAGACCCACTTAAGAGTTACTCTATTACGGTTTGCCAGGGTTAAAAGTTTTTGTAGGCAGTCCCAGACCATGTTAAGGATTACAGTGCTGCCTGAATATCTGAACGTTTTGGCCTCTATACCCCCGTTCGGTATTCATTTGCAAACACGTGCCGATAACGTAGATTTCCGCCTGGAATACCGATGCAAGCTTCCCCAACCATGCGTGGACTCCAGCACCTGTTCCTATGTCAGTTTTAGATCTGTCTGTGGACAACACCAACGATGATTAGTTTTGTCGTTCATACATGTTTATAGGAACTTTTCGTCTTAAAATTGAATATACACTCTGTATATTTCTGTTGTGAAATTTGTTAATTACTGTCGATTCAATAAATTGGCTTACAATAATCCAAGCGGCATTTTAGGAACGAATAAAAAACGCCAGAAGAAAACTTCACGAAAAACTTACCAAAACGTATCCAAGCGAAGAACAACTTTTCGACATTAACATTGGCGATTCCTACGATGTTACTCCTGTCAATAGTTACTCGAACATTTTCGATCGAAATGTCGAACATGACAAAAATAACATGAGAGGAAGCTCGGAAATAAGAGGGCAGTACGTATGTAAAAGAAAAACTAGCGCACCCTTACCGAAGTTCAAAGTCGATCGACAGGAAGACAAGGTCGCGTCGAAAGTAGTTCCGCACCCACAGCCTAAAATTATACCCGAAAGCGTTTTCGAAAAGAAGTTCAAGACTTTCGTCGAGAAGAGTTTACAAGTATTAACTGAAATTAGGTAAGTAGATATTAATTTTTTTTAGTTTTTGTGTTATACTCTTTCTAAATTCAATGTGAAGAGAGAGATTTTCCATCCTATTTGTAACTTGTAAATTGTAACTTTTAACTTTTATAACATGGATTGGAACTGTAGTTTCAAATGGTCTCCAAAATGACATACTAATTAATTACTAATAAATTATATTTATAGAACTTATAATAGTTATAATAAAAACAAAACTACTTGAAGTAAAATACTGTTCTACACATCTAAACACAATACAAGTCACGGCGCCACTGGCGGGTATAACTAATGCTGTAAATCATTTTAACGACAAAGTGGACCGCATCAATAACCAACCGACAACCTTGCTTGTTTCTCATATCTTCACATTAAGAAATTAATAACACTTAAAAACCAGGTAAAACAAGTACCTTTCTCTTTTCTGATAGATTTTTTTTTATTATAATAGAAAGTAGTATTACACCTGGTCGAGAACAACGACCAGCCAGCAATTTTGTCTTATCCTAAATTATATACAGATACATGCAATGAGAAGCGGAACATAGCTGCTTAATGTATTCTCCGATCTAAATAGTCCACCAACAAAACATTGCTATAAATTCATTTCAATGAATATCAAGTATTAAGCTGGACAGGTGGATTCAGAACCACAGTAAGAAACCCCTCCCCTTCTCCCTCCAAAATTTGTTAGTTATGTGCATTTGTTGCAGTTTTGTAAACATCCACAATTACGAATGAATGAATGAATGATCAGCTGTAGACTGTGAAGGCGCTGGTCGATTTTCAAACGTAACAACGAATAAATTTACTATTTCCCTAATCGAGTGACCTCCAAAAAAACAACCATAAAATTAGAATTTTTCCTGAAAGGTGTACATTTTGATTTCTCTACGAATTTATTTTATTTAAAAAAGTTATGGGCTTGAACAGTACTCTCAGCTATCGACTGTTGTTTACTGACTGTCTGACGCTAATTAAGGACCGCCCACAGTTGAGAATATACGGAGATGTTGTAGGTGTCCAAATAAACGATTGTAATAATTAATAATCGTGTTTTTAGTCTGTTGAAGGTTGAGGTTGGTCGACTAGTTCAAAAGCAGTTCTGATACAATGCTTAAAACCCCTATGTTCCGTTTCTTATTGCATGTATCTGTATACAATCCTTAAAACTAAGTTATAATCCATTGATGTCACTCAGTTCTTAACTGTGAGCTTTCACTTATCACTGTGCTCTGCTTTCAACACTTTCACTTGATACTTGCACCAGGTCTGAAGGTTTCGTCCTTATCAATCTTCTCTTTAGGTTGTGTTTCTCGAGTAGCTGGAGCATCTCGATGTTAACATGATTATGTAACCTGTCTTCGTGGTTTTGGGCATATCTCATAATTTCTTCCTTAACTGCTGGTACATTGAGGTCTCTGTGAAGATTTGCATTTCGAATGTTGGTTAAACTGGCACAGCCCCAAAGCTGTAGACCGTATGTCCAAATGGGTTTCATAATCTGCTTATATATGAGCAATTTATTATGTGATGACATTTGGGATTTTCTACCTATAAGCCAATACATTTTTTTATATTTTGTATCTAGTTCTTTCCTTTTCTTCTTTACATGCTCCTTCCATCTTAGCTTAGCATCCAGAGTTATTCCGAGATATTTTGCTGTGTTTCCATATATGGTACCTCCATTCCGTTAACTGCGATTGGTATGTTTTGATTATTCGTTTTGTTTGTAAAATTTATGTTTACCGATTTTGATTCATTAAGTTTTATTCTCCACTTTTTGGTCCATTCGTTGAATTGGTTAGTGGATCTTTGTAACTTTTGAGTAGCTTCTTCCACATTTGTTCCTGTTGCGAGAAGTGCGGTGTCATCAGCAAATGTGGCAATGTTTATATCATTCATATCTGGTATGTCATATGTATATAGTAGATATAGAGCTGGGCCAAGCAAGCTTCCTTGTGGCACACCTGCTTTTATTTGTTTTAGTTCAGAGTATTCAGTTTCTTGTTTAACTCTGAAAAATGGATCTGTTATGTAAGATTCCAATAACTTTGCATATTATTTTGGGAGAATTTTTTCCATTTTCTTTGCCAGACCTTATCGAACGCCTGGGCTATGTCTAGGAACAGAGCAGCGCATACTTCTTTTTCTTCATAGACTTCTTCTATTATGTCTGTGATCCTGTGCACTTGATCTATGGTCGAATGTTTTTCACGAAATCCAAACTGGTAGTCTTTTATGAGCATATTTTCTTCAATAATATTTTTAAGTCTCTTCAGAAATAGCTTTTCAAGGAGTTTTGATATCACAAGTAATAGGGAAATTGACCTATAAGATTTAGCTTCGCTTGCGTTTTTCCCTGGTTTTAGGATCATAATCACCTCAGCTATTTTCCAGGCCCTTGGAATATGCTTCAGTCTGAAAACTGAATTGATCAAATTAGTTAGTTTCACAATGCCTTTTCTTGGTAGTTGTTTTAATATTGCTCCTGTGATTCGGTGTTTTTTTTGGATTCAGGTTTGTTTTTATTTCATCGGCTACTTCTCTGGGAGTGACCAATTTGATATCTTTTTCTCCAGCTGATTGTCTTCCTCCAAGATCTGTTGCTAGTTCATTAGATTGGAATATCCCTTCAAGGTGTTCTGCAAATAGCTTTTTGCATATTATTTTTTGCCCAACTTCCCTCTTCTTTCCTAATTTCTGGTTTGGGTGATTGGCCTTTTTAAGTATTCTTGTTGCTTTCCAGAGTTAGTATTCTGTATTCTTGTCGTCTGTAGGTTCGTTTAGATATGAACAAACTTTATCGTTTTTTATTTTTTGTATTTCCCTTTTTAACTGTTGGGTGAGTCTATTGGATACTGTTTTGTCATTAGGGTTTCTAGAAGTTTGTCATTTCTTCCTTGCATTTCTTTTTTCTGTGACTAATTCACATATTTCTCTTGGGTAATTGTTTCCAGACATTTTTATTTTAACCTCTACTGTATGATTCCAGGCTGATTGTTGGACATCTCTACCACAAACTTTTCCACTTCATGTTCCAGTTGTTGGATTGTTTTTAATGGTTCATTGAGTTCTATTCTATTTTCTAGTTCTTCTCTAAAATGTTTCCAATATGTTGTTTTGTTTGTGTATGTTGGATTACTATTCTTCATAATTATATTTTCACTAATTGTCATTATTATGGGGATAGATGAAAATGAAAAATTTCACGTCTTTCTAATCCAAAGTTGGATCTAATTCTCGAAAATAATTTTGCTATTTGATGTAATATATTACACAGTAGAGTCCGATTCTAAGAAGAATGGGCCGTAACGAAATTGGAGAGAGCACGCATTAGTTGCAGTCTCAGTTTAGTGTGATCGTTACGGCCCATTCTTTGAATCGGACTTTACTTATACGATAATGTTATTTCAGAAATCTTCTCGATAAAGGAATAGAGCCTCCAGATGGAGATGAAGATTTGTCGAGAAGAAAGCTTCGGGTTAAGGAGTTTTCAAACAGATTTTCTAGAAATTATCTCTATCCAATAATCAGACAGGTAAGAGTAGGGGGTTGACACAATGATATTATAGGCTTCTTATATTGGATTCTGCAGCTAATCAAAAAATCACTAACTTGTGAATGCGAAGAAAATTGAAGATTTCTGATTGGTTGGAGTTTAAATTCAGCAGCTTCTGGTACAACCTATCAGAACTCTTCAATCCTGCATTCACAAGCCTAGTGCAAAGTTAAATTACACGACCAGAGGGAGACCAATGGGTGACTAATTGGCCTATTCCACTGCGGCCTTTCCAGATTTATTGTGGTCCTTTGAATCTAGATTACATCTGATCTGATAAGTTGGGAGTGTAGGGCAACTTCACAGCACCTAGGCCTCATTATGCCATTTGTATAAGTCACTCTCAGTACATCAACCAGTCTATGGTTTTAGCATAGTTGATATTTCCCCAAGAGTCCCCTAGCACCGTACATAGACAAGAATAGTAGGTTCACTCTAAGCTCCTCCCTGCGCAATGTCTATCTCACTCGGTCTCCGTTGCTACTACTAATGTTTGAATTTATATTTGCAGATTGATGATTTAAGTAGATTTAAACAGCCACATAACAGCTGCAATCAAAAATTGTTATCAGCTTATCACGTGATACATAACGGACTTGTAGCTTATCAAAATCACCTTCCGACGTCCATTGGGTCATGTTCTTTCGACAAGTTGAAATTGTTACTAAAACATTTAATGGATCTTTGTGACATCCACCACAAGTTGATCCCTGCCGGAGATGAAAATGGATATGATGATTTTATACAAGTAAGAATTTGTTAAAAATAAATGTACAGAATAATAATAGGTATAGTTTAAAAAGTTTGGTTCTAAGCAATGGTTTTTTTTAGAGTTATAAACATAACGCCGAAGTGACACTTCAAAAAGTGGAAGATCAATTCTCAAATTATTCCGAATTAGTAACTTCTTTGCAGTTGAGTGCTCCCCATTTTCGAACGGAACATAAACCTCCAAAATCTATTAAGAAACCTAAAAATATTTTAGAAGACCGACTGTATATGTATTCAACCTCGACCGTTCCCAAGAAAGATTCTTTGTGGAAAAAAGCGGCCGAAGCCTTAGGAAAGAAGAAGTAAGTTACTTTGATAAATGTTGCGACACTGATGCGACACTGTTGCGTTTTCCCACAAAAAATCAGTTATATGTTTTTGTTTGGTCGCATGCTTGATACGTTTCCAACAAGCATACAAAAAATTAACCAAACAAAGACGCGCTGTGAGTGGGAAAGATTTGGATAGTAGTCGTGCTGTTGCAAAACGTTTGTATCTCAGCTATTTCAAGTAATTAAATGGCGTAGTAGACTAAAAAATCCTTGTGGGAAGGCGAATTACATACTGCGCAGAATTAAGAAGTCAGTGACTTATGAGTGGCTGGTATTGTTCTTTCGCTAGTAATTTGATACAAATTGTAAACTAACGCTCCTTATTTAGTCTCCATGCATAAGGGTATAGGCAATGTCAGTTTTTAAAATCTAGTCATGAAGACTAGAGAAATAAGAAAAATGACGATTCACTTTCTGATTCGTAAATGTTTGACGTGGGATCCAACTCTTCTGACCAAGTTGTGTCTTCAGTTGATGAGGTTTCTTCTATTATTTCAATTGGATTCATCGAGTCTTCAAATAGATTTGATATTTGCGACAGTGGGTTATTTATCTCTTCATTTGCACCTTCCTTTTTTTTCAGATAAAGTACTTTCTTCGTTAAGCGGTATTTCAGGGGGTGTTTCAATACTTTCTGTTGTAGGTGAAAAGATGTCATGTGATGAGTTTACTTTGTTAGTATTAATCATCCAGCGTGTAGATCTTGGTGGTGTTTTCCTGGATAGATGTGGATCTTCATGCTTTGGTGTGTTTTGTGCTATTGGTTTTTCTATGATTAGTTTCTTGAAAAATGAGGAGTTTCTTGTTTTGACTCCTTCTCCCCTTTTGACTTGCATTGTGGAGCCCATAACTTTGCTTACTGTGTATGGCTTGGGATCAAAAAAAGGTGTCAAGCTATTTTTTTGAATTTGTTTGCATAGTACTAAATCTTCTACTTGAAAATTGTGATTTTTTGTTCTTCTTCTTTTATCAGCATAAGTCTTTTGCTTCTGTTTGTTCTTCTTTTCAGTATTTATTAGGTTTTCATCTTGTTTATATTCAGTAACTGTGGGTAGGTAGTTGTTAATTTTTCTTCCAAAAATTACTTTATACGGAGATATTTCTGTAGTTTAGTGAGGTGCACTTCTGTAGTTGATAAGGAACTGCTGAATTTTTGACTTGAAATTGCTATTCTCCAAGTGGGTACAAAGGAGTGCCTTTTTTACTGTTTTGACGTACCTTTCTGCCATTCCATTAGCTTCGGGCCAGCATGGTGTTGTTCTTCTACGTTTGATACCGTAACTGTTTAAAAGTTTTGTTAATTCTAAACTGTTGAATGGTGGTCCGTTGTCTGATTTTATTGATTTTAGAAATCCCCTTGTGGAGAATATGTTTTCAAGGACTGGTTTCAGATGCAAAAAGGATGTTGAGTTAATTACCTCAATTACTGGATATCTGGAGTATTCATCTACCATTATGAAGATGTATTTTTTGTTTGGAAATGGTCCTGCAAAATCAACATCAATGCACTGGAAAGGATAATCTGGTAGTTGACTTGAAATGATTGGATCTCGTTGATTAGATTTTGTGACTTATTGACATGCTATGCACGATTTGATGAATGTTTCCGTAATAATGTACAGGCTGGGAAACCAAACATTAGTTCTTAGGAGTTGTTTTGTTTTTGTGATTCCCAAGTGACCTTTGTGTGCAAGTTCTACTGCCTTTCTTTGTAGTGACGTGGGTAGAACTATACGATTGCCTCTTAGTATGACATCATTGCTATAGATCAGCTCTTCTTTGATTTCAGAGTAAATACTTAATTCAGGTATTGGCAAGCTAGATTTTTTCTTTGTTAGAATTGAAGTTTTCAATAACATCAGTGTTGCATCTTTTTCTGTTTCTTCTCGCACCTGTTTGAGAGTCATCGCTTTTGGTAGAGAGTTGTTAATACAGAAATTGACATATTGTTCCACTTTATCTTCAATATAATCTGTTTGCTGATTGCTGTTCTCATCTGGGTGTCTAGATAGGTAATCTGATGGGTTAGATATACCTTGTTGATGTTGTATTTGGAAGTTATATGGTTGAATTCTTAGAAGTAGTCTTTCAACTCTTGCATTTGGTGCTGATGTTGAGTTTTGTATTACCTTTACTAGTGGTAAATTGTCACAATGGAGAACAACGTTGGAACCGAAGATATAGTTATGAAAATGCTGTATAGCCCAAGTACAAGCTAGTGTCTCTTTTTCGAATTGACTGTAGGTACCTTTTCTGAACTGGTGATAATGTGGTACTTGCATAAGCTACAATCTGTACATTTTTGTTATCATCTTCTTGGGCTAAAATTGCACCCAAACCATTAGGACCCGCGTCTGTGTACAAATGGGTGTTTTTGTTGACATAAAAGTAAAGAATTATTACAGTTTCCTGTAAAATTGTCGTATTTAGTAAAGCGTGTCACCAATAGATATCAAAGAATAAATTATATTATTCTGCGCTTTACAAACTAAGTTTTGAAAAATATTTTTCAAAAACAGTGACCGACAGACATTGTTGAATTACACTTTTAAGTCAAACGGGGTTGGTAAATCTTCAAGATTTAAACCAACCATTCTGGTTTGTAACTTGAAGGGACAACATAACTTGTAGACCGGTTTCGGCTTATTTGCGCCTCATCAGTACAAGGTATATGTTATCGTCCGAGAGTTAATCCCGGACTGAATATGTCTCTATAATCACCAGTCACCAGTAGTTGTTTCTTCTTCGTTGAACGGTCACTGTTTTTGAAAAATATTTTTCAAAACTTAGTTTGTAAAGCGTAGAATAATATAATTTATTCTTTGATATCTATTAGACATAAAAGTAGGCTAATTACTGAGTTGTCTCTTGAGTTCATTGAAAGTTTGTTCATGTTCTATGGTCCAATTCCAAGTAGTGTTTTTCTTGTTTAATTCTCTTAGATTGCTCGAATTTTCTGCCAGGTTAAGTAAGAATTTTCCTACATAATTGATCATCCCTAGAAAGCTTCTTAGCTCTGTTGCATTTTCTGGGCTTTTTAAGTTCATAATACTGTTTACTTTGATTGGATCTGGATGAATGCCGTCTTGTGAAAAAATAAATCCAAAAAGTTTATTTTTAAAACACTGAAATCACATTTCGCTTTGTTTATGGTTAAATTATTTTCGTTTATGGTTCTCAGGACTTTTTCTAAAGTTGTATCGTGTTCTTGTTTGGATTTTCCAAAAATTAAAATGTCATTACTTATGTTGATTACGCCTTGTATGTTTTGTAATATTTGGCTTATTGTATTTTGAAAGATCTCTGCTGCCGAATTGACGCCAAAACTGAGTCTTTTGTATTGAAATAAATCAATGTGTGTAGAGAAGGTAGTTATGTATTTTGAATCTGATGTTAATTGATGGTAGCCATCTTTTAGATCAATTTTGCTAAATATTACCGATCCGTTCAGTTGTGTTATGATTTCGTCAATAGTTGGTGTTAAATGTTAAACTTATACCATAAAATGTAATAATGTTAAACATATATAATATTTTATGTAACAGGCAACATAACATATAGCTACAGACCGCTAATAACCCTTGAGGTTGATGCGGATTCGTAAATAAAAAAAAAATGTCTTTCTCTCATGATGGCTTTGTTGGGTTTTTTCATGTCTACACATATTCGAATATTGTTTGGATTTCCATGTTTGGGAACATTGACTATTGGAGATACCCATGGTGTGGTGGCTCCTTCTACTCGTTCAATTATATCTTGTTGTTCTAGTCTGTTTAGTTCTTGTTACACTAGTGTTCGTAGGTGGAATGGTACAGGTCTATGTTTCATGGCTACTGGTTGGATATTTTGATCTATGTGGAGTTTGACTTGTATATCCTTTAGTGTTCCAACACCCTGACTAATTGATGGATAGTGTTGTTCTACATATTTTCTGACAATGTTTGATTGAACAAAATTTGTTGAAATTGTAATCAAGCTTAAATTTCGTGAAGATTCATAGCTTAGTAATGATTCAGAGTTGCCTTCTTGACATGTATTTATGCATTTATGGTGTTTTCATGGCTTAGTACTGCAGGAAATTTGCCAATTGTTTTTAGTTTTTGTTTTTGACAGTATGGAAATATATTACTTGTGACAGGTTGTAAATTTTCTTTGAAAAAACTTGTGTATGTTTCCTCACTAATAAGATTGACAGATGTGCCTGTGTCTATGATAAAGTTGATGTCTTTATATTATTTACCTGTATTGTTGTTCTTGAAAGACAGGTAATGTTATTTGTTTTTAAATTAAATGAACAATCTGAGCTGTAGTCTTCATTGTTTGCATAATTTACTGAGTTATTTATCTGCTGGAGTTTGGTTTGTGCATTTGTCTAAACATTGTTGTTGATTATTTTGTGCTCTTTTTTGCTTTGCAATGCAGACTTTTGCAAAGTGTCCCTGTTTTGAACAGTAGTGACATATTATATTGAATGCTGGACAAGATTCTCTTCCTCTGGAATGCCATTTGTTTCCGCAATTGTTGCAAATCTTGTTTGTTGTTTGTTTTTGATAATTACTGTCACCTTGATTGTGTTCATTGCTTGTGTACTGTTTATTTGTTTTTATTTTGTTACATCGTTCCATTATGTGCACGTTTGCCATTTGATTGACTTGTACATCAGTTACTTCAAAAACTTTGCCTTGTGCCAAAAGCTGGGCTAATGTTGGGTTATCTGTCATTGCAAAACATCTTAGCTTGGAAGATATTGTCTCTTGGATGATTTGAGATTTGATTTCTCTGTCTCGGTCACTAAAATTACAGTCTGTACTTAGTTTGAGTATCCTAGCGTAGTACTCGTCGAATGTTTCTCCTTCATATTGTCTTGCCTGTCGAAAATTATATATTTCAAATTCAATGTTCACTTTAGGCATAAAGTAATTGTTTAACTTGAGTTTTGCCTTTTCATAGTTTGTTGAAACCACTGGAGTGTCTGTTGTTGGATTAATTGAAATTGGTGGTTCTGGTAGTGAATTGAAAATGTCGAACACTTCTTCGCCGACACACTGTAATAACATTGCTTCTTTTCTGTCATTGTCGGTTATTCCTTATGCAATAAGAAAATTGTCGAGTCTCCTACGTTTCCTGCGTGGATGCTGAACGTTTCAATGTTACTAAACAGGTTATCCATCTGGATTGTGTGTTTTACTATTGGGTTCATTAATTCTTGTCGCCAAAATGTACTATCGCTTGAGTACGATATAAAATAAGGTTCTGTTGATAACCGTTTGACACTGTTAATATTGTTAAATGAAAAGAAAGTCAAACCACGTGTCTTAACTTTTATTACGCTTGCTATCTATCTGTTGTCTGCTCACTCACATTTGACATTGCATCACCATGTTCCGTAACAGACCACAGATATTACACTTACTACATCAGATATTAAAAATATAAATATAAATTTATTGTTTATGACAAAAATTTATTAATTTCAGGTTAAGCATTAAGTCTCGTTATAAAACGGCCCAATTTAAACATCGACCTCCACTGCAACATGTAAAGACTGAAGTAGCAGTTCCTACTCGACCTAGTAATAGTAAGCTTTTATCTAAAAAGTCTAATTCAGAAATGAAGAGGAATTCCACTCCTCTTCCCATTAATGACGATAACATCTCTACCATGGTACAAATGGATCAAAGTTATGACAAAGATGGTCAAAAGAAAGATGAAACAAAAACAGAGGTAATAGATTATACTGTACGCGCCGAAAGACGTTTTTAAATTGATAACTATAAGTATAGTTTCTACTTCTTATTTAATAATATTATGTACTACACCTTATTGAGAACTGTATTTCTTATTTTGATATCTGTCATCTGTCGTTTTATGAAATACTCTCAAGTCTTGTTAACTTTATAACAGCCTGATAAACTTTGATAATATTGTTCTTTAAGGAATCTAGTATCATTAAATGACGAGTGCTACAAAATTTGCACCGTAGAAATTATAAACTTATTATCCATTTATAAGAGATCTGATGATGACCAAAGTTCAGGTCAAAACGTCGAGTATAATTAGTTGTTATTTTAAATGTATAAAAAAAATAATTCGTAGCGAAATTTTTTTTTATTTTAACATCATAAAAAGCATGTCAAATTTTATAAAATAAAAACAATACATAATAGAACATTTTTTGTATATAATAAAATTGTTTCGTGTTAAATTTAAAAAGTTTTGCGGGTGTGTTTAACTGGAAATAAAGGATCATGTTACAGGATTAATCTAACTAACAATATTGTAACTCGATCACCATTTAAAGATTATTAAAGTTTAACACTTGACACAGTGAGGTTTGCCTGCTTCTAGTTGGAATGATTGATCTTTCATTATGGGTTTCGAGCATTTCTGAAACAAAAATACCAAAATTAGAATTGAAATCCTATAAAGTTAAGGTACCTTAGCGCACTAGTCTACTTCCCGATTTTTCCCTTTTTCGGTAACGGTATACTTATTTACTGTAGCCACACAAATGGTTGGCCTCTGAAAGATTGTCTATACAATCAACTAATCATACTGGACAATGTGGGAATGTATTGAACATTAAAAAGCAAGAGGATTTTTATTAATAGTCCTGTGCCTCTTCAAACGATGTGCGATGTGATAAGCAATCTGACAGTGTATGCTTTATTCTTATCATCTTTCGTTACGTGAAACTGTGATTTTTTGATATTTTCAATAATAAATAATATCTTTAAGACCATCCCATTCATTTAGAATATTCGTTATGAGATGCACATACAAGGTTACTACAAAAGAATCATCGGGTTTGACAAAACTATATTTCAGTTCGTATTACAACTAGAATGGTAAATGATATGTCGGTAGACAGAGAAAACATTAAAGTTCCGTGAGTCACACGACAGACGTCTAAACGATAGTCCAGTTCAACCCATACACGCAACAATCTATCTAGGTCGATACTGTTAACAGCATCCGTAATGCTTCTTCTGAGCTCAGCCAGTGCTGTAGGTAGTGGTGGTATGAATGCCGTGTCTTTAATGTACCCCAAAAATAAAAATCGCAAGGTGTAATATCAGGATAATTGGGAGGCCACGCACACAATGCCAAATCTTCTGAAGCACAACGGCCTATCCAACGATGAGGGAGTTCCTTGTTTAGATACCGACGCACTTCATGATGCCAGTGAGGTGGAGCTCCATCTTGTTGGTATATAAAGTTGTTGGAATCAGCCGTCAGTTGCGGAAATAACCACAGTTGCAACATATCGAGGTACGACATATCGGTCACAGTTTTTTCAAGAAAGAAAAACGGTCCATACACTTTTGTGCTGGATTTTCCGTGCCCCATATCCGAATATTGTGACGGTTCACCTTGCTACTTAAATGGAATGTCGTTTCGTCGCTGAACACCAGACGGTCAGCAAATCCGCCATCCTCCATTGCTTCCTGAATGGCATTACAAAACTAGGTTCGCTTGACACAGTCATCTTGTCGTAACTTTTGCACCATCTGTATACGGTACGTTTTGAATCGCGATCGCTTCCGCAAAACTTTCTATACAGTTTGTTGCGGAATACCCTGCTTGACTGGTGGATTGTTGTGGCGAACGGACAAAACATGGTCTAACCCCATATACTGTTGCGTCTGACACGTTGCACTGTAACAACCGATAAGCATCGCGCTTATTCTAACACAGAAAATGCTTTCTGCTGCATAGTCGCCATTTTGATAACTGCGGACGTGACGTGGGCGTGCGCATGACAAGTTGCCTCCGCAGGCGCGAGTTTTAAACGTAGAGGTTGTCGCTGCCTATAGACATGTCATTTATTGTTCTATCTGTAATATTTTCCGAATTATAGCTTTGTCAAACCAGATGATTCTTTTGTAGTAACCCTGTATTTATGAACAGTAGTTTGTGCCATACTAAAGTTGAATTCTTCCCCTACAAACCATTGATTCTGTTGCATAAAAACGCAAACTAACTACTTAGAACCATGTTTTCGAGAATTAGTTCCCTAGCCCTTTGTCTTTGATGTTTTTGAGGCCTTAGAAACTCAAGATATTAGAAAACCTGAAGAGTTCAATAATTCCTTCAGGCACTTCAAATGGTTTTTTGTCTTCGATGCAACATGAGATTTTCTTTGACAATAATAAACAAAAACATTAACATAACCTTAAAAAAGAATTAACTCGACTCCTCCAGCAAATCAGGCAATAAACTCATGGACAAAGTTCACGCAACACTTAAAATTTTGCTTATTTTTTATTTAGAATAACTCTTTTAATTTTCAACCGATAAAAATGATTTTATCGGCACATTGTAGGAAATTCATTGAAATTATCACAAGCATTTTGAATTTTTGTAAAAATAAATTTGACAATTTATTATACCAGGTGGAATTAAACAATATTTCCAATATCTTTCACTTTACAAAAGATACAAATTTTTGCGACGTAAGTTAATATCCGATTATCAATAATTTTATTTCTTACCTTGACGAATTACAAGAGTACGAGGAGGAATTACGCGTTATTAATTTGTTACTTGTTTATGTTTAATTTTAATTCAATAATTGATGCTATTGATATTAAGAACAAATAATTTTTTAGTTTTTTCTTAGAATATTAACTTACGTCGCAAACATTGTAGAGTATTCTTTAAAAATTCTTTTATAAAGAGGGAGATATTGGAATAAATAAAAAAAACAAATATCGAGAATTAATTAGCCTTTCTAATCATTTACAAAGAAACAATTTGTAGCCTTCAGTTTACCCTACAGGGTGTTTAGAATTTACAGTACATAAATATTGTTTCATTCCACCCGGTATAATGAATTGTCAAATTTATTTTCACAAAAATTCAAAATGCTTGATGATAATTTTAATAAATTTCCTGCAACGTGCTAAAACAATCATTTTCCTACAGTCGCGCGTAAAATGACTAATTACTATATTCAAATGAAATCGTAAAGTCGACAAATTCCGAGGACTGTTACTTTACGCTCTAGCGCAAAAAAGGAATCTTTTTCGCTCGATTATTTCATCAAATTTGGTGAGATTAGCCATGACGACGAAAAACAATAAATGAACAACAAGTTACCAGATAATACTATACTACCTACTTTATCAACCATTTTAATTGGCTTTATTAATTTTTCACAAAATTATAATAATTTTTATACCAATTTATATGATAACTGAAAAGAAATTAAAATGTGAATTTCAAAAGTCATTGTTATTGTTGACATCTCGGGCACGCCTCTACCTAGAGCGATGGCGAATCAAATGTCGTCAGGGGGGGGATGTATAAGCGCTCTGCAGATTCTGACAAGTCTGAACAATTCAGTAGATCTTTTTAACGCCATAAAGAGAAAGCATTCAAATACTCAAATTGAAATAGGTACTTAAATAGATAATTATCCAGAAAAACACAAAAAGGTTATTACACGTTTTTTATATCATTTGTGAATTTCATTTTCAATCTTCAGTAATGGAAGAAATTTCTTCTGAATCAAAAAATGCAATAAATAATTGTAACAATTGTACTTTCATATTTAACATTAATAAATAATATGACAACTAAAATGTCAGAGTACTATCTTAAATCATAATCCACTCCTATTATAACCTAAGATAATATAAAAAACTGTTTTAATTATTAAAAGGGCGACTGTAGAAAAAAGTATGTGTGTTTTCGAGCGTAAAGTAAAATTGCCGCTTTCAAAAGATTGCCGCGCTCCGCTCCGCGTCGCATGGCAACATTCTTTCTCAAGCGGCAATCTGTTACTTTACGCTCTAAATACACAAATAACTGTTTAATCGGTTGAAAATTAAAAGTGTTATTCTAAATCAAAAATAAGCAAAATTTTAAGTATTGCCATGAGTTAATTTGTAAAATCGTACCGAATAACCTGAGCTCATTCGAGTCTCATGATCCCGTCTCTGATGTCTAATGTGTGATTTGACTCAATTGTAAAAGCATAACAGATATAAGCATGATTACAGTAACTCTGTACCACTCACAAGAATATTTTCATGCGATCATTCTCGGATATTCTAATCCACATACCGCATTTCATGCATGTTTAAATTTCGCGCGCGTCCTAACCTCTTTTACGGAATTGCCACATGTAATTAAGACATTTTTCCAAATTATTTGTTAAGTACTCTTATCACATCCTCTGAAGTTCAATGTGTAAAAAACTAAAATATGATTTATGATGAGGTAAGATAAAAATTAATATTGATATCTCTTTGTTGGTTATTTTAATATGAACGCAACAACCAATATTAACAATCGTTTGTAATGAGAGTCAAGTCTTCATTGTAGGTTATTTACATAAAGAGGTCATCAACTAAATATAAAACATTAAGAAGTGTTTGTGGGTTTGTTCCAAAAATAATGTTAAAAAACTTGGCAAAACTTTCAAATTAGTTATGGTAAAATCATATTTTTGGCACGACCACCATATTTTGTCATGAAAATAATATCTAACGATTATTATTATGCCAAAAGCCATTTGAAAACACCGTAGGACTTTTAAAAGGTAATTTTTATTGTCAATACAACTGTCAACTGAACATCATTTCGAATGAAATGTTTTGCTAATTTTAAATTCGATCTTTTGAACAAAAAGTATTTTTGATATTTTACTTCCTGGAAATGAACCGAAAATAAAAATAAAAAAAAACTTACTGAACATCTGAAGCACATTTGATGCCATTTTGCGTCCAAAGCCACAATTGCCTTGTCTGGAATGGGTTTACCGCAACCTTTACATCTATCTGCGTGTTTGGCAACGTAGCATTTCTGACAACGGGGAACTCCAGCTACATCCATAAATTGTTGGCCAATCAGCTTGATTTTACAATCGTCGCATACAAAATGATCTTCGTGCCAGTTGACTCCCATGGCTTGTACGCATTTCTAAAGAGATAAAACACAAATAAATAAACTTTTTCATATATACAGTGATTCCAAATGGCAAAAAATGTTACATTGGGAATAACATGCGCTGTAGTATTAGTTTTTACCACCGAAGCATTGTAATATAATGCTCGTATTTATAAATAAGGCCCAAAGCTAAACACGGCCTTGAGTATTCGTTTTTTCATGTAAAATGTGTCCAAAACTGATGCTCAAGGCTGTGCTCAGCATTCATAGACCTGTAGCCTAAGACACATGTAGGCTTCAATATTTCGAATGGATGCCGTTTTCGTCATCGAGTTTCATGAGAAAAACATGTAGGATTAGGCTATGAAATTTTTAACCTACTCTTATCAACCTTTAGTATTGTAAGTGAATTCTTATATAATATATTTAACACTCAGTATAATAGTTTGTATAATAATTCCAAGGCTTAATTATTAATTGATTAGTAAACATCTCCTTGAGTTATTACAACAAACTAAGTAGACGTGCCGAGAGAGACTATAGATAGATATTTGTTAGAATACACGAGGTTCTTTTTTAAACATAAACTTGAGAGTCAACCTATGCCCTAATAGGGTGTTCAACTAAAAATAGATTCTTGTTAATGATTAGCAGATCGTTAATTCTAAGGGAACAAATTACATCGCATCATATTTTATCAAATTTAATAGTGTTGTTTTGTTTTCATCCCCATTTAGAAAATTCTATTTTAAAAATTTCTTAAAATCCGCCCTTTAGATTTTGACTTCACTAGTATAAGTTGAAGCTAGTCACATATTTTGACATGGAACAAAATAATCATAAGAAAGGGTAGTTACCCAAATTGAAGAAGAAAAGAAGAAGTTTAGATTAGAGTGATAGTGAGTTTTTTGCATTCGCATGAGGTTTCATCTTGGTGTAAATTTTTGATTAGTTCGAGTTTTATATGTTTTATTAACAAAATGCTTCAAATTGAACAATGTAAACAACAGAGTGATAGATGTCAGATGTCAACATTTCTGTCCTGAACAAGGAAAAGAAAGAAGATGCTGAAACATGGAACAGCAAAGGCAGACTATCGACAACTTCACATTTAAACTAGTGACGTATCTGCATTATAAGTTGCATAGTTTTAGTAAATTGTTGTTTTCATTTTATTTTGTTAATCTAAAGACTAAATTTGAAATAATTTTATTTTTTAATATCCCATTTGTCACTTATTAATATTACCTAATAAAACATGGGGTCAAAATTTGAAGTTGAACACCCTATTGTGGCCAGTCGTTATGTTTTGGGATACTACTTAAATTATATGTATGTAGATAATCCCAGTAAACAATAAAGTTATTTATATTATAATGGTTTTAGGTATATTGGATGCAGCTTATCCTATAACCATAACTTATTATACAGTATCACTTGGATTTGTACGCCATGTTGTTTTCGGATGGTAAAGTAGTACCCAAAGAATGCATCCAATTACACGGCATCTATAATTTAATTGTTCTAATAGATATCGAAGAATATATTATTCTAACGCTTTACAACAAAGTTTTGAAAAATATATAAGAAGAAACTATATGCCGCGACAGACATTGTTATGTTGTCCCTTCTAATTGCAGGCCAGAATGGTTGGTTAAATCTTGTAGACCATACCGACCCCGTTTGACTTAGAAGTGTAATTCAATTAGTTGTTTCTTCTTAGTTAAACGGTCACTGTTTTTGAAAAACTTTGTTGTAAAGCGATAGAATAATATATTTATTCTTCGATATCTATTGATAACACTCTTTACTAAATACGACAATTTTACAGGAAATTGTAATAATACTTTAATTGTTCTAGTTTTGTGAAAATTCTAAGATTTTCAATGTCAACTGTAGCGTCGATTATCCAGTTTGGGCTTTGGGGAATAGCCTTATTCTACTTGTTTTTTATATGAAACTCGATGGTGAAAACGGCTTCCATTCGAAATAATGAAGCCCACATGTGTCATGAGCTACCGGTCTATAAGTCTTGTTTATAAATAATAATAATTTCCAGAATATATTCATGTAGGATGTTAAGGCGATGCTTCACCAAACTCGATTAGGCTGGTGGTACTAGTGGCCTAGACAAATATTTATTTCAAGTTTTCAACGGCAAAAGTGGCTTAGCCCAATTTGCTGAATCTGTTTTTATACTCTAAATGTACATTTTCGAATTATTTCAGTTTTTAGAAAATACTAAAAGCTGGTTTATTTTTTGTAACAGCTTGGAGATTCGAAAAAACATCTCAAAAAACATCCAAAAAGTATTTGGTTGATAATATGAATTTTTTTATACATTTAGATATTTTTTCTTGTAAAAATCAACAAATAACTTACATCCAAAATAGGTTCGTCACAGGCGTGGCATATAGGCGCAAAAAGCTTAGTATGGCAAGGCGTACAATAGGGCATATCATCTTTAGTATGGAACTTTAATTCGGTAATTGGATTTTCACATTCTTTGCAGCAAAAATGGTCGGGATGCCATGTATTTCCTAAAGCTGTTAGTACCTATAAAAATGTTAGTTTTTGCAAAAAAAATTAGTACCAAGCAATAAAATTATTTTGAAATTATTAGGTTGGGGAACATCAGGTGCAACTATTAAATATTTCAGAAAAAAATTGAGACCAATGATTCTCATGTCAATATCCATCTAGCCAAAATTAACGTTTATCCAAAAATACCTTATAAGGGAGATACTGCCCTTTGAAGAAGATGAAGGTATTAAATCAGTTTTTTAAGTATATCTCAAAAAACCGACACCTACAAATTTCAAACTTGGTATATACATTGAATAACCCCGCCGTGATAAATTGTTTACTACACACCCGCGTTTTTTATAGTATCACAAGCGTTCAACGTGGGAGGGGCAACTGGTAAATTTTTGTGTACTCTTATTGGAATTCACTATTTTGTCGATATTAGAAACAATAAAACTTGAAAATGCAAAAGCACGTGCTGCTTACAAGGAAATAATAAGGAAGAGAATAGAGAAAATAATTTAGAAGAGAATACTGGGAATAAAATCGATATAAGCAAACAATTCTGGAATTATTATCAAACACTGGATTAGACTCGTTATTTATTATTACACTCACGTCATGCAATATTGGCTAACATATTGAAAGCGTTTAGTTGCAAAAGTACCCAACTATACAGTGTGTTACATAAATATTTCATTTTAACTTAAATCCTCCTCTCAATTGATTTGAACAACATTCTTTTATAATTCGACAAATCTGTTTTTAGCTAAATTCAATATGTTGGCCACTATTGTAATCAATACGAAAGAAACTCGTGATTAGTATGTAATTTTGGTAAATAATTTAAATATACTTACTCCTCCTTTGATTTGTTCTTTGCATTTGTTGCAAATTTTTGGTTCAGTGCTTGCGGAACTCTGTAACAAACAAAACATTCATTAATATTTTCAAAAAGGAACAAAATTTAATATTTATATTTAATGCGGAATATATACAGAGCATTTCAATGAAAACTATCCACCCCACATAATTCTGAAGGCGACACTTTTATAAAAAAATGAAAAAACGCGTAAAAAATCATATAAAGGGAGACGTCTTTTTGGTCATATGTAGACGTTATAGCTTTAACCCCCTCCCCCCTATGGTCGCCACTCCCAATTTTTTAAAGGGAACACCCTATACATTATTGCATTGCTGGATTCTCCTCTACAAGAGGATTAAAAAATTTATAATACATACCTAAGTGAAAAGTCAATCAGTTGATCCATTTAAAAAATTGGGAGTGATTACCATAGGGGGGTAGGGAGTTAAAGTTATAACGTCTACATATGAGTAAAAAGACGTCCCCCTTAATATGATTTTTGACTTGTTTTTTCATTTTTTCATAAAAGTGACGCCTTCAGAATTATGTGGAGTGGATAGTTTTCATTGAAATGCTCTGTATAAACAAATTAAATAGACCAGCTTTTTCTAGTGTCTTTTTGTTCTCTCATGGAAAAATATTGGATTTTAAACCTCTAGTCTAGTTAGCATGTATAGTAGGAGAAATACCACTTCCTTTTTTCTTTCATTATTATTTACATATAAAATGTTGGAAACAAAATGTTGTACACGTCGTAAATAAATATTATTTGACAGTAACACTTGAGTTATCAGAATACTTTTGAACTGACTCAAACATTCTATCCGAATAATATGTTGATATGGTTTGCAAATTTGTATAGTTTGCAGCAACCAAAGAAAACAAAACATATTATTAAAAAAAATTATCTGTACATTGCAGTTGCAATCCGGTCACAAAATATAAAAATGTATCTGTCTAATTTGTAATAAGCAAAAATTTGAAAATTACATCAAGATACTCGTGAAACCTTTGTGGAGAATTCTCGTGCCTCGAGAAATAAAAAAGGTCGAAAGACAGACAGAAGACAAAATTAATCAATTACCGATAAATCTCTGGGCAGAGTGTTGTCTGTCGATAACAGCAACCTAGACTATTTCAAAAAAATCATTTTTTTCCTAAAACATACTGAAGAGGTGCCGCATTGATAATTTCTATCTTCCATTTAAATAATATGGAAACAGAATTGTCTGTTGATTTGGAATTTTATAGCACAAGACCTCTTAATATAAATATTAAGAGTTCAAACTATTACAGTATTTTATTTTCGTCATATCCAACAATATTTTCAGTATATTTAAGGAAAAAAAGTAATCGATTTTTTTGAAACAGTCTAAGCAACACCCTGTACATAACATATTTATCCAAGAATAGATAACGACTTATAAGTTAGAATATTGTTCAACTAATTTTTTAATCATCAGTTGTCGAAGTCGAAGTCGAAGTCGAAGAAATATCACTTTTAAACCATTCAATAATTATTAAAATAAAAAAAGCTAATATCCATAATATATTTATGTAAATGAATTAAAAAAAAACATTAATCACATACCATATCGGCGTTAATTACTCTCACTGTTTACTCTTGAAATTTAGGAAGTTATAATTTTTTTTTCAAATTTAAATGACAATGTTTTGACGTTTCGTTGTTAGGCAAAACAGAAACTAATTCGCTAGACATAAACCAAGGAAACTGAGACCACGAAACTCAACTATCTACCATAATTATTGTATTAGTCAGGTCAGGTATAGGGGGTGTGGTGAATTCAAAACACGCACGCACTATTATTAGAAGCAAATTAATTAAATGTAAAATTTATGTTGTAAAACAGAGGTAATAAAATTGAACATTTCAGCAGTTTTCAAGAGACTAATGAACTTATAAACAAATACGATTACCAAGAAAAAACTTAATAACAATATTTCAACTGACGCTTTTTTATTCTTTGTAAATTGATGAAAAAAACGAAATTCAAAAGGAAAGTTGAAATTAATTTTTCAACAATCAATCTTGAAAAAAACTAATAAAAAATAGTTTAAGCGTTAAAAAAATACTTAAATGATTTTTTTTTAATTTTGCTTATAATGTCCTATTAAACTACCACTATTACTCTGACAATTGCAACAATCCGCAACTCAAAATTGTTAATGTTCATAAAATGAACAGCGATTGAAAGAAATAAAAATAAAAACAGTTTGCGCGGCCGCCATTTTGAATTTTCGAAATTTAAAAACTTTTTTAGAAACATTTCCTCTATATTATCACCTTGATTTTGTCATTTTGATTATATTTGCTGGTTAAATGAACAACATTTCAAATTGTTTAACAATTTTTGAAAGATTGAGGGTTGAAAAAGATTTTATTTTTCGATTCTACTTTTATCATGTTATACGTCATAAAATTTTCTACAATTTTGATATCTACATTTTTGTGCGATAAAAATATGTTCCCCAGAATATTCGTCGATACCGAATGAAATGTTTTAGTAGTAAATCTGAACCAAACATAAACCCTTCTTAGTATTTCATTTCATTCATTAATTAAATAAAAATTTGTTAATTAACAATTTCATTGAATGAATACTGTTACATTTGCTTAAATCTATTTCTTAACATTTTATAATTCCGCTCCTGCATTTTATTGATTCAATTCTATTTTCAGCTGGTGAATCATGAGGAAATTGTGGTGAAATTGCTCCAGCTGGTACTGCAAATGAAGGAGAGAAAAAAAGATAGTTGCGATGAAAATTTTCAGAGGTGAGTTAATTCGTGTAATTTATCTTGTGTGATATAATACACTGATTAATTTTATCGTTTACTTTAATATTCAGAATGTCTTAAATATTTTAAAAAAAGGGTAAATGAGAAATTTGATAAATTAGTTACCATTTTACAAGATTGTTGTTTACACTAGAAATTATTCCAACAATAAATAGGGTTAACGTAGTTTCTAAAGAGGACTTTGTAATACAGAGGACTGTGAAACATTTTTTGTAAGACTAGCTTAACTTTCATCCATTTTAAGTTGTCGGTTATATGTCACAGAAAGATGAAGCTTACTTTAATTTTCCTTCCTTTATACTTTCTTAATAATGTTTCTATGGAATTTTTCCCTCACTTATATAGTGGTGAGTAAAATTGACCGTGAATTCCAGGACACACTGGAATAGAAAGTAATTAAAAAACAGCAGATGAACTAGCAAAGAGGAGGACTGAAACACCCTTTTGCGGTATCAGGAAGTAATAGGCAAAGCCGAAAAAAAGAAAAGATCAGACCATTAGAAAGATCTAGTAGGGCTTAAACAATCAAAGATACTTCTGGATGACTACAACCTGTTGAGAACAAATGAATGCCTAAGTCAGAGCAAAACTGCACTAATGCCCGATTTCACCTACCTGATTTTAGGTACTTCCTAACTAAGTAATTCCTAAGCTAGGAAATGCCTAGGAAATACCTAAATCGTATTCCACCAACCTACAAAATCCTTAGGTAAGAAATACCTAACTAAGCGCCATTTGCAGCGACTCACTGTATAAATTTACTTAAATAATGTAAGGCTTCCTTAAAAATATAACCCTTGCACCATGTCAACTATAGGTCAGCTTAGCTAAGTAGCCATGCCGTTTGACATCAATGCACATTCTAGGAAATCTAATCATCGTTGAAAATATCCATTTTCTTATTAAAACACAACAAATCACCAGACAGTAAGCAAATTTTCGGTTAACAGAATTTAAGTTTTCTTGTAAGCCTCCGAAAGTAGTTGATAATTGGTGCATATAAGAGAGACTGATAGTCAATGCTCAGAAATCACAAATTATCCATTTCACGAAAAAGACGGAACTACAACGCCCGAAGCCAATAGTGTTAGAAGGAGAGGTGATTCTATGTGCCAAAGAAACAAAGTACCTAGGAGTACATTTTGATCAAAAGCTTTCATGGAACACTCACCTTCAGAAGACCACACAGAAAACTACCATTGCCCTTGGCAGATGCAGAAGAATGTGTGGGAAAAACTGGGGATTTACCCCAAAAATGACCCAATGGTTATACACAAGGGCTGTTAGACCAATGATAGCCTATGGATCTGTAGTGTTGTAGACAAAGACACTGCAAGTGGGAGCTATAAGGCTATTGATTGAGTAGCACACAAAGGCTTGCTTGTCTGTGTATTACGGGAGCCATAAAAAATACTCCCACATATGCGATGGAAGTCTTGCTGA
Organism: Lochmaea crataegi; assembly: GCA_947563755.1. NCBI lineage: Eukaryota > Metazoa > Arthropoda > Insecta > Coleoptera > Chrysomelidae > Lochmaea > Lochmaea crataegi. Next base: position 27,008,754 of record OX387423.1, on the reverse strand, counting down.
ATCTACCTCCACAACACATTTTTATACAAGGCGAGGCCAGATCTATAACGCACAGATTACTGAAAAGTCAACAACACATAAGCCAAACGCACGGTGCTGATAATCGAAAGCTTATCGATGAGCTAAAAGCGGGTGTCTTAATGGGTCAACCCATGGACGCAACGGCCACGAGATGTAGCTTTAATAATAAGTTCCAAATAACTATACCAGGTAGGGAAGACTGGAAGAACAGGCTGAGGCGACATGGTATACGGACGGCTCCAAGACAAAGGTAGGTGTAGGAGCCGGAATTGTAGGCTAAAACAAAGGATAGCTATTCCAATAAGCCTATATAAGAACGTCACAACTTTCCAAGCAGAAGTGACGGCGATTCACCACTACGTTGAAGAAATTAAAAGGCAGGAAATGATATACCGTTCAGTTGCCATCTTCACCGACAGTCAAGCTGCACTGAAGGCACTCGATTCCATAGAAGTCAATTCTAAGCTAGTATGGAATTGCATAGGTGCCTTAAACGCACTTGGAGACCATTGCAAGGTCATGGTAGCCTGGGCACGAGGGTCATAAAGGCAACGAATTGCGGCGTCGCAAAGTCGACAATAAATATGGCCACAAGGAAGTGGGTGGCACAGAAATCTCTAGAATGGTGGGTAACCTCACCAGGATAGAGACAGGCGAAACAGTTCATTGAAGGACATGCGCCATTTTTTACGGCAGACCTAATGAGCAAAGATAGGAAAACTGTCAAAGCCGTAGTGGGTGTAGTGGGGCGTAGTGGGTGTGTTTACAGGCACGCAGAGCTAATGGGGTTGACAGACGTAGCTATGTGCAGATTCTGTCACCTAGAGGAGGAAACTGCAGACCACATTCTATGCCAGTGCGATTGCCTGGCGAATGTGCGGTTTCTTGTACTAGGCGATGAGAAGCCACCGGCAAGAAACTACATGAGAGATTCAGTTTCGAGGCTGATTGGCTACTTAAAAAGAGTCGGGCTGGAGAATGTAATCTAGATTCAGAGGACCACAATAGATCTGAAAAGGTCGCAGAGAAATTGGCCGATTAGCTACCTCATCAAATCTAATCTAATCTAATCCGGCTTAAGTTAAGGGAGGTTTAAATTGAGTTTGACATACGGTGCACTTTTAAGCGGCCCTTAACCCTAAGCTTGACTTAAAATATTCGGTGCAATTGGCTCTAAGCATCGGATTTGGATTTATTTTTGCATATAATTGGTATCACTGCTTAATTTTAACTTATAAACCGAATGGGTGGAGATAATAACGTAACAAATAGTGATAGGTGAGAAAAGAAGAAACATAGCTCAAAATTTTTCAAATTTATGTCGAGTGCCTCGCTTTGTTTATTCTTTAATTTTTTAAATCTTTTCGTCCACAAACTTACTGTTAGTAAACGTGGAGTTCAGATTAGATCTGTGAAAATGGCAGTTATTTACTGAACCTATCACTTTCAAATTCAGGAGCATCTTCAATAATTCTCTCTAATATTTGTAACGTCGCGTCGTATTTTTGTGTAATGCGAAAATGTCTCAAAATCATTGGTACGCGGACGAATTTCTCGTTATTGGGGACCTTCACTTTCAAACTCTGATGAATTATCGAACCTTTCGAGACGTTCTACGAAACGTACGAAATAATAACTATAAGGGCCAACTGCACCGGTGCTACTTAAGCACTTAAGTAAGACTTAGGAAATATGTGTGACTACACCGCGTCGTAAGTCGTTCTTAACGTAAGTCGAAGTGTAGGTTCTACTTATGTGAAAGTGAGGTTATGTCTCGGCAGACCAAATTATCAAAATACATAGAGAGGTTAGTTTATAAAATCAAACAAAATGGAACTAATAATGAATATAGATCTTTTTGATGACCTTTACGAAATGGAAATCATTGAATTTGGTGTTGCCAGGAATATAATTCACAGACAAGATTTTTAAAACAGCCTATCCGATTATCAATTTTTTCAAAATTTTCGATTACGAAAAGAAACGGTCAGATTTCTATTAGCACTATTAGAAGATTGATTGGAGTAACCGTCTGATTACATACTTCAGACTCTATTTTGTACAACTATGAAAGTCCTGCTCAACACTGTCAGGGTCAGCTTCCCGACTATCTACGACTTCAAGAAATATGCACTCTGATGACAGTTCTTGAGTTCATCACCTCCAAACTCATCGCACAGTCCCTCAACAGTTTTTTATTGGTTATGCCCATCAAGATATCCAAGCATTGGTCAGTCTTGGGTATAAATGTTCCACCTCCAGTGGCTCTTTGCTCCTGTCTGTTTTCGGCAGCAACTTTTCTATTTGTTTATAATTTTTTTAAGGTTTCTGGGTATAGCTGCGGATGCATTATCATTGAACTCTCTTGTTATTTTATCCCTCGCTGCATCTTTTTCTGCCCACGTTATCCCATCTGTTTTCTTACACTATTTATATTTTGCCACTAAATGCATCAAAAATAAACTTCGTCGTTATTGAAATTAGGGCCGCGGCGAGCACGCACCGCCTTTGTAGTTTTATCCATTTTGATCACTGAGATCCGCAACTCTTCATTACTTCAATATATTGTTTATATTTTATATTCTCATTCTCATTATTGGCCGTTCAAGTATCAAGTAAGCAGATTTACTACAATTATTCACCCCCCTTCCTTCTTGTCAGCAAAAGTAATCCAAGCTCTTACCCCCTTCTCTCTCCCATGCTTACGTAAACATTGGTATATGCATTTTTCTTTTAATGTATTCTGTTTTTTTTATTGATTTATCCCCGGCCCAACATAATTTGCAGCTATCAATTTCCATTGAACTCCATACCTCAGCTAACACATTTCCTGCAAACTCGAAATTGGATCTTTCTAAATGTTCATCAATTGTAACGCCACGTTCATGCAAATGAGCCCCAAAATGGTTATGAGGCAATATCAAATCAGCCAGTTCCCGACTAAGAGGTTCCGCCTGTCCTCATCCTGTCTTTAGTCGACTTAGCTAAATAAGACGCGGCGTAGTTGAAATACACTAAGTTTTACAAAAACCAAAAAAGTGCGAGGGTTAATCAAGCTATCTTTAAATAATGGTTTCACAATGAATTCGTACCGAGCGTAAAAAAACATCTCCGAAACAGCAATTTTGAAGCCCTTCTGATATTAGATAATGCTTCAGCTCACAGACCAGACCGAGAACTAGCCAGCCATGATGGTAGTATTCAAGTAATGTTTCTACCACCCAATTGTACCGCCCTGATTCAGCCTATGGATCAGAATGTGATCCAAAATGTGGAAGTTACATATCGGAAAAGGTTGCTGCAAGAGGTACTTTTACAAGAGGATGAAAACATTGCGCAATGTTTAAAAAATGTTTCGCTGAAAGATGCTGATTGCGTTAGCTGAATCTTGGAAGCAAGTGCCTGAAAAATTGGTGAAAAAGTCAAAAAGTCAACTTCTTGCCGTCAATGACATCGATGAATGGGATGAAGAAGATTTGATACCTTTGAGTGATTTACGAGAAGGACCGGATCTAGTTGAGTTAGTGAACAGACTGAATCGTGCTAATGATCCGATAGATACAACAGAGGTTGAAAAATGGCCAAGAGGTGACGATGAGGAAAATTTGGATATAGAGATTTTAGAAGATGATGAAATCATTACTAATGTCAGAAGAAAATCTCCGAAACTCCGAGGACGAAGAAGAACCTATTCGGAAAATGTCTAGTAAAGAGGCGGTCGTTTAATTTGATTCATGTCTACGTTGGGCGGAAGATAATGAATTGCCACTGCATGAGGTGATGCTTCTAAGAAGAATTCGGCAAAAGGCTGTCGATCTAAGTGTCAAGAAATCTGTTGAAGGAACTCTTGAAAACTTTGTTCAAAGAAACGATTTTTTAAAAATCTTAATTATTTTTTTAGTAACCGTATCTTTTGAATGTGAAGTATCCTTAGAGGTTTATTTTTATTTCAAAATATATAATGTATTCATTTAAATACATAAATAAAGGCTTTTATTACCATTGCCCACCACTTTTTGTGGTGGAAATGTGTTTTTTGTATGGTTAAGAAAGGTATCTATAAACCGAACTAGTTCGGATTATAGATATCACTTATTATGAATACTATAATCCGGAAGTTCCGGTAATCCGAACGGGGTCTGCCAACTTTCTGTTCGGATTATCCATACATTACTGATTCCTAAATCCGATTTAGGTATTTCCTAACTTAAGAAAACGGTTGGTGAAATCGGGCACAAGAGAAGTCCTATCGGGACTGAAAAATCTCAAAATAGTGGAGGAAGAAGAATGTAGATTCTGTGGTAGATATGGAAAAAGAAACCTCCATCCATATACTTGCGGATTGCCTAGCAATTCAGAATCCTAGGGCAAAATACTTAGAAGCCTACTAGATAGAGGAGGGACACTTAAACTAAACTGAAACCTGCAGACATCCTAATATTCGTCCAGGAAATAGTTCTAAAGGAGCTACTAGGGATATTCGATATACATCGATGCATCAAAAACATCGATGTTTAAAATGCGATTCATCGAATCGATCCGATGTTTTGAAAAGCTATGGATATACTCGATGTATCGATGTTTTTTCATAAAACATCGAATCGATCCCGAATCCCTTTTTCCCCTTTCCAAAAATGTATACATCATCGTCATACACTCGAGTTTTTAGAGAAATATTAAATTTTTTATGAAACCATGTCAAGAACTTTCGTATAAAAAGTAAAAAACGTGCGTGGAAACCTTTCCGTGTGTGGTCACTTTACGAGACAATCTTCTTATATTTTTGTTGACATAGTTGCCAAATGCATATTTCTTTCGAAGCTAAATTATCGGTTTATTTTAAATACAACACCCTATATTTTTCAATTTCATCTGAAAGTCCCTTTCTTCCCCTTTCCAAAAATGTATACATCATCGGCATATACTCGAGTTTTTATAGAAATATTTAATTTCTTATGAAACCATGTCAAGAACTCTCGTTTAAAAAAAAACGTGCGTGGACCTCTTTCCGTGTGTGGTCACTTTAAGAGACACTCTTCTTATATTTTTGTTGACATAGTTGCCAAATGTAAATTTTTTCCAGAAAACGCCGGAAAAAACTATGACTTTTTTATACCGTCCGAAAGTCCCTTTCTTCCACTTTCTTACCTTTAGAAAAAGTACTCGATGTTAACAAAAAAAATCGATGTTTTCATCCGATACATCGAAAGACATCGATGTACAGTTCCGATTGATCGAATCGAAAAAAACATCGATGTTTTTTCTAAGTGGAAGGAGCTACTAGTGTCTGAGACTTTCCTCAGGTACTAAGTACAAGTAAGGGGGCACAGTTAGTGAATGTCACTCCAATATACATACATACAAAACCAAGACCGAGAATGCAAGACTTGACTAAAAATTGTAACTGTCGTTATTGAGAAAAATAATTTTTGTCGGATTTGTTCCATCTTAAAAAATATCAGATTTAACGTGACAACAGTCCAGTGTTGCCATTCTTGAAATATATACTATCGTAAACTATATATTTGTCATTTGTAGTGATAGAATTTACTATTGTTTCTCTGATAGATCCAATGACGCGAAGATAGCCAATATTTTAGAAAAAATAAAAAACGGCTGTGATTATGAGGTGTTGAAGAAAACATTAGATGAACTACAGGAAGATCAAAAATGGGAAAATGGAAATCTCGAGCTGAAAATAGTCAAAAATGTAGAATCGTTTCCACCTAAATTATCACGAAATAAGAAAGAGTAAGTACCTATAGACAGAATTATTAACATCTTCATGTTCGTTTCACGTTTAAACACATAACAGATAACATAATTATTTTAAGCTCTGATTAACAGTTTTATTTTAATACATAAATATAATGTGAAAATGTATCTTCAGTTTTTAAATTTCAATTCTTTAATGGCGGAGTAAAAGTAAAGTAAAGTTACTGGAAGCTCAGAGCAAACTGTAACCAGATTCTTATCGTCTCTGTATTATTTGGTATTCTATAAGGATGTTTTAAGAAAGTTGAAAACTCTCCAGGTTATGGCATTGCTACATTTTTTCTCAGTAAATTGTTCTATTGGGAGCACTCAATATTCATAGTTTTGTAGTATTTACAAGTGTGTGTTTTTTCGAAAGTTTCATGACACCATTGAAGGTGAAAAAATGATTTTATCAAAAAACTAAGTCGATTTCTCGTCCCAAAGAACCCCATTTGACAAATTCTCAGCATTTTTCATGTCGCAAATTTTTTTTCAACGCAAATATACAGGGGGTGCCATTTGCAAATAGAAAGTGAGGGGTGGCTGCCAAAGGACTGTTAAGTGAAATAAAGTTTCTGATACGTATTAGGAAGAAATTTTGATGCCATTCTTAACAGTTTTAACAGTATTGGATTATCTTTTAAATTAAGCGAGATATTGCCTGTAAACGATTACTTGGGACACGGTGTATATGTAAAATTTACCCCTGAATCGATTACAACGTTCCAACTGTTTAATTGTAGGAGTTACGAGTTGTTGTCTCTCCTAAAATTTCAGTTCAATATCCATAGCTTTCTGGTATTTACAGGACTTTTTCAGTTAAAATTGAGTTTTCCGGAAATTTCATTGAAGGTGAAAAAATTATTTGATCAAAAAACTAAGTAGACCACTCGATTTATCGTCCCAAAGAACCCCATTTTACAAATTTTCACCCTTTTTTAAGTCACAAGAAATTTTGAACAATGGGTAGGTATGGAAGTCTCTTCATGCTTGGAAATAACGATTCAAAATTAACTCATATAGTAACATTTTCCCCTGAATCGATACAAAAATGTTATGGATGTTAATATTTGAAACTGACTAAATTAGGACTGTAAAATAATAACTTTAAAATAGTGACTTAATTTTTACACTTACAGTTTATACATATATACATTTGATCCTTTAACGGATTGTTCAACAATTATAATTCTTCATAAAACAAACATCTCATTAATTATGCAGTTACTATATCAAACATTCATTTGACACGTCGAAAGATGATTTAAAATGTTTGAAAATAAATTATTTCAAATGAAGTGCCACACAGATAAAAGTACAAGTTAATTAAAAAATCGATACTTTCATTTTAGTACACAGATGTGTTTAATATCTGGCTGTAGTCCAAATCGGAATAGCATAAACTGGTCAGACAGTCGGACCACCTACTTAAAAAGGCATTATTGGAATGTAGGAGTGACATTTTTATATTAATTAAGATATGTTAGTGAATTTTTTTGGGAGAGAAAAGATAAATTATCGCTTTGTTCGAAAATATAATTTTTAGGGAATTGCTTTTCGGAAATTTGAATTGTTCTATATAATGTATCATCTGAGTAGCTACAAACGATCTTTTAACAATCAGTCGTGAAAAGATAATATGTAGAATGTCCAGTATCTGCAAACTGAGCATCATTTCATTGTTTATGGTTGTTATGTGAAAAGTAGACAAGTCACGCCACTTTCTACATGTTTCAATTTTGCATAAGTGTATGTGAATATTGTGAATTGAATTTGCCTTTTTGGTGATAATCTCCTTAAAATGTTCCCACGAGGTTTTCACTTTAGTTTTTCGTTTCATTTGTGTAGCTTTCCTGTTTATTTGCAATAGAACTGTTTACATTGTTTAGTTATTTAAACCGCTCAATTCTTTTTCGCAGAGTAAGTTATTTATTATTCTTAAAATGTGACTTAAAATGTTTATAAGTTTGTTAATTAATGGATTTTGATATGAGATATCAAAATCCCTGCGAATTATAGTTCCCCTCATATAATTTAGTAGATCATTCACGAAATAGCTTAATTAACACTTTTATATGATTGGATAGATAAAATGGAATGATAAAAAAGTGTTAGTAAGTATAAATACAGGGTGTTTCTAAATTCATGCGACAAAATTCAGGAGGTGATTGCTCGTATGAAATTAAGTTGGGTCTTTCCTATAACAAAATTTTCTCAGCCCATACCTTTCCGAAATATCACCCTTAAAAGGTGGTGACTAAGATTGAGTTTTTATTTTTTTTTCTAAAATTTCAGTAGGTAAAGCTAGAAACTTGAAATTCTGTAATTTTCGTGCACTCGCCAAGGACTAACCACGGGTATTTTTTCAATATTCCTGCTACATTATACGGGGGTGAAATTAGCAACCCTTACTTTATTTCATATCAAAACTTTTTTTCGAGATGAATTTTTATGAAATAAAATCTAACTTAAAATCCTTGTTTTATTTAAAAATTTTTTTCATTCTCACATTTTTTCCCAAAACCAATAGCTGCAGAGAAAAAAAATAAAAACCATAATTTATAATTTTTTAAATAAATTGAGTGGAAAACAGTAAAGATGTAAAATGTAATACGACTCATAATAAATGCTGGAAATTACAAAATTTCAAGTTTCTAGCTTTACTGAAATTTTAGAAAAAAAATGAAAACTCAATCTTAGTCACCGCCTTTTAGGGTGATATCTCGGAAAGGGGTGGGCTGAGGAAATGTTGTTATAGGAAAGACCCATCTTAATTTCATATGAGCAATCACCTCCTGAATTTTGTCGCATGAATTTAGAAACACCCTGAATATAGTTTTGATTAGGACGACACATGACTAGACATTTTAGAAATATAATTATAACTTCAACTCTACTGAGACTGAAGTCTAAAGAGATCAAGCTGACGCTTAACTTGTGTTTTACTTATCACCCCGTTATTACCGAACCTTTGATAATATACTCAATTTTTACGGCAACTCCTTGTGAATAATAATAATAAACATTGATCACCCGTACACACTAATATAATTTGTGTATTATCTATTAGTCGGAGATATTTTGCTGAGTTGGAAACTTCCTTTATGAAAATTGTATTTATAACGAAATAAACGGAGATAGAACGGCTATTTTTTGTCATCAATCTTTTCTAAGAATAACGTTGAGTAAACTCTCAATTCTTGTATAATATTTCTCTCTAAATTCGTCGATTTATATTGTCGTTAGGTTGCAATTATTATACATTCAATTATCATTAAAAAGTTGCCATTATCTGAAATCCCACCTTATTATTATTTGAAAACGAACTTAGTTAACATCAGTTTCTAAAAACTATTAGTAAGATAGATAAAATAAGTTAAAAATAGACATTACTTTATGTTTATGCGCATAGGTGTGCTTTGGGGGGGGGGGGGGCAAGTACTCTGCACTGAATATAACATTGATTTTTTTATATTTTAGAATTGTGGGTTTTCAAATTTGATATAGTTTTATTTTTTTTGTTATTTTTTGGGAGAGCAAACAAAAATCTTTCTTATGTTTTTTTTCTACATTTAGGTGGCGTTCCAGAAATCTACAAATATATATTTTTAAGTTTCTGTTAAAGGTGATGATTAAATTAGAATTTATTTACTAATTTTCCAGATTTATTTAAAAGTTTCGTTGCACACGATTCTCTCATAATCCCACGTAATTTGTGTAACAAATATCCCATCATATAAACCTGAAACTGTGCCAAATTTTGAACACTCATCGATTTCGAGTAAATGCAACAAAATCCGAAACAACCGCAGCTGTTGTGGAATATTAAACGTAATCACTCACTATAAGTTGCAAAATATTTAAATTGATCTCAAAAAAAAAAACAAAAAAATAACTTGAGTGTAGGTAATCAACACACGAACTAGAAATTTATTATTTTAACGGAAACGGTCCTTTAACAAATGAAATGTTTTTTATTTGAAAATGTATCCGAAAATTTTTATTTAAATAGTGACATTTTTGCACTAAAAATGGGACTGACAAAGCTTTCTAACCAGTTTGTTTTTATATCTGAACTATATTTAACAAACTGGCTCTGGCATGTCTTGTTGTTGGAAGAACTCTGTTCCGATTCAGGATAATAAGAAGCCAGATCATACGAATCATTATAAATCTATCCGAGTCCCACCTTGAAGTAGGGGGCTCAGAAGCTCTGTCTTTAGTATTGTCACTTAAAAATATAAACCTTTACCTTTTTTTACCAACAGGATAGTTATTAATACTTACACACTTATATACATATTTATAACATTTTATCTTATTGAATTCCGGCAATTTGGTACATGGAACAAATTTCATTTGTCAACAATTTGATCTTTCGGGTTAAGAAATTAAATACGGCCTTGACGTTAATCTTGTAAGTAGGTAATGCTTATTGTTCACATGACTCACATCTAAAATTTATTACCCAAAACACTTTAAACTAATTTATATCTAACTATATATACACCTCCAAATATTTGATAAGGATATTATGGAACGTGTGATAATATTACATTAATTGTTTTGAAATATTTGATAAATATCTCGAGTTATTTAATGAATCAAGTGAATTACAAAACTATTTAGATACTAAAGTCATTAGTTTTAGTTTAATTATTTTCTAAAAATAAGTAAAATTATGACAAATAGTTTGTTTGTAACAAGAAACCGTTGCCATAAAAATAAATTCAATGATGTGAAGTCGGTGGAATTTGGGGGTCACTCAACGACTCATTCAAGCCACTTGTTTGGACCAATGGGGTGTTATTAAAGTATATAAGTTTGCAAAAATTATTTAAAACATTCTTTCAAACCGATTATTTCAGGAGAAAACTGGAAAATAAGAATTCCTAAATATTTGCAACTTTCACTACAAATACGTCATAAAACTAAAAGTGAAGTTAGCAACTTTCCGATTAGATGTTTTATGAATTACAAACAGGCCATGCGAATTTGAAGTTTGAAGAATTATTTTATCTGTCTGTCAAAATTATAATGACTGTTTTTGTTTACATTGTATACGAGCTTGACGATTTAATATTAGAATAAAAGTAGTGCGTTAATAATACTTTTTTAGTTAGTTTCAGTTAGTTTTAACCCTTACTCTGTGGAAGTAGAAACGGAAGTTGTGAATCTGGTAATTTCAATATTTACTATACATACCTTGTTTCTAAACTAAGAGGATCGATTTGGATTTAAGTTGTCATTTCTGCTGCCTAGTGATTGGTCAGATTGCCGCCCTTCTCACTCAGCTCTTTTGATACAACTGACAACGACAATAGAGTACACGCATATTTCATATTTTGCTTAGATATTAATTTGTAATAGAAAAGTTGATATCAAAAATAACTAATAATAGAATATAAACCAGTTTCCATTGGAAATTACTTCCAAATTTTGAAATAAAATTCAAATTTTAATGCACTTTCCGACCACCACCCGAGGATTTCCGAACGCTACCGATGATACGTGTGATGTCATACCATTTGTTTACTTTTGTCAATATGGCCGGTATTGCATTAGGTTCTGTGTAGTTTTGTGTTTATATTGTATTTTAATTAACTATTAATTGCTTCATCGACGTAAAAATATCATTTATATGTTTGTTTGAAACCATTACGTGTTTGTGTGTGCTTTTTTTTATTTCTAAAAGTCAACGTAAAGTGGAAAGTGGACATAAATATTCGATATTTCCGAGGATATTTTAAAACTTTTAGAAGAAAATATTTTATTTACTAGTTCAGCGTTCAGTGACGATTCTTTCATATTTTGTGAGTAAATATATGGCTAGCGAAGGTTTTGTGAAAGCACAAACTGATAACTTGTCCAAAGTAGACTCATTTATGCTGCTTGAATTTATGAAGTCAAACAGCTGCTTTAACGCAGAGGAAATAAGAGGAGTTAATGCATTATCGTAAGTACGATTTAAACTATGTATTATATATAATATATACCAACCATATTTCGATGCCATGTTGGCCTGAGTTGGTAAGAAAATAATGTTTTTATGGTTGATTCCTAGACATATAGGTACATAACCTCAAACTATTTAAGAAGAAAAATTACCAACATAGAAGTAGGTACTTACATTAAAATGGTCTTCACAAACAAAAGCACTAGTATTTGTCGAAATATCGTCTTTATTTCGACGCATAGCTTGCAACCACAATGCCCTTCTCTTAAGTGCATTTTTGCTTGCGCCACCAGGTAAAGTAACAAATATTTTGTCTGGAGTTTTAATAGACGTTGATTAACACTCTGGAACAATGCGATAATTGGAATACAAAGTTTTTTTTTCCGCTTTATCCATTTTTAAAGCTTTCAGAAACAAATTAGGTCACAAAAACTCAGAGCGTGATACACGAATAAGAACGTAAACAAATGGAGTGACGTCAACGGATGGGGCAGCCATCTTTATGACGTAAAGCGCGTTTTGGCGGACTTTCAAATTTTATGATTTTTAAAGTCGTTTTAAAAGTAAAGTTTATATTATTTGAAAAAATAGGCATGCAAGGTGTTAGGAGACCTGATAAAGCGTCAATTCCCACCAATAGCAAAATTTATGCTTGTACCCTTTTGACAGTTTTGTGTTTATTTATTTAAAAATATTCTTTAGTTCAAACTTTATAACCACTTTTTGCGTTTGTTGTTTGTTGTTTATTGTTTGATTTTTAAGAAGGTATTATATTTCAACCAAGTTCATTGCGATTTTTATTATTTATTTAGTTTGATGAACAAAATATGTAGTCCATGCTTGGTTTTCTTGTTCTTGTTCCAAGTAGAATTATATTTTCAAAATAATTTTAAATTAAGTTTTACTTACATTCCAGTACAATATTATCGCATTTATCAATATCAAAACTTCTGTTTGCTTTTAGTTTGTGCTATACTTAAACCCCAAATGTAAATAAAGTAGAATTTGAACTTACAATAGGATTTTCTACGTAGTATCCTCAAATTATTAACAAATTTAAGATAAACTACATTATATAAACATACATTTTTTCACAATAATGTGACATTTGGTTATTATGTTCGCCATGGCCTGTGGCCAATTATGATTCGATATTTAGATATGCCTTGATTCCTCATTGGCCACTACAACTGCGAGCAGTACAATACACATTTCACGTAATTGTCAATTAGTTTAAAAACTCTGAACACGATCCTTTCGGAACACACTCCCAATATAGTAACTTTTAGTGGTATGTTTGGGGTTTCCTAAAATGCTCCTATTAGTTTAAAAACATGGTATTCTTATATTTTTTGTTACACTCCACACTTTTTCAAGTTAGGGTAATGTCAATATCATATAAATCTTGTTTTGTATCATACTGCACGAACACAACAGTTACAACGCCTCGTAAAAAGTTTGTAACTCCTAAGTCATTCAATATTAAAGTAATATAACATAAGCATAACCTATACTTCATCACGATTTTAAAAAAGAAGACGACAGAATTGTAGTCCTATGTCAACCCTTATGTAGCTAACTTCTCTTTTAAGTAATGTACCTCACATCATAAATGGCGAACTATTTAAATCTCCCAAAAGTTGAATTTTCAAATCGACATAAAAACTTTGTGAAAATAAAAATATTAATAATAATTCATTCTCCATTATGATTTTGTCCACCACTAACTATTAACATTTAGGAAACATCATATTTTTGTTAAGTTTAACACCTCATTGAGTTAATAGGTATTGGAATGCTTCATATTTCCAAAAAATCTCGAAAATGTTTCCATGAATATTTGTTGAGCTAATGAGTAGCCACCAAGTTTACCACTCCTCATTGTTTGAGCCTAAGGTGATTTATCGACTAACTCAATCCACTTGTTTGGAACAATTGGGTTAAGATATCTTTGAGTGCTTCATGTTACCAAAGAATCTCATCAATGTTTCCAGGAATATTTGTTGAGCTCTTGAGCGGCAACCAAGTCCACCAAGCTTCATTGGTTGAAGTCCAGGATCATCTAACGACTCCCTCAAACCACTTATTTGGAACAATTGGGTTGAGATGTCTTTGGGCTCTTCATGTTACCAAAGAATTTCATCCATGTTTCCAGGAATATTTGTTGAGCTCTTGAGTGGCAACCAAGTCCACCAAGCTTCATTGGTTGAACTCCAGGATCATCTAACGACTCACTCAAACCACTTATTTGGAACAATTGGATTAAGATGACTTTGAGCTCTTCATGTTACCAAAGAATTTCATCAATGTTTCCAGGAATATTTGTTGAGCTCTTGAGTGGCAACAAGTCCACCAAGCTTCATTGGTTGAACTCCAGGATCATCTAACTACTCACTCAAACCACTTATTTGGAACAATTGGGTTGAAATGTCTTTGAGCTCTTCATGTTACCAAAGAATCTCATCAATGTTACCAGGAATATTTGTTGAGCTCTTGAGTGGCAGCCCAGTCCACCAAGCTTCATTGGTTAAACTCCAGGATCATCTAACGACTCACTCAAACCACTTATTTGGAACAATTGGGTTGAGATGTCTTTGAGCTCTTCATGTTACCAAAGAATTTCATCAATATTTCCATGAATATTTGTTGAGCTCTTGAGTGGCAAACAAGTCCACCAAGCTTTATTGGTTGAACTTCAGGATCACCTAACGACTCACTCAAACCATTTATTTGGAACAAAGATGTCTTTGAGCTCTTCATGTTACCAAAGAATCTCATCAATGTTACCAGGAATATTTGTTGAGCTCTTGAGTGGCAACCAAGTCCACCAAGCTTCATTGGTTGAACTTCAGGATCACCTAACGACTCACTCAAACCATTTATTTGGAACAAAGATGTCTTTGAGCTCTTCATGTTACCAAAGAATCTCATCAATGTTACCAAGAATATTTGTTGAGCTCTTGAGTGGCAACCAAGTCCACCAAGCTTCATTGGTTGAACTTCAGGATCATCTAACGACTCACTCAAACCATTTATTTGGAACAAAGATATCTTTGAGCTCTTCATGTTACCAAAGAATCTCATCAATGTTACCAGGAATATTTTTTGAGCTCTTGAGTGGCAACCAAGTCCACCAAGCTTCATAGGTTGAACTTCAGGATCATCTAACGACTCACTCAAACCATTTATTTGGAACAAAGATGTCTTTGAGCTCTTCATGTTACCAAATAATCTCATCAATGTTACCAGGAATATTTGGTGAGCTCTTGAGTGGCAACCAAGTCCACCAAGCTTCATTGGTTGAACTTCAGGATCACCTAACAACTCTCTCAAACCACTTATTTGGAACAATTGGGTTAAGGTGTCTTTGAGTGCTTCATGTTACCAAAGAATTTCATCAATGTTTCCAGGAATATTTGTTGAGATATTCAGTGGCCTACAAGGTCACCACTACACATTATATTCTTTTGGAGTGTCCAAAAGAATTGGAAAACTTGATAAGACAGAGACATTATATTTCGTAGCAGACCATCAATAAAATTGTACAAAAGTTGGAGAAGTGCTTTTAGAAAAAGTAATGTTGTTTAAACACTAGCTGTAACTTATTTTGTAATAATTTACAATTATTTTTAACTTATTAAAGCTCTTTAAAAACATAAAAGTTGTTAATTAACTTTGTCCTTTATAGTTCTGATTTTTATATTAACTATTAATTATATTTTTAAAAATTAAAGGATTATGTATTTCAGCTTAAGGATGGAAAGCTTTTTCAAAAAATTACTTCAAAAAACTTAATTTTGTCAAATGAAAATGTAATTTTCAATATATCCATAAAAGAAACGCGTCACAAGTTGAATATAGGTTCGAATATAATGAAGATTTAAACAAATTAAATTGATTTATTTCATCGAAACAAGAGTATTTTAAATTTCAATTAGAAATATTTCATTTTTAGAATTTTTAAAAATGTTTAGTAAGAGATGATCAAATAAAATGTTTAGTAAGAAATGATCAAATGCTGAAGGAAATTTTTTATAGTATCAGGTAATATATTTAGGTTATTTTAAATACCGTTTTTGTAGAGAAAAGAGAAATTTTTAAAAGTTGACACTGAGTCTTTAAAAAGTTCAATCCCAAAAATTTTGTTATAAGTAGTAACATAACAAGTGTTCAAATTAAAATGAGACATTCATTCTTCCTAGATTTCTTTTTAATTCGTTGTGCTATTAATGCGAGTTTTTTTCATCAATTATTTATTAAAGTAAAAATTAATAATACTTTTTGACATACCATTTTGTTATTTTTTTTTACACTTCGAAATGCGCGCACTCTCCGCACAGAATGTTTAAACTGAATCTAAAACTCAAAATTTTATTGATTCGAGATCAGCACAATGAAACGAGATAGCAATAAAAGAAGGAGAATGGTGGAAAATTTGTTTTTTTGTCAAAACTCCAGTGGTATTTATAGATGCCTAGTTTCCTATAAGCGTAACCAACGGTGTTCAAATGGGATGCGATATTATCAACAATATTCAGATACAAAACAAAATTTGAAAAATTATTTTCCTCGCAATATACAGGGTAGCGCAGAAAATTGCATTTTACGCTTAACTTCTGGACATCCTGTGGAAAAATTTAATAACTGAATGATGTTTATTTGTACGACGTTTTCAAGCCCAATCTTTTCTGAACATCTTGTTTTTTGTTTCATCCTGATATCTACATTATAAAGGAAAAATACAGGTTTTAAGAAAATAATGGCAGGTTTCTTCATCTTCAGGTTCTTCGAGAGCGGCCTCTGCTCCGCTTTTACCTAGAATATTGACATTCACTACAATGGCTAAGCACATTTGTAGTACATAACGAAATATTAAAATGGACTATGAACATCTTTTCACATTTCAAGGCACCGGGAGCCGATGGGATTTTCCCAGCATTGCTCCAGCAAGGACAAGTCGAAACTCTACCTCATTTGGTTACAATCAGACGAAGCATCTTAGAACTGGGTTATATACCAGAAGCATGGAGAAAGGCAATAGTAACCTTCATTCCAAAAGCTGGAAAAAGGGACACAACAAACCCCAAATCCTTCAGACCAATTAGTCTAACATCGTTTATTCTCAAGAAAATGGAAAAAGCTATTGACAATTATATTAGAACGGAAATCCTAGAGAGACTACCTCTCCACCCTCATCAGCATGCTTACCGGACAGGAGATCTACGGAGACTGCACTGCTACAACTGACGGATGATATCCGAGGTGCTCTAGACAACCAAGAAGCCGTAGTATGCGCATTTTTGTATATAGAAGGAGCTTTTGACAATACTCCCCATGAGGCTGACAAAAGAGCATTAAATAGAGGAGGTGTACCACACACCTCTAGAGTAGCAGAGACGAGGACGAGCAGCGACATTGTCTCCATTTGTACAACCAGAGGATGTCCATAGGGAGGAGAAGCATCCCCATTAATGTGGAGCCTGATGGTTAACGAACTCCTGTGTGGTTTGACTGACCTCGGAATATCCTGCTAAGGATATGCCGATGATATTGTCATAACAGACAAGGGAAAATTCGAAAACACCCTTTGTGACATCGTAGAAAAGGGACTGAACTATACGAATAGCTGGTGTAGGCAAGTGGGACTTAACAGCAACCCCACAAAAACCATCTTAATAGCCTTCACTAAGAAAAGAAAACTCAACCTCAAAATCATTAAACTTGATGGGAGCGAGGTTGAATGGAGACAAGAAGTCAAGTATCTAGGTTTGACGCTAGCCAGTAAACTCCTGTGGAACAAGCACGAAAAGGAGATTATATACAAAGCAAAAATGGCTCTAGAAATTGAGGTTGTAACCAAAAATTATAACTGCCAATTATCACTTTGGCCATTGTGTGGAGTAGTAGAACTAGCCTATTGACGACGAGAGAAAACCTCTCCAAAATTCAAAGACTTGCCTGTATGTGCTTTACAGGAGCAATGAAAACATGCCCAACGGCAGCCATGGAAGTGATTCTCAACCTCACACCACTACATATGGTGGACTAAGACTAAGTAGAGAGGGAATCATTAAAGAAAACCACCTTCTTACTTCTTAGAAATCAGAAAACCTGGGACATGACGTAAGAAAGTGTGCCCAGTTCAGTATTGATAAAGGATATAGAAGGCAAGGGATTATCATAATGGTGGATAGCCAAGCAGCCATTAAAGCACTGAGCTCTTGTGTAATCAGTTCCAATATGGTGAGGGAATACCTCACTGTGGATTCCAGGACACACTGGAATAGAAGGAAATGAACTAGCAAAGAGGGGGACTGAAACGCCCTTTTGGGGGTCGGAACCCTTTTGCAGTATTAGCTCCAATGTAATATTGGAAGAAATAGGCAAAGCCGAAAAAAAGAGATCTGACCAATGGAAAGATCTAGTAGGGCTTAGACAATCAAAGATTCTTCTGGGTGACTACAACTGTTGAGGAGATCAAATGAATGCACAAGTCAAAGTAAAACTGCACTAGGAGTTTTAACAGGGATCCTAACGGGACATTGTCGCCTGAATGGGCACCTGAAAAAACTCAAAATAGTGGAGGAAGAAGAATGTAAATTTTGTGGCATGGAAGAAGAAACCTCCATCCACATACTTGCGAGTTGCACGGAAATTCATAATCCTAGGGCACTACCTCCTAGGAGATTACTGGATAGAAGAGGGACATTTACCTAAGTTAAAACCTGCAGCTATCCTAAAATTCCTCCGGGAAATAGGACTAAAGGAGCTTCTAGTCTCTGAGACTTTACTCAGAAACTAAGAAGAAGTAAGGGGGAACAATAGATCTTTTAGGTACCACTGAATGTCACCCCAATATACATACATACATATTGACAGATGTTCATGGTACCGTAGTTTCACCTGATCCGGATCTCAAACCTATTGAGCGTATGTGGGATACATTAGGAAGATGAGCTAGGAAGAGCTTTGGAGAGTTTCCAGCCTTGGTTTCATTAGCATAGGCATTGACGAACGAGTGGCAGCAGATGTCTCAAGACTCGGTTGCTGCTTTAATTGAATCTATGCCTGGAAGGATAAGAACTGTTATTCAGGCTTGTGGGGACAATACTCGATTTTAATAAGAAAAATCTTAATACTACTGTTGCCCATATTAATTTTTATTGATGTTTTGTTGTTAATAAGGGATTATAGCATTACTTCCTCTAAAACTGTGTTTTTCTTTAATAATGCAGATATCGGGATTAATCAAAAAACAAATTGTTCAGAAAAGATTGGGCTTGAAAACGTCGTACATTAATTAATTAGATTTTTCCACAGAATGTTCAGAAGTTTCTTCAGTGCTACATCGATAGGAGGTAATGATAAAAATGGAAGGTTCCACAAGATGACAAAAAATGATTTCAATTCATGCAAAACGAAAAAAAATTTAATTTGAACATAATTTTGCCTGACCGATTAATTTTGTGGTGCAGTGTATGTTCAAAGTTCAAAGTAATAGATTTTAGGCTGTTTGAATTTTTTTCGCTCCGCCACTGTATTTTTGAAGCCTAACAAAGGTCTATAAATATATTACTACATAAAGTCACGAACAATATTCACGCAAACTAAGACGATTACGAAAATTTCACAAACTTTACCTAAAATTAATTACTAACCAACAATAAAGAGAAAACGCAAAATTGTAATTTATGTTTAAGAATTCTAAATTATATACAAGGTGAGTCATGAGGAACTGTACATATACCTCGTATGGAGACCCCTATGGGGAATGTCAAATGGCCATTAAAAAGTGTCTGTTCTTTTGATCATAACTTTTGAACGGTAATTTCGATTTGTCTCATATTTTGGTAAAGCGTTACATTACTATCACTTAATTAACTGATATATTCAAACTAGGAAAAAATCAGGGCCGGTCTTAAAAAATTAGTTAATTTTGTTCATATAAAAAATTTCACCCTTTATATGGTTTTTCATAACTCTAATAAGGATCCTACAAAGTACACAAATAGACAACAAAAATGGCGTATTTATTTAATTCCCCACACGTTTGCTCAATTTTTAACAAAAAAATCATATTTAGGTAACTATAAATTAAAAGTTTAGCATCATGAACCATAAATTTCAAAAAATATAAAATTCTTGAAAAATTTTATTTTTCGGACAAAAATTACATTTTTAATAATTGTAGGTACCATAGCTCGTGCTATATTTTTAATAACACAAATGTTTTCCGATTCGGCTTTCAAAAGGTAACACACTGTTTTAAATTATACTAAAACTCCACCCTGTATAACATTTTTTTAATGATTAATCGATATTGTATTTTATCGAATTATCAAAATTTTGTTTCACTTTTGCTCAAAATTTTATTTTGGAGTTAATGAAAAATAAAAATTTAATTTAAAACAACCTGCAAATTTACATTTTGATTTAAATCTGAGAAACTGCAAAATGGGGCCAAACATAAATAAAACTAAATTAAACAAAACTAAACAAGAAACGTTGATAAATCAATTTCGTTCTCTACCCTCTCACCACTTATTAATACATATTGAAAATTCAATTGTTTAGGAGAGAGTGATAATTTGACTTTTCGTTTTCCATAGTTATTATTTGTTTGTGTTTATGTATTACACTATTTTAACGGTTTTCCATTGGACAAGCCCTGATTTTTTTCTAGTTTGAATCAATCAGTTAATTAGGTGATAGTATTGTAACGTTTTACCAAAATATGAGACAAATCGAAATTACCGTTCAAAAGTTATGATCAAAATAAATATCAGTCAAAATTCACAACTACCCCTGTATATTATTAAAATATGGGAGCAGACACTTTTTAATGGCCATTTAACATTCCCCATAGGGGTCATACGAGGTAGGAGTAAATACAGTTACTCATGACTCACCCCGTATATTTATTTTCTACCAAAACTAGACTTCCAGCGACGAGAATTCATTAAAATTATATAAAACATCCTAATTTTTTTTAATATTTTTTTTACTTACTACAAATAATCCCAATGACGAAATGTTATTATCAAGGAGACATACACATGTATTTAGTTATAATTTCATTATATTTTATATTTTTATTTGTCGCGGTAGGCAAGACCTTGAAGATCACACTTACATGGTTCTATTCGTACATATTATTTCTATCATGTTACAGCATGTCATACATGAAGCATGATAGTAAGTGAAGCGTGGTACCAAGGTTTCTCGAACTTTTATTGTACCATATTATTTAAATACTCAGTATTTCGAACTAAAGAGCTAAGCCTGAAATCCTGCACCAAATTTTGTAAGTAGTATTCTTTGTTGAACTCGCTACAACTCTCCATATTCAAGATTTTTTACTTTACGCCAAAGTTTCAGATCGCTTCGACGCGGTCTAAAGTTGATGAGTTGATGAGTCGCAAAATGGAATTAAGCCGAGAAAATTTTCGCGCAATAATTTCTTACAATTTTGGAAGGCAGTTGTCTCAACAAGAATGGTATGGAGAATTTATACGTGGACGGATTAATCTTAGCAACGATCAATGAACAGGTCCACCAACAATGGCAGTCACTCAGGATAACGTCGATGCTGTACGATCGACATGTCACATATCGTGAAATTGGAGCATCATTGGGCATTTCAGAGACTGCATCTGTTGACGGAAGAACAGAAAGCAATTAAAGCCAATTGGTGTCAAAAACTCTAAGCCGGTTTAAACCAGGAAACAAAAAATATATACAGTATGAACCAAAACCACTGAAAGTTATCCGTTCTCGAAGTGTTTCCAAAAAGATGGTGGCGACATTTGTCTCAAGAGCGGGTCATGCAGCAACAATTCCTCTGCAAGATCAAACAACTCTTAATGCTGATTGGTACATATCGATGTATTTGCCGGAAGTAATTGCTGAGTTTCGAAAAACCAACGCCCAACGATGAATGATCCTCCACCAGGACAACACAAGTTCACACACAGCTCGAAAAACAATTGAGTTTTTAAAGCAGGAAAACATCGAATTGTTGGTCCTAACAACTTTTTAGATTTTCCAAAAATTAAGAATTAACTGCGTGGTCAAAGGTTCCAGTCCTAGAACATGCAGTCAACGCCTTCAAAAACTCTATTTTAAATATACCAACAAGCGAGTGGAATAACTGCTTCCAGAATTGGTTCCAAAGGATGCAAATACTGTTTTTTTTCTATATATATATATATATTATCAATAACCCAAATACCATTTTTCAATGTGCCTCTCGGTTTCCCACGTTTTCTCTTATTAGCTTTCCTTGCCTCCCATACTTGCTTAACTTGTATGGAATTTGACATTCTTTGTAAGTGTCGCCACCATCCCAATTGTCTTGTTTGAATATATTCAAGTGTCGATTTTATTTCTAGGTCCTTTCTTATTTTTGTGTTTCTTACTTTATCTATTCTTCTGTCTCCTTTAACTCTTCTGAGATATTTCATTTCCACTGCTTGTATTCTGCTCTTCTGTCTGCCTGTCAGTGTCCATGATTCACAACCAAACGTCAGAATTGGTCGATATATAGTCTTAAACGCATTTAGTTTTGTCTTCATTGATATCTCTTTTTTGTTTATAAAGGCCTGGTTCATTGCATAGTACAACTTTAGCGTTTTTTGCACTCTATCGTGTATATCTTTTTCTTGTCTTCCGTTCTCTTGTAGCTCTACACCTAGATATTTGAAGCTTGTTACTTGTTCAATTGTAACATTGTCTATTTTTATGTGCATGTTTTTGTGTTCGCTTCCTACTACCATAACTTTCGTTTTGCTTTTATTTAACTTCATCCCTTATTGTTCCATGGCATCATTCCAAATCTCCAGGTTCTTTTGTAAGTCTACCTCTTTTTCGGCCACTATGACTATATCATCTGCAAATGCTCCTTCTGACACTTTTACCATTTCCATGTATCTGTATCCGACCTTAAATTTTTTAACTTTTACTTTACATTTCTTTATTACCTCATCAATATATATTGTGAACAGTGTAGGACTTAGACCTCCTCCTTGCCTCAATCCTTCTTCTGTTGTGAAAGGTTCTGAGATGCTATTTTGATGGATAATAAAGTTAGTGTTTTCACTGTATATATTTTTTAATACTCTGATCATTTTATTTTCTATTCCTCTTTCTGATAATATTTTCCATAGTTTGTTTCTTGGCAATCGATCAAAGGCCTTTTCCATGTCAATAAAACCTAAATACACTTCTTCGTCTTGCTCTAATGTTTTTTCCACGATCTGCTTTAATGTAAATATATGGTCCTGTATACTCCTTCCCTTCCTAAATCCGCTTTGGCATTTTTCTAGTGTATCTTCTGATACTAATTTAATTTTAGTGTCCAATATTTGTTCGTAAATTTTCATAGTAACATTCAGTAAATTGATTCCTCTATAGTTATTACAATCATATTTATCACCCTTCTTATATATTGGTGTTATTAAAGCTGTTTTCCATTCTTGTGGTACTCGTTCTTCATACCAAACTTTATTGTATATTTTAACAAGTATTTCTGTTCCTTTTTCTCCCATATATCTAATCATCTCATTTGTTAATTTGTCACTCCCTGTTGCTTTCCCATTCTTAAGCCGTTTTATAACTTCTTTTACATCGTCTGCGCTTAAATACTGATCATTTCTATTTTCTCCAACTTGGATTTGTTCTTGTTCGTTTATTACTTCCTCCTCTTTATGGTCTTCGTCTACTCCTAGTAATTCTTGAAAATATTCTTTCCACCTTTCCATTATTTGGTTATCTCCCGTTATAATTTCTCCACTTTTGCTTTTTATCCTTGCTACTACCTCTGATTTCCTCCAAATTGATATTTTCGAGTTTTTCTGAAATATTTTCAAATTTCTTATTCAGTGCTAGTCGGTATCTTTCAGCAATTTCAGTGTCTCTAAGTTTGTACGTTTTAATTGATTCATATTCTACTTTTTTGGTTGGTTTTATATTACTTTCAGTTTTTTTGTTTTCATCTTTTCTCATTTTTGAGACAACTAAGTAATGGTCACTACCAATTTCTGGTCCTCTTCTCACTTTTGTATCTAGTACACTTTTTCTGTTTTCTCGTTCTATTAACACATAATGGATTATGGATTTCTCATTTCTGCACTATCAGTGAATGAAAAACTTATTATTTTAAATGTACACGATTGCATAAAATACGATTACCTGAAATTTACTGTACAAGAAACTGTCGACCGATGTTCCCGAATGACTGGAGTTGGAAAGTCCACCGTTTTTAAATTATTGCGGGGGAGAAAGATAGCAGGCCAAGTGGAGCCTCCCAAGAAAAGTCCAGGCAGACCAGTAAAAGTCCTTGATGAAGATACCAAAAGTGTAATTCGAAGAAAAGTTCACTCTTTTTATTTTAAAAAAGAAATACCCACCCTAGATAAGATTTTAATGGAGCTTGGCCAGGATGACAGTATTCCGTTAATAACTAAAAAACTTTTTTGGACCACTTTGAGAAATATGGATTTTGCCTGGGAAAAGCATAACCGTAAAGCACTTTTACTGGAAAGCGATGAAATTGTTTGCTGGCGACGAAAATACTTAAGAAGTATAAAGCAGTACAGAACAGAGCAGAAGAAAATCTTTTATCTTGATGAGACGTGGATCAATGAAGGTTATACAGTACCAAAAATGTGGCAAGACAAAAATATAACCAGTGCTCGCCAAGCTTTCATGGAAGGCCTGTCAACGGGTATTAAGGTGCCTTCAGGTAAAGGGAAAAGACTAATAATCGTCCATATTGGAAGCGAAGAGGGATTTTTAAAAGGTTTGCTAACCTTTCAGTCGTGCCATACGGGAGATTACCACGAGGACTTGGATTCGGATGTTTTTGAAGACTATTTTGGTGAAATGATAAAATATCTTCCGGCTGATTCAGCAGTAGTTATGGATAACGCGAGTTATCATTCTCGGCGCATAGAGAAGACTCCAACTTCATCTTGGAGAAAACAAGAAATTATTGACTGGTTAACCACCAAAAGTATTGAATTTGAAGATAATTTGATAAAAAAAGAACTATTAGCTATAGCAAATTTACACAAACATCGTTTTATGAAATACGCCGTGGAAGATATAGCAGAAAAACATAGTTTAACTGTGCTGCGCACACCGCCATATCATTGCGAACTAAATCCTATAGAACTTATATGAGCGCAAGTGAAAGGATTTGTAGCAAGACACAACACGACATTCAAAATGAAAGACGTTAAGCTACTGTTTAATCAAGCCATCAAGGAGGTGACACCAGAGAACTGGCGAAAAGCAGTCCAGCATGTCATTAAAGAAGAGGAGAAAATGTGGGATCTTGACTACTTGATCGATCGGACCGTCGACCCGTTAATTATAACGTCAAGAGGAGATGACAGTTCCTCAGAAGACGAAGAATATTATGATTTTTTATAATTTAATTTCTGTATAATATTCAATAAAAAATAAGTGTACCTAATACTATGTACATAATGCCTAATTTTTATTCTGTTAAAATAAAATTCTTTCCTTTTTACGAGTATCCTACCGGCACGCTTTTGGCACACTATTTTCAGTGTTTGTGAATGGAAAACAATAGGCTAAACCCATATATTGACCCCAACCCGGGTGGTACTACCTGCACTTGACAAAAAGAAAGAATTTTACAATGAAATCAATGCCAAACTATGAAAGTGGCTTAAATATTCGTTGGGTCGCTCTGTGCTCCCTTTGCATACCTAATGAGGTTTTATTACTCTATACCTTTCTGAAATAAACTATAATAGATCTATTTTTTCTTCATATTTTTTATTCGTTTTGACTGGTGTCCTTGTGCTAAATATCTCCTCTCTAGCTCTTTTCCTTCTCCCATCATCAGTTGAATAGT
The DNA here is from genome assembly GCA_947563755.1 of Lochmaea crataegi. Classification (NCBI taxonomy): domain Eukaryota; kingdom Metazoa; phylum Arthropoda; class Insecta; order Coleoptera; family Chrysomelidae; genus Lochmaea; species Lochmaea crataegi. Next base: position 26,983,135 of record OX387423.1, on the reverse strand, counting down.
CGTCACTATCCATTTTTCTTTTTTATCGACTTTTAAGGGTTCTGCGTTAGCCTAAAAAACTAGCCCACCTCGACGGTTCCGGAGGCTTTCGCTTTTATCCAACGTTCACCTTCCGATTTTCTGAACAATCCGGCAACACCGGTAGGAATTCAAACCTGTATCGCCGTCTAATTGCTACTATCAGGAAACTAATATCGACGGACAACAAGTTTTTATGTATATGTCTCAATTATTATTATTTAATTCTTTGTTAGTTTTTGAACTTTTCAATAATTTTTACTTACTGGTTTTCCACTGTGTAACACCACAATACGTTTTTAATCACTTTTATACTATCACAGTATTTTAAATAAAGCTATAAGTCCCGGTTTTTTGAGATTTTTATAGACTTAATTAAAATATGTATTTACCAATCTTTCTAGCTCTATATACAAAATATAAAAGACCACTCTCGTATAAGACACTTTTTTTACATTGTAAATGTGGTTGGACAAGAAATTCCTCTGATATACGTACTTATTTACAGGACACCCTGTATAGCCTGGTAAATATATTAGATTTTAGCTCTTCGTCCAACCAAAGATTACAAAAAAAATATAAGATATTTCACTCGAAGGCGGCCTAATTGTTGTATGTTGTTACAAATGTACGCCGTGTTCATAAATAATATAAACCGCTCGCTTTTGTTGTCGGCAACGCCATCGGTAGGTACAGGAGCATATAGAAAAGTTTATTTCACTCTAACCAATCTGACCAATCATTAGGCAGCAGAAATGCCAACTTAATTTCAAATCGCTCCTCTTAGTTTAAAAACAAGGTATAATGCCCGTTTGCACCGACTCACTGTTTAAGTGTACTTAACTAAGAAGAGCTTAAAATTTAAGGCTCCCTTAAAAATATAACCCTTGCACCATGTCAATTATAGGTCGGCTTAACTGAGTAGCCATGCATTTTGGCATCAATACACATTCTAGGAAATTTTTCGTTAAATTTAAGTGATTGGTAATAATTGTTCGACTTCATATGCCATTATTGTCATTATTTGATTATGGCATTTGCTGCTAGTTTGTCTTTGTTGTTTGGTGTGGGTGTGATTGTGATTTTTTTATTTATTCGCATACAAAATGGAAAATGGGTCTCTCAATAGACCTAGAGGTCCTAACTATACCGAAGGAGAAAAACAGTTCCTTATAGATATTATATTTCAATATAAAGATAAAATAGAAAATAAGAAAACCAATGCAGTATCCATTCAACAAAAAGAAAAAATATGGAAAAATATTGAAACTGAATTTAATACAGGTTCTCCTGCAATAATTAATAGAACCCTAGATTCATTGAAAAAATATTATGAAAATAGAAAGAAAGAATTACGCAAAGAAAAAGCAGGGGAAAAAATGGAAGCCTACAGAACAGGTGGAGGGCCATGTAAAAGATCGCCTAAAATGGAGTCCTCAGACGAGGTATTATTGGCCATGATCAATGAAAAAACGGTTACTGGTCTCACCAATATGTTTGATGGAGATAGAGGTGAAAGTGGAAATCTAGTAAGTTGAATATTAGTAAACACTTTTCTGACAAGCAAATATTCTGATTTTGTTAAATTTAGAACAGAACATGCCCCTGTCGACACTAATTATTGCATTATAAGAAGTTAACATTACTACTGAGATTAGTACTTACCTGTTTGTATATTTCTAATGTGTATTCGAGATATTTTTCTAATAAAAAAAAACGAATAGCAAATAGACTGTTTTATTAAAAAACTACACTTTTTAATGTATTGGTAAATTTGTAAAATAGTTAATGATATTGTTTCTGCATATCTGGTGATTATTTTTTTTTTCAACACCTCTACTAGGAACAAGCCAGCGACCGAAATTTCTACACCTAATTTAAGGTAAACCTAAAGCAAGATAGGGACATCTAAGGGACACCTAAGCCTAATGTATTCCTTCCCTAGAGTTAGGTGTTCCCTAAAATAGTTGGTGCAAACGGCCATAAGAGACACACAATATGAAGTTGTCAATAAACAGATAAATTTAGGGATCTCTCCACTATTAAATTGTCTTCTTAAGTAACAATTGTAAAGATCAGCAGATATAGTTTTCCTTGGTTTTCTATATCATTGCACAGTTATACTGATCTTAAATGGGAAAAAGATATCCAGGATATCCCCATAGGGCTAATAATAACTAAGCTATCAATAATATATTAGAATTTTCTTTAGTTTATTCATTAAATAGTGGAATTAATTAGAAACAGTTGGTGTAATTTAAAAAAGTGAAATATCAAATATCTTATAATTTTTTTGTAATCTTTGTTCCAGCACCACGAACTAAAATCTATATCAAGATCCAAAATTACATTCAATGTTTTATAAACAAAGATTGTGTGAATATTTTTTAAAAACAATCTACTTACCATATTGTCGCGATAAAATAAAATGGACAAGTGTAATTAAACAAATTTTGCACCAGGTGCACAAACCACTAGTACTTAACAAATGGTTACAAATATGATCTTGAAATCAATAAATATGTACTAAATGATCTCATCATTATTTCCCTATCCTTCTATCAGTAGATTACATCGTAAGTATCTAACGCATTAAATTGTAAAACAAAAATAAAGTATCGTGCTTTATAAGCATTGCTGTTATTGTTGAAAATACGTGCACAAAATTAAAATTGCATGCGTTGCATAAGTTTGATTAATTATTTTAAGGAAGAGGCGAAGGTGGGCGCTAATTAGTTTTAGAAAATATACCTTGACGTGCTGGCAACAGGCAAGTGACCACTAAAGAGGACACCTAATAGAAATGTTTACGGTTACAAACTAGAAAATTGGCGCACGAAGATCTCTCGTTTGCAAATACTGAGATTAAGTTGGCTATAATTATTTTGTCATTCTGTATAATTTTACAAAATTCGGTATTAATCAGTACAATAAGCATTGGCAGAGGCGTATAGCATGGGTAGGCAACTAATAAACGAATACCCTAAATCTAAACAGTATTCTCTTATTTTTCGGTTGTAGATAAAACGTTGTACATCACACGTACGTTTAAACATGACTAGAACACATGTGATTAGAGCGACTAGTTTTTTCCGGGCCCGTGTGACAAAGTCACCGATAATATTGCATCCGAAAGGCCTATTGTATTTTTGCTCGTGCTCTCAATCCAGCACCAGTTTGTACAAGTTCCTAGCTGAGTGTTTGCTGCGGTTGCGATTGGTCAAATAGTAACTTTCTTTCACAATCAAGTGTCTCACATGTGTACAGTCTATCTTTTCTGTCTCCGTTAGATTGCTCTGTGATCCAATTTGTCAGCTTTCTCATTGCTTTAGATACCCAGATACACCAGAGTTCTTTGTCAGTCCATTTTTTCTTACATCCTTACGATATTCATGAGCCCTGTCCAGCGTTTAGGCTGCTCATCGTGCTTTCAAGTCTATGGATAACTTAGTCTTGCCTCTCCCTGTATCATAGGGAAGGTAGGTCTAATAGTACTTCCATTGCTGCTGTAGTAGGAGTATTTCTCATAGCACCCAGACATGCAAATATTTGTCTCATGTTGACCATTCCTTTGCTGAGTCTTTGGCTACCATATCGGAGAAGCGGGCTTTACCACCTTTTTGTATATCCAATACAGCATGTCAGATTTCAGCCCCCATTGTTCCCAAATATGCGTTTGGCCATTACTAGTGTGGTCTCAGCTTCCCTAACTAGACCACGTCATTCTAATCTTTCACACTCGTTTTTCGTAATCATGTATTCCTTCAAATATGATATTGGTGCTGATACCGCCAAAGGGCTCCGGACACCAAAAGGGTGCTTGAGCCCATCATCTTTGCTAGTTGATCTGGTATTTGGTTTCTTTCTATTCCTGCGTGTCCCAGAATCCAAAATAGCGGTAAGTTTTCCATGCCATTTCAGAATGGATGCAAACATTAATAAAGAGTTATGTTTGAAAGTTATTATTTATTAGCAATTGTGGATTTTCAGTTCTCAGTTGATTATTCCACCATCCTCTTGGAATGTAGTTCCATCAGTATATTTTATTAAAAAACTGGATCAGTATCAAACCTAACAAGGAAAATCCCTACAGAACTGCCATAATCGTGAATGAGGAAATGTTAGTGAATTCGGATATAATTGTTCTATTTATACCGAAAGAGCAGCACTATTGTCGAGTATCACAATTTTAACCTCCTCAGCTACCGTATCTATCTGAATAATCATAAATCAAGTACCAATTGGGCGAATTGTACCACTTTATTCCAGATTGTCGTAAAAAAAGTATACAAAAAGTTGAAAACTAATATTAGGGTACACACGTTTAAGTGCAAATATCTCGAACAACATTCACTTTATAAGTTCGCAATACAGTACAATTGAAAATAAATGCGTATCTCTTGACTTTGAGAGCCAATATCTCGAATACCAATCAATTCACAAGTACACAACAAGTATGCATACTTAGTCTAATTAAAAAATTAGAATTTCAGTCAAAATTAGTGGCATGACATTTAAAAAGGCGATCGCCAATGATAAACTTAAATAGACTCATTTTCCTTCCAGTAGATGTATTTTACATCAACTTTTCATTCAAACTTGTAATAATAAAGAATAATAATAATAATAATAATAATAATAATAATAATAATAATAATAATAATAATAATAAGAGCAACTCATCATCGATTCGGTAATACTAAAACAGGCGCAAAAGGAACAGCGCAACATCTACACGGCTTTCGTAGATTATAGGAAAGCATTTGATAGCGTTCCACATTCCTGGCTTGTTAAAGTGTTGCAAATTTACAAAGTACACCCCACTCTTGTCACTTTTCTTGAATCATCGATGAAGCACTGGCGAACGAACCTTCATTTACAAATAAATGGTCAATACCTCGAAACTGATGAAATTTCTATCCGTAGGGGGATCTTCCAAGGCGACTCCCTGAGTCCACTTTGGTTTTGTTTGGCAATGAACCCACTCTCCAATCTACTTAACGATACGGATTACGGCTTTAAAATCAAGGCCAACAGAAACACTAGCTGCACTGTTTCCCACCTCTTATACATGGATGACATCAAAATATACGCATCAAACCAGCGTCAAATTCAACATTTACTTAATATTACTGAAAAATTTTCCAGTGATATACAAATGGGATTTGGATTAGACAAGTGCAAAACCTTAAATATCGAGAAGGGTAAAATCGTTAACGGAGATGTATTACTACCTAATGGGAACATTGTAAATGCCATGCAAAATGGTGAAACCTACAAATATCTAGGATTTCAGCAAGCTAAGCTACTTGACCAGAAGCAAGCAAAAACCAAAATTCGAGGACAGTTCACTCAAAGGATATCTGCTTTATTGAAATCCCAGTTGAACGCAGGAAATCTCGCCAAAGCAATTAACACCTACGCCATACCGATCCTGACATACTCATTTGGAATTCTGAAGTGGACAAAAACAGAACTGGAAGATATTCAAAGAACAACGCGAACCATGATGACCAAACACAAATGTCACCACCCGACATCATCAGTTATTAGGACCACATTACCAAGAAAAGAGGGAGGGAGAGCTTTAACGGACATAGTTAATTTACATTATAATCAAATATCTAAACTCCAAAAGTTCTTCATTGGCAAGGCTCAAACATCTAAATTGCATGAGCTGGTCGCGAAAGCAGATAAAAACTATTCCCCCTTAGATCTTGTAAACCCTGATAAAAAACTTGAAATCGTTACAGACTCTGACAAACAGGCGGAGTGGGCCCAGAAAGCGCTTCATGGTCGACATCATCACGACCTCAATCAACCATATATCGACAAGGAAGCATCAAATAAGTGGCTCTCTGATGGAACATTGTTTCCAGAAACAGAAGGATTTATGATGGCGATCCAAGACCAAGTTATTAATACCAACAATTACAAGAAATTTGTTATAAGAGATCCAAACATCGTGTCGGACAAGTGCAGAAGGTGTCAACAAACAACAGAGACGATACAACACATTACGTCGGGATGTTCAGCCATAGCTAACATTGATTACCTACGCAGGCACAACCAACTGTGCAACATCATTCATCAGAAGTTGGCCAACAAATTTGGATTAGTTAACACTTACACGCCTTATTACAAGTACCATCCTCATGCAGTTCTAGAGAATGCTGATTTTAGACTATACTACGATAGGTCAATTATCACCGATAGACGGGTGACGAATAACCGGCCTGATATTGTAGTTGTGGATAAAAAAGCTAACTCGGTTCTTCTAGTGGATGTTGCTGTACCCAATAACAACAATATGTTAGACAAATACAACGAGAAAATTGCAAAATACACCGATCTTGCAATTGAGGTAGGACAGATGTGGCATGCAGAGAAAGTAGAGGTGGTGCCGATCATCGTTTCATCTACGGGACTAATCCCCAAAACTCTACAAGACAGCCTCACCAAACTAGGTCTTCACAAAAACACATACATCGATCTACAGAAGGCTGCAATTTTGAATACTTGTCACACTGTCCGTAAATTTTTAAATATGTAACTGCTGTGCCTAATCCCATTTGCGTTTACACACGCTCGGGATAGGTGAACATTACCAGCAAGAGCTGAGCAAGAGTATACTTGAATTGGAAATAATAATAATAATAATAATAATAATAATAATAATAATAATAATTACTGTCCGTAAATTTCTAAATATGTAACTGCTGTGCCTAGTCCCGTTTGCGTTTACACACGCTCGGGATAGGTGAACATTACCAGCAAGAGCTGAGCAAGAGTACACTTGAGTTGGAAATAATAATAATAATAATAATAATAATAATAATAATAATAATAATAATAATTAATAATAATAATAATAATAATAATAATAATAATAATAATAATAATAATCCGTGGGGGTACTGGTACCACGCCATACCGGTCCTGACATACTCATTTGGAATTCTGAAGTGGACAAAAACAGAACTGGAAGATATTCAAAGAACAATGCGAACCATGATGACCAAACACAAATGTCACCACCCGACATCATCAGTTATTAGGACCACACTACCAAGAAAAGAGGGAGGGAGAGCTGTAACGGACATAGTTAATTTACATTACAAACAAATATCCCAACTTCAAAAATTCTTCATTGGCAAGGCTCAAACATCTAAATTGCATGAGCTGGTCGCGAAAGCAGATAAAAACTATTCCCCCTTAGATCTTGTAAACCCTGATAATAAACTTGAAATCGTTTCAGACTCTGACAAACAGGCAGAGTGGGCCCAGAAAGCGCTCCATGGTCGACATCATCACGACCTCAATCAACCATATATCGACAAGGAAGCATCAAATAAGTGGCTCTCTGATGGAACATTGTTCCCGGAAACAGAAGGATTTATGATGGCGATCCAAGACCAAGTAATTAATACCAATAATTACAAGAAATTTGTTATAAGAGATCCAAACATCGTGTCGGACAAGTGCAGAAGGTGTCAACAAACAACAGAGACGATACAACACATTACGTCGGGATGTTCAGCCATAGCTAACATTGATTACCTACGCAGGCACAATCAACTTTGTAACATCATCCATCAGAAGTTGGCCAACAAATTTGGATTAATTAACACCTACACGCCTTATTACAAGTACCATCCGCATGCAGTTCTAGAGAATGCTGATTTTAGACTATACTACGATAGGTCAATTATCACCGATAGACGGGTGACGAATAACCGGCCTGATATTGTAGTTGTGGATAAAAAAGCTAACTCGGTTCTCCTGGTGGATGTTGCTGTACCCAATAACAACAATATTTTAGACAAAAACAACGAGAAAATTGCAAAATACACCGATCTTGCAATTGAGGTAGGACAGATGTGGCATGCAGAGAAAGTAGAGGTGGTGCCGGTCATTGTTTCATCTACGGGACTAATCCCCAAAACTCTACAAGACAGCCTCACCAAACTGGGTCTTCACAAAAACACATACATCGATCTGCAGAAGGCTGCAATTTTGAATACTTGTCACACTGTCCGTAAATTTCTAAATATGTAACTGCTGTGCCTAGTCCCGTTTGCGTTTACACACGCTCGGGATAGGTGAACATTACCAGCAAGAGCTGAGCAAGAGTACACTTGAGTTGGAAATAATAATAATAATAATAATAATAATAATAATAATAATAATAATAATAATAATAATAATAATAATAATAATAATAATAATAATAATAATAATAATAATAATAATAATAATAATAATAATAATAATAATAATAATAATAAATAATAATTTGTTATAAGAGATCCAAACATCGTGTCGGACAAGTGCAGAAGGTGTCAACAAACAACAGAGACGATACAACACATTACGTCGGGATGTTCAGCCATAGCTAACATTGATTACCTACGCAGGCACAACCAACTGTGCAACATCATTCATCAGAAGTTGGCCAACAAATTTGGATTAGTTAACACCTACACGCCTTATTACAAGTATCATCCTCATGCAGTTCTAGAGAATGCTGATTTTAGACTTTACTACGATAGGTCAATTATCACCGATAGACGGGTGACGAATAACCGGCCTGATATTGTAGTTGTGGATAAAAAAGCTAACTCGGTTCTTCTAGTGGATGTTGCTGTACCCAATAACAACAATATGGTAGACAAATACAACGAGAAAATTGCAAAATACACCGATCTTGCAATTGAGGTAGGACAGATGTGGCATGCAGAGAAAGTAGAGGTGGTGCCGGTCATCGTTTCATCTACGGGACTAATCCCCAAAACTCTACAAGACAGCCTCACCAAACTAGGTCTTCACAAAAACACATACATCGATCTGCAGAAGGCTGCAATTTTGAATACTTGTCACACTGTCCGTAAATTTCTAAATATGTAACTGCTGTGCCTAATCCCATTTGCGTTTACAAACGCTCGGGATAGGTGAACATTACCAGCAAGAGCTGAGCAAGAGTATACTTGAATTGGAAATAATAATAATAATAATAATAATAATAATAATAATAATAATAATAATAATAACCCGTGGGGGTACTGGTCCCCTATCGGGCGCTTCCCCAGGTGGTGGATCGGGGAATGCCTTTTAGATATAGAAGGTATCGAGGAAATTAGATACCTCGGAGCGAACCAAAACCAGTTAGTTTCAGGACACGACGGTCTCCATGTAAGGAGCGGTACTCCGACAGCGTCTGTTCTCTATGTAAGGAGCGGCTGAATCAGCACCTGGCAGTAGGTCTAAAATGCGACAATCACGATGTCGAATTGTAAAACAAGATTACCCCAGGTGGGTAGAGCTAAATGCTCAGAATCCCACACTGCTTGTGTACCTAGTACATCGGCTGTCTGCTCCACGGATTCTGGGGGGAGCAATAATTCGAGTGTAAATTCCGGGACCCTAAATCTCAGGAATCGTCAGGTGAATCGACATTGCAACACCTTAAACTCTTGTCGCGTTCAAGTTGGTGCTAGAAGGGCTTGTTCGAAAAATGATTTACCTTCTTCCTCGGTTAGCGGTAGGCGCAGCGTGACACCGAGTAGGGCTACTGCGAACCACACTCAGGGGGAAAACAACATCGATCCTCCGCCACCGGCTTCTGATGTTTCTGGAGTGACGCAAGTCGGCACATCTACGACCACAAAAGCCGGAAAGCCCAGGAAGCGCATGAAGTGGACTATCGAGCTAAACTCATTCATTATGCGCTCCTACTTTAAAATCACGAATATGGAAACTGATATGACGACATACAGATACGCCCTCCACCGTGCATTCGTTGAACATTATCCAGAATTTCACCATCTCACGGAACAGCGTATTGCTGACCAACGTCGAAGTATTGTGAAAAACAATCTACTACCCGGTCCGACGTTGCAACAAATTCGAGGTGAAGTCCTTCTTGACCTTCAAGATGGAAAGAATGACATAATTACCGATCAGGATACACATAAATCGGAGAATGCACAAGGAGACCACAATGGCGTTGAGGAAATAAACAATGATTGCGACAAAACCACCGATAATGACTATAATACCGAACTTTGTAAAGCACTAGCGGAATTTAATGGCACCAACCCAATACACCGGCCAAAATTACCAAAGCTGCGAACCAATAAGAGCACTAACAGCATACTAGCAGCTGTGAACTTACTACTGCAGAACTATGCTAAAGACTGCGAGGCGCTGGAACAACTTCACACTCTCATCTATTGTGGAGCGGTAGCAGTGATTCGAAGTCACAATCAACAGATCCAATCCCCTAAGAACAATCGGGGTAAAGACTACAAACAGCTCAAGCCTTGGTGGCAACGCCGGCTGGAAAAGTCCATTGATGACATCAGAAGGGAATTGGGGCAGCTTACAGAATTTAAAAACAACTTGAAACCGTCTAGGCGCTTAACAAACAGAGTGAGGAAGATCTATCGAAGAATCAACACTTATACAGGTCACCCACAACATAAACAACATGTATGTGAATATATCGATTCACTCAGGCAAAAGTTAAAGGCAAAATCAAAACGTTTGTCACGATATGTCAAGTGCACGAAAAGGAAACAACAGAACTACTTATTCAATAACAATCAGAAGTTATTTTACAGGCAACTAAGCGGTACTGTAAACAATCACAACCAAAGTCTCCCAGATAAAGATGAGCTAACGGAGTACTGGTCTTCTTTATGGTCGAACCCTATCGAACATAAATCCAACGCTCACTGGATAAGAACTGAGGAGGAAAAAATTAACATTGAACCAATGCCTTTCGTTAACTTGACAACAAGCGAGGTAACCGAAGCTATAAAGAGCACCAGTAATTGGAAGACACCAGGAGTTGACCATGTCCAAAACTTCTGGTATAAGAAGTTTGACAGTCTGCATGAAGCAATGGCAAGATCATTTACACATATTCTGCAGCATCCAGAAGATACACCACCGTTTCTGACACTGGGTTCGACCCACTTGCTTCCCAAAACGCATCAAACTCACGATCCTACGCAGTATAGACCTATAACATGCCTTCCAACTATATATAAAATATTAACGTCTTGCATTACTAACCGTATTTACAGACATGCCGATCAAAACAACATCTTGTCGGAAGAACAAAAAGGGTGCAGACGAGATCACCAAGGCTGCAAAGAGCAACTCATCATCGATTCGGTAATACTAAAACAGGCGCAGAAGGAACAGCGCAACATCTACACGGCTTTCGTTGATTATAGGAAAGCATTTGATAGCGTTCCACATTCCTGGCTTGTTAAAGTTTTGCAAATTTACAAAGTACACCCCACTCTTGTTACTTTTCTTGAATCATCGATGAAGCACTGGCGAACGAACCTTCATTTACAAATAAATGGTCAATACCTCGAAACTGGTGAAATTTCTATCCGTAGGGGGATCTTCCAAGGCGACTCCCTGAGTCCACTTTGGTTTTGTTTGGCAATGAATCCACTCTCCAATCTACTTAACGATACGGATTACGGCTTTAGAATCAACGCCAACAGAAACACTAGCTGCACTGTTTCCCACCTCTTATACATGGATGACATCAAAATATACGCATCAAACCAGCGTCAAATTCAACATTTACTTAATATTACTGAAAAATTTTCCAGCGATATACAAATGGGATTTGGATTAGACAAGTGCAAAACCTTAAATATCGAGAAGGGTAAAATCGTTAACGGAGATGTATTACTACCTAATGGGAACATTATAAATGCCATGCAAAATGGTGAAACCTACAAATATCTAGGATTCCAGCAAGCTAAGCTACTTGACCAGAAGCAAGCAAAAACCAAAATTCGAGGACAGTTCACTCAAAGGATATCTGCTTTATTGAAATCCCAGTTGAACGCAGGAAATCTTGCCAAAGCAATTAACACCTACGCCATACCGATCCTGACATACTCATTTGGAATTCTGAAGTGGACAAAAACAGAACTGGAAGATATTCAAAGAACAACGCGAACCATGATGACCAAACACAAATGTCACCACCCGACATCATCAGTTATTAGGACCACACTACCAAGAAAAGAGGGAGGGAGAGCTCTAACGGACATAGTAAATTTACATTACAAGCAAATATCCCAACTCCAAAAATTCTTCATTGGCAAGGCTCAAACATCTAAATTGCATGAGTTGGTCGCGAAAGCAGATAAAAACTATTCCCCCTTAGATCTTGTAAGCCCTGATAATAAACTTGAAATCGTTACAGACTCTGACAAACAGGCAGAGTGGGCCCAGAAAGCGCTCCATGGTCGACATCATCACGACCTCAATCAACCATATATCGACAAGGAAGCATCAAATAAGTGGCTCTCTGATGGAACATTGTTTCCAGAAACAGAAGGATTTATGATGGCGATCCAAGACCAAGTAATTAATACCAATAATTACAAGAAATTTGTTATAAGAGATCCAAACATCGTGTCGGACAAGTGCAGAAGGTGTCAACAAACAACAGAGACGATACAACACATTACGTCGGGATGTTCAGCCATAGCTAACATTGATTACCTACGCAGGCACAACCAACTGTGCAACATAATTCATCAGAAGTTGGCCAACAAATTTGGATTAGTTAACACCTACACGCCTTATTACAAGTACCATCCACATGCAGTTCTAGAGAATGCTGATTTTAGACTATACTACGATAGGTCAATTATCACCGATAGACGGGTGACGAATAACCGGCCTGATATTGTAGTTGTGGATAAAAAAGCTAACTCGGTTCTTCTAGTGGATGTTGCTGTACCCAATAACAACAATATGTTAGACAAATACAACGAGAAAATTGCAAAATACACCGATCTTGCAATTGAGGTGGGACAGATGTGGCAGGCAGAGAAAGTAGAGGTGGTGCCAGTCATCGTTTCATCTACGGGACTAATCCCCAAAACTCTACAAGACAGCCTCACCAAACTAGGTCTTCACAAAAACACATACATCGATCTGCAGAAGGCTGCAATTTTGAATACTTGTCACACTGTCCGTAAATTTCTAAATATGTAACTGCTGTGCCTAATCCCATTTGCGTTTACACACGCTCGGGATAGGTGAACATTACCAGCAAGAGCTGAGCAAGAGTACACTTGAGTTGGAAATAATAATAATAATCCGTGGGGGTACTGGTCCCCTATCGGGCGCTTCCCCAGGTGGTGGATCGGGGAATGCCTTTTAGATATAGGAGGTATCAAGGAAATTAAATACCTCGGAGCGAACCAAAACCAGTTAGTTTCAGGACACGACGGTCTCCATGTAAGGAGCGGTACTCCGACAGCGTCTGTTCTCCATGTAAGGAGCGGCTGAATCAGCACCTGGCAGTAGGTCTAAAATGCGACAATCACGATGTCGAATTGTAAAACTAGATTACCCCAGGTGGGTAGAGCTAAATGCTCAGAATCCCACACTGCTAGTGTACCTAGTACATCGGCTGTCTGCTCCAAGTTTTCTGGGGGGAGCAATAATTCGATTGTAAATTCCGGGACCTTAAATCTCAGGAATCGTCAGGTGAATCGACATTGCAACACCTTAAACTCTTGTCGCGTTCAAGTTGGTGCTAGAAGGGCTTGTTCGAAAAATGATTTACCTTCTTCCTCGGTTAGCGGTAGGCGCAGCGTGACACCGAGTGGGGCTACTGCGAACCACACTCAGGGGGAAGACAACATCGATCCTCCGCCACCGGCTTCTGATGTTTCTGGAGTGACGCAAGTCGGCACATCTACGACCACAAAAGCCGGAAAGCCCAGGAAGCGCATGAAGTGGACTATCGAGCTAAACTCATTCATTATGCGCTCCTACTTTAAAATCACCAAGATGGAAACTGATATGACGACATACAGATACGCCCTCCACCGTGCATTCATTGAACATTTTCCAGAATTTCACCATCTCACGGAACAGCGTATTGCTGACCAACGTCGAAGTATTGTAAGAAACAATCTACTACCCGGTCCGACGTTGCAACAAATTCGAGGTGAAGTCCTTCTTGACCTTCAAGATGGAGAGAATGACATAATTACCGATAAGGATACACATAAATCGGAGAATGCACAAGGAGACCACAATGGCGTTGAGGAAATAAACAATGATTGCGACAAAACCACCGATAATGACTATAATACCGAACTTTGTAAAGCACTAGCGGAATTTAATGGCACCAACCCAATACACCGGCCAAAACTACCCAAGCTTCGAACCAATAAGAGCACTAACAGCATACTAGCAGCTGTGAACTTTCTACTGCAGAACCATGCTAAAGACTGCGAAGCGCTAGAACAACTTCACACTCTCATCTATTGTGGAGCGGTAGCAGTGCTTCGAAGTCACAATCAACAAATCCAATCCCCAAAGAACAAACCGTCTAGGCCCTTAACAAACAGAGGGAGAAAGATCTATCGAAAAATCAAAACTTTTACAGGTCACCCACAACATAAACAACATGTATGTGAATATATGGATTTACTCAGGCAAAAGCCAAACGTTTGTCACGATATGTCAAGTGCACGAAAAGGAAACAACAAAACTACTTATTCAATAACAATCAGAAGTTATTTTACAGGCAACTAAGCGGTACAGTAAACAATCACAACCAAAGTCTTCCAAATAAAGATGAGCTAACGGAGTACTGGTCTTCTTTATGGTCGAACCCTATAGAACATAAATCCAACGCTCACTGGATAAGTACTGAGGAGGAAAAAATAAACATTGAACCAATGCCTTTCGTTAACTTGACAACAAGCGAGGTAACCGAAGCTATAAAGAGCACCAGTAGTTGGAAGACACCAGGAGTTGACAATGTCCAAAACTTCTGGTATAAGAAGTTTGACAGTCTGCATGAAGCAATAGCAAGATCATTTACACATATTCTGCAACACCCAGAAGATACACCACCATTTCTGACACTGGGTTCGACCCACTTGCTTCCCAAAACGCATCAAACTCACGATCCTACGCAGTATAGACCTATAACATGCCTTCCAACTATATATAAAATATTAACGTCTTGCATTACTAACCGTATTTACAGACATGCGGATCAAAACAACACCTTGTCGGAAGAACAGAAAGGGTGCAGACGAGATCACCAAGGCTGCAAAGAACAACTCATCATCGATTCGGTAATACTAAAACAGGCGCAGAAGGAACAGCGCAGCATCTACACGGCTTTCCTAGATTATAGGAAAGCATTTGATAGCGTTCCACATTCCTGGCTTGTTAAAGTTTTGCAAATTTACAAAGTACACCCCATTCTTGTTACTTTTCTTGAATCATCGATGAAGCACTGGCGAACGAACCTTCATTTACAAATAAATGGTCAATACCTCGAAACTGATGAAATTTCTATCCGTAGGGGGATCTTCCAGGGCGACTCCCTGAGTCCACTTTGGCTTTGTTTGGCAATGAATCCACTTTCCAAGCTACTTAACGATACGGATTACGGCTTTAAAATCAAAGCCAACGGGAACACTAGCTGCACTGTTTCCCACCTTTTATACATGGATGACATCAAAATATACGCATCAAACCAGCGTCAAATTCAACATTTACTTACAAATGGGATTTGGATTAGACAAGTGCAAAACCTTGAATATCGAGAAGGGTAAAATCGTTAACGGAGATGTGTTACAAACTAATGGGAACATTATAAATGCAATGCAAAATGGTGAAACCTACAAATATCTAGGATTCCAGCAAGCTAAGCTACTAGACCAGAAGCAAGCAAAAACCAAAATTCGAGGACAGTTTACTCAAAGGATAACTGCTTTATTGAAATCCCAGTTGAACGCAGGAAATCTTGCTAAAGCAATTAACACCTACGCCATACCGGTCCTGACATACTCATTTGGAATTCTGAAGTGGACAAAAACAGAACTGGAAGATATTCAAAGAACAACGCGAACCATGATGACCAAACACAAATGTCACCACCCGACATCATCAGTTATTAGGACCACACTACCAAGAAAAGAGGGAGGGAGAGCTCTAACGGACATAGTTAATTTACATTACAAACAAATATCCCAACTCCAAAAATTCTTCATTGGCAAGGCTCAAACATCTAAATTGCATGAGCTGGTCGCGAAAGCAGATAAAAACTATTCCCCCTTAGATCTTGTAAACCCTGATAATAAACTTGAAATCGTTACAGACTCTGACAAACAGGCAGAGTGGGCCCAGAAAGCGCTCCATGGTCGACATCATCACGAACTCAATCAACCATATATCGACAAGGAAGCATAAAATAAGTGGCTCTCTGATGGAACATTGTTTCCAGAAACAGAAGGATTTATGATGGCGATCCAAGACCAAGTAATTAGTACCAATAATTACAAGAAATTTGTTATAAGAGATCCAAACATCGTGTCGGACAAGTGCAGAAGGTGTCAACAAACAACAGAGACGATACAACACATTACGTCGGGATGTTCAGCCATAGCTAACATTGATTACCTACGCAGACACAATCAACTTTGCAACATCATCCATCAGAAGTTGGCCAACAAATTTGGATTAGTTAACACCTACACGCCTTATTACAAGTACCATCCGCATGCAGTTCTAGAGAATGCTGATTTTAGACTATACTACGATAGGTCAATTATCACCGATAGACGGGTGACGAATAACCGGCCTGATATTGTGGTTGTGGATAAAAAAGCTAACTCGGTTCTCCTGGTGGATGTTGCTGTACCCAATAACAACAATATTTTAGACAAATACAACGAAAAAATTGCAAAATACACCGATCTTGCAATTGAGGTAGGACAGATGTGGCATGCAGAGAAAGTAGAGGTGGTGCCGGTCATCGTTTCATCTACGGGACTAATCCCCAAAACTCTACAAGACAGCCTCACCAAACTAGGTCTTCACAAAAACACATATATCGATCTGCAGAAGGCTGCAATTTTGAATACTTGTCACACTGTCCGTAAATTTCTAAATATGTAACTGCTGTGCCTAATCCCATTTGCGTTTACACACGCTCGGGATAGGTGAACATTACCAGCAAGAGCTGAGCCAGAGTACACTTGAGTTGGAAATAATAATAATAATAATAATAATAATAATAAGATTTATTGCACAAAAAATCTGCTACAAGATAAATACATAAACTATCCTAAAACATGTACAATAAAATGGGTAAACCTTTAGGAAATTTAATTTTTGAATAGGTTGAAAAGATATAGGGTAAATCATTATCACTTATAGTAAGAAATATACACACACACAGACATCCAAACGAACAACATCCACACAAAATTACACAAATCAATATACCTCAGAAAAGAATAAGTATATCATATATACATTGAATAAAATAACACTTCTCTTTAACTGAAATAGTTACTGTATCAGGAAGGGGCATTCGATTTGTTCATGTATGTCATATCGCGAAGTTGATTTGATATAGCCTTTTAATTTATTTTTGAATTGGTTGATATTATTCAATTCTGAGATGTGTTGGGGAAGGCGGCCGTAAAGTTTCGGGCCTAAAAATTTAAAATTTTTCTGCCCAATAGATTTCGAAGCTGGTGGAGGTAAGTAAGTGGTATGTTTCAGTCTTGTATCATATTGGTGTTCATTTATTATCAAAGTGGATTCAGTTTTATGCTGTTCCACATTCAGGTTCAGGAAAAATAACTGTCTTGGGTCCAAGATCCCAGTTTCAGAGTAAAGAAGATCTGAGGAGTATCGGCTTGATTTACAAAATAGGGTTTTGATGAGTTTTTTCTGAACTATCATTAAATTATGGAGTATGGTTTTTCCGACTGCTCCCCAAGCAACTATGCCATAAATTATATGCGACTCTACCAATGCATGATATACTGTTTTCAGTTGAGTTTTATTTAGAATATATCTGAGGTTTTTCAGTCTGTAAATTAAGAAGTATAGTTTTTTAATAACATGTCCCACATGTTTATTCCACTTAAGATGACTGTCAATTATCACACCAAGGTACTTGAATTCCAGTGTGGACTCTATTGAGAAATCATCAGAAATTTGTAGGGTAGTGAAAGACGGTAAAGTAGACTTATTAGTGGAAAGTGGAAGAAACAACGTTTTACTGGGGTTTATGGTCAGCAATCGACTCTGAAACCATGATTTGATCATCTTAAAGTCTTTTTCTACTAGTTCTTTTAAATAGTTCCATTTTTGAGCTGAGTAGAAGATTGCTGTATCGTCTGCATACGTTATTATTTTGCCTTCGGTGTTGACCTCAAATAAATCATTTAAATAAATTGAATAGATGAAGCTTTTACTTGATGAAGATCCATACTAATGATGAAATAAAACAATTTAATTTGTTTAAATCTTTATTATTTATTTTGAACTAAAGTTCAAATTAAAATTAGTGACGCGTTTCGCTACACGGTAGCTTTTTCAAACTAGTGAAGATACAATGAAAAACTTTTAATTTATATAGTGCCTTAATACGGAATTCTAAGATATTGACAAAAGTATTATAATATTTAAATGGGGATAAGTACAAAAAGTGCCTAAATACGGAATTCTAAGATATTGACAAATGTATTATAATATAATACCTTCCATACTTTATCAGCAAAAATCTATTAAGAGACAACTCTCTGCAAGCCGTTTCTATTCTTTCTCTGAGTTCACCCACCGTATTGACTGGTGTAGAATTTCCTTTTTTTTAATATTCCCCACACGGCATAATGCATTGGATTATATTCATGAGACCGTGCTGGCCATTTGACCGGTGTATCTACTCCACGGCCTATCCCTTTTTCCTGTAAAGTTTTCATTTAGCCTTTCCCTAGCTCGCAGTGTAAGATGTGGCGATGCCCTATCGTGCATAAACCACATTGACAGTCTACTTTGATAAGGTACATCATCAAGAAAATCTATTAAATTATTCCTAAGAAAATGTACCTACATATCTAGGTCCATTTAAATATTCCGGTAGAATAAAAGGCCCGATAAACTGGTCCCCAATTATTCCAGCCCAAACGTTAATTTTAAACATGTGCTGATGATGTGTAACCAGTGGCGGATTCACACATTTTCCGCCAGTAGGCTATTCAAATTTTGCCGCCCCTACCGACCTCTACAATGCTTACTTAAAGTTTAAAAGCATTATATTACGAAGGCCTAGCTGCAGAATCAGAGTGTATATATTTTGTGCAATGTAAATTATTGTTACGCGAGCTACTGCAATAATATTCTCACTTAGTGCCCCCAGTGAAATCCCCGTATGAGACGACTATGGCTCCTCCGCCCAAACTTCGAGAAACATCCAGAACACCCGGGTGCGTCCGCCAGAATATCGAGAATATCGAATGCACCCGCGAGAACGCCGAGACACTTCTAGAATTACGGCGCACGAGTATAAATAGGCCACGAGCATCGTTGCAGGGAATTAGTCAATCAGTCAGTGTTGATACCGAAGGAAAGTAATCGCGCATCGATAAAGTGTTTATTAAGTGACTCTCATATAAATTATAATTAGTGTGTTTAGTGTATTACATAAATTATTAAATAAGGACTGAATTACATATAAATCTGTAAATATAAATTAATTGTAAATATAAATTAGAATAAACGTTACATTGGTGTCAGGTGTGGGGTTAAAATAAATAAATAAATAAATATACAGGAAGATGGCGAAGAAACTTTGTGAATTAAAAGTTTCAGAGCTTCGAAGAGAGTTGGAGGATTACGAACTGGACACAAGTGGGGTCAAGTCAGTGTTAGTGGAACGACTAAAAAAAGCTATGATTAACAATGGATTGGACCCGGAAACGTTTGAATTCACCGACGAAGCGTCCGCCTCTATAACCTCTTCGATAAATAAACTTTCGGCGGACATGGAAAACAAAATGTCGGATATAAAAAACGAAATTTCATCCATGGAAAGTAAACTTTCGGCGGACATGGAAAACAAAATGTAGGACATGGAAAACAAAATGTCGGACATGGAGAATAAAATTTCGACGGACATGAAAAATGAAATGACATCCATGAAGACTGATATTTCTGCCGTGGAAGAAAAGATTAAAAGAATGGAGCAAGAAATGAAACAAAAAATCAAAGAAATAACCGAATAACGACGAACTGGCAGAGAAAGTAGAGTTGAAACCGAAAATGGAAAACGATATTAACAGCCGAGTGAAACTGCCAACATTCGATGGCAAAACGTCATGGCCGAACTATCTCAAGCAATTCGAGGCGGCATCAAAGGCAAACAACTGGAGTGAGAAGGAAAAAGCGTTAAATTTAACTCTTGCCCTTAGAGGAAACGCTATGGATATCCTCCAGACCATTCCAGTGGAAGAGGCCGAAGATTTTGAACAACTCAAAAAGCGATTGAATATGAGATATGGCCTGGAACACCTGGAGCATCTGTACCAGTCACAGCTGAAAAACCGCAAACAAAAACGCGACGAAACTCTGCAAGAATTCGAAGCAGACATTGCGAGGCTGGTGCGGTTTGCCTATCCATCGGCACCGGAGAATGTCATGGAATGTTTAGGGGTACAGACATTTATCGACGGAGTTCGTGACCATGAAATGCAGAGAACTCTACGCTTGGCTCGGCATAAGACACTGGTCGACGTACTCTCTGCAGCCTTGGAGTACGAAGCAGCTACACAGGCTTCCGGAGTATACGGCAAGGTGAGGGCTGTAGCAGGCGAAGAAGTTGAGAACAAGCTCGACCAGATTGTCAACATGATGAAAAGCATCTCAAATGGAAAACTGAAAGCTGTGAGATGCTGGAATTGTGGAGAAATGGGACATGTACGCAGTTCGTGCAAGCGACCGAGAACTGCTACAAACAAAGATGCCCAGCAGGAAAACTAGGAAGGGTCGACCTTCAGAGGGCAGCTTCGACCCGAAGACCTTCCAAAGACCCTCTCATCCTAATAGCCTCTCTGAAATGCCGCGATGATAGTGTATACGTGGATGGTGAAGTTAATGGAAGGAAGTATACACTATTGGTGGACACTGGAGCAACGAGGACTATTATTCGCCCCGAGACTGTCAACACCCGGAAAAGACTTTTACCGACGAGACTGCGACTCAGGACTGCCACAGGTAAAAGCGCCAATGTCCATGGAGAACTACCGGTGCAATTGGGAATTGGCGCAGAGAAGTTCACCCACACTGTCGTTGTCGCTGATATCGAAGAGGACATAATACTCGGAATGGACGTTATGAACCTACATGGCTTCCAGCTAGATTTCAAGAACCGAGTGATTAGAGTAGGTTCTGAGGAGGTATTCCTTCACCCACACGAGTATAAGACTGTTCTGGTAGCCGTACAGGAGGATGCAGTTGTACCCGCAAGGAGTGAATTTTTCACTGTGGCAAGGCTACAAGGAACCGTCGAAGAAGGAACACCGGTCATGATGGAACCATGGAATCACGATGAAGAGGTTGGTCGAGGAATCCTGGTTGGAAAAGGGTTAGTCATGGCTGCCGAAGAAATACCTGTACGCATTATAAATGTAAATGACCATCCAATAACTATGAAGAACGATACCAAAATTGGAACTTGCGTACCAGTGGCGTCGATAATTCATCAAACAACAACCTCCAATGATGCCAACAATAAATTTGAAAAAATGATAGCAGTGGCTGGACAATCCCTTAGCCTGCAAGAGAAGAGAAAGATCAGTGAACTCTTGTTACAATACCGATCTCTTTTTGTACCAAAAGGAGGAAAGACAGGAAGAACATCTGCTGTCAAACACAAAATTGACACCGGCGACGCTAAACCGATAAGACAATCGGCTCGACGGCTACCACAGGCCAAAAGAGAGGAAGCGGAGAGAATTGTTCGCGAGATGGAAAAGGACAAGGTAATAGAACCTTCTACCAGCCCTTGGGTCTCTCCGGTAGTCCTGGTAAAGAAGAAGGATGGTACCACGAGGTTTTGCGTGGACTACCGGCAGTTGAACAATGTTACAAAGAAAGATAGCTATCCTCTGCCGAGAATCGACGACACTGTGGATACGCTGGCCGGTAGCAAATTGTTTTCTACCTTGGACCTGAAGTCTGGATATTGGCAGGTAGAAATGGATCCAGCCGATAAAGAAAAGACAGCGTTTACCACCGGATCTGGACTATGGCATTTCACCGTTATGCCATTTGGGCTGTGCAATGCCCCCGCAACGTTCGAAAGACTGATGGAAAACGTATTGCGAGGGTTGTCCTGGAAGACATGCTTAGTGTACATTGATGACATCATAGTCTTGGGGAGGACATTCGACGAACATCAAAAGAATTTGGAAGGTGTCTTCAAAAGGTTGCAAGCTGCCCAACTGATGCTCAACCCCAAGAAATGTCAACTATTTCAAAACAAAGTCAATTACCTAGGCCATGTAGTCAGCAAGGATGGTGTAGCTGTAGACGAAGAAAAAGCTGCTGCCGTACGAAAGTGGCCAAGACCCACCGACAAGCACCAAGTTAGAAGCTTCCTTGGACTCTGTACATACTACAGGCGATTTATAAAGAAGTTTGCAGATATCGCTAAGCCCTTGACACGACTTACAGAGGAAGCAAGGGAGTTTCGCTGGGACGAAGATTGCCAAACTTCGTTCGAAACCTTGAAGAAGCACTTGACTACTGCACCTATACTCGGCTATCCACTACCAGAGGGAGAATTCATACTAGATACTGATGCTAGCAATGTTGGAATTGGAGGAGTGCTATCACAGGTTCAAGGAGGACAAGAGAAAGTTCTGGGATATTTTAGTAAAGTCCTTTCCAAACCAGAACAAAACTACTGCGTCACAAGAAGAGAGCTCCTAGCAGTAGTGAAGTCCGTGGAGCACTTCTATCAGTATCTGTATGGGAAGAAATTTGTTATCAGAACCGATCATGCAGCACTTAAGTGGCTTATGCAATTCAAGAACCCTGAAGGTCAAATCGCTAGATGGATCGAGCGGCTCCAAGAATATAATTTCACTATTGAGCATAGAGCCGGAATAAGCCACAGAAATGCAGACTCCCTCTCTAGAAGACCATGCCCTGCAGAGTGCTCTCACTGCAGCAAAACAGAAGCTAAGGAAGCTGCGATTCGAAGAACCACGGTGACCACCGACGAATGGACACCAGAAAAGTTGGAAGAGGAACAAGAGAACGATCCCGACTTGTAGAAAATCCGACATTGGAAAAAGGAGAACTGTCGACCTACTTGGCAGGAGATTTCAAGGTACTCGCCAACGATGAAATCGTATTGGGCCCAGTGGGACTCGCTGGTTTTGGAAGACGGTTTGCTACAGCGAGTAATCGAGAACGATGAGGGTTCCGAAAGTAGAAGACAGTTGGTGATTCCAAGAACAAGGATAGCAGCAGTACTGCGGAAATTACACGACAGTCCGTCAGGAGGACATCTAGGTGTGAAGAAGACCCTCCAGAAAGTGCGAGAACGGTTTTATTGGATGCACAGTTCCGAAGATGTGAAGGACTGGTGTAAGAAGTGCACTACCTGTGCTACGACCAATGGACCGCACGGGAGAAGAAAGGCTCCTATGAAGCAGTACAATGTCGGAAGCCCTTTTGAACGCATTGCCGGACCGTTTCCACCGACAGCAAATGGCAGCAGGTACATTTTGGTGGTGATGGACTACTTCACAAAATGGGTAGAAGCGTATGCCATTCCAAACCAAGAAGCCGCAACGGTTGCCAACGTGCTTGTGAATGAGTTCATTTGCCGATATGGAGTGCCCCTGGAAATACACAGCGACCAGGGCAGAAACTTCGAAAGCCAGCTGTTCCAGGAAGTTTGTGAAAAGCTCGGCATGAAGAAAACGAGAACTACGGCTTTGCACCCACAGTCGGACGGGATGGTAGAGCGAATGAACAGAACTCTTGGCAAATACCTGTCTAAAGTGGTATCTAACCATCAGCGAGATTGGGACCAATATCTCTCGCTATTCGCGATGGCCTACAGATCCGCCATCAATGAGTCCACCGGCCAAACACCAGCAAGAGTTCTGTTCGGACGCGAAATGAGATTACCCTGCGACCTTGAATTTGGATGCCGACCCGGAGAAGACATAGCTGGTGAAGATTACGTGACCCAGCTGAGAAAAAGAATGGACGACGTACACGAGCTGGTTCGATCGAACCTCCAGATCGCTAGCGATAGGATGAAGAAAAGGTACGATACGCAAGCTACGGAAGGAGGTTTCCACGAAGGAGACAAAGTCTGGCTGCATAACCCAAGAAGACAAAAGGGTTTTTCTTCAAAGTTGCAGAAAGCTTGGGACGGTCCGTACCTCGTAAAGAAAAGAATCAACGATGTCATCTATCGTATCAGCAAGATCCCAAATGGAAAGCCAAAGGTGGTACACCGTAACCGATTAGCGCCATTCGAGGGTGACCACGATGAGGAAGTAAACCAGCTTCAGGAAGTAGCCGATCCTGCTTTTGTAGAGTTCATGGGTGCTTATGGTGGTACCGGAAAAGCAAGATTCGGCGTCACCACTGAGAGACGACAAGACCTGCTTACCGTTCCGGAGGAATACTCACTGGCAATAAACATCCCTGCCAGCGTAACCGATGCGCGCGGACTGGCATCTCTGTTTATAAAGAAGAGTGGCGCACGACCTTTGGTAAACCAGTTACCAGTACCAGGTAAAGCTCTGAAGCTGCAAAATGGCTCCCGCTACAATTTCCACCTAGTGACAAGGAACACCTTCGACGAAAGACCAACGTACGAGGATGTCTGGGAAGCATTACGAAGCCTGAGGGAGCAAGTGCTTGAATTGAACGTGTACAGGAGAGCCATGCCCAAGATTGAATGTAGGCATTTAGACTGGCGAATAATCCGTAACATGGTAGAAGTAATCTTCCGAGACACCGAAGTGCAGGTACTGGTTTGCGGCCATGCTCGGGAGACACAGCCAACAGAGAAGACGGTCGCATGTTACTTCCATACAACTGGAAAATGCAACAAGGGGACCAGTTGCCGATACAGTCATCTCGCTCCAGTTTCCTAGCTAGTTCCAGGAGGAACTGTCTCTTAAGGAGGGGGCAATGTTACGCGAGCTACTGCAATAATATTCTCACCTAGTGCCCCCAGTGAAATCCCCGTATGAGACGACTATGGCTCCTCCGCCCAAACTTCGAGAAACATCCAGAACACCCGGGTGCGTCCGCCAGAATATCGAGAATATCGAATGCAGCCGCGAGAACGCCGAGACACTTCTAGAATTACGGCGCACGAGTATAAATAGGCCACGAGCATCGTTGCAGGGAATTAGTCAATCAGTCAGTGTTGATACCGAAGGAAAGTAATCGCGCATCGATAAAGTGTTTATTAAGTGACTCTCATATAAATTATAATTAGTGTGTTTAGTGTATTACATAAATTATTAAATAAGGACTGAATTACATATAAATCTGTAAATATAAATTAATTGTAAATATAAATTAGAATAAACGTTACATTATTCCAATCCCCTTCTCGAAAAAATATCAAAGAATTTGTATTCCACATGAAGTTTTCCAAAAAGGGGAAGGTTTGCCTAGGCAAAGTCCGCATTGTGGGGACACTCATGGTATATTCCCTTCCACTTTTTGGAAAACTTCATGTGGAATACAGATTCTTTAATATTTTTTCGAGAAGGGGAAAGGAATAATTACATTGCACAACATATATACACTCTGATTGGTGGGAGCCTTCCTGCAGCTAGGCACTCGTCAATAGTTTTGATTATCTAGTAAGAATCCGGCTGATAACGTCGATCACATTCCATCAAAGAAGGTATAAAAGTTTCACAATACCATTTTGTACATTTTTTGTACAACAAAGCTAAGGCGTTTTGGTTTTCTTTGCTTAAGGTAGATCTTTTGGCGCGTTAAGCACTTTTTTTTGTGAAAAAAAAACATGGATTTTTCGTCATCGTCACGCTTTTATGCAACACACAATACTTTTGGTTATGCAACACAATTAACAATGAAGCGTATATAGTGTTGCTCAAATCATCGTCACGCTTTACTGTGTATATATGTGTACTTTATTTGTAAAACATTCCATTTACGATGGGCTTACGATAAAAGTTTTAAAAGGGATTCATTTATTGGTGCTTTCACTTCTGTCGGCAGTCCCATGACTTTTATTTTTGTGAGACATAGAAAAAATGTTGGTTCCAAATTTGCCGCCCCTAAAATCTGCCAGCCTAGGCTCCAGCCTACTCGGCCTGGTGGTAAATCCGCCACTGTGTCTAACTTTCACGGCGTGCGGGTTTTCGTCAGACCAAATGTGTTCATTGTGCATATTATAAATACCACTTCGTATAAATGTTACTTCATCAGTAAATAATACATTCAAACAAAAATCCCTATCCTTCCTTATTCTTCGAAGAAACCATTCGCAGAAAACTACTCTTCATAATCAGTATCTAAAAGATCTTGCACCTTTTGCAAATGATAAAGGTGCAGCTGCATTTCTTTTAAAAATCACCATGTTAATATTCTAGAAATTCCAGTTTGCAATGCGCACACTGATAGAAAGGGTGGCTTCAGCTGCATTAAGGACACTTTCCTCATTTCTATAGTCTATTTCAGAAAGGTATAGAGTAATAAAATGGGGAATTCCGTCCAGTTCGGCTCAATTTCGTTGTCGGCCATAGGCGTAGGTCTTGAAATAGTATTGTTTGTAATATTAAAATTTCAAGTAATTGCGTAAGAGAATTAGGAAAAGTATGTTTTCTGGCCTGAAGTGTCAATATCGAAATATTGTGTAGGGATTACTTAGGTAGTAGATTATACAGTTACGTTTTGCGTTTAACAGGTACCGTTTAACCTTCTATTAGTGCCTCTGCCTAATTCCAACCCTGTTTCAGATTCGGCTCAACCATGCGCCGCAAGGTGCCTTACCCAAAATTTTTAGACCTTTATAAGTATATTTGTTTAGTTTAACGCATCAGTATTTGCTGTTAAGCCGTAAATAGTGTTCACAGTATTATAAGATTAGTAATAAAATGGCGACATTTACACCAACGAAAAGATGTTCCAATAATTCTCCAGTATCAGTGAATGAAAAACTTATTATTTTAAATGTACACGACTGCATAAAATACGATTACCCGAAATTTACTGTACAAGAAACTGTCGTCCGATGTTCCCGAATGACTGGAGTTGGAAAGTCCACCGTTTTTAAATTATTGCGGGGGAGAGATAGCAGGCCAAGTGGAGCCTCCCAAGAAAAGTCCATGCAGACCAGTAAAAGTCCTTGATGAAGACACCAAAAGTGTAATTCGAAGAAAAGTTCACTCTTTTTATTTTAAAAAAGAAATACCCACCCTAGATAAGATTTTAATGGAGCTTGGCCAGGGTGACAGTATTCCGTTGATAACTAAAAAACTTTTATGGACCACTTTGAGAAATATGGATTTTGCCTGGGAAAAGCATAACCGTAAAGCACTTCTACTCGAAAGCGATGAAATTGTTTGCTGGCGACGAAAATAAAGCAGTACAGAAGAGAGCAGAAGAAAATTTTTTATCTTCATGAGACGTGGATACAGTACCAAAAATGTGGCAAGACAAAAATATAACCAGTGCTCGCCAAGCTTTCATGGAAGGCCTGTCAACGGGTATTGAGGTGCCTTCAGGTAAAGGGAAAAGACTAATAATCATCCATAATGGAAGCGAAGAGGGATTTTTGAAAGAAGGTTTGCTAACCTTTCAGTCGTGCCATACGGGAGATTACCACGAGGACATGGATTCGGATGTTTTTGAAGACTATTTTGGTGAAATGATAAAATATCTTCCGGCTGATTCAGTAGTAGTTATGGATAGCGCGAGTTATCATTCTCGACGCATAGAAAAGACTCCAACTTCATCTTGGAAAAAACAAGAAATTATTGACTGGTTAACCACCAAAAGTATTCAATTTGAAGATAATTTGATAAAAAAAAGAACTATTAGCTATAGCAAATTTACAGAAACATCGTTTTATGAAATACGTCGTGGAAGATATAGCAGAAAAACATAGTGTAACTGTGCTGCGCACACCGCCATATCATTGCGAACTAAATCCTATAGAACTTATATGGGCGCAAGTGAAAGAATTTGTAGCAAGACACAACACGACATTCAAAATGAAAGACTTTAAGCTACTGTTTGATCAAGCCATTAAGGAGGTGACACCAGAGAACTGGCGAAAAGCAGTCCAGCATGTCATTAAAGAAGAGGAGAAAATGTGGGATCTTGACTACTTGATCGATCGGACCGTCGACCCGTTAATTATAACGCCAAGAGGAGATGACAGTTCCTCAGATGACGAAGAATATTATGATTTTTTATAATTTAATTTCTGTATAATGTATTTTTTGTATAATGTTCAATAAAAAATAAGTGTACCTAATACTATGTACATAATGCCTAATTTTTATTCTGTTAAAATAAAATTCTTTCCTTTTTACGAGTATCCTACCGGCACGCCTTTGGCACACTATTTTCAGTGTTTGTGAATGGATAACAATAGGCTAAACCCATATATTGACCCCAACCCGGGTGGTACTACCTGCCCTTGATAAGAAGAAAGAATTTTACAATGAAATCAATGCCAAACTATAAAAGTGGCTTAAATATTCGTTGGGTCACTCTGTGCTCCCTTTGCATACCTAATGAGGTTTTATTACTCTATACCTTTCTGAAATAAACTATAACATTCCGAGTTCTTTTGATTCTTCCACGGTTATGAGCTGCAGGTTTAAAACTTCCAGTTTCTCTTAAACGTCGATCCACAGCAATGAATGTTCGTCGATTAGGAATATTGCGGCCAGGATATTTTTCGATATACCGCCTTACTGCATGTTCAGAACTACCCTGACATTCTCCTAGTACTAAATGCATGTCAGCATATTCCACGAAACTATAAACCACCATATTAATTACTAGTAATACTATGTACAATAAAAACTGAAAGTATGTATACTCGTTAAATATTTTCACAAGTAGTTATTCATAAGATGACATTGACAGCTTTAAGACAATGCATATGTAACTATGCTTATGAACAAAATTAAATTGACTGCGCATGTATTAAAATGTTTGCCATATTTAACGATTTCAACAAGTACCAATCAATTTAAGGGAAGATAAAGTGTTAAGAAAATATTTACAACTACTACAAATTTATTGTTTAAAAAAATTTACAACATAAAAAAGTATCTTACTGCAATAAAAAGTTTAAAATTTTGAAAATGGAGTGTTGTATCGAGTTCAACAAAGAGTACCTTTTATGTAGGAAATTTAATAAATAAAAATATGGTACAATAAAAGTTTACGAACCCCTCGTACCACGCCACTGGCTTATTATAATTTGACAGAATTAATACTGTTAATGTGTTTTGAAGAGACAATAACCTACAAAAAATTTAAATTTGTACTTTCGTCTCCCAAGAAGATATGCAAGATATGGGCAAAGTTAGTGAACCTATGTGCAGAAAATGTGAACTTGATGATGAAACACCTACTCACATACTCTGCTTCTGCGAGGACTTACAAGAACTTAGACGGAGGCACTTTGGAGAAAAATTAATACAACCATTAAAACTACTGAAAATTCCTCCAGTCAAACTAGTGACCTTTATAGAAGACACGAAGCTTCTGGAATGGAAGTAGATAACATGGGAAATGGTACAAAGATTCAGATCAAGTGCCTGGGCTGATGAGCACAACCCAAATTTATGAATGAATGAATGAAGATATGCAATAAAATGTGTATTTCTTCTGCTCCCTTCAACAGCCTGCATCTCACAAACTAAGAAGGTTAGAGGAAAGTTGCATTTGGGTATTTCAAATATTTCTTAACGATCTATCATGCCTCTAATTTACGGTACTTATTTACGGGACACCTTGTATAGACATGGCCACTAAAACTAAATCTTATATTTTCAAAAAGTTGTATGTTTTACATCATAAAGTATTATTTGATGTTTTGAGGTCATTTTCTCAATTAGTTTAGTACTAATCCCATTTCTATCTCCTTCAAAAGTAAATATTAGTGTTAATCCTGTTTATCAATAAAAAAATGTAATAATTGTGTTTGGAATATTTTAACTTTTTGGTTTATGGAGAAACTTAATAGGTTTTTGTGTCTTACTAAACACCGTATAATCCTCAAATTCGTCATACCTTAAACAATGACATAAACGCTGGAAACTAATTTAAAATAAATAATAGTACGGCAGTTAGTGAAACCAACTTTATAATTTTGCGTATAGGATTGAAACTTCGGATGGTTTTCCACATCCTTGACACAGCGACAGCACTAGAAGAGCCTCTTTACCGGTGTTACCTAATTTCAAAGATTCGTAAATTATGCTTGTGAATGCGATCAGGATTGAATACTTCTGATTGGCTACAGACTTCCGTTCATTCAGGTGGAATTTCTCGAAAGGGGGAAGGAAAAATCCTGCTTGCATCCACAAGGGCATTCGAAACTGAAATCTCACTCCCGAACCCGTTAATAATAGTGGATTTCGAAGGAATTTCATGAAATGGCTAAATATGAATATTGCACTTTGTAACACTCACCGTAGTTCTTTTTCAAAGCTTTCCTGGAAGCTCACAAAGTCTGCAAATGTACATGCTTTTTGGTGAGTAAATATATGTCGCAGGCTTATGGTAAAATCAGTCTTATTATAATACGCCTAGGCTTTTTCAATACGACTAGGCGTATTATAACCTACCCAAACACGCGGCTCTTACTTTTTCAAGAAGTCAAAAAGGGGAAGGAAAAATATAAATTCCATACACCCTTCACCTTAAAGAACCTTCAAGGGGAAGGGTGAAAGGAATGGTTATTTTTCCTTCCCCTTTCTGAAAAAGTAAGATCCGCAAGTTGCGTAGTATTTTAATACGCCTAGTCGTTTTGAAAAAGCCTAGGCGTATTATCATAAGACTGATTTTACCATAAGCCAGCGACATATACATCAAATTCCACTGTCAACTGTCAGATATGTGAGTGTGACTAGTTGGGTTTCGGTATTTACCCCTTTAATGACATTTCGACGAAATCCGCTCCTATTTGCGTATCCTGGAAACTGTTTGGACTAATTTGAGAGTTTCTGCCCCTTAAAGTAGGCAACATCTACTAGTGTTGCCCTAGTAGTAATATTTCTTTATCTATTTGTCAAGTTTCAACCCTCTCGGCAAAAATGTGAGATTGGTCCGTATATCCGCCGTACTAAATACGATCAATAAGATATATTTTATTGCAGGAGTCTTTTTATCTATTTCTATTTTTAACGGTTTCGAAATTACGGTACACCTATAAAATGAATTGCGCGCGGTACCAAAGTGAAAATATTTTTGGCAAAACCGTTAATTTTGGAGATTGAAAATTATTTATTATGATGTTGCTTTCAGACGGTAAGGAAAAATATTTGCGGTATTAATCATTTTTATCGGAGGAGGATGAAAGTAATGAAAACTAAAATAAAAGAAAAATTTTTAAAATTAATACACTTTACAGAACGTATATATAGTTCTTGAAACGAACTTGAAATGTTGATAACATCTTCGACGCCTGAGATTTGTATATAATTTTATGTATAGGCTGCCGCTCAGACAGAATCATGATGAGCTACGACGATAAGTGCTTTTTGGGAGAATCAATCTCCTCCGACCACTTTCCCCTTCTGGTCAAAACCTCACTCGCCGAACCAATCCCTCGACCACCCACGTCTTTCACCTGATTTCGACAAAGCCGATTAGACCATTCTCCAAAAGCACATTAAAGACAATCTCCCTTGTCACCAAAACTGTCTAGATACACACTCAATTGACACCCTAGCCGAACTCCTCCATTCACTAATAATCGATGCCCAAGACATCGCCATCCCCCTCACCACCGTAAACACCAACTACAGTGCCCCTCCCCCAAAATATTCTATCAAAAATCCGCCAAAAAAGAAATTTGTATAGAGTGTTTGTCCGCACCAAAGATACAATCGTCAAAACACAGTGGAACCGTTTAAACGGCCAGGTCAGGCTAGAAATCAACGCGCACAAACGTGCCAAGTGGAGTTCTTCCACGGCTGACCTGGACTAAAGACAGGGCCACTTGTACTGGCGAAAGTTCAACATTCTTATAGGTGGTAGATATAAGAAGGAACATTCGCATCTCCTGGTAAACGGGTAAATGTTCTATACCTCCGAACAAAAATCCGAGAAATTCAGGGAAAACCTTCAAAACGTTTTCTCTCCCCCCAACAATCCCAATTTCAACCGAAAGTTCGAAATAAAATCCGACTTCCTCACCCGTAACATCACCAGAAGCCCTCACGTCTTCACCCCCCTTAGCGAAGAAAACCCTCTTCTAGCCCCTTTTTCCAATCAAACCATTCAAACTGCCTGCAAAACAGGAAAAAACACCTCCCCAGGCCCAGTCTCAATTTCAAGGCAATCTCTCAAAAACCTTCCAGAGGAGATATACACTCTCCTCCAAAACCTATTAAACTCATGCCTCTCCTTTTCATATTTTCCAAAATTTTGTAAAACAGCAAACTCCATTCACATCCCCAAGCCCGGGAAAGACCCTACAGACCTATCTCTCTCATCAGCGTCCTAGGGAAAGTCCTTGAGCGCCTGCTTAAGGACAGAATTTGGGACTTCTGCACCACAAATAACATCATCCCTTCATTCAAACACAGATTCAGGCCGGAACACTCCTGCCAAAACGCCCTCTCCAGCCTCCATACCATAATAACAAAGTCGTTCAGTCTCCGACAATACACCGCAGCCATTTTAATGGATGTCCAAGAGGCTTTCGACCAGGACTGGCATACGGGCCTGGTTAGGAAGCTCATGAGCATCCGACTCCCCCTTCCTACAGTAAAACTCATCTTCTCTTACCTTACAAACCGTTCCATAAGTGTCAAAGTCGGAAACTCCCTATCTAGACCGTTTACCCCCCGAGCCGGGAGTCCCCCAGGGCTCCGTCCTCGCACCACTACTTTACCTCATATACACTTACGACATTCCGTCACCTCGAAACCCCTACGACCACATCCAGCGATATGCTGACGACACCTCTCTGATCTCCACAGCCAAAAACCTCCATACACTCCAACTTCGCACCCAGAAATCTCTCAACACCTACTCAAAATGATGCAGCCAATGGAGAGTAACCCTCAACACCCAAAAAACCCAGGCAATAGTATTCTGTCTCCCAAACAGGAAATTTCAACCTCAAGATTTCCGAATATTGCTCTGTGGGGATTGGCTCGAAATCCGCAAAGAAGTCACCTACTTGGGGGTGAGATTCACTCACACCCTCAACTGGAGAACAGATGTCCAGATGACTCTGGACAAAATGCGGAAGAGAGCCAATCTCATCAAGGCGTTATGAGGAAAGTTTGGGCGAACACACTTATAAAACCTTCATTCGACCCATTATAGACTACAAATCCCCCATCTATTGCACCCTCACACCCGGTACTCTCAAAAACATTCAATCATGCGAAAGAGCCATACTCCGCTACTGCCAATACAAATCATTTATGTCCCCAAACATCCAGGTTTATAACAAATGCCTTGGTCAAGATGTCAATCACTTTCAAGAAAACCCAAAAAAATTACCCTTCCCTCCTCTTCGTCTCTTAAAAACCGCTTACGAAGATCTACCCGAAGATCTCGTAAATTATCTTGACAACTCCCCCATCTCTATCAGATAGCCACTCCGCGTACCCTTCAGGTAACCCCATCGGTGTTACAGGTTTTTCTGTGGTTTCCCTGTAACCTATCCTAGTTTCTTCAAAACTCTGATAGCCAAATGGCCGTTGGTTGGAATTCATACAGCCACAGCTGTACCCAATTCCCAAAAACATTAAACTTACAAAAAATAAAAAAAAGAAGGGAACTGTTTTTTCCTCCTGTCCTAACCAAACTAAATTAACTTAAAGCACGTTCTCCACCTCTTCGCCACCACACACCAAAAAAAATAGAGTACAGCCCTTTCGAACTTCTCTCTCTCTCTCTCTCTCTCTGCCTATTGCCTTGTAAGTATTTTCCACTTGTTTTGGTATCTGGCTGCATCTTTTCAGTTTGTTATTTCTTTTTAATGATATCCTCCACTACTTCTTTCTTTTTAATTGGCTTTCCTCTCCTTATCTTTCCCTGATATTCTCCATGCTTTTTGAGCAGATTAGGTGAAATATTGTCAGCCCATTCTACTGCTCATGAATTGCTTGTTTGCCGCTTCCATCCTGTTTTTTTTCATATGTCACGGTACCCAAAGGAAGCACACATAGGGACATCGTTTACTCAATTGAGTAGAGTTAGTGCCTCAGTAAAGGCATAGTTTATCCGTAACTCCCAACTGATTGGCTTTTCACTTATGTATTATACATTTTTGTTATCCTCTTATAGAGGAGAATTCAACAATGCGATAATGAATAGGGTGTAACATTTAAAAAATTGGGAGTGGTGACCATAGGGGGGAAGGGGTTGAAGTTATAACGTCTACATATGAACTAGAAGACGTCCCCCTTTATATGATTTTTGACATGTTTTTTCATTTTTTCATAAAAGTGACGCCTTCAGAATTATTTGGGGTGGATAGTTTTCATTGAAATTCTCTGTATAGGGAGGAACCTATCTGTCGGATGTGCATGGAAGGGGAAGAAACAGGCACATATGTTAAGCACTGACCCATTGGAGATATCAATCCCTGGGACTAGAGCGCCCAAAAGTGGATTTCTCCAAGAATAATCTACTAAAAGACTGTTGAACCTGATAAGGACAACTAGTTTCTTCACATAATTGGTACAACCAAGAGCACAAAAGGGCTTAAGACCGGTGCTGTACTATAAAAGTCAATCAATCAATAAATTTTATTGTTTTATGGACTATTTCCATTATCGCTCTTTTGACTTGTTTTCATTTAAAAATCGTGTGTATTCCTCCGGCATACTTGTTGCCTTGACCAGTCTAAGATCTCTAAAACTTCTCTCCAACTACATTTTGCACTTCAAGCTGTTACGTTTCTAGTTATTCCTTTATAGTTTTATTCCGTAGTTTCATCTTATCTATCATATACGCAAAATTAGAATGTGGAACCTAAAAATACAATGGCGTTTTCGTGGAGTTTATTGAATAAATTTTCGGAGACATTTCACTAGATTAATCGTTGAAGGAACAGTGCCAAAAATATCGTTTTATTTTAAAAATAAAATGTTGAAATTTAACTGCAATCAAAGAGAAAACAACTTACTTTATCTTCTCCTTTACAGCATGAAGCTCCCTGAAAACAAAAAAATATATATATTTATCGCTTAGAAATTTTGAAAAAACAAAAATAGCTCATCAAAAATTAATAATTAATATCACGTTTGAAACTTGACTAAACCTGTTGTTGGGTGATTTAAATAAGTAAAGAGAATCTAAGCGCTTTTACATTAAAACCAGGAGGAGTAATTTCAAAAGCCTTACTCACACCGCTAAAAGTTACTAGATTAGTTACTAAAGAGCGTGTTCCGAAATAGTCGTGTTCAAAATCTATTAAATATGCTCCGATTCACTTGATGCGGAAACCAGCCAATCATAGATAACCTTTAGATATATACTGAAAATTATTCTTGAGATGTCAGATTCCGAACAGGCTGGTGGTCTATAACCTGTTGAGCTTTCCTTTTACGTTTAGTATTTGATATTCCTGAGAGATTGAAGTTAATCATTCAATAGAATTGCTTACTGAAGTTCTGAAAAGAACTATTATAACGAAATAGAGTGGAAAACTGAGTAAAAATTATAAAATAATAAGGGAACGAAGGCGATTATTAAAATAAATATATTATATATGTCAGAACTGTCAAATATCAGGAAATGTCAATGCTAAAAAGTGCTGTTTGAAAACGGGTGCAATCTGACCAATCAGAGGACTACAGAATTCACAAGTTGAATTCAAATTAGGTATAGTTTGGCAAGTCTATCTGAAGCTACGGGGCATCGGTAAGGGGGGAGGAAACATGGCCGATATCTGTCATAAACGTCCAAATAGCGTACGGTACCTATTTTATAAAAGTATTAAAAATAATAATTATTATTATATAATAATTATATACAGAAACTGATTTATGCTTGGCTTTAAAAGTAAGGTATTTTTCAAAACACGGTACCTATTTGTTAGAAATCGTACTTGAATTCAATATGGATACGAAATAATAAGATACCAAGTAAAACTGAAAATACTAAGGAAAATATTGACATTATAAACGCCACTGGATAATCAATGTCAATCAATTGTCGAAGTGAGAGGGAAGAACACACGCACGCGCTTGCCAATAGGAAGTCAGGTGGTTACCTAGCAACGGAGGTTAGATAAATATTCACCAATTGAGTTAGTAGGAGGGCGTGGTAATTATGATTTTCGCACGACGTTGCCGGCTTGAAGGAAACCCATAACATATTTGGAAAAGTGTTCTTCATCTTTTAATATTCAGAAATTGAAAAAATAATGTTAATAGACAAAATCCAATGAAACAAGCACATTATAGAACTAACGTTTAATCATTGTTGACATATTGTTAATAATAAAAAGTCCATTTTCTAATTATTATCACTACATACTTAGCACTTTAGATTTTTCATAGTTAAACGTGGCAATATCGAATGTTTTCGACCGCATTCCTTTCACAGCTTCAGTTATGTTTGCCAAACTATACTCCTCCTGCTTTTCAAATGAGGTATAGTTAATAAAATTCGGTACGCTCACCCTAGCTGTTCCGAATATATGAGACCTCCACGAGTAACATAAAAGAAATTCTAAGACAGTGTCGGGGAACAGGTTTATTGTATATACATGAATAGTTCATTATTTCATTAACTATTAATAGCAGTAGCTCCTCGTCTTCCTTCATGCAATTCCTTATTTTGTCAAGAGTATAGGTATTTCTTTACTAATAATACATAATAGATACTTTAAGCAAACCGTAAAATTTTCTGCGTATCCGTAACCGTACACCTTAACGTATCGATGTACGTTCACCGCAAATTATCCTTTAAAGCAGCACCAATAAACCCATACGTATACGAAACAGATGACGTTAAGCTTTCAAACCTTAAAAAAATTTTGGTTATAAAAATTGTTTTCAATTTTGTTTCATTTCCATAGAGAATTTTCAATTTATTTTTATTTTGCCTCCACAATATCTAATTAAATTTACATAATTATGGATGAAATACTTCACCCCATCCTTATCACCCCACCCTTATCGATGAAGACGACGATGATTTGAACGATATACTGATGGGACCTATTTTACACGATAGGAACCTCCTGGACAACCGAGCAGCCCTATATGGAAATTTCGACCTTGCCTTATATGATTTCCAAAAAACACCAAACTGCACCAATTGAAATAAACATGTAAAATAAAACTTCGAAAAATTAGGTTATTTTAATGACAAAATTGACAACTGACAGGTCGGTTAGGATACGTTTACGGATACGAAGGGTAGGTCCGTAACGATACGGGCAACGTAACGCACCGAAACCACCGTATCTATTCTGCGCATGCGCAGATCGATGCGGATACGGATACGTTTGAAATTTTGAACATGTTTAAAGTGTCTACTAATTAATAAACTTTACGGCGTACATCAATTTTTATTGATTTCTTTCCAGCCTGTTTTTTGGTACTATGCTCCCTCCAATTTTTTATTCTAATGCAAATGCACATTAAGATTAAAATCGCTTGAATGGTTTCAGAGAATAGCGTGGTGACACGGAATTTTTATATATAAAGATGACAACGAGCACGGTAGAATATTTGTTCAGAATAATTTAAAACAACTAATAAAGCGGTGCAATCCGATTAGTTGTTGATAATAAATAGCCCACCGTACATAAAATGTGAACGGCATTAGAGCTAACGTTTAACTAGACGAAATAAAACTTATCTCTATCTCTAGAATGAAAGTATATCGCAGCCAACGTCTTTATAGACGAAATAAAACTCAGTTTTAATTTTCTCAATCTCTATAATGAAAGAATATCGCAGCCAACGTCTTTATAGACGAAATAAAACTCAATCTCAATTATCTCAAAAAAAATCTTACAAAATATTTGCAATTTAAAATGTTAAAAGGATGCTATAAAATGTGAATATCCGGATATTGTTAAATCATGTTATTTAAAGCCAAGGTTAATTTTATTATCCCACTTAAATAGTGTAAATAATATTATATGTAGTACATTTCTACATGATTTCATAATTTTATTTAGTTTGTTACTCAGTTAATTTTTGCTGAAAGTTTTCAGTGACTATTTCCAAAGATTACAAGTAATCTTTGCTATTTCCCTCGACTTAATTTCCACCAATCACAAACGCGCAAATTTTGAATTACAAATGATTTCTAGATGAAAAAACTGTATGACAGTTTACCCGCGGCAAAACTTGACAGCTGTTGTCACCAAAAATTACAATACCTTTGATAACAAGTAATTATGGTCTCTAGATCACCAGAAAACGATGATATAGTTATTTGTTTTACTAGGCAGCAAAGTAGTAGATAGACTGTCGCGGCTGATAGTTCTTAGCCGAGTATCTAGGCTAGGAATTCAGCTAAGGCAGTCAATCTACTTTGCAGCCGAGTTGAACATATAATTTTTTCTCCGATTGTTTATATCGATATATGTGTATATTGTATTTGCAAATTATTACAATTTCCACAATATTTTTATTTTTCCTGTAGTGATAAATTAAAACAAAATTTGATAGAAATGGCAATTGTTGGAATGGTTGGTTGATATGGAAATGTATATGTCCATAATAATTATAGTTTGACAACTTATGAAATTTCTGTGGAAAAATATCGGTATATTTATATTATGGACAGTGATAGCGACTTAAAAAAACTTACTCCTCCAGAAATAAGGGAGGTGGCAAAAAATATTGAGTTAAATTTGTTGCCGGAGAAGTCTCGGATGAAATATGAAGGAAATGTCAAATGTTTTATTCCTATTGAGAATAATCATTTTGCTGCCTAGGCAGGAAAGTCCTTACTTTGCTGTCTAGACAGGAAAAGAAATACTTTGCTGATTGATATGTGTCTGCAAAATTTATATTTGCTGTCAATCGGAGAAAAAAAATTTTTTCTGATTTTATTGTCAATCAAATTAGTAATATTGTTCTTAAACAGTGCTAGTCAGCTTATGTGTCACTTTGGAAGTGATTCTATGACTAATATTGATCTGGCGATTGAGAAAAGTGTACCGTACAATACCGTTAAAACGGCAACAAGGCAAAGAAATGCGAGCTTTTGGAAACTACAAGTTTAGAGCACCTAAACCTAATTCTGAAAGATTGAGCGTGTAACATGAAGGAAGAAAACGGTGAAAATTACAAAGAACTAATTGTGAAGACAATATGGAACACCGTTGCAAAAAAATGCAAGAGATGTATTTTATAAAGTGGAAAATAATTTTTGATACATTTAAAGATATTATCTTTAAAAGTCTAGTAGAGAAGCTCGTAATGCGAAACGAAGGAATTTGCAGATGTGCGCCAAAGAAAAGAAATCGAGCTCTGCTTCATTACAATTGGAAGAATACTTACGCAATGGTTTTATTATTGGACGAAGACACTTCGGTGGGACTCCAGCAAAAATTTTACCATATCGCTTCAGTAGAACATGCCTGGAGAGGTGGAGAAGCAGTCAATGCAGAGTTCATTATTTTAAAGAGGAAGTGGATAATTCTGTGATTAAAACAGGTAGATAACATAGTTACATATTTTTTAAAATAACTGATTTTCAAAAATACTACTTTTTACGAAGAGTAGAATATAATCCTTTCTTCAATAAAACGGCCCAGAGTGGAGAAAAAAATATGACCGACAGTAAATGGCTGGTACCCAGCACGAAGAACCCTGCCTTTTGTCCAGTCCGTCTTTCTAAAATTCTAATGGTTAAACGTTCATCTAGAGTAACAACTGATAGATTATTCTTAACAATGAGCCAATCATGGAACAAAGAACAATTCAAGTGGATGGTACAAAAACACCCCAGTGGAAAAACGAACTTTCGAAATGGACTAAAGAAGCAGCAGAGAGGGCAGGATTAAATATAAAAGAAATAAAAATAACAAACTCTATGCGGTCAGTTGTAACATGTCTATCGACCTGTTTCGATTTTACAGAATAAATCCTTTTAATTAGCGCTCGTCGTCACTAGCCACTTCCAATTATAGTTCTATGATCCCAAACTCTTCAACCCTGACCGTAAGACAATTGACGTCTGCCAACGGACGTTTCCATTTTTCCCAACGCCACGAGAAATATCCCTTTCCGTTATCGACCACCTACGGGGAAAGATCATCTTTCGCTATCTTTCATATCTTAAGTACCTATCTTATGAATTTTGCTGTGGTAAGTTCAAAATCATAATTTATAATTAATAAGCTTCTTCTAAAGTACAAATCCAGTGTTTCATTTCCTGTGGCAGAATAAATTAAAAATTTGTTTTTAATTCTTTTTTTCATTATAAATCCTCAACTATAAAAGTTGAGGGAGATACCGCCCGGGGTAATTTTTAGTAACGTTTTTATTATTAACTTAAATTTAAATTTTACAAGGCGTTTCTACCTTTTTCGCCTTAGTTTTCTTAGTCCTTTTTATCGTCAAGTAGTGGCGCCCTCAATTTTTACAACCCTTCTGTTATCCTTGTGTGACATAAACTTGGGGTCGAATCACCCTTGAGAGGAGTCTCTAGCCGGAGCCCTTCGAGCTGGTGCCCTGTGAGGTTACAGTCATTTACCGTTACACAGTAACCTGGCTAAAGGAGGGGTGGGTGTACAACAATTAATTAAAATTACTGGCCACAGTTCAGCCAACTCAATTAACCCTTATCTGAGGATTATTCCAACATGATAAATACCCTTAGAAGTAACGCCTCAGAACCTCCAGCTAAGAAACAGAAAACAGAAGATCCTGCAGCCACTCCTCGAGCTTCTGACTCTACAGCTGGACCCATTACCAACATTAACGATTTACCTACACCCAACGTTATCAATGAGTTAACAAAGATTTCAAACAATACTCCTACTATGTACCAAAATTGCAATTTATATTTTAATTGTACCATAAATAATTAAGTTTGTAGTATTTTGTGATTAAATAAATTACCTGTTTTTCAATTTTCAAATACCTACATATTTATTATATATATTTATATAGCTTTTAACATGCCTTTTAGGCCCATAGCTTTGTAATTCCTCTCCATACTTTTCTATCTTTGGCCTTTTCTCTCCATCGATTCACATTCTTTTCTTTCAGGTCTTCTAGTACCACCTTCCTCCATCTTTTCTTTGGTCTGCCTCTTTTCTTCTTGCCTTCCAGAACTCTCCATGCTATTTGTTTCACTATTCTTCCTCCTTCCATCCTTTCTATGTGCCCTAACCACTGAAGTCTTCTTGATGTAATAGTTGCATCTATTTTGGGTTCACGATAAATCTTATATAATTCTTCGTTAGTCCTTCTCATATACACCCCTTCTACTTTTTTTCCTCCCAGAATTCTTCTTAACATTTTCCTTTCCCATCTAATTACACTTTCTCTTTGATTTTTGTTTAACACCCATGTCTCACAACTATACAATATCGTAGGTTTCAATATAGTATTGTACAATCTTAGTTTTGATTTCCTTGACAGATGTTTTGACC
This sequence comes from Lochmaea crataegi, assembly GCA_947563755.1. Lineage (NCBI taxonomy): Eukaryota > Metazoa > Arthropoda > Insecta > Coleoptera > Chrysomelidae > Lochmaea > Lochmaea crataegi. Next base: position 26,941,437 of record OX387423.1, on the reverse strand, counting down.
GGACTAGGTGATTTATAGCTCCTGCACTTTTGTTAGCTTTCATGATTCTATGATTAATTTCATTTTCTTCACTACAATTACTGTTTAACAGGGTTCCTAGATATATAAACTCTTCCACATATTCAAATTCGATTATTGCTTTTTGGGTTTCTACTCTAAATTTGTCATTTGTTTTCTGGTTTCCGAGTCTCATCAGCTTACTTTTCAGTTCGTTTATCTTAAGTCCCATTTTAGCGGCCGCTTCTATTAAATTCTGTGTTATTTCACCCAAATCCTTCTCTGTTCTTGAAATTATGGCCGCATAACAAATAACTTGATGGCTTTTATAGTAAATGTGTCCCTCTCTATTCAATCTGCTGTCTCTTATAATTTTTTCTAAAGCAAGGTTGAATAGTAATGTTGACAAGGGGTCACCTTGCTTCAGACCTGTTCCTATTTCAAATCTTTCTGAGCCTTCACCTCTGATCTGAACACTACTAGTAGTTTTGATGAGAGTCATCTTCACAAGATTCACCAATTTTCTTGGGGTCTCGAACTCATTCAAAGCCTTTAACAGGTTACTTCTGGAGACAGAATCATATGCCTGCTTGAAATCAAGAAAAAGGACTAATACTGGTATTTTGTACTCATAGCATGATGTTAAAATTTCCTTCATTGTAAATATCTGTCGAGAGGAACATATTTATTATGTATGCATGTATAATAGGTAGTATGTTTTGAAAGATATGTGTATGCAGAATAATCTGTTACTCATGCAATAGTCTTGTCAAATACCATTCGGGAATCTAATTTTTCCTGTGAAAAAAATCTAAAAACACAATGCAAAGTACTTAATATTTTTTTAACAAAATGAGTTCGTGCAGGTGCATCGGATTTTTGTTGCCACCAGCACTCATGCTTCTGCTTCTTGTTAAAATATCAGTTAGCAACGTGTTTTTTTCGATTTTTTCGGAAAAATTAGATGCCCTTATGATATTACTTACGAATATATCAGGAATAATTTTGTTTTAACAGAATATTAGTTTCCGATCCTCCATCATAGCTATTCTGTATTGTTTATTAACTCAATATTACTTCGAGAACAATATTGTGTCTCTGCTTACATTTCATCGAAAAGAAGTAATGACATATTTGATATGGAATTAGATTACATTCAGGGACGAACTAATCGATTTTGATACCACGTAAAATCGAGTTTCAACCTTGGTTTGTTAATATGATACATTCGTCTCCATCCTATGAGAATTCTTCGACAATACCTCATTTATAATTATCCTTTTAAATAAAAAGTCAGATCTTCAACTAGAAATCAAATTTTACTAGAAACCATCTTCAAAAAGAAGCAGAATATATCAGGAGTATTCGGTCGCACACCTAAAGAGAGAAATATCAAATTGTCTAGGATTCTATGCAACTGTATTTCAGGCGGAAATTTACGCCATTGATTTATATGAAGGAAGATTGGAGGAAACCAATCTTAGTCATAGAACAATAAAAAAATTTGTCGGGCAGCCAAGCCTCTTTAAAAGCTCTTACCTATCATAGAAATTCGTAACAAACTGCCGAAAAAGACTCTCTTCAATGGGAAAAGTCAACAAAGTGTCTGGTCTGGATTCCTGGCCATTTTGGTATGGATGACAATGGAAACGTAGACTCCATGGCCTGGGAGGGTACCGTAATGTACGGGGATATTCTCCCCACCACAAAAAAAATGTCATATGGTATCGAATTTTAAAAACCTATATAAATGTATTTCGACCCACCTATCACCTCGTACAAAAAAACTTAAACCATATTACGTGAAATTTATTTCTATAACTCGCACAAATGTCATCTGTCAATACTATAAGAAAGTGTAATGTTAAATGACTCAATACCAGGGGCGTACCTACCGCCTTATTAGCCGTATCAATGATACAGTTCCCTACGTGTGAACGCAAAAATGTTATTCCATAATTTATGTTTATAAGGCACTTCAGAATGAACAGACTGAGCGAAATAAGAAATCAAAATTAATTCCAATGCTTGCTCAGTGAATCCAGAGATCTGAAAAAGTGGGGTACAAAAACTTTTTTTACAGATAAAAGAAGAAAAATAACGAAGGGTTTTTTTGATGAATTGTCAGAAGACTGTAGAATTTCAGACCCGGCAATTATGGCCCGTCAATTATGGCTGTTATATTAATGTCCATGGGCGTACCCAGCGAGGGGCAGGGGGGGCAGCTGCCCCCCCCTTGGAAGCAAAAAAATTAATCGTTATTAAATTTTCTTTGACCTCTTAAATTTGAGAATTGACTGTGGTGATGTGAAGCTAAAGAACCACTTGAATAGATGTCGAAAAAATGCAGTCTACACTTCACCAAAAATTCAAAATGAGATTATAAGATTATGTGGTGAAGTTGTCAAAGAAAGAATTATTGAAGATTGTAAAAACAAGGAATAGCTTAATCTGTAATGGCTGTAATGAAACAGCAGATATCGCTGGAAAAGAACAGCTTTCTATCGGATGGCGGTTTTATGATGAGAATCAAGAAAAAATCAGAGAAGAGTTTGTAGGCTATGTTGAGCTGAAATCTCAAGATGCCCCTACAATTGCTAGCACAATTAAGAGCTTTTTATTTGATCAGAATCTTTCAGCAGAGAATTGTGTTGGATTTGAATTTGACGGATGTTCTAAGATGGCTGGAAAAGAAGGTGGTGTACAGGCCATTTTAAAGAAAAAGTACAATAAATATAAATTTTTTCATAGCTCAAGCCACATACTATATCTTGTGGTCAATTATGCTAGCAAACCACTGGATATAAGAAGAGCATTAGAAAGTTTTTAGACAGCTTCCATGAAATCGTCAATGCGCTAGAACATCTCTCGATCGAAGGAAACTATGCTACAATAAAATTTTCCTATCAATTGCACTGTGCAGTGACTAAACTAATTTTCATCGTAGGTTTAGTCATGATTGCAAAGTACTCTGCGATTTTGGATTTGATTATGGTGAGGAAACACATTGGTGAAATCCTGTGAAATGTTATAAAGAAGGATCGACAAGAAATTGAACATGTTTCTGATGAATTACTTAAAAAATCACATGATATCGCAGAGAAAGTCGGCGTTGAGTTAACAGTTCCACGACTGCCTTATCCCATCTTCATCCTTGATACATGCTAAAAATTACTTCAAAATATTTGGAAAAAAATGCAGAATCTTTCATGGAGTTTTATGAGTTGGGTGATATCTCTGCAGAATTAGATTTGTGATATAAAATATGAAAAATAAAGATTTAGCAGAAGTGGCTGCACTTTTGGAGGAGGCTAGTATTTTTTTCCCTGCAACAAGGCATGCACTCCTCATTTTAAGTGCTTTCCCATCCACTACGGCCACTGTTGAACGATCTTTCAGTACCCTTAGAAGGGTAAAGACCTGGCCGAGAAGTACAATGGGAGAGGACAGATTGACTGGGTTGAGTTTGATGAGCGTCCATCGTAAATGCTTTAAGGAAAATCAGGACTGGATTGAAACGAGAGTTTTGAACAAGTTTTCTACAAATCAAAAACAAATGATAATAGTATAAGACATGTAACTAGAATAAATTTTTATTTCGAGAAAATAATTGTAATAACTAAGCTGATAAAGCACTGCTATAATTATACATAATTTTCTTAAAATTTTGGTTTCATTCGCCTTTTCCGTGATAAAATGTTATAACCTGAACGACCATGGTTTGCCCCCCCCCCTAGTTTTGATCCTGGGTACGCCCTTGATAATTTCTCAAACTAAACAAAGATTTCAGAGCCTGTGTAATCTTAGGTAATACGTAATACAACCACAGAAATTCTTATCATTTTCAAAAGAAATAATAAAAACAGAAGTTGAAAAACTGACTCACAAATATAATGAAGACTTGTCAGTTGATCTTTATGGACAATTAATTGCTGCGAAAAGATGCTTGAGATCTGAAATTCAGAAAATTCATTCCATTAAAGAACTCACGGAATTACTGATGATACAATTTAACAGTCTTGCATCTAGCTTTCCAGAAGTAACAACAGCCTGCTTCCCATTTTTAACGCTTCCGGTTGCAACTGCAACAGCTGAAAGAAGCTTTTCCAAATTAAAATTGATTGAAAGTTGTCTTAGAGCTTCTATGGGACAGGAGCGGCTATCAGACTTGTCAATATTATCTATAGAAACAGGAATTCTCGGAAAACTAAAATCGTCTTCAACTGTGGATGATTTAATAAATAAATTTGCCGAAAAAAAAGCAAGAAAAGTGTATATTTAAATTCATTGTAAACAACTTTTTAAAATAAATATATGTTTATTTTATTTGAAAAAAGTGCTATTATATCTTTCATGTCATACCAGTTCATTATGTTTTTATACGTTAGATAACATCTACATCATGGATTACTCTATGCCCGTGAAGGCATAAGGTAAACATTATGGCCCGCGCCAGCATTAAGGCGCAAAAAACAGTTCTCGATTAACTTATTCTTTATTAACGAAATAACAGAATACAAATTTACGTTTATTATTTGGTTGTATTTACATAGACATTCTGGAAGGTTCCGCTGATAGCTAAATTTCGTGCAGGAAAGGTTTACTCATGATCCATTGTTTGCATGTTCCAGATGGTACGCCTACCAACATCCTTGAAACCTCATTTTTTGAAGATATGCTGTCCTCAAAGAATCCTTCAGGAACTGTGGTACTCTTCCATCCACCACGGCGCTTCAGCGTAGTCATACTTGCTCCAGCTTCTGCTAAGAGCTGCCGACGTTCGACGTAAACAATGACCAGGGTACTTTTCGTGGTTGTTCAAATCCAAATATTTTGCAATAATACAGGGAATTTTCCCAAAATGTGTTTTTTCCAACAGGTTGTACAGTACAGCGGCCTTGTCTGTAGTTTAAAAATATTCTTTTTTCTGAACAGCCATGTGGCCGCAAAGAGATATAATCTCTTATAAGTTTCAAACTCTTCATTACGTCTTCATCAACAATGGTGAAAATTCGTTTTTTGTCAGTTTTGGTTTCTGGCACCGTTACAACAAAGATTTATTTTCTATCTTCTAGATGTGTGACTAACATATTTACAAGTTCTTGCCGCCCACATCCACCAAATAATAATGCGACCTTGTTCATTAAAAACGTTTCATTTGGTGCCACATGAATAAATTTTAGTACATTTTGTAGATAACACACTGGATTTTTTTGTTTGGTACCCTTTTGAATTTTGCTTCAAATACTCGCATAATTTGTGAAAATTACAAATATTAATATTCTCATTTACCATTAAAGTCTTGTTTATCATCGAATATTTAGCCCACAGAGAGCTCGGGGAAAATTTGGCTGATAGATCATTAAAGTACCCCAACAGCATAGTTTCGTTAATGTTTTCTACAGCATTTTCTGTCATCCACTTCAATTATTGGTCATATTCTTTGTCGCATGAGTCTCTGGATTTTCTAGGTAACAGGTTTTGCGTTGCCCTTTCAGCCTTTTTTGCAATTTCGTCGGGAATTTCAAAAGCTTGTTCCATTTATGATTTTTGACTTTGATACATTAAACATTTTAATACTTATCTCTCTAGCAACAAAAACGCAGACAATAATAATGTCAAGGTAATGTCGCAGGTAAAACTAAAAAATTGGTAAATTAATTTAAATTAAAAAAAATATTTTTATTCAAAACGAACTGGTATGACATATAAAAGTTTTAATGCGCCAAGGGTACTAATAGATATATACCCTCGGGCGACTTACGAACCTTCGGGCCACAGGCCCTCGGCTTTGTAAAACTATCGCCCTCAAAGCATAATCATCTACCTAGTAGCCTTGATACATATATAACTATTAAGAAATCCCATATTTCACGGTAGTCGAGTAGAAAGGACCTCCGACGAATTTTGATACAGGGCCTATTTATGGTAAGCTAGGCCACTGTCAATAACAAACACTTTTGTTGTTTTGTTTGTACTCGTATTTATAATTAATTAAATTAATAATTCTATACATTAATCCCGCATCAAACCCGATAAAAAATAGTTCTAAAATCATATCTGACTTACCATTGTAGTTCAGTCGTTTAGCTCCTCACAAATAATATATAATACCAATTAGATCTACCTGTGTATCCGAAAAACAAAAAAAACTGTCAATATATTTCCGCGAATAGCACTGTTTTACAAATGGATTGTTTAGATAATGGCGGTTCTCATTTATTATTGTTACTGATAACTTGCAATTGTTCCTTAAATGTATATCATGTCATGATTTAAAAATAGTTTCTTTGCAATAATGATGTTAATAACAACACATCTATGGTAACTTACTTAACACTGAAGCTGTACTGCATTTTTAATTCTTTCAACTGGAAATGTTTATTACGAAAAGGTGTAGCACGTGATTAGACTTGATGGTAAAACGCGGACCACCAATTAGAAATATTAATTAACTATTCAGATGCTGTTGAATAGTTTGTTTATTTTCCCATGTGTATCAGGGTCAAATGAAAAATACTGTTATTATCATTACCGGGGGACCGTGAAATGTATGGATAGTCTGAAAAAGTTTAAACCGTCCGTGAATAAAAATTACTGGCTGAATCATTGAATGTCAAGATAAATAGGTGTGTTTAATGGTGGAAGATTTTCCTATTCTATGCGGCCACTGTGTTATTATTTTATTAAATTAATTTTTTCTACACCCGTACTATAATAATACACTTATATGCCCATAATCCGTTTCATAATGAGATCCATTATGATACAGATTTTTCATAACCATACTGATTTTTAATCAATAGAAACCCATTTTTCAATAAGCATGATGTGCATTTGGGCAGGCTGCAATTGCGCGCAAAGTTATGAAAAAAAACTAAATATTGTTCACTTATTAATTTAATTTATATTTATTCTATAATATAATGTACATATATTTAATTTGAACATGCCTTATAACATTTAGTTTTTACAAAATCTATTCTGGATATTTCTTTATTTTTAAATTTACCTATGTATGTATGTAAATTGGGGTGACATTCAGTGAGACCTAAAAGATCTATTGTGCCCCCTTACTTCTACTTAGTTCCTGAGGAAAGTCTCAGAGACTAGTAGCTATTTAGTCCTATTTCCCGGAGGAATTTTAGGATATCTGCAGGCTTTAACTTAGGTAAATGTCCCTCTTCTATCCAGTAATCTCCAAGGTGTTGTGCCCTAGAATTCTGAATTGCTGTGCAATTCGCAAGTATGTGGATGGAGGTTTCTTCTTCCATACCACAGAATCTACATTCTTCTTCCTCCACTATTTTCAGCTTTTTCAGGTGCCCATTCAGGCGACAATGTCCCATAAGGATGCCTGTTAAAACTCTTAGTGCAGTTTTACTTTGACTTATGCATTCATTTGATCTCAACAGGTTGTAGTCACCCAGAAGAATCTTTGATTGCCTAAGTCCTACTAGATCTTTCCAAAGGTCAGATCTTCTCTTTTCTTCGGCTTCGCCTATTTCTTCCAATATTGGAGCTGATACCGCAAAAGGGTTCCGGCCCCCAAAAGGGTGTTCCAGTCCCCCTCTTTGCTAGTTCATCTGCTATTTCATTTCCTTCTATCCCTGTGTGTCCTGGAATCCACAGTAAGGTGACTATATTGTTCTCGCCTAGTTCATTTAGTTTGCCTAGGCATTCCCACACCATTTTGGAACTGATAACACAAGAGCTCAGTGCTTTAATGGCTGCTTGACTATCCGACATTACGATAATCCTTTGCCTTCTATATCCTTTATCAATACTGAACTGGGCACACTTTCATATGGCGTGAATTTCCGCTTGGAAGATACTCGGGGTTTTTCCCAAGCTTTCAGAGTGTTTGGTTCCTGGCCCGTACACTCTTATCCCAGTTCCTGCTATTGCTTTTGAGCCATCTGTGTACCATTGAATGGCATTCTTTCCAAGTCTGGTAATGGTATTTGGATCCCATTCCTTCTTGTTGCTTAATTCCGTAACTAATTTCTTTGAAAAGTTATACTTTTTCATCATACCATCTTGTAGCATGTCCCAAGTTTTCTGACTTCTAAGAAGTAAGGAGGTGGTTTTTTTTAATGATTCCCTCTCTACTTAGTCTGTATCTTGTTCTGTCTGCAACACTTTCCACCACCATATGTAGTGGTGTGAGGTTGAGAATAACTTCCATGGCTGCCGTTGGGCATGTTCTCATTGCTCATGTAATGCACATACAGGCTAGTCTTTGAATTTTTGAGAGGTATTCTATTCTCTCGTTGTCAATAGGCTAGTTCTACTACTCCACGCAATGGCTCCATAAGTGATAATTGAAGACACGAGTGGATGGAGGTGTTATGTAACATTTTTGAAAAAATCCATGTTTGTGGATGGATGAAGGAGTTATGAACTCATCTTTCACATAACAACCTTAAAACTTCTGCATATTGGACCTTGGTGGAGGTTTAGCAATGAATGAAAAACAAATCTTAATGAAATATTGTGCATGCTGTAAAAATAAGGTGCACAACCCCAAAATTTTCTATTGTCACTATTGGATTTACCAATTACGGTCTAAGCCCAGAAAACTCTAGTGCTGCTAAGAATTTAGGAAACGTCTTAAAAAATAAGTATTTAGTGCATCAAAATTGCGTTTTTTTTAGAAACTGACCAAGAACCATTTGTGGAAAGTGAAGAGGAATATATCCCCAATGATGATGAATACAGCAGCTCTTCAGATTTAAATAGTGATATAGAAGAATCAACAATTAGACCAGAGACCAACAAACCTGCCAAGAACACCCCATCTCTCAATGAAGATTTAAATGATGCTACACCTGAAAATGAAGTAGCAATCCATCTTGGAGCTCAAGCAAATGGTAGAAAAAGAAATCAAAAATATTTTTTACCCAAGGAAAATATTTCAAAGAAAAGGACACGTGAACCAGACACTTGGAAGAAACGAAAGGCTGCTCTAGCTTGATCAAAGTGTGAATCTTACATGTATTACAAAAATACAGCAGTTCCAAAAAAGGATATAAAAGAAGAGCTTCTGTGTCGAGAAAAGTGTAACTGCAGCACTCGATTCACAAAGGAAGACAGGATGATTTTATTGAAGGAATTTTATAGTCTCGACATTAATTCGAAAAACACTTTACTGTTTAAATCGATCCAAAAACATGGTGTTCAAAGGGAGAGAAAAGAAAGTAGAAAACATAAATACATATCATGTTACATTACATGGAAATATTGAAAGAGTGTGTAAAGAAGCTATCTGTAGCCTATGTCAAATAGGTAGGAAAAAAATTGATATTATTAAAAGTCGAGTAAATAGTGTTACATCAGCACCTCCTCCAGACAAAAGAGGAAGACACTTAAATAGACCCCATAAAATTAATGATGAGGTTAAGCAACGACTTATTGAACATAAATAAATTTCCCGCTGAGATGTCATACTATCCCAGAAATCGAAATCCAAATGAAAAGTTCCTTTCTCCATTATTGAACCTAAGAAAAATGAACCAGCTTTATCTAGAGGAATGCGATCAAGAAAAACTTGCTGAAAAATTCAGAATAAAAAAAAGTTCATATTCAAAACTATTTGTAACAAAGTTTAATCTATCATTTGGATCCCCAAAAAGTGACACATGTAGCATATGTGATTCCGGCAAGGCGAAAGAAAAACACAAGGAAAACTACACAGCAGCAATAAAGGCACTTAAAATAGACAGACAGAAAGCTAAAGCTTTGGACAATATTGTTTTTATTACAATCGATATGCAGCAAACAATGCCACTCCCAAAAACAACTACTTCAAAGACGTTCTACTTGAGACAAATGTGGTTTTACAACTTTGGGATTCATGTTGTTACAAAAACTCTAGAAAATGCTTGTTTCTGTACCTGGACGGAAGATATTGCTAACAGAGGAAATTCTGAGATATGTAGTTCTCTATTACGATACATTGAAGTAGATGAAAATCTCAAAGGCAAAGATCATTTTCTTATCTGGATATCAATATTTAATCTTAAGAGGATATTTTCGTTGCATTGATCACAAGTTTCCTGAAGTGGGAGTGGGAGATTTTGGCAGAATAGAAAAAGTATTGAGAAGGCATGACACAGTGTACGTACCGGAAACTTATCGGGAACTAATCGTAAAAGCCAGCAAAAGGAATAAAGTTATAGTTATGGCGCAGCATTTTAGAAAAATAGCGGATCTGCCTGATAATCTTCGACTTGTTGATAGAAAAAAAGACGAACTCAATGAAGCAGTTAAATTTAGAGATGGCATTAAATGGATCAGAGTAGAAGAATATGGGTCATATCTCTATAAAGAATCATACGACGAAATGGTACCATTTAAAAAAGTAAATATTCTAAAAAATAAGAAGATTACAGAACCACCACAAAATGTAGAAATCCAGAGAGTTAGGGAAAATATGGTACTATATCAGACGAAAAAAAAAATAACCTTAAAGAACAACAGAACTAAAGTTTGTAAAACCAGAATATCGCTACTTTTACGAGCAGATATTGGAATAATAAGAATAATTTTGTTATAATCCTGTTTTATTTGTTGCAAATTAACATTATCATTTGATTTGTTTGTTAATCTAGTTTATGTAATAAAAATTTATTACTTACTCATAGAAAAATCGAATTAATTTTATAATTTCTATCACTGGATGAAGGTGTTATGTTCAATTTTTTTCAAAATTTAAGGCGTACTTCTAATTATTTTATAATTATTTATGTTTACTAAAATTCTCCGACATAACATTACTATGTAAACACATTAGTTTGCAATTTGTTTCAAACCAAAAAAATACATAAAAAAAACTTTGACCTTTAATAACTCAAAATTTTAGTTTTGTGACATAACTCCTTCATCCACTTGTGTCTTCAATTGGTCTCACTATGGCAGTGTACATCAGGCTCAGGATTTTTGGGTTGCACCCCCAATTTCTCCCTGCCAGATTCCTGCACACCATTAGAGCCATTTTTGCTTTGTATATAATCTCCTTCTCGTGTTTGTTCCACAGGAGTTTACTGTCTAGAGTCAAACCTAGATACTTGTCTTCCTGTCTCCATTCAACCTCGCTCCCATTAAGTTTAATGGTTTTGGGGTTGAGCTTTCTTTTCTCAGTGAAGGCTATTAAGATGGTTTTGGTGGGGTTGATGTTAAGTCCCACTTGCCTACACCAGCTATTTGTATAGTTCAGACCCTTTTGTACGATGTCACAAAGGGTATTTTCGAATTTTCCCCTGGCTGTTATGACAATATCATCAGCATATCCTTGGCTTCGACTGGCTTCGACTGATCCTAACCAAATGTGGTAGAATTTCGTCTTGTCCTTGCTGGAGCAGTGCTGGGAAAATTCCATCAGCTCCCGGTGCTTTGAATGGTGAAAAGGTGTTCATAGCCCATTTTAAACGTTCGTTACTACAAATGTGCTTAGCCATTGTAGTACTTTCTCTCGAAGGACTGTTATGACCTTCGAGAGGACTATCTCCCCTATATGGGCTACTCCCAGGAAAATGAGTTTCTAGTAAGAGTTTCACTCTTTCTTCCTCATTTTCGGTATTTACCGTCTGGCTTCCTCAAAGCCATATCTGTGTTGACCCTACTTTTTGCCATGACTTTGTAAAGTCTTGCCGCAGCAGGTGTTGTATTTATATCTTCACAGAATTTTCTGAAGCTATTTCTTTTAGCTTTTCTAATTTCCTTATAGTAGGTGTTTCTCACCTCGGTGTATCTCTGCCAGTCTCCGGTGAGTTTTGCTCTATTAGGTCCCGGGTTTGAGATCTTAATTCTGACAAATGTTTATTCCACCAGGGTGCATCTCTGCTGCTTCGTTGTTCTTGAAGGGGGCAGCTCGATTCAAATGCATCGATTATTGCCCTGTTCAGGTCCTCAAGCTCATTTTCCAGATCGAAATGGTGCTTAGCTCTCCCTTTTCTCTGGATATGTGCTAGGTTGTCTTTCAGACAGGTGTTATAGTTGTCCCAATATGTTTTTTCTTGGTTTTCTTCTGAGGCTTACCTCAGGTTTGCCTAGTTCTTGCTTGAATGTTATGATGCTATGATCGGAGAGAGATGTTTCGCCCGAAACTCTCCAATCTTTTACTATATGTTTTAGATCCTGTGTTGCCAGTGTGACATCTAAAACTTCTTGCCTTACCCTTGTTACAAATGTGGGGGTATTCCCTATATTGTGAATATTAAGGTTTTTATTAAGGATATATTCTAAAAGTTGCTCACCTCTCTGGTTGGTATTGCTACTGCCCCAAACAGTATTGTGTGCCTTGGCATCACATGCTAAGAGTAGAGGTAGTCTCTTCTCTTCACAGTACTTCACCAGCCTTTGTACCTCGAGGGGTGGTGCTATACCGTCTCCCGCAAAGTAACATGATGCTATTACTATCTCCTTGCCCTCCTCCTTTACCTATCAAATTTGTGACATATTTAAATTTTCTTTCATAATTATTATTATTAATATTTTTTTGCAAATGTGAGCTATTCAATTGCACATAAGTTCCTACTTGAACATTCTTTAATTCATTTAAAAATTCAAAAATATTAGGATGAGGAGAATAAAATTTTTCATTAAAATGGCTATGAAAAGATTCACAGGCGTTGGTGGTCTGTTCTCGGCTTCGGCTACATGAAGCCCACATCTCTGGATGAAATCTCGCAGATTCAGAAATGTAATTGTCCGTTAAATAATTGCAGAAGGAGATTATACGGGCATCGTTGGAGGCTTTGGCAATCAATTCTTCAACGAAGCATTCCGGAACATCAGCACTGTCTAAATATATGAAGCCGAAAGACCAGCGTAACCATTTCCCCAACTCACTGTCCTTGTCAGAATACTCTCTTTTGGGTTGAATTTTTTGTATTTTCCTCAGCCAAACCTGGCTGATGTGGAATCTGCAGCTGAGACCAAACGTTTCGGCTAGCTTTGTGAATAGCTTCTTCGAAATCACACACAATTTCACTTGGATTTAATGTCAGATTTTGGCTATAACAAGCAGATATTACAGATCTGAACACTTATAAGTGCAAAAACTAACTGTACATAATGTCCATTACGAACCGCGTGAATCGTGAATAACTTCGTGAAGAATTTTGTGCAGTATTTGAAGGTCCCATCACAGAAAAACTTTGTTTCACTTCACAAAAATTGTAAGTTTTTTTACATCTGAATATAACTATTCCCATCTCCTTATTCAACGAAAGCAGGAAGTTTTCATTTATAGAAGTTTTAATTTCACTTGTAGCCAAAGCGCCGAAAATGTTGTCCAAATTTATGGAAAGTGGTGGAAGCAATTTTCTTCGAGATCGGTAAATGCATTTCCATGTTCATGATTTTGCTGGGCCGCATAGAAATATATTCAGTGGCTTTTCTTTTGGCGTTGCTTTGAACCTTCTATGACAAAAAATAAATATATTGTTAGAAACTGTATTTAAGATTGCAATAATAATTTCTTTAAGAATGCAATCTGTTCTTTATGATTTTAAGAACGAACGCAAAATGAAATTTTAATTTGTGCACTTTTATACTTATATAATAGATATCAAAAACTAACTAAGTTATATTTTAAGCTGACTAATGAATATAATTATGGTAAAGTAATGTAATAATATCTACATAATTCCTATGTTAATCAAAAAATTACAATACAATTTTCTGCCCCCCTGTAAACAACCACCACTACAATATATAAAAAATCTCTTCTAAATTGCCGGCGGAACACGGCATTGTCCCGAGAATTGACGCTGCATTTCCACGTTGTACTGCAATACTAATCCTCTGCGTCAAATAGGATGTCGACTTTGCCTCATTGTTAATCCCACAAATCCTCTGACCAATTTCCTTAATTAATTTTTTTGCGCAATCTCCCCAAGGACCAAGAGTCTCGATGGCAATTGGAACAAAATGGTAACTATTATATATCAGATGTTATGTATTTTGATTCCTTAACTCTTTCTCTCAACCTAGCAGCTTCTCCTACTTTTTTAGAAGAAAATTGTATATAGGAGGGAGCTAATGTATCAGAACATGTAACCAAGGTATAGGTTATACCATCTGGTCTCTTGTTATCTTTTCTGTAGCATCCGTTTGGTTCTCTAATTGAAGGGATTTCAGCAGTCATAAGAGCTCTCTTAACTAGATCATTGATCATATTTTAATTTAACAATTTTAAAATATCTTACCTTAATTATCAAATTTTCTTTTCTATCGTGGTTGTGCTCGTTCAAACTTTCTAAGAGAATGGTTTCATTGTGATCCACTCGAATAGATGCTTTACATAATTCGTTCGTACACCCATATTTTGAACGAGTAGATTGAACCCTATCTTTACGAAATGTAAAATTATTATGTCATTAAGAAAACAGATATTAGAATCGTATCATTCTAAGAATTTATTTATATACCCTAATGTTGGATAAGTTTTCTAAAAATTTTAGTCCACCTTCCTTAATCGCCTTAATTTTTATTAATGGACTGGAGAAATACAAATAATATTTCGACATTCTCCGAAAATGTTTTGATTGCTTATTTTCAAGAATGAAATAAATGTAAATATTCCTTCCGCTTCCAGATCAGTTTGACCTGGCATGAACTTTTCAAACTGCACAATAAATAATCTTAATATTTTTAAGAAATACCCGAGGTAATACCATTAATTACAATTTTGTAGAATTTCTTATAGAAATACGAGTAATTGCTGTTATTGTGTTCAATACAAATATAAATAGGTATAATATTTATAGTTCATTATTTATCGGGTGTAGAAAAAATACCGTATGCAACTCTCATGTAATGGTTATTATTATATCATCGTTGCATAATATAGTATTATTATTGCTTTTAATTTTGTTTTAGACCGACAGTTACTGTAACCGGTGTAAAAAATGCAAAGCTAATTTGTATTCAAGATGACAACTCTATCGCAACCGATTATGAGGATACTAAAGATGATCAAACTGAAAAAATTAATAAATTGAAACCTCTTAATTCTGGACACCAGACTGATTCTGACAAGGAAAACAAAGAAAACGACCAAAAGCCGTGTACGTCGCTTAGCATGAAAAGGTAGATAAAACTAGACAACGTAGTTTTATTGTATTTGGCAAAAACATATTATGCATAAGATTTACAACTTAAATAATGTTCCCAACTCTATTCGTAGAGTAAAATCATTGCATTGTTTACAACTTTGGTCATACAAATATTGACTCATAACTAAAATAATTAGGACGTGTCTACTGTGAGTTGTGATTATGCAGCTTTCCAGTATAGTTATTTATAGATATTATTACAACATTTTTTTTCTATGGAGTGGACCTATAAAAACGTTACATAATTGAATTATATACCGGGTCCGTAATTTGATGATTGGAAATTTGATTAGAACTTGGTCTGTTATTTATTGTCTGAAATGATGGTAAGGCTTGACCAGTTTTTTATGGTCAGTGTATTGGCGCTGTGTCACTCGATCAAATTAGCTTCAGTTTGGCTGTCAACTAGTTTGATCAAACTGTAAAATGACGTCATCGTAGACTGTCACACGGTCAAATTAGCTTCAGTTTGGCAGTCAACTAATTTGATCAAACTGTAGAATGACGTCATCAGTTTGAAATTGGGTCAAGCTGAGGGGTCAAAGTTCAACAAACTAGTTTGATGGATTTAGGAGCGCTCCTTTTGTATCAAACCAGATTTTCCAGAATTTCTCTCACCAGACAACCTTCACACTTAATTCTAATATAACCTCAAACCGAATAATACAACAAAACCAATTAACTTTTGTTCTCGGTTTATATTTAAATCAGTAAAAAATGCTACTTCCATATAAGCTTCTTTCTGAAGGTTGTCGGGGATCAGCTGGATGATGACGTCACTTGGAAGCGCTCTATTGGAAATTCAAACATTTCAAACCACAGATCAGAGATAAAGAAACCAACTAATGATTCAAACGTGATTTGTGATTCAAACTAAATGTTGCTGCATCCATTCGCATATAATTTTTAAAATCATAAGGGTTTTCTGGTGCAAGTTCATATTTTATCAAATCTACAATGTTATTATATAGCTCCACTGGCAACATTGGTTAGTTGGTTTCTTTTCTTGATCCATTTTCTTCTGCTTTTTTAGTCTCTTGTTTTAGCTTTAATTATTATTGTTTGGTACAAAACCATGCCTAAGGCTGCTATTGATAATGAAAACACAACTTTCTCTCTACCTTCCAGTTTGATTGTATTGACAAACTCGAAAATCAATAAATTTTTAATCACAAAATTGACAGTGACAGTCAAACTGATGAAAATAGAGTAGGGTATCAAATTCGCAATGACGTCACCAGTTTGATGGTTTGATCAAATTCAGTTTGTTGCTAATTTGACCGAGTGACACAGCGCTTCCCAGGCAACACAAATTGGTCCTAAAGATATCCCCGCGATCTCTTTTTAAGAAATTGTGGCAACTTTTGTTACCTCTCTGAGAGGTTGTTGAGAGTTCTATATCTCCTCCAAATGTCCGCCGCCGGGATATTCTCAGCGAAGTCTTAGAGATATCTCACGTGGAAATTCCCGAACAATACACCCTGGCGAGTTCTCTGTGACATCTTGTTACTACTACTTTGGGAAATTCTCATTTATTGCTCATATCGACGTCTCTGTGAGCTCGTTGTGTGATCATCGCAGGCAGTGCCTCTGGCGAGTTCTGTAGGAAATTCACATATATAGCCTTTTGTGAGATCCATGAGAGGTCACTTTGCGATATTCGCATGCAATGCTTTTGGCGTGGTCTTCAAGAGTTCGCATTGAGACTAGTGTAAGATATTCTATATTGAAAAAGGAAACTATTGAATTGAAAAAAATAATTTCAGAATTAGGATAAACGTTACTATTTGTAAAATCTAATGGAAAACAACTACTTCCCCGTTACTATGGCATATGCTGGACAGCGACATCCGATATTGCAAATCCCTAACTTTTCACCTGAAAAAACCTGCATTTTACTTCAGATATTCGATTGAAAAACTTTCTCAATCAAGAATGAATAAAAAGTTGAATGAGAATGCAAATTTACACCATCAGATTTGATCAGGTTAAAAGCAAGATTTCACAATATCCTCAATGCCCAGTGTGCCATTGTGGCGAGGAATTAGTTGTTTTCTATTAGATATTATCAAAACTAACTTTAATGTTTCGCCGCAGATTGTTTTATAATTGTAAAAAAATATGTTTCCATTTTATTAAGAATGTTTTCTTTTTCAACATGTAAAACTTACCAGGAGGTACGATGTACGATAGTGACTAAAGTTTATCTTTTAAAAGTAAAAAAATGATCATATACATCCCGCAGATTCTTTGAGAGCTCGTGGGAGAAACTGAATATCAAGATCAGAATACTATATTATTATGACCACAAGAGAGGATGAATGTTGAAACAACCAATGAACTAATTTAAGTTTATTTTATAAAAACTTAATATACATAAAAAAGAAAAGAAAGAAATAAAAAGAAATGAGCTGCTAGCTATCACCTTCGGTGTGGACCTGAAAGCAAATGGTAAACCATAATATTCGGGATAATAATACAAAAAATATATATTTCATTACTCTTTCGATACCCCTCAGAGTTTACACACCAACACATATTTATAATAATAACATCACAACTCTGTATAGCTATGATTTCAATATAAAAAAAACAATTTGATTTGGCATACTGGATATCTCGGATATCATAGTGGAACCTTTGGTAGTTTTCCAATTACAGCATTAAAGCGCATTATGCGGCATAGTGCTCAACGGTGAATGTTCCAACTACAGCAACGCGTCGCACAATCGAGCACTTTGGAAAGTAGTGCTTTGGGGTGATGCGCGCATTGATACCAGCTCAGTAGCAGAAAATATGATGTATATTCCAATTACGCATTAACACACCTCGGCATTATGCGCTGTTATTGGAAAACTACCTTTGGCACGATAATCATTGTAAGCACAGTTTTAACAAACACCAAAACAAATTTTCCATTACCGCGACACGAGTTTTGTTAACTATGTTATTATCTTTAGGAGAAGATCAATACTTAATTGTCCTATATGTATAATCCTACTTGTGTAGCCATGCTCAATCATAAAGTTGTGAATATAAGGATATAGATTCAAAGGTAGCTTTGGTTAGTCAAAACTAGCACTGGTTCTAGTAATTAATCCTAACGCAACTAGTATTCAAGTAGGATAATACCATAGAAAAACATAGTTTTAATCTTTCCCAGAAACAGTGCTAGTAAAAACAAGGTATTAAAACATGTTTGTGTGAGGTAAAACTGTGCTCATATCAGGTATCACGCTTGAATCTATTGAATATGAGCTTTAGTAATACCTTTACAAAGGAAACATTGACTTACCATTCTCCATATTGACTAATTTTAATTATTTTTTAAATCCTCCCTTTTTTTTCTTTGTGAACAGTGTCTCAACCAATCTTGGGAAAATATCTCAAATTCTTTGTCAGTGGTTTTCCATGTTTGTTTCAGTACATCTAGAAAAATACAAATGCATACACCAAAACAACACAATTAATTATGTTATGTTATTTTCTATAGAATACAAATTAAATAAATGGAAATTGTGAAGAGCAAAAAATCCGCTACAATTCTTATGGAAATGTTTTATAATCATTACCGAAAAAATATTCATTTACAACATACCAATCTATCTCCAATTTTAGATAATTAACTTTCCTCTGTGAACATCATACTTTGTAAATGAACAAATCAACACAAATGGTCATCATAATAGGTCAAATGAATGGGATAAGAGTATTACAAATCATACTGTACCAATAAGCAAATAAACCAGTCTGAAACTTTACTTACACATACAGGTCCCAATAAAGTTCATATTTTCCAATC
The DNA here is from genome assembly GCA_947563755.1 of Lochmaea crataegi. NCBI lineage: Eukaryota > Metazoa > Arthropoda > Insecta > Coleoptera > Chrysomelidae > Lochmaea > Lochmaea crataegi. The sequence continues at coordinate 26,922,516 of OX387423.1, read as the reverse complement.
GTATGTTGCCTCTTTGTCCCTTCCATGAGCATTTCATTCCTAGTTCATTTGTAAAAATGTTCTTGAACATGCGTCCATGATGATCCTTGGGACCAGAACCCCCAATTCCATTGAAATACAACTTCTATAAAAATATCAAAATAGGATTCTAATTATCAATGAAGAACATGCAGCGTTTAATTAATTTAAGTAAAATGTAAGTCTGTGGAATTTTCTCTTCCCTTTAGGACTGAATATACAATACATCTTCGCCATACGCCAATTAAATCCCCTAGGAACTATGGATAAACTATTATATAATTTGAACGAATGAATTCCTTTTTGGCGGTTGCTGGGTATCAGCACGAATCTAAAATGGCGGCCAAATTAACAGTAGGTACAATTAGTAGGCCTACACAACAAATACACCCTTTTTAAAATGAGAATATTGTGAAAAACTGCACTTACCTTGTTACCTATCCAGTCAAATTCACACAAAACAAATATATTTATGCAAACCAATAATAATCTCTTTATCTTTATAATAAACAGAACAGTAATCGCCAGACGCCACCTGGACGCCACTATAACTAAAACTAAATGGCGCGTGTAAATGTAAACATAACTGCATAGATAAATACCATATACTCGCAGTGAGAATTTCTTGTTCTGGTTACATTCGGGATAACTTTAGGAACTCGCAGCGAGAATTTCTTATTCCAGTTACATTCGAGATAACTTTAGGAACTCGCATTGAGAATTTCTTGTTCTGGTTACATTCGGGATAACTTTAGAAGCTCGCAATAAGAATTTCTTATTCAAGTTACATCCGAGATAACTTTAGGAACTCGCAATAAGAATTTCTTATTCAAGTTACGTTCGAGATAACTTTAGGAACTCGCAATAAGATGGAACCTGGAAAATTGAATGTGAGCTCTCCGAGATTTCTCCTGGAGACACCAGTGAGAATTTCGTTTAGCTACAGCACATAGCGATCACCGGGACCTCGCAATAGGAGTTCGCATAAGATCCTAATTATAACCTGTCAGAGATCTCGCGGAGAGGTCTGTGTTACCTGGGTTATAGTTCGAACAATGGATATAGTGACGCAAAGCGGCACCGACAACATATCTGTTATTAACACGTGATATAAAACGACAACTAATTTAGCCGGGCGTATAACGAACAGGTGTCTTATATCGCCCAGTGGTGAATTCAGTTGCTATTAGAGCGCAACTCTTGTGTTATTTTAAATTTGGACGTCAAAGTTAATAGTTTAATATTATTATAACGCTTTACAAAGTTTGAAAAATGTTTTTTAAAGAACAGACCGTTCACTGAGAAGCAACAACTACTTATCGGGCCCCGACAGACATTGAATTATACTTTTAAGTTAAACGGGGTTGGTTTTAATTAGAAGGAACAAACATCACTTGTAGACCGGTTTCGGCGTATTTGCGCTTCAGCAGTACAAAGTAGACGTCATCCGTCCAGAAGCTCTAAGAGTATAATCCTGGACTGGAGACAACGTTGAAACCACACCAATACATTAACCTTAGTAAAGGAAATGCTAAGAATGCGATAATAACTTTGTCTCCAGTCCAGGATTATGCTCTCAGGGCTTCTGAAGGAATAGCATCTACCTTGCACTGATGAGGCGCAAATGCGCCGAGACCGGTCTACAAGTGATGTTGTTCCTTCTTATTACAAACCAGAATGGTTGGTCATATCTTGCAGATATACCAACCCCGTTTTACTTAGAAAATCAATGTCTGTCGGGGCATATAGCCCCAGAAATTGTTGTTGCTTCTTATAGTCTTGTAATGTTTTTCGTTATTTATTTAAACAGTTTTTACCGGTGGGATAAAATTATACACACTATGGCTAATTACTATCTATTTATTTAAAGAAACACACACACTGTATTAAACTTAATTTATATACACACTATACTCAATGTCTACTAATTTATTTACACTCGGTATATTAGTTCTAATTTATTTTCACCACTTGGATATTACCCTATTTATCTGCACTATTTAATTCACTAATTCTTCCGAACTAACTGTACTGTACTCGTTTCACTAATTGTTTCGAACTAACTAACTGTTTACGCACTTAATAACCCGCGTATATATAGTCCTTATCGGTTCTGGAAAACTCTAGTGCCTTCGGCGCTCGGGCTATGCACGAACGAAACGAATGTTCGAGTACATTCTAACGCAAGGGGAGAATACCGGCGCAGCCACCAAAATTTACCATCGATGGACAGGACCGGCTTTGAGTTGGTGACCTCGCAACATTGCCCCCTCCTTAATAGGAAGTTCCTCCTGGGATTTCTGTGTAGCCGGGACTGGATGTTTAAATCGGTAACTGGGGACCCATTCCTACACCTTCAGGTCGTATGGAAATAACTGGGCACTGACTTCATTGTACACTGATAACCGGGGGTATAGCTGCAGATTAATATGTGGACACCCGTACCTTCGAAGATCACTTCCATCATATTTCTGATGACTCGCCAATCCAACTGGTTGCTCTCTATCTTAGGCATAGCTAGTTTCTTCACGTTGGATTCCAGCACATGGTCTCGAAGGCTACGTAGCGCTTCCCACATTACGGTAGGTGGATCGATCTTGAAATTCGTTATTTGTTGCCAGATAGAAGATGTACCGTGAATTGGGTTTGAGTCTCAGTGTCTTGCCAGGGGTTGGAATCTGTTCTTCAAGTTTTTCTAGTTGCCCAAACTTCTTTCGGAAGACGGTGGCCAGGCCTCGTGCGTTTTTGATACTGGCTGGGATGTTGTGTGCCAGTGAATAGTCTTCCGGGAGCGTGAACAAGTCTTGTCGTTGTTCTGTAGTGACTCCAAATCTAGTCTTACCGGTACCTCCATATGCGCCCATAAACTCTTCGAAGGCAGGGTCAGAACCTTCCTGGACATGGTTCACTTCTTCTTCTATGTCATGGTCTCCTTCGAATGGCGCTAGTCGATTTTGGAGAGCTACTTTCGGTTTTCCATTGGGGATCTTGCTTATGCGATAGATGACGTCATTGATCCTCTTCTTGATCAAGTACGGACACTCTCAAGATCTTTGTAATTTTGGAGAAAAGCCTTTTCTCCTCGTCGGGTTGTGTAACCATACTTTGTCCCCTCCTTGGAAACTGCCTTCTGTGGCCTGCGTGTCGTACAGTTTTTTCATTCTGTCGTTGGCAACTTGAAGATTCGTTCGAACCAATTCGTGTACGTCGTCCATCCTTCTTCTCAACTGGATTACGTAATCTTCTCCAGCTAGATCCTCTCCAGGTCGACAACCAAATTCTAGTTCACAAGGAAGCCTCATTTCGCGTCCAAATAGGATTTTCGCAGGTGTTTGACTTGTTGACTCATTGATGGCGGATCGATAAGCCAGTGCAAACAGGGAAAGATATTGGTCCCAATCTCTCTGGTGGCTGGAGACTACCTTGGACAGGTATTTTCCAATAGTCCTTCCTGTTCATTCTCTCGACCATTCCGTCTGACTGTGGATGCAGCGCCGTTGTCCTGGTCTTCTTCATTCCCAGCTTGTAACAAATTTCCTGGAATACACGGCTTTCGAAATTCCTTCCTTGATCGCTGTGAACTTCCAAGGGTACTCCATATCGGCAGATGAATTCCTTCACCAATACATCCTCGACAGTTGTGGCTTCTTGATTCGGGATCGCGTAAACTTCTACCCACTTTGTGGAATAATCCATCACAACCAGGATGTATTTGCCGCCATTTTCTGTCGTCGGAAATGGTCCAGCGATGTCTAAAGCGATCCTTTCGAATGCACTTCCAACATTATACTGCTTCATGGGTGCCCTTCTCGTGCGATGTGGTCCATTACTCGTAGCACAAGTCGTACACTTCTTACACCAGTCCTTCACATCGTCGGAGCTGTTCATCCAATAAAACTTTTCACGGACTCGCTGAAGGGTTTTCTTCACTCCCAGATGACCTCCTGATGGACTGTCGTGTAACTTCCTCAGTACCTCAGCTACTCTCGTTCTCGGGATAACTCACTGTCTCCTATTCTCAGAACCATCATCGTTTTCAAGAATTCGTTTCAACAGGCCTTCTTCCAGGACAAGGGAGTCCCACTGGGCCCAATATATGTCTTGAGTGTCGGTGAAAATCTTGACACCGATTTTCTTCCTTCCATTGCCGGATCATCTTCAGGTGGGGATCATTCTCCTGATCTTCTCTGATCCTGGTGGGTGACCATTCTTCATTGTCAACTGTAGTTCTTGAAACTGCAGCCTCCTTAGATTCTGCCTTGTTGCAGTGGAAACAGTCTTCTGGGCACGGCCGTATAGACTGAGAGTCGGCATTTCACACCAGCCCGATGTTCGGTGTTGAAATCGTACTTTTGAAGTCGTTCAATCCATCTAGCGATCTGGCCCTCGGGATTCTTGAACTGCATCAACCACACTTGAGTGCTGCATGATCAGTCCGTATCAAGAATTTCCTCCCATAGAGATACTGGTAAAAGTGTTCCACAGACTTCACTACCGCCAAAAGTTCTCTTCTCGTGACGCAGTAGTTTTGTTCTGGTTTGGAGAGGACTTTACTGAAATATCCCAGCACTCTTTCCTATCCTCCTTGGATCTGTGAGAGCACTCCTCCAATCCCTACATTGCTTGCATCAGTATCAAGAATGAAGTCTCCCTCTGGTTGGAGTTGAAGCTTGTGTATTTTGACATGTGCTGTAAGTCAGTTGGTTGTTAGACATACTTTGTAGAACAACGTCAATGTAACATATATTTTATTTAAATAATAAAAACTTTACAAATAACACATGGCGCAGGTAGTAAACTCTGAATTGAATTAAATAATAATTAAAATGTCAGACGAAGAAAAAAGCAATCAACAGAGGAGTTATGTGATTCTAACGAAAGTCAAGGGCAGCAAATTCAGGTGCAAACCCTTATTTTTAAAACCTACCTCTATTGCAACTTTTTTCCGTTTTCTTCTTTCAATCTCATATCTTGAACCAGGTTTCCCACTAGTGGTGTGGCCCATATTTTGGGTAGGAATCCAGTCAGGATGCATGTTTTCCTCTATGGAACTGGGTTTTCCCAAAATTATTTTTGCAACGTATTTATAAACAAAAATTGACTGATATACCTGGGTAAACTAACTAACCTTCGATAAAATGTCGAGAACACACACGGCAAGTTTCAAGTTGCGATTCACTGAGGGGGCCCCGTTTTAAAGCACTGATCCAAGCATCGCGCCATTGCACAAAGAGATCAATTAAATGGTCACCTCGCTTGGTTAACTGCCGGAAATCGAAAACAAATATATCTTATCTTTAGCTCCCCGCGTTCCACACCTAACAACACTTCAAGACGATGGCATTTTAGATCATTTTAAGAACGTATTACTAATTAAAGTCTGTCATCCGTTGTTTACCAATAAAGAATTAAAACTACATGGAATATGACATGGGACCTCAGAACAATATGGCCGACCTGTCAGTGACTTCATTCTGGAATTGTCTTTTAAATCGTGATTATGGCGAATGAACTTGCCTTGTTAACAGATTTGGAAAAGGCTGGAATATTATATGCACAATCCACAAAGCAATTTAATAATCGATACATCTGACAAAGTAGGTTTTTTGAGTGGTTAGAGTGCTTTCACACTACACGGCACGATTTTATTTTGGCTAGATTGTAACGACCAGCAGTCGATAATATGGGGCACGCTCACATTGTGAGGACGTATGGCCTGTGATGACCAAGATAAAGTGTTGTTGACAATCGTGCTCAACATAACCTAAACTTTTTTAATTGAGGTGATAGAGGAGCTAAAAATAATGATAGTACACTCTAAATGCTACAATTAAATTCATCAAACATTTTCAATGAAAAGGCGTCCCCCCTGTGACATCTCGATTAAATAAACAGTTTAAGAGATATGGACAATTTTATGTCGCACTGTACACCGACAAACGGTCGCGCCTAGAACGCTTGCTGCCAAAAGGTTAAAAAGTAGCTTGTGTATAGGGCGTATAACACAAGTTGTTGCTAAATATCATTTAAATGTGTTTTAGGTGTTCAAAGTCTTCCAAATATTTACAGATGCTTCCGAAAAACTACGCACTCAGTATAATCCAGTACAAAATTGATTTTCACAAGCATTGTAAAAGTAATCCCATCTACAGAAGAACTACGAAGATAACTCCATGGATATTAATGGATCAGTGAGTAAATACATTTTTTATAAAACTCAATTTATACAGTGCGAGTCAAGAAAAAAAAACAGTCCATCCTGATATTTGATGCAGTTTTCAATTTTCAGATTATCGGACAAAATCCTCAACCTAGCTCTTCTTGGAGTCGCCAAAGAAGTAGAAATAAGTGATGTAGTAGAAAAAATTTATCAATCTGAACTCCAATTTTGTTAGGATTCATGTGTTCATATGGAATGTATAATAAAACAACAAAAATAGATACCTATTTGTTAATGTCCATTTAATCAAATTATTTTGTAAATTATACAAAAGGTTTCAGGTAAAAACTTAAGATCTAACTAAATAATGCACGTCATTAAATAAAATCGATATATCTATATACCTACTGCACCCGCACGTGCATCCATCAGAATCATTCATAAATAATTGAAACATTATTTTGTTTTTTGACATTCACTTCTTTAAACACATGCGCACGTTGGCCGTCCAACTAGTACAATAATAGAATACAATATAAATAATATTCAAACTGTAAGAGAAACCTAATTAATTGCAAATTAATAACTCGGTACATAAACATCGGCGGGATAAGAGATCGACAAAACTTTGTGACAAGCTCCAAACGCAGCCATTCTCTTTGCTGCTTTCTTATTAGGTCCTGCAAACAAAAATAGAGTTAGGAAATTGAAAGTGTAAAATATACAGGTGTCTGATTAAAAAACCATTTATCGTACAGCTTAGAGAAAAAATCTGTATTACAAACTCGCACAAGAGAAAATGCTGGAAATTATTTCCAAGTTTCGTACTCCATCGCTAGAGGAAGTGATAACACAAAAACGTCATTTTTCTAGAATAAATGAACCGTTATAGTACCGCAAAATTTAAATATTCGTTATCATTAGATAATTTAACGTAAGTTTGCTTCAGTACTTTTACCTCTATCTTGTAAAATAACTGGTAGGGGTGAGTAGGAAAACTGACTCAATAAAACTGATATAACTTTTGTTCCGTTTTATGGATTTTGACAAACTTAGTATCATTTGAATGGGAATTCAATGCCTAATTATATCATCGTTTCATTCCAGTGGTTTTAACTGTTGCTAAGTGGCGGTGATTGAACAATTGTTTTGTTTCCAACTTTTTTTGGGAATCTACAAATGCGATGCTATATTTTTTAATAATTTACTTGAAAGAGGATGAAATTTTAAAAAAATGGTAAAAACCGAATCTCAATATCCATTTTCTAAACGAAGATACGAGGAAAAATAGGTATACTAGGTGCTCGAGTTTTATACTTGGGTAAATTGAAAATTTTACATAATGTAGTAGGCGTCCAGATGTCATAAATTGTTGACAACTTAAATATAATACAATAAATGTCATAATCCTATTTTTATGTATACCTATTTTTTCTCGTATCTTCGCTTAGAAAATAGATATCGAGATGCGTTTTTTACCATATTTTCTTCAAAATTCCATCCTCTTTCAAGTAAATGATAAAAAAATATAGCATCACATATGAAGAATCCCAAAAAAAGGTGAAAACAAAACAATTGTTCAATCACCGCCACCTAGCGATCGTTAAAACCACTGGAATAAAATGATATTATTTTATTAGGCATTGAATTACCTCTCAAATGATACCATGTTTGTCAAAATCCATAAAGCGGAACATTTTTATTGAGTCAGCTTTCCCACTCACCCCTACCAGTTATTTTGCAAGATAGAGGAAAAAGCACTGGAGAAAACTTGAAAATCATTTCCAGCTGTTTCTCGAATGAGAGCTGGTATACAGATTTTTTTCTCTAATCTTTTTATCTTCTTAATCAGAATCCCGGTACAAAAAGTGTGCAAAGTTATACTTTTCCCACGAGCTCAGAAGTTTGTTGTGCAAATCAAGCGACAACTTCTCAAATCATAAAACAAATTAATTTTCACAGAAACGGAAATCTTCACCGCAGTTGAGCCGATGGACTATATAACCATTTAACCAGTAACTCTAGTATTAAGTCTATTTATTGATCGTTGGATAGGATTAAGGTATACATTTCACACCCAGGGGTCTTTCAGGGTGGCTAACTCACAGAAAAGGTAGACCATGGTGAGTTAGGAAATATTAACTTAGGAGTAACAGAGGAATCACTTTTAGCTAATACTACAGTTTCAAATTACACACTTTGATAAGTACTAGTAAAAAGTTGCATACAGGCAGCTTATTTAATGCTAGCAGGTGCATTAAGAAGAAAGGAGGGAGAATATTGATTTTTATTAGTTCCTACATTTCTTCTCTATGCTGTGTATATTTTTCACACTCCAAAGAAATGTGATCCCAATCACATATACAATTGCAACTGTCGCACAGGTTCGAATCAACTACATGTATCTTACGGAGATGGGCGGGATAGCAAGCGCGACCGAATTAAAGTCTACTAATAGTGACTATGCTACCGCATTTGATAATACTATTGAATTATTTTGACATAAGTGTGTGCATATACTAATGAGACTTATCCGCACCCATGTGTCATTTTTTTATTGAAGTATAACTCTTTGATTATTAAACAAACTAGATGAATAACCCAAAATACTGACTACACACTTTGTAATCGTGGTTCGCTGTGAAGTGTGCAAAAGTGATGTTTACAATCCATACGTTTCACAGTTCAAAGCTCAGAGATGTTGGCTTCAAAACAAAGTGTATTTTGTATTGTTATTCATCTAGTCTGTTTAATAAGGGAAAGAGATAAGCAGGGCACGCACTGAATCGCCGACTGGACTCGGTACAACATGGCTTCAATAAAACTTTTTGATTTCAACACAAATAGATTGGAGATCGCGAATTGCTTGGGATTGGTACAGTCAAGACCAGAATCATATACTCTATTAGTTGTTGGCCATTTTTTAATCTGTTTCAATTTATCGGCAGAATCACTCACGCACATGTTATTGCCTTAAACTGAAATACTAAACGTCAAACCTTGAACACTAGCGCCACGAAAATTGCTGTAATAAGGTAACAAGTCCCATACAGGGAGAAGTTTCCTTTATAAACTCATTGAACCGTTGTCTTCGATTTTAAAAATTTTGTTCCTTTCAAACAACAACAGCTTCAATTGTGCTCATTAGTGACTCAAGTCTCAACTGTGTGCGCACTAAAAATATATTCGCAATTTCCTCCATAAACTAACGAATTAAGTTAATATTAAAAATGTAAGCTTCTTCACTACGATTTTATCAATCGATATAATAAAATCAACTCTCTGTGAAGCTTCGTTTAGACAAATGTGTACAAAAAATAACCAGAACGGTTATTATCAAGTACTTTTATCTAAATTCATTATCTGCCACAGGTGTAACGCTAGGAAAATTTACTGGACAAAATTAACTTGCTGACTCCATGTGGCATAGACAAAACATGTGTTAAACGAGTATACATCAAGTAGAAACCAATAAAAACTTTGTTTTAACCACTTTTCTATTCCAAATGATAGATGTCATTGCAAATTACCAAATTTTTTTAAAAAAGTTATATTTTGATTTATATCTTACCCATCCCGACGAATGATTGACCGTCAATGTTGCATCTGAAGGAGAAAACGACTTCAGGTGGATTTCCACTTTTACCAATTTCTTCAAACTGCGCGTGAGGAAGCATTTGATTAATAAGCATCAGTGGATTGATAGTTTCTGGATTCTCGGGCATTTTTTTAGCAGGTTTGTTTTCATGTGGTTTATCAGCGTTTACAACATTTTGAGATGAATTCTAAAAACCACAATTATGATACAATTTCTTCTAGACTACCAATTTTAATAAATAATCCAATTATAAATGAATATTTTATTATTGTTAGTAATAAAAACTACAATCCTGGACAAAATTAACGCTTCACTCATAGCAAGTGATAGAAATTCACCAAAAAAACGAGCGTTAATTTTATTCAGGACTTTATTTGTACACAATCAATGCTAATATGTCTATTAATGATACGTTTCAAGAAGATATCAACAGTTGAGTGACAATAGTTATATAGCCAAACCAACGACAAGTCTCAATGTGCTTAGGCAAAAATGTGACGATATTCCAGGCAGGCAGAAGTTGCAGCAATACAGCATTGTGCAAGAGAGTTTATGGAAAATACCATTGCCATATACTCCGACAGCCAAGTGGCTATAAAAGCAATCAGTTCTAAGCAGATAAATTCCTAATTAGTTTGTCGCTGCTTGGAGACGCTACAAGAGCTGGGCAGTCATAATAGATTGTCCTTAGCCCGGGTACTAGGCCACTCAGATCATAAGGGCAATGAAGAGGCCGACTCACTAGCCCGAGAAGGGGCACGATTGCACTGGCCCAGAACCTTTCTGTGGTATAGCGAAAGCGATACAAAAAACAAATAGCAGTACTCGGATAAAAAAGCAGTCTCGAGAATAGTGGAACAAGGCTCCAAGAATGAGGAAGGCCAAAGAGTTCATCAAAGAACCCTCGCCAAAATACATGTACCACAGAGCAATCAGAATTCTTGTAGCTGACAGGGCATTTTAGACATAACAAACACATGAATAACATCGGATTGGCAGACACAACCATATGCAGGTTTTGCCAAGAAGATAAGGAAACCTCAGCACACATACTTTGTGGTAGATAGGGGAGGAAAAACCACAGCCCAATATATGGAGGAGCTGAGGTTTGGCATTTGAAGTCTAGTAATAAGGAGGGATCTAAATAAGAAACTCTAGAATGACAGGAGGGCATACACAATAGATCTGCAAAGGTCATAGTGGAGAGGAGGCTCTTAGAAGCACATAGGTCCCATATATATCTTATCTTAACAATAGTTGTTACTTGGTTTGATGAAATTTCCCGTTTAATCTGCAGCCACATTTCTTTTTCCCATTAATCTCATGTTAGCTATGAAACAATGCAATATGACATACATATTTTCTTTAAAAATTCTTTTGATTGCATGTCTAATGATTGGTCTTTGTCTATTGTTCAAAATGAAACAAGTTTTCTTTGTCTATACTATATTGATTTTAATATAATCAATATTTTTTAGTTACATTTTTATGTGTTAAATGCCCCAACCAAAACTCCTCTCAGGTTGTGGTTCAATAATATTCTTTATATTTTAATAAAATTGTCCAGAATTTTTTTTTCAATTCAATTATATTGTTACAATAAAAAAAAGTTACATTACATCGTCTCTATTTGGAAAGTATTTACTCAAATTTAGTGTGAAGAATTATTATTGTTTTATTATTATTTATTATTATTTTATCTAAAATTCCATATCTACACAATACATAACCCATTTTCCCTCACAACAGGGCATTTCCACCAACTGACAGTTGACAGTCGCCCTCAGGAAAAACAATAAACAATTATTTGGTTAGATTTGTACTTTTATTGTTTTGTAGTGTTTTAATGATCTTTTTTAACATAAACAGTCAGATATTTTATTTTAAAATACCTAAGCAATTAAAACAATGTCGAAGGAAGCACCAAATTAAATTAACTCAAACACGATCAAAATAACTATAAGAACCAGGTGTTGTGCATAGAACGCTTGTTTATCAGATTCATCAGGGCGTAACGTCACGTGGACTTGCCCTATCATAGTTCATCCACTTTTACGTTGTCGTATAATTTACCGAAGCCTCAGATCATTCAAGGTTTTCACTGCGGAAACCGGATAATTTGAAAATTTTTCGCCTAACTGTGGAGCCCTAGTGATCAGCACTTATAACGTCAATCACGAATTCGGGGGACTCGTGAAATCGCTTGTGGCAAAAAAAAGCAGCTAGTCAAGGTCATTCGTCCCTATACAATTAAATACGGTCCTGTGTAAATATACTGTAATACTGAGGGAACCTTGTAAGTTATAAGTTCGCGAAATTATTTATGTGACTTATTGCGGAAACCAGTTCATATTAGCCGTACTGGAGCAAACTTTATAAAAATGTTTCCCGCATTGAAAAGGTTACGCTTTGTTACGTTTACGTTTTGTTACGCTTTTAGACAGGTTAACATTATTTTGTATGTATGTGTAAAAATAAAAAGAAAAAAACACATACCTGTCCTGATTCAAATACCTTGACAAGATTTGGATCTTCTCCCCATGAACAGAAAAGTTTATATAAAGCAAACGAAGCAACGTGTTGCCACGGCAAAGGGGACTGTGTAGCATCATCTTCGGATACATCCATTTTTTCGTTTCCTTCTTCATCTTTCTTAACTTCAGTCAATTTATTTGTTTTTACGTAATGTTTCAAAGCTGCTTCAGCTGCTGAATTCTTTGCGTTAATTTTGTTACGTCCTAAAAATAAATAACAGTGTCAAATCCATTTTGTATAATGCATCATAATTAAAACTGTTATAATTAATGTGAGCTTCTTCACTACGATTTTTTTAATTGATATAATAAAATCAACTCTCTGTGAAGCTTCGTTTAGACAAATGTGTACAAAAAATAACCAGAACGGTTATTATCAAGTACTTTTATCTAAATTCATTATCTGCCACAGGTGTAACGCTAGGGAAATTTACTGGACAAAATTACCTTGCTGACTCCATGTGGCATATCAATAACATTTTCTTACAGGGTTCATCAACAATTATATCAACAAAACCCTTTTTATTACAAGTTACAACTTCAAACAAAGTTCTTTATAACCAATTGAGTTTGATAATATTGTGATAGAAAGTTTCATAACTTACCTTGACCAACATGTTCGATTCCTTCATATATAACAGTAGCTTTAAACTGGTTTCCATCAGACTTCACAGGTAATTCCTCAATCACGTAAGAGGTATTTTTGACCAATTCGTTCAATATCATAACAGCATTCTTGGGTTGTAATATTTTACTCAATCTTACATTGCGTCTGCGAACTCTTTCTCTTCTTGTTATTTTTCCACCTAGAACACGAGAACCTGATAACAAATTAGTAACAAAAATTAGTAAAGAAAAGAAAAACAAAATACTAGGTCAGAAGAATGCTTATCATATAAAATTCAACAAATTAATAGTATGTATAAATTCGGATTTTATCAGATTTGCGCAGTGATTTGTCATCATTTCAATATTTTGTAGGCAACTATTGGTATATTTTTGAATTTCCCACCATGACAGCCGGACGTCAACCATCTTGGCGTTTTTGACTTTGACAAGAAGAAGAGAAATAGGTTAGAAGTGGATGTGTGCTTCTCTTTATGAAATAAGTCTTCAGAAAATACAAGTTTAAAGTGTTGTGATGTTTTTATTTGCGACCGATCAGATCCCTACAATCTCAGATGTGAGATTTGCTGCCCATTTTATGCCTACAAAGTGAAAATGGCAAGCTCCAACGACGATTCTGACCACGAGCACGTGCAGCAAGCACACAAAGGGCCTGATATAAATCAATCCATAGTTAGGGCTCTTAGAATTTATGACGAACATCGGCAAGAAGAATCTTCTCCATCAACTTCAAGTAATGCAGAAGTAAGATCGAAATTCAATCATAGCGAAATAGCCGCGATAATTCCAGAATATAGCGGTTTACCAAACCAGAAATCAGCGTCTGGCTAGAGACTGGGTGCCGTGCAAACTGTTTATGATGTGCCTAATAACGTGATTCAACTCATGGCAGCTAGTAAATTAACGCATACGGCAAAAGAGTGGTATCAATCAAAAGTGGATTATATCACGATTCACGATGGACTGGAATTCGCTGAAGGGTGAGATGAAACGAATGCTCTACTCCTTTACAGATACCCTGATTGTGAAGGAAGATGGAACAAAGGAGATGGCGAATAAATTAAAATTTCTCAAAATATTTTCATGAGGTTTCATGCCGAAGTGCTTGAAAGAGAACTTATTCAACATATCATAGAAGGATTTGATGATCACCAATTACAAAATCAATGGCAATGAATGGCATTTCAAAGAGAGATGATCAGGTGAAAATTCCTAACTTTCTGAGAAATGAAGGAAGAGTGGAGTGGTAACAAAACATGTTAACATTCTACAATTAGACGCCATAACTTTATCTAACTGTACATAGTACATAATGTGCTTTAGACAGAAAATATCTTTTTATACTTTATGTAGAATCGTATGTCTTTATTTTATGCTGAATCTTATCGTTTTCATTTTATGCTCTATGTTATATTATGCTACCTTTTCATGTTTAATTTTGTTTCTTCATAATTACTTGTTATTTAGAATTGTTTATGTTTATGTGAAGGCCAAATGTTAATAGAATTTATTGCAAGTTCCTGATGTTAATATAATTTTATGTTTATGTTTTATGCAATTATGTCAATTATTATTTATTATGATCTTATGAAGAGTGGTTCTGAGCGTTGTGTGAACGGTGCAACCACCATTATTTGATGTCTTATGAATTACCATCTATGACTTTATGTTACCACATGACTTAAGCTTTATGATACGACTGATGTCAGGACTGGCCAAGCTGTAAGCAGCCATTAGTATATTTTTGAATTTCGACACTTTTCCCACCATGACAGCCGGATGTCAACCATCTTGGCGTTTTTGACTTTGACAAGAAAATAAGATGAGAGATCGGTTAGGAGAAGTGGATGTGTGCTTCTCTTTATGTAATATGTCTTATGAAAATACAAGTTTATACTGTTGTGGTGTTTTTATTTGCGACCGATCGGAGCCCTACAATTTTATATAATAAAAAATGTTAGTTTTAGATGGGTAACAGTATAAAATAATCATAATTTAACAAATTATGGTAAGCCCTATATCAGTACTGTTTAACACGGGGTTCGCGGTAGTCTTGGGCATAATCGTTCGCCTTTAGGAGCGCTCAAGTTAGTTCGAAGTCCTATTGCGAACTACTTAGTTCGTTCTTTCAGTTCTCTAGTTATTTTGCACAAGTCATTAGATAATGCTCTAAATATCTATTCTGTTTACTATCACCATAATGTTGATGATTAAGTGTGAAGTTGTTCAGTATCGAATATCTCGAAATTGTAGCCTCCGATTCCTTAGTAGTTGAAAGTAAGGATATGGTATTATCAACATTAATTTACAACTATACTATTTTGTATCAACTTCCTAACAGTTCTGGTCAAGTGATAATGTTAATACTTTTAATAAATGTTTAATTATTCAAGTATTAACTTACCAGTTCTCACCCAGAAAGGCTTCTTTTTTGGTTCTTCCACTTCCATAGGTGTGCCATTAGTTCCATCAGCGGCTTGTTGTGCCTGTTGCTGCTCTTGAGCCTGTTGCTGCTCTTGTGTCTGCTTCTGCTCCTGCTCCTGTTTCAATTGCAGTTCTTGTGCATCCTTCTCCTTTTTAAGTTTAAGTTGCAGCTGAGCCTGTTGCTGAGCCAGTTGCTGGGCTTGTTGCTGAGCTTGTTGCTGGGCTTGCTGCTGGGCTTGCTGCTGCTGCTGAGTCTGCTGTTGTGGTTTTGCCACAGTGGGCGATTGATTTTGGGACTAAAATTAATAAGCAAAACATAGTTAACAATCAAGTACATTTGATCCAATTTAACATACTAATTAAATTAAGTTAACTGAGAAGAAGCAAGAAAAAGGTCTAAACTGTTTAAGTGTTTTTGCCTAGAAACAAATTATAAATCATATTTCAAACAGTAACAACTGAAGACTGCCTTATCTTCATAGTTTATGTAGACCATAGTGATTCTATATTGATTAAATTACAGATAAGGTAGAAATAAAATGTTATTTTTATATTAAACTAATGTGAATCTAAATAATATCATTTTGATAAAAAAAACTACATGTGTATTCCTACCTTCTTTTTTCAATATCTAACGTAAGTGTCCTATAACAATATAAAAATAAACAGGGTGTTCAGGAACATAATATCAAAAATTGGTTGGTATTACAAAAATTTACTTCAACTTTCAACATTATTCGGATCTCATCTACTCATTTCCAAATTTTTGGTATCAAGTTCATGGACATCTTGAATTTTTCTAAAGAACTCACCTGCTGAGCTGAAACATTTCTGTATGGGGTGCCGGCAGCAGCTTGCTGGTTTTGTTGTTGTCTGGCTGGAGTTGTAGCAGCTTGCTTCGCTTGTGATGTCAGCTATTTGAGCAGGTTTAATTTAAACCATTGAAAGGTGCGAAGCACCAATATAGATGCATCTTCTAGCCCAGATGCTTATAGTAAAGACCCACAATACAAAACTAGGTATTGTTTGGGATATTTTGGTTCATTATTAGTAATAAAAATCATCTTACAAATTTTTTTATTCATTTTTCAAAGCTTCAAGATAAAATTTGGTTAACTACAATTTTATGTTTTATAATAAATGTATAAATTCAAACGACCAATTGCCAAAATGCCCAAAAATTTGTAAAACCAACATTTTACATTATGAGCTTTACTATAACATCATATGGTTAGAGATATCAACACATTTATTCTATATCTTGACTCTAGTCATTAGTATAAATATCAGTCAGTTGTAAACAAAGATACATTTTTCATTCGCTGGAAAATTAAGAAATGCCCAACATCATTAATAATTGTATCAGTAATAAACCTGAATTTATTACTCATAGAAATATTAATGAAGCAAGACATTTCAAAATTCTCTAGATTTTAGTTTTGTAGAGGATTTTTTCGTATCTTCAATTCACAACAAAAACTGTATTTAGCATGCATGCCTCAGCAGTTTTTTATGCAAATAAAATATTAAAGCATAAAAAACCTCTAAGAACAAATTAAAGAAAACGCAAAAATAATAGTCAAGATATACGCTATTAACTGTTTCCTTAACAAAGTTTATGAGAATATAACATTGGAATTGCCAATACAGTTTATTTGTACATACCAATAACTCCAGAACAAGCTATTTAAATCAATCAATTGTACATCGAAATTACAATCAAAAATATTGAAGGATATATTTGGAAGTTGTAATTTTTATAACAAAACTTGGTTTAAACAGTGCTACTGCAATAATGATATGTACTAATTTCAGAGAACTGCCTCAATGTTCCTCATAATCTGTGTTTAGTAAACACTAAAAAAATCAAGTGCCTATATGAGTGCTACTACCAGGGCTCTGCATAGCGTTCAATACCAGAGTACCTATCCATCCATAAAAAAAACAAAGTTAATACCTGAGCGCTACTTTGCACAACCAGTAAACTTTTTATACAGGGAATCCCATTGATAATTCAAGGATTTTAAACTTACTTTTAGAGATCAATGTCTTCTGATTAGTTAACAATCAACTATTGTATCAAACCAAGTGAATATACAATAAGTAGAGAGATGTAATTAATGTAAGTGTATCAATATTATTTTCAATTGTAAAACCAACAATAGATACTGTGGATTAACATATAAGTAGTAGCTAAAATTCAATGCGAGAAATTCGAGAAAAAATTACAGAAGTCAAAAGATAAAGATTTCAGGCATATTCTAACAAGTGTGTGAAAATATAATTTCTAGAAAGAAATACAATTCTGTATTTTTACTGTTTAAAACCATCTCTATAGGAGATCCTGTATTTTCTTTTATGTTTAATGGATGTCAATGAGTTTTTCCACTATCTTCATATTTTCTGGTGATACATATTTGGTATTCTATTAAGTATTTCTAGTGTGATAATGATGAAGTTAAACTGAACTAAATTTAGTGTAACGAATAGTACTTTAATCTAATCCAAAAAGAAGTCAGTTTAAATTTAAAATCGAGGTTAACCAAAAACTGCAAATTTACATAAAATATAATTTATTGATGAAAAGACTGCAAATTTACATAAAATATAATTTATTGATGAATAAACTGAAGGCTAGATAAATGAACCATACAGCATAAAGTTTAGTATAAGTACCCCTGTGTATCACAAAATGAAAATATAAACAAAGTGTTTAGAATATTGCAGATTCTAATGCAAACTGCAACAATAACCTGAGAGGATCATAATTGTAAAAAATGTTACACAATATTCCAATTATTTTCATGTTTGAAACTGACTGCACACATTTCACAAGCAAACTATAATCTGATTCCAGTTTACCCACATGTTAAGCATTACTTAAAAATCACCACCTTTTAATGCATAAATTGTTTGTAAGAAACATCACATAAAAATTAGCCTGCTTCTCTGCTTGAAAAATAGTACTCAAACATCAATTGAACTAAATGTACCTAAAATTATTTCAAGAGCAATTGGAGTGTTGATATTTTAATATTCCAAAGTACACTACAAAAGTATAAAATTTAAGGTATTGTAAGGCTGCTCACGGAAATAGAGCCAAGAACAAGAATGAAGAATAACTTTGTTCCCGAAGCGAGTTCCAACCATAGATAAAATACTTTCCTGTTCCAGCAGAACAGAGTTCATGTTTTCCCAGTTCCCAAATTAAAAGTTCACACATGCCTTTGTATTTTCAATGATTCTTTTTTTCATACCTACTTTTTGTCAACTTTGTTTTGATACTTTTATTTGTATAATTTTGATGTTTTTGTAGGTATATTATTAATATTAATGTATGCTTTCTTTATTATGAGTGAATCATATTTCTGAAGTTGACAGTGAGTTTTTAAAACTTCCAAGTGGAATTTTATTATTACCAGATCGACAGCCCTCAACAAACAAGAACAATATTAAAGATAGGATACATATATTTAAAAGGTCTTCTGCATTTAGTTCAAATATTCATAGATTTTCCAAGATTACTTTTTAGAACAGTTCTAGTACACATTTGTTTGGAGCTCAGGCTATTAATCTGGCTAAGCAAGCGTACCAGATAATCTTAATAACATGTTTGAAACTAGTTTTGGGAAAAAACTTACTCATAATTCCTTTAAAATATTTGATACCAACAAACCTCTGTCAAAATTAGGTGACATATCTAATATTTAAGAAAATTCCAAAATAAGAGAGTCAGATTACATAATAATTAAAATAAAATATCAACTATTCTGTGATGTACTAGATTTATCACATGTCAAATTTCTACCTATCACAGTTATGTATACTTCCATTAGCAAAATGGCGCTTTTATGCAATTAAATCGCAAAATGACGCATTTAGGACAGGAGAGGCTTGAAAATTGATTTTCTACTCATCTACTGGTTATATTTCATAAGACGCCATTGAAAAGATTTAAATTAGTTATTTTTCGGTATCAAAAAAATATATTTACCTGTCCCCCTTGTACAAAATTGTTTGGAACTACTGGTCTACGTTGCCCAATATTTCCTACATTTTTCATAGGTGTTTGCTGCTGAGCTAAAAAATATAAGTTTATTACATTACAAAGGATTACAATAATCAATAGCTAGGAAATTTATTACAAACAAAACGTCACAACGTAATTAATTCAGTTTTATGAAAATAACATAATAAGAACATTACTTACAGAATCCTGCACTTCTTCTTGTACTATAAGACATATTAATTATTTTTTGTAATATTTAATAGTTCCCCACTGCTATATTTACTCAAATAATGAATAGTAACTTGGCGTCCTTAATCCAGTTCTTCAATCCTAAGCTGATGAGAGGTACAAAGGACAGGAAACAGGACGTGACGTCACTTTCCCGTAGAAAAGTCAATGCCGATAGGAAACGGATATCACATCATTGGAAAGAATGTGTTCAGTTTTTACATCAGGCTGCAGGCTGCGTTCGATCAATCCTTTTAGTCTGAATCGCTCGTTTATTACATCTAGAGGTAGGGGAGGAACTGTTCGGTAATTTCGATGTAAATCTGTATGCTTGGAATATTTTGATCGACGAGAAAGATTAATCTGAGTATCTGTGATGTTATGAGGTTATGTTATAGTCACTAGTTAAATCTCGTATTGTTTTTCTTGATAACCTTTTGTGTTTGTCATACAAACATTTAATTTTTATTCGTCCATTCTCCATGTCTTTGGCAAAATTAACCGATATTCAGTTAGAAGTTCGTTTATATCTATGCTAATAGCTCAGATTAATCTGTGATCACGTGATTAAAAATCCGTCGCCTTGCGATGCAAATACCGAACGTAGCCAGGGTAATTCTCGCATTACTCTAGATTAAACTTGGATTTCAAAAGGAGCATAAAGAACGATATCCTGCAAAATAGAATACTGAAAGGAACAAACAGAAGATACTGAAAGGTACCTATATTATCAGCTTCGGTCATGGGTAACTAAAACAAGATATATAGGCAACTAAATACAAATAAGTTGAACTATATTTTTTTATGCTAGCCACCGAACGAAATGCTGACATACTTACGCTTGTAATATAAATCACTTGCGTCTATAGTTCATTTAAAAACCAGGAGGAGTAATTTCAGAAGCCTTGCCCACACCACTAAAAGTTACTAGATTAGTTACTAAAGAGCGTGTTCCGAAATAGTCGTGTTCAAAATCTATCAACGCGGAAACTAGCCAATCATAGATGGCCCTTATGTACTGAAAATGATTCTTAAGATGTCGGGTTGAGATGAGATGTGAGCAATCGCAGAAATTCAATTCTATTGTAATTCAACCTAACCTAACGCATCCTTTATCTATGAATTCAACAAACCTGTGCAGTATGGTATACTAATGCACTAACACTTTTGAACTGCTACTATCATAGTAAGAATATAATAATATCGAATTCTTTAAATAATAGGCCTCATGGTGGTGTAGTCAAAAAGGCATTTTATAATTAAATGATTTCAAATCAATAATAAATGTTTACTATATGCAACTCTTAATACAGCCAAGCGGATTACTAAGAACGAACACATTGAGTATTTATTTATGACGAACACTATGAATTATTATTAGGGGTGACAGATTAACGTTCTAATTCTGTATTCTATTGGAATTTTTACGAAAATATAATCCTATTTAATTAATACCTATTTCCAGTTGATAACTTAACAGATGGTATCCATAAAGATATCCAGACTATTTACACATTTATTCATTTTGTATTATCAATAAAAAAATCATTCTTCTGTGAAACTGCAATACACTATATTAGGTTCAAATGTTAATTTCGTTAATATTAAAGGTACTTCTTTTCAAAACTGTAATTAGTAATCCTACAACTTATTCGGATGTGGGAGCGTCACTGGAAAGAGTTTTAAATTTTATGAATGAAAATATACATGAGTTTGGATTTGATGCTTTTTTTGGTTTAACGCTTGCTCAAAGTAAGTACACCTGTAATAAACATTGAATATAATTACCAGCTAGTAAGTATGTTTTATTAAGCTAAATTATACCTATTAAAAAATATTTTTCGAAAATTCAAATATCTGTAATTGTGAATATCACACAGGTTCAAAACTAAAAAGATAATAGGTAATATTATTAAAATATTAACTCATACAAAAACTTTCTAAAAATTAGACTTTTGCAACCCACTTTTTCACACACTTTTCTGCCTCTTCCTTTCACTGATTCTGATTGCATATCCCAACGTTTGTGGAAATTTATTGAGGGTGGGCCCCGACGACTCCCCATTATGACCTATATATTATCAGACATTCTCCTTAGGACAGTGTGTTCCAGCCAGATAGTCGGGATTCGTCGGGATAATCCCGACTTTTCATATATCATCCCATGATATCCCGACTCCCGACAAAATACAAAATATTCCGACTTTTTATAAACTTTTAGTTTTATACTCGTGCATCTGCGCACAAATTTTAGTACTGGCATTGTTTAATAATACACTCACGGACAAAATTATTGCATATTTTATTTTAGGTCTTTATTTTTTTCCCTTTAACACTTTTGTGATTTCGGTTGCTAAATCTGTTACATTAGAGTCTTTTACTTTATTAACAATCAAATTAATTACATATTGAAGCTTTACAACAGATTCGTGGAGAAATTAGTTAAATGGACTGTTTTTGATAATAACGTTTAATTAGGAAAGATCAACAACATCGACACGATACATTAGTTTAAGACAAAATAATAGCAATTTAGTACTTAGTATATCCTCCTCTAGCTCTAACGATAGCCTGCATCCTACTAGGCATACTGCGCAAAAGATCTTTGATGGTTTCTTGTGGTATTCGATTCCATTCTTCCTGTGCAGCAATCCTTAACTCTGCAATTGAGTTAGAAGATGGATTCCGTGCTCGAGTATTTCTTTTTCGGATGTCCCATACATATTCTATGGGATTCGCGTCAGGACTGTATGGTGGCCACTCTAGCTTCGCAATCCCGACATCCTCAATGTACTGGTTTACTGTTCTTGCGGCATGGGCACGGGCATTATCGTGCATTAGCACAAAGTTATCATATCCAATAAAGCCGGCATATGGTATAACATGTTCTGCAAGAATGTTGCGTATGCACCAGTCAGCATTCATCCTTAAATTCACTTCAATGAGCTCCGTGCGACTCTCCCAACTAATGCCAGCCCATAGCATAATGGAGCCACCACCAAAGCTAAGATTATGTGCAAGATTACATTCTGCGAAACGTTCTCCCGACCTTTTGTACACTCGACTATGTCCATCAGGCTTCCATAATTGTATTCTTGTTTCGTTTGTAAAAAGAACTTGTCCCCATTGCTGATCAGTCCAGTCAGCATGTGCTCTTGCAAATTGTAACCGTCCGATTTTAAGGCGTGGAAGAAGCCGAGGAACTCTAGCAGGACGTCTTGGCTTTAAATCGACCTACTTAAGTCTCCATAGTATTGTTTTGGTGGAAACATTAACTTGCCTTGCATTTATAGTAATTGATTTTTTAGATGCGGAGCAGTAAGTGTACGATTTCGCAAAGATTGAATTCTTAAATATTGCTCATCCTTTGGCATTGTACATCTTTTACGTCCTTAATCAGGCCGCCTTTTGTATCCTCCAGTCTCATTGTAACGTTTTAGTACGCGAGAAACAATCGATTGATGGTCATCATTGATTAAACAAACAATTTTAACCGGAACTAACTCATATAAACGGGGCATTTCACTTACTGAAACTACATATTGAAGAAATAATGCACTGAAAATGTCATTCTGACAACGTCAAATAAAGAGAAGCCATTGTTTTAGTCCTCAAGGCACACTATGTTACGCTTATAGTTTTCCGCTTATTTAACGTTATCGCTTATTCATTTATAAAAGCCATGTCTAAACATTACTTTATCTGTAATAAATTGCAATATACGTGGAACACTCCAATGTAACAGACTGCAAAAACCGAAATTACAAAACTGTTAAAGGGAAAAAAAAGATCTAAAATAAATTATGCAATAATTTTGTCCGTGAGCGTATATTAATATTATATTATTAAACAATGGTACTGGTAATAAGCAATCCGTCATATAAATTGATGATGTGATGAGAACTTTATTGGGCCACCTCAGAAACCGTTTGAATGACAAATTCTTCGGAAGCAAAAATAAAACATTATTGAAGAATGTATTCGATCATGAGAAAAATCATTTTTGTGTCGAAGCAGAACAGTTTTTAAAACGATCCAACCAATATTTGCAAGATCGCTATGATTTTTCTTTATAAAATAAGCTCACTCTCTTGTCTTTGAAAATGATGATATCCTTAAATAGGAAGAGATTTCAGAATTGCCCGAGCTGCTAAATATTTCCAATGATGAGTTATACTCTGATTACTTACTGCTGCCTTATAGGCCATTTCAACACCCGCCTAAAGACAAAGATATTTCCAACGACAAAATCTGGGCACTTTTTTTTTAAAGTTGTGATAAAAATGACTTGGAAAATTTTAAAAAGTGGTGTCATTTGTTCTGTCCATTCCTGTAAGCAATGCTTACTGTGAAAGAGTTTTTAGCCTTCTCATTGCATTCGAAAGAAAGAAACCGCATGACATTCGACCTAATTAAAGCTGAGCTAGTTATACTGTTAAATTTTGATCAATATATTGCTGAAATTTTAAGTCATTTTTAGGCACACCACAAGGAACGAAATTAGTAGAGTCTGTGAAATCAAACTCTTAGTATATGTGGCAATATAAAAATAAGTAGATTTAAGTTCTAAGTTAAGCAAAATAAAATTAGTTTTTTATTTATCCCGATAAAAACACCAAAATCCCGACATTTTGGAAATTTATCCAGAAATTTCAATTTTCTGATCTGGCAGTCATAGTTCCATACCGTCGACTTATGACCATAGTATAGGTACCTAGAATATTTTTACTCATTATTTTACTTAAAATTTACCACTTCTATTTTTAGCACAACTAATCAAAATATTGGAACTACAGATTAGTCCCTATATTCTTCAAGATGTGGAATATTTGATCAACAAATGCCAGAGTATACTGATTAAAGCTGAACCACTATTACCAAAAGATCCACCATATATGAAAATATGTAAGATTTTTGTAAACATTTTTGTTGAACACAGGGACAAAATTTTTGACTGCAAGATGTACTTAATATCATTAAGTAATTTTTTCAATTAAATTTTTTTCAGTTGCTAATAAGCTGCTAAATTTCCAAAAATGGTCTAATACTTTAACAAATAACATCACTTTTGGAAAACTACCTAAATTGGGAATATATGAAAATTGGTCACCAAAAGACATTTTGAAAAATAAACGAGCAATTTACAAAGGAGTGGAAACTAACGTTTGCTTAAGAGAACTTCTGGAACTATCTTCAAATCATACTTGTTACGTTAGCAGTATATGTAAGGAAATGATGTTAGATACTTCTCGAATTGATACTGGGTATTTATTAACACATAGGTAAATACGAACCAACTATTTATTTGCAATATTTATCAGTTATACAATTCACAATATTTTACGATACATAAACAGGTAAGGTTTAGGGGAATTTCTAATGAAAATCTGTTAAATTGGTTGCCTACCCTACTAGGTGTCTCTGTCAATCTATCTACCAATTTTATGGAAAATTGTGTGAAATTATCTACCTATAGGATTAATAAACAATTCTTGTAATGGAAATGACAACTTCAGTTGTTAAATAATTTAGAAATCATCGAAAGTACCTAGTTATTGTTTCACCTGCTTTTTTTGTTATCTTTTAGATTACTGTATATGCAAATTAAAAGATTACAAGGATGTCTCATTCCAGGAGATTTGATCAAAACAGAAGAATATACGAAGTTATTCTGTTCATATATTTTAAAGGAAGCCAATACTAACGAATATTTAAATTTTCCCTATCATGATATATTTTTAGAACAAGGTAAACATATCAAGAATATTAATATTTCTTATTGCCAATACAAATTTAATTTTGACTCGATATAGGTACCTAAACAAAAAATGAACAAATTTCGTCTTTAAATACGGAAAAAATAGCTATTAACTTGAATTTTCGGAATTTTAGTGAAGATTCAGGTTTTTACTTCGATTGACCACCTGACTACAATGATGAATGAGACGCAGGGTCGGACTGGCCCGGTCGGCATGTTGGCATTTGCCGACGGGGCCAAACCCTTTTGGGGGCCAACGTCAACGGTCAAGCACTAGAGATAAATCAAACCACCATCATAAAAATGTTTTTTCCAATAATTCGACGAAATCTAGGGAATCTGACAACATTAATTGGTGCGTCTAGACGTAGTTCGTAGTCTAGGCACTGACCTATAGGTCAGTGAGTCTAGGCCCTAGGCTGCTGAGACGATTTGTTTAATAGAGATCGTCAAGCGCAAGTATCTTAGTCCTGTGCGTTCTGCGTTAGGTAACTTTGTTTAATTTGTTTTTGTTAATTCCTAATTGTTGCCAAAGCGAGGGGAGGCGCGAGGCCTGCATGTTCTTTCTTGTTTTCTCCTGTGTGTTTGGACTGTTTGGACCAAGAAAGAAAGCCTATTGAAATCGATGTGTATTAAATAAAAGTTAAAAGTAAGTAAGTATGCTAATCCTGCTAATAGTAATAGTAATAGTAAATTTTTGACAAAAAATAAGTAATTACCCACAATTTCAATATAGATTCGGAAATTATATTATATGTTGTTGATGTACGCCCCATTGGAATATACTGTGTTACTTTTAGGTCAAAAAGTATGTTTTTGAATCATCCAAGATTCCTTTTCATTTTAATTCAGGCTTAATCCTTAACAAATTATTTTCATTGATATATTTATTTAAAATAAAATAGAAATACTTATTTCTTATGGCTGAGGCTGATGTGCGAAGCAATACCAAAAAGAGAACCTACAAAAGTGGAACGGAAAAACGAGAAGAAAGACATAAAAAATTACTTTTACAAGCGGCAGAGTCACCAACCCAATCTAATTTAAAGTTATTTTTGAAAAAAAGCGCAGATGCAAATACTCCTCTAAATTGCGGAGCAGGAATTAGTACTTTGGAAAGGAATAGCAATGACTCACCTGCTAAAAATAGTGAAAATGCACCTTCTTTTTCCCAACAAACTGAAATTGACGATTATGAATCTGAAGAAAAATGCAGTAAAGAAAATTTTAAACATAAAGAACCTGTTGAAAAAACTGAAGTTGAGGAAGAACCAAAACCAAGGAAAAATATTGAAGAAAGTTTAACCAAATTAATTCCCCCATCTGCAGAATCTAGTATGAAAACCAAATTATTAGTTTTGGCATCTCATCCAGTTCAGCCTAGTTCTAATAAATTTAAAGCACAGCAAGTATACTTTCGAATTCTATCTAATAAAGATAAAATTCGTCGAAATTGGTTATCTTTTTCCCTTCAGTTAGACAAATTATTTTGTTCCTTGTGTATGGCGTTTAGCTCAAAAACTTCAACATTTATTACAGGCTATAATGACTTTCGGCATATATGTCAATGCGTCAAAATTCATGAATCATCTCAATGTCACATGCAAGCAGTGGATACATATTTTACTATTAAGCGGGGTAAAAACATTGAAAATTTTATAAACAAGGATATGCAGGATAAAAAGAAAGAAGAAATAACGAGAAATAGGCTTTGCTTACTAAGAATAATTGATAAGGAAAAGGAAACTTCCTGGAGCTAGTTTTACTATTGGCAAAATATGACGATATATTGAAACATCATGTGGAAATGGCAGCCAAGGACGCATTGTCAAGAAAAGAAAAGCATAAAGACAGCCGTGGCCGAGGTAATTTAATTACATTTTTAAGCAAAACAACGGTAAACAAAATAATAACTATAATCGGAAATTAAATTAAATTAAGAGTAGCAAACGAAGTTAAAGAAGCTGGAAATTATAGTGTTCAAATTGATTCAACCCAGGATATTAGCGTGGTTGAACAATGTTCAATTATAGTTCGCTATATAGATAGTGAGGGTAAAGTAGAAGAAAGATTGTTAGATATTGTTCCAGTGGAGATAAGTACTGGGCTGGCTCTTAAGACCAAATTAATTAATGTTTTAAATAACTTGGACCTCGATGAAACAAAAATAATTGGATGTAGCTTCGACGGCGCAGCTAATATGTCAGGTCAGTACAATGGACTACAAGCCCATATTAAGGACCTTTCACCAAAATCTCTGTTTACATGGTGCTATGCACATACTTAATTTAGTTGTTTGTGATAGCACTCAATGTAATCAAAAAGTTAAATCTTACTTTGGGTTGTTAAATCGAGTAGCATGTTTTATTTCGGAGTCATATAAAAGAGTCCATTTATGGGAAACGTTAAAATCTACTCGCACCCATGTTAAAAGATTACAAAAAATTGGAGAAACTAGATGGTGGGCAAAGAGTAAAGCTGTTTCTAATTTATTTGGCACGTTTGACGACCATTCTAGAAGAAATTTATTCTACGTTGATACTTGTTTTATTAGAAATGGCTGAAAGTACAGATTTTGACTCAAAAACATGCTCCGAGGCGCAGTCATTACTTGAAAATTTCTGCAAATATGAAACTCTTTTAATATCATTTATTATGATAAACATTTTTGAATACGTGACTCCCGCCTCAAATTATCTGCAGACAGAAGGTATTGATTTTATCCAAGACCATTTGGTAACAAATGCGAAAGCAATGCTAAATGAAATGAATGACAAATTTGATGTAATTATTAAAAAGACGAATGCATTTTTAAATTATATCAATCAAATAGAGACCATTAGAAACAAAGATATTCTAATTGAACATGAGCTGCCACAACAAAGGTTAAGAAAAAGGAAACGTATGGTAGACGAAACTACTGAAGATTCCGTTATAACCAATCCAATGAAAAAATTTGAAGTTGAAGTATTTAAATCAGTAATTCATCAGGCAATTCAAAGTATAAGCCAGAGATTTGAAGCCAACAAACAAATTTATGAAGATTTTTCAGGCCTTGACCCCAGAAATTTTAAAAGCTTGAATTTCTTAAGCGACTCCAAATTTACTGATATTACAGAAAAGATTGGGATCGATATTGTGGAATTAAAAAATGAGTTATTGAGTTTTACACAAATATACCCCAATATTAAAAAAAATGTTAAAACAGACCTCTGCATAAATAAGTCTGAAACAAATGAATGTGTAGGTTGCGTACACTGCACTTTTAAAATTTTAAGAGAGTACAATATGCATATATCCACTTTTTCAAATTTGTGTATGGCTTATAAGTTTTTGATTACTTTGTCTAGCACCCAAGTGGCATGCGAACGAGTATTTTCTCTATTAAAAATAATTAAAAATAGACTGAGATCTTTATTTGGCCAAGAATTATTGCAGGCCCTAATATTAATGAATACGGAAAAAGACATCTTAAATAGTATTAACCCAGAAAGAATTATCGATAAGTTAGCTTCCACAAGCTCAACTTACTATAATGCTTTGACTTTTTAAGCTTCGTTTTTTCTGATTGTGTCTACCTATCATTAATAGGCTAGTTTTTTTTATTTTTATTTGTTCTTTAAGAAAGGTAGTTTTATTTTGTTTTGTGATTTTTTACGTGTACCTGCTTATTTTAATTATTTATTTCTGTTGACAACGTTCTATTTTATGATAGACATTTTTAGCCAGGTCAAATAGTACTGGTTTACTACACTGACATTCCTATTTTTGACTATGTACCTAATATTAATTTCCATATTTGTTGTTGTTTATGGAAGTCAGTCTTTTTTAATGTTAATTTGTGATTTTTTACTTTTATTTTCATTTATTTTGGTTTGAATATCTTAAAAATTTTCGTTTTGTTGTTTATAAAAAAAAATGTTTTTTACAAAAATTAACCTTTATTTTTTATTTATTACCTACACAGTATTTATATGTATTGTTTTAAACGCATATTTTTTTTAAGATTATTTGAAACTGTCACAAAGTACTTGAAATTCTCATGATTTTGGACTATCTACTATTTTAACACTACTTTTTAATATATAAATTCTAAATATTTTTGTCTTAAATGTGATTAATCACCTTTATGTTAATAATCGAGTTGGCCAAAGGCAGTAGGATGGGGGCCAATAACTGGTGGTGCCGATGGGGCCAAATTTAGCCAGTCCGACCCTGATGAGACGAGACTTATTCTTATACGCGTTTGCACTCTTACAAGCTACAGATGTCTATAAAGTCCTATTTTAACCTGACAGTGGCTCGCTTCTATTTCTTTCAGGTGGTTAATAAATAAACTTAGATTTATGTGATTATAGTCGTGGAAATATGACTAATTTGAGATGTTTGATACAATGTCAATTAATATTAATTTATGACGTGCCTAAATCTATTAACTTTTTGTTCAATACATTTTATAATAGATATGTAAATAAAAAAACGCCCAGTCGTAGAACTGCCGACAGAAGTGAAAACATTAATAAATGAATCCCTTTCAAAAATTTAATCGTAAGCCCATCGTAAGCGGAATTTTTTACAAAAAAAAGTACACACTATATTCATTATACATTTAGCTCATGGAAAGCGTGACGATGATTTATGCAACACTACATACGCGTCATTGTTAATTGTGTTGCAAAACCAAAAGTATTGTGTGTTGCATAAAAGCGTGACGATGACGAAAAATCCATGTTTTTTCTTCACCCAAGAAAAGTGCTCAACGCGCCTAAAGAAGTTTTCACTTCATTAAAGAAAACAAGAACTTGAGGTATTTCTACTACTATACGTATCAGCAATAACAACAAAATATACCTAAAAATAAACTGAATTATATAGAGAAAATTGAAAGAAATATAACAATCACTGTCAAAAATGAAATTTTTATTATAAAATTATATAATTATGATATATTGTTTTTAAAAAATATACATTTCAGTCGTACTTTGTGGAATAGAGGGCTACGATGAATTTTTTAGAGTGGAATGGTTAGATGCAATACTAAAATGGCAAAATTCACATGGTTGTTATGAAAGCGTTCCTATGCACATATTCCGAAAAAAAAGAACTAGCCACATCATAGATTACGGATGCTCAGATCATTCAACTGGATTAGGCGCAGCTGCTTTAGCTTTATATTTAAAATATTTATTTATCCCAATTTGACTTATAATGATTAATTACATATATCAGTCTGTAACCCTTTAAAAACTTTATTAAAATATATAATAATCTCTGATAACAATTATTTGTTTGTCCAAATTTTTGATCTGTAACTTGGAATTTGAGCGAAAGGTCCGTCCCAGACATTTAGGACATTTGATTCGCATATGCAGATCAAAGGAAAAAGTTGGCAAGGGAGACGCACTTTAGCTTCTGCAATTGATTTTGGACAAACTTTGCCATGCTAAATACGTCTACCATTTAAAGAAGAACAATTAACAATCATTTTTGAGATATACACAAAATCATTCATTGATGACTCCTGTTAACGCTTTGGTATAGGCAACTAAGCATACAGTAGCCACAGGGCCGGATCTACGTATGGGCTTAATGGGCTTCAGCCCAGGGCCCCGGGTTCCAGGGGCCCCGAATAATAAAATAATAAACCAGTAAATAAATACAAATAAAAAATAAAAAACCCGAGATAACATCAAATTTATTTTTAATATTCCAGAGCAATTTACTTTCGTTCTTGCGCTTTATTATGTTCATTTATTAATTCTTTTTCATTTAAATTATGTTAAGAATTTACGGTCTTAATTTTTTGTTTACCATAGATAAAGAAGGTACCTGTTTATTTGATCTTCTTTGACCTAAGTTTATAATGTATTTTCGTTTGAAATAAATAAATAATTTTCCCGCATAATTTTAGGAAAATGGCAAATATTTTAATTATTTCGTGGGTCCCCCAGATATCGTTAGCACAGGGCCCCCAAAGGTCGCGGTTCGGCCCTGAGTAGCCATATAAAACTGACCCATTTTTTGACTTAACTAACGCGTTTCTTATATTATTTTACAAAACTATGATTATTATTAATGTTGAAACAGAAAAAAAACTATGACATCGATGGGATTTGAACTTGTAGGTAGTACTAATGGTACTAATATTGCTTCTCCAATCTGGCCGATGAAAGACTTTTGAAGGTCATCATTGACAAAGCGTAGGGGTTTGGAAATCAAACTCATATTGAGGTAATATTGATAAAATGATAGGAATATGGAAAACGAGTGATTGGGTAATTTTGAACAGGACCGGACTGGACTTTCTCCATATTTATTTCTATATAGTACTATTTATAAGACAAAATTCATACATTAAATATATAATGTTAAAATTCATCTTTAAATTGAAAATAACTAATATAAATATAAAATGTACCAATTCAATAAATAATGTTCTTATAAAAAGTTAGTGAATCCACCTTGGTGTTCGTCACTTTATTATCTCGTAATAAAGATATATTTAAGTGTATTTTGTAACGATATCAGATAAAACATTTAAACCTTGTAACTAAGTAAAAGTCGCATACTTTGATAAGATAAGTGTTTGATTAATTCGTATTGTAACAATTAAATACATATAATAATAATTAAGTAAAGTAAAATATACTTAAACGAGTCAATTGACGTCATCCACTTGATTAATCTTTTCAAATTATAACTAGTATACAATGAGTGCATAATCCTGCGCATGATCAAGCGATTTTTTCAACAGATAGTCGTGTCAAAAATATTAGAACAATTCTTCCAATCCAAACTACATTTGACATTTTCTATAACATCCTACACTCCTTTTCATGTTTCTTGGCATCTCGTCATAATAATCCTTGCACTAAAAGTCTACTCGACTACTCCTCCTTTTCTAGCTCGCGCACATCATTGTTCATTGTCGCCAACTTATCACCGACAAACGTAACGGCCAAACGTATCTTTTAACAGCTGTGAAACTACGAGACGTAAGTATTTTTATGATTCGTATGATGAATATATTTATAACACTTTAACACAACAAACGTAGTTGGTGAACTACCCGCATGTGTATAAGAGGAACACGAATTTTAAAACACCGTAGTAGTTTATTTCAGGCTCACGCCAAGATCAGTGAACAGAACTTATAGATTTGGGACTAAAATTGAGGGAGTTTTGGAAATACACTTTGGGCGTATCTTCGAGAAAATGGCGGTATTATTTTTGGTAGGTCAGAGTTACGGTTTCCTCAGATAATAGCCTAGACTAGACAATTAACTGTCAATCTGGTAGTGAAACGTATAAGGCGTATCAACCAACTGACAAGTTGGCAATAATGACAGTCGCCCTGAGGGTCTGTTTGCAAATGCGAAGTTACGTTTGCCTCAGATAATAGACACCTTTAGCTTGTCATAAGTTTTTACACGTATCCTTATCCGTATTGGAGTTACGGTGACGTAAAGAAATTGGCAAGAAAACCTTTTTAGCAGAAAACGTATTGTTTCGTTCTGTTTTTAATTGTATAACCTCAAAACTTTTTAGTTTGCCTTTTTATATTTTTGTAAAAACGTAATATGGGGGCGATATTAAATAATCCATTGCTGCTAGACGAGGACGATGATGATTTGGACGACCTATTTTTGATGCATATTTTGCATGACCAAAATATGTTGGGTTATAATTAAACCACACCAATATGAAAGAAGAAGAAGACCTGTAAAATTGCACTAATAGCACAGAATACTGATTTTGGTCGGGATACGGATACGTTTACGTATATGGAGTAGGGGACGTAACAATACGTTCAACGCATCGTATCGGCTGAGACGTAACGGATCTACACATGCGCAGCTCGTTACGGATACGGATACGTGAGAAATTTAAGACAAGCTAAAAGTCTCTATTAGCCTAGACTAGATGACTAACTGTCAATCTGGTAGGGAAACTCATAAGGCATATCCTCCAACTGACAAGTTGACAATAATGACAGTTGTCCTGAAGGTAAACAATTATCTGGTTAAATTTTAGATTAAATTAAAACCAAATGGACTCAAGCACGACCAAATTAACTATAATTACCTACGTGCTGTGCAAAAACCGCTTGTTTACCCCAGGGCGACTGTCGCTTGACGTCACGTGGAACTATGACCATTTTACAAATGGCCACCTTATTATTACTTATAATTTATTATATTTTTGGGTACACTTGAATGTGAAAAATTCTTCTTATTGATGGATGTTTCAATTAAAGCTGTAAATACCCATATTTATACAGTATGTCTGAAAAAGTTGGCAGCATGGGAAACTTTTTTAAAAAGTTATTCTATGTGAAAATCTCTGCTTTCGAAAATAATATTCAGGTATTTACATTTGACATTAGATGTACAGGGTGTCCACCAATTACAAAAGATTAATAGGAATATTTTGACCAATTCAATTTCAACTTAAATTTTGCAAATTTTAGTTGTGAAACAAGTCAACACACCTCAAATGTTCATTTGTTGATTTGAAATATTTTAGCAATGAACTTAAATCAGTAATAAATAAGTAATAATAATACTTATAATACTATGAATTCTGAACGTTACTTATAATTTTTGAATGATAAAATTTCCGATTTTATTTATAACCTACCAATAATAGAAAGACAACGCATATGGTACCAACATTTTCTAAAAGAACAATTAAATGCGTAGAAAGAAACGGTATTTTTTTAAGTTAGTATGATCTAATTACATATTAAAACATAGTTTTCTATTTCGAACAACTTTTCATAATTATAGTTTTCGATATTGTAAAAAATAAAGGTACTTTACTCTTGTATCAAATTCATATTTTTTGACAAACCTCGTATACGATTTAAAAAATGACTATCAGATATTTGCGTTTTACTTTATGGACCATGCAGAACTTATAAAGAATAATTTTTTTTCGTAAGATCACAAATAAAAAAGTTTCTCATATGTTGCCAACTTTTTCAGACATACTGTATACCTGAAAGTAGTGAAGTTTATTTTATTTGTTTAAATTAATTAACAAAAAACCGTTGTTTAAAATATACACAACGATAAGTATTATTTGGAAACCTAATTGTTATAAAATTGGGTATTTTGTAAGGTATATAGTGACATCATCCACATATGACTTAACCTGTTTTGATAATAAATTTTGTAGAATAAAAAAAATGATCGCATATTCCATATTATCAGATTTATGATGAAAATCATTATGATAAATAATAATACGTATTTATTTTGATAAAATATATTTTTCAAATAAAACAGAAGAGATGAAAAACTCACCATACACATTACTGAGTTTCTCATCAGAATTGAGTTTGTTAACTTATGTTGATTTTCTGTCTGAAGCCTTGGAAAAGGGACTACAAGTTGATTCAATTTACACCGACTTTTCCAAGGCATTTGACAGAGTTAACTATGAGCTTTTGGTCCAGAAACGTAATTCATATGGCATATATATGGTTCCATGTTGTAGTGGTTAAATAGCCACTTAATTGACAGAACTCAACAGGTACCAGTAAATCATTTCTATTCTCATGCATTTTCTGTTACCCTAGGGGTCTCACTTACTTTTTAATCTCTTTATCAAAGATAATACCAACTGTTTTCATGAGAGCAGCGCTCTTCTATTTGCAGATGACTTGAAATGTTTTAAAATTATTAACAATTGTGTAGATGTCTCATTGTTGCAAGTAGAACTAACTAACCTGTCTTCTTGGTGCTCGTGTAATGACATAGATCTTAATACCAGTAAATGTCATGTAATTAGCTTTCATCGCACACATCATACAATAGCATTTTCATTATACCTTACTGAAAACCCTATATTAACAGGCCTATTAAGAATACCGAAAATGATCTTTTTGTACAGTCGCGCGTAAAATGACTAATTACTATATTCAAATGAAATCGTAAAGTCGACAAATGCCGAGGATTGTTACTTTACGCTCTAGCGCAAAAAAAGAATATTTTTCGCTCGCTTATTTAATCAAACCACGCCCTCCAAATTAACTCAATTGGCGAATATTTATGGAACTTCGACTATTGACTGATATTCTGATTCGAATTCTGACAAGTCTGAACAAGTCAGTAGTAGTGAGATTAATGGAAAAGAATCGATAAAATGAAAATCGATTTTTTTTTATTCAAAATTAATCGATTTGTCAAAAATCGATTTTAATAAAAAATAAATCGATTTCTGCGAAAAAAATTTTTTTGTATTATTTTAAATTGTACATTCTTTTCATATTCCGATAATACACCTATGAGATTCATTAATTAACAATTTATCAGATTAAAAATCAAATAAAATTTTATAAAAATTGTCAAAAATTTTGAAATATGTTCTAAAATGGTCAATATTTGTCAAAAATTGTCAATTATTGTCAAAAACTGTTGAAAATGGACAATTTTTATCCAAAACTGTCAATAACAACTGTCAAAAATTGTTAAAATTTTGAAAAATGGTCGGTAATTGTCAAAAACTTTTTAAAAAATTTGAAAAATGGTCAATAATTGTCAAAATTGGTCGATAATTGTCAAAAAATTTAAAAAATTTGGAAAAATGGTCAATTG
Organism: Lochmaea crataegi; assembly: GCA_947563755.1. NCBI lineage: Eukaryota > Metazoa > Arthropoda > Insecta > Coleoptera > Chrysomelidae > Lochmaea > Lochmaea crataegi. The sequence goes on along the minus strand of OX387423.1, from coordinate 26,886,559 downwards.
TCAAAAATTTTGAAAAATGGTAAAAATTTTTCAAAAATTGTTTAAAATGGTCAATAATTGTCAAAAATTGTCAAAAACTGTCAAAAATGGACAATTATTATTGTCAAAATTGGTCAATAATTGTAAAAAATTGTTAAAATTTTGAAAAATGGTCGATAATTGTCAGAAACTATCAAAAATGGTCAATAATTTTAAAAAATGGTCAAAATTTTTTGAAAAATTGCCCAACATTTTGAAAAATTGCCAAAAATTTTGAAAAATTGTCAAAAATGGCCAAAAATTGTAAAATTTTTTGAAAAATTATCAAAAATTTTGAAATATGGTCAAAAACGGTCAATAATTTTGAAAAGTTGTCAAAAATGGCCAAAAAAGGTCAAAAACTATCAAAAATGGTTAAAAATTGTCGATTATTGTTAAAAACTGTTAAAAATGGACAATTATTGTCAAAAACTGTCAAAAATGGTCAAAAATGATCAAAAATTTGGAAATATGGTCACTAATTTTGAAAAACAGTCAAAATGGTCAATAATTATCAAAAATGGTCAATAAATGTTAAAATTTTGAAAAATTGTCAATAATTGTCAAAATTTTGGGAAATGGTCAATAATCGTCAAAAGTTGTAAAAATTTTGAAAAATAGTCAATAAATAATACGAGCCGTTTCCGAAAATCGATTTAAACACGAAATTTATAAAATCGATTTACTAAAAATCGATTAATATTACTATAAAAATCGATAACTAATGATCGATTATAAGAAAATAATAATCAATTTATATAAAAATAGATTATTTTTCAACATCCCTAAGTCAGTAGACCTTTTTAAAGTTAATCATAATGAATAGCGAAAATGACGATTATTCCAGCACTCCTATTATAACCTAAGATAATATAAAAAACTGTTTTAATTATTAAAAGGGCGACTGTAGAAAAAATTATGTGTGTTTTTCGAGCGTAAAGTATAATTGTCATTCTTTCTACAGCGGCAATCTCTTACTTTACGCTCTAAATACACAAATAACTATTTCCCGTACGAGCGCACGGGAAAAAGTTTTCCTGTGCGCTAACATGCGTTATTGTTCAGTTCCATTAGCAGCACTAAACAACAATTGTATTATGACAGCAGTTGTCAGTGTTTTGAATTATAGTATAGTGTAGTTTAGTAAACACGAGTATTGTATTAAGAAATGTATAATGAAAAGTATCGTTCATTACACATCCATAAATACTTTTCCAGTGCTTGCACGACTTCCCGTGTTCGGCTACGCCTCACACGGGAACCCGTCGCGCGCACACGGAAAAGCTTATTTTCTGGACTCGTAATGAAATATACTATTTAATTACCTTACTGAAAACCCTATCTTAACATGCCTATTAAGAGTACCGAAAATGACCTTTTCCTGTGCGATCGCACGGGAAAAAGTTTTCCTGTGCGCTAAGATGCGTTATTGTTCAGTTCCCTTGGTAACACTAAACAACAATTGTATTATGACAGCAGATGTCAGTGTTTTGGAAGCAGATGTCAGTGTCTTGAATTATAGTATAGTATAGTAAATACTTACTAGTTTTTGGTTTCAGAAAGGTATAATGAAAAGCATCGTTCATTACTCATCTATAGATGCTTTTCCCGTGCTTGCACGGGCGCACACGGGAAAAGCCTATTTTCTGTACTCGTTATGAAATATACTAATTTATTATCCTGCTCGATACTGTCAATCAGATCGGGGATTTAGGAATTACTCTCGATAACTCTCTTAGTTTCAATTGTCACATCACTAATGCCATACAAAAATCAATTGATATGTTGGGTTTTGTAAAAAGAACAACTCGTGAATTTACCAACATAAATTATATAAAAGTTCTTTACTTTTCGTTAGTTAGGTCTCATCTTGATTATTGCTCATCTGTTTGGTCCCCTCACTACTTAACTCACATAAAGAAGATTGAACAAGTTCATAACTTTTTTTTCGCTATATAGACTTTAAGCTTAATGCTTATCGAGATTACAATACATGGCAGCATCAATTGGGCATCTCTTCTCTCGAGAGCCGCAGAAAACAAAGAGACCTTTTATTGCTATTATTTGTAACTGTCCACAGCTTCTTAATAAGACCACCTCGCTCAATTAGGCAGGTGAGTACATTTAATGTCCGTTTCCATCGATACAATTATGCTTTCCACTCGTTCCTGCCTAGAGCCATGAGACTAGCAAATTATCTTAATAGTTTACAGATTTTCAGTAACTCCAATAATCAAATTAAGAACCACCTGACTCAACTAAACATTTGAATGTAACGGATATAATTATCATAGTTTTGTTTTGTACTATACAAGGTGTTTCAAAAAAAGATGACCCAGTCTCTAGGATAGGTAATATTATTTTATATTTAGTTGATCAAGATCCAACTGTTAGCGTAAGGAATGTGGCAAGACAAACAAATACGCCTTCTTCAAGTACTTGGCGGATACTTAAAGAGCAGCAGCTACATCCTTATCATTACAGGCAAGTCCAAGAGCTCTTGCCAGACGATCTACCGGTTAGAGTGGATTTTTTTCAAACATTACATGAAAGGACAGCCCTCAATCCAAATTTTTTAAATGTATTCTTTTTACGGACGAGGCCAACTTTTCGCGACAAGGTATGTTTAACTCCCATAATGCACACTGCATACTGATGTGATAAGAATCCACAAGTCAAAAGGGTATCACATTACCAGTTAAAGTTAAAGTTAATGTTTGGGCAGCAACTTTAGGTAACAAATTAATATAGCCGGTTCAGTATTAAAACCGTTGCACGTCATCAAAGTGTCGAAAAAGAAACGTTCGTTTAGAATATGTCATTCGTTTGCAGCTGTCAATCCACTGTCAATCACTATGTTTAGCCTCTCTAAACTCAATAAATATTGAAATTTGTAGGTCGCATGGTATAAAAAAATATAAATATATGCTTAAAGGAAGGTTTCGTAATTAATTTCATATCAAATACAACTCATAAGTTAATTAAATATTAAACTCAAACTAACTTCAGTTGTACTAAAAACTTTATATGTTGGCAAAAATGCGCGCTGTTGCCGTGATTAAAATGGTTTATTTGGTTCAGCTGACGTCTTGACATTTTTGGGGTTATGTTGTGACAATCTTAATTTTTCGATTCTTTCATCTGCGTGTTATTAAAAAACTGCAAAGAACTGTGAGTAGTTTTTCACAAACATTAATGAGTTATCGAAGTTAAAGTCACATCCCAAAAAACGTATAAATGAAACTGCAATGCATTATACCCAATTACAGATAATCATGTCACTTTAGAAATGTTATTGCAGCAATTGAAAGAAAAACAATAATTATTCAATGTAGAATGTTCCTGAGTAGTTTACTAAAATATGATACACATCCACACAGAGGACTTAGGGAACTTTCAAGGAAAAATAAACCACTGTATAAATTTGTTTTTATTGATGAATCCTGAATTTTCCAAAATGGTGCTGTAGGCTGTGTTCATGTCAGAAGGTATGTTACAATAATGTATGTAAAAGTTTTATATGTAACTGAAATAAGTCGAAGTTTGTTTGTACACAATAACCATCAATAACTGAACCTAACCTATAGCCAAATAAAAAGAAGAATATTTGATAAACTTTATTCGACATATACTAGATTCTCATACTATTTCAAGGGCTTGAGAAGTGACGTGCAACGGTTTTAATACTGAACGGGCTATAGGTTACCACATTCTACCTGGAAGTTTAAATGGTGATATGTACCTGGATTTTTTTGACAATCACTTATTCGAGATATTAGATTTAACGCTCGATTTAATGCTAAACGAGCGAAGATCTCTATTTTTATGGACGATGTCACTCCACCGCACTTTGATAGAAGGTGTCGTAATTGGTTGAGTAACCATTTTCCGAATCGATGGATTGGTAGAAGTGCAGAAGCTAAAATTCATTGGCCCGTTCGGTCATGCGATTTTAATCCTTTGGACTACACAATTTGGTCATATCTTAAGGAAAAAGTCTATGCTACAGAGGTAAATTCACGCCAAGATTGGGAAGACAGAATTCAACGTCACTTTAATAACGTCATATCTGATCCCCAACCGTTTAGAAGATTGATGGATTCTTTAGGAAAAAGGACTTGTGTATTCGTGAAAACGGAGGACATTGTTTTTTATTAAAATTAACGTGTCTCGGCATCTAGTGGCCACTGACACGGGATCTGTTATACAATTAATTACATATAATAATAAAATGTAAAATTAAGTTAAACAGTCGACAGTCTTCAAGAAACCGAATCACATCACTAAACTAGTTAGATAGTCCGAGAACGTTTTTGAGAGTTCCACTGAGCTTGAATTTGCTGTAGTGTTTGCAATCTAAAAGTATATGCTCTATTGGGAGTCTTGCACTATCACAGAATTCACAGTTAGGAGGATTTTGTGAATACATCAGATAACCATGGGTTAGCCGGTTGTGACCTATTCTGAGTCTTCTTATAATGCTTTTGTCCTTTTTTGTCAATGGAGGCATCTTCTGAGCGGTAACTGTGGGTTGAATTGTACGTAGTTTTTTGTTGTGTGTATTCCAATGTGTTTGCCATGTTTGTATCATCGTTTGTCGAGCTGCTGATTTTAAATCTTGATGGAGATGAATTTGCTCTACTTGCGAGTCGGAGGAACAAGTTTGTTTCGCTGCTTGGTCTGCACATTCGTTGCCAGTAATTCCTACATGGGAAGAGGTACCTCTAGTATAATGGTGGTGGCAGGTGTCAAGGATATCTTGTACTAAGGAATGTTGTGAGTAGTTGTTTCTGATGGAGTATATGGATGAAAGTGAGTATGTACATATGACAAGTTTACTGTTATCCTGTACTGGAGTCCTCAAAGCTTGTTGTATTCCGTATAGTTCAGCTGTGTGTATACTGCATAAGTCAGGAAGTTTGTATGTTGCTATTGTTGTATCTCTTGTAGTAACAGCACATCCGGTACCATTAAGTTCTTTGGAGGCGTCAGTGTAAAGGATTTTGTCGAACTTCTGATGGTTTATTAGTTCTCTGAATTTTTGGCTGAAGACTATGTTAGGCGTTTCGTATTTGTTGTAGTTACTTAGGCTTGTGTTCAATAGCGGAGGTTTTTTGGTCCATGGAGGAGTTTTAGAAAGTTTAATGTGAGTTGTAACTGTAAGGTTAGTGTTTCTTAAAATACGGTATAACATTTGTGGACATGAGAGCGGTGTTCTGGGTCTGATTTCAGGAGCTGGTTGTATAGAATCAATTAATTTGTATACCGGGTTTTGTGGGTAGGCATATATCCTGGGAAAATAGGATAGTAGTTGGTATTCACGTCGTTTGGAAAGAGGTGATTCAGAAGATTCAATGTAGATACTTTCAGTTGGGCTGGATCTAAAGGCGCCTAGACATATTCGTAATGCTGTGGTTTGGATTGTATCCAGAGATTTAAGGTACGTTTTGCAGGCGCTCATATAGATAATGCTTCCATAATCTAGTTTGGAGCGGATTAGTGATCTGTAAAATCTTATTAATATTTCCTCTTCTGCTCCCCATTGATGTGCTAACGATTTTAAGATGTTAATCCGATTTAAATAATTAGCTTTAGTCTCCTGAATATGTTGTCTCCATGTGAACTTTTTATCGAAAATTACTCCTAAGAATTTGTGTTGATCAACCCATTGGATCAACCGCATGTAACGGATCCCCATTGATATTTAATTGTGGAGGAAGAGGATTGAGTCTTTGGCTGAAATGGATTACTTTGGATTTGGTTGTTGAAAAGTGAAAACCGGATTTAAGATGCTATCTAGAGCCTTCTGAAGTAAGGTTCAAGTACTAGCCGTGACTTTGCCTTAGCAGTAGAGAATTAGATCGGTTATTACTTCATAATTTTCAAATCAAAATATTCCGAAAACGGTACACAGTATCGAGTTTTACCAAGAGTACCTTTTTGGTGTAAAATTGAATGAGGTTTAAGTTCACTTGAAATTTTGATGAATAAATTTAACCTTAAAAAAAGTTATGTTCAATACTACTTGGTACGAACCGTGTAACTAGCGCCAAAGATTACAAAAACTATCGCTCTCCAAGAGAGTCAGATATAAAAACAAATTCATGGGATGTATCAGCTTCCAAAACATATCGTACAAAAATTTCATTACAATGTTGCCAGTAGTTTCGGCAAAATCATATTAGTAGTGTTTACCATTTTTATTAAATTGTTTTTCTATTATTGTATTCATTTTTATCATTGTAGGTATTGTATTTTAATTACTGTATTTTATAATGAGAATGTATACTGTATTTGTACGTAGTTCAACTATAAAAAAAATTTCATCTTCACTTTTTTATATAGAATTGGGCTTGCATGTAAAATAAAAAAAATAAATAACATATGAATCGATTCAGGTTGTATCTAAACCTGGAAAAGCAACAGCAAATATATCCAGTTACTGTTCGGAAACTCCCAAAAGTCATTGACTGACTGAGTTTCTTTTTCGTATGGTTGAAAAAAAAACAAGTAATCTAGATATTTACTTGACCAATTAATTTTTTAAAAAATGTTCATCGTTTTCTATATTACTGAGATGACCGTGACGAGTAATCCTGAGATTTACGACCATTTTCGTGATCTTTTTATTACAGTTGCTTCCGTAATTAACGGAACCAATTAGGTTCGTCTAGAAATAAATTATCAAATTCTGTGTTCAACGTTTTAAATAGAATAATAAGTAACTACGTTATTCGGTATATTTTACATTAAGTATTTGTTAATTACATATTGTTATTTCACTCTGAAATGGATGTCGGATTAAAAAGAGATTCGTTAAAAGAAATCTACAGATGTGCGAACGGAAAACATACGAACACTGCCAAAGTATCGTACCGTACGGTCGACCATGTTTGGGTAGAATAAATTTTAATTCTATTACTGAAGATAAGTAATAATATACTTATCTCTGTAGATTCGAAAATCTGGTATACATTTGTCGAGTATTTTCTTTGTTTGTTCACTAATATAAGGTTTGTTCGTAGAACGATTTCTGAAACCAATGTGCAACTATCATCTGCTCAATCGCGGTTTTGTACTGATTTCATGCTTTACGAACGTTGTTCTGCACCATTCTGCACCTTGGCTAACTATACAAACCTCGACTTCCACATTACAGCATTCTAAATCCGTTAACTTTCAGCTTTTTACATAATATGTTTAATACTCTTTTACGATCAAAAGAAAATTTAAAATTTCAAACTATCGAAATTTTCGCGGTATGCATTTTGTTGTCATTATCTGTCCTGTTAAGTTGGGTCCAGGCATAGAGAAATAATCTCTATGGGTACAGGAATATCTTCAAGTTTCAAGATACATTAAATTTTGACAAATGCTTATGACATGGAGACTGTATCTAGTCTCCATGACTTATGCTTAAAAAGTCCACAGAACACAAGAAGAATGATAAGCAAATACAAATCAGTGATGGGGGTTTTCTCCCTAAATTTAGGGGGGAAAATCTGTATTGGTAGTTTTTTGAGGGGTAAAATTATTTAGGGGTATTTTTAGGGATAAATTTTATTTGTACTTTTTAGAAAAATACTTAGTAAAATCAATATATATTTCGAATATATTGGATGATAAGTAAATCAAAAATGGGGAGTTTTGGTTGGAATTTGGGGGTTTTGGGAAATGCTTTAGGGGGAAGGTTTTTAAACAGTTGGCATCACTGATACAAGTTAAGTAGGTCAGAAGGAAAAGTTTATATAATAGCCTTCTTGGTGTGCGTCATTGATTGTTAATGTCCTTTTAACACATTACGTTGGAAGAAATGGAAAAAAGGCAGGTCTGTGATTAATCCTAATCAAAATATGACAATAATGAACCGTTTAAACATATTACAAACGTTAACCCTAATCTTTGACTTACAAAAATTTGATTGGTTGATGTTTAAATTACGCGCAAACGCGACCTATCAATCGGGCGAAATTACAAAATACGATGCAAACGTTCCTTTCGTAGCGGCAATGTGTCTTACGTCTTTTTCTAATGTCCCACTGACAGTTCTCGTCAGGTCTGTAGTTTGTTGTTTACGGTCAAGTATTATTTATGAAAAGTGAATATTAATCTTATTGAACCCGCTGTATAATTCTTTTGCAGGACTATATTTACTAATAACAAATTATTTTAATATGTAAATTGAATATACAATTTGATTTATTTTGCAGTGTTTTGATATTCCAAGTATTATTAATTTTATAGCCTTTTCGATTTTGGCTGAATACGATCCTGATGATTTTATTTATCAAATTAAAGGTTAGCTATATGTCAAAATAACATATTAAATATCGACATACCCAAAACCCGGATATACGTCACAAACGATGACGCACACCAAGAAGGCTATTATATGAACTATACTATACTTTGTTTAACCATCCTTTGCCGTTACGTCATACATTGTCACACTTTATCTTGCTCTCATGAAATGGATGAGACGGAATTATGACGTCATTATCGTATTTCTTAACCAATGTCGACGTAAATTTTATTTGTTACTTTTGACTGTTCAGTTGTCATATTTTGATTTGTTCAGTATTTTTGGTCATTTAACATATGTTGTTGATTATAATTTTGAGGTTAAGTGTAAAATAACATTCAACTAATATAAGACAAACGTAAAACAGGAGAATACGTCACCGATTATGACGTAACGGCAAAGGATGGTTAAACAAAGTCTACTCCTTCTTCAGATCTTAAATTTCAGGCATTCAGCAACACCTAACCTCACATAAGTTCTTTCTTGGTCACCATAGGGCAAGTCCACGTTACGTCATCTGACAGTCGTCCTGAGCCTGAGATAAACAAGCGTTTTCTGCACAACACGTGGTTCTTAATAGTTATTTGATTTTGATTTAGTGTTTTTTTCGACGTTGTTTTAATTGCTTAGGTATTTTAAAGGCTATATATGACTGTTTATAATAAAAAGGATCATTAAATCAATACAAAACAACCAAATTAAAAATCTAAAATCTATCCAAATAACTGTTTATCCTCAGGGCGACTGTCATTAGTGTCAACTTGTCAGTTGGTAGACATGCCCCAAGGTTACTATAAAAGATAGGATGTCTGGTTACTCTAGACCAATCAGATATTCGCATTTAAAACGCGGGAATACGTCATCCAGGTGATTAGTTTAAATATCTTCCAAAGTTAAGGTAAGTTTACATTCACTTCCAATTTAAATTGGAAGTGAAAATTTGGAGCTTGACAAATGACAAACTCTATTGTCGTTTATTTTGAAATTTATATTTAACAGTTGCTAAAGAGAGGAGCAAAGGGACTTAAATTTGTAACTTTCTTCGTCATTTATCGTCAGAAAAAGTTGGGTAACTGATATATTAGTCGATGAATTTTCTAAAAACAAAGGCTTTTTTTAAGCAAGATATATTATAACAATATAGTGTTATAAGTTGCAGTTCTTTGATTACCCAAAAATAAATAAGTATTTTTATACTTATACTTACTTGAAATTTTCTACTTTTTATTAAAATAAAGCCAACTAATGAAACTAAATTATTGAATTATGATAATATGCAACCCAATATTGTAAATAAGTTACAGAATAAATGAGTGGCAATTTTTATTCGGATTGGCATGTTGAAAAGCTGAATTTATTTTATAACACAAAGTACGTTAAAAATTACATGATTAATACCTAATATTTATTAGTTATTTTAGTAGTATTAAAACTCTAGGTAGGTAACTAAGATTATGTTTAATTAACAATTTTTCTATTTAAGGTACGAGATGCTTTTCTTTTTAAAGATTTTTCTTCTTCTTTCCTTAAATTTAAAAATTGTATGCGTACGAAAATTCTTTGTCTACTAAATGTATGCACAAGTTCCTTTGGTACATGCGTTACTTTTTTTATATATATTTAGCTGCTTTTTTTAATATCCTTTTTATTTTTAAAGTCATGTTTATGATAATTCTGAAAATATTTATCCATAAGTGTAACTGACCATTATTCTGATGGCTCAGTTAACCCTCCGAATGATAGAGTTTGAAGCCATAAGGCAAGCTGTAGGTATGTAATCTTCCTGCATTATCTTTTCATGTGTAAATTGTCCATGATGCGGATATTCATTTTTGTGTTTTTTTCTTAATGATTTCACTATATTACCAAAGATTACAAGAACTTAAAAAGCTAACTTTAGTTTTTACAAATATGTCCTCTCTTAGCAACAAATAAACTTCAAAAATGAGAATAAGTCAAGAAAAATACACAAAAATGATGCAAACAAATAAACAACCGTGTTCAAAGAAAGGCTTCTATCATCTCGATGACGTATCAATCCCTCTCCCCCCGCTTCCGTCGTAGTCTTACCAGAAAACCTATCTTTTTTAGTAGCCTTGGACATGCCCTAGTTTTGAAAATAATAAATGTAAATTGAAAATAAGTAATATTAGAGTAATAAAAGTTTGCTTGTTTATTGTGTACTCGTTTTAAAGCTCAACTCGAAACTGACATAGATCAGCTGTTATTAAAATAACCCGTCTGAGCATGCGGATCATGGAGGCTAGATCAGAGATAATATACACAGAGGCTAGATATGGGGATCGTATGAATTACTGAAATTTCCGACATAAAATTATTTGCCATGTAAACCAGTACGCTCAATCAACAATATTTCGCAACAATAAAATTGGTAATCTAATCGATTTTCCAAAATGTTTAAATTAGAATCTCTTAATAGTACCTACCTACCTACATATACAGTAATACATATTTCATTAAATGAAATTATTTATTTGCGAGGTCGACTCTCGGCCAATTCCTTAATAGAATTGTGTTGGTACACCCCTGACCTAAATGATGTTAGTCATTTTTTTCTACTATGCATAAACTAAGCAAGTTTGAAAAATATTGGAAAAAAATTTAAAAATGCAATTCCTCATCCTTTCTTTACTAACCTTATTATAATATTATTTCATTTTATTTAACCATCGATAATAATCTTCACTTGATTTGTTTTCTTTTGATAGGTTAATTACTTTGAATAATAAAAATTAATTAAAACATTTTTTAACGTTTCGCTTCCCGTTCGGAAGCCCTTTCAAAATATTTATTTCAAAAAATAATGAAGTGAAATATTTACAATTGTTACTATAGAATTTGGTTAGTTATGTATAAGTAAATGGAAAAATAATAATTGAACATATTATAGAAGATAAATAAAAATGATACAAGGTCTTACTTCAGAACTAAATCTACGATATTTGAGTAATAAGTGAAAAAATGTGTAGTTTTTGATAATTAATTTGTTATTCAATTAAATTATGATAAATTTGACTCAAGTTTCTCTTCACTCTCTCTTCAAGATGTTACATCATTAATTGTGATAAAGTTGAGGATATAGGAGAGCCCATTGTGCAACGTACTAAAGAATTTAAATTTTAATGTATTGTAATGTTTTTCTTATTTATTTAAATAGTTTTTACTTGTGGGATAAAACCATACACACTATGGCTAATTACTATCTATTGATTTATTTATTGAACTTAATTTACGCTTACACTCTACTTATTGTCTACTAATTTATTTACACTAGGTATAATAGTTCTAATTTATTTTTACCACTTGAATATTACACTATTTATCTTCACTATTTCATTCACTGTCCGCGATTACTAAGAACTGTAAACTGTAAACTGTAAACTGTAAACTGTAAACTGTCTGTGAACTAACTCTTTGTCTGCGTTTCACTAACTGCCAACTCACTCAAAACCCCGCATATAATATATAGTCTTTATCAATTCTGGAAAATGCTTGAACTTCCACGCCCGTCCTATTCGTAAACAAAACGATTTTCCAGAATGTTCTCGAAATGAGCGCATTCGCCAAAATTTATAGTGGAGAGACAGGGCCGGCTTTGAGTTGGTGATCTCGCAAACAGTATTATTTTTTAAGCGCTATGTTGACGATTGTATAACTGCAATTCCATCAAACAAGATCAATGATATTTTAACTGCATTTAATAATTTCCATCCAAAACTCCAGATTACCGTTGGTGGATTTCGAAAGATTCAATAAAAGCAAGGAAGCTCGTAGAGCAATTTTATTTCTAGAGTGTGACAACTCAAAAATCAGACTGACATCATATTTTTATATCTGACGTTTAACTACTAAATTCTAAATATTGTTTATAGTGTGTCACCACAGTACCCCCTTACTAGTGATTTGCTTAAAAAAAATCACGTGAAAGGAAAAAAAATAGAAATGAAAATAAAATTACATAATATTACTAATTGTAGGTAATGATAAAAATTAAAGAAATTATTGAAAAGTTACACTACACTACACTCAAACTTGTAAGCGTTCTGGAAATTTAACACGTCTTCCGCTACTTGTAACTGTTTTCGAACTCTCTTCTGAAGCATTTGATGTTCTGGAATGCTTTTTAGGATCTTCACCGCAATGATGGTCTTCCTGTAAAATAAACGCGGGTTTAAGACGGTCTATGGATATTTTTATATTGCGATCTGCTATCCTCAACGTGAATGTTTTTTGTCCTCTATGTATAATTGGAAAGGGGCCATCATATGGTTGTTGGAGGCTGCTTTTCAATGCGCTGTGCCTCACGAGTGCATGTGTTGATGTCTGCAGCTCTTTAAATATGAACGTATGCGGCTGACTATGATTCTTCCCATTGACTGGTCTTAGTTGCTGGAAATGTTGCATGATTTCTTTTGCATAGTCAGCTGGTTCTAAGTTACCTTCATTGCCACGTTTTGTTAAAAATTCTCCGGGAAGACGCAATGACTCACCATAAACAAGAGCTGCTGAAGTAGCTCCTAGGTCTTCTCTCCATGCGGATCTAATTCCATGTAAAACGGTGGGTAAAGAGTCTACCCAAGTTGAGCATCTTAAAGCTGCCTTCAGTTGACGGTGAAATCGTTCTACTAGACCGTTGGCTGCGGGATGGTATGCTGTGGTTCGGAAGTGTGTTGAACCAATGAGTTTACTTAATCTGTTGAATAATTTTGATTCGAATTGACGTCCTTGGTCTGTAGTAATACGGAGAGGTACGCCAAAACGTGCTACCCAACCTTCGAAGAACTGCCGAGGAATAGTTTCTGCCTCAATGTTTTCGAGTGGAAAATCTGCTGTCCATCTTGTAAAACGGTCCACGCATGTTAATAGGTATCTGTATCCCCTTGAAATTGGTAGCGGTCCTACTAGATCCATATGGATGTGCTCAAATCTAGTGGATGGTGGTGCAAACGATCCCACTGGTGCTGACACGTGTCGCGATACCTTTGAACGTTGACATCGCATACACGTACGGGTATACCGTTGTGAAACCAGTTTAACTGAAGCTTTAATACCTGGATGGGATAACTGATGTAATGAGTTGAATGCAGGTTTTCGAAAAATTGAGGGTAGGAAAGGACGAGCAGTCAGAGTTGAAACATCACAGTAGACTGAGACGTCTGTTCCTGGAAGAAGTATCTTCTTCAATTTTAAACTAGAATCAGGCCTTCAGCTCGTCGTCTTCTTCTTGGGCTGCTGCCAGAGAAGTAAAATCGATTGAGGTAAAAATTTCATCTTCTCTTGACAAGTAATCTGCTACGACGTTGCTCTTACCAGAAATGTGCTGAATATCTGTAGTAAACTGTCCAATGAAGTCTAAGTGTCGGAACTGCCTGGGTGTACACTTTTCGGGTTTTTGCTTAAAAGGTAAAAGGTAATCGGTTTGTGGTCAGTGAAAATGGTAAATGACCTGCCTTCTAGTAAATGAAAGTATTTCACGGCTTGGTATATGGCTAACAGTTCACGATCATAAGCACCGTAATTTCGTTCTGTTGGGCTTAGCTTCTTCGAAAAGAAAGCGAGTGGTTGCCAATCTCCTTCAGTTAATTGCTGCAAAGCGGCTCCAACAGTTGTATCGGATGCGTCGCTCACAACAGCTAATTTCGCTGCTGGATTTGGATGGGCCAAAAGGGCTGCTTGTGCAAGGGCGTATTTGCATGCTTGGAATGAGTTTATTGCAGTCTCGTTCCAGGATAGTTTAGAATTACCTTTAATCTTTCCATGCAGAAGTTCATTTATAGGAACTGGCAGATTGGCTGCTTCAGGGATGAAACGTCTGTAAAAATTTAGCATTCCAAGAAATCATCGTAGCTGCTTGGCCGTTTCTGGTTTTGAAAAGTTGTTGAAGAGGACGCGAACCGTCACTAGAAACTTGATAACCGAGAAAATTAACTTGAGGTACCCCGAATTTGCTCTTTGCAGTGTTGATATAAGTACACCGTATTCTTTGAGTCGCTTGAAAAGTAACCTTGAATGGATTGAATGTTCGTCTGGCGATGCTGATGCGACTAAGATATCGACTATGTACACATAACAAAAATCAAGATCACGAATTACTTCATCCATAAAGCGCTGAGAAGTCTGACCAGCGTTCCGGAGCCCGAAAGTCATGAAAGGAAATTCGTAAAGACCGAAAGGAGTAGTTATTGCTGTCTTGGGTATGTCTTCAGGTGCGACTGGGATCTGGTTATATGCTCGTACCAAATCAATCGTAGAGAAAATGCACCTACCGCTCAATGATTGCGCAAAGTCCTCTATGTGCGGAATTGGGTTCTGGTCGGGTATTGTCCTAGCATTTAAAGAGCGATAATCACCACAAGGTCACCACTCCAGGATTTTCTTGGGCACCATATGTAAAGGTGATGCCCAGCTGCTTGATGATGGTCGTGCTAGTCCCAACTGTATCATGATTTTAAACTCATGTTTGGCAATTTTCAGTTTATCAGGAGCAAGTCGTCTTGGTCGACTTGAAATTGGCTGACCAGGAGTTGTTTTGATGTGATGAAGCGTAGAGTGTTTTGTTTATACAGTGCTACCAGCAGGGCGGGTGATTTCTGGGAAAAGGGAGAGTAGTTCATGGTACTTTGATGCTCCTACTACTGCTTTAATTTGCGGAACTGAACTCGTCACTGTCTTCGCACTAGCGGAGAGTGAAGTTGTATTATCTACTATTCGTCGGTTGCGAATATCCACTAGAAGATTAAAATGTTCCAAAAAATCTACACCGATTATTGGTTTAGATACATCAGCAATAACAAAACGCCAAGTGAAATGGCGACGTAATCCAAAATCAAGGGTTAATGTTATAAAACCGAAGGTTGTAATCACTATATTGTTTGCTGCGAAAAGTTCGTAGGAAGATTTAATGCATGATCCTCGGATACGTGACCGTGGATACACACAGAGATCTGATCCCGTATCGATGAGAAAAGTTGCTTTTGATTTGAAATCGGTGACAAAAAGGCGGAGTGCTCCCGGGCTAGTATCGTTAGCCGCCATTAACGACTTGCCCTGACCGTTTTCCGACTTGAAACTACAAGGTTTATCGCATCTTTTTGCGTTTTGTCCGAATCGGGCATGGTACCAACACAAACCGTCTCGTGTTTCTTTTCTTCCGTTACGAGAAAACGTCGAGTATCTGCATACTGTTCGTTTTTTTTTTGTCAGTGCTGAGATTTGTGAACACATTTGTTCAAAAAGGGCTTCGATTCGGTTTGAGGATGTGGTTGCTTCAGATACATGCGGTCTAGATATTGTTTCTGCTATTTGATCTGCGAGTTCAGCAGTGGTAGAAAGGTTAGCATTTACCTGCGTTGCTAAAATAGCCTGCATTGATGTAGGAAGACGTCCAATCCAGATAGATCGAACTATGTGATCTGGTACTGTTGAGCCTGCTAAACTTTGCAGATGGCGTAAAAACTGTGAGGGTTTTCTGTCTTCGAGTTCTAATACACGTCGTGTTTTCTGCTCTTGGGATGCACTGAGTATTTTTATTAGCTCTTTCAGTTTTTGATACTTTCCTGTTGCTGGTGGTTGTGTAATTATATCACGAACTTCCATTGCGTACTTGGACTCTAAATTTCCGGCGACGTAACTGAAACGTGTTTCGTCTTTCGTGATGCCGGCGATAGTAAATTGGCTTTCAATTTGCGCGAACCACATTTCTGGGTCGGTGGCCCAGAAAGGAGGAATATGTACGGAAATGCGCTCCAGCATTGGGGTTGTACTGTCCGGCATTTTGATTTAGCACTTGAACACTTTCGAAAAAAACACTTTTTTATTCGGGGTTACCAATTGTGGGTTTCGAAAGATTCAATAAAAGCAAGGAAACTCGTAGAGCTATTTTATTTCTGACTAACATCGTATTTTTATATATGACATTTTACTACTGGATTTTATAGTGTGTCACCACAGTTCAATACTAATAAACGCTTTACAAAATTAGAAAAATAAATTTCCAAAGAGCAGACCGTCCACTAAGAAGCAACAACTACTTCTCGGGCTATATGCCCCGACAGACATTGAATTACACTTCTAAAGTAAACGGGGTTGGTATATCTGTCAATATAGAACCAATCATTCGGGCATATAGCCCGAGAAGTAGTTGTTGCTTCTTAGTGGACGGTCTAATTTTTGTCTATTATAGTTTGTAATCTCTACTTGTTTCTTTCATTTTTGTGACAAGTAGTGGTCACTTCCTATTTCTGGTCCTCTTCTAACTTTGGTATCCAATACTTCCTTTCTATTGCTCTTTTCCACTAATATATAATCCATTAGTGACCTTTCATTTCTGCTTTCCATCACACGTGTATATTTATGTATATCTTTATGTTCAAAAAACGTATTAGTTATTATAAAAATGTGTAAAATACAAAAATCCAGCAATCTTTCTCCATTATTGTTCCTGAATTTTTCCTATTACTGCTTTATACATGCTGGTGGGATACCATAAAAAACGAAGGACCAGAAATTATGCTTTTTTATATCTTTATTGCATAACTTCAAATTTAACAATAACACTTACTTCACTAAATAAAGGTAAATCTTAAATTTAATGAACCCTATTTTAACTTACACCCTATAGGTACCGGAGCGTAGACATCCGATCCCTATGACTACATTTTTGTAACTCTCTTCTTTCTTACAATTTAAAACTAAACACAGATACAAAAACATCTGCTAAACACTTGTTCTCAATTTCTGACCATTCTTTCCCACACATAATATATTGCATAAAGTATATTTTCATGTCCAAAATATCATAAGTGGTGTCTGGACAATTTCGAAAGTAGGAGGTGGAGCGATCGTTAAGAAACCCTGTTGACGCACATATTACTGACTCAATACAGGGTGCGTCATATCATTTTTATCATTTTATTTTATGAAATGCAACATACTCCCCCCCTTGAAGCATTCGCTTCAATTATACTTCGAACGGCAACATACACAACTTCGTAATCGTACGAGTGTAAACTCCGTCACTAGTTTTTATTTTTGCCATTCGAACCTTATTATCAGATCCCGGAAAAACCCCAATGATACGAGCTAATGGCCACTTAAATGGAGGCACATTATCTTCCTTAACTAGCACAATCATATCTTTTTCCAAATTTTTATATTCTTTAAACCACTTAGGTCTATTTTGTAACCTTGAAAGATATTCTACCGACCATCTTTTCCAAAAATTTTGTTTCATTTTAGTGCAAAGCTGCCAAAATTTTAACCTATTATTAGGTATGTTCGATATATCCTTCTCAGGTACCGATGTTAAAGGTTCCCCAATTAAAAAGTGAGCGGGTGTTAGGCAACTTAAATCAGCCGGATCTGAAGAAAGAGGACAAAGTGGCCTAGAATTAAGTATAGCCTCAATCTGAGCTAGCACAGTTGTCATTTCCTCAAACGTTAAAATTAATTCACCAACAACTTTACGCAAATGAACCTTTGTTGATTTTATTCCCGCCTCCCACAATCCTCCCCAGTGAGGGCTTGCAGGAGGGATAAATTTCCACTTTATTTCCCTACTTATCAAAAATTCGTCTATTTTATCAAAGTTTTTCTTATTTCTAAAAAACGTATATACATCCCTAAGTAGATTATTAGTACCCTTAAAATTAGTTGCGTTATCACTATAGATAGCACTAGGAAGACCGCGTCGCGCAATAAACCTTTTTAGTGTATGCAAAAACGCATCCGAACTCAAACTGCTTACTAGTTCGATGTGAACCGCCTTGGAACCCATGCACACAAACAACGCTACGTAAGCTTTAGATGTATTTGATCCGCGAAGTCTAGACTGTTTAATATTAATAGGCCCACCAAAATCTAAACCGACCTTAAGAAATGGACGCTCCATGGAAACTCTATCAAGCGGGAACGCTCCCTTAAGTTGAGAAGAAGTTTTTGCCTTTAATTTAAAACACGTAACACAGTTTTTTAATACTGATTTGACTTCACTAAGACCATTAATAGGCCAATACATTAACCGAAAATTTGCCAAGACTGCTTGAGACCCTGCATGAAATAATTTAATATGTTCTAATCTTATGAGTAGCCTAGTCACAAGATTTTTAGCCGGCAGTATTATTGGAAATTTTTGATTGTAATCAATATCTGCCCTTGATAGTCGACCGTTGACCCTTAAAATTCCATCCTTATCCAAAAATGGATTTAACTCCTTAATACAACTGGATTTAAAAACTGATTGATTTCCTCGACTGTTTAAGTTTTCCACCCCTAGGTACCTAATTTCCTTTAGAAAATGTTCCTTTTGAATCAACCTAATTATTGTTTGAGTAGCATGTTTAAGTTCGTCAATAGTTAAACCACCAGTCGTCCTATTTTTACGTAAAATTCTCAAACAATACGCAACAGTGCGTTGTAACCTGGTAAAGTTAGAAAATCTGTTCCAGTCAATAATAGGTTCAACAACAGTTTGACTTAAAACTACCTTCCTCTGTTCCGGTATCACTTCGAGAAAATCATTTTTCGAATCTCCAAGACGTAAATTAAAATCCATTAAATTTTTTGGCCCGTGCCACCAAAATTTTTCTGATAATATGTTTGAAGTTGACATACCACGAGATATCAAATCCGCAGGATTTTCCTGCGACGCTATATGATACCATTTATAACCCGAAGTCAACTCTTGCACCTCAGAAACCCTATTAGCCACAAATGTTGTCCAGCGGTTTGGAGTAGATTTGAGCCAACACAACACAATACTTGAATCTGTGTATAAAAACACCCCATTAATTTTTAAATCTATAGCAGAAAGAACCTTATGAACTAACCGAGATAACAACAAAACTCCACATAACTCGAGTTTAGGCAAACTAATTGTTTTTAACGGAGCTATACGAGATTTTGAACATATAAGATTACACGAGACCGAATTGTCAGAATATACTGCCCTAATGTAAATACAACATCCATACGCCGCCAATGAAGCATCCGAAAACCCATGAACCTGTAACGAAACAATATCACTTGAGACAAATATACACCTTGGAATTTTAAGTTGACCTAATTTACAAAGATTTTGAGAAAAATCGATCCATTTGTCAAAAACATCTGACGACAATTCATCATCCCAACCTATTTTACTAGCCCAAATTTTTTGCATAATTATTTTTGCAACCACAACCACAGGTCCAACATATCCCATAGGGTCAAATATTTGAGCTATTCTTGACAACACTAACCTTTTTGTGATTTTTTCTACTTTATTATTTTTATTTTCCACGTTCGGAAACGACACCTTAAGAATATCCTCAACCGGCAGCCAAACTAAACCAAGAACCTTACTTTTAATAGAATCTGCACATATATCAACCTCCTCTACATTAATACTAGTCTCAACCGACTTTACAAGCGAAATATCATTGGAGCACCATTTGTGTAACTCAAAACCACCTGACTTTAATAAATTTATCAATTGATCCCTAAGCTCAATAGCATCATTCCTTGAATTAGAACCGCAAAGAATATCATCCACAAAACACTGCTTCACAATCGCCTTGCAAGCCTTTGGATAATTTAATTCTTCTTCAGAAGCTAACTGATTTAGACACCGAGTGGCCAAATACGGAGCTGAATTTGTCCCATAAGTCACCGTGTTCAATTCTATTATTTTAACAGGATTTTTAGGATTTTCCCGCCACAATATATTTTGCAAGAACTGCTGAGACGGATTAATTTGCACCATTCGATACATCTTTTTTATGTCCGTAACAAGAACATAAATATATGTCCGAAACCTCAAAATAATATCAAATAGTTCCGGCTGTACCGGAAACCCCGAAAGCATAATATCGTTTAGGGAAAGGCCTGTTGACGTTTTATTACTTGCATCGAACACCACTCGTAATTTAGTGGTCACTGCATCTTCCTTAAGCACACAATGGTGCGGTAAAAACACCCTATTCCCAATATCATTCTCATCCTCAACATATTTTCCGTGCCCTAATTCAACATATTCATCAATAAATTCTTTATACATCAAAAACAATTCGGGATTCCTTAAAAACCTATTTTCCATAGACCTTAACCTTTTAAATGCCGAGTTAAACGAATTTCCTAGTTTTAAATGATCATCCTTATTTTTAAATGGTAAATCAACTTGAAATCTACCATCCCCAAGTCGCTTGTGCGTTTCCCGAAAAATTTTTTCACACATTTTATCCTCAGGTGACAAAAACCTTTGATTTGTCACTTCCTCCAGTTGCCAGAACCTTGGAATAACATCATTTACATCTGTTACCTCCGACTGACAAAAAAAATTAACACTTAAATGATTGTTAATCCTTAAATTTTCCACATTGCCAAAATTTCCCCGTTTTCCGATATTGTAAGCTATTGGAGCCGCTCCAGCCACAATCCATCCTAGACGTGTATTTTGAAGGATAGGCAACCCTGGGCCCAAGCGAATGATTTCCGGAAGAATTGCCTGAAAATATAAATCAGCCGATAACAACAAATCAATCTCCGAGGGCTGAAAAAATGCTGGATCCGCCAGCGTTACTTCATGTGGTATATTAATTTTGCTGGTATCAACCAACACCTGTGGTAACTTACACGTGAGTTCATCTAAAACACCGCAATTTACCGAAACCCTAAATTTGTTGTCAACCTTTGACTCCAAAAACAAATCGACAAACTTGTCAACCATACTAATATTTTTACCTATACCACCAATCGCCAAGTTTGTACTATTAATCCTAGTACCCCGAAGTTTTTTCAAAAAATTTAAAGATATGAAATTAGACTGAGAGCCCGAATCTAACAAAGCCCTTGCCTTAACCATATAACCCTCACAGGTAACCATATTCACCTGCGCAGTTGCCAACAAAACCTGAGACCTACTGCGACAATGCAACAACATTTTGTTGTTCTCGCACCTGATGCTGACTTGAAACATTGTTAGAAACTAAATCCACGCGTGCCTCCGGCACTCCCAATAATGAATTCGATTGAGCCCCACCTCGTTGAGGCCCACCCTGACTATTATTATTAGCTATATTTTGGTGACCACCATGGCCACCCACTGGACCTTGGCCACCTCCCGACCTTTGGATATAATTAACCCCAAAGTTTTGGTTATAGTTAACCCCTTCATCATGCAATAAACCATGATGCCGTTTTCCGCAAGTGCCACATCCCCTTAACTTACATTGATTTGCATAATGCGATTTTCCTAAACAATTAAAACAAAATTTATTACCTTTTACAAACTGTCGTTTCTCACCTATTCCTAAATTTCCAAATTTATAACATTTAACTAAAGCATGACCCTCGCGATTACAGTAGTCACATTTTGGCTTTGCCTCAATAACCATTGGGTTATTGTTAACTAACAAAGAAGATTTTACCTGTTTATCCCTTGATCCCGAATGAAGACCCTTATACGATTCTAACTCTACATTTTCAAGCGCTCCGCAACGCTTTTCTAAAAAATCTAAAAACTCATTAAAGGTTGGCAACTCAAGCCCTGACGATCCTACCACCTTTTCTAGCTCGTAAGCCTTGTGCGTTTGATAATCTAATTTTTGCGTGAAAAGATAAATTAAAATCAAATCCCATTCTTTTACCGGCAATTTAAGCGCTTTCAAAGAATTTAAATGCTGCCTTATATGGGTTAAAAATGATCTAATTTGTTTTCCCGTTCCTTTATTAATTGAAGGAATATCCAACATACCTTTTAAGTGCGCATTTATTACTATTAACTTATTATCGTACCGTTTATTTAATAACTCCAAAGCATTAGCATAATTTTCGTTAGTTAACGGTAAATCATTTATAAGATTTAACGCTTCACCCCTTAAAGCCCCCTTTAAATATAAAAATTTCTGAACATTATCTAATGTTGGATTGTTATTAATTATTGCAGAAAAAAGATCTATGAATGTGCGCCAATCTTCAATTTTTCCTGAAAACGTTGGAGTATTGAGATTGGGTAACCTAGCCGCTCCCTGTATTGAACCCGTATTATTTTGTCCTGCTGATTGTTGCGAACTATTTGCTAAATTACTAAGTTGCTTAATTTGTTTTTTTATTTTAGACCAAACAGCGAGGTACTTTAACTCGACCTCATCCCTGTCCTCACTTTCGTCCTCGTCAAGTTCTTCTATTTTAGTTTGAACATTACAGTAATCTTCATATTTTTTCTGTAAAAAGATTTCACTTACATCTACATTTAGGTCATTAATATTTGACAATACAAACGTTTCTAATTTCGTGATTGCACCTTTTATTACCGCTCTTTGTTTTTTATACCCTTCCATGATTATATCTTACACTATAGATCCAAATTTAACAAATAACTACTACACTAAATACTCTACTAATAATTTTTTATCATTTAAGTTAAACCCAAACCAAAATCATAATTTTATGCATTCCTATAAAAATCCCATTACAAGACCCTTATCCTAAAAGGTTAAAGACCTTTCATAAGACCAAATCCTTAAAAAGCAAAATAAAACATCCTAAATATAAAACGTACTAATTGACTTTTAACCATAATAATAGCCCATGAATTCCTTAAACCCATAAATAACCGACCCAATGACTCAAATAAAATGCAAACTATAAATCACATAGATACTACATAACTAACAATAGCACTTTAAAATACCCAAAATCTCTTAATTTTACCAATGTTAGGTAAAATTCTTAGAACATAAAACAGTTTAAAATCTAACAATGCATTGAACCCCAATTTTTACACATAAAAGTTCAATAACGAGAGTTTAAATTATTGTTTTAGTTTTGAATAGTATCCAAATTCAACTTAAAAATTTAATTTATTTAGCACTTCAAATTTCCCGAAACCCAATCGCACTTTCACCAAATATTCGCTAATTAAAGTTTGAACCCGACTTTATGCTGAAGTCACAGGAAAGTCTCTTACTCTGCAATGCCTTTTTACTTGACATATTATCCCTTTTACGCAAATAGAATATAATATAAAAAGATCTGACCTTATGTCTCCGATGAAACTACCTTGTTAGCTCCTAGTTAGTGCTCCATTTTCTCCATATTTTCCATATTCACTTTTATAACTACGCGCACTAACGTCAACAATTTGTTTAATCAGGTATTAAAATCCACTATTTATATTTACATTTTTCCATAATCATTTATGACTTATCCATAGGTAGCTAGTTCCCACATATCCAATCATCCAACTATCCGGCTCGTTTGGACCAAAAAATGGTGGGATACCATAAAAAACGAAGGACCAGAAATTATGCTTTTTTATATCTTTATTGCATAACTTCAAATTTAACAATAACACTTACTTCACTAAATAAAGGTAAATCTTAAATTTAACTTACACCCTATAGGTACCGGAGCGTAGACATCCGATCCCTATGACTACATTTTTGTAACTCTCTTCTTTCTTACAATTTAAAACTAAACACAGATACAAAAACATCTGCTAAACACTTGTTCTCAATTTCTGACCATTCTTTCCCACACATAATATATTGCATAAAGTATATTTTCATGTCCAAAATATCATAAGTGGTGTCTGGACAATTTCGAAAGTAGGAGGTGGAGCGATCGTTAAGAAACCCTGTTGACGCACATATTACTGACTCAATACAGGGTGCGTCATATCATTTTTATCATTTTATTTTATGAAATGCAACACATGCCATCTTCTGTTTCCACTATGCTATTCAAATCCCCAAGTATAATTATTTTTCCTTTTGCATTTACTGTAGCCATAGTTAGATCTTCCCAAAACGTATCTTTATTTCCTGTTTTATTGCCTTCATTTGGTCAATATACAATTATTATAGTTTTTGCGTTCATATTTTTATTTTTCAGCACTAATAATCTTTGCGACCATCCCCTCCATCCAGTAATTTGTTCTTCTAAGTTTCTTCTAGTTCTGAAGTAAGTAGGTACTTGTATCATTTTAATTTATCTTCCATAATATTTTTCCCTTTACTTATACATAACTAACCAAATTCTATAGTAACAATTGTAAATATTTCACTTCATTACTGAAATAATTAATTGATTTTTATTATTCAAAGTAATTAACCTATCCCAAGAAAACAAACCAAGTGAAGCTTATTATTATATTGGTATGGCAACCTTTTAAATCACTTTACTAAAGGTATGAACATACTTTACCTACGTAAACCAAAAAATTGAATAAATCAACCATTCCTCTTTCATAAAATTACCGCTCCCAACTTCCACAATTTAATTAATTAAATTCGTATTCCACTTTTCGAGCTAATCAAAAATTCACGAAGTCAATAGAGTGGAACCCAAAACCCTGTAAACAAAATTGAACTTGAAATACCTAAATAGTACCTATCATTAAAATGCGTGTGAATGTGAATCATTGGACTATAAAGTTCTCTTATCAGGGTCATGGCCATACCAAAAACTGTTTCCATATTTGGCGATGCATTTTAACTGATTACCACTACTATTTCACTGATGGCAGTTTCAGTTACTCCAAACTGAACGTAGCATTCAGTAATATAAGGTGTTGTTATTGACCAAGAAGTTCTGATGCATTTACTAATACCAGTGGCGGAGATTTGGAATGGAAATAATTATTGGAAATTTTCTTACGTTTTTAAATTTATTTTTTTTGGTAACCAAATTTTAATACTTCTGCTGTGAGTAGTGGCAGAATCTCGGTAAAATGATTTCCTAAATGAGCAGGTTTATTAAAAACACAGTTTTTCGTACCTGAAACAATGAATATCTCAGAGATCTCACCATTTTTTTATTTGAAAATATTCGTGGATATTGAAGACACAAAAAGCTATTCTATCACCAAGTTTCGTCAATATAAGGTTTGTTTAGGTATTCAGAGTTCGGCAAAAGTCCGGGACCGGGAAGTATTGAAGAAAATATAAAATTTTTGAAAAATCTTTTTATACCACAAATTTTACTTCAACTTAAACTATAATTTGAAAATATTTTAAAATATACAGGGTATTCCAGTTTTGCGTACCGAAATAAACTTCTTCTTTTCATATGGATCTTTGGCTATCTAATGGCAGATTTAAAGAGATCACTACCCTTACCCGAAGGTGTAAGGGTAGGTATCTATATCTAAATTTTTTGTTCGTAGATGGAATTGGTCCATCCCTTTTTATTTTTGCCATCTTTTTTGCTTCTTCCCATTTTATATATCTTATTTCCAGTATTTCTGCAACTTCTTGGTTCCAAGTTTTCTTAGGTCTTCCTCTCTTCCTTTTTGTATTAAGTTGGGCTTCACACACATCCCTGACTCTTGATATACCCTTCACTCTCGTCAGATATTTCATTTCCATTGCTTGGATTCGACTTTTGGATTTCTGTGACAATATCCAGCTTTCACTTCCATAAATAAGGATTGGCAGGTAAACTGTTTTATATATTGTAATTTTGGTTTTGGTACTGATTTCCTTTTTTCCTATAAATGATCTTGATAATGAATGATAAAGTTTTGATGCATTGGTGATCCTTTCGTTTATTTCAATATCTCAATTTCCATTTTTATTTATCTTTATACCAAGGTATTTAAATACGTCTACCTGCTCGATTTCTTCCTCTTGTACCTTTAAATGAATTTCTTTATCATCTGGTCCAGTGGACATTACTTTTGTTTTCTGTATGTTTTTCCTCTTTAGTTCGTTTTTCCATATTTTTAGATTTTTCTGCAATTCCTCTTCGCTGGGTGCACAAATCATTAGGTCATCTGCAAACGCACACTCAGTCAGGGTGATTGGTTTCAACCTGTTGTAACCTATATGTATCTTTTCAGTGTACGTTTTCGGTGCCCTAATGATATCGTCCATTAAAAGTATAAACAAAAGAGGACTTAGTACTCCACCTTGCCTAAGTCCAGCTTTGACTCTGAAGGTTATGTCTCGTTAAGGTTTGTTTGTGGAAACAATTTTTCTTGGACATTTTGAGGTTATGTCAAAAAGTTACTGATAAAAAAGTTGTAGATCTTTAAATGGTCTATAACTTTTCTCTTTGACGTCATGTTTCGCCCCTTTTTACTCCTGTCCAATCTCCTGCGACTCATTCCTGCTCACGTATTTATTTTTTTGTTCATTATAACTCACTTTACCGTTTCTAGTTTGCCAAATCCTATTTACAATTTTCTTTTTGTAAAAATACAATTTTATTGTTTTAAAAAAGTTTATCTTGTATAACTTGGATAGTGAGAATGAGTGTCTGGTAAGAAATTAATCTAGATTTATTGTTTTTAAAGTACTGGATAATCCCGCCTATTGTATTGCATTGCAAAAACTGTATTAACAGGCGCCTACATAACTCACTTTAAAAACGGAGGAAGTGATATTTTATTGAACCGTCGGCATCGCATCTTTTCTGGTAAGGAAATTTGAAGGATTACTTTCCCCAACATACATATTGTAATGTTTTTGTTATTTATTTGAATAGCTTTTACTTGTGGAATAAAATTATACACACTATGGCTAATTACTATATTGATTTATTTATCAAACTTAATTTATATACACACTCTACTTAATGTATATTAATTTATTTACACTCGGTTCTAATTTATTTTTACCACTTGAATATTACACTATTTATCTTCACTATTTCATTGACTGTATGCGTAAACAAAACCTTATTCCAGAATGTTCTCGAAAGGAGCGCAGCCACCAAAATTGACATTCGAGAGACAGGGCAGGCTTTGAGTTGGTGACCTCGCAACAATATTAAAGCTGGATTTATAAATTACGTTGTTACTGTTGTTCGTTGCTCGTCGTGTTTTCCCACTTACTGGCGATTTATTATTCACAGTTGTTCCCGAGCCGACTAGTCTATATCGGTTTTTCGTTGTTGTTGCTCATGGAGACTACATAAATCTCCATATTGTTGATATTGAAAGCTGAATGGTCACAAAGATGACCTAAGTCATATGGAAGAAAAATTTACGTGATACATTATTTATGTTTCGTTATTGGTCGCGTTCATCCCAACAAAGTCCATCGTGTCCTAAAGCTGGATTTATAAACTCTGTTTGTTCGTTATTTGTAGTTGTTTGCATTTATAGGTATAATAAATACTACTTTCTTAACTGTTTTCGGCGCAGTAACGAATTTTGTATTTGATGTTCTTCATGTATTAGTACAGTATGGTACAAAACACAATCTATCTAAATACTGGTTTCCTAATAATTTATAAAATTCAGATACAATAACACAGTACACAAATAAAAATGGAAAATAATCCTTTAACCAACCAAATACAGATCTTACTATATTCGTTGCTTCAACTCTAACAAGTAAACGACAGTGATAGATGTCAAAATAATGTCAATGTGTTATTATTTATTTGTCATGAACAAGCTGAAACATGGAACAACAAACGAAGACTATCAACAACTTCACATTTACACTAGTGACGTATCTGCATTACAAGTGGCATAATTTCAGTAAATTTTTGTTAATCAGCAGAGAAAATATTTTTGAATAACCCATTTACCACATATTAATTTTACCTAAAAAACTATGGGGTCAAAATTTGAAGTTGAACACCCTATTCAATTCAATAGTTCCTAGTGGTGTTCATTCATTTTCAAGATACAAATGTTTAAAATATCTTCAAACAAAATTATGTTATGTCCTTTTATATGTTTATTTACATGGTAGTTGTCATAAATGACAGTTATTGATCATTGATCGGTAGCGTATCGCATTTCAATTCTGATGGGAAAAAATGGCGACTACAACCACAGCGCTCACATCAATCAGTTGATAAAACACGCGTTCAGCAGGAAATTCATTATCGCTCCGGTAGCGCTACGTTGGGATGAACGCGACCAATTGTTTTTCGTTTTTGTATCAATATATCAAGAAAGTAAAGCTAATGCCCAATTGCACCAGTTTAGCTTGAATGCAAGGTTTAACAAAGTGTAGTTTACTGATAATTCCAATCATTCATTGCACCATATTTTGCTTAGTAAAGCCACGCTATCCTTCAATACCGTATGTTTTCACTTGAATGGCATAGGAATGTGCTTAAAAATTCATGCATATAAGCTTCGCTTAGATGACGGTGCAGCGAACTTAATTTTTTAAGCCTGGCTTACTTGTTAAGCAAAAGTGGTGCAATTGGGCATAAGTTTTCCTACACATTCGCCAGTCGTTAGTAATCGCACGAAAGAGCAGCGAAGACAGATGTTCACGTATTTAAACGGGAGTGTTTTCCCACGCGCTATGCTTCAATTCGGAAGGACCGGGGTTCAAATCCCAGGTCCGCCTGACCTGCTATGAGACTTTTCAGAGGTTTTCTCGTAGCAATAGGCGAATGCTGGGTCAGTTCACACCTCTCAGTTCCCTCCACTCCCATCCCCTGAACCAAACAATCCTTATTCCTTCCAATGTTGGCTGAAGAGGCTCCAGAAAGCCTATACCACTCGAGAGGGGGGAGAATGAAAAACTATCCTTCCTTTTTTTCCCATGTACTGCTATCCAAATCAATTCGCTGTTCGGTCATTTGGCGGACTTCTCTGGAATCGTTACACTCTGAAAACTCAATGGAAGAGAGAAGAACAAACACAATACCTTCAGAAGGTTGATGTTTCAGCAGGGATTGTTGGAAACATTATCATTGGTCATTGGTTCCTTTTTCTTAATTTAAATGACTTAAGAGAGATTAATTTGATCACGCTTGATATATCTTGAATACAGTTTGAAGACATTTTAACTAGATTCTAATTTAAATATTAAACAACAAGTTAATTTACAATATTTGTCAATTTTCACCTTATTAAATCATTGTACAAAAAGGGCATAATATGTATTTTCACAAGGCCCAAGTGAACTTTAGATAAATTAGTCCACCTATCGTTCTAAGCACTTTCATAACACACACACACACACATTAATGTTTGTCGATTGCCCTTGATGTTCTAGATGTGTACGCCACAGTTGTACGTATTTGGTCAGATTCTTTTGTTGCCAACACCGTAATGGCGATTTTTTTTACCTTAACCGGGTAATATATGGTTTACTTGTTTGGTTATACAAGAAATCGACATTCTATAAATAGAAAATCCAATCTTAATACGATTTTTACTAAAAACGTACACATGTGACTCGGTGAGATCTCAGAATTAGAGTGCGCTACAAATGGTCAAGTGGTGAAAGTCGCTTGTTAACGAATTTTTATGAATATACAGTTTTTGAATAAATCGTTATAAACCAACTTTTCAATGATGTGATTAACTCGACAATTTAATTTGTGTATAAAAAATTGCGTATGCTAGAGTGCAACTGTCACTATGACAGCGGCCAATGCACTGGTTGTATTTTCCCAAAATTCCAGACAGTAGGCTCAGAAAATGCTGAAACGAGCTCCTAACAATAATAATATGGAATTTCTAAATCATATAATACGGTTGAAGGACATGTAATATGTAAAGAGACAATCAAAATTGGTTGTCATTGGTTGATCATTACTTTAAAATAATTTGATTAGACATTTGTGGGAGAATAATATATAACTGAATTGTAATTTGTAATAAGTAATAAGTAGTGAATGTTATTGGGCGAGACGTAGCCGAGTCCGATAGCTCGACGTGTGCCATAATGATTGTTTATGATTCGTATTACATACAAAATTTTATCTGATGGCATTTATATTATTACATTTTCGAAAAATTAAAAACTGCATTTTTGACATGTCAGAATGACAACTATTTTTAAAGCAGTAAGTATTATATATGTATTGAATTTAGTAAAGCGTTGTCTGTAGGTTTTGTTTAAGTTTGTAACATTCACTTGTATTTTCTTTTTGTCAAATAAGACAGTGATATAGTTGTCATTTTTACATTAAAAAGATAGTTCCAGTACCAGTTTTTCATTTTCATATAATCATAATAATTCAAAAGGTTATGGGCCCAGATTACATGAAATTGTAAAGGAAGATTAACTGCAGTAAATATCGTTATTTATTTTGTGCAAGATTTATTTGTGAACTCGAAAAAGAAAATTGGAAATCAATTTATTTTTGAAGTTTTGTAGCCGATAATTATTAAAAAACAAAATAAATGGAAGGCGATCGCGTTAATATTGAAAAGCTGGAAAGCGGCAGCAACTGGCTAACATGGAAGTTTCAAATGCGTCAGATTTTAGAAGCTAACGATCTTTTTGACTACGTCGATGGAACAAACGTCAAACCGACATCTGAATGTACAAATTATGCGAAGGAAATTGTGACTTGGAAGAAGGCGGATGCTATGGCCAGACGAGCAATTTCCACGACTTGTATGAAACAGGCATTACTGCAGATTATGAATTGTGAAACAGCTCAAGAGATGTGGGAGACGCTCAAAAGTACGTATGAGCAAACATCAAAGGCAAATATTTTATTTTTACAACAAAAATATTATGGCTACACAAAACAACCGGAAGATGACATTGCGACATTTTTATCAAAATTAATGGAAATAGTGCAGCAATTACGTGATCAAAAAGAAATTATTTCTGAGTCCATGGTAATTTCGAAGATTTTAATGTCACTACCGTCCGAGTTTAATCATTTCCATAGTGCATGGGAATCTGCAAACGCAGATAGTCAAACTTTGGCAAATTTCCGGGCTCGTTTGATGGCAGAAGAACTTCGTTTGAAGTCGCAGGGTCAAGTTGAAGAAGTAGAGGCGCTAATGGCTAAGAGAATCTTCTCGAAGAAACAAATCAATAATTACAAGAAAGGAAATTCATCGAATAATAACAAAGCGACAGATAAAAATGACAAACCGAAAGGCAAATGCTTCAAATGTGGGAAAAAGGGCCACTGGAAAGGAGACTAACTTCAACGGGAGAAAAGAAGAAAATTCAAATGATGCTTTTATTTGTTACAAAACAACAAATAGAGACCAAGATACTTGGATTTTGGACTCAGGTGCAACTGATCACATGAGTCATCGCCGAGAATGGTTCGAAAACTATACGGAAATAGCTGAACCAATTACAGTTGGTAATGGTGACAAGATCATGGCTCTGGGCAAAGGCGATATCAACATTTTTGCTTTTAATGGAGATGAATGGATTCGCAAACGAGTCATGGGAGTCGTGTTCGTGCCGGAACTGAAGAAAAATTTGTTTTCATCGGGAAAGGTGACAGATCGCGGGCATCAATTGAACATGAACAACGAAGGTTGCAAATTGCTGAAAGATGGAAACATTGTTGCAGTGGGAGTTCGCAGAAAAGGTTTGTTTCAAATGTTGTTCAGAACAATACAACCATCAAAGATTGAAACTACAGCGAGTGTAGCAATCAAAAACGCTACACTTCGTTCATGGCACGAACGTCTAGGACATCAGAATTCGACACATGTGAAGAAGTTCCTACTAAGTCGGGGTTTAGATTTCATTGATGAGGAATTTGCATGTGAAGCTTGTGTCTATGGAAAGCATCATCGAAGCAGTTTCAAGAGTCGCGAAGAAAAGTCAAAGATGTGTGGCGAAATCATTCATACTGACGTGTGTGGTCCGTTTCAGACGAATTCAATTGGTGGATCCAGATATTTTTTGTTGCTCAAAGATGATTATTCTCATTTTCGTTTCGTATATTTCTTAAACAAAAATCAGAAGTAGCGGGTATTATCGAAAAATGTGTTAAACTGATTCAGAAGAAGCATGGTCACAGTGTTCGCAATATCAGATCTGACAACGGCACAGAGTTTGTCAATGAAAAGCTGAAATTTTTCTTTGAAGCAGCTGGAATTCATCATCAACGAACTGTGCCATATACACCAGAGCAGAATGGTTGTGCAGAAAGGGAAATACGAACTATCGTTGAATCAGCAAGGACAATGATTGAGGCAAAGAAGATTGATAGGAAATTCTGGGCGGAAGCAGTAAATACAGCAGTTCATGTGCTAAATCAAACTGGAACAAGCACAGTTGACAACAAATCACCGTATGAATTATGGCATAACAAGGAGGCGAAGCTAGACCATTTACGGATTTTTGGTTCGGAAGTATTTATTCACATTCCAAAAGAAAAACGTCAGAAGCTCGACGCGAAGGCAGAAAAATGTATGTTTGTTGGTTATGACAATAATTCAAAGGGATATCGAGTTTGGAATTCGAAAACTGGTAAAATCGAGATCTCACGAGACGTCGTTCTTTTGTTAGAAAATTCAATGGGAACACTCGATATTGGTGTTGAAGAAAAAGCTAGTGTAGACAGTAAGAATGAAAATAACGAAAACGAAGACAATTATGGTATTGACAAAGATGCAGAAAATGAAAATGACGATGATAAGGACACAAATGAATGTGCGTCACTAGATCAACAGAAAAATCGTGGTATGACCTGCGATCTTGATAGCAGAAATATTGTCAATAGGCGTCTACGTGATCGTAACACATTAATACATCTGGTAACTGGTGAACATTCTGCAATGTTGGCAGTCAGTTCAGATGAGCCAAGAACGAATGAGCAGGCACTTTACTCGATTGATTACAAGCAGTGGGAGCGAGCAATGGATGAAGAGTACGATTCACTTATGAAAAATCATACTTGGATTTTGGTCGATGCGCCAGTTGATCAAAAAGTGATTGACAATCGCTGGGTCTACAAGGTCAAAGAAAATCCGGATGGGAATGTTAATCGGTATAAGGCACGATTGGTAGTACGAGGCTTTACACAAGAGTACGGAATCAATTACCAGGAAACATTTAGTCCAGTGGTGAAGTTTACATCAATCAGAGCGATCCTAGCATTGGCTGCGGCAAGGCGTATGACACTAGAAAAGTTTGATGTGAAAACGGCTTTTCTAAATGGAGATTTAGAAGAAAATGTTTATATGAGCCAGCCAATTGGATATAATGACAACAGTTGCCGAGTGTGTAAACTATACAAAAGTTTATATGGTTTGAAGCATGCTTCGCGCTGTTGGAATAAGAAGCTTACTTCTTTCCTTAACAATTTTGGTTTCAAAGAGAGTGGATCCGATCCATGCGTTTTTGTTAGCAACGGAAAAGATGGAATGTTAATTTTGGCAATTTACGTTGACGATGGATTGATTGCAGCAGAAAAACAAAAAGCCATTAAGCCGGTCTCGAAATTGATCAGCTTTTGGATGGATCGATTCATGTTCATCAACAAGGATATGCAAGAAAGGTTCTTGATCGTTTTGATAGGACATATTGTAAGACAGTGACAACTCCATTAGCTGGTTCACAAAACCTCGGAGATTTTGAAGCTGATAAAAAAATCGATTTTCCTTATCGAGAGGCAGTCGGGAGCTTGATGTATCTGGCCGTTGCAACCAGACCAAATATTAGTTTCGCAGTTGGAAGTGTCAGTCGATATTTGGAAAAACCAGCTACTGCACATGTGAATGCAGTAAAACACATTATGAAATATATCAAAGGTACGATGAACAGAGGAATACGTTTCGAAACAATTTAGACTTTTGCGGGTATAGTGATGCCAACTATGCTGGAGACACGCAAACACGAAGATCAACATCAGGTTATGTTTTCATGCTTGGAGGAAGTGTAATTAACTGGGGATCAGAACGGCAAAAATCCGTCGCACTATCCACAACAGAATCCGAGTAAGTGGCAGCGTCACAAGCTATAAAAGAACTTTTCTGGCTGAAGAATCTCTTATGTGATATTCGACAAGTTAAATTGGATGTACCAGTTTTACTTATGGATAATCAAAGCGCAATACGACTTGTGAAGAATCCAGAGTTTCATAAGAGAACTAAGCATATTGACGTGCGTTACCATTTTATCCGAGAGAAATTCAAAGATGATTTTTTTGAATTTTTTGTCAAATGTTGAATGTATTGTCAAAGTGAATGTTGACATTGACTTGTAACAAAAAGTGGGAGTATTGAATTTAGTAAAGCGTTGTCTGCAGGTATTGTTTTGTTTAAGTTTGTAACATTCACTTCTATTTTCTTTTTGTCAAATAAGACAGTGATATAGTTGTCATTTTTACATTAAAAAGATAGTTCCAGTAGCAGTTTTTCATTTTCATATAATCATAATAATTCAAAAATATGTCTAGTTGTCTCCTGTTTGCCGTAAAAATCACGGAGTGTATATGAAATAGCATTTAATTGGTACGAAGAATGGTGTTCTACTAAGAAAATCAAGAATATCACTCATTAGGCTCGGTTCAGACGCAGCTAGTAGTTTAGTCGAGTGGTCAAGTAATTTAGTACTTTACCAGTCATTTTAGTCGAGTTAACTGGCCTTGTCGAGTTATCGGTCGAGTTTAGTAAATAAAAGTCTATTCTATTTTTCGGGCGAGTAGCAGCCCCCACCACAAAAGACAACCGACTAGCGCAGCAACTAAACACGTCTAGACAGGCAACATTTTAGTTTAGTAGCTAGAAAATATAATACTGCCTGCAAACTTTGTGTCGGCTGGTATAGAATCTCTCATTATAGTATCATTCTTTTGAATAGATTATTTGATTTTGTCCAGACTCCTCGGACATCCTGAGGACAATAAAATATTCTATTCGATCTTCTAAAGCCAGTTCTTTTAAAAGGCAACTGGAGGCTCCAAGCTCATTTCTTCTACTAATCCGTTTTCTTACCGATACAAGTTTTAATATTGACCGAAGAAGATTTTGTTTTGTAACTTTCCGTTTTCGGTTCATTTTAATAATAGGTACATATTTTTGAAAATTCACTACTGGTACTCGACTTGCTGCTAATCGATTTCAACTAAATACTGGCCCCGTGTAAACGATTGATTTGACTCGACTTGAATAAGCAAACTCTACCAATTAACTTGACTTGTGTGAACAGTAGACACTCGACTAAATTACTTTACTCTACTATATCAGTGGCTACGTCTGAACCGGGCATTACGTACGTAGGCCAGTAAAGTAAGAAATGTCTCAGATCACATGTAATTGTAGGCCGAAGCAAAGCTGAGAAATATTTTTTCTATCCTTCGGCCGGAAAGCATCAACTTTCGGGCCGCTACGCTAAACGAAGTTGCCGTTCCTCGGGTTTCGAACAGAAAAATAGTGTACACACCTCGGCTAGTAAATAAGAAAGCCTCAGATCACATGTTTGTCGACCTCAGCTTCGCTTCTTATTCTAATTGTTGGCTTACTTTGAATGCTTATCTAAGGAAAGAAAACGATCTTGTCTCTGGTCATATTATTCGATGATAAGAAGTATTTTATTAACAAGAAAAAACGTCGATATTAGTAAGTACCTATAGCTGGTTGCATTACCAAAACGTAAATCTGAAGGTTACAGAGCTAAAAAATCCCCAAAATTTTTACTAAACAAGATGTCACAAAGTTTTTAACGGAAACATCAGATGATACATATTTATTTAAAAAAGTTGCTATGATAATTGAACTAAGTGGAGCATGCAGAAGAGAGGAACTGACAAATATCCTTGTTGAAAATTGGATAGATGAAGGATCCGTTTTTAGAATTACTTTACGGAATGCAAATACAAAAATAATGTCACTTATAAAAATGAGAAATGCATGAAACAACCCGTAGGAATTCACACCTTTGGTAAAATGCCAAAAGTTATTGCTATATTTTGGAATTTACCTCATCCTGAAGATTATACCGGACATTGTTTTCGGCGAAAGTCTGCTTCCTTTTTGGCCGATTCTGGAGCTGATCTGTGTACCCTGATTCAGGGTCCCTGAAACGCCATGGCGGATGGAAAAGCAATACTGTTGCTGAAGGTTACATCGAAAATTCGAGAGACCAAAAGAAAAAAATATCAGAAGCAATTTTTGGTGCCATCAACCAAACAGGATAACAAGATTACCCTTGTTCATTGAGTTTTCGAGGACTTGCTACGGCTTGTCCAAGATTTCAACTCTCTGTGCATTGCCCTGCGACATAGGAGGGTGATGGGTTGAGCTACCTATCGGGAGCGTCCCCAGGTTACGGATAGGGGAGGCCAGGGACGTCATGCGAATGAAAGAACTGGTCTATTGGTGAATAAGGAAGGATGAGGGCTATAAACGCACAACATTGCCAACCGAATACCCAATCGCTGACAAGCTCGTGTCGCATACTGCAAACTACATAGCAGAGCAACTACCCCCTTACTAGGGTAAGGCCTGTGAGGGGCATGCCAAACTATGTGGATCGGGAGGCTTGGCTTGATTGCCTGGCCTGTGTGGATAAGGACCACTATAATAACCTCCCAAATCCTAAAGTTAAGTGGTCGCTGAAAGGATGGATGGCCGTGGGTTATTCGGCCACGAGACTACTAACCTCGGGGCACCTCGCGCACCCCGTTGCATTTAGCCTTGTACCTGTATAAGGAGCTCTGCAGGTACTGACCTCCTTTCTCCTATACACGTGGGAACAAATATGGACCAAGAGAAACCAAAACTTATTACGGAGCCTATAGAGACTCCTAGTAAAAGGGATTTGGAAGATCCGGCATCAATGGAGACAGAAGTGTCTCCAACGCAGTCAAATACTTCTGGAGCCCAAGAGCAAACCATGCCACCAGGAGACGTTATATAGCGAATCCTGTGGCAAGAAAAGCTTCGTTCGGGAAACTTTCATGTGCCCAGCAAAATAAGCTGAAAAAAATGAGGAAACGAGGAATTGACACCAAAAATGTGGTGCTGCCGACTCCCTCAACATCGAAACAGGGTGTAAACCAGCAGACAAAGGGCGTTAAGCGAACTGTGTCAGCCAGGAGCACTACTAAGGAAAATAAAGATAAGAGTGCCACACGTACCACTGGTACCGGTATTAAAACTGGTATTAAATACAGCGTGGCCCTCAAAGAGATCAAGGCAGCTGTGGTCCCAAAAAACTTCCCAGAGACAGCTGTCTCTGAAGATCACGTGGGGTCTATCAAAGAGAACCTAACTGACGTGATCGACGAGGTGCAGAAGGCGCCTAGGTTTGAAGCGAGTCGATACATGGACGGTTACTACGGGCTAATCTGTGACAATGAGGAGTCCTTCATTATTTGTCACAAAAAACCAACTGGAAGCTCATCAAGAGTGATGAACTTCCAAAGCAGCAACGAGTCCTCGACCTACTTCCTGAGACTAAAAAAGAGGATCTGAAAGTGGGGTTGAGGAGGCTCGAGAAACAGAATCCAGGGCTGAAGGTTGATCGCTGGATGATCCTCGGCTCCAAGTCATCCGACAGGGGACTGCATGTGAGTCTCCGGATTGACGAGGAGTCCATAAAAGAACTGTTGCGGGCTCAATGGAGACAGTACTATCTATTTCAGCGGACCAGTTTTAAAACCCTAGAAAACTCGACCGATGAGGAGACAGGGACTGATCGAGAACCTGTACCATCAATCTCTAAGGATCTTCAAGGTGCTACAAGTTAACTTGCAGCACAAAAAGACAGCCACCGCTGTCCTACAACAAAGAGTGGTGGCTGGAAACATAGACATCGTTCTAATTCAAGAACCTTGGATAAACAAAGATGAGATACTGTGGCTTAATATTAGGGGAATGGGACTGATAATGGGAACTGATCGTACTAAAATAAGAACTTGTATTTACTATAGATCCGAATACAGCTTGATGCCGATTATGGAACTATGCACAGGTGACATGGTGGCAGCAAAGATTATACTCGAAAAAGATGGGGTAGTACTAGAGACAATAATAGTGTCTCTGTATCTTCCCATCGATTCAGACCGCCTTAGAGGACACCTTTTTAAACTAAAAAAAGAAAACTTTACCGTCAGATCAAGACAAAACTTCTTACCAAACAGGGTTTTCGACAGCTGGAATAACCTTGATGTATCCACAGTTTCTGCACCATCAACTAACTCGTTTAAAAGCAGACTTGATCGAACGCTTTTAGATCACCTATAGTTTCTTTTTTTTTGGTATATTTGTATATATTGTAGTTATTTTTCTTTTCTTCACCTACTAGTAGGTTACATATGTAATTACCTTTTTTTGGGCACAATAGGGACCTGTCCCTCTGCCCTTGTCTAAATATAATGATAATAATAATAATAAGAACGACTACCGGAGACTAACATTGAGAATCTGATGGAATACTCAAGGAGACATAATCTGGATGTCATTGTAGGGGCTGATACCAATGCACACCATAGCAGTTGGGGCAGCAAAGACAACAACACCAGAGGTAAGAAACTATTTGACTATCTATGTACTACTGAACTTGATATTGCGACTGTGGGTAATACGCTGACATTTAGAACATCGAGGGGGGAATCATTGATAGATGTAACTCTTTGCACTTTACGTGTCAGGGAGATGACCTTTCAGTTAATCCAAAAAAAAAAACCAAACTGGTTGCTTTCACGAATAGAAGAGTTGTTCCTCAGGGTAGAGTCCTGTTGTTCGGAGAAGAACTAGAAATATCCAAAGAAGTCAAATATCTGGGAGTGACCCTTGATTCCAAACTGAATTGGAATGCACAATATGGGCAAAGTTAGTGAACCTATGTGCAGAAAATGTGAATTTGACGATGAAACACCTACTCACATACTCTGCTTCTGCGAGGACTTACAAGAACTTAGACGGAAGCACTTTGGAGAGGAATTTATACAACCATCACAATTACTGAAAATCCCTCCAGTCAAACAAATGACCTTTATAGAAGACACGAAGCTTCTGGAATGGAAGTAGATAACATGGGAAATGGTACAAAGATTCAGTTCAACTGATGAGCACAACCCATATTTATGAATGAAGATTACCAAAAAGCATCAACTACTGATGTAAAAACTCTAAAATCCATTGGAATTGATATTGCAAATTGTAGTAATTGCTCTTTTACCATTTATAATAAATAGTTTTGTAGTTCAGTTATGCATATTGAATAAACTTTTTTGATCTCACCATCACATGTTTTTCATATAGAATTTCATTATGGTACTTAGTACCATAATACTACTTTTCGTCCGCTGTGAAAAAGATAATCTGTTTATTTCATCTCGACTAAGTACTCGACTTTCAAATATGATTTTTCATTCGGAAATTAGTACGTAAAATCTTATTTTTTGTAAAGGTTGAAAAAATATTTTATTACATTAATTTAGTGTATTTAGTTAATTTAATGCCCGTGTTTGGTGAAATAATTAAAATTTTATTGAACTGCAGAGCATTAAAGCAAAATGTGGTAATTAAATGACTGTTTGTATTAAAAAGAAAACACCAATTAAATTATCATCCTTTCTTATCATTATAAGTTAATTAAATTATTTTTCAAGATCGCTGGTCTGTGACCATATACCATACTGTTAAAACAAGGCAATTTTTTCAATTTTGCCAACTACATATATTCGATTTTTTTTGTTAAGCTTTACACACATTGGTACGATCACGGACGCGATCACAATCACGATCATTTCAGCACACACCAACACATTCGCATTCAGATTCACCACGTTGAGGACCAGTTTGATGTTGGAGGGTTTGTGAGTTGTTGCTACTTGTATTATTGATACTATGAATAAATCTGTAAACGTCAAATCAGTAGCTGTAAAAGCTGATATTTTTTTTCGGTAAAGGTGTGGACAAATTGCACTAATCAACTGTGTTAGAGTGCCACGCTTATTTTTTTATGCACTAGAAACCTGTAAAATAATAGGTACTTTAAAGATAGGGCGTAGAAAAAATAATTTCTATTGTGTTTTAATGATTTTGCAATATACAGCGTGTCCCAAGTTATCGTTCACAGGCAATATCTCGCTTAATTTGAAAGATAATCCAATACTGTAAAAACTGTTGTGAATGGCATCAAAATTCCTTCCTAATGACTTATCAGAAACTTTATTTCACAACAGTCCTTTGTCAGCCACCAGTCACTTTCTATTTTCAAATGGCACTCCCTGTATATTTTCGTTGAAAATTGTTTTTTTGAGTACAACGATGTAACAAACGTGTTCGTTTTTTATTATTAGCACCAAAAAATGAACATTTTATGATATTTTGCTTTACGTAATTATCCTTATTGCTTCCGCCACTGTTTTTAAACTGTTGACAAACCCCGCCCAACGACACCGAGAGCTCATTTGATGTTACTGTTTCTTACTGTTAACATCATACAAATTCCAGAGGCGTAGTAAATTTTTATATTGTCTGTTTTGTGTTGATTTGATTTTACTTCAAAGTGTTACGATGGACTTTAAAAGTAAAATTAATAATAAATTTTTAAGTGGCCAAAGCCGTGAGCTAGTTAGTAATTTAATAAAATTTATGAAGGAAGAAGCAGCACAAATAAAACCTATTATTCCATTTAACAAAGTAAGTATTTGAATATATTTACCACAATGCATTTTATATGCAAATTATTGATGATTTTATAATTAATCTGGAAAATGATTCTTACGAAAGTGAGTCTGATTCAGAGGAAGAATATTTTTCAGATAAGGATGAAAGCTTTGAAACTTCCAGAATTTTGAAGAAATTGAAGGTACTTCATCCACTTCATAAATATAAAAATTTGAATTATGGCTATTAAAAATCGTTTACCTAAATATTGTAAATATAACACCTGCTTAAAAACATTTTAAAACATTAAAATTGTTTGTTATGGATTATATGCTTTTAGACCTTAATTTATTTCCCATTATGTTAAAATAAACCTTTTATAAACCTTAAACAATTATAATTGGTTATACTTTTTTGTCTCATAACTTGTATTATAAACAAAAATATTAAAAAACCCAATATTAAATAAACAAATGTTGATGTAAATTTTAATTAAATAAATAAAAATATAAAATAAATGCGATATTTTTATTTTTCAATAAATATTTGTAAAATGATTTTTTTAAATAAAAAATGAAATGTATCTACTTATTACAATTAAAAATTTAACCTGAGCCTCTCTTATTTATACGACACTGGTGTTGCAAGCCTTACCCATAGATAAACCACCCGTACCGTCGTAAAAATGTCTTCTATCTCTATTGAGGCACTCTTTAACTCTTTCTGGTTCACGCATACCCAAAGTGCCAACCTAGGATGGCAGAGTTATACCTATAATGAAATAGCTTCAACAGAATATCCCACACCATACATTTATACCCCAAACTGTTTGAAAACGAGTTGAACAAACCCAGTGAGGATTTTCGTTCGACCAATAATTGGCATTGTGTGTATTAACTACACCATTGTTGTGGAAGCGGCTTGCATCACTCCAAAATATTTGATTTAATAGTAAGGGATTGTCGGCAATCAGTAGGGATATGAATTCTAATCTTCTGTCGAAATCAGTAGGCATCCAGTCCTTGAACTAAATGTAGTTTAAATGGGTGATATTTGTGTTCTTCAAAATCCTCTGTATCGTGCACTTGCTTATTTCCAGTTCTTCAGCTATGTTTCTAACAGGAGTATGAGGATTGATACCAACATACGCATGTACATTAATTACATTAACATCGGTTCTCACTAGATGTCGGTGCGGTGCACGGTTTTTGTTTGGGAACGAACCGCTTCCGTTCCAATTTAGGAAACACCATGTGTGATACCTGAAGACGTAGAGGAAAACGTCCTTGGTATAAACGGGCCGCTCGTCGAGCATTTTTCCTGCATTCACCATAAATCAATGTACTCGTCTGGCGAAGTGAATGGTATTGTGCTTATAACAAGAATAATAATTTTGAATTCAAATATTGAATTCAAATTTGTGGATAGTATAAAAATTTAATTCCTCGATTAACTACTACAACACCCTAGATATGAACTATTCGCAAATGATTGTTGTTCTACACTACATACTATTATTATTAACTGTCATTAATTTTTTGACATAAAAAGCATTCGTAAATTGAATAGATGAGGCTTTTACTTAATGAAGATCCATACTAATGATGACAGAAAACAATTTAATTTGTTTAAATCTTCATTTTATTTTGAACTAATGTTCAAATTAAA
This sequence comes from Lochmaea crataegi, assembly GCA_947563755.1. Lineage (NCBI taxonomy): Eukaryota > Metazoa > Arthropoda > Insecta > Coleoptera > Chrysomelidae > Lochmaea > Lochmaea crataegi. The sequence goes on along the minus strand of OX387423.1, from coordinate 26,844,317 downwards.
ATTAGTGACGCGCTTCGCTACACAGTAGCTTTTTCAAACTAGTTTAAAATATTTTTAAGCAGGTGTTATATTTACAATATTTAGGTAAACGATTTTTAATAGCCATAATTCAGATTTTTATATTTTCAATTACTTCAAAATTTAAAATTCTGGAAGTTTCAAAGCTTTCATCCTTATCTGAAAAATATTCTTCCTCCGAATCAGACTTTCGTAAGAATCATTTTCCAGGTTAATTATAAAATCATCAATAATTTGATCTAGAAGTGGTTCTTCTATAAAATGCATTGTGGTAAATATATTCAAATACTTACTTTGTTAAATGGAATAATAGGTTTTATTTGTGCTGCTACTTCCTTCATAAATTTTATTAAATTACTAACTAGCTCACGGCTTTGGCCACTTAAAAATTTAATATGAATTTTTGCTTTTAAAGTCCATCCTAACACTTTGAAGTAAAATCAAATCAACACAAAACAAATAATATAAAAATTTACTACGCCTCTGGAATTTTTATGATGTTAACAGTAAGAAACAGTAACATCAAATGAGCTCTCGGTGTCGATGGGCGGGGTTTGCCAAAGCGCATCTTATGGTCGAGTGCCAACCTAGGATGGTATAGTTATACTTTGTTTATCACTTGATATACACTAAGGTCTACTGAGATATTTCAGTTTTTGATTGAAGTCATATATGATTTTTTTCCTCAGTAAAGTTGATAAATTTAAAAACAGTTAAGTTCACGGACAGTAACTTAACATATTGAATGGCCATTTGATTGGGCCATACTCAAACTAGTTTGAAAAAGCTACTGTGTAGCGAAACGCGTCTCTAATTTTAATTTTAACGTTAGTTCAAAATAAAATGAAGATTTAAACAAATTAAATTGTTTTATTTCATCAAAAGCATTCGTTTTTAACAAAAAGGTTAATCTACTTCTACCTCGTGAAGTTTTTAAAAACAGTGGCGGAAGCAATAAGGATAATTACGTAAAGCAAAATATCATAAAATGTTCATTTTTTTGGTGCTAATAATAAAAAACCAACAAGTATGTTACATCGTTGTACTCCAAAAAGCAATTTTCAACGAAAATATACTGTGAGTGCCATTTGAAAGTAGAAAGTGACTGGTGGCTGACAAAGGACTGTTGTGAAATAAAGTTTCTGATAAGTCATTAGGAAGGAATTTTGATGCCATTCACAGCAGTTTTCACAGTATTGGATTCTGTTTTAAATTAAGAGATATTGCCTGTAAAGTATAACTTGGGACACTGTGTATATTTGAGCAATGAAATATCTCAGTTTTGAAATTATTTAATAAAATAATACAAACATACTTCACATGTATGATTTCCAAAAATTAATGAATAAGATCAAAAACAATCGGTAAAAACAAATTAGATTGAATATTAATTTATCATCATGATTTTATTAGCTTTGAATGAATTTTTATAACTTAATTTTCATTGACTTCAGAATGCCAGATTAAACTGAAACTTTGTACACTTATCAAAGACCGATGACAATAATAGTTATTTATGATATAAGTGCTAAAAGTGATATTTTATTTTGTGAGAAGGGAAGTTCCATTCCTTTAAACAAAATAAAATCACTTTTAGCAGGTGTATCATACACTATTTTTTTTAAACACCATTAAAAGTCCAAATTAACGCATATTTTACATTAATTAATTGATAAAATAATAGCCTATCAGTTATCAGTTTTGAATCCAATTTCATCTAATCTATTCATGAAACAAGTTGCCACGGTAAACAAAAACCGAGTTGACAACTAACGTCAATAATTCACGAATGATTCTTTCTCGTTTCTTCGTTTTTCGATGGAAAGTGATCAAGAAAATGAATTTTTACCTCTGAAAATGGAAGAAGCTGCCAATAAAGCTGCTTTTGAATTATTGCCTAGTAAGTCAAAGCGACAGTAAATTTGCCTGATCCCCATCTTTATACTGGACAGTTTCCGACGTTCCTCAGCTAGTTTGTTGGCGGACTCTGGTGCTAATCTTACTACAATTAAAAGATACGGTGTCATAATTTTAGACACTGACAGCATGCGTTAAAAAGTATACTTTTACTGACGTTTGTAGAAAAAATGATTTAATAAGTTTATTCAAATATTCTGACCAGGAACATCAGAATTAATTAACGATTAATTGATTATATTCTATACACTCTCTGTCCTATACCTCATACTTACATTAGGAACCTTCTTTTTGACTGAGATCTCTGTTAATCTTTTTCTTTTTTATTTACGGTACAATGTACCGTAATTTGGGGTAACTTGAGACGATGGGGTTACTTGGGACAATTTGCAGACACCATTATTTTTCGTAATGTTGGCAACCCTGTTGGCATAGGTGATGTTGTTTTTATTATGTTTCTACGTACTAAATGAAACACCGTAGGTTCTGAATTGAATTATAATTCATATTTTTAGAATGCATATTTTACAATTTTCACGATACCTACCGCTGGCTGTCTGACTGACATTTCGGCAGGGTGACAAATACATAACAGTTTTGTTCGCAAGAGGTGTGGAACGTGGTGTTATCAACCGATAATAATTGAATCCTTTTATACTATCTAAGGTAAGTTCATAATTTTTCACTAAACTTCAACTTTGAAACTGTCAAATTTCAAACATTACATAACTTATATTATAATTTCATGACTAATATCTGAAAACAAGTAATTGTTGTAGAAAAGCTAACCTCTAATATCAATAGTGATATATCATGAATTTCATTGCGGCGTTGCCAAGTTTATGATTGCTACAAAATATAAATTCACAACCTGACCATACAACTGTCTCAAGTTACCCCATCACAAATTATGTACTATAAAATCTTGGTAGGTACCTACCTATCCACCTACCTATTAATCAGAGTTTCATTGTTTCAGGTCAGTTATGGTGCGAACCCAAAAAAAAGTTTTGGGGTCTCGTAAATACCGAAATTTCTCGAATGACCAACTGGTTAAAGCAGTGGAAGCTGTCAGGTCTGGACTTTCTTTGAGAAAACCGGAAGAACAGTTTGGTTTACCACGATGCTCTATCAATAGAGCAATAAATGGGAAAAATACAGGGAAGGTAGGCAGACCGTTTGTTTTGAATGAAGTTGACCAGAATGCATTAGCAATGTGTCTATGTTCAGCAGGGGATTGGGGCTTTCCCCTCACACTATAAGACATTAGACTCATTGTTAAAGCCTTCCTGGACCGTACTGGAAGAAATGAATATAGATTCAAAAACAACATGCCAGGTCCAGATTTTGTTATGTCTTTCTTGACGCGTCACCAGAACACATTAAGTAATAAAATGTGCCAGAACATAAAGAGAGCTCGAGCAAAAGTCGACCATGACGCCATAAATCTATACTTTGATGAGTTGAACCAGTCACTTGAGAGAGTTCTTCCTCATTCTGTCATTAATTATGACGAAACAAATATTACAGACGACCCAGGCCGTAAAAAGGTTGTTGTTAGAGAGGGTACCGACATCCTAAAAGGATTATTGACTCTTCAAAGTCGAGCACTTCTGTGATGTTTGAAGCTGCCGGGGACGGGACACTTTTCCCCCCCATATGTAACATATAAAGCTGAGAATCTTTATAATATCTGGACCGAACATGGCCCCAAGGGTACAGTTTATAATAGGAGTAAGAGTGGATGGTTTACTTTGGAGATTTTCGAAGACTGGTTTCGAAAAATTGCCTTGCCCTATTTCTTGAAGCAAGATAAAGAGGAGAAGACAGTTATGATTGGGGATAATTTAACGAGTCATATATCCCCATATATAATAGAAGAATGTAAAAAAAAAACATTATCTTCATTCTACTTCCTCCAAACAGCACTGGACTCACTCAGCCGTTAGATGTAGCATTTTTCCGTCCACTTAAAATCAAGTGGCGTGAAACTTTATCTTCATGGAAAGCAAAAAATCGTGAAACTATTCCAAAAGATACATTTCCTCGTTTGTTAAAAAAATGTCTGGAGGAAATGGGAAAGGAAAATATTTCAAAAAACGTCATGAGTGGATTTAGAGGGGCAGGATTAATTCCACTAAATCGAGAAGAGGTATTGATGAGACTTCCAGGTAAAAAGGCAGTAGAAGAAGACAAAGAAAATGACAACACCGCCTGGGTGTCTACATTTCAAGAATATTTGGAAGAATGTAGAAGGAAAGAGACAGATGGTTTAAGAAAACAGACAAAAAAGAAATTAAATGTTCCTGCTGGTAGAGGAATCTGTGAAGAGGATATCGTTATATTGGATGACAACCCAAAGCAAGAAAAAAAGAAGAGAAAACAATTAATGGAAGATCAAAGTGTCATAAATAAAGAAAAACTAACTAAGAAAAGGCAAAAGACACGTAAAGCACTTGAGTCCAGTGAAAGTGACGAAGACAGTTGCAATAATGAGGTTGTTCTTGACGACAGTTCAGATGATGACTGGGATTCATTTCGAGCAAAACAGATTATGAATATTGAAGACAATATTGACGACAATATTGAAGACAATAACCAAGAGAGTATTTCCTCCCATCCTACTCTGCAGCCAATAAATAAACAAGTTGGAAGTTTTGTTATAGTTCGTTATGATTCAAATTTTTATCCTGGGGTCATTGAGAAGCTTGACGATAAAGGCGCAACAATAAGTGCAATGACTAAAACAATACGAGAAAACTGGAAATGGCCAGAACATAAGGATGCACTCTATTATTGCTGGCAGGATATTGTAGGTGGCATTAAGCCTCCCAAAGCGCTGAATAAACGAGGTATTTTTTCAATACCAGAAATGAAACCTTTTCAGTTAAGCTAAATTACTATAATCATTATCAAATACATTTTTTAAGTTCTTTGTGTTTTTATTGACCCCAAAAATATTTTCATTGTCTCTCACGTTAACATAACACTGTCTATTTATATTTCCATTGTCCCAAGCTACCACAACAACACATAATTTGAGCCGTTCATTGATTTTATATAGCTGTCTAAAGTTACCCCATTCTGGTGGGTAACTTGAGACACGCTTAAAAAATACTTATGACAATATAGAATTGAATATTCTATTAACATATGATAGTTACCTATATGATTAATGTTTTTAAATAGTTTTTCAACATTCAGTTATTCTAGGTATGTCGTAAACTTCACTTCAAAGTTAAAAAGTGTCTCAAGTTACTCCAAATTACGGTACTTTGCTACACGAAAAAATAATGAGGTAGGTATATATTTAAAGAATACTCGGTATAAATTACTCATTTTGAAGTTCAGTGTCTTCAATTATTCATTTTTAGGAATTTCCAATTTTGGTAAATAAAATGCGGATATTATATTTGTATCTTTCACATTACCACAAAAGATTTCCGGATACAAATTTATCTTAAAATTCTTACAGTATTAACGATTGCCAAAACTGATAATATTTGTTTAATTCACTGGTTATTATTTACATAATATATGTATCAATATATCAAGAAATATATCTATAAATTGACAATTCTTTGTAAAATATCATTATTGAAAAAAGATTTAAATAGTAATTTGTTCATATTTGAAAACTAGTCATAATTTATTCAAGTCTGGTAAACAATCATGACTAATATTGAATTAAAATGAATCTTCATTTGTACAAATTATTCTTAGTACTGTAAGCACTTGATAAATAAGGCAAATGAGGTTATTATGTTCCCGACCGGATGAACGACTCTGAGTCGTGCGAACTCCTGGAATTTAACTTTAACTAAATGTTAAAATAAAGCTACGATCACACCGAAATCAACACATAGAACATTATGTTCCTTGTTCCTGGAACTTGTTTCTGAATGTTGTCAAAAGTTTATTTAAGTTCCTCATTGTTACGGTTTCAGCAACAAAAGTTTCTATAAGTTACTTGTTTCCATTCTGTTCTCTTATTTTGTAGAGTGGGGTGGCCCACAGCACTTAGGCCTCATTGTATATCCTCCCGAGGAGTTGTCCTCCTAGGTCATCGTCCACCCTGTCCTTTCCAGGAAGGCGGTCAGGTCTCTGGGAGACATCTCCTTTATATCGGCAGGTGTAGGCCAAGACTCACCGAACACACACTCTCTTATTGACGATAACTCCGTGCACTCGCATAAGACATGCCTGACAGTTTCTTCGTCTTGTTCACACATTCTGCATAGAGGTGTGTCCACTAGCCCCATAGTATGGAGGTATTTCCTTAGCTGACAGTGGCCAGTCAGAAATCCTACTGTTAAGCGTTTTCCTGGTTTTTCCTGGTCATCGCCAAATATTTCTTCGGCGCCAGCTTCCCAGGGTAGCCCAGGGTGATCCTGGCAATACTGCATCCTTTGATTCCATCCCATCTCTTTAGGGATTGAGCATGGGTGTAACGCTTGGCTAGTTCCGCAATTGTCGAAGTCGTCAGGCCATAGGTGTTACTGGGTTAGGGTTGCGCGATACACTAGAAAGTAACGATATTAGGTATCGATACGGATCGGAACGTAAAGTATCGATACAGTAGAATATCGAATATTAATTTATCGATACTCGAAGTATCGATACGTTAACGATCCGAGATTTTGCTAATTTTGACGTTTTTTCGGTAAAAAACACTTTTTTTGGGTGGGTGGAAAAAGACTAATATTATTGCGATTTCCGGCTAAAATTGAAGTCCTAGAATAAAAAGTTGATGATAAAAGTTGTAGATCTTGAGAAAATCTACAACTTTTTAATTGGTGACTTTTTCACATAACTTCAAAATTAGCTCGAAAAACGCAAAAAACTGCATTTTTCGTTTCTGCAAAAATTGATCGATTTCGATGAAAATTCGGAAAAGGTAGCTTTGATAGTCACAAACTATGAAAAAAAATTAAAATTAAATTATTGGAAATTTTTCGAGCTATGACGTTTTTTTGTTAAAACAAACTTTTTTTGGGGTATGGAAAAAAACATTATTGCGATTTCCGTCAAAGGTTGAGGTTCTAGAAAAAAAAGTTGAATTTAAAAGTTGTAGATCTTGAGAAAATCCACAACTTTTTAATTGGTGACTTTTTCGCATAACCTCAAATTTAGCTCGAAAAACGCAAAAAACTGCATTTTTCGTTTTTTGTTTTCGTTAAAAAATGTTCGATTTTGATGAAAATTTAATAGAAGGTAGCTTTCACAAACCATGAAAAAAAATTTCAAATTAAAAAATTGGAAATTATTCGAGTTATGACGTTTTTTCGGTAAAAAACACTTTTTTTGGGTGGGTGGAAAAAGACTAATATTATTGCGATTTCCGGCCAAAGTTGAGTTCCTAGAATAAAAAGTTGATTATAAAAGTTGTAGATCTTGTGAAAATCTACAACTTTTTCATTAGTGACTTTTTCACATAAACTCAAAATTAGCTCGAAAAACGCAAAAAACTGTACATTTTTCGTTTTTTATTTTTAGTTTCGTTAAAAAAAGCACGACATCATTTCACAACGTGATTAAAAAATCACGATATCGCTCATCACTATAAATAACGCCACTTGCCGCTACCACTAAAAATCCCGTATCGCAAGGTATCGATACACTACAAATTTATCGATACTTGGAATGCATCGAAAAGCATAGTATCGATACAAAATATCGAGTATCGGAAGTAAAGGTATCGATACACTGGAATATCGGATAGTATCGCGCATCCCTATACTGGGTCCTAAAATTTTTAGTCCAGCCGCTTCCCTGGCTAAAGAATCGGCAATGCGATTACCTTTACTCCTGTCGTGCCCTTTAACCCAACTCAGGATAATATTGTTATCTACCGAGGCGTTAGCTAAATCTTGGTGGCACTCTAATACTAGCCCTGATGTAACACGTTGTCTGTTCAAACTTCAAGGCTAATAGGGCTTGTCTGATGTCAGTGCAGATTTTTATGTTTTTGCCAGAAATTCCTTTTCTGGTTAGTTCCTTTGTGGCAATTGAGATACTAGCCAGTTCTGTTTGAAACACACTATTTTTTCCCATTCCCCACTTAATTCTTAGGCTAAGTGATCTGGAGTAAACTCCACATCCTGAGTCTTCTTTGGTTTTCGTGCCGTCTGTATATATGCGTATTACATTTGCAGCATCTGACTCTGTGTTCTGTTTTATTTGTTTTTTGTAGGGTTTATTAAACACAAACTTGGGTTCAATATGACAGACACCATGTGACTTTCTGTCTAAAAGACTTGGTCTAGTCGAACATTTACGTTTTTCGTTTTTTCTGTTTTGCAGATGCCTGTAAATCTTCGTCGCACCACATTGTTTAGAACTTACACTGCACTGGTGTAGACACAAAGTTTCCTGTTGCATCAACACAACGAAACATTCACAAGAATGAGTTACCTTGATGTGGACAGAATGTTTACGGAACGTTTGCTGTTGGTTCTGTTTCCATAAACAGGTTGCGGCAACCAGCAACAAAATGTTCCTCCATGTTTCTTTGGTGTGGGGTAATGTCCTTGCGAGCGTTTGTGGCGAGCGACTGTGGCAAGACGATGCAACTTCCGACGACGAAGTGGCGATACTCACACGTTGGAACCGTCCACACGGACCACTTTTCTTGACGACTTCTACAAACATTCACAGAGAACATTTTATTGTCGGGGTTCAGTATTAAGCAATACGGCATTTGATGCAAAATGAATCATCATCGAAGTAGAATAACGTCCTGCGATTTGGACCAATAGTTCGAGAGATTACAGTATCTTTGGGCGTCCTGTATACTTATTCTCCTCTTGGCACTTGATAACTTGACTTTATGACCCTACCATGGAGACGCGCTACTCTGCAGCGAGCACGTCTTCACGAACTACAAGTGGTCGCCTCTAGGTGGCTCGTTTATGCGACTTTGTAGTACTACTTGTATGAAGTAAGCCCGGTTTTAATTCCTGCTGCAGACCGACATAATTTTTTTCAAATGTTGAATACTACTGATTCGTTTTAAGACAAAAAATTCAAAAATAATTTAAAGTTATTATAAATTTTTTCATTTATTACAATGCACTTGCATATTTCTGTCAACAAAATGCAAATATCCAGGTACGGAACTTACTACATTTCGTTCGTTTAACAGATAGTAAAAGTATTAGTATTTTATTTTGTTAAAAACTAATTTTACGACTTCGAACTTGAACATACATGGCTAAAAAAACTTTCTCATCGTACTGTGTATTTGTATTTAATAGCCTCTAGATGGACATGAAAGTTTTAAATTTTAATTTAAGTACATATAATGACCAAAAACGATTATTTTTAAATTGATGTTAAATTGATGACGAACAGTCGATCTCTTCCGGCATTACTTACAAAACATCTTTTAAACATTTGTTTTATTGATATGCAGTATATATGTCGTGTAGGCATAATGTAAATTTAGGCTTTTTATAAACAGCCTAGACATTTTACAAAAAGCCGGCAAAACGCGATCATAAAATACATTTTTCGTTATGCCGACACCAATTCAGGCAAATTGATAAAATGCCGGCAAAACAAGAACAGAAGAATGTATATCATGTTGTGACTGATTATTTTTAGGCATTTTACAATTTGCCAAAATCGGTGCCGTCAAAATGTCGACTTTTTTCGATAGAATAGTACATTAGATATTAGGAATTGCCCGTTTGCAGTTTGCTATCAGTCAGCGGTCGGTAAAAACGCACATTGTGTTATAATTTAATATTTCGCGTAACCTTTATTTTGTTGTGTATCTGTCGTAGGCGTATTTGAAAACCAGGCTTTTTATAAAACACCTAGGCTTTTTCAAAATGACTTGGCTTATTGTAAAACCATTATATTTTTACAATCTGACTACAATTTTAAGGCATTTTATAAAACGCCGATGAGATTTTAGGCATATTGAAAAAAAATCAAAATATTTTACAATTCACCTAGATCGAGTTAGGCGTTTCGTAATACGCCTCTGCCTTGCTTCGGCTTATTCAAAAACTGTTACGGCAGTCGGGCAGTTTATTTAGTGTTTATCCCGGTGAACTATTACCGTTTAAAGAGGGGAATTCAATAAATATTGTGTTACAAGAGGCTGACGATATTGTCGAAAGGAGGGATATAAATAATTATTACATAGAATTGGATAAATTCTATTCAGGTGAGTACAAATGATACAAATCTTAGAATTTAATGTAGAAGCCATAACCTCAAAAAATGGGAATGCGGTAAATACCATGTTCCGGACGGCGTTTCTTTAAACTTATTAGTGAAAGCAAAGAATACACCGGTGTATATGTGTGTATTATCTGGTGAAGGTTTTCTCATAGTTCTTTATCGATAATATATGCCTTTTTTATTGCAGAACATGAAAGAAGTATTAAGAAACCATGGAATTTGGCGAAAATAGAGGAAGTATGCAATATTTCAATACTCGCAAGGCAAAATAGAGATCAGGGTAATAGAAGATCAAATAAACAGCACTATTTCTCAAGAATTTATGAGATATTGGATATTGGTGGAGTGAAAAAAGTCGTAGAGAAAAGGTCTTGTAATGAACATGAACTCACTTTTATTGTGCCTTAAGAAGAATTTTTCGAGAAGTTGAAAGACGTTCACGTGAGTACAGGCCATGGAGGTCGTGATAAAATGATAAAAGCTCTTAAGCCAAAATATGCAATACCTCGACCAGCAGTCGAAGTTTTTGTGAAATTGTGTAGAACTTGTGATACAAAAAAACAGCTACCAAAAAAAGGAGTTGACGTCAAGCCCATACTTTCCAAAAGTTAGAATCACAGAGGGCAAGTAGACCTAATTGATTTACAATCAACTCCAGATGGCGACTACAAATGGTTGCTGAACTACCAGGATCACCTGACTAAATTTGTTCATTTGAGACCGTTAAAATCAAAGTGTGCATCAGATGTTCCATCAGAACTTTTGAAAATATTTTTAGAATTTGGTGGCCCCAGCATCTTACAGAGTGATAATGGAAGAGAGTTTGTCGTCATTATCAAGAATTTAGTCTCAAAATGGCCCTCTTGTAAAATAATTAATGGGCGTCCCCGTCATCCACAGAGCCAAGGAAGCGTCGAAAGATCTAATCAGGATGTTGAAAATTTGCTAAGAGCTTGGCTGAGTGACAATGATTCAACTAATTGGTCAACCGGCTGTTATTTTGTGCAAAGGCAGAAGAATGCATCTTACCATCGAATAATTAGACGCACCCCTTATAAAGCATTATTCGGCATAGATTTTCAAGTTGGCCTGTTTTTTTCTGATTTGCCCAATGACGTTGTGGAAAAAATTAAACACTGAGGAAGAGTTAGAGAATATTATTCCAGAATGTTCCTAAAGTGTTGAAGAGGCAAACCATATCGAGATAGAGGAAACTCCACAGTCGACCGATTCAACTTCCAAACGATATCCCAATAATACTAAATTACGAACAAGATTCTGTTGTTAATGATACAGAGTTTCTAGAAGTATCCAATAATATGTTTCTAGAAGAAGCCGATAATCTGCCAGCAGTCTCAAATCTTTATTGCTTAAAATGTAAGATGAAAAATCCCTTTAATCAGGCTGTTGCTGATGGACAAAAATGGATGTGTAATTTGTGCCTCAATCAGGAAAAAATAATAACAGAAAGAATAGACAGTGCTATCGGATAGAAACGTGCAGCAGAAAAAATGCTTGAAACCTCAAACAAGAAGCTGCAACCATTGAAAATCGGACGAAACGTTATAATAGAGGTTTCAAAAGTAGACAGGGGGCCTCTAGATGCTAAAAATATAATTGGATCAATTTTGGATTTTAAAAATGGAGTGTATCAAATTGGTACGAAGTACGGTCTGTTAAATCGATGGCTCTCCAGAGATGAGATCAGTGGAATAGAGAGCAACGAGCGAATTAAAGTTCCAAGTGAAAAAACTATTTGGGAATGGGAATGTTTTCCAAGTTTGGGAAGCAAGGTTTAAAAAAATGTATGTGCAAACTCAACAAAAACCAATGTAGAATAAATAAGTGCTTTGGTTTCAAGGCCCACATGAAGTGTACAAGCAAATGTCACTTTAGTGGCTCCTGCGGGAATAAATAGTCACTATCTGGCGTGGATCCTTCAGTTTTATAAGTTCCTTAATACATTTTTAGTTTATGTCTAAGTTATATTGTAACATAGCAATAAAACAGTTATATTTTAATAATTACTATTATTATTATTTTACTGGCGAATAGTCACTAAGCATGTGTGCCCTACCTATTTTTAAATAAAGCGAAGCAAGGCATAGGCGTATTACGAAACGCCTAACTCGAACTAGGTGAATTGTAAAATATTTTAATTTTTTCAATATGCCTAAAATCTAATCGGCGTTTTATAAAATGCCTTAAAATTGTAGTCAGATTGTAAAAATATAATGGTTTTACAATATGCCAAGTCATTTTGAAAAAGCCTAGGCGTTTTATAAAAAGCCTGGTTTTCAAATACGCCTACACATATCTATTTTGATGTGTTCAAGAATATCAAAATGAGCGAAAACCACGAATACGTACTGTACTAATCGAGAATGAGAAACGAGATTTAGAAGTCATGAAAGCGCAATTTAATGAACAGATACAAAAGTTTTATAGTGACAGATTGGAAAAAGATGTTATTAAAAAATCTTGGACGGCTAACAGGGTTAAAGAAGTTATTACAGACATTAAGCATGGTAAATAAGCTGACTCAACAGGTAACAAAAATAATAATAAGCAGTATCATTTAATGAGAAAATATGATATTTTGTCTATCGGTACTGATGAACATTTAGTCGTAAAACGAAGTTCTCTTGATCAACCTATTGTTTTCATAATTCCCATAGAACAGTATTTTTATGGTGGCAGGGATAAAATGCTATTTGCATTAAAAAATAAATATAACATTCCTAGAAAAGCAGTACAAACTTTCATTTCACTATGTAAAGAATGTCAACTTAAGAAATCGCAATCTCATAAGGGATTGGTTGTGCGACCAATCCTGAGCATAAACAGTCCCAAATATATGTACTTCATTTGGGGTTGTAGCCCAGAAATCTTGAGCTGGGTATACACTGCCATAGTGAGACCAATCATCACTCATGAAGCCATTGCGTGGAGTAGTAGAATTAGTATATTGACGACGAGAGAAGACCTCTCCAAAATTCAAAGACTAGCCTGTATATGCATTACAGGAGCAATGCGGCGGCCATGGAATTGATTCTCAACCTCACACTACTACATACGGTGGTGGAAAGTGTGGCAGAAAGAACAAGAAACAGACTAAGTAGAGAGAGAATCATTAAAATAAAACCACCTCCTCGCTTCCCAGAAAACTTGGGACATGCGACAAGATGGTATGATGAAAAAATATAACTAAATATAGCAGGCAAAGGATTATCATCATGTCGGATAGATAACAGTTCTTGTGTAATCAGTTCCAAAATGGTATGGGAATGCCTCATTGGCATATTCAATGAATTAGGCGAGAAGAATATCACCTTACTGTGGATTCCAGGACACACTGGAATAGAAGGAAATTATATAGCAGATGAACTAGCGAAGAGGGTAACTGAAACATCCCTTTGGGGGCCGGATCCTTTTTGCGGTATCAGCTCCAATATTTGAAGAAATAGACAAAGCCGAAAAATGAGAAGATCTGACTATTGGAAAGATCTAGTAGGGCTTAGACAATCAAAGATACTTCTGGGTGACTACAACCTGTTGAGAACAAATGAATGCCCAAGTGAGAGTACAAGAGTTTTAACGGGGGTCCTAGCGAGACATTGTCGCCTGAATCGGCACCTGAAAAAGCTAAAAATAGTGGAGGAAGAAGAATGTAGATTCTGTGGTATGGAAGAAGAAACCTCCCTCCACGTACCTGCGGATTGCCCAGCAATTCAGAATTCTAGGACACAACCCCCTAGGAGACTACTGAATGGAAGAGAGACACTTACCTAAACTAAAGCATGCAGACATCCTAAAATTCCTCCGGGAAATATGTCTAAAGGAGCTACTAATCTCTGAGACCTTCCTCGGGTAGTAAGTAGAAGAAAGGGGACACAATAGATCTTTTAGGTCTCAGTGAATGTCACCCCAATATACATACATACATCTGTACTTCATACATATCGCATTATTATGCTGATACGCCTCTGAACAACATTCTTTGTGCGTGTTTGTTGATAAAATTTCCAATAAAATTCGACCTACGTGAGTGAATATTTGGAGTTTTTTTTGTGAACCTACCGTTTTCGTAATGTGGGAGTTATATATTACATAATTATGTCGAATTCACCTGCATTGTTTGGATCTATTGTAAAAAATAAATCGATAATAGAAAAATAAAGTAATTCACTTGACTGTGAATCATTGATGAGATCACAAATGAATATATTACAGAATAAATGTCGGTTAAATAATATTTTCTTGATGTAATAAAGTAATAGTAATAAAATCTAGGAAAATAATTTGAAATAATACGACTCATAATTTAATAAAAATATATAGGCACTTACATAACTATCATGCTAGAAATTTTTGATAAAAATTAAGTTTCATCTATATTTAAACCAAAGATAGGATTCTGTATGAGTTCATAACCTGTAAATATATTGCTTAGGGCGAGTTGTACCATTAGTCGGCTAAACCTGGTTTATTTAACCATAGGGTAAAATTTAACAAAAGTTTAAACCGGTGCGTGTTGTACCAGTGGTGTTTTCGTGCAGTTTTGTTAATCAATTATTTTGAAAGGTTGGTATCAATGAATGTTAGACGAATGAACTACTGTGGGGTAAATTACTTGCGTTTTGCCAAATAGAAAATATAAAAGAAGAATTTTTAATGCAATTCTAACCCTCAGTTCCTGAAATGTTGTTTGCTTTCACAAAACATACATGTTTTGTGTTTGCTTTTGCATATTATTTTATTTACTGAAAATGAATAAGAATAAAAAAAAGGTCAGAAAACTTTACGGCCAAAGAAGAACGTGAACTTACATGTAAATTTACAAGTTCATTAAAATCTTCGTCATCACTAAAATTTGGTAAATCAGAATATTCAATTACAGTATCCGCCAAAATAAACAGTACCGAAAATAAAAATAAAAATTAATTTTTAATTTCTGTAATGTAAGTGTTCAAAATGTTCACCATTTCGACGCAAACAAGCTTCATATCGATTTTGTAAGTCAATAAACATATTTATAAAAAGTTTCCGTATGAACGAAAATAATGCTCTACCAAAAACACTTTTTTTCCGTTGTTAGAACCATTTTTAAATCAAATTTAACTGCAGCGTACTATTAATATATCAACTAATGACAATTAAGTCAAATATGACAAATCCATATTACATAAACAACTCCACAGCACTCTCTGTTTCGGTACTGTTTATTTTGGCGGATACCGTATTATAATTTGGTAAAAATAAAAAATTTACAGAATCCACTGACACAAAGTTTTTAGGTTAGAAAACTAGGATTATTATTTTAACCACTCACTTTTGGGCGGTTAACAAACCCATTGGCAAAATTCTGGTTACCCACTGATCCAGTCTGGTACAACAACCATTTTGCTTAAACCATTAGTTATGTTTTAAACCTTGTTGGTACAACTCGCCCATAGAATACCACTTAAACGGCATGTCCACCAACTGACAAGTTGACACTAATGACAGTCGCCCTGAGGATAAACAACATCGAAAAAAGCACTAAATCAAAATCAAATAACTATTAATAGTCCAGTAAAAAAGACCGTGAATTCATTTTTGGTGCTAGAAGGCCCCGATCAGGTTGATAAAGTCAATTTGGGGCATGAGGAATCGAATGAACATATTCGGGGCGGACTCATCGTCCGGGAAATACTGAAAATCGCGGAAAAACTGTTCGGAATTCATGTTTTTCGCAATTATTTCAATAACCATAAACAATAGCGAAAAAAGTTTCAAATAAATGTTGTAGAGCGTGAAATTTTACATCGAAATTCCCAAGCGAGAACAGCCGACCTGCGCACCTTCCTCCTTTCCCCTCGCGTCCTTTTCGCTTCGAACGTACGGTCGGCAGTGCAATAGTTTCTGCACCGCGTATGCATGCACATTATCAAAACTCTCAAATACTGAATGAATGAATATTCACGCGTGAAGGTTCATTTCAATGTAAAATTTCACGCTCTACAACATTTATTTGAAACTTTTTTCGCTATTGTTTATGGTTATTGAAATAATGGCGAAAAACATGAATTCCGAACAGTTTCTCTGCGATTTTCACTATTTCCCGGGCGATGAGTCCGCCCCGAATATGTTCATTCGATTCCTCATGCCCAAATTGATTTTATCAACCTGATCGGGGCCTTCTAGCACAAAAAGTCAATTCACGGTCTTTTTTACTGGACTATAAGAACCACGTGATGTGCAGAAAACGCTTGTTTATCTCAGAGAGACTGTCAAATGACGTACTCGTGGCTCCTCTTCGATCAAATTTTTCAGTAGATTGATGTTGTTTCCCAATCTTATCATTAACTGCGCTACGTCTGGGCTGTTCTGCACGAGCAATAGCTGGTCTAAATTTTTCCCTATTCGATGTAGATTGTAAGATATTGGATAAAACGACACCTCCAAATTGAATAGTTTTACAAATCAATGCGAAATAAACAGTCAGAACAATTACGAATGGTGATTTACTCTACAAATGCTAGAAATAGACTAAAGGCCGAAACTCACTAGTGGCCAACTTGACGATTGTGTATGGGTTCACTTAACGCTTTGACACGGGATCATCACCGCCGCGATACCCGACTATAGGCTTCACTTGATATTGTCAGAGACATTGTATTGTACTGTACTAACCGAAATGTGCTGATAAGTGAGTGTACGACGTCGGCAAAGGATCAGCACACCACAAGCACGCCGTCCGTAAAATATTCTCTCTGAGAAATGTGTTATGGTTGAGGCGTTGACGTGCCTTGTCGGTGCTGTGCTGATGTTGTTAGGTAGTCACGCTTACATTTAAATACACTTAAGCAATAAAATCTGTTGGTGATGATCAGTTGCTGTTCCTATGAGGTGCTGATAAGTGAGTTTCGACCTTACTATCCCTTTTCTGAAGAACGAACATTAAGAGACTGAAGACGTGATAAATATGTAAACAACCCACAAAAAGGGTCCCCTTCTTATCTTCGCTAAGGTTGCAGTGCTCGAACCAATACTGGTAGCAGAGTAGAGATTCGTGGCGTATTTTCTACAAGATGCACTCCCAATGAGATTTTATATTTAAAAAATAATAGAAATGAAATTTGTTATCTTCTAATTGCACTTATTACCCTTGTTTACAAAATAAAGCTCGCCAGAGTAATCGACCATATTATTGGTCTTGTCATTGAAAATCTATATTTTATGACCCAAGCTTTTAAGTAAACAGACTACAACTTAAGCTTTAGAAATATGTAGTTACTAATGAAATTCCTAATTAATATCAAACACGCAACTCTATCTCGTGTCCATAATTTTACACCTATACTTTACTTTTTCCCCTGCGATGACTATCTTAATTTTTTTCTTCATTATTATCTATTATTTTGACTTACTTGCTTTCCATATTTCCAACAGTCTTTTTAAATTTTCCACTGCCTTTTTTACTATGTCTTTGTTACTTTTTGTTTTGATGTTTTTTTATTTCCAATTAATTTGTCGAGATGTCTCTCACTCTAACTCTAAAGCGCATTATTCACCTCAAAATATTACTGTATTATTTGACCACCATGTATTTACTTGACAACTATTACCCACCGTACATAAATAACACAGTGGCAATAAATTTCAACAATTCATGTCCTAATAGATTAGATGGAACATGCCCACAGCAAAGATATGAAGGTTGCCAAATATTCATTCAGGACCTATCAGTATGTGGGAGAACTTAGCAGAGAGGTATTCAGAATAATTAGAGATGAGACTTTGATATGGTCCAAGAAAATAGATCCTTAAATGAGACTTTTTAGATAAGTTCTGGAATTTTTGATATAAGTTAGTCTGAACTATGTAAAATGATATTTCAACAGGTCGGGGCTCTTCCACATTTTGCTGTAGCGTTTCGTCTTTAAATGAAAGATTTCCTAGAATTACATTTGGAGTGTTCCTGATTTAACAAAAAATTCGTAAAATGACCACTTTCCAACGTCCTCATACATGAAGTTTTCGCATACAAACCCTTTAAAGTTCTAGAGCTGCTTACGAACTATCGTAAACTATACATCAAACTCGGAAATAGTTCGGAAACTGTTAAAGAACAGTTCATGAACTTGGACTTGGCAAAGAATACACTAACTAACAAGAAGCGAAGCCCGACGCAATTTGCTGGTGTATTCTGTGGTCTTGGCTTAATTTATTTGGAAATGACCTTGGATCAAATGTTCTTCACAATTTTAATCTATATTTGACAATCTTAAAAACCGCGTTTATTCAAATATATCGTTAAATGTAACAAAGTACGGAAAAAGGTAGTGGTAAACCGACTTTCCAATTTCCGCCTTTTATGAATATATATTTTTAAATTATATCTTCAAGATGAATCAACGCAAAATTTACTGTTTACTTTAAATGTAATTAAATATAGAGCTTGGGCATAGTAAGTAGGTGATCTGTGATAATAAATACGAATTTTATATGTAATCTTTTCTAGAATTTTTCGAACGCTCCTCGTAAAATCGTAAATTATACCAGTGATCTAAAAAACTAGTAAATGAGTCGTGCAACAAGTGGGAAGGATAATTAGAATTTCATGTTTAACAAAGAACCACATTTCCTTTCTGTGAATTTTATTTCTGATCTTTATAGTGAAAAACGGATATAAAATATTTTTTATATTTATGTAAAATTTTCATGAACTGCAATTTGTATTACTCTGTTTCTCGATTATAAATACCTGGTGAGGTGCAGGGTAAGAAAATTAATTATCAAGGAACTAAATTCCATGGGCGCACTACCAACAAATTATTAGGCGAAGAAAAAAAATTGTTTTTGAAGAAAAGTACACTAATTTAGAACTACTTTGCAGATGAAAATCACTCTGTACAGTGTACAGCCATCTGTAAAACGAGTAGTTCACAATTCGCTTCAAAAAACGATACAGAGTAGGAAAGTAATTTAACAGTTAAACTTTTCCAATCCAGTCTTACGTACGACAGATGCAGTAGTTTTTACTTTCAATAATCATACTTTTATTACATGTTAGAATATACAGAGTGATCAAATAGTAAACTGAAAATTGAAAATAACAAACTATCAATATTTTTTATGAAGAATTGTAAAGATTGATTTTCAATATACCTTCTTAAGAGTTTGTCGTTGACTGGTGTGAAACTGGTCAAATATCGATCAGTGGCCTCTGACTGTAAGTGAAATTTATTTCGTCCCTAATTTTTCTTTAGTGACGCTAATGGTTTCCAAAACTAATACGAAAGAACAAGTTTATTCTCAGTGGCCTTTGGAATTTTGACAATTACTATGTGAAACCTGAAATCCAGCAAAAACAAACAAGACATTTTTTCATTTTAATTTTGTTGTAGCACCAGTTCTGATTTAGTTTGTGTTCAGTTAACAACGATGCATGTGTTTACTAATGCTGAAATGACTAATATGCACCTTTTATATGGATTAGTCAATGGTAATGCCCTAGAGGCCAGACGTATCTATATGTATGCCCTGCATTATCCAAATAACCGCATACCTACCATGATCTGAAACATTTATAAAATTCCATCTTCGTTTACAAGACAACGGAGCTTTTGCAAAATCAAGGAATATTATTAAAAAATTGATTGTATCAATATCATGTTCAAAATTTGCTACCTAATGACTATCCGCTCCGTATGCAGTATTGCCATTGGATTTTTAGAAAAATTGCATAAAATTCTGCTACCACTGTTTTGATTACAAATGACATGACATGACATGGTGAATTTCCATAATAACTACACATGGGCTGAATTAAATCCAAATGCCACAGTTGTAGCACGGCTCCGATACTCCTTTTCGTTATATGTTTGATAGATCCAAACACTTAAGAAAACAAGTGTCTGTTGGAATAATCAGGTAGTTCATGATATACTTGATAGATCCAAACACTCAAGTAAAGAAGTGTCTGTTGGAATAATCAGGTAGTTCATGATAATATGCTTGGTAGATCCAAACTCTTAAGTAAATAAGTGTCTGTTGGAATAATTAGGTAGTACATAATATACTTATTGGTAGATCCAAACACTTAAGTAAAGAATTGTCTGTTGGAATAATTAGGTAGTTCATAATATGCTTGGTAGATCCAATCACTTAAGTAAAGAAGTGTCTGTTGGAATAATTAGGTAGTTCATAATATGCTTGGTAGATCCAATCACTTAAGTGAAGAAGTGTCTGTTGGAATATTTAGGTAGTTCATAATATGCTTGGTAGATCCAAACACTTAAGTAAAGAAGTGTCTGTTGGAATAATAACATGATAATATGCTTGGTAGAACCAAACACTTAAGTAATTAAGTGTCTGTTGGAATAACCAGGTAGTACATGATATGCTTGGTAGATCCAAACACTTAAGTAAAGAAGTGTCTGCTGGAATAATTAGGTAGTTCATAATATGCTTGGTAGATCCAATCACTTAAGTAAAGAAGTGTCTGTTGGAATAATTAGGTAGTTCATAATATGCTTGGTAGATCCAATCACTTAAGTAAAGAAGTGTCTGTTGGAATAATTAGGTAGTTCATAATATGCTTGGTAGATCCAATCACTTAAGTAAAGAAGTGTCTGTTGGAATAATTAGGTAGTTCATAATATGCTTGGTAGATCCAATCACTTAAGTAAAGAAGTGTCGGTTGGAATAATCAGGTAGATGATGATAATATGCTTGGTAGATCCAAACACTTAAGTCAAGAAGTGTCTGTTGGTATAATCAGGTAGTTCATGATAATATGCTTGGTAGATCCAAACACTTAAGTAAATGAGTGTCTGTTGGAATAATCAAATAGTACATAATATACTTGGTAGATAAAAACACTTAAGTAAAGAAGTGTCTGTTGGAATAATTAGGTAGTTGATAATATGCTTGATAGATCCAAACACTTGAGTAAAGAATTGTCTGTTGGAATAATTAGGTAGTTCATAATATGCTTGGTAGATCCAATCACTTAAGTAAAGAAGTGTCTGTTGGAATAATTAGGTAGTTCATAATATGCTTGGTAGATCCAAACACTTAAATAAGGAAGTGTCTGTTGGAATAATCAAATAGTACATAATATACTTATTGGTAGATCCAACCACTTGCGTAAAGAAGTGTCTGTTGGAATAATTACGTAGTTCATAATATACTTATTGGTAGATCCAAACACTTAAGTAAAGAAGTGTCTGTTGGAATAATCAGGAAGTTCATGATAATAAGCTTGGTAGATCCAAACACTTAAGTAAAGAAGTGTCGGTTGGAATAATCAGGTAGTACATAATATACTTATTGGTAGATCCAACCACTTGAGTAAAGAAGTGTCTGTTGGAATAATTAGGTAGTACATAATATACTTATTGGTAGATCCAAACACTTAAGTAAAGAAGTGTCTGTTGGAATAACCAGGTAGTACATGATATGCTTGGTAGATCCAAACACTTGAGTAAAGAAGTGTCTGTTGGAATAATCAGGTAGTTCATGATAATATGCTTGGTAGATTCAAACACTTAAGTAAAGAAGTGTCTGTTGGAATAATCAGGTAGTACATAATATACTTATTTTTAGATCCAACCACTTGCGTAAAGAAGTGTCTGTTGGAATAATTAGGTAGTTCATGATAATATGCTTGGTAGATTCAAACACTTAAGTAAAGAAGTGTCTGTTGGAATAATCAGGTAGTACATAATATACTTATTGGTAGATCCAACCACTTGAGTAAAGAAGTGTCTGTTGGAATAATTAGGTAGTACATAATATACTTATTGGTAGATCCAAACACTTAAGTAAAGAAGTGTCTGTTGGAATAACCAGGTAGTACATGATATGCTTGGTAGATCCAAACACTTGAGTAAAGAAGTGTCTGTTGGAATAATCAGGTAGTTCATGATAATATGCTTGGTAGATTCAAACACTTAAGTAAAGAAGTGTCTGTTGGAATAATTAGGTAGTTCATAATATACTTATTGGTAGATCCAAACACTTGAGTAAAGAAGTGTCTGTTGGAATAATTAGGTAGTACATAATATACTTATTGGTAGATCCAAACACTTAAGTAAAGAAGTGTGTGTTGGAATAATCAGGTAGTTCATGATAATATGCTTGGTAGATCCAAACACTTAAGTAAAGAAGTGTCTGTTGGAATAATCAGGTACCAGGTACATGATATGGTTGGAAGATCTAAATCTGGAGGCAATATAAAAAGCCTGCAACGCAGAGCTGTGGTGTGATATATTATTATGTATTACAGATGAACCGGAGAAGGAGACTGGGCAAAGTCTGGATTAGGATGGCCGAATGTAACGAGAGTACGACTCTGTGGGATGGTTTATCCTTCATATACCTGCCGCACTGACCTGAGATAGAAAAGAGTTTATTTCTAGATATAGTTGTTTTTTGGGATGAAAGAGATACAATTTGGCTGTTACGAATAAAGGGTGTATTTTAACGAATACGTTGTTTTATATAATTAAACGTAGTGTAACAATAGCCAATAAGAAACGTCATAATTTTGTTAATTCTAAAATTATAGAATATAAAAATAGTAAGTTGTCCAAACTGCAATATGTTAAAATAGTACAGGGAAAATATAATTTTGAATATGTTCCTCCTATGTACCTATATGTATTATGTATATTTTAAATTAATAAATTTTGTTTTAATATTATATCAGTCTATTTCTTGCAACCAGAGGGAGGTATTATTATTCATGTGCCGAGTTTGAAAATTTAAAAAGTGAATCTTTTAATCTCTGTGCCGAGTTTGTAGATATTACCACCGTACACTATAACTAACGACAAGTAAATTCACTTCGTCGATTCAGCGGTTACCGAAAATTTCCTTACCCCGCCTATCGTCTGCTGAGTTCTGGTGAGTTTAAATAGAGAAAGTGTTGAGTACTGGGGTAGCGTGGCGATAACGGTGAGTACGGCGCCAGAGAAACGATGTACCAAACGTACCGACGCAAGTGAATTTACTTGTCGTTAGTTAGTGTACGGTGGTATAACCCCATTTAAAATCACTCGTTTATACAACCCCGATCAGGGCCGGACCGCGACCTTTGGGGGTCCTGGGCTAACGATATCCGAGGGACCCACGAAATAATTAAAATATTTGCCATTTTCCTAAAAAAAAGGATTATAAACGAAAAAACATTATAAACTTAGGTCAAAGTAGATAAAGTAAACAGGTATAAAATTCTTTATCTTTCGTAAACAAAAAATTAAAGCCATAAATTCTTAAAAAACATAATTTAAATGGAAGAGGACTAATAAATGAAAATAATAAATAACAATAATACATTTAAAAAAATACTTTTCTATACTTTTGTGCTGCAAATTCTTTTATTTGCTTATCACACTCAAGGTCTTTTGTAGGATCAGCATTAATGGAAAGAAGTGATAAATAATTAAGTCTTGTATTTGTCATTGTTGTCCTATATTTGTTATTTATATAGGACATTTTAGAGAACGCACGTTCCGCTTCACAACTAGTAATAGAGAGCGTTAGAAAAATCTTCAAAACATTATATAAATTTGGAAAAACGTCAACGAGTTTCTTTTCAAAAATTAAATTGAACATATCACTGCAAGTATAGGACTCTAGCTTAGTTTGTTTTAAATAAGTTTTGAATTGAGCACATTCATTTAGTAAATGTTGGTCTACGTCATCTGAATAGTAATCAATAATAGCACGTACACTCTCCAGGTCTATGTTCTCCTTACTTTGATCTTACAAATCCATAAAAAAATTAAATTTCTCACTATATTCTGCATATGTATGTAAATTGGGGTGACATTCACCGAGTCCTAAAAGATCTATTGTGCCCCCTTACTTCTACTTAGTTCATGAGGAAAGTCTTAGAAACTAGTAGCTCCTTTAGTCCTATTTCCCGGAGGAATTTTAGGATATCTGCAGGCTTTAACTTAGGTAAATAAATGTCCCTCTTCTATCCAATAATCTCCAAGGTGTTGTGCCCTAGGATTCTGAATTGCTGTGCAGTTCGCAAGTATGTGGATGGAGGTTTCTTCTTCCATGCCACAGAATCTACATTCTTCTTCCTCCACTATTTTGAGCCTTTCAAGGTCCCATTCAGGCGACAATGTCCCGTAAGGATGCCTGTTAAAACTCTTAGTGCAGTTTTACTTTGACATGCATTCATTTGATCTCAATAGGTTGTAATCACCCAGAAGAATCTTTGATTGTCTAAGTCCTACTAGATCTTTCAAATGGTCAGATCTTCTCTTTTCTTCGGCTTTGCCTATTTCTTCCAATATTACATTGGAGCTGATACCGCAAAAAGGTTCCGGCCCCCAAAAGTGTGTTCCAGTCCCCCCCTTTGCTAGTTCATCTGCTATTTCATTTCCTTCTATCCGTGTGTGTCCTGGAATCCACAGTAATGTGACTATATTGTTCTCGCCTAGTTCATTTAGTTTGCCTAGGCATTCCCACACCATTTTGGAACTGATAACACAAGAGCTCAGTGCTTTAATGGCTGCTTGACTATCCGACATTATGATAATCCTTTGCCTTCTATATCCTTTATCAATATTGAACTGGGCACACTTTCTTATGGCGTGAATTTCCGCTTGAAAGATATTCGGGGTTTTTCCCAAGCTTTCAGACTGTTTGGTTCCTGGCCCGTACATTCCTATCCCAGTTCCTTCTATTGCTTTTGAGCCATCTGTGTACCATTGAATGGCATTCTTTCCAAGTCTGGTAATGGTATTTGGATCCCATTCCTCCTTGTTGCTTAATTCCGTAACGAATTTCTTTGAAAAGTTATACTTTTTCATCATACCATCTTGTGGCATGTCCCAGGTTTTCTGATTTCTAAGAAGTAAGGAGGTGGTTTTTTTTTAATGATTCCCTCTCTACTTAGTCTGTATCTTGTTCTTTCTGCAACACTTTCCACCACCATATGTAGTGGTGTGAGGTTGAGAATAACTTCCATGGCTGCCGTTGGGCAGGTTCTCATTGCTCCTGTAATGCACATACAGGCTAGTCTTTGAATTTTTGAGAGGTTTTCTCTCATTGTCAATAGGCCAGTTCTACTACTCCACGCAATGGCTCCATAAGTGATAATTGGTCTCACTATGGCAGTGTACATCCAGCTCAGGATTTTTGGGTTGCACTCCCAATTTCTCCCTGCCAGATTCCTGCACACCATTAGAGCTATTTTTGCTTTGTATATAATCTCCTTTTCGTGTTTATTCCACAGGAGTTTACTGTCTAGAGTCAAACCTAGATACTTGACTTCTTGTCTCCATTCAACCTCGCTCCCATCAAGTTTAATGGTTTTGAGGTTGAGCTTTCTTTTCTTAGTGAAGGCTATTAAGATGGTTTTGGTGGGGTTGATGTTAACTTGCCTACACCAGCTATTTGTATACTTCAGACCCTTTTGTACGATGCCACAAATGGTATTTTCGAATTTTCCCCTGACTGTTATGACAATATCATCAGCATATCCTTGGCAGGATATTCCGAGGTCAGTCAAACCACACAGGAGTTCGTCAACCGTCAGGCTCCACATTAATGGGGGTGCTACTCCTCCCTGTGGACATCCTCTGGTTGTACAGATGGAGACAATGTCTTTGCTCGTCCTCGTCTCTGCTACTCTAGTGGTGAGCAGTTCCGACATCCATTTGGATGTTGTGCTATCTACACCTCTTCTATTTAATGCTCTTTTGACAGCCTCATGAGGAGTATTGTCAAAAGCTCCTTCTATATCCAAAAAGGCGCATACTACGGTTTCTTGGTTGTCTAGAGCACCTCGGATATCCTCCGTCAGTTGTACCAGTGCAGTCTGCGTAGATCTGCCTGCCCGGTAAGCATGCTGATGCGGGTGGAGACGTAGTCTCTCTAGGATTTCCGCTCTAATGTAATTGTCAATAGCTTTTTCCATCGTTTTGAGCACAAACGATGTTAGGCTAATTGGTCTGAAGGATTTGGGGTTTGTTGTGTCCCTTTTTCCAGCTTTTGGAATGAAGGTTACCATTGCCCTTCTCCATGCTTCTGGTATATAACCCAGTTCTAAGCTGCTTTGACTGATCCTAACCAAATGTGGTAGAATTTCGTCTTGTCCTTGCTGGAACAATGCCGGGAAAATTTCATCAGCTCCCGGTGCCTTGAATGGTGAAAAGGTGTTCATAGCCCATTTTAACCGTTCGTTACTACAAATGTGCTTAGCCATTGTAGTACTTTCTCTCGAAGGTCTGTTATGACTTTCGAGAGGACTATCTCCCCTATTTGGGATACTCCCAGGAAAATGAGTTTCTAGTAAGGGTTTCACTCTTTCTTCCTCATTTTCGGTATATTTACCGTCTGGCTTCCTCAAAGCCATATCTGTGTTGACCCTACTTTTTGCCATGACTTTGTAAAGTCTTGCCGCAGCAGGTGTATTTATATCTTCACAGAATTTTCTGAAGCTATTTCTTTTAGCTTTTCTAATTTCCTTATAGTAGGTGTTTCTCACCTCGGTGTATCTCTGCCAGTCTCCGGTGAGTTTTGCTCTATTAAAAAGGTCCCGGGTTTGAGATCTTAATTCCGACAGATGTTTATTCCACCAGGGTGCATCTCTGCTGCTTCGTTGTTCTTGAAGAGGGCAGCTCGATTCAAATGCATCGATTATTGCCCTGTTCAGGTCCTCAAGCTCATTTTCCAGATCTAGATGGTGCTTAGCCCTCCCTTTTCTCTGGATATGTGCTAGGTTTTCTTTCAGACAGGTGTTATAGTTGTCCCAATCTGTTTTTCTTGGTTTTCTTCTGGGGCTCACCTCAGGTTTGCCTAGTTCTAATTTGAACGTTATGATGCTATGATCGGAGAGAGATGGTTCGCCCGAAACTCTCCAATCTTTTACTATATGTTTTAGATCCTGTGTTGACAGTGTGACATCTAAAACTTCTCGCCTTACACTCGTTACAAATGTGGGGGTATTCCCTATATTCTGCATATACTTGACTTCTTCTATTTAAATCGAGAATTGTTTATCTAACGCAACAATAAGCGTACTTATCTCTTTTAAATTTTTCTGCCCCATACCAAAGATTACAAAAATTTTTTTTTGTAATATTTGCCCATACACAGCTTTTTCTGTCGATTTATCTTCAAATTTTGAAATAATCCGTATCTTGTTTACAACGCTATATTCTATTTCTACACAAGGACTTAATTTTTTGAATGTATCGTGATATTCCTTTAGTTTTTGATCTGATTCATGTCGAATATTAATTAACTAACTCTATCTATTCATTCCCTTGCTTAGATTTCCCGCGTATTCGATGGTAGTAGGGCGGAAGAACGAAAGTAAATTGCTCTGGAATATTAAAAATATATTTGATATGTTATCTCGGGTTTCTTATTTTTGATTTGTATTTTTTTACTGGTTTATTATTTTATTATTCGGGGCCCATGGAACCCGGGGCCCTGGGCTGTAGCCCATTAAGCCCATACGTAGGTCCGGCCCTGACCCCGATCTTAAATTTATAAGATCTTCAAAATCGCATCTTACGAGGCTGTAATGTTATTAGCAATACTCCTGGTTTTTTCCAACGTCTTTGGCAATATATTAAACGTCGAGCGGATATGCTTGTATTTCAGCTGGAGGTCCATACCATAACCTAACCCTGTCTCTCATTAACGATAAAACGTTTTATCTTAAAATTGAATGACAGATCGTCCACAACAATATTTTAGTTTATTCTGGAAACACCCTGTATATACATTTTTTGCGCAACATTGAAAATAATGAATAAACCTACAAAACATTATTCATAAAATTCAGTCTAAAGATGACCCTCATTTATTTTTCATTATACTTCTCTTAATATTTACTCTATTAAAAATATGACACTAATAATGATGTTCACAATCACTTGATGACTATTAATAATCATGTTTTAATAAATATAATAATGTGCTTGTGTTTTAAATTCTTCCAAACCAGTTTCACTAACCGCTACACACAATGTGTTATGTGCAGTAAGCCGGCTAGGAATCTTGAAGTTCGTTATTTTTAACGGATTAATGAAAGGCTAAATATAGCTGTCCATACACAAATCTTACGCGAGACTGCCAACAGCGAGTCACTGACCACCTAAATATTCCATAAACGTAGCAAGTAATAAACATTACGTAATTAAATACACATGAAGGGTAGATGTGTATTATTAATGATATAATTGCGAATGTTTTTAGCGATGAGTAATACCTACTGCGTAAAAAATAAGTAGCTAGACCTTAAGCTCAGGAAACTAAGTAGGTATAAACTGGAAGACCGGTTGACAGTCACAACTATTTATCAACAAATATTAAGTGGCTGAAGGCCATTCCAAATTACAATTTTTTATCATTTTACATGCTAATGGAAATACCTAGACATTTTTTCTCTTTATTCGTATCAAATATTAATAGGTAACGAAGCTGTAATTTTCGTACCTCTTAAAAGACTCCTACTGTTGGTAACAAGTAAATAAACTCAAAAAATTATAAAGATAAAGTGATTCGATTTATTTTATTATAAAGTCGTTCATTGACATGGCGTTTGTAAAGTCAACTTGTAACTTGAATGTTTTATCACGAGAAGAGAAGAATAATTAAATGATAATACCCACCAATAACATCCTGTCTGGAGTCTAAAAATGGCTCGCAGCACGTGACTGGAAATTATTTTGTCGAGTTCAAAATTCAAACCCACTACTTCTGGCTTCTTTCCACCCTAAATTTTAAACAAATCAAGTTCAATAACTTCTTTAAAACAAATATACTATTAAAAATTTCAAAATGGTCGGTTTTAAGGATACTCAACTTCCTTGTCAAATTATTAACATTCAAGGTGTTAAAGTTGAAAGTAGAATTTTTTTTACGTTTTTTTATATAAGATGAAATTATTTGCGTCAAATATTGAGACTTTAGTTACCCAGTGTCAGTAAAAGTAATTATTGACGTTAAATAAGATACTGCGGGAAAAAGTAAGAGATGCATTATTGGAAACAAATTTTAGGTATTGACAAAGCTGATCAATGTCTATGAAGTCTACAACTTATAAGTGTAAAACAGTCTGGAACTGCAAACAGTCCCTTGAGCAACTGTATAGAAACAACATAGTAACTTTGTTGTGGGTGAAGGCACTGAAGGCTGGACATAAAGGAATTGTAGAAAAAGAGATTGCAGATGATCTCGTAAAGGGAGGAGTACATTTCACCGGTCCAATCAACCTCCTTGTAATCTAAGCTGATCAATTGTGTAATAATTATAGAAATCACTTTAAACTATATAGGACAGATGTGGTGCGTTCCACTAAGCGCTCACAACCATAGAGATACTACAGATAGAGGCAACAAGCTATAGGCCACTGTGTAAGTGGAAATATCCGCCTGAACTCCGGTGACAGAGAAAAAGACAAACGTCAGAGGTTTTTCTGTCTTTGTCTCTTTGCTTACGTGCCCTTAGAGAAAGACAGCCTGAACCTCTGATTTTCTATCTCTCTCTTATATGCTGACGGGTTCCGAGCTGGACTGTTGCCTCTATCTGTAGTATCTCTATGCTCACAACGATCAAAATGAGGAAGGCTTAAATGCAGGAACCCATGCCTCGTTTCGGTCTTCGTTCGTGAATAGTCGATTAATGAGGTTAAGTGTTTGTTTTCGTTTTATATATTTTAGCTCTTACTTTTTCAAGAAGGACAAGGAAAAATAACCATTCCCATACACCCTTCACCTTAATGAACCTTCAAGGGAAAAGGTTAATGAAATGGTTATTTTTCCTTGCCCTTCTTGAAAAAGTAAGAGCTAAAATATATAAAACGAAAACAAACACTTAACGTAATTAATCGACTATTCACGAACGAAGACCGAAACGAGGCATGGGTTCCTGCATTTAAGCCTTCCTATCAAAATGCTCCTTTAGCCATTTCACATGACGACCGCGGTCGTTGTGGTCACGGCGAAAACGTCATTCATGACGTCATTACTTTCGCTCACACCAAGCTCACAACGACCCATCTAAAAAGGTGGGTCGAAGTGGACGTTGAGAATATTTCGGCGCAATTTTTGAAATTGTTCTGAAATATGATATTCAAAATTCAACGATGGCAACAACCAAAATTACTTAATGTGATGCAGAAAAAGAAATTGCAGTGGAAGCTTTGGTTTCTGAAGTCGATGCTGCACGTACAGAAACAAGTAAATATAATAAAGTAAAATAATTTCAATCAAATTAGTTTTAGTTTATATACAACAGCTACTTGTACATTTTTCCTTAATTATTAATAACCTAACCTAGTTTGATGATTGAACAGCTTTCGTTGATTATATTCAAACTCGAACTAATAAAAAACTCTGCTAAAATGAAATAGAAACAATTAAATTGTATATTTTTTAAATATATATCAAGTTAGCTGACAGTTATTGAAGTTTATGCTAAGACTAACATAACCTCTTTAAACGACTACTTTATTTTTTGAAACTCGCCATTTGTTATGTTTACATGAACGCTCAAAACGCTCCATAACCCATTCCACTTGAGCTTATGATGGTAACGCTCACAAACAGGTGGAACGTGAAAAACCGCGGTCGTGAGCGTGATCGTTATGAGCGCTTAGTGGAACAAACCAATGGTGGTGTCTAGGCTTAGCGGGAAAGGTAGGTCACCAGGGATGTGAGATTAATGGAAAAGAATCGATTAAATAAAAATCGATTTTTCTTTAATCAAAATTAATCGATTTGTCAAAAATCGATTTTAATAAAAAATAAATCGATTTCTGCGAAAAAATCGATGTTTTTTTGTATTATTTTAAAAAGTACATGCTTTTTATATTCCGATAATAAACCTAAGATATTCGTTCATTAACAATTTATCAGATTAAAAATGAAATAAAATTATATGAAAATTGTCAAAAATTGTCAATAATTGTCAAAAATTGTCAATTATTGTAAAAAACTGTTAAAAATGGACAATTTTTATCAAAAGCTGCATTTTTGACAGTTGTCAGTTGAGAGTCAATAATTGTTAAAATTTTGAAAAATGGTCGATAATTGTCAAAAACTTTGAAAAAATTTTGAAAAATGGTCAAGATTTTCAAAAATTGTCAAGAATTTTAAAAAAAATTTGAAAAATGGTCAAAAATTGAAAAATGGTAAATAATTGTCAAAAACTATCAAAAACTATCAAAAATGGTCAAAAATTATCAAAAATTATCAAAAATTATCAAAAATTATCAAAAATTATCAAAAATTATCAAAAATTATCAAAAATTATCAAAAATTATCAAAAATTATCAAAAATTATCAAAAATTATCAAAAATTATCAAAAATTATCAAAAATTATCAAAAATTATCAAAAATTATCAAAAATTATCAAAAATTATCAAAAATTATCAAAAATTATCAAAAATTATCAAAAATTATCAAAAATTATCAAAAATTATCAAAAATTATCAAAAATTATCAAAAATTATCAAAAATTATCAAAAATTATCAAAAATTATCAAAAATTATCAAAAATTATCAAAAATTATCAAAAATTATCAAAAATTATCAAAAATTATCAAAAATTATCAAAAATTATCAAAAATTATCAAAAATTGTCAAAAATTGTCAAAAATTGTCAAAAATTGTCAAAAATTGTCAAAAATTGTCAAAAATTGTCAAAAATTGTCAAAAATTGTCAAAAATTGTCAAAAATTGTCAAAAATTGTCAAAAATTGTCAAAAATTGTCAAAAATTGTCAAAAATTGTCAAAAATTGTCAAAAATTGTCAAAAATTGTCAAAAATTGTCAAAAATCGTTAAAAATTGTTAAAAATGGTCAAAAATGGACAATTATTGTCAAAATTAGTCAATAATTGTCAAAAATTGTTGAAATTTTAAAAAATAGTCGATAATTGTCAAAAACTATCAAAAATGGCCAATAATTGTCAAAAACTATCAAAAATTGTCAAAAACTGTCAAAAATGGACAATTATTGTTAAAAATTGTCAAAATTTTGAAAAATAGTTGATAATTTTAAGAAATTGTTAGTGTTTGAAAAATTGTCAAAATTTTTGAAATATGTTCAATAATTGTCAAAAATGGACAAAAATTTGGAAAAATGATCCATAATTGTCAACAATTATCAAAAATGGTCAATAATTATTAAAATTTTGAAAAATGGTCAATAATTGTCAAGATTTTGAGAAATGGTCAATAATCGTCAAAAGTTGTCAAAATTTTGAAAAATAGTCAATAAATAATACGAGCCGTTCCCTAAAATCGATGTAAACACGTAATTTATAAAATCGATTTACTAAAAATCGATTAATATTACTATAAAAATCGATAACTACAAATCGATTATAAGAAAAAAAATCGATTTATATAAAAATCGATTACTTTTTAACATCCCTATAGGTCACCGAATAAATAATAACCAAAAGCCTCACTTTGTGGTTCTCCTTTTGAAGGCGCGATACCGACTGTTTCATGTTCATGATCTTGTGTTAAGCGGAACGTTAATACTGGTAAACACTGGTTTTGGTGCCAAGAAGCTGTCATTTTTTTAACTTAGGATCTTATACTTATTAAATGAATAGCATAAATTTTGTTTTTCTACGTTTAGTTTTCTAGATTTTGAAAAAATTAATGAAGGGTGATCAAAAATTCTTGTTTTTTGACCACCCTGTAACAAATTTTCCTTGTTACGATTCAACAGATAAAGAAAAGTTGAGATAGGGACACGTAATCCGTTTTGCCAAATATTCACTTGACAAAATGTGATTTTTAACAACCTGTAACTCTGTAATTTTCTTAACTCTATTTGAAAAAGGCAGAGAGCAATAAACCCTTGCAAAATGACCGTTCCAAGGGCGTACCTGTTTGTGATTCTAAAAATCTCAATAATTGTGAATTTTATATTTAAGCAATATCCTAAAATCATGTGAAGTTCTTTTCACGAAAAATGGTTCTGGCTTATTTGAGCTTCGCCATTAGAGAGCCGTCGCTTATCATCATCAGTGGATTTTAGAGAAAGGAATTAAATTTAAAGAGGATATGTTAAAAAATAACTGTAATTGTAAATCTACATAAACATCGTTTCCTAAGATATACTATTAACGAAATGACAAAAAACCGAATATTATAATACTTCGACTTCCTCCTTACCATTGCGAGCTAAGCCATATAGAGTTATTATGGGCTCAGTTGAAAGGATTGGTGGCAAGGAAAAATACTACATATAAAATTAAAGATGTCCGTGAACATTTTGAAGATTCTCTGGAACAAGTTAATGCAGAGAGATGGCGAAAATGCATAGAACATGTAATCAAAGAAGAGCAGCAAATGTGGAAATTAGACAATTTAATGGAACAAACCATAGAGCTAATAGTTATAAAGTTTGGACCAGATGAAAATTCATTAGATTTTTCATTTTCCGATAACTTATATTTCGTGTTCGAATAATATTAATAACCCCGTGTTGTAACAAGTTCTATAGTTCGAGTCAATCATAATATAAAAATAATTGATTATTATAATTGTATGGAAACGAAGAGGTAGAGCAGTGGTTCAGAATAGCGCTATACATAGTTTCAATTGATAAGAGTAGTATATAAATTCATTATAAAGATAAGGCTCGAAGGACCACTAACGAAACCGTGAGAAAAGGAGAGGTTGAATATAATACAAGTTATACAATTATAAAATAGCAAATGTGTTCAAATTTATTTGGAACCAGTATGTGAAAAATGTAAACAAATATGCGGCGTCATCCGGCAACAAAGAGAAAATCTGGCAACCGCACACCAGCACTCACGAAACGAGTTACATACACTTATATATGAAAAGTCTTAATATTAAGTAATCACAAGTTTATGCAAAGTACAAAAAATATAAGTTGAAGGGATTTCTAATCTTTTAGAACGACATTAATAAATGGGTTTATTCGAATGCTTTTTGCGTTAGGCAACACCGCTACAAATGGAATCGACAAAACGTGGTCGGGTCAAATTGAAACAACAAAGTTTTTTGGCTTACCAGACAGATTCGGCACTACACTTACTTGCATAAATAGGTATATTACATAGGTTGCGAAAGAAATATGTAATTTATTAAACTTAGAACATATTTTAAATAGAAAATAGTGAGCTGATGCACTAACACAACATTGCTCTAGGAGGGTTTCCTTGCAAGAGAGAGAGATACAGTAGAAACGGTGAAGCTTTTCCATCACGTGATCCAATCTACGATACATGCAACACATATTTTCTACATTCTATCTTCTTCTATCAATATAAATCAAACATAACAACCTACGATCGATTGTCTTCTTCACAAGACTTACTACAAGACATACGTAATAGTTTCTTTAAATTTGCCGTAGTAATCGTAAAAAGAGACAACAATATAATTGACGTAATGTGAATAACTGATCGTACTAAAAGTTGAATTTGACATTACCGTATTCGAGGTTATGCATGCTAAGTTTACTGTCTCGTTTTTAGCGAATTTTTGGATTAAAAGTGTATTTATTGTTAAAATCAGTTCTTGTAAGAACTAATTTGACTTTTTATTCCATTTAACATTGATAAGTACGAATATAATACATTATCAACTTGTAAACTTTTAACATTTCATAACACCTAAAATACCGTGAGACGGGAGTATTACAATGCTTATTTTACTACTTATTGGTGGTAAATAGTATTTATAATTCTCTACAATTTGTAAATCTCTGTAGAATTTTCAAATTTGCATGAATCAAGTGTCTGGTTGTACTTGTAACGGTATAGTAACCAATAGTTATTTTCAGAAAATGCCTGGAAAATGGCTTAATTCACGAGCACAGGAGTTTGTTATAAACTTGATTGAATATTTTGAGATGGAAAAAAACAACGGCGGACCCTTTCAATCTATTTCATCTGTTCAGGAGGTATTATACTATAGTTAACATCTATTTAAGGACATTTCTATTTAATATTATATTTCTGAGAGTGGCAACTGCACTGAAAATATCTGTGAAAACGGTTCCCTTAAAAAAAGTAAGGAAAATATTCCAACTTTCCCAACGTCACTCAGTCAAACACCACGATTAAAACTAAAAACACAGGATTTACCCGAGGGAACCAAAATGGCAGTACGGAATACCTTATACAATAACATGTATGAACAAAGTAAGTTAACAAACATGTGAAACAATAATACAACACCTTATAATGTTCTTAACCCTTAGATTAAAGTCAGCTTACACTTTAAATAAAAGAGAAGTGAGATCATAGTACATTAATAATTAAGATTACAACATCATAGTGCATGTAGTATTATCTATACAGTGAGATTTTTCACCAGCAGCTTATAGTGTGGTATATGAAAATCTTAGAAAACTAGTAGGTAATTTAACGTAAATTCGATTAGAGAGGTTATGAGTAGGTAATAAGAGTTTTAGAATAAAGAAAGTTGTGCATATTTTGAATTTGAATGTGATAAATTATAGCTTCTACATGTGCTGATTTCTAAGTTGAATACTGTCCGTAAATGTTTACCAATTTGTTCGGTCTGAGTTTAGATTGTGTTTTTCACAATTTAGTTTCCTAATTTGAATTATTTGATGTCACATATACGGGGTTGCTTTTAAAAAATCTAAATATCAAAAATTTGTGTTCAACTTTAGTATGAAGTAAATATAAAAAAATCTTTTGTCTTGTTTGAGATAATGATAATTTTAAACTTGTTATTTTTTTAAGGAAACATGTTACTGTGAAAACCATAAATGACGAACTAAAGAATAAGGAAATTCTTTCTGTAGGTGTTATCGAAACATTTGGGATTTAAATATAAAATGGAAGACAACAGAAGAGCATCAATAGAATGAACAAATATTGCTAGCCAAAAAGGATGCTTTCTTCGTGATAGTGTATTTTCAAGACAAATATTCATTTTGGATTTTGTAACTTATTCACCCAGTATATCGATAGTTTCAATAAATATGATGATGTTAACCATATAAATAAAATAAATTCTTACAATTAAAAAAGTTAAATTTCTTATTTAATTACCAATTCGTAAAAGGCCGACCTTTGGAATATTAGTCATAACGATTATTCCTATTGAGTTGACAGAAGTTTTGATTTGATTCATATGAACAATATTGCTGACGTAACAGTCACGTGATGGAAAAGCTTCACCGTTTCTACTGTATGAGGCACATATATCGCCAAAACCAGTAATGTGTTCGGGCAGTCGAACCGGCCGGACTAATTTTCAAAAATGAGTATTCGGGGTGACGGCAAATTGTTAAACGAGTTTTTAACAATAATTGACCCAGTAATGAACGTATTATATGTATGTGAATTATAATGTAAATCGTTTTAAAATTCTGGAGTTTTAGTTGCCCACCCAGTAAGGGTTTTGCATCTTAAATTAGGTTTTATTACTCTCTGTCCATTTCAAACAGACTATAGACCCGAAGTAAAATCAGTTCTTCAAGGAAACGAAAAATAGAAAAATACATAGGGTAAAAAGTTTAAAAAATTGTCTATGGCGTTATCACATTAATATGTATCACTCTGAATAATTGGATATTGATGTAAAATGAAGAATATTAAAATTAAAAATCGACATGTTTCAGACTTTTTTAAAAAAACTTTTCGTTTGACCGGCCCTAAATTCGTCCCCTGTCAGGTAGCAACCCCTTAAATTCATCCCATGCTAAGTAACGTTCATTAATTAACTAACTAAATTCGTCACCAAGCAAAGGATTAGATAATATTATTATATTCTTAGAAATTACCTTGTTTCTTCATCACTGTGTAGCTTCTTCAAGTCTTCAATGATTTTCCTTACCCTTCTCGAAAAAATTAAAATATTTGTTGGGGTCGAGTTTAGTTGTTTATTTTTATCGACTGCACTACTCAGGGACGAGTTAAGGGTAGGATTATAGGCTGCTACCTGCTCGGGGAAGAGTTTAGGGCGTAGCCCATCTCGGTCGATTTAATAAGATACCTGACAGATCAATTTTTGATGACTTTAGGAAATACACATCTTGGCCAAAACCACTTTCAGGTAGAAACCCACGACAAATTTCAACCCCTAATCTATGCAATCAATTTCTTTGAACTCTTATCAATGGTGCAGAGTAATGAACACTGGTCAGTTGTAATACATTTATCCTGAATTGTCGAAAGTAGTTATTAGTTTTATTTTGATTCTTGACCAGTGCGTGTAAAAACAATTTGAATTTATCTTCGGAAAATGGCAACATTTGTTCATTCAGAATTTAAAGAAATGACTAGTCAACGAGGAAAACCACTCTTAGTGATAAATAACTTTAAATTTAAACATCAAAACCGGAAATTGGCTTCAGGGGAGACAAAATGGAACCTAACCTAACCTAAAAACAAATTTTTGTTGCTAAAAAAATTTAAGAGTATAAAAATTAAACTAAAACCTAACCTTACCGAACCTAAAAACAAATTTTTGTTGCTAAAAAAATTGAAGAGTATAAAAATTAAACTAAAATCTAACCTAACCTAAAAACAAATTTTTGTTGCTATAAAAATAAAAAGATTCCAAAGTTGTCTTATATATGTTAAAATATTATCATTCATGTATTCATGTAAATATGTATAAATTGTTGTAATATAGTTATATATTATATTTATATGTAGACATTAATAAAATCTAATCAATCTGATTGAAGTGTATTATTGTATTAAAGGACTCTGGCCGACTTGGGCGATTTTTATTCAGTATACCTGCCTGATTAGCCGAGGTGGGAATCGCCCAGAGTTTAGTGCAACGCCCAAATAATTTTTTTTATTCAGGAAGAAATAAAAAACTCCAAACTAGAAATGAGATTTATTATTTAATTTATTTGATATTACACTTTATTACGTCTTATATATCATCATCGGAGTAAAAAGGAGATCTTTTGTTTGGCCACTCAATTACAAGAGATGGTGAAGGATCACGATTATCGTTAGTAAAACTACGTGTTTTCATTAACAATAAACCGTCAATATCATACATAATTTGTTGTCTGTCGATATCGCTAAATTTTCTAAGTTTTTTAGCAAGAAGCCTACCATACAAATCACATTCATCCTCACATTCACTTGTTTGCTGACGACTTGAAACATTATTGAGCGTATACAATACATTTTGCACGTGTTCATTCGTTTCCGTCAATTCTGGCTGTTGAATACCACGGCTTTTTTTATCTGGAATTATAAATCCAACACTCTGAGAAGCATTTCCTTCTTGAACGTCACTCGAGTCTGACATATCTTGCAACAGTTGTACAGACTCCACTTCGTCGACATCTGATTGTTCTTGCGAACCTGATACCTGAAAAATAAAAATGTTATTGACTGCAAAGTTCTTCTTTTTCAGCTTTCTAATACTACGATTCAATAGCTGCTGAAGATAGAAAGATTACATTTTCCCCACTGTCTCGGTTCGGCTGGAAACTAAGTGTAGGACATTTTTACATCCATCGTAACTTCTAAGCGAAATCTCCTATTCGATCAGTGATGGGATGTCAACTTTTTGTATATCAGTAGATGCTACACCACCAAAAAATCAGTAGAAATCAGTAGCAATGGGTATGCCACCGTCACAAGGACGTCGAACAACACAGAATTAGGAATGGAGAACTATCGATGATTGTTTATCGATATTTTTGACTATCGAAAAAAAATCGATAGTTTTCGGTACTATATCGATATATAGCCCGTTCAGTACAAAAACCGTTGCACGTCATCAAAGTGTCGAAAAAGAGATGTTCGTTTATATCATGTCATTCGATTGCTGCTGTCAATCCTCTGTCAATCACTATGTTAAGCCTCTCTAAACTCAATAAATATTGAAATTTGTAGGTCGCATTGTATTAAAGAATATATAGTAAATTTTATACCCATTTAGAATAAGACCATCCTTATTTATTATTAATAAATCGGTTGAAACAAAAAATTACCAACAAAAATGAACGTCGTAACTAATTTATTAGATGTCACGTTTTTGAAGTTACGTCAAATTTTGATTTCATGTTAATGTCAGATGGTTCAAGAAGCCGCATACGTTAAGTTACTAAAACGGCTGGTACCTCTAAATAGGTATTAATTTTACTATAAATATATGTTTAAAGAAAGGTTTCGTAATTAATTTCATATCAAATACAGCTCGTAGGTTAATTAAATATTAAGCTCAAACTAACGTCAGTCTTAATAAAAACTTTTTATGTTGGCAAAAATGCGCGCTGTTGCCGCGATTAAAATGGTTTATTTCAGGTTCAGTTGACGTCTTGACATTTTTGGGGTTATGTTGTGACAAAAACTGCAAAGAACTGTGAGTAATTTTTCACAAGCAGTAATGAGTTATCAAAGTTAAAGTCACATCCAAAAAATCGTATAAATGAATCTTAATAATACTGCAATAGTTGATGCATTTACTCCTGATACTATTTACAGCGTTTATGAAGAACAATATTATACCCAATCAACTGTATTTATTATATTCTGTTACATTATTCTTAATACTTGGCAATTATACATGGACATTTTTTTATAGATAATCATGTCACTTCAGGAATGTTACCCCAGTAATTGGAGGATGTTGGAAAATGCTAGTGTTTGTGTATTTTTTTGACACTTTGTATTTTATTTTAATCTAGTAGTTGTCAATATTTGTCATTCTTAATTTTGAGACAGATTGTCAAAGTATATTGAAAAATATAAGTTTTTAAAAGATATCATCAACTCTTTGTATATTTTCAACTTCGAAACTAACTCCGGACCTTGAGGCGTATCAATTCACCGGTTAGGTGCTTTGTGCGCTACATATTTTGGCGACCGTGACAGGACTATGGAGAAGGTTTTGAAAGCTGTAACCACATATCGAACTTCGTTCGAACGATTATATGAAGAGTCGATGAAACTATTACTGGACCCGAATCATGACATTGATGATCTACATGGAAATCTTAAAGTTTTGGATCAGAAGATAGAAATCATAATGGAACTTGATAAGCAAATGTTGAACCTGATGTTAGAAGATGATACGACTGCCGAGGACATTGATGCTGAAACTTCTAGAGCGGATGAAATATTAGGGAAGTATAATAGACTTAAGGCTAAAGTAGAAAGAAGTTTGAATAAGGATGCTTTATCTGAATTATCTAACTCAAATCATTCGTGTCATAGCAAACGTAGAGTGAAATTGCCGTTGATAGAACTTAAAAAATTTGATGGTGATATAAAAGATTGGTTATCATTCTGGAGCCAATTTAAACGCATACATGAAGATGAATTTATACCCACCGAGGACAAATTTCAATACCTTATTCAAGCAACTTCTATAAAATCACGTGCTCGTCAACTTGTTGAAAGTTATCCTCCAACCAAAGAAAATTACCCAAAGATCATCGAGTGTTTGAAATCCCGCTTTGGTAGGGACGATTTATTGGTTGAATTTTATGTGAGACAACTTTTAAAATTGATCTTAAATAATTTTAACTCGAAATCCAAACTCAGTTATCTGTATGATCAAATCGAATCACAATTACGATCACTTGAGTCTTTGGGAGTAAATTCCGATACCTGTGCAGTAATGCTTTATCCACTTGTCGAATCATGTTTACCAGAAAGTTTACTGAGGGTATGGCAGCGCAGTGAAAAATAGGATGTATCATTATTTTTGAAAGATCGATTAGATTTATTAATGAATTTTCTCAAAAAAGAAGTTGAAAACGAAGAAAGAAATTCATTGGCAATTTCTGGTTTTGGCAATGAAAATAGAAAGCAAGGAGAAAATCAATCAAAATTACCTTCTGTATCTACTGCATCCGGATTATTTAACAAAAATAAATATCCCAAATGTATTTTTTTCAAGAAATTCTTTCTTCGGATTGTGACGATGATGAGATGAAAAAGCTATCATTTGATGAGAAAAGGAAGGTATTGATTGATCACGATAGATGTTATTTATGCCTGAGATTTGGACACCTAGATAGAAAATGTAAAGTAGATATTAGGTGTTCTGAATGTAACGAGAAACATGCTACTCTCATATGTGCTCTAAGAAAAAACTTCTTTTAGAATCAAATATTTTAATCACGAATGATGCTTCTGGGATTGTTGATAATTTATCAAACACCACGTATCACAATGAAATTATCCTTCAAACACTTGTTGTGCAGCTAAGCAGTAATTTTAAAACTCGATTGGTTAGAGCAATAATTGATACTGGATCACAACGATCATATATTGTGAAACACGTTGCGATTGAAATGGGATACGAAGCTTTGGGTTCAGAACAATTAATTCATGCTCTATTTGGAGGAATAAATTCGGAAACTAGCCATCATAATCGATATCGAATTACTCTGAAAAATTTGAACGAGAAGTATATTTGTAACTTTGATGCTCTTGATCAACCATTGATTTGTAGTCACGTCGCTTCCGCATCAGAAGGTCCGTGGATGAACGAACTTCATCAATTAGGTGTTTCGATCTCAGATAGGAACGACGGTCCAATAGAAATTTTAATCGGAGCTGATATTGCAGGAAAACTTTTTACTGGGAAACGATATTCTCTGCAATGTGGATTGATAGCAATGGAAACTCTTTTGGGTTGGGTTGTAATGGGAAAAATTCCCAGAGACCATTATAGAAATTCATATGCTTCTTCAATGTTGGTTTCTTCTTTTTTCTGCAATAATGATATCTCACATTTGTGGGACTTGGAAACGTTGGGTATTACGGATCCTGAGAAACGAAATCAGCGAAAGAAGATAGAAGAAGATACAATGGAAAATTTCCTAGAGTCGATTTGTATCAACAGTGAAGGAAGATATGAAGTAGGTTTGACTTGGATTGATGGACATCCTCCAATTGTTAATAATTTCGATATGGCCAAAAAACGACTAGATAATCTTATTAAGAAATTAGAAAAAGATGGTTATTATGATACATATGATAAAACTATAAGTGAATGGAAGGACGAGGGCGTAATTGAAGAAATATCTCCAATTGATAAGGAGATTGGTTTCTATTTGCCACATCGACATGTGGTAAAATTAAATAGTGTCACTACTAAATTAAGGCCTGTTTTCGATGCATCTGCTAGGGATAGAAATCAGGTTTCCTTGAATCATTGCTTAGAAAATAGAAAAAAATTTATCGAACTCATTCCATCGATTCTTATTAGATTTAGACTCCATAAGACTGGTGTTGTATCTGACATCAAAAAAGCGTTCTTACAAATAAGTTTGAATTAAAACTAATTTCTTAAGATTCTTATGGTTTGATAAGGAAGGTAGTTTGAAATGTTATCGTCATGCAAGAGTTGTTTTCGGAGTTACTTCTAGTCCTTTTTTACTGGCAGCAGTAATTAAATATCATTTAGAAAAGGCTCTTG
Organism: Lochmaea crataegi; assembly: GCA_947563755.1. Classification (NCBI taxonomy): domain Eukaryota; kingdom Metazoa; phylum Arthropoda; class Insecta; order Coleoptera; family Chrysomelidae; genus Lochmaea; species Lochmaea crataegi. The sequence goes on along the minus strand of OX387423.1, from coordinate 26,801,781 downwards.
AACAGCCGGAAGGATATTTGAAATTTTCTAATTGGGTGATAACAAAATTGATAAATAGCTTTTACCTAGATAACTGTGTGACCAGTATTGATAATGAAAAAGATCTCAATGAATTTATTTTGGAATCCACTCAACTGATGCTAGAAGGTAAATTTGATCTTCGAGGGTGGGAGCATACTATGACTAATAAATCAACAGAAAATAGTGATGAGAATTTGACTACTGTTTTAGGCCTTCATTGGAACAAAGAGACAGATACTCTTCAAATGAATTTCGATCCTTTCAGGAATATTAATACAGATATGATCACAAAAAGAATAATTCTTTCTTTAACACAACGTCTTTTCGATCCTGTTGGTTTTTGTTGTCCAGTTATAATTTTTCCTCGATTATTGATTCAGAAATCATGGGATTTAAAGTTATCATGGGATGCGAAAGTTCCTGAAAATATGAAAGACGACTTCCTATCGTGGTTAAAATGGAAATTTAACCCTCCTGGATCCCCTTGGTGGGGCGGATGGTGGGAGCGTCTGATAGGCATATTGAAACAGTTGTTAAAGAAACAACTTGGAAAGGCTTGTCTGACCTATGAAGAGCTTTCTTCAGTTATATGCGAATGTGAATCACTAATAAATTCACGGCCCCTCACCTATATTACAGACACGAAACATGAATTAGTTGTTCTAACCCCGTCTATGTTTCTTCAAGATGTCAAGGAAATCGGGACACCTTGTATGGACGAAATTGATGCCACATCTCTTAAAAGGCATCTGAGATACATTCAGAAGATAAGAATTAATTTAAGAAAAAGATTTAGAGAAGAATACCTGAGCCAGCTAGTTTTGCACATGAAAAGAAAAACATCCAGAGAAGTTATTAAAGGAGAAATTGTGATTATCGAAAACGAACATTTGAAGAGACTTGATTGGCCTTTGGGTTCCTATAGTAGAAGATATTTTTCCCGGAAAAGATGGAAAAATTCGTCTGGTGAAAGTTCGTACTTCAACGGGTTCTTTGATGAGACCCATTCAAAGACTTTACCCCCTTGAAATCGAGACCGAAGAAGATACTTCGGTGAGATGTGAACTGCAAAAAAGACACTTAGAAAGGTTAGATATTGAGAACGAACAGCCTAAGTCTAATACTTCTGAAGAAGACTCAACGATGAGGGAAAGAAAAATAATTACCGTTAGGGAAAGCAGAACCCCAATTGTTACAAGATATGGAAGACAAGTTAAGCCCCCGTCGAGATTTGAGTCGTAGATTTTCCTAAGAAGTTGTGCCACTTGGAAGCATGGCACAAGGTGGGAGTATGTTGGAAAATGCTAGTGTTTGTGTATTTTTTTGACACTTTGTATTTTATTTTAATCTAGTAGTTGTCAATATTTGTCATTCTTAATTTTGAGACAGATTGTCAAAGTATATTGAAAAATATAAGTTTTTAAAAGATATCATCAACTCTTTGTATATTTTCAACTTCGAAACTAACTCCGGACCTATCAATTCACCGGTTAGGTGCTTTGTACGCTACAGAGGAAGAACAATAATTATTAAATGTAGAATGTTCCTGCGTAGTTTACTAAAATATGATACATCCACAAAGAGAACTTATGGACAAAAATAAAACACTGTATACATTTGTTTTTATTAATGAATCCTGAATTTTCCAAAATGGTCCTGTAGGCTGTTCATGTCAAAAGGTATGTTACAATGATAATGTAAAATTTTAGAATGCAAAATTGTTTTTATTCTAGATATTTTGTATTACATACTGAGAATGAAAATGGTTATATTGATGGAGCAGAAAGTATATTTTTATATGAATCTCAGTTGAGTTATTATCATGGGAAAATGAATGAAGAACATGTTTTTAAATGGTTTGAAAACCAATTACTTACTATTGAATCTTTCTGAACCTATAATAAATTATGGACAATGCTTTTCGATAATATTAGGTTAATGACACAATATAGAATTCAATCAACAAATGTTGAAGCTGAGCTTATTTATATTACAGCCTAGTAAGTAGATACAAACTGTATTTGAACAGTGATATAGCAAATTATATGTTAGAATTCAGATGACTACACAACTAGTTTAATACATTCAAAATTCTTACTTCAAATTATACCTAATAGACAATAAATGCTGTTTTACTTTTATTTTTACAAAAATAATAATATGTATAGGTATATTTGAAAAGAAAAGAATTGGTTATTTGAATACTGCCCTTTCAATAAAGGTTTTTTTCAGAAACAAACCCCCCAACAAAATACATTGTGGATATGATAGAATAGTATAGTCACAAAGTATTACCTACCATCTTTTTAAAAATCCTATTGAGTTAATACTGGCTACTGCCAAGCAAGCCGATAGATGCATTCCAGAGGTTGCGGGTTGGAATTGGTTTGTCCGTGAACCTTCAAATTTGAAAGATTTCTATTTGACAATTATTGTTCTACCTTATTTAAAAAAATAGTATTACAAACTTTTCGGTGTAGTAACTAATTTATAAATTTGCGATGTTTCTTTTTAATAAAACAATTCCATAAAAATTGGGGTGGCATTATTTATTATTTTATTTTAATCATGATATTCAAAATAAGTAATTCAGGCAGCATTTTCTAAAGGTACATGTGTATATCACAAAGTTTTATAAAAACTACAAAGAATTAATTTAATAGTTTTTATTGAATTGAAAGGTCTCATTCGATCAATCATTTATTAGCAATACTTTCAGTTGCGGTAGATGCTGGAGAGCTAAAACAAAATGGTAAATATAAATTTGGATTGATTAGAAGATGATGGAGTGATAAATAATTCACCAATATACTGACAATTATAATATGTATTGATTTCAGTGCTACGATTTAGTCAATCATTTGCATATACCTTCACTCGGAGAATAGAATGGATTTGCTCTCCTTTTCTGAGCTGTGGTGGTGCTTGCTGCACAATTTTCTTTTGCTATGATCAATGATCATATATCTCAGGATGATTTTCCTTGTTGAGAATGACCTACACACTAAAGTTTCACATCCCGGCTTTTCTAAAAAAAATTTAAGATTTATTTCAACAAAATATAAAATAAAATTGCTTACCTTTAAAAAGGAGGTAGATCCAGGTTATCAGAACTTTTTTATTTATAATTTGTCTGTAAACCTTACATAAATCTTTCATATTGTAGTGACAACATTTTAGAAGCCAACATGTACTTAGGTAATTGTAACCTAAAAATTATATTAGATAATATTTTTTCCTTGATACTATATATACATGCATTTTAAATACTAGAATAGTTCCATAACTTCTAACTAATTAAGTGTGTGGTATAAACATACAAATAAAAGTGTTAACTATTCCATACATACCTTTTTAGTGCTAAAAATAATTCCATAGTTTTTAAAATAAGAATTTCTTAGTGCTGTACGGTTAACATACAAATTGAAGTTTTATATGTAACATCTCTGTATGTAACTGAAATAAGTCGAAGTTTCTTTGCACGCAATAACCATCAATAACTAAACCTAACCTAGAATATTTGATAAACTTCATTTGACATATACTAGATTCTCATATTATTTCAAGGGCTTGGCAACATAGTACAGTTATGACAGATGTGACAACGGTTTTAATACTAAACGGGCTATAGTTGAGATGTTTTTAGGTGAAAAATGTATATTTTGAAAGCTGATATGGAGTAAAAATGCGATCAAAAAATGGCACAGAGAGATGAGATAAAGAGAGAAAGATGGGAGAGAGAGAGAGAAAGATAGGAGAGATGGGAGAGACAGAGATATGAAAGAGAGAGAGAGGGAGTGAGAGAAATATGGGAGGGAGAGAGATAGGAAAGAGGGAGAGAGAGAGATGGAAGCGAGTGAGATGGTAGAGAAAGAAAGATGGAAGAGAGAGATGGGAGAGAGTGAAAGAAATATTAGAGAGAGGGAGAGAGAGATGGGAAAGACAGATTTGGAGTAGAGAGAGGGATAGAGAGATGGGAAAGAGAGAGATGGGAGAGAGTGAAAGAAATATTAGAGAGAGGGAGAGAGAGAGATGGGAAAGACAGATTTGGAGTAGAGAGCGAAGAGAGAGGGATAGAGAGATGGGAAAGAGAGAGATAAAGGAAAGAGAGAAAGATGGAGATAGGAAATAGAGAGCGAGATGGGAAAAAGAGAGAAGGATGAGAGAGAAAATGTGAGATATGGAAGAGAGAGGGAAATGGGAGAGAGAGAAAGTGTATTGCGTGTGATTGCAATCATTATTTTAAATTGTCAGAATCTAAGACGGATTCGGTAAGACTTTTTTTTCTTATTAGACCATTTTTGACAGTTTTTTATAATTATTTTTCAAAATTTTGACTATTTTTAACCATTTTTCAAAATTTTAACAATTTTTGACCATTTTCGACAGTTTTTGACAATTATTGACCATTTTTGACAGTTTTCGACAATTATTGACCATTTTTGACAACTTTTCAAAAATTTTGACAATTATTGTACATTTTTTATAATATTTAACAATTTTGGACCATTTTTTTAAATATTTAACAATTTTTGACAATTTTTGACAATTATTGACCATTTTTGACCATTTTTGACCATTTTTGACCATTTTTGACCATTTTTGACGGGTTCTGACAATTAATGACCATTTTTCAAAAATTTTGACCATTTTTTCAAAATTTTGACAATTTTTGACCATTTTTTTAAATTTTAAAAATTATTGACCATTTTTGACAGGTTTTGACAAATATTGACCATTTTTGACAATTTTTCAGAAATTTTGACAATTATTGACCATTTTTTTAATTATTTAACAATTTTTGACCATTTTTAAAAATTTTAACAATTATTTACTATTTTTGACCATTTTTCAAAATATTTAACAATTTTTGACCATTTTTGATAGGTTTTGACAATTATTGACCATTTTTTCAACAATTTTACATTTATTGACCATTTTTGACAGTTTTTCTCAAATTATGACAATTATTGACCATTTTTCCAAATTTTTTACCATATTTCAAAAATTTTAACATATTTGGCAGTTATTAACCATTTTTTCAAAATTTTAACAAGTATTGACCATTTTTCAAAATTTTGACAATTTTTGACCATTTTTGATAGTTTTTGACAATAATTGTCCATTTTTGACAGTTTTTGATCATTTTTCAAAATTATTGACCAATTTTGATAGTTTTTTACAATTATTGGCCAATTTTTGACAATTATTGACCATTTTTTGACAATTATAGACAATTTTTCAAAATTTTGACAATTTTTGAAAACTATTGACCATTTTTTCAAAAATTTTGACAAAAATCGTACAAAGATGTTACCGATTGTAAAACTTTCGAAAATAATCGATAATAATCTATAGTAAATATATAACTATCGATGAATATCGATAGTCGCGACTATCCATATTTATTTTACCGAAATATCACAAAAAAAAACAACATGGTTAAATCAGTAGATTGCATGTATAAATCAGTAGAGCAGTAGATAGAACCTGAAATCAGTATATCTACTGATAAATCAGTAGATATCTCATCACTGTAATTCGAATAATTTAAAGAGGAATTCAATTTCATAAAGAGGCACGAACCAACGCAGTTATGCATTCTATTTTTGAGAAATTTCGTCGTTCTGGCAGTTTACTGTGCCAACGGAAGAGAAGGTCTGGTAGGCCAGTAATTGTGAGAACAAATGAGAACCGTCGACGTGTCGTCAATCAGGTTTTGTAATCACCGAACCGAAGTCTTCGGCGAACGTCATTGAAGTTGAATATCAGCAATACGTCGATTCGGCGTTTGTTCAAAGACGTAGGTGCATTTCCGTACCGAATTCAAGTCGGACAACGATTGACAAACTAATATATGAATGCCAGGGCTGGACAATTTTTAGGTATGCTGTACGAGGATCCAGATTTCTTGAATAATGTGTGGCCTAGGGCAGGTACAACTCTGCGTAGAATCGACCGCCTGGTGATAACTCAAGTGGTTGGTGATTTATGACCTTCTTATATTTCTGGTCGTACTTTACAACATAATCAAGATATTTAGTTGAATAAGGTTTAATATCATGATACGTATGTCATCATCTTTCGTCTGACAGCAAACAAGGTTCATTCAGGAAATACTGCGAAGAGCACAGAACTCCGAATGTGCTAGACTCCAAATGATACTTTCAAAAGATCTTCAAAGGACAATGAACTCGCTGGAGACAAGAAATAGGAGATGTACATTTCACCACAGATACAGAACAACAAATGGTCTCGGAGACTTCGAATTGGAGTAGCAAGGGGAGTACCTAGAACAGGAGTAAATTAAAGCAAGATAAAATGGGCCATATGTTCATTTTTACCATATAAATCACCGGGATCGGACGGGTTATGTTACATAAAGCCAACAGCATTATACTCAGTAGGCTGTGTATAAAAGATCCTTAGAGTATGGAGGAAAGTAAAGATGGTCGTTATTCCTAAACCTGGGAAAACAGTTAAGCAAAGTCCCTAAGACCCATAAGGTTGATGTCCTTTATACTGAAGACATTGGAAAAACTGCACATTGGAAGAGGATCGTAGGAAGACAGACGGATCGATATGTTTACAGACCGGGAGAATCCACCCGTGTTTTGATTGCCTAATTATAATAATTTTTTGTCGGTATTGATGAATGCAAATTTTTGATAACCAAGTTATTAAAACGCGCGTCAGATAGTGTAAAGTGTGTAGTTTCAGTGTTGGTGTGGTGGTAGTGTAACTTATGTTCGATACCGAATATCTCCAACGGTTCCTGAATTCAGAACTTAGTTTACTTGATTTGCTTAACTTACAGCGTCCTCCGTATTTGAAACAGATTTGCAGTCATATACATCCGCCATAAAGGCCGCTAAAGCATCATAATAAATCCATATTGGTTTGAAAATTTCATTTTCACCGACGCCAGACATACGGGATGCAATCGCCTTCCTGTGGTTAAGTCGAAAAGCAGCCAATAGTGATTCTTTCTTCTTTTTTATATCTGTCACAGAAACTCCTACTGCATCGGAAATACGATTCCACGCATCATTCACCTAAAACAGATTAATGTATGTTGACAATTGACAGTCAGTAGTGTAGTGATACTACCAATGGTATTTGCATGGAGACTAGATAATTGGCATGAACTCCATGTATGCCAATGGGTTTTGTTTTGCAAGGTACTAAGGAATATCTTCCTTGTTTGTTAGCTTTGAATGAAGATCGAAAACTTTGGCATTTTATTGTTATAATTCGTATTTCTTACCCGCTTTCCGCTTGTGACCTGGATCCGCCTTTGGTCTTTGGTTTGAGTTCATGCTCCTTATATAGTTTCCATGATACACACAGAAATTGATATTAATAAATATAAATACTTACCTTATTTTTGTCCTTATGATCTCTACTTCTTGGGTTCCAAATTACAGGTTCATTTTTATATAATTCAATGAATCTAAAGGTTTCCTCGTTTGCCCACGCTCCAGTCATCGCTCAATAAATTTACAGCTTCCACCTTTTCCACAAACTTTCGTATAAACGAGTAAACGACTAAGGGACTGAATCCCCGGCAATCGTGTAGACTCACGTACGAATTTTGTTTAATGTGTCCTCGGAAAACCGATAACTTGGCGATTGTTCCCGATCACCGCCCATCATGGCCGATTGTGTAGAGTGTAGAGGAGGCTTAATAAAACATCTGCATGTATGCATAGCGTCAGACCTACCACGATAACCGCTCAAGGGCATATTTTATTTATAAAGACTGTTTGTTGTTTTTTTTTATTTTGGTTGCCTACTTAAAATTCGCAAAATATTTTATTTTACAATACAGGTAGATGTTTAGGTAAAATCAATGTAGTGTAAACACAACTAGGGGACAGAGGGAATGTATTGTATGCAGGGCCGGCGCTAGCAGTTTCTCCGCCCCATAAGAACGTAAACTGCGTCCTCTTTATAACAAAAATTAATAGAGATAACATAAACCCTTCCTACGCTTTAGTATTAAAAATGTTAAAGTTTTGATTTTCCAAGAATATGACATATGATTCAACAGGGACTCAATTCTTGAACTTATGTCAGTAGCATACGAGTTAAATTCGAATGAAAGATTCGAATACGAACGTCAATCTCAATTCTTGGATGGTATGCGGAAAATTTCCCGTATACTTATGTTTTATTCGAATTATGGAGGGTAGAAGGAAGGAGCACCATCTGAATGAATTAAGCAACAAGAATGAATGGGATCCAAATACCATTACCAGACTTGGGAAGAATGCCATTCAGTGGTACACAGATGGCTCAAAAGCAATAGAAGGAACTGGGATAGGAGTGTACGGGCCAGGAACCAAAAACTCTGAAAGCTTGGGAAAAACCCCGAGTATCTTTCAAGCGGAAATTCACGCCATAAGAAAGTGTGCCCAGTTCAATATTGATAAAGGATATAGAAGGCAAAGGATTATCATAATGTCGGATAGTCAAGCAGCCATTAAAGCACTGAGCTCTTGTGTAATCAGTTCCAAAATGGTGTGGGAATGCCTAGGCAAACTGAATGAACTAGGCGAGAACAATATAGTCAGCTTACTGTGGATTCCAGGACACACAGGGATAGAAGGAAATGAAATAGCAGATAAACTAGCAAAGAGGGGGACTGGAACACCCTTTTGGGGGCCGGAACCCTTTTGCGGTATCAGCTCCAACGTAATATTGGAAGAAATAGGCAAGGCCGAAGAAAAGAGAAGATCTGACCATTGGAAAGATCTAGTAGGACTTAGGCAATCAAAGATTCTTCTGGGTGATTACAACCTGTTGAGATCAAATGAATGCATAAGTCAAAGTAAAACTGCACTAAGAGTTTTAACAGGCATCCTTACGGGACATTGTCGCCTGAATGGGCACCTGAAAAAGCTCAAAATAGTTGAGGAAGAAGAATATAGATTCTGTGGTATGGAAGAAGAAACTTCCATCCACATACTTGCGAACTGCACAGCAATTCAGAATCCTAGGGCACAACACCTTGGAGATTACTGGATAGAAGAGGGACATTTACCTAAGTTAAAGCCTGCAGATATCCTAAAATTCGTCCGGGAAATAGGACTGAAGGAGCTACTAGTCTCTGAGACTTTCCTCGGGAACTAAGTAGAAGTAAGGGGGCACAATAGATCTTTTAGGTCTCAGTGAATGTCACCCCAATTTACATACATAAATACATACATACATCTGAATATATTAAAAAGTGTCAATCGAAAGGAAGCAAATTAAGGTGGCGCCATAGTAGCAAGTGGAAAGATTTTAAAAACAGCGCCGTGAATTATTAGAGTAAGATACAAAATTAAAAAAGAAAATACTACGTAAATAATTGAGATTTTAAATACTGTATATTTCTCAATTACACAAGTCACGAAAAATACTAAATTTTTCAACCCAGCACACTTCACTCGATTTATAACTCTAAATTCACATCATTTCCATTAGATACACGAGCGCCATTTCGGTGAATCTTCGAATTATAATTTGCTGTTTACAGGTGGACACTTTTTCAACTTGTCACCCATACAAGATGGTGCTCCTTCCTTCTACCCTCCATAATTCGAATAAACAGTTTGAGAACTTCTCTTTCCATCTTCTTTTTGCGTAATATCCCGGCGGATAATTTTCTCAGCATATTTTCTACTTTTTTGTACGTGTGCCGAAAAAAATGTAAAATGTGTTAAAAAACAAGATCCTGCTTACAAAATAAACCCTAAATTTATTTCCCAAACGTAGAACGATATTAATTTTATTTGCTTTTTTCTACATTTTATACTCAATAAGACTTATATGTTTAACCATGGATCGTGTCGACTTTGAACTTATCATATGGTTACAAATTACCCGATCTATGTAGCATATATACAGCAGAACTCGTATAGCTATACAGAAAAGCCTCAATTGGTTGATTACAAACCAATTAAGTAATGCTGTAATTCTTTCTGATTCTAAATCTGCTATAGATTCAATAAAATCTACTCATATCAGAGGTATTGGATGTTCTGTACTAAGTACTAAGATGGCGGCCGAGGTAGACGTAGTCGATGTCGGTCCTGATAAAAATTGTCTTCACTGTAATAAAAAAGTATCAAAAGGTGTGAAATGTGCTAATTGTGGTGCAGTTTTACATTTAAGTTGCTCTCAACGTAATTGAGAAACAACGCTGAAGAGGAAGTGACATATACATATACCCATTCCGAGTTTATTACATATAAGGTGGAAAACAAACTTATTAAAGAATTATTATAGTTTATTTCAGAAGGGTATAGAGTAATAAAACCTCATTAGGTATACGAAGGGAGCACAGAGTGACCCAACGAATATTTAAGCCACTTCCATAGTTTGGCATTGATTTCATTGTAAAATTCTTTCTTCTTATCAAGTGCAGGTAGTACCACCCGGGTTGGGGTCAATATATGGGTTTAGCCTATTGTTATCCATTCACAAACACTGAAAATAGTGTGCCAAAGGCGTGCCGGTTGGATACTCGTAAAAAGGAAATAATTTTATTTTAACAGAATAAAAATTAGGTACACTTATTTTTTATTGAACATTATACAAAAAATACATTATACAGAAATTAAATTATAAAAAATCATAATATTCTTCGTCATCTGAGGAACTGTCATCTCCTCTTGACGTTATAATTAACGGGTCGACGGTCCGATTGATCAAGTAGTCAAGATCCCACATTTTCTCCTCTTCTTTAATGACATGCTGGACTGCTTTTCGCCAGTTCTCTGGTGTCACCTCCTTAATGGCTTGATCAAACAGTAGCTTAACGTCTTCCATTTTGAATGTCGTGTCATGTCTTGCTACAAATCCTTTCACTTGCGCCCATATAAGTTCTATAGGATTTAGTTCGCAATGATATGGCGGTGTGCGCAGCACAGTTACACTATGTTTTTCTGTTATATCTTCCACGGCGTATTTCATAAAACGATGTTTGTGTAAATTTGCTATAGCTAATAGTTATTTTTTTATCAAATTATTTTCAAATTCAATACTTTTGGTGGTTAACCAGTCAATAATTTCTTGTTTTCCCCAAGATGAAGTTGGAGTCTTTTCTATGCGTCGAGAATGATAACTCGCGCTATCCATAACTACTACTGAATCAGCCGGAAGATATTTTATCATTTCACCAAAATAGTCTTCAAAAACATCCGAATCCATGTCCTCGTTGTAATGGCACGACTGAAAGGTTAGCAAACCTTCTTTTAAAAATCCCTCTTCGCTTCTAATATGGACGATTATTAGTCTTTTCCCTTTACCTGAAGGCACCTTAATACCCGTTGACAGGCCTTCCATGAAAGCTTGGCGAGCACTGGTTATATTTTTGTCTTGCCACATTTTTGGTACTGTATAACCTTCATTGATCCACGTCTCATCAAGATAAAAGATTTTCTTCTGCTCTGTTCTGTACTGCTTTATACTTCTTAAGTATTTTCGTCACCAGCAAACAATTTCATCGCTTTCCAGTAAAAGTGCTTTACGGTTATGCTTTTCCCAGGCAAAATCCATATTTCTCAAAGTGGTCCATAAAAGTTTTTTAGTTATTAACGGAATACTGTCATCCTGGCCAAGCTCCATTAAAATCTTATCTAGGGTGGGTATTTCTTATTTAAAATAAAAAGAGTGAACTTTTCTTCGAATTACACTTTTGGTGTCTTCATCAAGGACTTTTACTGGTCTGCCTGGACTTTTCTTGGGAGGCTCCACTTGGCCTGCTATCTTTCTCCCCCGCAATAATTTAAAAACGGTGGACTTTCCAACTTGAGTCATTCGGGAACATCGGTCGACAGTTTCTTGTACAGTAAATTTCAGGTAATCGTATTTTATGCAATCGTGTACATTTAAAATAATAAGTTTTCCATTCACTGATAGTGGAGAATTATTGGAACATCTTTTCGTTGGTGTAAATGTCGCCATTTTATTACTAATCTTATAATACTGTGAACACTATTTACGGCTTAACAACAAATACTGATGCGTTAAACTAAACAAATATACTTATAAAGGTCTAAAAATTTTAGGTAAGGCACCTTGCGGCTCATGGTTGAGCCGAATTTGAAACAGGGTTGGAATTAGGCAGAGGCACTAATAGAAGGTTAAACGGTACCTGTTAAACGCAAAACGTAACTGTATAATCTACTACCTAAGTAATCCCTACACAATATTTCGATATTGACACTTCAGGCCAGAAAACATACTTTTCCTAATTCTCTTACGCAATTACTTGAAATTTTAATATTACAAACAATACTATTTCAAGACCTACGCCTATGGCCGACACCGAAATTGAGCCGAACTGGACGGAATTCCCCATTTTATTACTCTATACCTTTCTGAAATAGACTATAGTTGAATTGAAGGAGAAAAATGACATTCTTAAAGCAAATAACAATCTGCTAACTCAAAGATTACAGGAACTAGAACAGAAAATCGGGGAAAAAAGCCCGAAGGATAAAGATAAAGTCACAAAAACATTTTCGGATGCCATAAAAGAAGGTAAACAAAACATCAAGTGCAAGTGGTAGTAATAGTAGGTCAGTTGCCGAAGGCCGTAAATGTATGCAGAATGATACTACTGTCCTGGCTGTTAGACATAGATATGACAGGCCGGATACACATTCTAAAAATGAAAAAGAAGAAGAAATACATTCTGAGAAGGTTAAGAAGAATCACGAGGTAAATAAACTACTCAAGAACAAAGTAATGTTTTGGACCAGTACATTCACCTAAATGATGACACAAATCCAAATCAAGATGGATGGGAAAAGAAACAAAGAAGAACGAGGCGCTCAATAAATAATGTAGGTGAATCAACTGAGGACACCAATTTCAAGAATGCAGCAAACAAACCAAAATTTTACTTGTACATCTACAGAGTAGGAAAAGAAGTGATGGAAAAGGACATTAAATCCTTTATAGAAAATAAACTAAACTTTCAACAGAATAATATGGAAGATTGTGAACAAATCATTGTGAAGAAGGGTCAGTGCAGCAGTATAAATACAATAAGTTTCATAGTTGCCACAGTTGCCATAGAAGATTTGATTTCAAAAAATACTATGAAGTTTTTAATATTAGAGATGTTATCAATGGCGATAGAGCCAATACAGGAAATTTTTAATGAAAGGGGATCTGAAAATCTGCCCAGACGAAAGTGATCACTCAAATTACTCAAATGATGTAATTAAAAAAAGACAAATTGATTACTCAAATGAGGTAAATAAAAAAAGGCAAATTAATTGTGCAAATCAAAGTAATTTAAACATTCCTCCGAAAAGCCAGCTTTCCAAACATACAACGCTTACAAAAGCTGCCCATCCACCAAAGGAAGGAAGAAGTCGTAAGGGACTGTCAAATACAAATTTTAAAGTTTTGTATGCCAATGTACAAGGGATTAGGGACAAAATTTCTGATTTCGAAATACTTCTCGAGGAATCGAAGGCTGATTGTTTTTGTACTAATGAGCATTGGCTTCATACTGATGAGTTTTCACAAATAAAAATTAAAGGCTTCATGGCCATTTCCAGTTTTTGTAGAACTAATAAAGCACATGGGGGTGTTGGCATCTATCTTAAAGAAGGTTTGGAATGTCAAGAACTCAATTTACCAATCCTTTCCAGGGAACTACACTGCGAGGTAGCTGGGATTCACATTTCCTCTATCAATACTAACATTTTAACAGCCTATAGATCTCCTAGGGGGGAACTAAATACATATTTAGAAGTTATGTCACAGGTTCTGGATAAATTAGACCTCATAGGTAATACTATTTTAATTGGTGATTTTAATGTTCACTATGAACAGCCGAACTGTAAGGAGGCTGAGTATCTTAACCTCTTTTTTAACTCATATGATTTGTTTCCAACAGTAAAATTTAAAACTAGGGGGGAAGCTACGCGAGATAATGTAAACTTTAATAGGTCAAATCTCGATCTCTCTCCTAGTGCCTTGGAAGGTATCTCTGATCACTCTGCAATAGGATCACTTACAGACCTATTACCAGTGAAGGTCTTGAAAATATATACAATCAGCTAAAAGTTCTTAATTGGTTTTCTATAACACAAGCTGATTTTGATGTTGAAGCCCAATTAGGCAATTTTCTTAGTGTCTTAACCGATGCAATTGACAAAAACTTACCACTTAAATCTAGGATGGTTAAAAACAATCAGCATTCCTGTGAAGTAAGCTGGTTTAATGACAATCTGAGGAATATGAGGGGTAGGCTACAAACATTAAGTTTTATGCACAAACAAAATCCAATTCTGGTCCCCAAAACCATGGTAAGTAACTAAATTTCAATATAGGAAAGCGATAACTAACTCCAAAAAAACTTCCCATAATAACTTTATTAACAATGCAGCAAATAAATCTCAAGCAATGTGGCAAATCATAAATTATCAAAGGAACTCGGCTTAATGCTCATGTCTTAAATACTTTTTTTACCTCAATATCTGATGAAATAATCAAAAACCTTCACACTACAAATTGCTCCTACAACGATTATTTAACAAACAAATATACAGGATATAGCTTTGTGTTTCGAGAAGTCAGTCAAGATATGGTTCGAGATAAAATCTCATGCCTTAATAACAGTAGTAGCAAAGACTGCTATGATATTAACTCTAAAATTATCAAACATCTTAAGGATATATTATGTAAACCTTTGACTGACATGTTTAACCACTGCATTCGTGTAAGTAAATTCCCATCTCATCTTAAGCTAGCAAAAGTTATACCCATCTTTAAGAAAAAGGGTAATCCCGAAGATCTAACCAACTACAGGCCGATATCATTGTTGCCAATAATAGCAAACATTTTTGAATCACTGCTAAAAGATCAAATGAATGAATATTTTGAACAAAATGACATTTTTTCACCAAACCAGTTTGGTTTTCGCAATAAAAGAAGTACTACCTTAGCTATAGATCAACTAATTGAGATTGTAGCTGAAGGCTTTGAGAATAAACAGAATACTTATGCTACCTTCCTTGATTTGACAAAAGCGTTCGATTGAATTTCTTTCGAAATCCTCTATAAAAAACTAATTCGCTACAATTTTCACCAAAGCAGTGTAGCTCTTGTCAAGTCCTACCTGGAGGAGAGGGAGCAATATGTTTTTTCCAATAATGTGGAATCAAAAAAGCGGAGGATTCAGCACGGAGTTCCACGGGGCTCTGTGCTGGGTCTTCTGCTATTCCTCATTTACATAAATGACCTGCCTAACTTCGCCAATGTCATCACTCTGCTTGTAATCTTATTTGCAGACGACACCACTACGTTGATGCGTTACCACCCCTCAGACCCTATTCTGCAATAGACCCAAAATGAAGATGACCAGATTAAGAATTGATTTTGGCTAACAAATTGAATCTAAATGCCGACAAGACACATAATATGAACTTTACTTTGAAAACTTCTTCATCAAACCTGGAAACTCAGGCATCGGTTTAATTACTACGGCAAAAATATGTTTAATGCTCTTCCAAGGGATATAAAAAACCTAAATTTTAACAATTTTAAAACCAAAGTCGAAACATATCTTTTAAAAAATGCCTTCTATTCCATCGAGGAGTATCTAGAAAGTGATTTTAATATGTAAATGTATTCGTCTTTATATTTTGATGATTGTCTTCCTATGTATTGCTACCATTAGTATCTTACCTAATAAGCTTTGTGCTAATATTGTTATTTTTTTATAATTTTTTATATTAATTGTAACATTTTTTCTCTCTTTTGTTATATCTGACCTGTAAAAGCACTTTATGTAGTATCAAATCTATGCTTTTGGAGTTAAATGTTACGTTTATTTGGGTTAAGGGTCATAGCAATATAACTGGGAACGAAAGGGCCGACCTGTTAGCGAAGGATGCAGTCAAATCTGCAATATTTTCACATCAGCAGATATAAACAGCACAATAAGTCAAAGAATTGCTAATAAATGGAAACAAGAGTGGACAAATATATCTAGATCCTCTACAAACCAGTACTTTCAAATTCATTCTACATTACCCCTTCCTCCCGAATATATATTCAATTATACAACACCCAAATTTTATTCATCAACTATATTTAGACTTAAAACCAATCACGGCAGATTTCCTGCACACCTTGCAAAACTTGGTATTGTTACGCGAGCTACTGCAATAATATTCTCACTTAGTGCCCCCAGTGAAATCCCCGTATGAGACGACTATGGCTCCTCCGCCCAAACTTCGGGAAACATCCAGAACACCCGGGTGCGTCCGCCAGAATATCGAGAATATCCAATGCGCCCGCGAGAACGGCGAGATACTTCTAGAATTACGGCGCGTGAGTATAAATAGGCCACAAGCATCGCCGCAGGCAATTAGTCAATCAGTCAGTGTTGATACCGAAGGAAAGTAATCGCGCATCGATAAAGTGTTTATTAAGTGACTCTCATATAAATTATAATTAGTGTGTTTAGTGTATTACATAAATTATTAAATAAGGACTGAATTACATATAAATCTGTAAATATAAATTAATTGTAAATATAAATTAGAATAAACGTTACATTGGTGTCAGGTGTGGGGTTAAAATAAATAAATATACAGGAAGATGGCGAGGAAACTTTTTGAATTAAAAGTTTCAGAGCTTCGAAGAGAGTTGGATGATTACGAATTGGACACAAGTGGGGTCAAGTCAGTGTTAGTGGAGCGACTAAAAGAAGCTATGATTAACAATGGATTGGACCCGGAAACGTTTGAATTCACCGACGAAGCGTCCGCCTCTATAACCTCTTCCATAAAAAAACTTTCGGCGGACATGGAAAACAAAATGTCGGACATGGAAAACAAAATGTCGGACATGGGAAACAAAATGTCGGACATGGAAAATAAAATTTCGACGGATATAAAAAACGAAATTTCATCCATGGAAAACAAATTGTCGGACGTGGAAAATAAAATTTCCTCCATGGAAAATAAAATTTCGACGGATATAAAAAACGAAATTTCAGCCATGGAAAGTAAACTCTCGGCGGACATGGAAAACAAATTGTCGGACGTGGAAAATAAAATTTCATCCATGGAAAGTAAACTTTCGGCGGACATGGAAAACAAATTGTCGGACGTGGAAAATAAAATTTCATCCATGGAAAGTAAACTTTCGGCGGACATGGAAAACAAAATGTCGGACATGGAGAATAAAATTTCGACGGACATGAAAAATGAAATGACATCCATGAAGACTGATATTTCTGCCGTGGAAGAAAAGATTAAAAGTATGGAGCAAGAAATGAAACAAAAAATCAAAGAAATCGAAAGGAAGAATAGTAATAAACCGGATATTACAACTAGGCAAGCCCCGAATAACGACGAACTGGCAGAGAAAGTAGAGTTGAAACCGAAAATGGAAAGCGATATTAACAGCCGAGTGAAACTGCCAACATTTGATGGTAAAACGTCATGGCCGAACTATCTTAAGCAATTCGAGGCGGCATCAAAGGCAAACAACTGGAGTGAGAAGGAAAAAGCGTTAAATTTAACTCTTGCCCTTAGAGGAGACGCTATGGATATCCTCCAGACCATTCCAGTGGAAGAGGCCGAAGATTTTGAACAACTCAAAAAGCGATTGAATATGAGATATGGCCTGGAACACCTGGAGCATCTGTACCAGTCGCAGCTGAAAAACCGCAAACAATAACGCGACGAAACTCTGCAAGAATTCGAAGCAGACATTGCGAGGTTGGTGCGGTTTGCCTATCCATCGGCACCGGAGAATGTCATGGAATGTTTAGGGGTACAGACATTCATCGACGGAGTTCGTGACCATGAAATGCAGAGAACTCTACGCTTGGCTCGGCATAAGACACTGGTCGACGTACTCTCTGCAGCCTTGGAGTACGAAGCAGCTACACAGGCTTCCGGAGTATACGGCAAGGTGAGGGCTGTAGCAGACGAAGAAGTTGAGAACAAGCTCGACCAGATTGTCAACATGATGAAAAGCATCTCAAATGGAAAACTGAAAGCTGTGAGATGCTGGAATAGTGGAGAAATGGGACATGTACGCAGTTCGTGCAAGCGACTGAGAACTGCTACAAACAAAGATGCCCAGCAGGAACAACGAGGAAGGGTCGACCTTCAGAGGGCGGCTTCGACCCGAAGACCTTCAAAAGACCCTCTCATCCTAATAGCCTCTCTGAAATGTCGCGATGATAGTGTATAGGTGGATGGTGAAGTTAATGGAAGGAAGTATACACTATTGGTGGACACTGGAGCAACGAGGACTATTATCCGCCCCGAGACTGTCAACACCCGGAAAAGACTTTTACCGACAAGACTGCGACTCAGGACTGCCACAGGTGAAAGCGCCAATGTCCATGGAGAACTACCGGTGCAATTGGGAATTGGCGCAGAGAAGTTCACCCACACTGTCGTTGTCGCTGATATCGAAGAGGACATAATACTCGGAATGGACGTTATGAACCTACATGGCTTCCAGCTAGATTTCAAGAACCGAGTGATTAGAGTAGGTTCTGAGGAGGTATTCCTTCACCCACACGAGGATAAGACTGTTCAGGTAGCCGTACAGGAGGATACAGTTGTACCCGCAAGGAGTGAATTTTTCACTGTGGCAAGGCTACAAGGAACCGTCGAAGAAGGAACACCGGTCATGATGGAACCATCGAATCACGATGAAGAGGTTGGTCGAGGAATCCTAGTTGGAAAAGGGTAAGGGTTAGTCATGGCTGCCGAAGAAATACCTGTACGCATTATAAATGTAAATGACCATCCAATAACTATGAAGAAGGATACCAAAATTGGAACTTGCGTACCAGTGGCGTCGATAATTCATCAAACAACAACCTCTAATGATGCCAACAATGAATTTGAACAAATGATAGCAGTGGCTGGACAATCCCTTAGCCTGCAAGAGAAGAAAAAAATCAGAGAACTCTTGCTACAATACCGATCTCTTTTTGTACCAAAAGGAGGAAAGACAGGAAGAACATCTGCTGTCAAACACAAAATTGACACCGGCGACGCTAAACCGATAAGACAATCGGCTCGACGGCTACCACAGGCCAAAAGAGAGGAAGCGGAGAGAATTGTTCGCGAGATGGAAAAGGACAAGGTAATAGAACCTTCTACCAGCCCTTGGGTCTCTCCGGTAGTTCTGGTAAAGAAGAAGGATGGAACCACGAGGTTTTGCGTGGAGTACCGGCAGTTGAACAATGTTACAAAGAAAGATAGCTATCCCCTGCCGAGAATCGACGACACTCTGGATACGCTGGCCGGTAGCAAATTGTTTTCTACCTTGGACCTGAAGTCTGGATATTGGCAGGTAGAAATGGATCCAGCCGATAGAGAAAAGACAGCGTTTACCACCGGATCTGGACTATGGCATTTCAGCGTTATGCCATTTGGGCTGTGCAATGCCCCCGCAACGTTCGAAAGACTGATGGAAAACGTATTGCGAGGGTTGTCCTGGAAGACATGCTTAGTGTACCTTGACGACATCATAGTCTTGGGAAGGACATTCGAAGAACATCGAGAGAATTTGGAAGGTGTCTTCAAAAGGTTGCAAGCTGCCCAACTGATGCTCAACCCCAAGAAATGTCAACTATTTCAAAACAAAGTCAATTACCTAGGCCATGTAGTCAGCAAGGATGGTGTAGCTGTAGACGAAGAGAAAGCTGCTGCCGTACGAAAGTGGCCAAGACCCACCGACAAGCACCAAGTTAGAAGCTTCCTTGGACTCTGTACATACTACAGGCGATTTATAAAGAAGTTTGCAGATATCGCTAAGCCCTTGACACGACTTACAGAGGAAGCAAGGGAGTTTCGCTGTGACGAAGATTGCCAAACTTCGTTCGAAACCTTGAAGAAGCACTTGACTACTGCACCTATACTCGGCTATCCACTACCAGAGGGAGAATTCATACTAGATACTGATGCTAGCAATGTTGGAATTGGAGGAGTGCTATCACAGGTTCAAGGAGGACAAGAGAAAGTTCTGGGATATTTTAGTAAAGTCCTTTCCAAACCAGAACAAAACTACTGCGTCACAAGAAGAGAGCTCCTAGCAGTAGTGAAGTCCGTGGAGCACTTCTATCAGTATCTGTATGGGAAGAAATTTATGATCAGAACCGATCATGCAGCACTTAAGTGGCTTATGCAATTCAAGAACCCTGAAGGTCAAATCGCTAGATGGATCGAGCGGCTCCAAGAATATAATTTCACTATTGAGCATAGAGCCGGAATAAGCCACAGAAATGCAGACTCCCTCTCTAGAAGACCATGCCCTGCAGAGTGCTCTCACTGCAGCAAAACAGAAGCTAAGGAAGCTGCGATTCGAAGAACCACGGTGACCACCGACGAATGGACACCAGAAAAGTTGGAAGAGGAACAAGAGAACGATCCCGACCGAAGAAAATCCGACATTGGAAAAAGGAAAACTGTCGACCTACTTGGCAGGAGATTTCAAGGTACTTGCCAACGATGAAATCGTATTGGGCCCAGTGGGACTCGCTGGTTTTGGAAAACGGGTTGCTACAGCGAGTAATCGAGAACGATGAGGGTTCCGAAAGTAGAAGACAGTTGGTGATTCCAAGAACAAGGATAGCAGCAGTACTGCGGAAATTACACGACAGTCCGTCAGGAGGACATCTAGGTGTGAAGAAGACCCTCCAGAAAGTGCGAGAACGGTTTTATTGGATGCACAGTTCCGAAGATGTGAAGGACTGGTGTAAGCAGTGCACTACCTGTGCTACGACCAATGGACCGCACGGGAGAAGAAAGGCTCCTATGAAGCAGTACAATGTCGGAAGCCCTTTTGAACGCATTGCCCTGGACATTGCCGGACCGTTTCCACCGACAGCAAATGGCAGCAGGTACATTTTGGTGGTGATGGACTACTTCACAAAATGGGTAGAAGCGTATGCCATTCCAAACCAAGAAGCCGCAACGGTTGCCGACGTGCTTGTGAATGAGTTCATTTGCCGATACGGAGTGCCCCTGGAAATACACAGCGACCAGGGCAGAAACTTCGAAAGCCAGCTGTTCCAGGAAGTTTGTGAAAAGCTCGGCATGAAGAAAACGAGAACTACGGCTTTGCACCCACAGTCGGACGGGATGGTAGAGCGAATGAACAGAACTCTTGGCAAATATCTGTCTAAAGTAGTATCTAACCATCAGCGAGATTGGGACCAATATCTCTCGCTATTCGCGATGGCCTACAGATCCGCCATCAATGAGTCCACCGGCCAAACACCAGCAAGAGTTCTGTTCGGACGCGAAATGAGATTACCCTGCGACCTTGAATTTGGATGCCGACTCGGAGAAGACATATCTGGTGAAGATTACGTAACCCAGCTGAGAAAAAGAATGGACGACGTACACGAGCTGGTTCGATCGAACCTCCAGATCGCTAGCGATAGGATGAAGAAAAGGTACGATACGCAAGCTACGGAAGGAGGTTTCCACGAAGGAGACAAAGTCTGGCTGCATAACCCAAGAAGACAAAAGGGTTTTTCTCCAAAGTTGCAGAAAGCTTGGGACGGTCCGTACCTCGTAAAGAAAAGAATCAACGATGTCATCTATCGTATCAGCAAGATCCCAAATGGAAAGCCAAAGGTGGTACACCGTAACCGATTAGCGCCATTCGAGGGTGACCACGATGAGGAATTAAACCAGCTTCAGGAAGTAGCCGATCCTGCTTTTGTAGAGTTCATGGGTGCTTATGGTGGTAACGGAAAAGCAAGATTCGGCGTCACCACTGAGAGACGACAAGACCTGCTTACCGTTCCGGAGGAATACTCACTGGCAATAAACATCCCTGCCAGCGTAACCGATGCGCGCGGACTGGCATCTCTGTTTATAAAGAAGAGTGGCGCACGACCTTTGGTAAACCAGTTACCAGTACCAGGTAAAGCTTTGAAGCTGCAAAATGGCTCCCGCTACAATTTCCACCTAGTGACGAGGAACACCTTCGACGAAAGACCAACGTACGAGGATGTCTGGGAAGCATTACGAAGCCTGAGGGAGCATGTGCTTGAACTGAACGTGCATAGGCTAGCCATGCCCAAGATTGAATGTAGGCATTTAGATTGGCGAATAATCCGTAACATGGTAGAAGTAATCTTCCGAGACACCGAAGTGCAGGTACTGGTTTGCGGCCATGCTCGGGAGACACAGCCAACAGAGAAGACGGTCGCATGTTACTTCCATACAACTGGAAAATGCAACAAGGGGACCAGTTGCCGATACAGTCATCTCGTTCCAGTTTCCTAGCTAGTTCCAGGAGGAACTGTCTCTTAAGGAGGGGGCAATGTTACGCGAGCTACTGCAATAATATTCTCACTTAGTGCCCCCAGTGAAATCCCCGTATGAGACGACTATGTCTCCTCCGCCCAAACTTCGGGAAACATCCAGAACACCCGGGTGCGTCCGCCAGAATATCGAGAATATCCAATGCGCCCGCGAGAACGCCGAGATACTTCTAGAATTACGGCGCGTGAGTATAAATAGGCCACAAGCATCGCCGCAGGCAATTAGTCAATCAGTCAGTGTTGATACCGAAGGAAAGTAATCGCGCATCGATAAAGTGTTTATTAAGTGACTCTCATATAAATTATAATTAGTGTGTTTAGTGTATGACATAAATTATTAAATAAGGACTGAATTACATATAAATCTGTAAATATAAATTAATTGTAAATATAAATTAGAATAAACGTTACAGTATTATTAGATCATCATCCTGTAGTTGTAACGAATATTCTTATTGTGATTTGAATCACATCTTTTTTGGCTGCTCTAATATCGTCGTGAGATCCAAATGTTTAGTTGAGTCGCTTATGAAGTTGAATTATAACCTTCCGCTAAATATTAGCCACATCCTAAATAATGCTAATAGAATGATTTATGATTTATTAATAAATTTCTTGAAGGAGTCCAACGTTACTATCTAAATTGAACAAAGCAATTTCCAAAATTTTGTGGCAAATGGAGTAAATTCCGTGCCATTTTTCCCTCACACACACACTCACACATGGATCGTGCACTTAAGAAAACTATGAGCAAGGACCAGAGAAAAGTGTTAGTGCAATGTATGAGTGACCACCCTCAAATATTCTGGTAAATTCACAAATGATTTTATATTATAAGGTAATGTGGATGGATGTGGCAAATTTATTAAATGCCATGCCAGGATGCAACAAGGAATGGGATAAATGGAGAAAAGTAAATATTATAATACATACTTCTGTTTAAAATTACTCTTTGAAATTAAATTTAAAATGTGCTAGTCTTTAGCATGATATCATAGATAGGCATTTATGTATGTATGTATGTATATTGGGGTGACATTCACTGAGACCTAAAAGATCTATTGTGCCCCCTTACTTCTACTTAGTTCCTGAGGAAAGTTTCAGAGACTAGTAGCTCCCTTAGTCCTATTTCCCGGAGGAATTTTAGGATATCTGCAGGCTTCAACTTAGGTAAATGTCCCTCTTCTATCCAGTAATCTTCAAGGTGTTGTGCCCTAGGATTCTGAATTGCTGTGCAGTTCGCAAGTATGTGGATGGAAGTTTCTTCTTCCGTACCACAGAATCTACATTCTTCTTCCTCCACTATTTTGAGCTTTTTCAGGTGCCCATTCAGGCGACAATATCCCGTAAGGATGTCTGTTAAAACTCTTAGTGCAGTGTTACTTTGACTTATGCATTCATTTGATCTCAACAGGTTGTAGTCACCCAGAAGAATCTTTGATTGCCCAAGTCCTACTAGATCTTTCCAATGGCCAGATCTTCTCTTTTCTTCGGCTTTGCCTATTTCTTCCAATATTACATTGGAGCTGATACCGCAAAAGGGTTCCGGTCCCCAAAAGGGTGTTCCAGTCCCCCTCTTTGCTAGTTCATCTGCTATTTCATTTCCTTCTATCCCAGTGTGTCCTGGAATCCACAGTAAGGTGACTATATTGTTCTCGCCTAGTTCATTCAGTTTGCCTAGGCATTCCCACACCATTTTGGAACTGATTACACAAGAGCTCAGTGCTTTAATGGCTGCTTGACTATCCGACATTATGATAATCCTTTGCCTTCTATATCCTTTATCAATATTGAACTGGGCACACTTTCTTATGGCGTGAATTTCCGCTTGAAATATACTCGGGGTTTTTCCCAAGCTTTCAGAGTGTTTGGTTCCTGGCCCGTACACTCCTATCCCAGTTCCTTCTATTGCTTTTGAGCCATCTGTGTACCACTGAATGGCATTCTTTCCAAGTCTGGTAATGGTATTTGGATCCCATTCCTTCTCGTTGCTTAATTCCGTAACGAATTTCTTTGAAAAGTTATACTTTTTCATCATACCATCTTGTGGCATGTCCCAGGTTTTCTGATTTCTAAGAAGTAAGGAGGTGGTTTTTTTTTAATGATTCCCTCTCTACTTACTTTCCACCACCATATGTAGTGGTGTGAGGTTGAGAATAACTTCCATGGCTGCCGTTGGGCATGTTCTCATTGCTCCTGTAATGCACATACAGGCTAGTCTTTGAATTTTTGAGAGGTTTTCTCTCGTTGTCAATAGGCTAGTTCTACTACTCCACGCAATGGCCCCATAAGTGATAATTGGTCTCACTATGGCAGTGTACATCCAGCTCAGGATTTTTGGGTTGCACCCCCAATTTCTCCCTGCCAGATTCCTGCACACCATTAGAGCCATTTTTGCTTTGCATATAATCTCCTTTTCGTGTTTATTCCACAGGAGTTTACTGTCTAGAGTCAAACCTAGATACTTGACTTCTTGTCTCCATTCAACCTCGCTCCCATCAAGTTTAATGGTTTTTTGGTTGAGCTTTCTTTTCTTAGTGAAGGCTATTAAGATGGTTTTGGTGGGGTTGATGTTAAGTCCCACTTGCCTACACCAGCTATTTGTATAGTTCAGACCCTTTTGTACGATGTCACAAAGGGTATTTTCGAATTTTCCCCTGGCTGTTATGACAATATCATCAGCATATCCTTGGCAGGATATTCCGAGGTCAGTCAAACCACACAGGAGTTCGTCAACCGTCAGGCTCCACATTAATGGGGATGCTACTCCTCCCTGTGGACATCCTCTGGTTGTACAGATGGAGACAATGTCTTTGCTCGTCCTCGTCTCTGCTACTCTAGTGGTGAGCAGTTACGACATCCATTTGGATGTTGTGCTGTCTACACCTCTTCTATTTAATGCTCTTTTGACAGCCTCATGAGGAGTATTGTCAAAAGCTCCTTCTATATCCAAAATGGCGCATACTACGGCTTCTTGGTTGTCTAGAGCACCTCGGATATCCTCCGTCAGTTGTACCAGTGCAGTCTCCGTAGATCTGCCTGCCCGGTAAGCATGCTGATGCGGGTGAAGAGGTAGTCTCTCTAGGATTTCCGCTCTAATATAATTGTCAATAGCTTTTTCTATCGTTTTAAGCACAAACGATGTTAGGCTAATTGGTCTGAAGGATTTGGGGTTTGTTGTGTCCCTTTTTCCAGCTTTTGGAATGAAGGTTACTATTGCCCTTCTCCATCTTCTCCTTCTTCTGGTATATAACCCAGTTCTAAGCTGCTTCGACTGATCCTAACCAAATGTGGTAGAATTTCGAATTGTTCTTGCTGGAGCAAGGAGGCATTTAAATTTGAAATATATTTCTAGACTTGCCATGACTTGAAAAATTTCACGAAAAATAAAGCAGCTGCAAACAAAAAAAGCCAGAATAAAACTGGGGGTGGCATTTCACCTATTCACGTATTGGACCCTGAAGAAGTTCAAGTACTGGACATTCTGAATCCAGTACAAATTGAAGGTTTGCCTGTTTTGACATAATAACATTTAATTTTGATAACATGGAAGCTCTGGTAAACGAACCAGGTACGCCAAATACAGGGGAAGTAAATCCAAATGTCACCCAAGAAGAAAGAATGAGAAATTTAAAGAAAAGAGTACCAAATCGAATAAAGGAGCTAACTCATACTAACTTAAAAGATGGTATTCCAAAGAAAAGTCTAATTGAAAGGGACATAGCTGTAAAGAATAGGATTGCAGATGCACTTGAAGGTGTTGCTGCTTCGAGATCTAAAATCTAAAATAATTATTATTGATTTCACAAACAAAAGCATTTTTTTATAAAAAGTTCTGGTTGTATGTAGGTACAGGATGTTGATAAATTAAGAAGACATGGCATGGGCGTACCCAGGGAAGGACATGGGAGGGCAGCTGCCCCCCTGAAAATTTTCTATGTTTAAGAAGAAGTTTGTCGAAATTGTGGGAGGTTTGGAAAAACTTTCTCTAGTTGAGAATTCTTGGACAAGAATTCAGTTGTTATCCGCAGTTGAGCAAACCACATTTATATTGTCTTTATGTAATACAGACAAATACAATTCGCTGCAGCAGCCCGTCGCAAACACATTGCAGTCTAAAATCTTGGACGTAATTAATTATGTAGAGCTCATTCAAACCATAACAGCAGTTACAGAACACAGGCATTTTGCCGAATAAGGGAATGAAGAATTATTAAAATCAGCTAATGGAATTGCTAAGCCTTCGAATTCCGAAGATATCAAGCTTCCCTACCTGGATTCATTATTATCCTCATTAGAGGCAAGATTCGGTAAAGATCAATCACTAGCGTTTGCTCTTTTATTGCTACACTTTTCTCAAATGGTAAAACTTACAGCTCCAAAATAGAGAAAATGTATGAACGTAGTATCCAAATTTTATGAATTAGAATGGATCACATCAGAAGCTAATCTATGGCGCACCCTTTGGATAAATCAGCAGGAAGACTTCGAAGATTTGGAGGTAACGAAATTAAAACAACAAGCAGAATATTTTTATCCAGAAGTTAAAAGAGCACTAGAAATTTACTGGATTGGTCCACGCATACAATTAAGAGGTTATTCAGTACACTCAGACGAGTAAAAACATGGCTAAGATCAACAATGGTCCGAGACGGGTTAAATGTGCTTTGTATTCTCAGTGTACATGAAAAACTTGTAAGCAGTAAGGGCGATTTTTCCACGGGAGACGTCATAAACCATTTTAATGAAGATCCTCGAAAGTTATTTTCAAAATAAAAGTCGAATTGAACAATTTGAATTGAATGAATATACTTAAATTTATGTTTATTTATTTGACTATACCTCTACATGCAATATACCTTATGTAAAGGTGTCTTCGTATAGTGTGTATGACAAAACAAGCGCAGGGGTCCGTCCATGAAAAATCTGACTTGCCCCTCCCTTGACCAGAAGCTGGGTACGCCCATGAGACATGGAAATGCTTAAAGAGAAAAGTACCATTATTTATTTTTTAGAAAAATTTCATAAAACAGTTGTTTCAATTATTAAAAATCATTTTTGTAAATAATTTGGTAATTACCGGGCTCTTGTTTGTTGTAATAGGGATGATGACAGTCACTAAGAATAACTGAAATAATGATTTGAAATCATCGTATAGATTACAAAGATTCTATAGCAATCACTCATTTTTACATTAAAATTGTGATTATATTTATTTTAGTAAAAATATAAATACAAAATATGACAATCCGCCATCTTAGCTAAAACACCGATCACAAACGTGTGACGTCAACCTTTTGTGTATCGTTCAAACTTTTAGTTTTGCATCGTTTAAATGATATTTACTCGTTATATAATTCATGATTATCACACAAAATAATTCAAATTAGTAATCAAATAAATTTTTAATTTGCAAACTGTAAAATATTTTTGAAGTATTTACAGATGTGTGATGTTATAGAGACGCCATTACTGTTCTAACGTTTTGGCGCGAAATTTAAATTGTATTTTAAAAACGTGAATTTCTCCTTTAAAACCTTTATTTTTTCAAAAAACAAATTTTTTTTGGATAAAGCATATGTGTTCAAACATCGTGGAGCAGTTTTTCAAAATTAGCCATCATGCCTATTCTTGAGCATTACGTGGAAGTTTTACATATGGATTTAAAATCTCAGGGATGTTAAGTGCATTGGTGACTTCATCAACAGCACGACTAACAGATGATTGGGAAACTCCATGCATCACGATGTATCCCAGCATCTGTTTGATATGATTCTGCAGCATAAAAACCTAATGCTGTGAGGATCCGAAAAAAAAAAATTATTTTACTGATTTACTAAAGGTATCATTGAAATTACCTTTTTTTCAATATCTAAGGCTAACAATCTTGTTGGATGTCTTAGATTTGGTTCTGACAAATAAATTAACTCTGTGGCCAAAGGTTTTGATAGCCGATAAATTTTAATAAACTGATTGTCACAAAGTTCTTCAAAAACTTCCCTATGCTGAAATACTATACGACGATTACTGCCATCCATTTCGGCTTCTTACGATTCTCCAATCGCCCCCAAAAGGGCCAAATTCTCCAAATTAGCCATAAACAAACCTTAATACCTACCAATAAATCACAAGTAGAAAATATAAACATAGTAACTTTTAGTTCGTTGTTCGTCACCAAAAGAAAGTCTTCATTCACTGCTCACTGATATTGATCCCAAAACCATTTTTCCACATAAACCGAGGTATTTGTAAATTTTTAACGAGTATAAAGTCCGTCCGGAAATATAAGATCCTAACTTCTTTAATAATATTTAATTATTTGTTATAATTATTGGTATATTGATTTTATACCTGAATTATGGTTTCATAAATAATCTCTTAACAATAGGGTGTTTACAAGTAGTTCCATTTAAAAAATTGGGAGTGGTTACCTTAGGGGGAAGGGGGTTAAAGTTATAACGTCTACATATGAGCAAAAGGACGTTACCTTTTATATGATTTTTTTCGTGTTTTTTCATTTTTTCATAAAAGTAACGCCTCCAGAATTATGTGGGGTGGATAGTTTTCACTGAAATGCTCTGTATATGCCGTCCCTATACGCCTACCAAAACTCAAAAGTATACGAAAGAAAGCGAGTAAAAATAAAAAGAATAAACTAACATCGGTAAAAGTGTGGCTAGAGGTTTTAGAATATCTCAATACGTATACGTAAAATCAAAATCGCCTAGCTTGACCCATTCGATGTCAAATTCTTTTAACAAACGATTTCAAGAATACAAATACTCGATCACATTCGAATTTTTTCTGATTATCGCCAAATCCGTATACGGATTTATTTCAATAATAATTGGGTCCCAGTTATTATTATTTACAGCTAAAAAATATTTATACTTTAAAAAAAATTCCCCGCAATCCAGAAAATATACTTTTATTTTTCTATATTACTTTGCATGGGAAAACTTTCAGTTACTCTACTTATTATCAGACTTCCTAAATTACAGGATATTACTTATTTTAATTATTGGATTTCGAACAATTTCACGCTATATACTTTTCGTTGTCTTTCGCTGATTTCCTTTTCTCGTACATTGTGTGGGTACGGTAAAATTTAGTTGAAACATATAAAAGAAAAAGTAGTACATATTTACTGAACGAGTAAATATTACAATTAAAATCTTAATTAATAATGTTGGCACATTAGTTTCGTTCTTGTAACACCGCCTTTTCTTCTAAGAGAGTTAAAATGTGATTTACTTGTTCGTTTTATTATTTCAACGTTTATGAACGATGAACATTCTACAAAATTTCTCGGAATCGACTAGTTTTTGTAATGACGGCGTTCTGCAAATTGTTATTAAAAGCATTCATTTAACTTTAACAATGTTTGTGTGTTTAGGTCAAATAATACACTAAACAGAAAAGAGAGGTTATGTATATTAAATATTGTTCCTAGAGCAATCACAAACAGTTGGAAACTGGACGGCTGATTCATTCATTCGTTTGGGTTGTGCTCAACAGCCCAGGCACTTGAACTGAATCTTTGTACCATTTCCCATGTTATCTACTTCCATTCCAGAAGCTTCTATATAGGCCACTATTTTGACTGGAGGGATTTTCAGTAGTTGTAATGGTTGTATTAATTCCTTTCCAAAGTGCTTCCGTCTAAGTACTTGTAAGTTCTCGCAGAAGCAGAGTATGTGAGTAGGTGTTTCATCATCAAGTTCACATTTTCTGCACATAGGTTCACTAACTTTACCCATTTTGTGCAGATGTTTCCTCAGGGTGCAGTGCCCAGTCACCAGGTCGGTAACTGTCTTCAAATGTTTCTTACCCAGTTTCAATAGCCTGGTTGAGAGTTCCTTGTCTACCTTGTTCAGTAAACTCTTTGTATGGAGGTGCCCTTGTGTCAACCTCCATTTGAGTTGGTGTTCCCTATCTAGCCAGTTCCCGAGTTCCTCTCTTATGCAATCTTTTGTGATTCCACAAAACGGTTCCGGGCCTGTGAACTCTTCTTTAGAGCCTTTTTTAGATAACTGGTCCGCCATTTCATTACCTGCAATCCCCTCATGTGCCCACCCATATTGGAGACACTTTGTTGTTTCTTGCCAGCCTGTTAAGGGATTCTTTGCAGTTTTTTACCAGTCTAGACCTAGTGGTTGGAGTAAGCAGAGCCTGGCTGACAGTGAATATTTTAATTTTTTGTCCAGTATAGCCTCTTCTGATGTTTTCATCAATACAGAATATAGCGGCAATCGTCTCTGCTTGAAACACAGTCGTATATCGACCAAGGCTAAAGAACATTATCTTTCTTGGTCCTTTTATACCAGCCCCAGTTCCATGGTTTGTTTTGGAACCATCGTTCCCAGGTGTGCCTTCCAATTCAGTTTGGAATCAAGGGTCACTCGTAGAAATTTAACTTCTTTGGATATTTCTAGTTCTTCTCCGAACATCAGTACTCTACCCTGCGGGAGAACTCTTCTATTGGTAAAAGCAACTAGTTTGGATTGGACGACTCATGCGCAGAGACTATCTGCGAACGGTTGAGGTGAAGAACTCATTAGATTTAAAAACTCTAAGAAGAAGAAAATAAACTTTAAATTAAATCAAACGCAACAATCTATTACATGTAAGGAGACGTATTTTTGCTCATATACGTGTTATTACGTTAACACCTACTGTAAAGTTTTTCTTATTGTTTAAAATAAAATTAATTAAAGTGAAATTAGAGATCCGGTTAAAAATTCACTATACCTATTAATTATTTGGGAAAATGTGGTATAAATTTATTTAGATGAATAACCTTGAAATATAAATAATAATAGCAAGAAGCATGGTTTCGAAAATATGTAAATATGTATTTTAGACATGGTTTAGACACTTTCATTTGGAGATTGAATTATCTACAAAGAATGAATTCAATATTCTAAATATTAATCCTTTCTATTTTTACCTCTCTAGTTTCCCCTGATTTATTAATGTTACTAGATATACAGTATTTACTTAATTTTAAAGAACGGATACATTTTTACAAATGGAAATGGGAATATTAATTAAAATAATTCACATTTTGTGTTGATTGGAAATTTTCATTTCTACTTCTTGTATCAATAGAGTTACATTATAAGGTTGGCAACGAGTTGAGTAGAGAAATCCTTAATTTTGAAACTGAAAGAGATCGGCAGATTTTTTCTCGACTCATACCCGGAGATTCTTCTGCCAGGCTAGCAGAAACGCCCAAATTATGCTCATAGTTCTATACATTATTTTTTCATTAAAATGACTGTACATTTGAGACAAGAATATATTTAAATAATGTTTATATAAATGGACATATTATAAAATTCTCCACTACTGATTTATGATGTTATATTGCACTTTACCTGCTATCTTCTATCTTATAAAAGCTGAGTTATTAATCATTGTCAAACTTTATGTAGAACTGTTCACACTTCAATTTCAAAACAAAAATGTGTTGGTGGCCATTAAATAAACTAGTTTGTATGACATCATCAATATATATGTAGGAAAACAGAACTTTCTTTGTAAGATTCCAGTTAAAGATTTTATTTTCTAATTCGTTAGAATAGAAAAGATTTATAATAAGATTAATGCAGTATGCAGTCAATACTTATAACAAAATAAAATTACTAGAATGGCATAAGAAATGGTGGTCACATTAAGGTCTGTTCTAACAGCAATCAGAAACTGTCAGAAACGATCAGAGAATAGTTGACCATTGCAATATCAGTGATAGGAATTACGCGAAAGTAAACTCGTTGTTTGTTATTCTCTGATCGTTTCTGATTGCGGTTGGAACAGACCTGTCACATTTTAATTTTACTTTTACTAAAAGCCGCTTTAAGCTTCGTACAGACCTGAACAACAAACAGAACGGCCCTTTTGATTTCGACGAGCTGTTCCCATAATAGAGCGTTTCCAAGTGACGTCATCAATCTCCATGTTGTCAGCTGATCACGAACAACCTTCAGAAAGATGGATTGAAATAGTATTTTTTACTGATTCAAATATAAATCAAGAACAAAAGTTAATTGGTTTTGGTAAATTTGTGTAGTAGTGTGTATTATACTAGATTTCCTTTTGCATAGGAGCACAAGAAGGGGTCGATAGCCATAAAGCGACAATAATCCATTGGCGTTACATTTTTCGCTAAAGACCTTTTCATAGTTTCATTTGCTGGGTGTATTTCATAGTGCAAAAGTTAGGCAAGTATCATATTATTATTAGTAAGTAATTATTACTTACAGTATTAAGAGCCGATTTCACGGAGACCATTTAATTGGGCCAAAATACCTGCTACAATCCGTTACTGAAAGTGGGTATTAACTAGGTATTCTAGGTACTGCTAAAAAATGAAAGTTTTGACAACTATGCGGTCACAAAGTATTCCAGGTAGCTATAATTGTAGATAGGTACTTGAATTGTGCAATCCTTAATATAATTAGGTAGTTATCTTTCGGTATATAATGTATATCCTGAAAATGAAATATATTTTTCAGTATTTGTTGCGCTTTTGAAGTCAGAATGTGTTCAAAATTTAGCCCCTACTCGGCAAAACCCTTAAAATGACTGCACGACACTGGCCACCGACTTATCATATTACGGAATCCTTAACCATTGTGCCGAATTTTACGACCCTATTGTATATTTGAGGCGATACAGGACGTGTCGATTTAATTTTGGTAAAACTGACCTATTTTATCATTTTATTCCACATAGAAAAAAAGAGAGACTCACCCTATATTTATAGTACTTTTGATTTACTCATGAGGCACTTTGCTCCTAAATATAGTATAGTTGGATACTTTAAGAATTTGAAAGTGTAAAAAAGCAATTGTTATGAGTTTTATCGTGTTGTATTATTCGGTTTGAGGTTATATTAGAATTCAGTTTGAAGGTTGTCCGCTGACAGAAATTCTTCACGAAGACGTACTTGGAAAAGGTCAATTGTTTTCAGTTGTTCAAGATGGAAAAAAATGTAGCATAAGGATGCAATATTTTTTGACATTCTTCTACATCAATAATATTTAAACTTTGGGAAATTTCTACCCAGGCGTCTTGCTTTTTAATTTTATTAGTGTGATACGGTTGTGTGGCTTTCAACAACAAATCTTTTTGTTGATAAACGTTAATAAGTTCCATTCATTTTTCTTCTGTCCACTCTATTGTAAAAATAACATAAAACTCTCAAAATGGAGAAAAACTAAAAAATTCACTTCACTGAGGCTCACTAATAAATTTCGGTTCGCCGTTTTGTATAAACCCGTCCAAACCTGAAACACATTCGCGCACATTTCAGGATTTGCGAACATGTTTGCAAACGCATAGCCCCGTCCAAACTAGTGTTCTGATTGCGGATTGCCGTTCAGTTCGTGGTTCTGCTTGTTGTTCGACGTAATGTTCAAGTCTGTACGAAGCTACTAACTAAGGTTGCAAAAGGCCAAGAAGATTCACATTCTAGTGAATATACGATCTTTGGGAACCTGGTGGCTTCCAAACTAAAGAAATATTCAAATGCTACAGCGTCAATTGTCCAAGAAAAAATAATAATTTCAAGCAGACAGAGGAATATGTTTCATCAACATTCAGAAAACCCTACTCCCTCAGTATATTCTAGCGATTCCTCTATATCTACATATTCCAATCCAAGACCTCACTCATCTGAATCCCAATTTTCACCGCAATCTTTCCAAACGTCCCCATATTCCACACCAACATACAGGGTGCGGCACTAGTTCGAGGAAGTCCACTTACTCACTTGTCGTGAGAGATACGAAAAAACTTTATTTAGATAAAAGCTAAGCCATATATAGGACCATATTTTGAAAATATTTTCAAATATACAGGGCCACCCATATTGGCAGGATGAACCTAACTTATCTTTTTTTAAATGGAACCCCCTGTATATTTCCACATTTTTTTATTCCCCTCGATTTTCTTGTTTCTGCGATATAAGGTATTGCAATGTTATACGAGGTAATTTAAAATCTAAGGATGCAAATTGCAGGTAAACATTTTTTTTAATAATTGATTGAAAGAAGTAGTAGTCAACCACTGTTTTATACAATTTAAATCATTTTCAATTTTTAACTTTAGATCGTACCAATTCTGATCCCTGTATATCAGAACTGTATCGTCTGCAAAACTGATGATTTTACTGCTACTTTCAACCATAAATAAGTTATTTAAATAGATAGTAAATAAAACAGGGCTTACAATCCTATCTTGTGGTACACCACACGCAACTGTCTGTCTTTACTGCATTTATTACACACTCTTCATTTTTAGATCGGTCTGTTACATAAATTTTAAAAAAAGGAAGTGCTGCACCTCTAACTCCAATGTCTTCTAATGTTTCCAAAAGAAGGCAAGGTGTCGAAGGCCTTTGCTAAGTCTAAGAAGACCGCAATTGTAGGTAAACCCTCATCAATATTTTTATATAAACTATTTATTCCTTCCAGTAGAGCATCGTCAGTGGACTTGCGCTTTTGGAAACCAAATTGAGACCAAGGCATTAGGTGGTATTTGTCTAGAAATGTATTAAGCCGTGCATTAACTATATTGGTCTGTAGATTGTTATCTCATCTCTTTCTCCACTTTGATAAATAGGTTTTACAATCGGTGTCTTGAAAGTTGAAGGAAATTGTTCTATTTCTAATGAATTATTTATTATAATCATTAGCGGATATGCAATAAAGTCCGAAATGAATGCCTATTATTAACGTTTTTGTAACGTTTACCTATAACATCATCAGGTTTAAAAAGAAAATAACAAGTAAATTTTATTGTGCTCCAGAATTAACTATCTTTAATCTCTGGTTTTGTCAATAAAAGATATTGTTCGATTGTTTGAAAATGTTAAGTACCAACAATATTTAAATAAATGATTAAACATTTCCGGTATACATAAAATGCATTCAATGTGTAGATACGCCTTTCAATATTATAATAATGTTAAAAATAGAGGAAATCCCACATTGAGATACGACTGTGTATTATTTAACATTATGCGTGTAAATAAAACTGAGAATTTATGTAGTAAATTAATATACTATCAAAATACTGATGAATCATCGACTTGAATTCGTATTATAAGTAGTTTGAGGGTTTGACTCATACAATTTGGATGGAAATGTGAATCATCATTCCTTAACTACTCATGCTGGACTTAGGGTAGGGCATGATCCCCCGACTATCCCTAAAGTCGATATCTATGTACAAGAAAACATTAGGGTTTATTGGTTTTAACGTTAATTGCATTTCGGTCTGGTCTAGATAAAAATAATTGTCATGAAATTGAATTTGTACGTATCCAAAATAAAAGCCAATTAAAAACTGGAAAAAGTCTAAACTGTACGGAAGTGTTCTAAATTACTGACAATACATAATTTTTCATAACTTTTTTTTTATCTATTTTCATAATCAATAGAATGCATTTGCATTTGGTGCAAGTTATTCGGGATTTCTAGACCAAATTTTATGACTTGGTTTTTTTTAATCTTTAAAGGACATTTTACAAATAAATCGAAGAGTTGGATATCAGTAGAATCTTCTGAAATTATTAATCCATTATATGCAACTCAAGGATTTACGCCCGATAAGTATTCTACCTAGTTTATCGAAAATTTTAGAAAAAGCTATGGAAACCCAAATAAAAAGCTATTTGCAAGAACACTCACTACTTCCATCAGTTCAATCGGGCTTCCGTCAAGGTTTCAGTTGCACTACTGCTTTGCTTCACATTACAGATGATATTTTAAAAGCTATAGATCCAGGTCAAAGCACAGTATTGGTAATGCTAGATTTCAGTCGAGCATTCGATACCATAAATTAAGATTTAATGCTGTATATGTTAAAATATATGGGATTTTCTAAGTACTCTTGCTTCTTATTAGAAAACTATCTTAAATTTAGACAGCAGCAAGTTTGTTTAGACGTAGTTTATCCAAATTCTCTTTCACTAAGGTCAGGTGTTCCACAAGGTTCAATACTTGGACCACTATTATTTATTATGTATACTTCCCAGTTATTAAACCAAATCTTAAACTATATTCTTGTAGGAAACTTGACTCACTACAAAAAAGGTCTCTTATAAGTTTTTGATATTTTTACTCCTTTCAAAGTTATTCAAGGTTAAAGTTAAATTAGTAATACATTTTGACATTTTTTTTACTTTTTGGACGCTACAATAAAATTCATTTTTTGTATTGGCTATAATTAACATTTATAAAATTTATTTCATATTTCTCTAGTATCGTAAGTTATTCGCATTACATTGAAAATTTACTTAAATAATCATAATTTTATCGTTTATAATTAATTATATTAATTGAATAATTATATTTACAATCTGAAAATTGTTTTTTAATTATATTTTACAGTATTTTATTTTCGTCATGCCCAACAATATTTTCAGAATATTTAAGGAAAAAAAAATTTTTTTAGCAGTCTAATAAACAGTCAGATTAGCTTTTTAAAATATCTAGATCTTGTTCAGTAGTTGGTTGTGGTTATAATAATGAAAGGGATAAAATATCCTTTCATAAATTTTCATCAATATTTTACAGCAATGAGAAAGAAGGGTTGATGTTTTGGCCCAAAAAGGAGGGAACATCAATTTACAGGTAGTGAATAATCACCTAATATTATAATGTTTAAGTAGAGAAGTCGAAAATCAACAAAAAAATCACGTCTTGGCAACAGTATAAAATGTACTAGTTTCGTTATGGCTGAGACCATAGAGAAATTTCTTTTTAATTTGTCTATGGCTGAGACCACATAGCACGTTGGCACACTATTTATAAAAGCAAGGAAGCTCAAAGCAATTTAAACAACTTCGAAAAAAGCACTAAATCAAAACCAAATGGACTCAACACGATCAAAATAAGTTTTAAGAACCACGTGTGTTGTCATTCATTCATTCGTTTGTGTTGTGCCTAACAGCCCAGGAACTGAATCTTTGTACCATTTCCCATGTTATCTACTTCCATTCCAGAAGCTTCGTGTCTTCTATAAAGGCCACTAGTTTGACTGGAGGGATTTTCAGTAGTTGTAATGGTTGTATAAATTCCTATCCAAAGTGCTTCCGTCTAAGTTCTTGTAAGTCCTCACAGAAGCAGAGTATGTGGGTAGATGTTTCATCAT
Source organism: Lochmaea crataegi (assembly GCA_947563755.1). NCBI lineage: Eukaryota > Metazoa > Arthropoda > Insecta > Coleoptera > Chrysomelidae > Lochmaea > Lochmaea crataegi. The sequence continues at coordinate 26,764,268 of OX387423.1, read as the reverse complement.
CAAGTTCACATTTTCTGCACATAGGTTCACTAACTTTGCCCATATTGTACAGATGTTTCCTCAAGGTGCAGTGTCCAGTCATCAGGTCGGTAACTGTCTTCAAATGTCTCCCACCCAGTTTCAGTAGCCCGGTTGAGAGTTTCTTGTCTACCTTTTTCAGTAAACTCTTAATATGAAGGTGCACTTGTGTTGCCCTCCATTTGAATTGGTGTTCCCTATATAGCCAGTTCCCGATTTCCCCTCTTATGCAATCTTTTGTGATTCCACAAAACCGTTCCGGATCTATGAAGTCTCTTTCAGAGCCTTCTTTGGCTAACTGGTCCGCCATTTCATTACCTGCAATCCCCTCATGTGCCGGCACCCATATTAGAGTCACTTTGTTGTCTCTTGCCAGCCTGTTGAGGTATTCTTTGCAGTTTTTTACCAGTCGAGACCTAGTTGTTGGATTACTGATAGCTTTAAGCAGAGCCTGGCTGTCAGTGAATATTTCAATTTTCTTCCGGTATATCTTCTTATGATGATTTCATCAATCCTGCTTGTAGCACAGACGTATATCGACCAAGGCAAAAGAACATTGTCTATCTTGGTCCTTTTATACCATCACCAGTGCCTTGGTTTGTTTTGGAGCAATCGGCGAACCAGATGATTTCTCCAGAATTATCTGGGTCCATAACCTGTTCCCTAGACATGGGGTGATGATGTTCACTCGCTCAGTGAATATATTCTCAGGTGTCATGCTATCGAAGCTCATGTGAAATATGGGTTCATCTAGTATTGTCCCAGTTGAATCAGTGTATCCTTTTCGAACATTGTTCGGGGACCATAAGTCTCCCGATTTCAGCCTAAGAATTGCCATCATTGCCTCCGCCCTTGAAAAAAGTTCCAAAGGAGGAAGTCCAATAAGGGCTTCCATTGATGCCGTCCCCGTGCAGTTCATTGTCCCGGTAATACCAAGAAGGGCTTGTCTTTGGATTGCAGTTAATATGTATATTAACTGCAGAGGACACTTCTGACCTCCTCCACCACACTATTATTCCATAGGTGATTGTTACCCCTGGGGATTCGGGGTTAAAAATTGATCCCAGGTATGGTCTGCCTGTCGTAAAAGGCGACTAAAAGATCAGACCCAAGCCAAGGTGGAAGGTATCGTGCCGATGGCTGAGTGGCTGCAGGGTAGAATATGCAGTCTCAAACGATCCCCTGGGGGCAACAGGCGGCACCCCCTTGTATCCACACCTTACTGCGACATGCGGGGCTCTGTCGTGGTGGACCAACTTTCCCTATCTTCTCGTGGGATTCATATGGATCAGGGAAATAAAAAAACAAAATTTGAAAGGAGGGAGGCGAACTCGCCCAATCCAAATCAAAAGGCAAAACTGCCTGGTGCTAAGGCTTCTCAGCAAGCACCAAAACCGAAAAATAAGGTTCTTGTATCTTCCCTAGAGGATGTAGAACTACTTACGGATGAGGAAGTAAAATCCGCTCATCTAGGGGGAGCTTCTAGAACGAAGCTCAAAACAAAATTAGAAAGTGATCTCGACTACATAGCCGCTAAGAGGCTAGTCATTAAGGAAAACTTTCTAAAAAACCAAAAACCGCAGAAGGCTTCAAAGCAGGTTACAACGAGGGGAATATGAAGATAGGCTAATAAAGGCACGAAAGAGGCTGCCGCGAGCACTTCCACGAAACGCCCCCGCTCCAGCAGCAGTACTCCGCCACAGCATAACCAGCTGAGGAAGAAACCAAGGCAAGAAGGTGTTTCCTTCAAAGATGCCCTAGCCTCAGTAAAGGTTGCGGTGGTAGACGATGGCTTTCCAACGAACAAATTAGGACCTGAAAGGCTAACCATAGTCCAGGACGCAATCTCCCCTGAGGTACCACAAGTGCGTTTTGCAAAATGCGCGCACAAACCAGGCTATCTGGTTATGACGTGTGCAGATCGCACTAGTGCAGACTGGCTGAGAGATGCCATCCCAACCATAAAACCCTGGGAAGGGGCAACCTTCAGGGTATTGGAAGGGGAGGACCTTCCAGAGGCAATATCCTGCACCACCTACATCCCGGATGTCAGAGGACAAAGGCCAGAAACGGAGAAAATTCTGCGAAGGCTCAAGGTCGCAAATCACGGGCTTAACACCAATCTATGGACGGTGTTGGGAAAAACTCCAGCGGAAAAAGGCCAAACATGGGCTTTCTCGATGGTCAGCGAGTCCCTGGAGGAACTTCAAAAAATAGACATGTCCCCCTACTACAACCTAGGGAGAATAAAATTCAGGGTCAAGGGGAGACATAGCCCAAAGCAGGGAAAGAGCTCTGAAAAGGGTGTAGCTTCTAATCCGGAGATCGCAGAGGTCCAAGAGGAAGAAGCAGACCATCCTCAAGGAGAGAGCCCTCTCAAAAGGCAAGTAGCACAGGAGAGCGGCACACCCATGGATATGGAAGAAGCCTCAGAGAAGGCAAAATAGTCGTTCAGTTCACAGAACTGAACACAGGGATTAGGGTTCTGCAGGTGAACCTCCATCATGCTAAGGCGGCCAGCGCTATTGTTTGTAGGAGGTTCGACAAGGAGGAATTAGATTTAGCTCTCCTGCAAGAACCCTGGCTACACGGAGGCAGGATTGCAGGCCTTCAAATCAATCAAGGTAAGGTACTATACAAAGAAGGCATGAAAAGACCTCGAGTATATAGCAATAGAGTTAAATGTGTACTAATTCCGGTGCTTTGCACCGCTGATATTGTTACAGCTATCTTGACCACGCCAACGGAGGAAGGAGCCAAGAGCTGGCTAGTATGCTCTGCGTATTTCTCAGGGGAGGAGGTTTGCCCACCATCGCAAATAGGCGAAGTAATCGCATTCGCGGCCAAGGAAAACCTCCAACTGATTCTTGGATGCGATGCAAATGCACACCACACCATATGGGGAAGCACAGACATCAACGCAAGAGGTGAGTCATTATTAAATTTCATACTAACAAAAAGGTTATTGATAGCTAACGTAGGTAATAAACCAACTTTCGGCACTACAACTAGAAAAGAGGTGTTAGATATAACACTTTCGACAGAAAAAGCAGGTGACCATATAATAAATTGGCACGTGTCCGAGGAGCCCTCATGCTCCGACTACAGTCAGATCAGATTCGATCTAGCTACCCCTCCTCGAATTGAAATAACCTATAGAAACCCCAGAGAGACAAACTGGGATAGATATCTATTGTCGCTCGGTGATGCTCTCGAAGGTGATAGGATTGAAATAGAGGATGACAAAAGTCTTTCAAGGTCAGTAAATCTAGTAAGCAAGGCAATACTTGCAGCTTACGAGGAGAACTGCCCTGAAAAAACAAGACAACGTAATAACAAAACAGTCTGGTGGAATAAACACTTGGAAACCCTAAGAAGGGAAGTACGTAGGCTCTTTAATAAAGCAAAAATCAATCAAGACTGGACCGAATATAAGGCTACGCTTACGCAGAACAACAAAGAGATTAGAAAGGCAAAAAGGCAATCGTGGAAGAAGTTCGGTTAGGAGGTTTTAGATACCTCCACATGTTCTAGAACCCACAAGGTGGCATAGCGAAAGCGCTGCAAAAAACAAATAGCAGCACTTGGAAAAAAAATCAGTCTCGAGAATGGTGGAACAAGGCGCCAAAAATGAGGCAGGCCAAAGAGTTCATCAAGGAACCCTCGCCAAAATTCACGGAGTATCTACTGAGTCAGAATAGGAAAACAATCAGGATCCTGGTTGGGCTCCTTACAGGGCATCGTAGACTTAACAAACACATGAACGGATTGGCAGAAACAACCATATGTAGGTTTTGCCAAGAAGATGAGGAAACCCCAGTACACATACTGTGCTACTGCGAAGGCCTGACTAGGCTGAGGTTTTCAACGATAGGGGAGGAAAAACCACAACCCTCCCAATATATGGAGGACCCGAGGTATGCCATCCGTCTAGTAATAAGGACGGGTTTAGACAAGGGACTCTAGAATAACAGGAGGGCATACACAATAGATCTGCAAAGGTCGTAGTGGAGAGGCTCTCAGAAGCACTTAAGCCCCATATTTATCTTATCTTATAGGTGATTGTTGGCCTTATCACAGTTGTGTAAATCCAGTGAACCACCTCAGGTCGTATTCCCCAGGTTTTGCCCAAAACTCTCCTGCGTTGCCAGAAAAGCCTAGTCGCCCTGGAAGTAATTTTTTCCAGATTCAGTTTGGACTCCCAGATATTTAACTTCTTTGGATATTTCTAGTTCTTCTCCGAACATCTACCCTGTGTTGTGTAAAGAACGCTTGTTTATCCTTGCAACGAGCATTGAATACTGCTACTCTTGAAATTTGGGCAAAAACTATAAGAAAATGCAAACATTTAATAGAGGAATCGTGGAAACCCAATCAAATCCAATTATACAATGCAAATGATGAAAGCAGCTACAGTGATTCCTACTGTGAATCTTATGATTGAAAATACTGTAAGTACAACATAATTAGACATTATGTATCAAATTACCATCGACAATTTATTTTAGTTGCATTCTATTTTTTTTTCTATACTTATATACGGCACATACAACAATAAACAAAATACATCTACATATTTGTCATGTGGTAGACAAGTGAATATAAAAACCAATGCCTTATTAAAAAACATACATTGTAGTGCCATAAAGAATAAAAGTGATGTTTAAAAATAACAAGAAACGGAAGGAATAACAATGATATTGTTATCTTATCGAGTTACCATGTCATCTTCCTAAAATACATGTGCTTATCGACGAAAGAACAGGATTTATGAATGCCGTCACTTGTTTTTAAAACTATAAAAGATCATTGAAATAAAGCTATTTTATAAATATATATAATGAGTCATAGTTATTTTTTAAATATTAAACTCCATTATAAATAAATTAATTATTATCAATAGATCAAAGGTCAATGCTAAGAAATAAAATTTCGGGATAAGGATAAAAAGAATTCCATTTTTGCAAATACGATTAAATTGGAAACAAAATTTCAACTGATGACGGTTGAGCGCTCCACACTCTGCGCCCTCTATCTTAAAAACGGTTCGACGTATAAAAAAGTTTCCAGTAAAATTTGTAGAGAATTTCATCCTTTACAATTTTTATATCAAATGCAATTACGATTGGAGGCATAGGAAACGAGATATTTTGAAAAAACTTATTTTTGCGACAGTTGACCTTGAATATCTAAGGATGCTCATATATACGCATATGAGACTTTTGAGAAAACATTTGTAATACCAGAATGAAAGTTTATCCAAAAGTTCGGGAAATTTAAGTCAAATTATGATCGATCCCATTATTTTTGATGTCATTTTGTTTTGTCAAGTTGGTACCTAGCAGTTAGTAGGACTCAATAGTCTCTATTGAAAGAAAATGTTAAGGTTATTATGCACATAAATAAATCTTAGGAATGAACAGAAAAAAGTTTTTCACTTGACAATATCTGCTACTTAAAAAAATAAGTGTAAGATGCAGGACGCGATTAATGGTAGCTTATAATACCGAACAAAACATTGATAGGTAGGAACCGTCCGTAGCGTATGTAAGGGCTTTCTAGCCGAGGGGTACCGGGTTCGATTCCCTATGGTTTCGCTTTTTCAATGTTCAGAATATTTAGCTTAGTAAGATTTGATCTACTAAATGTCCACATGAGGCCATAATGTGATGTGATAGTGAGAGGGGGTGACTGGAATGGGCAGGCGTCAGGCTCGCCGGGAAAGCGAGATAGGTGTACGGTAAACCATCCGGCTCACGAACACAGCACACTGTGCTCACGACGAGGAGCGGAGCAGGATGGCCGAAAGTAAGACGCAGGTCGTGATTAATGGTAGGTTATAATACCGAACAGTGTAACGTTAATTTCGTTCACTTTACTTTCCTCCAGTTAATTAATAATAAATTATCGTATGGGCGGCAAATAGCCAGTCCTTTCTAATGCCTAACACCGACAAATGTTTCGAGGTGAATATATTTACTGTCGACAAAAGTCGAAATCAACATTTTAATACGAGCCAAACGAGTTCCGTCTGTGGTAAAAATAGCCACTACTATTTGTTAGTCCCACTTCGACATCGTTCTTAACTCTTCTTCTATCAATTATTAATTAAATGTGAACTAAGAATTCACTATTGAAATGTAAATTCCTTTCCTGGTCAAAGCGTCTGAGCTTGACATGAACATGAGACGTAAGTCTATTATCTCTCATATGATTTCGTATATTTAAACAGTGGCAAAGAGGTTTCTTTCTTTCTTTCTTTCCTGTGAACATGTGCTATTGAAGCCAAACGTATCTTATCTTTAAAAAGTGCATTCATGTGAATGAACTTTACCTGGAACTTTATCTGAATCAAGAACTTTACCTGGAACTTTACCTGGATCAAGAACTTTACCTGTAACTTTACCTGGATCAAGAACTTTACCTGGAACTTTACCTGTAGCTTTACCTGGAACTTTACCTGGAACTTAATCTAGGACAAGGACTCCATCTGAAACCAGGACCGGATCCAGGATATATTTACCTTTATCTGGAACCATGACTGACTACACCACTCCAGGAAAGTAACATATATATTTCACCGAGATCGCTTCTTCAACATAGAACAACTCAATAAAAAACTAGTCATTTTTTTTAAAAAGTCAATGTACAACTTGTAAATTTAATAACGTTGTTCATAGAGTTTATTTTCCCTTCCAATATTCCAGGATTTGTCGCTATAATGCTGATGTGAGTAACTAATAGAGTATTATTCAGGGTGGCGCCCACTTACTTTTCTTAACTTTCATAATTATTAATTTCAGTAACTTGATTAATAAAATAATTAACTTACTTCAGTACCTTAATTAAAATAAATTTCAAGTAGGATTACCCGAGAACCGGTACGACTACTCTCTGAATTTTTACTAGTTTGGTCTCAGAATCTACACCTGAGGTGCTCTCTAAACTGAGTAGCCGTTGCATCAGAACTTTGATAGGTAGGAACCGTCCGTAGCGTAGAGGGTTATGTAAGGGCTTTCTAACCGAGAGGTCCCGGGTTCGATTCCCGATTATTTCGTTGTTTCAATGTTCAGAATATTTAGCTTATATAAGATCTTATATTAAATTGTTTGCCCTCTTCTGCTTAAATGAGTTTCTGTGGGTATTCTGGAAACGGGGCTTTTTTTCCTTCAGGTGAATTTATTTTATGACAAAGCGATTCACTGTATTATCAAAAAACAGACAATTTTTGTAGAACGTGTGTGATAAAAAAAAACTGTAAATCATCACCACTTCATGAAATTAAGATAATAAATAATTTCTTTATCAAAACCTCTACCTCTGCCTTGTCTGGAATACAGGGAAAATAAAAAATGATGATTTGGAGTGAGAGTAAAGTATTTATGTTTAAATTATAAGTAGGTATTGGAGGATAAAATCCCTATTCATATTAAGTAGCAAAACGTTATGCACACTATACTCTGTCCATCCAAGCAACGGAGAGGTTCCAAAACAGTATCATGCATAGTGCACGTGATCTCTCAGACGAGGCAGTTTGTACAGAGACAGTGAATTCTGCCGGCCGATTGCAGTTAAATCCGATTAGCCAGCGTAGGGAGGCATATTTATTTTAGCCAATAGATGCAAAGGAACATAGTGTGATCATACTTCAATCACGCATCTATCGTTGTTTGGGTCGCTCTGTTTGTTCGATGTACTTTAGAAGATTATAGTGATTTTCCCAACTAAAAATTAAAAGGTAATTCAATATAAACAGGTCAAATTGAATATTGAGGATAAAATTGACTCCCTATTAAAACTGTACATTTCACAACTGTCAGATAAAGTGGCGGATCTAGGATTTTTTTCTGGGTGGAGCACAAGTGGTAGACGGGCAAAATAATACAACAGCTATTAAAAATAAACTTGTAGTATTTATGTAAAGGTTTATTAGTATGAAATTTCATTTAAAAGTAAAATTGTGCCTGTAAGAGTAAAATTTTTACAGTGTAGAATATTATCCACTTCAAGTTGATAGACAACAATTAACAAAACAAGAAAGAATTCCAAATATGTTTTGTGATAAAACTTAAAAAGTTTCCTCAAAAATAAATGTGTCATAAAAATTGATCGTTAATTATTTCAAGTTGCAAAAAGAGAGTAATGTTTGCTGACTAATAATATACAAGGTATTCACTAAATTCCAAACCCAAAATCTCGTCAGCAATTTTGAACTTAAATAATAACATTATAATATATAAATGAATGTGAATCATACTACAGCGATAATGCATTCCTTTTATCACAACGACCAAACAAAACTTAATGTATACTGTATACCCATACATGGTAATGCATTTAAATCTTAATGATGTCAATAATTATTATTCGTTTGCTGATAAAACTATTCCTACGATATTATTTAGAAAGTTAGGAATTGTTTTTACTAATATTCTTTTTAAAACCTCGGAGACTTATGGCCGTATGCACCGTTTATAGTACTAAATCCTTTTAACTAAACTAGTTTAAATAGGGCATGTCCACCAACTGACAAGTTGACAGTAATGACAGTCGCCCTGATGATAAACAATCATTTGGATAGATTTGTATTGATTAAATGATCCTTTTTATTATAAACAGTCAGATTTAGCTTTTAAAATACCTAAGCAATTAAAACAACGTGGAAGAAAGCACCAAATTAAAATTAAATGAACACGATCAAAATAACTATAAGAACTACGAATTGTGCAAAGAACGCTTGCTTATCATCAGATTCATCAGGTCTTGACGTCACGTGGACTTGCCCTATAGTTAAACGCCCTTTAGTAGAGTTCTAGTATAACATTAAACCAGTTACCAGACTAGACATAACCTAAATTCCTTACCAGTACCATTATGGTTGCCAGATCAGAAAATTGAAATCTCTAGATAAATTTTCAAAATGTTGGGATTTTGGTGTTTTTGTCGGAATAAATAGCTAAGTAATTTTATTTTTTTCACTTTAGAACTGAAATCTACTTATTTTTATGTTGACACATATACTTAGAGTTTGATTTCACGGACTCTACTAATTTCGTTCCTTGTGGTGTGCCTAAAAATGACTTAAAATTTAAGCAATTATGATCAAAATTTAATCGGATAACTAGCTCAGCTTTAATTAGGTCGAATGCCATGCGGTTTCTTTCTTTCGAATGCAATGAGAAGGCTAAAAACTCTCTCTGTAAGCATTGCTTACAGGAATGGAATGGACAGAACAAATGACATCATGTTTTTTTAAATTTTTTAAGTCATTTTTATCACGACTTTTAAAAAAATTTACCAGATTTCGTCGTTGGAAATATCTTTGTCTTTAGGCAGGTGTTGAAATGCAGCAGTAATCAGAGTATACAATGTATCATTGGAAATATTTAGCAGCTCGAGCAATTCTGAAATCTCTTCCCATTTAAGGTATGGAGGGTAGAAGGAAGGAGCACCATCTGAATGTATTAAAACGTGTCCATCGAAAGGGAGCAAATGAAGGTGGCGCCATAGTAGCAAGTGGAAAGATTTAAAAAACAGCGCCATGAATTATTAGAGTAAGATACAAAATTAAAAAAGGAAAGAAATACTTCAGGTTTATTACAGCGCGTATTTTTTAATTATTATATCATAGACAAACATACATATGAAATATACTTCTAAATTCACATGCTAAATTCACATCATTTCCATTAGCTACACGAGCGCCATTTCGGTGAATCTTCGAATTATAATTTGCTGTTTACAAGTGGACACTTTTTCAACTTGTCCCCCATTGTCCTTCCTTCTACCCTCCATAATTTAAGGATATCATCATTTTTCAAAGACAAGAGAGTGAGCTTCTTTTATAAAGAATTATCGGAAAAATCATAGCGGTCTTGCAGATATTGGTTGGATCGTTTTAAAAACTGTTCACCTTCGACTCAAAAATGATTTTTCTCATGATCGGATACATTCTTCAATAATGTTTTATTTTTGCTTCCGAAGAATTTGTCATTCAAACGGTTTCTGAGTAGCACCAATAAAGGCCTCATCACATCACATCATCAATTTCTATGACTGTGCACGCATTGCTTTCCATTGCTAAAATATGTGCGCAGATACACAAGTATAAAACTAAAAGTTTATAAAAAGTATTAATAAATTTTCTATTTTGTCGGGAGTCGGGATATCATATGAAACGTCGAGATTATCCCGACGAATCCCGACCATCTGGTAAGCCTAAGTACCATAGAGACGTTTTTTCGTTTGGCTACTATGTATAAATTTATTATTCAGTGAGCGTTTTTTCTTCTGTCATCGGTACGACTTTGGTTATTTTCAAGTATTTACAAAACATATGTAATGAATTATTTTATTTTTTTACGACGTTGACCTTGTAATATAAGGTTAACGTCAACAAGATTAACCTCCAGAAATATCTGATGTGGATATGAAGAAAAACCGTTAATAACTAGTATCAAAAGCGGTTTATGAAAATGGCAAATTGATTTTTTTTAAATTCTTAAATAAACATTTCAGACTTTTGACCAAACTGAAATTGAAAATGTAGGTATTTGTCAATGTTTAGTGTCCACTGTGGGTACCTACCTATTTAACCCAAAACCCAAATAATAATAATTCGACACATAAGCCGTTTTGCCAAATATTCAGTAGTTTTCTCAACAAAATGATCTAACTAAAGTTGAAAAGATTCACCTAAGACCCTGTGTACCTGTGTAATATACAGGGTGTCAATTTTAAAACTTACAATGGGCTGTACCTCGTGAACGAAAAGAGATTTATACCTGGAGAACACTATTAAGCCCTTAATTGTTCATGAATTAGAGAACCAACAGGACGGCGATGGCAATCCAGCTCTAGATGAAAATTTGTTGCACTTCCAGTAAGACGGAGCACCTCCCCATTACGCAGTAGCAGTTAGGGACTGGTTAGACAATAATTATCCAAATAGATGGATTGGAACAAGAGGTCCCATTGAGTGGCCACCTAGGTCACCAGACTTACCGCCACCTGATTTTTTTCTGTGAGGTTACCTTAAGTCGATTGTTTATAAAACTAAACCAACCTCAATCGACGAAGAATTAGTCAAGCATGTCGTGATATCACTAAAGCAACATTTGCCAATAACGTTCGTATGTAGTTTGAAAATAAGTTGTACTATTGTTTACAAAACAATGGAAACCATTTTGAACATTTACTAAATTAATTAACATTTTTGTAGTCCGACATTTAACACTTTTTCATTTTGTTGTCAAATAAATTTTTCTGCTTTATTGTTACACCCTGTATAATTATGACTTAGACCGTTGGAAAGCATTTTCTACGGGCTTTCTAACGACGTATCACAAGTAGGGGGATGCCATTTAAATTTTTGTAGGTGGGGTATAGGGGTTTGATGGGGGTGCGTTCTCTCTCATTTCATTTTAGTTCCCCCTCTCTACCCTAGAAACGGTTTTGAATTTTTTTTGAAATCTCTTTTCGTTCGCGAGGTACAGCGCATTGTAAGTTTTAAAATTGACACCCTGTATATATGAAATCAGCTCTCAAAGAAAATTTAGAAAATAGAAAAATGTACAAAATTCAGTGGCGTAGCGACAAATTATGGGCTCCCGCGAAAATTGAGTTAGGGCCCCCTTGCTTATATTTAGAATATAATATTATAAAGTTTGTATTACCAAACAAAATTAGGTAATACTGTTTTTCTACTCCTGTTTTATAATATACTTACTAAAAGACTAAAATCTGTATCATAATGATATTCATTATGATACAAATTTTCATTATGATACAGATTTTTAAGCCAATAGGAATGCGACATTCGCACAATATTTAATATAGCCATGGATACCTGGTTGACATTTCTGAAATTAATTATATTAGGTGACACTTAATTTGACAGCTGTCAAATAATTTTGATTTTCAAAAGTAACTATATATGATAATTATTAATTAAATAATTCTTATTAATCGGAGTAGAAAAAATATTGTATGAAACTTTCATGTAATGGCCATTAATACACTCGCATATTATATACGAAACTCGCCTGCGGCTCGTTTCGTATCCTACAACATGCTCGTGTCTTAATGGCTATCATTACATGATCGTTGCATAAAATACTATTATTATTTAAACTACTCACCTAATATAAAATTTGAATTAAATGCCTATAAAAACAGTCAAGAAAATACAATACACAATATGTAAAGAACGTTACAAATAACTATTGAACAAGGAACAAGAAAATAAAAAATATTCTTTAAAACTAAAAGGGACAAAAACTAAAAATTTCTTTAGGTAGAGCTAAGATAGCGATACTAAATACTTGAAAGCAACAGTGAGATAAATACAAAAATATTTTAAATTAAGTGATCAAAACTTGAATATTTGAATAGTTTTTGCGAGACCTGTTCTAATTATGCTGTAAAATTATTTTAGTACAATTATTATAGCCATTATATCATTATTGCTTTAAGGTGGTAAATTGTTTTTTTCTAGCTTTTGCATCCGCATAATTTTTTTATTAAATGGTTACTATCCATTTTGGCCGCCTCTTGTGCCTCTATGGACATTATAGCCAAGTTAGTTAACCTTGTAATGGTTAATGGCTGTAACCTTGAAGGGCACCAGCTCGAAGGGCTCCGGCTAGAGACTCCTCTCAAGGGTGATTCGACCCCAAGTTTATGTCACACAAGGATAACAGAAGGGTTGTAAAAATTGAGGGCTACCTTTTTGACGATAAAAAGTACTAAAAAAACTAAGGCGGAAAAGGTAGAAACGCCTTGTAAAATTTAAATAAAAGTTAATAATAAAAGTTACTGAAAATTACCCCGGGCGGTATCTCCCTCAACTTTTATAGTTGAGGATTTATAATGAAATAAAAAAAGAATTAAAAACAAATTTATAATTTATTCTGCCACAGGAAATGAACAGAGGAATTTGTACTTTTATAGGTACTTATAGCTTAGATGAAGTGGTTTCCGGAAGAAGATAGTCAGGTCTTGATCTGAACTGATGTGTCCTGGTCTAGGGCGGTATTCTGGTCTAGGGCTGTATCCTAGGGTTCTATCCTTTGCTAAGGCTTATATTATAGCCTAGTTATATCCTCGGGTTATATCCTTGGGTTATATCCTTGGGTTATACCCTCGGGTTATATCCTTGGGTTATATCCTTGGGTTATATCCTTAGGGCTGTGCTTACCACAGCAAGATTCATAAGATACTTAAAGATATGAAAGATAACGAAAGATGGTTGAAGAATTTGGGATCACAGAACTATAATTGGAAGTGGCTAGAGACGACGAGCGCTAATTAAAAGGATTTATTCTGTAAAATCGAAACAGGTCGATAGACATGTTACAACCTTGTCTGAGAGGAACTATTTCGTAAATAATTTTTAATGATTTTTAATTTGGAAAAGGATCTTTCAGCTGTAGCAACACTTACTGGAAGAGTTAAAAATAATAATAAGGCTGTTGTTACCGCTGGAAAATTTTATGATAAAGTGTTATTTTCCACAACTAAAAACACAGCAGTCTTTAATATTTCGAAGGGAAGCAATTTTTTCCTTTAATGGCCTACACAACGCGACTATCTCTAAAGGAAAAGTCGCAGACAGATCGCTGGAATATGTCTGCTGTAGTGTTTCTGCAGACATAAATAATTCTTTTTCAGACAAAGTTATCAAAACTTGGGGACATATAGGAATCCAAATTTATTCACAAATAACTCCATTACCTCAAAACGATTACCTATTTGGTTAATTACAATATCAAATATTTTGTAATATATATTTATCCTAAAATAGTTTATATTTCTCCTTTTAAACTGAAAAAATGTATTCAACACCTTAGGAAGGACCTAAGCATAATGTTTTAAACGACGCAACAAAAAAATTATATAGGTACGTTTAATAAATAAGTCATCTTAATGTTTTTAACTTCCCGCTAAGAAAATCAATGATTCTTCCCAATGATTTTCGAAAAATCGGGAAGTTATTGTTTTTACCCCGTTTTACAAAAATCGAGGTTTCAACAAATCTCGACTATTTTTACGACGATATCCGTACGTCTGTATGTATGTATGTATGTGTGTGTGTGTGTGTATATGTAAACCTCTTATAACTTCTGAACGGCTTGATCGATTTGATCGCAGTTGATGTCATTCGAAAGGGATTCACCAAACTTAGATTTCCTGTAAGTTGGAACCAATTCGGACCAGTAGATTTCGAGAAAATGCAAAAAAAGTGAAAAAAAAAGTTGTTTTTCTTTCATTTTTTCAAAATATCTCCGAATTGGCTGAACCGATTGACCTCAAAAACTAATCAGCTCTTAACCTTGAAAACCCGCATCGATCACCAACAAGTGCGTCAGAATCGGTTGATGCGTTCGTGTGATATCGTTGTTGAAAAAAATCGAAAAAAGTGTTTTTTTGTAATAACTCCGAAATGTTTCATCAGATCAATTTTTTTGTTCCAAATTTTTTGTAGAGCTCAAAAAACTACATCGATCGCCGTCAACCGCGTGAAAATCGGTTAATTCATTCAAAAGTTGTAGCAGTTTGAAAATTAAAAAAATCGTGTTTAATCGAACTTTGACAAGACTTTTGAGCTCGAAGAGCTCAAAAGCATCGAAAAGCTTTATCTTTGAGCTCGGCGAGCTCAAAATAAAACAAAAATTAAATTTTTGAGCTCGAGAGCTCAAAAACATCGCAACTAGCGACAAAATCGCATGCGTTTGAAAATTGAATTTAGCGGGAAGTTGCAGGGATGGCCTTTAGGGTCAACCGATTTCCAGATTTTTTTTATATGCTGTGGTTCCCATATACGTGTGCAAAATTTTAGGTGAATGAAACAATCAGAAATAATTTAAAATCGACTTCCTTTATTGTGAATTGGGAAGCTAATAAAATAAGAAAATAAAAAGTGAAAGTTAAACAAAGAAACCATAAATACTCATAGTAGGTACTCATTCTTATCTACTACTATTTTAACAGCACCACTCAGTATATACAGATGTTAATACCTATTTTAGCTATGCCATCGTATACAAAAACTGTTTCTCTACAGTGGCTATGCAGAGCCAAAAACATCAAACGACAAAACAGAGTAAAGACACACGAGTCTGAGCTAGGGATGTGAGATTAATGGAAAAGAATCGATTAAATAAAAATAGATTTTTCTTTATTCAAAATTAATCAATTTGTCAAAAATCGATTTTAATAAAAATAAATCGATTTCTGCGAAAAAAATTTTTACATGCTTTTCATATTCCGATAATAAACCTAAGAGATCCATTCATTAACAATTTATCAGATTAAAAATCAAATAAAATTATATGAAAATTGTCAAAAATTTTGAAATTTGGTCCAAAATGGTCAATAATTGTCAAAAATGCACGACAATTGTCAAAAATTGTTAAAATTTTGGAAAATGGTCGATAATAATTGTCAATAACTATCAAAAATGGTCAATAACTTTGAGAAATTGTTAAAATTTTTGAAAAATTGTCAAAAATTTTGAAAAATTCTCAAAAATTTTGATAAATTGTCAAAAATGGCCAATAATTGTCAAAATTTTGAAAAATAGTTGATAATTGTCAAAAATTGTTGAATTTTTTGAAAAATTGTCAAAAATTTTGAAACATGGTGAATAATTGTCAAAAATGGTCAAAAATTTGGAAAAATGGTCCATAATTGTCAACAATTATCAAAAATGGTCATTATATTTGAAAAATTGTCAAAAATGGACAAAAACTATCAAAAATGGTTAAAAATTGTCAATTATTGTTAAAAATGGAGAATTATTACCAAAAACTGTCAAAAATGGTTAAAAATTGTCATCATTTTGAAAATGGTCAAAAATTATCAAAAATTTAGAAAAATGGTCACTAATTGTTAAATTTTTGAGAAATGGTCAATAATTGTCAAAATTTTGAGAAATGGTCAATAAATAATACGAGCCGTTTCCGAAAATCGATTTAAACACGTAATTTATAAAATCGATTAATATTACTATAAAAATCGATAGGTTAGGTTAGGTTCTATGTGAGTGGGGCCTTCTCGCCACCTCCACTGCGACCCCCGTTGGGTCTATTGTGGCTCACCCCTAGGGATTATAATTCACCCCACAAGCCTGTGCTTCTGACGAAGTCCATGGTTGTATTTGATGATACTTTTTTGAAGTCGCTCGGCTCTAATGTACTAGAGCCGAATATGTTATACCTTACCCTGCCCAAAGCTGGGCATGAGCATAGTATGTGCTCAGCAGTTTCGTCCTCCAAATTACAGAACCGACAATCCGAGGTCTGAACCAGACTCATCTTCTTTAGGTGGTAATTTAGTCGACAATGTCCTGTAAGCAGTCCCGACAGAATGCGTAGGTTTGTTCTACACCATTCCAGGATCTGCTTAATTTTTGTACTCGGAGGGTTGTATATGAACGCCTTCGAGTGAGTGAGCCCCGGTATGTCTGCCTAGTACGTGAAGGTTTTCCTTTCCGCCCAGGTAACTATGGCTGATCTAGCAGTGCTTTCCGCAATGCCGAAAAATGGTTCAGGTCCGATAAATAGAGACTCTGATCCCTTCTTTGTCAGAGTGTCGGCCTTCTCGTTGCCCTCCACTCCTCGATGCCCCGGCACCCAGGTCAAAGTGACTCTGTTTTCCGTGCCTAGTATATCAAGGGATTGTAGACAGTTATATACTAGCTTAGATTTATCCTGTTCGAGCTCAGTGCTGTAAGAGCAGCCTGGCTATCTGACAGGATGTGTATGTTCTTTTTAACAACAGGTTGATTCATCAGCTCTTTTGCAGCCAGTTCAATGGCGTACCTACCCAGGTTGGCTGTGATTTCAACTCTGGGTTTCCTGCTGAAGACCGACGTTCCAGCCCCGTTTCCGGTTTTGGATCCGTCAGTGTAAATCACGTAGTCCGTTTCTAGGAAGGAGATTTCTTCGCTGTCCCATTGGTCTCTCGTGGGAATGAGGACTTTAAAGGGCTTATCCACGTGAAGTTTTGTGACAGAGAGATCCGAGGGCATCCCCAGAATGTGGTGATTTTGTATTTCCCTCAGCATTCCCGAATGATCCCTCAGAGTCTCTCCATTTATTTGTCTCTCCACTGATCACTGATCACTGATCATTCTATGAGCTGCTCTCCTGGCTTCCTTCTCTAAATGAATGTGGAGAGGAGTTAGTTGCAGGAGGATAAAAATCGATAACTAAAAATCGATTATAAGAAAATAATAATCGATTTATATAAAATCGATTATTTTTTAACATCCCTAGTCTGAGCCCCTGGAGCGTTGGTCTCTGCAGGCCAGAATTTCGGCCCCTTCCGATCCCTAGCGATAGGCCCTTTCGGGCCTCGTAACATTCGGGCCCCCTTTGGGCCTGGTTCCCCCTGCAACTGCGGGGGTTCGCGGTAGTAGCGCTAGCCACTGATAAAATTGCCGATGATGTTATTATATCAAGGTGTATCACCCTGTATTATGAAATTTTGATGTAAAATGTAGAACATTAAAATTAAAAATTGACATGTTTCAAATTTTTTTAAAAAAGCTCGTTTTGGAAATATCGAATTTATTCCATATACTTTACTGACACACTGTGTAATTTAGAAATTAGGTAGGTACAAACATAAGTTTTTATTTCGAAACTTTAAAGGCCCATAACTCCGAAACAAAGAGAAAAATTGGGTGAAATTTTTTTTAGCTGAAACCAGTTTCAAAAAAAAATTTGTTTTTCCAGTATATAGATGCCTCCCCAAATACAAAATCACAAAAAACTTTCTGCGGAGATGCATCATTTTCCCGACTTTAGAATATCTGAAACTAATAAATAAACTATAATATATAATATAAACTATGTAAAAATTGTGTTTAATCCTCTTCCCGACCTTTAACACAGAATAATATCTATTCTTATCAGCTTAATATCGCTTCAAAAATTTCAAGAGACAAACGGTTTTGTACACGCCTGTTTTTATCAATAAATGAAATTGGTATATTTCCGCAAGAAGTTTTTTGCTTGTTTATGTTTAGAAAATTGTCTAAAATGTAAAAAAGAAACGTATTTTCTTGTAACTGGTTTCAGCTATTCTGAAGTCGAAAAAATGAAAATTATGCATTTCCGCAAAAAAAATTCGACTTTCTGTTTAGAAAAGATTCCAAATACCTAGTAAATAAACGAATATTTCTTACATAACTGATTTCAGCTAAACGAAAGTTGATCCGAAAAATTTATTCGAACTTCCAACATAAGTTTCACCTCATCTCAGTAGCCCAATCAAATTTTTATTTTTTCTTGGATATTGGATTTACCTACCTAGGAATCTATTCATTAAAAAAATTGGTTGTGTCTACATAAATCAACAGTTTGTGATTAGGTACGTCTCACATTTGTTGTACTAAATATTTTTACTTTCCAGTTTTTGTTTGTTAACTAATTAACATTTTTATTCATATTGTATGTAAGTAGGTATTTTACTTATACCTACCTACATTGCATTCAACAGATGTTATATTTATTAGAGGCTAAATATAGGTATATACAGTTAAAAACATTATTAGAATAATTTCAAGAAAGAAAAAATAATCTTTAGTTTTTGTCGTCGAATGAATACGAATAATAGACTTAAAATAAAAAAAGCCCATGACGAATGATTCATAATACCTATACCTAACTAATACTGTAGATACACTGACTCAGTTATTTTCAATAACAAATAAAATGTACCATTCAAGTAAACTGTGGCATTCCAAGAATACCTACTATCTTCTAGACAGCATCTAAAAGCTATCGTAACGTGACATAAGTTTTCAAGGTCGACGAACGAGGCCAGCAAATAAATTTGAAAAGAACGCGTCAAGAGCGTCGAGTAAATCCATATAAAATATTTATAGGCAAACTGATGCAATTTAAATTTTGTTTGAATTAACCGTTGAAACATCTAATTATACTAATAAAAAATTGTTTGGATTAAGAATGTGTTTTAAAGGAACAAAAACATCAACGACCACCGGCCGGTATCAAAACTGTTGACGGTGGTGGTGGTGGGTCATGTCCATGTCACGTCACGACAATCCACACCGCGCACCGTGTCTTGCTTTCGAACCTTCAAGTTAGGTTAGGGCAAAACCGCCGTTAATGTGACCAATAAGAACTCTTTATCAGCTTTATGCCCATATATGGTAACGTTCGTGAATGAAGCTGGTGGGGCGGACGAGTCCATGTGTACTATTGGAAGGGGAGGCCAACAACCAAATAATATTTCCTTCTGCTGTTTTTAAACAAATGCAAATTTTCTAGTGCCTAAAAAATGATTACTATACGTCAATGTTACTTTTGACACTAACCATAAGTGAAAGAAATCAAGTTGAATAAAAATAAAATTTGAATTTTCTTCCCGCTTTACCCATTAGTTTGAACAAAGTGTCACTTCCTAGAAATCGCAAACCGGCACCTCTTCATTTCATTCCATTCCTTACGTGCTCACTGTTGTTTTGTGACGTGTCTTTTGCAAACGGTAAGATGTTTTTAAAAACTACATTACTACATTTTATTAAGCAATTTTAGTAGGAATTATTTAAGTAAGAGTACCTATATTAAACCATTAATAATATAATGACAATAAGAATTATTCATATATATTTTTTGATGAACATTTTGTACCTAAATGGCGTGGCACCTGTTCGCGTTTTGATTTAGTTTTAAACACCGATACTATTTTTGTATCCCGAAGCAAGTGGTTGTAGTAAAAATAGCTATTTACGTTTAAATTTAAATGCCGAGTGTATTTATAACCTATGTTTCTCCCGTCACGTGCATACTAAGATTGATGTTTATGATCTGTATTGAGAGAATGAACTGAATTCATATTGCATATACAATTATTTCCAAATACAGTAAAATTCGGATTTATTTAATAATTAGCTCTTGCCGGTATTCTTATCCTTTTCTGATTTCTATGAAACGTCATCGATTCTTATTTAAAATTACATGTAGAAGTGTGTCATATATTGAAGATGCTGGTGGGGAAGGGAAAATCGATGCAATACAAAGCCTTATATGGTAATGTTGCTCGCTATTGGTTCAACATAGCGCAGATACTGCGCTCTCAACCGATTTTTAACAGGGAGGGGTAAATAATCATATATATGGTTGAAAGCTTGGAAGTTTCAGACATTCCAGTCTTGTGATATTTTAGTGCTACAATTACGTTAGTTGGGCTCTTTAAGTAATTTATAATTTTTCACTAGAAACCAAAGTAAGTGTTTGATATTTATTTAAAAATCTGTGAAGTTTCTAAAAGTTTCGATTCAATGTTAGGTGTGGTCGTGCAACGTGTTTTCTGCCTTTTGGATTAAGTTATTAGTGGCTAGTGGGTGGATATATCTAATTTAAAAAATCAATTTGTTAATTGTGGTAATTTTTAAAATTGGTGATCAATGTGCTATTCATTTTTTTTAGTTTTACTATTCATTTTTTTTTAGTTTTACTACTGCACTTTAACGTATCAATGAATTTAAAAAAACGGGCGGGGCCGTTAACTTTTAAAGCTTGAATTGGAAATCATTTTCATTCTGAAACTGATTAATATGTAACAGTTCGACTTGTACATTGTGGAAATACCGGTTTTTGGTAACGGATTCTTCCAGTTAATATAGTAGATTCATTCATGTCTTACAACTTTAAAATGTAATTCCACTCTTCACGATTTAATTTTTTTTTTTAATTACACTTGTATAGTGTATCTAACCTTAGTATGAAAACACAAAATTTCTGCTTATCGGTAGTTTTCCCGGTCGACAAGCATTCCTTTAATTTTTTTTTCTTGCTGAATTTATATAAACTATAGTTGCTTGTTCATGGACAACACCCATTTTTATATTATAAGAATTCAGAGTTTAATCACTTGATATTACAATTGTAAAAAAATTTGGATACCCGTGTCACACATATTAATTTTGGCTTTTTCTTTTCAGTACTAACCAATCATCATGTGTGAAGAAGAAGTTGCCGCTTTAGTTGTAGACAATGGATCCGGTATGTGCAAAGCCGGTTTTGCCGGGGATGATGCACCCCGTGCTGTATTCCCTTCAATTGTTGGACGTCCCAGACATCAGGGAGTCATGGTAGGCATGGGACAAAAAGATTCTTATGTGGGAGATGAAGCCCAAAGCAAGAGAGGTATCCTCACTTTAAAATACCCCATCGAGCACGGAATCGTCACAAACTGGGATGACATGGAGAAAATCTGGCATCACACTTTCTACAATGAACTTCGAGTTGCTCCCGAAGAACATCCCGTCCTCTTGACAGAAGCTCCTCTTAATCCAAAAGCCAACAGAGAAAAGATGACACAAATCATGTTTGAAACCTTCAATACCCCAGCCATGTATGTTGCTATCCAAGCTGTGCTTTCATTGTATGCTTCTGGTCGTACCACCGGTATTGTATTGGATTCTGGAGATGGTGTTTCCCACACTGTCCCAATCTATGAAGGTTATGCCCTTCCTCACGCTATTCTCCGTTTGGATTTGGCTGGTAGAGACTTGACTGATTACCTCATGAAAATCTTGACTGAACGTGGATATTCATTCACCACAACTGCCGAAAGAGAAATCGTACGTGACATCAAAGAAAAACTTTGCTACGTAGCTTTAGACTTTGAACAAGAAATGGCCACCGCAGCCAGCTCCAGCTCCTTAGAAAAGAGTTACGAACTTCCCGACGGTCAAGTAATCACCATTGGTAATGAAAGATTCCGTTGTCCAGAAGCTCTCTTCCAACCATCCTTCTTGGGTATGGAAGCCTGTGGTATTCATGAAACAACTTACAATTCCATCATGAAGTGCGACGTAGATATCCGTAAGGACTTGTATGCCAATACCGTACTCTCTGGAGGTACCACAATGTACCCTGGTATTGCCGATAGAATGCAAAAAGAAATCACTGCCTTGGCTCCAAGCACAATGAAAATTAAGATCATCGCACCCCCAGAAAGAAAATACTCCGTATGGATTGGTGGTTCCATCTTGGCATCACTTTCCACCTTCCAACAGATGTGGATCTCCAAACAAGAATATGACGAATCTGGACCATCCATCGTCCACAGAAAGTGCTTCTAATTTGTTTTTGCTTGCATTTATATTCTATTTTTCTGTTTTCTATGCCCATTTTTTTGGGGCCGCGAACTGCCGTGTATTAGTATGGTAATCATGTGACCATAAAATATGCACTATAGGCCAAAGTATTACTATCTTAATCGTAATTTATTACATGTGCAGAATAAGACTATTATATAATTAGGCTAATACTAT
The DNA here is from genome assembly GCA_947563755.1 of Lochmaea crataegi. Taxonomy (NCBI): domain Eukaryota; kingdom Metazoa; phylum Arthropoda; class Insecta; order Coleoptera; family Chrysomelidae; genus Lochmaea; species Lochmaea crataegi. The sequence goes on along the minus strand of OX387423.1, from coordinate 26,741,935 downwards.
GGGTTAATAAAAAAAAATGTAAAACTTGATTACTGTTCCTTAATTTATTTTACCTTTATAATAAAATACAAATAAAAACTATAAAAATTGAACAAAAAGCTTATCAATTTTATTTTTCAAATTTTCAGGAAAATATTTAGTGATCATTTTATTTTACTTGCAAAAATAATATCTTGATATCAAAATTTTTGGAAATTAATTTCATTTTAACATTTACATAAGATTAAAAAGTAGAACTTCAAAATACCTTGAGGTGTTGCAGTTATATTGATAGTTTGAAAAGAAGCAACTTTTTTCTAACTAGCAATCTAATTACACCTGTTACTTCTACAATTAGAAACTTATTTTAATATAGATAAGTGCGTCATTGTTCTTTATCAGAAACGTTAATATACAGGGTGTTGTTCTAAATAGATTATAATGAAATAAAACAATTTGATTTAATGTTATAAATGAAACTAACTGTTTCTAATTAATTAATATGAGTAGATTCCACAAAGTAAGGGTCCAAACAGTAAATTCACAATTTAATTTGTTTAAATCTTCATTTTATTTTGAACTGACGTTCAAATTAAATTAGTGACGCGGTTCCCAACACAGTAGCTTTTTCAAACTAATTTAATTTGAACGTCAGTTCAAAATAAAATGAAGATTTAAACAAATCAAATTGTTTTATTTCATCATTTAGTATGGATCTTCATCAAGTAAAAGCCTCATCTATTCAATTTTTGAAATTAAATAGTTTGTATCTACAATCTGGTACCTTGACACAACTTGAATCAAAATTGATTATTAAATATAATTTTGTGGAACGATTCAAGTCTATAGGGAATTTTCAAGAGTTTCTTCAATTTATTCACATGGTTTGTATAGAAATTGGAATTTAATCAAAAGTTAATTGTCTGGAAAGTAAGACATGGTAACGTGTGTAAGTAATATATATGAAAAGCGCTCATCAAATTATACATTTAAATACTAACTACTTGAGAATTGGAATTTTAGGATATTTTTATTAATTATTGGGCAAGTTTGGATGAAAGCTGCATTTATTTTGAAACTTTTGTCTCTTTATAGTGTGTGTTTAAATGATAACTTGTATATATTTAGATGTAAAGTCCAAGTTTGTATGTTCTAACTGGAATCATTAATTCCCCTTCAACAATTTGAATTTAGATTTTTTCAACTACTCTAGATACATCATTCAATTGGGACATGATTTATAATTAGTCTTCTTGTAATAACCATATTTATAACTGGATTTAGATGACCCATTCGCATTATTAGTACCTAATTTACAAATATACTGAATAATCTGTTAAAAACATTTGGATCGAAAATGTCTTAATACTTATTTTTGCAGTGAAAGTTGCACTTTATTGAAATTAAATTCGGAAAATAACTTGAGATATGCCAGTGATCAAGACGATATGGATCAAGGAGAAATTTAAATTATTAGTACGTTGGACACAAACGGCATAGATCTGGTAAAAACCAGATTATTTTTTATTTGAATGAATTTTATATTAGTCGGTTATATTACATAAAATGGCATGATCTTGTTGTTTTTCATCAGAATCCCTTATCTTTACATGATCAGAGTTGTTATTATTTATAACATTGAAAAAAATATCGATTTAGTAAGAAAAATTACTTGCTATCGACACTCGTATCAATAAAAATTTATACTATTTTCTATTATTCTTGTTATCTAAAACATCATATGACAATATAAAAGGAAATGAGCAAATAATCCACTTGAAAACATTTTTATCTGAAGAATAAAGTTTCATGATGTAATCAGTTATTATCAAATGGTTCCATTTAAGCATTTTAAATAAAATTATAATTGGCTCGAATACCAATCCTTGATTGATGTATGTATATTGGGGTAATATTAACTAAAAGATCTATTGTGCCCCCTTTCTTCTACTTAATTCCCAAGGAAAGTCTCGGAGACTACAGAAGCTCTTTTAGACCTATTTCGGGAGAAATTTTATGATATCTGCAGGCTTCCCAGGTACCCCTTCAATCCAAGAGTTTCCTAGGATTCTTAATTGCTGTGCAATCCACAAGTATGTGGATGGAAGCTTCTTTTTCTATGCCACAGAATCTACAATCTTCTTCCTCCACTGTTTGTGCTTTTTCTGGTGCTCATCAGGCGACATGCAGTGTCCAGTCAGAACTTGATTGATACTATATTTTATTTCCAAATTCATTATTTACATATACAAATAATTTGTCTGTGATTATTTCATCAACAAAACATTTTTAATAAACTGATAGTTTCGTTTTTCCAAGTTTCTTCAACTGTCACCTTGAGAGCTACAAACAAGGAGAGGATTTTTTGTTAAAAATACACTAATTCCCTAGTTTCTTCCTTACCGCTGTTCAAATAATACACTAACAATTTTATTTCACAAACTAGTTTACTAGTGTAAAATTCTTGTAACAAAAAATTCATAACAAAAGTTATTCTCAATAAACTATTTATTTAATCGTAATCTTATTCACAATATTGCTAAACTCTTTAGACAATGGTGAGTCTGGAAATTCTCTGACACAAGATTTTCCAAGTAGCTGTCCAACTTTTGGATCTATTGGTAAAGTGCCCAATAAAGGAATTTTCGTTATTTCTGCGAGAGATTCCCCACCTCCTTTGCTGAAGATGTTGGTGCAATCTGAACAATGGGGGCAGACAAATCTGAAATGAAAATAAAAAAGGTTGTGGTTTGATTTCACAAAACATAACAAACAAAATCATGGTTCCTTGTTCTATATAATCTTGCAAACAGTTGCGGATTAACGTAGGGGCTAGCCGGGGCTCAAGCCCCGGGCCCCTCGATACAGAAAAAATGTTATGGTAAAAAAAACTAGAGAAAAAATAAAGAACTTTATTCCACTAAACTTAAGAACTTTTCGAAAACTTTTGCGATATTTTTTATTTTCAATTATGATAAAATAATAAAAAGCTCATTCATTAGAACGTATTGTAGCTCGTGTAGACGTTTGACACGAGACGTATCAGGATAAATCGACTTTGAATCAGAATTATTGCGATCATTGAATTTTGATAACTTGATATCAGATTTTATTAGAACTAAGTCGAGGAAAAAATATATTTAATTTATTTAAATGTTGCATTAAGTGTTCATTATAATAACATATTTTCTATTGTTAATTTAAGCTTGTTGGTAAAGTTTTTGTATTACTTTTTCTTATTTGAGGTTTTTCTCCGCCCTTAAGTGGACCCCCGCTCGATTTAGTCCCGGGCCCCGCAGGAGTTAAATCCGCCACTGCTTGTAAATATCCCTATTCAAGTGACAGTACCCCTTACTGCTTAGTAAATACTACTTGATTAAGGGATTATACCTACTTCAATGAAAATTCTGAGATTTAGTTAAGGAGTCCTATAGGAAGACAGTGAATTATTTGAATAGATCAAGAAAGATGAAGATAAAACCAAAAGAAATGCCAAGTTCAAGCTACTACACATAGCAACACCAAAGATATTTAATTTTTTTACAATTTTAGATGTTTGTTTTAAATCGCAATCTATATTTATACTTACCCACTCATATTTTCAATTAAACCTAAAATTGGAATTCCAGTTTTCTTACAAAAAGTAATTTCTTTCCGAACATCCTCAATTGATACTTGTTGTGGAGTAGTTACTACTATAGCACCATCACATCTAACACCTTTTAAATTTTCCATTACTGTTATATGTTCATCTGAGGTACCTATAAAAAATAATGGAGAGTTTAGACATAAAAGAGATTATTGTCTCATCAAAAGACAAACACTTGTTAATGTTGAGGGAAAAGTATTTCCAATAAAGTATCTATCACTATGTTTTCTTTTATAGCCTGTTGGTGGTAATTATTTACCTTAACTAGTTGCAGTCACTCCCTTGTTGGGGTAAATTATGCTTTTTGTGGTCTGACTGACTGTACCTTTTTGGATTCTAATCACATTTGAGATATGGATGAGCTTGTGGAGTTGATTAATTGAATTCCTAGGTACCTCGGGAAAATTTTTACTGAGTAAAGTTAATATTTTTAAAAGATAAGACCTATGTATATTTTTTTATTCTGGACATAAAATAAAATTCAATGCATAGTTTACTATATTCAAATTATATTAGTTTATAAAAAAATAATTACCAGGAGGTGTATCAATAATTAAATAATCAAGATTTCCCCAACAAACATCTGTTAAAAACTGTTTAACCATGGCAGTCTTCTTTGGGCCTCTCCAAACTACAGAACTATTTCTATCATTTAAAAGAAAGCCAATTGACATAACAGCTAAATTCTGCTCATCATCAGAATATACTGGAACCCATCTAAAACATAATAAATAATTTGATTTATGGGTAATGTAGAAAGTCTTAGCTAAATGTACAAAAACATTAAAAACTGCATATTTACCCTCCCTCTGCTTGATGTACATCTTTTCCTTCCAATTGCAATAAATAAGGTACACTTGGACCACATAAATCTATATCCAACAAGCCGACCTGAAAAATATAAATAAAATCAGTTGTTTTTATGAATTATTGTTGAAGGTTATTAAGTGAACTCACTTTAAAACCATTTTCTTTCAATGTTAAACTTAATTGTGTACTAACTGTTGATTTTCCTACTCCACCTTTCCCGGATAGAATTAAAATAATATGTTTAACATTATCCAGCATTTTAAAATCTTTTTTCTTTCCCGAATAATAAAACGAATCAAATAATCAAAATAATCAGACTGTTTTGGTTTAAATGTCAAATATAACCTCAATATTTTTGTTGGCCTCCTGCTGTTTGATAGCCAGCTCTATATCTCTCCATAGTTGCTGGATAATTAATTCTATCGTCTAAAGCTGCTGTGGTGTTTGCAATTATTTTTTATCATTTATTTCGCTTTTGATTTTCATGCCTTTTGTCAAAAACAACTATTTTATATGATTTAAGCACATAAATAAACAATATTACGTATTTCTGTGGTCTGTGATCACAAGTAAAAAACGATTGACAAAAAAAAAGAAGAATTTTATCATAGTTTGCGTCATCTCCATGGTATGCGTCATGTATGCGTACTTGCATCTGAACACGAACTTTAAGTTCGTGCATCCACGAACTTTGGATTCTAAGTTCGTGCATCTGAATAATATTGTTAAGACACGCTCAATTCCACCAGATGTCCAGACCAGCAGAAAATGTATTTTATTGATGTCTCTTATTTGGTCTCTATAGCAAGATATACAGCTACTATCGATAAGTACGACAACATTCCGATAGGTGGCCTAACTTTTTTGTATTGAGACACAATCTAACAATCTATGATTTTATAATGTCATTTTTGACTTTTAGCATAATAATTTGCTCAAAATTTGAAAAAAGTTAAAGTACGTCTGTTTTAATTAATACAGAATATGTATTTAACTTTAACCAGAAATGTGCAAAGAAACACCAACAATATACATTTAAAACCAATAGTTCAACTGCACTTTTCATATCTGTTAAAACACCATGGTAACCAATGGTCATAACATTACCCATTTTCCAAGTACACTTGCGGATAAACTTTACACATTTATACGAAGCAGATATGGTAAATATTGAATTTAATAGAACTTAGTCATATATTTCCTATTTATATTTTCAGATTTTAAGTAGATCTAAACCAGCGCTCCAGACAAATAATGATTCAAGCAAGGAAGTTGGTAAAAGTAATTCAAAATACTCCTCACAGTTTGAAGATTACTTGAAAAAACGAGATTATGCTGGCGCAGTAACACTTTTAGAGGTAAAGTAGAATTAATACATAATTACAGTATTTCTGTGAAAGTAAAATAAATAACATAAACAAAATCTGTTACTTTGTTTCTAGTTTATACATTTCCCTGAAAATAAAAGATCCATTGTTGAACAATGGTTAGGGTTTTGTGCATTTCACAGAGGAGATTACAAAAAGGCACTAACCATTTATCAGAATTTACTAAAATCTAATCCAGAAGTAGAAAATTCCTTGGTAAATACAGCTTGTTGCCTATTTTATCTGGGTAAGTTCTCACAGTCACTAATATATACATATGAGCAAGAACTTATTATAAAGTTTAATATTCTCAGTCTGATAATAGAGTTACTGGTGATAGGTACATAAAATTATATAAAATAGGTAATCTTCTGTTTTATTAGGTATGTATGGGGAATCTAAAGAACTGTTACAAAAAGTTCCACAAAATGGTTTGAGAGCCAGACTTAATTTTCATCTTTCTCATAAGTTAAGGGATGAAGCTAATCTAATGGAAAATCATCAACAATTGCAAGATGTCCTGGAAGATCAATTAAGTTTAGCTGCTATACATTACTTGAGAGCTCATTATCAAGAAGCTATAGATATCTATAAAAGATTACTTCTTCAAAATAGGTACATATGTTTTTTTTATCTTTCTGAAGATATGAAACAATATAAGTTATTTAAAAAAAGGAAGTGTATAGGTACACACACACACCGAGTGCCGTGAACTGTACACAGTACACGGCACAGGGCAAGGAAAAATAACCATTTCTTAGACCCTCCACCTTAACGAACCTTCAAGGGGAAAGGTTAATGGAATGGTTATTTTTCCTTGCCCTTCTTGAAATAGTAAGAGCTAAGATACATAAAACGAAAACAAACTCTGAATCTCATTTTATTCCTGTGCCGTGTACCGTTCACGGCACACGGTGTGTGTACCTATACACTTCCTTTAAAAAAACAGTAAAGGATAACTTTATATTGGATACAAACAATAAAGTTGCACAATTAGTAAAATAACCATAATTGCTCTTGATTATAATTAAATTGTTTCACATAAGTAATTGTTTATTTTTAGAGATAACATTGCCTTAAATATATATGTTGCACTATGTTATTACAAACTGGACTATTATGATGTATCTCAAGAAGTACTTGGTATCTATCTGAACAGGTACCCAGATTCTGTCATTGCTACCAATTTAAAGGTGAATAGTTTTTTATATCTGTTTGAAACAGGTTTAATGTTTGTGTAGGTCACAAATACCACTAATCACAGCATATTGTGTGTTCATCATACTTTAATAATTACAGCCATATATGGTAAGTGTGGGTATTTCAGTTTGATAACAAAATCATTTTTTAGGCTTGCAATACATTTCGTCTTTACAATGGAAAAGCAGCGGGAAATGAGTTAAAAAACATAATTGATCAAAGTAATCATGTAGGCTTTGGGTATGACTTATTGAAACACAATATGGTAGTTTTTCAAGATGGAGAAGGAGCCATGCAAGTAAGAAAAAATATATTTACCATCAGCCAAATGTAATGTATGTGTTTTTAAGGTCTTTCCTTCATTGGTAGATGTAGTACCTGAAGCAAGATTAAACTTAGTCATACATTATCTCAAAAACCATGACACAAAAGAAGCGTTTGATTTAATAAAAGATTTACAACCCGCCGTTCCCCAAGAGTATATTTTAAAAGGGGTAGTAAATGCGACACTTGGACAAGAGTTAAATTCTGTAAGCAATTTTTAAAGTTATAAATGTAAAAAAATATACAGTGTGGAAACCACTTATGGAATAAAATTCTTTATGTCATTATTTTAGAAAATTATAAAAAATGCCGAGACACGTCAACTTTTGAATTGAGTTGTGCGTTATGTAAACATAAATTTAAATGTACAGGGTGATTCACGCAAGTATGCCATAGTCGGTGTTGTTTTTTTTAATGAAACACCCTGTATATTTGCATATTTTTGAAATCCTCTTAATGAACCGATTCCAACAAACTGAATAATGTATGGTCAATTATGAATTATACAGGGTGAAATTTTAAAATTAATAATTTATTACACTTGAAATATTGGTACTTTTTCAAATTAGCTAAATATGGATTTATCAAAAATCTGAACTAACTAATTATTAGACGTATTTGTATATTAAACAAAACCTGCTACGCCCATGAATTTTATCATAAATACCTAAAAATTGCCTAAAAACGCCAATAATTAGACAAAATCGGCAAATAATGTGGATTGTTTTCTATTTTGTGTCAGTTGTTGATGTGTTGACAGTTTATACTGAAAAAGTAAAATCTTTGTCAAACACTCTTTCCTTGTCGACATAACAATGAAATATTTAACTGAGACTCACCGAATTGAGATTTTAATGATGATCGGGTACGGGGATAACTGCAAAAGTCAAGTTGAAGTGGCAAACTTATTTAATCACAGGTATCCCGAATTGCCTAATATTTCACAAAGTACTGTGTCTAAAATTTATGCACAATTCAGAGAACTTGGACATGTCAAACCATTGAAAAGAAAACCACACTTCGTTGAAGATGATGTGAAAGTGGATATTTTGTTAAGTGTCGAAGAGAATCCAACTTCAAGTACACGTCAAATTGCCCGTGAAAATAATGTTAGTCATACAACTGTTCTAAGATGTCTTCATAAAGAAAAACTTCATCCCTACAAATTAACTTTTGTGCAGGAGTTAACAGAAGACGATCCAGATCGTAGAATGGATTTCTGCGAAAGATTGATGAATAAGCTGAACAGAAATGAGATAGCTCTTGGTACCATTCTTTTTTCTGACGAATCAACATTCACATTGAATGGAGGGGTAAACCGACAGAACTGTAGATATTGGTCAGCAGAGAATCCTAATTGGATGCGTGACACACATACTCAGTACCCTCAAAAGGTGAACGTTTGGGCCGGTATCATAGGCGACCATATTATTGGTGCTATATTTATAGATGGAAATTTGACAGCTGAAAAATATTTAAATATGCTTGGAAATGAAGTTAGTTATTCCTGCGTTGGCAAACTTATATCCCAACGCAATAGATCCTAGCTTACCAAATGAAAATGTTTGGTTCCAGCAAGACGGGGCATCGCCCCATTATGCTTTAATGGTAAGAACTTATTTAGATGAAATCTTCCCCAATAAATGGATTGGACGAAGAGGTACTATTGAGTGGCCAGCTAGATCGCCAGACTTACGCCGTTAAATTTTTTTCTGTGGGGTTATCTCAAGAACAAAGTATATGCAACACAACCAACTAGCATTGTAGACCTCAAAGACAGGATAACTACAGAAATACGGAATATTTCACCTCAAACTTTAAACAAAGTTAAGGAGGAGTTCTATAGGAGACTGTGCTATTGCCAACAACTAGGTGAAGAACATTTTGAGCATTTATTTTAATGTATTAAAATCAAATACATCAGGTATTTTATGTATGTGTTTAATAACTGTAAAAATAAAAATTTCACCCTGTATAATTCATAATTGACCATACATTATTTAGTTTGTTGAAATCGGTTCATTAAGGGGATTTCAAAAAGCAAATATACAGGGTGTTTCATTAAAAAAAACACCGACTATGGCATACTTGCGTGAATCACCCTGTACATTTAAATTTATGTTTACATAACGCACAACTCAATTCAAAAGTTGACGTGTCTCGGCATTTTTTATAATTTTCTAAAATAATGACATAAAGAATTTTATTCCATAAGTGGTTTCCACACTGTATATATTGCAGGTCTAATTTGCTAATATGTTTGTAAGATGGTTTCGTCCATATTGTCTTATTTTTTTAATATTTCAGTTGGAACACATAAAAGTAGCTGAAGAATGTTTTCATTTAGTTGGTAGTTCAACAAGTGAATGTGATACGATTCATGGAAGGCAATGTATGGCAGCTGCTTTCTTTCTGGCAAATCAATTTGAAGATGTTTTGATATATTTAACATCCATAAAAAGTTATTTGCATTCAGGTATATAACTATCTGTTTTTTCCAATTTCAGGTGTACTACCAACGTCATTCAAATTTTTTATATTAAAGTAAGTTCGATTCCTCATATTTTATTTTTAAAAGTGATTATCAGTCTGGGAGGGAATCAATCATCTAAGAAGTAAATTTAATCTAATCTTTCTGAACTTCACTATACATTCATAGCATTCTGTAATTCATTTCCCATAAAAGATAAAAAAAACTATAAAACGATCGTGGAGATTAAACGCCAGGAATTTATTTTATTATACATCGGGTATGGTGATTTAATAGTATATTATTCAACAAGAATATAATGATAGCTATATTATTCACGAAGGTGCGCTTAACACCTAAATGAATATTAACCATTATATGCGAGTAGAATACTATATTTTGTCCACCATTATTATTTCATATATAATTTTTTCGACTTTTCTGACAATAAATTTAAGGATACTATTATTCTCCTACTCTTATTTTTGGTGGGGTAACATTCAATTCAGTGTCTGATTCGCTTTTCCATATTATATTTTCTAGTAATTTCAATTCAGTATAATAATTAAAATTCTTACAATCAGCTATATATTATTTAAAATGTAACTTTCTTAGTTTTGACATCATCATACAACAGCTTGATAAATTATTATATATGTCTTCGTAGCGGAATGGTTTAGAGGTCTGACTGCATGAAATGAAGAATTGTAGGCATAGGGTTCGAATTCTGGTCGCGGTGAAATTTTTTATATAAATAACCTTCAATATAGGTCCTATTTATCCGTGTCATGTGACCTGTTCATTATAGTTGAAGAAGCACATATAAAATGTAAACATTATGAAATAGTTGTTGACAAAAGTAATTAAGCATTTTCTCACCTATTTATAAGATCATTTGTAGAAAAATTGCTCCTACGTTACCATAATTAGGATGCACGTCCATAAAGTTGACCTCAATTATCGACCCAACCAAAATTCAAGTGCTTCTAATGTGCCAATTAGTTGCCCTAATGACGAATTTGTTGCTGCACGTTTTAGCTTTCCATTATTTTATGAAGTGATTGCATTTTTGTGATCCTTAATATGTCAAAAATCTGAAGAAACAAAAATATGTCTTTATTACAAGAACTTAATTTATTTTGTTAAAAACACGTAGAATTAAAAGTTTAAAAAACCACAAACCACAATAGTACGGTCAATTTAGCCAGAAAAATAGTGATCAAATAACAAAAGTTCCGACAGAGCTGAATTTTGACACAGACCCTGCTTGGGTACACCATTAGAAATGAAGTGTTGAAAGTCCTCGTCGATCCCATGAGGGCTAAAACGGTTATTCAAGGTTAAAAGTCAATATTTTCGGTTTTTTGGATTTTTTTCGTAAACAGTACATTTTATCAAAATACTAGTTCAAACCAAAATTGTAGATCATAAAATTATCTACAAAAATGGTCCTCATGCTTTTTTATCTAAGAATCACCACTTCTGAGATATCGCAATTATAAATGTCAAACGAGTTATATTCTATACAATATGCACACATTTCCACACCACCTTGGGAGGTAGTGTACTTGGCTTGGCGCGTTTTTTCTAACGTGGTTTCTCTGGTAGGCATACTCCACGAACGGTTTTGACGGAGTTTTATGGTATAATATTCTTTTTATTGTATATTAATGAATGATATTGATAGTGGTTATTGATATCTTAATCTGATTGACATTTCTTCGTTTCATTTGCGTTTCTTTTCTCATACCAAGGTTGATTGAATACTCCGTGTTGATTGTCGACGAAACAAACCAATGTTAATTTTCCCTGTTTTTCTGTGATAATAATTCGAGGACCATATTTCAATTTCAAGCGGATTTTGATAGTTCTGTTGTCTAAAGTTGCACAAATATTTTATAATTTATCGAGTGTAATTGGCAATCATCGCTATTTTCGATAAATTTAAATATTTCCTCCATCGCAGCATTCGTTAATTCATCTTGAGGGCGGCCAATCTTACCCCCACTATTGGGCCTCAAGAACAATTTGAAATGTCTAAATTGACCGGACTACAACCAAATATTTGTTTTTGTTGTTTACCACTATTGCCGCTCTAAAGTAGATACATCAACATCTTCGTGTTTTTTGCAAAATTCTTAAACTTGCATGATTATAACGTTTGATTTTGATGTATAGTAATAAAAAATACGTATCGTTCGTCATTAAGCGTGGTCTGTTATGTAATCAAAATTATAAATAGGGCGACGTTAACGTTTATTTTGTACTTGTACTATTTTTTTTAAATACAACTGTACATAATATTTATTTTAAAGGCCGCTTGACATGGTGAAATAATACAACCTGCAATGCAATGCAAGACGCAAGATTTCTTGATCGAAAGCAAGCGCAGTTGAGACCCAGCTGATCAATTTATCGGTTTGGTGCCATTTCTTTTGTGCTACCATCAAACTAACTATTTCCAATCAAATGATACCTATCACTGATTGTGGTGACTGACCTTTTGTCATTTGTGATTTGATAATCGACAGTGATTCACGTAGTTTTTTTCTCTGAGCTTTTCTCACTTTCGCTATCTTCATTTTAAATAATAATAAAATAACTTTATACATTATGTTTGAATAAATAATTTTTCGGCAAATCGCTAGGAAATTTTGACATTTCAGACAAAATTTCTTAAAGAAAAAGTCAAGATTTCCTATTCACTTCCTTACTGTAAGGAAGTTATATATTTCCTTACAGTTGTTAGTGTTCTACATAAATGATTGAAAACACATTGTTTATAATAGGGAATTAATTTATATTTTGAAAACATCAATACATCGCAGAATACATTTTAAAATTAATTTGTTATATTTACAGTTATTTGACAGTTAGTACAAATATTGAACATTGGAGGAACAATATTAGAAGTATGAGAAACATTTTGGACAACATGCGGGGTGGTAGGATTATTTTGTTGAATATTTTGTACTGTGAAAATTTTATTTGCCACCTCAACCTTATTGTTAAGAGATTCTTCAATATATCCTTCAGCATCGTTTGATGACTTCCATCCGCCATGCCTCTTTAAACTAGTTTGACGGTACCAGAGTCAACCAATATTGTTGCTGAAGACCGACGAAAGCAGTAGACCAGTATATTTTGTCGGATTTACCAAGTTCAAATAAGTAGCAACTATTTTAGGCATTTTTCTAAATTGATGAATTCCTACCACTTGTCTGCAACCCTTTCCGCTTTAATATTTAAAGAAAAATCGGTCATTGTTCATATTTTCTGGGCTTACCGAAACATACTTTCGATATTTGATTAATTACAAATGATCTTGGTTTGTTGGTTTTCGAATAATTAAAAGCTTAGATTCTAGGTCTTCTACATCGTTTAGAGTAATTCGGACTAACTCATCCATTCTACAGGCCCCAGAAATACCAAATATTAAAGCCACCTAAAAAATAAATAAATGTATAATATAAATAGAAATTAAAACCTTTTAAATTACCTTAATCATTAAATTTTCTTTATCTGGAGATTCCTGGATAAATTTTTCAATTTCTTCCTTCGTTAAAATCTTAGATTTCTTTTCCCTTTAACCTTGAGCTTGTCGTTTCAATAAAGAACGAAGTTTTGAATATGTAGATATATCTACATTGTGTTCAATTGCAAGGGGTGACTTCAACATTGAATAATTGGCCCATATTGTTAAAGATTTCATCTTTAAACAAAGGTCTAGGAAGTATGCCATTACAACATTTTCTGGAAGAGAACTCGTGTTTTTACTCTTGCGATAAGTACATAAAACGTAATATTCGTACTTTTCTCTTGATTTTTGGCAATAATTTGAATGAAGCAGTATTCACTTCCTCAACCAGCTCTGGAAGAGTCCCAGAAATGGAAAATTCATCATCACTTATCATTTTACTTTCGAGAACACCAGCAATTAAATTTGCGTCAAGTTTAACAATTCAACCTTAATACGTTTCCCTAGTAATCCGAGTAATTTTATTACGAATTTGAAAGCACCATTTATATCTGAATAAACTTATTCGCGATTTTTTCAAAATTAATAACTATCTGTCGAATTTTAAACGTATGTTTACCTACCTCGTTGGAAAAGCCACATTCCTGGACTCGTGAGTTGCTAAGGAAACTTCACAGTCGTCCAGGAATGTTAGGCTCGGTAAACAATGTACTATTTTTAAGTTAATGTATACTTTTTTCTTTCTACTCTTGGTTGGGTGGGCAGCAATGTTGCAATGACAAGAGAATTGCATGATGTCAAACAATATACTGTCATTGCACGAACTTGCAGGAATTTCTTGCAAATTGTATTGCTCCATGTCAAGCGGCCTTAAGTAAATTTTCTTTTCTAGATGATACATTTAATTTTAACTTTGGTCAAGCCAAAGCGGCCTGTAACCAATTCAAAGAAGCCGAAGAGATATTTCTTTTAATTAATGATGTTCGAATAAAAAACGACTATGTCTATATTTCAAATTTGACCCGTTGTTACGTTATGAACCATAAACCTCAGCAAGCTTGGGAACTTCACAGTAAAATGGAAAACGGACCTGAAGCTTTTAATCTGTTGTTAGTTATAGCTAACGATTGCTATAGAATGGGTGAATTTTGGTATGCAGCAAAAGCGTTTGACATGCTCGACAAAATTGAACCCAATCCAGAGTTTTGGGAAGGTAAACGAGGCGCTATTGTTGGAGTCTTTCAAGTAAGCTCAATAATAATTTTAATAGTTATTTAGTACAACATAACAGTCTTCGCTTCTTCTTTCTCTACTAATTACAGTTTAAAAAAAAGAAGACGTCAGACTTGTAGTTCTTTGTCAACGCTTATTTAGGTAATTTCTATTTTATTCTCAATAGGGCGTAATAGCACAGAAGTTCCCAGTGGATATGTTGGGGGATATTTTGCAACTTCTTCGAAGTTCTACGTCAAACCAAGCAGATCAAATTGCGAGCGTCATAAGAAGATGGGCAAAAGAGCAACGTTTAAATCTTTCCTAATTCTAGAACAAATATTTGAATGTGAAAAGTTGAAATTAAACTGCAAAATCTCGTATAATTATTATACCTGTGTTGAATAAAAATTCGATAAAAAGCAACCTTGGTGAGCAGGGAACTTGAAGCCCGATACACATATTAGCAGAATGTCAAAGTAGAAACATGAGTTCGTTTCACTTAAAGGCTGTCGCACTACTATATTTACAAAAAAAGTCAGTATCAGCGACAAAGAAGGAAGTCGTCCACGTCAAAGTGTATGTCCCCATTTGCCCAGTCAAAACGGTCGTTCGCATCTGTGTATCGAGTTTTGCAGCTGAAGCAGCATGTCTTTTGTGAATAAATATTGGTTTGTTAGGCGACCAAGGGGGGTAGAACCGGCCCTGTTTTTACTACATGCATTACCTTAGCACTAATGAGGAAAATATGTATGTAAAAATGGATTAGTTATATCATTCGAACATGCCTTGTAATTATTGGAATTCACGTGGCGCCTAATGAATGACCTTGAATTTTCGCACATAAAAATGATAAGGGGAAAATCCTTACTAATATTATTTTTTTATTATTTGGACAAGATTAATACTTGGAATGATATACGCTTAACAATTATTAAAAAAACAAAACACTTTCATTGTACATTTTCGAGTATAATTAATTCGGATCATTTTTATCACTGAATAACTAAAATCCAACTATATTTTTTATCTAATTCTGTGAATAATGGTTATTTTTTAATATAATGGTAATTTTTAACTCTACGCAATAAAATAAATTTAAATAAACGTATTGGTTCTAAGAAAAATCCATGCGTGTAAACTGTGAAATATTTATTAGTCAATACATATACTTGCTCTGGCTGTAACAAAAATATGTGTTTGCGGTTTCTGTGAGTGATCTTTTCAGAACCGTGCACTTCTACATTACTGTCTAATGTATCTCAGTCCAAATTGACCTTAACCACTAATCTTTCCAGTTCAATGTTTCCAAGAAAGTTGATAATCTCTGCAGGGCGCACAAACGCAACACCTAGTGTCTTTAGTCTGACTCGTTCAGCAGCCACACACTAGCACACTTTCATCTTCTTCTAGGCAGATACGACACTCGGTGGTTTCCATCAGCCTTCTCAGTAAGAATTCCATCAGTTTCAGACCTGATATATCCTCCCTGTCCATGTTTAGTAAGGCTTCTGCTTGGAGTTTTGAAGATACTTTGATAAAGGCTTTGCCTTGTCTTAACCCTGGTTTCTCATTCTAGTAGAACCTTGCTTTGCAGTCTATCTTTGCCATGCGGGGCTCCGGGTCTATAAACTGGGACTAAACTTTCCTGGCAAGCTGGTCCACTTCATCGTTACCCAGGATTCCGGTGTGACCCGTAATCCATACCAGGACAACCTTATTGATTGCACACCAACACACAGACCAATGGCGAAAACATCCGTTTGAAAGTGGTGCATGCTGTCCAAGACTTTCAACAAGTTCTGTCTTTGGTCGGCTGCACCAGATCATGCTGACACTTGCTCTACCAGACTACGGAGCCATATTTAGATCCTCAGTAGATCTGTATGGGTCTCATGCCTCAGTTTGTTCCACAATTTTGTAGGTTAATAATGTTAAACTGCCTTTGCGAATTGCTTTTTTGCAGTTTCAGTTGAGCGTTTTATCCAGCATAACGCCTAGATATTTTGCCAACTACAGAAATGGAATGCTGTGACTATATAATCGAAGATTTAGTTTTTTTCTCGAGGAAGGTACAATCACAGTTTTTGTAGGATTGGCAGAGAGTTGTTCCTTGTCACAGCATCTACCTATACACAATGTCTAGAGCTTTCCGAGTTCATGTCGAGATAGCAGGTTCAGAGTTGTCCCTAGGGTGTTCAACCAACACTGAAGATGGACATTGTCGTGGATCAGAACAATTGCAGAAATCAGCATACCTCTTTTGTGGTTTTGAATTGTTCTCCGTGTGCAAAAGTCTTACGATATTATTCTCTACAGTATTGTAACCGGCAATCCACACTTGGCGGGAGAATGAATAGACAGCCATATTTACGTGGCAGAAATTCAATAGAAAATGGCGTGTGGCGTGTTGAATCCGGAAGTGACAAAGCGTGTGGAAGTAGTCATGCGCAGTCGCCTATTATGTACGCCTGTCCCATGTCTCACGTCAGCTGTTTAAAAAAAACAGCCCATGTATTTGTAGTGAATAAAGACCAGAAAATTACCGTGAAACTAGAGAATACTTTTATGAAACCTTACAATCGAATTTAATTTCAGAAATCCAAGAATATCACGTCAAAGCTATTACAACGAAATCCTATCAGTAGTAGTATCGTTAACCAATACAAACTATTGTAATATTGTTATCACAAATTACCGATGATATATTTATCAATTCCGAGTAGGATCCTTATAACATAAACCGTTTCTAGAAATGATAGGTACTTAATTTACTGATAAATGACTGAATTAAATTATTTACAAGGGGAATGACATATTGTTATCAATTAGATCATTCATTCGGAACATGAAGTGCATTAATTTATTATGTTATATCTTTTGCCGGAAATTGATTATTATATTGATCATCGGCGTCAACATATTTCCTTTACAATTATATTTTAAGAACTAATTTCCTATTAGATATGATGGAGTTATATGAATTCATTGCATTCTCTTCATTCAGGAAATTAACAGTTGCTATTTAGATCATTAACAGAACGGGATGTTATGTAATTTTATTCAGCCTACTTCTCCAGAAACATTTGTAGCAATTATGGTTGCCGCTATTTAGCACATAGTTGTCTGAGGACAGGTTGGTTCAATAGAGCTACATAAAACATACATAATATTTCAGTTGTATGGAATACATTCATCATTTCCAAAAGCAGATGTTACATCTTCGGTATAAATATAATCTACTTTGATTTAGTTAATCTAGTACGTCTTGGTCATAAGAGGGAGAGATTGGATTAGAAGTTATGAGGTGGAAATTGGCACATTCCACTGCGATCATTCCAGATATATTGTGGTCCTCTTTATTTAGATTACTTTTCCCCATCCCTACTCTCTTAATGAGTCCACCAACTGCGTTGAATAAATTTTTCATATCGTTCTTTGTTAATGCTTTTTCGTTGCCTAGTGCGAAGAAGCGCACATCTGCCAGGCTAACGCACTGGCATAGGATGTGTTGTGCCGTTTCTTCTTTTAATTGACATAATTTGCACATAGCTTCGTCTGTCAATCCCATCAGTTGTAACTGTCCAGTTACCAACATGGCAAGATTAAATGTAGATGGCGCCACACTAATTACCCTTACTGGTTACCTATTTTTCCAACTCAGACCTATTTTCAACACGCGCCGCTAGATCGCACTACTATACGATCCACCGCAATATGGAGGTATGTAAAACCATCACTGGTTTCTTTATTTGGAATGGAAGAAGTCCAAGAGAAAACATATGGTTTTGGTCCTTAAGATCTTGTGTGACACAGCATCTCACTTTTTATATAATATTTATATAATTTTCTGGCGCTTAAGATATTGAGGAAAAGTGGGATCAAAATGAAACGATTCATATTATTCTTAATAATAAATAATATAATTGTTCTAAGGAAATAAATACATTTAGACTAAAAACAAACATTCTGATTGCATTCACACCAATGTTTACATTGTATAAATACATTCATGATTATACATTTTCATTCTTTTAAGAAATTCTGTTTGTTAATCTCTTCACGATATTCGTCAAATTACCAGATCATTACATTTTTTTCGTTTAGACTAGATTTGAAATCCGATGTTAAGCTATACAACATTTAATTTATGTTACAATCGAATAGAATCTAGTAAAAGCGCGAGAAGGTAATTTAAATTCGAAGAATGATTCTGTAATAATTTAGATTTTTATTAAAAATCTCTGATATTTCGCAAGGTGTGGCAACATGGGTGCACACTCGTTCTCTAGGAACTGCCTTACGCTATACTACTAAGATTCGGATTGTTCTATTACTAAATGATCTGCGAATTTGAAAAATATTTTACAAAGTTTCGAGTTTGGCATAAACATGCAACATTCATAATTTGAGATTCGTCAAATATAGGTATGTATAAATATTTCGAGAAATATATTGCATGGTATGTGTCACTCCAGTGATTTTGGTGAAAAAAAAATGGGTAATCTTAAATTAATACCTACTGGGATATTATAGAAAAAGTTAACTTCTTATATAAATATTTGACACTTTTCTAAAAGCATGCAAGAATACCCATCATTTTTTTAATAAAGTGCTAATTTAAACTTAGATTTAACAGGAACTTACGTTACTTATATCGAAAACACACATTAGTATATTACACAGGACTGACTTTTTCAATTTGAAATATTGAATTACAGAATTCTTAATGAAACTGTAACAGCACCAAGTGATATAAATAACAGTATATAATAGAGAGTTATTGGAAACATAAATTTAAGGTCTTACAGACTTACAAGTGAGGTTATGTTAAGTAAATAATGAAATAAGGTAACTGCACCAACTAACATGTTGACAATAATGACAGTCGTCCTGAGGATAAATAATTATTTGGTTAGATTTTAGATTCGTAATTTGGTTGTTTTATATTGTTTTAATTATAAATAGCTAGATATAGCTTTTTAAAATGCCTAGATCTTGTTCAGTAGTTGATTGTGGTTATAATAATGAAAGGGGTGAAATATCTTTTCATGAATTCTCATCAATATTTTACAGCAATAATAGGAAGGAAGAGTTGTTTTGGCTCAAAAAAGAAGGGAACAAAAATTTCGTTTTGGCTGAGACCACAAAGCACATTGGCACACTATTTATAAAGGCAAGGAAGCTCAAAGCAATTAAAACAACGTCGAAAAGGCACCAAATGGATTCAAACACGATGAAAATAACTATTAAGAACCACGTGTTGTGCAAAGAGCGCTTGTTTATCCTCAGGGCGACTGTCACATGACGTCACGTGGACTTGCCCTATAACCTTAATAATGTTTTCCTTAAATAAAACATCAAATGCGCATGCGTATATATCACTATAAATACATTACTGCTTGACCTTAAAAAAGTTCCAATAACTTTGTAATGAAAGAAAATGCACAATATTATTGAAACATTAATATTAATCGGTACTAGTAATTTCTCAATTTTAATCGATATATTAAAATATACCATAGCTTAATCAGCATTATTTAAAATATTATGAGATAAGAATCATCTTGTCACAGTATTGTTTTTAATAAATAATAAAAAATGATAAGTTTCGGATTATAAAGAAGCAAACATATTTTTCACAAATCATTGTTATTGAATCATCCAGAATTTTTATAATTTAGATAAATGTACTAATGAACAATAATAAAATCCAACTAATATTTTATTTAACTGGTAAACTATTAAATATTTTAGAACAAAGGCATTCTTTAGTTTACCAAAAATTTTACAATCATTTTTTTAAATATTCGTTAAACTAACAAAGTGTTTTTTTAAAAATCTTATCTGTATCTTAGGTACACATCACAAGTAATATTTTTATTTAAATAAATATAAGGATTTAATGAAAAGAATTATATTTAGGGAAATTTTCATCCAGCTCCACTTTTCCGAAAAAAATGTATTACCCAACTAGCTCCTATACTATATAATTTGATTTTGATAAATAATACACCACACTATTAGTTTTTCTTTAAATTTATATACTTATCAATTGTCTAGGAACGGTACTGATGAAAAACAAACAAATATTCTTTAGATAGATAAATATTAAAATTCAATTTCTGTTAAATTCATGTTTTATACATTTTCTAATCCGATTAGATATTAATGTGTATACATAAAAAAACAGTGAACTACAAACGTTTTAAAAATATTCCAAAAATTTGTCATCAAATGATAACAGTACATTTTCAAAATTTCGGTTCAGTTTACATTCAATTAACCAACCAGCAGTTTTGACCAGGGGAATGTATCAAGGTTGAAAAATATTTTTACCTATTTAAGATTGGAAGCATCTTATTAGTAGCACTGAATTAAATCACACAAATTTAATAGATTTCTTCATAAAACAATCAATAAGAGAACTTTGAAAGCAAGGGAGAGAGGGAAGGAAATATCCACACTCCCAAGTCATGGACCTAACGAACTGTAGCGTACGGAGCAATCTCGATATAATAATCTGCTATTAAGTTTGTTCCAACAAAGTGTCTACGTATAGTTCCCTATTTCCCGTATTGGTTACGATTTTTTTATATGCAAGCGTTAGCAATCCCTAGTTCGGGACTAGTTCTGTGTTCCAACTCTAGCCGTTTGGGACGTTTCAACAGATGCGCTTAATAATGTCGACTAGTTCTGATACGAATTAGTTCAGAACTAATTCTTCACTTATTGGAACAAACCTATTGTTTGAATTTGAACATTATATCCTTGGACTGCTTGTTCTTTTATTGGTTTACTGACTACACTTTGCGCTTCAGCTTAGTTCGGCACTTTAAAATGAAAGATTTATGTGGAGATCATTTTCTCTATGCTGGCTTTAGTATTTGTTCCAACTGGCATGTATGAACCGTTCTGGCATCATATCGAGTACAGTGCTAGAACTGTATAATGCACAAACTCCTAGGGATGGTTCTTGAACATCGTTTTTGAATCGTTGTTTCGCTTTGTAGACATGCGCTGATGTCAAATAGTTTCGGGACTGTCAAAAGTAAGTACAATAATGTATAGTAAAATTAATACCTATTTAGAGGTACCAGCCGTTTTAGTAACTTAACGTATGCGGCTTCTTGAACCATCTGACATTAACATGAAATCAAAATTTGACGTAACTTCAAAAACGTGACATCTAATAAATTAGTTACGACGTTCATTTTTGTTGGTAATTTTTTGTTTCAACCGATTTATTAATAATAAATAAGGATGGTCTTATTCTAAATGGGTATAAAATTTACTATATCTACACTTTTGAGTCGGTCAAAAAGTCACTTATATCATCTTCAATTCTTCAAAAATAGTTAGGTTCCGGAGGTATACAAATTTGACAAGCAAGTAAGTCTGCAAGGAACAAGTTAAATGACATATGAAATAGATGTTAAAAATGAATAATCCAGTACCAAGATTTTCAATACGCAGTATTCAATTTGGGCCGTGTATCGAAATTATGACATAAACGATCCGATTTAGGCTGGTAAGCAAACAGGATCTTCCGATAACCTCCACGTCTTGGTTAGAATGTTAATCACTCGTTAATCGTACGGTGTCAGTTTTCGACGGGTTGAAAAAAAAACTATTATTAACCATTTTGAAGACATGCGCATGTCAGTTCCGCCAATAGACAAAGCAAGGAATCGTTCTGTGTTAAAAAGGAGCAAAAGTATTCGATTGTAACAGGAGACTATGATATATTATGATGAGTTTTAAAGATTAAATTTGTATGTGACATATTCGTACTGTATAAATATATTCAACAATGTATAATTTCCCCGTTTATATATAAATTTATATTAAAGACTAACAAACAGAATTTAATTTTATTAACAATTTGTTATCCTACCTAACTAAAGATTTTAGAATACTTTTATTGGTGTTCCCTGATGTCGGTATGTAAAGGTACCGACCAGTCCAGTCTTGGGCCCAATCTTATAGGTAGAAAGGATACTCTGACAAGTAGCCTATCAACGAATTGGGTAGTTCTAACTGAGTATGTGGACGAGGCAGCATCGCCAAACGAGGTTTCGCTGCGTCTTGCAATGCTTTGTGTGTCGCCAATCGAGCTAGATGTTTAAGACTTGGCGGTTTGGATTTTTTCTTTACGGGTTTCTCTAATAATATCGAAGAGTACCATTTGCCTTGTTGGTCTACCCAAACTTGCGCATTATTACGACACAGCTTACTTTGTTGTACATAATGCTGGATTAAGTCGATGACACTAGGAAACATCGGCATCGCTGATTGGAGATGTAGTTGGGCGTCTAATCTGAAATACCCGTTGGTATAGAAGAGGCGCACGGAAGTAGGCCCACGTTCAGTTTGTACACTAAGAGAAAACAGAAATTTAGGGTCCGAAGAGTTACGCACTAAAAACTTTCCTACACTGGTTCCTTTCAATAGTTCGTGGCTTTGTTGATAGGTTATGCCTTCATAATACCAACCGGATAGGCGCAGAGCCCGTACGGTGTCCGATAGTCTTTGAAGTTCCGTTTCGGAATTGTTTTCTATAGGCGCGGGGGCACATTGCAGGGGTGTGGCGAACGGTGGTAGAATGAAGGATAGAGGCACGCTGGGCGAGACTTGAGGGGAAGGACATGGACTTTGAGTCGGTGCTAACGTAGTAACCAGACCACCGCCGCTTAGCACGTGCAAGGATCTCCTCGTACTGCAACATTGTTGATTCGGAGGACAGCACTGGAATTCGTGCTTGCAGTTTGGACATACCGCGCTACAGCCTAACATTGCACGCTAATGCCATGCCCAATACGTCAATACTGAAAAAAAAAAAGAATTATATTAGTACATTTGCTTTAAACATCTATATACAAGGTGATTGATTAGTGTGATAAAAAGTTGCCAAAAAAACTTGTAGTCAGCTTTAGGCTTCATACAGATACATTCAAACACAAACGGAACATAGGGATTTAATGTATTGTCCGATCTAAATAGTCCACCAACAAAACATTTCTATAAGTTCACTTCAATGAATATCAAGTATTGATCTGGACAGCTGGATTCAGACCAATGTAAGAAACCCCGCCCATTCTCCTTCCAAAATTTGTTAGTTATGTGCGAACTGAGATTTAGTATTGAATAATTATTTGATGGAGGTAGTTAACGTCACTACATATTGAAACAATATGCTTACGTTTTATGTTGTTAAAATCGAAAATTAATTGTTAAATTTTGATTTCTTTGGGCAATAACGGCTTTCAAAATAAAACAAAATAAGATTCTTTAAATTGTACTCTACCTACCGACTGCTGTTTACTGACTGCTAATTAAGGACCGCCCACAGTTGAGAATACGGAGTGGTGGGAATTGTTCGATATGTTATAGGTGTTCAAATAAACGATTGTAATAATCGTGTTTTTAATCTGTTGAAGCTGGATGTTGGTCGACTAGTTCAAAAGCAGTTCTGATACAATGCTTAAAATCCCTATGTTCCGTTTGTGTTTGAATGTATCTTGTATATCAAAATTAGTAAAAAATATTTAATTGTCTTATGAACCTTCTAACGCGACTACAGCTGCTCGATACTGAGTGTTTTACACTGGTTGGGCGATTACTCGAATATGCTTAAGTAAGAATAAATATTGTGGAATGAAAACTTGTGTAAATCTTCAGAGTTGGATGCCTTTAGTTAAAATGAATCAGAAACTGCTGGGATTTTCTTAACATATACAACTTAGAATACAATTACAATTTACAGAACTTTATCTTTACTTCATCAAATCCAAAATCTAAATTGTCAAATAGTAATTTTTTTGTAATGGGTAGCCCAAGGTTTAAATGTCTACGTCATACTGTTCCCCGAATTTCACAAATGACAACATCAATTTTTTATTTATTGATTATCCATTGTTTCAATTAAAGTAATATAATATATATATCTGATAAGCTGTTGTTTACCCAGTATATTCACTCGTGTTGTACAACATGAATTATTACAAATATTTGCTGATTATTTTCCAAGAAAATTTAGTTCCTTGAAAAACTATAGAAGTGTATTTAGAACGTTTAGAGTTTATTATAGTTGGCGTTTTTTTTGTTAAACAAATAATACACACATGATTTACTTTTTCGTAAAATGTTTATAATGATGACTATTTTTATCTGGTAATACTTTCCGTAAAAATTGATTTGCTTTTCGTGACAAACAACATTTATAGTAAAATTAATACCTATTTAGAGGTACCAGCCGTTTTAGTAACTTAACGTATGCGGCTTCTTGAACCATCTGAACCCGCATGAAAAAAATTAGGTTATGACCTTTGTCATGTCAAATGCTTGACATATTTCTTATTGCATTGGCGTAGTGACTTGAAATTTCATATTATCAGTGGCGGTTTGTAATAATACAAATTAATTTTATGAAATTCATAAAATTCTAAAGATGTTGACATAATAAAAGAATATAAAAGAAGCGCACTAATTTTAAAAACATTGTTTTATTAACTAGATACATAGTTTTCTTAAAAAAATATGGCAATTCAGAGTTCGATTAAGTACAAATTCTAGATTTAAAAAAAATGACAACGTGATCTTCAAGGCAAAGTTTAATTAGTTTCTAAATCAGAATAACTTTCGGAAAGTGATAGTTCATCATCGGATTCATTGGATACAGAGATCACCATAGATTCGATGTTTAGTAGGTCCAGTTTGTTTTCTACTTCCCATGCTTCAGAAATAATTTTCTCTGTATGATTTATGTAATTCTGCCAGTGTTGCTCCGGTACATTTTTTACAACGTCATTCCATACTTTTAAGACTTCAGTAGGTGACCTTGCAGTTTTCGTAATAGCTTGGTCATAATGCCTTTTAGTTTCTGACCATACCATTTCGATGGCATTAAAATGGCAATGATAGGGTGGTAGCCTGAGAACACAATGACCATGCTCGGCAGCGTATTTGTCTAAATGATAATTTTTTTCTGGCAAAACTTGCTTTTCAATTATATTCCAAACAGCATCTTTTAAAATGTGATCTGGAAAAGGAATATTCTTTTTTTTGAGCCATTCTAACATGCGTGTTTTACTCCAACTTTTTCTTGGGATTTCTTCATCCAGGCGACTGTGATACGTTGCGTTATCCATTATAATTAAGGATGGTTCTTCCAAGTTTACAATTAGTTGCTGTTTAAACCAATTTTCAAAATTTTCGGTGTTCATGTTCTCATGGTAATCGCCTGTTTTTTTATTGCATTTAAAAATAAGCGATGCATTTGCCACAAAACCTTTTTTATTACCGGCATGAACAATTACATATCGTGTCCCACTTCCAGTTATTTTTAAATCACTGTGTTTAGTACCATCTTGCCACATTCTTCTGTCCCCGCTTTTACTAAAAACCCATGTCTCATCCAGAAAAACAGGTGTAAAGAGCTTTTCGCTTTTAGCAGCATGGTATTTGTTCAAAAATAATATTCTTTTTAATCTGACTGCAGGCATTTCCAATAAATGTTTTCTTCCATCCTGTTTTTTGAAATGAAAACCCATTTTTTAAATTCACAAATATAACGAACCTTTGGAAATCTTAGTTTCTGGAGACTCTTCGATAAATTGCCGTAAAATAGTTTCTACTGTGATTTTATCCTTTCGCACATACATTTTATAAATTACTTCCCTCAAACAATGCAGGGTATTTTTTGTAATTCGGGTTTTGCTCCGGGAAACGCTTGCAGACATATTTCTTCTAAATTCGAAATCTGTAGCTCTGTTTGGTTTTTCAAGATTATATAATGTGCTTTCTGGAACTTTTAGTGCTTCGGACGCTTTTTGAATTGCCATAAATCGAGATCCTAAATCGTTTTGAAAATAGTTTACTACATTAAGCATAAGTTTTTTGGATTCATCA
The DNA here is from genome assembly GCA_947563755.1 of Lochmaea crataegi. Taxonomy (NCBI): domain Eukaryota; kingdom Metazoa; phylum Arthropoda; class Insecta; order Coleoptera; family Chrysomelidae; genus Lochmaea; species Lochmaea crataegi. The sequence continues at coordinate 26,715,536 of OX387423.1, read as the reverse complement.
GAATATCGCATTTTTATATCTTATTTTGCGTTATGACATTAACATGAAATCAAAATTTGACGTAACTTCAAAAACGTGACATCTAATAAATTAGTTACGACGTTCATTTTTGTTGGTAATTTTTTGTTTCAACCGATTTATTAATAATAAATAAGGATGGTCTTATTCTAAATGGGTATAAAATTTACTATACCTTTTTAAATAAAAAAATTGGTTCTTTATAAAATTCCAATATAAAACAAACTATAAATTTGTATAGAAAATAAATTTGCAAATCGGTACGCCAATGGTTATTAGAGGTTGCTGTCCTTCTCGAAAGACATTTTTCTTATATACCTGCTTTTCAAAATTCGAATTTCCCAGTATTATGCGACGGGGCTGTTGCCTTGGTTTGCTAAGAAAGAAAAGGACAGGACCTCGCTGCAGGTGTGCGTGTATGTCGACAACCGGTGCACCCATATTTAATAGTACCAGAAAATTTAACATTACTTGGGAATTAAATTTTAAAAATAGTGAATAAGTTTGTTGAGACAAATATACAAGGTGTCTAGGAACTTAATGTCAAAAATTCTGGAGCGGATAGATGTAGAGGTGGAGAACTATCGATATTTATCGATAGTCGGCTTCCTGACAATCGATTATTATCGATAGTTTTCAATAGTAAGAAAATTAATACCTGCTTTCTGCACGATAGGATTCTAAATTATATGGGTATTGGGTGTATAATTTAATTCATTCAATAAACAAAAAAAGCTTTAATTTTACCAATATTTTAGAAAGTATAAATACTTTGTTATTGTCAAAGCCAAGTATTTTTGTTCAAGAACATTATCATTCCAGCATTTTTGGCTTTTAGTCGATATTATGGCACCAGCTGTAATGAGCCCTTTCAGATCCCACTGACTAGCTAAGTATGCAAAAATATTGTTGGCAGATTTGAGGCATTGGGTTTTGATGAATTACAAATACTGAAAACGCGTAACTGTACAGAGTTTTGCACACGCACAACGAAATCTAATGATCTAAATTGAATATTGAAATACATACAATATACATACTTCTGTGACTACTGACTAGTGACAAATGAAGTGACCGGACCACAAAATAATAAATATTCTGTGACCGGAAACTAACAGTCATGTTAACGTATACATAGGAGAAGCGTATTCCGTCGGAGAGATCTACTCTAACCTAACTTTAGCCCAGTAATGGGCGGTACAGTAAACTATCGAATATTATCGATAGTTGAAAAAAACTATCGATATATCTCGATAGTCAAAACTATCGATAGTTCTCCACCTCTAGATAGATGAGGTGAAAATAATGTTAAAAGTTCAAATACATTTTTATAATACGAGCCTTCGTTTCGGAGTTATAGGCCTCTAAAGTTTACAAATACAAACTTATTTTTATAAATAATTGTGCCCGGTGGTTAACAATCCGTAATTTTTACAATTACTGAATCGAAAAACTAAATTTTCCAAGATTTACTAATAAAAACGTATTCTCGTTTGAAGTTGATAAAATGTACGGTTTCGAAGAAATTTGAAATCTAATCTAATCAAATGCGAGATAAACATTTCAAGAATAAAAAATTAGAATTTAGGAATTATTCTAAAACATTCTTACAAAAATTGACTGTACTAACACAGACTTCCTATGAAAGATGAAGACAGATATATAATGAATAGTTCTCTCCATTTGGTTCCGAGAAGTCTGATTGCGAGATATTCGCGGAAAGCACATTAGACCTCTGCCTTGGGTGCCCGAGCCCAGTACCCACACCATCATCCGTCTTCGAGGCCCCCGACCAGCTGGGTACCTAGAGAAATCTTTTTTTTTTATTCGCAGAAATTGTATCAACCTGAATATATAATAGGCTACTTCAAAAAGTTAATATTTTGTTGAAATAATTTGATAATTTTGCAATTGTTACGTATATTCTGAAGATTTGAAAGTTTTTACCTATAATTTAGTTAAAACTTTTTTTGTTTAAAAATTTAGAGAAGTAATAATTGTATGAAGAGGGCAAAAAAGAGTGAAAATTGTCGATTTAAAAAACTAGTTATTTTTACTATAAGGGATGTAAGTAAATATACTTACATCTCGTGAAGTACATTAGAAATTTGTCTCCTCCACGCAGAATTTATTAAATTATGGACAGCTTTGACCGGTTTCTATAGCGTCATAAGCATTGTTATTTCATCAACATCGTCAAGCTGATTGAAAGAGAAATTGAAATTATTGATTTGTATAACAGCCAAATGGATATAGAAGAATCAGCAAATATCGCTTGTCTGTTGCTGCTGCCAGAAAAATGCAAGGAAGAGGTATGAAGCAACGTATCAATACTTCAAGAAATGGTGCCAAACAAAGGCTGCTGCTACAGTTTCAGAGACCGTGCTTTTGGCGTAGGTACTTTCACGAAAAATCTGCTGTATTAAAGTCTCCATCAAGCTTATGGTGTGAATATTCCATTCTGAAGTCCACCCTTTTCATAGAGGAAAACATAGATATTTTCAAGTATCCTAAATTTCGAGCATTTTTAAAAAGAAGAAATGACGGATATAAACCCAAAAAATCTAATGTGTTTGACAGGGAAGATGTAAATAAATTCCTGTTTGAAACCCCCGATGATACAATATAGGGAGGAGAAAAAATTAATTATATAATAACGAAAGTATGAAACACCTGTCGCTGCAAGACACCTGGGGTCGTATTCTTAACTGAGAGGGTGAAGTTTCTGAGAGAACAGATATTTTATCTTTGAAGAACTGCCAACTGACATATTATTTTTTAGATTCAAGTTCCTTTGCATTTGATTCAGAACTTCACTAAGCATATATTCAATACATTTTCCTTCATATCCATTGACTTACATGGTCTCTACCTTTTCTGTATGCAGTCGAGGATATATCTGATAAATTTTAGCTGGGTTAACAAGTTTTTTTTTCGAATCCACCATTTTACCAGTACATAATTAATACTTTCTACTCACTAGTTTCTTGCCAGCGTATAGTATCTATTTGGATATTAAATACCTTCTACTTAACGTGGTTTCTCATGCATAGAATTCAAGGAAAAATTAAAATAACCAGCTGCTATACATACTTCCGTGAGTTCACATAGAAACCTATCAAAGTCGACGTAAATTTTTATGTGTGCAGGTAATAACTGTAAATAATATAAAACAGATATAAACATTGGGTGTAATGTTTGAATTGATTTTATTATCGATTGTTTTAAATTATTATTATTATTATTAAGTTTTTCAACTGAAAATTGTCACAGATTTTGTAGTAAAAACGAAAACATTAGTTAGTGGCTGATGATTTGTTTCTTGAAAAATTAATTTGAATTAGAAATATTTAAACGATATTTCGATGTAGAGAGAAACTTACAACATTGTGGAAAACTTTCTCAAACAATATCGGGTGAAACGTCAAATTCGGGAGTGGCTGTATGGAAAGGATATTTATTTTGAAGATTACAAATACAGGGATCACAGTGACGAACATCAACCCCACCAAAACCATCTTAATAGCCTTCACTAAGAAAGGAAAGCTCAACCTCAAAACCATTAAACTTGATGGGAGCGAAGTTGAATGGAGACAAGAAGTCAAATATCTAGGTTTGACTCTAGACAGTAAACTCCTGTGGAATAAACACGAAAAGGAGATTATATGCAAAGCAAAAATGGCTCTAATGGTGTGCAGGAATCTGGCAGGGAGAAATTGGGGGTGCAACCCAAAAATCCTGAGCTGGATGTACACTGCCATAGTGAGACCAATTATCACTCATGGAGCCATTGCGTGGAGTAGTAGAACTAGCCTATTGACAACGAGAGAAAACCTCTCAAAAATTCAAAGACTAGCCTGTATGTGCATTACAGGAGCAATGAGAACATGCCCAACGGCAGCCATGGAAGTTATTCTCAACCTCACACCACTACATATGGTAGTGGAGTGTTGCAGAAAGAACAAGATACAGACTAAGTAGAGAGGGAATCATTAAAAAAAAACCACCTCCTTACTTCTTAGAAATCAGAAAACCTGGGACATGCCACAAGATGGTATGATGAAAAAGTATAACTTTTCAAAGTAATTCGTTACGGAATTAAGCAACAAGAAGGAATGGGATCCAAATACCATTACCAGACTTGGAAAGAATGCCATTCAATGGTACACAGATGGCTCAAAAGCAATAGAAGGAACTGGGATAGGAGTGTACGGGCCAGGAACCAAACACTCTGAAAGCTTGGGAAAAACCCCGAGTATCTTTCAAGCGGAAATTCACGCCATAAGAAAGTGTGCCCAGTTCAATATTGATAAAGGATATAGAAGGCAAAGGATTATCATAATGTCGGATAGTCAAGCAGCCATTAAAGCACTGAGCTCTTGTGTTATCAGTTCCAAAATGGTGTGGGAATGCCTAGGCAAACTAAATTAACTAGGCGAGAACAATATAGTCACCTTACTGTGGATTCCAGGACACACAGGGATAGAAGGAAATGAAATAGCAGATGAACTAGCAAAGAGGGGGACTGGAACACCCTTTTGGGGGCCGGAACCCCTTTGCGGTATCAGCTCCAATGTAATATTGGAAGAAATAGGCAAAGCCGAAGAAAAGAGAAGATCTGACCATTGGAAAGATCTATTAGGACTTAGGCAATCAAAGATTCTTCTGGGTGACTACAACCTGTTGAGATCAAATGAATGCATAAGTCAAAGTAAAACTGCACTAAGAGTTTTAACAGGCATTCTTACGGGACATTGTCGCCTGAATGGGCACCTGAAAAAGCTCAAAATAGTGGAGGAAGAAGAATGTAGATTCTGTGGTATGGAAGAAGAAACCTCCATCCACATACTTGCGAACTGCACAGCAATTCATAATCCTAGGGCACAACACCTTGGAGATTACTGGATAGAAGAGGGACATTTACCCAAGTTGAAGCCTGCAGATATCCTAAAATTCCTCCGGGAAATAGGACTAAAGGAGTTACTAGTCTCTGAGACTTTCCTCAGGAACTAAGTAGAAGTAAGAGGGCACAATAGATCTTTTAGGTCTCAGTGAATGTCACCCCAATTTACATACATACATACATACATACATACATCACAGTGACGAAATCTACCGCATCGATGTCACATCTTAAGACTTCCGCTTTATCAAAATAGGAACTGAACCCAATTGAAATGGTGTGGAGTGAAGTAAAATGGTAAATTTCAAAACAAACGACTTTAAACATTGAGCAATAGGCATGGGAAAAGTTACGTCAAGCATGTAATAAAATTGAGAACAAATTTTTAAAAAAATGACACTGAACCTATAATAATATCGTTGAACGATGTCTCGGAAGTTGTAAATGAGTTTACCATTTAAGGTCGGTATCGAAATTAAGTAAAAATTGTAGTTGTACTCAATGTTCACGAAAATTATCATTGTAGTAAATATAATTTAATAGCTGTTATTAACTAACAAATTACCCTAATTATAACCAGATTGTAGACATTATTACCCTTTTATTTCATTCACGAATATTCTAAAACTTTTTACTTAAACATATTTAATCTAATCAGATAGTTGGGTATTCTTCATAAAGTCGGCCCTGCTTCTTTTAAAAAAGTACAATGCCAGTAGGATTGGAAATCCTATATCCGTGTGGATAGGGAACTTGACTAAAATTTTAATTATCAAAAATGTGCTATAAATCATAATAATATATTGTATGAAAACGACTGACAACCAATATAACGAATTTAACATGCCGAAATATTCAAATTATTTGAAGATTTTGTAAACGCATTGCTATTGGTTGTGACGTCGAAGTGTATGATTTCGTTACTGCGCGTGCGTTCATGCGACAACTAACGAAGGTATTCCATTAAAACAGCCAATATTCTCTTGTTTACTCGAGTGCTTCCACGATTTTCGGTTAATTCTGAACATTGAAAACGAAATAAACGTACTTTTTTTAGTTTTTTTCATATAACGTAAAAAGTACTGGAGCAATCAATCTCAATGGTATTTTTTTGTAATATTAGAACGAATCCAGGCACGCTGCAAATTATAGCATCAAAAGATTACAGTGACCGTCGCCTGGCGTCTAATCTTCGCACATGTGAAGAACTTTTTTTGTACAAAGGTTCAACTCTTAAAATTGAAAAGAAATTAATTTCCAAAAAAATGACTCATTTTTAAGCTTTTTCGAATTTCCTCGGTTGCATGCTCTATTGCTTGGCCTAGAAATATGTTTTGAGACATGTTTTAATATTTTGATATAAATTATTCCGAATCACACATAAAGTCATTGGTGATTAGATAAAAATGCCCATAAGAAACCCGAATTGGCATCACTGTTGTGGCCGGCGATCGATACACGTGTACACGTACACAGCTGGGCATCATACTTAATGACGTCAGCAGTCTGGCGCGCTATAGAGGTCGTTTAAAATGATTTTAAAAGGTCGAAACACACCTAGCAGCACCTCATAGGAACAGCGACTGATCATCACCAGCAGATTTTATTCTTATGTGTATTTAAATGTAAGCGCGCATACCTAACAGCATCAGCACAGCACCGACAAGGCTCGTCAACGCCTCAACCACAACACATTTCTCAGAGAGAATATTTTGCGGACGGCGTGCCAATACAATATCTCTGACAATATAAAGTGAAGCCTATAGTCGGGTATCGCGGCGGTGCTGATCCCGTGTCGATGCGTTAAGTTGACCACTCGACGGTGCTGTGACGATGCTTGTCAGGTGCTGTGCTGTTAAGTATTTTTCGGTCTTAAATAACACGGAACTTTAAACTAGGTTTTCCATGTTAATATTGATTTGAAAAAAAGCCTTGTGGATATTAGGTTTTTTAGACACTTAATGATATTATTGAATAAAAAAAACTTAAAGTTCCCTATTCCGGTATAGGGAGGGGGACAAATTGTTTATTTAAATTTTGGTCGTTACAATAATTGTAAATCGTGTCGTGGAATCTTTTAAAATGCGTGTTTACCAAACAGTAGCACCGCGAAGATAATAAATTATGTAAACTGAATCTTTACGATGTTAACAATCATAATAAATGACGTCACCGTCTATATAAAAAATCGGGATGTTAAATGTGATATCGAGTTTTGTGTATGTATAAACAATCATTACATCAAATCTGGCGGTCATATGCAACTTTGTTCGATGTAGATGTTGCAAAATACAGTGCGTTCATAAATCCCGAAATCGGTCGATTTTTGATTAATCTACCATAGGTATACGGTGAATAGCCGAGAATGACCAAGCACTGGAAAGCAACAGTAGGGAAAATCGAGTGTGACCCACTTAAGATCGCAACACCCAGTTATAGCTTTTAATTGAATTGAATGATGAACTTAAAACTTTGGTGGTGTGAAAAGGTCGGCAAAGGCACTATTTTTACTTATTAACATTTGATATACGTCAGAAGCGTATATTTTTAGGAGGCTTCAAAACATCGATTTTTCAAAAAAAAATTATTAGCGATTTTTTTATTGGACTTTTGGTTACCACACTGTAAAGAATGTCCCTTGAAACACCTAAAGATACATTTTGATTAAACTTCACCGGTGTCTGAGATGTACGTAGTCACAAATTGATTTTTTTTATTTTTGTACGTCCCTGTATACACACTCATTAATGTTTTATGAACTCCAAATTTTGGTGGCCAATAAAAGACAATTAGTTGAGTAGTTGCCCTTATGAATATTGAGTTTGTTTCAATAGCTTACGTCCTTAGGGGACCTTGAAAACCCCGTGTTTTAAAAAAGTAATTGCAATACTTCCGTAGATGTTTGACAAATACATTTATTTTGGATTAAAAAATAAGCAAAAATGTTTAAGAAATTTGCATGAATTGACATTTGCACAGGACCTAAAATCAAAGGTTGCTTTTAAATTTCGTTTAAATTACCTAATTAAAAATATGACCGTAAAGGTAAAGGCATGGAATTTTGTTTATTAGGCATGTATAGGCTGGTATAGGTCGACCAGAACAGCTAGAGTGTTGTGAATTGTATGCGCGACAGCAAACTTCGCGTTACGCTGACGGAGCTCAGTCGGTGTCGGTAAAAGTTTGTCAGACAACGCACTTCGACAAATTTGCAGTGGCGTAGTTACATTTTTAGTATCCTTTTTAGTGAATAAATTTATTAGTATTTACAACTTCAAGATTCGAGCAATATTAGTAGAGCGTGATTCAATCCGCCATTGAGTTGGCATTTTTAAGAAAAATGAAAACATTTAGAGAAGAAAGAGGCCGATTGTTTATACTCTATATTCACTCTACTCACGCACATAAGAAAGGCTGGAGTAATTAGGTTTTATGAAACCTACTAGTAAAGGAGCTCGTATGATCATCGTACACGCGGGTAGCGAAGATGGATTTGTTCCTAATGCTTACCTTCGTTGGAAAGCAGAGTATAAAACAGGTGATTATCACGATCAAATGAATTACCATAATTACGAAAAATGGATCAAGGAAAGACTACCAAATTTGCCGAATCGAAGTGTTGTGAATGCATCTCATCACAATAAATTGGTGGAGGAGATGTCAACTTCGTCCACAAAAAAGAAGGATATGCAAGATTGGTTGAAAAAAAGAATTATTTGAGGTTGTAAGATTACCTCCTTACCACCCCGGAGTGAATCCAATAGAATTAGTTTGGGGTGCAATGAAAAAATATGTTGCTGACAGGAATGTAACGTTTACATTTGACAAGGTAGCAGAATTTTGTGATCAATTCTTCCAAAACTTTTCTGTAGAGAATTGGAGGACCAGATGCACATGCTTTGTCGTTTGAAAATGATTATATGCAGAAAGAGCCTATGATCAGATCAGATCGTCGAAAAATGTATAATAAATTTAGCAGATGATTCCAGCCAAGGAAATGATCATTCGGATTCGGGGAAGGAATATGACAATCAGTATTACGAAACCACCAAAAGAATTTTAAATTTTGAAGAAATTGAAGGTGTTTCAAACAACCTGAGAAATATTGAAGAAATCCATCATCAGAAATAAACTACACATATTTGTAAATATATAAAATGAAACTTTTAATTATTTAAAAGTGTTATAGTTCTTTCGCCATCAGAAGAGAGTAATAAAACCTAATTATGTATGCAAACTACAGCAGCGGTGGCCCACATGGGCCGGCGGCGACATGGGGTCTAAAGTAAATATTTATAGACTATCATTATAAGTATAATTCTATAAATGTACGCCCATGGTTTACTGGTTTCCGATAATTTTAATACTCTCTCCTGATGGCGAAACAACTATAGTATTATTTCTTACCCGATTAGGTACTTTCTAGAATTAATGATCATTCTAGGAAAGAGATTAACTATTAGGCCTTCGAAAAGATTAACATTTGCTTTTATATATATTTTTCAGAATTACCAATTCTGAAAAATATATATAAAAGCAAATGTTAATCTTTTCGAAGTCCTAATGAGATATTTTCTCAGAATAAAAAGAATAATAGATTAATTTTGAATTAGAAATACATATTATTATTAGGTATAATAGGCTGCTTCTGAAATATTACAATAGAGAGGGTATATGTATAACTAATATTTGTATTTGATTATTTTGTTGATACGCTACTGTTGCAGCGAGCAAACGCGTTGATGTTCTATCTTTCATTTCTGCATCTTTCTCTCTTTCTTCGCACACATCCAACACTCTAGCTGTTCTGATCGTATTATAATATTTTTATTTAGCTACAACGCGACACAAACCCAATATTCATAAGGACAACCCCTCAAATAAATGTCTTTTATTGGCCACCAAAATGTGGAGTTCATAAAACGTCAATGAGCGTGTATACAAGAACGTTCAAAAATAAAACCATTTTTGACGACGTACATCTCAGACACCGTTACATCACTCAAAATGCATCTTTAGGTGTTTCAAGGGATACTCTTTAAAGTGTGGTAACCAAAAGTCCAATAAAAAATATAAATAAATAAAAAAAAAATTTCTTTGAAAAAATGAAGCTTCCCAAAAATGTACGCTACTGACATATATCAAATGTAAAAATAGTCCCTTTGCCAACCTATTTAAACCACCAAAATTTGAAATTCATCAAATGTTAATTAAAAGCTGTATAAGACCAAATTAAACCAGAAACACTCGTTATATTTGTAGAAAAATTCATTTTCAGGATATAATTTGACCTCTGAATATGAATCTTTCAATTATTGTCCTTTTTTTTAAAAGCATCCGTGTTAAAACAGACGAACGTCGCAATTGTATTCTAGTTTTCTCAGTATCTCTGCGGTAACCGCTATTAAAGCTAAATTAAAATTAAACTTCTAAACGATCAAATAACTTACTTAATACGCATGTAAAAGTGATTTCGTAACTTTTCAGAGAATTTTTAAATAATTAATGCATATAATTGTTATTGTATACTGATGTGGTTTTAATCAATTGTGTGTTTGGTATTTGGAAATTCGATACGGTAAATTTCCCGCATCTAATTGTCATTAAAACTTTCAAAGAAAACATTTAAAAAATTCATTGTTATTAAGGTCAAAAAAATCATAGGAAATTAAAAATTTCATTTAAATATTATTAATATACAATGTTACTATTTTTTTAAAGATTTATACATTATTATTAAATATTTTTTCCGCACTTTAGCATTGTAAAATGAATTATTTACCCACAGAAATTGAAAATTAAGCTAATAATACAGTTGCTTGATTAATGCCTGAAAAGTGTAAACGAAAAAACTTAGATAAGGTACTTTTAACCCTATTTTAAAGAACAATCAATGCCTGTTATTCATCAATGTTAAAGTACAGCCAGAAATATAAGAAGGTCATAAATCACCAACCACTTGAGTTATCACCAGGCGGTCGATTCTACGCAGAGTTGTACCTGCGTTTATTGCCAATAAATATTCAAATTTCCACTTCTTAAGGCGCACAGATTCCATTATGATTTTTCCGCTACTAGTGAGTTTTTTAAATTTAAATCCGTTTTGTAAAAGAGACTTTTTTAAAGCAGCACTGTATATCAGTTTCATTCTTTTTAAGCCGTTGCCAAAAATAATGGAGAGTCTACGATTATTAAAATGCCAAACTATTTCATGAGATATTTGAATCCGGACCTGGGAATCTTTCAAGGGACACACAATTTTATTGCTTATCTATTTTTCGAGCAATAGGTAATAATAAGGATCGTCGGCTTATATTGATTTACGACCTTCTTAGATCTCTGGTCGTACTTTACAAAGCACCTTGATAATAAAAAAAAAGTTGACATAAGAAAGTTTAGTCACCAGATTGCTTTTTGAAAAGAAAAACGATTTTTATAAACGCAAAAAGTCCAAAATTTCGACTAAAGAAAATATTGCAAAAGTTTTACAAAAGGCGGAAAATTAAAAATATTTACTAGTGAAAGTGTCAACGATAATAGATATAAGTGGAGCATGCCGAAGGGGAATGGGAAGAGATGTGCACGATGAAGGGATTTTTTTTAGAATTGTAATACCCAGTACAAAAACAAATGTCAGCGATGCCGAAACTTCTCGTTTCTTGTTGTCTTTTAGTAACGACAAATGTATGAAGCAGCCAGTAGATATTCCTACTTTTGGGGACAAGTTACCTTGGCTGTATTGTTGGCTGATTCCTGAGTAGATCTTCAGACTGTTAAAACTTCATGGTGGCTGGAAAAGTGACACTGATGCTAAAGGATACAGAGAAAATTCAAGCGGAAGTAAAAAAATAATTTTTGATGTTTTACCGATTGTCTTCTCTGCACAAGAAACTGAAAAGTTACAAATAACCAACCAGTATAATGGTACAATTTCGACGCCTATGTCCAACATTAATTTGACAAATTGCAATAATGTAGTTTAATTTTAATCGTAAAATATTTCGTAATAATATAATGAAATCATTATAGTACAAGTCCCATAAAGTATGTCATTTTGACACTAAATAGCCTATAATACTGAACAGAGCATTGAAGGGTAGGAACAGTCCGTAACGCAGGGGTTTCGTAAGGGCTTCGTATCTGAGTACCGAGTACCGATGTTTTCGCTTTTTCGATGTTCAGATTAATTCAGCTTATATGATAATTTAAGTAAACAAACTACGTACGAATTTTATCATCTATTACAATATTTTTTAAAAATTTCAAAGTGTCGAGTATTTATAAACGTATTCCTAGACTTGTTATTGTTTTTCATTCTGGTCTAGAAAAATGTCTAAATAAATACGCCTTGAGTCGTATAAAATACCGCTCCGGTTCCATCCTCAGAATAGATTTTCCCTGAAACGTTTCACTCGAAGAAAAACAATATTTATTTTAGATAGGATTTAAGCTAAAAATATAAGTTCGTAGACTTGGAATATTTCTTGCAAGTGATCATTAAAATTTATTGGAAAATCGCTACGTGTTTGTCGCCATATGTCGATCTAGACACACATGCAGGTTATTTTTATAAAACGCAGTTGTTGACTAGACGAGCGCCTTAGACGGTGTAAACGCCATTTAATTAAGGCGCCCGTAATAGACGTTATAGAGCCTATGACACATATGTAGGCTTCATTATTTCGAATGGAAGCCGTTTTCACCATCGAATTTCAGGTGAAAAACAAGAAGAATAAGGATATTCCATAAGACCCAAGATGGATGCCGTGTACTTGGATGCATTCCTTGGGTACTATTTCACCATCCGAAAACAACATGGCATACAAATCCAAGTGATACTAAGGGATAAGCGAGGGTTAAAAATTGATTGAAAGGTAAAAAAAACATTTAACTTATGCCTAAGAGAGTTTAGATTTTGTTATCTTAGTAGATGTTAAAAATATTAGTGGCATACATTTTGCGGTGATACTTCATTTGTTAATAATTTTCTAAATACATGGCATCCATACGTTAATTGTGCTAGTTTCATGTATATTCCAAGATTTTCAATGTCCACTGTAGCGTCGATTATCCAGCCTATGTCTTGGGGAATAGCCTTATGGAAACGGCATTTATTCGAAATAATGAAGCCTACGTGTGGTCTACCGGTCCATTATTTATGATATAGGGAGTTTCAACGGCGAATAGAGGTAACCGAGGCGGTTCTAGAGAAAATGAAGGCCTAAGGCTTGGTTGGCTATTTTCCTCCATTTTCTTTCATTTTTTGCAACATCTTCCCATTTGCGTATGATCAACAGTTCTAGATCCTTTTCTACTGCCTCTATCCACTCATTTTTTACTCTTCCTTTTTTGTCTAGTTCCTCTTATAACTACTTCTTTTGTAGGTCTGTTATTCGCTAGTATATATATGTGCCCTAACCTTACTACCGTCTATATCGAAGGACTTTCATATAATTCCATCAGCTCCTGATTTGTTCTTCTGATCCAGATGTCTTCTACTTTTTTTCCTCCATATATTCGTCTGAGTATTTTTCTCTCCCATACATATAGTAGTTTCTCTTCTTTTTTATTCATAATCCACAGCTCTGCTTCATTATAAAACTGTCGGCCTTATTTTTGTTAATTTCTTCTGACTCCTCATTTCTGTTGTTGATATTAATTCCTAGGTAGCTAATTTAATTTGTATTCTTAATAGTGTAATCTTTATTGTATAAAATACTCCGAAACGACTATTCCCTATCCAGTTGTTCATTTCCAGTTCTCCATTATCATGTATTTTGTAGTCGTCAACGTAGGCCAGACATTGATGTTTGTGACTATATTATACAGTTTCTTTTTTGTGAATATTTCTCTCTCTTGATATGTTTATCAGTGCGAAATTGAATAAGTTTTTGTCCAGTTTTTGTTATACACAGAATACGAAATCTAAATGATTTTTAAATTTTATTTACTATTCCATTAGTCCGGTATTCCACTAACCATTTTTCATTTCAAGAGAACTGTACAATCTTGGACATCCTGTTTACTATTATTGTAGGTAACAAGTCTTATAAATGAAAGTTTTTTTTTAAATCTTGTTTTTCAGTAAACAAAATACGTTTTGATAATATTATATCGTCTTTTGTTTAAACAATTAATTTAAAACAATTACCTACGTCTATTAGTTCAATGACATTGTTTCTGCCGGAAGTACAACTTTCTAGAAATAAATTATATTTAACATTCGACAATGGACACGTAACTTTTGTTCCGTTTGTATGCCTCTACTTTCCGTGACTATCATTATTATTACAGCCGGTAACGACCGTTACTTTTGATTTTCCTGTAAAGAGCGTTTCACGATATTTCGTTGACTCGGCATCTGGCCTTAAGGATTTAATAATAAAAGTTTATTACGGAGAAAAAGAAAATTACCGTATGGGAACGCCCATTAATTACGTGAGGTGTTCAGGGGGGGGGGGAGGGGATCGAGTCGAATCTTACCAAATCTCACTTGGGGAGAGGGGGTTTCTTGGCAAATATCACGTAATTTTTTTCTAGGAGAAAACGATGTAAAATTGCGTCAAAGTTAAGTTACATTAAAATTAAAAACGTGTATGATCTAATTTTATCACCGTGATTTAAGATTACGGTAATATTCCCAAATACTAGTCTTAAATGAAAGTAATCAAGCAAATTGTTTTTTTTAATAAATCCAACGCTTTTATACCCAAAACACAAATTTTGAAAAATCTCACGTAAGATTAGGGGAGGGGTCGAGAAAAATTTTACTACATCTCACCAAGGGGGTAGGGGGGTCATAATATCCTCAATAATGCCTCACGTAATTAATAGACGCCCTTAATTAACCACTTTTTATACAATCTAGGGTTGGTATCATTTGTTCTTGGCATAGGACATTATATCGTTCTTCGGATTATATCCTTTTGCATTTGGTCAACACATTTGGTTTTATTAGCGTCACTTCGTATTTTTCGTTTATCTATTGGCTTCTTGATAATGTCTTTTACTGTGGATATTTTTGGGGTTTGGTCAACTTACATGTTTCTTTTGCTGCATACTATAACCTCGAACACATTTTTCACAATTCGCTTCGCATCCTTCGATACATGCACTTTTTTGCCCAAGAGGACGCCACATACATAGTTTTAAATACAAGATTACTTTCGGAGTGAAATGTTTATTACAAACTAAAATTCTGAGACAAGATTAAAAATAATTATCCCGAAATACCCACTTTCTATTATATCTATAAATATTTTAATCCCTTTATGTAAATATAAAGGGCGTTCGAAATAAAGTAGGTAGATGCAGTACAGGTCATACAAAGGAAAACAAGCAATGAAAGCTCGACTACCTGCTGAGGGTTTTGGTCTTGAATCATCAAGTCAAAACGAAATATGTTGGAACGAAGTATACCTAGTCTATTCACCATTAAAAAAAGTGTAGGGTCCTACACGGTTTAGTTCTACTTTCTATGAACAAAGAGCTTTGCGGTATATTTGTACTATGCTGCAACTTTCAAAACGGTTGCTTGAAATGTAACAATAACCATAAATTGTTCTTCAATATTAACAGGATTTTTTAAATATGGACGTACGTATCAATAATGAATTTGAAGATCGAAAGGACACTGGAAGAAGTTCCGAGCAGATTCAGAAATTGAAGAAGCTTACAAGTCCATGTACTCATAATAAAAACAAATAAGGAAAAGGAGCTTGAAAATTTTTTTACTGAATTCTAGTCTTCGAGAAAGCTTTTGATTCAGACAGGATCTATGAAAACTACTTACAAAAAGGGAAAAGAGCTCTACCTATCAATCTACCCAAATGATAATGATTGAACGTAAATATGGAGTTCTAAAATCTTATTACAGGTAAAAGAACACACCAACGAAAAAAATTAAAAGCTAAACTTCACTTTACTTTTCTTTTATATTATGCCGATAGCATGGGATTTTAGGTACAGCTTAAGTTTTCGGATGACTTAAGGACAGGATTATCCGAATTACCTACCTACGTTCTAAGAAATTTGAACTGGGTATTTCGGTATAAAACGAGGGTAAGTTTCCCAAAATGTTGCCGATGCAGCGGTAACGCTCCTGGGTGTTGCGATCTTAAGTGGATCACACTGTATATGAACATTGCCGCCTCCGAAGAAATTACTGTTGCATTTCTTAAGCCGGCAATTTGCAGATGACAATCTGTGCAGAAATCGAGATCGAGAAGTCGTGATATTCTCTGTGATACATCTAGACTCCATCAAGGTGCCAAAAAATAGTTTAGCTTTGGTGTTATCCCTCTTGCCTCATATATCGATTCATATAATTTTGATTTCTCTTATTCCATAGAAAAGGCATATTCCGATATGTCTCAATAATGTCCATCCACATTTACCTTTCTGGTGGCATAATTCTAGTATGGAGGGTAGAAGGAAGGAGCACCATCTGAATGTATTAAAAAGTGTCCATCGAAAGGAAGCAAATTAAGGTGGCGCCATAGTAGCAAGTGGAAAGATTTTAAAAACAGCGCCATGAATTATTAGAGTAAGATACAAAATTGAAAAAGGAAATACTACGTAAATAATTGAGATTTTAAATACTGTATATTTCTCAATTACACAAGTCACGAAAAATACTAAATTTTTCAACCCAGCACACTTCACTCGGTTTATAACCCTAAATTCACATCATTTCCATTAGCTAGACGAGCGCCATTTCGGAAAATCTTCGAATTATAATTTGCTGTTTACACAGGACACTTTTTCAACTTGTCACCCATACAAGGTTAAAAAATAATCGATTTTTAGTAAATCGATTTTATAAATTACGTGTTTATATCGATTTTCGGAAACGGCTCGTATTATTTATTGACTATTTTTCAAAATTTTGACAATTTTTGACGATTATTGACCATTTCTCAAAATCTTGACAATTATGGACCATTTTTCAAAATTTTAACAATTATTGACCATTTTTGATAATTATTGACAATTGTTGACAATTATAAAACATTTTTCCAAATTTTTGACCATTTTTGACAATTATTGACCATATTTCAAAATTTTTGACAATTTTTCAAAAACTTTAACAATTATCAACTATTTTTCAAAAATTTTAACAATAATTGTCCGTTTTTGACAATTTTTGATAGTTTTTGACAATTATTGGCCAATTTTTATAGTTTTTGACAATTATCGACCATTTTTTAAAATTCTAACAATTTTTGACAATTATTGACCAATTTTGACAATAATTGTCCATTTTTGACAATTTTTCAAAAACTTTCAACAATTTTTGACAATTATCAACTATTTTTCAAAAAATTTAACAATAATTGTCCATTTTTGACAATTTTTGATAGTTTTTGACAATTATTGGCCATTTTTGATAATTATCGACCATTTTTTTAAATTCTAACAATTTTTGACCATTATTGACCAATTTTGACAATAATTGTCCATTTTTGACAATTATCAACTATTTTTCAAAATTTTGACAATTTTTAACAATAAATGTCCATTTAGGACAGTTTTTGACAATTTTTGACCATTTTTGATAGTTTTTGACAATTATCGACCATTTTTTTAAATTTCAACAATTTTTGACAATTATTGACCAATTTTGACAATAATTGTCCATTTTTGACAATTTTTGACCATTTATGATAGTTTTTGACAATTATTGGCCATTTTTGATAGTTTTTGACAATTATCGACCATTTTTTAAAATTCTAACAATTTTTGACAATTATTGACCAATTTTGAAAATAATTGTCCATTTTTGACAATTATCAACTATTTTTCAAAATTTTTAACAATAGATGTCCATTTTTTACAGTTTTTGACAATTTTTGATAGTTTTTGACAATTATTGGGCATTTTTTATAGTTTTTGACAATTGTCGACCATTTTTTAAAATTTCAACAATTTTTGACAATTATTGACCAATTTTGACAATAATTGTCCATTTTTGACAATTTTTGACCATTTATGATAGTTTTTAACAATTATTGTCCATTTTTGATAGTTTTTGACAATTATTGGCCATTTTTGATAGTTTTTGACAATTATCGACATATTTTTTAAAATTCTAACAATTTTTGACAATTATTGATCAATTTTGACAAAAATTGTCCATTTTTGACAATTATCAACTATTTTTCCAAATTTTGACAATTTTTAACAATAAATGTCCATTTTTGACAGTTTTTGACCATTTTTGATAGTTTTTGACAATTATCGACCATTTTTTTCAATTTTAACAATTTTTGACAATTATTGACCAATTTTGACAATAATTGTCCATTTTTGACCATTTATGAAAGTTTTGACAATTATCGACCATTTTTCAATTTTTTTAAAAAAATTCGACAATTATCGACCGTTTTTCAATTTTTTTAAAATTTTTGACAATTATCGACCATTTTTCAAAATTTGTACAATTTTTTGACAATTATTGACCATTTTTAAACAAAAATTGTCCATTTTTGACCATATTTCAAAATTTTTGACAATTTTCATATAACTTTATTTCATTTTTAATCTGATAAATTGTTAATGAATGAATATCTTAGGTTTATTATCGGAATATGAAAAGCATGTACTTTTCAAAATAATACAAAAAAACATCGATTTTTTTCGCAGAAATCGATTTATTTTTTTTAAAAATCGATTAATTTTGAATAAAGAAAAATCGATTTTTATTTAATCGATTCTTTTCCATTAATCTCACATCCCTACATAATTCCCGATTTCTTGACAACTTTTCAAGAAAATACATCAAAACAAACAAAGATCTGCATTCATCAACGAGCCAGAAAAATGTCTTGCAGGCAACGGCAAGTCTACACACAATACGATTCGCAGGGTATTAGAGAGGGAAGCAGGGCGATTGGAAACACTAGACAACCAACCAGCCGATATCGGGAAGTCGTTAAAAAATTGGGACAATTTCACTTAATACGCTGCAGATTGGCCCCTGCAAATTACCGTGTGAGAAGGCGGCTTTAGTCAACATCAAATACTAGATTCAGCAAACGTGACGATTCCTATCAGCCCCTAAGTGACAAAAGTCTAAATCCGCCCCTGATCGTCATTAGGAAGGTAACCACGCAGCGCTGGATTTACGTTGGGGGCCACAAAATTTGAGGCTCGAGAAAAAATTGTGTCACAAATAAAAAAGCATTCTGAAGCCTCATCCTTTTTGCGTAGGATTTGAGAAATGATGATGCATTTTTACGGTGCCCCAGTGCCACTAAATTCAAATCCTGTCATGTAGGTATCTACTCAATGTTATGTTTTTACTTGTCTATTTTCGAAGAAATGTGAATTTTCAAACAGAGATTGCCAAGCATTTTTTATTCTATTAACTGTTACATTGCAGATTTATTAATTTATGCTTCATGTGCTTTTATAAGCATGCGCATCAATATAATGTATTTTCTCGGAAATCGATGACGGAATTTACGTAAAAATATATAATATGCAAATTAAAAATACAACTCACGTTAATTATATTTAAAATCCGTGATAGGATATTTATATTCGTCTCTATCACTTATAGAAAGTATCAAATGAACCTCGAAACATATAGTATATATCGGCGTTGCCATATTTGTTAATAATAAATTTAAATTAATGAAATTTAGAACGTCAGTACCTATAAATTGATTTAATCCTAAAATATATTAAATATAACATTTCAATGTGTGGATCTTATTACATTTTTACATAATCTTATTCTTATATTAACTTTATTATGAACATTAGTTACAGTGATCTCACATTAACAACGAATACATTATTTTGCGAAATAATATAATTAAAAATCCGGCAACTGTGTGTTCCATGTCGAAAGAGATAATAATAAATTTCAATGTTGGTACCGAGAAATCCGAGATAATGATTCCATTTAAAAATCTCAAGACCGCTTGCTTTCAGGGTCGTTTACATTAAAGTTTAAAGAGAAATAACTAAAACTGTATTCATGCATGTTGTTTTGTAGTTATACTAAATTTACCGTACAAATAGATGCAATTATAGATCCGTTGTCAAACTATCTCCACGTTATGCTTTTTATGTATCCATTGATTAAATCTTTAACTTCAAGAAGTCACCAATTGGTTTTATGGTTAGTTATAAATAAAAATAAAACACCTGCACATAGTTTACTTTGTGAATTAATACAGTTCCTAAAACCCGGTAAAATTACCTTCCTATTTCTATAAATAAATTATAAAAGGGTACCTTAGTACTTAAAATTTTTACCTAAAGGTTTCTCATAAATCCCTAATGTTAAGTTTTCAAATTTTAGCATTCTTAGAAGGACTGGACTGATGGTTATAATAAGAACTGGAAGAAGATTGTTTAAAACTTCATTACAATATACCTACTCACTTTTATAGCAAATTAATGGCCGTTTGCACCAACTATTCTTTAGGTAAAGAATTCAGAACTTTAGGAATTAACTTAAAATGCACATGCCTTGCACCACCTTACATTCTGAAATAACTTACTAGGTCAGACTAGGTTAGTTTTGTATATCGGCAATGTTGCAATTTTGTTCAGATCTGTCTGTCATAAATCTGTGGTGAAGCTAGCCTAAAGTTTTAATTTCGGTTTGTTAGGGTTTATATATTCTATGGTTTGTTGTTTGTTACTATTTTTAATGGATTCTTTAACTTCTTTTATGTTCTGAATCTTGAAAGTGGGAGATCTCGAAATTCTCAACAAGTCAAAGCGAAAACGAGCGCCAAACTACACAAGAACACAAGTAGTGAAAGGGAATGTCTGCTGAATAGTGATGAGCAAAATTGGTCTTAGTCTTGCGAAAAACCAAGACCAAGATTATCATTAGACTAGCAAGACCAAGACCGAATGAACAAGAACAAGACCACCAAGACCGAATATGCAAGACTAGGACCAAATACACAAGACTGAACTAAAAATTCTCACTTCAGAGCGTATAGTCAGTCCCCTTTCTACGAAAACCTTGTAACTATATTTTTTTTAGAATTGAGATTATTAGTGAAATACACTCCTCAACACTTCTAATATAGATGTTTTTGATAAAATAAAGTATTTTCTTAGTTAATAATAAATTGTAAATTATTTTAAATTTATAATTGGGACCATCTTTTAAAAAAAATAAGACAGATAAAATGACCCAGACCAAGACTCGATACGCAAGACCAAGACTAAATAAGCAAGACCAAGACTGGATCAGCAAGACCAAGACCAAGATTGTCCAGGTCTTGGTCTTGCTTTGCTCTTTACTACTGCTGAATTGTGTGTGCTGCGTCACCCAATATGGTATATCGAGAGACAGATTCTCTCAAAAAGTATTATGTAACACATGAAAGAAGATATGAGGAAGAAAGTAGGGGATGCCATAAGGGAATTATATAGAACAGGAGGAGGAACTGCAAAAGTAAAATGTACAGAAAATACAGACGATTTAATGCTATCCATCATAAATAGCAAAACAGTGTTTGGAGTAGAAAATAAATTTGACTGTGATGCCATTGTTAGCAGTGATAACCAGGTTAGATGTAGCACCTCTCATAGGTACTTGGAAGCCAGAATATTATAATTATACCACATGTCATTAGGGACTAGCTAGGAACAAGCTAGTTACCCAAATTTCTACACCTAATTTAAGGAAAACCTAAAGCAAGATAGGGACTGAACATCAAGTGGTGCAAGCGAAATCGACACCTTCCCTAGAGTTAGTTAGGTGTTCTCTAAAATAGTTGGTGCAAACCGAGGGGTAAACCGCAAGTGGAGGTAGGTGTACACCGCAGGTGGAAGTATGTGGAGGTATATGGAAGTATGTGGAAGTTTGGTGGAGGCATGTGGAAGTTTAATACAGAAATCAGACGAAGTGCGGTGAAAATAACGAATTTAGAATTATTGAATAGGTCATTATACAGGGTGTTAATGAATAGGTGTTATAAACTGAAAGAGCATGTAGAAAATGCAAAAATTGGCGTAAAATTTCCTGTCGACATAGGTCGTTGGAGCTTTAGTTTTCGAGATACAGGGTGTTGAAGTTACCCATATAACAGGTAAAATATCATAAAAATCAATGCTATTGAGTGTTTTCAGAAATTATAAAATTTTGTGCTCGTTATGAAAGCGTGTTGCATTACAAAAAGGTTGCATGGGTTCTTACATTGTCAACTATCTTGAAAACAGTGCGCCCTACAACAAAAACGTAGGATGACTTTTCTCCTTTAAACAAAATGAGGTACCTACCAAAATTGTCATAATTGCATTAAAGACAGAGACGTAGAAATTATTTAATAAAAAAGGTAACAACACACCCAGATCTCCGCCTCTGCATTGAATAATTTTTCGTCGGGAGAAAATCAAAGAGTCACCCCTGATAGGTTAAGAAGATTCATTTGTGTTAGTAAATCTGCTGGAAACGTGGACGAATCTCACAGTTGACCCCGTATTCAGAGTAGGTAAAAGAGAGCACTTGAGAATTGGTGATTGGTGCTTACTCTACGACAATAATCTCAAAAATACTAGAAGCAAAACTGTCAACCGAGAGACAAATTGCAATAAATCGAAATTTGAAGATTACATTCTATGCTTCAAAGTCCTTCGAAAAAAAAAACAACCCACTTCGATAAAATCGACAGACGAGGAAACAGAATGCCTTTGTACTTGGTATACCGTTCAAAACGACGGCAAATTCATTCAGTCAGCATCATTTCGACATGAATTTTACGACGTCTCACATTATAGATTATGGATGCCAAATCTCTCTGTGATACGGAATGAAAAAAATGATCGTATAGATTTGGTGCAGGAAGAACAAACATTAAGTGACCTGAGAAGAGAAATGGAGGACCTCGTTGAGGACTGTTCTGAAGAACAAAGTTCCATAATTATTTCTAAACGCGAAAATTTCACAATAGACTATGAAACAACTTTTACAGACAATAGTGATACTGACCAGGATGAGGACCCCTGGATAGCCGATGATTCTTCCGACAACGATTATGTGGAGGATTTCAATTCTTCCGGTGACATTCCAGTGGTTGAGCTGGCCGATTCTCAAACATACTCAAACTCAAGCATAAGTGTAAAAAATGTTGATATCAAAGTCGAAAACTACTATGCCGTATTTTACGATGATTCATGGTATATTGGCCGAGTTATCGAGATCATCAATGAGTCTACTAGCAAAGTTAAGTTTTTGAAAGAAAACTTGCATCAGTTTATTTGGTCGAAACACGATGACGTCCAGGAAGTTGAAAATACATATATTTATCCATTTATTTTAATAGAATCTGTGAGAGCGGCAGTGGTAAATATTTTCAGACATTAAACGAAAATATAAGTAGCATGTTATTTGTAGTTACTAGAAAAATCAATTGAAAAAGTTAAGAATAGTTGTCATTTTATTTTAAAGTAAGCCAGAATTTAATTTTTTCGTTTGGTATTGTTCGAGATATTAGCTTATATATTTCTTAGGTGAAACCTAAGTAGTTTATTTTTTTGTGTTTACTATTGATATAGTTTACAATATTTGTTATTTTAATAATTTTATATTAACAATTTTTTTTTGTTCTCGTTATGTGTTATGTATTGTTTTTTTCCAGTCAATTTATACTATTCTATCAATTAAAATATCAATTTTCTATCAATAAAACCCCTTTTTTGCATAAATGAAGAATTCTTTGAAGAATGATTTATTTACGAATATTTGTTATTTTGTTAATTTTATATTAGTCATTTTTTTTTATTAATTGTTATTTTTCTATCAATTTATAATAAAACCTTTTTTTATTTTGCATAAATGAAGTATTCTAGTTAAATTAATAACTATTCCCTATTATCAAATATAAAAATCTAAGAACTGGAAATCAGATGAAAGTATGTGGAAGTCGAGGTGGAAGTATGTGGAAGTTTTTTCAAATGTGGAAGTAAGTGTACAAGATTTTTGCCGGCGGTTTACCCCTCGGTGCAAACGGTCATCAGTGATTTATCAATCTATTACAGTACTTAGCTCTATTTTAAATCACAATCTCAAAAAACGATGAGACAGTTTCATTATATAGTATAGGTAGGTACTAGCTTTCAGGGCCGGATTTGCCTTAGGGCCCCACAGCAAACGCAAGAAATTATTAAAATAAAGTTTATTTATGACTATTTAATTTTCTGCTTCTTTTTTTCCAACTGATGCCTAGGAATGGAATAACTCGTCGATATGCAAATAAAAGCATTTTTTACACAATTCTTCCAAATGTAAAAAGTGTACAACGTTCGTGGATTTATTATCAAGAAGCAACAAAAAAAGTGTACTGCATTTCATGTAAATTATATTGCACAAAAAACAGCGAATATAAGGAAGGGTTTAATGAATGGAAGCATTTGTTTTTAAATTCTAAATTATGAAAATGGCGTGTTTTATTAATAAATAATTATTTTTATTAAATTTTATTTTACTGACTTTTAACATTATATGATAATATATACGTTTCAGTTCAATTAATTAAACAGGAATACATATATGTTTATGTTTTTGTGAAAAAAATCTTGCAATACATTTTTGTTATATTATACTTGTTTAGCTATATAGAATATGGGGCATATGGGCCCCGATTTTTGGATGCCCTAGGACCCCCTGGTATGTAAATCCGGCACTGCTAGCTTTTAAAAAGATAAAGTATAGTACCTAATCTATTTTTCTTATTGCAGTAAAACTGACATTTTGTATGTATTTAACATAGGAAAATCTACTCCGCTTAATAATATCATTATTAAATGAGTACCTATTTAATTAATAATGTTTGATTTATAAACAAAATAACCCTAAAATTATTTTTCAATGACTGAACAATTACCGATAGTTTACATGCTTTATAAATAGTTAACGATCTTCCTCGAAATCTATTAAATACGATTTTAATAATGATTTCAAGGCAATTCAAAAAATTTGCAAAACCAACCTTGTTTAACAGGTATTTAATTATTTATACTGTTAGTATTAGTGAAATATTTCATTAGGGAACAGGATAACGTATAAACACCAAAAACAATAATGCTACAACCTTGGGACACACGTGGACACAATGTCAAAATAATACGATAAGACATTTTCAGATAGGTACTTACCTATACTTTCACCAAAGAATTTGCTTACAAAATAATATTTTTGTATAACACAATGTATAAAAGATCTACTTAATCCAGTTAAAAGCAACCTACTCAATAAGGTCATTCTATTTTTGAAAGGTCACAATAAAATTGACAGGAAGACTCCAATTAGATAAAAAAAATAATGAATGCAACAAAAATTAGGTCAGCTGATGTGGTAATAGATGATACAAGTTAGTTTTATTAATGAATTTAATCCGAAGAATGAAGTAATTTAAAACATTCAGTTGTTTACGTTAAAGTTAAATAGGACAACTATTCATTGATAAAATATTATTCTTACCTATATTAGTTTGAGTAGGCAGTAACTACTATTTGAATTGCAAAGGATGCACCACATTTTTGTAACTATAAGAGCACTTAATCCAATTAAAAGTAGAATTTAAAATATCACTACACTTAAAAGTTGTACGCACTAGTCCGAATACTAATCCAAGTGCACATGACTTTATGTAGACTGTTTTTTCATGAATAACAAAATTTTTAGGTTATATCTTTAATTTATTGATCGTCGACCATTTCACTTGAACGGTCGTGAAACGAATGAAATCAGTCGGAGCAAGCTAGATTGTCTAGATGACGCTTAGAGAGAGAAGGGGAATCGCGGCTTACTTGTGCATTAGATAAGGATGGGGGAGTTGTAAACTTTCTGAGAACGATAGAACGTGTTTTCGTTTCACGTTAAGAAGGCCGGCTGGAAGGGGCACAACTCTGTTGCTGTTGCTGTCGAGTAGTACCCGGAATCCTATCTTCTCGGAAGGCATATATGTATATATATATATATATATAGCCCCAAGTTAGACCCACTACCAACTCATACATACTTGCAGTGATTCTAAAAATGTCGGACGGCTGCGTAAAATTAGAATGGTAAATCAATTTTGACGGAATAATGACGTAATAAAGCTACTAATTTTTATCACGGAATTAAAAATAGTTATTTATGATACAAGTGCGTGAAGTGATACTTTTGCGCAAAAGTAATTCACGCATGAGTATCATACAATGTTTTATCTACGACCACATTAAAAATACTTTCCCTTAATTATATTTTACATAACCTCTCTTTTTAATAATTGTGTTTGAATTATGGCCTACCTTGATCATAAGAAATTCATTATCTGGTGCTCCATTTATAAAATCCAAAATCTTTTCCCTTGTGGACATTTTTGATTATTTCGGTTTATGGCTCTCTGATTGTCGTTTTATGAAGGTAATAAATTTATGAAATTTACTTATATCAATGTTTAAATTTAAATTTATGGTAGTTTTCAGCATTGAATAATGGGACCATAACGTTGATGATTTCCATTGACTTTTCCGATAAATATGCAATAAGAACATTTTCCGTCTAATTTTTATTTTTTTTAGTGTTACACCAATCCAAAAAATGGTGAGCGGTCGTCGGACCGCCGACAGAAGCTTGCTTCTTATGCATAATAAAATGACCATTTTTGACCATTTTTCAAAAATTTTGACCATTTTAGACCATTTTTCCGAATTTTAACAATCATTGACCATTTTTCCAAATTTCAACAATTATTGACCATTTTTGACAATTATTGACCAATTTTGACAATTATTGATCATTTTTGACAATTTTTGTCCATTTTTTCAAAATTTTAACATTTTTGACAATTATTGACCAATTTTGACAGTTTTGACAATTATTGATCATTTTTGACAATTTTTCAAAAATTTTGACCATTTTAGACCATTTTTCCAAATTTTAACAATTATTGACCATTTTTGAGCATTTATGACAGGTTCTGACAATTATTGGCTATTTTTGACAATTTTTCAAAAATTTTGACCATTTTAGACCATTTTTCCGAATTTTAACAATCATTGACCATTTTTCCAAATTTCAACAATTATTGACCATTTTTGACAATTATTGACCAATTTTGACAATTATTGATCATTTTTGACAATTTTTGTCCATTTTTTCAAAATTTTAACATTTTTGACAATTATTGACCAATTTTGACAGTTTTGACAATTATTGATCATTTTTGACAATTTTTCAAAAATTTTGACCATTTTAGACCATTTTTCCAAATTTTAACAATTATTGACCATTTTTGAGCATTTATGACAGGTTCTGACAATTATTGGCTATTTTTGACAATTTTTCAAAAATTTTGACCATTTTTCAAACATTTTGAGAATTTTCAAAAATTTGACCATTTTTGACAGTTTTTTATAATTATTGACCATTTTTTCAAAATTTTGACAATTTTTGACCATTTTTCTAAATTTTAACAATTATTGACCATTTTTGAAAGTTTCTGACAATTATTGTCAATTTTTCAAAAATTTTGACAATTTTCAACAATTATTGACCATTTTTGACAGTTTTTTATAATTATTGACCATTTTTTCAAAATTTTAACAATTATTGACCAATTTTGACAGTTTTGACAATAATTGACCATTTTTGACAGTTTTTCATAATTATTGACCATTTTTTCAAAATATTGACAATTTTTGTCCATTTTTCTAAATTTTAACAATTATTGACCATTTTTGAAAGTTTCTGACAATTATTGTCAATTTTTCAAAAATTTTGACAATTTTCAACAATTATTGACCATTTTTGACAGTTTTTTATAATTATTGACCATTTTTTCAAAATTTTAACAATTATTGACCATTTTTGACAATTATTGATCATTTTTGAAAATTTTTCAAAAAGTTTGACCATTTTAGACCATTTTTCCGAATTTTAACAATTATTGACCATTTTTCCAAATTTTAACAATTATTAACCATTTTTGACAATTATTGACCAATTTTGACAATTATTGATCATTTTTGACAATTTTTGTCCATTTTTTCAAATGTTAACAGTTTTGACAATTATTGATCATTTTTGAAAATTTTTCAAAAATGTTGACCATTTTAGACCATTTTTTCGAATTTTAACAATTATTGACCATTTTTCCAAATTTTAACAATTATTGACCATGTTTGGCAATTATTAACCAATTTTGACAATTATTGATCATTTTTGACAATTTTTCAAAAATTTTGACCGTTTTAGACCATTTTTTCAAATGTTAACAATTATTGACCAATTTTGACAGTTTTGACAATTATTGATCATTTTTGACAATTTTTCAAAAATTTTGACCATTTTAGACCATTTTTTCAAATTTTAACAATTATTGACCATTTTTGACAATTATTGACCAATTTTGACAGTTTTGACAATCTTTCAAAAAATTTGACCATTTTGGACCATTTTCCCAAATTTTAACAATTATTGACCATTTATGACAGGTTCTGACAATTATTGACAATTCTTCTTGACAATTTTTCAAAAATTTTGAGAATTTTTAACAATTATTGACCATTTTTGACAGTTTTTTATAATTATTGACCATTTTTTCAAAATGTTGACAATTTTTGACCATTTTTCCAAATTTTAACAATTATTGACCATTTTTGAAAGTTTCTGACAATTATTTACAATTTTTCAAAAATTTTGACAATTTTCAACAATTATTGACCATTTTTGACAGTTTTTTATAATTATTGACAATTTTTTCAAAATTTTAACAATCATTGACCATTTTTGACAGTTTCTGATAATTATTGACCATTTTTGACAACTTTCAAAAATTTTGACAATTATTGACTATTTTTGACCATTTTTAAAAATTTTTAAGTTTTTGACAATTTTTGACAGATTCTGACAATTATTGACCATTCACGTTTCACACTTCTTAATGACAGTACAAAATTATCACAATTACAGAACCTTTGACAGAAAACAAAACCCAAAATTATCTAAGGTAACTTAATAAATATACAAATAAAAAAAGAGTGTTATAATGATTATCCCATTTAAAAAGCATTGTACTTTTTCGCACTCTTTTGGGTGTTATAATGAAACTTCCATTTAAAAAGCATTGTTCTTTTTCGCATGCTTTAGACGTAGGTATGTATAAAATTTAATTTCACGTATTTATATGAGTTTGTAAATGCTTAATTTTAATGGTGGTCGTAGATAAAAATAGTTTCATAGAATTTTATTCCGTGACATAAATATGTAGGTAGGGTGAATGAGCTAGTTCTCGGCTACTTATATATATATTTTAGTATAAGTCCGAGTTACGCAAATCCAAATTCTACCATTCACAATTTATTCATTTCCGATAATTAAATTTTCCATCTGAAGGGACGCCCGGAATATACACCATTTTAATGAAAGCCGAAGCCGTTCAGTATAGGTACAACTTTTTGTTGTAAGTAGATAAAATTCACGTTTAATTCCCTTACCACGAAAAAGGCCAAACAGTTTAGGTAGGATTTTGGATATAAATTAGTGAACAATTGATCTCTCAATCATTTAGTCTCAATTATTCAGTCTCAATTATTCAGGCTCGATTTCTTACTCTATTCTTATCGTGAATCTGACCTCTCTGCATAAAACCGATAAACCGAAAAGTATTGTGAAAATTTAGTGAATTAAGATTGTGTGTGGAAGCTGTATTTTATAAGGTAAATCATTTTTACAAATAAACTGTGTATTCGAAACTTTCCGTACCGCCGCCAACCGCTTAATATTAAATTGTTAAATGTATGGTTTTGAAAATTTTCCGACCGGCTATTTTTTTTCCTTTTGTTGTTGAATTGAAATTGGTTTTTTTTATTTGTTTCTTTTATATGGAAATAAAGATTTGTGAACTGTAATTTGATTTCGAATTTTATTTACAGCGTTTAATATATATTAATTAACTAATAAATTATTAGTGGATTCTCGAATTATTTTATGCTTTTGGTTCTCAGTAGTTTTATATTAAATTGATATCCAAGTGGGTTATAATATTTTAATTTTATGGTAGTCCTAATATTTTTACTCTGTGTGTCGATAGCTGGGTACCGATTAACTCGTGGGAAAATTCTTTTTTATTTTTTTCGGAATAATAGTTACCGGCTTTATTTAGATTCAAGGGTTAATCAGACTTGGAAGAGGCTTAGCCAGAATTTGTTTGATTTCCCGGCAAATCTAATTCGTTCTTAAATTTTATTTTGTTGGGAATAATAGTTACCGCCCTTATTTAGATTCAAGGGTTAATCAGACTTGGAAGAGGCTTAGCCACAATTTGTTTGATTTCCCGGCAAATCTAATTCGTTCTTAAATTTTATTTTTTCGGAATAATTGTTACCGGCTTTATTTAGATTCAAGGGTTAATCAGACTTGGAAGAGGCTTAGCCGCAATTTGTTTGATTTCTCGGCAGATCTAATTCGTTCTTGAATTTTCCGTAACCTCCATCTGAGGCTATCTGGAACTCTTGACGCTAAGGGTCAAGGGGCCGTGGAGCAAACCACGTTAATAATCTGGCGCCCGAGATTTAAAACCGAATTTTGCATCAAGGGTGTCCATAGTGACGTGTTATTGTGGCAGGAGCCACGTGTAGAAGGAAAGCACGTTACAGCTCTCCATGCCGCTGATGATATGGCACTGGGCAACTTTTCTTTATTTGACGAGGTTTTTGCATTCTTATTTGGGTCTGGATATTCGAGGTGTCTTTTAAAAGAGCTTGTCATACTAAATATAACTATCGAAGATGCGCTTGGGGCGCCTGTTTTAGAGGTGTACAAGTTCTCTTCGTTCATTGGTTTCGTGTCCCTCTCCATATATTTACGATTTGGTTTCCTTGCATAACTACTTTCGGCAACTTGATCAACCGTAATATCTTTCAAAATTTCTCTTCTTGGGAGGACAACATCATCATCGTTTGTGGAATTTGGGATCGTGTCTTCATTTTCAATGACTGTCTTTTCTGTGCTCATTTGTTTCTTCTCGTAACTATTTTCGGCAACTTGATTATCCGTATCTTTCAAAATTTCTCTTCTTGGGAGGGCAACAGCATCGTGGTTTGTAGTATTTGGGATCGCGTCTTTATTTTCTATTAATATTTTTTCGGTGCGCATTGGTTTTTTCTCATAACTGTTTTCGGTAGGTTTCCTAGGTTCCAAGTATTTGGCATGTTGTCTACAACTGCTCTAGGTGGTATAATGTAAGGGAAGACAGGTAAGGTTAGGTTAGGTGTTATGTGAGTGGGGCCTTCTCGCCACCTCCTCTGCGACCCACGTTGGGTCTATTGTGGCTCGCCCCTAAGGATTATAATTCACCCCACAAGCCTGTGCTTCTGAGGAAGTCCATGGTTGTTTTTGGTGATACTTTTTTGAAGTCGCTCGGCTCTAAGGTACTAGAACCGAATATGTTATACCTTACCCTGCCCAGAGCTGGGCATGAGCATAGTATGTGCTCAGCAGTTTCGCCCTCCAAATTGCAGAACCGACAATCCGAGGTCTGAACCAGTCTCATCTTCTTTAGGTGGTAATTTAATTGACAATGTCCTGTAAGCAGTCCCGACAGAATGCGTAGGTTTGTTCTACTACATTCCAGGATCTGCTTATTTTTTGTACTCGGAGGGTTGTATATGAACGCATTCGAGTGAGAGAGCCCCTGTATTTCAGTACGTGAAGGTTTTCCTCTCCGCCCAGGTAGCTATGGCTGATCTAGCAGTGCTTTCCGCAATGCCAAAAAATGGTTCAGGTCCGATAAATAGATAAATTCTTTGCCAGAGTGTCGGCCTTCTCGTTGCCATCCACTCCTCGATGCCCCAGCACCCAGGTCAAAGTGACTCTGTTTTCCGTGCCTAGTATATCAAGGGATTGTAGACAGTTATATACTAGCTTAGACACTATCTGACAGGATGTGTATGTTCTTTTTAACAACAGGTTGATTCATCAGCTCTTTTGCAGCCAGTTCAATGGCGTATACCTCTGCCTGAAAGACGGTAGCATACCTACCCAGGTTGGCTGTGATTTCAACTCTGGGTTTCCTGCTGAAGATCGACGCTCCAGCCCCGTTTCCGGTTTTGGATCCGTCAGTGTAAATCACGTAGTCCGTTTCTAGGAAAGAGATTTCTTCGCTGTCCCATTGGTCTCTCGTGGGAATGAGGACCTTAAAGGGCTTATCCACGTGAAGTTTTGTGACAGAGAGATCCGAGGGCATCCCAAGAATGTGGTGATTTTGTATTTCCCTCAGCATTCCCAAGTGATCCCTCAGAGTCTCTCCATTTATTTGCCTCTCCACTGATAGCATTCTATGACCTGCTCTCCTGACTTCCTTCTCCAGATGAATGTGGAGAGGAGTTAGTTGCAGGAGGGCTTCCATAGCTGCCGTTGGTGTGGATGACATTGCTCCGGTAATGGCCAGGCATGCTGTTCGCTGCAAGCCTTGCAGCTTTGCTCTAGCTGTCTTTTGCAGACTCTTGGTCCACCAGACAGCTGAGCCATACGTGACCATTGGCTTAACCATTGTTTGGTAAATCCAGTAAATCTGTTTGGGGTTCACACCCCAAGATTTTCCATATACCCTTCTGAGATTCCAGAGGGATAGTCTGGCTTTGTTTATCACTCTTTCCAAGTGGGCGTTCCAGGTGAGTTGTTTATCTAAAATTACCCTTAGATATTTCACCTCCGTCGCAAATGGAATGCTCACGGCGCCTAAAATTGGCTGGAGGGGTCACTGTAATTTTTTACAATTACGGTTTTGAGGGGGTTCACAGACATCTGTTCCCTCTCGCACCACCTATGCACTATGTTTAGGGCCGTTTGAAGGATGTTAGAAATTATCTTTTCAAATTGGCCTTTAATAATTATTACTATATCATCAGCATATCCCTGAACATCTATCCCCTGACTGGATAATTCACCTAGGAGATCGTCAACCAGTATTGACCACAAAAGGGGGGAAAGCACCCCTCCCTGAGGGCAACCCCTGGCCGTCATGCCCCTTACCGTAACTCCATTCAGTGATGTAGTGAAGTACCGGTTTGATAATAAGCTTTTGATCCAGTACCGGATTTGTTTGCAGATTCCTCTGCGCTCCACCGTTCTCCATATGGATTCTGGAAGGGCGTTATTAAACGCTCCTTCTATATCTAGGAAGGCCGCCAAGGGAAGGGCTGATTTTCCCCACTAGATTGTTTAACGCCAAATCTGTAGATTTGCCCGTTTGATAAGCATACTGGGAGGGGGGAAGGGAGGGAAGACAACTAGAGGGGGGCATATTTTGCCACTAGCAGCGAAACATATGAAAACAGTAATGTTTTCTTTTTCAGTGCCTTTTTTTATTTGATATAGGTTTTTAAACCCCCTTGGGGCTAGCACATTCTCAGTTTTAGGACAAAGCGAGAACCCGGTCTCGTCGCCATTAAATATTCGGTTTGGTTCTAGCAAAATATCAGACGCGCTATTTTCCTTAAGATATTTTTCCAAATTAAAAGACCACATTCTTATACTTTCCTCTGTGACGACTGCTCTCGCTTTATTTATGCCTTTAGCCTCCCTGAGAGAAATTATAGAATTTCAAAAAATTGTAATACCAACGCTCTCCCGGCCTTCCATCTTTAAACTTAGTTTTCTTGCCGCCGACCTTTATTATCTTTTGTACTGTTTCTATTAGATCGATTTTCTTAATTGGAAATCCACGTTTTGCCATGTTTACAATCCAATCCGCCATTTTTTTCTCTCCTTCCATGGCTAGAATCGGCTCAGGACTAGGGCTGGGCGATTATCAAAAAATATAATCGATTATCGATTTTATAAAATAATCGATTATTTTCGATTAATCGAAAACAATCGAAAATAATAGATTAATCGGAAATAATCGATTAATCGAAAATAATCAATTTTCGATTATTCGAAAATTTATCATTTTTCATTATTCTTGATAACGGCAGCTGGACCGCTACCGAAACGTTAAAAATAGAGTTTCAACAAACATCGTGATCAAGAACTATTATATTTAACTAATTTTTTCCCTAACTCACGCCTCTAAAAAGATTGACAATTTGGAACTTACCAAAATATTTTGAAGTTTAAGACTTAGAAAAATTGTCAAGATTTTCTTAAGGCACCAGTTAGGGAAAAAATAATTAAATAAAATTGTTCTTGATAACGATATGTGGTAAACGCTATCGAAACGTTGAAATAAAGTTTCAAAAGAACGATTGTGGTTTGATTCCTACAAAAAAACAAGATAAAGAGTGAGTATACCACAAGGAACATACAGAAGACATTGTGGTTTGATTCCCAATAAAAACAAACCAAATAATGAATCAACCACAAGGAACCTACAGAAGATATTTGGAAGTACTTACGATTCTGATATTGAATTATGTTGAAATAATTATTCAGAAAATAAATTTTTTAATCGTTAAATTGATTATTTCCGAGTATTCGATTAATCGATATTTTTCGATTATTCGATTAATCGATATTTTTCGATTATTTGATTATTTTCGATTAATCGATTATTTTCGATTAATCGATTATTCTAGATTATTCGATTATCGATTATTTTTAAAAATATATATCGATTAATCGATCACCCGATTATATTTCGATGAATCGATTATTTTGCCCACCCCTACTCAGGACCCGTCTTTCCCTGTTTCCGTGGAAATTTTTCTAGTGGACGATCCTGAATAGTACTTCTAGGGACTGCATGTTTCCTACTAGCAAATCTAACAGCTACATTGTTCTCTTTTATATCGCGCAATGCAGCTTGCAGCGATTCCTCCGAATATTGAAACATTTTTTCTTCATTTTGGCACGTTTTTCTCTTTTATTCATGATAGAGTTTCTGGAACGCGCAGCCATCTGTAATTGAAGAGAAAAACCTGCAGATCCTTTTATATTTGTATATTTAAGGGCCGAGAATAGATCTTTTTTCGGCCAGGACGGTTTCAACAGATTTAAATGAGTGGCCGGGAATCAGTACCTTAAATTCTCTTTCTCGGCCACCTAACTTTTACCACCAATAGGAATCTTAGGATGCATTATATTTGTGGCCGAAAACTAGCTGTTAAATCAATCATGCGATATTAAGCATAAATAAATAAAACAGGAACAAATTTATCTGTTAGGATTTTCAGATACCGCTTCTCGGCCATCTAAACTTTAAATTGTTATGTCGAAAAAATTTATATCTTTTTAATAATTTAACTTGCTAATTCACCTCACAATATACTACAAAAATTAAAACGCATCATAATGCATTAAGAAAACAAATACTTACTATTTTTTAGGTCCACTAAAACTACAAAATTTTTAACATTAACATGTTTCAGATTTTCTTAAAAAGGCTTTTCGTTTAGGAAATATCGAATTTATTCAATTCTTTATAAACCTACTGTATGTATAGCCCCTTTACCAATACTTACTCACCAAAATATCTAAGTAAGACATACAGGTTAAATTTGTTTTTGAAAAATTTAGTGATTTTTTTTTACAAAATAAATTTAATTTTTGTTTTAGTACCTATCTAAATTTTACCGACTACTGATCTGTTACCGTTTTACTATACAATGAGGGATTTATAAACTTTTATTATTAAATCCTTAAGGCCATCAGGGGCCGAGTCAACGAAATATTGTGAAATATTCTTTATATGTAGCTTGTTTGATATTTGTTTACAACGCCACATCACAACAAACAAAATAAGAAACCGTCGTAAGCAACTAAAATAAGAAAACAACTGATTTATCGATCATTTGAGCATAAGTAGCAAAATCGAACTTTCAGTCCTTTCCGAAATCAGAGAACTGATTCCGAATCCATAACGAACCAATCCTATATAATCCGTGAACAGCGAACTATATAATAATGTAACGTTTATTCTAATTTATATTTACAATTAATTTATATTTACAGATTTATATGTAATTCAGTCCTTATTTAATAATTTATCTAATACACTAAACACACTAATTATAATTTATATGAAAGTCACTTAATAAACACTTTATCGAGGCGCGATTACTTTCCTTCGGTATCAACACTGACTGATTGACTAATTGCCTGCAGCGATGCTTGTGGCCTATTTATACTCGCGCGCCGTATTTCTAGAAATCTTCCGACGTTCTGGCGGGTTCACTGGATATTCTCGATGTTTCGTATTCTGGATGCTTCTCGAAAATTGGGCGGAGGAGCCATAGTCGTCCCATACGGGGATTTCACTGGGTGCACTAAGTGAGCATATTGATGCAGTAGCTCGCGTAACAATAATGAGGAACTGGGAAAGGTGCACAGTATCTATTCAAAACAAAATAGACATTGCCTATAAGGAATCCTGTCAGATGAGGATGGTCCAGACAGATGACAAAACCAATACTTGGTGGTGCCCTGAACTGGAACACCTTAGAAAGACAGCCAGAACGACCTTTAACAAGGCAAAACGAACAAAACTCAAAGAGGACTGGGGAGTATACCAAGCCAACCTCAAAGAGTTCAAAAAAGTCTGCAGACAAAAACAAAGAGCAGCCTGGAGAGCCTACTGTGAGGCAGTCTAAGACTTCCCACAAGTTTCTAGGCTACAAAAGGCACTCTCAAACGACCACCATAAGAGTATCGGCATCCTGACGAGGGAAAATGGCGACAAAGCCGCCAACCTCCAAGAGAGCGCTGAGATTCTTATGGAAACTCACTTCCCAGGTTCTGTCTTTCCTGGAACGACGAACTGGGCGGACGTACCAACAACACCCTCACAATACGACTGGCAGTCTGCTAGTGCAGTAATTGACGAGGACAAGATAAGGTGGGCCATTTCGGGCCTCTCCCCTTTCAAGTCACCAGGACCTGACGGTATAAGACCAGCCCTACTTCAGTGGGGAATGGATATCCTTATGCCGCACCTGGTTGGAATATTCAGAGCCTCTTTAGCTCTGAGGTATGTTCCCAGAAAGTGGAGAGAAGTACGAGTGGTATTTATACCCAAACAAGGAAGGATGGACTACACCTTACCAAAAGCATTCCGACCTATTAGCCTCACATCGTTCTTGTTAAAAGACATGGAGAGGCTATGTGAGAGGTATATAAGAGATGAAGTGCTAGTTCACAACCAACTTCATCCAAGTCAGCATGCATATACTCCGGAAAGGTCCACTGATTCGGCCCTTCACCAAGTGGTTGGCAGAATCGACAGATCATTGTACAATAAAGAATCCACCCTGGGTATATTCATAGATATTGAGGGAGCGTTTGATGAAACAACCTTCCCAACAATTACCCAGCAGCTTAACTCCAGAAATGTACCCCTGGTAGTGGGAGAATGGATACTCAAAATGCTCTCTAGTAGAGCAATAAGTATCAATGTAGAAGACATCATAGTGAGAGGACTGGTCATGGGGGGATGTCCGCAGGGAGGGGTCTTATCACCCCTTCTTTGGAACATAGTCCTGGATACCCTGATTAATCACCTCAACAATAATGGATTCTACACAATCGCATACGCAGATGACATAGTTATCTTGCAGACCGGAAAATTTGTGAACACACTGTGCGATAGAGCGCAGGATGGGCTCAAACTAATAGAAACATGGTGTAAGGAACAATCACTGTCGATCAATCCCAAGAAGACTGAGATGGTCCTTTTCACCAGGAAACGAGGATTATCGGGCTTAAAACTCCCCGAAATCTTCAATAGTGAATTAAACTTCTCTGAAGAGGTGAAATACCTTGGTATTACCCTCGACAAGAAGCTAACATGAAACTCTCACCTACAGAGCTGAGCCAAAAGAACATATGTGGCTTATGAGCAATGTCGGAGGACAGTGGGACGCACATGGGGTCTTTCGCCCCGTGTGGTCCCCTGGATCTACACTGCAATCATAAGACCTATGCTAACAATATTATCCTGAGTTGGGTTAAAGGGTACGACAGGAGTAAAGATAATCGCATTGCCGATTCTTTAGCCATGGAAGCGGCTGGACTAAAAATTTTAGGACCCAGTGACACCTACGGCCTGACGACTTCGACAATTGCGGAACTAGCCAAGCGTTACACCCATGCTCAATCCCCAAAGAGATGGGATGGAATCAAAGGATGCAGTCTTGCCAGGATCACCTTGGGCGACCCTGGGAAGCTGGCGCCGAAGAAATATTTGGCGATGACCAGGAAAAACCTACGCTTAACAGTAGGATTTCTGACTGGCCACTGTCAACTAAGGAAACAGCTCCATACTATGGGGCTAGTGGACACACCTCTATGCAGAATGTGTGAACAAGAAGATTAAACTGTCAGGCATGTCTTATGTGAGTGCCCGGAGTTATCGTCAATAAGAGAGTGTGTGTTCGGTGAGTCTTGGCCTACACATGCCGATATAAAGGAGATGTCTCCTAGTGACCTGTCCACCTTCCTGAAAAGGACAGGATGGACGATGACCTAGGAGGAAAACTCCTCGTGAGGATTTACAGTGGGTCACACGTGGCCTAAGTGCTGTGGGCCTAAACTCACCATCCTCACTCTACAGATACAGATGGTAGGAACAAAAAATGGGTACTACGCATGCCTGAAAATGTACTTTCTGCTGTTTTAGATGTTACTTTGTAATGATTGGACGTTTTCCCTTAGACACGTGCGTATATGGCATACCTGCTAAATCTATATTATGACTATAAAATATTAACAGCCATTTATTTTTTTTAAATCTAGTAGTATCCCAGATATAAACGAGATCTCTGTTTTCCCGAGTTTTAGAAGCCACTGTACTCATTATGTCTAATATGGTTGCCGTGATAAGTTTTGAATATTTCCCAAATAAATTCAACTGAATTGAATTGTTAATTAAAAGACGGAAGTTTTAACGTTCTTTGTCCATATAAATATGATTTATTTCGACCATTATTATGTATTTACATATTTTTGTTGTTAATACCTTTTTGCTAAAACTATGAATACCGGCTTAAAACAATACTCAGGAAATGTAATATTTCCATTTGTTTAGCATTATTTTATAGTTCGAGTTTATTGGTGGCTTATTTACAATTTTAGAGTGATACGTAGATTATAAAATACCATTAGGTAAAGAATATTTCACAATATTTCGTTGACTCGGCATCTGGCCTTAAGTATTTAGTAAATCTATTTTGTAAAATAAAATCACTAAATTTTTGAAAAACAAATTTATCTTTTATTTATTAATTGGAATTGAACAAATTAAACTGTTGAAACATACAATTATTGTCAAAATTGGTCAATAATTGTCAAAAATTTTGAAAAATGGTCGATAATTGTCAAAAACTATCAAAAATGGTCAATAATTTTGAAAAATGATCAAAAATTTTGAAAAATTGTTAAAATTTTTGAAAAATTTTCAAAAATGGCCAATAATTGTCAAAAACTATCAAAAATGGTCAAAAATTGTCAAAGACTGTCAAAAATGGACAATTATTGTTAAAATTTGTGAAAATTTTGAAAAATAGTTGATAATTGTCAAAAATTGTTAAAGTTTTTGAAAAATTGTAAAAAATTTTGAAATATGGTAAAAAATGGTCAATAACTGTCAAAAATGGTCAAAAATTTGGAAAAATGGTCTAAAATTTTGACAGATTGTCAAAAATGGTTAAAAATTGTCAATTATTGTTAAAAATTGTCAAAATTTTGAAAAATAGTTATATATGGTTTTAAATGGTCAATAATATGGAAAAATGGTCCATAATTGTCAACAATTGCCAATAATTATCAAAAATGGTCAATAATTTTGAAAATAGTCTAAAATTTTGAAAATAGTCTAAAATTTTGAAAAATTGTCAAAAATGGTCAAAAACTAACAAAAATGGTTAAAAATTGTAATAAACTGTCAAAAATGGACAATTATTGCCAAAATTTTGAAAAATGGTCGATAATTGTCAAAAACTATCAAAAATGGTAAAAAAATTTGAAAAGTTAATTTTTTTGAAAAATTGTCAAAAAAATTTGAAAAATTGTCAAGAATGGCCAATAATTGTCAAAAACTATCAAAATCTATCAAAAATTGGCAATTATTGTTAAAAATTGTCAAAATTTTGAAAAATAGTTGATAATTGTTAAAGTTTTTGAAATATGGTCAAAAATGGTCAATAAATGTCAAAAATGGTCCATAATTGTCAACAATTGTTAATAGTTATCAAAAATGGTCAATAATTTTGAAAAATGGTCAAAAACTATCAAAAATGGCAAAAAACTGTCAATTATTTTTAAAAACTGTCAAAAATGGACAATTATTGTCAAAATTGGTCAATAATTGTCAAAATTTTTGAAAAATGGTCGATAATTGTCAAAAACTATCAAAAATGGTCAATAATTTTGAAAAATGATCAAAAATTTTGAAAAATTGTTAAAATTTTTGAAAAATTGTCAAAAATGGCCAATAATTGTCAAAAACTATCAAAAATTGTCAAAGACTGTCAAAAATGGACAATTATTGTTAAAATTTGTGAAAATTTTGAAAAATAGTTGATAATTGTCAAAAATTGTTAAAGTTTTTGAAAAATTGTAAAAAATTTTGAAATATGGTAAAAAATGGTCAATAACTGTCAAAAATGGTCAAAAATTTGGAAAAATGGTCTAAAATTTTGACAAATTGTCAAAAATGGTTAAAAATTGTCAATTATTGTTAAAAATTGTCAAAATTTTGAAAAATAGTTGATAATTCAAAAATTGTTAAAGTTTTTAGAATATGGTTAAAAATGGTCAATAATATGGAAAAATGGTCCATAATTGTCAACAATTGCCAATAATTATCAAAAATGGTCAATAATTTTGAAAAATAGTCTAAAATTTTGAAAAATTGTCAAAAATGGTCAAAAACTAACAAAAATGGTTAAAAATTGTAATAAACTGTCAAAAATGGACAATTATTGCCAAAATTGGTCAATAATTGTTAAAATTTTGAAAAATGGTCGATAATTGTCAAAAACTATCAAAAATGGTAAAAAAATTTGAAAAGTTAATTTTTTTGAAAAATTGTCAAAAAAATTTGAAAAATTGTCAAGAATGGTCAAAAACTATCAAAAATGGCAAAAAACTGTCAATTATTTTTAGAAACTGTCAAAAATGGACAATTATAGTGAAAATTGGTCAATAATTGTCAAAAATTTTGAAAAATGGTCGATAATTTTGAAAAATGGTCAAAAATGGCCAATAATTGTCAAAAACTATCAAAAGTGGTCAAAAATTGTCAAAGACTGTCAAAAATGGACAATTATTATTAAAATTTGTGAAAATTTTTAAAAATAGTTGATAATTGTCAAAAATTGTTAAAGTTTTTGAAAAATTGTAAAAATTTTTGAAATATGGTCAAAAATGGTCAATAATTGTCAAAAATGGTCAAAAATTTGAAAAAATGGTCTAAAATTTTGAAAAATTGTCAAAAACTATCAAAAATGGTTAAAAATTGTCAATTATTGTTAAAAATGGACAATTATTGTCAAAAACTGTCAAAAATGGTTAAAAATTGCCATCATTTCGAAAAATGGTCAAAAATTATCAAAAATTTGGAAAAATGGTCACTAATTTTGAAAAACAGTCAAAATGGTCAATAATTGTTAAAATTTTGAAAATTGGTCAATATAATTGTTAAAATTTTTAAAAATGGTCAATAATTGTCAAAATTTTGAGAAATGGTCAATAATCGTCAAAAGTTGTCAAAATTTTGGAAAATAGTCAATAAATAATACGAGCCGTTTCCGAAAATCGATTTAAACACGTAATTTTTAAAATCGATTAATATTACTATAAAAATCGATAACTAAAAATGATAAGAAAATAATAATCGATTTATATAAAAATCGATTATTTTTTAACATTCCTAGTCAGTAGATCTTTTTAAGGTTAATCATGATGAATAGCGAAAATGACGATTATTTTAGCACTCCTATTATAACCTAAGATAATATAAAAAACTGTTTTCAATTATTAAAAGGGCGACTGTAGAAAAAATTATGTGTGTTTTTCGAGCGTAAAGTAAAATTGCCGCTTTCGAAAGATCGTCGCGCTCCGCTCCGCGTCGCGCGCAACATTCTTTCTGAAGCGGCAATCTGTTACTTTACGCTCTAAATACACAAATAACTATTAAATTGTCGTCGGACAGCTGCAGCACTTGGCAGTCGAAAATATCGCTTTAGACAGGCTGTAACGATAGGTTTGTTTCAACTGGAATTTAGGAACCTTTCTGGAATCGTATCGAGTAATGTATAGTGCGCAAACTCGAATTAGGGATAGACACATCAACTTTATACATACGGATAGATAGGACATGGATAGGACTCTCCCATGTTAAGGTCTGAACCAGAATTTCAACGCTATTTAGCGCCTTGGAAGAAAATATTTTCAATTTGAATTTACAGTCCATTATCTGCTATTTAATATTCCACTTATGTTAACAAAAATTAAAATACAAATGAATTCTGAAGATATTTATTGATGTACTTCCTTTTAAATACATATCCATAATAGTATTACATGGAATTACATAAGAATAGATATACATTTGGAATTATTACAAATTAAAACTAGTATCATATTATATAGTTTTGATAAATATATTATGTATCTGCAACCTATAACTTTATATACTATATTAAAATGTGTTATACCTATTAAACTAAATTTACATTACTATCTTTTCAACGTTTTTACTAACTTAATCCTGCATCCTTTAAAAGTAGCTGGAACATTTTCAGGGATAACTCTAACTTGGATCGGTTGTTTTAGGAAATTGTGGGTCAAATATTATTTTTTTGAAGGTTTCATTCATTCATTGTGTTCACAATTTGTAAAATTTATTTTACCCATCAGAATTATAAAAATCTTATGAAAAATATGTTTGTCATAGGCAAAATGTTTCAATATATATTTAATAATATCGAGGACTTTACACATTTCAAAGAAAAAAATTAGAAGCTTACTTTAGATAATTATAATTTTATTACACCAAATTCTATCTTTGTTGACAAAGAAGTTTGTTAACCTTTAAATTTAAAGGAAAACCGTATATTTGTGTATAAGAATGGGTAAACAGTTCTATCATTTCTGAAAATAAGATAACATTCAATAACTAAGAAATATTACTTTTAATGTCTCGTGGTTTCAACAAAAACTTCTTAATAGTTCCAGTAGACATCGTAACTAAAATAGTAAATATCTAGAAATGACATTCTTCCAAGGAAGCTTTTGAGTCATTATATCCAAGTGAATTCAAAGGAAAAACAACTCATCGAAATTATTCGGCATGGAAATATAAAAGCCACAAAGCTTTTGTTAAAAATGACTCAATTGGAATACATTCTCATAAAACTATTTCCTTTTACTTTCGTCAGTAGGTAACTGGAAAAAGTAATAATTTTGATTCGAGTTTTATAGTGTCTTAAGATCAAGTTGAACGTATAAAAAATCAAGTATACTTTGTTAAGTTGAATTCAATAAAGGAGTTCAGTTGCGCCATGTTGTCAGCTGATCATGGACAACCTTCAGAAAGATGGATGGAAATAGCATTTTTTACTGATTTAAATATAAATCGAGAACAGAAGTTAATTGGTTTTGGTAAATTTGTGTACTAGTCTGTATTAGTTGGATACTATAATAATTTAAAAGTGTAAAAAAGCAATTGTTATGAGTTTCATCGTGTTGTATTATTCGGTTTGAGGTTATATTATAATTTAGTGTGAAGGTTGTCCGGTGACAGAAATTAGTCACGATGACGTACTTGGAAAAGGTCAATTCTAGGAACTTTTGGCAAGTCACTATTTCATTTCTGTCATTCTGTCACTTCTTATGTCAGATGTCAGTTTTATTTGTTTTTGTGGATATTCATTTAATCGTTTATGTTTTTTTTCCTTTAGACTTTTGTATATGGAGGGTAGAAGGAAGGAGCACCATCTTGTATGGGGGACAAGTTGAAAAGTGTCCACTTGTAAACAGCAAATTATAATTCGAAGATTCACCGAAATGGCGCTCGTCTAGCTAATGGAAATGATGTGAATTTAGGGTTATAAACCGAGTGAAGTGTACTGGGTTGAAAAATTTAGTATTTTTCGTGACTTGTGTAGTTGAGAAATATGCAGTATTTAAAATCTCAATTATTTACGTAGTATTTCATTTTTTAATTTTGTATCTTACTTTAATAATTCATGGCGCTGTTTTTAAAATCTTTCCACTTGCTACTATGGCGCCACCTTAATTTGCTTCCTTTCGATGGACACTTTTTAATACATTCAGATGGCGCTCCTTCCTTCTACCCTCCAAACTTTTGTAGTAGTTCTAGTTAGTTGTATCTCTTTATTCTTCTGATTGATTTTCCACTGACATTTGACATAACTAGGGACAAAATGACAGAAGTGAAATGGTGACTTGCCAAAAGTTCCTAAAATTATTGGCCTCCGATGTGTTGAGAATTCAGCTAAAATGTTATTTTTAATTTTAAGATTTACGCTTCGGGGGTGTATTCATTGTTTTAATAAAGCAATATACTTAGATGTTCGCAATTATAAAAAAGATGTAAAAATCTTATGATTTAAATGGTAGGCATTAATAACTGTCATTCTTGTCATAAAA
This sequence comes from Lochmaea crataegi, assembly GCA_947563755.1. Classification (NCBI taxonomy): domain Eukaryota; kingdom Metazoa; phylum Arthropoda; class Insecta; order Coleoptera; family Chrysomelidae; genus Lochmaea; species Lochmaea crataegi. The sequence continues at coordinate 26,671,041 of OX387423.1, read as the reverse complement.
ACCACTTTTTGTTGGTCACACTTACCTTAGACTGAACTCCCCTATCGCTACAATTTGAAACTTGCGTCTAGCCTCACCGTTTAATTTTGTAGCCCGCATGCGCATTCCATGATCAGTTTGTCTCCTCCTAATTTATCGAGAAGGGCAAGGAAAATCATTGAAAAAGCTATACAGAAGGGACAGGGTGAATGGAATGGTTATTTTTCCTTCCCCTTCTTCAAAAATTAACCAATGATCTGTTTTCACCAAAAAAATTAAGAAACAAAAACAAGTATTAGCTCCTAATTATTCTAACCTAAAAATTCAAAAGGACAAGACGAGGAAAACTGATCATGAAATGCGCATGCGGGCTTCAAAATTAAACGGTGAGGCTAGACGCAAGTCAATTTGAAACGTCGATTAAGTGATTACTTTGTTAAAAAATAAGACATTTCCAACTGTCAATGCAAAGTCAGTAGTGTTGAGCGATATTTCACGAACTGTTATTTTTTCACTGATACAAATCTAAAGCATGAGAGAAAGCCAGAGAAAACACCATTGAATTATTGAATATAATATAATCATGGCCTTCATAGTGCTCTTTGGACAACAGAGTCGATTTTCGTTAATTATCTTCAGATTATAAAGGGGTTTAAGAGACATTGTGCCTTATTTGATTGTTTATTTAATAGAAACTGGTAACTAGAACGGTTAACGGTATTCCAATATTTTGTATTAACTATATTGTTATGTGACGGATGGACCAAAACCGTTTTTTTATATTCTGTAACCTACGATACATTACAGTGATTTTGTGATTACAATGTTTAAGTTGTTATGTTTTAAAGTGAATTTTTCATTATTAAACGTTAAATAGATCTACAATACTCATGATGAACATAAATCCTACTATGAAATATACTTTCAGATTTGACAACACACGATCTTGCTGCCTCATGTTTAACTGTAAATATCTCGCAAACTCTTGCCTTAATCGGTACGAAGAAAGAATAGTTCATTTACATAAATAGTATTGGATAATCGAAAACTTCTATGAAATTACAATTTAACCAGCGGCGTGGAATGTAGGAAGGATAAAATCCCCCTTCCTTTGTCGTACACCTGTGGTATGGGGCAAATATACATTTTAATGAGTTTTAATATGTTGTATGAGCATACATTTTTAGATTATATTCTGACATAAAACAGATTTTATTCAGTGTCTTTGATTTTCTGTGTAAAATATTTACACTTTTCCATGAATTTCATATTAGGGTGACATATTGATGTGATTAATTTAAGAATAGCTATAGGAGATTCTAACTTTTAGTTGTAAGTTTAGATAAACGATTTTCCTTGTAATTTTAGTTACATAAACTATACTGAATCAGATTGAAAATATTTAAAAATCGTTTCTCTATACAATAAAATTGAAACGAAATGTTTATCCCAAACACGAATATCTCTCCAAAAATAACGTGGTATTGATTTCACCAAAATGTTTGCTCCTAAAGTTAAAGGAATTATACCAAAGCAGAAAGTATGGTTTTCCATGTTTTACGATATTCGTTGTTTAAACATATTTTCCTTAAACCTTACTACGTACAAATAAAAAACTCGAGATAACATTTATTTTTAATATTCCCGAGCAATTTACTTTCGTTCTTCCGCCCTCGTTTGAAATAAAAAAAAGCCTTTCGTATGTTTAATTTTCCCGCATAATCCTTTTGTTAGGAAAATGGCAAATATTTTAATTATTTCGTGGGTCCCCCGGGATATCGTTAGCCCAGGGCAACAATTATACAATATCTTAAGGTATCAATCAACACAAATGAAAAAACCCATTGAATACCTAAATAGCAATAATTAACGACTGAAATCGGCAAAAACCTGAAGAGAGTCAATCTGACAATTTAGTCAACTAGAGAGGGGGTGAGTAAAGTTTGAGAAATTCTTGACACGACCAAAAAGCCTGTAACGCGTAATGAAGTGGCTGGAATACTTTTGAATTTGGAAATGCTGGAAACAGCTATAATGGTTGTTGTGTGGGATGTTTTTTTGGAAAAAATAAACAAAGTGAATGTTCAAATTCAGGCTTTACCTATCACTCTGTAAGTTTTACGTTTAGTCTCTGAATGACAGGTATCCCGATTCCATGAAGTTATTTAACGTTTTTTTTGTCATCTCTTTTCGGCGTTGCCCATTTCATCCAATTTTAAAAGTGGAACTGATACCGCAAAAGGGTTTCGGCCCCCAAAAGGGTGTTTCAGCTCCTCTATTTGCTGTACGACCCGTTTACTGAAGACGATAAGCTCCGTGTGCGGAAGGTATTAGTAATAAAAGAGTTTTTGGTTATTATTTTCATGCTAAGGTTTATTTTTACTATATAAATCTAAATTTCAACGTAGACGTAACCTATTTTGAAATAATCGCGTTATAATGGATTACCCCATACAAAGAACCTTTTTTCAGATGGGACACACGCGATTTGCTTATTAGTCAGAAATAGTATTTTGAGGAAAAACAATCGACATATTCTTAATATAGCTTCGTCGGCACAATTTACGTGCGCTTCTCGATTCCAATTTAAAGTTTCCAAGAATAAATATTCGGTACACTCAATGAAACGATATTAAAAATAGAGTCGAATTGACATTCAAAAGTTTGGAAATGGAACAACAAATTTGAATAATCCACAGCAGTAGGTACATCATAAACAAAAACGCTAGACCATTTGTCAGGTGTACTTATTTTGCGACGTAGAACACGTGGAGCACGTAAACTAGACTATATTGTAGACGTATTTATTAGGCATTGAATTAATTGGTGTACCGAGTTTATTTATAAAATTTCCAAGTATTCCTCTCGATAATGTATATTTTTGTTATTTAAACCTTATATTATATTATATTATATTATATTATATTATATTATATTATATTATATTATATTATATTATATTATATTATATTATATTATATTATATTATATTATATTATATTATATTTATAATTTTATTAAATATTACCAATGCGTTAAATATCAAGTATTCAAAATTCCGTTTCAAATTTCGTGTCAATTCTTGTCACATGACCGCGGCGACTTCATGTTAATTATCTCTAGATAAGATTAGATGACAGGGGGGTCGATTGGCCCTACCGCACTTCGACCTATAAGACCTTTTGTGTATACCCTTCATCTATATTTTAGTCTAAGAAATCTAGGCTTCTGAGAAAGCCTATTATCTATTTTGGAGCTAGGTACGTTGCCTGAACTAGCTCTAAGTAGACCTGTTCCAGGTATTTAAGGTGTTTGCGGCAATTACCCTGCAATTGCAGATAATATGTTCCACCGTTTCATTTGGAAAAGTTATTAATATTCAGTTGCAAGACCACCTATGTATGTATGTAAATTGGGGTGAAATTCACTGAGACCTAAAAGATCTATTGCGCCCCGACTAGTAGCTCCTTTAGTCCTATTTCCCAGAGGAATTTTAGGATATCTGCAGGCTTCAACTTGGGTAAATGTCCCTCTTCTATCCAGTAATCTCCAAGGTGTTGTGCCCTAGGATTCTGAATTGCTGTGCAGTTCGCAAGTATGTGGATGGAGGTTTCTTCTTCCATACCACAGAATCTACATTCTTCTTCCTCCACTATTTTGAGCTTTTTCAGGTGCCCATTCAGGCGACAATGTCCCGTAAGGATGCCTGTTAAAACTATTAGTGCAGTTTTACTTTGACTTATGCATTCATTTGATCTCAACAAGTTGTAGTCACCCAGAAGAATCTTTGATCGCCTAAGTCCTACTAGATCTTTCCAATGGTCAGATCTTCTCTTTTCTTCGGCTTTGCCTATTTCTTCCAATATTACATTGGAGCTGATACCGCAAAAGGTTCCGGCCCCCAAAAGGGTGTTCCAGTCCCCCTCTTTGCTAGTTCATCTGCTATTTCATTTCCTTCTATCCCTGTGTGTCCTGGAATCCACAGTAAGGTGACTATATTGTTCTCGCCTAGTTCATTTAGTTTGCCTAGGCATTCCCACACCATTTTGGAACTGATAACACAAGAGCCCAGTGCTTTAATGGCTGCTTGACTATCCGACATTATGATAATCCTTTGCCTTCTATATCCTTCATCAATATTGAACTGGGCACACTTTCTTATTGCGTGAATTTCCGCTTGAAAGATACTCGGGGTTTTTCCCAAGCTTTCAGAGTGTTTGGTTCCTGGCCCGTACACTCCTATCCCAGTTCCTTCTATTGCTTTTGAGCCATCTGTGTACCACTGAATGGCATTCTTCCCAAGTCTGGTAATGGTATTTGGAACCCATTCCTTCTCGTTGCTTAATTCCGTAACGAATTTCTTTGAAAAGTTATACTTTTTCATCATACCATCTTGTGGCATGTCCCAGGTTTTCTGATTTCTAAGAAGTAAGGAGGTGGTTTTTTTAATGATTCCCTCTCTACTTAGTCTGTATCTTCTTCTTTCTGCAACACTTTCCACCACCATAATATGTAGTGGTGTGAGATTGAGAATAACTTCCATGGCTGCCGTTGGGCATGTTCTCGTTGCTCCTGTAATGCACATACAGGCTAGTCTTTGAATTTTGGAGAGGTTTTCTCTCGTTGTCAATAGGCTAGTTCTACTACTCCACGCAATGGCTCCATAAGTGATAATTGGTCTCACTATGGCAGTGTACATCCAGCTCAGGATTTTTGGGTTGCACCCCCAATTTTTCCCTGCCAGATTCCTGCACACCATTAGAGCCATTTTTGCTTTGTATATAATCTCCTTTTCGTGTTTATTCCACAGGAGTTTACTGTCTAGAGTCAAACCTAGATACTTGACTTCCTGTCTCCATTCAACCTCGCTCCCATCAAGTTTAATGGTTTTGAGGTTGAGCTTTCTTTTCTTAGTGAAGGCTATTAAGATGGTTTTGGTGGGGTTGATGTTAAGTCCCACTTGCCTACACCAGCTATTTGTATAGTTCAGACCCTTTTGTACGATGTCACAAAGGGTATTTTCGAATTTTCCCCTGGCTGTTATGACAATATCATCAGCATATCCTTGGCAGGATATTCCGAGGTCAGTCAAACCACACAGGAGTTCGTCAACCGTCAGGCTCTACATTAATGGGGATGCTACTCCTCCCTGTGGACATCCTCTGGTTGTACAGATGGAGACAATGTCTTTGCTCGTCCTCGTCTCTGCTACTCTAGTGGTGAGCAGTTCCGACATCCATTTGGATGTTGTGCTGTCTACACCTCTTCTATTTAATGCTCTTTTGACAGCCTCATGAGGAGTATTGTCAAAAGCTCCTTCTATATCAAAAAAGGCGCATACTACGGCTTCTTGGTTGTTTAGAGCACCTCGGATATCCTCCGCTAGTTGTACCAGTGCAGTCTCCGTAGATCTGCCTGCCCGGTAAGCATGCTGATGCGGGTGGAGAGGTAGTCTCTCTAGGATTTCCGCTCTAATGTAATTGTCAATAGCTTTTTCCTTCGTTTTAAGCACAAACGATGTTAGGCTAATTGGTCTGAAGGATTTGGGGTTTGTTGTGTCCCTTTTTCCAGCTTTTGGAATGAAGGTTACTATTGCCCTTCTCCATGCTTCTGGTATATAACCCAGTTCTAAGCTGCTTCGACAGATCCTAACCAAATGTGGTAGAATTTCGTCTTGTCCTTTCTGGAGCAATGCTGGGAAGAATTCCATCAGCTCCCGGTGCCTTGAATGGTGAAAAGGTGTTCATAGCCCATTTTAACCGTTCGTTACTACAAATGTGCTTAGCCGTTGTAGTACTTTCCCTCGAAGGTCTGTTATGACCTTCGAGAGGACTATCTCCCCTATTTGGGCTACTCCCAGGAAAATCAGTTTCTAGTAAGAGTTTCACTCTTTCTATCCTCATTTTCGGTATTTACCGTCCGGCTTCCTCAAAGCCATATCTGTGTTGAACATACCTTTTGCCATGACTTTGTAAAGTCTTGCCGCAGCAGGTGTTGTATTTATATCTTCACAGAATTTTCTGAAGCTATTTCTTTTAGCTTTTCTAATTTCCTTATAGTAGGTATTTATCACCTCGGTGTATAGACCACCTAACTGTGAACCAAATTATTCCAACCACGCTATCCGGCTTTAGAAACAGATATATAGTAAATTTTATACCCATTTAGAATAAGATCATCCTTATTTATTATTAATAAATCGGTTGAAACAAAAAATTACCAACAAAAATGAACGTCGTAACTAATTTATTAGATGTCACGTTTTTGAAGTTACGTCAAATTTTGATTTCATGTTAATGTCAGATGGTTCAAGAAGCCGCATACGTTAAGTTACTAAAACGGCTGGTACCTCTAAATAGGTATTAATTTTACTATAGCTACACAACGGCCATGTTGAAAATAACTGATGATATTTTCAAGGCTTACTATCAAGGTAAAAATAAAACCAAGTTACTAAAAGCCACTAGCGTCATAGTTGAAAGAGATCGACAATTATCTCTATATGTATATTGAATTGAGACAGAACTCTCCGAAACGATGACACTAGTGGCTTTTGGTAACTTGGTTTTATCTCTAAGCTATATTTAATAATTTTTCTAGACTATTCAAAAGCCTTCGACACTTTTATTCATGAACTATTATTTTCTATCTTAAGATACATTATAACGGTATTACAGATGAATCTTTAAATTTAATTAAATATTATAATATCTTGTAGACATATTTGAAGCTGTCAGATGTCAATATAATTCTTCCTCGTATTTAGAAATAACAACAGGTGTTCCCCAAGGATCTATTTTAGGTCCAATTTTATTTTCCATTTCCATTTTCCTTCTAGTTTCATATCGTTTGATGAAGAAAACTAATTTTTTTTGATCAAACTCAATCATGATTCATCCTTGGGTCTCTGAAATATTTTAAATGTGAACCATTATGGTTTGGCAAGTCTATCTGAAGCTACGCGGCATCGGTAAAGTGTGAGGAAACATGGCAGATATCTGTCATAAACGTACCAATGGCGTACGGAACCTATTTTATAAAAGTATTAAAAATAATAATAATTATATATAGAAACTGATTTATGCTTATGGATACGAAATAATAAGACACCAAGTAAAACTGAAAATACGAAGGTAAATATTGACATTATAAACGCCACTGGATACTCAATGTCAGTCAATTGTCGAAGTGACAGGGAAGAACACACGCACGCGCTTGCCAATAGGAAGTCAGGTGGTTACTTAGCAACGGAATTTCGATAAATATTCACCAATTGAGTTAGTAGGAGGGCGTGGTAATTATGATTTTCGCACAACGTTGCCGGCTTGAAGGAAACCCATAACATATATGGAAAAGTGTTCATCTTTTAATATTCAGAAATTGAAAAAATAATGTTAATAGACAAAATCCAATGAAACAAGCACATTAAAGAACTAACGTTTAATCATTATTGACATATTGTTAACAATAAAAAGTCATTTTTTAATTATTATTACTACATACTTAGCACTTTAGCTTTTTCATAGTTAAACGTGGCAATATCGAATGTTTTCGACCGCATTCCTTTCACAGCTTCAGTTATGTTTGCCAAACTATACTTCTTCTTCTTCTTCTTGTCAACCACTCACATCGCTCACATCCAGCCACTGAGCATTTGTGAACCAAATGGTAAACGTGCCCAATGGCGATTGTCTCTAAAGTGTAGACTCCGAGAATTTAACCCATATAAACTATATAAGGAGATCGAACTCCAGTATTCCAATTTCTGATGGTCATGGTAGAGGGCGTCAGTTTAAAACCCGAACCATAACATCTGACGGCAGAACAATAACAGCCAATCATAAAACTCGAGATCATGATGTTTTATTGGTTGCTAGCTCATTTGACAGTTCGCGGTTCACGTGTGAAGTAAGTGTGGTTAAGAAATAGAAATAGAACATTTTGTGGATAAGAAATCCGTTTTTTGTCCTCGTTTTTGAAAATATCGAAAATTGTGCTCGTTTGGTGGTAAAATAATTAGCTGAATGTATTTATGTTTTTACTAAGCTTAGTATATAATTTTAATCTATCATAATAAATATTATTTCCTACTTTATTTGTCTTTGAATATTTTCGATTACTTATGGTAACTGAAAAAACCCTGGTTTTCTTAAATTAAATTCAATTCAAATCTTCGTTTTGAATCAGCTGCACTACCGACCACTATTGCAATAATTTTTAACAACGTACACTCTGTCCATTTTTTATTTTTAACAATTTTAATATTTCTAGTTCTTAGTTTGAGTTTTTGTCATAAGTAATGTTTACTATTGGACTACTGTCATTTATAAAAATGCTAAGTTTACTGTCGTTACTGTTTTAAAATGGTACAGAAGTAGCAGTGGCGACGTCGCGGTGAAAAAACAAACTGCTTAGATAGACGATTTTGAGAACAGACTGTCAATATTCCCGTATGGGTTCGTTCTCCTTATCTAGTCTCCATGATTTTACCTTTCAAAGTCATTTTGACAACCACAGACAGCTTAAAACAGAAATAATAAAAAACGTACGTTCTGTAACTCTATATTTAGATTATGATCAGATAAAAGGGATAGCACTATTTCCCCGACTATACTATAAATCTCATGAGAAAACATTACTGACAATTACTACAAAGTACATCCTAAAATTATTGAATTTTACTCTCTATAGCGTGTTATTAATGAATAACTTATTTCGGTGAAATAAAATTAATCACTTGACATTCGATTTTTATTATTTATTTTACAACTTCAAACTAAAACAATTATTTTTATCAAATATATACTGAATGTTAAATCAATTAACTAATAATTTCAATACACATTCAGGGAATCAATCATAAAAATTGAATTTATCCTTCGACAACGATTTTGTAAATAGATCGGCAAGTTGACGTTCGCTGCATACGTACTCCAGATGAATTTGTTTACCAACTGCATTTCTTATGGAGTGGTATCGAACATCTATGAGTTTAGTTCTCTTATGTGCAGTTTCGTCAAATATCATGCGAATGGTACTCTGATTGTCGACTTTCAGAGACAAAGGCAACTCACAAATTGTCATGATGATGATTTCTTTCACTGCATCTACTGCTGCAATATATTCGGCTTCAGCTGTAGATAGCGCTACTACAGACTGTCTCCTTGAAAACCAATCTATTGCAGTATTGCCAAATGTCATGACAAATCCTGATGTAGATTTTCTTGTCTGCAGATCTCCTGCAAAATCCGCGTCACTATATGTTCTCAAAGTATCTCCCTCCAAAAGACTCGATCAAATAACAATCCGAAATGTTTTGTTCCCTGTAGATATCGAAATACTCGCTTTACTCCCTCCCAATGAATAAGTTTAGGATTCTCCATATGTCTACTCAACTGGTTGATTGTAAAAGCAATATCAGGTCTTGTCATCGAAGCCAAAAATAATGAATTTCCAATTGCTTCTCTAACTGTAACTGTTTCACAGTCTCCTTTTTCCAAATCAAGTGTTGGTCCTGGAGTCGAAACTTGCTTACACGTTTCCATATTGAATGTTCTTAAAATCTTTTTGATGTAATCATTTTGACTTATGAAAATCGGACCATCTTCTTGTTTCTTTATTTCCATTCCTAAAAATTTCTCCAATTTTTCTCTTTTTATTTCAACTTTGGATTCTAGATGTCTCAATAAATTTTCAATTTTGCTGGAATTTTTAGATACAATGAGTCCATCGTCAACAAAAATCACCAGAATCAATTTTTCATCACTAGAGTTGATGAAAATACAAGGATCTGCTTCAGTTTGCTTTAATTTAAAAGACTCCAAAATTTCAACAAACTTTTTATTCCAACATCGTGACGATTGTTTCAGGCCATGATACTCCGCTTGAGCAAACAAATTCTTCCCAAATTGTCATCAAATCCATTTGGTTGTTGCATAAAAATTTCTTCTTCCAAATCTCCATTGAGAAATGCGGTCTTCACATCGAACTGTGCAATATTCATATTCTCTTTTGCTGCAATCCCCAGAATCATTCTAATTGACTTGTATTGAGCTACCGGACTGAACATTTCATTATAGTCACGTCCATATTTCTGGCTATACCCTTTTGCTACTAATCTTGCCTTGTAAGTATCTCCTACTTTCTTTCTGTAAACCCACTTATTGGTTATTGCAGTCCTGTGGGGCGGTATTTCAACCAACTCCCATGTTCCATTTTTTTTCAAGGCATCGATCTCTTCTTCCGTAGCTCTTCTCCAATTTTCGTCCCCAACATCTTGGCTGTAGTCCATATTTTCTTCAGCTATGTAGCAAACAAAGTCATTAAATCTATCGGGTTGTTGAATTTTTGTTCGATCTCTCAGTTGTCTCGATGAATTTCCATTATCATTATTTTCCCCTTCGCTTTCGGTGATCATTCTTCCTTGTTGTTTTCGACTGCTGACGCATTCCTCTTCATCTATGTTTCTTTCATGTTCAATTTCTTTATCATCTTTATCCATAACTGGTGAATTAACTACAACTGGATATTCTTGTTTCTTGAAGATGATATCACGAAAAAGTTTTATTATGCGTTTTTAGGGGGAAAGGAACTCGATATCCTTTTGTATAATCTGAATATCCAACAAAAATTCCTTTTAAACTTTTGGCATCAAATTTGCGTCGCATTTCCTTGGGTACATGAACAAAAACTTCACTTCCAAAAACTTGAAAATCGTTGATAGAGGGTTTTTGTCCATAGTATAATTCGATAGGAGATTTGCCACTTACGGTACTTGTTCCTGTGCGATTTATCACATGAATTGCTGTATTAACAGCCTCAGCACAATACATTTTATGAAGTTGCTTAACATATAGTAAAGAACGTGCCGCCTCAACTGTTGTCCGCATCTCTCGTTCTAAACAACCATTTTGTTCTGGGGTGAAGGCCACAGTTAGTTCATGTTTGATCCCATAACATGTCAGTAGGCTGTTCACACTTTTATTGTTGAGTTCAGTACCATTATTTGATCTCAATATTTTAATTTTCTTCCCAGTTTCATTTTCAAAACGTGGAATGTTCTCCTTAATTTTTTCAAAAACTTCATCCTTCGTTTTCAAGAAAAATACTGTTCTCATATGAGAAAAATCATCTTTCATTAGCAAAAAATATCGAGATCCTCCAATAGATGTATTTTCCATTGGACCTCAAACATCTACATGTATTATTTCACCAGGTGCTGATGTTTTTGAATCCGATTTTGGGAATGGTTCTCTGTGCTGTTTACCCATGATGCAGGCTTCGCATTGGAAGTTGTTTGGGTTTTCCATTGAGAAACCATAGCTTTCCAATGCCTTTACACAGTGTTGAATATTCTGATGCGCCAATTTTTCATGCCAACTCTGTAATGTTTCAGTGGTTGTTTCATCAGCTAAACATGCTGTGTTCTTTCTTCGGATTCGGGAATGTAATTTGAATAAATTCCCTTCCCTCTCACCACTGATTATAATATGTTGTCCTTGTTTTCTTATTTCACATTTATTTCTATCAGTTTCAACAGTGAAACCTTTATCAACAACAGCACTAACTGAAAAAAGGTTATACTTCAATTGTGGAACGAAAAGTACACCTTGAATTTCATAATCTATCCAATTACTTTCACTGGTTTGAATCTTTATTGGAATTGTTGACTCTCCAACAGCTGTTTTAAACATCGTATAAGTCATCAGTAGGGCATCATATGACGTGAGGCACCTCTGTCCAGAAACCAATCTGTAAATAATCCATCTTCTTGTTCTTTTATTATGAAAGCATTCGAAGTTTCACCTGATAATGAAGTTCTTGATTTATTTTCATTCAAACGAAACCAACAATCTTTCTGCCAGTCATTTTTCTTTTCAAATCTTCTATTTTCTGCTTTTTTCGTGTTTCCTTTATATTTGGTTTGTTTTGCTGTGGGCGCTCCAGCGACGTCAGTTGTTTCTTGTTCTCTGGTTGAAATTCTTTCTTCCTCAATGATCAAACGTGTTGTTAGTATATTCAAATTCTTATCTGCTGTACTATCCCATGCAGAATGGAAGTGCTTGAAATTGTCTGGCAAAGTCATCAATATCTTATTCATCAACATATTTTCGTTAATTTCTTCACCACAGCTTTTCAACTGATGCGTTAAATTTTCCAGCTTAGACCCCATGATCTTCGTAAGTATATGCATAAAATTGTTGTTGCAGAGTATGTATGCTAGCTACAGAGGCTTTACCAAAAAGAGCTTGAATTCTAATTCACATTTCACTCGACGATCGACAGGCTATTAGATGGGAAATTATTTTCTCATGAATTGATGTCACGATAAATTTCTGAGCACGTAGGTCCTCTTTGTCCCATACCTTTTTATCGTTTTCTTCCAAAGGTCTGAGTCTTGTTTTGTCAACTACATCGAATACTCTTTCAGATTTCAATAGAATCGTTATTTGAAACATCCACGACTGATAGTTAGAGCCATTTCCATCCAGTTTGATTTTACTACCGCAATCTAAACTGTTATTAGCGCAAGCCATACCTGGGCCCATAACCTATTGAATTTTACTCTCTATAGCGTCTTATTGATGTAATGAAGAACTTATTTCGGTGAAATAAAATTAATTGACATTCGATTTTTATTATTTATTTTACAACTTCAAACTAAAAAAAATATTTTTATCAAATATATACTGAATGTTAAATCAATTAACTAATATTTTCAATGAAAAAATGTAAGGAATATCTTTAGTCTAATTGAATTGCGCGCGTAATTAAGTCGGTAAATCAGATCTCTTAATATACGTCATATCGTTAAATTTGCACATGTCAGTGTAATTTGTTAAGTAATTTGAGTAATTTAAGAACAACCTAGTGGATAATAACATTGAATGTTGTTTCTTTGTTATTTACAGGTAGGATTAATATTCTAGATCATGTATATAATTGTAAATATTGTAAATAATAATAAAAATCTTTGTTATTTACAGAGAAACAGTTCGTGTATTATTCTAACCTAGAAATAAAAATAATCAACATTATAAATATATCTGAATTGTGGCATTCAGAAGCCTTCAACAAACAAAAGGTGGAAAGTATTCTCAAGAATATAGATTCGAAAATTCCAGCAACTCTTTTTGAAAATTACCAAATTGCAATCCTTTATCGGGTTTTATTGTGTTTTTAACAATAAATTTGTTTCAACCCTTACCACGTGGAATTGAAAAATAAATTCCTATAATTTACTCCCGATGATGCAAATGTAATTTGTGTAACCGGTCGAGTAATAATATGTAATATTTCTGTAGTGGAATTTGTTGTGCATTGGGTTTTATAGTATTTATATCATATAAACACCACTTTAGGTTGAAATTATGTTTTCATTTGGTAACAATCAACATCCCAATTATAATTAACTAGGTTTTGCCCGCGAGTTTCAAATATTCAAATATCCAATTCTAATTCGATTTAAATATTCTTTTTTCTACAGTCGCGCGTAAAATGACTAATTACTATATTCAAATGAAACCGTAAAGTCGACAAATGCCGAGGATTGTTACTTTACGCTCTAGCGCAAAAAAGGAATCTTTTTCGCTCGCTTATTTATCAGATTAAAAATCAAATAAAATTATATGAAAATTTTGAAATATGGTCAATAATTGTTAAAATTTTGAAAAATGGTCGATAATTGTCAAAAATTTTTAAAAAAATTTGAAAAATGGTCAAAAATTTTAAAAAATTGTCAAAAACTGTCAAAAATGTACAATTATTGTCAAAATTGGTCAATAATTGAGAAAAATTGTTAAAATTTTGAAAAATGGTCGATAATTGTCAAAAACTATCAAAAATGGTCAATAATTTTGAAAAATGGTCAAAAATTTTGAAAAATTGTCAAAAATGGCCAATAATTATCAAAAACTATCAAAAATTGTCAAAAACTGTCAAAAATGGACAATTATTGTTAAAAATTGTCATAATTTTGAAAAATAGTTGATAATTGTCAAAAATTTTGAAATATGGTCAATAATTGTCAAAAATGGTCAATTATTGTCAAAATTTTAAGAAATGAGCAATAATTGTCAAAACTTTGAAAAATGGCCAATAAATAATACGAGCCGTTTCCGAAAATCGATTTAAACACGTAATTTATAAAATGGATTTACTAAAAATCGATTAATATTACTATAAAAATCGATTATAAGAAAATAATAATCGATTTATATGAAAATCCATTATTTTTTAACATCCCTAGTCAGTAGATCTTTTTAAGGTTAATCATTAGAAGGGCGACTGTAGAAAAAATTGTGTGTGTTTTTCGAGCGTAAAATAAAATTGCCGCTTTCGAAAGATCGCCGCGTTCCGCTCCGCATCGCGCTGCAACATTCTTTCTCAAGCGGCAATCTGTTACTTGACGCTCTAAATACACAAATAACTATTATATTTGACATTCCAATTTTAAAGAGAATGGCTTTGCACCAAGCTTTTAAGTGAGTTGAAGGGGAATTTTGAAAAATCCTTCCTTAGTGGATGCCTTCGTCATATTATGAGGAATACGTGAGCGAAATTAAAATTTTATAGTCCCCACGCATCCGGAATTGCGAAATTCCGAAATGCGTAATCTTTCCAATTGACTGTGGTGTTTGAATTTTAATGGCGGGAAATATTCGTACGAATGTTTTAAGAAAATTGCGGTACCGCAATATGTTGAAATAATTTTAAGATTTTGCGAATTTCCTGATGCCAATCGTTGTCATTTGTCATCTAACTAGTTGGTTGTAACCTCAGAATTGAACAAAAACCGTCAATCAATAATGATTTTCTCAGTAAATTATTATAATAATAATTATTATTTTCACATGCATAAAAAAGATCCAATTTAATTTTAAATTCAAAGGGCATATGTGATCAACATTATTTTATAAACAACATCACCAATGTGCATTTGGTTATAAACAATGAAATTCCCCAAAAAATGCGAAACTTTTCCAAGCGATTTACGTGCGTATGGGGACCTTACTATTTTCCGTACGAATATTTTTTTGCGAATCGTGTGCGTTGATACATCAGTCGATCACTTTTGCCTTTTATAAATATATAGATTAGGAAACGCTGAAATTTCATGCAAATATGTCCATGGAATAAAAAGTTTCATACAAACTTTTATCCTCTATTTCACCCCCTCGGGGGTTGAATTTTGAAAAATCCTTCCTTAGTGGATGCCTTCGTCTTAGAGGAATACGTGTGCGAAATTTCAATTTTTACATCAGTCAATCACTTTTGCCTTTTATATAAATAGAAGATAGAGCTGCTTGAATGCTTCAAAAATTAACAATGTAATTTTGACACCTTTCAGTTCCAAATTCTGTTTTTATATTAAAGGAGAACCAGTTGTGATTGCTGAAAAGATTTGGTGTACTAAACTGAAAACTGTTAACAAGTCTTATTTTGAATAGAATGACAGTGTATGTGTTGATGAATGTAATATTTTATTTGAATGACAAACTGGCTTTAGGCCAGGTCGAGGTTGCATTCATTGATAACATTTTTACTTTAAAATAAGTTCAGTCTGTGTTTTTGTGAATGTTTAACTGGTTTCACACATTAATGTGATAATAATTATTTTTCAAAAACTTGACGTGTAATGAGAATGTTTTATTGACAGAAAGAAAAGGTTTGAAGTGTATTAATTAAAAAATTTATTAAATTAAGTACTACTGCTTTGTTAGATAAGACGGTGGAGTTGCTAGTGAAGGGACGGAGCAAGACGAGAGAACTGGGGTGATGGTGAAGGGAAGGAGAATTCGTATGGAGGAGTCTGTGAAATACCTAGAGGTGTGGTTGGATAGACAATTATCCTTCAGAACACACATGTTAGAAGGGGAAAGTAAGGGCAGCATGGCTGGGAAGATTGATGTGTAATATGAAAGGGCCGGGAGAGTGGAAGAGAAGGGTAATTGGTAAGACGATAGAGCAGAGTATGTTGTACGGTGCGAGGGTCTGGGGTGAAAGAGCGGTGGTGAATGCGAGGATTAGGCCACTGAAGAAGTTGAAGAGGAAAATAGGGAAGGCGGTGTATTGGGAGAACATGGTGGAGATAATGTTGATGGGGAAGGAAGGATGGATGGAGGTAAGTGGCGTAGTGGAGAGCATGATTAGGGGGAGAGAAGGACTCGATATGGCATGAGGGGTAGGAGTGATAGGTAGGGAGAAGATGACGGTGTGAGCGAAGATTGTGCGGGGGACCGCCGCCCGTCTCTAAGTATGCTAGGGTAGTGATACCGAGGCGGGGGTAACGGTGAGTTTGAGGTGGGCTTGGTTGGTAGGCATCCCCTTGGGAATGAGTCCAACACTGTTTGGGCCCTGGATAGGACCCATCCGAACATGAGTTTCCCATCTTGAGCCGAAAAAAAAAATTAAAAAAGGCGACTGCTTTATTTATGGTCATTTTAACGTTTTTATCTTTATCAGAGAAAGGTGTGAATAGAGCCGCATTTGGCACTTCCTCCTCGCCAGAGCTCAATTCCATCGAGCATGCTTGGGACCATCTTGAATTCCCATTCCACCCCCATAGACACAAGATCAAGGCAACTTCATCGACCTTATTGAAAGTATACAGATGCGTTGTTTGGCTGTAATTGATTAGAGGAAACCGTTATTAACGTATGCACTTTAATTTTTGATAAAAATAAAAAGGTACATAACCTCAAATTGTTGTTTAAAACTGCAAGCGTATTGTGCAAGAGGGCAAACATTCAATTTAAATTTGGCAAAAATCCAGAGACTCAAAAATTACAAAATGTATGTTTGTATCAACATTTTGTCAACCACTGATTTAACAGAACCTAAATATGGTAAACATTTCGAATGTAACTGAACTTTCATTCGCGCGAACTCAGTTTCTCTTCGATACTTGGTAATATCACATAATAGGCACTTACCTGCCTATAATTTCACTGATTTTCTTCGACTTTGTATTGTATTATTGACACCGCACACATTCTAAAAGTAGTTTTTAGAGAAAGTGAAAATATCCTCTCGAGGGTACAAGTACCTAAAGCAAAAAAAAATTAGCGATACCAGGAACCGTTCTTTTAAAAAGAGGTTTATGTCTTTCTTGAAGACCATAATCATATACTGAGAAATAATTCTTCGTAGAAATGTTTAAGAGGTCAACCTTTTAATTGAAAAGTGTGGAATTCGTTTTTTAACTATAATAATAAAAAATCTTTTTAAAATTTACAAAAACATCCAACCACTTTGCAATATATTTAAGACCACAGTGCATTTTTTTTGGAAAATACCTTATGTAAAATTTAACAAAAGATAAAAAAATTTACCAAATTTACCCGTTTTCCCTCCCACGTTAACACTTGTGATTGAAATAAAAAACGCGGGTTTGTAGTTTACAATTTATTACTGCAGGGTCATACAATGTACCAAGTTTGTAGGTATCGGTTTTTTTGAGATATTTTTAAAAAACTGACTTGAGGAGCTTTTGGATAAAGGTAAATTAGGTTAGATGGACATAAAATCACATCTAGTATCTGTACGTTTCTGAACACCCTGTATAAACCACGTAAAGAAGATTTTTCTCGCAATTTAATAAAACTCAGCTTAGAAAAATCTCTTCTCTATCTTGGTGTATTTTTTATTGACTGTTATGTTTTTTATTTTATTTTTTTACAATTTAACTTTAACTCCATAAAATTTTTATAAATTTTCTCCTTTGATTCTTGGTAATTCAGTGGAGCACCCTATATATAAAGCAAATAAAATGGGAATAAACGAATTTCTTGAAATTCCATAAGAAAGGGGATTTTATTGAAGATATCTGCAGAATTTTCTATCAAACAGCGGGAAATACGCACAATTTAAAAATAATTTTGATGTAAAATATTATTTCCCACTTTCCTAGATCTGTGGTACTGAGATAAAAACAGGGATCCACTTCATCTTCATTATGTCGTGATGTACAAACTTTAATAAAAGATTGATGTTTCAATAAAAATATTTTTTTCTACAGTCGCGCGTAAAATGACTAATTACTAATGACTAATGACTAATCAAATGAAATTGTAAAGACGACAAATGCCGAAGATTGTTACTTTACGCTCTAGCGCAAAAAAGGAATCTTTTTCGCTCGCTTATTTAATCAAACCATGCCCTCCGAATTACCTCAATTGGTGAATATTTATGGAACCGCCCTTCTGACTTCTGACCTGACTTCCTATTGACAAGCGCGTTCTTCCCTCTCACTTCGACTGTTGACTGATATTCTGATTCGAATTCTGACAAGTCTGAACAAGTCAGTAGTAGGGACGTGAGATTAATGGAGAAGAATCGATTAAATAAAATCAATTTTTCTTAATTCAAAATTAACCGATTTCTGCGAAAAAATCGATTTTTTTGTATTATTTTAAAAAATACAAGCTATCAAAAATGGTCAATAATTATCAAAAATTGTCAAAAACTGTCAATAATTGTTAAAATTTTAAAAAGAGGTCGATAATTGTCAAAAATTTGAAAAATGGTCAAAAATGTTCGAAAATGGTCAATAATTGTCAAAGATGGTCGATAATTATCAAAAATTTAAAAAAAAAATTGAAAAATGGTCAAAAATTGTCAATAATTATCAAAAACGGTCAAAAATTGTCGAAAACTGTCAAAAATTGGCAATTATTGTAAGAATTGGTCAATAATTGTCAGCAAATGTTAAAATTTTGGAAAATGGTCGATAATTGTCAAAAACTATCAAAAATGGTCAATAATTTTGAAAAATGGTCGAAAATTTTGAAAAATTGTCAAAAATGGCCAATAATTGTCAAAAACTATCAAAAATGGTAAAAAATTGTCAAAAATGGACAATTATTTTTAAAAATTGTTTGTTTTTGAAAAATTGTCAAAAATTTTGAAATATGGTCAAAAATTTGGAAAAATGGTCCATAATTGTCAACAATTGTCAATAACTATCAAAAATGGTCTAAAATTTTGAAAAAATGGTTAAAAATTGTCAATTATTGTCAAAAATGGTTAAAAATTGTCTTCATTTTGAAAAATGGTCAAAAATTATCAAAAATTTGGAAAAATGGTCACTTATTTTGAGAAGCAGTCAAAATGGTCAATAATTGTTAAAATTTTGAAAAACGGTCAATAATTGTCAAAATTTTGAGAAATGGCCAATAATCGTCAAAAGTTGTCAAAATTTTGAAAAATAGTCAATAAATAATACGAGCCGTTTCCGAAAATCGATTTAAACACGTAATTTATAAAATCTATTTACTAAAAATCGATTAATCTTACTATAAACATCGATAACTAAAAATCGATTATAAGAAAATAATAATCGATTTATATAAAAATCGATTATTTTTTAACATCCCTAGTCAGTAGATCTTTTTAAGGTTAATCATGATGAATAGCGAAAATGACGATTATTCTAGCACTCCTATTATAACCTAAGGTAATATAAAAAACTGTTTTAATTATTAAAAGGGCGACTGTAGAAAAAATTATATGTGTTTTTCGAGCGTAAAGTAAAATTGCCGCTTTCGAAAGATCGCCACATTATTTCTCAAGCTGCAATCTGTTACTTTAAGCTCTAAATACCCAAATAACTATTTCTTTATTTGCAATTTTGCGATTCGATACCCTTGACACTCGGCAAGATTCCAATTTAGGTCAAGCATAGAGCATCAAAATAGTAAGTTTTTGACAAAAATCCTGGTAGAAAACACACTGGGTAAAAGACATTACGTAGTATGAACCTGATATATTTTCGACTCGCAAATGTTGTTCACGAAATTGTTATAAGCATTTAAAACGTACTTTCTTTAGTTTTTTGTTAATAACACGAAAGCTTATCAAGTAATCGTAATGGTATCAAAAGACGAATTGTAGATAATAAAAATATGGATACAACGCATTTTTCAGCGAAGTGATTGGATAATTAGGAGCGAAGAAAATTCGGAAAAACTGGAAAATTCGTATTTTTTTCAAAAATTCATATCTTCGTCGTTTTTTAAGCTACAGCATTAAAACTTCGTAGAAAATACGTCCTTTGTATGCCCTTTATGTACGCAGAGCAGGTACCATGGTACAATTACTTTTGTTGCAATTGCAATTTTTTAATGCAATATTTTGCAGTAAGTCTGGATGCGTTATAGATAGTCCGATTTCAAATTTTAAAACGATATTAAAAAGTATAGATGCAGTGCAACAGAACGTATATTTTCGATTTGAAATAAAATGATGCGAAATTGGTCAAAAACGCCCAAGAACACCGCCGAAAATGACTGGTTCATTAGTCCCCATATGTTTTCAATGGGACTAAGATCTGGTGAAGCTGATGGCCATGGAATTGTTGCCAAGTTTTGTTTTTGCATCCAAGCTGCAGTATATGCAGAAGTATGGCATCTTGCATTATCCTGCTGAAACCGCCAGCCCTCTGGATATAAAGAATGAGCCGTTTCAAGAAGGAAACCATTTAGAATTTCACAATATTTTTCATTATTAACGGTACCATCAACTATACAAAGAGGTATAACACCATGCACAGATATTGCTCTCCAAACCATTATTTCAGTGGGTAATTTGGAAATTTGAACAGTAACTTGTTCTCTTGATAGGATTTTTAGGAGATTTGCACCAAGCTGAAAACAACTCTTGTCGGATATAAAAACATTACCAAAGTTATCTCGAAAACATTGACAAAAATCTATCCTTCGTTGCCTTTGTAAAGGTGTCATTGCAGGGACTTTCCTTGGTTGCCTTGATATGTAGCCTTCTCTTTTCAGTTACTTGCGGACAGTTTCTGGACACACGTTTATTCTTCGTTGATTTTTAAATCTGTTAGCCAATTTTCGAAACTCTAGGCGCGGATTTTGTCGTCCTAGTGCCAATAAAGAGTTTAAATTGTTTCCGCTAATCTTACGCGGTCTTCCCGAATCTGGTCCATGCCTCATATCTCTCCCATTTTTTATCCTCTTTATTGTCTCATATACTGCACTTCTTCCGAGTTCGGTCAATACCACTAATTATTTAACGTTTTCAACACCTTTTCTATACAAATATTCCACCAATTCCCTTTTTTCTAGTTGTACCATTATTACACAAAACTTAAGCCTGCTTGCAATCAACAATATGTGACAGATGGTATTGTCATGTAATTTTGGCCATGGCTTACTATCGGCACAATCTACTTGATGCATTACTTTCGTCTTAGGATGTTACAAAAAAAGAAATATGTTAAAATTGGGAGAAAGATTAAATTCCGGATACTTTCTAGGCGGACTATACAATCACTTCGCAGAAAAATGCGTTGTATTCGTATTTTTATTATCTACAATTCGTCTTTTGACTCCATTACGATTACTTGCTTATTAAGTTTCGTGTTATTAACAAAAAAATAAAAAAATGACGTTTTTTTCGTTTTAAATGTTTATAACAATTTCGGGAACAACATTTGCGAGTCGAAAATATATCAGGTTCATACTAAACCTTTTACATGATGGCACAGTCCGTTTTCTACTAGGATTCTTGTCAAAAAAATTTACCTACTGCTTGGCCTAATTTTCTACGACCATGTAAAAAATTATCTTTTGGAAAGTCTTCACAAAAGGCATTTGTTTCGGTTACTACTCAAATTTAATCTCAATATATTTTCAATGAACCGTCAAGAATAATAAAAACCGTTAACATACTATCAGTATTATACAGAGTGATCAGCTTATACAAAATGAAAACTATCAAAAACGTACTGACAGATGTTTATACGATCTTTTCGTATTAAAATTGAAAGACGAATCACTTACAACAATATTAATTTGGAAACACCCTGTAAGTATGTCTAGCAAATCATTCGATATTCTTTGCAAATATAAAAATATAATTTAGTTTTGATGTGCGATGGGTTGTTTACATTTAATTATATATTATTATTATATAGGAAATCGTGGAAATGTAATTTTCCCAATTATAATAAACCATTAAAGATTTTACTTAATGGAGTTTTCATAGAAAAAATAAAATACCACGCAGATATATGCCTACACATATCCTTAAATTGGTAGACCATTATTTAAATTAACTTTAGTCAAGCGTCTAGACCTACTGGAACTAACTTTTTATGTGAGGCAAAGAAAAATATATACTGGATAGGTAATCTGGAATTTTTCATCTGTCCCGTCTGGGAATTCCCATATTATTATTGCTATTATTTATTCTTAATCAAATCAAAAAATTACAATCAAAATACATATTAAAAAGAAACGAATGATAAGAATAGAATTCTCTACAAGTGAGTGAACACTTGTTTCGAGTAGAAATATTAAAATTACATTAAAAGAAAAAATAAATACATAATATAATAATATAAAAAAGAAAATAACTTACATCTAACATCTAACATCTAACATCTAACATCTAACATCTAACATCTAACATCTAACATCTAACATCTAACATCTAACATCTAACATCTAACATCTATAACATCTAACATCTAACAACTAACCATCTAACATCTAACAACTAACCATCTAACATTTTACAAAATACATGCGAGTTGAAAAAGAATTTATGATTATTTGCTAAGTTTGTCTATACTATATTTTTATTTCTATATAATTATGTATTACATGTCTAGGTTTCTCTAAAACTAGTGCTTTCACAAAATTAAGCTGAAACTTATCATCTAGGACGGTACAATTACACCCAAACCTCAACATCCGGAGTAAAAGTTTCCCTTCAACTTCAAATTGTTCTAGACAGTCCACTTTACCATTTTGAGCGTTAGGACTGTGGCAGAGAAGCTGGTAAATTAGTAGAATTCATCAGCGTTTCCTGAATATTTCGCGCAAAATCTACATTAAATAGCTAATTAAATGCTAAAGTGAACAGTGCTAGAGTAACGTGTTAGTGATAAACCCTTGAAGGAAGGACCAGATCACTACCTTCTCAAGGGGCTACTTTTTAATGGGAAGGAGGATTCCACAGGCCTAGACTATGTAAACCAGTGGTACGAAGAAGCTAACTTTGGATTTTCTCTGGACAATGCCGCATTAAAAATTAATATCGTTAAAACATAAATAATTTTAAAATATAAAAAGATCATCTGTTTAATAATTATATCATTTTTAATAATAATATTTTTAAAACTGCAGTTTTCGGAGGTTTTTCTTTAGATATTCATTAAAATTTTTGAGTTCATAAACTGAGTTCGATAGTAACATTAAATAAAAATGTACAATGTTAAATGCGTCCATAAATTAATATAAAGTATTCAGCCCTCTTCAAACATAGCGTGACCCTAGCCTGAGCAATTACTGCATACGCTTGAGCAGTTAAGACCAATCTTTCTGCACTCGAAGTCACGGACGCTTTGAAAGCGTACACTATGAGGGAAAGTAATTCCTGGGGAGCTGCAGGACGTGCTGTTGCAATTGGTCTCGGGTGTTCGCCAATCTTCTTATTCCACCTCTACTCGAGTGGATTCTTCTTTCCATTCA
Organism: Lochmaea crataegi; assembly: GCA_947563755.1. Lineage (NCBI taxonomy): Eukaryota > Metazoa > Arthropoda > Insecta > Coleoptera > Chrysomelidae > Lochmaea > Lochmaea crataegi. The sequence goes on along the minus strand of OX387423.1, from coordinate 26,647,561 downwards.
GCTACTGCTGCACTTGCTGGTAGGTTCTAAAAGAATGCTTCCCAGAAGCAGTAAACTAGAACAATGAATGTATAGGCTGCTTTGCAATAGCCTGCAAGTAACACAAGAAGTGAAAACAATCTAGATCTTCAGTATTTTTGGCAACAAATATCACAATAAGGAAATACTAAAAAATGTCTTGCCGGCCAAATAGATTATAACTGTTTTCTTGAAAATGCATAAGTAAAATTGTCTCAATGGCTTAAAGTACGAAATACAATTGAAGAAAACTACACAAATACAAAGTGTAGTGTTTTTCCACAAATACAGTATGAGCCAAAATATACAATAGAGAAAATACTGAAGTATATTACTTATTATTTATACATTATTAATTCTATACAATACATATTCAAAATGTGCGCCATTGCGCTGTAGGCACTGTTCATAATGTTCACGCAGATTTTCAAACATATTCGAGAACTCACGTTGCTGCATATTCCTGAAAAACGAGACGATCTTGTCACGTAAATCATTAACAGTTCTGAGTGGGTCTGTACTGCTGAATACTTTCTCCTTTAACATACCCCATACGTAGGCATCCGGTGATGTAAGATCGGGGGAATGTGATGGGCTGTTGGTTTTGAAACTAAGTAAGGTATGAGAAATACGTCACTTTTCATAGCAGTTGTAGAAAAAATAATTCAAGTTATAGGAAAAATGGTCTCATATTACAATGCATTCCCAAGTAAAATCGACACATCGCCCTCTTAAGCCAGGGAGCACACACTACGAATGGAATTTGGTCAGGAATTTTCTATACGAGTGCGCATAGCATGCTAAAAATACATAACGCTGATACTATAATATCATACGTCAAAAAGCAGACATGCGTATAACAGTGGCGCGCAGTATTGTATATTATGGCAGTAGGTACATTCAATAGCTATTTGTATAACAAGGGAGGATGGGAGGAAAGTGCTACTTTTCCTCCCGAGAATGAAGTTTACATTCAATCATTCAAGGAGTCCTTTACCCCCATGTTATACATATAATTTTTCCTCCTCCCTCAAATAACAAGACATTTTTAAATAATTTATTTATGAAACTAAAAAACAAAATTTATTGAAGAACTAAAACTAAGAAGTAGGTACAGTATAATTATATAGGCACGTTATTTTCATTCTTGCATCCTACATATTTTTAATTTGTGGTAGAGTAATTATTTATATTAATGTTAAACGTGCAGTTTTGAGCAGTGGTTATTTGAATACCACTAGAAATGAGAGCTGGAGCCAACACAGTTTTCGTGATATTTTCACTAACAACATTATTATCCAGCTGGTATCCCCCGGAAGTACTCGTACTTGGCTGATTACAATCAATTTCATTACCTTCAGTGACTCCCATAATTTGGTTAGAAAATTTTCCCTTTTTTGCAAGATATTGCTGCACATACCCTTCGGCCATATTCGTAGATTTCAAGACTTCCAACCTCCGTGTTGCTTTAAAGCAAGAATGTCTTCTCCAGAATTTACAAGTAAACTTGCCGAGGCTCTTCTGAAACTATGCCCGGTATAATTATGGCATTAGGCAGTTTTAAAGATTCTGCAATTGTTTTAGGAATTTTAGCAATAGTATTTTTTTCAACCATTTGGTTGATAAAGTTTCCTGCTCTATAGCAGACAAATAAACGTGTCTGATCTGTTTTAGGAAGTAGCGATATATATTATATTTTCTATAAATGTCAATATAATTAGGGCCATTCCCCGGTAAACCATTGATTATAAACGTTCTCTGTATATTTGTTTTAGAATCTGGTAATTTATACTTATATAATAGAATATAGTTTAGATAGATATCGAATAATAAAAATATATTATTCCAACGCTTACAACAATGTTTTGAAAAATATTTTTCAAAAACAGTGCCGTTCAACGAAGAAGAAACAACTACTTTCCGGGCTACATGCCCCGACAGACATTGAATTACACTTCTAAGTTTCTTCTTCGTTGAACGGTCACTGTTTTTGAAAAATATTTTTCAAAACATTGTTGTAAGCTTTGGAATAATATATTTTTTCTACTCCTGTTTTATAATATACTTACTAAAAGACTAAAATCTGTATCATAATGATATTCATTATGATACAAATTTTCATTATGATACAGATTTTTAAGCCAATAGGAATGCGACATTCGCACAATATTTAATATAGCCATGGATACCTGGTTGACATTTCTGAAATTAATTATATTAGGTGACACTTAATTTGACAGCTGTCAAATAATTTTGATTTTCAAAAGTAACTATATATGATAATTATTAATTAAATAATTCTTATTAATCGGAGTAGAAAAAATATTGTATGCAACTTTCATGTAATGGCCATTATTACACTAGCATATTATATACGAAACTCGCCCGTATCCTACAACATTGTCAAAAATTTGGAAAAATGGTTAATAATTGTCAAAAATTGTCAAAAACTGTCAAAATTTTGAAAAAATGGTCAATAATTATAAAAGACTGTCAAAAATGGTCAATAATTGTTAAAAATTGTCAAATATTTGGAAAAATTGTCAAATATTTTAAAAAATAGTCAATAATTGTAAAATTTTGAAAAATGATCAAGAACTGTCAAAATTTTTGAAAGTTGTCAAATATGGTCAATAATTATCAGAAACTGTCAAAAATGGTCAATAATTGTTAAAATTCTTAAAAATGGTCGAAAATTGTTAAAATTTTGAGAAAATTGTCAATAATTATCAAAAAATGGTCAATAATTGTTGAAAATTGTCAAAATTTTTGAAAGTTATCAAAAATGGTCACTAATTGTCAGAACCTGTCAAAAATTGTCAATAATTGTTAAAATTTGGAAAAATGGTCTAAAATGGTCAAAATTTTTGAAAAATTGTCAAAATTGATCAATAATTGTCAGAAATGGTCAATAATTGTTAAAATTTGAAAAAATGGTCAAAAATTTTGAAAAAAATGGTCAATTGTCAAAAATTGTCAAAATTTTCGAAAAAATGGTCAATAATTATAAAAAACTGTCAAAATGGTCGATAATTGTTAAAAATTGTCAAAATTTTTGAAAAATTGTCAAAAATGGTCAACAATTGTCAGAACCTGTCAATTGTTAAAATTTGGAAAAATGGTCTAAAATGGTCAAATTTTTTGAAAAATTGTCAATAATTGTCAAAATTGGTCAATAATTGTTAAAATTTGAAAAAATAGTCAAAAATTGTCAAAATTTTGAAAAATGGTCAATAATTATAAAAAATGGTAAATAATTGCAAAAAACGGTCAATAATTGTCAGAACCTGTCAAAAATGGTCAAAAATTGTCAATAATTGTTAAAATTTGGAAAAATGGTATAAAATGGTCAACATTTTTGAAAAATTGTCAAAAATGATCAATAATTGTCAAAAATGTCAAAATTGGTCTATAATTGTCAAAAATCGTCAATAATTGTTAAAATTTAAAAAAATAGTCAAAATTTTTGAAAAAATGGTCAATAATTGTCAAAAATTGTCAAAATTTTTGAAAAATGGTCAAAAATTTACGAAAAATGGTCATTCTATTGTGCATAAGAAGCAAGCTCCTATCGGCGGTCCGACGACCGCTCACCTTTTCTTTTTGTTTTACTAACCATAAAAATAAATATTAAGTTACTTTACTTGTATTCTTTAAATTTGTGCAGTTGTAGAAAAAGTATAGTGTGCAACAAGTGGGGAAAGTTCAACTTTTCTCACGAGTGTGGAAGTTTGTCGCACGAGCCCAAAGGGCGAGTGCCGCAAACACACGAGTGAGATAAGTACTTAATATACTATTTATTCTTCGATATCTATTGGTAACACGCTTTGCTAAATACGACAATTTGACAGGAAACTGTAATAATAGAATATAGTTTAGGTCGTCAATGCCGTATAAGTTATTTAATTGATGACGTACCATGACGTCACTTTTACTTTTCCTCCCTAGGAAGGAAATAGAATATTGTGCAACAAGCGAGAAAAGTACTTTCCCCACATGTTGCACACTATACTTTTCCTACAACTGCACAAATTTAAAGAATACAAGTAAAGTAACTTAATATTTATTTTTATGGTTAGTAAAACAAAAATAACACTAAACTATCTCTAAACTGTTAAATAATTTTAATTAAAATTATAGTTGATGGTGAAATTTGTACAATTTTGTATGGTCAAACCCGGAACGTCATTTTAGAATTTAAAAACTTCTAATATAATCTGACAGTTTTGTGAGAACTAAGTAGGTATTTAAAGATGACAGTAGCCTACTAAGTTTTTGTCGATTTTATTTGATTCTCCATATAAATGTATGTGTCGTGAGAAATAATATTTCTCACAGTATGAGCAATATTTGGTTTTGAAATTAGGTAAGGTATGAGAAATACGTCACTTTCCATAGCAGTTGTAGAAAATAGTATATTGTGCAACTAGTGGGGAAAGTGCAACTTTTCTCACGAGTGTGGAAGTTTGTGGCACGAGTACTTTTTCTACAACTGACGTATTTCTCATACCTTACTTAATTTCAAAACCAAATACTGCTCATACTGTGAGAAATATTATTTCTCAAGCCACATACATTTATATGGAGAATCAAATAAAATGGACAAAAACTTAGTAGGCTTCTGTCATCTTTAAATACCTACTTAGTTGTCACAAAACTGTCAAATTAATTAATATAACGTAGAATTTAGTGAAAAGAAATGACGTTCCGGGCTTGACCATACACAATTGTACAAATTTCACCATCAACTATAATTCTAAATTAAATTATTTAACAGTTTAGAGATAGGATACTTTAGTGTTATTTTTGTTTTACTAACCATAAAAATAAATATTAAGTTACTTTATTTGTATTCTTTAAATTTGTGCAGTTGTAGAAAAAGTATAGTGTGCAACATGTGGGGAAAGTACTTTTCCCACTTGTTGCACAATATACTATTTCCACCCTAGGGAGGAAAAGTACGACTTTGCTCCCTACAATGAGGCCAGGAAATGTATACTTTGGATAGAGGTAGGCGGAAAAAGTATTTTATTTTTAGTGATTAAATTGAGATCAGTTCTTTGTATGTCTATTTTGGTTTCGCCACACACAAAAGTGGTTATTCCTTGGACAATATAGCTCGTGAATATTTTTATTTTCTCCGTAGGTATCTATTTTTAATAAAATAAACTGATAGGTGTAATTTTAAAAGGACCAACTCGATTTTTATTTATACACCTTTGAGGAGGGTACGAATATAATTGTTCTACTATTTTAATGGGAGTAGAAATTATTTTCTGAAAAGTAGCTCATTTTCTAAATCGAATAATTCTTACTAAACTCTAGGAAATATAGTCAGAGAAATACCCCCAGTTCTTTTTCATTTCTCGATTATTTAGATATAAAATGTATGAAACAAAAAGTTACTAGATTTGGAAACGTCGTAAATTAATATTAATTGACAATGAACTCAAACATTCTATACGAATATATCTTGATAAAGTTTATATCGTTTGCAACAATCAAAGCAGCTGCAAGCCGGTCACAGAAATATTGTCAAAAGAATTAACGAGGAAGGAAATATTTTTATACGGAAAGCCAACGCTTTTTACGAAAAATACGTTGATCTTTTAAAAAGTTTAAATAAATCAGCGACCGAACTAACTGCAGAGGCGTTGGGGATATCACTCTCAATGATGACGAACTGTAAAAATAGTTTGCGCCACGTGGTGTAAAAGTACAATGAAAGAAAGCTTGTCTCGGGAGAAACAATTCGTGAACGGATCCGAGAAGAAATGTAGCAAAAGAAATATGGTGACAAACAAATACTGCTACTGCAGTTTCAGAAACCGTGTTTTTGGCGTACTTTCACGAAAAATCTGCTGTATTAAAGTCTCCATCAAGCTTATGGTGTGAATATTCCATGCTAAAGTCCACCCTTTTCATAGAGGAAAACATAGATATAGTAAATTTTATACCCATTTAGAATAAGACCATCCTTATTTATTATTAATAAATCGGTTGAAACAAAAAATTACCAACAAAAATGAACGTCGTAACTAATTTATTAGATGTCACGTTTTTGAAGTTACGTCAAATTTTGATTTCATGTTAATGTCATAACGCAAAATAAGATATAAAAATGCGATATTCTGATGAATCCAAAAAACTTATGCTTAATGTAGTAAACTATTTTCAAAACGATTTAGGATCTCGATTTAAGGCAATTCAAAAAGCGTCCGAAGCACTAAAAGTTCCAGAAAGCACATTATATGATCTTGAAAAACCAAACAGAGCTACAGATTTCGAATTTAGAAGAAATATGTCTGCAAGCGTTTCCCGGAGCAAAACCCGAATTACAAAAAATACCCTGCATTGTTTGAGGGAAGTAATTTATAAAATGTATTCGCGAAAGGATAAAATCACAGTAGAAACTATTTTACGGCAATTTATCGAAGAGTCTCCAGAAACTAAGATTTCCAAAGGTTCGTTATATTTGGGAATTAAAAAAATGGGTTTTCATTTCAAAAAACAGGATGGAAGAAAACATTTATAGGAAATGCCTGCAGTCAGATTAAAAAGAATATTATTTTTGAACAAATACCATGCTGCTAAAAGCGAAAAGCTCTTTACACCTGTTTTTCTGGATGAGACATGGGTTTTTAGTAAAAGCGGGGACAGAAGAATGTGGCAAGATGGTACTAAACACAGTGATTTAAAAATAACTGGAAGTGGGACACGATATGTAATTGTTCATGCCGGTAATAAAAAAGGTTTTGTGGCAAATGCATCGCTTATTTTTAAATGCAATAAAAAAACAGGCGATTGCCATGATAACATGAACACCGAAAATTTTGAAAATTGGTTTAAACAGCAACTAATTGTAAACTTGGAAGAACCATCGTTAATTATAATGGATAACGCAACGTATCACAGTCGCCTGGATGAAGAAATCCCAAGAAAAAGTTGGAGTAAAACACGCATGTTAGAATGGCTCAAAAAAAAGAATATTCCTTTTCCAGATCACATTTTAAAGGATGCTGTTTGGAATATAATTGAAAAGCAAGTTTTGCCAGAAAAAAATTATCATTTAGACAAATACGCTGCCGAGCATGGTCATTGTGTTCTCAGGCTACCACCCTATCATTGCCATTTTAATGCCATCGAAATGGTATGGTCAGAAACTAAAAGGCATTATGACCAAGCTATTACGAAAACTGCAAGGTCACCTACTGAAGTCTTAAAAGTATGGAATGACGTTGTAAAAAATGTACCGGAGCAACACTGGCAGGCAAAATTACATAAATCATACAGAGAAAATTATTTCTGAAGCATGGGAAGTAGAAAACAAACTGGACCTACTAAACATCGAACCTATGGTGATCTCTGTATCCAATGAATCCGATGATGAACTATCACTTTCCGAAAGTTATTCTGATTTAGAAACTAATTAAACTTTGCCTTGAAGATCACGTTGTCATTTTTTTAAAATCTAGAATTTGTACTTAATCGAACTCTGAATTGCCATATTTTTTTAACAAAACTATGTATCTAGTTAATAAAACAATGTTTTTAAAATTAGTGCGCTTCTTTTATATTCTTTTATTATGTCAACATCTTTAGAATTTTATGAATTTCATAAAATTAATTTGTATTATTACAAACCGCCACTGATAATATGAAATTTCAAGTCACTACGCCAATGCAATAAGAAATATGTCAAGCATTTGACATGACAAAGGTCATAACCTAATTTTTTTCATGCGGGTTCAGATGGTTCAAGAAGCCGCATACGTTAAGTTACTAAAACGGCTGATAGCTCTAAATAGGTATTAATTTTACTATATAAAACATAGTATCCTAAACTTCGAGCATTTTTAAAAAGAAGAAATGACGGATGTAAACCCAAAAAAACTAATGTGTTTGATAGGGAAGATATAAAAGTAAATAAATTCCTGTTTGAAGCCCCCGATGATATTTATTTAATGATGAAGGTTGTAATGATAATAAGAATTGCTGGACCTTGCCGTTCTTGTGAACTCTGTGCAATGAAAATGGACAATGTTCAATTAAGTCATGAAGTCATAATTGTTACTATTCCCTATTCCAAAAATGGACTGGCACGTAAATTTACAGTGACTAAAACTGACGATGAGAAAGTTTGTTATTTCAACATAGTTCGAAATTACATTGTTATAAGATCCTACATGACGAATTTTACCTAAAACCTCTATTGTGTCCCCTTACTTCTACTTAGTTCCTGAGGAAAGTCTCAGAGACTAGTAGCTCCTTTAGACCTACTTCCCGGAAGAATTTTATGATGTCTACAGGCTTTAGTTTGGGTAAGTCTCCCTCTTCTATCCAGTTATCTCCTAGGTGTTGTCCCCTAGGTTTCTGAATTGCTGTGCAATCCGCAAGTATGTGGATGGAGGTTTCTTCTTTCATGCCACAGAATATACATTCTTTTTGCTCCACTATTTTGAACTTTTTAAGGTGTCCATACAGGCCACAGTGTCTCGTCAGAACAACTGTTAGTGCAGTTTTACTCTGGCTTAGGCATTCATTCGTTCTCACCTGGTTGTAGTCTTCCTGTAGTATCTTTGATTGTTTAGGCCCTACTACATTATTCAGTCAGATCTTCTCCTCTTTTCGGCGTTGCCTATTTCTTCCAATACTACATTGACAAAATGGGTTCCGGCCCCCAGAAGGGTGTAGGGATGTTAGATTAAAGGAAAATAATCGATTAAATAAAAATCGATTTTTCTTTATTCAGAATTAATCGATATGTCAAAAATCGATTTTAGTAAAAAATAAATCGATTTCTGCGAAAAAATCGATTTTTTTGTATTTTAAAAAGTACATGCTTTTCATATTCCGATAATAAACTTAAGAGATTCATTCATTAACAATTTATCAGATTAAAAATTATATGAAAATTGTCAAAAATTTTGAAATATGGTCAAAAATGGTCAATAATTGTCAATTATTATCAAAAACTGTCAAAATGGTCGATAATTGTTAAAAATTGTCAAAATTTTTGAAAAATTGTCAAAAATGGTCAATAATTGTCAAAAACTGTCAATAATTGTTAAAATTTTGAAAAATGGTCGATAATTGCCAAAAATTTAAAAAAAAATTTGAAAAGTGGTCAAACATTTTCAAAAATGGTCAATTGTCAAAAATTTAGAAAAATGGTCAATAATTGTCAAAAACTATCAAAAATGGTCAAAAACTCAAAAATGGACAATTGTTGTCAAAATTGGTCAATAATTGTTAAAATTTTGAATAATGGTCGATAATTATGTAAAATGGTCAAAAATTTTGAAAAATTGTCAAAAATTTGGAAAAATGGTCCATAATTGTCAACAATTGTCAATAATTATCAAAAATGGTCAATAATTTTGAAAAATTGTGAAAAATGTCCAAAGACTATAAAAAATGGTTAAAAATTTTCAAATATTGTTAAAAACTGTTAAAAATAGACAATTATTGTCAAAATCTGTCAAAAATGGTTAAAAACTGTGAAAAATGGTCAAAAACTATAAAAATGGTTAAAAATTGTCAATTATTGTTAAAAACTTTTAAAAATGGACAATTATTGTCGAAAGTCACTAATTTCGAAAAACAGTCAAAATGGTCAATTATTGTTAAAATTTTGAAAAATGGTCAATAATTGTCAAAATTTTGAGAAATGGTCAATAATTGTCAAAATTTTGAGAAATGGTCAATAATCGTCAAAAGTTATCAACATTTTGAGAAATGGTCAATAATCGTCAAAAGTTGTCGAAATTTGGAAAATTAGTCAATAAATAATACGAGCCGTTTCCGAAAAACGATTTAAAGACGTAATTTATAAAATCGAATAATATTACTACAAAAATCGATAACTAAAAATCGATTATAGTAATAATCGATTTATATAAAAATCGATTATTTTTTAACATCCCTAGAAGGGTGTTTTAGCCCCTCTCTTTGCTAGTTCATCTACTATTTCATTTCCTTCTATTCAAGTGTGTCCTGGAATCCACAGTAAGGTTCATTGAGCTTCCCTAGGCTTTCACAAACCATTTTAGTTCTGATTACGCAAGAACTCAGTGCTTTTATACTTCTCTAGGGTATAATTGATTGGAAGCACGGAGATTAAACCTCTGGATGTGTATCGATGTTTTTGTATTTAAAAATAGCATGATTTTTTTTTGTTAGATATAAGATAGTCTGGGATCTCATTAATCATTCAAATTACAGTTATTACGTAATAAAAACGTGACAGTTTGATTATTCTTATAACTGTAACTATAACTAGTATGAAACGGTACTAAATAAAATTATGAAGATTACTCGGTACATAGTTAGATATAAACATAACATGAGACCACTAACGTCCGATGTAGTTATATCATTTTGATTAGTTCTCGGTAATCCTAATCAATATGCTGCTTATTTAGATAGAAAATAAGTTTATTTACGAGTTCCCAGTATTCTGTAAATGCGGGTAGTAATTTTAGATTATTATTATCTACCGCATTTATTTATGTCACGCTATATAATTTGCTGTTGTTCTATGCCAGTAAAGTGTTTTTTGTGTACATTTTCGAATATATATATGTTTTATTGTAAACACTACTTTTCTCAAATTAAACCACGCGATTGATTATACAGAAGGTCGTCGATAATCGATAATGTATTATTTTATGATTGTTTCCTATAAATAAAAATATATTCAAGATTCATCAAAAGCCCTATCAGTATAGCACAGCTTACAGTTCTGCAGGCAGATAGATAATAAAAATAAAGAGAGGTTAAGTCTACTAATCTAAATTTTTATCTTTCATGCTTCATTTTGGTGTTACAATTGAAATTCTGAAAAGTAAGGAAGTTATTTTTTTGCCGAAAAATTGCACCCAAATGGTTTAATTTCATACCCATGCCAATCGAGCATGCATATGAATTTGTGTTAATGGAACTCTTCTCAAAAGTCCAGACCAGAAGCATTCGAAAGACGCTGTTGTATGATCCGACAAGTACTTAGAGATTCTCTACGGGTATACACAGTCAGATAACGATTTTCTGCCTGGGTGGTAACCCTTGGTCGCCCACTTCTAGGACTTTCTCTCACGTTTTCAGTTGCTCCATATCTACGGAGAAGCTGCGAAATAACATTTTTACCGACTTGCATAACGTCCGCAGCTTCTCTCTGAAGATGACTCGCCTCAATCATACCCAATTTGTAGCCCATCTAGATTGATCCACACAAGTTTACGTCTAGTCATTATTCAAACGAAAATCCTAAATTTTAAATCACAATTGACTGAATAAAATGGAAACAATAAAACAATAACTGCTGTAAAATTCAGTTACTCAAATTATGTAACAGGGTTATTCATTATAAATTACCCACCCCCTATCATCGTTATTATTGCTTTTTAGAAAAAAATCTTATATAAAAGTTGTTTGGTTACAGCTGAATTTTGTTAATATGCTATCAAAAGTTCAGTAGCGTGCAAATTTAAGGGGATACAAAAAATCTTTTTTTTTTAATGGGATACCCTGTAAATTTTTACATTTTTGGAATGGTCTTTTTTTTACATTGTACCATTTTTGAGGTATTAAATGTTGAAAATCTTAGTTTTAGTAGTTACTGTAAATATGAAAAAGATAACATTATTAAAGTAAGCTATGAAAATGACAACTAATATGTTTGATAATTGACATTTTTCTGATAAAGTAATTAAAATGGTTTACAGTGGGGAAGAAAAAGTCAAAATATATATACAAAATAGAAAACAAAGATTTATTAAAAAAATTGATAAATAAATAACTCATAAAAGATGTTTGATTCGTCCACCATTGTTGTCAATGCATAATTGATAACGCCTTCTTATATTTATAATAACATTGCAGATGACTTCATTATTTTCATTTAGTTTGTTAATTTCAAGTTGAATCCATTCTTTAATCACTTATATATTCTTATATTATTATTAACAATATCTTTTTGAATAGGGGGCTTTTTTGGGACGAAAAATCGAGTGGCACAATCAGTTTTTTGATAAAATCATTATTTCGCCTTCAAATAGAGTCATGACATTTTCGAAAATCCACTTTTCAAAACAAAAGATGCTCATAGCTCGACTATTTGAAAAGATAGAACGTTCTAGTCTTGACCAATCGATTCAGCGGAAAATTTTACTTATTGGACCAAATTTTGAGGTATTAAGGGAGTTCGGAAGAAGCAATTTATATCGCGAAATATTCCCATATCTACCTTGGTACTAAATTTTCGACAAAAAAAAATTAAAAATGCTAAAAACCGTATAGAGGGGTTTTTTGGGACGAAAAATCGACTGTCACAATCAGTTTTTTGATAAAATCATAAAATCATTATTTCGCCTTCAAATAGAGTCATGACATTTTCGAAAATCCACGTTTCAAAACAAAAGATGCTCATAACTCGACTATTTGAAGAGATAGAACGTTCTAGTCTTGACCAATCGATTCAGCGGAAAATTTTACATATTGGACCATATTTTGAGTTGATATTTTCAAGTATTAAGGGAGTTAGGAAGAAGCAATTTATATCGCGAAATATTCCCATATCTACCTTGGTACTAAATTTTCGACAAAAAAATTAAAAATGCTAAAAACCGTATAGAGGGGTTTTTTGGGACGAAAAATCGACTGGCACAATCAGTTTTTCGATAAAATCAATTATCTGTTAGGTGGCCAGTTAATAGTTCCATTATTCCCTATCCATACTATGGGAATCCAATATTTAAATGATTCCGAATGGGTAGGACACTATATGGAGGTGCGCCATCCTGCATCCAAATCATATCGTCAAGTTGGGCTTCCGGAAAATTCTGTAAAAGAATATTTTCTACTTCTGGGAGAAGTATTTCCAGATAGATATCTCCAGTTGAGGTATAATCATAATATATAGGTCCAACAATTCTGTTTCTAAGAATCCCACACCAAAGGCTAGCAATTTTTTCTTCCTGATTTTTGTATTTGTTTCACTAATCTTTTTCTGTTATGCTTTTTTCTCCACGACCTTCGATTTTTCCTGTTAATAACTCCTGCCGTAGAGTTGATTCATCAGTCCATAATATTTTTGTAAAATACTCGGGATCTTCATCCAACGTTTGAATCATCTGGCGGCAAAAGTCAAGCCTTTTCGTTTTATGAGCCTCTATTAAAACATGTACCGGTAAAATTTTATATGTTATTTTTTAAAGTACGTTGGATCTTAGAATAACTCTTACCTAATTAATTAACTTGTTACGGTAAAGGCTCCAGCTAGAAGGGCTCCGGCTAGAGACTCCGCTCAAGGGTGATTCGACCCCAAGTTTATGTCGCACAAGGATAACAGAAATGTTGTAAAAATTGAGGGCGCCACTACCTTTTTGACGTCGATAAAAAGTACTAACAAACTAAGGCGGAAAAGGTGGAAACATCTTGTAGAATTTAAATAAAAGTTAACCAGAAATCAAATTAAAAAAAATTACTTAAAAAAACAGAAAATTTTACCCCGGACGATATCTCCCTCAATTTTTATAGTTGAGGATTTAGAAAAAGATTTAAAAAATTTTTATTTTTATTTATTTTAAAACAAATTTTTATTTATTCTTCTGCCACAGGAAATGGAACAAATGTGAAGACGTACTTTTATAGGTACTTAGCTTATGAAGTGGTTGTTTCCGGAAAATATAGGTAGATCTTGCCTCTACGAAGTTTTGAGAAGATGGAGATTAGATCTCGAAGAAGATAGGTAGATAGAGTCTTGATTTGAACGGTATCCTAGCAGCTGTGTCCTGGTCTAGGGCGGTATCGTGGTCTAGGGCTTGTATCCTAGCCTAGGCTGTGCTTACCTAGAAGTACAGGTGGATCAGGGATATATAGGAACTTGAATGTAATGGGCACATTATGTTGGTCAGCTTTTCAGGTTAAAAAAAAGAAGGCAGTTGTTTGAAAGTAATAAAATGTTCAATTTACTGAAAGCTTTCCAACATATATGTCCCATATTAAAACAGTAAAAAAGCAATTATCGGCTAAATTAAAAAATATACTAATGATCTGAAAGAAAGTAATTATAGCAAAAAGTCATGTAGTTATATGAAAAAATATCGTGCTTAAGAAATATATGAAACCGGCACTGGCGGTACGAAAGAATATTTTATAGGTTAACAGATTCGTTCTGTTATAAAAATGTTATTTTTTGGTCAAAAAAGTTATTAGCTTGCAAATGTTTGCACATAAGTAAAACAGTGAATTATAAAAGAATATTTAGTTTAAAACTACCATATTAGTATAAAAGAACAGTTTATGACCACGTGTAGAATTTAATTTCGTAAAAAAATAAGGAGTGCATACAAAAATTATAACAGACAGTACCTACTTTAGAATAAGTTTATTAATTATAAATTATGATTTTGAACTTACAATTTTTGACAATTATCAACTATTTTTCAAAATTTTAACAATTATTGACCATATTTCAGTTTTTGACAAAAATTGTACATTTTTTACAGTTTTTGACAATAATTGACAATTTTTGACAACTTTTGACCATTTTTGAACATATTTCAAAATTTTTGACAATTTTCATATAATTTTATTTGATTTTTAATCTGATAAATTGATAAATATTCACCAATTGAGTTAATTCGGAGGGCGTGGTTTGATTAAATAAGCGAGCGAAAAAGATCGTAAAGTAACAATCCTCGGCATTTGTCGTCTTTACGATTTCATTTGACTATAGTAATTAGTCATTTTACGCGCGACTGTAGAAAAAAGTCTATTTGGGGCAAATTCTTATAATGAAGCAATATATCTAAATGTTCCTCCTGGTTTGCTTGAACTACTCGTTTTTTTTCTGCTGAAACTTAAAGTATTATTTACCATTCGGTGAACATTTTTAAAAGTATTTTCTGATGGAGTTGGACGATTTGGATACAATTATATTTATATATTTTAACTTAAGTGGTTCTAATACCAAAAAACCAAAATTGTTTCCGGTCTTTTTTCTTCGTAACGCGATTATGATTTCGTAGTTATCTCCCCAAATTGTGGCTTCGGGTTTTTGTGGTAACGAACAATAATTTTTATTTTGGTAGTGGCGATTTGACTGAAAATAGTGAAATTCTATATTATATGTTTGGATACATTTTTGAGATAACTAGATACCTTTTTACACACTTTTCAAGGTGATTTTTTTCGATGGCACATCAGGCATCATGGAATAAACCGATCAGAATAAAAATCTGAAAATTATCTACTCTCAACATACGTTTTATGTTCTGAAAGAAGTGAAATCGTACCTACAATTTTTGTAACGGTCGTTAATAAAATTTTTCTTAAAACTTTTATTAGAAACTCAGTTTTATTGTTACTGTTACATTCTTCGAAATATAATTCCAATAAAATTCAATTAAATTGAGATCAAACCATTTTAGTACAATAAAATTTCAACTGTAATAAATTCCACGAAAACATTACAGTGAGTAATTAAATGTTAGATCTCTGTATGTGGGCTGCATAAAGAATATCCATATTTGATTTCAAACATCGTATATTAAATAGCTAGAGAGCTGATCTCGATGGAGTATTTTTTTTAACATTTGCATGAAGATAACTATTCTAGGAGGGTCGTAAAATATGTTTTCGCCTACCTTACCGGAAAACCAATCATATGAACACCAAAAATAGGGCGGAAAGAATTGTTCAGTAGTTCAGTAGTTTTTTATTATATTTTCCTATTTTTTAGTTTATTTGGTATGCGAAAACGGTTAAGCGTCTCACATGCAAGAAACGCTTTAGCTGCCATTAGCTATAGTTTTTTCATAAATCCCGCGGAACAATAAATCAATCAATTGGCGAAATCCCATAAGCTTACTTAATATAAGTGTGAGGCTCAATATAAGTTCTATTCAATATTAAAAATAAAATTCTGTTTATTCCGTTGTTTGCATAAAATAAGCCAAAAGAAAAACAATCCATTACTTTCAAATTATTCAATTAAGATGTATTCAAAGCATTCAAAACATTTATTTGATTCTCAGCCCGCGTCAGTGGCTACCGTAATAACTTAATTTTTAATCTCTTGACTATAGAAAATACCCTAAACTCTTCCTGATACGGGGTGAAGCTACCTGCCCGACACAGAAATAGAGATAAAATGTTCCCGATAATATATTGTATTGGTTTTGCAAGGGTCCCGGAATTTTTTTACTCTGCCGCATTTATGAGTAAACTATAGATATTTGCATATTTTATTTACGTAACGAGAGTTTGAGAAGTTCTGGTTTATTTAAAACAATTTAAACTAGTATAGGTAATTAATCTTAATTTCCATAAATATTACCATTTTAAAATTGTAAAACATTCTTAAATTATAGATGTAAGTAGTAATTAACGTTACAATAATGAAATATACTGCATGGTAGGTGGATCCAAGTAGATTCCAAAGCAAATTGTTGTCAACAACCGAATATAAATATCGATACGTCAACTATAAATATTTACAATTGTCTCTTTATTAATACGTGACCTGAGACGTAATTATTATTAATTGTTTTATAATTTGAGGTTGAATTACAGACATATTCTTTTTATTAGATATATTTTATGTAGTACATTGCCACTGGTTCTTAATGGTACAGTTTATCCGAAATAAATTGCAAAAGCTTAAGTGTTGTTAAGTGTTGGTTTCCCTTACCAATTCTTATCTTTGATCTGCATATGCCGGCATCTTAGATTGATTGATTGATTGGTTCGGCACCACCAGTCAGCGGCTTCGAGACCTCAGTCTTTAGGCTTTTTGTGCTCTTGGTTGTACCGTTTATGAGAAGAGACCAGTAGCCCTTATTAGCCTCAACACTCTTTTCACTAGGCACATCTTGGGTGCTCTAGTCCTAGATTCTATATCTCCAATGAGACAGTGCTTTACATTCGACGATAACGTTAATTGCTTCCTTAGGGTAAGCTCCTTGCTCTACCGGTGAGTAATCCCATCATTTTTCTTATGTGGAACCTGCTGAGGTCTGAGGTTTAATATTTTGTTAGTCAGCGACTCCGAGGGTTTTTTGACCAGGAGTTTGCTGTGTTCCTGCTTTGGCACGTGACTCCAGTTCGTCTGATGTTTAGTTTGTATCCACTGAGATGTACAACCACGTGCCTATAGGATTGATAGGATCTTTGGCAAGTATTTTCTAGAGTCGAGCCGTTTCTGAGGTTGTTTCCACCTCTCCATAGAATTTCTTCCAGGAATCCCTTTTTGCCTTCCTGATCTGTTTGTTGTATGCAGTCAGAGTGGAGTAATATTCTTCCCACTCTCCTGTTCTTTTCGCACTATTAAAAAGTTTGCGAGTTCTTGATTTTAGTTCGGTAAGCTCCTTGCTCTACCAGGTTAATTTATTCCTGGAGGAACGGGTTACCTCAGAACAGTTGTTGTGATAAGAGTTCGATGGCATCACGAAGTTGTTCGGAGCAAGCTATATATCATCACAGTTAAAACGATGTATAATGTGTATGTAGGAAGGGGACGGTCGTTTTGAACACCTTTAAATACTGTTTTTTGATGTTATTAGTTGTAATTTAATAATTAACGTAATATCGATATTTTTGCAAATTTTTATACGTAGGTACAGTATGTCTGAAAAAGTTGGCAACATATGGGAAACTTTTTTATTGTTAATGTTACGAAAAAAAATTATTTTTTATAAAAAGTTAATCATGGTCCAGAACGTTGAATGCAAATTTCAGATGTCAAATTTTTTCATTTGTATACGAAATATATAAAAAGATATGAATTTAGTACAAGAGTAAAGTACCTTTATTTATGACAATATCGAAAACTTTAATTACATACTCCTACTTGATTTTTATTTTTATTTTTACAAATTGTGCTCAAAATATTAAAAATGCAATTTAATGATGTGGATAGGAACTAAACACCTTATAACTTTTTTTGAGTGCCCTTTTGTACATAAGTAAGTAAGGTTCAATCGACCTATTTTTGACCCGAGATTAAGTGGTAAAATATATGAACAATAATTATGTTACACCCCGTAACAAGCAATCAAAGAGGCGACTTTAGTGATT
This sequence comes from Lochmaea crataegi, assembly GCA_947563755.1. Taxonomy (NCBI): domain Eukaryota; kingdom Metazoa; phylum Arthropoda; class Insecta; order Coleoptera; family Chrysomelidae; genus Lochmaea; species Lochmaea crataegi. The sequence continues at coordinate 26,629,465 of OX387423.1, read as the reverse complement.
CTCTTCTAATGGGGGTATATAACGTAATCTACAAACTTCAATGGATCATATATTTAATTAAATTTAAATCAGGATCAGTAATCTAGTTGAAATATGTTTTAGAATGTCCTAATGGATGCCATGCCCGGCCGACCGGTGTAGCGGCACCTAGTTTTCCTTAATCCGGACGAACTAACAAGCGACAGCAAGTACTCAGTTATTCAATAAAAAAAATACCACTTCCTATTTTCTTAACTTCCTGTGGGTTCCTGCCTCCCATTTCTTCCCATAGATATATGTTCCTTCCAAAGCAGTGGTAGACTTTCAATAACTTGTAAGATGTACATTAGGTCCGTTGAATAAAATATTTAAACTTCAAACTAATAATTAAAATAGGGGGGTAACGAGTTTCCGGGCGGTAAAAACCCACGCTACGTTACTGGTAATATTCCCCCTGGTAGCAGAATATTGAACGTGGTCCTCTTCTGTTTACGTATGTACTTTAATCTATTTCTGTCATATTTTAACACAATTAAAATTATTAACACAGAAACAATGGTTAATAATACATAATGTATAGTTACTATTTATTGTTGAGTTCTAAAAATTGATTATCAAATTCTGTTCATGGAACGTTATCAATTTAACAAACATTTAAATATCCTTGAATTATTAAATATGATTAAAAACCAAAAAGTTCCGTTAAATACTCTTAGACGTAAATTGGTTTCACGCAACCCTTTCATTATTGCTTAATATATTTCTGCAATATCTAGATATTTAGAAGAAATCGTATGATAGGAAAATGTACTCTACTTACATGTTGGTGTAAATGGTTAAACGCCCTCAATGTTGCCTAGGTATGCACCGAATGAAGTTTCGTAAAATCTGAAAGAACTTTGACAACATCGAAAAATCCTCTGGAAACTACTTTCTTCTTTATTCGTCCACTTGAATCCTCCATTATTTTTTTTAATCAGGTCATATAAGGGTGTAGCTTGAGTAGCTAGGTGGTTCAGGAAGCGTCCGTAAAAGGTGACCATTCCAAGGAATGATTTCACTTCGTGTTCGTCTGTAGGGGTTTTACAGGCTAAAATTGATTGAATTTTCTCAGGTGTTTCACGAATCCCTTCTTTGTCTAAAATGTATCCGAGGTATTTTACTCGATTTTGAAGAAACTTGCACTTGTCCTTATTTAAATGAAAGCCATTGTGTTCTAGTTTTTCAAACAGGGACACCAGAATCTGTCACGATGACGACTTTCACGATGTTATGTATCTACCGTTATGACCAATTGCTAGGCAACGACGTTTTTGTCAATGAACTATTATTATGATGTTTTGACATATGTTCTGTGTAACTTTATTTCAATAAATTAATTTATTTCGTTCATTTGGTATTTCGATCATTTGAATACCAAAATGGCGCAGTCAGTACGATTTTAAGAAGTTGGAATAGTCGAGGCCCAATCGCCGTTATGAACGACTCGACTTTTTTTTCTCTGGCACCTCCCGCAAATCGAGATATACGTCAAACCTGTCAACGAAACTTTCGAAGTCTTCGCAATTTTCATCGAATCTTTCAAAAGGTATTCCTGGATTACCTGAATTTACATGGGGTCTTACTGGTTCGAGAGAACCACAGGATACAGCCCAGCCTTGCTGTTCTTAGGCAGATAAATAATATCAAAACTGGACATACTGAGGCCTGACCCTATCAAAGCAGTTACCGAAAAAAGAAAAAAAGGTGAAGCTTCATTCTATACCAAAGAGTTTTCACCAGGAGAAATTGTTGCTGTTCGAAGCTACCAAAGCCCGAACAAAAAGTGGGCCATTCGACGGATCTTGGCCAAGGATGGAGACTTGAACTATACAGTTCAAGTCAAGGGAGAAATGTGGAGACGACATGTCGACATGTCCCGGAGCCCAACATTCCCCAAGTGGAATACTCCGCCTACAGCACCAACGCCGATTCCAACACAAATTTCACCTCACAGCCCACCAAGGAATAACGCATCGTCGTCTCACCGATCCTCGCCAGCTCAACTGGATATGAACCAACCATCTTTTTCAACCAGTGCTTATTCATCTCTAGCGCTCTTGAGGGCTTATTCGCGAAACCGAAGGGCTCCTGATCGTCTGAACCTGTAGAAGAGAATTCTCCCATGGGGGAAGAGATGTTATGTATCTACCCTTATGACCAATTACTAGGTAACCACGTTTTTGTCAATGAACTATTATTATGATGTTTTGACACATGATATGTGTCACTTTAATTCAATAAATTAATTCATTTGGTATTTCGATAATTTGAATACCAAAGTTTAAGGTAGCTTTCAACATCGAATAGGTAGACCATAACGTTGACGGCTTCATTTTCTTTGAAAGTTCGGAAAAGTAGGCAATCAGCACATTTTCCTATATTTTTCTTCTGTCTATAATCCATGAATTTGCTGTATGTGAGTTCAAGTACAGTTGAATTGACTTGACTTCTCCGGTAATAGATTTCTTGTAGACTACCACTAACTAGGATATAAGATTAAGGTCTAAATACGGCAGTGAGTTTTTTGACAAGATAATTGGATGGTTGTCACCTATTTTTGTAATTAATATATTTTTCCTCCTACCTCTATCCAAAGTATACATTTCCTGGCCTCATTGAAAGGAGTACTTTTCCTCCCTAGGGAGGAAAAGTAAAAGTGAGGTTATGGTACGTCACCAATGAAATAACTTATACGGCATTGACGACCTAAACTATATTCTATTTTATAAATTATATAAATATTTATAATTATATGAATTTTTTCATTCATAAATAAATAATTTAAAAATGTCTTGTTATTTGAGGGAGGCGGAAAAATCATATGTATAACATGGGAGTAAAGTGCCTTTTCCTCCCTTGAATGATTACTGCCCTCCGCTACGCGTCGGGCAGTAAACTTCATCCTCGGGAGGAAAAGTAGCACTTTCCTCCCTTGTTATACAAATAGCTATTTTTCTTAATTAACGAGTTGAAAAAGTATATTCTACAGTAGTTAACAAGATTCAATTCCACATCTTTCGCCAGGTCTCGTATCTCAGGTGGTGTTAATGGTAATAACTTATCTTCACTTTCAACTAAATCCATTTCGAACAGTTACTTGACAATTTTTTTAAATTGACAATGACATTAAAGTAAACATAGACAATTCAACAAACGTCATCAGCGGTAAACTTAGTATCGAAGAACCAGTTACCTTTGTTAAAATAATTTAATTATTTGAATATTGTAAATAGTAATTATGCGCCAAGGTAGAAAAGTGAGTTATTATTGTCGAGGTCCATTAAATCTTTAATGGATCCGAGACATTAATACACTTTTCTACCGAGGCTCATATAGCATTTTTTTCACTACTTCACTACTGGCATTTTATTTTTTTAAATATTAGTTTGTCGACTCCCGTTTCACATGACATGACAGCTGTGCACAAGTTAACCTCACATTATGTTAAATGGATTGAGATTTGGTTATAATCAAGTAGGCTCTGTATTTTTCTACCTTCGTTAATAATGAACAACTTTACTACCTCAACAAAAGTCAATAAAGTTAGGTTTAGAGGCTAGTAGTGAAAAATCATAATTATTTGGATTTAGTGTGAAATTGGAACGAATTTGAAGAAGATTCAATGCCTTAGCTGGTTGAAACACCAGCCGCGGCATTAAATCTTGTGCTTTTCTGCCTAGTAAAACAAATAACTAGCCAAGGTATTGAATCTTCTTTTCTGCCACATGAAACATATAATTTTTTCTTCAAATTCGTTCCAATTTCACGAAAAATCCAACACTCCATCATTTGGTCCCCACCCAATATCATTGTCAATTTTGATTACCAATTTGATTCAAATTATGACTTGGAACGTTGCATATCAACAAACTTTTTCTGCATACACCGTTTATGCCTGATAGTCTAATTAAAAAGCCACTAATAATGACATTTGGAGAGAAATAACTATTGTCATCTTTGGCGCTGTCAAATTGTTGGGTCAAGTACCGTTGTGTTTTTTGGTTAGGTTATGTTACACCTCTAACTTGCAGAAATGCGTTCAGACGGAACTCAGCCGCTGATTACATTACCAGCATACTCAACATGTTTTCTGCTTAGTTCCACCCGTTGAGCCCGGCTGAACGCGCCCATTGACATAAGTTACCCAAGTGTCAAAAAGAACAGGTAGATTTTCAGAAACTTTACCATTTGTCGTACCAACTGTGTTCTACATTCAAGATATGATTTAAAATATAAAAGTGTATTTTTGTTATTAAAATTAAATTAGTAGATAAAATTTTTGCTAATTTTAAACACAATTTATTGTTAATTACTAAAAGTGTTGTAATTTTAATGGATTCTTCGGAATACCGAAAAAATAAATTATCCGCAATGTGTACCAACTTTGTATCTAACTATTTCCATTCGATTAAAATTCTGCGAAGTGTAATTAAATAGAAGGAAAGTTAGAACAATAATATCAACAATGGTTGTGACAGCAACGTAAGGATCTACTAATTGCCAATTGATAATCCTGATAAAATGGTAATTAGAGCTTCTTAGAATAATAGTTAAATGCACACACGCTCCATTATTACGACATAATTTATAAAAGTTCTTAGAAGTGTTACTGCCATGCTTGAAAGGGTTCAATTAAGTATCATTCAGATTAGATCCGCCGTCTATTTAAATTGTTTTTTGTGAAAGTATCTTAATAACCTCGGACTAGATAACATGAGAACTTTGTAGTTTTTCATGGAAAATAATACACAATTGCTGTATGATCTAATATTTTTTTATTTTTTTTCCATAGTAAACGATACAACTCTGTTCTGTAAATGTTCATCCTAAAACTGTAAAGCACCATGATAAGAATATCAGATTGTATGTGTCAAAATCTGTGCTACAAGCGCCTTGGAAAATTATTCTTGGAAAATCTTGGAAATGGGAAAGTTTTCTTTACGCAGTGGGGAAAAGCGACAAATGGCGAGATCTATTGTCTCTTTTCTTCCTCTTAGTTCCTGAGGAAAGTCTCAGAGACTAGTAGCTCCTTTCCCGGAGGAATTTTACGGTATCTGCAGGCTTTAGTTTAGGTAAGTGTCCCTCTTCTATCTAGTAGTCTCCTAGGTGCTGTACCCTAGGATTCTGAATTGCTGTGCAATCCGCAAGTTCGTGGATAGAGGTTTCATCTTCCATACCATAGAATGTACATTCTCCTTCCTCCACTATTTTGAGCTTTTTCAGGTGCTCTTTCCGAAGACGGTTTCCCGTTAGGACTCCAATTAATACTCTTAGTGCAGTTTTGCTCTTACTTGGGCATTTATTTGTTCTTAACTGTTTGTTCTTTGTTTGTTTAAGCCATACTACTTTAAAAGAGGTATGTAAGCCACTTACAGTAATCGCCAATTACTTAGATGTACTAAAATGAGCCTAGGGAAAGTATGACTCCGCCCGACCAACAACCATTCTTCAGACGAAGAAATTATGTTAGGCAGAGTATCTGTGGGGGCGGTTAATGGGAATTCAAGGCTTTTTGTTGCTGGTCCCAAGTATACTCGATGGGATTGAGGTCGTGCCATATGCGGGATACCATGGAAGTCCAAAGCATTCACTACTACTGCACGATCATGAAACAAACGTATAACATTGTTAATAACTTGTACGTAAATCTGCGCAGTCACGTTCTGTCATCTCGTGATAATCCCCAGACTTGCTTCCTGATTTAAATAATAATAGTCTATCCTCAATTAACCCCAAAATAGAAAAATTATCTAATGGATGCCGTGTACTTGGATGCATTCCTTGGGTTCTACTGTATCAAAAAAAACATGGCATACAAATCCAAATGATACTAAAGGTTGATAAGCGAGGGTTTAAAAATTAATAAATAGTCGAAAAAAAAAATTAACTAATGTATGCCGAAGAGAGTTTAGATTTTGAAATCTTTGTAGATGTTAAAAACATTAGTGGCATACATTTTGCGGCGATACTTCAATTGTTAATAATTTTCCAAATATGATGTAAAAGTTATAATTTAGAACAATTAACTAATGCTTGAAACTTTTTGTACAGTGAAACATTTCTATTCTAATACTAACTACCGATTGGCTTCCAATTCCTAATGCTACTGATTATGAATAAAAATATTGAGCATTCTCAAACAATTAACTAATGTATGCCATTAAGTATAAATAATCAACTATTTGTTTCCATGTATTTTTTTCATCGTGGCTTACAATTTGATGCGGGAATAATAAATAAAATCAATTTACAAAAAATAAACGAGCGTGAACGTTGCGTTGCAATAGCCGAGTAATGTAGGTGCCACTTTATTTATCAGTTATGACTACTCAGGTTGTCATGGAATTTGTTTGACGTTTGACAGCAAATTGGTCAGACCATAAAGCTAAAATGTATATGTGTATAAGTATATCTATGTATTTTTAGTAATGTGCTCTGAATAGAGAGGCAAACTGTAGTTAATTGTTGTTATTAGATTACCATTATACATCAAAACTGTATGCCACTTATTTTTCAGTTTGTTCTTACTATAAAATTATTTAAAAAATTAATGGCATCAATTAGTTCATTGTTCTAAAAATTAATAAATTTCAACCTTTTAACCGCGGCAGCCACTAATTTATACCAAAAAAAAACATCCGCTATTGAATAGTTGAAGAGTATTCGATAATGTTTACTTATATATCAAAAGGCATCCATTAGTTAATTGCTCTAAATTATAACTTTCACATCATATTTATTTATTTATATTTACTTATATTTATTTATATTTATTTATATTTATTTATATTTATTTATATTTATTTATATTTATTTATATTTATTTATATTTATTTATATTTATTTATATTTATTTATATTTATTTATATTTATTTATATTTATTTCTATTTATTTATATTTATTTATATTTATTTATTCACGGTCAAGACCAATTCACATAAAAATTAGTGTTAAAAATTACAGTGTTAAAAAATGCTCTAAAAACAAAAACAAAGAAAAAAAACATGTAAAATTAAATTAGAGAGTGATAACACTACAACATCTATCGACAATCAAAAATTTTTAAATATCAAAATTTAAGCTCCAGCATATACAGGGTAGCTGTGAAAGATGGAACCAAACCTATAGTGCTTAAACGGTTCAACATACAAAACCCTAAATTTCAGAATTTCAACTAAATATATTTGCGCATATTTCAGCACAAAAATTATTTTTTTATAATTACAAAATTTTAAGCATGGCCGCCATCTTGATTTTTTTAAATAGCAACATAGGTCATGTGATATACCATTTGAAAGGGTTCAACACCCTGATTACAAAAATGTATCACACATAGGGTCTAAACACAACAGAAAGGATATTATTTATAGGGAGCGTAGGAGGCTGTGCATTTGACACAAAACGTCAAATATTATAACAATAGCATTTATTGTTGATTAAGTTGCAAGAGACATTGTTGAATAGTATAATAGTTTGTTAAATTGAATCATTTCAAAGTAATTAGTAATAATGAATCAATTGACCAAAAAGGAAACGCACGAAGAGGTAGCCAATTTGTTCAATGAAGTAAATCATAATCGTAATCCCATTAGTAAATCAACTGTTACCAAAACTTTACAAAGGTACAGACATACAGGAAGTGTCAAAAATCGTATAATACCAGGTCGACCAATAACTGTGACAAATGAAGAAAATTCTTTAGCAGTACTCATGAATGTAATTGAGCAACCTAAAACTTCTGCACAGCAACTTGCTTTAGATCCCGGTACGTCAAGATTTTCAATTCAAAAAATACTAAACACACATAAGTATCATCCTTACAAAATAATATTATTACAAGAATTGTTAGCGGATGATTTTGACATGATTTGACATGATTTCATTTTCCGATGAATCTACTTTCACTTTAAACGGTTCTGTCAATCGACATAATTGTAGATATTATTCCGATGAAAATCCGCATTGGATGGAGGCTTTACATACCCAGTATCCTCAAAAAGTCAACGTATGGTGTGGAATAATAGGGGAACATATTATTGGACCTTTTTTCATTTAAGGTAATCTCAATGCTGATAAATATCTCCAGTTGCTACAGAATAACATTATTCCTAGGTTATTACAGCTCTTTCCAAGTGTCAATAATCCAAATGTTATTGCAGAAAATGTTTGGTTTCACCAGGATGGTGCAACACCGCATTATGCACGTATAGTTAGAAACTGTTTGAACCAAATTATCCCAGGACGCTGGATAGGGAGAAGAGGAAGTATTGAATGGCCTGCTAGAAGCCCAGACTTAACACCGTTAGATTTTTTCCTTTGGGGGTATTTAAAAAATGAGGTTTATGTAAACAGACCTGCCGATGTAGATGAATTAAAAGCTCGCATTGCTGATGAAATAGCCGCTATTCCACAAGAGTATTTACGTAACTCTATAAACGAAGTTCGAAATCGTCTACATTATTGCCAAAAAGTGAACGGGCAACAATTTGAACAATTTATTCGTTAAAAAGTTAGGTTTATTTTAATTATCAATTTATTTTGTTTATAAATGACCGTTTTCATAAAAATGTATAATAAATGTAATAGGGTTAACATTAAATTATATTGCTTCAATAAAATGGCTTAAGTTTACAAAAACGTTTATAATATCCTTTCTGTTGTGTTTAGACCCCATGTGTGATACATTTTTGTAATCAGGGTGTTAAACCCTTTCAAATGGTATATCACATGACCTATGTGCTATTTAAAAAAATCAAGATGGCGGCCATGCTTAAAATTTTGTAATTATAAAAAAAATAATTTTTGTGCTAAAATATGCGCAAATATATTTAGTTGAAATTCTGAAATTTTGCGTTTTGTATGTTGAACCGTTTAAGCACTATAGCTTTGGTTCCATCTTTAACAGCTACCCTGTATGTATTTTTATTAGTTGTACCTATGAAAAGAAACATGAAAGGTTTGCTCCTGCCTAGTGAGACGAGGAGGAACAAATAAAAATATATTTTAGAGAGAAGCTCGGGACTATTACATATTCCATTTATTATATTGAAAAGCTGTTTATAAAAAAATCTTTGCTTTCTGCGAATCTCTAGGGTAAGAAGAGTTCTAAAATATCATAACGATGGTAGACACGCATCTTAAAGGCAATGTATCTTAAAATTTGTGTTGAACAGCTGGAAAATTATTAACAATTGAAGTATCGCAGCAAAATGTATACCACTCATGTTTTTAACATCTACTAAGATAGCAAAATCTAAACTCTCTTCGGCATACATTAATTTAATTTTTTATTATTCGGTTATTTAACGTCGGTCTATTTCTGCAACTCAGGCTAATCAACGACGCCGGGAGCACTCTACCCCTAACCGGAAATTTTCCGAATCCACTAGTGTTCCAACCAGTTGTAGGGATCTTTATCGAGCCCAACATCCTTGGCCATGGACTCGGGACCTCGGGGTTTTACGTCTAATCCGAAAGACGGCATATCTACATTATACCTCGTGCTCATTGGTATAATGCCTGCGAGCTGTGATATACTTATGACCCTAGTAATCTAAAGTGTTTCGCTGCAGGCTGTACGGGCTCTACGACGGTGTTTCCCCAGTGGTCACCTATCCAAGTACTAACCTCGCTCGACCTTGCTTGACTGTAATTATCGCATCAGAAGCGTTTCACTACAGACCTGGGCCGTCTCCCCATACATTAGTTAATTGTTTTTTTCCACTTTTTTATCAATTTTTAACCCTCGCTTATCAACCCTTAGTATCACTTAGATTTGTATGCCATGTTTTTTTATCATAAAGTAGCACCCAAGGAATGCATCCAAGTACACGGCATCCATTAGTTAATGGTTCAAGTTTAGGTCTTGGGGAATAGCCGTAACTCACTTATCCTCATAGGAACAGCGACTGATCATCACCAGCAAATTTTATTTCTTATGTGTATTTAAATGTGAGCTCGCCTACCTTACAGCATGAGCACAGCATCGACAAGGCACGTCAACGCCTCAACCACATTTCTCAGAGAGACGTGCGTGCTTGTGGTATGCTGATTCTTTGCTGACGTCGTATACTCACTTATCAGCACGTTTCGCTTAGTACCTACAGTTTTTACAGATTGTTTTATAGGCATATTGCACTATTGTGTCAGGTGGATAATGGATTCCGAAAAACTTATAGAAGCGGTTCTCAATTACACTTACTTCTATGACATAAGTAACAGTAAATACAGTGATGCAAAAAATAGAGAAGTGGCTTGGCGAGAAATGGGAGAAAAGTTGCTACAACCCAGTAAGTACGTGTATTGAAATTTTTAAACTACATTTCATCTTGACACTCCACTTTTCCTTGAGGACTTCAAAAATACTCTGCAAACGTTTTTCATACTTCAAATGATGAATTTTGGGCATTACCACCTTGTCTTTGAATAGCAAAAACATTGTTTCTGTCACTTGTACTTTGAAAACCGGGTCATTTCCTAAATAGGTCTAAGAACACACCAATCTACTGCTAGAAACAAAACGCAACTGCTATAATACAATATAAAGTGAATCCTATAGTCGGGTACCGCGGCGGTGCTGATCCCGTGTCGATGCGTTAAGTGAACCCATACATAACCGTCAAGTTGACCACTCGACGGTGCTGTGACGGTGCTTGTCAGGTGTTGTGCTGTTAAGTGAGTTACGGCCTTTATTCTACTTTTTTTCACTTGAAACTCGATGCTGAAAACGGCCTCCATTTGAAATAATGAAGCCTACATGTGTCATGGGCGATCGGTCTATTAATCCTGATTGAAACTACTATTCTCTTTAACGTAATTTTATTAAACATGCATGCTAGAAGAAAACATGATATAGAACTTTCGAACATGACCACAGCTTGCACGCTACTGAGTGTTTTACACTGGCTGGGCGTTTGCTCGAATTTGCTTAATTGATATGTTTCAATGTTTTAAACAGTGTTCGTTCAATATTTTTCAATTTTGTAAGTTTTAATTATCAAATGTTGTATCGTAGTACCATATAGTAAATATTGAAAATCGAGTCTTCCTTTATTTATCAATTTTAATAAAATGGAGTCAAAAGTCCAAATTTAAAGATACGTGTTGCAAAATGATCTAAATTTAATTTCACAGACTCTGTCTAAATATTGTGCTTGTACTTAAATCGTTAGCACCCGTACTAATAACTTCGACAAACACCTGGTGTGGATGAGAACACTATAGGTAAACCAATTTCTAAGAATTTCGCCGTTGGACCGTATATTTTCAAAACGCTATTCACATTATTCTTCTTCTTCTTTTTACTTTTCATTGCTTTATTTGTAATATCAAAAGGTTTTTGTACGTTTCAGATTCTCGGAATTTCCATATAGACGGATGTAAGAATTGAAACTTGGTGAAATCTTCGGAAGATTTTTTTTCTGAACATAATTTATATAATTTATTCCAATTACAACATGAAAAAGTCAATTTTTTTATACCATAGGCAAAAATTACCATAAAACTTTTATAACCGCAACAAAAATAGCAGAACTGGAGACGTCTTTTGAATATATAGAAAATGGCGTTTGTGATTCGTAGATGAACCAATATCCGTTTAGTCTGTATACTTTTGAGCTGGAGTAATTCTGTCAGAACCTTCCACGAATGAACAACTTCTCTGGCATGCGCCATTTTGCAAACAAGTATTAAAGGTATAATCGTATAGCCCTATATTTTTTTTAGTAAGTATTTCCAGCAATTTTTCTCGTGCAAAACAAATTGTTTCTAAGTTTGGGAACAATGATTTTTAAAACCGTTTTTCAAAAATATTAGATTCCATATTCTGACGCATCTAAGGGCCAATAACCATTTACAATATTTCCATAATGGGCATATGGGTGGACAATCAACAAATTCTTATACTGTCTTTGGTCCGTAAAACACGTCGATTATATTGGACTAGTTAGAATAGTTGAGCTTCAATAGACAGTAATGCAAGAGCGTTAATGGCCGGTTTCCCAGCACTTCTCTTAAGGATAGAATAGCTAAGGATTCCTTAAAATTTAAGTATTCCTTATTGGAGTGAACGTTTCTCTGCGTTTAAATAAGTTTTCCTTAGTAAAGTCTTATTTACTCTATGGCAACACCGCATGATTTGTCGCAAATATGTCACAGCTGTCAAAATTAATTGGAGGGAAGGTTTTCTATGAAGGTTTTGTATGTGAATTTTATCTGAAATTAGTGAAAATTGTGAAAGTAATCTTGGTAATTTGAAATTTACCTATATCTTATCAACAAAATGGACCAGAAAAAGAAAAGAGCACCAAATTTCACCAAATCCGAAAAAGAAGGGGTTATTACACTGGTTGGAAAACATCGGAATGTATTGGAAAATAAAAAAACTGATTCTGTCTCAGTATCAGACAAAAACGAAGCCTGGTTCAAACTAACCCAGGAGTTCAACGCATTGGCTCCAAATAATGTTTTTAGGACCACAGAATCCCTAAAGAAATTTTGGGACAATGCCAAAGAAGGCCTGAGAAAAAGTGCTGGAGAAGAAAAAAGATCTGGGGGGGGGGGACCTCCAAAGAACAATGCAAAGCCAGAAGATGAGCTTATGCTTGACATAGTAAATATGAAAACGATTGTTGGTTTAGAAAATCCCAACGACAGTGATTTCAACACTGTGGATGAGACCCAGGGGAAGGCAGTAGACGAAAGTCAACTCACTAAGCCCTCAGAGACAAATGAAAATGTATGTATATAGCCAGATGTAAAACGGGCGACTAACAATTGGGGTCAGTCTACATAAAGTAGTTGTTTTCCCAAGTTTAAAAATGTAATAACCCTACCAGTTCCCACCAAGATTAACCTTGAAAAAAACAAATCTCCAGGAAATTATGTAGGCCAATCACAATCATTAGTCGCCTGTGTTGTAAAATCAGAGAGGATACTTTGAAAAACTTATTTAAATGCTTGTTAAGAAATTATATTTTATATTCTGCCTCAATTCTGAATCTCTTTGTGTTTCTGTATTGTACTCAACTGTAAACTCAAATATTAAGCATCACAGTTAACTAATAAAATTAATTATTGCACCTAAGTATATTATATATTTTACAGGAAATTGAGATAGTTTATGAAGAACCAGAGAAGGAAAACACTGAAAATATAACTCAGGATTCCACTTCAGGTGGAAATTATAAATGGACAACAGGAGCAACTCATCCTGACAATTTAAAAAATCCAATTAACTCGGCTTTAAAAAGAAACATATCTCAAGTTAGTATGTTAATGGTATATGTATTAGTAATATCAGAGTAAGCCTATTGACTTTCAAAGTTTGGCACGGAAAATCTAGACCACCCTGTATACTTTTTATTCCTTATAGGTAACTGGTACCCAAGGGAAGAATAAAATGCAAAAATGCATAACTCCAACAAGGAGACGTCCTACAACTGTTAGAGTTTTGTCATCTTCCATATTGGCCGAAAAATATGAAATTCTTATTGACAAGACAATAGAATTGGCTAATGGACTTCAAAAAGAGTATGAATTGAGAATGAAATTGCTTCATTTCGATCTATTGATGAAAAAAAAAAGAATTACAAGCTTTAGGATTCACTAATGTTGATATTGAAGTCTTAGATATGTAAATATCTAGTTTAATTAAGATTTCAATTCCTATTACTGAACAACTTCCTTCTTTAGTTCATAATTTTGTTTGTTTTGTATATACATTATATATATTTTGTTATTAAGTTTTATACAGTTTTAAGATAAATAAACTATTATTGAAATGAGACATTTATTTCATTTTGGAAATTTAGGGTGATATTATGTAATGAGCCAAAAATGAGTAAATGAAACAAAAAAAATAAGCTTTAAAAGTTTATTGTGGCAAATTTTCAAAGTAATCTACTATCTCATTTCTAAAAATAAATCTGTTTTCTGGCATTACATCATCATTAATTTGCTCTGGAATATTACCGATCCCAATTAAGTAGTTCAGTTCTTCCAAATCCATATCTGGGTCTGGTGGAGGATCTGTCTCATTCATATCCCTTGCAATATTGTGTAGCACCACTGCTGCTGCAATAACAGAGAAACTAGTCTCTAATTTAAGGCGAATTCCATAGGCCAGCACAGGAAACCTTCTTTTAATAACACCATTGGTCCTCTCTATGGAATTTCTTGTTCTTATACAATCTCTCCCCTCTAGCCATTGGAGCTGCGAGAGGGGTTAAAAGATAATTTTGAATAGCATAGCCACTATCCCCTACAAGAACATGATGGTTAATTAACAATATATTGTTTTAGTATTTTAAATCTGCACTTCACTATGGCTGGTGTAGCCTGCAGCTAGTCCAGCACAAGTTGTAATGCATACATTTAAACTTGGACTGGACCAGCCAGGCTGCACCAACCATAGTGAAATGCAGGCTTTTGGCCTCAATAAAAGCTTTACAGTTTAAAATAAAAATGTATAGTAGTATATTTTCTTACCCAATAAAACGCAATTTGGAAATTCTTGATTTTCAAATCTGGCCTTAATTTGGCTATGGTTAAATATTGTATTGTCATGTTGAGATCCAGGCCAACGTGCAACAACGTCTATTATTTTAAGGTCAGGGTCAGTAATGAATTGTACGTTTAATGAGAAATATCGTTTCCTATTTCGGAAAATTTCTCCATCTTCTCCACCTAACAATGATATGTGTATTATTGAAACTGTAAGAATATAAACTATTATAACTTACCAGGTGATAGGATGCGGATGTGGGTACTATCAATACAACCAATAACTTTCGGAAATGAGGAGATTACAAAAAAATTATGTTGTACTCTAACTTTCTCTGCCTGTGTTTCTGGCATTTTGATATATATTGGTTTCAACATAGCCAAGACATGAGATGTTCGTTTTACAATTTTCGATACAGTGCTAGTATCCATTCCCATAAAATCAGCAATGGATGAAAGATGCCCTCCTGTAGCATAAAATCTCAATGTCGTCAAACACTGGTTTATTGGAGTTACTGTGTTGTTTCTAAAAAATAATAAATAGGTACATAAAATTAAAGATTGTGGGTGCGAGGCTAGGATTTTTTAAATATAAACTTAGAAGTAAAAGAGAGATAGAGGCATAGGGAAATATGTTATTAAAACAAATATAATAATGTACCTACTAATACAAATATAAATGCTTACCCAAATCTTCCTTCATCCATCGCTAATTCATCCTCAATTAGAGGCAGAATACCGAGTACTGTCTCCTTCAAAAGACTAAACCTTTTAAAAAACGTTAAATTGTCCATATCTTCAATATAATTTGCCCTTCCATATTTTCTTCTTGGAATTCCATTCTCGAAAATATCAAAAAGGTCGCGAGATCGTCATCAAAAAATTCCATTTTATAAGTATGTATTATAGATATTTATTGTATTTAATTTTTATTTGAGTATACCATAAGATCGACAAGCTAAATTTTTAGGTTATAATTCTTTTCTTAGGAAGTTTTAAGGTACCAAATATCATCTCTTAAGTTAAGGAATACTTAAAGATCCAAGAATTTGCGGGGCAAACGCATTATGGTTCTTAGGGCCTCCTTAATGGAATTCGACCCTTAAACTAAACTTGAGGAGTGCTGGGAAACCGGCCATAAGTCTAGCAACATCTCGAAGACTATTGCATATTTTTTGTGAAGAGCTACATCTTCCGTATTTGCTAGGGAATCGTTGACATTGTAAATGAATACATTAATGTCTCTTACAAATCGTGAGCATACTTATTAGTTGGTTTATTCGCAATATTTTTCAATTCGTTTATATATATATATTTCAGATAAATTTAAAAAAAAATAAAATTTTTCTAAAATAGGGTAATGAACATTTGTGCGAAAATTTTATTGTCCAGAAAAAAGTGTTAAAACAGCATTAAAACGATCTAAAATTACATTCCAAACAATGACTAAAATTGAGAATTGTTGTTTCCAAATGCTGTAATTTTCACTGCAATCCCGTAGCTTTAGATCTTGTTGTCGGTTTCTCATCACAGCTTTTGGCAATTAATTCCAGTACATCAATTATTGCAGACCACTTTTTTTCTAACGCGTAACATGCATCATGTCGAGCAGACCAACGAATTTGAGAAAGACTCTTAACTCTCAAATTTGTTCGCTGCACCAAGATCTCCCAACGATGTGTAGATATAGCAACGGAATGATATAGTTCTTGCAAAGTAGGAAAAAAGTTGACTGATTCTGACGGATTCAACTGCACTTGATCCTACTAGATTTAATGAATGGGCAGATAAAGAAACAAAAAGTAAACAGCATTACTCGATAAAGACTATAATTGATCTATTAAAAATTAACACAGATTGAAAAGTAAATAAAAAAATTGAATTGAATTGAATATGTATTGATATGAAAAATAATAACTACACATTGTACATAACCGACACGAGTAACTTCTAACATAAAAGCTTCAATAATTATAGAATATTAAAGGAAAATTATTTAAATGATTCAAATTAAAATAAATCAAACTCAAAGAAGCAATTCAAAATTTATAATGTACATCCTACATACATACAATGGATAAAGTCTAAAATTCAATTTTATAAAGAAAACTCAAACAAATCCCCTGGTATCAAATATAAGATCCACCTTTAAACGGGAATGTTTATGGTTTTTATGTATTATCTTGAATTTCTTCATGTAAAATTAAATTTGTCCAAAAGCATTACGAAATTTTATTCGTATTATGGTAGAATCTAAAATAGAAAAACTTTTAATACAGTTATTAGATCTATGACACTGGTGAAAGTATTTATCATCTGATGTATGACAGATTTGAACATAGAATTGTCAGCTAGAACAGGAAAATTACCAACCTAAATTGAATATGTCAAATAATTTAAAAATTTAATTAATAAAAGATTTAAACTTAAATAATTCATTTAGAAATTTAAAATATGATGCTTTCTTTTAAAAACGATTAAATCTATCAAAGAATATAATAAAATCTATTTAATGAACAACTATAAGTTAATTTGATTGGTCAATGACAATCAAACAAAGAATTTACTTTTAGAAATAGTAGGCAGTTTGTTGTTAAGAAAAAAAAAAAGGAAATGGGTTGTTAGGTACTTGTTGATAGAAGAAGCGTCGCCCTTTTTGAAAATGAATTTTCTACAAAAAGCACGTTATTTCGCTCAGTGAAAAAAGTTTGTAAATTTGATAAAATATCTATGTAATTAATAATGAAAATAGTTTAACTAACCTTGTAACACGGTTCCTGAAGAAAATAAACACCGAGGGATCTTCGTAAGTAAATAAATTTAAATAAACCATATATTAAATTTCATCAAGAGGCATTCTACATTGGATTTGTCTTGCTTTTCGTTTTGGAGGTTACTTCACAACGGCCCAGAGCGATCTAAAACAGGAAAGAAGTGATTATTCATTTTTCAACATTAATAGAAGATAAAAGGTATTTAATAAACTTCAATTTAAAATAAAAAACTTACTTGTGAGTGTACATAAAAGGAACTTAGATATTTGGCAAATTCAGATACAACCGTATCGTCCATTTTGCTTTTCGTTTTGGCTTATTTAAAACGGTATCACTGTAAATACACTAATGTATAAAAAGTTGCATAATTGCATGTATTAAAAATAATTTTCATCGAATGAATGATTTTTGAGTGAAAGACCATATTAGTTAAGTTTTATTTTTCTTTTTGATGTAAGAAATAACGTTTATCTTGCTAATTTATGTCCACAAAATTAATTTTCATAAAATGAATTTAAAATTGTTTCATCCCAAGTATTATTTCGAAGTAATTTTTTTTTATCAGTTGGTATAACTATATTGAACACCTGTTACACATCACTGGGGCACTTTCAGGGTGAGTACATAGGACCGTATTCAGGAAAGTATTTAAATCCAAATCAGATGTAAAAACTTTATTAAAAATTTTATTTAAATAACATCGAATTTTGGCACCCATAAAAAAAAGAACAGTAATTAGATTTTGTAACGTGTTTACCTTCTTACACGTGGCTCCTGCCACAAGAACACATCACTATGGACACCCTTGATGCAAAATTCGGTTTTAAATCTCGGGCGCCAGATTATTAACGTGGTTTGCTCCACGGCCCCTTGACCCTTAGCGTCAAGAGTTCCAGATAGCCTCAGATGGAGGTTACGGAAAATTCCAGGGGTCTTGTTGAACTAACTTTATTTACCTAATTACAATCAAAAATGGATTCTCCGATTTATAAAACACGGGTT
Organism: Lochmaea crataegi; assembly: GCA_947563755.1. Lineage (NCBI taxonomy): Eukaryota > Metazoa > Arthropoda > Insecta > Coleoptera > Chrysomelidae > Lochmaea > Lochmaea crataegi. Next base: position 26,611,164 of record OX387423.1, on the reverse strand, counting down.
TATGAAGGAAACAGGAGTTCAGCAGAATTGTATACTACCTACGGTTTAGTGTATACCTACGATCACACAATAGGTTGGTATATCACAAAATAATCAAAAAGAAACTTTTAGTCTATTAATTCTCTGTGGTCTATTTTATGGATAATTCTATAGTGACAATCAAAATAACAGGGATAATAAAATAAGCTATCTTTACCATATACTTGGTACTTTGACGGACATAACGGTCAGGTTATCAAATACGGTTCAAATCTACCGGGTTTAACGGGGTCCCTAATGCGCGATTTAGATCTGCCGGGTAATCAGACAAATTGTGGCTAAGCCTCTTCCAAGTCTGATTAACCCTTGAATCTAAATAAAGCCGGTAACTATTATTCCAAAAAATAATTTTCCCACGAGTTAAACGGTACCCAGCTATCGACACACAGAGTAAAAAAAATTAGAACTAGCATAAAATTAAAATATTATAATCCACTTGGATATCAATTTAATATAAAACTACTGAGAACCAAAAGCATAAAATAATTCGAGAATCCACTAATAATTCATATCAGTTAATTAATATATAATAAACGCTGTAATTAAATTTCGAAATCAAATAACAGTTCACAAATCTTTATTTCCATATAAAAGAAACAAATAAAAAACACAATTTCAATTCAACAACAAAAGAAAAAAATAGCCGGTCGGAAAATTTTCAAAACCGTACATCAAAGAATACAACAAAGAATTCAACAATTTAATATTAAGCGGCGGTACGGAAAGTTTCGAATACACAGTTTAATTGTAAAAATGATTTACCTTATAAAATACAGCTTCCACACACAATCTTAATGCACTAAATTTTCACAATACGGTTTATCGGTTATCGGAAGAAAGTTGAGCGAAGAATCACGAAAGAATAATTTTTCTGACTAATTGAGAGCCGGAATGAATCAGAGACCTTCTATCAATTGTTCGCTAATTTATATCCAAAATCCTAGTTACATTTTTCGGCCGTAGTCGTGGTGAGGGAATTAAACGTGAAATTTATCTATTTACAACAAAAAGTTGTACCTATACTGAACGGCTTCGGATTTAATTAAAATGGTGTATATACCGGGCGTCCCTTCAGTTGAAAAATTTAAATATCGGAAATGAATAAATTGTGTATTGTAGAATTTGGATTTGCGTAACTCGGACTTATACTAAAATATACAACGGTAATAACGAAAAAAAAATCAATGCGGTAGTAGAAAGGGTTGTAAAGTAACGAGTTATATACACCCTAGTGGTAAAATAAAATATATTACGGAAAAAAATAAAAATTAAACTTGCAAAAAAAAATAACTCGTTACAATTCCTTGCACATTAAACCCATGAACCCAAACCCTGAGAAGCTGGGATTTCATAAAAAAAATGTGAGTACACTGTGTAGAGTTATTAAAATTGCAAAATTTGAAATTATTCCGGGTACAATAAAAATATTAAAAAATTATAAAACACAAAATAAAAAATCATAAGAGTATATTCTGTCACCTCTAAAATTTCGGCATTTCAAAAATTTTTCCGCCCCTCAAATTATGCTGCCCTAGGCCCGGGCCTCACGGGCCTATAGGCGTAAATCCATCACTGCATGTAAAGTTTATCAAAAATCATTTGCAGAAGTTAAAGCACATGTTCGTCTCCTTTGTTGACTTTTTCTTTTGATTAGGCATATGCTTTAACGTCTGCAATTAATTTTGGACAAACCGTCGCGAAAATAAATCCGTGTTGATTTTTTATGTAACTGTCATCGGTAAACAGCCATTCTTATTGGGACACCCGTTACATAATCCACTGCAGAGAACAGAGTATGATAAAAAAACATAGAAAGAATTGTACTAAAATTAGAATTTATCTAATAAATAAATATAAATTCATCCAAATGGGAGCTCCTGCAACTACAGATACAAAATCATGTAATATCCTGTTTTGATTTGGAATTTCAAACAACTTTTATTTCCTTTTATGTCTTACATAGTAATTTATTCATTCTCCTTCAAAAATACGTATATATGCATTCAAATTACTATAATTTTTCTATCATTTTAATTAATATGTTTCGTGGATTTTATATAAAAAAATAACTTTACGATCTATGCAAAATGAATTCACCATTAATCATTCATAAAACGTTTCTAGCTACAGAGCCCAATTATCCAGTTTTGGGAAGTTTGTCTGGGTCTATAAATAGTCATTTCTTGATATAGAATAAATCAATACGGGAACCATACGAGGGAGAGCAGACTCAGAATGGTCGGGTCAAAACAACGGCAAGGTGTGAATGCTATATAATCAGGGACGGATTTATTATCTGACTTTCTTGAACTGTATATTATAAAATTATCTATGAAGTTTTCAAGGTTTATTTATAACAGTATACATTTACTGTAGTTGGTTAATTAACAAGATAAATAATCGTAATTAGTTAGATATGAAATGGGATGGATTTTAAGGGAAGTTACAAATTGATCTTGTGAAAAGATTGTGGTTTAGTTACTTGAAAATAAACTGCTCCATAAAACTTAAAGAAGTTCATTAATTCGGAGATTGTTTTAACAAATTACGATTTTTGCTCACCAAGTCCGTGATGTCGGGGAAAAAGGAGAAATCCATTATTAAGAATGTTTAGGAAAATAACTTAAAGTTTGATTACAAATTACAAATCAGGTTAAATATTTATAATACCCAAACATTCAGACTAAATTACAAATATATTTTTCTTTTTATATTTAAGTGACCTTAGGGGACGTCCATTAATTACGTGAGGCATTTTTGAGGATTTTTAGTTCCCGAACATTGCACCAATAAAACGGATTTCCAGATTTATCTTTTTTTTTCATTTGTAATTAGTTTTTTAATAGTTTGGCGAAGTCAAAAAATTTCGATTGGTCCATTTCGACGACTTTGAAAGGGTGTTTTTTCCAGTACATCGAACCAGTTGATACCAGTCCCGAGGATGATGAATAGTCCGTTTATTTGTTTTTTCAATTAATGCATGGTCTCCATCACACTCCATATGGGTATGCCCTAGAACCAACAAATTGTGCTTTATTACTCTTAGTTTTGGATGGGATTTCAGTATACAGAAATATATTGAAATAATATGGGCATTCATTTGAATACAGCTTAGTCTCCTCAACGTGATTCGGAAGGATATTAAAAAACTGGTAAGCATGATGCTATTTGATTTGCTCCTCTGCCTACTACAGCTTCATGCCTCATAAAGTCTCAGAGGGCCTCCTCTACATCACAGTCATGAACTGTTAAATTAAATGTCCATAACTGTCTTAAATAAAATATTACGCCAGATGATAGGAAAGGAGTAGGAAGACATATCTGAAGATCAAACGTGATGGTTCTCTTCGATCTGTCGTTTTTTGATAATCTCATATCTTGACTTTGACTTCTTGTTTTGCTGTTTCTTCGACACTAGTCGATAAGTTTATTTTCATTTTCAGTTTGTCGCATTTTCCGCAAGTATCTATCCTAGGTTTCTTAATCCCAATATTCATAGTATGGAATAGATATTGATTATACGGTTTTGCCTAGAGAGTCTACGTCTCCACCCGCATCAGCATGCTTACCGGGCAGGCAGAACTACAGAGACTGCACTGGTGCAACTGACGGAGGATATCCGGGGTGCTCTAGACAACCAAGAAGCCGTAGTATGCGCATTTTTGGATATAGAAGGAGCTTTTGACAATACTCCTCATGAGGCTGTCAAAAAATCCTTAAATAGAAGAGGTGTAGACAGCACCACAACCAAATGGATGTCGGAACTGCTCACCAATAGAATAACAGAGACGAGGACGAGCAAAGACATTGCCTCCATCTGTACAACCAGAGGAGTAGCATCCCCATTAATGTGGAGCCTGACGGTTGACTAACTCATGTGAAGTTTGACTGACCTCTGAATACCCTGCTAAGGATATGCCGATGATATTGTCATAACAGCCAGGGGAGAATTCGAAAACATCCTTTGTGACATCGTATAAAAGGATCTGAACTATACAAATAGCTGGTGTAGGCAAATGGGACTTAACATCAACCCCACCAAAACCATCTTACTAGCCTTCACTAAGAAAAGAAAACTCAACCATTAAACTTGATGGGTGCGAGGTTGAATGCAGACAAGAAGTCAAGCATCTAGGTTTGACTCTAGACTGTAAACTCCTATGGAACAAACTCAAAAAGGAGATTAAATACAAAGCAAAAATGGCTCTAGTGGTGTGCAGGAATCTGGAAGGGAGAAATTGGGGTTGTAACCCTGAGCTGGTTGTACACTGCCATAGTGAGACCCACTATCACTTATGGAGCTATTGCTTGGAGTATTGACGACGAGAAAAAACCTCTCCAAATTTCAAAGACTAGCCTGCATATATGCATTACAGGATCAATGAGAACATGCCCAACGGCAACTATGGAAGTGATTCTCAACCTCCCACCACTATATATTGTGGTGGAAAATGTTGCAGAAAGAACAAGATACAGAGTAAGTAGAGAGGGAATCATTAAAAAAACCACCTCCTCACTTCTTAGAAATCAGAAAACCTGGGACATGACACAAGATGGTATGATGAAAAAGTATAACTTTTCAAAGAAATTCGTTACGGAATTAAGCAACAAGAAGGAATGGGATCCAAATACCACTACCAGACTTGGAAATAATGCCATTCAATGGTACTCAGACGGCTCAAAAGCAATAGAAGGAACTGGGATAGGAGTGTACGGGCCAGGAACCAAACACTCTGAAAGCTTGGGAAAACACCCGAGTATCTTTCAAGCGGAAATGCACGCCATGAGAAAGTGTGCCCAGTTCAATATTGATAAAGGATATAGAAGACAAAGGATTATCATAATGTCGGATAGTCAAGCAGCCATTAAAGTACTGAGCTCTTGTGTAATCAGTTCCAAAATGGTGTGGGAATGTCTAGGCAAAACTCAATGAACTAGGCGATATAGTCACCTTACTGTGGATTCCAGGACACACTGGAATAGAAGGAAATGAAGCAGCAGATGAACTAGCAAAGATGTCGGCTGAAACACCCTTTTGGGTGCCGCGCCGGAACCCTTTTGCCGTATCAGCTCCAATGTAATATTTGAAGAAATAGGCAAAGCCGAAAAAAAGAGATCTGATCATTGGAAAGATCTAGTAGGGCTTAGACAATCAAATATTCTTCTGGGCGACTACAACCTGTTGAGATCAAATGAATGCATAAGTCAAAGTAAATCGGCACTAAGAGTTTTAACAGTGATCCTCACGGGACATTGTTGCCTGAATGGACACCTGAAAAAGCTCAAAATAGTGGAGGAAGAAGAATGTAGATTCTGTGGAATGAAAAAAGAAACCTCCATCCACATACTTGTGAATTGCTCAGCAATTCAGAATCCTAGGACACTGCATCTAGGAGATTACTGGATAGAAGAGGGAGATAGGACTAAAGGAGCTGCTAGTCTCTGAGACTTTCCGCAGGAACTAAGTAGAAGTAAGGGGACACAATAGATCTTTTAGGTCTTAGTGAATGTCACCCCAGTATACATACATACAGTTTTGCAATTGTATAATATGGGGGTAAAAATTTCTTGCTGCTGTATCATCTACTGTAAGGACTTTGATAAAGGGGTACTTTTGAAAATGAAGTCGGTAACTTTCTTGTTTTTTGGAGGCATTTTTCCTCGAAGATCACCTTGGTAAATTCCAGAACAGTTGGAGCTTATTTTGAGACTGCACAGTTCTAAAAATTTGTTTGTTTTACTTAAGGTTCTACGAAAGCATTCCTTGCAAATGTTGTGTTCTATTCCGTTAATTCTGATATGATATGTATGAGTAAACTGTCTATTTATAGTTTTGCTCTTTGTACTTTTATCTCTACAAGAAGCCTTCTTTTGTTTTTTTTACCACACCCGTTATAAACTGTACACGTTTTTCATAGGAACAAGATCCTTGAAAATAATTTCTCTATCTTTACCCTTGAACTTCTCTCTACATTTCATTCGAAAGCTGTCAAGTGGTTGACACATTCTCGCCTTTTTTGTTTTTCCAGACTCTGTGATTTATTCTCTCGACTCCATAGAAGTTTAATCAAATCGTATTTTTTATAAATTTTAATATATATTTTGCTACCGATACTCATTTAAGCAAGGCTCAATACACACTAAATTGGATCAAAAAGCGATAAATATATGTAAATGTAAATAAACAAAAATATTTTGGTCAAAGTGAGATATGTTGACTCGTTATAACCGGAGTGGGGCAGTGGTTGGTTAACCTGGTGGAGGACTACCTGACGGGGCGTGTGATTGTAGACTCCAGAGGGAGGAGGTATGAGACGGAGGCTGGAGTGCCTCAGGACTAGGTTCTTGGACCGACGCTATGGAAGTGTGTGTTTGATGAGGTTTGTGGGATAGTATGTGAAGAGGGATGTGAGATTACGGTGTATGCGGACGATGTGTGTCTGGTATGTACGGCAAAGAGAGAGGCGGAGATAGAAAGAAAGGCGGAGAGAATGTGTAGGAAGATTGTGGAGAAGATAGAGCGGTGCGGACTGGAAGTGGCGGAAGATAAGACGGTGGGGTTGCTAGTGAAGGGACGGAGCAGGACGAGGGAAGTGGGGGTGATGGTTAAGGGAAGGAGAATTCGTATAGAGGAGATATCTAGGGGTGTGGTTGGATAGTCAATTATCCTTCAAAACTCATATGTTAAAGGCGGCAGAGAAGGGTAAAGTGAGGGCAGCATGGCTGGGGAGATTGATGTGTAATGTGAAAGGGCCGGGAGAGTGGGAGAGGAGCGTAATTGGAAGGACGGTAGAGCAGAGTATGCTGAACGGTAAGGAGGTGTGGGGTGAAAGAGCGGGGGTGAATAAGAGGGTTAGGCCACTCCTGCGGGTGCAGAGAGGGATACTGCTGAGGGTGGTGCAGGGGTACAGGACAGTGGGTGGACTGGCAGCAGCGGTGCTGGCAAGGTCCTACCCATTGGACGTGTTGGCTAGAGCTAGGAGCAAACGCTGGAGGGGTGCGACCAGAGAGAAAGTACAGGAATGAATGGAGGAGGAAATGGAGAGAAGGTGGGAGGAGTATGAGGGCGCGCTAAAAGGAGCAATTGGGAATAGGAGAGATTGGATGGACCGGAAATTCGGGGAGGTGAACTACTACTTGACACAGATATTCACTGGACATGGGTCGAGAGTAGGGTACCTCTACAAGATTGGTAAAAGAGAGACTGGAGTGTGCGAGAGTTTTAGAGTGGAGGATGATGTGTGGCATGTGTTTAGATGCTGGAGGAACGAGGAAGTGCCGAAGAAGTTGGAGAGGAAACTAGGGGAGGCGGTGTACTGGGAGAACATGCTGGAGATAATGTTGAGGGGGGAGGAGGAATGGATGGAGGTGAGTGGAGTAGTAGCATGTAGCATGGTTAGGAGGAGAGAAGGACTCGATATGGCATGAGAGGTAGGAGTGATAGTAGGGTGAAGACGACGGTGTGAGCGGAGAGTGTGCGAGAGACCGCCGCCCGTCTCGAGAAGTATGCTATGGTAGTGATTCCGAGGCGGGGGTAACGGCGAGTTTGAGGTGGGTTTGGTTGGTAGGCATCCCCTTGGGGATGAGTCCAACACTGTTTGGGTCGTGGACCCATTCGAACATGAGTTTCCCATCTCGGCCTAAAAACAAAGAAACTCGTTATAACCGGAATCATTTAATTTTGTTCCAGATGAGATAAGTTAACTTGTCTCTAATGGAACTTTCTATAGGAGATATTTAAAGATACCTCCTTACGAGCATGGGTAATTGACGCGTATTTTTTTTATCTGACTTATCTTGTTTGGCCCATACGCAAGATTTTGATATAGGTATACATCCTGAGTCAACGTCAAGACATATCTCGTTTTAATAAAAAATGGACTTTTTCCCCGGCACCACGAAAGTGTTAATATGTTTTTTCTTTTATGTAAGTGTTTGTTCTTTCGCGCAATACGTTTGCAGTTTTAAACAACAAAAACAACAATTTGAGGTTGTATACCTTTTAATTTTATTAAAAATTGAAGTACAAACGTTAATAACAAATATGGTTTCCTCTAATATCAATTAACGCCAAACAACGCCTCTTCATATACAGATACATTCAAACACAAACGGAACATAGGGATTTTGAGCATTGTATCAGAACTGTTTTTGAACTAGTCGACCAACATCCAGCTTCAACAGATTAAAAACACGATTATTACAATCGTTTATTTGGACACCTATAAATAACATATCGTACAATTCCCACCACTCCGTATTCTCAACTGTGGGCGGTCCTTAATTAGCGAAAGACAGTCAGTCAGTCAGTTGATCGGTGAGAGTGTTCAAGCCCATAACTTTGTTTCAATTTAAATATGTAGCGACGTTTACTACCCCCATCAAATAATTATTCAATACTAAATCGGACACACCTCGCACATAACTAACAAATCTTGGAAGGAGAAGGGTCGGGCTTTTTTACAATGATTCTGAATCCAGCTGTCCAGATCAATACTTGATATTCATTGAAGTGACCTTATAGAAATGTTTTGTTGGTGGACTATTGAGATCGGCGAATACACTAAATCCCTATGTTCCGTTTGTATTTGAATGTATCTGTATACTTTCAATAAGGTTGTTCTAGTAGCCTTGATCGATTTGTCACCAAAGTTGGAGTAAAAGCTGTATTGAAGTGTCCGTGTGGTATTTCTTGGGAATTCAAGTTTCTTTGTATCTGGTTCCAGGCATGCTCGATGAGATTGAGGTTGGGCGATCGAGGGGGCAGTACCAAAGGCGGGGTTCCATGGAAGTCCAAAGTGTATTTGACTATTCTTGCACGAAACGGTCGAGCATTATCGTCTAAAAAAAGGAAATTTGATCCAATAGCTGCATGAAACAAACCTTATAACATTGTTAATAAATTGTTGTACGTAAATATATGCAGTCACGTTTCCATCAAGCACTAACAATTCTGTACGCCCATTAAAACAAATTTCTTCCAAAACAGCAACAGTAACCACCTCTGAACAGATGAACTTCCTGCACTGTTCATTAGCCCATGCCAATCGAGCATGCATTCAATTGAAACCGAGACACCAGAATCAAAATGTCAAAATGATCTATAAGTGTTATAGATAAGGAAATATTTTAATATGATAAAAGTTACTTATAAAATAAGGTATCGTTACTGTTACTTGTATATTTATATCAATTTCACAGTAAGGGTTGAATTGAATCAATAACAAAATTTTGTTTCAACAGAAAAACGGATAAAGATAATGATCAAAAAACTTTATTAAGAAACATAATAATACTTAATAAACCTGCAATCAAAAAATAGATTGCTTCTAGTTAATTTTAACTTAATTAAATGAAATAATGGATTTAGTATTTCTGATAACGTGTATATTAGACATCTTGCATAATACGCTCATTAAGGCATTCTGAGAATACTATATTTAGGAATTTAAAACGTACATTAAATGTTTTCAAAATATTGATAAAATTTGTTTTTTTGCTTAATTTATGTTATTTTTGGTTTTATCACGTTTGCATTCCAAAAAGGAAAATACCAATTATTGATAAATAATATAATGTAGACGACGCAACAAACCTATCAATATCAATCGATATTTCTCGAAAATTGTTTCGAAACATTATTCAAAACAACGTAAAAAAATTGAGAAATTACAACTGAAATTCGCGGAAAATGTACAATTAAACTATTGACCTGATGTGTTGTAAATAAATTTTTTTTATGTTTCTGAATTGAAAAAAGTTATTGTACGATAAATCTGGCGAATATTGTGCGTGCTTTCATTCTTTCAGTCGGTCAATGTTGTTGCTTCTAATTTCATCCAAAAATTTCAGCAAACAAAATGAATTAGGTACACTGTCTCATATAAATATGAATTGATTCGACAAGTCCTAAAAGAATGTTATAATCTAATTTATTATTTCGCCCAAGATCATTTTGGACTGTTTTCCAACTTCAATAACTGTTTTATTTAGTTTAAGCAGCATTGTACCAATCATTCGCCCAATTTTCTGCTATTTCTCTTGCAATATCTACACTATGCACTTTGTCCATTTTTAAAGTCGCGAGTTTTAAAATGTGGCTACGCCGCCCTAGTGAGCAATGGATAGCGACTGAATTAATCAGTCGTTAGAAGTATGAACACGTGTTTAAGCTTTTGCAATGGATTCTGGACAAGCTTTGCTTGATATTTTACGTTTATTGCTGTATCGACTGCGCCATTTTATTTTCATTTTTTGTGTACAAAGTAAAGTATAAAGTTATTTTACGAAAAATCATTTTTACAGAATTAACAAGAATATAGAGAATATTTTTATTTATTTTGGTGTCCAGAAAACCCTAGTGCAATACTGGAACAACGGTTGAAGTGTATATTCCGAGATTCTAAGAAAACCTGGTCAATAGGGGATGGCTGATGCTTTTGTCTACCCGTCGGTGTGAAATCTACGTCACGAAATATTTCGGAAGGGAGAGTTAAATTTAACTCCGATTCCTAAAAACTGTAATTACATTATGGAAACGAAATTTACGAAGAATTCTATTTTGATGTAGTAACAAGAAAGTGTCGTTAGAAACATCGTTTTTTTTGACGGCTTGACTTTTTATTGACATTATTAAGTCATTAATAATAAAAAATATAACCGAGTTACCGAGAATATGCTCGATTAAAGAGTAAAAGGTTAACAACCTCGAGGTAAATAGAAAGTTTTTGAGTGGATTATTAATTCATTGAAAAGGCAGTGAATGGAAAAAGCTAAACTAAAAAAATTAATAACTTCCTGTAACTTTATATTACATTTTTTCGACGACGAAGAAGCATTAATATGAATTTAACCATCGTTAACAGCTTAATTTATGTAATTCAACGTTTAGGAGCCGGATATACAGGGTTTCCAGCTTTTTATTGGCATTGTCTTGGTAAAATGTGAACAATATAAGATTGGGGATGGTTGTAATTAGAACAACTTTTTCTATTTATAAGTGCAATACAGAGAAGTATATACGAGTTTTCTCTAATATAAATTACAGCCAAACAACTTTTAATAAGGTCGTTGAAATAGCTTTGTACTAGTTCTTGGAGTGTCTGTGGAGGTGGTTCATGGGAATTTAATGCTCTTTGTAGCTGGTCGCAAGTTTGCTCGATGGGATTGAGGTCGGACGATCGAGGAGGCGGATCGATGAGTTTGAGGTGAAACAAACGTATAACATTCTTATTAACTTGTTGTTTAGGTCGACCAAAACAGCTAGAGTGTTGAGAGTTGTATGCGCGTTAGCAAACTTCTTGTTACGCTGACGGAGTTCAGTCGCTAAAAGTTTGTCAGACAACGCACTTCGACAAATTTGCAGTGGCGTAGTTACATTTTTAGTTAATTAATTTATTAGTATTTACAACTTCAAGATTCGGTTTAGTTAGGTATTAGTTTTACATTTTTAATTTACAATGACATTTAAGAGTAAAGCGAAAAACATATTTTGTATAATTGTTTACCCGATTAGGTACTTTTTAGTATTAATGATCATTCTAGGAAGGAGATTAAATATTAGATTAGCATTTGCATTTATAAATATTTTTCAGAATTAGTTATACTTATTTTATTAATTTTATTAATAACTTTTATTTTATTAATTAATCAACACCAGTTCGTGTGATGAGATATATTCTCAGAATAAAAAGAATAATAGATTAATTTTGAATTAGAAATACATATTATTATTAGTGATAATAGGCTGCTTCTGAAATATTACAATAGAGAGGGTATATGTATACCTACTATTAGTATTTGATTATTTTGTTAGTACGCTACTGTTGCAGCGAGCAAATGCGTTAATGTTCTATCTTCCATTTTTGCATCTTTCACTCTCTTTCTTCGCGCACTCCAACACTCTAGCTGTTCTCGTCGTATTATACGTAAATCTGCGCATTCATATTTCCATCAAGCACTAACAATTTTGTACGACCATTAAAACAAATGCCTCCCCAAACAGCAACTGTACCACCTTTGAACGGATGAACTTCCTGCACTGCTCTTCGATTTCTGGGCACTAGAGAAAGAGTCCATACACGAACACGCTGACCATGGAGGCTATACAAGGAGATCGAACTCATACGGGAAAATTGACAAAACCTGTCCTAAAAATCGTCTATCTAAGCAGTTTGTTTTTTCACCGCGGCGTCGCGCATTGTACCCAAGATACCATTTTAAAACTGTCACGACAATAACCTTACTTTTTATATTTTACCAATTTGACAGTCGGCAAATAGTAAACATTACTTGTGAATTATAAAAACTAGAAAATTAAAATTGTTAAAAATTGATAATATTGTTGAAATTTATTGCAATAGTGGTTGGTAGTGCAGATTATTTAAAAGGAAGACGTGAATTGAATTTAATTTAAGTAAACCAGAGTTTTTTCAGTTACCAAAAATAATAAGAAATATTCAAAGATAAAAATAAAGTAGCAAAGGAAATATTTATTATGATAGACTTAAATTATATACCTTACTTGTGAGAAGTCTAGAAAAAGCACAATTGAACACAAAATACTTTACTTTTGCTGATGACATTATTATGTTCTATACAAGTACAATTTAAGAGAACTGGAAGCAAAAAGGTGAACAAAGATTTGAAGAAAAACCAGAGATGGTTGATAAGGAATAAGCTGTAATACTAATTTGAAAATATTACTGGCATGTTCTTTATACAAAAAAATATGAATTCAGTTGATATTCAGATAAAAATAGGAAATGAATAAGGTGAGAACATATACTGAAGCAAATATATACATCAAATAGAATAAAATTTATGTTTGCCAATTATTGGTGCACTTTACCAATGTAGGGATTACTAAAACCATAAGACATTGAAACTAATCGGTGACACTTATTTCTTACCAATCTTCAGCTACCTAATTCCAGTGTGGCATACTTGTAGTATAACATTCATAGATAAAACACAGAGGATTTAAAATAGTGTAGAGAATGTTTTGTGCAAGTTCAGTTACAGAACGTCCACAGTTATATATATTTTGTGTACGTACTTATGTATTTTACTAATTGTGACTTTCCACTGTGTTTGCTTCATTAGGAAATAAACTTTTGTAAATCGCAATTTTTGTATTTTTAAAATAAAGTACTTAAAAAAATTATTTTCATGTATGATACGGAATTATTTGAATATATTTTATATTGAAAATCTGTGCATGAACTAATGTCATTAGTAAGTTGTACCTATTGATTTAAAATATATTGTATTTTTCATTGTTATTGAACAGATTGAAGATTATGCATTGAGTTTTAAGACTTTGGGCTTCATCCTACACATGTTAAACCATTTCAGTATTCTGTTATAAGTTTTTGTAGCTTATTTACTGTTATTTGAGATTATTATGACTGATCAAAGCGATGTCATCTATATACTGCAATATGTATGTAAATTTAAATGTTCTGTTGCTAAATCATAGTTGTAACAAGATAGATAGATTGTAGAGCAAATAGGACAGTGAGGGATACTGGAGAAGTCCTTAAATGTTTTGAATAAAACTGTAATTCACTTTTACTTGTGGTGTTCTATCACTAAGGTAGTTTTCAAGATTAAAAGCAAGTATTTAGAACACATCATTTCATATATTTGTAGAATATACCACAGTTCCAAACACCAACAAACGCTTCAGTAATGCCTAGAAAAATAGCAGCACTATGTTTTCATCATAAACTAGAAGTTTGTACTCGCATATTTGATGTCAGCTTCGATAGTGTGCATAGTTGAGCATCTGGTATCAAGATATAGATGTATTTTCTGATATCCTTCAGTTAAATTTTTTTGCAAGAGTACTCGTAATCCTATAAAGCCTATTGGTAAATTGACCAGTAAATATGAAGTATTCTAATTACCTTATTTTAACTTCAACAGTTCACTTATTACTCATAATACCTAAGCTGGATAAGTATAACAGGCAATAGGATAGGTAGGTATCAAGTTAGAGACAAAATACTGATTGTATCTGAACAATGTTTAATGATCGAAGGATTGTACACTTTATATTTAGGTAAAAGAAGTTACATAGTGTGTAGTAAATTACTTCTCGTGCAACTCTCTGTATATTCAATATTTTCATAATTTCTTCTTGTAAAGGCTTGACCAGTTCGGAAGCATTCATCTTTTCGTTCATTTCATAGAAAATAACCTGAAATATTAGATATTATTAATTCTGTAATTGTTTTATTACTTCTTATTGATCGGACCAAATTTGTGTGTTATTAGAGCTTATGACTACTGGCTATTTATCTATACATACTTTCTATGTTTTCAAACTGTATTTCTTCTAGTTGCAATTCTCAATTATTAGAAGGCCATTTAATATAGTACATTTGAACTGGCACATTTCCTCCAAGCATTTCAAGCGATTTTTCCTTTTTTTTCCTCCGTTTTTTCATATTTTTGTGTAGCTAATATTTTTTTACTATTTAGGAAGCCAGATTTTGATAACTTTATACATATTGTAAACTTATCTCTTTATTCATCTTCAATTTATTTTTTATAATTGGGCAATCCAACTTGTGAACTTGGTTCTAGAATATACTTGTACGTAGAGTGTCTTCTTTATTCTTCAAATTTCTCTTCCAACTGTGCTGGACCTTTAAGAGTGTTCTAAAATTCCATACTGAAGAGAAGACATGATAGTAGATATTCATATTTTTTATCACGTAAAAACATAAATAAATTCAGCAGCACAGAGTGGAACTGATTATTTTACCACCAAACGATTACAATTTTCGATATTTTTGAAAACGAGGACAAAAAACGGATTTCTTATTCACAATATTTTCCATTTCTGTGACCTAACCTCACTTACCTCACACGTGAACAGCGAACTGTCAAAGAAGCTAGCAACCAATAAAACATCATGAACTCGAGTTTTATGATTGGCTGCCGTCAGATTTTTTGGTATCGCAACTTATGTGGTGCCCTCTATAATGACCAGAAATTGGAATACATGGAGTTCGATCTCCTTGTATAGCCTCCATGACGCTGACTATCAGAAAATCATCGTCCATACCTTGACTCATCTGTGTGACCTCCATTCTGCATTCCAATTCCTGTTCATTTACCCATTCCAATCGAGCATGCACATGAATTTGTGATAATGAAACTCTTCTCAAAAGTCGTCGTAATCCTGTAATCTTCGACGTACTGTTTCAATTGAACCGAAACCGAAACACCAGAACACTTACTCAAAATACGATTATGATCTGACAAATACTCAGAATTATACTTAGTCAGATCTTGTGCGGAGGTAGTAACTCTTGGTCGTCCACTTCTAGGTCTTCCTCTCACGTTTCCAGTTGACCTATATCTACAGAGAAGCCGCGAAATGACTCTTTCACTGACTTGGAAAACACAAAACTAGTCAGAAACATTCAATTTATCATAGACAAAACCTTGATGAATAAAACAGTTAATAATTTTTAACATAAATGATATCTGGAAAGCAAATCCCAGTCGAGTAATTAGGTCATCATAATAACAAAGGGGTTTTATTGGAGATATGTCTATTACCAAACATAAAAATTATGTATCTTCTGGTTATACGGAGTTAAATAAATAAGCGAGTTAATCAGAAAAATTGTCTTCGAAGCAGTGGTCGATCTGGTGAAGTATTTTCGAGATCAGTCGAACTTTTTCGTATGTGATTTAATTCGAATGGAAAAAAATCGCACTCGATTCGAAGATTGTATTTTTGAACCATCTTCGAAAATGTATTCGTATGCGATAAATATATGCATTGGAAATAGGGATTGCAATCCCGCAGCTCATTCAATCCCGCGGGATTGATATGCGGGATTACTCAATCCCGAGCGGGTTCCCGTATCTTTGAAATTATGTTATAAAATCAAATTGAAACTACAGATTTTTGTGAGAAAATCAACTTTTAATAATTAAGTATTATTCCTATTCATATAATGACTAATAAATAAATGACAACTTTCTCTGATATACTATTACTATGATTAGATATCAACATATGGTGATAACTTTTGAAAATAAGCTGTTAAGAAGCAAATGGCATTTATTGTATCATCTCCGAGCCTGCTTCTGAGTGAACTGCAAATATATCCTGATGCTGAAAACGCTCTCTCGGATTCTATATACGCTAGTAGGCTGAACCGTCAGGATATATTCATAGGCGAGCGTCAGATACTCTCCTCTGATGCCATCGGACTCAAAGAACGTCATTTCTTTCTTCAAATTTGTCTCAAAGTCCTTTTGCTTTTTGACTGGCTTTTTCTTAAAAATTTATTTTTCTTGTTGAAGCTGTCTTTATAATTCTTCTTTTAGCGTTAAATTAGTAAGATCTGTATCAGTAGCAGATGTTCCAGCTATAGGTGTATTTTCGTAGACGTCATCTGCATATGTTTCATTGTCTTGAACTACGACTCTTTCTATTATTTTCTTTATTTCTATGCGTATTGCAACTTTTCTTGGCATGAATAATGTATAAGTACGATCTGTAATTTTGGCTTCTTCGTCGTACTTTTTCGGATTCTGCAAATAAATCAAAACTCCTGTTAAATCAGTGCGGCGTTCTTGAATACGTTCATGTAGAGTAGGTTACTCAACACTGTGTTTTGTTGTTGCAATTTATCAAAAATAAATCGAACTGTTGTGTTCGCAGTTATAAGCGTTGACTCTCGCCTAGAAAGTGCATCAACTCCTAATTTAAAAGGCTGCAAGTTAGCAATGAGATCTTTAATTATGAGCCACTCATCATCGCTGAATTTAATTTTAGATTCAATATCGATTGTTGCTTTATCAATACAATTCTTCAAATTGTAGAATCGTTCTAACATATTCAAAAGGCTATTCCAGCGAGTACGGCAGTGTAATATCAATAACAATTCTTTTTTAGCACCTTCTTGTTCCTTCGCATATTTTTGCAAGAAGACGACATTTTTAGTTGGTGATCGCTTAAAAGTCTTGACCACTTTCCGTACTTTCTTCAATAGATCGTTATATGTTGTAGAAATCATTTCAAGTGGCAGTGAGTTATTTATATTTACAGTCACACCTTGTTCATTGGTGTCCATATCATCGTTATCATCATTATCAGATTCCGTCGTAAGTGCTGCTGCTGGGTATTCTGATATACAAGAACTGCTTTTCCTATACAGTGCATCAACCACCACCAGCTGTAAGCCGGATGCAAAACAAAGCTGCTTGGAACAACGCAAAAGTGCCAAACTTCACCATCTCACTAGCGCCGTCCGTTGTAATTGCGATGATATCTGTGTCTAAGTCTAGACCAAAACTCGCGAAGCGTTCTTTCACCAAGCTAATGCAATGTTCTGCGATAGCCCAGCCACGTATACCGACCAAACCCAGATTAAAATGGTTTTCTTTCTGGTGGACGTTGATATTTAAGTATCGATGATTCTTTTGTGACGTGAGTGAAAATCTCTGTTTTCCTTTCTTGAGACCGTCCGCTAGTCGCTGGCATGGCGCGCCGTGTGGAACGGCAACGTCGCGCTCGTGCTACTCGCGATTTCCGCGAAAGTTTTAGCACCAAATTTTTAATTTGCGGGATCCGCGGATCCGTGCTTTGAAGGTGCGGGATCCAGCACATTGATAAAAGCAGCGGGATCCCGTTTTCCGGGATTGCAAACCCTAATAATTGGAAATACCGCAAATTCGACCATTCCATTTCTCCCTTACAAAAAGCAGAGATCTTTAAGACCATTTTTCGACATTCATCACTAACACCTAACCCAACTTTTATTAAGAAAAATAGAAGAACTGTTTTGTTAGGTATACCTACATCAGATAAATAGTAATATGTCAATTTCTGATGTAAGGAAACTATGTTATATTCTACATAAATGTTTATTTAACTAAACTATATAGAAAAAATTGTTCTATTTCTTTTATCATAAATGCCCAACTTAAAATCCACTGATCCTATTGCAAGAGTTTAAACATATTGATAATGTGTAATTCATAAATAAATAAAACACAAGAAAGTTATGCTTATTCATTTCACAACATAACACATAACTAAACAGAAATAAGGTTATAATCGTATACGAAGTTTGATATTCGAATGGTGCATACCCACTCGGATACGGATAGCCGATTTTCGTGCGAAATTAATTCAATTTCCTACACGAATTGTACTCGAGTGATCTCGAAAATACAGCCCCTGATCTTCTAAATTTATAAAGACGGACGCACACGAATAGCGCCAAAGTAATCCTCAGGTAGAATTGCAGTTATGGAAGGTCTTAATCTCTTGCCTGAATTGCGCCGGTTATAGGGATTATCGTTTTATTAGGAATTAACAAATCTTATTTAAAAGTAAACATTTCTGAAAATATTATGATAACTCCTAATTGTCTTCTAACAGGAGGAAGGGTAGCAAATTATATCAATTTTATTTTTAGTTTTACGTTTGCGTTTGAGTAAGGTGGTAAAGTTTAAAATCAATTAAGTATAAAAATGGACCAAACCAAACCAAACCAAACCAAACCAAATTCAAAATTTAGGACTGACTAGTGAATATAAAAATGGCAATATTTTGGCGCAGTTCGGACTAGGATTAAACCAAGTAAGCAGGTAAAAAAAAAATGGCGCAGTTCGGGTGAGGGATTATATCCTCAAGATAAATTTGGCGCAGTTCAGGTGCACCCATAAAGACGATCGGGAGAAATTGCGGAAAATGTTATAAATTTCGATTTTAAAATATCCTAAAACACATTGACGTTACACTATGTAACCCCTTTTGAAGTTACAAGGCTCCGGTAGCTTTTCGTCTGGCGATCAGTGGTCGTAGGGTCTTATTAATCACAAGAATAACAGGGCTAGGGCGCCACTTGTTTTTTGGTATACTTTCAAAAACAAGAAATTATTTTCATTTTTTTTACGATAACTTACTTTGAACTCGTCTCAACTTAGCTTGTATAAGAGAATAATACTCTAGAATAAAATAAAAAACAAAACCTCACTATATGGTTTTTTAATCAACAAAATGCAGTGTACTCAGCTATCGCTGATAAACAATTAAAAATTATATTTGGTAGTTGCACTGAATGTACATAAGAAAAGAACCCCTAAATACAGCTGTATTTAAGTTCACAGTTGGTGAACAGTTTATTATGATTAAAACTATATACCGCATTTACCTTCTATACTTAACTTTACAAAAAAATAACAGTTTAACAAAGAATTAACGTACAGACTTTCGCTTCTTTGAGAGACTTAGCGATTAGAGTATCAAAATTTGAAGTTACACAATTTTTATCATTGAGATAATTAGAAAATAATATACATCACTGCATTACAACAAAAAAAAGGTAGTATTACTAAAAAAATAGTACTTTAGTACGCTGATGTGCTTCTTCGGTGGCGATTTAGAAAATTTGAACGAACTCCCCCACGTGTGAAAATGGCTTTAGACCTCCTGCCCATACTTAACGAAATCAATATTAAAGTTTCGTTTCCTCCGGAATTTCCTCCCGCGACGGTCTCAGGCAGATAATCAGGGTGTCGGGATCTTGGAAATTCAACTATTTCAGCACATCCCAGAACATGTGGTTGCCTCCAAAATGGCTGCCCCAATGTCAAAAAACCGCTGCTACAATTTAAGAGGTCGGCGAATCTATAAATAATTTACCATTCAACGACTCTTATTTCAAGAAATATATTTAGTCCTTTACCTCCTTGTTACAGGAAAACCACTTTTATCAGTCCTCACTGACTGGTAACAGGTGCTAAGCAATGCCAGCAAAAAAACCACAAAACCACAAGTCCCCTCATCTTGTCGATTTGTACAACAATGGTTGAATTCACGCGAAAATAGTCAAACTGCAAGTTTTTTGTAAACCTCAACGGCCAATCAAGTTGTGATAATCCCTACAATACCTTCGTATTCTCGGCTGACCAATAGAATATCTCCAATCCAACTAACTAACTCCGAACTCAACCGAGCCGGCTTAGTGAATTTCAGATTTACGTTGTACTCAACCTGTTTGGTGAAGTGTCAACGTCAACTTAAATGACAACGGTCATTGTGGATGACATCCAAAAATCAAAACAAAAATCCAATAAGGCGTTTGCAATTAAATTATTGACAAACAAAGATTAAAATCAACTATAAAGTTCATTTATCTTATGTCTGAAACCATCCTAAAACATTGTTTACTCAGTGTGTGAAGAACTGTCCTTCAAAAGGTAACCTCATTCACATATCAACATTGGATTGAACGAAATATCTAAATGGTCTTATCACTATCGACTACTGGTAAGTAAACACTACATTTATTTTTATTTATATATTTAATCGAAGTTTTAATTTTTAGGAACTTGTGTAACTGTAAATTAAACTACTGTTGAAGGTGCAATCATGTGTGATAATTAATAACAATACTTTGTGTACATAATCTAGTGATTGTTTAAGCTGAATATTGATTTAAAATAAAATATATTTCAAAGTAGACAAACATTCATTTTTCAATGCTTAAGGTTAGTCTGAATGTTACAACTATTAATTGAAAAAGAGGTGCTGTATTAACAGGTTGGCCACTATCTCAATGTGTTTTATTGGTATCTCATCTCATAAACCATTATTTTCAGTAGCAGGGATGGCCTCAGAAAAATTTGCGAAAATTTAAATTTATATTATACTTTGTGAAAATATAAGCTATGATTCGAAAGAATATTTCGGTACTTTTCCGGATTTCCTCAACTCTACTTCCGTATTTTTATTCTTACCGGTAGAAAATACCGTCCTGTTCAAGATAGGTACACCGAATAAATGCTTTATTTATTTTTTACCGTAATAAATGTATACGTCATTGGGATCTGTTTAAATTATACGAACTGTATTAATGATTGCTGAATTCCATAACCATATTAAATACAGAAGCTCTTTCAACAAACTGATTAACATCACAACCGCATTCCACGCAAACCAAAATATATAAATAGAATTATTCGGAAACGGGGGTGCAGCGTGCAGGTGGACTTTCTTAAATTTATTACAACAATTAAAACTTGAAAGAATCGAACGTATTCTGAGAATATGTAAATAAAGTTGACGAGTTATCGCGAAATGACCTAGTAACTTAAATAACATTTTAGCGGACGTTATAATATACAGTGTGCATGTTCACGCAAACTTTGAAAGGAAGTCATTACCCTCACGAATGTTACACAAAAACACGATAACTACATACAACGTACATTGTATGAAACCACCTAATAACATAGGCGGAATCACGAGAGACCAACGGTAAAATTATTAAAAAGAGACATGTGGTAGATAAAATTATCCCTTAGGCCTACTAACAAAATTTATATACAAAGTATGGTAAACATCTGTCGTAATTCTTTAGGATAAGTTGCTTTTTATATTTAGTGTATTGGTAACACTGTTGTTGCCATGAAAAAGTTGACGTTTTTATGTCCAAGGTCAAACAAATGGTTCGGGACTGGTTCTGTGTTCGAGCTGTAATCGTTTGGGCCGTTTCTTCGCATGCGCTTAGCTTTCCCGACCTTCGTACTTACTCAAGACAAGGAATTAGGTACATTTATAGTTCTTGAGCTCGTTCTAGTACAGTTCGTTTATTTGTTAAAACGTATTACATATTATTTCAGAACTAATTCTGTTTATTATACTTTATTTAAGGGTAGCTATCAAACAAATTTAAAATTAACATAAAATTCCGAGGGTCGCGAAGTCTACCAGAACCCTAATTATTTACTTGTTGGAACGCTACTCTCAGGCCCGGTTCATCAATAGCCAATATTATCCATCAGTTAAGTATCCGTCGGATAAAAGTAACTAGCAGATAAAGTTCCAGTTTGTTTGGAAGCGGTTTATCAACTCGTTTTTATTCTCTAGTTTGTTAACTGACAGATAATGAAAGTTGGCAATGCTGACGAATGAATGTAAGCAATCTCATTGGATGTTACAAGAACAAGGTCATGTCACATCAATTGATATTTTTGTTAGATTATTGGTGAATGTTTATCCAAAGGTTTATGTGTTTTTATTTTTCTTTCTTGAAGAGTTTTTGGTTGTGGATAAATATGAATTTTCTGAATGATTATATTCTGGATAGCGACGAGGACGAGGATATTGTGCAAGTTCTTGAGTACAGTTAGGGAAAGAGTGGACAACTTCGAAAAGTGGGATGACCAGGATGCTCTTGCAAGATTTAGGATGACAAAAGAGACTGTTCTGTCAATATTAGAACTGATTGAGGATTCACTTGAGTGTCGAACTGATAGGTAGGTGATTTTATTATTTTCATGCCATTTTATATTTTCAGGAATAACAGTATAAGGTTCTATTACATTTTATGTTTATTTGCAATTTTTAGAAGCAAATTTCTCTCCTCTGCTGTGAAATTGCATCCTCTCTTCTTAGTATTACTAGTACTTTCCATTTTTTACTTTACTCAAAACCCAAGTAAATTTGACTCAACACCACAACGAAATCAAAACAAAGCAATTCTACAGAATAAAGTGAGGTTATGTAATAGACCTTAACCTCCAGATATCGACCTATCCGCCAGTTGAAACTGACAGATAAATATTTGACATTTTATCTGCCGGATAAAGTTATACTGTTGTTGATAAATCGACCTTTCCAAAATAACTAGTAGTTAAACATTAACTGACGGATAAATTGCTATTGATAAACCGGGCCTCAATCTACGCAAACCTCGTCTAATTCCGATTTAATTCTCAAGCTTGTTGGAACCAACCTTATGTTCCAATAGTTATGAACCACCCTATGCTATTATCATAACATTTTGGAAGTGATTACACCAGACCATCCGATTTGATGATAATCCTTTGCTTTCTATATCCTTTATCAATATTGAACTGGGCACACTTTTTTAGAATTTATAGAATTGCAGAGTACGTTTAAACCTTGAAATGAGCAATTTTATTGATTTGATGAACTGACTTTTATTTTAATTAATTGTCTTAACAAAACTATAATAACATATGTCAATCTTAATATATTTCAAAATATAACAATACCATAGAACTTCAAACTATAAGAATGACGTGAGTGGCAATATTAAGATAATCCAACACTCCTCCTCACGAAGGTCGTTCTTTCTTGCTACTGGATACCCATCATTTGTCCGAATCGTAGGTGCTTGGTTCCGGTCAAGGGATTGGACAAAATATCTGCTTCCATAGATTCAGTACATCGGTATTCAATTTGTATGAGTCCATTAGATATTACTTCTCTTATAAAGTTCTCTCTAATATCTATGTGCTTCGATTTTGAACTGACGATTGGATTTAACGCAAGACTCTGAGCAGCTTGATTGTCATTAAAAATTTTGATTTTATCATGGCATACGGCTAAATCGTTGGCTAATTTCTTGAGATGGATTGCTTCTTTGGCTGATTCAGTCAACGCAATGTATTAACTTTCCGCAGTAGACAATGCAACCGTTTTTTGTTTTTTAGCTTCCCAACTTATAGGTCCACCAGAATATTTGAAGACATATCCAGTGAACGACTTCCTGTCTACTGAACAACTTGCACAATCTGCGTCTGTTTGTCCATAAATTTCTTCACCTGTTTTCTTGTAATGTAGGCTTAGGTCTTTGGTCCCCTGTAGATACCGTAAGACTCGTTTTGCTGCCGTCCAGTGTTCTTGACTGAATGCTGAGTTGTAGTAGCCTCTGAAATATACATCAGGGCACCAACTAATTGTTGATAAGGAATATCGTTTGGTAAAGATCCTTCATTGCGTTGCAGTTTTATTCCAGGTTCTATTGGAGTTGATACTTTCTTACAATTTTCCATATTAAACCTCTTCAAAACATCTTCAATATATCGTTTCTGATTGCTTCT
Organism: Lochmaea crataegi; assembly: GCA_947563755.1. Classification (NCBI taxonomy): domain Eukaryota; kingdom Metazoa; phylum Arthropoda; class Insecta; order Coleoptera; family Chrysomelidae; genus Lochmaea; species Lochmaea crataegi. Next base: position 26,587,230 of record OX387423.1, on the reverse strand, counting down.
CCTTTTCTTGTTTCAAAAGATATTCCTAAACAGTATTTTAAATCGCCTATATCTCTCATTTTGAAATTTGATACCAATTTTTCTTTTAATTTTGAAATAATTTTCGGATTCGAGGATGCTATCAGTATGTCATCTACATAAACTGATATTATTGCTTTTTCTTTTCCAGATTTGTAAATGTACACATGATTCACATCCAATTTCTCTAAGGGTGTTATCCAATTTCTTGAACCATTGTCGACCAGATTTCTTCAGCCCATACAATGCCTTTTTCAATAAACAAGCATTTTCACCTTTCTTACTTAAATCTGTCAACATTCTTTTTGCGCTTTTAAATAGTTCTTCATTTTCATTATTGCTTTCTTCTAATATAATTTCACGTAAAAATTTCTGGAGTTGATGTGGTATTTTCATATAAATTTCTTCTTCTAGAGTTTCATTCAAATATGCTGTTGATACATCCAATTGATTAATTTTTAAATCTTCTTCGACGGACATCGCTAGTAGAAAACGTATCGAACTTAGTCTTGCTACTGGAGCGTAAGTTTCGGAAAAATCATGTCTTTGGGGAAATCCTTGGGCGACCAATCTTGCTTTCTTCCTTTCGAGTGTTCCATCGCTGTTGAATTTGTCTTTGAGTACCATGTTACAGCCAATAACATTTCTATTTTTCTTCTTTTCTGATATGGTCCAAGTTCCATTTAATAAATGCGCTTCAAGTCCTGTTTTGGTTTCTATGGTCAAATCTCTTCTTGTTCCCCCAAAATGCACCTTCTTCATTACTATGTGGTTTACATCTTGCTTCTGCTTCTTCGATTATCTTAATCTTGAGCGTTTCTGGTGATGGTAGTTCATCGGGCATATTATGACATAAATTTTACATGTCGTAATCAACAGTCTAGGATGGCAGATGGATATTTCTTTGTGGTCTTAGGTTAACAGGCATATTGTCGACATCTTCTTCATCTCCCAGGTTGTGTAGGTATATCTTCTTCTTGATTTTCTAAATTTTCTTCCTCTTCATTCCTATTTTCTTGTATATTTTCTTCTTCTTCTCTGTTTGTATCTTCTTGTAAATTCTCTATTTCGATCTTCTTGGGATATTCTTTCTTCAACTTCTTGTTCGTATTCTGCCAGTAATTCTTGATTTTCATTATATTCTTCATATATTCGTTGATATAAATTTTGTCTTCTGTGTGATAAACTGATCAAATCTTCTCTTCTTTCTTCAAAATTTTTCCTCAATAAAACGTTAATATCTTCAGTTTGGTCAGAATAATTTTCATTTAATTTCTCATCCAAAATTTTGACATCTCGACTGATTATAATTCTTCGTTGATTTGGCATCCAAATTCTAAATCCTTTTAAAGTTTCTGAGTACCCCATAAATATGCCAGGGTCGGCTTTGGCACTCAGTTTACTTCGGTTTGGATTTTTGTTCAACATAAATGTCTTTGCACCAAAAATATGTAAATGACGTACTGATGGTGCATGTCCTAACCACTTGTGAAAAGGAGTTTCACCATCTAAGGAGCTGGATGGAGATCTATTTTTTAGGTAGTTTGCTGTGTTCACAGCTTCAGCCCAAAACATATGTGGCAATTTAGATTCAATTAATAGACATCTAGCTCTGTCTAAAATTGTACGATTTTTTCTTTCTGCTAGTCCGTTCTGTTGTGGAGTTCTCGCTGTTGATAATCTTCTTTGTATTCCATTTTCCTTCAGGTATCTTTCAAATTCATTATTGCAGTATTCTGTTCCATTATCTGATTGTAAAAATTTTATCCTTTTTCCAGACATATTTTCGACTTCATTTTTGTATTCCTTGAATGTTTCCAAAATCCTCTTCTTAGCTATGAAATATACTTTGGTATACCGTGAGTATTCATCGATGAATGATACGAAGTATCGCTTACCGCCTGGAGTTCTTACTCGGAATGGTCCACAAATATCGGAGTGGATTGTATGCAAAACATGCAGGTTTTTCGGATTTTCACGGACTGGAAATGGTAATCTTGAAAATTTTGCTTGTTTACAAATTTCGCAATCCTTTAATTTTGCTGAGGGATTGAAATTTAGACCGTTTAGTAAATCCTTTCTTAAGGCGAGTTTCAAATCGGCTTCGTTTAAATGACCCATTTTTTTGTGCCATTGCTCTAATTCATTATTAGTGGATGCAATGCCACTAAATTCGGCATTATTTGAAAAAGCATTCGTAATATCTATACTGTTGCATAGGTATAGTCCGTTTTCTGATTTGTTACATTTTAGGATCGTATTTTTAAACTGGTCTCTGATAGTCCCTAATTTGTCATTGAATAATACTGTATGACCTCTTTCAGTAATTTTTCCAACGGATAATAAGTTTGTATTCAAGGTAGGATGGTAGGAACATACAGAGTATCCTTTAAATTGATTAAATGTAAGTTTGGATCACTTACTTCAAAACTTATTTCGCCGGAGCCTTAAATTCTTGCTATTCCATCATTAGATGCTAGTTTCAGAAGTCCTTGTTGATCTTCATTCAGGATCTCGAATTTTTCCATTATGCCGGTCATGTGCGATGTGCAGCCGCTATCTAGACACCATGTGTTCTTTTTGAGATGAGGTTCTAGATGATAAGCATTTTTCATTTTTCAATGTATTCGTCGCTATGAAAGTAAAATTGCTTCTATTTTGTCCTGACATTTTGCTTCGTCAGTCCTTTTGTAAATGGCCGTACCTGTTGCACCGGTTACAGTTTGGTTTGCTTTGGCTTCTTTGATATTCTTGATTTCCTTGGAAATTTGTTCTGTTTTGGTTTCTATGGTCAAATATCTTCTTGTTCCCCCAAAATGCACCTTCTTCATTACTATGTGATTTACATCTTGCTTCTGCTTCTTCGATTATCTTAATCTTGAGCGTTTCTGGTGATGGTAGTTCATCTCTTGACTCGATTGCTACTCTAAAGTTCTCAAACGATGGTGGCAATGAGTAAAGCATCATTATGCTTAACAAATCTGCATTGATTTTAATGTCCATTTCGGCTAATTTATCTACCGTATCAATAAATTTATTCAAATGATCACGGATATCACTGCTACCATGCATTTTTTGAAGAATTAACTGCTTCAAAAGTGTTGCCTTTCGGGCAGGTCCCTCACTTTGGTAGCAATTGGTGAGTACCTCCCATACATCTTTGGATGTGTTGCAGTTTTTGAATTGTTTCAACTCGGAGAGCGAAATGATTAAAATTAATTCGGATTTTGCGTTCAAATCTTCTGTTTCCCATTTGAGAATCTCATCAGCAGTTGATCCATTAGCTGGCTTGGTAATTTTACCTGATACATATCCCCATAGTCCTGCTTTGGTGAGGAGAGCCTGAGCTTGGAGTTTCCAGGTAACAAAATTTTCTTTGTTCAGCGGGTCGATTCGGTAGCTACTCATTTTGCTTCCGTAGATGTTTGATCTGGGCCCATAACCTTTTAGAATTTATAGAATTGCAGAGTACGTTTAAGCCTTGAAATGAACAATTTTATTGAATTGATGAACTGCCTTTTATTTTAATTAATTGTCTTAACAAAATTATAATAATGTTACGCGAGCTACTGCAATAATATTCTCACTTAGTGCCCCCAGTGAAATCCCCGTATGAGACGACTATGGCTCCTCCGCCCAAACTTCGAGAAACATCCAGAACACCCGGGTGCATCCGCCAGAATATCGAGAATATCCAATGCGCCCGCGAGAACGCCGAGATACTTCTAGAATTACGGCGCCCGAGTATAAATAGGCCACAAGCATCGCTGCAGTCAATTAGTCAATCAGTCAGTGTTGATACCGAAGGAAAGTAATCGCGCATCGATAAAGTTTTTATTAAGTGACTCTCATATAAATTATAATTAGTGTGTTTAGTGTATTACATAAATTATAAAATAAGGACTGAATTACATATAAATCTGTAAATATAAATTAATTGTAAATATAAATTAGAATAAACGTTACATTGGTGTCAGGTGTGGGGTTAAAATAAATAAATATACAGGAGAAGAATATATATGGCGAAGAAACTTTGTGAATTAAAAGTTTCAGAGCTTCGAAGATAGTTGGAGGATTACGAACTGGACACAAGTGGGGTCAAGTCAGTGTTAGTGGAACGACTAAAAGAAGCTATGATTAACAATGGATTGGACCCGGAAACGTTTGAATTCACCGACGAAGCGTCTGCCTCTATAACCTCTTCCATAAAAAAACTTTCGACGGATATAAAAAACGAAATGTCGGACATGGAAAATAAAATTTCGACGGATATAAAAAACGAAATTTCAGCCATGGAAAGTAAACTCTCGGCGGACATGGAAAACAAATTGTCGGACGTGGAAAATAAAATTTCATCCATGGAAAGTAAACTTTCGGCGGACATGAAAATGACGGACATGAAAAATGAAATGACATCCATGAAGACTGATATTTCTGCCGTGGAAGAAAAGATTAAAAGTATGGAGCAAGAAATGAAACAAAAAATCAAAGAAATCGAAAGGAAGACTAGTAATAAACCGGATATTACAACTAGGCAAGCCCCGAATAATGACGAACTGGCAGAGAAAGTAGAGTTGAAACCGAAAATGGAAAACGATATTAACAGCCGAGTGAAACTGCCAACATTCGATGGTAAAACGTCATGGCCGAACTATCTTAAGCAATTCGAGGCGGCATCAAAGGCAAACAACTGGAGTGAGAAGGAAAAAGCGTTAAATTTAACTCTTGCCCTTAGAGGAGACGCTATGGATATCCTCCAGACCATTCCAGTAGAAGAGGCCGAAGATTTTGAACAACTCAAAAAGCGATTGAATATGAGATATGGCCTGGAACACCTGGAGCATCTGTACCAGTCGCAGCTGAAAAACCGCAAACAAAAACGCGACGAAACTCTGCAAGAATTCGAAGCAGACATTGCGAGGTTGGTGCGGTTTGCCTATCCATCGGCACCGGAGAATGTCATGGAATGTTTAGGGGTACAGACATTCATCGACGGAGTTCGTGACCATGAAATGCAGAGAACTCTACGCTTGGCTCGGCATAAGACACTGGTCGACGTACTCTCTGCAGCCTTGGAGTACGAAGCAGCTTCACAGGCTTCCGGAGTATACGGCAAGGTGAGGGCTGTAGCAGACGAAGAAGTTGAGAACAAGCTCGACCAGATTGACAACATGATGAAAAGCATCTCAAATGGAAAACTGAAAGCTGTGAGATGCTGGAATTGTGGAGAAATGGGACATGTACGCAGTTCGTGCAAGCGACCGAGAACTGCTACAAACAAAGATGCCAAGCAGGAAAAACTAGGAAGGGTCGACCTTCAGAGGGCAGCTTCGACCAGAAGACCTTCCAAAGACTCCCTCTCTAGAAGACCATGCCCTGCAGAGTGCTCTCACTGCAGCAAAACAGAAGCTAAGGAAGCTGCGATTCGAAGAACCACGGTGACCAGCGACGAATGGACACCAGAAAAGTTGGAAGAGGAACAAGAGAACGATCCCGACTTGAAGAAAATCCGACATTGGAAAAAGGAGAACTGTCGACCTACTTGGCAGGAGATTTCAAGGTACTCGCCAACGATGAAATCGTATTGGGCCCAGTGGGACTCGTTGGTTTTGGAAAACGGTTTGCTACAGCGAGTAATCGAGAACGATGAGGGTTCCGAAAGTAGAAGACAGTTGGTGATTCCAAGAACAAGGATAGCAGCAGTACTGCGGAAATTACACGACAGTCCGTCAGGAGGACATCTAGGTGTGAAGAAGACCCTCCAGAAAGTGCGAGAACGGTTTTATTGGATGCACAGTTCCGAAGATGTGAAGGACTGGTGTAAGAAGTGCACTACCTGAGCTACGACCAATGGACCGCACGGGAGAAGAAAGGCTCCTATGAAGCAGTACAATGTCGGAAGCCCTTTTGAACGCATTGCCCTGGACATTGCCGGACCGTTTCCACCGACAGCAAATGGCAGCAGGTACATTTTGGTGGTGATGGACTACTTCACAAAATGGGTAGAAGCGTATGCCATTCCAAACCAAGAAGCCGCAACGGTTGCCAACGTGCTTGTGAATGAGTTCATTTGCCGATATGGAGTGCCCCTGGAAATACACAGCGACCAGGGCAGAAACTTCGAAAGCCAGCTGTTCCAGGAAGTTTGTGAAAAGCTCGGCATGAAGAAAACGAGAACTACGGCTTTGCACCCACAGTCGGACGGGATGGTAGAGCGAATGAACAGAACTCTTGGCAAATACCTGTCTAAAGTGGTATCTAACCATCAGCGAGATTGGGACCAATATCTCTCGCTATTCGCGATGGCCTACAGATCCGCCATCAATGAGTCCACCGGCCAAACACCAGCAAGAGTTCTGTTCGGACGCGAAATGAGATTACCCTGCGACCTTGAATTTGGATGCCGACCCGGAGAAGACATAGCTGGTGAAGATTACGTGACCCAGCTGAGAAAAAGAATGGACGACGTACACGAGCTGGTTCGATCGAACCTCCAGATCGCTAGCGATAGGATGAAGAAAAGGTACGATACGCAAGCTACGGAAGGAGGTTTCCACGAAGGAGACAAATTCTGGCTGCATAACCCAAGAAGACAAAAGAGTTTTTCTCCAAAGTTGCAGAAAGCTTGGGATGGTCCGTACCTCGTAAAGAAAAGAATCAACGATGTCATCTATCGTATCAGCAAGATCCCAAATGGAAAGCCAAAGGTGGTACACCGTAACCGATTAGCGCCATTCGAGGGTGACCACGATGAGGAAGTAAACCAGCTTCAGGAAGTAGCCGATCCTGCTTTTGTAGAGTTCATGGGTGCTTATGGTGGTACCGGAAAAGCGAGATTCGGCGTCACCACTGAGAGACGACAGGACCTGCTTACCGTTCCGGAGGAATACTCACTGGCAATAAACATCCCTGCCATCGTAACCGATGCGCGCGGACTGGCATCTCTGTTTATAAAGAAGAGTGGCGCACGACCTTTGGTAAACCAGTTACCAGTACCAGGTAAAGCTCTGAAGCTGCAAAATGGCTCCCGCTACAATTTCCACCTAGTGACGAGGAACACCTTCGACGAAAGACCAACGTACGAGGATGTCTGGGAAGCATTACGAAGCCTGAGAGAGCATGTGCTTGAATTGAACGTGTACAGGCTAGCCATGCCCAAGATTGAATGTAGGCATTTAGATTGGCCAATAATCCGTAACATGGTAGAAGTAATCTTCCGAGACACCAAAGTGCAGGTACTGGTTTGCGGCCATGCTCGGGAGACACAGCCAACAGAGAAGACGGTCGCATGTTACTTCCATACAACTGGAAAATGCAACAAGGGGACCAGTTGCCGATACAGTCATCTCGTTCCAGTTTCCTAGCTAGTTCCAGGAGGAACTGTCTCTTAAGGAGGGGGCAATGTTACGCGAGCTACTGCAATAATATTCTCACTTAGTGCCCCCAGTGAAATCCCCGTATGAGACGACTATGGCTCCTCCGCCCAAACTTCGAGAAACATCCAGAACACCCGGGTGCATCCGCCAGAATATCGAGAATATCCAATGCGCCCGCGAGAACGCCGAGATACTTCTAGAATTACGGCGCACGAGTATAAATAGGCCACAAGCATCGCTGCAGTCAATTAGTCAATCAGTCAGTGTTGATACCGAAGGAAAGTAATCGCGCATCGATAAAGTTTTTATTAAGTGACTCTCATATAAATTATAATTAGTGTGTTTAGTGTATTACATAAATTATAAAATAAGGACTGAATTACATATAAATCTGTAAATATAAATTAATTGTAAATATAAATTAGAATAAATGTTACAATAACATATGTCAATCTTAATATATTTCAAAATATAACAATACCATAGAACTTCAAACTATAAGAATGACGTGAGTGGCAATATTGATAATCCAACACACTTTCCTATGGTGTGAATTTCCGCTTGAGAGATTTTTCCCAAGCTTGCAGAGTGTTTGGTTCCTGGCCCGTACACTCCTATCTCAGTTCCTTCTATTGTTTTTGAGCTGTCTGTATACCATTGAATGGCATTCTTTCCAAGTCTGGTGGTATTTGGACCCCTTTCCTTCTTGTTGCTTAATTCCATATCGAATATCTTTGAAAAATTGTTCTTTTTCATCATATCATCTTGTGGCATCTCCCAGGTTTTCTAATTTCTAAGAAGCGAGGAGATGTTTTTTTTGTAATAAAGGTTATGGAGAGAGTAATTAACTGGTGGTAAACGAGTGGCGAATGTTAAATATTTTCAATTTTCTAGAAAATACATAACCCAAATCTTTAATTTTTTGCCAGCAAAATACCTCGCTTTTAAATATTCTAGGAAGTTGTTAATATCACCAGATTTTATTACAAATGGGTATGGTTTTATGATACTTTTAAATATTTAACGCTTCACATGTGCGTAGTAACAGTGATTATCGTGGAATGTTATAAATTACGAGATACATAAAAAAACTATTAAATGTCAGAATTACAAAAGAAAAACCAACTGGAAGATTTGGGAAGAAAATAAAATAGGTAAGGGGAAAAAAAGAAATGAATAATATAGTGACGTTTATAAAATCTAAGGCATAAAATGTTTCAAAAAAAGAAAATAAAGTTAGGTTGAGTATGTACATGTAAATTCCTCTTTAAATTATTTGTATTGGAACTTTCTTTAAAAGTTTCGACGGGTATAAAAGTGCCCTACGCTACGCTTAGTTTCCGTCCGAAAAATCCTACTACAAAATAATAAATCTGGAGTTGAAATTAACAGAATACAATTTCTTATCTCATGTCGAATATTCAATAAATCTGTTAACAATCAAATAAATTTACTTTCAAATTCCTGGTAACTTGTCATAAACTTATATCGAGTGATATTGAAAGACATTTCTTATTTTCTTTGTAAATACTTATGTACACTTATTTTTATAAGTTTTAATAGAAACAATTTCAACAAAATCATTAAACGGATAGTAAAATTTTTAATTAATTTTTATTTTCTCTTGGAATTTGCTTACAGATTTTTTTAATTAAATTATTGTTTCAGCTTTTGTCTCGACAAATGAATATATTAAAATTTCAACTGAATATAATTTTATGCCAACAAATCATAGAAATGAGAACATACAGATGCTCATGGTAGTAATAAATCTGCAATTACAGGACCCATAAAACAGAGAGGACTTATTAAATGTTATAAAAAATTGTAAACTTATTCTAATGATAGTTTTGAAAAATTCCGTATTTCAGTTATTTTCCCCGAATCCTTCCTAAAGTAGGGTCATCCTAATCTCATTACAATAGATAGACGGTTTTGAGGAATGAATATAACATGACATCGGCATTGCTTAGGTGATGGTGCTAGGGTGATGGAAACCTGCACCAAAAATGGTATTAGAAAAATTCAATAATCCGTTCGTCGTTGGGGGTTGGTTTTTCGAAATTCTGCAATTACTTCCGACAAACAAATCTATATGTACCAATCAGAAGTAACAGCTCTTTGATCTTACAGAGGAATTGTTGCTACATGTTGCTACATGTTGCTACCATCTTTTAGCGAAAACACTTCGAGAACGGATAACTTTCGTCGGTTTTGGTTCTTCTTGGATCACCCAAAAAGTAGACTGGTGCGCCATGTAGTATTTAAATCGACAGGTGCTCATAGATCTTCGCTAGTAAGCCCCTAACTAACAAAATTTTAATAAGACATTTTACCTGTTTTTGTGCAAAAAGTCCCTATGTTCGGAAAAAGTCCCTTTTTCAAGAAGTCCCTCTGTGTACCTAACCACACTTTTTTATTATTCTGTCATTGTTGTTAAAGCAGTAATGAATATTAATAACAGAAGTAATGAGTGACCGAAGAAAGCATTGAGGGTAGGTTAGGTTAGGTTAGGTTCTATGTGAGTGGGGCCTTCTCGCCACCTCCACTGCGACCCCCGTTGGGTCTATTGTGGCTCACCCCTAGGGATTATAATTCACCCCACAAGCCTGTGCTTCTGACGAAGTCCATGGTTGTATTTGGTGATACTTTTTAGAAGTCGCTCGGCTCTAAGGTACTAGAACCGAATATGTTATACCTCACCCTGTCCAGAGCTGGGCATGAGCATAGTATGTGCTCAGCTGTTTCGTCCTCCAAATTACAGAACCGACAATCCGAGGTCTGAACCAGACTCATCTTCTTTAGGTGGTAATTTAGTCGACAATGTCCTGTAAGCAGTCCCGACAGAATGCGTAGGTTTGTTCGACTCCATTCCAGGATCTGCTTATTTTTTGTACTCGGAGGGTTGTATATGAACGCCTTCGAGTGAGTGAGCCCCGGTATGTCTGCCTAGTACGTGAAGGTTTTCCTCTCCGCCCAGGTAACTATGGCTGATCTAGCAGTGCTTTCCGCAATGCCGAAAAATGGTTCAGGTCCGATAAATAGAGACTCTGATCCCTTCTTTGCCAGAGTGTCGGCCTTCTCGTTGCCCTCCACTCCTCGTTGCCCCGGCACCAAGGTCAAAGTGACTCTGTTTTCCGTGCCTAGTATATCAAGGGATTGTAGACAGTTATATACTAGCTTAGATTTTATCCTGTTCGAGCTCTGAGCTGTAAGAGCAGCCTGGCTATCTGACAGGATGTGTATGTTCTTTTTAACAACAGGTTGATTCATCAGCTCTTTTGCAGCCAGTTCAATGGCGTATACCTCTGCCTGAAAGACGGTAGCATACCTACCCAGGTTGGCTGTGATTTCAACTCTGGGTTTCCTGCTGAAGACCGACGCTCCGGCCCCGTTTCCGGTTTTGGATCCGTCAGTGTAAATCACGTAGTCCGTTTCTAGGAAGGAGATTTCTTCGCTGTCCCATTGGTCTCTCGTGGGAATGAGGACCTTAAAGGGCTTATCCACGTGAAGTTTTGTGACAGAGAGATCCGAGGGCAACCCAAGAATGAGGTGATTTTGTATTTCCCTCAGCATTCCCGAGTGATCCCTCAGAGTCTCTCCATTTATTTGCATTGAGGGTAAGAAATATATTATTATGTAGCTTTTCTTCTATTTATTAGTTTTGTTATAGAACCATTTCCCGGAAGCGAACATGAATGGTTGCCTTCTGATTCAGATACAATTCAACAACCAGGTTTTACAATAAAGGAAAACCACTACGTAAAAGACTTAAACACGTTTAATGAATGTCTAGAAACTAGTATTGACAGTAAGACAAGATAATATATAACTTGTAGTTCATATCTTATTTTGGTATTTTAGAACCACTTCCCCCTGCATGCGACAAATTGATCATTCTCTGCTGATGTAGATGTCACACCCTCAACTACAGCCAACTTGAACATTGTTATTAAAAATCAAGAAGCTCAAGAAGTGAATAATGGGGAAGAACCTCAAGAAGTAAATACTAGGGAAGAAGTTCAACCAAAAAGGCGTAAGGCAAAACATTTGCAGTGGAAAAGGAACAGGGACAAAATTAGATGTAAAAGCAATAGAAAAATAGGAAAAATACCTGCCTGTAGGTGCAAATGTGCTAACAAAATTACTGAAAAATATTATGAGAATGTATTTTAGGAGTTTATGAATTTAGCAAATCATAATGAAGAAAATATTTACCTTAGAGGCTATATTCGATCTGTACCAGCAGCAAGACATTGCAATAAACATAAAAGTCCTAGATCGGTTTTCGAGTATATTTTGTCTATTAAAAATAAGTCTTTGCAAATATGTAATTTTCAAATTAGTACTTAAGTTGGATAAAGATATAAAAGACTTAAGAGGCAAGCATAACAATCGACCCAGGCGTACTACTGTAGAGAATCTTAACAGATTTCACGAATTTCTGAAAAATATTCCGGCCATCGAATCACATAATAGTCCTACTGCTAATAAAAACAAAAAATATCTTGCTACTGACTTATCTGTAGCTGTGCTACATCGAAAATATAACCATCAGTTTTCTGACAATAAAGTATCATATACCATATTTTATGAAATATTTATGGAGGACTTTAGCTACAGGTTTTCCTATCCTAAAAAAGATATTTGTGTGACCTGTAAGAAATTTTTTGCAGATATAAACTATAAACTGCAAAATTAAAAATAAGATTCTTTAAAAGAACTTATAACAGCAAAGGAACTTCATTTGCGAAAAGCACAGACCTTTTTCGATATCATGAAAGATAAAAGACAAAATCCTAATGAACAAGAGTTGGTAATATGTTTTGATTTTCAAAAAAACCTTCCTCTTCCTGTCACTAATATTGGAGATGAGTATTATGTACTTGCGGCAACTTTGGCTACATAATTTTGGTATAAATATTATTTTCACCAACCTGGCAAGTATGTACCAAACGACCTAATGAAGTTAGCACTTGTTTGAATTTTTTCATTAAAAAGTACAAAAAAATGAGTATAGAAAGTTACTAATCTTTTGTGACAACTGTTTCTGTGGCAGCTTCTAGTTTTTTCTCTGAAATAGTAATATATTATCCACTGCCACGACTTTCTATGATTCCTATAGACAGATGTTTTGCATTAATGAAAAAAAAAGCGTCTTAAGGGAGAAAAGGAAAGGAAGAAAAGGAATATACGTCAAAAAATAATAGTTCAATACTATTAAACGCTTTACAAAATTAGAAAAATAAATTTCCAAAGAGCAGACCGTCCACTAAGAAGCAACAACTACTTCTCGGGCTATATGCCCCGACAGACATTGAATTACACTTCTAAAGTAAACGGAGTTGGTATATCTGTTAAGATAGAACCAACCATTCTGGTTTGCGATTAGAAGGAATAACATCACTTGTAGACCGGTTTCGGCGTTTTTGCGCCTCATCAGCACAAGGTAGATGCTATTTAAAAAACATATAGGATCAAAAATCCGTTTGAACTAATTTGCTTGTAACACTCACTAGAAACAAAATACACCTCGGATACTGAGAAACTTCAAGTGTTAAAAGTCCTAGATTTCAAAAACTTATATCTAAATAGGCTAATAGCATCAATACCAGAAATATCAAAGTATAGATCTGTACTGTTATCTAAATCAAAAATGAGATCAACAATATCAGGAACATATCAGGACCTCTCCATGTACAAAGTTGGTCAGCAGCGATGTATTATGGCGCTTATACCCGATATGGCATATAAAACATTTTTAAAGCTTAAAGAAAAAAAGTTACAGAATGTAAAATATTGGGTGAAATACATTGAAAAGGAAGAGGACAAAGAGTTTTATAAAACTTTGGACGAATAATCTGAAGAAATGACAAATAATGAAGAACCACTGTCGGCGACCGAAGAATATGAATAATTTTCTATTTTTTTAATAAATTTCATTTACTTAAAAAACGTTTATTTTCATGTGATTTATTTTTTGTAAAAGTATGATAAATATTAGATATTATTGTTAAAAATACCCTAAGCTGTTTTTTTGATCACCCTGTATAAGGAAACCTCAAATATTTTTTTGCTTTTGCACATTGGGACTGTTACGGGGTTTTGAGGTATATTTTGTAGCAATTTTTATTCAATTTCACAACTTTCAATAACAATTAACAGATCAATGTTTGTTCTATAAAGGATACTGGTTTACAATTTTCGTACTACTTAATAAACCGTTTTTTAGTGTCAAAACGTCCGAATGTGCCCCACAGTGGGCACAACTGTGGGGTAGTTTGGGACTTCGGAATAGCAAGCACAGGGATTGGTTTATAAATCCATTTTATTTTTATTGAAAATAATATTTGAGAAAAGTACTACATTTTTCAGACACAAACAGATAAAATATTACTTATTGTATATAGTAAGAAGAAAAATCTAAATCAAACTGAATAAAATCTGCTATTCTTGAAGTACCAGCCTTGTGGGTTGGTGTTGGAAGAAGAGAAATAATTTCAGATCTCAAGACTGTTGCCTTATCGTCTACAGAAGGTTATACAAAACCAACCTTTTCTTTTTTCCTGAGAAACTGTACCTTGTATTCTTCGTCTACGAACACAGATATTATTTTGCCGACATAATACTTAACAGTTTTTTTTAGTACAAAATTTAACTAGGTTAGGTTTGTGGTATAAGGCCCTCCACTGCGACTCGCAAGAGTCTATTGTGGGTCATACCTATTCAGATTTCACCAAATAAATTCAGCTTCTTAACAAAGCCGATTAGTTTTTTTGGTGAATGATATTCCAGGTCCAAGGGAGAGAGAGAGACTTTACCAAAAATCAGATACCTGATTCGAGCCGCGGCGGGACAGGCACAAATTATATGCTACGCTGTTTCATCATCTTCCAGACAAAGACGATAAGTCGGATCTTCTGACAGTTCAAGTCTTAGCATATGATGATACAGATGACAGTGGCCTGTTAAAAGCCTTTGATGATCCAATCCTGGTATATTATGCCAGAAGTCTAAAGCTCTTCTTGCTGTCCAAGTATTTAGTGTTTGTTTGACAAAGCTTATTGCGATGCCAATTGAAGGTTCTGGTCCGATAAAAACGCGTACGGCACCCTCCCTTGCAAGAGAGTCCGCCTTCTCATTGCCATCCATGCCATAATGGCCAGGGATCCATTCCAGCGATACTTTATTGAATTCTCCTATTGAGGAGAGTCTTTTTTTGCAGTCTAAAACCAGTTTCGACGTAATACGGTAAGAGCTAAGTGCTTTCAAAGCCGCTTGGCTCTCCGTGAATTTTTTTATTGATTTATGTGTGAGATTGGTTTGCTCCAATCTCTCCACACATAAAGTAAAGGCGTAAATTTCCGCCTGGAATACGGTTGCATAGGATCCTAGAGAGGTTTAAATTTCTGTCCTAGGTCTGCGCCCGTGTATACACCTGCACCAGAGCCTGAGGGTGTTTTTGATCCATCCATTTAACTAAGACAAAGTCATTTATAGATATCGAATCGGTATCTATTAATAGTAGAGGATACTTCACAGCTTCTTTTAAATCAAAATTACTTCCAATATTTGAATCTGATGCTTCATACTTTTTCATTGCTTCAAAAATTTCTTCGACTTCCATATCTTCATCTGTTGAACTAGACTTGGTCCTTTGTGCCTTACGCATTTTATGTTTTTTATTGTTTTTCCTAGCAGCTTCAAACACCCGTTTCTTCACTTGATTCTTCTTTTTTTTCAAGACCTTGTTTCTTTAGCTGTTTTTGCCTTTTCTTTTCTGCTGCTTTTTCTAAGGTAAGTGTAGGCAATAACGCCACCTTAAGCTTCACATTTTTGTTTTTTAATGAAAATAACTTATTTTTATAGATCTCAAATATTAAACAGGGTGATAGGACTGTACTGCAAGTAATAAAACACATATTAAATAAAATTAGGTTAAATTAGGGCCACAGTAATTTTTTTTGTGATCTAATGCGAATTGGCGTTATTGCTAACTCAGTGTAAGCAATAACGCCATATGCGTTTAATACCTAGAACATAGAACTTTTTATTAAAAAATATTAAAAACTAAACGGTTTACTGCAAACATTTCTTTATTATAAAATTAAAACATTAAAACTGAACATAAACATTCTTTGGTTACTTAGTAAACATTTAAAAACTCTTAAGATAACTAAGCACAGTAAGGACAGATGTAACCCTCCTCCTTGTCTTCTCTAGTTAAACCTACACATTCGTCATGCAGGTAGCATTTGCAAGAAAAGCATAAATGCATATCAGCTTTCCTGTCTTCCTTGCAGGCTTTGCAATACCAACTAGCCTTATTTGAACTGTTTTTCTGTAGTTGAAGTTTAGGAGCATCTTTCTTGCTAATGGCTTTATCGCCTTCCTTTAGTGTCGATTTTGACGAACTGCACTTGGTTATGTTTTTTGACTCCTTTCTTGTTGGCACTAATGTTTTAACATTCGGATCAGTCTTTTTAAAGAGGTCTTTGGTAATCCTTTGCGCTCTGCTGTTTATTGCTGTATTTCGACGAGTTGTAGGTTTTTGGGTCATATCTGGAGTCTCAAGCATTTCAGAAAAGGTAACGTCTAATTTTTCTTCGGCATTAGAATTTTCGGAATTGCTTTCGGAATCGTTGCCAGTATCACCCTCGAAAGAGCTTTCAAACACTTCCACATTGCTGTCACTGCTGCTACTGTATCCTTTTTTGCCCAAGCGTCGACTTTTGGGAGCCACACCAGAAGGACCAGGAGATGGTGTATTCTCTCGAATTATCGGAGGTTTTACTGAACGGTTTGTTGATAAAACTTGTTGATTGTCATCCCTTTGGGCTGGCTCAATTTGGTTTATTTCTGGGTCTTCTCTTTCAGTCACAGTACTTGGTGCATAAGCAACCTCTGGCAGTATGTCCGGATTGAAGGGATAAATGCCACAAGCTGAAAATCCGGATTTGATATTTTTTGGTGTCATACAATTATCCCATACAGCTGAGAGGATGCTTCCGAAAGGTTGCTTAGTTAAGGATCGGTCTCTGTATCTTGACCAAAATTTCATGACCTCATCGTCCCAATAATGTTCAAATGAACGGAACACAGCCTTATCCATGGGTTGCAGTTCATGTGTTGTGTTGTTTGGCAAGCAATATAAAGTTATGCCCAAATCATCTGCAGTTGTTACAATCGAATGGTCTAAATGACACTTGGCCCCATCGAAAATTAGCACGCAAGGTCCAGGCAATCTATACTGGTTAAAGAGATAAAGCCACTTTTTAAATGTTTCAATGGTCATGCTAGCCTTTGGCGTCATTGCAATCTTACTACCTACTGGTAAGGCGTCGGCCCACTCTGGCTTCATTCTTATACCCTTAAAAAGAATATAAGGAGGAATAGAAGAGCCCATTGCATTGCCGCACGCAACCACTGTTACATTCTCTGAATGTTCTTTAGCCACAAGGTGAACTCTTTTAGCACCTTTTTTCGCGAGCACACCTTGCTGATGATGTAAACCCAAACGGCATCCTTTCTCGTCCATATTGTAAATATGCTCCGGTTTATCCATTATGTCTAAATCGATAAGAAGAGCTCCGAGTTTATTAAAATGGTCAGAAACAATAAATTTGTTTAGCTTTTGAGCCCTCGCTGGATTCATATTTTGAGCTTTGCGCACTCTGATTTCAGGATGCCTCTCAAAAAAATGCTTCAGCCAGAAACGGCCAGCCATTTGTTTTTCAGCACTAAATGGGTTCTTGATATTGTTTGTCACACAAAAATTGTAAACACATCGACGTAATACCTTTGCAGTTAATGGGTATCCTACTTCCGACAGGCGGATTATTCTCCTACAAAGCTCTTCCTCTTGTTCAGGCGAGATGATCGTTTTTCGACCCATTGCAAATTTTGCCATGTTTCCTTTCTGCAGATATTCTCTTAAAGTTCGCCGAGGAATGCCGTATGTGTTACTCGCCATATTTACAGACATGCCATTTTGAGTATCATTTATGGCATTTTGCAGCGATTCTGCGTCCCAGTTACCCCTTAGGCCCTGATTTCTACGTCTGGGCATCTTACGCTGCAACAGAAAAAAAAGATTTAACAAACCAGAAACGCACAAAGAAGTGCTGCTTTAAATTATTGTATTAAATCTCAGCTGTTGGCAATAACGCCATGGCGTTATTGCTTAGACCTTAGTATGGCGTTATTGCTAACAGTTACATTTTTTAACATAACCTATGTTTACTTAAAGAAAGAAAAAGAAATAAAAAACTTTTTTTTGATTAATGTAACCACAAAAATACCCTGATTAAACATTTAACATAAAAAACTAACTTACCTATTTTGTTTCTGTAACACAGCACTCGATAGGTTTTCAATATTTAATATCAGTCCACAAACAAACGTCCGTCCGATGAAAAACACACTGCAGCACTGACGTTTCTCACCACAGAGTAGTAAATCTTTGAACAGGACACCTATACCTATGGGAGTAAACAACATTTAGCGCCATCTGCTGTTTGGATCAAAAATCTCTGATCTACGACACCATGGCGTTATTGGTAGTTTTCCAATTACAGCGCATAATGCGACTCAGTGGCGCACAATGCTGAGATGTGTTAATGCTTAATTGGAACGTCCATTAGTTTGCAAGTGCACCGGCAGAGTGCACAAGGTTCAGTGTTGTGAGCAAAAAACATTCATAGACTTAGCCAACCATTGCAGTGCTGACAAAAGTAAAATAAATTTGTATTGACAATTTTCTATTTGATTATTCAAATGAAAATTATTTACGCTTTAAACATAATACCAAAAAACAAGAAGATGTGTACCTTCACCCATATTTAGATTTACTCTTTAACACAATCTAAATTCGGTTTTTAATATTTTACAAAAATTACGTCGAAAGTTTTAGAAATTATTTCAACAATAAACAATATTATTAATAATAGTGTAAGCAAAATTCTTATCAACGCCAACTTAAAGAAAAACAATTCTCATATTTTCTGCTCCTGAGTTGGTATCAATGCGCGCATTACCCCAAAGCAGTACTTTTCAAAGTGCTCGATTGTACGAAGCGATGCTGTAGTTGGAACATTCGCCATTGAGCACTATGCCGCATAATGCGCTTTAATGCTGTAATTGGAAAACTACCATTACCAGCCTGGCGTTATTGCCTTCACATACCTTACTTTATCCTTTTCTGGTATAAACAGCAGTATTTCCCCGTTTTCTCGAACTGGATTTGTTCTTTGGATTGGCTTTTGGAAAAGGGAATATTTGCAATAGTGAAAGTTTTTTCTTACCATTGACATTCGTAAACACTCTATCCAAAATGTCGTTAAATATTTCAGAAACAATTTGATGTTTCCCCACATTTATGGTTTCATCTCTTGAGGGAGAAGCAAACATGAACGTTGCACTATCAAATGATCTTATAATATTAGTTGGTGTAAATTCCTGTAAGAAGGGTGTCGCGGTTAACTTGGCTATGTCTTTAATGCGAATAACTTCACCAGGATTGCTGCATAGGTATAGTCATCAAAAGCAATTTTACATTTAGATTTGGAAGGTCCATAAATCTCCTTATCTAACGGTTGCATTTTATGAGTGCAATGGGGTGAAAATGTCAATAAATGAATTCCATTTTCACGGCAGTGAATCTACTGAAATGTGGGTTTCATGACTGTCGAGTAGAAGCAGCAAAGGGTTCTCTTTTGTAGGAAGTATAATATGTGTCAATAGTTTTAAAAATGTTTCTGAATCAATCCATCCAGACTTCGTTCCAAATGCTTTAGAACCTGGTGCTTAACCAAGCAGGTACTCATTCTTAATTCGTATCCTGGGGTATATGTAAACAGGTGGAAAAGCTGTTCCAATTGCCACACACAGTAACGTTGGTTCCCCGTTCTCCCGAAATATTTGTCCAACTTGTTTCTTTCCAACTGGAGTAATAACTTTCGGGGCTTGCAACACCGTGGAAATTCCTGTTTCATCGGTATTTAAAATTCTATCAGGCGGGAAGCTCTATAGATCTTGCAGTGTCAAATAGTTTTCAAAAAACAAACCGACGTTTTCTTTCGTAAAAGCTGTGGTTCTGGCTAAACTGGTGTTTTCTGGTTTTCTGTAAGACAGCTTCTTATGTCTCTCCATAAAGCTATACAGACAGTCTTTTCCGCTCATTTTATTTGAATTCCAGGACTCTGGTTCCGTTTTAAATAATGTAAGATGGTTGCTAATATTCTAGTACTAGTATATGTCAAACCATAGTGTATGTTCGAGGACTGGGTTAAATAATCTTCAAACTGTTTTTCCTCGTCGTTGGTAAATATTTGTCTTCATCCATATTTGGATGTGCTGGCTTTTGATCTATCATCTATACTGCTATTTCCTGCATCGTGTTGTGCTTCATGACTTTGGCGATATTTTTTTATAAGATTAAAGAGGGTCGACTTCTATTTGTTGTGATGTGCTTCGGCTGCTCGTACGAAAACATTTTTATTGATGATGCAATTTACAGCAGCAGCCATGTTCTCTTCTGATATAGATGACCGCTCCGTTTTTGCTTTGTAGTTACGAACCATCCTGCGAATACATAGTCAAGTGTAAAAACGATCAATTTATATATCAATCTTAAACGGGGCACATTGGGACAGTCAACGAGACAGATTGGGACAGTTTAAGTTCATTAAGAATAAATTCTTCCATTGAATGATTACAATCAAATCCTCCTGCGGAGCATAGTTATTCTGAATTACCAATCAGCCCCACTTGCCATGTCCCAATCTACCCTACAGCAGCTTTTAGCGGGAAAAATGGCATAACGGTAATTAGTTCCAGCTGAATTGTAAACATAACCCCACTTTACACAACTAATTCATGACATAATATATTGCATATAATGAAAAATTTATGAATACAATCAAGAAATACTCACTTGGATGAGCAAAAAACATAAACCTTCACTATTTCTTAAGTCCTTTTAATCAGAACTCTGACAGCTACTGACATCAAGAGGCACAAGTTCATTACTGGTTTTGACATGGCTGTCAACTTTTAAATCTAAATAAAACGCGCAAAATTCAAACTTTGCCAGTGTGCCCCATGCCCAAGCTATCCCACTCTCAGAGGGGACGAGTCTGGTCAAATAGGAGGAAGGGGAGAGCAATGCGCAGGAAGAAGGAATGTAGGGGATGGATGAAGGGTGTTGCGGATAAATTTAGGGAAATGCAGGAGAGCGCATGATATATTGGATGAAGTGATTTGTTGGAGAGAAGTGGATGTGGTGTGTGGATCTGAGGTAAATGCTAGATATGTGGGAAAGCAGGGATGGATTATGGTTGATACAGGAGAGGCAGGAATAAGAGTGGTGGGAGATGGACTGTGGGCGGATGAAGTGAGGAAAGGAAACGGATGGGTGGTAGTGCGAATGGGAGACATGGTGGTGTACAGTGTGTATATAAGCCCAAATGTCAGCCTTGAAGAATATGAACATGACAGGATTGGAGGACCATCTGAGGGTGTCAAAAGGGAAAAGGAGGATCATTAGGAGAATGGTGACAGCGGACTTCAATGCTAAGAATACTGTATGGGGGGGGAAGAAAACGGACAGGGGAGAGGGGAGGGGGGAGAGGGGAGATCCTGGAGGAAGTGTTGACATCCAACGGGCTGGCGGTGCTGAATGATGGACTACTGCCCACCTTCGTGAGGGGAGACGGGGGATCGCCATTCATTGATATAACAGCTTGTGATGAATGGCTGGGGGAAAGAGTGAGTCGTTGGAGGGTGCTGGAGGATGAGGAAAGCTTGAGCTTACATAGGTATGTGGAGACGGATATAAGGAAAGGGAGAAAGGAATTATTGGGAGAGTGGGGATGGAGGTGGACGAAGGCCGAGGCAGAGAGTATGAGGAAGAAAGTAAGAGAGGAGATAGAATGGGGACTTGGACATGATGTAGATGAATTGTACAATGTGATACAGGGCTGTAAAAGAGAGGGAAACAAGGGCAATAGGCGTGAGCGGAGGGCTAATTACTGGTGAAATGAGGAAATAGAGGAGCTGTGGAGGGAATGTAAGGAAGAACGAAAACTGATGCTGAGGGGAAGAGGAAGGATAGAGGGAAAAGGGTGATACAAAGAGAAGAAGGAACTGGAGCGTAGGGTGGAGAGGAAAAAAATAGGAAGTGGTAAGAGTTACTGGGGGAATTGGAAAACAATCCATAGGGAAAGGCCTATGAGATAGCGGTGAAGAGGATGGGTGGAAATAGGAACGAGGTTCTAGAGGAAGATTGGGAGAAAGAGATTATAGGCAAACTGTTCACAGGGGGAGAAGGAGGAGTTGGAGACAGGATTCGAGAAGTCCAGCAAACTAGGGGGGTAGGGAAAATGAGGGGGATAAGGCCGGTAGAGAAGTGGGAAGTAGAGGAGGGGGGGAGGAACATTAAAGTAAGGAAATCCCCAGGGATAGATGGCCTGAGGGGTGATATGATGAAGAGGCTGTTGGATGACAATAGGGAGTACTTCTGCGAGCTATTCAACTGGCTGGCACCCATTGGACGTGATGGCTAGAACTGGAAATAAACGCTGGAGGAGTGCGACCAGAGACGAAGTACAGGAATGGATGGAGGAGGGAATGGAGAGAAGGTTGGAGGAGTATGAGGGCGCGCTAAAAGGAGCGATTGGGAATAGGAGACCAGAAATTCGGTGAGGTGAGCTAATTCTTCACACAGGTGTTCACTGGACCTGGGTCGAGAGTAGGGTACCTCAACAAGATTGGAAAAAGACAGACTGGAGTGTGCGAGAGGTGTGAAGTGGAGGATGCGTGGGGCATGTGTTTAGATGCTGGAGGAACGAGGAAGTGCTGAAGAAGTTGGAGAGGGAACTAGGGGACGCGGTGTATTGGGAGAACATGGTGGAGATAATGTTGAGGGGGGAGGAGGAATGGATGGAGGTAAGTGGCGTAGTAGAGAGCATGGTTAGGGGGAGAGAAGGACTCGATATGGCATGAGAGGTAGGAGTGAAAGTTAGGGAGAAGACGACGGTGTGAGTAGTAGTAGAAGTATGCTAGGGTAGTGATTCCGAGGCGGGGGTAACGGCAAGTTTGAGGTGGGTTTGGTTTGTAAGCATCCTTGGGGATGAGTCCAATACTGTTAGGGTCCTGGACCCATTCGAACATGAGTTTTCCATCTCGGCCCGAAAAAAACCCCACTCTCCTATGAATTCACAAAATTTTTAAGACTTTAAAATTGAATTATCTTAAAAGTAATAGAATGTCACTTAGGGACTTCATGCAATAAACCATTCAATTGCTTTCTGTTCTTCCGTCAACAGATGCGGTATCCAAAGAGAACCTATTTTTTTTACAGATAATTCTTCTTCATATAAAATTTTTTGAATTGTGTCCTTTGAAATGCTCAAGTTCACGGATATTTGACATGCCGATCTTCTTGGATCAGCTCACGTACATCATCGACCTTTTCCTGGAGACCTGCCGTTGTTGGTGGAGCTGTTATTGGATCGTCGCTAAGATTAATCCATCCACGTTTAAATTCTCCATACCAACGAGAAATTGTCGACTGATGTGGTGCTTCATTGCCGAAAACAGAAACCAACTAGGCAAAGCAGATTTTCTAGAATATCTAGAAATTAATCAATATCCCAGATTTCCTCAACAAAATAAATAATTCGACTTCATGGCAGCGCAAAAGATGCGTTCGCAAATTAACACATTGAAGAAAAACTATAAGAAAGACAAACAATCAAGAGTAGTTGTTAGTTCTCAGTTCAACAATCACTGTTTTCGAAAAATATTTTTCACAACTTTGTTGTGAAGCGTTTGAATAATATTTTTATTCTTCGATATCTATAAATAAAAATTGTTATTATTACATTTGTTTAAATATCTTTCCTACCCGACTCACTGTTCCTTTAATACATATTTACATATAATTATTTACAGTGCCCGGCAGAAATCAAAAATAATTAGAATTAACAACATAGCTAGTTCTTTAGTGTTGTATGCACTTAAAAACTGAAACACTGCATGATTTTACCAATTAAAAGTGTCCTGCTGAATTCTGTATAAATATGAATATAATAGGTGTTTGTTAATTTTACTGCTCAACTTGAAATAAATATAATACGTTGTAACGGAAAGAGGCGCTAATTTGTAACGGTAATCGCTCCAGCTTGAAGGGCTCCGGCTAGAGACTTCTCAAGGATGATTCGATCCCAAGTTTATGTCGCACAAGGATAACAGAAAGGTTGTAAAATTGAGGGCGCCACTACCTTTTTGACGTAGATACAAAATACTAATGAATTTTAAAAAATTAAGGCGGAAAAGGTAGAAACGCCTTGTAGAATTTAAATAAAAGTTAACCAGAAATCGAATAATAAAAAAGTTACTTACAAAAATAGAACACTTAAAACTTTACCCCGGGCGATGTCTCCCTCAACTTTTATAGTGGAGGATTTAAAAAATTAAAGAAAATAAAACAAATTTATATTCATTTATCTGCCACAGGAATGAACAAATATGAGGAGAATTTGTACTTTTATAGGTACTTAGCTTATGAAGTGTTGTTTCCGCAAAAGGTAGGTAGTTCTTGCCTCTACGAAGTCTTGAGACTAGATCTCCAAGAAGATAGGTAGATAGAGTCTTGATTTGAACGGTATCCTAGCAGCTGTATCCTGGTCTAGGGCGGTATCCTGGTCTAGGGCGGTATCCTGGTCTAGGTCTTATATCTTGTATCCTAGCCTAGGGGCTGTGCTTACCTAGAAGTACAGGTGGATCAGGGATATATAGGAACTTGAAAGTAATGGGCACATTATGTTGGTCAGCTTTTCGGGTTAAAAAAAAGAAGGCAGTTGTTTGTATATGTACCATGTTAAAACAGTAAAAAAGCAATTATCGGCTAAATTAAAAAAAATACTAATGATCTGAAAGAAACTAATTATAGCAAAAAGTCATGTAGTTATATGAAAAAAATATCGTGCTTAAGAAATATATGAAACCGGCACTGGCGGTACGAAAGAATATTCTATAGGTTAGTAGATTCGTTCTGTTATAAAAATGTTATTTTTTGGTTAAAAAAAGTTATTCTGCAACAGAAAAATCTTGCCAATGTTTGCACAAAAGTAAAACAGTGAATTAAAAAAGAACATTTGGTTTAAAACTACCATATTAGTATTAAAGAACAGTTTATGACAACGTGTTAAATTTAATTTCGTCTACCTCTGTCAAAAAATTAGAAATGCATACAAAAATTATATCAGACAGTACTTTAGAAGAAGCTTATTAATTATAAATTATGATTTTGAACTTACCACAGCAAAATTAATTAGATAGGAAAGGTATAAAAGCGATAAAAATGGAGGTCTTTCCTCGAAGAGGGTCGATAGCGGAAAGGGCTGTCCCTCGTGGCGTTGAAAAAATGGAAGCGTCCGTTGGCAGACGTCAATTGTCTTATGGTCAGGGTTGAAGAATTTGAGATCACAGAACTATAATTGGAAGTGGCTAATGAGACGACGAGCGGTAATTAGAAGGGTTTATTCTATAAAATCGAAACAGGTCGATAGACATGTTACAACGTGGTGGGCGCAGAGATTTGACTGTCAAGTAATATTCACTCAAAACAAACAATTTGTAGTAGTCTTGTATATGCCACTACATAAATCATATATCATATAAAAAATAATTGAAGCACTGAATGTTTAAATTACGAGGTTTTTTTTCTGCGTGTAACTACGAATTATATCTCCAATATTTAAAAAATTGATCATTTTTCTCGGTGTATTTCCTAAGTTATCTGTCAACGACGGTCTCTCAAGGTCATAAATTTTGGTTACCAAAACTTCAAAGAAAATGCGTCGGGCTTCGTTTTTTGTTAGTTGGTGTATTCTGTGGTGATACATTAATACTCTTTATCACTTCATTAAAAAGGAAGTTAAATTTTCTCCAAACGTATTTTGTTTTATTTAGATAAATTGAGTGCGTCATTGGATGTTATTAACATAGACATATTACATAGTACCTACTTAGATTAAAAGTGTTAAACAACAGATTTGCTAACTTTATTAAAATCTCAAAATAGCAGTTCAAGTCAAAAATAACATGTTTTTATATTAACTCTTCAATAACTGCTATTTTTAGTTATTATTGTAGAATAGGTATATTTATAGATAATATTGTGTTGGTATTACAAAATTGAGTAGATATCGAAGAATATATTATTCTAACGCTTCACAACAAAGTTTTGAAAAATATTTTTCAAAAACAGTGACTGTTCAACTAAGAAGAAACATCTACTTCCCATGCAATACAGCCCGACAGACATTGTATTACTCTTCTAAGTCAAACGGGGTCGGTATGATCTACAAGATTCAACCAACCATACTGGTTTGCAATTAGAAGGGACAACATAACTTGCAGACCAGTATTTGCGCCTCATCAGTACAAGGTATATGTTCTCCATTCGAGAGATCAAAGAGCCTAATCCCGGAGTGAATTTGACACTAAAATCATAATCAATATATATCTTCTAGTAACGGAAATGTTAACGTTGTGACATCTTCACCTCCGACCGTAAACCAAAATTCGTGGTCTGCATGTTATATTGTCCCTTCTAATTGCAAACCAGAATGGTTGGTTAAATCTAGCAGATCATACCGACCCCGTTTGACTTAGAAGTGTAGCCCAGGAAATAGTGGTAACGTAGGAAGTAATATTTTTCAAAACTTTGTTGTAAAGCGTTAGAATAATATAATCTTCGATATCGCTTTACTAAATACGACAATTTTTCAGGAGACTGTAACAATACTTTACAAAATAAAGTGTTTATTAAACGATATAAATTCATCTTCGAATTGAAAAACAACAATGAAACTGACTAAAAATGTATATTATGTAAACTTGAACAAAAGATGGAGTCACTAAACCACTAAAAGCCACCAGTGAGTTACAATTAAAACAATTAGATGATAAATTTAAAAACATATAGAAAGAAGACATCAAAAGAAGAATTTAAAATTGGAGTAGGTAGATAATTGATTTAGAAATACTATTTCAAGCCAAATGATGCATTTTAAACGGATCGGGGATCGGGAACTCAACCCAACTTCCAACTGCCCAAATTAAACAAATGTAACTAACAATCAAGAAAGTTAAGTAGTTAACAGGAAATAGAATCAAATGGTGAAATAAAATAATAATTCGAGAAAAAATATATAAATATGTTGTTTTATTAAGGAAGTAATCGACTAGAACTCTATTTATACAACGACTATTTATTGTAGGAAACGTCTAATTGAAGTAATGACTAAAAATAAACTGAATAATTCTCGTAACGGTATATTCGCAGATTCGACTAAATCAATCACGATATATAATAAAAGATTCTTTACCAAGAAAGCCAGGTGTAGCCGCAAATTGTTACTGTAAAATTCATCACCATCACATCCCACATCACAGATCTTATCTGTTTTGTGAAGTGAAAATTTCATTTACAGATACCGAAATTCCGCAAAAGTAGATGCATCTCAACCAGGGATGGAGAAATTGATTCAGAGAATTAAGACGAAATGGTGATATTGAGTATTAATTTTGGATTCATGAATATCATTTTACTTCAATCGACGATATAACATTGCATTTGAAATAAATTGTTGGAACCATTTAGTGGTAAATATTTATCTGGAAAAAAATAAATATAAAATAAAGAAAAAACAAATTAGCTACTTATTTCGAAGTATTATTAGAGAATTTTTTGAATTATTCTAAGAATACAGCAGAAATAATTTGTTTGTTATTAATTTTACCGGTTAAATTTGTTATGGTACAAGAATGCTGAACATTCGTTGAAGGTTAATTAATTATTAAAACACGATTTTCAATAGTAGGCCACAAAAATAACATTACTTCGATTTTTGGTATTTATTATTGCACGTCTAAAATTAGATATTATTAAATTAATCTTTATACAGGGATGTCCGTAAGTAATGGTTCAAACATGGCAGCATTGACATTATTAAGAGAGTGAAATGTAGATAGCTGCAAACTAATTACAGTTTCTGGTTACCTACCTTTCTATCTCATACCTACTTTAGACACGTGCCGCTAGATCGCACCACAATCGATCCACCGCATGGAGGTATGTAAAACCATAAATATATAGTCAAATATTACGTGCTTTGTTAGATCTGAAAGATTTGCTTTAGGCCCAAATACTAAGCGTACTTAATACGAGCTTAAGAATGAATCGTTCTGATTCAAAATGTGTACCTAAAAGATCTATTGTGTCCCCTTACTTCTACTTAGTTCCTGAGGAAAGTCTCAGAGACTAGTAGCACCTAGGATTCTGAATTGCTGTGCAATTCGCAAGTATGTGGATGGAGGTTTCTTCTTCCATGCCACAGAATCTACATTCTTCTTCATCCACTATGTTGAGCTTTTTCAGTTGCCCATTCAGGCGACAATATCCCGTTAGGATCCCTGTTAAAACTCTTAGTGCAGTTTTACTTTGACTAATGCTTTCATTTGATCTGAACAGGATGTAGTCCCCAGAAGAATCTTTGATTGTCTAAGCCCTACTAGATCTTTCCAATGGTCAAATCTTCTATTTTTTTCGGCTTTGCCTATTTCTTCCAATATTATATTGGAGCTGATACCGCAAAAGGGTTCCGGCCCCAAAAAGAGTGTTTCAGTCCCCCTCTTTGCTAGTTCATCTGCTATTTCATTTCCTTCTATTCCAGTGTGTCCTGGAATCCACAGTAAGGTGACTATATTATTCTCCCCTGGTTCATTAAGTTTGTCTAGGCATTCTCACGCCATTTTGGAACTGATTACACAAGAGCTCAGTGCTTTAATGGCTGCTTGACTATCCGACATTATGATAATCCCTTGCCTTCTATATCCTTTATCAATATTGAACTGGACAGAAAAGTGTTCTTATTGCGTGAATTTCCGCTTGAAAGATACTTGGGGTTTTTCACAAGCTATCGGAGTGTTTGGTTCCTGGTACGTACACTCCTATCCCAGTTCCTTCTGTTGCTTTTGAGCCAAGCATTATTTCCAAGTCTGGTAGTGGTATTTGGATCCCATTGCTTCTTGTTGCTTAATTCCGTAACCTCTTGTAACTGAAGTAGTTCATTCTTAATGAAAAATATGCCAGAGACTATCAATGGAACTTAGAGCGTCATTTATTATTAGAAACTGCTGGGAATCATCATTACTCGCAAAGAGCAAGGCTTGATAAATTGCATATAATTCACCAGTGAAGTCACTCGCAGCGGGTGGTAATCTGATTTAAATAGACGGTAGGTGCAATAAGGGAGGCTCCTACTCCATTTTCCATCTTGGAAGCGGTCTGTGTACAACGGGGTGTATTGGTGTAGTTGAGAGAGTTTTTCATTGAATTCGTTTTTCATTACTCTTCCATTTGTTTCATTTTTGCTAAGTTTTATTAGAGACGTATGGATGTTTTGTTAACCGTGGTGATGCGGATTTGATGCTTGCGGGAAATATATTAGGGATGTTTAAAGTGGCTCTATTTACTCTTTACTAAAAGGCAGGATCGGATCTTTTCATTCTATTATAGTCGGTTCGGAAACGGTCAGATATGGTGTTTGAATAAGTAGGGTGGAAAGGATTTGAAGAAATAGATATTGCAAATGAGAGAATCAGGAAATGTCTGAGCAGATTTAAAGGAAGTTCAGAGGCTTCACAAGGTAGACTGTCAATTGGACTCCAACGGAAAGCCCCTAGGCAAATTGTAATGGCAAAGTTCTGTATTGGATTTAAAAAATTCAGTGTTGCTTGCTTAGCTGAAGCGTAGGCCGTACAAACGTAATATAATCGAGATCTGATTATAGTTCTGTACAGGCGGATGAGGTAGAGGCACCAGGTTCTGCTGGATAGAGATATATTAATTCCGTTGGTAGATTTGCAAATAAGGCTACGCATGTGCGGCTCCCAGGAGAGTTTACAGTCAAGTGTCATCCCAAGAAACGATATCGTGTCAACAAAGTTAAGCGTTGTGTTGAGCAGTTTTAAGTTGGGAAAGACTCTCGAAGTAAGTATGCTAGGGTAGTGATTCCGAGGCGGGGGTAACGGCGAGTTTGAGGTGGGTTTGGTTGGTAGGCATCCCCTTGGAAATGAGTCCAACAATGTTTGGGACCTGGACCCATTCGAACATGAGCTTCCCATCTCGACCCATTGCATGCATCTTGCACCTGGTTTTTGAAGAGGAAAAACAGAATCCAGTATTTTCTGACCCATATTCTAGACGATCTAGCCCTCGTCATTGACTACCGTAAAATTTTTTAATCTCTTGACAATATAAAAGACCCTAAACTCGTCCTGAGATGGGGTGAAGCTACCTGCCCGACAAAGAAATAGAAAAGAAATTGATGTTCATGATAATATTTTAATATTATTTGGATGGTTAATATGTAAAAGAAATAAATAATTCTGTATCCAGCTTAGAGATGTATTTTACACAATTTTAGAACTTTCCCAATACTAACTATATCAAAGATTACATAAAAATGTAATATTTGACTGTACATAAAGTAAATAGTAGAGGCTAGAGTATTGAGCATTATTGCAGTAAATGAAAAACTTGATTGGAACAAAAACTTGTAGACGATAAATGGCACTGTAGGAACTTTTTAACCAATCGTATCGTTCCACAAATATTTTACTCTTGACTACATTTAACTTTTAAAATATTTCAATATTAATTCTATTTATAATTAATTTTGTTCCTAACATAATCAATTGAAATTTTTTCATCGTGTTATACACAAAAAGTGCTCTTATTAAATAAACAAACGTTACAGCAACGAGTTTGCTAGAGTCCACCATCTTATTTATAATGAATTTAAAAATAGAATCAAACTATCTAATTATAAAAAATTGTGTTTTGAAAAAGCCCACGTATTTGGCGGAAACGTAACGTCGGCGTCGCTTAATATCACCCAAGTTTATAAAATAATTTGGCGAATACGTCAAAGCGTACGTCAATTTCAAGCGCAATTAATAGCGGAAAACAGTCTGCCTTTCGACTGGCCAAAACATAATGCTATAAATAAATGTAGGTTTGTGGAATGATGCGATATATGCAGAAAAAATGTTGAATGAAATGATAAATGGAAGTTGTATGATTAACTAGCTATCATTCATTTTAAGTGTAATTGATTTCGTCACATCGTTATTTTTAAGTTTGTCTATCACTAACCTGGCGAATAATGTTATTTTTCTTGATGACTCGCTAGGTAAACATTTTAAATTACCTGATAAGTATTTTTGAAAACTACAATTTTGTTTACGACACAACTTTCGTTCAAACAATAATGATGATTCAATTTTATGTAATTACAACGAAAAAGTATGTTATTTGAAGTCTCCGAACAACAGAACCCACTAGAAAAGTAGCATGACCTAAATTTTTTATAGTTCCAGTACAAAATTCATAGGAAGCTGCTTTCGACACCCCACGGCCAGCCGGGGTTCAAGTGCAACCCAGAATTGATTTTTGACCTACAATATATCGGATAAAAAGCTCCACAAAAGTTAAGGAAGTTCATACATTCAATGAATACTAAGAGATGAAATCCTTTCAAATAAACAATAATATCATGAGTCAAAATCGTATTAAATAGATTTTCTGGCGTTTTGAAATCAACATATTAATTCAAAACTGAAAAATGTCCGAAACAAGTGAGCGGTGCTATGACCTGCTAACCCCTAACATTATCTGTCTCTATCTGCTTCTATTATATATTCTGGGTATATTATCGGGGGTAATATCCCTAGTGCATTTAATTTTTCCGGAAAAACGAGTTTCTAAGTGATTTGTTTTAACAAATAGCATGAGCGAGAGTGGTTTTAAAACTCCGAGTCGAAGACGAGGATTTTTTCACTTTCGCGAATGCTATTTGTTAAAACAGATTTCTTAGAAACGAGTGTTCCAATTTTTCCACAGGAAAAATAAGATGCACGAGGGATATTTGGTAAGATTATTTCCTGAGTTAAATAAACATTTTATTTTAATACAACATTTTTTTTAATTAAAATAATAAGAACAATAATTAAGAAGAACAATATAACTTGCATGAAATTTTTTCGATTTTTTTCCGGAAAAACTGCTGACAGCTAAGTTGACAGTTGTAATTTTTCCACTTAAAATTTATATTTGACATACCAATTCTTGATAGCGATTGGTCAAAATTAATAGGAAGGAAATAATCAGTTATAATATCACAAGAGCATAGACAATATTCGATTATTCACCGAGTCACGAGACGTATTTGGCGAAACATCACGAGAGCGCAGCTCGAGTGGTGTTTCGCGAAATACGTCGAGTGAAGAGGTAAATAATCGAAAAATATTGTCTATGCTCGAGTTGGTATTCGTTACGATTATATAACGAATAATATTCTAATTTTTTTTTCGCTACTAGCCTCTAAACCTAACTTTATTGACTTTTGTTGAGGTAGTAAAGTTGTTCATTATTAACCAAGGTAGGAAAATACAGAGCCTACTTGATTATAACTAAATCTCAATCCATTTAATAGAATGTGAGGTTAACTTGTGCACAGCTGTCATGTCATGTGAAACGGGAGTCGACAAACTAATATTTAAAAAAATAAAATGCCAGTAGTGAAGTAGTGAAAAAAAATGCTATATGAGCCACGGTAGAAGTGCGTATTAATGTCTCGGGTCCATTAAAGACCTCGAAGCTTCGCTTCTCGGTCTCTAATGGACCTCGACAATAATACCTCACTTTTCTACCTTGGCGCATAATTACTATTATTGATTAATATTAATATTGAAGGTACAATTATTATAATACATATTTGATGTATTGTTGTTTTCGGAATTTGTAGTGTTGGTGTTGGTACTGTTGGTGACGCTTGAGGTGGATGGATTAGGAATA
Source organism: Lochmaea crataegi (assembly GCA_947563755.1). Taxonomy (NCBI): domain Eukaryota; kingdom Metazoa; phylum Arthropoda; class Insecta; order Coleoptera; family Chrysomelidae; genus Lochmaea; species Lochmaea crataegi. Next base: position 26,554,905 of record OX387423.1, on the reverse strand, counting down.
TTTCTCATTTTTTCAATTATTTTTCTATGGTGTTCTGCAGTAAGTTTCAAATATGGTTTCAGAGATTCAGATGATGAGTGGCCTGTTATTTTGGTAATTTCTTGCAAGTTTGCTCCTGCGTGTGACAAGATACTCATAGCAGAGCGATTTGAATTATTCGTAATTTTCCTTTTTTTGGTATCTATTCCGATACTTTCGGCTGCTGTACGTGTCCATTTACTCAATTGATTCAAACCAACAGGGCAATTTTTGAACCATTTCCCTGTTTTCTGCCAATCAATATTAGGTGTTAAAAAAAGACGATTGGTTGTGATATTTGGCGTTCTTTTGCTCAACAGTTTTTCCAAGAAACGTACTGGGCACTTATTCACCAACTCTTTATTCGGAGCCAACCATTTAGAATCAGTGGTGCGTTGTTCTCCACCTTGTGATGTTTTTGAGAACATTGGATTGTATTCCTTTTTGAAATAGTCGATTAAGCGAAAGGCTGCTTCATTACCACGCCATGCCAATTCCACAGCACAAAAAAAAAAAAATTTTTTTGCAAACCATCTGGTGTATTTTCATCAAAACTTAATATAATTTTGGTTATTTCTTTCTCGTTAAGAGCGGCTGAGCTCTCTTTTTTTCTGTCGGGAATTGATTGTAATTTCTTTCTCTTGGCTGCACGAGCCTTTCTTGCGTTCTCGAAAATTACATCTTTAAATGGATTTATTTCTCTTTCAAACTCTTCATGAAACTTTTTCTGTAACAGTTTAGCAGACATATTCCAAATGGTTTTCACTGTACTTTCTTTATATTCCTTTCCGTCTGCACGTTTCATATTGAATGCCCAATCCTTCATAATATCTGCTACTTTTTCATTCGAAATATCAGCAAAAAGTTTGTAATTTCGATGTTCACAAAACACCGTAAACTGCTTCCAAACATAATTATGCGTTTTTGTAGTATTTTCTGGTGTTAAATTTTCAATTTCTTGATCAATTTCACCACTTGAAATGAAACCAAAGCGCTGCATTTTGAAGAATTAACTGACATTTCATTGGGCTTGCCCGTTACCATGGAAATGATCACAATATGGCAGGAGGCGAAACACCAAAACGATTATATCACGTCGTCAAGGGGTATATTCACTTATCAATACGTCGTAACTAAGGGAAATTCAAGGATTGTATTGGTTCATTAGAACATAAGTTATATAATCTCTGTTATATATCCTCTGGACACCGTAGAGCAGTGTTGTCAAAGTTACTTATCATTAGCTTTTATACAGAGTGGAAAGTCTAACTGGAACAAATTCTATAACTTGATAAATAAAGGTTTATCGCAAAATTCCTGAAACGCGCCAATTTTTATTTTCAATGGGGCATATTACAAAGAGATTTGTTTATCTTTTTAATTATCTGGAGGGTTGCAGACACCTCCAACTTTTTTTTAAATGGAAGGGTAGGTTGATTAATTTTTTATTTGAAAGCTTTTTCAATTGCAAATACAATTCCATTTTTTTGTTACTTTTTATAAGCAATGTGTCGGAAAAAAATTACTTTAATGTTCAGGTACATTTTTTCTTACTTGATAAGCCCAATAAAAAACCTGCTCGATAGTTTTTTGGTCAATTTGAACTGAATGTGATTGATTTGTTAGTACTTATTTGCATTTCAACGTGTAAATTAAAAACGAAAAATAAGAAAATTCCCTGTTTAACCGAGACGCATCGTAACGAAACTTTAATGATGATTGGATATGGGGACAGAAGTCGAACACAGGCTGACGTAGCTCGTTTGTTTAGTGAAGTTTATCCAGAATTACTTTCAATTAATCGAAGTACGATTAGCAAAATTGAAACTCGATATCGGGAGTTGGGCCTCGTAAGGGATGCTCCTCGACAAAAGCTTTTAAAAGTCGACGAAGAAGCCCAGTTCAACATATTGCTGGAAGTTGAAGAAAATCCTGTCTCTCCAGCTAGGCAAATAGCTCGCGTTCATGGTGTCAGTCACACAAGCGTTTTAAAAATTCGTGGGGAAGCCAAAAAGCACCCATATAAGATGCAAAACCTACAGGAGCTTAACGAAGATGATCCTGATCGTAGACTCGAATTTTGCGAACGAATTATGGCTTCTATCGATGGTGGACAAATTGCTTTGGAATGGGTGCTGTTTTCTGATGAGGCTACGTTCACATTATATGGGCACGCCAATCGACAGAACTGCCGTTATTGGGCTGACGAAAATCACCGTTGGATGCGTGAATGCCATACCCAAAGGCCTCAAAAAACAAACGTCTGGGCTGGAATTATTGGGGATCGCATAGTAGGTCCTTTTTTTTCAATGAAAACGTAACCGGAGAAACATACCTTAATATGCTCCAAGAAGGACTGATACCTACTTTAGTAAATTTATTCCCCAATAATTTGGATCCCAACTTATTTGACCAACGGATGTGGTTTCAACAAGATGGGGCACCACCACATTTTGCTCAAAATGTACGGACCTATCTTAACGAAGTGTTTCCTAATAGGTGGATTGGAAGAAGGGGCCCAATTGAGTGGCCAGCAAGATCACCCGATCTTCCTCCATTAGATTTTCTTTGGGGGGGATATCTAAAGAGCAAGATTTATGCCACTAAACCAAACGACAATGCCGAGCTTTATAGGTAAGTAACGCCGGAAGTGTTACAAAATGTTCGGAATGCTGTTTATAATCGATTAGGATATTGTCAGCAACAAGGTGGAGAGCACTTTGAACATTTATTGCATTAAAGTAATTTCAGTAAATATTTCCTTATTTCATTTTTTTCCAACACATTGCTTATAAAAAGTAACAAAAAAATGGAATTGTATTTGCAAATGAAAAAGCTTTCAAATAAAAAATTAATCAAGCTACCCTTCCATTTAAAAAAAAGTTGGGGGTGTCTGCAGCCCCCCAGATAATTAAAAAGATAAACAAATCTCTTTGTAACATGCTCCATTGAAAATAAAAATTGACGTGTTTCAGGAATTTTGCGATAAACCTTTATTTATCAAGTTACAGAATTTGTTCCAATTAGACTTTCCTCTCTGTATATCTCAGCTGTTTTTCCCTACAAGGTTTCAACTACTGATAAAAATGTCATTTCACAACAAATGAAGCATAACCTCAAATTTGATTGACTTTTGTTTTGTCGTACACGGAACTACAGGTATACGGATTTGATATGATAGATCTTTGTCGGCTTAAGGTCGATAGGCGTGTAGGGGCTAGTACGTCACACTGCATTACACCAATGAGAGCACCCTTTACAAATGGCGCGTAAAATTGTATGTTTGAAATTAAAATTAGGTAATTTATTGCATTATTCATATTGTAAAACAAATAAAAATATATTAATACTTCATATAGCATATTTTAGGCATAGAGGTCTCGATTATACTGTTTTTGAAAATTAGTGGTCTTTCCCATTAGATTGTGTTCTAACAAATTGCGATTTTTGGTCACCAAGTATGTTAATTGTTAATAAATGAATGTTTTTTTCTTTTGTGTAAGCGTTTGTTTGCCCTTTTGCGCCACAAGTTTGCAGTTTCAAACAACAAAAACAACTTATTTTTTTTCGAGCATGATTTTAATATTGAATTTTAATTATCCTTTATTGAATTTTCAAGAAAAAATTTTTAAGAATTTTCCAAAAAAAATGTATTCTACCCTATTTTAGGATTAAGTCCTCTTCAGGGTTTGATTTTAGAAAATAGCAAGTGAATTTAAAGGTCGCGGTAGGGACAAAAACAACAATTTGAGGTTGTGTGCCTATTTAATTTTATTAAAAATTAAAGTACTTACGTTAAAACAGGACACTCAAAAAAAAAAAGTTTTTGGTTAAAAATGTGATATTCAAACATATATTTTCAATATTTTTGTATTCACATTAATATATAAATGCAGCTAAATGTCATGTCATCATGAATCTCGGCGGATTACATGCCAATTATTTTAACCATTGCTCGTAAGTCTTCTCCTCATTATCGGCCACAATTGTGTTATTTTGTGTATGGTTTTTTCTAATTTCCTCTCCATTGTAATCCTTGTAATTTTAATTATCATAGAGCTCGCTAAAATCCTATATATATATATATATATATATATATATATATATATATATATATATATATATATATATATATATACGAACTAGTAAATAGTGGGGAATGCAGCAAGTAAAAGAGAACTCTTTAAAGGTTTTCCTAGCTTTCGGAAATCTTTATTTCCATCATCAGGGAAACTACAAAAATTATATGATGTAAATGGGGGTGACATTCACTGAGACCTAAAAGATCTATTGTGCCCCCTTACTTCTACTTAGTTCCTGAGGAAAGTCTCAGAGACTAGTAGCTCCTTCAGTCCTATTTCCCGGAGGAATTTTAGGATATCTGCAGGCTTTAACTTAGGTAAATGTCCCTCTTCTATCCAGTAATCTCCATGGTGTTGTGCCCTAGGATTCTGAATTGCTGTGCAGTTCGCAAGTATGTGGATGGAGGTTTCTTCTTCCATACCACAGAATCTACATTCTTCTTCCTCCACTATTTTGAGCTTTTTCAGGTGCCCATTCAGGCGACAATGTCCCGTAAGGATGCCTGTTAAAACTCTTAGTGCAGTTTTACTTTGACTTATGCATTCATTTGATCTCAACAGGTTGTAATCACCCAGAAGAATCTTTGATTGCCTAAGTCCTACTAGATCTTTCCAATGGTCAGATCTTCTATTTTCTTCGGCTTTGCCTATTTCTTCCAATATTACATTGGAGCTGATACCGCAAAAGGGTTCCGGCCCCCAAAAGGGTGTTCCAGTCCCCCTCTTTGCTAGTTTATCTGCTATTTCATTTCCTTCTATCCCTGTGTGTCCTGGAATCCACAGTAAGGTGACTATATTGTTCTCGCCTAGTTCATTTAGTTTGCCTAGGCATTCCCACACCATTTTGGAACTGATAACACAAGAGCTCAGTGTTATATGATATGATTAACAATTCGTAAAACTTACAATGATTCTACTTACAACTTTGGTGAGAATGGTTACTAAGATGTAAATACAATAAATTGAGTGACACATAGTTAATGATTGCATGAATTAAAACTTCTTAAAATTGTACAAAAATTATTGTTACACATAATTAAAATTATTAAATTAAAAGTTACATTTCTACCACGTGTGGCAAAGTAGGTAAAGACATTCCGATTAAAAAAATATTTTAGCTGATGTAGATTTATATAATTACATCCACGATTTCTGATCCAATTGAGAGAAACATCTCTATTACTAGAGCTACGAATATTATCACTAATCACATCCGTACAACACATAATCATCCTTCTGTGTTTCGTAATCTTTTACTAAAATCAAAAAAAATTTTGAATGATAATCTTAACCTCATTTTAACTTCATCAGACAAAGGTAATGTTACTGTAATTATGGATAAACAGCAGTATTTAGAATTATCTAATGATATCATTATAAACAGTTCATCATATGTAGAGTTACCCAAAGATCCTACTGCTTCCATACAACGAAATGGTAATGCTATCTTAAAAGAGTTAAAAGATGCAAAACAAATCGATGATAATGTGAAAAAGAAACTCACTTCTTATAATGGTATTTCTCCAAAATGTTATGCTTTACCTAAGATACATAAACCAACTTTATCAGTAAGACCAATTGTAGCATCGATAGGTGCTCCCACTGAGGGTTTTGCTTCTTTTTTAACCAATATTTTAACTAAAGCATATAATTTTGATAATGAATATTAAAGGATTCGTTTGAAGTAAATGATAAATTCAATAATACAATTTTACCACCAAATTATATTCTAGCTAGTTTGGATGTGATTTCGTGGTTCAGTAATGTATATTTAGATGTATGATTACGAGTAATTCCCAAACAGTGGAACAATATTAGTGCACATTGCAATATTTCAAAGATAATTTCATGAAATTACTAACTTTTCTTTTTGATAGTACTTATTTCTCTTTTAATAATAAAATTTACAAACAAGCTTTTGGCACACCCATGGGTGCTTCTATTTCACCAATTTTGGCAGCATATGTTATGGACGATGTTCTGGACACAGTATTACTGGTTTTATCATTCAAAAATATGTTGACGACATTATTGTGGCTTTACCAGATAATGGCATTGATGAAATTCTTGACACTTTTAACAGTCTGGACCCATACATACAATTTACTATTGAAAAAGAAGATGAAAATAAGTCGGTACCAATTCTAGACACTAAGTTCATACGAACAACAGATAATAAAATAGTGATAGATTGGTATAGGAAACCTTGCAGTTCTGGTAGATATATCAATTATATGTCTTACCACAAACATTCAATGAAAGTAAAATTGGTCAAACAGATGAAAAATAGAGTGTTAAAATTTTCTGATAATTCATTTCACAACAAAAATCTTAATATTCTGTTTCTGATTATTTTTAGATAATTCTTATCCTAGTAGTTTAGTCAAAAATATTTAGTTCAGCACATTAACATCATTACATCATACAAACAGTAATAGTTCACAAGGTATTACCATTGATAACAATGAAACGAATATTGATCCAGGTCAAATATTATTCACTTCTTTACCTTATATAAAAGAAGTTACACCAAAATTATCTAGACTATTTAAATTTTCAAACATAAAAATAGCTAATAAGAATGCTTAACTGTTAGAACTATTCACAGTAAAGTCAAAGACAAAATTCCTTTGACCTCCCAGACGAATGTTGTTTATGGTATTCCTTCTTCAGATTGTGATAAGTATTATGTGGGTCAAACCTCAAGATCGTTGGGTGCGAGAATCACCTCTCATAAAAGTGATTGCAGGTTGCATCCCGAAAGATGCGCTTTAGCATCACATGTATATAATTGTGACCATCATATGAATTATGGCAATGTGAAAATACTTTCAGTAGAGTCAAACTATAAGAAAAGAAGTTATCTCGAAATGGCGCATATTTTTGAACATAGTAATTGTATTAATAAAAAAACAGACATTGATCATCTGAGTGAAATTTATTCATATTTATTAACATTAGATAAAAATTCTCATAGACATAATATTTCAATATCTCAACTACAATAGAACTCTAAGTGTAATCAACACATTAGGGTACCATATATTTAAAACATTGACAAACTGTCAAATGTCACACAGTGTCAGTTTAATTCTAACCTGTAAATGACTTTGCCACACGTGGTAGTAATTTAACTTTTAATTTAATAATTTTAATTATGCGTAACAATAATTTTTGTACAATTTTAAGAAGTTTTAATTCATGCAATCATCAACTATGTGTCACTCAATTTATTGTATTTACATCTTAGTAACCATTCTCACCAAAGTTGTAAGTAGAATCATTGTAAGTTTTACGAATTGTTAATCATATCATATAATTTTTGTAGTTTCCCTGATGATGGAAATAAAGATTTCCGAAAGCTAGGAAAACCTTTAAAGAGTTCTCTTTTACTTGCTGCATTCCCCACTATTTACTAGTTCGTTTCTAACTAGTCAGCAACGACTATCCTTGTATCTTTATATATATATAGTAAATAAGAGTTTAATTCAGCCCTCCTTACGACGGAATCCCTAAGATATATAAAACCTATTATATATATTTATATATATATATATATATATATATATATATATATATATATATATAAATATATATAGATACAATACAAAGAAGTGAAACTGACGCAACCTCGACATCAAAGAGAATATAAAGAACATTAAAAGCATCTACTAAATGTAAGTGTTATTTCAGATGGTGATTAGCAATCAGTCATTGTTTCCCGACATATAATGAACAATAAACAATGAAATAATTAACATATGATTCGGGTAATAGTTTCAAACAATACGAACTCTTTGTTAACAGAAAACATGTTGCATACAATTGAATGCTATCCTATATTTCTGGGTAAACTATCGGTTCTTTGAAAAAATAAATTATAGTACAGTAGTAGGAGGAGAGAGAGAAAGAGATAACTAATTACATTGTTCATTTCATCATTCACGGAAATTTTGTCAACAATAAATTAAATTGAATGCATGAATGAGGTAGCTTTAGATAAATTGTGAATAAACCTTGCTAATACCACCAGGGTTTTCATTATGTCGAAGGACGTAAAGAAGCTTATCTTTTTTTGTTTCCTTTTGCTGTTCTCTTGTGTACCTATCCTCAGTTCAGGACTGGAGCTTAAGATATTGGTGCTACAGGTTCTTCTTTAATAAAATTCTTCATATGTATTATCAAAGCAATAGTCTAAATCAGGGGTCGGCAATCTTTTAACAAAGAGGTGCACATTTACAATTTTGAACAAAGCTAAAGTGCCATTGTTAAAAGTAATAAAGAAGGTAACTAAAAAAATGATCAACAATATTTCTAAAAATGTTAATCAAAAAGGAAACAGCACTGTTAAACAAAATAAATGTTTTTATATTTTATAAGGAAACATTTTGTTTAAAATTTGAAAAATTTTCAGTGCGATCCTTGTCCTTGTGTTTCTCGCGAAAGCTTTTCTATTTCTGGTTCATGTCTAGTTACTTTTACACACGCCTCTGAATTTTCTGTTAGCCGGTTTCGATATGGATTCAAAATGATTTTCAAATGGGAAAAAACTTGCTCATACATATAGGACGATCCGAATGCTGGAAGCATTGCAAATGCCACTTTTTTTAGGCAAATAAATTTATCTGGCAAATTAACCCAACAATTCAGTATTTCGTTTGAAGGGGTAAGAAGCAAATGCGCCTAAGTGGTATTAGGACAGTTTCGAGAAATAAGCGTTTAAAGTTGAGGGACTGCTATTAAATCTGTGTTTAATATTCAGTAATGATGTTCATAGATATAATAATAAAGAAATATTATTATACCAAAGGTTTGCTTGAAATTGAACAAAAATCAAAAGTTGATATATTTTTTTGCAAAAATTGCACTTTTGACAGTTTTGACTTTAAAGTATTATCAAGAAATGTTCATAATCAGATTCGAGTAATAAATATTCATCTTCCAATTGAAATTCTTCATCTTCCAATTCACGCTGTGTAACTTCTTCTACTGTCTGCTTTTTATTTCCTTTTTTGCCATTTACCATTTTTTTAGGAGCTTCGGTATGAGGCAAGTTTTTGTAAAACTCATAATGTATGGGAGGAATAAAATCTAGTAGCTGCTGTAAATTTTCCCATTTGGCATCTTTATTGTAACGAAGGCAAAGACCCGATCACATTCCATATAGGAGTAGACTGAACAATGTACATGAATAACTTGACAATATTCTTGTTCTTATTTTGGCCTCCGCATGAGTCACTGTAAGCGATGACTTTTGTTATTGTTTGGGGTAGATCTTTCATAAACTGCAAAATGAATTTTGATAAGCAACACCGAAATAAGTAAAAAGTTATTATCTTACTTACCCTTAGCAAACAAGATCCTATTTCTTGTGATACTTGTGATGCCACACTCTCATTCCATACATACATGTTAGGTTTGTCATTGGTTAGATCATGGATGCACAGGTTGTAAGTCCATAATTGGCGCAAATAATATACCTTGTTGGTGGTCAGTAAAGGCGTGGGCAATGTTTTTTGAAGATCAAAACATATTACTACAGTGTCCTCTACTAAATTACTTTCCTTTACATCAAACTCCTTCGCAGTCACTGCTTGCCTAGCTTGTCGCTGATGTAGTTCAAGTTCTGCTGTAGGATTACTGTTTGAGGCACCTGCTGCACTAGACCCGATATGTTTCAAAGAATTGTTTAATTTGTCGCAGGTATTACAGGTATCTGAATGTGGGTCGTGGAATCTTAAATTGAACTCACTGTTGAAAATATGCCGGAAGTAACATTCATTCACGGAAGGTTGGTTAGACGTTTGGCACATTTCAGAGTATAAACCATACATCTTACGTATATTTAAGTCCGACGACAAATACCGTGTATTGCAATTTTGCAAACGCGAGTAGTGGCTTTGGTATCTTGGAAACTTCTGAATATGAGTTATCACTGTATTCCTAGTTTCACCAGATATTTTGTTTTTAGGTTGGTGGCGTCCTCTCGTGTCAGTTGCTACAAATCCATCCGAATCAATTTTCTTGCATACTACTTTATATATACTGTCACTAATATCCAATGTTTTTAAAGAAAGCTCTCTACACACTCGCCTGTTTAATAAGGTAATCGTGGTACTATATTCTTTCTTACGACTGTTAATTTTTGGGCGTTGAGCAGTTTTTTTTTTCAATGCACGACGCAATGAAATTTGTTTTTAAATAACATGTCGAAAGATCCTGTAATTTCGTAAATAGTCTTTGTCTTTCTTCTGCAGTAAACGTGTTACATTGGTATCTGCAAGTGTGCACATATTCTTTACAAATTTTTTTTGGGATGACTTTTCCGTTTGTAACATTCTTCGCCCTTCATTCGTTTACTTTTAATGATTGATCTCTTCCATGTCTCTGGTTTTCTCTGCCTTTTACGACTTTTTACTTTTTTTTGGAGTTACTAAATTTGTAATAACAAACATTAAGTACAGTGTACAATTTAAAAAACTTTATAAGTAAGTACCATGTGCAGTTCTATCCGAGTTTGAGACGTCCAAATCACTGGTAGATGATTCTGATTTAAACTGGCATCTTCATCAGTGGCATACGGATCAGACAAATAATCCTCATTGTCACTGAATACTAAAATAGGTAAAAATTCAGTAAATTCTCGAGTATGAAAATATAACCCTACTTTTTTTTCAGATATTTAGAAAATAGTATTTAGTATTGATTGAAAATATAGTATAATATACATGCATCGACAACAACTAACCTGAAATAGTAGCCTCCATATAAGCCATTAGACACTGTTTTAAAGTTGGATGGTGAAAGTAATCCACAAAAGATAAAAAAATGTTCGATCCACGTACATTAACGAGATTTACTGTGTGATTTACTGGAATTAAGCATCCGTTTAGTGGCAGAACAACCTAAGCGCACTTCGGTTGTTCTACCGCTAAATAAGACTGCAATATTGTTTTACTTCGTTTTGCACCTCTCTAGTAGATGGTTCTTAAGTCGCATTTTCACTTGGGCTATCTTACTACCAAATAAAAGTGAACTTTATCTTTCATATTCTGTACATAAGTCGAAACTGACCAAAATGTTACTTAGGCTTTTGCTTCTTACCCCTTTGTTTGATTTATTATCCTGAGGATCACCTTCTAAAACTCTCAAATTTTGTCTTCCATAACTTCAATATGCTAAAGCTCAAAATCTTGAATTTCGATCTATGCGAAAAGAGAATCATTGAAAGGAAATGAATCCATTAAGTCTGGTTTTATCAAGAAGGAGAACATGTGACCATGTTTATCAAAATCTTGACCTCTTTCATCAAATTCTTCTTTCAGTGAAGTCATGTAGTTTAACATTTCCTCATTAATGCAGCATTATCACAATTATTAAGGTTGGGTGAGTATGTTTTAGATTTGGAAAGTATTGACATGTATGGGAAGTAATATCGCGAATAAATACATCTATTTTCAATTTAAAAGACTTCCAGGAATCATACAAATCTAGAACAGTTTCACCCGATCCTTGCAACTTAAGGTTTAATTCGTCGAGATGATTTGTAATATCAGTTAGGAACCTCAACTTACAAATCCATTCTTTATTATCTAGTTCAGGAAAGACTTGAGCTTGATTTTTTTGCAACAAAAATGACCTAATTTTCCGCAAACATTCCACAAATCTAGAAACCACTTTACCGCGGCTAAGCCAGCGTATATTGCTGTGTAATGGAATATCTGAATATGCACTTTCCATTTCTTGTAAAAATGACTGAATTGTCTGTGAGTTAATGAAGAACGATCAGCAATGTAGTTGACAACTTTTACAACATTATCCATCATGGATTTTAAGCTTCAGCTCAAGATCTTCGCGCATAAACTTTCTTGATGAATAATGAAATGAAAATTCAAAAGTGGTCGATCAATGCGTGCAGTAAAAAGAGATACAAATCCCTTATGTGTCCCGATCATAGCGGGTGCGCCATCTGTAGTTACGCAAAAGATCTTAGTTAAGTCTAGTCCCCGTTTCCCAAAATGTTTAACGAATTCTGATAGTATATCTTCCATAGAGATACTACAGATAGAGGCAACAATCCAGCTCGGAACCCATCAGCGTATAAGAGAGAGATAAACAGTCAGAGATCCAGGCTGTCTTTCTCTAATGGCGCGCATGCTATAGACGAGAGACAAAGAGAGAAAAATCTCTGACGTCTGTCTTTTTCTCTCTCACCGGAGTTCAGACGGACATTCCCACTTATACAGCGGCCTCTATCTGTAGTATCTCTATGATATCTTCACCTCTTGTCGTGTTGTCTTGTCTTGTCGAAGTACCCCGCAACGATTGCCAACCGGGAAATGTCATTAACGTCGACACATTCATTCAACGAAATAATTAATACGATATTCCGTTTAATGGCGTCGATCTGTTGTTTCCGTACATTTTCATCCATTTCAGTAACTAGAAGTTTCCCGTATAACCATGGCAATGCCGCTCACCGGGCGTTCGAAAAGCCGAGAATCACCTGCTCGCGTATTCTCTTTTCTAGAAACGTCCCGTCGCGGTCGCATCGTCTAGCCTGGCATGTCATCACTTAGCTTGGTCGAGCTACGTTGCCAGCTTGTGTACAGTTCCGTAGATTATTTTGAATTTACAATAAGTATCCTTAAAATTAAATCCTTATTTAATTGCTTTATTTTGAAATAATATACACCAAACTTCACAAAGTTATGCGTGCCATTTTAAACTGCCAGACGTGCCAAGTCTGACACGCGTGCCGTGGTCTAAATATTGCTATTTTAACATCCTATATAGTTTTAAAAGGATTTTTAAACAAATGACCGTTTAAATAAGAAAAAACAACTACTTTTCGATCTATAATATATTATGCCTCAACGAACATTTAATTACGCTGTGATATGATCTACCAGATTTAACCGATCCTTTTGAGTCACATCATTTGCAGACTCAGTTATTTTAAATTCAAAGCACGTCAGGTTGGAAACGGAGAGCACGCGTGGGCAAATGATATATCTAATGAGAAAGATAAAGAGCGGTGATGAAGCGCTTGTGTTTTGTATTCCGTCGATTCGAGCTGCAAGGTGGGCTAATCCCTGAGACACCGGAAAATATCTCGCATCCATAAAGAGTTTGAAAAACTATGTAATGCGTTGAAATAGTATTTTAACTATTCTTTCAATAATCGAGTATATTTTAATTTAACCCTCCGTCGGGCGCATATAATCTCACAGATTCAATCATACCGATGAAATGTTAATGTATTTCATCCAATACTCCGGCTAGAGGGCAGTGCGCAACTTATCCTAACGTTGTGCGCATTCAACAGTCGCAATCGTGCTGTTCTAGTATAAAGTGAGTGTTTTAATCTCACAGATTCATTGCGCCCGTTCGGTATATTTTTTGCATGAAGTAGTTAATATAATTAAGAGGTGGATAAATAGTGAATTCATTTTTATTATCCAATCGAAGCAATTATATTATGAATTTGAAAGTATCTTTGCGCCCACTTATGGTGGTTTTTGTTCCTTACTATAAACCTTGTGCAAGAATGGAGAGACGTCAAAGTCTATAAAATCCAGACAACCCCGATGATTCCAAATCCTTTTTCTATTTCTTAATTAATATGCTTTTGTACGTATTTTTGTAAAATGTTGCTTACAATATTCTTCAGTTCAGTTTTTATTCTAATTAAATTGCAACGAAAAAAATTTCGATCATTAATCTAAGATGCATTGCGCCCAAACTCGGGAAATCTACTATTGCGCCCGACGGAGGGTTAAATATACTATTGCGCCCGACGGAGGGTTAAATATACTTTTCGACTAAGCTTCTCATCTATGAAATCAAGGAAACACATGATGAATAGGATGAGGTCCCTGCACCATCAATCTCAATTTTTAAGAAGGGGTTGATTCGGTTCCGTTGTGGTAGTACCATCACAAGAGACGCCAAACGTTCAGATTGCCCAAGAGAAATAGTAAGTCGGCTGAGTTAGTCGATAAAAACTATGGATTGTTATTGGACGGCCAGATAATGAAGGTGGGTGACGTAGCGCGTATATGAGTTTTTGGATATGAAAATGCTATCCACTCGATAGGAACCGCAGCTGCTCACATGCTGATTGTCGATGTTCAGCAGAAGTACGAACGAGTTCTTCAGCCATTTTTATCATGGATGAAACATAGAGCCTTCACAACAGATCAGAGACCAACGAACAATCAAGATAGTGGGTTTCTTCGGGTGAATGTGCACCAAAGAAGGCCAAGGTGGATTGTCCGCCAGCAAGATCATGGCCACAGTTTTTTGGAATGCACGCCCAGCCATGATCTGAAGCAGAAGCAACCGTATAGGGGTGTTCTATCAAGTTAATTAACGGGTGCAGTCGTATGATGTAGTCACCATTGCAGATGGTGAAGAAATGGTTGAGCGGTGCCGAGGATTTGAAGCCTCTGACTGGTGGTACCGTACTAATCAATAAATTAATCATTAATAGACGGCAGTTAACATTAAAAGAGTCATTGACTTATAACACTGCCGACGCATTTGGAGTTTAAGAAGTGGTGAAAAAAAAATAAAAAGCTTATAGGATTCAAATTCATCAATAGTGAACATTATGCAGAACTTTGTTTATGTTTGAATTAGTCTATGTCTATATATGTCTATGTCTATATAGTCGCTTATTTTTATTTCGTTTATTGTGTTTTGATTAACTGTGTTGTTTCAACCTAAGCACACTAAAGTCAATATTTAAATAACGTCGGTAAATAATAATACATTCTCAGAATAAATTATCTTACATTGTACAAAACGAAATTGATTATAAAATATCCACTATAAAAATGAGCAGTCACGATATCTTGATGTATGCAATTTGATGAGAAATTACGTTGACCGTTAATCTATTTAAAAACAAAAAAAAATCACAGAATAATCGTGAGTTTCTCCTAAGTCACGGTTCTCGAAAATGAAAAACGTTCCCTCTCAAATCAGTTGGTTTTATGACTACCAAGAAACAGATCTAATACACCTCCTCTTCTCCTAGAAGGGCGATAACCTTCATTAAAGGTTCCAAGATAAACAGCAAAAGAATACATAGGCGTGGTGATTTCTGACAACATAACAGGGTCGTCTTTATTTTTAATTATTAGAGGGTTTCGTATTTCAAATTAGATTAAATTATTACTGAGTTCCCAGTGACTGAAAGTGCCAGTGAATTCTGATAAAATAACAGGGGCGTCTTCATTTTTAATTATTAGAGGGTTTCGTATTTCAAATTAGATTAAATTATTATTGAGTTCCCCAGTGACTAAAACTGCCATTTTAGTCACTGCATGAAGAAACTAAAGTATATACTTTAGTTCTTGAAGGCTTTTTAACGACATTAAATCCTTTATAAATTGTTATTTTCACGAAAATTACCATTTTTCACTTCCACTAAGACGTTAAAATAAATTTAATGATGGAACTTTCCAGAAATATTGTCTTACATCAATTTTTTCCGAAAAATTGCATTAGCTAATGTAATTGAACTAGCGATTACTTCAATTCTTCAAAACAATCAAGTAATCATTTCGTAGAATTCATCAGGAGTAGATACCACACGAATGGGTGAAGCTAAAACTGATTGTAATTGTTAAAAACAAAAAATAAACATAAATAATGGGAAGTACCATTAATTCTTGTGTAATTGTTTTGGTAGGCGTGCAGGAAAAGAAAAAGTATATGCATTAATTTTTACGGTAAAACCGCAGCTATTGTATAATTTATTCAATACCCGAAGATATAGGGTGAGTCATTTTCTTCTTAGCTACTACAAGGTTAATTCGTAAAATTTTTCAACCACAAATTACTAAATTTCAACTCACCAGATTTATTAATGAGTGAACTGAATACCCTCTCGAAAATCCCAGAATAAAAGCATAGTCATTCAATTACATCATTACAGAATAACTTACCTACACATAATTATTGGACAAAAAAACACTACAGAATATTTTAAACGGTAGCAAGTTTCGTAACACATCATTTGGTACTATAGTGTCCCAGGGATTCGTACCAATAACTTGGAAGATGCTAAAAATACTTCATGTGAAATCGCAAACAAATACACAAACACGAACAAACATAACCCACTCCAGGATGTTACTAAAGAAGATCTAAGCATAATTGTTTCACTATTCACATAAATTAAACCATTTTTTTCATTTCTTTAAACTTAACTGCACTACAAAAGTTGAGAAAGTTCGGACAAACAACTTACCTTAAACTTATAAACTTGGAACCCAAAAAACTAGTCAAATAAGCAAGTAGACATTCAATATATTACAGTCAAAGCCTTAGTGAATAAAAATGATGGGTGTTGGCCACTTGGTCGCCGCGGTCAGTTTTGTCAGCGGGGGTTCATAATGTCATCGACCACTTGGTCGCCAGTTTTAAAATCAGGTAGGCCTCTTGGTCGCCGTAAATTTATCGAGAAGGGCAAGGAAAATCATTGATGAAGCCATTTTTTTAACACTGTATAGCTTCTTCAATGATTTTCCTTGTCCTTCTCGATAAAAACTACAACTATGTCGATCCCGACAAACCCATATTAGTATTAGAGTAATTAAATGAGCCCATAATTTTGGCGACCAAGTGGTCTGTACCTTTCGAATAGTGAAAGGATTAAATTTGGGTAAAACTGACCGCGGCGACCAAAAGGTATATTCCCAAAATGATAATCATTTTTAATATAAATCCAATATTTGTTAACTAATCCTAGGTTTGTGGAGTAGTTTATTCGGTTTGGCGCAATTTTTTTGATCCCAAAGGAATCCTCTGTCCATTCTCTCGAATATTGTATATAAGCGAGGTGATTTTAAACAATTTAAGTGTAATTACAGATTGTTTTTAATCGTGGAAACTAATGTTTAGTAATATTATCCACATAGTACACCGCATATATATATGTTAATTTCAAACATACGAAGATATATTTCTCGGTGGTTTGTGTTGTGTCATTTTCGTAACCTGAATTATGTTGTATGACTCAGTTGGTAGAACGTGCGCTTAGTCTCGATCTCCTGTAGTAGTAAAAAAAACGTAATTTATTAGTATTTGTAATGTGAAAAAATATTGTTAAAAGGATTGTTTCTCAGATATTGAATAATTTAACATAACCAATGGAGAGCTACTGTATACATTTATTTAATTAAAAAAATAAATTACTGTCAGCTCTGGATTAACTGTACTAAACGTTTTGCAAAAGAAGTTTTTCCATAAAATATTGAAGAAAACAAAGTAAATAGTTCTAACATTTCTCTCTCACCTTTTTTAATACACATTTGCAAATATCTTTTTTTGGTTGAACAGTTTTATAATAAAAAAATATCCATGACTAAAAACTAGCTTTATCTTTCATTATAATTAGTTATTATAATTATAATTAGTTATTATGAAACAAAAAAAATTTATGTTCGACTTAATCATAATTGGTTGATCTATGACACTGTTGAGAATCCATAATCTGTCACTTTATTGGACTAGTCCATAATGATATAGTTGGACTCCTGTCACTTCAAAATAACGACACGAACAAGAAATACACAAAACGTAATTTTTCCATTTTAAGAATACAAACATTATATATATTATATTTTAATTATACTAGATTAAAATAAATAACGCAATCCGCATTGTTACTAATGTTGATTCCTGATTACCTCTTGATGCAATATTTCCTTGGTCACGCCTTTTAAATTTATTACTGAAGAATTTTCACCAAAGGCTTCCGTTCCCAATATTATGCTGGCTACACTAATTTTGGATCTGTCAGATTGGTCAATATAGCCTTCCGCAGTAGCCGAGGAACGCCATCCTCCATGTCTCTTTATATCCTTCAATTTTGCTCCCGCATTTGTTAGAATACTAGCCGAGGTACGCCGAAAGCAAGACTCTAGTACGATGATGGATTTTCTAAATTAAGAAATTTGGCCACAATATTTGGCACACTTGCAATTTTAATGTACTGGTTGCACAGTGCATTTCTCTTTAGTATAGTTGACAAAAAATCTGCAATGGGGTGTCTTTGGGGAACGAAGTGCCACTTTTTTTCTGATTATCTCCAACAAATCCAAATTTTTCAGATTTCCCGGCACAATAATAAAAAATCTGTCAGTCTTTGTTTTCGTTTCTACAAGTTTTACTATAAAGTGAGTTTTATGATCTTCAATATTTGCAATGAAACTAATTCCTGTCTTCTGCATCCACCAGCTTCTTCGAATATAAAAATTACCTAAAAAGTATGAATTATTATATCTGACATACCCATAACATAACTTATTAGTTATTACCTTATTTACCAAATGTTCTTTACTAAAAATGTATCCACATTTTCTTTGCTCAATGTCAAAGACTTCTTGGCTTTATGCCCTTCTCCTTTTCTCTTGAGATACGGAATGAGGCTCGGAAATTTGCTAATATCTATTCCCTCATTGATATTTATCGTTGAACATAGCATAGAGTACTTACTCCATAAAGAAGAACTTTTATACGAAACCAACTCACTATTGAAATAAGCCAATATACTATCCTCTGTGGTAGTTCTATCCTCTGCAATAATCCTTGTTAGCGCTTTCGTATAGAGTTTTGGATTTGCTGGGTGTTCTGAACAGAAATAACTAAACTATCAATACATGGACTTTATTCGACATAATTCAAGATAATTAATGACAATATAGGAAATTATTATGTCAAGTAAAAAACATTCGCGACAAATATTAAAACTAATCATGTGTTCACAAGAATCGTTAAAAACGCTAAATTTTAAATAACCAGCTTATCAAATATACTACACTGGGTAAAAGCATTTCTCTCGCACTCCATGCTATTTGTCTTATGTTGTCTGAAAGTTCCATTTCTTCTGGTAGATCCATTTTTAAACTACCAGAACCAATTAATAATTATTTTTCGTTGACCGTTTATTAATTTCGATATTAATGAATTGTTTTATTTAAAAAAGGATGCGTTAATGGACGTCATTAACGCACTCTTTTTCATTAACGCACTCTTTTTCATTAACGCACTCTTTTTGTGATTTTGACGTTTTGATGACATTTTGATATTAGACAATATACCAATATCATCATTGGTATACGTCATTGGTATGGAATTGATATTATTATCTCCTGATAGTCTTTGTGGAAAAGTGAATTTTGTCACAAAAAAAGAGTTTACGGTCAACGAAAAAATATTGTAATCAACTCATTTGTTAATGGGCGATTAATAAACTAAACTATTAAAGGCACTCACTCGCTATCACTCGTTCGTGCTTTAAACAGTTTCGTTTATTAATCGCCTTCATTAACAAACTAGTTTATTAAATAACTATTAATCGACGCTTTCTGACACATTTACAAATTTCAAACGTCCACATATCTAGGACAACGCAGAAAGCACACTAAGTAATATTTTCTATTGCAAATTTCACTAAATAAAATATATTTTCCTATACATTTTTTGAATCGAACATAAAGCTAAGTATGTTACTCGTACATAATAAGACTTAATTAGCTCGTCTTTATTATTGGCCTCGCGCGCTCTGCCAAAAAAATTCGACTCGTCCAATAAAGTCTTAGGTTATGTACTAGTTACATAAATAGCTATTATGTGTTGGCCATGTAGCTACTTGTTTTGTTGATACGGAAAATGTCTTTAAATTATGGAAAAATCCAGATACGAGGGTTGTGTTTTATATTTTGCATATAGACCTAGAAAGAAACAGTAGATAACTATTAAACACTATTGTTTTTCAAAATATTCTCCACGAAAGAAATGAATTTTTGCATCCTTTGGAACCAAGTCAGGAAGCAGCTTGCTGGTACATTCAAAATAGAGTTTTTGAAGGCGTTGACTGCATCTTTTGGGGACTGGAACCTTTGACCAAGCAGTTCATTCTTAATTTTTCGATACGTAAAAAAGTCGTTAGGACTTAGGTCAGGACTGTATGGAGGATGGTCCAACAATTCGATGTTTTAATTATTTTTCGAGCTGTGTGGGAACTTGCATTATCTTGGTGGATGATCATTCGTTGTTGGGGGTTGGTTTTTCGAAACTCAGCAATTACTTTCGGCAAACTTATCGATAGGCAGGTAACAGTTCTTTGATCTTGCAGATAAATTGTTGCTATAAACATGACCCGCTTTTGAGACCAATGTCGCCACCATCTTCTTGGAAACACTTCGACAACGGATAACATTCGTCAGTTTTGGTTCATCTTGAAACACCCAAACACCCATAAGAGTAAATCCATCCATTCATCACTTCTGACAATACTGTATCTATATATTTTTTTAGTTTCCTGCGTTAAACCGGTTAAGATTTTTTTTACACCAATTGACTCTAATGCCCGTTTGTAATTATCAATGATTCATTACAAGTTTAGGTCAATTTTTTAGGATCCTAAATAATTGATAAATACATACATTTTGTATCAATTTTCAAATCATCAAAACTTGTCCTATTTCTGTTCAATTTTAATTGACGAGATATGTTTATAGAACCGGTCCTATTTTCTATAAATTAATTGACAGCTTAAGGCAAAAATATATGGTAATATTTACTGCCTGGGGGCTACGGACGGGAAACATATTTTTATCAAAAAACCACCAAAGTCTGGATCATTTTACTACAATTATAAAGGCACCTTCAGCGTGGTCCTATTTGCAATTGTATATGCAAATTATGAATTTCTCTATGTTCATACTGGTACCAATGGGCGTGTATCAGATGGGGGAATCTGGCAGAAGATAGGGATTTGTAGACGCTTGAAAGCAAACAAACTGAATATTCCAAATCCAAGTAACTTTCCCGATACAGAAGATGTAGTGCCTTACGTATTTATTGGTTATGATGCATTTCCACTAATGGACAATCTACTGAAGCAATATGCGCAAAAGGGAATCACCCATGATGAAAAAAATTTTAACTACCGGCTTTGCCGGGCACACCGAGTAGTCGAAAATGTTTTCGGTATTTTGGCATCACGGTTTAGGGTATTTCTGCAGCCTATTGCTCTTGATAAAGCAAGAATCGATGCTGTTGTTCTCGCATGTTGTGCACTACATAATTTCTTACGAAAGAGATCCAAAAGGGGATAAATAACAGAATCTTTTGTAGATTACGAAGAGACAGATAATGATAAGGTGATACCAGGAGAATGGAGACAAACTGGTAATCTACTAGGTTTGGCTAGAAGCAATACAAACAAAAATGCAAGTACTTCTGCGAAGCACGTTAGAAATGCATATAAACACTACTTCAACACCATCGGTAAAACTCGGTTTCAAGAACGAATGATAGCATAAACATCTATAGTTTGGCAAACATAACTGAAGCTGTGAAAGGAATGCGGTTGAAAACATTCGATATTGCCACGTTTAACTATGAAAAACCTAAAGTGCTAATAATTAGAAAATAGACTTTTTATTATTAAAAATATGATTAAACGTTAGTTCTTTAATGTGTTTGATTCATTGGATTTTGTCTATTAACATTATTTTTTCAATTTCTGAATATTAAAAGATGAACACTTTTCCAAATATGTTATGGGTTTTCTTCAAGCCGTCAACGTCGTGCGAAAATCATAATTACCACGCCCTCCTACTTACTCAATTGGTGAATATTTATCGAACCACCGTTGCTAGGTAACCACCTGACTTCCTATTGGCAAGCGCGTGCGTGTGTTCTTCCCTCTCACTTCGACAATTGATTGACATTGATTATCCAGTGGCGTTTATAATGTCAATATTTACCTCCGTATTTTCAGCTTTACTTGGTATCTTATTATTTCGTATCCATATTGAATTCAAGTACGATTTTTACCAAATAGGTACCGTGTTTTGAAAAATACCTTACCTTTAAAGCAAAGCATAAATCAGTTTCTACATATAATTATTATTATTTTTAATACTTTTCTAAAATAGGTACCGTACGCTATTGCTACGTTTATGACAGGATGCTTACGGATGCCCCGTAGCTTCAGATAGACTTGCCAAACTATATGTTTGTTATTATATATATATGCATATCATTACATGACGCAGTTTGCTACTGCACGCGCCAAACGTGATGGCGAGCGATCGCGCAGGTATAGACTGTCCCAACTAAATTATTATTGGATTACGATAAGCCCCTTGGCGGTCAGTGTCGTACCTATAATTAGTTTTAATTGGGGTAGCAAATGGAACATGATTTCTTTGTAATTTCTTTTCATATTTTATTCAGTATTCTAGGTAGTAGTACAGATCATAAAAATGTTATATAATGATACACTTATTAAAAAATAAACTTTAATCAGTCACTATCTGAAGACACATTTTCTTCATCTTCACTGCTGCTTGTGCTTGTGCGGCTATGGTCATTTAAGTTTATAATCACTGGATTTACATCTGTTTGAATATCTGTGATTGTTTTATTTTCCCAATATTTCCGCTCTATATCTACTACATGTCGGCAACGCTTTTGCCATTTCTCGGAAGTGATTTGATCAAACTCGTGCCCCGCCAATTTCCTCACATCTTCCAACTTGAAAGTTACATTTTTTTGGGACACATTGTTTTTGACAGTAGTCCAAATGAGTTCAATGGGATTCAAATCCGGATGGTAGGGTGGAAGTCGCAAAACGTTATGTTCGCGTTCAAGCATAACCTCATCAAATTTATATCTAATATGATGCTTTTTATTTCTCTTGATCAACTCGTATAATTCGGGTTTGAGCAACACAATTGGTCGCTGTTGGCTACGAAAATAATTGATTTTTTGTAAATACTTGATCCTCAATGCTCTGATGTCCATTTTCTCTATTAAAATGTTTCTATTATTTTCAGTCCTTCTCCATTTGAAAGCTATTTTCTTTAAAATTCTACTAAGGCTGTTCCGGAAGCCACAATTCCCAAAACGTCATTAATTTTCTGTTGTAACTTTTTTACCGTAATACGAAACCTTTCCGTCTTATGAAAGTCGTAAATAATCCGTCTAATATTGGAATACTCATACTCGGGAATATCAGTAATTGGTGCTCTTCTAGGCCGCTTCTTTCTTGGGGTGGAAAATTTTACGTGCACGTTATTTGCAGAAATTAATTGCTCCCCTTCTTTAACCACTCTTTCAATGGTTTCTTATCGAAATACCTAATACAAAATAAAGATTTGTGTTGAAATAGTTATTTTTGAAATGTATTTAATGTTACCTGTAGCGAGAGATGTTTTATTTTTCACATTTGATAACGTATCCGACTCACATTTGATACTTTGAAAATATTTGAACACTTTAAAAATTATTTCACGTGCCTGACTCTTGATAACTGGTTTTTTGTTAGGCGATGACATTTTTTCAGAAACAACACAAAAATTATTCAGACAATGCCAAACGCCAACAGAATTGGAGGACAACTAATGATACGCCTCTGTACAGAGCATTTATGTCTTGCAAGAGCTGTACTGGGAGGTAACATTGAAAATGAGTTTGTGCGCGGGCTCGCCATCACGTTTGGCGCTTGCTGTATGTTTATTATACCGACCTACCGTATCGTTTTCCAAATTGTCTTCTACTTCGTCTATGGATCTGCCTTTCCTACCGGTTTCTGACTGTGCGGTGAACAAAAGCAAATCGTAGTACCATAATGTTGTTTCATAAGTGTCACATGTTCCAGTGCGTTTCGAAGCTTGTACCTTAAACATACAACATAAATTGTAACTACATATTATAAGTAATAAATAAGTGCTAAAATTCTGTTATAATTCTAATTGTCTTCACTTACCTTTTTCAGCCCTCGTCTGAACGCCGTACGCATGTTATTAATCTTTTTCTTCAAAACGTCCACAGTTGCTGTTCTATTTATTTCTGTTAATTTTTTCAACAGAATATCATAGCTTGCATTCCATTTATGTTTGTTTGAATAGTCATTCGATTTTAGATTTTACATCCCACAAGCATTTTTGTTCACGGTATATTGAACGACAACCCCACACACTATGCAATTATCATTTCGACGGTCGGAACTACTTGGATTGTACAGCTTGTCGTACGACAGATCGCATAGTGTGTGGGGCCTTTAACATGTCGATCTTCTTGGATCAGCATACGCCCTATAGTTGGATCGTCGCTAAGATTGGTTGACAGGCACCAATAATATTGTTATATGCAACTATTAAAAGACAACCCTCGTAGTTGTCATGTTGATGGTTAAAGCTGCGTCCAGGTTTGTAAAGTTTATCCAAAATCAATTGCAAAACCTTTAGCACATGTTCGTCTCCCTTGCCGAGTTTTTTCTTTGATCTGCATCGCTAATCAAACGAAAAATCGGCAGGGGCTTTACCTTCTATTGTTGTAGGATAAATTATGACTTTTTATAAAAAAAACTTGTTTAGTTTGAATTCGTTATTAGGATACTGAAAAAAAAACAAGGACATTTTATTGACGATTTCTGTGAAAACGTTGTAGAGAATATCATTATAGTTAATTATTAGTAATAAAATGAAAAAAAATCCATAATCAAAATATTTTTTCTATAAACTAAACACCGTGGTATATCTAATACCTAATGGTATCGTTTTTATAGATTAAAATAATCAAGGAAATACAGAAATACAATTCTAGGAAATAGAAACAGTTATAAGCTGTTATTATAATGATTTCCTTTTTTATACATATTTAATCAAAGAGAGGAAATGATCTCGATAAAATACAATTTGTTTTCAATAAAATAGATGTAGCGGTGTATTGTTGTTTCTATATTATATATTTTTATAATAAATAGGTAGATGACTAAGACAAATGTGCATTTAAATGATTTCATGGAGAAATATGTTATGTTTTAAATAATGTCTTCTGTATGTTCCTTGTGGTGTAGGTATTCATTATTGTTTTTGTTAATTATTTTGGGAAATCAAACCAAAGTTTGTGTACAAAATATAAGCAGTATTCAAGATTTACCAAAAATTACAAGACTCGCAAGATTCTTGCAGCAAGACCAAGACCAACACGGTCTTGGTCCTGTTTTCCTCAACATCACTCCAGTTTATTTATTTGGCACGGGATAATGAACATGTGAATTGGAATGCTGAATTAAGGTAAGCATTTTTTATAGGTGAGTCGAGGAATGGGCGGTTTTCTGATAGTCGGCGTGTTCATTTATGGACTCTTCTACTAGTGCCCAGAATTCGAAGAGCAGTGCAGGAAGTTCATCCGTTCAGAGGTGGTACAGTTGCTGTTTGGAGAGGCATTTGGTTTAATGGGTGTACAGAATTGTAAGTGCTTAATGGGAACATGACTGCGCAGATTTACGTACAATTACCATGAACCACCCTCACAGACACTTAGACAGCTTTTACCCTAACTTTGGAGACAAATCGATCAAGGCTGCATCACAACGACCTCATTGAAAGTATGCAGAGGCGTTGTTTGGTTGTAATTGATATTAGAGGAAACCATACTCGTTATTAACGTATGTTAAGTATGACCAGGGATCTAAGAAGGTCATAAATCAATATAAGCCGATGACCCTCATTATTATTGTCGTGAACACACCCTTAGATCGCATTCTAGTTTTAGATATAAATGTCTGATTGATAGTTGTTAAAAATTTTATGTAACGTTATGTTTGAAATACAAGTTGTAAAGTGATATTATGCATTTAATTAGAAAATACACAACAATTACATATTGTTCGAAATATAGATAAGCAATAAAAGTGTGTGTTGCTTAAAAGATTCCATGGTCCGGATTAAAATATCTCATGAAATAGTTTGGCATTTTAATAATAGTGGGCTCTCCGTTATTTTTGGCAACGGCTTAAAAATAATTAAACTGGTATCCAGTGTTGCAAAGAGACTTTATTTCATACTGTATGGTAGATTTAGTTTACTGACTCCATTTTAAGTCCGGTAATTGTGCTATTACAGTATCAGAGCCGGCAAGTGTAACCAAGAAACACTTACCGGATTGTTAATTTTGAATTTTGACACAATAAAACCTCAATTGAAACAATATGCTAACATAACATTTTCTTATGCATCCTGTATTTTGTATGCTCTTTTCCATTCACAAAACTGATCGTATTCCTTTTCGTAGCGATTTGCAGACTTTACAGGAATTAGTTTCGGATAAACGGTTATATCCATCTTGTTTATTATTTTTTATAATTTATTGACATGCATATTTACATCGTTGCTATGTAGCAGTTGTACTACTACTACTACTACTACTACCAAGGAAAACTCAAGCCAAGGGGTCGGCACTGAGGCCACTGGCGGGCCCATTGTGCCAATCCTGCTATTTATGCATCCATGAAGCCGAGTCCCTCGATGAAGGACCCAATCCTCTTCAGTGGATGCCTGCTTATGTCCCCGGGGGCCATAACAGGGACTCCGAAGATTCGCCTGCGTAGCACAGCCCAATATGGACATACGAGGAGAACATGGTCCGACGTTTCGTCAGCCATGCCGCAACCCCTACATAAGGGACTTTCCTCCAAACCTAGGTTACAGAGGTGTTTCCTCAGACAGCAGAGCCCTGTTAGGAGTCCTGCTATCTTCTTTAACCTACTCCTTGGTAGTTCTAGAGCAGCTCTAGCATGTCCATCAGTCCATGCTCATGTAGAAGTTGTAGTGTGTAGTATATTTGATAAGCTGGTTATTTACAATTTAGCGTTTTTAACGGTTCTTGTGAACTCATGATTAGTTTTAATATTTGTCGCGAATGTTTTTTACTTGACATAATAATTTCCTATATTGTCATTAATTATCTTGAATTATGTCGAATAAACTGTTCTAAACAGAAATAGCTATACTATCAATACCTATGAACCTATGGATCGATTTCTTCGTCCGGAGAAATTAGAAGTGGATCCTTCGTCTCCAACTGCTGCCAAGCAATGGATTTATTGGCTGAGAACTTTTGAAAACTTTATTGGCACGGTAAATGAGATCAATCCAGAGATAAAATTGGATTTACTTGTTAACCATGTTTCATCGTCAGTATACTCTTACATAAGCGAATCTACAGATTACGACACAGCAAGATATATTTATCAAGAAGGTAAGCGAAATTTATTTCATGCACAAGCTTGCATCTCGTTCTCAAATACCAAATGAATCAGTAGATCAATATTTGTGTGCATTAAACTCATTGGCTAAAGAATGCGACTTTAAACATGTAACTGCATCCGAGAATAGGGATGCGTATATTCGAGATTCTTTTATAAGAGGGCTAAGCGATCCGAAAATTCGACAAAGACTTTTGGAGAATACAACTCTTACTCTTGATCAAGCTTATTCTCACGCTAGAGCGTTAGAAATGGCAGTTGTTCACTCGAATTCATGTACTTCTGGCACGTCACCTATAAACTTGAATGTGATATCCGAAAATGGTCTTCCTGAAAACGCTATCGAATCTCAAGTTAATTCGGTAGCTTCAATTAGTAAGTGTTATTTTTGCTGAAGGTCTCAACATCCTCGTAATATTTATCCTACCCGTGAAGCACTTTGCAGAAATTGTAACAAAAAGGGGCACTTCTTTAATGTCTTTCGCTCGTCTAAAAAAAGAGTAACTGCTAGCAGCTTACCTGTTGAAGAAGAAACATTGACTAATACTTAGAAGAATTCTTTCTTAGCCGCTACAGGACCTACTTGCTTAGCTAAGACTTTAATTAAGAACACAACAGACCTAGAGCTAGCGGCAGACCTAACACAGGAAGCAATTATCTCAGCGTTTGAAAACAACTGCTCAACGGTGAGGAAGAGATCCAACAGGAATGTGCCCTGGAGGACAAATGAACTTGCCGAAAAACGGAGACAGTTAAGAAAGAAGTTTAATAGGACTAAAGAAAATTTAGAAGAGTGGACGGATTATAAGAGGGCCCTAACTGAATACAACAAACTGATAAGGAAAGTAAAGAGAGACTCCTGGAGGAGGCACTGTGAGGAGATAGAACAGACTCACGAGTGTGCCAGACTGCAGAAGATTCTTTCCAAGGATCCTAATCAGACTATGCACGTTATCAAAAAAGATAACGGACAATACACTGGAAATGGGAAAGTAACCATGGAAGAGCTACTTAAGGTACACTTCCCTGGATCAATACCTACCATGCCACCGCAGAACTCCCCATTGACAGGACTGGATCGACCACGATAGGCATCCAGGATGGACTGGCGAATAGCGAAGGCAGTGGTAGACGTGGAAAAAACAAAATGGGCTCAAAACAGCTTCAAATCATATAAATCACCGGGACCAGACGGGATTTATCCTATCCTACTCCAAAAAGGAGGCAACACACTACACTACAGGGTATGTGAATTGCTCAGAGCTAGCCTAGCTCTAGGGCATATTCCAAGAACTTGGCAACGCATCAGAGCTACATTTATACCAAAACCTGGAAAATCTGGACAGGACACGGCTAAAGCTCTGAGACCAATCAGACTAATGTCATTTATGCTGAAGACTCTTGAAAAACTTCTTGATAGACATATCAGAGACGGTATACTGGCTACAAGACCACTACACCAGGATCAATATGCATACAGAGAGGGAAAATCAACCGAAACAGCATTACATCAACTCGTCAAAAGGGCTGAATACGTGCTGGAAAATAAAAAGGTGCTGCTCGTAGCCTTTCTAGATATAGAAGGAGCTTTTGACAACACCTCCTACGAATCCATAGCCAAGGCAACGAGGAAAATTGGGATCGATGCCACGAGCTGCAGATAGATAGACTGCATGCTCAGAAGCAGGCTAAAAGAAACAACTCTTATGGGGAAGACAATGGCCGTGCGTGCAACCAGGGGTTGTACACAGGGGGGAGTACTGTCCCCGCTGCTGTGGAACCTGGTCATGGACGGGCTCATTAGAACCATACACAGAGAAGGATTTAACACCATAGGATATGCAGATGACCTGGTAAATCCCAAGGTAAATACAACAGTACAACCAGAGACAGGCTCCAGATGGCTTTAAATGTAGTAACAGGCTGGACTGTAGAAGAAGGGCTACGCATAAGTCCCTCAAAAAACACAGATAATTGCGTTTACCAGAAGAAGGAAAAGGGAAGGACTTGGCCCTCTGACGCTTCAAGGTGAACCAATACGATTGTCGGATGAAGTAAAATATCTTGGGGTTAGCCTAGACCCAGGTTTAACTTGGAACCGACACCTTCAGCACGTGATCAAGAAGGCAGAGGTAACCTTCATGGTTGCCAGACGCACTTACGGCACTAAATGGGGACTTAGACCAAGCATGGTACACTGGTTGTACAAAATGGTTGTCATCCCCAGGATTACATATGCATCTCTGGTCTGGTGGCCAAAGATCAGACAAACCTCTGGAATGCTAAAACTAAGCAAGGACCAAAGACTTGCATGCATTGGCATTATAGGGGCAATGAGGACTACTCCTACAGCGGCGCTGGAGACAATGCTAGACCTTCCTCCGCTACATTGTGTCATAATGTGCGAAGCAAGGGCAGCTCTAACCCGACTGGAGAAAGCATCAGACCATGACGTGGCACATGGGAGAGGACACACAGAAATAAGGCATGTGGATGACGACATCTTTAAAATGCCAACAGACCACATGACCACCAGATATATCTTTCGCAAGAACTTCGAGATTGTCATCAAGGATGGAAAGGAGCTTGAGGAAGAGAACGCACCACCATTCAGTAGAGTAAATGAACTGATCTGGTACACAGACGGATCAAAGAATGAGCTCGGCACCGGAGCGGGCATATACAGCAAGTCGAGCAAATATGAAGGAATCGTCTCGCTTGGAAAATACACCTCGGTATTTCAAGCAGAAGTCTATGCAATACTTGCATGTGCAAGGGCAAATAACATGAGAGCCTACAACAACAGGCAGATCAGGATCTACAGTGACAGTCAAGCTGCCCTTGAAGCACTTCAGAGCTCTAAGGAAACATCTCGGCTGGTATGGGAATGCGGCGAAGAACTTAGCAGACTGGCGACTCGGAACAGTGTAACACTGGAGTCCCAGGTCACAAAGGAATCGCTGGCAATGAAAAAGCTGACGAACTCGCAATAGCAGGATCGTCAACCCTGATGAACGGGCCCGAACCAGCTGTGGGCATTCCCAAATGCTCAACTAGGTCATGGTTAAAAGGGTGGGTAAAAGAACAACACAATAAACACTGGAAGAATACGCCCAGGCAAATACATGGAAAGAAATTCATAAAAGAACCATCAGAAAAAGTAGCGAAAGAACTGCTCTCAATGAGCAGGAACAAACTACGCACCATAACGGGGCTACTTACAGGACACTTTCCCACAAAGGAGCACCTGAACAAAATAGGGCTGTATAACGGAGACCTTACATGCAGAAGATACAAAAAGGATACCGAAATAGCTCTTCATATACTATGCAACTGTGAGACGCTGGACCACAGGAGGCAGAAACTGTATGGTAGACCCCAAATGACTCCAGAAGACTTCTACAACCAACCAGCGAAGAACCTGTATGAGCTAATACAGGGAACGGATTGGCTGAATAGGCTGTAGTCAGAATACTAGGAGTATCCACAATAAGCCCAGGAGGCTGAGGTGGTTTATAAAATAAAATAAAAGACTTTAATTAATGTAACTATCAATTCTCAACTTGCAACGGCCATGGTCGACAGTGGCTCTTCTCTGAGTTTTTTAAATGAATAGATTTAATCGCCGAATATGGAAATATTTTGATGGCATCTAGTTCTTTGACATGCCAAATACACAATAGCTGTAAAGTTGACCTAAAAATGTTTGGGAATATCTACAGTAATATTAAAATGTCAATATTACCCTGTGTCGATGTCATCATTGGACATGATATTTTGAAGCAACATGAAGATCTACATGGATCTAGATCGACTCTTACTATTTGTAACCTAGCGGCTGCTGAAGTACCCGTGTCATCATTGTTTAGGCACTTATCGCCTAATATGAAACCTATAGCGATAAAATCCCGTAGATTTTCAAATCAAGATCGTAACTTCATCGAAAATGAAATTCAACGAATGATGTATGAAGGTATTATAGAGCGGAGCAGCTCACCTTGGCGGGCGCAAGTGGTTGTCGTACCGGGAGAAAATAAAAAGAAGAGGATGTGCATTGACTCTTCACAAACAATAAATAAATTTACTCTATTAGATGCATATCCTCAGCCAAGGAGGATTTAGTGAATAAAGTAGCTCAATATACGGTCTTTAGTACTATCGACTTACAATCAGCCTATCATCAATTTCCGATACAAACTAGTGACAAAATTTATACTGCGTTTGAAGCGAATGGCAAACTATATCAATTCCGGCGAAACCCATTTGGTGTTACGAATGGCGTTTCTGAATTTCAAAGAGCTATCGACAGGATAATCGAAACTGAAAAGTTACATGGCACTTATTCATATATTATTATTGTCATTAATTATCTTGAATTATGTCGAATAAAGTTCATGTATTGATAGTTTAGTTATTTCTGTTCAGAACATAGTGTGATTTCAATAAAAAAATTCGCCTAATAATGTCAAATATTGACGTTATTGAAATAATGAGACGTTAGAATGAAAATAGTTATTTGTTTAACTAGGCAGAGAAGTAACAGATTTACTGCCGCGGCTAGCATTTCATTGTCGATGCGAAGCCGAGGCAATGAAACTAGTCAAGGCAGTAAATCTGATTCTCTGCCGTGTGAAACATAATTTTTTCTCCGATTGTTTGTACAGTGTGTTTAGAAAAATCAAATTAAAATGAAAACTTTTTTATGACGGATATAACTCACCATTTTTAATATTTTTTCTAATCGTATGTTATAGGTAATAATTAAATCGTATTTTTTAATTATTATTGTCGATTAGTCCTTAAATTGTATACATAATAATATCTACCGAAAGATAATAAATATAATGTTAAATATCGACAATAATAGTGTGCACAGTGAAGTTAGCCTATGTATGTGTGACGTGGAAGTGATTGTTTGATTCCATATGAGCCAGCTTAAATCACATTATCATTGCCGTTGCTGAGTAAAGTCTGGGAGATTTAAAAAAAAGAAGAAAAAATGATTTTTTTAATGCCTAGGCATTAAAAATCATTTTTACTGCCTAGGCAGTAAAAGTGTTACTTCTATGATCGATAAATGTCACTAAAATTGACGTTTAATGTCAATAGGAGAAAAATTCAGTTTTTTACAGTATGAAATAAAATACGTTACGTGATACATCCGGTAAGTCTCTTACAGTACTCATTTCGACATCGGCTCGGCTCCTTCGTCGCCTCGCCCTTAAACATCTCATTCGAATTGTAATACTTGACTTACCGGACTTATGTCGTAAATTACTATTAAGGAAGTCTATTTTACAAAACGAATTTAAATTAAAAAAACTCACTAGTAGCAGAAAAATCATAATGGAATATGGAAGGGTGATGAATAATGTATTGTATGCTATGGGGGAGTGGTTCGAAAACCGTATTATTCCAAAAAAAAGAAATCGCCCATTACTCTGCCGGATATTATATACAAAGTAGAAAAATTCAGTATGTAAATAAATGTAAATACTGTCATTTTTGATGAACAAATAAAATTTACGGAACATATATCAAATATTACCGCAAAAGCGCAAAGGGGCATAAATGTCATGAGATCTATATCCAGAGCTAGTTGGGGAGCAGATCCTAAAACGCTGATGATGATATATAAGGGGATAGTAAGATCGCATCTAGATTTTGGGTCAATTTTGTTTAATAAGGTTACTATTCAAAACTTGAACAAGTTAGATAAGGTTCAATATAAAGCATTAAGGGTCGTTATGGGTGCCATGACATCAACTCCAACTAATTCACTCCTAGCAGAGGCATGTGAAATACCTCTGAAATGGAGAAGGATATGGCTTGCTGAGAAATTTATAATTAAACATTTAGCTATAGCTAATAGCTCGGTAGCTAATTGTCTATTGAGCCTGTATCAAGATCAAGATTTCTTAGTAAAATGTACAAATGCTCCATTAATAGAGGGTTTGGACAGAGTTTTACATCTATATACACATATCAAAAAATCTCGATTATTACCTTGTTTCTCTCACACTTTCGAATCACAAATTCAACAAATTAATATACAAAAATTTAACATCACAAAAAACCATCCCCACTGTCAATCTATCCTATCCCACAACCTCAAGGAGAATTGGAATGATTACCAAATAGTTTATACAGATGGATCAAAAAATAAAGAGGGTAAAACTGGATTTGGAATCTATATGGAGAATATTAAGGATAAATCAATCTATAAAGCATCCACAAGAATTTCAGACAAAGCCACTATATGTACAGCAGAAACATTAGCCATTGCAACAGCGGTAAAAAAAGCAATTGAAATGGGGACACATAAGGTGCTGATACTATCATACTCAAGCAGTGCACTAGAAAAAGTAGCCAAATTTGGCCTAGAGGCGTCAACAGACTCTGCCCAACTACTAGCAAGCCAATTATTGTGGGAAGCAAAACAATCAAACTGGGATGGATTCCCAGCCACTCAGGTATCATAGGCAACAATAAAGCTGATGAAATCGCCAAAGAAAGTCTAAAATCATTTCAGACAAGCTTTAACGAGGTGGATTACAGAGACTTGTTCATTTCTATCAAAGAAAATATAATGGAACTATGGGAAGAAGAATGGAGAGAAATTTGTAGAAAAAAGGGGAAACATCTATATAAATTGGAAGGTAAAATCACACGAAAAACCTGGTTTGATCAAGTAAATCTGGACAGATCTAGAATAAACTTAATGTGTAGATTAAGATTAGGACATTGTGGATCCCTGGAACACTTGCATAGAATTGGAGTCATAGAGTCCCCCAAATGTGATTGTGGTGAAATAGGAAATATTTTACTTTTTTTTTAGTGCAATAACATTAGTAGTGCAATTAAAAACGATTTTTACTTCAATATGCTCATATGTGTAACAAAAAATAGTAGTTCCGCTTTAAGCTTAGAATGCATGCTTAGTGACCCAACAGCTAGTAGTGTTTCTCTAATTTATGCATATCTTAAACAGATTAATTGTAAACTTTTAAATTTACAGTAAACAAAAAAAAGCAGTGAATCCAGAGAGAGTGATGACAATAAGTCAGACGCGGCAAACACGCAACTCAGGTCTGGAAAAACTTTAGGACAAAAACAAAAAAATCTGGGTGGATAATCTAGCGGTTAAGCTCATTATCTCAAAGAGGAAGAAGAGTTTCATTTGGTTAATGTAAGTTAGGTTAGGTTGGTTCTAGTTACACTTTGATCTGGATCAGTTGGTCGGGAAGCGATATGTGTTGGATTATGATGAAAACTATTGATTGTCATTACTATTATTTATTGAGGTTATTTCTATTGTTATTTACTATTTTCTTATTTTTTTCTGTTTCTTATTTTCTGATATTGTTATAGATAGTTACACTTTGATCTGTGTCCGTTGGTCGGGAAGCGATGATGAATTGAATTATAAAAACTATTGTTATGATTATTATTTGTAAAAGATATGTTATTCCTAATTATGCTAATTCGACAATAAGAAATTCCATTATAATTTCACTACAAATATTTGTGACTGTTAGTCGAGTTATAATTGGTTATAATTGGTTCGACGTGTGGAAGGAAATATGTGAATCTTGGTAAATCCCCTTCCCCTTCTCGAAAACACATCAAATAATTTGTAATCCACTTGAAGTTTATGACTATCTATATACAGGGTGGGGCACTATGAACGAACTATTCTCTGGCGTCTTAACGGCAAATAAAATTAGAAAAAATTAGACGTAGAATTAAGTAGATTACTTAGGACTATAATTTAAAAATATTTTGGAATATACAGGGTGCTCCAAAAAAGCGTGCCGTATCAAAGTTAGGTTCCTTTAAATGGAACACCCTGTATTTGATCACATTTCTGAATTGTACTATTAAAAATAATGTAAGTTCATTAACATTTCCCTATACCTATCTAGTTCAGTTTCCAGGATAAATCGATTTTACATAATTTGTAGACCTTCCGAAAAAATACAATAACTTCAAAATAAAAACGAATAACCACATTTGCTTTACACTATCTCACTAAAAGCTTTTAACATTCTGTTTCCAATATTTACTGGTATGCTATAATATACAGGGTGTTTTTAATATGACAGTATAACACTAACCATTTAATACATAAATTTCTGGCTTAATTTAAATGGAACATCCTGTATCTGTTGGGTCTGTTAAACGTGAGAATTTATTACCTTTCCGTTGGTATTAGGGTTGCCTATATCTAGCTCTGATAGTTTTCGAGAAATTTTAAATTTGTTTTTTAATATTCAATTATTTGCTGACATCTAGTTACCTATGACATGATACTCCGATGGAAAGTTTTTAAAAATTTAAAATTTGTTATTTTGACAGTAAATACTTTGTTGTATGATTTATTATTGATAAATTAAAGGTCTCTTAAATCAGAATTTTATTAAGGGTACACAATCATTAACTTTGCATTAAGATTAGTAAAAAAACTTAACTGTACAAAAAATTTAAAGAAAGTAATCAAAATCATGCCTATCGTGTTAGATACAAGCTTGAACACTTTTAAAAAAATTATTCTTTATTTTTTTTCAATATTTCTGGTGTTATTCTTTAAAAAGCTCGCATTATCCTATTCTTCATGTCCTTTGAAGTGGGTGGCTGTGTCTGTATTTGGTTTTTAATATTATTCCCTTATCTGGTTACCTATGAAATGTCATTCAAATAGATATTATTTTAATACCATTCCATCTGTCAAATAAATTTATAAATTTGTATAGTGTGTATTTGTGTATTGTATTTGTATAATGTTGATGTATTATTAAGTTTTAATAGTTGACATAGTTATTAATCCCTGGTTAAACATGAAAAAGTACTATAACGAAGAAAGAATAGATGTGATCTTAATTATTGGTGAGTGTCAGGAGAACTGTTTTTTGGCAAGTAGATTATACGCTCAAAAGTATCCAAATAGAGATCATCCTAACAGAAAAGAAATGTTTTTAAAAGACTACTGCAAGTATTCAAAACTACCGGAAGCGTGCAATATACAAAAAATTCTAGACGAAAATCTGCAATTACAGACGATTCAGAATTTGAAGTAATGGGTGCGCTTGTTGAAAATCCACATACTAGTCAAAGATGTATTAGTGAGCAAGTAGGTATAAGCAAGAGAAGTGTCGCTAGGATAATTAAAAAACACAAATTTCATCCCTACCATATTCAAATGCACCAGCAACTATTTGATAGGGACTTTGAAAATCGTATTGAGTTTTGTTTATGGGTTATGGACAAAGTGGCAGGGTCTGAAGATTTTTTTTGATTTTGTTCTGTTTACGGATGAAGCTACGTTTCATAAAAACGGTTTAGTAAACAGACATAATTTTCATTACTATAACGACGAAAATCCGCATTACTTCCGAAGTTTTGATCATCAACATCGTTGGTCATTAAATGTATGGGCAGGAATCGTTGGAACCCACATAATAGGGCCTTATTTTTTTAATGGAACGCTAACTGGAAGAAAATTTCGTAAATTTTTACGTAACAAACTACCCGAACTTTTAGATGACGTTCCACTAGCTACAAGACAAAAAATGTGGCTGCAGTTAGATGGTGCGTCTGTTCATTACAGTGTAATTGTCCGGCGTTACCTAAACAATATTTTTCCACAAAAATGGATTGGGCGAGGGGGTCCTTATCTTTGGTCGGCAAGGTCCCCATGCTTGACGTCATTAGGCTATTTTCTTTGGGGTTACATAAAAAGTATTGTCTACAATACAGAGCCAACCACTCCTGAGAACATGAAGGATAGGATAAGGAGAGCGTTTCAACAGTAACACCAGAAATGTTAAAGAAAGTGAACAATAACTTTTTTAAAAGAGTTCAAATTTGTATCCAACAAGATGGGCGTCACTTTAAACACCTTCTTTAAATTTTTTGTATTTATTTTTTTATAATTTTGAAGCTTATTGTATCTGTATGCCCAATAAAAGTGTACTTACCCTTAAAAAAATTCTGATTTAAGAGACCTTTAATTTATCAATAATAAATCATACAACAAAGCACTTACTGTCAAAATAACAAATTTTAAATTTTTAAAAACTTTCCATCGGAGTATCATCTCATAGGTAACTAGATGTCAGCAAATAATTGAATATTAAAAAACAAATTTAAAATTTCTCGAAAACTATCAGAGTTAGATATAGGCAACCCTAATACCAACTGAAAGGTAATTAATTCCCACGTTTAACAGACCCAACAGATACAAGGTGTTCCATTTAAATTAAGCCAGAAATTTATGTATTAAATGGTTAGTGTTATACTGTCATATTAAAAACACCCTGTATATTATAGCATACCCGTAAATATTGGAAACAGAATTTTAAAAGCTTTTAGTGAGATAGTGTAAAGCAAATGTGGTTATTCGTTTTTATTTTGAAGTTATTGTATTTTTTCGGAGGGTCTACAAATTATGTAAAATCGATTTATCCTGGAAACTGAACTAGATAGGTATAGGGAAATGTTAATGAACTTACATTATTTTTAATAGTACAATTCAAAAATGTGATCAAATACAGGGTGTTCCATTTAAAGGAACCTAACTTTGATACGGCACGCTTTTTTGGAGCACCCTGTATATTCCAAAATATTTTTAAATTATAGTCCTAAGTAATCTACTTAATTCTACGTCTAATTTTTTCTAATTTTATTTGCTGTTAAGACGCCAGAGAATAGTTCGTTCATAGTGCCCCACCCTGTATATACTTATCAATATATATATATATATATATAAATCTTTTATTTAGTCAAAAATAACTAATTTTACATAGAAATTTACATGATAATACATTCACATTTAATATAAAAAATAAATAAATAAATCTTTTATTTAGTCAAAAATAACTAATTTTACATAGAAATTTACATGATAATACATTCACATTTAATATAAAAAATACATAAGTATATATTTAAAATACATTTAAAATGATAAAACAAAGTCAATTTTACAAAACATAAAACAAAAAAAACATCAACTAGTCAGCAAGTAATCACTCAGTTTTCTCTTAAATATTATTATGCTTGTAGAGCATTTAATATCTTCAGGCAAATTATTAAATGCCTGTACACCTTTAAAAAAAACTGAATTTTGTGTACATTTTTTCGTGGCCCTATGAACTCTAAAATTTTGCTTATTTCTAGTATTGTGTTCATGAACATCCTGGTTATAACTTAAAATATTTTGTAAATATACTGGGGAGATTCCTAATTTAATCTTAAATATAAATAGCTCGGAATAAAAGAGTAAATATTTTTTAACAGGCAACCACTGAAGCACATTTAACATGGAGTTGATTGGTTCCAATCGCGAACAGTTCAGTATTAACCTCATACCTCCATTCTGCAGCCTTTGCAATCGCTGCAACTCATTTTGGTCGAGCAAATACAATATAGTCGCACAATAATTAAAATGAGGTAATAGAAGAGTATTATAGATAACTATTTTAGCCCATTTGCTGAGATGTAGAGAACAGCGTCTCAAATAATTAATTTTGAATGAAATATTTTTGATGACGTTATTAGCATGTTCCTTAAGTCTGTTCCCTTCCCCTTCTCGAAAAAATATCAAATAATTTGTATTCCAGATGAAGGGATTCCCTTCCCCTTTTTGGAAAACTTCATCTGGAATACAAATTCTTTGATATTTATTTACTTAATTACAGTTACCTGTTAATAATTGTCATATTAGTAAAGCGTGATCTATAGACGTCAAAAAATAATAGTTCAATACTATTAAACGCTTTACAAAATTAGAAAAATAAATTTCCAAAGAGCAGACCGTCCACTAAGAAGCAACAACTACTTCTCGGGCTATATGCCCCGACAGACATTGAATTACACTTCTAAAGTAAACGGGGTTGGTATATCTGTTAAGATAGAACCAACCATTCTGGTTTGCGATTAGAAGGAATATTTATGTCTACATTTATACATATATAGTAAAATTAATACCTATTTAGAGGTACCAGCCTTTTTAGTAACTTAACGTATGCGGCTTCTTGAACCATCTGAACCCGCATGAAAAAAATTAGGTTATGACCTTTGTCATGTCAAATGCTTGACATATTTCTTATTGCATTGGCGTAATGACTTGAAATTTCATATTATCAGTGGCGGTTTGTAATAATACAAATTAATTTTATGAAATTCATAAAATTCTAAAGATGTTGACATAATAAAAGAATATAAAAGAAGCGCACTAATTTTAAAAACATTGTTTTATTAACTAGATACATAGTTTTCTTAAAAAAATATGGCAATTCAGAGTTCGATTAAGTACAAATTCTAGATTTTAAAAAAATGACAACGTGATCTTTAAGGCAAAGTTTAATTAGTTTCTAAATCAGAATAACTTTCGGAAAGTATAGTTCATCATCGGATTCATTGGATACAGAGATCACCATAGGTTCGATGTTTAGTAGGTCCAGTTTGTTTTCTACTTCCCATGCTACAGAAATAATTTTCTCTGTATGATTTATGTAATTCTGCCAGTGTTGCTCCGGTACATTTTTTACAACGTCATTCCATACTTTTAAGACTTCAGTAGGTGACCTTGCAGTTTTCGTAATAGCTTGGTCATAATGCCTTTTAGTTTCTGACCATACCATTTCGATGGCATTAAAATGGCAATGATAGGGTGGTAGCCTGAGAACACAATGACCATGCTCGGCAGCGTATTTGTCTAAATGATAATTTTTTTCTGGCAAAACTTGCTTTTCAATTATATTCCAAACAGCATCCTTTAAAATGTGATCTGGAGAAGGAATATTCTTTTTTTTTGAGCCATTCTATTTACTCCAACATTTTCTTGGGATTTCTTCATCCAGGCGACTGTGATACGTTGCGTTATCCATTATAATTAACGATGGTTCTTCCAAGTTTACAATTAGTTGCTGTTTAAACCAATTTTCAAAATTTTCGGTGTTCATGTTATCATGGTAATCGCCTGTTTTTTTATTGCATTTAAAAATAAGCGATGCATTTGCCACAAAACCTTTTTTATTACCGGCATGAACAATTACATATCGTGTCCCACTTCCAGTTATTTTTAAATCACTGTGTTTAGTACCATCTTGCCACATTCTTCTGTCCCCGCTTTTACTAAAAACCCATGTCTCATCCAGAAAAACAGGTGTAAAGAGCTTTTCGCTTTTAGCAGCATGGTATTTGTTCAAAAATAATATTCTTTTTAATCTGACTGCAGGCATTTCCAATAAATGTTTTCTTCCATCCTGTTTTTTGAAATGAAAACCCATTTTTTTAATTCCCAAATATAACGAACCTTTGGAAATCTTAGTTTCTGGAGACTCTTCGATAAATTGCCGTAAAATAGTTTCTACCGTGATTTTATCCTTTCGCGCATACATTTTATAAATTACTTCCCTCAAACAATGCAGGGTATTTTTTGTAATTCAGGTTTTGCTCCGAGAAACGCTTGCAGACATATTTCTTCTAAATTCGAAATCTGTAGCTCTGTTTGGTTTTTCAAGATTATATAATGTGCTTTCTGGAACTTTTCGTGCTTCGGACGCTTTTTGAATTGCCTTAAATCGAGATCCTAAATCGTTTTGAAAATAGTTTACTACATTAAGCATAAGTTTTTTGGATTCATCAGAATATCGCATTTTTATATCTTATTTTGCGTTATGACATTAACATGAAATCAAAATTTGACGTAACTTCAAAAACGTGACATCTAATAAATTAGTTACGACGTTCATTTTTGTTGGTAATTTTTTGTTTCAACCGATATATTAATAATAAATAAGGATGGTCTTATTCTAAATGGGTATAAAATTTACTATACATATTTATTCCTCATCTCGGAAAAATTCATGTTGAATATAAGGTATGTAACTATTTTTTAAATAAAATATTTGTCCAAATAGTAGTCGTGATGAAAAAATATTGTTTTTTGGATTTTTCTCTATAACTTCTGAATGTACCACACATTTTTTTGTAAAAAGATCTAAACCTTGTGTAAAGTATTTCCAAGCCGTCACGAGTTACGGAAATGAGAACTGGCAACATTGTCCGTCCACCGCTCTGATATCTAGACATAAATGTCAAAAATTGACAAAAAAATTTTTAAAATGGCGGATTTTTAGTACTTTCAATTGCAATTTTCTCTTTCAAAAGTGCATGATCCACTCAGTAAGTATTTAGATTTGCGCATTTCTATTCAGAATGTATAAGTGTTTCTAAAACGATTTTGTGGTAATTTTGTGTCAAGTATTTAAGTATCACATTTACATGAAATGAAAAACAGAAGCTATATTTTTTTTGTATGAACGTAAGAAGGATGAGTGATTTCTAAGAAAAAAAATACGGTTGCAAAACGAATATTTCTGAGGTTTTACCTAGTGTGAGAGATTCGTAGAAATACAGTATAGAAAGGTGTCAAATATGCTAAAGTATTCATAGAACGTTTAATTTTAACATCTGTACGGTCTTTTGAAATACTTTCAGACCGATACCATTGTATACAAATAGGATATTACCTACCTAATAAGTGTGTTAATTACGTTAATGTATATAGAGAGAGTTATATATATGTCGTAGGCATGATGTAAATTTAGGCTTTTTATAAACTGCCTAGGCATTTTACAAAAAGCCGGCAAAACGCGATCATAAAATGCATTTTTCGTTATGCCGACACAAATTCAGGCAACTTGATAAAATGCCGGCAAAACAAGAACAGAAGAATGTATAGTAAATTTTATACCCATTTAGAATAAGACCATCCTTATTTATTATTAATAAATCGGTTGAAACAAAAAATTACCAACAAAAATGAACGTCGTAACTAATTTATTAAATGTCACGTTTTTGAAGTTACGTCAAATTTTGATTTCATGTTAATGTCATAACGCAAAATAAGATATAAAAATGCGATATTCTGATCAATCCAAAAAACTTATGCTTAATGTAGTAAACTATTTTCAAAACGATTTAGGATCTCGATTTAAGGCAATTCAAAAAGCGTCCGAAGCACTAAAAGTTCCAGAAAGCACATTATATAATCTTGAAAAACCAAACAGAGCTACAGATTTCGAATTTAGAAGAAATATGTCTGCAAGCGTTTCTCGGAGCAAAACCTGAATTACAAAAAATACCCTGCATTGTTTGAGGGAAGTAATTTATAAAATGTATGCGCGAAAGGATAAAATCACGTTAGAAACTATTTTACGGCAATTTATCGAAGAGTCTCCAGAAACTAAGATTTCCAAAGGTTCGTTATATTTGGGAATTAAAAAAATGGGTTTTCATTTCAAAAAACAGGATGGAAGAAAACATTTATTGGAAATGCCTGCAGTCAGATTAAAAAGAATATTATTTTTGAACAAATACCATGCTGCTAAAAGCGAAAAGCTCTTTACACCTGTTTTTCTGGATGAGACATGGGTTTTTAGTAAAAGCGGGGACAGAAGAATGTGGCAAGATGGTACTAAACACAGTGATTTAAAAATAACTGGAAGTGGGACACGATATGTAATTGTTCATGCCGGTAATAAAAAAGGTTTTGTGGCAAATGCATCGCTTATTTTTAAATGCAATAAAAAAACAGGCGATTACCATGATAACATGAACACCGAAAATTTTGAAAATTGGTTTAAACAGCAACTAATTGTAAACTTGGAAGAACCATCGTTAATTATAATGGATAACGCAACGTATCACAGTCGCCTGGATGAAGAAATCCCAAGAAAAAGTTGGAGTAAAACACGCATGTTAGAATGGCTCAAAAAAAAGAATATTCCTTTTCCAGATCACATTTTAAAGGATGCTGTTTGGAATATAATTGAAAAGCAAGTTTTGCCAGAAAAAAATTATCATTTAGACAAATACGCTGCCGAGCATGGTCATTGTGTTCTCAGGCTACCACCCTATCATTGCCATTTTAATGCCATCGAAATGGTATGGTCAGAAACTAAAAGGCATTATGACCAAGCTATTACGAAAACTGCAAGGTCACCTACTGAAGTCTTAAAAGTATGGAATGACGTTGTAAAAAATGTACCGGAGCAACACTGGCAGAATTACATAAATCATACAGAGAAAATTATTTCTGAAGCATGGGAAGTAGAAAACAAACTGGACCTACTAAACATCGAACCTATGGTGATCTCTGTATCCAATGAATCCGATGATGAACTATCACTTTCCGAAAGTTATTCTGATTTAGAAACTAATTAAACTTTGCCTTGAAGATCACGTTGTCATTTTTTTAAAATCTA
Organism: Lochmaea crataegi; assembly: GCA_947563755.1. Taxonomy (NCBI): domain Eukaryota; kingdom Metazoa; phylum Arthropoda; class Insecta; order Coleoptera; family Chrysomelidae; genus Lochmaea; species Lochmaea crataegi. Next base: position 26,511,448 of record OX387423.1, on the reverse strand, counting down.
GAATTTGTACTTAATCGAACTCTGAATTGCCATATTTTTTTAAAAAAACTATGTATCTAGTTAATAAAACAATGTTTTTAAAATTAGTGCGCTTCTTTTATATTCTTTTATTATGTCAACATCTTTAGAATTTTATGAATTTCATAAAATTAATTGATAATATGAAATTTCAAGTCACTACGCCAATGCAATAAGAAACATGTCAAGCATTTGACATGACAAAGGTCATAACCTAATTTTTTTCATGCGGGTTCAGATGGTTCAAGAAGCCGCATACGTTAAGTTACTAAAACGGCTGGTACCTCTAAATAGGTATTAATTTTACTATATATCATGTTGTGACTGATTATTTTTAGGCATTTTACAATTTGCCAAAAACAGTGGCGTCAAAACGTGAAAATAAAGTCGAAAACACTAATAAATATAAATAATACAGTTACAGTAAATATTTTTATTAAGAAGACAAATAAACAGTTAACAGTTAACACTTCATGATATAAAAACATACCTGTTAACTTGGGTAACTACCTAACACAAATATGAAACTGCAAATAAAAAACAAGTCCTATGAAAAGAATGAAATATTCTTAAAATTTAACAGTAGGTAAGAATGTACCTACGCTATTACTAATATAAAACTATAACTAAAAATTGAAAACAAATTCTTTATTTATCACTGCATGTCAAACTTCCATGACATTTAGAAGAGCATAAATTGTTATTTTTAAAGCAAGCACATTTTTTTGTATTGCACTGTTTACTACTAGCCTTACAGCTACATTTTTGAAAGCATTGACTTACGAATCGTGACTGATATGCAACTGCCTCTCTGGGGGTAATTAGTCGATAAGGAACTTCTTCTCCAAAACCTACTGAGGATTCTTGAATATCATTTTTAGAAAATAAAGTTTTAAGAATTCCTCCACTCTGTAGAGACTATTTTTCAGGTCAATCACTTTTCCAATGATATTCTTGGAATCGAGGTCCTCGATCTACCTTAGGAACTGTTAAATAATAGTATATTCTGTAACAAGGTTAGAATGAAAATTCGATGCGAGTGGAAATTTCCGAGCGCGAGCCGAAGGCGAGCGTGAGGAACCACGAGCATTACGAATTTTCATTCTAACCGAGTAGCAGACCATACTTTCTCCACGATCAAAGATTTTCAATGGAAATGAACAAATGATAATTTATATTACAGAACTCAATCACAATTATATTAGGTAAACACTCAAAGTGACAGCAATAATTTTGACACTTACTCAAGTTTTAACACTACGATGACAATCAACTGCGTCAAGGCTAATGCTATTATTGCTAACCAGTGTGAGAATATTATTCTATCACTAGAGAGAGAATGTAAATACATTTAAATTGCATAGGGGCAGAGGTGTTGCAGAATATTTCTTCAATCTCAAGAGAGAGAATTCCAGCATTCTGTAATCAAATTTGATTTTAGAATTAGCAAATTCTGTGATGATCGTGGAGAAACATATGACCCGATTGCAATCGACTTAAATTTCTTGTTGGATGCCTCAATCATTTATTCAGCGGCTCTTTTTTGACCAGAGTACGATTGTTGTCTCTCAATTTCAATTTTATTTTGAGTTGCACAAAGTGAACAAATCCTATCTAGTTTTGAGGATGGTCCTGAACTTAAAATTGTACAATCTGAATGAATTGTGGCATTACATATCTCACAAGTGAATTTAGATTCAGTTGCATTTTCTTCCATATTGTCCAGTTGAATGCTACCCTCCGAGTTCGAATCAAGATTATCTTCTGGTATTTCCCGTTCAGTGTTGTTGGTTCGTGAAGAATTCATTATATCTTCAAGTTCCTCTTCTGCCCGAAGTTCTTTAATTACAAAATCTGGAAGGTTTGTCGATTTTAATCCAAGTTTAGGATTAGCTCCAACTAATGCACGGTACGGAGTTTTTCCAATAATGATGAATTTTTCTGCCACTGTACAAAATAGCACCCCATGGACCAATTTGTGGAGGAATGATCGGACATCTAGGAACGAAGCATGTTTTCAACATCTTGATTACTTCTCTCTACGCTACCCTGGCTGACGTTGCGTGCCATGAATAATTTTGCAATCAGGCCAGTAGCCAATAATTTCTTCTATTACCGAAGCTCCGAAACTCCAAAAATATTTTCAGTAATTCTAAAGCTATTCGTTTGGTATATAAAGGGCGAAGATGCAAAAATTTGGTGGCATGGTCTTGATAGTTAAGAAGCCATTTATAGTTTCCGCCAGGAGCAGATTGGAAATCTATCAAACCTACTTGGCCGCGAACATTAAAATCTCTAGAAAGGATTGGTCCCAATCCCTTATGAGGTTGCGATTTAATAAGTTGACATTCCTTATATAGTGAAATGAAAGTTTCTACTGCTATTCTAGGAATGTTATATTTATTTTTTAATGCAAATAGCATTTTATCCCTGCCACGATGACCTGTGGATCGGTGAGTTTCTAGCAACACATCAAAAGACTGTTCTATGTAAGCAATAGGTTGATCAAGAGAACTTCGTTTTACGACTAAATGTTCATCAGTACCGATAGACAAAATATCATATTTTCTCATTAAATGATACTGCTTATTATTTCTTTTTGTTATCTGTTGAGTCAGCTAATTTAACATGCTTAATGTCTGTAATAACTTCTTTAACCCTGTTAGCCGTCCAAGATTTTTTAATAACATCTTTTCATGCTTTCATGCCTTGTAAATCTCGTTTCTCAGTCTCGATTTGTACGTCTTCGTGGTTTTCGCTCATTTTGATATTCTTGAACATATCAAAATAGATAAACAACAAAATAAAGGTTATGCGAAATATTAAATTATAACACAATGTGCGTTTTTACCGACCGCTGAAACTGCAAACGGGCAATTCCTAATATCTAATGTACTATTCAATCGAAAAAAGTCGACTTGTTTATATCTATTCACGTTTTGACGGCACCGATTTTGGCAAATTGTAAAATGCATAAAAATAATCAGTCACAACATGATATACATTCTTCTGTTTTTGTTATGCCGGCATTTTATAAATTTGCCTGAATTGGTGTCGGCATAACGAAAAATGCATTTTATGATCGCGTTTTGCCGGCTTTTTGTAAAATGCCAAGGCAGTTTATAAAAAGCCTAAATTTACATTATGCCTACGACATATATATAGTTAAAGACAAAATAAATAATTTCACAAAGAGGATAAATAATACTACAAGAATTACTGATTCTTAAGTCAATTTTAGTGTACATCAAAATAGTAGTAGGAAGACTTAAAAGTTATTGTTGTTACGCGAAAAAGGTAAAATAATTCTAATTTTGTATTAAAATGGTTAATTATTCCTATCAAGAATATGCCGATATGCATTTAATCTATGGTGAGGTGAAATGTAAAGTAGGAATTATAAACTTTACGTTCGAGTTCAGTTCGTAGTTGGCAGTTGGTAGTTCAGTTCAGTTGAAGTTAAACTAAAGGAATCCCACAATTACGTTTATAAAGTCAGTCCGCGTTCAGTTCGCAGTTTCCATTACGCCCGTTACGCTGCATCCGCGTTCGAGATGGCCAAGATTTAAGTTCGCAGTTGGCAGTTCAGGTATAAACCAATCAAAACGAAAGTTATGCACCACGTGAGAAACGTCATTGTCAACTGTTGACTTTACTCTTCACTTCTAAAATGGTTTTTCTTTGTTTTGTTTAGGTTTGTTCACGGACTCCGTGGGTGTTTTTTTCAATATTGTTTTTTTACTGAAAAAAATGTCTGTTACTCTATGAAAATTGTCAAAATAATTTTCAACCAATCAAATCCCTAACTGCCAACTGAAAGTTGTGAGGTTTATAAATGCAAAAATTTACCAACTGCGAACTGAACGCGAACGTAAAGTTTATAATTCCGCCTTAACGCTCGGGAAACCGCACGAAAATACGCGGAACGCTTTCCTAACAGACGACATCCCAATCGATCAACATTTACGGCTCTCCACCAACGATTAAGAAAAGCCGCCTCAATAGTACCTAAACGTACTTCAAATGATATTTTGAACGAAAGAGAACAGAATCCGGAGCTGAGTACTAGAAGACTCCCGGAGATGTATCCTGCAATTTCTAAATCCTTCATATGAAATATTATTCATAAAAAAAGCTCGTATCTTTTTCACTTTTAAAAAGATCCCCCGGAACCTGGCACCCTTTTTGACAGAACCCTCAACTTTTTTTGGAGTTCTGGGATCTTTACGAAGAGTTCTAGAGTTCCCGCAGGGGTGCAGAAAGAGTTCTGCCATTTTACCGCCCTTTTTTAAAAAACAAATTTTTGGGGTGCCAATTTCATGCCGCACCCCTTTTATGGAAATGAGGAGTTCTGATCACGGGATTCACAAAGGAACAAAGAGTTCTAGAGTTCTAGATGGTTTTCAGAAAGAGTTCTAACATAATTGTTGAGTTATAAGCATTTGAAAAAAGTACGATCGAAAATCACATCCTCCGATTTTGAAGCAAATGATCCCATAGCGCTTATGATATTTTCCTTTTGTACAACGTATACCGCCCCAGAACTGAGGGGTGCTGTCCGAAAAATTACTCCCTAGCCTGTTTATTACATTTGACTATCGTTGCAACCTAGTAATTCTTATTCAAATTTCAAAAAAATGGCTGTTATTGGATCAGCACCCCAGGGAACTCATTATATGCTGCACTCATACAATATTTCCAACCCTAGAACTCTAGTGTGCTGTCAAAAAAATTAATCCTTAGACTCTTTAAGAGAGCTACCCGACGTGAAAATGCAGAAAACCTCATTTTTATTGCAATTAAATGTCCTCCATCATTAGCACCCCACAGAACTTATGATATTTTCCATTTGTACAACGTTTCCAGCCCCAGAACTCAGTGGTTCACATTTTGTACTCCCGATCTCGGAGGTGCTATCCCAAAAGTTTGCAATTTGAATAAGAATTACTAGGTTTTAGCGATAGTCAAATGTAATAAACAGGCTAGGGAGTAATTTTTTGGGTTCTGGGGCTGGAAACGTTGTACAAATGGAAAATATCATAAGTTCTGTGGGGTGCTAACGATCGAGGACATTTAATTGCAATAAAAATGAGGTTTTCTGCATTTTCACGTTGGGTAGCTATCTTAAAGAGTCTAGGGAGTAATTTCTTCGACAGCACCCTAGAGTTCTAGGGTTGGAAATATTGTATGAGTGCAGTATATAATGAGTTCCGTGGGGTGCTGATCAGTAACAGCCATTTTTTTGCAATTTAAATAAGAATTTCTGGGTTTTAACGTTAGTCATATGTGATAAACAAGAAAGGAAGTGATTTTTCGGACAGCACCTCTGAGTTCTGGGGCTGGAAACGTTGTACAAATGGAAAATATCATAAGCGCTATGGGATCATCTGCTTCAAAATCGGAGGATATGATTTTCGATCGTACTTTTTTCAAATGCTTATAACTCAACAATTATGTTAGAACTCTTTCTGAAAACCATCTAGAACTCTTTGTTCCTTTGTAAATCCCGTGATCAGAACTCCTCATTTCCATAAAAGGGGTGCGGCATGAAATTGGCACCCCAAAATTTGTTTTTAAAAAAAAAGGCGAAAAAATGGCAGAACTCTTTCTGCACCTCTGCGGGAACTCTAGAACTCTTCGTAAAAATCCCAGAACTCCAAAAAAAGTTGAGGGTTCTGTCAAAAAGGGTGCCAGGTTCAGGGGGATTTTAAAAAGTTCATGCGATGCTAGATGGTGATCAGTGGCGAAACGTGGAGGGGGCATGGCTCCGGGCGGCAAACGAAAGAAGGCGGCGCAAGTCTCCAAAGTAGTGGTAGTTTATCTTGACTTTCAATAACTTGTACGATGTACATTAGGTCCGTTGAATATAATATTTAAACTTTAAGCTAATATTTAACATAATGGGGAGGGCGGCGAATTTTCGGTCGGCCCGTACCTAGAAATTCCATAGTCAGAAATCGGTGAGTCCACTTCTAGGACTTTCTCTCACGTTTCCAGTTGTTCGATATCTACGGAGAAGCCGCGAAATGTTAGTTTCACTGACTTGGAAAACGTTCCTCTCTGAAGTCGACCCGCCTCAATCATACCAATAGCCATACTAGCTTCATCCGCACCAAGTTTACATCTAGGCGTTACTCCAAACAAAATTCTAAATTTTAAATCACAGTTGGCTGAATAAAGAGGAAACATTAATTGATGTGAGATTCTTGAAAATACAAAAGAAAACAACTTGCCTTAAACTTAAAAACTTATCTACTTGGAAACAAAAAAACTAGTCAGAGCAATATATTACAGAGAAAACCTTGGTGAATAAAACAATTAATAATTTTTAACATAAATCCAATATTTGTGAACTTTTCTAAGATCCATAGTAAATGATGAAATAAAACAATTTAATTTGTTTAAATCTTCATTTTATTTTGAAATAACGTTCAAATTAAATTAGTGACGCGTTTCGCTACACAGTAGCTTTATCAAACTAGTGAAGATACAATGAAAAACTTTTAATTTATATAGTGTCTTAATACGGAATTCTAAGATATTGACAAAAGTATTATAATATATTTAAATGGGGATAAGTACAAAAAGTGCCTAAGTACGGAATTCTATGAATATTGCAAAGGTATTGAAAAGGGGTACCTGGAAAATTTATCTACAACCATCACATCTTCTAGGTAAAAAGGTTTAATAAGGGAGAATGATTGATATCTATTTGGTCGTTAAGCAGATTACCGGAATATTTGTTTTTGTTAATCTCGAGGGCTTCTAAAAGATTTAATTTAAAGGATTTGGGTTCTACATGCAAAATTTCAAAATTTGAGTCGAAAGTGTGTTGGTTTGTTAAGAGATGATTTGAATAGTTGGAATCTAATTTGTTGTTGTCATAGCTTCGTTTGTGTTCTGAAATTCTAGTTTTAAAGTTCCTAAAAGTTCTACCTATATAAATTTTGTCACAGTTGTCGTTACCATATTTCAATTTATAAACACCTGATTTGTTTAATTTTGAGGATTTAGATTTGTTATTTTTAATGAATTTAGACAGATTGTAATCGGTTTTAAAGCAAATATTCATATTTATAGATTCTAAAAATGATTTGATTTTTAAGGATGGTGTTTCAAAGTATGTTAAGCTTTTAAATTGATTATTTTTATTTTTATCTGAAGGATATACTTGTTCTAAAGTGCGTTTCTTTATCTTTTTATTTATGATAATGTCAATTAAGTTTGGATCGTAATTATTATTAACCGCTATTTGTTTTATGATATTTAGTTCTTTGTTGAAATTATTAGTGTTTAATGGGACTGTTAAAAGTCTGTGTATCATACTATTGAAAGCTGCTAATTTATGACAGAATGGGTGGACAGAACTATTATGAATTGTAATGTCTGTATGTGATGGTTTGCGAAATATAGAAAAATCATGTTTATTGTTTATATTTGAAATTGTAAGGTCTAAAAAGTTTATAGACTTATTTTCTTCATGTTCTACGGTAAATTTTATATTGCTATGAATTGTTTAATGAAGGTGTCTAATTGTCTAGTAGTGCCAGTGAAGCTCGCTAAAATGTCATCTACATATCGGTGCCAGTACATAAATTTTTTATTGAGGGGGTGTTTATGAATTATGTTTTCTATGTTATCCATAAAAATTTCGGCTAATAGGGGACTGAGGGGGTTGCCCATAATCAAACCATCTTTACTGCTATAAATCTCTCCATTGAAATGAAAATAATTTTGATTTAAGCACACTCTTAATAAATTTATATCAGAATGAATTATAGGGTACTCGAAGAAACGAGTTCGATACTGTGCTATTGTTATCGGATTAACGACTAGCATGCTGTGGGATTTGGTCTTGAATCATCAAGTCAAAACGAAATATCTTGGAATGGAGTATACGTTTCGGTTTAAATACAATCTAAATATCATTGACTTATTCCAGCTAGTTTATCGTAAATAAAATTTCCACGAACAATAAAATTAACGAAGTAATTAGCTATCGCTCCTCCTACTACTTACGTGTATACTTATTATTTTTTTTCAAAGAAGTGATAGCTTAAACTGAAACGTATGCAATTCAATTGTATGTACGATAGTGACACACAATATTTTCTGGTAAAAAGCAGTCTATACTGTTTAACCGTATTGTCGGAATCTTAACATTACTCATTTCATTGTTTATTGTTCATTCGTCTAAAGAAATAATGACATTCTTTAGAGGTGCAGCAAAAGAGTGCAGGTGGCTTTTATCACTTTTTGGAAAAGTAGATGAATACGAGGCCCCTAACACTGAACCAAAAGTGAACATAAATACAACGAAGTTTTTACTTCATTAAATTAATGAATTAAGTTATTAATTTTAAGCCGATGAACGAATTCATCAGTACAATGAAAAGTAATTCATTTACTCTATGATCCTTGGTTCGAATAGTATTCATTAATTTAAAGAATGAATTCCATCATTGTTATGTAAACGGTCTAATTAGTTTTGTATTATTTCATTGTTACAATGAACTATAAAATTAATTTGAAGTATGCATATTCATTGTTGTTATGAACGCTGTCATTGTTTCATTAATTTAATGTAAGTTATCTGAATATTAATGTACTGTTTCATCTAATTAATGATATTTTTTCATTATTTCAATGTAAAAAATCCTCATGTTGATGAACACTGTCATTGATACAATGAAATAATTTCATAACATATTTAGTTATTCAGGGCGTTCAAAAATATGTCCACATTATTGATAACTCTGATATCTTTGAGGCTACGATCTCGTCTAAATTGACAAAATTGTAGTGTTTTACTTTTAGAATTTTAATAAAGGGGTTATGGTTTATAATTTCTTCACTTTTATTTTTATTATATTGGCTAATTTTATTATTTTCAATTTAATGTTAAAAATGCCTCTTTAAAAATGGTTATTTTTGCAAATATTTAAAGAATCGAATGTTCAAAATTTTTTTCATTTCTACATTTTAATTTACCTATGGTTAGAAAATACTACACTATTTTTCCATTTAAACAAGCTTGTAGCTACAAAGTTAACAGAATTACCAGCAGTGTCAACTTCTTGATGAACAGAGTGTATTTTCCCATTATGAAAACAATCTTCTTCCAGAAATTCTACGATGTGTTTGTTAATTTTTCAGGATTATTGTTCTTTACCCTCACAATTTCATAGCTCTATGGTCTATTAACACTATGTGTTCTAAAAATACTGACAATATTTTGGAAGTTAGGTAATCTAATAAAAGTAGTTTTGGATAACTGAGATTTTTTTATTGTTTGGACTGATTTGTTAAATATTCGCACAAAATATGTACCTTGCTATTAGTATTATGGGACATAAAATTAAAAAAATACTTTTCAATATAAGAATAAAATATTAACGATTCAGTTGGAAATTTAAGATCAAACAAGTAAATAATTTTGAAGCAAATTGTAAGGAATCCAGAATAATTATTTTAAGTGAGCTGATTTTGTTTTTTGATGACTAGTTACAGTTTGTTTATTATTATTAATGTTGTCAGATTGAGGTATTTTTGACATAATTGTAATTGAGAAATAATCCAATAAAATTTATATTTTTTATTCTCTTATATTGGCCTTCATAAGAAAAGTGAGTGACCGAAATTATTTAAATTATATTTTCATATGTCAAAAATACCTCAATCTGACAACATTAATAATATTAAACAAACTGTAACTAGTCATCGAAAAACAAAATCAGCTCACTTAAAATAATTATTCTGGATTCCTTACATCCTCCCACCTTGAGTTAATATTAACTGAAAATATTATATTTGAATAAAAGCAAAATAGATATATTTTTTTTTCTTCATCAATATCTCAAAATTATTCATTTACTCCAAATCTCTTAGGCGTTTTTACTTGTCTTCCGTCTTCCTTGTTTCTACAACCGCTTCATTTGCTGAACTGTTTTCTTCAACTTGATTTTCCTCAGTTGATACTACTTTTTCCATTTTTTCTTGTAAATTTTTCTGTTCAATTGGTGAATTTATTTCTAATTGATAAATTCGTTGTACTGGTCGAATAAGTTCTCCATTCATGGTTTTTAATCTGACGACTCGTATTTCACCGTCTTTACCAGGCATTGTTTGAATGATTTTAGCTAAAGGCCAATCTAAACGCTTTTGATTATCATTTCCAAAAAGAACAATTTCACCCAATTGAACTTTCGATTTTTGACATAAACTGTAGGTTTCGTATCAACATGTGAAGCCTTGAATCTTTTACAAATAATACATTTGTTTATAATTATTCTAACGAATTTTCTACCTTGAAGTATCCAAAATTTCTCTCTGATTTCATTCAATGCCGTTTGCACACCTGCATGTTGTAGTTTCTCATGATGATGTTTTATCAAGTATGTAAATTTCCAGTCGTTAATTTTCCGAGTACGTCCGCACCAATCAATATTTCAATAGGATCAGAAATTTGACCCACATCAGTTAATATGATATTTTTGTTCAATAATTCTTGAATCCACGGTCCATTATTGATGCTGGAAACCCCATGACAAATTATATACTGATCAAACGCCATAAAGTTACAAGCATACTCATTATCTAAACTTTTTAGATGAATTAAATAACCTTTATGATCTTGCGGTTCCGTTCTCGTTCCTCCAAATAGTAAATGAACAATTTGATTTTCACAATGCAGTTGATATTCCATTTCTTCCGCTACTCGCTTTGATATATGTATATGATCGCTGTGACCCACTATCCATTACTGCTCGTACAATTCGTTCTTTAGTACCATTTCTTAATATTACACGTACGGTTTGAAGACAAACTTCTGGTATCAACGATATATTAGCTAAGCTAGCTTCTTTATTATATTTATTTAAACTTTCTATAATTGTTTCTCTCGTTGGTTTTTTCTGATTCAATATTTCTCGACATAACAATATCGAATGTTTCTTCCCGCACCAATGACATTTTAAATTAATTTTACATGTTTGAGAATTGTGACCTGGAATCAAACAGTTGAAACAACAATTCTTATCTTTAACGATGTTCCATTTTTCGTCCAATGTCATTTGTTTAGCTTTACCACATCTTGAACTACGATGATCTTCACTACAAAATATACATGGATAGGTTTTAATGTTTTGGTTGAAACTTTTACCTTCTCTTGTCAATAAACCAGTAGCTGTTGGAATGTCAATGTCATTTGTCGATTTTATTTTCTTCTTTGCAAATTTATTATTATTATTCGTATTACTCGATTGTTTGCTATTATTTAAATTAAATCCACTGACAGCCATACGGAGCCTTTCTTCATTTTCTACTTCAGCTTGTAAAAACTCAGTCAACTTGGTTAACCGCTCTTCGATGTTGTCGCTTTTAATTGCTGTTGCTTGTCTTTGCCATGTTCGGATCAATTCTTCTGGTAAAGATGATTCAACTAATGGATATAACATAGCTGCACATTTATCTTTAGTAACGCCAAGTGATTCCAGAGCACGTAATTGTGCCTCTAACTTATCGTAAATTTTTGCCAATGAAGTTTGTTCATTTGATTTTACAGCATTACTAATTACTAGTGTTAACAATTCTCTTTCATATACTTCAACTAGTAACTCATCTTTGCCGAAACGACTTCTCAAGCTGTTGATAACCTTATCATAATTTTGACTTGTTGGTGGAAAACTGTTTACTAAATCTGCTGCTCTTGAATTTGTTATCATAGCTTGAATTAAATACTGGAACTTATCTTTTTTGGTAATACTTTTATCTTCATGAATATTTTTAAATTGACTCCAAAATTGTAACCAGTCTTTCAAATCGCCACCGAATTTTTTTAATTCAATCTTGGCTAACTTGAATCTCCTTTGAGAATCTGTATTGCCAGTAGCTGCTACATAAATTGGTTTTTGATCCGGTTGATTCTGTTTATTCAATTTATTAGCTTCAATTTTTGCACGTAAATATTTACTTTTATATTCAACAGCTACTTCATATTCATCCTCCATTATTTTATCATGATCATCCTTTTCAGCTGTTAATTCCACCATAGCTTCACAAATGTTAGTATTTAATGCATCCAATTCAAAAGATCTAGCCTCCAATATTTGAAAACTGACTTGAACATCTTCAATCACAGGTTGGTCTTGATATATTTCTTCATTAAATGCTGATAACGCTCTTGTGAATGCAGCTCGCGCAGCTTTTCTGCTTCTTTTCAATTTGTCTAATATTGCGTTCGACATTTTATATAAACAAATTATTAATTTTCAATCGTAATCACAAAAAATAATAAGTCCTGTCACGGTCGCCACAAATGTGATGTTTAGAATGAAAATATAATTTAAATAATTTCGGTCACTCACTTTTCTTATTAACGCCGATATTAGAGAATAAAAAATATATATTTTATTGGATTATTTCTCAATTACAATTATGTCAAAAATACCTCAATCTGACAACATTAATAATAATAAACAAACTGCAACTAGTCATCAAAAAACAAAATCAGCTCACTTAAAATAATTATTCTGGATTCCTTACATCCTCCCACCTTGAGTTAATATTAACTGAAAAAATTATACAAATATCTAAAGTTCTCAAAACATTGCTGAACTTGAATCTAATATCATCGAATATTACACATATGTCTTCAATAGAAAATATATCTTTTCCAATACAGTAGACTGAGGGTTGGATTGAAACGTTTGTTTTCTTGAGGTGGTTGATTCTATCCTCAATTTCCTGCTGGTTTGAACCAAGAAATAGAACTGATTCTTGAGAGTATTTTATTGTAAACTTGGTTGTGGTCTTTTGTCGGACGCATCAATATCTTTTTTCACAACTTTATTGGTTGGTACAAGATAGCCATGTAACGCCCAAATCAAGGCTGCATTGCGACCATCTGTAAGAAAATGCGAATCAAATGTCATATATCATTAAAAGTCTCCCTAGCTTAATAATAAAAAATGTGATTTCATTATGATGCTTACTTTCAGTAGTCGATGTATTGTCATCCTTCAACTTTTCCAGCAGTTGTCTAACATTTTTATCTTTTATGTGGTTGTCGATAATTAGAAAAGAAATGATTTTTTCAAACATCACATCCCATTCTTTCAGCAATCCGTCCTTGCCGCTAAAGGCTACTTCGAAATGCATGTCGATCTAAAAAAAATTATTAATGCCTGATTTCTCCAACCAGTTCCAGAGGTACACCTCTGGTTTGGTCAAAATATTTTCATATATAGGGAGGTCCGTAAAAGTAATATGTAGTCAAAATTGAAATGGAAGATGCTCGGACGTAAGATCGTAACCTTACAATCATAATAACATGAATAATTATTCTATAGCTGAATTTGTATTTGGTCTATAGTCTATAGCTGAATTATGTAGAAAATAAAAAAAATGCATTCAATAAAATGAATGAATTTTTTTAAAATATCATTGGGAGACTACACAGAAGGATAAAAATTCATAAAAAAAGCTTGCCGTTCACTATAGCGAGTGTAATCATGCTTCAACAATATTTATAAGTCATTAATTATTGAGACTTGCATGATTGATTTCGTTGAAAAATCTGACCAATTATTGAAGGTAGAAGTGATGATTGTTTTATTATCTTTAATGGTTCCTGTTAGTGCATCCTTACCCCTTATTAACTATAAAAAAATAGCATTTTTAAACCAAAATTATACCTCTTTTCGGTCATTACCTTACGACGATTACATATCTTCAGTGGAATTATGAATTTTATGTTTAACAATATGGCGTGGTAATTACTATATCCGTTACAATAGCCAATTTTTACCTGAAACATGCAACACAATGCCATCTGTAACGGGAGCTTTGTTTTCTACGGACATTTTTTTGGTAGGCAGTCGTAATAGATAAATTTTTCTACTGCTTCGTCTACAGCTTCTATGCCATCAATCGGTACAGTACCAAAAAAGTAATCCGCAAAAGCGGTCTAGCAGTATGGAAAATACCTTTTGGAAGAAACTAGGGCATAAGACACCGACAGATTTACTGGCTGTATGTGATGGTAATCGGGTCTATGATCACATACGGCCCCGTGGTTGGGTGGAGAAGTGACAGCAAAAGCTGACGCGTGTTCGTCTCACCAGACTACACAGATAGGCAATTTACACCACTGCCACAGCGGCGCTGGAAAACATTCTCAACCTAACACCTTTGCCAGAACTAGCCATCTAACAATTTCAGAACCCTCAGGAAATAACAAACTTCGAATACTGTAATGGTTCACAAGTCCGCTCGCGGCCGTCCGTCTCAATCCGTTTCTAATAAACGCAATTTGTATCACCACTCACCACTACACCAACACTAACACTTTACACTATCTTATGCGCGTTTCGATAATCAAGTTATCTTCTTAAAGTTATCGAAACGCGTCTAAGATACTGTAAAGTGTTGGTGTAGTGGTAGTGTAAATAGTGTTCAGTGTCAAGTATCGCCAACGGTTCCAGAATTCCCTACTTAGCAGTTTGTATCATTTTTGCGATGTGACTCGACCCGATCCGCTTAGGGGACGCTTGTGCAGTTGGGACATTCTGTAAGCAACTTTACTGCGGCGTGGCGCTGATTATCAGTGAGGACGCACCTTAAGATTATACGTTGTATAATTAAATATCCTATGGATGAAGGAGTGATAATAAAACTAATATTGTTATTTGGATAGGTGAAATAAAAGTCTAGGGTATATGTATAAATTTAAAAAAAAATTTAAAACCGTTTAAATAAGTAACAAAAATATTAAAATAAAAACCAAGCAGATTAATAAAACGACATGTAAAGCAACTTATAAACATACTGGAAGGTTTAAATACTTTCCAAGAAATCAATGACGTTCAGAATAATGTTGCCAAAATAATCGTTGCACGAGATTTCCCCGAATAAAATATGGCATGTAATCCTTTAATCGACTATATATTACTGCAAGTTGGAATGTTAAGCGTCACAAATTGCATAAGTATATTATATTTTTAACACAGACTATTAGTAAACTCGATATTAAAAATATCTATAAATAAACGCATGAATTTCAAAATGAAAATTGTAGATTTGATATAGAACAGTTAACTAATTGTTTATTTAAAACCATTCGAAGTATATATCTGTACTTTTTTTTATAAAATCCCACATATTACTTTTTCGAAGAGCTGCATTAATATTATATATACAAACATTTGTACCCGTTAACTTTTAATGAAAGGGTGATTCCAGCTATTATTTTAATATGTGCTACTAAATAAAATATTTAAGCGGGCGCAGATATAGCTATCAAAAGAACACTTACTACGTAAAAGTACGTCGGTTTTCAAATATTTATTTCAATTGACATGATCTTATTGTGACAACTCGATTATTTTATGGAAGATTATCCAAAGTCAGCAATAATATAGTTTCGAAATTCTTCGAACATTCTGCAAAATTTCGTGCCCTGTCGAAAAGCCAGGATCCTTCCCATCAACAACACCTTAAACTGAATTTAAAACAGTAAGGGAAACTATATTATAGGCAACCAACATTACTTATAATCATCTATTTTACTATAACCAGAGAATATGGTGTATTCTTTGCTATAACTTCTTCATGCCGAAATGTTATATAATTTTATTCAGGTAACAATAAATAAACTAATGGCGGTGGAAGGGTTTAAATACATACTTTGCTTAAGGCTCAAGGATAGAAGGCCGGTTGTCATGTCACCCACAAAAAAGAAGACGAACATAATCCCTTTATTTATTATTTTTTGTATTTTGTAAAATTTTTCAAAAAGTATTGCATTTATTTTTTTATATAGAATTAGGATTAAATTAATAATTATCTAAATAACCACTGTATTGATATATTGAAATATATTTGAAATTTGTATATTTTACATAATTTTATTTGATCCAGATTATCAGGTAATATAATTTTAGATAATAAATTTGCAAGTTCATACTTATTTCTCTTTTCAGATAAAAAAATATAAACTTTTAAGAAATTTTTCAAGAGGCATTTACATTTTTTTATGTAGAATTATGATTAAAATAATAATAATCTACACTGTAATAATACCTATATTGAAATACACTTGAAACTCACACATTTTATATTAGTTTATTTGATTTAGATTATTAGGTAAGATAATTTTAGATAATAAATTGGCAAGTTCACACCTGGTAATTACTTTTTCTTTTTTCATATTAAAAATATAATATATCCAAGCGCTTTGTTTCAGAAAATTTTTAACCTAAGATGTCTGTAAACGATGTTAGAATGCCCGTTTCTGTTCCCTTACCCATTCCAGAAGATAAACTCAAAGAAATTGTGACAAAGGCTAAAGATTGGGCAATAATGCATGGAATTTCTATGAGGTCTAAAACTAATTTTAGTGAAGATGTGGTTCAAATTTCTCCTTTTCTTTTATTTCCTACAGCAATCCCTCGAAAAGAGTTCAATAAAGTTGTGGAGTTACAAACTACAATGAATGAATTGCTTCATAATATAGCTCATAATAAGGAATTTTTGAAGAGCTGCTTCAAAGATGTCATTGAAGCTGACCAGTTTACTGCAAAGCTATATAAAATATATGATATTGTTGAAACCGAGGGATGTAATCAAGTAAGGCATATAATATGTATTTGTTTATAGATTTTGAATACTATTTAATATTTTTACATAATATATACATATAGAAATAAAAACAGTCTTACTAATTACATTGTTTAAACATAAAACAGTGTTTATTTTCAGCCAAACATACTTTTATTGTTTTTATGACTAAATCTCATATCTGTTTGGAAATCAGCATAAATCTCTTAAATTAATAAACAATTTCTTCTTCCAGAAAATAAGTATGTTACATCTTCGTTCAGATTATTTAATGCAAAGTTCATCAAATAATAATTTAAAGCAAGTTGAATTTAATACAATTGCTGCAAGCTTTGGAAGTTTATCTACTCTACTCATGGAATATAATAGGTAGGAAATATATTTCCATTATCACAAAAGTACATATTGAAAATTGTGCTATTTACATTTTAGGTATATTTTACAAGAATTAGGATACCATGATCAAATTAAAAATGTAAGTATAAGTAAACAAATACATATTAAATATTTAATTCAGGATACTATTGATTATTTTCATTCACTATATTTTGTGATATTGAATTGAAATAATTAAATTTACAACATTCTTACCTCTTTGTAACTACTAACCTAAAATTTAGTTGAGCCTCCTGTTATTGCAAACAGAGGATATTAAAAATATTTACAAAAAGAAAGAATGGAAATCTTCAAAATGATAATTAACCCAATCTTGGTCAATATTGACAAATAAACAATTTTTACTGAGTGGTAACTGTAAACTCGTATTTTTTATTTACTTAATTACAGTTACCTGTAAATAATTGTCATATAAGTAAAGCGTGATCTAAAGACGTCATCTACCTTGTGCTGATGAGGCGCAAAAACGCCGAAACCGGTCCACAAGTGATGTTATTCCTTCTGATCGCAAACCAGAATGGTTGGTTCTATCTTAACAGATATACCAACCCCGTTTACTTTAGAAGTGTAATTCAATGTCTGTCGGGGCATATAGCCCGAGAAGTAGTTGTTGCTTCTTAGTGGACGGTCTGCTCTTTGGAAATTTATTTTTCTAATTTTGTAAAGCGTTTAATAGTATTGAACTATTATTTTTTGACGTCTTTAGATCACGCTTTACTTATATGACAATTATTTACAGGTAACTGTAATTAAGTAAATACCTACAAAACCGAGATGGTTTTTTGTCGATATAGAATTTTGGTTTGTGATTAGATGTAGAGATGTCGCCGATATCGCACTCTTAACATTTCCTTTACTAAGGCTAATGTATTAGTGTGGTATCAACGTAGTCTTTAGTCCAGGATTATGCTCTCAGAGCTCTTGGACGAGTGGCATCTACCTTGTGCTGATGAGGCGCAAAAACGCCGAAACCGGTCCACAAGTGATGTTATTCCTTCTGATCGCAAACCAGAATGGTTGGTTCTATCTTAACAGATATACCAACCCCGTTTACTTTAGAAGTGTAATTCAATGTCTGTCGGGGCATATAGCCCGAGAAGTAGTTGTTGCTTCTTAGTGGACGGTCTGCTCTTTGGAAATTTATTTTTCTAATTTTGTAAAGCGTTTAATAGTATTGAACTATTATTTTTTGACGTCGTATTTTTTAGTTACCAGAAAACAATGAGTTAAGTAATTTAGCTCAAGGGTTTATACAAGCATGGAAATTGTATAATGATAAAAATGCAGCTATATTATTCTTAACTTTGGATGTTACTTATAACATAAGTGACCAGCGTTTAGTTGAATTTGAAATAAAGCGACTAAGTCCAAGAACAAAAGTTGTTAGGAAGACTTTTAGTGATATATACAAATATGGACGACTGAATAACAAAAATGAACTAGTGATGTAAGTATAAATCACTTTTTAATCCGACATTTGGGACCGGTAAGATTCGCAACCTTCTAAATTTTGCAACAATTTTTTTTTATCAGAAAGCCCTATTGCTATAGAACATTTTAAAAGAAAAATATTCTTGGATAATGCACTTTTGAAAGAAAAAAATTGACAATTACGACAATTTTTCGGGACCCAAACAGGGTTGAACTCACCTACCAACCAAACCCACCTCAAACTCGTCGTTACTCCCGCCTCGGAATCTCTACCCTAGCATACTTCGAGACGGGCGGCGGTTCTCGCACACTCTCCGCTCACACTGTCGTCTTCTCCCTAACTATCACTCCTACCTCTCATGCCATATCGAGTCCTTCTCTCCCCCTAATCATGCTCTCCACTATGCCAGTCACCTCTATCCATTCCCGCTCCCCCCTCGACATTATCTTCACCATGTTCTCCCATTACACCACCTCCCCTAGTTTCCTCTCCAACTTCTTCAGCACTTCCTCGTTCCTCCAGCATCTAAACACATGCCCCACTTCATCCTCCACTTCACACCTCTCCCACACTCCAGTCTATATATCAGATGGTCACAAATTTTAGAAAGAGTGTTGGATGGACAATGCTGCCAGTTCTCATTTCCATAACTTGTGACAGCTTGGAAATCCTTTACCCAAGGTTTTAAATTTTGTTACTAAAGAATTTATAGAGACAAATTTAGAAAACAATATTTTTCACCATGACCACTATTTTGACCAATATTTTATTTAAAAAATAGAAATATATAGTTCAATACTTTATGTTCGACATGAAATTTTTCAGAAAAGAGGAAGGGAATAAATATTCGAGTGAGACAAAAATATCAGGTAATTTGTATTCCAAAAAGGGGAAGGGAATCATTTCATTTATTTTAAAGTAATAGTATAAATGGAAAAAAGTAGCAGTAAGTTTGTTTTAAACTCTTTTATTTAATGTAAGGTATAAAGCAAATCTATAAACATATTCTAAGGATGTTTATTATTTTAATTTTCAATTCAATTTTATATTTTTATATATTCATATTACAATGAAAAATTTATTTAACTAAAAGACAATAAACACCATTTGACAACGCTGCTAAAACTATCACCTGGTCACAACACAATCCTTATTTGTGAACCTAGGCTACCTATAATAGACATAAGATTTTTGCGAAGTCTACCAGAACCCAACATTTTTCTATATTCTCTCACTAGAAGTGTCAAAACACTCAAGGTCGTGCTCTGCCTAAAGTTGTTCATAAACTCCAGCAAGTGTTTTAACTTATAAAGAACATGGCATACCTCACAATGCATTGTCTGTTCAACACATCCATCTCAATAACAATTTTGACTTTAATTTTTGGTTTGTGATTTTTTTTAGAGACGATACCATTATTTCTGTAATATACTTTAGAGAAGGGTATGTACCTGATCATTATCCCACTGAAATCGAATGGGACGCTAGATTAATGATGGAACGGTGAGTTTTCATTTCCTACAAATAAATTATGACATGTAATATGAATAATGTTGAATCTTAGATCAACAGCAATCAAATGTCCAGATATTAAGTTTCATTTAGTTGGTCAAAAAAAAGTTCAACAAGAATTAACAAAACCAGGAGTTTTGGAATTATTTTTAACAGATCCTAAGAAAATAGAAGCAGTAAGAGACGTTTTTGTAAATATACATGGTCTTGAATTTGATGAAAGTGGAGAGAGAGCTGTACAAATGGCTTTAAGTAATCCCGAAAGGTATTTACTCATAAATTTCACATGATATACTTAACACATGAAGTGTACTTTTAATGTTATAGTTTCGTCTTGAAACCTCAAAGAGAAGGTGGTGGTAACAATTATTATGATAATGAAGTGAAAGAAATGATGCTTGAAGTAAAAGATAGCAAAGACCGAACTGGG
Source organism: Lochmaea crataegi (assembly GCA_947563755.1). NCBI lineage: Eukaryota > Metazoa > Arthropoda > Insecta > Coleoptera > Chrysomelidae > Lochmaea > Lochmaea crataegi. The sequence continues at coordinate 26,491,043 of OX387423.1, read as the reverse complement.
TTTATATTAATGGAAAGAATATTCCCACCTCTTTCTACTGGTTACATGATTTTTGCTGGAGGACAAAATCCACCACCTTTAGTTGATATCATTTCAGAACTTGGAATTTACGGAATATTAATAAGGTAAGTATAATCAACTTGTAAAGATGTATGTATGTTAAAAAACTTTGTTAAACTATTTCAAATAATTTCTTTCAAACCCTTTTTTACCAGTAAAATATTTCGAGACAATAAAATTCATAACATACAATCTCTCTCTCTCACATCTTGCACACGTCCCGACCCTATACATCTATCAAAGATTCCATAAAATTAAAAACAGTCTTCAGTTTTTCCTAACCGCTGCTAATTTTCATTTTAAAATGGTAAACAACTTTCTTTTGTAAAACCGGTATAATAATTTTTCTAGCGCCGACATAGTGACTTTTTCTGATGCCGCTTTTTGTTTGCTGTCGTCAAGATGTACAGATGAACAAGGCTACTTACCATACAACATTCGATATTTTGAAACGCCCCCAATTTTAAATCGGCCAATCAGAATTTTCTGTTTTCTTCTTTCACCTATGTCATGTTTCATTTTTCTTTCAACTTACTGTTCAAATATTGATCACATTCATATAGTAAAATACACTTTTTTTCAGTGAACCTGGAAAGATCATTGTGAATAAACAAGCTGGGCATTTAATTAGAAGTAAACAGCCTACATCTAACGAAGGTGGAGTTATAGCCGGCAATGGTGCTTTGGATTGTCCCTACTTATTAGATTAAGACTATAAAAATAATATATAATTGTTTTGATAACAAACATGCAAAAAAAAAGGAATTCTACATGTGTATAAAATTCTAATAGTTTCGTTTTAAATGCAATTATGTTTGATACCACCTAACAGGGTGTTGATGTGAAAATACTCTTTGATGTATTTGCACAATAATATTTTAGTAATTTATCGACAATGGGAAAGACCACTAATTTTCAAAAACTGTATAATCGTGATCTCCATGTCTAAAAAAAAACTTCTGCATGATGTAATATATTTTTATTTGTTTTGTAATATGCATAATGTAACAAATTACATAATTTTCATTTCAAACACACTTTGGTGAAATGTAGTGTGACGTACTAGCCCCTGCACGCCTATCAACCTTGAGGCGACCAATCATATATAAGTACTGTGTTCTATCACAGAACTAAAAGTCAATCACGCTGAGAGTGCTTCTGTGAACAAATGTCATATTCCATCACCAACAGTGTTGCAGCACTAAAATAGTCAAAGGTAGTTTTCCAATTACAGCATTAAAGCGCATTATGCGGCAGTGCTCAACGGTGACTGTTCCAACTACAGCAACGCGTCGCACAATCGAGCACTTTGGAAAGTAGTGCTTTGGGGTGATGCGCGCATTGATACCAGCTCAGTAGCAGAAAATAAGATGCACATTCCAATTACGCATTAACACACCTCGGCATTGTGCGCCACTGAGTCGCATTATGCGCTGTAATTGGAAAACTATCAAACTTGTTCTCGAGATAAAAGAAGAATACAAACAAAATATAATCATTCCAACAAATTACTTTGTTGTGAAATGACATTATCTTGTTGTTTCGGACTTGTTTCGGACATTTTTTAGTTTTGAATTAATATGTTGATTTCAAAATGCCAGGAAATCTACTTAATACGATTTTGACACATGATATTGTCTGCACAGTGAAACAATATCATTATTTATTGATTGAAATAATGTTTGAAAGGATTTCAACTCTTAGTGGTCTTCCCCATTCGGTGCATATGTACAGTATTTACCATTGAGGTAGTATATGACGGAGGCGACATTACGTGATCAAAAGCGATATCAGGAGTCATTATTGTGGTTATCCTGTAAATTAGTACGTCGATCGCATTATTTACGATTTCGTAGCTAGTTTTTGCCCATTTTGGTTTGTTTTACTTGTTAGTATATCAAGGAACCCTAATATCTTCATGTGCAGTAAGAAGTTGCTGTGGAAGGTTTGGGTTTGGGAAACTATCTTTATGATAAAAAAAAATAATTGAATTATTAATTTTAATTATTGTTAAGATGTATAAAACTAATAACCATTACATTTTAACTGGTCACGCAGCCTCATTGGTGCTGGAATAAGTTCCGCCTAGTGATCCCATTATTAATGCATGCTGATGTACGACAACGGCGTCTCCTATTGTGTACTAACTAATGGTATAAGTTGCCCTCTTGAACTTGAAAGGATGCTGTAATATGAACAATGTCTCCATTTAAAGCAAATTTTAATCGAAATGTTGGCATTGCTTATTTTAAAATTTGTTTGCTTTCTTTATTTTAGCTTTTTTTAATATACGCAGAATATTCTAATAATTGTTAATCGTTTATTTTAAAGATGGATGAAATCCAAAAATATGTTTTCTGTTAAATCATACAATTTATTTTATATAATATAGTTTATGCAATATACCTATTTTATATTATGAAAAAAAATATATATTGATTTGTTTCACTTTCAAGTTGATTTATGCAATAGCATTCAACAATCGTCTGGTAAAATTTATCAATCAACAATCATGAATTTAGCTTCTTTTGTTCAATGACATTTTTGAGTATTGACCTTCGGTATATAAAATGAAAAACAGAAATTCACTTGACAAGCAAGTAAATATCTGTATCTCATCCTGAACGAACGAACGAACCTCAAGGTTGGCGATTGAAAGTGGAAACACTACTCTTTATTTTTCTGTAAATACTATGAAGGACTTCCTAATTGAAACTTCAATGCATTTCCATTTTGCAAAACATTACTTATGGCCGTATGCACTTAAACTCGTTTAAGCAATAAACTAGTTTATAATTCTATGGAAGTTAAACCGGTTTAAACTTTAACGCCCAATATTGGAGGTTTAACTTTAACTTTAAACTGTTCTTTTTGACACTCGAGTAACTTATGTCAATGTCTCATGAAAGGTTGATTAGATTTGATAAGGGGACTGTCAAGAAAAAGTTGTTGATTCTAATTATTTAAACTGTTGCACGTTTTATCAATGAAATACATATAATTCGGAATTCAAATAACAACCGTCACGTCTCACGTCCGTAACTGTAAACGAGAGTACTCAAAACTCAAATAACGTCAAGCATTGTCACCAACGAACATCTTTCACCCAAAATTTTTTTCGACGTTATCAAACTTCTTTCAGGTTTAACTAAACTTCGTTCGGTGTTACCAAGGCAATATTAAAGGGTGCTTAACTATTTAAACCAGTTTAGTTAATCGGGTTTAGTACTATAAACGGTGTATACGGCTATTACATAACATATTACACCCGACTCTGATCAAAATGTAAAAAATATGGAGTATACCTACCTATTTTTTTGTATTTCCATATTCAAAAACCCACAAAGTAAAAACAACACAAACTTGTCAACAAATCCATCCACATCACAGTTTAAAAATAAAAAAAATAATGTGTTATTGTTAGTTTTATCAGCCTTATACAATTATTTTTGGTGGTCTATGATTCAATAGTTCCCAATTATGAAGTGGCTACTGGTCTATTCCACTGCGCCCTTTTCAGATCTATTGTAGTCCTCTTTATCTAGATCACTTTCCACATACCGACTTTCGTAATGAAGTCCACCAGCTTTGAGACTGTCTTTCACATATTTCTATGCCAGTGGCTTTTCACTGCATTGTCTAATTCACAGAATCTACACATGGCTGCATCTGTCAATACGATCAGCTTGAAGTTCCTATTGAACTAATACGCTTTGTCTCGGTCCTGGTGAATTTGTCCACCATTCCATGGATTGGCGGGCTACGTTGTTTTTACGACGCCGCAGAAGGGCTCTGACCCAACGAATAGCATTAACATGCTTAGCCTGGACATTTAATCGTCCTTGTTTCCTGGAACCTAAGCTACCGTAATCTTGCTACGGTCACCCATTATATTCAAAGCATGCACACAATCCCATACTAATTTAGAATTGACCTCTATGGAATCGAGTGTCTTTAGAGCTACCTGGCTGTTTGTGAGATGTCAATTGAACAGTATGTTATTTTCTGTCTATTAATGTGGCGGGTTGCCGTAATTTCCGGTTGCAAAATTGTGACATATTTCGAAAGGATTACTGGGAAACCTGTTCCCTTCCCTGTATAGATACAGTTTCCCTCCACTGTTACCTTCCCTATATAGATATCTCGTTGCCGTTATGTGTAGAAGATGATAAAATGAAATTAATGAAATATGTCAGAATTGTCTTTACCTGAATTTATGAACGCTGCTTACCTGGAATATTTTTTTAAACACTTCCATATGGGAGAACATTTTCAACCGTAGCGACGATTTGAAGAAATCAGGAATATAGTAACACAGGCTATTTATTGAAAAAAAAAACATTTACGCTTCACTGGAATCGTAACACAAAAACAAAGCAACGCCATATCATTAAAGAAATAATTCAAATAAAAAAATCTTTAAATAAATATTAAGGTATTTCTATTTAACAATGTATAGTTTATAATCATCAACCTTTCCACAAATCTACAATTAAGAACATTACAAGTCAATTGTATTTTACGTAAAGAAACAAGAAACATTTCATTTAGACCAGTCTGTGGTATTTTTAACGAAACAAATTTCACCAAGTATTATTTTTTCAATTGACTACCATATTTGACAGTTACTCTTATAGTAGGTATTAAATAACGGGATATTTTTATACATCAAAAACAGATTTTAATTATATTAAATGTTACTTTTATTATAGATTAGAATTTACATTCCCAATAACATATTATATCTATAATGCCGGGCATACACATTTGTTCGTTGAACATAGCATAAATGTGTGGCGAGGTCATTTGTCTTGAAATAGCAGAGCCAGTTTTTCCCCAGAATATTTGCATACATATTGGCCAAGGCCGTCTCCAAACACGGCCAACGATGACGCCAACAACAGTTGTCCCACGTTTGTATTAACAAAATAGCGTTGGACCCAATATTGATATTGCGCCATTGTTGGAGTGTTTCCATAAACTGTCGGTTTTTGCAACACACATCAAAGGACTTGTTCAGTCTCCAGTCTATTTGCAAGGTGTTCTTCATCAGACATGTTGACGTTAGCTCTGACGGAAAAAAACTGAAATTGCGCCAATCCCTCTTCAAAGTGTCGATGCCACAATGAACATGAAATCAAATATTGCCGCCAACGTTGGCTCCCATGTGAGGTAAGAAAGCAGCCGTTGGGTAATCGAAAATCAAAGGAACCAACTATATTGTTAATTTATTTAAACTAGTTTTTAATTGCATCCCATCTTTGTCGTTTTCACCACACCCCTATTTAAATTTTCTATAAAAATTACCATTTATCCAAAATAATTTTAATCCCAGATTTTTAATTCCTTTTCATACCTTTTAAAATTGTTAATGAATCAAAAATGAAACGAAAATTTTTTGGTAAACTTGATGTATTTCTCAAAAAAGCTTTGATCCAACTGAAGCATTTATACCTGAAGAAATTAATTTTATGAGACGACTCCGTATATTCTCACAAACTGGTCTAAATTTTACAAGGCTCCGTGGTATATAAATAAAACAAATTACATAAAAGTACAACTAAGCTAAACAATAAACAATATGTCAATCAACAACTGTACACCTATACAGTATGTCCCAGGTAAACACATATATTGGAAATTTTAGCGTCCATGATACCGATTTAGTCATTTTTAAAATGCTAAGTAACTATTGTTTTTATTCCCCCCGTAATTTTCTTTTTGCGAAAATAAAAATTATAAAAAAAATTGTTTCGGAGTGGGAATCTAGTTCGGCAAATAAAGAATATAAGAGAATTTCAAAACGCCAATGGAATTAAGTTGAAAATATTTGTGAATATCAAGGAATAAAACAAATTTTTATCAACTATCAGTCCCTGTTGATCAGAATTTGGAGAAACAACCTGATTTAGAAAACTTCAAAAAAAATTTTAACATCCACAAACTGTTTTTCCACTATATTAAGTTACTGGATAGATTTTTTGACAAAAAAACTTATTAAATCACCAAAAAATTCTTTTCAAATACGATACAAAAGATCTTAGAATCAAAGAAAATGCCTATATATATATTTTTAGGCTGTGATTTAAGAAAACAAAACATTGTAGCACTCTCATTCACAGGCAATATATTCAATTGTAAACGATGGAAATGTTGAAGAAAGCGTTTGGTGAAAATTGAATTTACTTATTGGAATCTACTCATATTACTTTTTTAAATGAAACTAAGTGTTTCTAATCAATTCCACTATTTAATGATAAAATTATGAAAACTAAGATATTGATAATTATTTCGATATTGACATATCATCACATAAAATGTAACTTCTGTCATTCTGATGATGATATGTCAATATCGAAATAATTATCAATATCTTACGAGTTTTCATAATTCTTTCATTAAATAGTGAAATTAATTAGAAGCACTTAGTTTCATTTAAAAAAGTTATTTGGTGAAAAGGCTCCGGTTGGCAACATAAGCCATGGAATCCATACGCAGTGATGTGTTGCATTGAAGCACTACACACACTGGTGCGGCCGCAGCTAAACGTTGCCGAAGGAAACATATGAACCGTTTCACACTGACACGATCAAATTTTAAAGAACAAGCGACTTGGCGACCAGATCCAGCGAGATTGATCGCGATGCGGGAGATAGGAATTTACCGTTTTTATTTTGTATATCGTCGGCCTAATGTGAAAAGTGCATAAGTCCATTTTTGTCAATATTGCGATTTTAGCTATATCTTGTAGTATTTTATCGAATCTACGCGTGAAAGGTTCAAAATTACGTAAATTCATAATAGATGTCGCTCATTTCATGAAAATTAAATCTGCACAATTCCAGTACCTCTGACAATAGTATGAAAGTTGCCCAAGTCCTATTAGTTCTCATTTCTCATAGTTTAATGACGCCGCATGCTGTGGGTATCTTTAAACTGTTTTTATAATAATTTTTGTAAAGCTGTGCTTGAAATACTAGGAAAGTAAGTATATACTTGATATAAAACATTGTTAAGAACCTAAAATATGATGCTAATTTAAAAATTACTAACTATAACTTTCAGTATTATTTCTAGAGGAGTTATGCATATTTCACATTAGATATTTTAGTTGTGGGGAAATATGCATAATTCATAAAGAAATGCCAATACGCACATTATGCATAATATTCAAATACAAACATAATATAATTAATTATATAATCGATTGTATAATCGAAAATTATTATTTGAAGTAATGGACTGTAATTCTGGAGGTTTCAAGTTGGTAATGAATATTATAGGAGAAAAAAATAAAACTGAACCAGATAAATTTGGGCCAAAAGAAAACTGTGACGACGACGTTGGGATAAATTTAAAAAGTTTAACATCAATAATGAATCATGATTCAACAGAATACTTTGAATCAGATTTTAATAACTTGATAGAAGAAGTTCAACTAACAAAAGAGCTCTTTCACCTGGAAGGAAACAACGTAGAAAATCTAATTTTTAATGTAGATAAAGAGGACATGTTCAATGAGTGCGAGCAAATAAATGAAATTTATGAAAATGTTCCGAGAAGGGATGAACTGAAGGAATTACCAGATATTTTGAATAAAGAAACTGTACCTGGTAGAAGCACCATTGATGAGGGAGGTCCAAATGAGAAAGCCGACGAATAAGAGGGCTCAGAGAGTAATGAAGAACCAATTATTGAAGCGGAACAAGGAACGTCTGAGATATCAGAAGAGGAAGTTTTAAGAAATGAAGGTACTGAAGAAGAATCTTCAAATTAAGACATTCCAAGAATTATAAAGAAAAGAAGGTTAAGTATTCCTGCAAAGTGGAAATATAATATCATTAAAAAAATAAGGAAATGCGTTTGGAATACTTAGACAGGAAGAGCAAACAATTTATCATTGAAAAAAAAAATAAGAAAACGATGAAGTAACTGTACAAAAAAACAAACTAAAAAGGAAGAAACAAAAATTCAGTGTTACAAATTAACAGAAGACAATAGAAAAGATATTTTTAAACGGTTCTGGCAACTCACATGGCCAAAAAAAAATTATATGTTTATGCAAGAGTTCTCAAGAACAAAGTAAAGCGAGCCAGGCATAGACTAATACAGAAACTAGTAAGCGAACAGCTTCCTATCAATATTTCCTTTACTTAAAAAGTGAACAAATAAGAGTATGCAAGATGATGTTCTCTAATACCTTGGGAGTTTCTATCAGAACCATCTCAGAATGGACAAAAAAAGATAAATCTAGCCCTATACGAAAAGATGGTGGAGATATTGTTGAAGAAGAAAATATTATGGCGAGAAGATGTTCCAGGTTTGAGAGTCAAAAAGTAGAGTTGAAAAGTTTCTTTGATAGTTTGCCCAAGCTTGAATCTCATTATTGTAGAAAATCAACGAAAAAAATGTATCTGGAACTGCGATTTAAATCAAAAGCTGAGCTTTTTTCACTTTACAAAGAAGATTGGTGTAAAAACCATGAAAGTGTAGCACTCAGTATTGCTACTTTTTGAAACATGTTTGAGGATTTAAACCTAGCACTCTTCTCACCCAAAAAAGATTAATGTGATGTATTCACAATGGATCTTCAATCCGAACTTTTATGTCCAAAATCAAATGTGTCAGCTCTGTATTACCGAACTAAGCTGATCCCACTGTAGCAGATCTGAGAGCCTTGAAATATAATTCTAATGGTACAATTGAATACATTCCGAAGAATTCAGAATTCTACCTAACAGAATGAAAAAGAACCCTCAGTATATTTTAGACGAATCATTACCGATTTTATATCGGGATCAATTGAAAATCAAAAAAGAAAAGTTTGAACATCTTATGTTCTTGAAGAAAATTATTATTATTATCACAATTTTTATGATTATTTTAAAACATGAATGATAATTTTTTTCATGGTTGTTAAATATTTCAAAAATAAACCTTTAATCATTGTAGTAGTAAAAAATGCTTTTTTATATAGGAATTATATAGGACTCCTAATATATTTTGAAATTGAAAACGAATTTTGTATAACTCCATTTTTCACTCTTGGAATCATAGCATTCATAAAAAAACAATATCAAGAAGTTCTCCCATATAATCAAGTGAGATCCCTAAAAAATCAACAACTAATCTTATATTTTCATGCAGTAAATCAGTTATACGTCTCTCCTGTAAACTTATAGTTTTTGGATTTATGCACTTTTCACATAAGGCCGACGATATATTATGTTGTTGCAATTTAAAAATGGAGTTATCAGCCGCCGCGACAAAAACGCCCCCCACAGTTTCCTTCGTAGATGGTTATATTAGCGCCCAAAACGCAGCATTCTATATTGGACCAAGACTTTTCATTGTGCTGACGGCCGAGCTTGCGAGAACAAGTGAAAAAGGGGAGACAAAAACATTTTCTACTGAAGTATTCAAAACCTTCGCTTTTTCAAATATTCAACCATAATTTTTCTTCTTTTTTGTCTCGCTCAATTATTTCTTTAAAAATGTCATTTCGTTTAAGGGAGCCATCTAGCGAATCAACTCATGAATTGCATAATATTGGAGTCTTCGTTATCTACTGGTCGTCATGACGCGAAATCGCTCGATATCAAGTAATGTCAAGAATTGGACACCAGATTGCAAACTTGACCGTCTTCTAAAGAGATTGAGCAAGACAAATTTTGCAAAAATAGTGTCGAAAAACATCGCTAAACAACAAAATTGGTTGAATATTTGAAATAAGTCTAGTTCACGAAAATGTGATGAAACTTGCAATTTTTTGCATGAACTTGATGGTATCAATGAAAAGATCGAGCCAAACAATGTTGGTTTTATCTTTGGATATCAACAGTATTATCCTGTGTGACTGGAAAAATTACAAACATCTCAATTAAGCTAGGAGAAATTCTATCTATGTCAGTTTTTATCGCTGCACCGCATGACTTCTAAATGTTCCTCACAAGAAGAAAATGACAACTAATAATGAGCATGTTGAAGGGGATACTGAATATTGAGTAGATGAGAGAGAGACATGAACTAAAGCAGTTTTAATACCAAGTCACAATTAATAGCAAGATCAGAATTAATTCGATAGGTTAGGAATAGATTAAACCCACAACGTTTACATTTGGCTGAAACGTCCCAATATGGTCGGTTACCTCGAACGTACCGTTAGCGCACGCGCACATAATATATTTCATGTCGCCCTACGTAAAATCGCAGTAAACAAAAGTAAAATAGTTTGTATAATATAATAATATATATTATTTTTATGCCGTAGCTTGTATGGAAAATAACACATTTACAATGTACACCTCTGCTTGTGTAAGAACTATGCATTTTGTATATAATATATATACAATAAATTTGCTATCTATGTACAATTCTATTTAGTTGTTTTAGCAAGATCCGTAAGGAACACAATATATGTTGAACACTGAATTCCCATATCAGGGACAGACATCTTTCGTCAAATTAAAAAAAAATTCTTAAATTCGGTATCTTGAAAGAGTTTTACGTATCAAGAGTATTCGGTAGAACCTGTACAAAATGAGGAACGCTTTACAAGCTGAGCTGATACAAGATCTAGTTAAGAATACTAGTAGATGAAAAAAGAAGCCTTTATTAATATTAGAAAATATTAGAAGATGGAAGTATTGTTACGTCGGACCTGTACTGATGATATGTAAAGGTCCATAAAGAAAAAGAAGAATACAAACATCTGGAATCATTTAGAACTCTCATCGAAGAGTCGAGAACTGTCTGGAACATGTGAAAAATATAAAATGCGGGTCACTTGACGTTAGTGAGTTAATTTTTGAAGTATTAGAGAGTTGAGTTCTGTGATATAAAAGTAAGACGTGTATAGTATTGTGTTGTAAAAGTTAGAAGTCGAAGAAATAGAGAGGGTTAAGGAAGTAAAAGGAGTAAAAGTATGAATAATGAAACAATAAGGACCGGTTTTATAAAAGTACTAGTTGAGCTACAGTTTATCAACTAATAGTTGAATGCATAACTGGCAGTTGACAACGACGTACCGATGTTGTATAACGTGTACGTCAAATAATATCCAATCGGAACGCTTATATTCCATGTCGCAATGTAGTGTCAACTGCCAAAAGGGGTGTGTTAGTGTGTACTAGAGCTATGTGCTTAAACATGAACACAGTAAACGAAATATTAAACCCAAGTAGGGGTCAATTCCTGAGTGGTTACTATATCCCAAGGAAGCACATGCATACCATTGGCATACATAGGGATGACACGAGGACAATCAATCAGATAAATTAAAAAATGTACACCAGACACCACATAGTTTAGAGATATAAAGAGAAACTTGGAAGAAATTATTTAAGGACTAGAAATAGAGAAAAGTGAATTGTGGTTGTACAGATATATCATGAGGAAAATTAAGATAAGTATATTTTGATCCAGAAAAAAGACGGGCGACATGCAGTTGAAAAAGTTTAAATGGTATGGAAGAGACCTTCACGCATCGCATATACATGAAAGACAAGATGAGGTGATGACGTTCTACTGTTATCTCTTAAATTTCCAACAAATCTTTGAATAATTTCAATTCATAATTATTAAAAACCTTTTCAAAAAAAGTTCTACTTTGACTCCTAATAAATATATAATCCCTACAATTAAAAATTATGATTATACAAAAGTTTTTATATATTCCCTACAGATGTCTGTCCCTAAATCGAAAACATTCGACGTAAATGTCCTTACTGATCTAACTAAGTTTGCATATCACAATCTGTACAGCTTTAGAGGTAAGGAAAAAATTTCACTCATCAGACTCCTCCTCGCTACTGTAATTGTCGTCCTCATCTTGGCTCTCTGACGAAGATGACGTCACAGACGACGACGACGATGATGATGACAGATCGCACAAATAAGGGCGGTACAGTGGGTACTGGTATACGTTAGCTTCTTGTTGCTGATGCTGCTGTAACTGTTGTTGGAGATTTAGGTGGCTGCCTTCCCAGCAGCCGCTCCCATACTGTCACTTCACCTCTTTTTTACGCTTATTTTCAACATCAGAAACTATAACAAATAAAAATATGTAAAGAATAAATAAACATTAATAATGCATATTTATTTTTAGTTGATTAAAGAAGCATATAGGTATAATATTTTCAACAAAGAGCTACATGAGACAGAAGTTGAGAATTATAGATGAGAAAAATACTTCATCAGGCCAAAAATAATCATTAACAACTCATCCAACAAGAAGCAAGTTTGTCGATCTTAGCAGAACTGACCAAAAACAGGCCACATATTTTCTTACAGGAGTTACTGAGTTTGCCTTTTTCGAAGATTTCTTCTACTCTCACTTTGATAACTTGTAAAATAAAAACCATTTCGGTTACACTATTGTTTATTTTTTTCCTAGCGGACTGCCCTGTTAAGAGTGCTCTGCTGAAAATTTAGCTCAATGTTTACAGCTTTATGATTTTTTTACGACTCTCTGAATTGATTGGTTTTTTTTTCGAAAACTACTGAGTTCACCACTCGAATTGTCATGCCTTATAAACTCAATCCACAAGTTTTCAGTGTGTTTCTAGATAAAATCATTTTTGTTGTAAATTTTCTATGGGAAATTTCGTGATTTTGACAAATATTCCTTCAAAAAATCATTTATTTATGTGAAATTTCACTGTAGTTGTAAATACTTTTTATTATAGAGTAGTGTGTTTCGAATGTTTTCACTACTCTCACTTTCATAACTATTCCACTTACACTATTGCTAATTTTTGTCCTAATAGCATGGTCTTCTAAGACTGCTATGCTGAAATTACAGCTCAATATTTATAGTTTTGTGGTTTTTACACAACTTTCTATGTTAAGCGTATTTTTTTCGAAAATTTCATCACTCCATTTCGGGGTGAAACCAAACCCACAAGTTTTTAGTGTATTTCTGGATACATTTTTGTCGTAATTTTTTACGCAAGTATAGTAAATTTCGCGATTTTTACAAATTCCACCACATCCTTTGAAATATTCCGTAAAAAAATCATTATATAAGCAAAATTTTCATCCTGTAGTTGTAAATACCTTTAATTTTAGAGTTGTGTTTTTCGAATGTTTTCACTAGTCTCACTTTGATAACTTGTAAAATAAAAACTATTCCACTACTATAGCTAATTTTTTTCCTAGTAAATTGGTCTTCTAAGACTGTTATGCTGAAATTACAGCTTAATATTTATAGTTTTGTGGTTTTTATACATCTTTCTATGTTAATAGTATGTTTTTTCGAAAATTTCATCACTCTATTTCGGGGTGAACCCAAACCCACAAGTTTTCAGTGTATTTGTATTTATTTTTGTTGTAATTTTCTATCCAAGTATAGGAAATTTCGCGATTTTTACAAATTCTTCGATTTTCACTATATTCTTGCAAATCTTAATTCAAAAAATCATTTCAGACATGTAAAATTTACATCCTGAATCGATTGGCTGTAATTATTCAATGTCTCGAGTTACGAGTTACTAGGGATGTTACGGACCTTCGACTGCGAAAAGTAGAAACTTCAGATTGTTTTTACACCTCCGGTTCCGACTTCGGCTCCAGCGGAGACAGTTTTGGGCAAATTTCTGACATTGAAGGGTTTACTTAATGAGCACAATAGAGAAGAACTTTAGCCCTTATTTTGGTAAAATGTGAATGAAAATCCAAATTTCCAATCTTTTAAATCGATTGCTCGCCAATATTTGTCGTGTCCACCAGGTTCAGTAACAAGCGAACAAATTTTTATTGGGGCTGGCCAAATCTATGACTCGTTAAGAAATAGATTGGGTGGAAACACATCTTCTTCCACCATCTTCGTCTCCAAAGTCTCCACTACCCTCAGTTTGATAACTTGTGAAATAAAAACTATTTCGCTTCACACTATCGTTAATTTTTTTCATAGAAGATTGGTTTTTTGAGAGAGCTCTGTTGGAATTTCAGCAGTGGTTTTTATACTACTTTTTATGTTGATAGTGTTTTTTAAATTAGTAACCATGGGATAATTTAAACAGTGGCTCAAATACTAATGAAAGATGACACCAATACTTCAAGCAGAAAGAGAAACAGCATCAGAGAAAAGCTTTATATGGATTGTCCTTGCCTTGTATGACAATAGATTTGTTCCAACTGGCATTTATGCACCGTTCTGGAATCGTATCAAGTACTGTATAGTGAGCAAACCTGAATGGATTGTTCTTGAACTAGCACACCAACATTTTCGTTAGGTTTGTTCCATCATCTATTTTTGAAAACTAGTAGTTACGCTGAACTACTAATTCGACGTTCCAGCAATTTATAACATACAATAGAACAGTTCGATCAGTTCTTGATCTTGAGCAGGTATTTCAAATTATCTCTTATTTCACGCAAGCGCAGCGCATGTTATAGTTTTGTTTTGAGGTTAATTTATAAAATCAGTACAATTACAACAAAGTTTCATACGAACGCATTTGTTCTTTTATAAATATTCTGTGATTATATGTAAATATAAGGTAAGGGAGTAAGACTTTTTCAGTTTTGTATATTTACTTCAAATATAATCAATTATAAAAAGGTTCAGTACTTCCTTAATGTTAAAGAGTTGTAAAACAAATTCCAAACTAGTTCGACTTATCATTTGAATTGTCATGCGCAGTAAATCAGTTAAAATTATGTGTTAGAACTATCCTACAACATCAACTGATGCAAATCTGCTCTACAGAAACTTTCACAATAATGTAAAGGAGTCTCTCGATGTTTTTTGCCCAATGACAAAAATAAAAATTTCAAAAACCCCTTGGAAAAATCAGCAAGTAAGAAATTGTCAGACATTGTGTAATCAAGCTTATAAAAAATTTAAATATACGAAGTCGCCAATTGACTGGGAAGATTTTAAAATTAAAAGAAACAAAGTTACAAAAACGATTCGGGAACAAAAAAAGATTCACTACCAGGGAAAAATTGACAATGCAAAAAAGGATACTAAGAAAATGTGGTTAACCATTAAAGACATTATAGGACAAAAAACCCAAAAACTTAATTTAGATAACATAGATTTCGAGGGATATACTGACACAATACAGGAAAATTTTTATAATTTTTATAATGATAGCATAAAAAATATAGAAAGTAGTATAGAACATAAAAACTATCCAATAATTTGGCAACAACAATTAATGCATATGGATCAAATGACAAGCTTCCGGGAAATTACTTTAAACGAACTAAGAAAGATTGTGTTTAACTTGAAGAATAAATGTACTAGTGATACCTGCTTTAATGTTAAGATGCTTAAAGATTTATTTTTTGTTGTTGGTTGTCCTCTATTAAACATAGTAAACACTATAATACGTAAGGGTGTTATACCAGATGATTTGAAGACTAGCGTGATAGTGCCAATTCCAAAAGTACCATGTCCATCTAAACCAGAAGAATGCAGACCTATTAATCTTCTGCCATTAGTAGATAAAATCATTGAAATAGTGCTAAAAGATCAGCTACAGCAGTTCTTTGAGAAAAATGGTCTACCCTACAAGGGACAGTCTGGATTTCGGAATCATCATTCTTGTGAAACTTCGATACAATTTGTGTGTTCAAGGTGGAGAAGGGAGATAAATGAAAATAAAGTAGTGCTAAGTGTGTTTGTAGATTTAAAGCGGGCGTTTGAAACTATAAATCGGAAGCAACTTATTGATAAATTGAGAATTTATGGCATAACATCATCGGCATTAACACTACTTGAAAACCATTTAACAAATCGTCATCACGTAACGAGGATTAATAACATTTGCTCTAGTAAAGTGGAAAGTTGTTACGGTGTACCGCAAGGTAGTGTGTTAGGGCCATTACTATTCATCATATATGTTAATGATCTATGTCATGTTTTTAAAAAGTGTTTTGTAAATTTATTTGCCGATGATACACTTATATCCGTTGCTAACAGTGATTATGACCAAATTACAACGGTATTAAATAATGAGCTGCAGCTTTTGTACGCTTGGTTATGTGCTTCTAAATTGAAACTAAATGCTGATAAAACCAAATATATGGTTATTGGTTCTAAAAACAATTGTTCTAGATTTATTGCACAAAATCATAAGATCGTGTTAAATAATATTCAGATCGAAAGAGTAAAGACAATGAAATATTTAGGTGTCATTATTGACCCTCAGTTGACTTTTGACATGTATACGGACTATTTATGTAAAAAGTTAGGCAAAAAAATTGGATTTTTTGGGAGAATTGCAAGAGAGTTATCTGAATGGTCAAAAAGATTAGTATACAATTCTATAATTCTTCCTCATTTCAATTACTGCACATCATTGTTACTTTCATGCTCCAAAGAACAACTAACTCGTCTGAAGATATTGCAAAACAAATGTATGCAAATATTACTCAAATGTGGTAGGCGCGTTCCTATTGAAAGTATGTTTAGACAATTGAATTGGTTGTCAGTCCAACAAAATGTTGAAAAAGCTAACGTGATGTTGATTTACAAATTAATTAATAAAAAATTACCTCAGTACCTTACTGATCTACTAGTATCTAGGTTTGAACTCCATGGCCGATTATTACGTACAAACCAACATTATAATGTAGAATTTACAAGTAAATCATTTCTCATGAAAACACTGTTCTCTGATGGGCTTCGACTTTACAATTCGCTACCAACTGATATTAAAAACAGTAAAAATGTGTACATATTCAATAAAAATGTGAGTTTATTCCTTGGAGATGGGACATTTTAGTTTTAAGTTATTTTCTTTTGTATATTGTATATAAATAGAATTAGTTGTTTGTAATTAGCTTGGAGCTAAATAAAGATTACTTACTTACTCACTTACAACTCATTGCTGGAAGAAACCTATTATCATCCCCTTCCAGTTGGTACAGTTTTTGTACCGTTCCAAGAACGATAAATAATCAGTTGGAACGCGAAAGAAATACAGCACTTGCGTGAATGATACCTAGAACGGTTCTATCGCCAGTTGGAACAAGCCTCATACTGTCAAAATATTAGGTATTAGACCACAGAAGAGATGCAACAGTCAACCAGTGAAGAACATGTCTGGAAGATGCAAAAAGTCCAAGAGGCTGGAGTTGTAGCTGGCGATAAGACCAGCATTTGAACAACAAAAATATTCATCGGTATGACACTAATGAAGTATAATTAAATGTCGGTCGGGACATAAAGCTCTAGGAAATATGTACCTCCCAGATATTTAACTCCGTTCTCTCCTTATCCTAATAAGAAGGAATCGATCCCTTCTTTTATTATTATCTTGACAGGTGTACGACATATAATTATGATTGTGACCCATAGAGAAGGTTTTAAAATACCATGGATGTTGGAATAATAAATTATTACCGAAAGAAGAATTATAGGAAATTAGTACGTTGTTATTAACAACTATGAATAAATAGTTAACATTATAATGAAAGAAATCCACATATCAATTTGAATTTGTTTGAACGTTTGTATTTGAATATTAAAAATATATATTTTACTCACCAGCACTTCTGGTTTTTCTCCTTAAAGCATCCGTTTCGGACGGTACTTTAACGTTATCGCCTTTGCTTCTTGTATTTTGCGCAGGCATATTGCTCCTCACCGACCTCCTAGTACCAACTATCATAGCGCTCGCTTTCGTCGATGCCGTCGTCGTCGTAGTAGTATTATTAGCAACACTCCCCGGCCCCACTTTCGCGATTTTTGAATTTTTCACCATTAAATTCATATTAGCCACTTGAGTATTTACAGTTAACGAGGATTTTCGCATTTTTTCCGTCAAAGGCTCATCGCTATCCGAACTCTCCTCTTGTACTTTTGGTATCTTCTTTACATTGTTTACTTTTGCGGTGTCGTTCTGACGCAGAGATTTCGTCTACAACGAAAATGTATTGTTAGTTGAAATAAAGATTCTCCAATTTTATTTCACACTAAAATTACTAGAGCAGCTTTTTAATGAAGAATTCGTCAAACCAACAAAATACATACTACGTTCAAATACTTCAAAATATACATGAACACTTCACTATTTCTAATTATGTTAGTATTTTATAGTTACTTTAATCTAAATGGTTAAATCATGAGATTAAGGTTAGAACTCTCGTAACATGAACATTTAACACAGGGTCTACTGTGTTGACATAACCAATTGGTCAAATTTGATCTACAGCTTGAACAAGTGACCCTAAGGGCCAGTTGTATGTAACGTAGTTAACCAATTGGTCAACTGAACCAGGTTCACATGTTGACCATAGTCAAATCAATCAATCGTTGTACGAAAGAAGTTCAAGATGTGATCAGCTGAACCACAGTCAAATCAATATTTGTATGTTAGTAATACGACTCTCTAGTAACATTTATGCATTTTATCAAAATTATTGGTACTAACTGGAATTAATGTCAAGATAACCAAAAGCAGCGCGTAATTTGTGGAATGGATCTTATTTTGTGTATTCTCTTCGAAACGAAAGCATGGCAGATACAAAAATAAGCGAACCCCAAAGTTTAGTTCGTTTGAAGAATCAACGTTGATTGCACTAGTTTCCAAGTATAAAAACATTATTGAGTGCAAGAAAACTGACTCGGCCGCTTTCGAAACGTTGAATTAAGAATATAAAAAAGATTGTGGTTTTATTTCCCAAAATAATAAACAAAAAGAAAAATAATCCATGTTTTCCATTGTAAATAAAAAAAAGTTGTAAAATTATAGGTTATAGAACAGTAGTATGTCATATCAGAATTTGACGTTAACACCATGAACTTTAGTTAAACCATCATTTCTTGCTTGGGTTAACCAAAATAATTCTTGACTACGTTTCATACAACACTCAAATAGCTTTGATCATGGGTTAACCCTAAACACTAGGTTAACTATTAGGGTGCTTTTCAACTCTTACCCTCTCAAACGTTTCTATTTGATGTAAAAAAAATCCTCACGAGCCCTATTGGTCGCTATTTTATATTCTTAAAGTTGAGTCTTTGAACTTTACTAAACTCTAAGACAAATTATGATTATCTTTACTAGAAGCGTAGTTTCAGCCATTTAAAAATTACAAAATTTTTAAATTTGGAGAAAAAGCTTGTGATAATTTTTTTTCTTGCATAATTTCTCAAAATTTTTACTCAAACTATTACCTCAGAACACTTGATTAGTTTATCTTTTTTTGATGAAAGAATCATAGTAGACATTAAATTGAAAATGATGAGCGCTATTAAGCATCGAAAAAGTGATGCACCAGGGAAATAAGATTTAACGTGAAAGAAATTGATCTGGATACATTAGTTCAAAAAGATTTTATTAGTGTGGAGTCTCTTTTTCTTTTTCAACAGCTTCAATTGTCGTATGGGTTCCTTGATATCCACCCAGATATGAGGGAAACGAATCAAGAATACATTGAAGGTAAAATTTTTTTGAAAAGTTTAAAAGTCGTCAATGACGTAGCGGAGCGAGGTGTAGCTCTTATTACAACTAACAATCGTTGTTTAACGAGAAACGAAGAGCAAAAACAATTTTTACTCCAATTAGTTCAATATCACAGGCAAAAATTCCCGAACTGTACTAAAACAACACTTGCCAGTGAAGAATAAACTAAATTAATAGCGTATCAGAAAGGCATATTTTTCTTAAGTGCTATATTGTACTCTAATTATCATTAATAGAAAACTATTCACTAAAATAGACATGTTTAATTTGTTGTTGGCTAATTAATGTAAACTAATATATAACAAAATTAAAATACATGATTACTTGTAATCATATACATAATTCATTCATCTTATTATTATAATGAGTGCTGCCACCTACCCTATGTACTGACAACCATTTTTAAAATATGTAATCCATAAATATACAATACTGAGAAATTATGCAAGAAAAAAAATTATTACAAGCTTTTTTCCAAATTTAAAAATTTAGTAATTTATAAATGGCTGAAACTACGCTTCTAGTAAAGATAATCATAATTGGTCTTGAGTTTAGTAGAGTTCAAAGACTCAACTTTTAAGAATATAAAATGGTTTTATTGTAAAAAATTGCGTCAATTATGAGTAAATTCAATTTTAATAAAAACAGAATTTTTCCCATGTTAATTAAATGAGAAACTAAAATAAAAATAGCGACCCCTTAGAATTGACCAATAGGGCTCATGTTTGGTGAGGTTTTTTTTTACATCAAATAGAAACGTTTGAGAGGGTAAGAGTTGAAAAACAATTTTTTTTAAAAGCACCCTATTAACTAACTATACTTCAAACAACTGGGCCTAAGTCCCAATAAAGGAGTTCAGTGTAAGGTCAGTGTGACCAACAAAAAGTGGTTATTATGACAAGAATGATAGTTAGTGTCTACAGGGCGTTGCGAGATAAACAAGTTTATTTTTGAAATATTTTGAGAGAACTAAGAAAATTTTTTCTAACTAAAATATAAATGAAATAAATCAAAATTATAAATAGAAATATGGAATTAGCAATATGGAGAATATAAAATGGTAGAAACCCAATTCAATTTTTAAATATTTTCATCAGAATAAAAAAAATAAGACCAATTGACAAGGTGCTTCGAGTTAAAATTGTGGAGAGAGGAAGAAGAACGAGGGAAGTAACTTTTAATTAATTTAAATTAATCTTAAACAGAGACCATTCACTAAGAAGCAACAACTAGTTCTCGGGCTATATGCCCCGACATACATTGAATTACACTTCTAAGTTAAACGGGGTTGGTATATCTGCAAGATATAAGCAACCATTCTGGTTTGTAATTAGAAGGGACAATATCACTTGTAAACCGGTTTCAGCGTATTATAAAGTAATAATAATTGAACTATAATAATTCTTCATATCAAAATTTGAGTAGATATTCAATATATAAATATATAGACCATGTAATGTAATATATTTATTGTATCAATATAATTCCATACAAAATCTTTCTGGACAATTTTATTAAAAATATAAGGAAACACTTTTGAACCACAACCTGAAAGGAGTTAGTAGCTGGGGCACATAAAATACTAAAACTAATAATATTGACTAAAATTTAAATTCCGTATACTATATTGCTTTATTAAAACAATGAATACACTCCGAAGCGTAAATCTTAAAATTTTAAATAAAGTTTTAGCTGAATACTCAACGCATCGGTGGCCAATAATTCTAGGAACTTTTGGCAAGTCACCATTTCACTTCTGACATTATGTCACTAGTTATGTCAGATGTAAGTGGAAAAAGCAATCAGAAGAATAAAGAGATACAACTGACTAGAACTACTACAAAAGTCTAATGGTTAATAAACATAAACGATTAAACGAATACAACTGACATAACTAGTGACAGAATCATAGAAATAAAATGGTGACTTGTCAAATGTATTCAGTAAAAACGTCATTTTAAATTTTATGATTTACGCTTCGGAGGTGTTTTCATTGTTTTAATAAAGCAATGTAGATGTTCGTAATGATAAAAAAACTGCAAAAATCGTATGTTTTGAATGGTAGACATTAACCATCATTCTTGTCATAAAAACCACTTTTTGTTGGCCACACTGACCTTAAACTGAATTCTCTAATAATAAAAGACAAACCTTTGGGATATTAGTCATTACATTTATTTCTACTGTCATATTGATTTGATTTCTACTCTATGTAATAATAAAATTCCTTCAATTACTTTGAACACCCTGTAATTTCAATTCTAAAACTGGACATTGTACACGAAAATATTCTTTCGATGGATATTATTATTTTGAAGTTAGGTAAAAAAATAATAAAACTTACCGCTGCATCATTCATTTGACCCACAGTAGTATTATTAGTCCCGCTAACTGTTTTCCGAGACTTCTTTTTGATATCTTCCAAACTCTGATTCGAACTATCCGATTCGTTCCTTTTCCTTTTGGTACTCGATACCGTCCGCGTTGTTGCATTCTTAGAAACAGGCGAATTTAATTCGGGACTGTTGAGTTTAGAGAGCGCCCTCGTTCGCACCGAAGATCTTGTGGCGGGGCTCGGTGAACTAGGTGTTTGGTGATCGTTGGGTATTTCAATAAGTAGCTGTTCTAAGAGGCTCTTACTTTGTTTTCCGTTACCTGGCACTGTACTGGTTGTCGAACAGGAGTTACTGTCTTCGTCTGAGAGTGTTGGACTTTCTGATCCGGCACGAGATTTTTCGGGATTTGAGTACGTGTACAAGGCGGGCGTTACTCGTACGGGGAGTGGCTCCAAGTCATCTTCCTCTTTTTTAACCTGGAATTATAATTTTAGTAATTTTCTCAATTTTACTCGGTTTTTCATACTAAATATAATAAATGATTAATAAACTTACCTTGAGAGGAACAAGGTTACCATCAACTTGTTGTTTGTTAGTTGACGGTGGCGGTGAATCCAGATCAGCGGCAAGCGATACTGTTCCCTGCTTGAGACTATCTTGCAAGGCGCAGGTGAGTTCGCAACATTTTTTTGCTGCTTGATCTTGATGGCATTTGTTTTCGTTTACATCATCAACAGGTCCCGTTTCAGTTCCACCATCTTTAAAATTAACCGTTTGTTATATGTTATTAACAATTACTTTATTGTAATGTAAAACCAAATAATCTCCTAAATTAGGCCATTACAGTTCCAAGTAACTTGCAATCAACCCCTCAAAGTTTTTCGCTACTATAAAGTGTACCAAAAATTGGATTCCTCTCCCTACTGGGAATCGTTACCGGTAACTGCCACGTTATTATTGATTTACCCGGTATATTTTTAATTGAAAAATATGGTATCTTGTCCTAACAATGTTCATTTACAAATAATCAAAAAAAAACTCACCTTCTCCTAACCTATCGCTATCTCCATTCAATCCCTCCATCTTGGCGAGTTGCGCCTCAATGTCCAGCATGTTAGGCACTTGTGTCTTCGGAGGTAAAATGTCGGCATGCGGACTTTGGCTCGCTTGATTGGGAGATTTTTCGCTGAGAGCATCCATACTTTCGATACCGCTATCCTCGCCTTGATTACCACCAGAATTCGGAGACCGATTACCTCCGACGACGCCGGTCACGACCGGCTTATCGGGCAATTCAACGGATTTTCTATTGGGTGTATTGCATTTATCCGGTTCAGGCGATTTCTCTTTTATACTCGTGATATCGGGTATCGTTTTGACTACCTATAATTAAAATAGTTAATTAAACAAAAATATGAAAAAACGACTCTTTTTGGCACGCGCGAAGCTTTGAGAGTTTATAAAGTGATCATATGGTTTTCAGAACTTTCTTCGTTCATTGCAAAACTTTCAAGGTACCTAGTTAAAATTACTATTTGACTGTCGGATCCTACACATACAATGAATGATGTGCCATGCCAGAAGCGAGCCGACACCGAAAAAAAATAGGCTAAAGGCCGGACAAACATAACCGCATCGTGCCCGAACTGAGTGTCGGCGGAGTGGAAGAATAGCGCAATGTTAAAGTGCTCGGCAGTGATACAGTGATGTCTGAGCTAATGTTATTACATAATATTGTGCTACACTCGGATCGGACACGGTGCGGTTATGTGTGTCTCGGCCTTAGGGGATGATTCACGGTATACCGTGACGAGCCTAAATCGTGCGTTGGTCAATCATTGTCAGGTATTATTTGAACATATAAATTCATTCAATAAGTTTGTTCCAACTGACATTTAGGAACCATTCTGGAATCGTATCGAGTAATATATAGTGCGCAAACTCGAATAAGGATGGACACATCAACTTTATCACCTCTTCCAGAAGGTAGTTTTTGTACCGTCCCAAGAACGATACTAAAATCAGTTGGAACGCGAAATAAATACAGCACTTGCGCGAACGATATCTAGAACAGTTCTATCGCCAGTTGGAACGAACCTAATAATATCTGTGTACATTTTTTCTCCAGCCCTCCCCGTTCCCAAGAGTTGAGTTAGCATTTAAGTGCTCGTTCGACATCTCTAGTGCAATATGTAGTGACATTGTTTGCGATAAATACTTGGTGCGTTTATGGGTGAGTCGGGCTTTGTTCTGAAACCTATTCTGCTTGGACGCGAAACGTGCCCGACTCAGACACTATCCGGTGTTCCGAGAATAATCCTTTACGATTCGCCAGAGTTACGACCGAGGCTTGGACCCGGGTCGGCATATCGTGAGTTAATTCATATAAAAATGTAGTTAAATGACCGAGTCGAGCCCCTTAATAATGTACCAGCTCTCAACTTGATAATACTAAAATGGAGACATAAAACTTACCTCAGGCGATTCTATCCTATTGGGTTCTGTACTAAGATGGTTGACGATTTCAGTCCGATGTGGCGGCCTAGGAATACCCCTTTCTCCCGTTCCTTCAAGCAATCCTTGTTTGAATTTCGCTTCCATATTCATTTCTCCTGCAGTAGGTAAAGTAACCGACTTCGTCTGTATCTTATCCCCGAAATTTTTATTGAAAATCTTGTTATTTTTTATAGCATCCCGTTTGAACACATCTTTCATTTTCACTTTGTCTTTTCTCACTTTTTGTGGTAAGCCCGCAATCGTTCCAACGTTCGTGGAGCCTAAGATAGGTTGGTCTTCTTCTGGTTCCTCGGATTGGCTTAACCTTCGCTTCTTGTCGTCGGGTATGGCGTTGCCGTCAATAAATTTCTTAGTTTTCACTAATTCCGAGTCGCTACCGCGCCGCTCCTTTTGTTTTTCTTTGTAATGGTTGTGTATCACAAATTTTGACTTCAGATCACTGTCTTGGGTCAGACTAGCAGATAAATCCTGAAACAAAAAACATTAAAGCTATCGTTAACTATCATTTTCCCAACTTAACATCGACCACACAATATTTCTAATGTACACCTTACCTTGTGTTCATGATTAGCTTTAAGTTTCTTTATTTTTTTCTGTTCTATCGTGGCAAGTCTAGCTTTAATTTCAGCAGTTATCATCGAAGAAGGTACATCCATCATCAAAGAGTTGATATTTCCAATATCCTCGGTAGAATTCAAAACGCTATTTCCTTCACCTTTCTTTATTTTTATGTGATCTTGATTTTTTCTAACCTGAAAAAAGAGTTTACTATAAATTAACCACTTTACAACGACTAATTTCATAAATAAATATGTCACAAGAAATGTGTAAACTGAACAAACCAAAACGAGTGAAGGTTCAAAGAAAAAAGGAACAAGTGAAGGTTTGAGGGAAACTGGAAGAAGTGAAGGCTCAAGGGAAAATGGAACGAGTGAAGGTTTGAGGTAAAATTGAAGAAGTGAAGGTATGAGGGAAAATGGAAGAAGTAAAGATTCGAGGTAAAAAGGAACAAGTGAAGCTTTGAGGGAAAATGGAGCAAGTGAAGATTTGAGGGAAAATGGAACAAATGAAGGTTGGAGGGAAAATGGAAGAAGTGAAATGTCGAGGGAAAATGGAAGAAGTGAAATGTCGAGGTAAAATGGAACAAGTGGAGGTTTGAGGGAAAATTGAACAAGTGAAGGTTTGAGGGAAAATGGAACAAGTCAATATTTGAGGGAAATTAGAAGTGAGGCTTGAGGGAGAATGGAACAAGTGGAGGTTTGAGGGAAAATTGAACAAGTGAAGGTTTGAGGGAAAATGGAACAAGTGAAGATTTGAGGGAAAATGGAAGAAGTGAAGGCTCAAGGGAAAATGGAACAAGTGAAGGTTTGAGGGTAAATCGAACAAGACAATATTTGAGGGAAATTGGAAAAAGTGAAGGCTCGAGGGAAAATGGAACAAGTGAAGGTTTGAAGGAAAGTGGAACAAGTGAAGATTTGAGGAAAATTCAGAAAGTGAAACTTTGGGGGAAAGTGCAAAAAGTGAAACTTTGGGGGAAAGTGCAAAAAGTGAAACTTTGGGGGAAAGTGCAAAAAGTGAAGCTTTGTGGGGGGGAAGAGCAAAAAGTGGAGGTTTGAGGGAAAATGCAGCAAGTGAAGGTTTTAGGGAAAATGGACCAACTAAGCCATTATTAGAAAAATAATACTCAGGTAACCAAGTTAGCCAGACTATTGCAATAAAGAAAAAATATTAATTTGCCCTGGTTTAGGCGTGTTCTTGAACATTTAAATATTGGCAACAATGACTTACAATTCTGTTACATGTAACACTATTGATGTCAATTAAAAAAGTATTATAACTTACTTTCAATTTTAACGGAGTACCATCAGGATTTAATTTATTTTTATTTTTTATGACTGCTGAATTCCTCCCTTTCAGAGATATATGAAGCGGCGGTACTCGAAGTTCTTCAGCTGCTGTTATCAACGACGAAGAAGCTTTTTTAGGTTGCTGATTAATAAAACTGACATCCACCTTATATGCCTGATTTATCGGTTCTGATTTCTCCAACTTTAACCTACAAAAGGATTATAAATGTTTTAATTACTAGTACCAAATCATGAATTAGTTCAACTCACCTTAATTTTATTTTCTCAGGTTTCAAAGCAGGCGAATCCCTGCCTCTCTCCCTCGGTTTTAAGTTTTTTAACCTTACAGGTTTTGCCGTAGTATCACTGGAACGCGTCTCACTATCACTCTGATCGGTAGTCGTATCGGGTCGAGTGGTCGAACAAGTATCTTCGTCGGACAGGTTTGCCGGCGACGGCAGCCCCGTAAAAACGTCTTTCAACTCTTCGTTATCACTTTCTCCACTTGACTGAGGTTCCAATTCTCCCGTCAGAGGATTGATGAGAAATTTCCGGTTATCGTTTAACTGTAAGTCATCGGTCGTAGATATAATATTCGAATGTACGGCGAGAAAGTCCTCCGGTAAATCAGGTAGAGGGCTATGCGTCAGTTCCCGTTCGAGAGTCGGTAGCAGTTCATCTAAATCATCAGCTTTTAAATCCGTTAACGTTGGAGTTAAATCGAGTAACGAGTTACTGTTATTTACGAGAGAATCCCATGGTCTCGATATAGCTACAGAATATGGTGGAGGTGAAGGCATATTTCTTAAACTGATATTGTTGAAAGTGTGACTGGAACTTGGCATGTCTAATGCATTAGCTATTGGAGTAGTAGCTAGAGGGGGTGGTTGGGGTAGTGAATTTGTTACATTTTGAGGAAAATTGCTTTTTATTTGTTGAGGTAAATAAATAGGCGATTTGGTCAATTTCGGATGAGTATTGTTAACCGACTGATTTATCATATTGGGAAGAGTACTTCTCTGATTAATAGTTTTCGTGGGTAAGGAAGGTGATTTTGCAAAATTTGGTGAGGTAACCGGTTTGTGAGTTAATGGATGTTTTACTGTAGATACAATATTTGGTTGGGCTAATGAATTAACGATACTATTAGGAGCTGAAGTTTTAAGCTGTTGAGATGGAACAGTGAGTTGTTGATACATATTATTTTGTTGTAGAGGCACAGTTGCTGATTGTGTTCCATGAGACGCTGAAGTGTTTTGGGCTAGAGAACTATTTGGTAATGATGAGGATATGGTATTCGCATGCTGATGCCCAACAACGGGACCCTGTTTGATCTGAAACAAAATTTACCATTCAAATTAACTTGCAACATAAAAAAGCCGTTACCATTATTATTTACATAATTTGGAAAAGCCTTTTCATTGTGAAGCAATTCACAATGGAAAATGAACTTCGCCTTTTGTTTTCTATTGTTCACTACTTATTTAAATTAGTAAACAATAAAGACATTTATTATTATTATTATTAAATACTGTAGTCATCAAGATCATACAATTATTTTATGAAGAAATAAAAAATATAGAAGTTATTTTCAATTAGATAAAGTTATAAAAACATCATTATCAAATCATACAATAATACTTATACAGATCTGGCCACTTTTTTACTGACCAAAATACACAATTGATTGTATGCCCGATTGAGGCCTATCGTTCTTCACTAATGTCTAAATCATCTGAAAGCGAATGTGGGGGGGGGGGTAAGCCTGTGTATAATGTAACACCAATTTACTCTGGATCATTATAAATCTATTAAAACATATATTAACACAAATGATCTAATTATCAAAGATTATTTTTGTGCTGATGAATATAGCTTCCGGATATAAAATAGTTACTGGTTTGTCCTGATATTTTTTTTGAAAATAAATTTAGATTTAGATGAATATCAAATGGGACTTGTGAAGGGTGATTTCAATATATCAAAATTGACCAAAATATAAATAGACCACTTTTGAAAAAAAAACTAGTATATGTAACGGTAACTAGATGGCGTGGTATGAACAGTTCACAGGTTTTAGCATTTTTCTTTACCAATTTGAAATGAAAGGCTCAAATCTTACAGATTATTTCAATAGAGACTGAAATTTTGCAAAAATGGGTGAAAACCGCATCTCAATATATTTATTTCAAAGCTGTACGATAAATATCTTCTGAGATACAGTCGCTTACCTCTCTTAATAAAGCACCCGGTACAATGGTAAAAACCCAAACTATTTTTTGAACTTGACGAAATAATTAAAAAATATGTAAAAAATCTAAATATAAAAAATGTTAATGAATTGCAGTATACAAAAAATTGTGAATTGTCAAAGAAAGCAATTATTTCAAGGAAGAGTGGAATAAAACTGGTGAAAATATTTACATAGCAGCGGAAATTTCATTTCCAAAATTGAATTCTTATTAGTAAATAATGAAATGTAATTTATGACAAAATAGAATTATTATTAGTAAATAATGTAATGTAATTTATGACAAAATAGAATTCTTATTAGTAAATAATGTAATGTAATTTATGACAAAATAGAAATTATTAATGAGATGAATAAATTTTACAGTATAATTGGAGAAGTTTACCAAAATATATTAGTAAATTTTGAAGTTAAATCCATGGGAAAGGAAAAATATCAAAAGGAGAAGTAACTACTTTTAATTTGTATAAAGAGCTTAACATTAATAAACTATAAACCTAAAATGAAGGAGATAATAAAAAAGAAAACAAAAGAGCAATAAATCTTATTAAGATGAATATAAAATTTAAAAGTTATTGAGATATAAGACAGTCCAGTCTATTTTTATTTTTAAATATGCTGTTAGAATAGGCAAATAGTGTCAACATTGAGATTATTCCAGATTTATTAGCCAGGAAGTTCTGTTTTCATCAAGTCACGAAGTTTTTTTAGTTTTAATTCATATGCTCTGAGCCAGTTGTCTCAATTTATTATTTTTTTAAATAATCAAACCCCTCGCAATAAAAGAATGTTTCATTATTTTCTTGGAATTGTAATATTGACAACAATTTGAAGGCTACATTAGTTTCAAAATACTTCAAAGTGAAAGTTATACCACTTTGATTTCCATACTATTAAATATTAAGGCATAATAACTCTTACGCCTTCTCTTTGGAGTAGCTATAATCGTGTATCCTTAGTAAATCAAATAGTAATAATCAACAGTGCAGTTGAAAATCTCAAAAATTAATTATTGTAACAAGTTCCATAGACAATACACTTATGTGGAAGCAAAATAATTATAATGATACGACTGAACGAAACCCTGGTAGCACGAAACTCAATTATTACAGTTTGACAAAATTGTGACTGTTAATGTGCTTATCACTAAGCTACACTTCAAGTAATAGCCATGATAAACATTAATCTTGATTGATTTAAAAATAGTTTTACAGGATACTTTTTATAAATCCATGGATTATGATAAAACTGTGAATTAATGATGATGTAGAAAGTAGATAAACAAGAAACGTTTAGAAAGAAATATCTTTAAATAATGAATATATTTAAATCTGGTGATTGGTCTCAAATTAACAACTATAGTCCTAGTTCTATTTTGCCCAGTTTTCAAGATGGTCCTTTATTATTCTGTTTGTAATCTTATATCTCCCGCGCAACATGGTTTCATGAGCAAAAGATCGACTGAAACCAATCTACTTTTGATAACACAGTTATTATCTGAAGTGATAGTTGCAGGTGGACAGATGGACGTGATATATTGTATAGATCTATGAAATTAGATATCTATGTGTAAAAATACGTCATTTGTGAGTATGGTTAATGTCAAATTGAAAGATGAACAGAGTGACGTCATCCCGCGCCATGTTGTCAGCTAATAACAGTCAATCTTCAGAAGGATGGATGGAAATAGCATTTTTTACTGATTTAAATATAAATATATGTGGTAAATTTGTGTACTAGTGTGTATTAGTTGGATACTATAATAATTTAAAGGTGTAAAAAAGCAATTGTTTATGACTTTTATCATGTTATATTATTCGGTTTGAGGTTTATTATAATTTAGTGTGAAGGATGTCCGGTGACAGAAATTCGTTACGATGACGTACTTGGAAAAGGGCAATTAATAATTTTGAAAGCAATTTTGAAAAACTGAGTTATCGGGGGAAAAGGATATAAATTGAATGTGGGTGGTGATGGTAACGATGATGGGATTTTTTGAAAGAGATTTTTTAGATAGACTTTGACAGGAGAAAAAAATAGGATCAAAATTAGAATCAACCATTGAATTTAAAATATATTCAACTGGAAAATAGAAAGAAGTAATCATGCAAATCATATAAAAATTGGAATCGAGAGAAATTTGGCAAGAAGAAAGATGTACCGTTACAGGCTGAGGCAAACTGGTATACAGGTGGCTCCAAGGCAGATGTAGGTTGTAAGAGCCCGGTGTAAGAGCAATGAACCTATAAGCCTATCTAAGGACGTCACAACTTTCAACTGTAAAGAAATCAAAAGGCAGGAAAGAACATACTGTTCAGTTATCATTTTCACAGATTGGACTGGAATCCTTCTCAAAATCGACAATAAACATAGCAACAAGAAAGTGGGTAGTACAGTAATCACTAGAATAGTGGTAAATCTCACCAGGACAGATAAAGTTCATTGGAGGAGATTCGCCAAAATGAATGGCATAGTGAAGATAACATAACTGTCAAACCATATGGAAGCAGGGCACTGTAAGATAATGTGGTTGACAGTCGAAGCCATGTGCAGATTCAGAAGAAACTGCAGAACACATCCTATAATAATAATTTTATTAAAAATTTTTTGCTCTAGTAGATATCCAATGAAGACAGTTAATTTGAGGTCATTTGATTGAACACAACCAATCAGAACAACATTACACTGAAAACAGCCCATGGTTCATTGGATTCACTCTATTAGGTACGTTGCCTTGGATACATTTTGATTTATTTCGATTTTGACGTTTCAAATATTTAATCAAATTCAAATTAACTCTGTTCATAATGAATTTAACTCACTTTTGGATTTAGTTTTTAGTCATGATCGTTCAACTACATGTATTACAGCAACCGATCCTCTGATTGATGTAGATGTTTACCACCCTCCTTTAGTAACTGAATTGAACTTGAGCTTGGACCATTGTAATTATTCTCCTGTTGCTGATGAGTTTTATTATGACTACAAATCAGCTGATTTTCACTCTATTGAATATCATCTGGGACTTATTCGGTGGGATCCTTTGTTATTGAATAGATCATTAGATGATATGTTAAATATTTTCTATGATATTTTGTATACCGTGATTCACCTGTTTGTACCTGTTAAGAAAGTTTCATCCAGAAAATTCCCCAGATGGTTCTCATCAGAACTAAAACATCTCATATATTTAAAGAAGCAAGCTCACTTAAAATTCAAACTAACAGGATCTCCTGTTGATTATTTGGAATTCTCTCAGCTGCGTTCTCGGTGTAAGCTCAGGTCTAAAACTGACTATAACGATTATATTAGGTTTACTGAATGTTCTGTTGGTGTTAATTTAAAATCGTTTTGGAACTTTGTAAACTCCAGAAGAAGATGTAATACAATTCCTGATGAAATGTACCTCAACAATGTCAAATATCCTGTGGGAATCGATTTAGCTAACCTGTTTCAAGATTATTTTAGCTCTGTTTATTCTGATAAGACCTGTCCTAGCTATGGTTATATATCTTCTACTCCTTTGAATGCTTCTGAGTATTGTGTGTCTATCTCTGAAATATATGAACATCTTTGTGGTTTGAATGTATATAAAGGTCCTGGGCCGGATGGCATCCCTCCTTCTATTTTAAAATATTGTAGTTTTGTATTGTCTCGCCCCTTACATATCATTTTTAACTACTCCCTTATACTTGGTATCTTTCCAGATTTCTGGAAATCTAGTTTCGTCGTTCCTATTTACAAAACAGGTGGAAAATCAAACATATCCAATTATAGGCCGATATGTATTCAGAGCGTAATTCCTAAATTATTAGATAATATTGTTACTAAAATCCTTACCAAACATTTGGATCCTTATATCATTAACCAGCAGTTTGGCTTCCGTTCAGGGAAGTCAACTGAGCTTAATCTCCTTACATATGTGGACTATCTTTCAAAGTGCCTTGGACTCTGGTTATCAAGTTCACTCTTTGTACACAGACTTCTCCAAGGCATTTGATAAAGTTAATCATGGCCTTCTGATTCAAAAAATAAATAATATGGGTGTTAATGGTAGTCTCCTAAACTGGGTTCAAAGTTACCTTACTGGCTGTATTCAAATAGTCCGTGTGTGTGGCTTCTTATCATCTGGCTTTGTAGTTCCTTCAGGTGTTCCCCAAGGATCACACATAGGACCACTTTTGTTTAACATTTTCGTCAATGACATCCAGAACTGTTTTATAAACTCTCAATTCTTATGTTTTGCTGATGATCTAAAATTGTATTTGACTGTACGTTCATTAGAGGATTGTCAGAATCTTCAAGCAGATTTAGATAATTTATCTCGGTGGTGTACTGCCAATGGCATGGAACTGAATCCAGCAAAATGTCAGTTTATCAATTTTAGTAGAAAGCGTCACCCTATTGTTTTTATCTATAACATTAACCAAACACCTCTTATTAATGTGTCAGAAGTTAAAGATCTTGGTGTTGTGATTGACTCTACCATGTCTTTTCGGCCCCATATATATGTTTCAATTAATAAGGCATTAAGGATGCTTGGTTTTATCAGAAGGATAACTTGTGACTTTCGAAACGTGCAATGTCTTAGAATACTCTACTTCTCCCTTGTTAGACCTCTTATTGAATATGCATCTTCTGTTTGGAATCCCTTCTATACGAACCATATTCACAACATTGAACAAATACAAAGAAAATTTCTAAGACTCATTGCCTATAAATCTGGAATTCATCCTGTTAACACCTACCACCTAAATTACCATGATTTGCATTCCCAGTTTATGTTGGAGCCTCTTCGTTACAGAAGGAATTGCAAGGATCTTTTCATTCTATTCAACATAGTCAATTCTACTCTCGATTGTCCTACTCTTTTGTTGAATATTGGTTTTTCCGCACTAACTAGATCTACTAGAAATAGTGTTACTTTTTCACAACCACACTACTATACTAATTATCGCAATAATTCGTTCATCCCCAGGTCCACAAGATTGGCCAATCGATTGAATCTTGATTTCTTTACATCTTCTTCTGAGTTTCGCCGACAACTCCAAATTTGTAATTTTTAAAAAATATTTTTAGTTGTTATTGTAAGTGATATGTGCTTTATCTTATGTGTTAATTAATGTATCTATAAGTTTATGGTTTTTTCTATTTATATATATATATTTTTTTTTCTTTTTTTTTTAAATTCTATTTTTCTGTGTATCAATTATTGTACTCTATTGTAGTCTATTGTATTTAATGGGTTCTAGCCCGTCAATAAATAAATAATAATAAATAATATTTCAAAATGTCACGATTTTGTCATAATATTGACGAGAACATTAATGAAATTATAGAAGCAAATATACTAGGTATGTCTTTTTTTCTATAATTAGCAAAAAATTTTCTATTCGAATAACCCTCGAACATTGATAAATGCTCAAAAATTTTATAACAACTCTCTCAAGCTTGTTGCTTATTGGCAACAGACCTCCCCCTGCGGCGTCGGTCTGTTTCCAAGCAACAAGCTTTCGAAATCTGTTATAAATTTTTTTCGAACAATTATCAATGTCCTTACTGATAATAGCATGTGCTGACAGTAATACAATGACATATGATA
Source organism: Lochmaea crataegi (assembly GCA_947563755.1). Classification (NCBI taxonomy): domain Eukaryota; kingdom Metazoa; phylum Arthropoda; class Insecta; order Coleoptera; family Chrysomelidae; genus Lochmaea; species Lochmaea crataegi. The sequence goes on along the minus strand of OX387423.1, from coordinate 26,457,009 downwards.
CAATATAGTGTACATAATATAGAATTGAACAAAAGATGTAACCCGTCATTGGGTAAGCTATTATATTGTACAAGTGCATTGTGGAAAACATCACTCTGACTATGATAATTTGGAGCCGTGTGACCATAGAAGTCGTCTCTAAATATTGTCTGATAATCATGTACATCCGATATACATTGTGTATTTTTTTTAAAATGTTCTGGATATAAACTGTGTTTTATTTTGTATATAAAGGTCATTGTATTTAAGAATATGACTTATGAAACACCTGGCATTTCTAACATAGTTTTCACACTAGTAAGCCTAATAAATCTCAAAATATATCGCAAAGCTTGATTTTGTTTTCGCTGTAGTGTCTCTTTCTCATTGTTATCAAGTAAAAATAATATTGAAGTGCAATAGTTGAAGTGGGGCAGGATAATTGCTTTATAGATTATTTGTTTTGTCCATTCGATAAGGTAAGAACACATTCTTCCAAGAAGATATTTTTTTTACACTTTTTTAGTTATTTATTCTGAATGCTTGGAAAGCGTTAAATTCTCATCCACCATGACACCTAAGTATTTAAATTGTTCCACTTGTTGTCTATTTACATTATTTACAAAAATAGCATTAAATCTACTTTTTATAAGCATAAAAATCTTAGGCCACTTTGATTTAGCCATTTATATAATCCTACAAGTTCCTTGTTTATAGTATCCACAATCACATCTACATTTTCTCCTACAAAATATAACAAGGTATCATCTGCAAAAAGCTGAATATTCCATTTTCTTATACTCTTCATAATGTCATTTACCTACACTATTAAACAAATTGGGGCCATGTATAGTTCCTTGAGGTACACCAACTGCATTCTCTCTTGGCATTGATGTATTGTTCATCTATTTTGTTTACTGTGTACGATTTTCTAAATAGTTTTCAAACCACTTAAGCACACTGTTACGCAAACCATACTTTTTAAATTTTTCTAAAAGTAACTGACGGTCAATCATTTCAAATGCTCTCTAGAAGTCCAAGAACACTACCACGATAATCTTGTTTTGTCTTATAGCACTTTTCTAGTCTATTAATACAGTTTGTTTTTTTCTTTTCAAGGGTTTTCACTACCTCTTTCAACTCAATTAATGTCAAGGGTTTAAAATTGTTCATCATTTTGTCGATGGGTAATATTTTTTTAACTATTTATTGAATATCTTTACCAATGCTTTTTGTTATTTTCTCAATACTCTGTATGAAATATACCTTAAATTTATTAGCAATTACATTGGCATTTGTCTCAGGGGTGTTATTGAAGGAAATATCTGTCTGTTGCTGCTCTTGCCATCCACTAATTTTTCAATTGTTTTCCATAGTTCTGTTGAGTTATTTTTGTTTCTGTCTATATTTGCATTGTAATAATATATTTTTTGTTGTCTTATCATGTTCACCACCCTATTTCTCTGTATCCTGTACTTATGGAAATCCTCATTATTCTTTGTGATAATTGGTCTCGGTCTTTAATATTTTGTTCTATGTCATGTGTACACCATTTTTTATTAAGCCTCTTAATTGGAAGAATTTCTTGCTTGATCGGTGTATGCCTGTGTAGTGTACATGTTAATATATGAACCAATTTGTCAGCCAACAATGTTTATAGAATTTATGTCTCCATTGTCTATTTGAAACTTCCTTTCATCAAAGTTTTTATAGTCTCTATATATTTTTACAGTATCAAATTGGTCCCTAAGCTATAACAGTTGTGCCGTAATAATACAGTGGTCTGAAATTTTTGGTGTTTAATGAACTTGAGGTAGAAGATTTTTGTCATTCGTAATAAATAAGTCTATGATTGTTGATGTATTGTTGGTAGTTCTGAGAAGTAAAGTTGTTAATATTTTGATGTAAACCATTTTTAGATATTATTTTTTTCATTTTATTGGAGTAGTACGAGATTTTTGACACTTCCTTCTTGTGAACCATATTCTTTGAAAAAAGCTTCCAGGTGATTTAAAAGATTAGCCTTACTAGGCTAATCGTTTAATGACATTAATATGATTAAAGAACTTATATGATTTCCACCCAATTACAGCATGCTATAGGTTTGTTCCAACCCCAAATCACGAACTGATTTCCAACAATTTTCAAATCGTTTTCAACGCGCATGTCTATCAAATAATCTGATCCCTGATCAATTTATGTTTATGGTTGGAACATCTGACAACTTCAGTCTGTACTGTACATGCGCTTATGTTGGCATCGTTAATCAGCTGATCCAAAGGCTTACACGATTTTTATTATGATTAAAATTAGGAATAAAACCAAGCTTTTTAATTAGATCTAAATACAAACACAATTCACACTTTAAAAGTTCTAGTTTTAATTATATCTAAATACAAACCCCAATCCACACTTTAAAAGTTCTAGGTTATGCTGCAATTCAATGAAACAGTGAAAGAAACAGTAAAATAAAATAAAAACACAGCGATTCGCATGCGCCAGATTAGTGGTCAGAAGAAAATCCGTAAACCGTTCTGATAGTTTTCAAACCGTTTTAAATTTTGGTTGGAACAAGAAACTGATCATTAACTAATCGTTTGTATGTCTGGTTGGAACGTATTTAAGTTACTGCGCAGAATCATGACGGTTTCTGACGCTGGTTGGAACAAACCTTATATGTACATATGTACAGTTTCTCTACCTTCCTGACCTTTGTTCCCCTGTAGTGTTTAAGGATATTTATTTTTCTGTCTTCTTCCTTGGTAGTTATAGCATCTTGAAAGATGATTTTTTCTATAGTCTCCCATTTATAATTTTTTTTGCATTTTCTTTCTGGTACTGTTACTTCATAATCTTCCCCCAATTTTTTTCGTATTGTTACGCGAGCTACTGCACTAATATGCTCACTTAGTTCCCCCAATGAAATCCCCATATGAGACGACTATGGTTCCTCCGCCATATTTCGAGAAACATCGAGAATACCCACCGCACCCGGCGAGATCCACCAGAACGTCGAAAATATCCAATGCGCCCGCGAGAACGCCGAGATACTTCTAGAATTACGGCGCACGAGTATAAATAGGCGACAAGCATCGCTGCAGAAAATTAGTCAATCAGTCAGTGTTGATACCGAAGGAAAGTAATCGCGCATCGATAAAGTGTTTATTAAGTGACTCTCATATAAATTATAATTAGTGTGTTTAGTGTATTACATAAATTATTAAATAAGGACTGAATTACATATAAATCTGTAAATATAAATTAATTGTAAATATAAATTAGAATAAACGTTACATTGGTGTCAGGTGTGGCGTTAAAAAAATAAATAAATAAATAAATATACAGGAAGATGGCGAAGAAACTTTGTGAATTAAAAGTTTCAGAGCTTCGAAGAGAGTTGGAGGATTACGAACTGGACACAAGTGGGGTCAAGTCAGTGTTAGTGGAACGACTAAAAGAAGCTATGATTAACAATGGATTGGACCCGGAAACGTTTGAATTCACCGACGAAGCGTCCGCCTCTATAACCTCTTCCATAAAAAAACTTTCGGCGGACATGGACAACAAAATGTCGGACATGGAAAATAAAATTTCGACGGATATAAAAGACGAAATTTCATCCATGGAAAACAAAATGTCGGACATGGAAAATAAAATTTCGACGGATATAAAAAACGAAATTTCATCCATGGAAAACAAATTGTCGGACGTGGAAAATAAAATTTCATCCATGGAAAGTAAACTTTCGGCGGACATAGAAAATAAAATGACGGACATGAAAAATGAAATGACATCCATGAAGACTGATATTTCTGCCGTGGAAAAAAAGATTAAAAGTATGGAGCAAGAAATGAAACAAAAAATCAAAGAAATCGAAAGGAAGACTAGTAATAAACCGGATATTACAACTAGGCAAGCCCCGAATAACGACGAACTGGCAGAGAAAGTAGAGTTGAAACCGAAAATGGAAAACGATATTAACAGCCGAGTGAAACTGCCAACATTCGATGGTAAAACGTCATGGCCGAACTATCTTAAGCAATTCGAGGCGGCATCTAAGGCAAACAACTGGAGTGAGAAGGAAAAAGCGTTAAATTTAACTCTTGCCCTTAGAGGAGACGCTATGGATATCCTCCAGACCATTCCAGTGGAAGAGGCCGAAGATTTTGAACAACTCAAAAAGCGACTGAATATGAGATATGGCCTGGAACACCTGGAGCATCTGTACCAGTCGCAGCTGAAAAACCGCAAACAAAAACGCGACGAAACTCTGCAAGAATTCGAAGCAGACATTGCGAGGTTGGTGCGGTTTGCCTATCCATCGGCACCGGAGAATATCATGGAATGTTTAGGGGTACAGACATTCATCGACGGAGTTCGTGACCATGAAATGCAGAGAACTCTACGCTTGGCTCGGCATAAGACACTGGTCGACGTACTCTCTGCAGCCTTGGAGTACGAAGCAGCTACACAGGCTTCCGGAGTATACGGCAAGGTGAGGGCTGTAGCAGACAAAGAAGTTGAGAGCAAGCTCGACCAGATTGTCAACATGATGAAAAGCATCTCAAATGGAAAACTGAAAGCTGTGAGATGCTGGAATTGTGGAGAAATGGGACATGTACGCAGTTCGTGCAAGCGACCGAGAACTGCTACAAACAAAGATGCCCAGCAGGAAAAACTAGGAAGGGTCGACCTTCAGAAGGCAGCTTCGACCCGAAGACCTTCCAAAGACTCCCTCTCTAGAAGACCATGCCCTGCAGAGTGCTCTCACTGCAGCAAAACGGAAGCTAAGGAAGCTGCGATTCGAAGAACCACGGTGACCACCGACGAATGGACACCAGAAAAGTTGGAAGAGGAACAAGAGAACGATCCCGACTTGAAGAAAATCCGACATTGGAAAAAGGAGAACTGTCGACCTACTTGGCAGGAGATTTCAAGGTACTCGCCAACGATGAAATCGTATTGGGCCCAGTGGGACTCGCTGGTTTTGGAAAACGGTTTGCTACAGCGAGTAATCGAGAACGATGAGGGTTCCGAAAGTAGAAGACAGTTGGTGATTCCAAAAACAAGGATAGCAGCAGTACTGCGGAAATTACACGACAGTCCGTCAGGAGGACATCTAGGTGTGAAGAAGACCCTCCAGAAAGTGCGAGAACGGTTTTATTGGATGCACAGTTCCGAAGATGTGAAGGACTGGTGTAAGAAGTGCACTACCTGTGCTAAGACCAATGGACCGCACGGGAGAAGAAAGGCTCCTATGAAGCAGTACAATGTCGGAAGCCCTTTTGAACGCATTGCCCTGGACATTGCCGGACCGTTTCCACCGACAGCAAATGGCAGCAGGTACATTTTGGTGGTGATGGACTACTTCACAAAATGGGTAGAAGCGTATGCCATTCCAAACCAAGAAGCCGCAACGGTTGCCGACGTGCTTGTGAATGAGTTCATTTGCCGATATGGAGTGCCCCTGGAAATACACAGCGACCAGGGCAGAAACTTCGAAAGCCAGCTGTTCCAGGAAGTTTGTGAAAAGCTCGGCATGAAGAAAACGAGAACTACGGCTTTGCACCCACAGTCGGACGGGATGGTATAGCGAATGAACAGAACTCTTGGCAAATACCTGTCTAAAGTAGTATCTAACCATCAGCGAGATTGGGACCAATATCTCTCGCTATTCGCGATGGCCTACAGATCCGCCATCAATGAGTCCACCGGCCAAACACCAGCAAGAGTTCTGTTCGGACGCGAAATGAGATTACCCTGCGACCTTGAATTTGGATGCCGACCCGGAGAAGACATAGCTGGTGAAGATTACGTGACCCAGCTGAGAAAAAGAATGGACGACGTACACGAGCTGGTTCGATCGAATCTCCAGATCGCTAGCGATAGGATGAAGAAAAGGTACGATACGCAAGCTACGGAAGGAGGTTTCCACGAAGGAGACAAAGTCTGGCTGCATAACCCAAGAAGACAAAAGGGGTTTTCTCAAAAGTTGCAGAAAGCTTGGGACGGTCCGTACCTCGTAAAGAAAAGAATCAACGATGTCATCTATCGTATCAGCAAGATCCCAAATGGAAAGCCAAAGGTGGTACACCGTAACCGATTAGCGCCATTCGAGGGTGACCACGATGAGGAAGTAAACCAGCTTCAGGAAGTAGCCGACCCTGCTTTTGTAGAGTTCATGGGTGCTTATGGTGGTACCGGAAAAGCAAGATTCGGCGTCACCACTGAGAGACGACAAGACCTGCTTACCGTTCCGGAGGAATACTCACTGGCAATAAACATCCCTGCCAGCGTAACCGATGCGCGTGGACTGGCATCTCTGTTTATAAAGAAGAGTGGCGCACGACCTTTGGTAAACCAGTTACCAGTACCAGGTAAAGCTTTGAAGCTGCAAAATGGCTCCCGCTACAATTTCCACCTAGTGACGAGGAACACCTTCGACGAAAGACCAACGTACGAGGATGTCTGGGAAGCATTACGAAGCCTGAGGGAGCATGTGCTTGAACTGAACGTGCATAGGCTAGCCATGCCCAAGATTGAATGTAGGCATTTAGATTGGCGAATAATCCGTAACATGGTAGAAGTAATCTTCCGAGACACCGAAGTGCAGGTACTGGTTTGCGGCCATGCTCGGGAGACACCGCCAACAGAGAAGACGGTCGCATGTTACTTCCATACAACTGGAAAATGCAACAAGGGGACCAGTTGCCGATACAGTCATCTCGTTCCAGTTTCCTAGTTAGTTCCAGGAGGAACTGTCTCATAAGGAGGGGGCAATGTTACGCGAGCTACTGCACTAATATGCTCACTTAGTGCCCCCAGTGAAATCCCCATATGAGACGACTATGGTTCCTCCGCCATATTTCGAGAAACATCGAGAATACCCACCGCACCCGGCGAGATCCGCCAGAACGTCGAAAATATCCAATGCGCCCGCGAGGACGCCGAGATACTTCTAGAATTACGGCGCACGAGTATAAATAGGCGACAAGCATCGCTGCAAAAAATTAGTCAGTCAGTGTTGATACCGAAGGAAAGTAATCGCGCATCGATAAAGTGTTTATTAAGTGACTCTCATATAAATTATAATTAGTGTGTTTAGTGTATTACATAAATTATTAAATAAGGACTGAATTACATATAAATCTGTAAATATAAATTAATTGTAAATATAAATTAGAATAAACGTTACAGTATGCTATTGGACATATTTATTAAGTCTTCGTTCTTATCACAAGTTATTTCCACACCTCTATCTTTGATATATTTCATCCTTGATACTTGTTAACTTTTATCTCTTCTGGAACAATTTTTTCTTGGATAACTGTTTTTGTTACATAACTATCCTGATTCTATTTTGGCTTTATCACTAGTACATCATCACAGTTTTTTTGTTTGTTTTGCAGCTACTTCGCTATATTTTAACTTTTCTTCATAACTTTGATTTCTGGTTTTCATGTCTTTTTTTGATTTTGAATTTGCTGCTCCAAGCCCTCTATAAGACGATCTTTAGTTGCAATTAGTTTGTCCTTTGTACGAATCAACTCATCCTTGCGTCTAATTAGCTTTTGATATATATAAGCAGGATCTGCATCTCTACATTTTGTACAAATAAACTTCATAACTCGGGAGTTCAATTCCAATACTCTAACCTCTGATGATGTTAAAAGTCCACATGCTTGGTATTGCATTTATTAACTGCATTTTTGGTTTGTTTACATACGTCACACCCCATTGTATTCTAAGCTTTGAACAGATGGAATTATTAAATTCTGCACGCCAATGGAGACACCAAACAATAGTAGAAACCAAATTAGTTTTAATGTTCCTAGTCTAACTGTCCTATAACTAGAGCATACTTAAAACAGCTTATGGATAAAATGGAGACGATAGAAAATGTTAAACTTGAATGAAAAGATCCAAAAATAATTTCGGAAAACAATTAGGGGTAGTGGGGCCCAAAAAACTATAGACACCATTATGCATAACTGAGTCAAAAGCTCAAGATAGTTATTTTTTATCATCCATTGTTGAAGGAATTGTATGGGACCGAATTAAGAGAAAACATTATCATAATTAAGTCGAAGACACTATAATATTACAAAAATAAATCAAATAATAAAAATCTGTAAATATGTAAGCTTTCATTATAAATGTAATATGAATTATTGATACTTAATTTTTCATGTATTAAAATGATGAAAGTCAAATTATTTATTCTTTTAATACTTTTAAATCAATTTCCCAAATAAAAATAAAAGACTTACCATTGACGACGTCAGTGTCCTGTGGTATTGCGGAGGTGGTGGCGGTGTCTTATTTACCATTCCAGTTGTACTTGTCATTACGGTGCTATTCTGCCTAATGGAAGTATTTGTTGATAAGGCGCTTGGTGATATTGAACTATTAACTAGCACGTTAGCCTGAGTAGTATTCGTCATCAAAGAATTAGAAGGTGAAGAAGAAATGGTACTATTAGTAGATTTAACTGGGAAATTTGATGGTCCCAAATTTGCTGTCGTGGTTGAAACATCAGACGATGAAACCATTGTCCTGACAGGCGCTAATTTTTGAACGTTTGTCGCAGATACAGAGGACTCCTTTGCTCCATCGTTTTGTAAAAGATTAACGAGAAGAGGGCTTGATATTGTTACGGGAGGGTGTTTCGCGGGATAAGGAGGGGGTAATGAGTTAAACGGAGTCTCTCGATTACTATGGATTGCCTGTAACAATACATAATGTATAAGTTATCAATAATTATAGCACAATAAATATTATATTATTATATAGCTTGTCCCAAGTTATCATTTACAGGCAATATCTCGCTTAATTTAAAAGATAATCCAATACTGTAAAAACTGTTGTGAATGGCATCAAAATTCCTTCCTAATGATGTATCAGAAACTTTATTTCACTTGAGAGTCCTTTGGCAGCCACCCTTCACTTTCTATTTTCAATATTTTCGTTGAAAATTGCTTGTCACTCTATTTGGAATACAACAATGTAACATACTTGTTGGTTTTTTATCATTAGAACCAAAAAAATTAACATTTTGTAATTTCTAAATTTCCTTATTAGAATAAAATACAAATAATTAAGAAAAAATTACAGTAAATGTTCAATATTATTTTCCGCAGATTCCATACAAGCTTCAAAACGTCTTAAAAGCGCTCTTGTGCGCAGCCTGAATCATAGCTGGTGTAATACTGGGACTTGCCTCACAAATGCGTTCTTTAAGATCATCTAAATCTACAGGCTGTGTTTGATATACTAATTCTTTAAGATAATCCCACAAAAAAAGTCCAGTGGTGTTAGATCAGGCAAGCGGGGAGGGAAAGCTATCTATCCATCTGTTATATACAGGGGGTGCCATTTGAAAAGAGAAAGTGAGGGGTGGCTGCCAAAGGAACCTCAAGTGAAATAAAGTTTCTGATACGTCATTAGGAAGGAATTTTGATGCTATTCACAACAGTTTTTACAGTATTGGATTATCTCTTAAATTAAGCAAGATATTGCCTGTAAATGATAACATGGGACACGGTATAACTTTTTTATTTTTGGTCCAATAATTTTTAAAAGAAATGAAAGGAAATTAATCCCTGATTAATACACATCAATCAAATTTCCGAATAAACCTGGATTTATACACAGTAATCAAGTGAAAATGATATAGTTCGTTTGTGACGTATATCCAGGTTTTGGGTATGTCGATATTTTATTTGTTATTTTGACATATAGGTAACCTTTAATTTGTTAAATAAAATCATCAGGATCGTATTCAGCCAAATTCGAAAAGGCTATGAAATTAATAATACTTGGGAAATCAAAACTCTGCAAAATAAAACAAATTGTATATTCAATTTACATATTAAAATAATTTAATATTAGTAAATATAGTCCTGCAAAAGAATAAATAAAATGCTAACAATAAGATTAATATTCACTTTTCATAAATAATAATTTACCGTAAACAACAAAGTACAGACCTGACGAGAACTGTCAGTTGGACATTAGAAAAAGACGTAAGACACATTGCCGCTACAAAAGGAACGTCTGCATCGTATTTTGAACGATGTAATTTCGCCCGATTGATAGGTCGCGTTTGCGGGTAATCTAAACATCAACGAATCAAATTTTTGTAAGTCAAAGGTTAGGGCTAACGTTTGTAATGCGTTTAAACGGTCCATTATTGTGATATTTTGATTAGGATTAATCACAGACCTGCGTTTTTTCCATTTCTTCCAACGTAATGTGTTAGAAGGGCATCAACAATCAATGACGCACACCAAGAAGGCTATTATATGAACTTTATTATGTTTTCATCCCGGAAGTTCAAGAGAGCCTGTAAATTTTTATTCCTAGTCATTAAATTACATTGAACTTGACTAATTAATAATTTTGTTAAAGTTGAGTATTGATAGAGCATTTTATTGAATTTAAACTTGGGCGGATTCATACCCAAAAAGAACAAATTAGATGGAGCTCACAGTTTTTCACAAATATATAACCAACAAACACTTACCTGGTTCATACTAGCAAAAGGAAATGGACCAACAAATGCCTTATTACTGCCAGAGACATTGTTGGGAGGTACTGTATTAGCACCAACCTTAGGTACCACTGAGTCCGGGGGACACACCACATTTGGTGATTTGAATTGCACTTGTACATTGTTGTTGCTACTAGCAGGAGATGACGTAGCATTGGTCTGTAGAAAATTTCCGAGTTCAGATTCATGGTGACTTGAGCTGCTACTGCCTTCTGAAAATAGTAAAAATATATATAAGCAAAAACTCAACAGTAACTATTTTCAAAAAAGTTACTAATCCAACAATATTTGTTTGTATTGAATGTCAAATTTATATTGAGTTATTGAGAAGCATCAACTCAATATGATTTATTACTTATGTATTTATTAATGGGTAACACCCAATATTTTATGAAAATAAAGGCAAAATAGCTCATACATGTTAAATAAGATAAAAAGCAAACAATTATTATAAAAAATTAATCAGTGAACAATATAACAACAAAATTACTAATTGCAATATTAAAATAATTTAATCCTAATCCTAGAATGTTCTTATCTCTCATAGGAATTGCCTAAGAGAGTCCCCAAATATATTGAAAAAATCGAGATCCACCTCTTGAAATAACAGTCAAGAGTAAGCAGATCCATATCATGTCAGGCAACCAAGTGATACTCGAGTCAATCTTGAGCCAGAAAGCTAAGAAAGACTAGTATGGGATTGCACTGAAGAGCTGAAGACATTAGCCGAAAAGAATAACTTCAAGCTGCCTGAGTACCAGGTCACCAGGGAATGGAGGACAATGAAAAATCTGACAAACTTGCAAAAAGAGGTTCAGAGGATTCAGCCTGAAGCAGAACAGGTTCTTGGTATACCAAACACTATCTGAAAAGAACTGAATCAAGGAGCAACATAAAAATTACTGGTTAAACATTCCAAGACAAATGCATGGGAAAACTTTCAAAAAAAGCCATGCTTGGAACTGCTCATACTATGCATGAATCGGCTGAGAATTATAACTAGTCATGCGTAAACACAAATAAAAACTATACAATGGTAAATGCAGATTATGTGGTAAAAAAAAAACAGAAACATTCTGTATACATGAGATAAACTTTATTGTAAAAGACACTATTTGACCAACCACAAGGCAACTCAGAACTATGAAGAACTGGGTGCTCCCAAAAAGAACGAGCTAAAATACAATGAACCAGTATGGCTGAAATATTATTGGATACTTTGTAACAAGGGCTGGAGGAAAAAAAATTTCATTTAACACGTTAAGCCCCTAATACAGCCGCAGTATATGTTTGTGATCAAACTGCTGTGGTTATTTCAGGACCAAAGCTAACATGATTTCTTATGGGTTATTAGAATCTTTTGGTCTGTAGTAAACAAAAAATCTTCTTGGTCTGTAAAAAGCGTGATGTAAAATAGTTTTTATAAGTTATTTAGTTGACATTCAGTATTTGTCAGTAAACATTGATCTCGGTGCTTTGTTGTGTGTTTGGTTGTTAATAATTGTTAAAAAAGTTATGAAATCTCGCGAATTAATAGAAAAAAGCCATTGTCAAATGATTAACTTCTCTGTATATTGGACGAAAACATTAATTTTATGTGCATAAAAAATTTTTTTCTAACCATTTATCATTCCTAAAAAAATTTTATTGTAAACTTTTCCACATACAGAAATATAAAATTTCAATTGTGACATAATATGGTACACATGGTCCAGGATAATGAAAATGAGCAAAAAAATGCATGAACCACGTGTACCAGCTTTGTACACAGATTCATTTTACAAAAAAACACATTTTTGTGTGATTTACTAAAATAACTCTTAACCATGATAAGTATCTTTATTCAAATTTGGCAAAAAAGTTGTCCGGTCTGAGGTGAAGTTTCCTTTTAAAGCCCCGGGGCTTAACGTGTTAAATCTTAATACACAAAATTATACAAAACATTTATTATGCAAATACAATGTCAACTTACCTTGAGATGTCCTCAAAAATATTTCTTGGGGCTCTGAATGTCCTCCTGTAGCTAGCCGCAATGATATCACTTGATCCCCTTCAACTTGAACACTAAGTATACCAAGTGCCCTGAGATGTTGAGAACCCTCATTGGCTAGTTGTCTAAGGCGTAACGCTGCTTCCCGAGGAATGGACAGCGTTACACGCACTGAGTTCCAGGGCTCCAGTTTGTGTACTTTCACTGATTCACCCAAAATGTTATTTAAACTGTCCACCAGTATATTCAACTGTGTAGGGAACCTGGGATCGGACAGGTCCCCTTCACAGGTTAAAATAGTAGATAGTTCAATGTGGCCGTCACTATTTGCTGCCATTTAAAACCGGCATAATGAGCCGAACTGTTCCCATTTATATTCACATACTGAATAAGAGCCATCCAAAGCACATTTTAGGCACCTGTCACAAAAAAATTAATAATATAATATCTGTTATTACAATACATAAACATAAAATATTATTATAAAAGTTAAAAAAATGGATTTAGAAAAAATTTGTATGTATAAATAACCTGTCAGAAAATAAGTACTAGAAGATGTAGTAATTCTATTATGTGAAGAAAGCCTTCCTAAACTACAAACATCCTAAATTTCATATTTTTCTAGCAAGTTTAATGAAGAAAGCTGGATTTAAAAAGGACAGATAAAATGAATGCCTGGTTACTGAATGTTTAAATATATGAAATTATGTATTAAGAAAGTGCAAGTAGTAGATTAAATATCAACTGCTACTTTGATAACATGCAACATTTTTTCACTATTCATAAATATTCCACCAATGGTACCAGAGTATCTGCAATTAATGTAGTGACTGTTTATAAATTGACTACATTTTGAAAACAATTTTTATTCAGACACAACAAATTAGAGACCCAATCTAGGTTTACATAAGTGTTATCAAAAATTGAATGATTTTTCATATTTTTCCAGAGCTGGAAAATGCTTGTATCCTAATGATAGACACCACCCATCATCAATAAAAGTAGTTTATCAGAGCCCAATTAGTGCAATACACTTGAAGTGATTTACCATGTGAAATTGCTTTCAATCCTTATTAATGATAAAACAAAAGTAACATTCAACATTTTCTTTAAAATACTTGTCTCAACGATACATTACTTGTTTTCAAAAATGAGATTATTTATACCAATATAGACGTCAAAAAATAATAGTTCAATACTATTAAACGCTTTACAAAATTAGAAAAATTAATTTCCAAAGAGCAGACCGTCCACTAAGAAGCAACAACTACTTCTCGGGCTATATGCTCTCAGAGCTTCTGGTCGAATGGCATCTACCTTGTGCTGATGAGGCGCAAAAACGCCGAAACCGGTCCACAAGTGATGTTATTCCTTCTAATCGCAAACCAGAATGGTTGGTTCTATCTTAACAGATATACCAACCCCGTTTACTTTAGAAGTGTAATTCAATGTCTGTCGGGGCATATAGCCCGAGAAGTAGTTGTTGCTTCTTAGTGGACGGTCTGCTCTTTGGAAATTAATTTTTCTAATTTTGTAAAGCGTTTAATAGTATTGAACTATTATTTTTTGACGTCTATAGATCACGCTTTACTGATATGACAATTATTTACAGGTAACTGTAATTAAGTATATACCAATATAATTTAACAACCAGCATATTTTGTTCTACTTTTAGAGATACATATTAGTGTAGATTACAAAAATAGTGGTTTTCTGTGATGTGTATAGTAATTATTATAAATATGGATACACAGATATAGCTTCAAGTGGATATTTAAATTCAATGTTGATATAAAAACAGAAATTTAGTACTTACTGAAAAATTTGGGTAACTATTTAAAAATTTCCAAGTTTCAAATATGAATTTTAACAATAACTACACTATAGCACTAAAAAATCTAAATTTCTGTATATATCCGACAAAATGTCTTAGTTTTACTCTAATCTCTTTTAGAATGCCAATGAAAAAATATCAAATTGATTAAAAAGTGTAAATTGATATATGCATTTTCCATTGACAATTTGATGAAAGTGTATAGGTCCAAAAATCTAATTTTCTTAAATGCATTTCAATAAAATAAATTTTACTTGTAAACTTGTACAAATAGCTAATAATCCACTTAAATAAAATAGATGATTTCTGGACTTACTGTTTATAAAATTGTCATGAATGGACATATTACATATATATTTTGCATACACAATGGTGGTTTATAAGGAATTATTTTATGCAAACAACTATAAAATCCACATGAATGGCCTGGATACACAATTATTTAGTAGTTTTGGTCAATTATCAAGCACCAATAGCGCAAAATAAGAAGATGGATATGATCGCAGCCATCTTGTTCCTTTGACGGGGGAGTGTTATTCCATGTGTTCCAAACGAAATTTCACCGTTCACAAATGGATTTACACATTGAAGTTTTTAAAATAAAAGAAATAACGTTATGTAGATTCATCCTGCAGAATTTGCAATCGTCCTCTCATACACAAGTGGGAATATTTATGACGGAAATTGATTTGCTTACGGGCAAGAAACATTATATACCCCATTTTATGTGACATACTTTTGACACTCAAATGAAGAATCCAATGAAAAAGTCTTGATTAACACTTCTATAACTAAACTAGGTGGTCACTATATTGTACAATTTTACGTAAAAAGATTGTATAAGCACTCATAATCTTATTACAAATAATTAAACGCTTTCAACAATAACAACTTGACGCCATTCGTCATGCGTAAACTGTATGCGCAGAAAACTAACACGAAATCGAACCATCACGGAAATACATTTTTGACATTAAAAATTGACATAAAATGACCAACTTCAACAACTGATTCTTTAGATCCTGGAAAGTTACTGCTAAAAAGGATTATAGTATATTCATCAATATATTGGGATTTTCATTAATTGACCATTTTTCATAATAAGATCTAATGCATTTATGAAGAAGGAAAAGTACACTGTAATTTTTGAATATAATGTTGGCAATCCTACTTTCATTCAAACTTTAATTGTCACGTTGTCAGTAGATGGCAGTAAAAATAAAATTTTAAAAAGAAATTGCAAGTTGCATAACTTATGCGGATTTATTTATTTACAAAACTCTATTTCATATTTCATCTCATCACAATTGTCGACTATTTTTGGGTTGTGGATTTATTATGGTGACAACTGTTAAACAGTGCAAAGGTCTTTGTATTGATTATTAATAGTATTTGTACTTTAATATAATAAATTATTTAATATTTTTAACATGTAACATAAACATCAAAAACTACCTATATTAAGCACACTATAAAAAATATTTAAAACTAGTGAAGAAGTGAAGTAGTGAGTGTACTTTTTCATCTCAACACCCCCTCACGAACTCCTTCGTTTTTTAAACCAACTAAATCTGTTAAAATTATGTAACAAGTGGAAGGTAACGCTTTTGTTAAGATATCTGCTAACATTTCATCCGTCCTCATATACCCGATCCTAATTTCGCCTCTATTAATGGAATCTTTTATAAAATTTTCTTTTATTTCAATATGTTTCGATTTTGAACTAATAATAACTGGATTTGTAATAAGTTTCTGTGCTGCTTGGTTATCATTTTAAATCAGTATTTGCTCTTGCTCAATTCCCAAGTCATTTATTTAACGTTTTAGGTGAACAGCTTCTTTAAAAGCTTCGGTTATTGACATTAATTCTGCTTCCGCAGTAGATAAGGCAACAGTCCTTTGTTTTCTTGATTCCCAGCTTATTAGTGCTCCTGCAAAAGGAAAACAATATCCAGTATAGGACCTTCTATCGACAGCACAAGAACCCCAATCTGCATCAGCATAACCAACGATTTCTTCTTCTTTTCTTTTGAAAATTAAACATTTTTCTTTTGTGCCTTGCAAATACCTCAGAATTCTCTTTGCTGCAATCCAATGTATTTTACCATGGCAAGTATTAGATTGGCTTAAATGGCTAGCCGCATAGGATATATCAGGATGTGTTGCTACAATCAGATTTTGATATGGTACATCAATCTGTAGTACAGTGCTTTCTGTAGAAAACAAGTGTTATTTTTATCCCTTTTTAAGCCTTCTAACATTTTTACAGATTTTATAAATACTTCATTGTTTTCATTTGTACTTTCTTCTAAAACTATTTCTTGTAGATATTTTTCAAGGTTTTCTGGTAATTCCATACAAATTTCTTTGTCTTATTCTCCATTTAAGAAAGCTATGGTGACATCTAGTTGTTGGAGTTCAAGATTTTCTTCAGCAGCAACTCCTAATAATAACCTGATTGAGCTTAATTTTGCTATTGGTGCAAAAGTGTCGAAAAAAATCAATGCCTGGTCTTTGGTTAAAACCCCTAGCAACTAAACGGGCCTTTTTTTTATTTAATGTTCCATTTGCATTAAATTTTTCTTTTAATATCATTTTGCAACTTACTATATTTCTATTTGATTTTCTTTCTTTTAGTACCTACCCATGTCTCATTTTTTATATGTGCTTTTAACTCATTTTTTATTGCTTCTTTCCAATATTCTTCATCTTTTGTCTTTTAATTTTCTATTTGTTCACCAAAATAAGACATATAATAATCTTCGGTCCACTTTGGTATTTTTTTTTCTCTTGTTGGCATTATATTATTTCTGTTTTCATTTTCAAAATTTATTTGTTCAAAACTATTTTCTTCTTGAATTTGGACTTGTTTTACATTATCTTCTCTATTTTCTAGCTCATTTTCCTCGTTTTCTTCTTCATTTAGAAAATTTTGTTCTTCATTTGGTAAATTGTGTTCTTTATTTTGTTGTAAACTATTTGTTTTTCTGGTTAATTCTATTAATACTTTATTTTTGGCTGTTTCTTCTTTATTTTCTGGAAAACTTTCATAATTTAAATATTCACAATTATTAATCTTTTCAAATTTGCTTGTCATTTTGTTAAGAATTTTTACATCCCTTGATACTACTATTTTGTTAATTTGTGGCATCCATATTTTGAAAGCTTTTGAAATCTCTGAATAGCCGATAAAAATTCCTTTCTCGGCTCTTGGAGCAAATTTTCCTCTCTTTGGCTTTTTATTTGAAACATATGCTTTCAAACCAAAAATCTGTAGATGTTTTGCTGAAAGTACCTCTACTTGTCCTACCCATAATTCAAATGGAGTTTTTCCATTTATAGAACTTTGATGAACATCTGTTTAATAAATAATTTGCTGTATTTACGACTTCAGCCCAAAATTTTAGAGGTAATTTAGCTTCAATAAGCAAACATCTTGCTTTGTCTAACAATGACCGATTTTTTCTTTCAGCCAACCCGTTTTGTTCTGGAGTGTATGGTGATGAAAGTCTTCTTTTCATTCCATAATTTTTTAAGTAATTATCAAATTCATTGTTGCAATATTCAGATTTTTCATCGTCTCTGTGTAGGTATTTAATTTTTGTGTTGTGTTCGTTTTCCCTCTTTCAATTTTTCCTTTTTCATTTTTTCCATTCCTGGCTGCTCAAATTCCACCGTAGCATCAGGAACCAGCAAAGTGTTGAGATGAAAAAGTACACTCACTACTTCACTAATTTTAAATATTTTTTATATAGGTAGTGTGCTGTAGTTTTTGTACAACTGCCATTAAAAGTGACATTTTTAATGCCTGTCAAACGTGTTAAAGAAGACGTTTACAAAGTAGCGCGTTAAAAGTGAAATACTTTTAACAATAGTGTTAAAAGAGACATAATTATTATTATTATGAGAATTATTGTTAAAACGACAAAAAAATAATTAACTGACAATAGACATCAAAATGTGATTTTCTTGAAATACTTTTATTTTATTATCAAAATAGGAGTTGTACAAAAAACTATGTATGATATTTGTGTTAAAAGTAAATTTTATTTTATATATAAAATGTTACATTTAACACTTATATTGTATAGCCTCCATGACTTATATCATAAATAGCTATTTTGATGTTTATGTCAAATAATTAAAAAATATATTGTCATTTTTAATACAAAGTTACATGTTAAAAATATTAAATAATTTATTATATTAAAGTACAAATACTATTATTAATAATCAATAGGTTATGGGCCCAGCACTAGATAACACACATACGGAGCCCCAGCACGCTTCCACTGCGCCGAAATTTTAGCAATTCTAACCTGTCCAACTTGCTTTAACACAAGAAGCTATATATGCAGATAACCTGAGATTCAAAAATTTTGTTTGGAAAACGCTTCCTCTATGTTGAGATGAATCGTATTTTATTATGTTCTTTCCCAATTTCCAATCCCAAAGTATAACTTTTGAATCACGCGAACCACTTGATAGTAAATCTCCATTTAGATGGAAATTTAAACTATTAACACGTCCATCATGTCGTTCTAGTTTGTGCATTAATTCTAACATGTTCTAACGGAGACATTTAAAGAGGAAAAAATGAACATGTGTACGGAGGTTAGAATTAATGCACACACTAGAACGACATGATGGCCGTGTTAATTTAATAGTTTAAATTTCCATCCAAAGGGACATTTACTAGCAAGTGGTTCGCGTGATTCAAAAGTTATACTTTGGGATTGGAAAGTGGGAAAGAACATAATAAAATACGATTCATCTCAACATAGAGGAAGCGTTTTCCAAGCAAAATTTTTGAATCACTCAGGTGATCTGCGCATAGCTTCTTGTGCTAAAGACGGACAGGTTAGAATTGCTCAAGTTTCGGCGTAATGGAAGCTAGGGATGGCGATCTGAGATCGATTAATCGAAAAATCGATTTTTTGGACCACAAAAATAGATTTCTTAAATCGATATCTCTTACTGACTCGATCCAGTAAATCGATATTTTACTCTAGAAAATCGAAGTCCGATTATTGTACCTGAATAGCTTGGATATTAAGCACTGGGAGTTGTAAGTAAAATAAATGTCTTTTTACGTTAATATAGCTGTAATTGTTAAATTAGTTAAAAAAATAAATTAATGATTATTATTGTGTCTACTTCACTTCCTAGAATTAAATTCATATTCACATGAAAATTTTGGAGTAAATCGAAAAAAGATCGATGATCGATGATCTTTCGGACAGCAATTTTTCTATGAATCGATTTTTCGGAATTTGTTTCGAATCGTTTAAAAGATCGATCTTTTTTAGAGAGAATCGCCATCCCTAATGGAAGCGTGCTGGGCGAACCCCGGAAAATATGCGAACTAAAACAAAGGTCATCGCAACTAGCCAATCAGGAGCCATTGTTAACGATTGTACATTAGAAATTGTTAACATAATCGAAATAATGACCGAGTGATTTCATCAATATACATCAATTTTAGTGTCTGTATCAGTGTTGTCAATGTAACGATAATTATCCATTGGACGAGCTCTGTACAAGGGAAATGCTGCCAACATAACGAACAAAAAATACTGAAAAAGGTTAGTCGCAGAAGGAAGCTGTTTTTCCGATCAATTTTTGGATTTTCTTATATATTTTGGGTCTCTTCACTACCCATGTTGTACCCGAAAACATTGGAGGTCTTTTTAGTTTGGGGTATTTTACATCTTACAGTTGACGAAAGAATAATGTCAGCTGTCAACACATATACGTATCATTAAGGTATTGAGGCATTCTTTGTTTGTGTATTGTATGTATACCAATATAGTTCATTGATGTATAGTAAAATTAATACCTATTTAGAGGTACCAGCCGTTTTAGTAACTTAACGTATGCGGCTTCTTGAACCATCTGAACCCGCATGAAAAAAATTAGGTTATGATCTTTGTCATGTCAAATGCTTGACATATTTCTTATTGCATTGGCGTAGTGACTTGAAATTTCATATTATCAGTGGCGGTTTGTAATAATACAAATTAATTTTATGAAATTCATAAAATTCTAAACATGTTGACATAATAAAAGAATATAAAAGAAGCACACTAATTTTAAAAACATTGTTTTATTAACTAGATACATAGTTTTCTTAAAAAAATATGGCAATTCAGAGTTCGATTAAGTACAAATTCTAGATTTTAAAAAAATGACAAAGTGATCTTCAAGGCAAAGTTTAATTAGTTTCTAAATCAGAATAACTTTCGGAAAGTGATAGTTCATCATCGGATTCATTGGATACAGAGATCACCATAGGTTCGATGTTTAGTAGGTCCAGTTTGTTTTCTACTTCCCATGCTTCAGAAATAATTTTCTCTGTATGATTTATGTAATTCTGCCAGTGTTGCTCCGGTACATTTTTTACAACGTCATTCCATACTTTTAAGACTTCAGTAGGTGACCTTGCAGTTTTCGTAATAGCTTGGTCATAATGCCTTTAAGTTTCTGACCATACCATTTCGATGGCATTAAAATGGCAAAGATAGGGTGGTAGCCTGAGAACACAATGACCATGCTCGGCAGCGTATTTGTCTAAATGATAATTTTTTTCTGGCAAAACTTGCTTTTCAATTATATTCCAAACAGCATTCTTTAAAATGTGATCTGGAAAAGGAATATTCTTTTTTTTGAGCCATTCTAACATGCGTGTTTTACTCCAACTTTTTCTTGGGATTTCTTTATCCAGGCGACTGTGATACGTTGCGATATCCATTATAATTAACGATGGTTCTTCCAAGTTTACAATTAGTTGCTGTTTAAACCAATTTTCAAAATTTTCGGTGTTCATGTTATCATGGTAATCGTCTGTTTTTTTATTGCATTTAAAAATAAGCGATGCATTTGCCACAAAACCTTTTTTATTACCGGCATGAACAATTACATATCGTGTCCCACTTCCAGTTATTTTTAAATCACTGTGTTTGGTACCATCTTGCCACATTCTTCTGTCCCCGCTTTTCCTAAAAACCCATGTCTCATCCAGAAAAACAGGTGTAAAGAGCTTTTCGCTTTTAGCAGCATGGTATTTGTTCAAAAATAATATTCTTTTTAATCTGACTGCAGGCATTTCCAATAAATGTTTTCTTCCATCCTGTTTTTTGAAATGAAAACCCATTTTTTTAATTCCCAAATATAACGAACCTTTGGAAATCTTAGTTTCTGGAGACTCTTCGATAAATTGCCGTGAAATAGTTTCTACTGTGATTTTATCCTTTCGCGCATACATTTTATAAATTACTTCCCTCAAACAATGCAGGGTATTTTTTGTAATTCGGGTTTTGCTCCGGGAAACGCTTGCAGACATATTTCTTCTAAATTCGAAATCTGTTGCTCTGTTTGGTTTTTCAAGATTATATAATGTGCTTTCTGGACCTTTTAGTGCTTCGGACGCTTTTTGAATTGCCTTAAATCGAGATCCTAAATCGTTTTGAAAATAGTTTACTACATTAAGCATAAGTTTTTTGGATTCATCAGAATATCGCATTTTTATATCTTATTTTGCGTTATGACATTAACATGAAATCAAAATTTGACGTAACTTCAAAAACGTGACATCTAATCAATTAGTTACGACGTTCATTTTTGTTGGTAATTTTTTGTTTCAACCGATTTATTAATAATAAATAAGGATGGTCTTATTCTAAATGGGTATAAAATTTACTATATACTGATTTTTATTCTACCTGTCTGTTTGTGATTTGTGTGACTCTGATCTGCTTTTATCATTGCAAATACCATCGAGAAGAGTTGTTCTACCCTGATTTGTATCTTTGTTGTGATTATACAAATTGCAATATGTATTGTACATATCAAAGTTGTAAAAATAATACAAAAGTTTTAGTTAAAGGACGAAGACAGAATGCCATCAAGTTTATTCCATTTCCCAAACCTAGGAGATGTCCCAGCAGATGCCTCAAATGGATTGAGTTATGTGGCAACCAAAATCTGAATTTTCCACAATCAACAAAACTACTTATATTTGTAGTGAACATTTCGATAATAATTGTGTAGATCCCTATTGTAGTGATGAGTCTACTGAAGCTGAGGTAAATGCTGAATTGACTCGATCGAATGTACAAGAACTTGCTAGTGTCTCAGACAATCAAATATATGTTGTTGATGATCCATTTTCTGAGAGTTTTCCATCTCCAATTACACCCACTATGAATATTGTGGAACCCAGTTATAGCTTTACCAATTTTGTAATGCAACCACAAACTGAACCCAAAAAAAAGATTACAAAAAATGAAACAAAAGATAGTACAAGTATATTCAAATCTTCACCGTGGACATAAATACTCATACCGGGAAAACTATTTTTCATACAAAAACCTAAAAAGGAAAACTACCATGTTTAAATACTTTACTGGACTTAACCCTTCACATTTTGAAGCACCCTATCATTCTTAGATGAAAATGTTATGATCGACTTAAAATACCAATTAAATATAATAGGCAGCTTAGAGTTAGAAAGAATCTCTATTCAAAATTTTTTAATAGAGACAAGTTATATTTGGTGCTACATAGTAATTGAGACGAGGATACACTTTATAAGAATTGAAATTTTGTTGTAATACAAATAAATAAAACTATCAGATCAGTGATATTTTTTACATGGGTTCAATTTATGTACCACGAAATCATTGGACTAATTAAATTTCTAGTTGTAATAGCAGTTAGTGGTGCCATAATATCCTGTAGTGACGGATTTGAAGGCTCTATATCTGATAGTGAACTGTTTGCACAGTGTGATATGAAGAACTTTCTGCAAGAAAATTACTGTCTATTAGCAGATAGGGGCTTCCTACTTCAAGATGTTGCAAATGAACTTAAAATTAAACTGTTCACACCACCATTTCTTTTGAAAAGGGATAAGCTGACAGCAGAATGTGTGACAAAAAAAAAATGGCCAAATCCAGAGTTCATGTGAAACATCATTCGTAGGATTAAATTATACAAAATATTAAGTAACCTTTGTCCTATTACTATGGTATCAATATTATAAAATATTTTCAGTATTGTGTGCTTTCTTGTACATTTTGAGAAACCTTATTAAAAGCTGAAGAATTGTATACAAAACCAATACCTACTTGAAGGTGTAATTAAAATATATTGCTTCTGTTAACACTTAATTTAATTTACCTAATTAAATCATAAATAGAGAAGATAAAAATCTCACTCTATAAATACAAATAAAAAAGTCTTATATTATCAGTATGTAATAAATCACAGAATAGCCCCAGGTATCTACATCTGTTGGTAAAAGCACTACAGAATCCATGTATAATTGAAAACTAAAGATAGATTGTAGAATGTCTAATAACTCTTCTCGAGGATATTTGCAATAATAAAAGCAGATCAGAGTCACATAAATCAGATAAAGGTAGAAGAATAAAATTCAGTAATATACAATACACCAGAAACAAACAAATAATGTTGAAGAATGCCTAATAAAATAATTAACGATACGTATATGAGTTGACAGCTGACTTTGGTTTTTCGTCAACTGTAAGATGTGAAATACCCCAAACTAAAAAGATCTGCAAACTCTTCGGTTACAGCTCCAAACTTTTCGGGTTCAACATGGGTGGTAAAGGGACTCAAAACATATAAGAAAAACCAAAAATTGATTGGAAAAACGGCTTCCTTATGCGACTAACCTTTTTCAGTATTTTTTTGTTCGTTATGTTGGCAGCATTTCCCTTGTAGAGAACCATATACAAACGTATATGTAGAGAACTCGTTCATTCTAACCTGTACATCTTTAGCACAAGAAGCTATGCGCAGATCACCTGAGAGATTTAAAAATTTTGTTAGGGAAAACGCTTCCTCTTATGTTGAGAATCGTATTTTATTATGTTCCTTCCCAATTTCCAATCCCAAAGTATAACTTTTGACTCTCGCGAACCACTTGCTAGTAAATCTCCATTTGGAAGGAAATTTAAAGGTTAGAATTAATGCACAAACTAGAACGACACGATGGCCGTGTTAATAGTTTTAATTTCCAACCAAATTGACATTTTTACTAGCAAGTGGTTCGCGTGGTTCAAAAGTTATTCTTTGGGATTGGAAATTGGGAGGAAGCGTTTTCCAAACAAAATTTTTGAATATCTCAAGAAATCTGCGCATAGCTTCTTGTGCTAAAGATGGACAGGTTAGAATTTTTCAATTTTCGGCGCAGTTGAAGCGTGCTGGGCCCATACATAACCTATTTATTATTAATAATAGTATTTGTACTTTAATATAATAAATTATTTAATATTTTTAACATGTAACTTTTTATTAAAAATGACAATATATTTTTTAATTTTCTGACATAAACATCTTCTTCTTCTGATTCTTGGCCTCTTGCTTTGTAGCATCCGGCCAGGTACTTTCTAGAATGGAATTTCGCGAAGAGTGCACTGTTACCTGCGTCTAGGATTGTCCCATGCTCTTCGGGTAGGATAAGGTATAACAAAGGTTTATAAACTCTTCTCGTTCTGTGGCGGATCCAGAACTGATCACAAAGTCACGCCAGGTATGTGGGATATGATGGTACAGGATTACCTAAAGGAAATTTGTTGTAAAATTTAAAAGTGTTTCATGCGTACTCTACATCAGGCAAATAAGCAAGCGAACATGCAGCTAAAGCTTAATATTACTAGCAAACAAATACTTGATAAGCATACAATACAAGCTTCTTTAGAATTAGGATATCTAAGAATGTTATTAACTTGGATTGGCCCTTTTGTGTATTTGATTAATTTTTTATATAATTTTGAACTGTAGAATTATTACAGTTTCCTGTAAAATTGTCGTATTTAGTAAAGCGTGTTACCAACAGATATCAAAGAAGTTGTGAAACGTAGAATAATATATACTCTTTGATATCTGTTGGTAACTCGCTTTACTAAATACGACAATTTTACAGGAAACTGTAATAATTCTATATGTTTCAAGATAACGGGCTTGTTGTCAAATTTGGAATTTTGGTTTGTGATACTTGATGGAGGTGAGGTGTCGCTATTATCGCAACTAAAACAATTCCGTAACTGGAAGATATGTATAGTTGTTGATTATAGAGTCATTTCAGTCCGGGATTAACTCTCGGACGATAACATATACCTTGTACTGAAGAGGCGCAATACGCCGAAACCGGTCTACAAGTTATGTTATCCCTTCTAGTTGCAAACCAGAATGGTTGGTTTAAATCTTGTAGATTTACCATTTTACCAACCCCGTTTGACTTAGAACAAGTATATCCTTCAGATAAAAATAATCAATTTAAAAGCTTAACATTCTTTGGAACACCATCCTTAAAAATCAAATCATTTTTAGAATCTTTAAACATGAATATTTAAAACCGATTACAATTTATCTAAATTCATTAAAAATAACAAATCTAAATCCTTAAAACTAACAAATCAGGTGTTTATAAATTAAAATGTGGTAACGACAACTGTGACAAAATTTATAAAGGTAGAACTTATAGGAACTTTAAAACTAGAATTTCAGAACACAAAACGTAGCTATGGC
This sequence comes from Lochmaea crataegi, assembly GCA_947563755.1. Classification (NCBI taxonomy): domain Eukaryota; kingdom Metazoa; phylum Arthropoda; class Insecta; order Coleoptera; family Chrysomelidae; genus Lochmaea; species Lochmaea crataegi. Next base: position 26,431,098 of record OX387423.1, on the reverse strand, counting down.
AACAACAAATTAGATTCCAACTATTCAAATCATCTATTAACTAACCAACACACTTTCGACTCAAATTTTAAATCTTTTAGACAGGACCGGTGAGTTGCATCCCATTTGAGCATGCCAAACTTTTGACCGCTGATTGCATCCGTCTCACCGCTGAGTTGCATCCCGTCAACAAATTCAATATTGTGTCTAAAACTGGTAGATAATTAAATAAAAGCGGGCATTGTTGTCATGTTTATTCGGATATCGTAATTGATACTAAATTTTATTTCCGAAACTGCGTCTAATACAGTTTTATAGCAATATTTAATTTATACATTATTCAATTATGTAGGTTAGGTCTCAACACGTCATACTTTCTACTATCGTTAAGATTACATTAGCCATAATCAAAAGCTTAAGAGATTTAAACTAAGAAAATATGATGACAATTTTCAAATCTCATACAGATATATGTTCCAATTTTTATAAAAATATTTACGATTCAAATAATATATCGGCAACATTGCTGTAAAATTTGACCCGCTTTTGACCATGATAGGCGATTATTACGGATGCTATTCGACGGTCACCTTTTTTCGTTCAGGTAAAATTTTCCTTTTTGGGATGCAACTCACCGGTCGCACTTTTGGAAGCCCTCGAGATTAAAAAAAAAACAAATATTCAGGTAATTTGCTTAAGGACAAAATATATATCAATCATTCTCCCTTATTAAACCTTTTTACCTAGAAGATGTGATGGTTGTGGATACATTTTCCAGGAAAAACTTTTTCCAATACCTTTGTTATATTCGTAGAATTCCGTATTTAGGCACTTTTTGTACTTTATTTCCATTTTAAGATATTATAATACTTTTGTCAATATCTTGGAATTCCGTATTAAGGCACTATATATATAAATTAAAAATTTTTCATTGTATCTTCACTATTTTGAAAAAGCTACTGTGTAGCGAAACGCGCCACTAATTTTAAATTGAGTGTCAGTTCAAAATAAAATGGAGATTTAAATAAATTAAATTGTTTTATTTCATCATTTAGTATGGATCTTCAAAAAAGTAAAAGCCTCCTCTATTCAATTTTTAATTTAATCAAATTATAAAATTGATTAAGTTCATAGAAAATATCCGTTTTAAAAAATGCAAGTGTAGATCGCAGATTATAATTCCTGTAATACATACCTATATTATATACCTACTATACTTGAAACTATCCTTTCTAGTAATATGAAGTTATTTTATCTTTCATTTTCATTGTATGACTTAATTTGTAAATATACACAAATAAACACTTGAAACTAATTTCTTTTTTCAGTTGTTTCCCTTAAGAATTAAAATACTTTATTGTAAAATTGTTTACCTCCTTAGCAGTTACATCTTCTTCAATTTATCTTATTGGCAAGAAAATGATGGACCAAATATTCCATCTTAAATAGAATAAACTCCATTTTGTACATTCTCCGAAGATTCAAACTTTGCTAAATTCCTGAACGACTGAATTATTCCAAAATATCTCTAGGTTTAAACTATTATATAATTATAAAAATGAATAACCTCTAGCATCAAACTAACAACTTACTAAACTCAACATTTTTATATCTTGTTTGGAATAGATGTAGGGCACCAGAAACTATCATAATACAGTGTATTATATATGTATATTGGGGTGACATTCTGTGAGACCTAAAAGATCTATTGTGTCCCCTTTCTTCTACTCACTTCCTCAGGAAAGTCTCAGTGAATAGTAGTTCCTTTAGCCCTATTTCCTGGTAGAATTTTAGGGTAACCGTAGGCTTCAGTTTAAGTAAGTGTCCCTCTTCAATCCAGCAGTCTTCCAGGTGTTGTGCCCTAGGATTCTGTATATTGCAAGTATGTGAATACAGTGTATTAAGTTTTCAATTTTGGTTGGAGCACACTATGTTGTCAAATCAGATTATTTCAATAAATAAAATAATATTTCAGAAATGAAATATTTGACAATTTGATAATTCTAAACTCTATTAAAATTCTATCTACCTTGGTTTTGATTTATACTATTATCTGAATAGGGAAGAGATATTGAATTTGGTCAAGGAAAGATAAATGCTTTATCTTCAAATTTTTGTTAAATTATAATGACATATATTTTAATTTCTACATAGAATTAAATTAAAAAAATCTATTACTTCCTAACATCCTAATACTTCTTATGCATCTGGCTCGCAACCATCAAATAATCCCTTGTTTCTGATTTCATTGAAAGACTTTTCAATATCATAGGTTCTGGAAAAGATAGAAAAATATTATTTCAATACTATTATAACGCTTTAGAAAATTAGAAAAATTTTTGGCATCTGTAGATCACGCTTTACTAATATTTCAATTATTTACAGGTAACTGTAATTAAGTAAAGAAAAATATTTCTAGTTATTCAACTTCAAAAAAAGACACTAAACAGCAACATTAAATCAAGCTAGTGATGTAGTTTCTTTTGAAATAATAATACTGTGACAATGTAAATTTAGTGTTGATAACCATTCCACAAGACAATTTCAATGTGGATGATTGAAAGCAAACATGCATTCAAATATCAAATAGATTTTAAGCATTTAAAAACTTATTCCCTATACCGATCAATTAATCTATTATGTTCCAACACTGAATTTACATTGTTTCTGTCAGGGTGAATATGAAGATTTTAGAACACACAAATTAATGGTGTTGTCCGACTGTTAGTTTTCAAATTAGTATTATCAATTACTTGTAGAATTCAGCATATGCCCGTTTTCTGTTATCGTTGACCAATATTTTTTGGGCAATGGCCGCTACGGTGGCGACTGCAGCAGCAAAAATAATGTTTTTCTTAATCTGTCCAGCTAGAAGACCTCTAAGTTGAGGTTTACCAATTTTGCTTACTTCACCACCAGCCATTTTATCTGAAAATGATTTAAAATATTACATAACGTATTGGTACAAAGAGGTTAGGTAACATGAAAAATTACAATTTTAGAATATAAATGTTACAACAGTCTTGATATACAATATTAGTAGACGATAAAATATTCATTAAAAATATCATAGAATGGTTATTAACTCACTTTTTTTCTACCTTCACTTCCTTTAAAACTTAACGACCTGAAGCTAGGGTTAGAAATTATCCAATGTCAAGTAAAAAGTCTTTAGGTTGCCAAGTGTACGTTTTATTAAAACTGGTTAGTGATAGAAGTAGAACAAGTTTTATAATGCAACCCCGTTGTGAAAAAGTTATATTTTTTATGTTACTTTATATATATTTTTCAATATTGAAGGTTATCTCAAGGAACATTTATAACCAATTTAAAACTAATATGTTCACAATTTCTCCAAAAATATACGGTTTCTAGACTTTATGTAAAGCTTGGCAACGTCTTCTTTTTCTTTTTTTGACATGTATTTGCCTTTATTGTTACTAGTTTACAGCTGCAATTTATAAAGAGATTAAAATAATTTTCAATATCTAAATTAAATTTATTCTTTTACTTATTTCTAACAACTAATAAATTGAATATGTGCATTATAGCTACTCATCATCGTTTGGATCACAGGAATCGAAAAGTCCCTTTTTCCTCATGATTTGAAATTCTTTTTCGGCATCGTAATTGCTGAAACAAAAATATATATTTTATTTATTTCTTCAAGATACAGAAGCACGTAGAATGTTTTTTATCTACTACACAGAATATATCCATCTATGTTCTTTTGTAGTTGCAGAAAATAAAGCACTTACAGATAGAATTTAGCATGAGCTCTCTTGTTTCCATCTCCATAAATGAATCTCATATAACATCCTGATATCAACACTGATATTCCAGTTAAAATTAAATTCTTTTTAATAAGGTTGTGAAGAAGTCCACGCATTTGGGGTTTAGGAAGACGTCCTGTTAGGTCCGACATTTTTTCAAAATAAACTGCAAAAAATATATCTTTTATTGTTGGTTTCAATGTAGGTTTATGGATACACAAATTAAAACACAAGTGGCCCACTTTTATCAGGCCCGCCCCCAGAGATTTGGGGGCCTGGAGCAAATACTATGTCGAGGCGAAATTCCCTCTTTGAAACCTACTTCTTCATAGAAGAAATAGAATTAGAAGGAGTTTTAACTGAAGAGGGCATATTGTTGCAATAGAAAAATTGATTTCTTTTCTGATTCAGCTTTTGATATATTTCCCAGGCGAGGAGGTTTGCCCACCACCGCAAATAGGCGAAGTAATCGCATACGCGGCCAAGGAAAGCAGGTGACAACATAACAAATTGGCACGTGTCCGAGGAGCCCTCATGCTCCGACCACAGGCAGATCAGATTCGATCTAGCTACCCCTCCTCGAATTGAAGTAACCTATAGAAAAACCAGAGAGACAAACTGGGATAGATATCTATTGTCGCTCAGTGATGCTCTCGAAGGTGATAGGATTGAAATAGAGGATGACAAAAGTCTTTCAAGGTCAGTAAATCTAGTAAGCAAGGCAATACTTGCAGCTTACGAGGAGAACTGCCCTGAAAAAACAAGACAACGTAATAACAAAACAGTCTAGTGGAATAAACACTTGGAAACCCTAAGAAGGGAAGTACGTAGGCTTTTTAATAAAGCAAAAATCAATCAAGACTGGGCCGAATATAAGGCTACGCTTACGCAGTACAACAAAGAGATTACAAAAAGGCAATCGTGGAAGAAGTTTTGTGAGGAGGTTTTAGATACCCCCACATGTTCTAGAACCCACAAGGTGCAGGCAAAGGAAGGTACTGTGAATGAGGTAGGGTTCCTAAAAAAGGACGACGATACCTACACAACAACATTTGAGGAAAGTATATCAATGCTATTCAAGGCACACTTTCCGGCCGCAACAATTCTGAATGACCCTGCAGAGGTGGATAGTTCGCAAAGTAAGCCAAAAAGGCCAAATGCCTCGGACTCGAAACTTACTACAGAGATAACAAGGCCAAATAGAATAAGGTGGGCCATAAACAAGTTTCAACCTTTTATATCCCCAGGGGAGGATGGAATATACCCCATCCTACTCCAAAAGGGATAAGAAATATTCATTCCACATCTTTGTAGGATATTCAAGGCTTGTATAGCTATTCAATACATACCTACGGAGTGGCAAAAGGGGAGAATCATTTATATACCCAAGGTAGGGAGATTAAATGACATGACGCCCAAATCATACCGTCCAATCAGTCTAGTGTCCTTCCTGCTTGAAACGTTGGAGAGACTAATAGACAGATACATTAGAGATGAGGTTTTATCAACAAACCCTCTCAACGAGCGACAATACGCGTATCAGCCAGGCAAGTCAACAGACTTAGCACTGGATGATCTCAACAGGCTACTAACAAAATCCCTAGAGGACAAAGAGATAGCCATGACAACTTTTGTAGACATTGAGGGTGCATTAAATAATGCATCTACACTGTCAATTACCAAAGCTCTGGAAAAAAGGGGGTGCCACTCCTCCTGTGTCGGTGGATAAACGCCTGTTTGGAAAAAAGGGTAATCATATCATCCATTGGCGATACCACCGTCACAGCTAGAGCAGGCAGGGGTTGCCCGCAAGGAGGGGTGTTATCACCACTTCTGTGGGATACCCTAGTAGACGAACTACTGAAGAGGCTGACATCCAAAGGCATGTATTGCTTAGGGTACGCCGATGATCTCGCGATTATTGTAAAAGACAAATTCGCAGATACAGTCTCGGAGCCTACACAAACTGCCCTAAACATAATCAACAAATGGTGCCAAGAGGAGGAACTAACTGTAAACCCTCTTAAAACAACGATAGTTGTTTTCGCCAAGAAGAGAGCACTGAGAGGACTGAGGTGACCAGTTCTTAATAGGGTGGAAATTCCAATTGCCCAAGAGGCAAAATACTTGGGAGTCATATTTGACCACACGTTGACAGGGAATCAACACCTACAGAAAATAATACAAAAAGGTAGGATAGCCCTCAATTTGTGCAGAAGAATGTGCGGAAAGAACTGGGGGCTACAACCAAAAATGATCATATGGCTATATACAAGAGTCATGATAGCATATGGTTCGGTGGTATGGTGGCCAAAGACTCGGCAGGCTGGGGCGATCCAAAAGCTAAGTGGTATCCAAAGGCAAGGTTGCCTGGCTGCCACGGGAGCCATGAGGACAACCCCAACAGCCGCACTAGAAATCTTGCTGAACCTTCCGCCACTCCATGTCTACATACAAGGTGAAACCAGGTCAATCACTAATAGACTCACAAGAGCGCAAGCACCCATTGGTAGGCTACACGGCAGAGACAACCCTTACACGGTAAGGTGTATAACGAGCTATACAATGAGTATCGACCCCATAATGGGAATGCCATCGGACGAGATGATTCCCAAGTATAGCTTCGGAAAAAACTTCAAAACAGTCATAACAGGCAGAGAGGCATGGAAGGAAGGACCTCCAATTAATGCAGACATGGCCTGCTACACAGATGGCTCAATAACCGAGGAAGATGTAGGAGCAGGAATATATATAGCCAAGCCAAAGATAAGAGTCTCACTGAGCTTGGGTAAACATGTGACGATATTCCAGGCAGAAGTTGCAGCAATACATCACTATGCAGTGGAGCTATTAAAGCAAGAGTTTGAGGAAAAGACCATTGTCATATACTCCGACAGCCAGGCGGCTATAAAAGCAATCAGCTCCATGCAGATAAATTCCAAACTTGTTTGGGAGGGCATACACAATCGATCTGCAAAGGACGTAGTGGAGAGGGTCTTAGAAGCACTTAAGCCCCGTATTTATCTTATCTTATTATTAGGTCCGACATTTTTTCAAAATAAACTGCAAAAAATATATCTTTTATTGTTGGTTTCAATGTAGGTTTATGGATACACAAATTAAAACATAAGTAGCCCACTTTTATCAGGCCCGCCTCCAGAGATTTGGGGGCTGGAGCATATACTATGTCGAGGCGAAATTCCCTCTTTGAAGCCTACTTCTTCATAGAAGAAATAGAATTAGAAGGAGTGTTTTAACTGAAGAGAGCATATATTGTTGCAATAGAAAAATTGATTTCTTTTCTGATTCAGCTTTTGATACGCACTTTATGTATGCATTCTCTACTGTTTGGATGAATTTTGTTTAGATAAATATTAGGAGTAAAAAGTGATTTAAACAATTGAATTTTTTCTCAAACTACGACCCTGAATTGCAATTTGAATATATTATTTAAAAAACAGAGGAATAGCGACCGCAAGGAAATAGCTACAATTAGAATTCACTATCATTGCTGTTTCCGATGTCGTCATCTAATAATAATTTTTTAATAGGTGTTTCCAGATATCAGCATGTTGTGGTTGAAATAAATTTTCCAAACTTACTTGCTTACTATGTTTATCATACTTATTATTGCAATACGGTAACAGTGAATATGAAGGAATTTAGTATCGGCAACTATAAATACACATTGACAGTAAATAAACGAATCAAACGGACATCAAAGAAAACAAAAATTACTTTTAAATATGTAGAAATTTGAATTCAAGCGAAGCATTTCTTTATTTTGAGTAGGTAATTGTATAATGATGAACATAAAATAATGATTGTGTTTTATCGTTAAATATAAAATTGGAAAGGTGAAGAATTTTTTTAAAATTCAAAGAAGAGTTCCTTATAGCATTGTATAAAGATAGGCCTATCTTTATACAATGCTTATAGGTACCTACTGTTTGGTACATTATAAGTGCGTTCGCGAAAATAAAACGATATTTTGATTATTATAAATGACCTTCTTTTGGTCTATTGTTAATCAATATCTATAATTAAGCTCATAGGGAGGAGACGCCCGAGATATAAAACTTTGATATCCACACGAATGTTTGGTAGGTATGACGTAACCACGTACTTTAACGTATTTTTTATTCAACTTTGTATATTTGAAATTAACAAAAAAGTTTCTTTTAATCATAGTATCCACCTAACTGACATGACGGATGGTAAAAACTTCCATAAGGTTTTTTTATATAAATTCTAGTACATACCTTCAGAGATTACACCAAGACACGCTACAAAAAATTCATGTGACGTTAAACACTCCAACTAAACTAAAACCACTCAAATGCGGTTGCGTTGAGTCTGCGTTATTTCCAAAACGAAAGCAAATAGTATCATTTAATTTTAATCGTAAATATAGGTAAATCGATAAAACGATGATAACATTTCTAATCTACCCGAACAAACATAAATCAAATTTCTAAAAGTATTTCGATGTGTGTCGGTCAGAACCCTACAGAAAGTTTATGTGAGTGATGCGTAAAAACCATTACAGAGGTGCATACAGCATACAGAGGTGCATTCATTTATTGTGGAAAATGGTATAAAAAGTATTCAAATGCTACTCTAAAATCATTGTTATTGTGGAAAAACAAATTTCAAGTCACCTTAAACTTACATTTTCAATTTAGTAGGAGTATATTGTATTTAAATTCTTGCCACTGTTAACTGAACATTGTATTGTAAATGTATTGTAGGTGTATAGCTATGGCTAATTAAAAAGAAAGTGAAAACACAAATAAATGAACCTCTTTCAAAAATTTCATCGTGCGGCCATGGTAAATGGGTTTTTTACAGATAAATTAATCCCTTATGAAAATGGTGTCGTACGCCTATGATAGAAGGAACTTATTAAGCTCTTCCTGTGATGTGATCTCCAGCTTTTGAGCCATCTTTTTGGTGGTATGTCTACTGGGTTCTAGCCCTCTTCACCCATGTCTCTTCTGGCATTCGTTCAATGTGATCACTCCAAAATCGCTTGCTTCCTAAACTTAAATATTTCGGCGTAACGTAATGTTCCTCACGTGGTTGCTAAAACGGTGAGAAATATCAAAGGAATGTTACATTATACACCCTCTAGTGTGTATGGTAAACCAGCTGCTCGTTGAGAATTGATGCTGATAGACTTTGACCGATAAACAGCGAACAGCTCATTCGGTCATAGGGTTGTAATGTTCGAACAGTGTAACGAGCACGAACACATTACAACGTTACGTTACGCCGAAAAGCTCAAGTATGTGCCATTTCCAGCAGCGGTCCTGGACTAGACAGAGAGGAGCAGTCTCTAGGCGCCAGGTAGAAAGAGACGTCAAAATGCGAAATGTGAGGGAATTTTATTTATGTTAAAAATTTTATTTCAATTAATAAGTTTTGATTTATGGAATAAAAGTTTATTTTTGAAAAAGTTATTCAATCTACATACATTAAAATACAGTATATGGTGTGAAAGCTTCGACGAAAGGCCATCTCATCACATCTTTTTCTCCTAATTCTCCCCAAAAGCTTAAACAGAAACTATTCTGCCAAACGAAAACTACATAATACTAGATGTAATTTATTTATGTCCATCTAACTTAATTTACCTTTATGCAAAACTTTCTCCTAAGGAGGCTAGAGCCATTTGAAGATGACGCTGTTAACTCAGTTTTTAGCATATCTCAAAAAAAAACGCTACCAACAATCTTAAAACATGGTGCATTGTATAACCCTATAACTACAAGAGAGAGAGGGAGAGGTCGGCAAGGGCGACGAACGCGTGTTTTATTTTTTGCAAATGGATTTTGGAAAAACTTATCCTAATAACTCACATGGTACTTATGGTGTGGTAAACCTACCAGAAGCTACGCGGCGTCGGTAAAGGGCGAGGAAACAGGAAACAAGGCCGATAATCAATATCTATCAGTCAATAGTCGAAGTGAGAACATCAGCAAGTCAGGTAGTCGCATAGAAACAGCGGGCCGATCTTCACCAATTGAGTTCGTTCGGAGTACGCGGTAATATGATTTTCGCACATCGTTGTCGGTTTGAAGGAAACCCAAAACATTATTGGAAAAATGTTTACCTTTTAACAATCAGTATTTGGAAAAAAATGGTAATAGACAAAATCCAATGAAGCAAACACATAAAAGCACTAAAGTATTACCATTATTAATTTATTGTTGATAATTAAAACTCTATTTTCAAATAATTACTACTACATACTAAGCACTTTAGCTTTTTTATAGGTAAACGTGGTAATATCGAATGTTTTCAGCCGCATCGCTTTCACAGCTTCAGATAAGTTTGCCAAGTGAATATTTTAATATGCTTCCTTCTGTCTATCTTAAAAGAAGAATATAGTGTCTCCATAATTTGGATACGGTACTGAATATTATATTAACACGATGTTTATTATGCAGCCTAGGTCATACGCTAAAAATACCGTACCTAAGTAAATATTTATTTTTTTATGGGTATTTACTTACACGATTATTGCGTTCGAATAGTTTCTTGAACGTAAACACTATTATATCGATTTCTATGGGTGATTTATTTCAAAAATAGGAACTGATTACTTAATCAAAAATAATTTTGTTTTTGTTAGAAATTGAAGTAAACATCAAGACATCATTTAAAAAAAGGAAAAGCCTTTTACATTAGAGGTCATCCATAAATTACGTCACACGTTAAAGGGGAGGAGGGTATCACCGGAATGTGACATTGTTTGACAAGGGGCAGGTGGTCAAATGCTTTGTGACGTCACATGTTAAAATTAACATAATTATAGTCTGTTTGAAATAGACAGAGAGTAATAAAACCTAATTAAACATGCAAAACCCTTACCGGGTGGGCAACTAACACTCCAGAATTTTTAAAATGATTTGCATTATAATGTAATCTTTATTTGCCTACCCAGCACTGTACAACGCCGGTATACAATAGATATCATATATTCAGGTCGCTTGTAAATGCAGGCATAGCCGTACCTTTAGGTAGGGCTGTCAGTAGGTATGATATTAAATGAAAAACATGATTGCTATAAAGACTAGCCATATAATATAATATCAATTAATAATAATATTTATAATAATCAATTATTTTTGCATTATGATTTACTTGAACTATAGAACTTGTTTACAACACGGGGTTATTAATATTATTCGAACACAAAATATTAGTTATCGGAAAATGAAAAATCTGATGAATTTTCATTCTTTTTCAGTTCATTATCTTTTGGCATATTGCTATTTGGCACTCTGTTTATTCTAACCGTTCCAAGCGGTTACATACCGTTTTGTGCCAAGTAAATTTGTGGTGGGACGCTGTTGAACCAGTTATCAAAAAATAGTTTGTGATTTATGTGTCTTGGAACAGTTTGTGTTAGCCGAAGAACTACGTTTGAACTCATTCCCAGAACAGGAAAACCATTGGGAAGAATATTAGTTTGAGTTCCTGCGAAAATTTCATAATCGTACGAAAATCCGCTGACACCACTATAAGAACAAACGCCTTATATCCCCACTTGAGGTTTTTTGGGATTATATTGTTTTATGGACGTACGCGCTTTAGTAGGAATAATCTGCTCGTCTATAGCCAAATACTCTTCTTTTGGAACTTTGAGTAGTTGCTACCTTACTTTACTGAGTACGGGTCGTATTTTGAAGAGTTTATCATGACCAGGATTGCCGGCTGCAACAGCGTCATCATTATTCGCAAAATGCAAAAACCGTTTTAGCTCTTCCCATCTGTTGCATGACGTAACATCTGAGATCAAGCGGTGGTTCAAGTTCAGGTTCCAATAACTTCTAGAAATAGGTATTTGCTCTATTGACATATACACTGTGTTCATTTGAAAAGGACCCACCCTTAATATTGTAACGTTTATTCTAATTTATATTTACAATTAATTTATATTTACAGATTTATATGTAATTCAGTCCTTATTTAATAATTTATGTAATACACTAAACACACTAATTATAATTTATATGAGAGTCACTTAATACACACTTTATCGATGCGCGATTACTTTCCTTCGGTATCAACACTGACTGATTGACTAATTCCCTGCGGCGATGCTTGTGGCCTATTTATACTCACGCGCCGTAATTCTAGAAATTTTTCGGCGTTCTGGCGGGTTCACTGGATATTCTCGATGTTTCGTATTCTGGATGCTTCTCGAAAATTGGGCGGAGGAGCCATAGTCGTCTCATACGGGGATTTCACTGGGGGCACTAAGTGAGAATATTATTGCAGTAGCTCGCGTAACATTGCCCCCTCCTTAAGAGACAGTTCCTCCTGGAACTAGCTAGGAAACTGGAACGAGGTGACTGTATCGGCAACTGGTCCCCTTGTTGCATTTTCCAGTTGTATGGAAGTAACATGCGACCGTCTTCTCTGTTGGCTGTGTCTCCCGAGCATGGCCGCAAACCAGTACCTGCACTTCGGTGTCTCGGAAGATTACTTCTACCATGTTACGGATTATTCGCCAATCTAAATGCCTACATTCAATCTTGGGCATGGCTAGCCTGTACACGTTCAATTCAAGCACATGCTCCCTCAGGCTTCGTAATGCTTCCCAGACATCCTCGTACGTTGGTCTTTCGTCGAAGGTGTTCCTCGTCACTAGGTGGAAATTGTAGCGGGAGCCATTTTGCAGCTTCAGAGCTTTACCTGGTACTGGTAACTGGTTTACCAAAGGTCGTGCGCCACTCTTCTTTATAAACAGAGATGCCAGTCCGCGCGCATCGGTTACGCTGGCAGGGATGTTTATTGCCAGTGAGTATTCCTCCGGAACGGTAAGCAGGTCTTGTCGTCTCTCAGTGGTGACGCCGAATCTTGCTTTTCCGGTACCACCATAAGCACCCATGAACTCTACAAAAGCAGGATCGGCTACTTCCTGAAGCTGGTTTACTTCCTCATCGTGGTCACCCTCGAATGGCGCTAATCGGTTACGGTGTACCACCTTTGGCTTTCCATTTGGGATCTTGCTGATACGATAGATGACATCGTTGATTCTTTTCTTTACGAGGTACGGACCGTCCCAAGCTTTCTGCAACTTTGGAGAAAAACCCTTTTGTCTTCTTGGGTTATGCAGCCAGACTTTGTCTCCTTCGTGGAAACCTCCTTCCGTAGCTTGCGTATCGTACCTTTTCTTCATCCTATCGCTAGCGATCTGGAGGTTCGATCGAACCAGCTCGTGTACGTCGTCCATTCTTTTTCTCAGCTGGGTCACGTAATCTTCACCAGCTATGTCTTCTCCGGGTCGGCATCCAAATTCAAGGTCGCAGGGTAATCTCATTTCGCGTCCGAACAGAACTCTTGCTGGTGTTTGGCCGGTGGACTCATTGATGGCGGATCTGTAGGCCATCGCGAATAGCGAGAGATATTGGTCCCAATCTCGCTGATGGTTAGATACCACTTTAGACAGGTATTTGCCAAGAGTTCTGTTCATTCGCTCTACCATCCCGTCCGACTGTGGGTGCAAAGCCGTAGTTCTCGTTTTCTTCATGCCGAGCTTTTCACAAACTTCCTGGAACAGCTGGCTTTCGAAGTTTCTGCCCTGGTCGCTGTGTATTTCCAGGGGCACTCCATATCGGCAAATGAACTCATTCACAAGCACGTTGGCAACCGTTGCGGCTTCTTGGTTTGGAATGGCATACGCTTCTACCCATTTTGTGAAGTAGTCCATCACCACCAAAATGTACCTGCTGCCATTTGCTGTCGGTGGAAACGGTCCGGCAATGTCCAGGGCAATGCGTTCAAAAGGGCTTCCGACATTGTACTGCTTCATAGGAGCCTTTCTTCTCCCGTGCGGTCCATTGGTCGTAGCACAGGTAGTGCACTTCTTACACCAGTCCTTCACATCTTCGGAACTGTGCATCCAATAAAACCGTTCTCGCACTTTCTGGAGGGTCTTCTTCACACCTAGATGTCCTCCTGACGGACTGTCGTGTAATTTCCGAAGTACTGCTGCTATCCTTGTTCTTGGAATCACCAACTGTCTTCTACTTTCGGAACCCTCATCGGTCTCGATTACTCGCTGTAGCAACCCGTTTTCCAAAACCAGCGAGTCCCACTGGGCCCAATACGATTTCATCGTTGGCGAGTACCTTGAAATCTCCTGCCAAGTAGGTCGACAGTTCTCCTTTTTCCAATGTCGGATTTTCTTCAAGTCGGGATCGTTCTCTTGGTCCTCTTCCAACTTTTCTGGTGTCCACTCGTCGGTGGTCACCGTGGTTCTTCGAATCGCAGCTTCCTTAGTTTCTGTTTTGCTGCAGTGAGAGCACTCTGCAGGGCATGGTCTTCTAGAGAGGGAGTCTTTGGAAGGTCTTCGGGTCGAAGCTGCCTTCTGAAGGTCGACCCTTCCTAGTTTTTCCTGCTGGGCATCTTTGTTTGTAGCAGTTCTCGGTCGCTTGCACGAACTGCGTACATGTCCCATTTCTCCACAATTCCAGCATCTCACAGCTTTCAGTTTTCCATTTGAGATGCTTTTCATCATGTTGACAATCTGGTCAAGCTTGTTCTCAACTTCTTCGTCTGCTACAGCCCTCACCTTGCCGTATACTCCGGAAGCCTGTGTAGCTGCTTCGTACTCCAAGGCTGCAGAGAGTACGTCGACCAGTGTCTTATGCCAAGCCAAGCGTAGAGTTCTCTGCATTTCATGGTCACGAACTCCGTCGATGAATGTCTGTACCCCTAAACATTCCATGATATTCTCCGGTGCCGATGGATAGGCAAACCGCACCAACCTCGCAATGTCTGCTTCGAATTCTTGCAGAGTTTCGTCGCGTTTTTGTTTGCGGTTTTTCAGCTGCGACTGGTACAGATGCTCCAGGTGTTCCAGGCCATATCTCATATTCAATCGCTTTTTGAGTTGTTCAAAATCTTCGGCCTCTTCCACTGGAATGGTCTGGAGGATATCCATAGCGTCTCCTCTAAGGGCAAGGGTTAAATTTAACGCTTTTTCCTTCTCACTCCAGTTGTTTGCCTTTGATGCCGCCTCGAACTGCTTAAGATAGTTCGGCCATGACGTTTTACCGTCGAATGTTGGCAGTTTCACTCGGCTGTTAATATCGTTTTCCATTTTCGGTTTCAACTCTACTTTCTCTGCCAGTTCGTCGTTATTCGGGGCTTGCCTAGTTGTAATATCCGGTTTATTACTAGTCTTCCTTTCGATTTCTTTGATTTTGTGTTTCATTTCTTGCTCCATTCTTTGAATCTTTTCTTCCACGGCAGAAATATCAGTCTTCATGGATGTCATTTCATTCTTCATGTCCGTCGAAATTTTGTTTTCCATTTCCGACATTTTGTTTTCCATGTCCGACATTTTGTTTTCCATGTCCGCCGAAAGTTTACTTTCCATGGATGAAATTTCGTTTTTTATATCCGTCGAGATTTTATTTTTCATGTCCGACATTTTGTTTACCATGTCGGACATTTTGTTTTCCATGGATGAAATTTCGTTTTTTATATCCGTCGAAATTTTATTTTCTATGTCCGATATTTTGTTTTCCATGGATGAAATTATAGAGGCGGACGCTTCGTCGGTGAATTTAAACGTTTCCGGGTCCAATCCATTGTTAATCATAGCTTTTTTAGTCGTTCCACTAACACTGACTTGACCCCACTTGTGTCCAGTTCGTAATCCTCCAACTCTCTTCGAAGCTCTGAAACTTTTAATTCACAAAGTTTCTTCGCCATCTTCCTGTATATTTATTTATTTATTTTTTTTTATCCCACTTCTGACACCAATGTAACGTTTATTCTAATTTATATTTACAGATTTATATGTAATTCAGTCCTTATTTAATAATTTATGTAATACACTAAACACACTAATTATAATTTATACGAGAGTCACTTAATAAACACTTTATCGATGCGCGATTACTTTCCTTCGGTATCAACACTGACTGATTGACTAATTCCCTGCGGCGATGCTTGTGGCCTATTTATACTCACGCGCCGTAATTCTAGAAATCTTTCGGCGTTCTGGCGGGTTCACTGGATATTCTCGATGTTTCGTATTCTGGATGCTTCTCGAAAATTGGGCGGAGGAGACATAGTCGTCTCATACGGGGATTTCACTGGGGGCACTAAGTGAGAATATTATTGCAGTAGCTCGCGTAACAATATTTCAAAAATGGGACATATTAGAAAGAAATGCCGAAACACATCAACTTTTAACTTGAGGGGGACACTTTTTAGCGCTAATGCCATAAACGTCAGATTCACCCCCTCCCTACTGGAGACACCCCTCCCTTACATTTTTTCAAATGGCATTAGGTATCAAGTCACACCTCATTTAAAAGGTCTGGTAAATCTCTATTCAATCATTTTGTTTTGCCTTTGATACGAGCCTTCCACTGTTATTTAATCGTTGTTTAAAATTGGCTCTTTTTCAAACTTTTATTGCCTGAATGTTAACGGTGTTCACTTTGGACACATGATTAAATAGCAGTTTTTCCTTGTTAACAGTTGTCTTTTTACTATTTGTAAATTTTTTATTCTTTAAAGAGTCTTTCTATCATAACACAATACGGGGGCATACGAAAAGTTGAAAAAGAGCCAATTTTAAACAACGATTAAATAACAATGGAAGGCTGATGGTATCAAAGGCAAATATAGAATAGAGATTTACCAGACCTTTTAAATGAGGTGTGACTTGATACCTAATGTCATTTGAAAAAATGTAAGGGGTGTCTCCAGTAGGGAGGGGGTGAATCTGACGTTTATGACATTAGCGCCAAAAAGTGTCCCCTCAAGTTAAAAGTTGACGTGTTTCGACATTTCTTTCTAATATGTCCCATTTTTGAAATATTAAGGGTGGGTCCTTTTCAAATGAACACAGTGTATTTATCAAAGACCAAGTAGGTATTAAATTTGGTTTGTTATGAAGTTGTTCAGTGCATTAATAGTTATTTACGTTACAAGTCCGGGAAATGGCTTATTAAAGTACAAGTCTAGATGTTTACGGACGAGGCGACGAAGGAGCCGAGTCTGGAATTTCTAGACGAGTACTTTAATAACATTTCACGGTCGTGTATCGTACAATATTTTTTCTACAACTGCTATGAAAAGTGACGTATTTCTCATACCTTACTTATAGTTTCAAAACCAAATATTGCTCATACTGTGAGAAATATCATTTCTCACGGCACTTTGCCCACACCACATACATTTATATGGAGAATCAAATAAAATCGACAAAAACTTAGTAGGCTACTGTCATCTTTAAATACCTACTTAGTTGTCACAAAACTGTCAGATTAATTAATATAACGGAGAATTTAGTGAAAAGAAATGACGTTCCGGGTTTGACCATACAAAATTGTACAAATTTCACCATCAACTATAATTTCAAATAAAATGATTTAGCAGTTTAGAGAAAGGATACTTTAGTGTTATTTTTGTTTTACTAACCATATAAATAAATATTAAGTTACTTTACTTGTATTCTTTGAATTTGTGCAGTTGTAGAAAAAGTATAGTGTGCAACATTTGGGGAAAGTACTTTTCTAACTCGTGTGTTTGCGGAACTCGCCCTTCGGGCTCGTGCCACAAACTTCCTCACTCGTGAGAAAAGTTGAACTTTCCCCACTTGTTGTACAATATACTATTATTTCATACTGTGTTGTATTAAAAATGAAATTAGGTTACCTCCCTGTATATAGGTGATAGCAGTCCGGGAAGTAAAAATTTCCCGGACCGGGTACTGTACTGAGTTTACTTCCCGGACCGGGTACTGTAATGAGTTATTTCCCGGACTTAAATGAGTTCGGGAATGTTGAAGCAAACCCAATAACACAGAAATACTCTATTAAAAGACTTTTATGTTTAAAGAAAAATTATAATAATGACAACTATTAAAATTATATATGACAAGTATCAATTTGTATATTATAAACAAGTACATAACAACTAGTAAACTAGAAGGAAAAACCTAGAAAATGATAATATTTCAACACTTTCCCTCATTAAGTGGTTTTTCTCTTCACTAAGTTAGTTTAATCCTATATTTGTACAAAGCTGTACTAATCTAGGTTTTGGAAGAGCTTTGGTCATCATATCAGCCAACTGATGCTCAGTATGTACTTTCTTAACGACAATTTCTCCTTCTGATATGCACTCGTAGATACCATAAGGTACATTAATGAACCAACAGCTTCTCTATAAGGAAAATTTAGAGATTCATCTTGATCTTTCCCTGATTGAGAATAGTCCTTAATAATAGGTGTTGAAACTGGTCTGCAATTTTCCATGCCAAACTTTTCTAAAATTTTCTTAGTATAGGACTTTTGGTGTATTTTTATTGAACCATTGTCTTTGGTAGATATCTCTATACCTAGAAAATATAAAGCAGGCTTGAGGGTAATTTTGAATTCAGATTTCAGTTTTTCAACAAAATCTGCAGTATGCTCAGGATGATTAGAAGCTAACAGGCCATCATCTACATAAAGAGCAAGTAAAAGTTTGATTTTTCCATGTAGCTTTATAAAAAGACAAGGATCAGCTTCGCTCATTATAAATCCATACCTATTCCTTTAGAAATTTAACAAAACGTTGATTCCAGCACCTAGGCGCCTGTTTTAACCCATATAGGCTCTTGTGTAATCTGCAAACCTTTTGAGAGTTATCATTGAATCCTTCAGGTTGACGCATGTATATTGTTTCATCTAGCTCTCCATAAAGAAAAGCAGTTGATACATCGAACTGAGTGAGTTTCAACTTTTCATTTGCTGCAACACTAAGTAAAAGTCTTATAGTGCTAGATCTCGCAACTGGACTAAATGTTTGATCATAATCTACGCCTTCTTTTTGAGCAAAACCTTTTATGACTAGTCGAGCTTTATACTTATCAATGGAGCCGTCGGGATTCGTCTTTACTTTATAAACCCATTTACATGGAAGTGGTTTAATTCCTTCCGGGAGTTCTTCCAAAGTCCACGTTTGGTTTTCTTGTAAAGATTCCATCTCTATCTGCATTGCCTTTTGCCATTCTTCCTTCTCAGAGCTGTTTATAGCTTCTCTGTATGAAGATGGTTCTGAAGGTTCAGTTATATTTGCTAAAGAAGTCATTACAAAGTCTTCAAAACGTTGTGGAGGTTTTATTAATGCTCTATTTCGTAGATTTCTTGTTTCATCTATTTGCGGTTCTGAATTTTCTATTTCACCATCATCATTATCTTCGTCTTGACTTATAAATTCTGTTTTCTTCAAGATTTCTTCTGTTTGAATATCATTATCCTTAACATCTCGATTTTCTTCATTTTTCTGTCGAACAAATTCTAATTTGAAATTACTTTTAATTTGGAGAATGTTCTCTTGGAAAGTTACATCACGTGACCTGATTAATTTATTATTTTCTCTACACCATATGCGATACCCATCTACACCATCATAGCCAATTAAAATACCTTTCATGGCCTTTTTATCCATTTTCTTTCTTTGTTGTTTAGGTATATGAGCATAGCATGTAGTTCCAATAATTCTAAGATGCTTAATGCTTGGTTTCTTCCCAGTCCATAATTGTATTGGTGATTTTCCTTCTATTCTAGAAGAACCACTGAGATTGAGAATATATTTAGCTGTATTTATCATCTCAGCCCACAATCCTTGAGGAATTTCTTCATGGGAGTGCATAAGAGCTTTAGCTGTTTCTACCAGCGTTCTATTTTCTCTTTCTGAAGAACCATTTTGTTGCGGTGTATACGGCATAGTAAAGCGTTGTTTTACTCCATACTTAGCTAAAATCTCTTTAACTTCTTTATTATCAAACTCTCCTCCATTGTCACAAAGCAGTTCTTGCACTGTATGACCTGCAGCTCTTATCTGAAGCAACATTTCTTGCAGCTTAGAAGAAACTTCTGACTTATGTTTGATAAAAAATACTTCACGAAAACAAGTAAAATCGTCTTTAAATAAAACGTAGTATCTAAACCCTGACATAGAATTTAAAAATGGACCACATACATCCATATGAATACGTTCTCCAGGTAGAGTTGCATGTTCTCTTGTACCAAATTTTCTTCGATTGTCTTTTCCAAACACACATCCTTCACATATTTCGCTATCGAGATATACTTTGATTCCAAATTCTCTTTCTATTAAGTTTTTCACATGTCTTTTGTTTTGATGACCTAGTCTTTCGTGAAATAACTGTAGTTGTGATTGATTTGATATGTTATTCAATTCAGGTAATTTCGTAATAGTGTCTATATTTAGTTTAAATAATCCGGAATTTTGGCTTCTGTAACCTTCAAGAACAACTATATTATCAATTTTTAGAAAACATTTTGTGGCTCTGGAGATAAATTGACTATTTGGTTTTTTATCTTGAGCAGCGAGAACGGAAAACAAATTTTTCTTGATTTTTGGTACAAGCCAAACATCACTAAGAATTAGTGTGTTTTTTTATTATTGACCAATGTTTCAAAAATTATTGTTCCTCTTCCTATGGCTTCAATTGATTCACCACTTGCAGTTATCACTTGATGAGCTGTTGTGAAAGGTTCATAAGTATCAAATAATTCTGGACAAAATGTAATGTGATTTGTAGCACCATTATCTACATACCAGTTACGAACCACTTCTTCTGAATTAAAACATTCATTTGAACAGACTAGAATGACGTTAGCTTTTGAATTTGTAGTACTTGGCTTAGGGGGTTTGCCATCAGCACGCCATTTGGGACACATTTTAACTTTATGACCTTTTTCTTTACAATATTTGCAATACCAATTCTTGAACTTATTTTTATTTGGATATGAAGACGTACCAGTAAAAAGAACTTCTTGATTCGCCTTATTTTTATCTTTTTCATTCAAGGCTTTCTCATAAACACACAATTGATTCGTAAGGTTGTCTATTGTTCTATTATTTTTGGATATTAACATCCAACTAGATCTAAATGAGAAATAATTGTCTGGTAATGTTCCTAAAATTTTACAAATTAGCAGTATAATTAATTACGAGTCCAGAAAATAGGCTTTTCCCGTGTGCGCGCGAACTTTTTGTTATCAGAAATGGTGAAGAGAATAATTCTCTTAAACACGTCGAAATATGCAGAAAGTATATAGCTCTGCGAAAATCAGAAACAGCGCATTCAAGATTTTTTGTTTATTATAAGGATGCAAAGTGTACTGTGCAGCCTGTTGGCAAAAACACATTTGGGAAATTGCCTCAAAATATAGCTGCTTTTTTGAAGTTGCCGGACGCGTCCTTGTATACAGGCCACTGTTTTAAACGAACATCCGCGTCTTTATTAGCGAATTCTGGGGCCACTGTGGATATTTTAAAGCGCCACGGCGGATGCAAAAGTGCAACAGTTGCCGAAGGGTACGTTGAGAGCTCCATCAACAACAAAAAATCAATAGCAGATACTATTCTTGGGCATAAAAATAGACCAATATTACCGCTGGCCGATGGGACTTGAATCGAAATCCTGACCCAATATTCACTTCTGTCTGTTCAAGTTCAACTATAGTTCATCTCTTTCTGATATTAATAATCGTGTATTTAGTTTGGTTAACTGCAATAATGTGAACATTACTTGTCATTTTAATGCAACAAATAAAGATTAATGTTACTATGGTACGTTTTTATTTGTACTTTAAATCCCTTAGGATTTTAACTGTCACTTTATATCCCTTGGATCTAAAAGTGACACTTTAGTCTCTAACATGTGAGACAAGTGACTACTTTTGTCTCAGAATTGCAAAAAGGTCATTTTCGGTACTCTTAATAGGCATGTTAAGATAGGGTTTTCAGTAAGGTATAATGAAAATAGCTTATTACAGCACAGTATGAAATAAAATAATGAATGCCCAATCATTAGGTACTGTTATGTTCCTCAATGCCATTCTTGGGCTATAAAAGGGGCCAACGTGTTTGTTTTAAAACGAAGATAGAAAGTAAGGTTCAGTTGTATTAAAAAAAAGGTTAGACGTATTAGAAAGAACCGTTAATGTCATCCTATATTTGAATACAATCCAGATTTTTGCAAAATTGCCATTATGTATAACACATATTATGCAAAAAGTAATAGAACTATAATGTTTTTATTAACTTAATACAACTTTATAAAACATATAAATAGAAATATTTACTTTGTTACAAACGCATTGTTTTATCAATTGAAAACAGAACAAGTTTAACCAGAAAAGAATTTAATTAATTCTAATAAGTTGAATTCTATTCAGAAATACCCTCTAAATTGTCCAATTTTCTTCGCCTATAGTACTATCGCTATCCCATCTACGTAACTTTTTCGGCGGTATTACCGGTTTTTTCAAATCAAACAAAAATTTTTCATTTGCCTTTTTTTCTTCTTGTAACTGTTTAGATTTATATTGAATTTCTTTTAATTCTGTTTCCATTTCAGGGAAAGATTCGGCCATTTTTGTATTCCCACTTTCAGTGTCGGTAATTACAGATTGTAGCATTTCCTGCTTTTCAATTAATTGCATTTTATAGGTTTCCTCTGCTTTTTGAATTTCCAAGTTTAATTGATTTAACTTATCTTGTTTTAGTTCTGATTGTCTACCAACATCTTCCTTTGGCGATTCCACTAGATCTGTAATAATAACCTTCAACACGTCTACTTCTGAATTCAAAAGATCAATGTCCGTTTTTCTTGCTTCTATTTTTTCAGACCATCTGGAATTAATTTCCTGTTTACATTTGATGGATTCTTCAATTTTGGTTAAAGTTTCTTTGGGAGAATTAATTTCTTTATCAAACATCTGTTCTATTTCTATAGTTTTTTCATTTAATGCTCTAGATTTGCTTGATAATGTCATTAGATCGATTTCTGATTTTAATTTTAACACAATAAGTTCTGTATCGTAATTATTTTCTTTGTTCACTAAACTCTCTAATTTATCTCCTAGATGCTGTGAATCCTTAAATAGTTCTCCGATTTTATTTTAATAATTTACAATGTTTGTTGAAATGCTTGCAATCTCTTCTTGGCTTTGCAAATTTATACTATCAAATGATTTAAAAGCTACCAAAATTTCATCGTCGTGAATTTTTAATTGGTCATTCAACATAACAATTTCTTGTTTTAAATTATTGTTATTTTTTTCAAAACCGATAACATCTTTATTTTTTTTCTCATATAATTCAGCTTCATGAGTTAAATCTTCTATTTCTAATAGTAAAGCCCTGTTCTCTTTAGCTAAAGCTTCCTTATTCTCCGTATCTTGAAAATGTACTTATACACTTTCTTCAAGTTCTGTTTTTAATTTTGTTTCTTTTTGGTTATAGTATTGGATCTGTTTGTTATATATCTGCTCATTTTCATTTACTATACCAATGAATTCGTTTAGTGTAGTTTCTGTCGAAGTTATAACTTCGTTGAAGTCCGAAAGAGTTGTATAATCAGGTTGAGCTGTTGCTATGAATTTTGTCTTATATTCTTCAATTCCATTTGTGAAATTGCTTCTATTTTTTATATCAGCACAATTTTGGTGGATAGTTTCTTTAAGATTCCTGGCAAAATTTCTCGTATTTGTTAAACTGTTTTCATTTTTTGTTACATCCTGTTCTAATTCAGCTATTTCTTCTTTTTTTAATTCCATACGTTCCATTATCCTTTTTGTTCCATCTAAAAGTAATTTAAAGAGTTATTAATTCTGCTAACCGCTAACCATAATTTAAAATCAATCACATAAATTGCTCATTTATACACACCTAGAACTGTTTTTAAATCCTCTTGAAAATCTATCTCGGTTGATTGACTGTCATCTTTTGCACTTTCCATTTTAAAATTTCAATAATAATATTTTATTTATAGCAATAATAATGTTTAACACTAGTTGAACACAAAAATTATCCAAAATGATCGAACATAAAACTTTCAAAACAACGAATAAAAAAACTTTGGTTGTCTCTGGTAACTGTCATTACTGTCAATCTCATAGCTACCCTAGATCAATAAACATTCGAATATTTAACTGACATTGGGCGCGTTCAGCCATGCTAGCGGAATGTTAGCGCTAGCAGCGGCGCTCTGTGAAAGCGCTTGAAGGTGACTGAACGTCTATGTTTTGTGCTTTATTTTCTAAATATAAAGCGCCTTCAATGGAAAACCTTACAAATTACTTAATATCCTGGAAGAACTTGCGGATGAAAATAATATTGTGGATTTGAGTCCACCTGTAATTGAAAGAAGAAAAATATGTAGAAATATTAGCATTAGGGGAAGCAGAAAATCCTGTAAGAAATTTAAATTATTACGAGGAAGTAATTCACTAATAAAAACTAAATAACACAGAAATGTTAACTTAGAGATTAGAATTGTTGTTGACATAACGAACCGCTGACCAACTTAGCGGAAAATAAATTCGCTGGAAAAAATGGCGACCGCTAGAGCTAGTGCTGTCACTTAGCGGTCGAATTCGCCTTCCGATTACTCAGCGCTTATCCAGCGCTGGCGTGGCTGAACGCGCCCATATTATTTTGCAAGAAATATTCTTTTAAAAAACTTGAAAAAACAATTGATTTATTTTTTAAATAAATAGGCTCGGTTATAAAATGGTTATGTTAATTAATTAATTTCATTAAACCGCCACAGTAAATTTTTTTAAACAAACGTCATTATTGGAAATGTATAATGTTACATGTGACGGAGACCGAATTATACTCGACATAAATTAAATAAATGTGATTAAAATGAAGAGCAATACTTTATTTTATAACTCATTAGCGTAACAGTAGAGTTGTTGGACGATAAAAAAGGTTAACGGTTTTCATGATCAAATTTAAAAACCAGGAGGAGTAATTTGAATTTAAGTTGGCAATTCTGTAGATCTCTGATTGGTCAGATTGCATCCAGTTTCAAACAGCACTTTTTTGTATTGACATCTCGTGATAATTGACAGTTCTGACATATATAATATATTTGTTTTTATCATCGCCTTCGTTCCCTTATTATTTCATCATTTTCATTTAGTTTTTCACTCCAATATAATTTCAAAAAGAAACCTTTAATCTAACTGTACAATAAACGATCAACTTCAATCTCACAGGAATATCAAATACAAAAAAATAGAATACCTTGTTTGTTTACATTTCATCTCCACCCGACGTGATCTGTGAATCCGACATCCATAAGTGTTATCTATGATTGGCTAGTTTCCGCGTCAAGTCTTTGCGTCAAGTCAATCAAGGCATATTTCATGGATTTTGAACACGGCTATTGCGGAACACTATTGCTCTTTAGTAACTAAACTAGTAACTTTTAGTGGTGTGGGTAAGGCTTCTGAAATTACTCCTCCCTGGTTTTTAAATGAACTATAGCTCTGGAAAAAAAGAATAGTGTAATTAGAGTGCGTTCCGAATTACGCATGTAACGCATAGGCTGCATTACTGTTGCACGGCGCTTCGAAATAGTTCCGTTTTATTGATGTGCATGAAGCGCTATAGTTATTCGGAACGGTTGTATGCGCATTCTGTCAAAGGGTTCATAGATAAAGATAACCTATAGGGTTGTCTCTGATTCTGTGCTATATAATTTAAAAATGGACACCATGCAAAATATCAAAAAGCGAATTTCAGCAATTGCAATGTTTTTGATAAAAAATTATGAAAGTGACAGTAGTTCTGAATCTAGTGAAGAAGAAGATGACAGCGAAAATATAAATGATATGCAGACGTTGTTCGCATTATCAATAGTAGATAAAGTACGTGGCGAACAAATTGTAGTTGAAAAATTACAGATTATGTCGATCGTGTGATTCCTAATTACGCATGAGACGCATATATTGCATAAACGCATCAACTGCCTCATGTCGAGAGTAGAAGCAGTCAATGCGCCGGAGGGTGCGTAAAAATTCAGTACGGTTAGTACAGCATTGCAGAAGTCTGTTGTTTTAATTTTTATAATTATAGAAACGTTTTACTTAACAGTCTTTTTATTAATTATCATCAAAAACCAATCAATACGTAACTTAGAAGTAAAAACGTGGTCATTCTGTATGTTTAGCAAAATCAACTACTTTGTTCTTCTTTCTTAAACCACTTACAAACTAGCCAACTTAAGGGCAAACTGCTAAAGGCAGTTTTTCACGAACCTTAATAGGTCGCTGATTACTTTATTTCAACATTGGACGTTGTGATACGTTCATGAGGATGACTTCTTATATAATTTGCACATTTAATGTTATATGAAGATTTCTAGGATGAGTAAAATGCCACATCCAGCGGTTGGAGTCAATGTGACGTGTGCTAACACTACAATTCCTCTTTCTTTACAGAAATTGTACCCTTCCAATGTACAGTGGCTCCTGTGGTTGTCGACAATTAGCAAAACTGGATCTTCCTTTGATGGTTTTACTACATCTTAAAAATTCTGGAGCCATTCTAAAAATATGATTTCATTTATCCAACCATTGTCAAAGCAGCAGTAAATTGCACTTGGTGGCCCATTTTTCTTTAATTCAGATTTCTTCCTTTTGGGCGCAAAAATAAATAAAGGTGGAATACTTATATGTTCCTGAAGCATATTTATGCAGCACATAATTGACGTTGTTTTGCCTCTTTCTGCGCTTGTTATGAAACCGATTCTCTTTTGCCCTTTTTCAGCAAGTATTCTTCCTGGATTTTGGACAGTTGTAATGCCCGTCTCGTCTGCATTGTATATTTTGGATGCTGAAAATTTATACCTACTTCAGTTTTGTTAAACGCAGATATGCGGTTAATGCTTGTCGCTTCCGGATTTCTTAATGGAATAGTTGTATTCCTTTTTAAAAATCCGTTCAGCCAATCTCTTCCTGCAGCTTCTTTTTCTTTGGAAAATGGATGAGGTAATTGTTTTTCTTCAGCGTGTATTTATAGGCACATTTTTTAATTTCTGTGGAGGTTATCCCATAAAAATGTTTCGCCAATTTTATTACTTGCTCTGCTAAAACTTTTTCTTCTTCTTTTTAAAATACCGAATTTCGACGTCTCAATTTGCTTTATTCGTATTTGAAGTGTAGATCTAGGAATAGCAAAACTTCTTGCGACTTCAACGCTTCTGCCATTATTTATTGCATTTATTTCTGCTGTAAGTTGTTGAGCAGTCCATCCTGCTTTGTCGCTTTTTCTCTTGTAAACTCGAGGCATCTGGAATATAAGAATTTATGAAGAAACACCCTGTATTGTTTATAAAAAAAATGGGGTAATAGTGGCCGGCCAACATTACCCCCACAAACGAGGCCATTATAACCCCAAAATTCATATTTATGTTCAAATCTCTTAAATTAAAACAATAATTTGGTATGTAGGCTTAAACCACATTAGAATTGGAACATTTCGGTACCAATAATTATGTAGTTAAATACATTGAACGAAGTGCTTTTACATACCTTTAAAAATCGGACAATGAAGCATCACTATCAACAAAAATTGACATTGCCAAAAATTTCTGCTTACCGGCTGAACCAAAGACAATGAATTTCTTCGTTGTACCACTTTGAATGACACAGATATATAGATGGCGTAATAAGTATTAAAAGTAAAATAGTAGGCCTGTAACTGTTATATTTGATGGCTATAATTGTTTATTAGATTTTAAGATTAGAACCTTTTTTGATAAATAAATACTTTTTGGTCATTGTATAGACGAGCTTTTTTTATGAATGCTTTAGTAGATTTTAAATTTGCTTAATCTTAAAAAATTAATTTGGTTATCAGAATTAGTACATAATATTGTTCATTTACAATCCATTTTTGCTTTCTCTTACTATTTTTTTTATACCAAAATATTTCAAATGTCAACAAGCCGGCCGGTATACATTCCCAGCTATGATAAATTGTTCGTATGTAAGTGGTTATACACTGTGTTCATTTGAAAAGGACCCACCCTTAATATTTCAAAAATGGGACATATTAGAAAGAAACGCCGAAATACGTCAACTTTTAACTTGAGGGGGACTCTTTTGGTGCTAATGTCATAAACGTCAGATTCACATCCGTTGTTATTTAATCGTTGTTTAAAATTGGCTCTCTTTCAATTTTTCGTACGCCCCTGTATTGTGTTATGATAGAAAGACTCTTTAAAGAATAAAAAATTACAAATAGTGAAAAGACAGGTGTTAACAAGAAAAAAACTGCTATTTAATCATGTGTTCAAAGTGACCACCGTTAACATTCAGGCAATAAAAGTTGAAAAAGAGCCAATTTTAAACAACTATTAAATAACAATGGAAGGCTGGTATCAAAGGCAAAACAAAATGATTGAATAGAGATTTACCAGACCTTTTAAATGAGGTGTGACTTGATACCTAATGCCATTTGAAAAAATTTAAGGGGCATCTCCAATAGGGAGGGGGTGAATCTGACGTTTATGACATTAGTGCCAAAAAGTGTCCCCCTCAAGTTAAAAGTTGGTCTCGGCATTTCTTTCTAATATGTCCCATTTTTGAAATATTAAGCGTGGGTCCTTTTCAAATGAACACAGTGTATACAGGTCCCTATAAACTGTTCGAGCTCCTTTTCAGTAAGATCCAAAGGTTTTTGTGGTCTCGTTTGAGCTGAATATAATATACTTTGGTAAACTATTATCCGTGATCATCTCCTTTGTTAGAAAAAATGTAAAAAATGCATAAGGAGAGACTGCGTTTGCCAAAAATGAAGAATTATATGAGTTTACTTACAGTAATTCCTTCGAGAGACTCTAGTCTTTACGTGGATACTTTTTTTGAATCAAAATCTGCGACAGAAACTCGGATGATCGTGGATCAAAATTCATAAAAACTGCGGCTTTGTGCAAATTTGTATGAAACTTCACCAAGCTGCTTAGAGATGTCGCTACACTACCACAATTTGAGATATGTGCCGTATATGACCACCTATGCATAAATAGTTTTGTATAAGGTTTTTTTTTATACCGGTTATGTGTGAAAATATTAATTGTGCCAAATATTAATCATGATGCGGTAAGGGGTTAAGCCGGCAACGTCGTGCGAAAATCATAATTACCACGCCCTCCTGACTAACTCAATTGGTGAATATTTATCGAACCTCCGTAGCTAAGTAACCACCTGACTTCCTATTGGCAAGCGCGTGCGTGTGTTCTTCCCTCTTACTTCGACAATTGACTGATATTGATTATCCAGTGGCGTTTAAATTGTCAGTATTTACCTTCGTATTTTCAGTTTTACTTACTAAATATAGGTACCGTACGCCATTGGTACGTTTATGACAGATATCGGCCATGTTTCCTCGCCCCTTGCCGATGCCGCGTAGCTTCAGATAGAGTTGCCAAACTATATATCATAGGAAACGAAGTTTATGTATATTTACAATTGCCAGCAGTTCTTTTTTCAACATATTCTCATTAAATGTAATTTCTTTATCTAAAAGCTACTGAATGATTTCCGCTTTTTTCCTAGCGGTGGTAGGCAATTTCTCACATCTCCTTGAATGATAAGGAGCGTTGTGCAAAACAATTACCGAATTGGGCGCATTTGTGAAAAATAGTCCTCAAAAACATCAGCATTCATATCTTTGTGATAGTCTCCGATTAAAAGCGAATTTCTGTTTTCTTTTTCCCATCTAAAATTCATCTCTCGCAGAATTTTCCACAATTTACTTCTTCCAATTTCAGAAATAGTTTTATCTTCTCTCAATGTACATCAAATTTTATCTAAGGTCGGAGTTTCTTTATTAAAGTAGAATGAATGTACTGAGGATTGCTTTGGAGGTTTTACGATAAAACACTTTTCCTCGCGTATTGCTTGAATAAAAAATTCACAATTATTGAGATTTTTAGAATCACAAGCAGGTACGCCCTTGGAATGGTCATTTTACAAGGGAGCACTACTCTCTGCCTTTTTCAAATAGAGTATATTCGTTTATTGTTTCCTAACTTGTCGTTTGTTTTCACTGTTATCTAAAATATTTGACTTTATGTTGATTTTATTAAAGATTATTTAATAAAAATGAGAAAAAAAATGAAAATAACTTTTTTCTTTTGATTATTTTTAAATACATGCATAAAATTGAAAAATGTGTGACGTCACATCAGGGGGGAGTGGGTTCTAAAAATGTGACAACCTGTTACAAGGACGGGGGAAGGGGTTAAAAAGTCCTAAAATCCGTGTGAAGTAATTTATGGATGGCTCTTTAACCGTGTCCATAAAAAGTCATAGCATATTTTCACAAAACCAACAAATTAGTGCTTAAGAAAACTGCATCGAAATGAAAAAAAAATTTGATACTTCTACTCATATCGATGTTTTTTTAACTTTTGTTTATGGACAAATTTAGTACGGAATAGTTAAGGATTTATGTGCTCTGGCTGCATTGTTTATTTGAGGAAAGTAGTTATCCTCAACAGGCTTAAGAGTTTTTTCACAAAATCCTTCCTTGGGAGGGCTACTCCAAAAAGTTTATCTCCAGTGAGGTAGGTTGTTTCCTTTTCTGCATAAGTGTATATCTCAATTGTACGCATAAAATTAATAATCTCGTAAATAATTTCATTAAACGAAATTGATATTTTAAATTAGATGAAAATATTTACCGGGCTTGAACTTGTTTCGCCAGCAAGGTCGGTTCATGATATTTTATATTTAATATTTGAAATGTGGTGAATGTCTTAAGGTGTATTCATGCAACATCAACTAAACTAAAACTAATTTAAGATTAAGATTAAATTTAAACTAAGAATATTCAGCTGTTCATGCAACATACAAGAAATTAATAAACCAACCCGATATACGCACTTTTTTCAATCATTTGTCAAAACTTCCAATAGTAATCGAGCTGTCAGATAACTGAAGATAAATATTAATCGTAAACAAACTTGTGATATATTATCTCAACTACTTTTTTTCTCTCTATAGTAAAATCGCAATGGGTGCGGAGTAATAAATCAAAATTTTATGGGACTTGCTCAGCACAAGTGGACCAAACAAAATATGTAATTTTACACTACCTGCTGTAATGAATGTTGTGAAAACAAGAAATTTATTTGTGCCGACGGATATTGTAGAAAGATAACAATGACCGAGTCTTATCTTAATACTTTCTAGGGGTATAATCGGCGTAGGTTTAGGAACAGTATTAGGGGTTCGTAGGTATATACCTATTGTTAATATTTGTTGTATTGCTTAAGTTTTAAATTATGAAAATACGTAGATATCCTATTAAATAAGTGTGGTTTAAAATGTTGACCGTTAAATTATGGCTCGAATTCTAAATAATACAATGTTATGATAGGTACTAATTGTAATTTGCTTACCAAATTAATATGAACATGCCACTTGTAAATAATAATATGCCAGTCGTTTATATGTTCATAAAAAAAATTACAACCGAATACACCAAAATAATATAGGCATTCAATAATATTCGTAATAAATATTTCAGTAATCCGAATGTCTCTATACCTTAAAAATGGGGGTGGGTTTGGTCGGTAGGCATCCCCTTGGGGATGAGTCCAACACTGTTTGGGTCCTGGACCCATTCGAACATGAGTTTCCCATCTCGGCCCGAAAATTAAAAAAACAAATACCTTAAAAATAATAATAGGTACCCACCCCTAAAATGACCTGTTCCGTTCAGTTTTATTACCCCGCACCGATTGCGAATTTACTATAATTTTCGAAATATCCTGTAAAACCATGTGGTTTTTGTTGTTATTTTATTATTCTATTGCGTTTATTCTTTACTTTATTTTTATCTTTTCTTTATAGCAGTTGTAGAAAAAGTTAATAGCGGCTACATTTTGTTGAATAAGTACGAGTTGCAACATATTGCTCAAGTTAGATTTTATTTGATTTTTTCCACCACTTTTTGTAGTATTCGTACATTTGCAATAAATACATTAATTGTTATACTACAAAATATAGTTAAATAAAATACAATCCACGAATAAGCCGGCGAAGGTGTTACAATAATATTCACCATTCATCACTTATTTGTTGAACAGTATAATTAATTACTCGGATTAAGATCTTTATTTTTGTAGGCATATTATCCTTGAGCATAAATATCAAAGAATTACTACAATTTCTGGGAACTGTTTGTTAATCCACTAGAATATTGATAGATTAACTAAGAATAATAAATAAGGATAACAATATAGCATTGCCAAAAATATTACGAAACAAAACGACAAGAATGACTTAAACTTTGACAGGATATACATGCATGTGACAATAAAATTTGAACCCATCTGAACTTCACCAAACATTATCCTATTGATTTATGTTCAAATTTTTCTACCTTTCTGGAAAATATTTTCCTTATGGGGCCTCTTCTATAGAGAGCTGTAGAGCTGGTGGACTCAGTGGGTCCCTCATCATCGCATCAAAAAGTAATTAAAAACCGAAAATAGACGACGTTTACGAAGGTGCAAAATCGTTTCTAAAGCTTGAAATGCACCAGGTGCAATATTTTGCAGTGCAACATTCTGTCATTCAAGAGAGTTTCGACGTGTTTAATATACATTATATGCGAGTGGAATACTATACATTATCCACTACTATTAAAGACCGATAGCCCATGACACATATAGGCTTCAATATTTCGAACGGATGCCGTTTTCACCATCCAGTTTCGTGTGAAAAACAAGTAGAATAAGGCTATTCCTCAAGACCCAACCTGGATAATCGACGCTACAGTGGACATTGAAAATCCTAGAATTTTCACGATACTAGAACAATTAACTTATGCATGCTGTATACTTGGATGTTGGATGCATTTCTTGAATACTACTTTTCTTACGAATACAACATGGCATACAAATCCAAGTGATGCGAGGGTTAAAAATTGATAAAAAGATTTAAAAAAAAACTGTTGGGAAACAATCCAACACATTTATTTATAGGTAACAACTCTGCAAACGCTCGAAATTCACCAGATGTGGGTTCTTAGGTCGACCCGTCCTTTTCCCCGCCTGGAATCGGTCTATCTCAAGTTATTAGCCTCTTGCCCTTTTTATACAAAAAAAAAATCAAACGAAAGCCAAAAACACACCATCTCAGAAAACACCAAAATTGTGCTCTTCACATGTTCTTCGGCATACATAAGTTAATTGTTTTTTATTCACCTTTCTATAAATTTTTACCCTTCGCTTATCAACCCTTAGTATTACTTGGATTTGTATGCCATGTTGTTTTCGAATGAAAAGTTGTACCCAAGGAATGCATCCAAGTACACGGCAAGCATAAGTTAATAATTGTTCTAGTTTCGTGTCATGGGCCACCGGTCTATTAAAATTTATTTTGGCTAAATTTACTATTAACATTTATTTGTAGTAACGCAGTGTGCCAAAAGCACATTGCATAAACGCTTCATGCGCCGATATACAGTGAGGACATAAAGCCCCCCCCCCCTGTAACTTTTGAACCGTTGGGCATATAGTGATGAAATTTGCAACGATAATATATGACCCCATTATGCATTTTTTAACATATCAATGGCAGCTCTGAATGTCAAAGTGACAGCTGGGCGGGCATTTGGAATATTTTTTTAAATGGAAATGGGCGTCGAGTAATACCTTATTTTGAAGGTCTTTTTATGCTCAATACATTCCCCAGATTTGAAAACATGAGGTTCAATAGTTTCAAAATAAAAACCAGTAATATCAGTTTATAACAATCTTTCTGTTAATTTGTGTACTATACCTACAAGATGTCATTGTTGATTGTTGCTGTCATGTTTTTTAATACCTGCATTTAGGTTTGACAGTAAATTTTAGCTCGAATTTGTCTACAATGGCTACAAATTTGTTATTATTTTTGGCGAAGCTAATAGAAATTACCATTCTGCTGTTCGTATGTTCAATGAACGTTATCCTGAACGCCAAATATGCAGAAAATTTTTACGTATGTTAATTTCAAAATTTCAAGAAACTGGTTCGGTGAAATACGCTCCAAGGTCTGGGCGGCCAAAAATTGGGGAAGATGTAAAAATCCAGGTTTTAGAAGAAATGGTTGTTTTTCCCCAACAGCCATCGAAGCACGTGGCCGACGCATGCAATATTTCGCGTACATCTGTCAAAAATATTTTAAAATGCCATAAATTTCATCCATACAAAATCAAAATTATGCATGAATTAACAGAAGATGATCCTGATAGACGACCCGAATTTTGTGAGATTATGTCAGGAAGAATCACAGGGAATCAAAACTATTTGCGGAATATCTGTTTTAGTGACGAAAGTACTTTTTTTTAAACGGAACGGTTAATACTCAAAACTGAAGGTACTTTTTTTTCGGGCCGAGATGGGAAACTCATGTTCGAATGGGTCCAGGACCCAAACAGTGTTGGACTCATCCCCAAGGAGATGCCTACCAACCAAACCCACCTCAAACTCGCCGTTACCCCCGCCTCGGAATCACTACCCTAGCATACTTCGAGATGGGAGGCGGTCCCTCGCACACTCTCCGCTCACACCGTCATCTTCTCCCTCCTATCACTCCTGCCTCTCATGCTATATCGAGTCCTTCTCTCCCCCTAAACATGCTCTCTACTACTCCACTCACCTCCATCTATTCCTCTTCCCCCCTCAACATTATCTCCACCATATTTTCCCAGTACACCGCCTCCCCTAGTTTCCTCTCCAACTTCTTCAGCATTTCCTCGTTCCTCCAGCATCTAAACACATGCCCCACATCATCCTCCACTTCACACCTCTCGCACACACCAGTCTCTCTTTTCCCAATCTTGTGGAGGTACCCTACTCTCGACCCATGTCCAGTGAGCACCTGTGTCAAGAAGTAGTTCACCTCCCCGAATTTCCGGTCCATCCAATCTCTCCTATTCCCAATCGCTCCTTTTAGCGCGCCCCCATACTCCTCCCACCTTCTCTCCATTTCCTCCTCCATCCATTCCCATACCTCCTCTCTGGTCGCACCCCTCCAGCGTTTGTTCCTAGCTCTAGCCATCACGTCCAATGGGTAGGACCTTGCCAGCACCGCTGCTGCCAGTCCACCCACTGTCCTGTACCCCTGCACTACCCTCAGCAGTATCCCTCTCTGCACCCGCAGAAGTGGCCTAACCCTCGCATTCACCCCCGCTGTAGGTACTGGAGTGATGAAAACCCCCATGTTTTCCGGGAGGGACACACACAGTTCCCCCAGAAACTTAATGCCTGGGCGGGCATTTTGGGAAATTATATCATAGGTCCCATTTTTCTGGAAGGAAATCTTAATGGACCCATGTACCTGAATATGTTGCAAAATACAATTGCTCCCCTTATTGATGCTGTTGTTGCCCAAAATCCACATGAGTTTCAAGAGGTGATATTCCAACAAGGCGGAGTCCCCCTCACTATTTTAGGCAAGTCAGAAATTACCTTGATGAGAATTATCAAGATAGGTGGATTGGTCGTCGATATCCTACAGAATGGCCAGCTCTAACGCCTCTAGATTTTTTTATTTGGGGATATGTTAAATCCGTGTATAAAACGGCTCCCGGATCTCTGGATGAACTTGGACAACGAATCACGGATGTTTGTTCAAGAATAACGCCACAGATTCACAATGTCAGAGAAGAATTTACTCGTA
This sequence comes from Lochmaea crataegi, assembly GCA_947563755.1. Taxonomy (NCBI): domain Eukaryota; kingdom Metazoa; phylum Arthropoda; class Insecta; order Coleoptera; family Chrysomelidae; genus Lochmaea; species Lochmaea crataegi. Next base: position 26,395,808 of record OX387423.1, on the reverse strand, counting down.
GAATATTCATTTGTCAGGAGGATCTTGGTGGTCATTTTCAACATCTTCTGAAGTAACAAGTGTTTTCTAAATTTGTTTGTGCTTTTACGTTTAATTTAAATTATTTCATAATTCTTTAGCTTAGGCTATTTTAGGTTAGGGTTGGTTCAATATTATTCGTTTACTTTCACATTATGTTTTGTTTTGAAACATAAATAATTTACAACAATTATGTAATAGTATGTAGATAAACGAAGAAATCGTTATTACTAGATTTTATTTTGAAACTATTAAACCTCATGTTTTCAAATCTGGGGATTGTATTGAGCATAAAAAGACCTTCAAAATGAGGTATTACTCGACCCCTATTTCCATTTAAAAAGTATTCCAAATGCCCACCCAGCTGTCACTTTGACATTCAGAGCTGTTAAAAAATGCAGAATGTGGTCTTATATTATCGTTCCAAATGTCATCACTATATACCCAACGGTTCAAAAGTTACATGGGGGGGACGGACTTTATGTCCTCACTGTATAAAGTTTTCTATTTCTAGTTGTTTTCGGTAATGAATTTAAGCTGGCAAGGTTTACAAGACATCTTATCTTCACTCTCTGTTTCCATTTTTCGAGATATTTTAATTAAATTGTGGTGTTTAAATGAAGACTATTGAATAATGTATATCATTATTATTCAATAAACATGTATAATGAACAAAAATCATAGATTAGTAAATTATTTTAAAAATTCACGTAAGATATACTTTAGGTACCTCACTACCCTTATATACATAAATATCCGTTTCGTTTAAAATATATTCATATATTGATATTGATATTATCCTTGATCGTTAAATTTTGATTTCAAGATAATAATGACATTGCTTATATCAATTTATATTTATTACATTTTATAAAAAACACGTAATTTTACTTTCAGGAAATATTTCTCTTATATTCTAGAAAACTAATAAAATTAGTGACTATTTTATTTTTTAACCAACGCTGACAAAAGTTATTATCTTAATTCGTTTTATCATTAAACACAGTATCACAGAATTATTGTGTGATATAGTATCTGCAGCACATCATTTTTACTATAAAAAACGTATTATTTTCTGAAAAATATGTTATGTGTATGAAATCCATCCTACCCAGAATTTATAACATAATTATTGCTACGGATTAAATCCTACATTATCACTAAAAATATTATTTTATATGATTTGTAAACTCGGAATACTAGACGTTTATTTGTTTGTCCAAAGATAATAGGTTGTTATAAATATTTTGCAAACACAAAATCCTTAATTATGTATCTTAGAGCCTCTAAAATCGGTTTAGTGTTAATCAGATTTGTAACTATTTAAAAAAAATGTTCTCATTAAAATTGTGTTTAAGTGTAACTATGCTTCTACCAGTAAATATTTTTTCATTTAAATATATTATTTTAAGTTTAGGTACAGAGTATTTAAAAAGTATCATTCTAGTTGGTGGAGAAAAGATATTTAAAAATTAATGAGGTACGCTCGGTGATAGTATATTAGGTACATAACTAGAGCTGTAAATATGTTGGATATGTTGTTTTGTACTGTACTTTTTCCACGACATTTTTATTACTAATTATAATTGTACTTAATGAGAACAGTTTATAGATTAAAAATTGGAATTTGTATTTTTAATAATAATAGGGTGTCTAGATTTTTGTACAACTATATTAGAAGCTGACGGTATAGACACAGATGACTTCCATCCACCGTGTCTTTTCAGTGTCTCCACCAGCATCTACTAGAAGAGTTGCTGAAGTATTTGTCTGGATTTGGAAGTTACAAATATGTGGCAATTCCTGAGGAGCTGAGGAGCACTGCGCATTTTATTTATGCATTTTTTCTAAAAGTTGCTTTTGAAAATTATTACAAACAAAATATTTATATTTAACCATTTGTAATTTTGCTTAAAATATGTATATTCTTCAGGTTTTGTTACTTGTGGGGCTCTGCCATGGATATTTTGATATAATAACTGACGATGACGAAGATCTACAATGTAAAGAAAGTGAAGTGCAATGTTTAAGTAACAATAAATCCTTCGTTACTTGTGTTAACGCTGGCAGTTTAACACTTCTCTCTACGATTATAAACTGTCCCGATGGATATTACTGTGACGATTCCTCTAAAACTCCGTAAGTTTGTAGTATTTAAAAAAAAACTTAACAATGAATTTTTGCCAGGGAAAAACGTCAAAAGGAATCAATAAATAATAATGAAACAATGAGGGCGTTCAGCCGGGATCAACGGTTGGAACTAAGCTCAAAACATCTTGAGTATGCTGGCAGCATAGAGAAATAATAAGAGATCTCTGTTAAACGTGTAGCGTTCTGTGGCATAAACTTACCACTCGCGCCTACCTTGGATACAGGAATAAACTAATGATAGTAAGAGAATAAAAAAAACCCTTTGCAAGTGAGAATCTATTATTAATTTAACATCTTTCATAAAATAAAATATCCAAAATAACATACAAAAACAGTCAATACAAAATAAATAATAAAATAAATCAAATACATAAACAGCCTTATAAATCACAGTATTAGTCGTAAGTTTAAACAAACTATGTTTCTAAGAAAAAACAACACTTATTTCTATACAAAAAAACAGCCTTCAAGATTTAAGAATAAATAAAACAATAACAAAAATGTAAAGCAATTTATAATATACATAGTACCTACTATGCCTAAGGTCTATGAATTTTATAGCATTAGCATACAATGGTTTTCAAGATGAGTACTGAATTTTTTTCAACTTCTCATACTTTTTTTGTGATTTGTTTTGAAACGGTGCAAACGAATTCCCGTCTGGTTTCTGAATGACTATAAAATACACATGAGTTCCCGTCCGACACTTGCAGGTATCTTAATCCCGCACTCGAATTGCCGACAAGTTTATTTAATCCGCTTCCAGGTAAACTAAATAGTTCTGAAAATTCCAGTAAATCGTAATCCTGGATTCTAATGAAAAAGTTCAATAACCTATTGGGGTGGATAGGGGGTGTATCAGTATTAATTGCTATGAATATATTTTTCTCTCTTTTGGAAACATATTTATTAATACACATATTTCCGAAGGTTTGTTGTCGTACGCTATAGTGATACACAAAATGCTTGAAGTAATACTAAGTGAAAAGGGTAAACCCCTTGTGGTTAGGTTAGGTTAGGATAGGATAGGTTTGGTTTGGTTTGGTTAGGTTAGGTTAGGTTAGGTTAGGTTAGATTAGCTTCTTTACATGTACGTATTTATGACTCAGTTCAGTAGTAGTACGCAATAAAATTGTAGAATTAAAATTCCGTATTTTATTCCAATAAAGATATCATGTAGAATAATAGCGTGTAAGAGTGCCAAACATAAGACATTTATAACTATTTCTTATTTCATACATCTGAAAACGGACCTCTCTTAAAATTTTTACTGGTCACTTATTACAATATGCAATAAATACATAGCTAAATATTCAGAGAATTTACCGCAATTACCAAAAACACCTTTTAGACAGGTCAGTTTTCAGCCTGACGGGAACTCGAGTGACGGCTTAACGTACCTATGGAACAGGTAGACTGGTTATCCTGACGGGAAATAGTGTGCGTCCGTTTTGAAAATTTCTATATACATCATCGTAATATTTTCTGATTATTAAATGAATGACACATCAAGTATTTGACTTTTAATCTGATCTAAATATTCAGCACAAGTAAACCAACCAAAACATACATGTTATAATGAAAAAATCTCAACTTTCTGTATTATATTAGGAATATAGCCAAATTTAGGTAAAATAAAATAAATCATATCATGTATTACGGTTAAAACATAGGTAACATCTTTAGTAACATAAGTTAATCTATCTTTGGTATCACCATACTCCTTGAACATTGTAAATGTGTGCCGAGGTCCTCTAATATTGGTTACTAAGTTAGCAGCACACTCTTCACTAGTTTTGAATAACTTTTTTTTATTATTAAAAACCCAACATCCTAAATCACATTAATATGTATAGTAGGTACGACATATTATTTCGAATCATGAACTTTTGGGAAACCTTCATTCTTGCATGCAAAATAAAATGAAAAATCATATTATCATAGGGTAAGTCCACGTTACGTCATCTGATAGTCGCCCTGAGATAAACAAGCGTTTTGTGCACAAAACGTGGTTCTTAAATAGTTGTTTGATTTTGATTTAGTTCTTTTTTCGACGTTGTTTCAATTGCTTAGGTATTTTAAAAGCTATATCTGGACTGTTTATTACAAAGGATCATTAAATCAATACAAAACAACCAAATAACAAATCTAAAATATATCCAAATAATTGTTTATCCTCAGGGCGACTGTCATTAGAGTCAACTTGTCACTTGGTGAACATGTTCTATTATTTTATGGAAACCTAACCTCAAACGTATAAAATAAAAAATCTACTTTTTTAACTTACCTATGATAAATGATAATAAATCCTGTTATAATAGTACCAATGATAAAAATAAGTAAGTACTTTACAGAGAGGCCAAAGAGTCGATCAAATAAAAATAAATAAATTTAAAAATGGCAACGACCAACCTTAAATTTAAATTCAGTTAGTTGCCTCGAAGCGCCTTGCGCTACAGGTTGCGTACAAACGTTGTTCCAGCTTCTTCTATATGTTTTAAAACCTCTCTTAATATTTCTCTATGGCTGGAAGTCAGCGGCTGAGTTCCGTCAGAACGCATTGCTACAAGTTAGCGGTGGAACATAACCTAACTTTCTAATAATACATCATTCCAGAACACATGACTTTCACAGATCGGCCATATTGTGCTTTAGGGCAACCGAATCGATTAGTTGGTGTTGTCCTTATGTGTTTGTGTTTTATGAACAAAAATTGACTGAAAGGTAGGTACACTATAACTAAACTTCGATAACATGTCGAGAGCACACACGCCAAGTTTAAAGTTGTGATTCATTGAGGGGGCCCTGTTTTAAAGCACTAATCCAAGCATCGCGGCGAATCCGCCCTCCAGCACAATATGGCCGACCTGTTTATTTCCAGTATTATTGTTTATTACCAACAAACACAACGTAACTCAACCCAACACTTCGACAGCGCCAGAGATGACAAAATAAATTTTCTGTCATCCTTGACAGCGCTGAGTTACTGCGTCTGATGCTCAACTGGACCCCAATTATTGACTGTCCGCAACACTCAAAGTTACTCGCTTCCTAACGAATTCGTTAAAATACTATTCTTGAGCGCTCTCTGCTTTGCGCATTCGCTTGATAGTGTTCGTTATGCAGCGAGCACATTTTTGTACATGATAACCATAGATTATATTTATGCTGATAGTGATAGCGAGCGTATAGTTAATATTATTTTTGTTAAAAACATTATAAATTGTAATTGTGTTTGAGTAATCGAGGATAGATGAGGTTGTTAATTTAATGTTAGTGGCAAATTTAGAGCTGGCGGAAATATCCCACAATTTCCGGGTTCCGCGCAATCCTCCGAATCCGTTCACGACAATGAATGATTTTCTCCGCCGGGAATATATATATAATATAGTCAAATAACTCTTCTACCACATTGTGGTGTAGAGTGATATTTCTACTCTTTCATAAATTTTTTCCACTTCTTTCTATCAGTGGCCAGCTTTTTAGCTTCTATCCAAGCTATCCTTTCCGCTGTAATATTTCCCCTATTGTCTCATCCCAATTTTCGCTCCCCATATTCCGCCATGAATACTATTTAAAATATTTGCCAATTTAGTCCACTCTTTTACGAAATCTTCGAAGTTATTTGTGAATTTACCACCAATTATTTGATCCTCCCCTTACAAATATTCCAACATTATTTTTTTGCTTTTCCTCCGCGTCCGCGAGGTGACGTCATAACGGTGACGTCACGCTTAACCTCGCAAAAATGGAAATATCTAGCGATATTCTGACATATGACATTTCCCTCACGGCACTTTGCTTATTTTTTTCTTTCTAAAATTCTGAATCTGTAGTAAGCAAAATAATATTAATATACCTAAATAAAATAATTTTGCTTTTATTAAAATTTGAGATCTTAGAATTGAGAATGAAAAGGGGGAGAGACTTAATGGTGCTGCTCAGTGAGGATACAGCTTTTTCGGTGGTCCTTTTAATGAGAAATCAGCTCTCAAGAAGAATAAAGAGTTTGCAAATAATTTCTTCAATTCTAAAAGATTATCACATCAGGTCAATTTATGAGGAAGAATGGATGAGCCGTTATCTAAATTATAACTTTTATATTTTATTTCGAATGTCTAAAGAAACATTTTATGAACTTTTGAAAGTCCATTGGTCCACTCTCTATCAATTTATTCTGTCAATGCTGTCAAATGAATGACGCACAACAGCTGAACCGCTTCAAAGTTTTCTGGCGCACTCTCGACCACGCCAGTTTCCGCTTCAAGCGTTTTAAGCGTGACGTCATTACTTATTCGCGAAAATGAATCGCTTTAATCAGCTTAAAGACGCTAGATCGCAAAAATATGGCTCTATAAAACTGAAATAATTTGACAACGTCAAGAAGAGCGAACGCTTTATTCACGGCATTGCCAAATTTCTCATTTCGCTTAAGGACGCCCATTAACGAATCACCCCATAGTAGTAATGTCTTCGCTAACTACTGCTCGTTATGCTGCGAATTCGCTCGATAACTAGTGATGTCAAGAATTGGGCTCCAGTTGAGACTCATCATTCTGTCTGAACGAACCGCTGAGTTAGCAACTCAACCGTTGAGCCCGTCTGAACGCACCCAAAGTCAAAAAACAAATAGTTCTATAAATGTTCGTTTCTTTTTTATACACTTTTGAATTTAAACATCTGACAACACAGTTATATTCATTTATTCAGGTTGTCAATTTTAAAACTTACAATGGGGCTGTACCTCGTGAACTAAAAGAGCTATCAAAAAAATTTCAAAACCGTTTCTAGGGTAGAGAGGGGGAACTAAAATGACATGAGAGAGAACGCACCCCCATCAATCCCCTATGCCCCACCTACCCCACCTAAAATGCTTTCCAACGGTCTAAGTCATAATTATACAGTGTGTAACAATAAAGCAGAAACATTTATTTGACAACAAAATGAAAAAGTGTTAAATGTCGAACTACAAAAATGTTAATTTAGTTAGTAAATGTTCAAAGTGGTTTCCATTGTTTTGTAAACAATAGTACAACCTATTTTCAAACTCCATTCGAACGTTGGCAAATGTTGCTTTAGTAATATCTCGACATGCTTGATTAATTCTTCGTCGTAAATCGTCGATTGAGGTTGGTTCAGTTTTATAAACAACCGACTTATGGTGACCCCACAGAAAAAAATCAGGTGGCGGTAAGTCTAGTGACCTAGGTGGCCACTCAATGGTACCTCTCCTTCCAATCCATCTATTTGGATAATTATTGTCTAACCAGTCCCTAACTGCTACTGCGCAATGTTTAGGTGCTCCGTCTTGCTGGAAGTGCAACAAATTTTCATCTAGAGCTGGATTGCCATCGCCGTCCTGTTCGTTCTCTAATTCATGAACAATTAAGGGCTCAATAGTGTTCTCCAGCATATCGAGGTACATTTCACCGTTTAAACAAGGCATAAACAAGGGACCAATCACATAATCTCCTAATACCCCTGCCCAAACATTTAGTTTCTCAGGATACTGAGTGTGGTTTTCTCTAAACAGATGTGGATTTTCATCATTCCAATAACGACAGTTTTGTTCATTTACATTACCATTTAGATAAAATGTGCACTCATCACTAAAACAAATATTTTTTAAAAGTTGAAGGTTCATTATTATTTCTTTCAGTCATAATTTCACAAAACTGATTATGTTGGTCAGCTTTTCAGGTTAAAGAAAAGGAAGGCAGTTATTTGAAAGTCAAAAAATTGATTTAATTTACTGGAAGCATTCCAACATTATATGTCCCATGTTACAACAGTAAAAATAGCAATTATCGGCTAAATTAAAAAATATTCTAATGATCCGAAAGAAACTAATGATAGCAAAAAGTTATTTATTTAGTTATATGAAAAAATATCGTGCTTAGGAAATATATGAAACCGGCACTGGCGTTACGAAAGAATATTTTATAGGTTAACAGTTTATAAAAATGTTATTTTATAATTAAAAGAGTTATTTCGCAACTGAAAAAGCTTGAAAATGTTTGTATAAAAGCAAAACAGTGAATTATAAAAGAATATTTGGCTCAAAACTACCATATTAGTATAAGAGAACAGTTTATGACCACGTGTTGAATTTAATTTCGTCTATCTCTGTAAAAAAATAAAGAATGCATACGAAAATTATATCAGACAGTACTTTAGAAGAAGCTTATTAATTATAAATTATGATTTTGAACTTACCACAGCAAAATTCATAAGATAGGTACTTAAGAGATGAAGGATAGCGAAAGATGATCTTTCCCCGTAGGTGGTCGATAACGGAAAGGGGTGTTTCACGTGGCGTTGGGAAAAATGGAAACGTCCGTTGGCAGACGTCAATTGTCTTACGGTCAGGGTTGAAGAGTTTAGGATCACAGAACTATAATTGGAAGTGGCTAGTGACGACGAGCGCTAATTAAAAGGATTTATTCTGTAAAATCGAAACAGGTCGATAGACATGTTACAAGGGGTGAAATTTATGAAGCTTCAAAACTTCCCGTACCGACTCGTGATAGTCCTGTTATTGCAGAGACGTGACTCTGTATAATTATGACTTAGACCGTTGGAAAGCATTTTCTATGGGCTTTCTAACGACGTATTACAAGTAGGGGGTTGCCATTTAAATTTTTGTAGGTGGGGCATTCTCTCTCATGTCATTTTAGTTCCCCCTCTCTATCCTAAGAACGGTTTCGAACTTTTTTTGAAATCTCTTTTCGTTCACGAAGGTACAGCCCATTGTAAGTTTTAAAATTGACACCCTGTATACTATTTTGAGAGACTTTTTGGTAAAAATTAAAAAAATTTAAAAAATCATACTATGCTGTCACTTACAGATTCTTATATACGTTTTCTGATTTAAGAATAAAACAATCACTGTAAATTACAAGAGTGTCGATTAGCCTGGTTGGCCTGCCACACTGCGACTAATAAGATCTTTTGTGTACACCCTACATCTATGTTTTAGTCTAGAAGATCTAGGCTTCTGAGGAAACATACAACCTGATCAGGCTCTAGGTAGAATTGTTCCAGATATTTAATACCTTTCAATTGCCTGCCGTCACATCTGCATCATATCGCAGTAACTGCATGTTCCACTGCCCGCTTTTCCTAACTTATTCCTCTCATTATTCTTAAGCTACAAAAGCAATTATCCTCTTCTCAAACTTTGGCACAGATCAATAAATAATATCTGCTTTTATCAGCTCAATATCACTATCGCCAAAGATAATACTATTACGAATAGATGGCTCATTTAAATGGAGAGCTGAGAAAAAGGGATTTCTGCTAAATGAAACTTGAGCCGACTTTTTTATTGACCTGAGTAAACTTTACTCTATATCCACAATTTTTCAATAGTTTCAAGGATCTTTAGATTCACTCAACTGTATATAAATTAATCTGCGACTGTTCTGTATGTCCATTGATGCTTGAAAGTTTAGTCTACATATAAATTTTAAATTATTTGAAATCGCAATTAATTATTTAGAAAGATAGTATTAGATATTTGTTTTGATTCATTAGGTGCGTATCAGAAACGGTAACCACTTCAACTACAACTACAACATCATCGACTACTACAGAAGAAACAACTACGAAAGAGGAAACCACAGCGACTGAATCAACTACAAGTACAGAGGAAACCACAGTGACTGAATCAACTACAAGTACAGAGTCAACAACTGCGACTGAAGAAACCACAACTGAAGACACAACGGGTAATTTTTTAAATAAATTAATTCATTAATTCAAATCGCGAAGTCACATCACTATGCTCCTTTAGAGGCAGCTCTATAAACATCATTCTATTCTTGTCCTTTATGCTTCTACTATAGAAATAACTCCATACAAGGATGCTTACTGTAAAACTATTAACTGTTTATAGCAACATAAAATAACGAGTCTGCATACAGAGAATTTCCAATCTCAAAAGAATATACAGTGTGCCCAGCTTATATAAAAATATAAGATATAGAAGGCAAAGGAGAATCAAGTAGTTCTTCTGTTCTTCAAAATGGCATGGGAAGGCCTAGGAAAACTCAATGAGCAAGGCGAGAACAATACTATCACTTTACTTTGGGTTCCAGGACACTCCGCAATAAAAGGAAATGAAATAGCAGATGAACCAGCAAAGAATGCTGCTGTAACACTCGGTAGATCTAGTAGGACTAAGAAAATCAAAGATACTCCTGGGAAACATGACCATTTGAGATTAGAAGAGTGCATAGGACAGAGTAAGACATCAAGAGTTTTGACCGGTATCCCGAATGGACACCTCAGAAAAGCCCAGCCTAGTGGAGAAGGAAGAATGTAGATTTTGAAGAACTCGATAACAACAAATTACTAATCGATTGTTGTTGTTTTCGTTAAAAAGACAGCTCAATTTAAGTTTGCAGGAATCTATGATAAAATTGAACTTTGCCATTTAAGTTTGCCATACCAAGTGAATGATTAATTGATGTCAAAGATAATAGTTAAATACTATCATAACGCCTTACAAAGTTTTTGAAAAACACAAGATCAGAGACCGTTCACTAAGAAGCAAAAACTACTTCTCGGGATATTTGCCCCGACAGACATTGAATTACACTTCAAGTTACACGGGGCTGGTATATCTGAAAGATGTAACCAACCATTCTGGTTTGTAATTAGAAGGGACATCATCACTTGTAGACCAGTTTCGGCGTATTTGCGCCTCATCAGTACAAGGTAGATGCCATCCGTCCAGAAGCCCTGAGAGCATAACCCTGGACTGGAGACAACGTTGAAACGACATCAATACATTAACCCCAGTGAAGGAAATGCTAAGAATGCGATAACAGCGACATCCCCACATCTAACCACAAACCAAAATTCTATATTGACAAAAAACCATCCCGGTTTTGTAGTTATTTACTTAATTGCAGTTTCCTGTAAAAATTGACATATTGTAGTAAAGCGTGTTATCAATAGTTGTCAAAGATAATAGTTTAATACTATTATTACAAAGTTTTTGAAAAATATTTTTCAAAGATCAGAGACCGTTCACTAAGAAGTACCAACTACTTTTCGGGATATATTCCCCGACAGACATTGAATTACACTTCTAAGTTAAACGGGGTTGGTATATCTGCCAGATATAACCAACCATTCTGGTTTGTAATTAGCAGGGACAACATCACTTGTAGACCGGTTTCGGCGTATTTGCGCCTCATCAGTACAAGGTAGATGTCACCCTTCCAGAAGCCCTGAGAGCATAATCCTGGACTGGAGTCAACGCTGAAACCACATCAATACATTAACCGAGATAGTTTTTTGTCTATATAGAATTTTGGTTTGTGGTTAGATGTGGGGATGTCCCTGTTCATTCATTAATATATTTGGGTTGTGCTCATCAGCCTAGGCACTTGAACTGAATCTTTGTGCCATTTCCCATGTTCTCTACTTCCATTCCAGAAGCTTCGTGTCTTCTATAAAGGCCACTAGTTTGATTGGAGGGATTTTCAGTAGTTGTCATGGTTGTATTAATTCCTCTCCAAAGTGCTTCCGTCTAAGTTCTTGTAAGTTCTCGCAGAAGCAGAGTATGAGAGTAGGTGTTTCATCATAAAATTCAAATTTTCTGCACATAGGTTCACTAACTTTGCCCATATTGTACAGATGTTTCCTCAAGGTGCAGTGTCCAGTCACCAGGTGGGTAACTGTCTTCAAATGTCTCTTACCCAGTTTCAGTAGCCTGGATAAGAGTTCATTGTCTACCTTGATCAGTAAACTCTTTGTATGAACGTGCCCTTGTGTCACCCTCCATTTGAATTGGTGTTCCCTATCTAGCCAGTTCCCGATTTCCCCTCTTATGCAATCTTTTGTGATTCCACAAAACGGTTCCGGACCTATGAACTCTCCTTTAGAGCGTTCTTTAGCTAACTGGTCCGCCATTTCATTACCTGCAATCCCCTCATGTGCCGGCACCCATATTAGAGTCACTTTGCCAGCTTGTTGAGGGATTATTTGCAGTATTTCACCAGTCTAGACCTAGTTGTTGGATTACTGATAGCTTTAAGCAGAGCCTGGCTGTCAGTGAATATTTCAATTTCTTGTCCGGTATAACCTCTTCTGATATTTTCATCAATACAGGCTAAAACGGCAATCGTCTCTGCTTAAAACACAGTCGTATATCGACCAAGGCTAAAGAACATTCTCTTTCTAGGTCCTCTTATACCAGCCCCAGTGCCATGGTTTGTTTTGGAGCCACCGGTGAACTGATTTCTCCAGAATTACGTGGGTGCATCACCTGTTCCCTAGATGGTATGATAATATTCACTCCCTCAGTGAATATATTCTCTGGTGTCATGCTATCAAAACTCATGTGAAATATGGGTTCGTCTAGTAATGTCTCAGTTGTATCAGTGTGTCCTTCTCGAACATTGTTCGGGGACCATAAGTCTCCCGATTTCAGCCTAAGAATTGCCATCATTGCCTCCGCCCTAATAAAAAGTTCTAGAGGAGGAAGTAAATAAGGGCTTCCATTGATGCCGTCCCCGTGCTGTTCATTGCCCCGGTAATAACAAGGGCTTGTCTTTAGATTGCAGTTAATATATTAACTGCAGAGGACACTTCTGTCCTCCTCCTCCAGACTATTGTTCCATAGGTGATCGTTGGCCTTATCACAGTTGTGTAGAGCCAGTGAACCACCTCAGGTCGCATTCCCCAGGTTTTGCCCATAACTCTTCTGCATTGCCAGAAAAGCCTAGTCGCCCTGGTAGTAATCAAGGGCCACTCCCAGATATTTATAGTTCTTCTCCGAACATCAGTACTCTACTTTGCGGGGGAACTCTTCTATTCGTAAAAGCAACTAGTTTGGTTTTTTTAAGGCACCATTCCTCCACAATACGCAGTGCTTCCTGAAGGACATTCATAACCACCTCCGGGAATTTCCCATTGGTGACAATCACTATGTTTTCCGCAAAGCCCTGCGTCCATATGCCTTGATCATTCAACCTACAGATCAAGTCATCCACAACTAGGTTCCATAAAAGGGGTGAAAGTACTCCACCTTGAGGACATCCTTTAGTTGTTCTAACGGTGTATGTTTTATCATGCATATGTGCTGTTGTTCTCCTATGCATTTGCATGTGGTGCTGTTAATCCCTCTTTTTTTAAGGGATCTGTTAATTGATGACATCGATGTATGTCAAAAGCACCTTCGATGTCGAGAAATGCTGAGAGGGCTACTTCCTTATGATTCAGGCTTCTTTCGAGACCTGAGACCAAATTATGCAGGGCAGCTTCACTTGATTTCCCTGCTTGATAATCCCATTGTAGTCTATGTAGAGGCATGCTCTTAAGTGCTCCTTCTTGTAAGTACATTTGTAAGACTGTTTGGATGCTTTTCACCATGAATGATGTCAGACTGATTGGTCGGTAGGATTTAGCCTGGGTGTACGTTTCTTTTCCTGGTTTAGGAATAAACACCACCTTTGACTCTCTCCATGCAATTGGTATATACCCTAGAGCATGGCTGCTTCGAAGTATCAGAACTAAAGGACCCATTATGATATCTAGTCCCTCTTGCAGAAGCTTGAGGAATATGCCATCTGGTCCAGGAGTTTTGTAGGGGTCAAATGAGTTTACAGCCCATCTGATAAGATGGGGTCTGAATGTCTTATTCGTGAGTTCCCAGTCCTCTTTGGTTGCCTTTGTTTTGGCAACCGGCCCGTTGTCATAGCTTGACTCTATCTTTACCGAACCTGGAAAGTGCACACTGCGGAGATGCTCTAGAGCCTCTGCCTCAGTATTTGAAAACTTTTCGCTCGGCAACTGAATAGAACCAAGTTTGTTAGAAGTATCCCTTTTGAGAATCCTGTTGATTCTGACGCTGTCAGGGACACCTTGCATGTCCTCACAGAATGCTCTCCAGGACTTCTCCTTGGATTCTTTTATTTTTGTATTATATGTACCTAGTTTAGCTTTATACGCTTCCCAGTTACCCGTTTTTTTCGCTTTGTTGAAAAAGCGTCTTGTTTCTTTCCTTAGCGATGTCAGCTCTTTATTCCACCAGATGGCTTGTCTAGAAGAGCGACTCTCCTTTATCGGACAGTTGTTATGATAAGAGGTCAGTGTACACTTTTGCAGCCATGTGGCTGCTCCCTCTAAATCCTCAATCCTCAGTTTTTGTTCTGCCTAGGTATGAACGGATTTTAGAAAGCAGGTCCTCTTTATAAGATACCCAGTCAGTGCTCTTAGGATCCCTGTATGTTCTAATAACCGATTTTTCTACGTTAATTTCATAGTATATTTGGGCATGATCAGATAAAGATGGTTCATCCGATACATGCCACTTGCGAATCATCTCCCTGACACGTAAAGTGCATAGAGTAACATCTATCAATGATTCCCTCCTCGATGTTCTAAATGTAGGCGTATTACCCACATTCGCAATATCAAGTTCAGTAGTACATAGATAGTCAAATAGTGTCTTACCTCTGGTGTTGTAGTCTTTGCTGCCCCAACTGCTATGGTGTGCGTTAGTATCAGCCCCTACAATGACATCCAGATTATGTCTCCTTGAGTATTCCATCAGGTTCTCCATGTTAGTCCCCGGTAGTGGTTCTTCGGAATCGGTGGGAAGATAGAGACACTATTATTGTCTTTAGTACTACCCCATCTTTTTCGAGTATAATCTTTGCTGCCACCATGTCACCCGTGCATAGTTCCATAATCGGCATCAAGTTGTATTCGGATCTATAGCAAATACAAGTTCTTATTTTAGTACGATCAGTTCCCATTATCAGTCCCATTCCCCTAATATTAAGCCCCAGTATCTTACCTTTGTTTATTCAAGGTTCTTGAATTAGAAAGATGTCTATGTTTTCAGCCACCACTCTTTATTGTAGGACAGCGGTGGCTGTCTTTTTGTGCTGCAAGTTAACTTGTAGCACCTTGAAGATCCTTAGAGGTTGATAGTACAGGTTCTCGATCAGTACCTGTTTCCTCCTGGGTCGAGTTTTCCAGGGTTTTAAAACTGGCCCGCTGGAATAGATAGTACGGTCTCCATTGAGCCCACACCAGTCCTTTCATGGACTCCTCGTCAATCCGGAGACTCACATGCAGTCTCCTGTCAGATGACTTGGAGCCGAGGATCATCCAGCGATCAACTTTCAGCCCTGGATTCTGTTTCTCGAGCCACCTCAACCCCACTTTCAGATTCTCTTTTTTAGTCTCGCGCCTTCTGCACCTCGTCGATCATGTCAGTTAGGTTCTCTTTGATAGACCCCACCTGAATTTCAGAGACAACTGTCTCTGGGAAATTTTTTGGAGAAAGGAGGTCAGTATCTGCAGAGCTACTTATACAGGTACAAGCCTAAATGCAACGGGGTGCGTCAGGTGCCCCGAAGTTAGTGGTCTCGAGGCCGAATAACCCACGGCCATCCATCCCTTCAGCGACCACTTAACTTTAGGATTTGGGAGGTTATTATAGTGGTCCCATCCACACAGGCCAGGCAATCAAGCCAAGCCTCCCGAACCACATAGTTCGGCATGCCCCTCACAAGCCTTACCCTAGTATGGGGGTAGTTGCTCGGCTATGTAGTTTGCGGTATGCGTCATGAGCTTTGTCAGCGATTGGGTATTCGGTTGGCAATGTTGGGCGTTTATAGCCCTCATCCCTCCTTATTCACCAATAGACCAGTTCTTTCATTTGCATGAGGTCCCTAGCCTCCCCTATCCGCAACCTGGGACGCTCCCGATAGGTAGCTCAACCCATCACCCTCCTATGTCGCAGGGCAATGCACAGAGAGTTGAAATCTTGGGCAAGCCGTAGCAAGTCCTAGAAAACTCAATGAACCCGGGGATGTCCCTGTTATCGCATTCTTAGCATTTCCTTTACTGAGGTTAATGTATTGATGTGATTTCAGCGTTGTCTCCAGTCCAGGATTATGCACTCAGGGCTTCTGAACGGATGACATCTACATTGTACTGATGAGGTGCAAATACGCCGAAACCGGTCTACAAGTGATGTCCCTTTTAATTACAAACCAGAATGGTAGGTTATATCTTGCAGATATACCAACCCCGTTTAACTTAGAAGTGTCTAGTCGGGGTATATAGCCCGAGAAGTAGTTCTTCTTTCTTTGAAAAATAGTTTTCAAAAACTTTGTAAGGCGTTATAATATTATTAAACTATTATCTTTGACTTCTATTGATAACACCAAAGATTACAAAAAACACGCTTTACTAAAATATTACAATTTTAACACGAAACTGTAATTAAGTAAATGAATTAATTGTTTTTTTTAGAACATCAAGTGAAACACGTGCCAAATGATAAAGTGTAGTAAAAATTTGTGCAATATGTCGAAATTGTGATGCTGTAAATACTTTATGATTATAACCATAACCAACGTAATAATATCAGCTTAACGAAACAATAAAAAAACGCGATTCGCGTTAATTTTATTAAAAAATAATATTAATTAAGCTTTATATTTCTATAAGCGCATTTTAAAGGAATTTAGACTTTCTTAGGTTATTCTTACCTTCGAACAATGAACCTATGAGTAAATATTGCCAATATTGAAATCCAGATAAAAAACACTAAACCTAAAAAGCTTAAACTAGTGGAGCACGAAAAACAATACAGAATCCAAGGGCACAACACCTAGTGGACTGCTGGACAGAAAAGCCTGCGGATAGGCCTAAAGGAACTTCTGTCAGTTAGGCGATCATAGTAAGAAGACCGCATTAAAGCAAAAACAAAAGTGCTACAAATGATGAGAATAACAGCTAACCTCAAAGAAAATGTATTACAACGTTGTGCACTCCGTACAAATACCCGGGTCACCGGTGAGTTGCATCCCATTTGAGCAGGCCAAACTTTTGACCGCTGACTTGCATCCGTTCTACCGCTGAGTTGCATCCCGTCAACAAATTTAATATTGTGTCTAAAACTGTAGATAATTAAATAAAAACGGGCACTGTTGTCATGTTTATTCTGATATCGTAATTGATACTAAATTTTATTTCCGAAACTGCGTCTTATACAGTTTTATAGCAATATAGTGAATAATATATTAATCTAATTTAAACATTATTCAATTATGTAGGTTAGGTTTGGTTAGGTTAGGTTAGGTTGGGTTAGGTCTCAACACGTCATACTTTCTACTATCATTAAGATTACATTAGCCATGATCAAAAGCTTAAGAGATTTAAACTAAACTAAAAATATTTACGATTCAAATAATATATCGGCAACATTGCTCTAAAATTTGACCTGCCTTTGACCATGATAGGCGATTATTAATGAACAGACCTTTTTGGATTACGGATGCTATTCATCGACGGTCACCTTTTTTCGTTCAGGTAAGATTTTACTTTTTGGGATGCAACTCGCCGGTCGCCCAAATACCTATACCTATTAAGAAGAGCAAGAGCAATGGCAATTGTCTTCACGACAGCTATTCGAGTAATAACTGCCATAATCCCAATAGAACTGAGAGTTGATAGGAATACTCAGACCGCTAAACAACAAGAGAAAGCACGATTGAAAAATAGCAAGATGTTTGGGACTGCACCGAGGACAATAATCAATGCCAATGTTCCAAACAGTTGTTACAGGAAATAAAAGACTGGTCTATGTCTACACAGAAAAACGTACTATCTACTACCTGACTCAAATCCTAACAGCGCATGGATGATTTACAACTATGCTGATCGACAAAACTAATAATGGTACCTACATGCAGTTATTGCTACAAGGCCGATACGCCGGCGCATATTCGAGTGCCGGCGAGAAATCATTTTACCAAAACCATTGGCAGATATTTATCTATCTGACGAAATTCTAATAGCCAAGAGGAGAAAGGTTTGGTGGGTGGGCCAGGCCATCTCCCCAGCGAAACTATGTTGAGGCGAAGCTCTGCATCGTGTTTCTGGCCGCTGCTATTTGAAAAACTGCTGAGGAAAAATCATTATTGGTGTGGATGGACTTTTGGTCCTTTGTTTAAGCGTTCTGGTATATTCACTGTTTCCCTGAATTAGGAAATCTCAGGTCTCTATTAAATATTCATTATAATGTTTCTATATTTCAGAGTCCAGTACAAGTAGTTCAACAGTTACATCAACAACTAGAAAGAAGGGTAAGGGTACTTCTTATGCATAATATATTTTTTACTATTTTAACTTTTACTTCACTAATCATGTCTCACTTTCAGAACTCAAAAAAAACTTAAAACTAACGTGAGCTGTCCCCCTTTATATTCTTTTCACATGTTCCTGAAACTTCTCAACTTTCTTTTTGTTTATGGATCTTGCATATTCGCCAGTACAGGTCCGACGTAACATTGGACGTGTTTAGCCGGGATCAACGGCTTAAACTAAGCACAAAACATGTTGAGTGTGCTGGCAGTCAACAGCTTAGTGCCGACTGAACGCATTGCTAAGTTAGCGGTGGAACATAACCTAACTTTCTAATAATATCCTTCCCGTTTCATCGGATACATACAAACATTTCATTATTCATCACTACTCTATATTTTATTTATGTTAACATATATTTCAGTGGCGAGACCTACATCAGCTCCTACTTGTACCACTACAGGACTTTACGCTGCACCAGCCTGCAACCAATACTACGAATGCGTACAGAAATCTTTTCTATTCATATTTAAAAAATATGTTGCAGTACTATACACTTGCGACGATGGATATTATTATGATACAGGTTATCAGAAATGTGTATTAGCTAGCGAAAGCGATTGCGAAGAATGAATAATGTTAATATTAATAAAAACAGAAATTATTATACTGTAATCCATACCAAAAGATAACAGAGGCGTAAACTTCTTTACTACACAATTTTGACATTTAATTTTCACTTAATAAAGAGGACTGCGAAATTCTGTTGAAATTCCACATGGCCCTTTAACAAACAGAAGAATAGTCCATTGTTTGGCAATACCTATACGGTAGAGTTAACGCAAATAGAGAACAGTACTTACAGGCCATCATAAACGAAAACGTCCGGTTGCTTGGCAACTGATTACATGTTTACGTCTCAGGTAGGTAGTAGGTATTTTCAATACTTAAGTTTAAATGGGGTGCGACACTGGAACTAGACTCGTTAGGAGACTAGCGCATTGCCTGTACTGTTCTATATCTGCGTTAACTCCACTAAACAATGACAGTTGCGTCGATTCGTTCGAACGATGGATTGGTTCAGCTCCACCAGTCAGAGGCTTCTGGACCTCGTCACCTCAGCTTTAAGGCTTTTTGTGATCTTGGTTGTACCGTTTATGTGAAGAGACCAATAGCCCTTATCAGGTTCAACAGTATTTTCACGGGCTGTGCCCAATTCCGCAAAAACCTACCTGCGTCTTTAATCCTAGGTCGAGTACCGCATAAGGTCGCGGGAGGATTGCAATAGCTAAAGGCCAGTTTTTACTAGAGTTTATTACTTCCGCGGCCATTTTTTCAACACTGTATATCTTCTTCAATAATTTTCCTTGCCCTTCTCGAAAAATTACGAGAGCTTCTAGACCCACTTGCTAATGATACGATAATAGGTTTGTTCCAACTGGTATTTAGGAACCGTTCTGGAATCGTATCGAGTACTGTAGAGTGCGCAAACACGAATTGGGGATGGACACATCCAACTTTATTACCCATCCAAAAGGTAGTTTTTGTACCGTGTAATCAGTTGGAACGCGAAAGAAATACAGCACCTACGCGAACGATACCTAGAACGGTTCTAACGCCAGTTGGAAAGAACCTAATCCCTCTTTCGGGTAGTTCCAGATAGTTTTGCGGAATTCGACCATAGCCCATTTCACTAGGTCCTTTTTGGATGATACTTTTTCACATAATTATAAATAACGATTTTTGTTTAGCAAAATGCGATTGTAATTTTACCGATACAGCCATTCATCATTTGTAACTATCGTTCTGCCTGCGCCACTGACTTTATGCCCCTCCTTCGAGCGAAAGCTACCATTCTAAAGTTTGTCAGGGTCTGTCATTATTGCATTAAATCTTAACGAAAAATTGTAAAGCACCCCACGTTTTTAGTAATATAGTAATTTTAAATCATATTCTGTAAAGCTACTGAAACTTCTGTTTAGCATTAGATGCAAATTGGCAATTATTTTCACCACCACCTAACTACTAGGGCGATCTCTGTTGTCATTTGGTTTTAATATTGTTATTTTTTATAGTAGTTTAGACTTTCATCACATTTGTTTCCTTATGTTGTTACAAGTAAATAAAAAATATGATTCAAGTAAATTTTTTTTATGTTTTGTAAGCTCGCTACAATCAACCTTTTGGTGGTCAACCTGGCATAGTTAAATTTGCCAATAATTGTATGAATATACTGTCAAAATATTATAATTCTGAGAAGGGTCTAAACTAATGATTGAAACTGAATTATTTCCATCTTTTAGAAATAGACATTTTTTATTCAATATAAACTTTGACAGTACTCGATGACATTACATATTTTATGATTAATATCAACAAGTCTAATAAAGGTCACAACAATTCTCCCCTCCTTATTACGAAACTATTTCACAATATAAATAGACAAATTTTAAAACATATAAACATTTAACATTCCTATATACATATAGTAAAATTAATACCTATTTAGAGGTACCAGCCGTTTTAGTAACTTAACGTATGCGGCTTCTTGAACCATCTGACATTAACATGAAATCAAAATTTGACGTAACTTCAAAAACGTGACATTTAATAAATTAGTTACGACGTTAATTTTTGTTGGTAATTTTTTGTTTCAACCGATTTATTAATAATAAATAAGGATGGTCTTATTCTAAATGGGTATAAAATTTACTATATATAACATACTCTTGAACTCGTATTTTATGCCATTACGTAGTCTTTGGACCAAGCAGGTGGACGTCTTTCTCTTTGAGGTCGTAATAATGACGCATCAGGTGTTGGTTCAACAGGGTTGTCTCTGGTTCAACTAAATGACGATGATTCAATAAATCTGGATTAATTTGAGGTACTGCTGGAAGCATTGGAACATCGAATGACTGACTGGGTTCAAACGTTACTGACTTTTTCCGGAATAGCGTTGATTTCAATAGGTTAACATGTCTTTTTAATGTTCTTCATGTGTCTAAAGCTACCAGATAATGAAGTTTCCCAAGTTTCTTCTCGACATTTCCAAGCTGCCATATATGTTTGTTATTTATGAAAACTCTAGCCTGGATCCTCTCTTTGTTTCTTGAGAATTGGATGATTTTTTTTTCACTCGTCGCCAATTATTATAATTCTCAGAAGGGTCTAAACCAATGATTGAAACTGAATTATTTCCATCTTTTAGAAATAGACATTTTTTATTCAATATAAACTTTGACAGTACTCGATGACATTACTCATTTTATGATTAATATCAACAAGTCTAATAAAGGTCACGACACAAAATTTGGTGAATTCTTTTATCGCTGCCACTGATTCTGTCCACAACATCTTTGGTGGAAAACTGAGATCACAAATAAACAACAGCTTGTGGAAACCCTTATTAGAGTATCGCATCACCATCCCAAACTTCATGACAATGGAAGAATCTGCATTGAAAACATGACCCAACGATTGGAAGCTGTTCTTGTCGCCAAGGGTGATATCACCAAGTACTAATTCTGTTTCCCAAATTGTCTCAGCCTGGCCTGGCCACAAAGAAATGGGTGGCACAGAAATCTCTAGAATGGTGGGTAACCACACCAGGACAGAGACAGGCGAAGCAGTTCATTAGAGGACATTCGCCAACTTTTACGGCAGACCTAATGAGCAAAGATAGGAAAACTGTCAAAGCCGTAGTGGGTGTGTTGACGGGGCACTGTAAGCTTAAGAGGCACGCAGAGCTAATGGGGTTGACAGTCGAAGCTATGTGCAGATTCTGTCACCTAGAGGAGGAAACTGCAGAGCACATCCTATATATGCCAGTGCGATTCCCTGGCGAGTGTGCAGTTTCTTGTAATAGGCGATGAGAAGCCACCGGCAGGGAACTATATGAAAGATTCAGTCTCGAGGCTGATTGGCTTTTTAAAAAGAGTCGGGCTGGAGAATGTAATCTAGATTCAGAGGACCACAATAGATCGCAGTGGAATAGGCCGATTAGCCACCTCATCAAATCTATCTCTATCTCAGCCTGTTTTGTAATTTAAATGTGCATTGCAATGATAAATACTATATAAATTATTAATAAATCCGGGTAATAAAATAGTTATTACATAGGTAACTTTTACCACTAAATTTCATATTAAATTTTTCATTGGTGTCCCTAATAATTAGACAACCCACTATACATTGCGGTTGTATATGTATTGGTACAGTATATTTCACAATATTTCGTTGACTCGGTATCTGGTCTTAAGGGTTTAATAATAAAAGTTTAAAAATCCCTCATTGTACAGTAAACGGTAACAGATCCATTGTCGGTAAAATTTAGATAATAAAACTTGATATTATTTTACCAGCCAATCATTTCAGTGATAAAATAATCATACTATTAGGCATTATCTTTTCGAAGAAACGAGTACGATACGATACTGTGCTATTGTTATCGGATTAACGCCTAAGTGCTGTGGGTTTCTTCTCAAAAATCAATCATGTTGGTTTTGAGTTAAAACGAAATATCTTGGAATGGAGTATACAAATCACACCAAATTTATTTAATTCATGTATGAATATAATCTGCTATATCATATGGTCGGTGCTAATCGAGCCAACATTTTTGAAAATTGGCCTTTTTCAGCCATATGGTCATTAAATAGGTATAACAAAGGCAAGGAAGAAGGGTAAGGAAAATATGTTGAGATAGTTCTTATACATATTTAATTAAAAATCTGTTTGTATAACATATCACAATACAAAGTATTCGAAATAAAAAGATGAATTCTTTAACTGAACTTTTGACAAACAAAAAGTTATTATTCAGTAGACAGATTTTTAACATGATCATTTTACACCTGAAAATATGTCATATAAGATATAGTAAATATCGACATTAAATGCCAAAAACACAGCATCCACAGGTATAAAAAAATATATTATACTAATTTACTAAAAGTCTTTAGATTTATCAGTCTTAAATAGTTCATTCAGTCTCTTACAAATCATTCATTGCCATTAAATATTGCGAACTGGTAACTATTACATATAAAATTATAATGAATTAGTCAAGGACAGTTAATAGAGGAACTAAAATAGCGAATATAATTTATAAAAATGATTTTCAAGCAGTAACACTAATAACTACCATTTTTCGTTTGAATAGGTATTTTAAATATAAGCACTTATTGTGCATTTATCAAAATAAGCACACAAAAAGCCCCTCACAGAACTATCTATATAGAATAGAACAAAGCAAAAAGTAGAGGAAAGCACCGCTGTACATTGTAGCACATGAAGAACATTAATATAAGGTGTCAAAGAAGGTTTTGTATAAAGATATAAAGAAAAATGTGTAATTAAAAAAACAATACCTAAATAAAAAGTATGTACTTCTGTGGTTCGTGATTTGATATTGGTAAATTTAATCAATAATTAGACAACAAAAACAATTATTATTGTTTGTGATAATGCCCAGTTGCGAAGGTGTAGTCTTTGTAAAACTGCTACTTAAATTTTAAAACACAGAAGTTGAACATTTCTGTAATCCATAGATGAAAACTATTTAAATGGCTCCTCTATTAATAAAATGACTCTTCAACTAATCATAAATTTACAATATAAAACAATAGAAGAATTATTATATTTATACATAAACACTTTTTGACTGAATTTTAACTGCCATCATTTTCTAAGACATACTTCTTACATTATAATTTCGTGCAAGGTAATTATTTTATTATATTAGTAACAAATTTCATTGAGCAATGTTTAATTACAAGTTTCTATAGTTCTACATCTACATCCAATAATTATTTCATTACACAAAATGTAAGTGCCAAATATAGTGTACAAAGATTTCATCAAGAAATAGTATAAAAATCCAACATATCCTGGAAATTTTTATACAAAATTAAATGGGGCGTACAAGGGATCCATTGAATTGTTTATTTGGTGAATTGAAACATATGTTTTAAAAACAGTTCCTCATTATAATCTTGAGTATATATTACAATATTCATATTGGACCCTTGTTCCACTGTATTTAGGTACTTTTTTAAAATGGAATTCCATATTCACAATTTGTGTAAACACACAACACACCATGAACATAACCTTAATATTTATAAGTTACGAATTTTTGCTTGATCTCGTCAAGCTGCTTGATCAAAACAATAGAAACTTGAATTAAAATTGTTATTTCATACGGACAAGTATACAAATTCTCTTAGATCTCTACTGTAAACATTTTTAGTCATAGTGACACCGTTTTTATAATCTATAGCCTTTTTTTAAATATAATAGCAAATGTCATTTTTTTTCACTGGCTAATTATTTTTCATGACACTTGAATTATTATCATTGCCATATATTAATTCTTATCTAATTAATCAGTAAGGAATTTTATCATAAAACAGACAACATACTAATTATATGGGGCGATTAGAAGAAAACTGTTACCTATTATTATTATGAAAGTGTGAGAAAAACTGGAATCTGTTGATTGTAGTGAGACATTTTGTGGAATGTGTCCGAGTAAGCCGTCCTATTAAATTTTGAATTGAAACATGATTGGTTCTCTGTTTAGTTTTTTCTCGCCACCCTGTATAAATATGTAAAATCAGAAAAAAAATTAGTATAATTATTCTTCATCTCCGACCACAATCTCAGTGAATCCAAATTGTTATTTAAGTTAATTTATTATTGTTCCAATCCCAAGTCATGACTATTTAATTTATTAACGAACAAATACAGCAAAAGAATTTCCAACACTTCAAACAATATCGTGAAAGCAGCATACGTTTTTTAAGAACCAGACATTATACCAATTACACTCTCATCTCGCTTTCAGTAATCCATCATAACACAATAAACAAATTTGAAAAATTGATTTCTTTAATATCAATGGTGATATTTGAAGAATAATTTGGTTGTAACAGGTTAAAATATATAATTATGGAACTCTACTACACAAAACTTCTTTATTTATAATAGTATTAGTTTTTTCAGTTATACTTCTAATCTTATTGCCAGTATGTTCCATCTTTTTAGATATATACACTAGCAGTGATTCACTTCACTTAATATTGCAATAATTGTGTTTGATGTAGCTTAAGGAGATTTAAATTCATGACAATTCCAAATTGGTCCTATACGAAAACGAAATGTTTGTCTCAAGACTATAATTAATGTCTTTCAAGAAGCCCATAAGTTGAATTTTAGAAACATAAAGATGGTAATTCTACCAATATTTCTTAACAAATGAGATAAGATCATTTTTATACCTACATTTGAAAATTAACAATAACAATTCCTTACTTTATAATTAGAATAGTACAAGGCAACTTTTCATTAAATACTTTTAAAATTTACTAAAATAAAAATAGATTTAGAACCTTATTTATTAAAATAGGAATAGATATTAGTCTTCCAAATATCTTATTGTTAATGCCGATATCTTTCACCATCTATTATAAAAACTCTCATTTCCGGTGATGCGACAAAAAAATTTAAATGGGACAACCGTAGAACATCACATGTTTGGATAAATCGTTCAAAAAGGAATACAATGATACCACACTTGTCATGATTAGGGTTACCTGGAAAGTCTAGGTTATGTCAGACCTAAGCCTGATTTCTCGATGATTTGATAAAATCGGAGGCTGCTCTAAACAGTTGGGGTGTTACGGTACGACATGCCTGTCTGATTTTATCCTTCAAATCATCGGAATCAGACAGAGGTGTGACATCGCCTAGACTTTCCAGGTAACCCCAATCATGACAAGTGTGGTATCCCTGAAATCGGTTTTGAAAGATTTATCCAAAATTTATACCAGTACGTTGGGGTCACGCAAATTTAAACAGTTTTCGAGATATTGGACTGTCAAAACGTAGTGAGACACCCTGTATATATAAAATTCAGAAGAAAATGTATATATTATGTATCTCCTTCTAAAAAAACTTGGAAACACAGCCTAACGGCATTCAAGTCTTTAGAAGTTGGTTGATTTCTGTGAAACATTGAGGAAGTTTGTATTAATTCTATAGACTCTTGGAAATCTGAACCAGTCTCAATAACCTCAATGACATCACTTAATTCAATACTTTCTTCTTGTGTTCCAGTTGAACTGGCCATCTATCCAAGGACATTTGTAAAAAATCTGGCGCAGCCCACCATAAAGGATAGTGCAAAAGGCCACTTGATGGGCAGCCGCGACTTGAACATCCGCGGGATTTAAGTGAGTAGGCACGTAAAACCAATATTCAGGACCAACATTTTCCTGAATTAAAGACACGCGATTCGCGATAAATGATTTCAAGTTTTGAAATGTGAATTGTTAGAGTGGATAAATTTAGTAATGGAGATGGACATGAAAATATGATTGTACTGAAACATAAAATATTAGAGCTTTTAGGCCATGATATGACCAATAACAGTAGAAGATAGTTGAGGGCAAAAAGAATCCTGAAGAACATTTTCTAGGGTTGTTGATTTGAAGAAATGGTTTAAAGCAGCTTCAGAATAATTATTTCTGTAGTGCATTAAAAAGCACTAATACTAAGATTAAAATAAGTTGGTAAAGAAATAGTATAGAATATATTTTGTCAGAACAGGTCAAATATATAGAATACGGAAAGAAACTACCTAGAACCTAGATAACTCTTTCAGATCAGAACGTCTATTAACAGCTGATCTTCCAATTTAATAGACCTATTTTTCAAATATGAAAATCTGGTTACAAAATTAATATGAAATTCAGTTTGTTTCTGAATGTTCTAGAAACGTTGTATTTATATGTTTTTTTTAGTAAAACGATAATCCGCTTCAAAATCAATAAGATATTTAGAAAACTTCAGATCGATGCAGTTAAAACCATTTTTTAAAACTTTTCATTCAATTGTTGTTTGAGAAACTAGCGGCTTTTTACGATTTTTTTCGATCAACCAATAACAAAATTTGTAAAACTATAGATATTGCGAGTTTGCTTTTTTCAATTATACTGTGGCTAGTGGTGTCTTATAGACAAGTGTGGTTCATGCTATTTCAGCCAGTGTTTCAGTACTGGGGCAGTCTCGCTTTTATAAGTTTTCAATCATTCTACCTTTGCCACTGCGTGGTAATGATACACTACTGTATACATAGTTTACTTTGTTTTTAGACTATTGTGTTTATAACCAATTTGACATTTATCTAAAAGTGGTCTAGATAAACTGGGTATTCTATAAAAGTTAACCCTATAAAATAAGTACACGTGTTAATTATCGAGAAAAATTGCTTTGCTCTCATATCTTAATAGGTACTTGTTTCTTCAATCTAATAATGTGTAACAATTTAATACCCAATTAACTTTTTACATCAGAATTTCAACATTTTAAATGGTAGGTACTTTGAATATACCTTTTGACTGATTTTTGTTGGTGTAATCTCATAGCACAGCATAAAAAAATAACTACGGAATTCATAAATCTTGAAAAAGCTTTTGATAGAGAAGACCTTGACATAGAATCAACAGATTTACTGAAAAGAGAATTGAGCTAGTGGGGACATTTGTAAATAATGAATTACACAAAACCAGTTAAAAAAGTATCTATAAAAGTATAAAAAAGACTAAAAAAACGAAGACAAACATAGGTATAGTTATGGTGAGCATACTACTAGAAAAAACAAAAACAGCAATATGTAACAACAATGACAAGAGCTAAAAAACAATGGGTCCAATTGGTAGGTACGTATAGCTTGATCGTTGAAGAATATCTTAAGCATAGTGCAATGTAATTTCAATTAATTGTAAAAGTATACCTTATACCACTGCTTTGCCTCTAAATATATAAATTACCCTAAAATACGAAATACGCGATATTCTTTCATTAACGATAAGATACAAGCTTTTCAAAATATACAGGGTGATTTATTAGTGTGATAAAGCTCAGTGGGTCTGATAACGTGAAAGATACTAAAAAAAAGTTGATTATGAAAATTGTAGGCAGCTTTAAGCTTCATATTTCAAAATTAGTAACAAAGTTCCATAACTCGGTGCCAAATCAAAGTTATGGTTGTTTTTAATGGAACACCCTATATTTTACTGTAAATCTGAAATCCGCTTCACTTCCCCATTACAACAATATAAGGTTGTAATATGTAATACAGGCTATTTGAAAAGTTATAAATTGTAAGAAGTTCAACGCCCTGTATAATTGGATAGAAGTGAATATTAATCTATGGAAGCCAAAGATTTTTATTGATTATCAAAATTTATGAACACGAATGATTTTGCAAACATTTATTAAATCAAATACATGGTGAGTCAAAACTCGAGTACATTATTTTCTCAGTAATTGTAAATGGATCACCCTGTATTTTATATCATTGTCGAAGAGTACTGACCATTCTTCTATTTTTATCAAGCATTTCCCATACCCAAGTTATTAGTTTTTGATAAATTTCCATTTTTCTACGCAAAGTATCATTTAGACATATAATAGTTTACCTGATGTAATTAATTAATTTATAGTGAAAATAGTGTTTTTGTTTCTCATGCTGTGTTTCTTATTTCTCCATAAGTGTCGTTTTTTATAAACCTTCAACTGCAAACTAACATCTGGTAAACAATCACATATCTAATTACTACTTTGCATAGAAAATATCTCAAAAACTGATAACTTTAGGTATTGGAAATGGTGGATAGAAATAAAAGTACGGTAATAGTACTCTTCGACAATGATATAAAATACAGGGTGATCCATTAAAAATTACTGAGGAAATAATGTACTTGAGTTTTGACTCACCGTGTATTTGATTTAATAAATATTAGCGAAATAATTCGTTTTTATAAATTTTGATAATCATTAAAAATCTTTGGCTTTAATAGATTATTCACATACTTCAATTCAATTTTACGATTTTTACAGAAAATTGGTTATAACTTTTAAAATATCCTGTATAACAGATTACAACCTCATATCGTTGTAACGGGAAAGTGGCGCGTGAAGCGGATTTCAGTTTTTACAGTAAAACATAGGGTGTTCCATTTAAAAAACCATAACTCTTATCTGGCACCCTAACATTGTAACTGATTTTGAAATGTGAAGCTTAAATCTATCTACAATTTTTATGGCTAACGTTTTTAAGTATATTTTATGATAACAGACCTACTGAGCTTTGTCACACTAATCAATACCCTGTAGACGTTCCCTGTCTGATAAGTCACTTACTCGCTTGATTTGTTTATGAACAAGTTAAATAAAATTTAAGTTAATTTTGATGAATAAGTTGGCAAAAACTTCAAATTTCCAAATATTTTTTTTAATTTGATATATTTTCAATAATTGTATATTAAAATCTACTACCCTTGGGGTATTTGCAGTTTGATAGTCCTGCCATACATCATATGCTATGGTAATTGGGATTTTGATAATATACTGAAAAATTACTTGGAAACGAATCTATTTTTACTTTTATGTTTTGTAACCGATATCAACCAGAAAACTTTTCTGTATATGACATTTTTAATAGATAGATCGAAAAAAATCCACAATCAAGTATATCTTTTAATCAAAAAGTAATGCCCCATCATCCTAAATCTACATATTATTACTATCCTTATATTGGAATATTAACTCATTATAGGAACTTTTTAAATGCATCGATTTTTCATTAAAATTATTCTGCAGTTCTACTTTCGACAGCCTGCAGTCTTGCACCAACATATTTCTTTAGCGTCATCACAACTTAATATTAATCAAAACAGTAACATAAAATAGCTGTGGTACGTGCGCTTTTTATTTTCAATAAAACACTGTACATCCATTATTTTCTAAGTATTATATACGTTTACAAGCCGATTTCTGAGCTTTGTGATAAAATAGTGCGCACAGTAGACAGACACGTTCTAAAATATATGTAAATATTTATCGGCGTGGTTAACTTGACCCGTATATTTAAAAATGAGGTAGTTCCTCGAACCAATTTTCTTTTGGTTCACACATGTCACACATGAAAATGCACAATATAATTTCTTAGTTACAAGTAATGTGTATTCTTAATAGTGAAACATACCATAAAAAACATAAAAACGTCAATAAGTAAAAAGAATAAAAACATGAAATAAATGCTCTCGCAGTTATCTACCTATTACTAAATACCTACAAAAGAAAAACAAATTCTGGCCTAGCCAAAAGAAATAAAATTGAACTAATAGACTTGTACCCGATTATTACCGAAATCCACGACCACAATACGACCTTCGGGATTTAAACAGATACCACTGGGTCTATCTAACTCTCCTGGACCTTTACCAGGATGTCCAATTTTCCACAAGAAGTTTCCGTTACTTTCAAATACTTGAATTCTGTTATTTCGCGAGTCTGCTACCACAATATTTCCGTCATCGTCACACACAACTCCTTGGGGCCTTAAAAATTGTTTAAAACTAGATCCCTCCTGTCCCAAAAATTGTGCTTGCAGAAAATGTTGATCCACCACTACCAACCTGTGGTTGTTAAAATCCGTCACAATTATACTGCCCTTGGAAGTGAAACAAACACCTCTTGGAGAATCGAAATGTTTCCACATAGTTGAAGAACCTTCAAAACCGTATTTGTTTAAGAAAGTTCCATCACTAGTGAACAACTGGATTCGGTGATTCCTAGTATCGGAAACAATAATTTGCCCTAGAACATTACAAGCAACATCCCAAGGGTAGTTGAACTGTCCATTTCGAGTTCCTTTCTCGCCGAACGTTAACAAAAACGTTCCATCTATTTTAAATATTTGTATACGATGATTATCTTTATCAGCAACGACAATATGACCTTGTGGGTTAACAGTAACACCTGCAGGTCTATCGAATTCACCAGGACCTGTTCCTTGGCTTCCAAATTTATATAAAAATATCCCACCAGGGCTGAAAATTTGTATTCGGTTGTTGCTGCGATCAGCTACGATTATGTGTCCCAAATGATCGCAGCATACACCCCACGGTCTACATAATTGACCATCGGCCTCTCCTTCTGTACCGAACGTTAGAGACGGTAGAGGACCGGTATTTTTAGCTCCAATGTGGTTAGCACCATAGATAGGACGATTTCTCAATGGTTCATCTTTTACTTCGCGCGGAAGTTTTACGAAAACTTGTGGTTCTTTAGAAACAGCAGCTCTCACTATTCTGGAAGACATTAAGGCGGAATTTATACCGAGACTACCGAGTGAGGATATTGCACGCAAAAAGGTATTGTCGGGCGGTAGGAATATTATACCATCATCTTCGCAAGGTGTTAATTCTGGTCGCAAAGCTCGTATTTGTTTCAATTCATTCGATGCTTTTTCATTGGCTATTATTAAATCGAAAGTATTGCTAGTGTCAACCGATTCGTTTAGTAAATCGGATATACACGTCAGTCTTGATAAGGCCACTCGTAGATTTTCTACTTGTGTCATTAGTAGTTTGCCTTTTATTTGCCGGGTTTGGTCTATGCGTTTTAAGAGTTCGATTTCTCTTTCTTCTAATGCCGATACATATCTGTAATTAAAATTATTTATTTTCATATGGCAACCAAAAAATAACTGAAATTAGGGTAGAAAACAAAGTGAAAATCTTTAGTTACCTTTTCATGACGTTTCTAACCTCGGTAGCGGCTTGGATGGATCTTAATTCGACGCTTTCAGACATTCGTTGTACGTTATCCATCGCTTCTCTAATGGCGCCAATAGCTTGACGAGCCTCGGCATTAAGTTTTTGATTCGTCGTTTTGGCCGTTTCAATCGCGTCTTCGATATACGTTAACTGATGACCACAATGTTCTTCTACGAGACATTCAGTACAAGCAGGAATGATACACGTTTGACAAAATAATCTATGGGGTTCTCTATGATTATCACATAAATTTCCGATGGGGTTGTTGCAAGGACTCGTGCTTATCTGAAACATACAAATGTTCTCTCAATATAGTTTAATTTGAGGAGGAATATTGAAAACGTACCTGTGAAGACGATCCCAAAGAGCCGCCGCCTGTAGAATGAGGTAGAGCTACTGAGGATGTAGCAAATTTTGATATTCGATGGTCTTTGGTGAGACGAACTCTTTGATGGGCACGGACGCAAGTATCACATAATAATTCACTGCAATCCATGCATTTGGAATATGCAGATGCACCTTCTTCACAATTTCTGCATAACGTACGATCTTCTATTGTCACAGCCTAAGCCAAACAAATCAAAACATATACATAAGTTGCGAGTATCCAACAAGATAGTTTCAATATTAATATAATAAAGAATATATTCTATTTTAAATAATTATTTTTAAACTTTGTACTTACCGAAATAATGTCCGTTATGAAATTATCGATGGAAGAGTTTGAAGGAGCGCTAGCACCAATATTAAGAGGTAGACTTGATGATGCTGAGGTAGAAAAACTTGATGTTGTAAGGCAAGACATTTTGTAGTTTGGATGGATCTATGGCAGTTATTGTAGAACGAAAAACTGAAATAGAAATTTTAAATTAACATTAATTAATTATCGCTTACAGCGTACTGCCTGGTGTTATATATATACGTGAATTTGGATGTATAACAGTTGCAAGTAATTCAAATTTAAATGATATCAAAACCGTCATTATTGACATTTCCGACTATTACAAATTATTGGGTATAGTGCAGATAGAGGCAACAATCCAGCTCGGTACCCGTCAGCGAATAAGAGAGAGATTGAAAGTCAGAGGTTAAGGCTGTCTTTCTCTAATGGCGCGAATGCTATAGACGAGAGACAAAGACAGAAAAACCTTTGACCGCTGTCTTTTTCTCTCTCACCGGAGTTTAAACGGACATTCCCACTTACACAGCGTCCTATGGCTTGTTGCCTCTATCTATATTATCTCTATGATATGAAATGAGTGAATATGGAGATAACTTGCATATGCGCTCTACTAAAAACGAAATGTATATTTTATGCAACGATCATGTAATGATAGCCATTAAGACACGAGCATGTTGTAGGATACGAAACGAGCCGCAGGCGAGTTTCGTATATAATATGCGAGTGTATTAATGGCCATTACATGAAAGTTGCATACAATATTTTTTCTACTCCGATTACTAATAATTATCATATATAGTTACTTTTGAAAATCAAAATTATTTGACAGCTGTCAAATTAAGTGTCACCTAATATAATTAATTTCAGAAATGTCAACCAGGTATCCATGGCTATATTAAATATTGTGCGAATGTCGCATTCCTATTGGCTTAAAAATCTGTATCATAATGAAAATTTGTATCATAATGAATATCATTATGATACAGATTTTAGTCTTTTAGTAAGTATATTATAAAACAGGAGTAGAAAAAACATATTATGCGAACTTAAAGTTGTCGGCTTTTTGTTTGACTCTAATACGAGGATATCGTCATAGTCCAGTCAATATTTTAATTTATAATGCTTAGTTGACGATAAAGTCATTTATTATTATACTTTCAACTAATAATGATTAAAATGTATTTAATAATTTTTAATTATTTAAAAACATCTTGAACACAATACCAGACAATTAACACTACCTTATATCTCGTTTTATTAAGAAGAAGTATAAATATAAATTTCAAATAATTTATTATTTTTTACATCTTTGACTGAACTATAACTACTTATCTATCGCCACACGGGTTGACTCATTAGTTGGTAGTCTGACATTAAGAAAGAGTATAGTGTGTTTCTGAGGAAATTGTAAGTATACCTGCATATTTATATATATTTATACAAAAAGGGCTCAGTGCTCAGTTCACGTCTGGTATCCCGTTTAAACCGAACGCATTTTCAACAATTACCTAACATCAAATACAATATAGAATTATGTTTGGTAAGTAGACAAAAATAATATTAACACCTTTCAGAGTTTAGCTCCGCAACATAACTTAAAGGGGATATGCGATTAGATCTCTGCACTAAAAGTATTACGTCAACTATACACCAATAACTAAAGCCCGGATTTTTATGCAAATGTACATTTTATGCAAAAATATAATATTATATGCACTTTTTGAATATTTTAGCAATTTTTGAATATTTTACCGATTTTTTGCATATTTTCTGACTATTTTGTCATTTTTTGATATTTAAAAAAAAAATAATAATACACTACCCCTGTACAATAAGGATTTGAAGTAAAACTATTGGGGTAAAGCCTTTACCTGTGGAAATCCCTAATCCATCTATTACCGAGAATTACAGAATTATTTTCCAATTGTTTTCTAATGGTTCCAAAAATAACATTCTATATGGAGAGTCAAAAGTGATGTGATTATTACTTGCTACAGACAGAAAAATTATGTTCATAATTAATTTTTTTATTATATCACATTATTCTAAATATAGCATAAATTTTCTTTCTTAAATCTGTGTTTATTAAATCATCACTTTTTTGAGATATTTTTGCATATAATACCCACTGCATATTTCAGTTAAAAATGTGCATATTTTTGTCGTTTGTAGTGAATATAAATGTGCATATTTTTTCAATTTTTCTTGAATATAAATCTGCGCTTTACTAATAACCAATACAAACATTTTTTAAGTAAATATATAAAACGGAATAGTATATTTCATTACGAGTCCAGAAAATAGGCTTTTCCCGTGTGCGCGCGACGCGAGGCAAGCACGGGAAAAGCATTTATGGATACTTTTCATTAAACCTAGTAACTAGTAAGTATTTATTATACTATAATTCAAAACACTGACATCTGCTGTCATAATACAATTGTTGTTTAGTGTTGCTAAGGGAAATAAACAATAACACATTTTAGCGCACAGGAAATAGTTATTTTTCTACAATCGATACCCAAAGTAGGCATTTGCGCTCGTATTTGATAACGCAAACCCAATTTTTTTCGAGGAATGTCACTTTGTCGCTTATGAGCGACTAAATAAAAAAAACGCTCCCTCTCCCAATTATTAACTATAAATCAAATATGCATTGCTCAGTGTAACCAATCTCAACGAGTGAATGACATCTTTCATTTGAGTGAAAAATTTCTTGAATAATAATCGTATATGAGCGTGAAGCAGCAAAAATGGAAGAAGAAAATGATTGTAGTGATTTTTCATGTATACCACCTGAAATTGCAAGCACCGCTAAAGTCGCGACATTAAACCTATTGCCAAAAAAGTCTCGGGGGAAGTATGAAAAGCAGTACGAACTCTTCATCACATGGTGTAATTCAAGGAAAGTTAGAAGGTACACCGAAAACGTAATGATGGCTTACTTTAGCGAAAAAACTAAAACTATGAACTCTGCTACACTTTGGTCGGTGTACTCAATGCTACGATCTGAATTATCTGTAAGAAACAATATTGACATCAGCCAATATACGAAGTTAATCGCATACCTAAAACGCCAATCTGTAGGATACAAAACAAAACAATCAAGAACTTTCACCAAAGAAGAATTGTTCAAATTCATCTAGACTTTCTTCATCGTCTGGAATTGTCATAAAAAATTGTAAAAACCGAAGTTTTAATTTTCATTCATCAAATTAAATAAATTTTTGGAAATATGTGAACTTCTCTATTGTAGAAAAAATCTTGTGTGTAATTCGAGCGCAAATTCATTGTCGATTTCAAGAGATTGCCTTGATATATTGTCTCTTTCAATCGACAATATATCAATTTGCGCTCTTAATACACAAATAGCTAATGTGTATTTAGAGCGTAAAGTAACAGATTGCCGCTTGAGAAAGAATATGGACGGCGGCGATCTTTTGAAAGCGGAAATTTTACTTTACGCTCGAAAAACACACATAATTTTTTCTATAGTCGCACTTTTAATAATTAAAACAGTTTTTTTATATTATCTTAGGTTATAATAGGAGTGGATTATGATTTAAGACGTTTTATAGTTGTTTCGCCATCAGGAGAGAGTATTAAAATGATCGGAAACCAGTAAACCATGGGCGTACATTTATAGAATTATATTTATAATGATAGTCTATAATATTTAATTAGACCCCATAATTAGGTTTTATTACTCTCTTCTGATGGCGACAGAACTATAGTTGTCATATTATTTATTAATGTTAAATATCAAAGTGACATTATCTTGTATGTATGTTGTCGTTTTTAACATTTAATAAATAGACCAAAGTGTAGGTGGCTTCATTACCTTTGCCATTACCACATTTGATTAAATAAACGATCGAAAAAGATTCCTTTTTTTGCTCTAGAGCGTTAAGTAACAATCCTGGGCATTTGTCGACTTTACGATTTCATTTGATTATTTCCTTCCTATTAATTTTGACCATTCGCTATCAAGAATTGGTATGTCAAATATAAATTTTAAGTGGAAAAATTACTTAACAACTGTCAACTTAGCTGTCAGCAGTTTTTCCGGAAAAAAAAATCGAAAAAATTTCATGCAAGTTTGACAAGTTGACAATGTTTATTTAACTCAGGAAATAATCTTACCAAATATCCCCCGTGCATCTAATTTTTCCTGTGGAAAAATTGGAACACTCGTTTCTAAGTAATCTGTTTTAACAAATAGCATTCGCGAAAGTGGAAAACTACTCTCGCTCATGCTATTTGTTAAAACAAATTCCTTAGAAACTCGTTTTTTCCGAATTTTGCCGGAAAAATTAAATGCACTAGGGATATTACCCCCGAATATAGTAATTAGTCATTTTACGGGCGACTGTAGGAAAATAGTTATTTACATTACAAGCTGCGAAAGCTTACTTTTAGGTGCGAGGTGTATTTAAATAGCCGAGGCGAAGCGAAGCGTAGCCGAGGCTATTTGAATACCTCCGAGGGGGGGGGTTATGAAAAGGTCATTTTCGGTACCCTAAATAGGCATGTTAAGATAAGGTTTTCAGTAAGGTATAATGGAAAATAATATAATAATAAACATATAAATGACAGAAAAGCTTTGGTAAGTAGGTCACTAAAAGACGAGAGCTTATGATCTGTTTTAACAAAGAAAGAAATTCTAAAAAGTGGGGGGGTGCCGAATCGGGAAAATAAGCTCTCGTACTGTTGACAGAGTAATTGGCGCCCTGGCGCCAGTAAGATGTCGAATCCCCTCAAAAAGCATCGATTCTGAAGCCCGATTCTTATATTTAAATTTAACACAAACCTATTTATACGATGTATAATAACGTTGGACATTTAAACATATTTGCTATTATCAGTTTATTGTGAGTAAGAATATCTTCAAGCAAAATAATAATACCTACGTACCTCCACAATATCACCGTTGTAAGTAAATTCCTAACAAAAAAACTACAAACAGTACTATGATTACGATTTCTTTTAATTAAAAGTCTTAAACTAATCTTCAGTTATTTTTAAAAACACTGGTAAATATCACAGACTATTAATTTTACACTAAAAGACATAACAAACACATTTGAACACTTAAAATAAATAGGTAATAATAGTTTCACGAGTAGGTACCTACATTACACTTGGAAGTATTATTTTGGTTTGTTGGTTAATCGCACAAAGGCACGTTGTGCGATTACTGAAAATCTCCAATGTTGTCAGATCTATTCCACTATAAGCAGAAATAATTTTTCAAATACTGCGGAACCAGTCCATATCAACCGCAAATTTTATCAACGATTTATTGAATTAAAAAAATTAATTATGATTATTATTCATACACTTATACATCAAAACAAATCCCCACCTGCCAAAGAGCTGGTCGTTTTTATGATAACAATGAATAACACATTTGGAAAATTCAAAGAAATTCTGGGTAGTTTATTAACAAACAGGAAGATGGTAGGTATAGTTTATCTAAAGTTAGCGTGAAATAAAAAAAATCAAAGAACTTGTAGGCTGCCAAAAGCACAGCTACTTTGAATAAACTATAAGGAATAGTTTGCACATAGAAGAAACTTTCGAAAATGAATATTGTTACTAGAAAAACCGTATTTCAACGCAATTTTGAAGTAAGTAATCTAAAAAATCTCAATCAAAGTATTATAAAATTCAGGGTTTTTGAATTGTTATTAAATGTACAGGAAGTGAGGCAAAATGTGTAATGTTATGTTGTAGTTTTATATGACAGATATAGATAAGAGTACTGTACTTATATATTTCTTGTATTATTTGGAAGGCGGTAACCTTCTATTTTTTGGGGGATTTAAAAGCAGCCCTAAATCCTCTCTATTTATGTGAAAGATTTTACTTTAGAGGCAGGTAGAAAAATTACAGTTTTGCATTGTATAGGTACTTCAAGGTCAAACTAGACTGGAGTTGTAAAATCATATTCCAATAAAATTCCTTTATTATACTAGGTATTCTTTGTATCTAGATGTCTTTTCAAATTTATATAGCCAGTAAGCCATTTAATAATTATAAATGAAAAACTCTTCAATTTCAAACTTTAGATCCCTATATAAGGGCGTAACGAAATTTTTTTTATATGAAATATTATAATTATTTTCAGTCTTTTTGTTCCTGTACTTATTTTTATAATTTCAAATCTGGTCTTGCTTGAAATACGGTAACATTCTACTTTTGGGATCTTAAACCCTAAATCCTCTTTACTTTTTTTTGAAAGAATATGCTGTTGAGGCAGGTAGAAAAGATGCAGGTTTTGCATTGTGTATTTCAAGGTCGAACTAGTAAAATGATTTCATGACTTGTAACGTTGTAAACATAAACTTTTCGGGTTTCAATAAAATGTATTTATTGTAGTTCTATGCTTTGCAGATGTATAAAATTTTAGTTCGAGCGTAACTTGGTTCAGTTTCAAAGGAATATATTGAAACTAATTTCGAAATTTTTGAACTAAAGGAATATAAAATAAAGTTGATTATATAAATTCTCTTATTGTGTGTGGTTATAATCAGAATTTACGAAGACGTCACCACAAGAGGAAGAATAGTGGGTACCAGTAGACTCGTAAGACTTGATGAAATTAACTTCTTTTTGTGGGGAAAAATGCGTGTAGGTATATTGATTGAATATCTTCAAGCCCTTGAAATTGTTTAATGAATAAAATAAAATAATAATAATTTGAATAAAACATAAGATCTGTTTTTTTCACTGGTTAAAATTTGAAATAAAGATGCAGATTTCCCTTCATCTATGAAATTTTTAGGGTAAATTGATCATTTTAAAGAGTTGGAACTTATACAGGGTGATTGATTAGTGTGATAAAGCTCAGAAGGACTGTTATCCTGAAAGATACCAAAAAATATGATAAAAATTGTAGGCAGTTTTAAGCTTCATATTTAAAAATTAGTGACAATGTTACAGGGTGATAACTCGGTGTCAGATCAAAGTTATGGTTTTTTAATTGGAACACCCTATATTTTACTGAAAAACTGAAATCCGCTTCACTTTCCCATTACAACAATATGAGGTTCTAATATGTTATACAAGGTA
Organism: Lochmaea crataegi; assembly: GCA_947563755.1. NCBI lineage: Eukaryota > Metazoa > Arthropoda > Insecta > Coleoptera > Chrysomelidae > Lochmaea > Lochmaea crataegi. The sequence goes on along the minus strand of OX387423.1, from coordinate 26,356,136 downwards.
TTTGAAAACAACAATTTTCCGTCAAATTGTAAGAAGTTCAACGCCCTGTATAATTGGATATGAGTAAATGAATAATAATCTATTGAAGCCGAAGATTTTTATTGATTATCAAAATTTATGAACACGAATGATTTTGCAAATATTTATTAAATCAAATACATGGTGAGTCAAAACGTGAGTACATTATTTTCTCAGTAATTGTAAATGGATTACCCTTTATTTTATATTATTGTTGAAGAGAACTATGACCACACTTCTATTTTTATCAAGCATTTCACATACCTCAAGTTATTATTTATTTCCATTTTTCTATGCAAAGTATCATTTAGATATGTAATAGGTAGTTTACCAGATGTTATGTAATTAGGACTTTATTTTAGTGTTGTTTATTATTTTTCCATAAGTATAATTTTTTATAAACCTTCAATTGTAAACTAACATCTGGTAAACTATTACATACCTAATTACTACTTTGCATACAAAAATGAAAATGTCTCAAAAATCAATTACTGTAGATATTGCAAATGCTTGATAAAAATATAAGTATGGTAATAATACTTTTCGACAATGATATAACAATGATTTAAAATTACTGAGAAAATAATGTACTCGAGTTTTGACTCACCATGCAAAATCATTCGTGTTAGTAAGTTTTGATAATCATTAAAAACCTTCAATCGATAGATTATTATTCTTTTCCTCCTATCCAATTATACAGTGTTGAACTTGTTGCGGTTTTTGAGGAAAACTAGTTATAACTTTTTAAATACCCAGTATAAGTAGCCTATAAGTTTTGGGAATAACTTAATTTGATATCTTCTATACTAACAATAAGACTTTTATTTATCTATCCTCCTAAATAAAAATGTTGAATGCTACTTAACTACATATATGACTTTGTGACCTACTTACCTATTTATTCTTTTTATAGCTACTAGACAACAAAGTAGGAAATGCATAATCAATGAAACTAAATACATTTAGAAAAATAAATCTAATCCCAACTTGTTTCAACACTCAAGATTCATCTTCCGTTCTACGGAAACAGAAATACCGATTTGGGTCTTATTAACTAAACTACTTTAAAAAAGATCTCATTTCTAAGAAAGACCCTTATTCCAAGGCCAAACCGGCATTCATATAATCTTTTGGTTCCATGTGCATGGTGTGTGTTATCTTTATCTGCGTTAAAAGATCATTGGCGGGTTTCGGACTGACATGAGTGGGTGTTTTAGGGTTGGGTAAAAATAAGATGTTTTTTTCGGGAGTACCATACAAAGCTGAATATTTAAGATATTGAATAATAAACTAATTTGAATAAAAGTGTATCTGTGTCTCCGCTACATGCTTTGTCGCGGAGATTCTTTTGATCTTTACCGACATTTGGCCGCTGGCGAAAACATCATCTTTGTCGAAGGTCTAGTCTGCTATTTTTAGATTCAATCTCCAATAGAAGTAGGTATATCAAAAAGAAGTATGAAATCCTTAGCCGAAAACCCCCCTAGATAAGAAACATCTTTATAAATGTAATTAGAATGGTAAGAGAATCTACCAAGAAATTTATAAATAGAAATAATATAGATATATATTGAGATTAAAGTTATCCATCACATGAGTGTATTTTGTGTGGATTTAAAAACAAATCAAGCATTATGCAGGAGTAGTAGTACTTCTGGGATTGAAACAAAAAGTAAATCAAATATTAGTACTTCAACATTCTTCGCTATTGAGGTCGACATCATGTTATTATCTACAGTTTCTTGTGGTGTCTGTAAATTAACGAAAATATAGGCGACAATATTCTTCTACAGATATCTGCGATTCGTCTAATATAATCTGTTCACCACATGGTCTCTGTTCTGATAGTTTTCAATGTAATATTGTCTTGTTTCTTCTCTATTTAAACTTTTCAATCTTTCATATATGAAGCATCAGTCTTTCTCCTATTCTTTATCTGTGTATATTGTCCAAATTCGTTTTTGAGCGCAGGTATAAGTATAAATATCTAACGATAAAATTTAAAATGTTAGAAATAAATTAAAATATTTTACGTATTATCTTCTAACGTTAGTTATGTCATTAAGAAATTATTATGTAATTCTGTAATAATATTTCAAGAAGATTTCTTTAATTACCTGAGAATCAGATATTAGATATTCGTTCATTCAACATTCATCTTGGCTAATCAAATTTATGTGAGAGAAATTTTCGTTTCGAGATATTGAACACGATTAAATTGTTAGGAAAAGGTAAACAAAGAGTAACAGAATTTACCTAATTAAAATTTAGCAGAGCCTATAATTACAAGATGCTTTTAAGACAAGTATCTTTTTAAATGAAGCTGTTTGTCTTACTTTAAAGTTTACTTGCACTAGTTGAGATTCACAAACTATTAAAAAAACAGGAGAATTGTAGGTAACTTTGAAATGAGCAAGAAAATGTTGAATAGATGCAGAAGGTCAAGTTATTGTTGTGAAAAAAGATTGAATATTGTTTAATTCATAATTTATTAGTATATGAATGAAGAAGACTATAGCAATTGTTTCCGTCTAAAATTGAGAGCTTTTGTAGATATCCAATGTTTTTGTGTGTTATTAAATAAAATATTTTATTTATAATTATTGCAGATTTCCGTTGTTTTAATGTATATTTGAGTGGTTTCATGTGTGTATTTTTTGTGTAGAATTGATTGTTATTGAATAAAATATTGTCTAATTTCACGATTTATGTTGCTTTTATGTAGATACCTATATTTGTGTTTTTCAGTGAAATAGATAGCTTTTAAATGTTGTTAAGTATTTTTGTTGTCCTATTGAATGTTTGGGTGTATTATTATGTGCAATTATGAGTTAAGTGATGTAATAAACGTCTCATTGTAATCTCTCGGTTGTTTGTGTGTAAATGAATAAATTTTATCGTCTAATTTCACGATGTTTGTTAGTTTTATGTATATTTGAGAGTGTTTTTTTGTGTGTGCAATTATTTGTTATTAGATGAACCATTGTGTTGTTAACACATCACTATCGAACCACTTTTAATAAAACATATCCACAGAATCCAATTCCGAAGTAGGTATCTGTTTTGTTCCACAAGGTGTATAAGAAAAGCAGTTTGATGAAGTTGTGAAAAAAAAACAGCACCTATCATGAATGAGCTCACGAAAGGAGTTTTTTTCTTAATTCAAAATGCATTTAGACCGTCGTGAGGAAACAAGAGGTGTGTAAATGACTTTAAAAAAGCACAAGTTTGACATCATCATTCTTATTATTTTATTCCAAAGATAATGAGCATTTAAATTTTTATGAAATTCGCCTGAACCATCTGAACCTCTAAAGATGCTTTAAAATTCTTAAATTTAATGATGAAAATTCCTAATGATTTGATTCAAGTGCAACGCCGCTGGAAGATCGGTGCTGCATCATTATTGTCGTTGCCAGGCTTTATTAAATGTTGTTTTCGTAGGTCAGGATTGCCGCTAGAATAAAAACGACGAATTTTTAACGGGATATATTACGCATAGTAACCGACCCTCAAATTATAGGCAAGTCAAACTATCACATCAATAAGGTCGAATAAAGAAGGGCGAGCGTAAAAGCTACTATATAATATCGATTCGGGAGGAGTAGGCGAGCGAGAGATTTTATTGTTGCAAAGGAAATTTTTTTTTCTTTTGCAGGGAAAATTTTTTATGTTTTCCGATGTGACAATTACGGAAGTCTGCTGAATTTAAACTAGTATCCTTTACTTTGATTCAGATGTTAGAGCTTCTCTTTCTAGAAGCCTTTGAAACAGTTTGGTAGGATTGACTGATTCAAGCAAAGAAGCATAAAGTCGAACTTCACCTTTGAGACAACATAGCTGGTGGATCATCAACATCCCCGAAGATTGAGAAGAACCAAACCATATAAGCTTGTGTAGTGTTTCGTTGGAAAGCAGAGGTTGGATGGTGAATGGTGAACAATAGAACAATTTTACTGACCAGAGAAACTAAGGACGTCGATGAATGGATAAGTAACTATATTAAATTCAAACCTAAGCTGCCGATGATGTAAGCAAACGGACGTATGTTTGTTTACATCGTTGGCAGCTTGGTTTTGAATTCAGTATAATTTCAAGATTTATCAGCTCAAAATTGATGATTGATATTTAAAATCAGTTTTGATTATATAAATGGTCTGCTTGATTAAAAAAATATAATATATTCTAGATCTTAGCTGTAGCGATGTACAGAGCGGCATAAAAAGAAGTTGAATTATTATCAGGGGCTATGTTGAAATATTGAACATACGAAGTTGCCTAAACATTTTGCCTTGAATTTAGCATTATTTGAAAATCTCTTGATTGATGTCGGCGTATTTTAGAACATCTTACTTGACTTCCTTTAAAATATTTTGGGGTGAATCATTCCCCCGATTAGAGAACAATGCATCAGGGTAATAAACACCCTTTTAATTATTTCATGTAAACAGATGCTTCGGAAAGCCGAAAAAATAAAAAAAGGACAATAATTCACGGAAAGTCATTTTTTATTTATGACAACGCTATTATAATTTTTTTGTGGCAAGACTGTACCTTAATTGATTAGTGTTCAATTAAAAAATAATTACTTCATCCGCCATGAAGATTTTCTAATTATAGAAAGAGCAAATTCCAAACATGATCTCTCTCAATATTAAAGAAATACTTTCGGTCTTCCATAAGAAACCTTCTTAAAATCAAAACGATCTATTTGAGTGCTTCAATATCATGACAGTCTTATATAAAAGCGTATTTTTAGCAAATTTCAATTTAGCAGTATTCATACTTGAACCCCGACCTCCCCCGTACAAGTCTTAATTGTTAATTCTGAATGATGATTCTGGTCAGGATATAGGAATAAGCTTATTAAACTATTGTAATGTCATCTGTTTTGAAGTCAATGAAAGTTGTGTCTGAAGATTCCGTTACATACACACAGGTGAAGGTAAAAAAAACATGATAATAATCACTGACCTCGGAACATATCAAGTTTTTGTGGGTAAAAAACCGTAAAAACCTGTCCTAGATACAACTTTAACTGCACTATTATTAAGCGGCATTTCTGGTTTCTAGTCCTAGGTATTCATTATCAGCGGTGCTTTAGCGATGGGGTATTTCAAACATTCGAAAAACAGTTATGTGCTTCTTCCCTTTCTCTTTCTCACTCCCTCGTTTCAATTAGATACACCTTTCTTTCTCTATTACGCACTACTCGAATTTCTACCCTTGGCCGATGTGCGTTGACGAAATAAGAGAAATCGATAAAAATAAGAGCACGTAACAACCATGGGCAAAGCATTTTTGGGAAATTGATCTGAATGCCAAGGCCACCTCCTAAACCACGCATGCGTTTTTAGTCGCAAAAAATAAATTTCCCCGGTCCAGGATCATTTTCATTTACTTGAGCAGGACTAAAATGTGTGAACTCTCAGTTCTATTTAATCTACTCCTCCATAAAAGCTAGGAAACCTCTAAATTTATTATAAATGTCGCCAAATATACTAATCGAATGTTTCAAGTTATTCAAAGAATACCAAACTTGAGAATTTTATGACAGCTACACTAAAACCCTAGTTTACCCACGTGGGTAGCATCCGGTTTAAGAAACCAATTCTTTACCTACGAAGAATATTATATTATGGAAAGTTTTCAAAATGTTGCAGATGTTCAAAAATATATAGCACTAAAAATAGGTTATATTTATCAATCCTACTTTTTTTATTTACCTTTACCACATATATCTGTAACACTTATTATAAATTTAATTAGTTTGCAAAAGTATTTATCTCTCGATGTTAATTTTTATACAGGTAATTAACTTACTGACAATTGAAGTATTATCTATACAATACAATATAGCAGTGATTTCATTATAAACAACTTATAAATGGTATAAACATATCGTAAATACTAGAAATTTCAATTGAAACAAACCACAACGTTCAGGAAATACATTATACTTCCATGCTTCCAGTCGTAGATGGGATACTTCTGTTGAAGATATTACATCTATTTTGACACCAAACATATAAAATAAATAGGTACATACTATGACAGTTCCTTCCAAATTATGGCGTAAACAATCTCCCACAACAAACATTATTATCACGTTTCAAGCATTCTAAATAAAATTATATACAATTAAGTATCGTTGATGTAAACGTAACTAATAAAATTGAAGACTAATTCGTAGTAATTTGAAAATCTAGAGGGAATTATCTACCATAGAATCAAATTTAATTGAATACAAACATTTCTGTCTTTTACCTATGTAGGTATATTTTTATAATATCAATAGTTTTAATAACATATCTAGATGTAACTGCAGTTCCTTTTGAACTACCAAAAACCAAATCTTATTATCACAAATAATATCTTATAGGTATTTCATGAAAGTTTGTGGGTGTCTCCCCATTACAAAATAATTGAGTTATAATTGTCAGATCTAATAATATCATCATAAATATTAACAACATACTGTTTAGGTTAAGTTGATTGAATGTACAGCTAACTGGCATTTTTTAAATCAAATTATTTTGAAAATTATAACTTTGACTTCATAAGTGTTAATAAATATGACCAATAATCTTAATAAAAACTTACCTATCACATTAAATGTTCACATAACTCTGGTGTTCCGTATTGAAGACTTTCACAACATTTCTATGTGGCACCACTACACATTCTGCAAACCACCCCTCACGTAGATCTATTCTACCCTAGCCTAAGTCAACTAAGGGTTGTATATGCCTGCGCAGAACGGCCCCCTCCCCTCCCCACACACTCTTTAATAGACCTTGAAAGAATAGTTTGCCAATTGTCTTGGGTGGTACAGGACCGGTACAAGGCCACGTACAAGGACAAGGCGTGTCCTTCAAATGTTATTCGACAGTAATCGATGCTATTTCCTGTTTTATTTTTTGCGCAGATTCTAGAATTATTTTTGACAGCTATTTTTGACTCTTTTAGAAGTTGTATTCCTAGGTCGAGGTAGATTAGTGGACATATCTGGACATAATATAAGCGTATCCGAGATACTGGTGAATTCAAAGTAAAGAAAATAGGTTCGTGGGTCAATCGTACTGTACGAAATGTTGACTTTGAGGACGAAGTTTTGCAACAATTTGAAAATAATCCGAAAACGAGCACTCGTGCCATTGCGATGCATACAAGCCACACATCTGTACGGAGGGTATTAAAGGAATTCAACAAGCATCCGTACCACATTCAAAAAGTGCAATAATTAATTCCAGCTGACTATCCCAACAGAGTTCAATTTGCCGAAAGGTACTTGAATAAAATTGACGACGAACCAAGATTTCCTAGGAGTGTATTATGGACAAACGAGGCATGTTTTACAAGAGATGGCTATGTTAACACACACAATAGTCACATTTGGAGTGAAGAAAATCCTCACGCTATTCACAGGTTACATCTTCAGTGGAAGTTTTCTGTTAATATTTGGTCTGGAATTGTTGACAATTTTGTAGTGGGACCATATTTACTACCTGCACGGTTAGATGGTCATGTGTATAGGATAGGATTTTTCTGGAACATAGTCTACCAGAATTGCTTTAAGAAGCCCCACTTAATATTCGAAGAAATATTGTTTTCCAGCATGATGGTGCACCAGCACACTTTGTATTAAATTGCCGAAATGATCTAAATGCACAATTTCTAAGTGGATGGATCGGAAGAGGTGGTCCGATTTCTTGGCCTGCACGTTCACCAGATATGACTCCAGTTGATTTTTGTACTTGGGGTCATATCAAATCACCTGTTAATACAGACGAAGAGTTAGTGGCTCGAATTATTCTGGCGTTTGATGATATTCGTGAACGTCCGCAGTTATTTCGAAGAATTCGGCAGCCGATTACACATCGTTATAACTTGTTTATCGAAAATGGTGGTCGTAACTTCGAACAATTTTTATAAAGTTTGATGCAGTATTATTTATAACATAATGTTTCTTAACTTAATTGCTTCAATTTAGTAAGTATCTGGATGATTCTGTTCTAAGTTCTAACTGTGATTTTTTATTTCCTTCACTATTTGTTCTCACTGGCCCATAATCAACAATCTATTAATGGAATTTCTGTGTTAATTAGATATTCATGATCATATTTCATCACTTTTTTTGTATAGTATTACTTGCAACTTACAGTAGATCACTTAAATGTCAGTACCGTGTCATGTGCATATCTAGAATTTTTCGATAAATTTCTTATTTTTTTTTAGCAATAAATGATTCAAACTAATTATCTCATAAATTAAAATGTATATAAATGTGTACAAAACAATAAATTAAACGATTTTTCCAAAGAATGTCTACTAAATTTACTTTATGTCAGTACCGTGGATATGTGAGTCAGTACCGTGGAACGGACAATTTGAAATTTGGTTATCATTCTCGATGCTTTGAAGTTGTAGCAAAATCCTTACAGACTTTTATTTTTACAATAAAGTAGAGTAATGATATGCATAAACAAAAATTATTAATAAAAAAAATCACAGTTCGAGCTTAGAACAGAATCACCCAACTACTCTTTCCTGATGTAATTGTTTTTAAAGATTTATAGTTTATCTTGACAACGAAAAATTTCCGGACACTAGTTTATTAATAAAAAATGTTTATTTAAGTGCCCTCTGTCATTTATGAAAATTAGGAATATTTATTCTGTGACACCCTGTATATAATATTGAAGCCCTTCTACCACTCAGTGGTGTAGGGCGTGTTGTATTTACTCTTCCTTCACGCATTTTTTCCTATTTTGAGATAAGTCCTTTGCTTCTTTCCATCTTCTTCCACTTTTATCCAGCTATTACTTTATCCCAAGTTTTTCTTGGTCTGTTCCTTTTTTTTCCAATGTTTCTTTTCATAATCTCTTCCATACGTTATAAATGACCCCACCATTGCAGTTGTTTTTCCTAGGTCTTTTCTATATGTTTTCCATTATATCCTCTTTTCTTACAAGTCTTACTCTTCTTAAATATTTCTGTCTCCTGTATTAAATTTATTTGTCCTGTTAACACTCATGTATCACATCCATTTGTATGTATGTATGTATAATGTATGATGTATATTGGGGTGACATTCACTGAGACCTAAAAGATCTATTATGCCCCCTTACTTCTACTTAGTTCCTTTAGAAGTCTTAGAAACTAGTAGCTCATTTAGGCCTAGATAAGTGTCCCTCTTCTCTACAGTAGTCTCCTAGGTGTTGTGCCCTTGGATTCTGAATTGCTGTGCAATCCACAAATATATGGATGATAGTTTCTTCTTCCATACCAAAGAATCTACATTCTTCTTCCTCCATTATTTTCAGCTTTTTCAGGTGCCCATTCAGTGCAGTTTTAATCTGACTTAGACATTCATTTGTTCTCAACAGGTTGTAGTCGCCCAGAAGTATCTTTGATTGTCTAAGCCCTACTAGATCTTTCCAATGGTCAGATCTTCTCTTTTTTCGGTTTTGCCTATTTCTTCCAATATTACATTGGAGCTGATACCGCAAAAGAGTTCCGGCCCCCAAATGGCTGTTTCAGCCCCCCTCTTTGCTAGTTCATCTGCTATTTCATTTCCTTCTATTTCAGTGTGTCTTGGAGCAAGGTGACTATAATGTATTAGTGGATATATTGTTTTATTTAAATACTTTTAATTTCTTATCTTTAGATATTTCTTTTTTATTTATAAAATTTGCAAATGTTCCTCCACTGATGTTTTCTCTGCATAATTGCAAATGTGCCACACATACTTTTCTACATTTCTTAATGATCTTATCCATGTAAAACCAAAAAGTAGAAAGACACAAGTAGGTAAAGTTTGTTCAATATCAATGTTCCGACTTTTTCCTTTGATCTGCATATGCCTAATCAAATCTTTTTATTTAATTATATTTCTAAATATATTAATCTAAATTTTAAAATAGAACTAATTTAAAACCGGCCCTGTTATTAGGAACCTTGGACAAAAAATATACGTATACTGTAACAAACTATTGTTAGTCCTTTTATGTTTGGTACATGGGGTGATCGAGTTTTATTATTATGTGGGTGATGGTGGGTAAATATTAAGATAATTAGGTCAAAATTTTGCATCGATTGAGTTGGAACAATGCCACACCATTATATTTTAGGAATTTTGAAAACCTAAAAAATATGTTGGAACTTGGAACTAATATTACAATACAAAAATTAGGAGAGTATAGGATGGAGAATTTAATAATTTCATTTCAATAGGTTGGAAGTGAGGTTCGTTCTTTTTTTTTGGTGAAATACCATTCTATACCTGCTTTTACAAAGAAAAGGTAAATACGGTTTGTAAAAGGTAGTTTTCGATGGTAAAATTTTGCTTTTAATTGATATAATATGTGGAATGATTATTAACTGAGCTGAATCAAAAAATGTCTCAACATTTTATTGAGACAAATGGAATTTTGATTCAAAACCAATTATTGTTGTAGAAAAAATATTGCACATTGAAGGAAAAATAGTACGCATCACTTTTGCTACAATATTTCTCACTCATATGAAGAATGTCACTTTACGTACTCTTAATGTAATATACTATAAATACGTACCAAAGAAATAAGTTCATATGAGTAAATGACATTCAAGAGATTTATTTGCAAGCAAATGATGTCGGTAAATCCTTTACCTCATTATTGTTGTATAAGAATGTAGATTCTGTGGTATGGAAGAAGAAACCTCCAGCCACATACTTGCGAACTGCACAGCAATTCAGAATCTTAGAGCACACCACCTAGGAGGCTACTGGATAGAAGAGGGACACTTACCAAGTTAATTCCTGCAGATATCCTAAAATTCCTCCGGGAAATAGGTCTAAAGGAGCTACTAGTCTCTAAGACTTTCCTCTCAAGAACTAAGTAGAAGTAAGTGGGAACAATAGATATTTAGGACTCAGTGAATATTACCCCAATATACATACATGTATTAGGGACTAGGGTCGAATTCCGCAAAACTACCTGAACGTCCCCGAAAGAGGGATTATCGTATCATTAGCAAGTGGGACCATATAATTTAGTGATTTCCAAAAATAGCTCTCGTAATTTATCGAGAAGGGTAAGGAAAATGATTAAAGAAGTTGTAGTAATTGTTTTATATACAAGTTGTTATTTCATACTTTTGTCACCGTTCATAGACAAGAATAGTAGGTTCACTCTAAGCTCCTCTCAGCGCAATGTCTATCAAACTCGGTCTCCGATGCTACTCTTTTTCGGGTCTTGAAGCTCCCAATCGAGCGATAGACGAGCGGAGTTAGCAGTATACAAGCTGGACTCTCTTTGCAGTGAATTATTCCATTATTATTACGAGATATTGATTAAAAAGAAAATGCCACGAATGCGTTGTGTGGACGGTTGTAGGAGTAGAGTTGGAGCACTAATATCTTTCTTCAGATTTCCCAAGGATGAAACTAGATAAAGTTTACAATATTGTTTAGCAAAGGATATTAGTAATTTTGTTATAAAAAGCAGTGTAGTTTCTTTAATAAATCACCTAAAGGTTGTAGGTACACAGACGATTTTAAGAAGTTTGCTTTAAGCGTTTACTTTTTAGGACCTAAAGCATACAAAAATGTTTCTACTTTGTACCGGTTACCTTCCAAAAGCACGCTTAACCGTTTTGCCCGTCGTTGGGCAGTAAACCCAGGCTTTAACTAATTTATTTTTCGTCTGATTGATCTTAGGTCTCGTCTATCAAGTGATAAAGAAGAATATTGCATGATTTGCCTCGATGAGATGTCATTGAAAACTCATTTATTTTATGATTTATCTAAGGATAAAATAGTAGGCTTCCAAGATTCACTTTCATCAGAAAACGAATCCGAACCAGCAACTAGTGCATTAGTTGTTATGGCATGGGGTGTATCAAGCAGCTGAAAACAACCGCTTGCCTTCTTCTTTTATAAATCAACGGCGCCTTCAAATTAAATAAAATACATTTTGTTTGTAACAGTTAGAAAGTCACGTGAAATCGGTCTAAATGTGCTAGATGTGCTCTGATCAGGGTTCTAGCTTCAAAAAATTAGTTCAAAGCTGCCTTAAATTGAGCACAGACAATGTTTACTTTTTTGATGTGCCATTTACTTAAATCTACTATTAACAATTTTTGTTCTTACTGGTTCGAGTTACCGGAAGGAACTAGCAATAAAATGTATTTGGATACATTTTACAATAATGAAAAAAAGGAATTTAGACTCTGTCCAAAATTAACTGACGAGCAAATAATTTTCAGAAAATGAAAGTAAAATATGCTCCTCAGATTTTTAGACATTCTGTTGCAGTTGCTTTTAATACATACGTTGATTTTAAAGTTTTACCTGTAGATGCCAAGGTAACTGCTAAATTCATTAAAACCATGAATGATGTTTTTAATTTATTAATTTCTTGCCATTTGAATGATTTTAATGTATTCATAGGTACCCAAAAACAGTTCCAGCTATTGGAAGAATTTAAAACTTTACTGTTAAATTTCCGTGTGGTTTAACAGTGAAGGAAAAAATTTAACTAATAAAATGAAATTTATATTTGGGTGGTAACTTACAATAAAATAAAATATATAATGTAGTAAAAGCTATCCTAATCAATGATTTTAGTTTATTTCTTATAACTTTATGTTCCCAATTAAATACTAGCATAGCAAAACAATGTAATTATTTGAAATAGTTTTCTAACAACGTACATTCTATCAGCCCCTGTACCAAACACTCCATCAACAAGCTATGAAGGTAGTAATTATGCGACCCCTGTATTATAAGACACACGTGTGTTTTAATGATCGTTTTTTGGCATGTATTTATTAGCGCTACATGAAAGTGCCGACGAGTGAACCTACTATTCTTGTCTATGTACGGTGCTTTTGTGATGAAGGTGTCATTCTCATAAGCTCTAGTACAAACTGATATTTAGCTGTTAGCCATATTCTAATCCTCTGGACCTTTTGCGGAACTCGACCTAGGATTAAAGACTACTCAATTTCTGAGTAGTTTATTTAAATTTAAGATTTAATATAAAACCAGTAAGAAATTTTACCTACAATTCCAAAAAAAGGATTATATTTATCTAATTTCCAGGTATACTATGCTTCAATATTCTTAGGAGGTATTTGTTGAAGATTTTCATAAGAACTACAAATTCTGTTTTTCTATTATTTAACTATTCTAATCAATGATTCTAGTTTATTTCTTATAACTTTATGTTCCCAATTAAATACTAGCATAGCAAAACAATATCGTTTTTTGAAATAGTTTTCTAACAACGCACATTTTATCAGCCCCCGTACCAAACGCTCCATCAACAAGCTATGAAGGTAGTAATTCGCGCGACCCCTGTATATACGACACACATGTGTTTTTAACGATCGTTATTCGGCATGTCTTTATCAGTGCTACATGAAAGTGCCGACGACGAGAGAACCTACTATTCTTGTCTATGAAAAATGCTTTTGTGATGAAGCTGTCATTCTCAGAAGCTCTCGAAAAACTGACATTTAGCTGTTAGCCATATTCTAATTCTCTCTGGACCTTTTGCGGAACTCGACCTAGGATTAAAGACGCAGGTAGGTTTTTGCGGAATTCGGCACAGGTATATAAAATATGATTCCTATAATTTTCAATTTAGTAATCTCAATTTCTGAGTAGTTTATTTAAATTTATGATTTAATGTAAATGCAGTAAGAAATTTTACCTACAATTCCAAAAAAGGATTATATTTATCTAATTTGCAGGTATACTATAGATTTTACAGGTATGCTAACATTGTGTACAGGTATTAAATTTTATTACTAATCCACTTGCTACAATATTCTTAGGAGGTATTTGTTGAAGATTTTCATAAGAACTACAAATTCTGTTTTTCTATGATTTAACTTTCCGTTTTAGACCGATTTCTCGGAAAATCAATTGCTCTCGTCTATTTATAGGAATATCCGTCCAAAAATTGAGATTTATCTAAGTTTTCAAAGAAAATCCCAAAGACGATAATGTTTCACTGCTATCAATGATAACAATATTTATGTCTAATTTCATATTACATTAATAAAATTTTCTTGAAGTCGAGGAAAATCGAGTTACACAGGTAAATATATAAATAGATGTCGAAGATAACACGCTTTACTAAAATATAACAATTTTTACAGGAAACTGTAATTAAGTAAATATATAAATTATTAATCGTTAGTTCTGATGTTCCTGGTCAGAATATTGTAGAAAAATTATTAAATTATTGTACAGGATACAAATTCATGTAATCTAATGTAAGCTTATTATTAAAAATTGTGCCTTACAAATTTACTTAAAAAGATTCGGGAAGGAAAAAGATAAATTATGTATCAAGAAACAATCATTTTTAGTAGAATTCTGTACAATTTAGCTCATATATATCAAAGTACCAATCAAAAAATGGCCAAAAAGTTCAATTTACTAGTAAAAAACTAAGTGCTTTCAGCAGAATATTGTATTCGAAATTCGTTCAATTTAACAAAGAAATTACTTACATTCCTTCAAATGCAAAACTAGTATCTTTTGATTTAAGTAATATGTTTTCAAAAGTTCCCCCAAATGAATGGATCCTTCTTATTAAAGATTTTGTTATGAAAAATAATTGCAACATATATTTATTTGAAGTTTGCATTAATAAAAATTATTTCTTTCAACTCAAACCGATCTATGTCACACAAACTGGCAGCATAATATCATAATTTCCTTCTGACGATGCAAAGGTAATTTATGAAACCGTTAAAGTAATAATGCTATATTTCGTTTGTGGAATTTGTAATTAATAATTTTATGAATATTTTAGTTATGCTGTAAGAATTTGTTTGTTATAAAGAATGTAAAAAAATCAACAAGGTTCAGCTAGGGCTATGAAACATTTCTTGTAATTAATTTTGTGGAATATCTGAAGTTATTTCATTTATGACATTTATAATATCATTACTGCAAATATTTATAAATATTTCCAGAAACTTTTTGATTTTTTCTAATCGTCCTCGCTAATTTTTAACTTTCTCCTAATGAATTTGGTCCGATGCTAAAGATGGTTTTGCATACAATGGCATTATTTCAAAACCTGATCCAGTCCAATTTGTTAATATCAAAATGATTGCAACATACACATGCGATTATTTACATATATATGTACGTATATAGAACGTCTATCAGTGAGCCGGTTGTTATATTTTTAAAATTCCTTTTACACCTCAATTGCGCCCTAGTTGGAAAATTTAATAATCTGGTTCTCTGACGTCTATTCTCATGTACTCATAAAATCGAATGAAAGTTAACTAATACGAAACCGGACAGGTCCACTTACGTTAAATATCAGATGTTTGACGTGTGATTATATTCGTATGAATGTGATGTTAATGACAATATGAATAAATAACCACAATTTGTTTATATGCTTTTGTCAGCCTGCTTTAGAGCAGTTGTTAATGCAAATATTTTTTTGACAAGATCGTCAACACCGGCAAATTATTTTGGTATAACATGGAGTTTGCATCCGAAGTTAATCCTCTTATTGTTTATCGAAAGGATTATAATACGGAAATCCTTCTTTTGTGCTTCATAACTGAGTTCAAGGTATTATAAACTACTTTTAAAATCTATAGGTCAATCAGGTAATATTTATGGTGGTTAGATTAAGTTTTCATTTATTTAAATACCAGGCTAGTTTGATAAGTCAGCGATGGAATAATTTCAAATACAACAATGCTCCCGTCAACTGTCAAAATTTGAGCAAACTGCACTATTTATTTGGTGTTTGACAACCTTGGAAAATGATTCAAGAATGTAAAGTACGACCAGAAATATAAGAAGGTCATAAACCACCAACCACTTGAGTGATCCCCAAGCGGTTGCTTTTACGCAGAGTTGTACCTGCCCTAGCCATTAAATTTTGTTTTATGATGATGATATTGGGTTAAGATAATTATTGAGAAAAATCGCTTGATTATAATTGAGAATTGTTTATGTATATATAATGTATGATATATAACACAAAAACATTTATAAACATCACGATAATGAATGCGATTATAGTTCAGAAAGTTTATAAAATGCAAGTTGTTTACAATTAAATTTAATATACACACAGTCGTGAAGTTGCATATAAGTTAAAGGTAATTATAAACAAAATTACTCACGAAGATCAGTTTCACTTTCACTATCGTTATCCAAATTGATAATAAACTTTTCTTTGGGAATTTTCTTAAAATCCATATATGACTTTTCCACCCTTTTAATATGGGAAACACTCTTGGCCCAACTGATATCAGGAATGTCTGCAGTTTCTGTTTGAATAAGAGTGTAACAGAAGTTTAACTTTAAGGATGGAGAAGTATTATTTCTTCGAATTGCTGACTTAAGCTGATGCCATATATGTTCAATTGGGTTAAACATACAGTGATAAGGAGGAAGTCTGAGCACCGCATGTCCCAGGCTTTCACCCAATGAATCACAAAAAGATTTATTCTATTTTCGGTTCCTGCTTGATTATCGTAATGTGTTTTCCTTTATTAGACGGCGCATTAGTCTGGCACATGTCAGATGAGTCTACCCAACTTTTGTTTGGAATATTGTGTGTATCGAACCAAGTTCCATCCAAATACCCTACTGTTCTACAATATTCTCCAAATTGGAGAGCCTACTATTATTAAAATGCCAAACTATTTCATGAGATATTTTAATCCGGATCTGGGAATCTTTAAGGGGACACACACTTTTATGTCGAACAATAGGTAATAATGAGGATCGTCGGCTTATATTGATTTACGACCTTCTTAGAACTCTGGTCGTACTTTATACAGAATTATGTTTAATGATCCAGAGGGTATTTTGAATAAGAACAAATTTTATTCGCGAAATCGAAAAGGTTGTGTTTTTATGACCACAACAAAATGAATTTATTGATTATAAGGAATACGTCCATTACCTCTAAAATAATAAGTTATATTTAACTAAATATGTATTTTATTTTGAAAATTTTATTGTCAATCAACCTAAAAACCTACACAATATCAATATAAAATTGATAAAATGTGGATTATTGGTGTTAAGACTAATATTGAGTTGGGGGCGATGAGGTTGTTAATGAGTTCGAAAACTACTGCACAGTATAGATCAACACATAATTTCCGTAGAAGTTAATTTAGTATAATCTCTCTTGAATCATTTTATCTTATTCCTTATATTATTTTTGCTGTATAAAAGCCCACTTTTAACGTTTATTCAAAATTTTATAAAAACACTTTAACAATTATTTTTTAAATACTGATTAACTATATAAAAAATTACGAAAAATTTGTATTTAAAGGACAATTTTCTTGCCTATTGGAAATTATTTTCTATTTAAAATTGTCAAGAATGTTTTTTTTCAATTGTCCATTATATTTTTTTCATATAATTTAACAAAAAACTCTTAAAATCGTTCGGACATTAAACTATATATAAAAACAAATAATAAAAACCTAAATTTCTACTCACCTTTTATTCGCACTTCTGATTTTCTTATGTTAGGTTCTTGTTTCACTTCAAACTTAAAATCTACATAAAATAAAAACGTCTAAAGTGACTATTTAAAATGTTATTATTCAAACTTCAAACCACTTCACAATCTTATTTTACGCATTACTACCTATCACTGCCAAGTGCCAATATCTTTTACGTTTTGCTAGCTTTTACAGGGTAAGTAAATAGGAAACTTACCACCACCACTACTATCGAGGGTCTGACCATCCCGTAACCGCACGGGGAATTTCCAAGAAACTAGTGGTAAATCCTAATTGAAAGATACCCAAACCAAAGATTACAATTGTGCCCAAACTGAAGATAAACATTTTTAAAATACGACGCAGTATCTTATTTAACATAGGAAATGTGTCAATGTAAAATGTACTGTTTATTATTTTATTCTCAATCACATTATAATTGGAGTTTTATCACACGTATGAAGTAATTATGTGATTTATTTCTGTTGGCAGTCCCCTTGACTGCCTTTTCCTTTTCCCTATGAATTGTTATTGAGAAATGGAGAGGCAGTTCCTTGCCATGTGTTTTACTTTAAAAGGGAAAAAGTGGAAATATGTTTATGAAAAAAGAGATTTTCCAAAAACGAAGCTTATAAATACACTGTTCATTTGAAAAGGACCCAACCTTAATATTTCAGAAATGAGACATATAAGAAAGAAATGCCAAAACACGTCAACTTTTAACTTGAGGGGAACACTTTTTAGCGCTAATGTCATAAACGTCAGATTCACCCCCTCCCTTCTGGAGATACCCCTTAAATTTTTTCAAATGGCGTAGGGTATCAAGTCATACCTCATTTAAAAGGTCTGGTGAATCTCTATTCAATCATTTTGTTTTGCCTTTGATACCAGCCTTCCATTGTTATTTAATCGTTGTTTGAAATTGGCTCTCTTTCAACTTATGATAACAATTCAAAAAATCTGAAACAGTGACAAAAACAAAAACAATAATGACAATTATTAAAAATGGTTTATACATTACCTGAAAGGACCGAAATAATTTTTCTTTACGGAAAATGTGACGAAAGTGCTAGAAAAACAACTACCGTATTCAATGAAAGACACACAGACAAACATGTCGATCATAAGTATGTGTTAATGCTAGTCAAAAATAGAGTATCAGAACATATGCATGATAAAACATACACCGTTAGGACAACTAAAGGATGTCCTCAAGGTGGAGTACTTTCACCACTTTTGTGTGTGTGATTGTCACCAATGGGAAATTCCCAGAGGTGGTTATGAATGTCCTACAGGAAGCACTGCGAATTGTGGAGGAATGGTGCCTTAAAGAGGACCTTTCAGTTAATCCAAAAAAAAACCAAACTAGTTGCTTTTACGAATAGAAGAGTTTTCCCTCAGGGTAGAGTACTGTTGTTCGGAGAAGAACTAGAAATATCCAAAGAAGTTAAATATCTGGGAGTGACCCTTAATTCCAAACTGAATTGGAAGGCACACCTGGAAAAGTTACTACCAGGGCGACTAGGCTTTTCTGGCAATGCAGAAGAGTTATGGGCAAAACCTGGGGAATACGACCTGAGGTGGTTCACATAACTGTGATAAGGCCAACGATCACCTATGGAACAATAGTCTGGGGGAGGAGGACAGAAGTGTCCTCTGCAGTTAATATATTAACTGCAATCCAAAAACAAGCCCTTCTCCCCCAAGGAGCTGTGAGACCTGGTCGTTGGTGGGGGAGCCAAGTAGCGGTTTCTCCTCGGGCCTTACGGGAGGGAATACGTGAAACAAAGGACAGCTCAATGGATTCCTGTGGAATGCAGAAATCCGATATCAGGATCTTCAGGATAAAAAAAAGAAGAAGTTGAGCCCGGGCACAAGTCGGAGCAATGTATCCGCAGTGCCCAAAAAAATTGTAGCACCTCCCTCACATGCGAGCAGCCCTCATGTAGAGGAGGCTACAGATGAACAGGAGAGGAGAACGACAGGGGCACCCATACCCTCAACCTCCTCAACTGCTGAGAGTTTTCGGGAAAAATCCTGGAAAAAAGGTAGAAAAACCCCCACCTTTCCTGAACTGAGTAAACCCGGAGGAAGGGACGATCCACTGAGGCGTGGACTTAGTGGAGCGGGGGTAAGATGGTATCTTCGCTTTCTTGAGCAGGGACTTGCACCGGAAGAAGCAAGAAAGAAAGCCGCAGAGCGTAAAAAACAAGGAGAAAAACGAAAGCGGGAAGAGGCGACAGCCCAGTCACCGAAAGTACAGGTGAAGAAGAAAAAGGAGGGCAAAATAGCCATCCCTTCTTCAGCTGGTAGCTATGCAGCTGCAGCAAAAATAATAAGAATGGCGGTTCTCCCTAGGGCGTACCCTGAAACCACTCTCAGTGCGGACGACCAAACCTTGCTGGAGAACGCAATAATATTAGAGATGTATGCTGGATGGGAGCATAAGCTCTTTTTTTTATAAGGAGCCGTCCCTTCGCCGGCACCACCTCAGCCTCCTGGGCTTATTGTGGATACTCCTAGTATTCTGACTACAGCCTATTCAGCCAATCCGTTTCCTGTATTAGCTCATACAGGTTCTTTGCTGGTTGGTTGTAGAAGTCTTCTGGAGTCATTTGGGGTCTACCATACAGTTTCTGCCTCCTGTGGTCCAGCGTCTCACAGTTGCATAGTATAGTAAAATTAATACCTATTTAGAGGTACCAGCCGTTTTAGTAACTTAACGTATGCGGCTTCTTGAACCATCTGACATTAACATGAAATCAAAATTTGAAGTAACTTCAAAAACGTGACATCTAATAAATTAATTACGACGTTCATTTTTGTTAGTAATTTTTTGTTTCAACCGATTTATTAATAATAAATAAGGATGGTCTTATTCTAAATGGGTATAAAATTTACTATATATGCAGAGCTGTTTCGGTATCCTTTTTGCATCTTCTGCATGTAAGGTCTCCGTTATACAACCCTATTTTGTTCAGGTGCTCCTTTGTGGGAAAGTGTCCTGTAAGTAGCCCCGTTATGGTGCGTAGTTTGTTCCTGCTCATTGAGAGCAGTTCTTTCGCTACTTTTTCTGATGGTTTTTTTATGAATTTCTTTCCATGTATTTGCCTGGGCGAATTCTTCCAGTGTTTATTGTGTTGTTCTTTTACCCACCCTTTTAACCATGACCTAGTTGAAAATCTGGGAATGCCCACAGCTGGTTCGGGTCCGTTCATCAGGGTTGACGATCCTGCTCTTGCGAGTTCGTCAGCTTTTTCATTGCCAGCGATTCCTTTGTGACCTGGGACCCACTCCAGTGGTACACTGTTCCGAGTCGCCAGTCTTCTAAGTTCTTCGCCGCATTCCCATACCAGCCGAGATGTTACCTTAGAGCTCTGAAGTGCTTTAAGGGAAGCTTGACTGTCACTTGACTGTCACTAGAGCATAAGCTCTAGTTTACTGGAATACATTTCAGACCAGGAGTCGTTCTAATCGACTGTGAAACACCACAGTCTGCAGAATGGCTCCAGTTGATAATACCACAGCTGAAAAGCTGGAAGGGAGTAGAACTGATGGTGTGCCATAAGGAAAACTTCTTCGCTTGATAAAAGCGCAGAATGAAGGTTTGGTAACAGACCAGTGGAAGGTCCTCAACCTTAAAAAAGAGGGCAAAGGCCTAGTCTTGAGGGCAGGAATAGACAATCTATCCTGTCAAAAAATCAAGAACAACGGGTTCACCATTCATTACCGGTTTGGGAAAATCCCCGTACATGGGGAAAGAAACACTGAGATGATTTATATCTCCTCCAAGGCCAGCGACGACTCGAGTAGTGTAGAAAGCCTACACATCTCTAAACTCTTTGGGGAGGAGTCGCCGCTGAGGAGGGAATCGAGTTTGGGTCGGAGGAAGGGGACAGCACTCTTACAGAAGGAGACATCACCCTGATGAAAGAGGGTAATAACCAACCTGAAAACCAACAGGATGGCGGGGATTAACTTAGCTCATGTTAATGCTCACCATGCCAAAGGAGCTTCGGCGGTGATCACAAGATTGTTCACTAAGGACCAATGGGGGATGTGTTTGATCCAAGCACCTTGGGTCAATAATAATCAGGTAAGAGGATTAGCATGTAAATGTAAAATAGTATATCACTCAGGTAGTGATATACCAAGAACATGTATTATGATAAAGAACAATATTAACTATTTTTGTCTTTCAGAATACATGACTCGCGACCTCGTTCCAGTTCGAGCACTCTTCGAACACAAGAAGAAGGGCAAGGAGATAGTAATAGCATCATGCTACTTTGCGGGAGTCGGGTTAGCACCACCCCCCGAGGTACAAAGGCTGGTGAAGTACTGTGAAGAGAAGAGACTACCTCTACTCTTAGCATGTGATGCCAATGCACACAATACTGTTTGGGGCAGTAGCAATACCCAGGTGAGCAACTTTTAGAATATATCCTTAATAAAAACCTTAATATTCACAATATAGGGAATACCCCCATATCTGTAACAAGAGTAAGACAAGAAGTTTTAGATGTCACACTGTCAACACAGGATCTAAAACATATAGTAAAAGATTGGAGAGTTTCGGGCGAACCATCTCTCTCCGATCATAGCATCATAACATTCAAGTTAGAACTAGGCAAACCTGAGGTGAGCCCCAGAAGAAAACCAAGAAAAACATATTGGGACAACTATAACACCTGTCTGAAATAAAACCTAGCACATATCCAGAGAAAAGGGAGGGTTAAGCACCATCTCGATCTGGAAAATGTGCTTGAGGACCTGAACACGGCAATAATCGATGCATTTAAATCGAGCTGCCCTCTTCAAGTTCAACGAAGGAGCAGAGATGCACCCTGGTGGAATAAACATCTGTCAGAATTAAGATCTCAAACCCGGGACCTTTGTATTAGAGCAAAACTCACCGGAGACTGGCAGAGATACACCGAGGTGAGAAACACCTACTATAAGGAAATTAGAAAAGCTAAAAGAAAAAGCTTCAGAAAATTCTGTGAAGATATAAACACAACACCTGCTGCGGCAAGACTCTACAAGGTCATGGCAAAAAGTAGGATCAACACAGATATGGCTTTGAGGAAGCCAGATGGTAAATATACCGAAAATGAGGAGGAAAGAGTGAAACTCTTACTAGAAACTCATTTTCCAGGGAGTAGCCCAAATAGGGGAGATAGTCCTCTCGAAGGTCATAACAGACCTTCGAGAGAAAGTACTACAATGGCTAAGCACATTTGTAGTAACGAAAGGTTAAAATGGACTATGAACACCTTTTCGCCATTCAAGGCACCGGGATGTCGGAACTGCTCACCACTAGAGTAGCAGAGACGACGACGAGCAAAGACATTGTCTCCATCTGTACAACCAGGGGATGTCCACAGGGAGGAGTAGCATCCCTATTAATGTGGAGCCTGACAGTTGACGAACTCCTGTGTGGTTTGACTGACATCGGAATATCCTGCCAAGGATATGCCGATGATATTGTCATAACAGCCAGGGGAAAATTCGAAAATACCCTTTGTGACGTAGTACAAAAGGGTCTGAACTATACAAATAGCTGGTGAAGGCAAGTGGGACTTAACATCAACCCCACCAAAACCATCTTAATAGCCTTCACTTAGAAAAGAAATCTCAACCTCAAAACCATTAAACTTAATGGGAGCGAGGTTGAATGGAGACAAGAAGTCAAGTAACTAGGTTTGACTCTAGACAGTAAACTCCTGTGGAACAAACACGAAAAGGAGATTATATACAAAGCAAAAATGGCTCTAACGGTGTGCAGGAATCTGGCAGGGAGAAATTGGGGATGCAACCCAAAAATCCTAAGCTGGATGTATACTGCCATAGTGAGACCAATTATCACTTATGGAGCAATTGCGTGGAGTAGTAGAACTAGCCTATTGACAACGAGAGAAAGCCTCTCCAAAATTCAAAGACTAGCCTGTATGTGCATTATAGGAGCAATGAGAACATGCCCAACGGTAGCCATGGAAGTTATTCTCAACCTCACACCACTACATATGGTGGTGGAAAGTGTTGCAGAAAGAACAAGATACAGACTAAGTAGAGAGGGAATCATTAAAAAAAACCACTTCCTTACTTCTTAGAAATCAGAAAACCTGGGACATGCCTCAAGATGGTATGATGAAAAAGTATAACTTTTCAAAGAAATTCGTGACGGAATTAAGCAACAAGAAGGAATGGGATCCAAATACCATTACCAGACTTGGAAAGAATGCCATTCAATGGTACACAGACGGCTCAAAAGCAATAGAAGGAATTGGGATAGGAGTGTACGGGCCAGGAACCAAACACTCTGAAAGCTTGGGAAAAACCCCGAGTATCTTTCAAGCGTAAATTCACGCCATAAGAAAATGTGCCCAGTTCAATATTGATAAAGGATATAGAAGGCAAAGGATTATCATAATATCGGATAGTCAAGCAGCCATTAAAGCACTGAGCTCTTGTGTTATCAGTTCCAAAATGGTGTGGGAATGCCTAGACAAACTAAATGAACTAGGCGAGAAAAATATAGTCACCTTACTGTGGATTCCAGGACACGGGGTAGAAGGAAATGAAATAGCAGACAAGCAAAGAGGGGGACTGGAACACCCTTTTGGGGGCCGGAACCCTTTTTGAGGTATCAGCTCCAATGTAATATTGGAAGAAATAGACAAAGCCGAAGAAAAGAGAAGATTTGACCTTTGGAAAGATCTAGTAGGACTTAGGCAATCAAAGATTCTTCTGGGTGATTACAACCTGTTGAGATCAAATGAATGCATAAGTCAAAGTAAAACTGCACTAAGAATTTTAACAGGCATCCTTACGGGACATTGTCGCCTGAATGGGCACCTGAAAAAGCTCAAAATAGTGGAGGAAGAAGAATGTAGATTCTGTGGCATGGAAGAAGAAACCTCCATCCACATACTTGCGAACTGCACATTAATTCAGAATCCTAGGGCACAACACCTTGGAGACTACTGGATTGAAGAGGGACATTTACCTAAGTGAAAGCCTGCAGATATCCTAAAATTTCTCCGGGAAATAGGACTAAAGGAGCTACTAGTCTCTGAGACTATCCTCAGGAACTAAGTAGAAGTAAGGGGGCACAATAGATACTTTAGGTCTCAGTGAATGTCACCCCAATTTATATACATACATACAAGACAAGCCCTTCAATGAACAGCACGGGGACGGCATCAATGGAAGCCCTTCTTGGACTTCCTCCTCTAGAATTTTTTATAAGGGCGGAGGCAATAATGGCAATTCTTAGGCTGAAATCGGGAGACTTATGGTCCCCGAACAATGTTAGAGAAGGACACACTGATACAACTGGGAAATTACATGAGTTTTGATAGCATAACACCAGAGAATATGTTCACTGAGCGAGTGAATATCATCATCTCGTCTAGGGAACAGGTGATGCACCCAGGTAATTCTACCTATGGCTCCAAAAGAAACCTTGGTACTGGGGCTAGGATAAGAGGACCTAGAAAGAGAATGTTCTTTAGCCTTAGTTGACATACGACTGTGTTTCAAGCAGAGGCGATTGCCGCTATAGGGTGTATTGATGAAAACTTCAGAAGAGGATATACCGGACAAAAAATTTAAATATTCACTGACAGCCAGGCTACTTAAAGCTATAAGTACCAACAACTAGGTCTAGACTGGTGAAAAACTGCAAAGAATCCCTCAACAGGCTGGCAAGAGACAACAAAGTGTCTCTAATATGGGTGCTGGCACATGAGGGGATTGCAGGTAATGAAATGGCGGAGCAGTTAGCTAAAGAAGGCTCTAAAGGAGACTTCATAGGTCCGGAACCGTTTTGTGGAATCACTAAAGATTTCATAAGAGGGGAAATCCAGAACTGGCTAGATAGGGAACACCAATTCAAATGGAGGGTGACACAAGGGCACCTTCATACAAAGAGTTTACTGAACAAGGTAGACAAAGGAACTCTCAACCAGGCTACTGAAACTGGGTAAGAGACATTTGAAGACAGTTACCGACCTGGTGACTGGACACTGCACCTTGAGGAAACATCTGTACAAAATGGGCAAAGTTAGTGAACCTATGTGCAGAAAATGTGAACTTGATGATGAAACGCCTAGTCACTTACTCCGCTTCTGCGAGAACTTACAGGAACTTAGATTGGAGCACTTTGTAGAGGAATTAATACAACCATCACAACTACTGAAAATCCCTCCAGTCAAACTAGGGGCCTTTATAGAAGACACGAACCTTCTGGAATGGAAGTAGATAACATGGGAAATGGTATAAAGATTCAGTTCAAGTGCCTGGGCTGATGGGCACGACCCAAATATATGAATGAATAGTAAATTGTGGATCTTAAATTATTGCTGGTATTGACAATTATTAAAAATGGTTTATATATTACCTGAAAGGACCGAAATAATTTTTTTACGGAAAATGTGACGAAAGTGCTAGAAAAACAGCTACCGTGTTCAATGAAAGACACATAGACAAACATGTCGATCATAAGTATGTGTTAGTCAAAAAAAATTTTGGAAACATGTTCTGTCTTCAATAAGAAGCGAGAGCGGAAAATATTTCTGGATAAAAGCACACAAATAGAAGTAATTGGAAATTTTGCTATGGATCCATGTTAACGGAGGTCACTTTCAACATATATAGTTATTTCTTGTTAACTGTTTTCTTTTTACTATTTGTAACTTTTTGATTCTTAAGAGTCTTTGAGTCTTTCTGTCATAACATAATACGGGGGCATTCGAAAAGTTGAAAGAGAGCCAGTTTTAAACAACGATTAAATAACAATGGAAGGCTATTATCAAAAGCAAAACAAAGTTATTGAATAGAGATTTACCAGACCTTTTAAATGAGGTATCACTCGATACCTAACGCCGAAAAAATATAAGGGGTATCTCCAGTAGGTAGGGGGTGAATCTGAAGTTTATGATATTAGCGCTAAAAAGTGTCCCCCTCAAATTAAAAGTTGACGTATTTCGTCATATCATTCTAAAATGTCGGATTTCTTAAATATTCGGGTAGGGTCGTTTTCAAATGAACAATAATTTGATAATAATGTTTCAAATCATGTTCAATCATGTATAATTTGGTAGAACATCGAACTTCAATTTTCCTTGTGAATCCATCAACAAATTAATAATTCTGTGAGGTCAATATAATCTGCAAGTAACTCAAACAATACTGTCATATACGCGAAAGTTTTAAGATTTTACTCTCCCTCTGCTTCTGCTTTTACTTTCACGCAACATTTCTTATTATTAAGATAATCGAAGTCAGTGATCATCTAGACATCAGGTGTGTAGCCTGCTTAGTGATAATTTGGTGGTATATACCAGGTGAGCACACATTGATTAATCTCGAGAGGAATTTTTTATTTAATTTTATTGATATAGTATTTAAGAAGTTGAAAAGTTTTGTGTATCATAAAAAGTTTAAAAATGCAAACAAAAAATCAGTTGAAGTAGCTTCTATAAAGATGTTTGATATTTAGTTGATGTAAATCAAACTAAGTATTAGAGGTAACAAAAATAAAAATGACAGGTAACTACTCGCTAGAAAAGAAATGAGAATTGATGTTGAATTCAATACTTTCCATGTCTCTAGCCTATTCCAAGATATTTCGTTTTAATTTAACAGCAACATGATTGATTCAAGAGAAAAACCCACAGCAGGTAGCCGTTAATCCGATAACAATAGCACAGTTTCGTACTCTTTTCTTCGAAAAGATAATGCCTAATAGTATAAATATTTTAGAATTGAAATGTTTGGTTGGTAAAATAATATTTAGTTTTAGTATCTAAATTTCACCGATTACGGATCTGTTACTGTTTACGGTACAATGAGGGATTTATAAACTTTTATTATTAAATCCTTAAGACCAGATACCGAGTCAATGAAATATTGTGAAATATACTTCACACTTCCAGAGATTTGGGGACCTGGTGTGAACATTTAGTCGAGGCCCCCCTATATTTGATGGAATAAATGTTACTCTTCAGTACTTTTTAAAATGTGGTTTCTACGACCAGCTTGAAATGGGTATTCTATTTTAAAATTAATTTTAAATCAACGTATATCTGTTGAATTGGAAGCTCACAAGTTAAATTTGACTAAGTAGAACGTTGAAATGTATCTAGTGCATCATGAATATGTTTAGTCATGACCAAAGGAAGACCAAGACAGTCTTGGAATCAATATCGGTCTTACTTAAATTGTTTTTGCTTAAATGGCTGCAGTTTTGGTCATAGTTTCGGTGTTGCTCTTGGTCTTGCCAAGTCTTGTCAAGTTGACAGAGTTAGATAGATAGATGTGTCCTCATATAGTCTTGCACATTTGGTATTGGTCTTGCTAGTGTAGTGGTTTTGGTCTTATAAAATCGCAAGACTAAGACCGATTTAGCTCATCACTGAATATTCCAAAACTTAAACTTTTGGAAATGTATTTTTCATTTCGCATCTGATTTGAGCTATAGTTGATTCATAAGTCCGGCGGAGCAATAAATCAATCAATTGGCCAAATTCCATAAGCGTACTTAATATGAGTTTAAGAATGAATCTTTCCGATTTAAAATGTGTACATTTCATATTTATTCAAAACATTTATTTCATTCTCAGCCCACGTCACTGAGTACCGTAATGACTTCATTTTTAATATATTGACAATAGAAAAGACCCTAATAAACTCGTCTTGATATGGGGTGAAGCTACCTGCCAGACACAGGAATAGAAAAAAATATATAATATTTTAATATTACTTCGATGGTTCATCCTGTATTGGTTTTGCAAGGTTACGAAGATTTATTACGCATGTAGCATCAAGAATATTTCGAGTCTTAAACTGAAAAACATATGGTACAAAAACAAAACAAACAACGTGAACATTCGGTATAAGTGGTGTTGGCACACTTACCTTTAGTAGGCTTTTTGTCAGTAGAAATTACCCAACTGGTCTGTACTGACGAGTTACAATAGAACAAAACTGTTCCAATTCCATTTTAAGAAATAGGGATTTTCGATCTATTCCCATTAATGTCAGACCTAACTTTTTATTACTTATTTCAATATTTGTCAAAAACTTTTACTTTTATGTGCATAATTACTTGATTAATTAACATAATTCAAATAATGTTTAAACCTTTATACCCGACACTACTATTATAATTTTAACAGACGGTTCAATTTAACTTTTTTTTTTCAAGGAAACCTGTTGTTTAACCAATTAATTTACACTTAATTGCATGTTACGAAGGAAAGTATAAAACTTTTCATATCATGATATCTGAAGATGTCAGACAAAAAACTTTCACTAATACTATACCCGATAGATAATTTAAAATCATCAATTACTTTAAAATTCACGCACAATCTGTTACGGAATTAATTAACAAATAATATATTAAGACATTTTTGAGTAATAATACATATTTGTATGAAAATATTTTTCAGATTTTTTCTTTTTACTGTTGCCTTGGGGAAGCCTCAAGGAGTGTTAATTACAAGTGGTAACGTAACATACCGTATTGTATCTGTAGGAAATATGTATCTTTTCTTAAAAGGTTGGGCATTGTAGGATTCAAAAGGGTTTCTCACATCCCTTACCCTTATCTGACCGGGAGATTATGAACAAAATCAAAATACTTCCTAAATTCTTTCAAATCTACCATTTTGAATGGCAAAACTACCTAAAAATCAGCAAAGGTAGCCTCACGAGAGCTTCAGACCTACCTTGAACAGAAGGGATCATTGATGCTTTCTTAAACGACCAAAAAACACGATTTTATTTCAAGGGTGCCTTAAGCGCGGTCTACTTGCTAGCTGCTATTGATCAGCGGCTGAAAATAGCATCAGCAAGCGATGGCTGGCAATTCGGTCACATTATTGGCTGCTACTTGACTGTTAACCTGGTCATATTTGTGACAACTGGCTACTCACCAGTTCACAGCTGTTCAGTTCAACATGTAAATGGGAGTCCACGCGTTGATTACTCGCGCCGTTGATGCGCTACCAGAGTGAGTCACGTTCTCCGCTACTCTTCGCTATCTGCTGCCAAAAGTTGAACATGTTCAACTTTGTCAGCCGCAAGATAGTAGCTAGTTACTCAAATCGCGGCTGGAATCCAGTCAAGTGTGACCAGCGCTTTTTATGGTTTAAGGAAGCCTCAAGGAATGACTATAAATTCAACCGTTAGTCATCAGCTCGCTTTAGTCAAGATATTCGCAATGTTTTTTGCATCAAAGTAATATTGTCGTTATATTTTATGATTAGTTTATATCAACTGAATGTGAATGTTTCAAACGTCAACTGTCAAACATCAAGATCGATATAACTCCATTACTAACGTTCGGAGACATCACAAGCTCGGCAAATACTTCATATTTAAACAATGATTATAACAGTTGTCAACTACGAATCAATAATGTGAATTACTAAGCCCCAAAGTAATTTATCAAGCGGTACAGAACATGAATCATTCAGGTTAATAGTATACATTTCACTGCAAAACTGTAACGATAAAATAGACATTTCTTGGTTGGTTTAACGGTTAATTAGGGCATTCCGTGTAATTATTTTATTCGGTCAAGATGAAATCTAATTTAAATTTAGGATTTTGAAGATTTCAAAATGACAAAGAGAGAGCAATGAAAATAGACAATTCAAAAGGTTAAATACCATAAATAGTTGTGCCATTTTAATGCCATATTAACAAACAATGTCAGTTATATCAATATAGGTACCTACGTAAAAAAATATATTAGATTATTTTCGATAGATAATTTCGAAAGAAAATATTATGTAATCTATAGTGTATAATGTCAATTTGAGTAGCAAATCACGGATCAATATCGAGAAGTCAGAAAAAGTTACCTTGAATCTTGTTTTTATAAACGGAATTCGAATAAATTATTATTATTAATTTCTATTTGCATAACTTTAACATTTATAGTGGATTCTGCTTCAATTTGTTTGTAAGTACCGGGTGGGCAAAAAAAGAACTACCTTCGGCCATATATTAAGACCAGATTATACAACAGCTATAGTATATATAGTACACTCTTGTCAATATCTCTTTTCCTTAAACATCAAAGTCACCATTATATGGAGATCCTGACATATTGGTATACCTGGCAATTAACTGGCTGATCGACATGCCAAAACAACTTCAACTCCTGCCACAACAAATCTTCATATTTACAAACATATTAAGGCAGGCGAAAAAATAATCGTCAGATGTTTTTGAAACTCACTGAAGCTGTATCAATACTTCCTTGAAATCTGACAACTCTTAAGTGTAGCATTACTCTGGTTTAGGCATTCAATTGTTCTCACCTGGCTGTAATTCCCCAGGGGTATCTTTGATTGCCTTAGCCATACTAAATCTTTCCAATGGTTAGATCTTCTCTTCTATTTAGCTTTGCCTATTTCTTCCAATAATACATTGGTGCTGATACCGCAAAAGGATTCCGACCACCCAAAAGGCTGTTCTAGTACCTCTATTTGCTATTTCATCTGCTTTTTATTTCCTTCTATTCCAGTGTGTCCTAGAACCAAGAGCAAGGTGACGATGTTGATCTCGCTTAGTTCATTGAGTTTTCCTAAGCATTCCCATACCATTTTAAAAGTTATTACACAGGAAATCACTGCTTTCATAGCAGCTTGACTTTTCAACCTGATGTTAATCCTTTACCTTCTATAGCTTTTTTCAATATTGAACTTGGCACACTTTTCTATGTCGCGAATTTCCGCTTGAAAAATGTTTGGGGTTTTTCGCAAGCTTTCAGAGTACAAATTTGGTTCCTGGCTCGTACACTCCTATCCGTCTTTTCTTTTCTATCCAGACCTTTCTCAACTGTTTGTTGGCCCCACTGGATTGTCGAGACACGAAGTAACAATATTACTAATTAGGCAATCCAGATCACGTGACATATAGCCGACCATTGCAAACAATTTGCTGGTCAGTTTTGTATTGTACAGTGTTTAAGATTTATTTCGTCGATTTGATTTGTGTGTTTTATATATGTATACGCTGTGTTTTGACTTCGTGTTTCTTTTTTTTTCGGGTAGAGATGGGAAACTCATGTTCGAATGGGTCCAGGACCCAAACAGTGTTGGACTCATCCCCAAGGGGATGCATACTTACCAAACCCACCTCAAACTCGCCGTTACCCCCGCCTCAGAATCACTACCCTAGCTTACTTCGAGACGGGCGGCGGTCCCTCACACACTCTCCGCTCACACCGTCGTATTCTCCCTAACTATCACTCCTACCTCTCATGCCATATAGAGTCCTTCTCTCCCCCTAACCATGCTCTCTACTACGCCACTCACCTCCATCTATTCCTCCTCCCCCCTCATCATTATATCCACCATGTTCTCCCAATACACCGCATCCCCTAGTTTCCTCTCCAACTTCTTCAGCTCTTCCTCGTTCCTCCAGCATCTATAAACACATGTGTTTCTTTGAAAACCTTCATTGAATTTTAACCAAATTTGAGAAATGGATGAACTCCTAGATATGGATATAAATAGTTATTTGGAATTTTCACACAGTTTTTGCACCAAAGAGCAGATGGAGGCTTCCAAAAGTTTACATACCTAAAAATATTTTGAATTTGGCTTTGTGCTGAAAGTAGGATCTACTTTTGTCAATGGTGTTTTTGTTTTAGTAGGCAAGATAATACTTGAGTTTATTATTTTGAATGTTTTATTAGCAATATCCTATATATGAAAAAAAGTACCTGAGAAACCCTACAAGATGTAGAGGAAGTTTCCATAGATGAATACGAATAGCTAGGTCAAGAGATCGTTCAAAAGCATATACTCATCCCATGCACCAGTTTGACGATCTAGAAAAGCTTTCGTTTGTAATGATGTTGATGATGGTAGACCAATGATATTGTGTGATCAAGTAAATCATAATATGATTCCATTTTGATTGCGTAAATTCAGAAACTGTTCCTTACAACTTATGGTATTGCTGTGTGTTTGAAAGAAGTTTAATTTTTTTTGGAATGTAATTCAGATGAATGACCAAAACCATATTTTTGTTTGCCCTGGGACGCCATATTGAATTTTATTTGACAGGTCGCTGGATTGCCTAATTCTTCGAATAGATCACACCAAATTGACACAGTCACTTAATGAGCTCAAGGAATAGATTTTCCTGTTAAAACTGCCAGTGCCCACTAACTACGATACAAATATTCGTTGAATGTCACCAATTCAACTCAAGAAACAGCTTAATCTCAAATCTCAGATGCATGTCATCCCAATACAAATGGGGGACTTCGGTTCAAGTTGCCAACCCAAAAAATTTCATATTTTTCTACCACTGGGGAAGGGAAATTTCAGAACGAATTTGTCATGTCAAGGTTCGTATTATTTATAAATATCCGTAAACGGAGCCCCGGCTCTTCAAATTGGGTAATTTGATGCAAATATTGATATTTGTAAAGGTCATGTCTGATTGGCTGAAAGTTGTGCTGGAGCACCTGATTTCATGTCAATAAAGTCAATGGCGACATATCTCTTATCCTATGACGATATTGATTGATATATATTTTTGTTAAAATCAGAAGCTCCAGTATAAATTTTAGCCAATCGGACATGATCTTTACAAATAACGATATTTGGATGCAGTTAACTGTTTTGAACATCCGATTCTCAGTTTACATATATTTATAAACAACGCGAGCCTAAACATGACAAATTTGTTTTGAAATTTCCCTTCCCCAGAGGTAGAAAATTCCAAATTCCATCTATCAAATGAGACAACTTCACATGTTTAAATTAAATACAAAAGCATTTATGAAAAAAAGTAGTAGAATAGCTCATAAATATTTTAGTTGCACTTTATACTCGAATTTAAAAATAAAATCAATTTAACAAGATAAAAATTAAGAAGAAATCTGCAGGAATTCTTCTCCAGAATAAAAAGCATTTGCAGCTAGGTACTTAGAAAGTTTTGACTTAAAAACATTATAGTTACTATTTCCTTTAAGTCTAATTGTATGATTGTTGAAGATTCCCTGATAACCAGCAGAATCCTGTCCAATAGTCATCCGGGAATGGGGTAATCTCAAATCATTACCTCTTCGCCTGTTATGTTCATGAATCATGTTATTTCTTACTTGTTTAGCTTCTTTTTTTTTTAATTTCTAATGTAGTCAGGAATATACAGAGACATGGCAGTGTTAAAATTTCTAAGGATTTAAATAAACTTCTACATGATGCTCTATGGTGCGAGCCAGTTATACATATCACTATTTTTTCTGTATTCTAAATACTTTGACCCTATGTGAAGATTTTCCCCAAAAAGTTAGTACGAAAGTAAGTAATGACTGCATCAGTCCAAAATAGGCTAATTTTAATACCCGCAGGTAAGTATTATACAGTTGTCTGAAGATGAAGCATAAACTACTCATTTTTGAGACTACTTTGCCAATACGTACTTCCCATGTAAGCTTCTGCTCTAAGGTCATCCCTAGATATTTAAAGTTAGTCACTTGTTCTATCGATTTATGATCAAGCATAATTAATGAGCAGAAGTCATAGCTGATGTTTTTTGTTGAAAAATCATAAATACAGTTTTCTTTACATTAATCAGTAGTCCATTATCTGAACACCATCTTGCAAATTCTTCTGCAGCGTCGTTTGCGTACCCAACTGATGAGGAAAGTTTGTGTTCAGCTAATATCTGGCTCATGTCATCTGCATATATCTCAATTTTTTTGGCTTTTGTACAACCGTTTGAGATATCACTGATAAAAATGAGGCGCTCAGAACCATAGAGGCCCAACCCACAAATTTGTAAAAATCGAGTTATATTCATTTTCATAAAGTTTGAGCTCTATATTTTCAAAACCAGAGTAGCTGAAGCCACCTTTGGTATGTTGTTCATAGCATCACATATTGTTTCTGGCCTAATTAT
The DNA here is from genome assembly GCA_947563755.1 of Lochmaea crataegi. Taxonomy (NCBI): domain Eukaryota; kingdom Metazoa; phylum Arthropoda; class Insecta; order Coleoptera; family Chrysomelidae; genus Lochmaea; species Lochmaea crataegi. The sequence continues at coordinate 26,321,672 of OX387423.1, read as the reverse complement.
AATTGAATGCAGTTTCTGTTCCATATTGGCCTATCCCATATTCCGTAGGTTTTATTGTGCTTATATTAACTGTAATAAAACCAAAATTATGGTCAAAATCTCCTGGAATTTGGTGAGTTATGGTGGATGAAAAAATTAGTAATTTTTGATATTCGATTTTCTCCGTTTAAGCAAAGGTGGGCTTGGGCCAATATGGTTCTGAGCGCCTCAAATAATGAATAGTAATGGTGCCAGTGTCAAGCCTTGTGTTATTAATAAAAATACTTCTATTATTTTCGTATTGTTATGTAATTTTAGTTAAGAGTCTAACTTCACGTAATTGACGTAAACTTTTCCCATTGTTATCGCTTTAAAATACATCTACCTTTGATTTCACAGTTAATTCAAAAAACAAAGGTTTTTTTGTTTCATTTTCAGGCAGACAACAAAATATGTCACGTCTATTTTGCAAACATCTACAGCTATATTATGTAGCCTTTTATTACAGTTTTTTTCTACATTCTGCTGAATGTTTTTAATAAAAATGGATTCATCGTACCGTTGCGGGAAAGGAGCGTAACATTAGTTAAACTATTGAACAGTTTGTAGAAACTGACCAACATATTGCTAAAAGTAATAAATGATAAAGAAAGTGGCTTGTTCTATAAATTACAACGCATACTATTAATACTTGGTGTTGCAAATGCGACTGTCATGATGTAAATTGCTATTAAAAATGTATAGGTATATAAAATCCAATCGTTTTGTTTTTCGTTATTTAATAGAATTGAAAATAAAAAGATTGTGGATAAGAAAGTACATTTCACTATAAACAATATTTTGCTTTCAGATGTGCTCTTTGCCGTCTTTAGATTGAAGAAAGCATTTTTAGTTGTTTGCCACTTAACTGAACAATAACCAATATTCGCTAAATATATTTATGGTTAATCAGACCATCAAAAAAACAATCTATTCTGTATATAAAGATGAAATAATTCTCTTCATAGGCAGCTTCAATTTACAATTAAGCTCCGCAATCTCACACCAACTTAGAAAATGTAGAAAATATGCACAGAGTGAGCAGTTCGGCTGTAAGTCATGGTACATTTATGGAGGTTCTCTCATGTATTTGTCTTGCGATGATTATAACCAGTAAGTTTTCTGCTGCTCTCTGATCCCAAAATCTGTCTTGGATCACGGTGTGTGTCCTCAGGCTGAATCCTCTGAACTTCTTTTTGCAAGTTTGTCAGCTCTTTCAGTGCCCTCGATTACCTGGTGACCTGGTACCCAAGCCAGTTTGAGGTTATTCCGTTCAGCTAACGTCTTCAGTTCTTCGATGCATTCCCATACTAGTCTAGACAAAACTTTCTGGCTTGAAATAGCCTCGAGTGCCGCCTGACTGTCTTGAAATGATGGATCCCGACAGCTCTCTTGCTATTTTCTCACATGCATCGCAAGATTGCGTATACCTCCGTCTGAAATATAGAGGTGTAATTTTCCAGCGCGGAGCTATAGTTGCCACTTTGTTTTGTGGAGACCTCGAATGGAATATAGTGGCATATAGTAGAGCATCTTGTGTCTACCCCGCCTTGTCCCGAATTAGGCTTTTGTAACTTAATCAAAATTAACTAATCGGTTTTCGTTAAAGAATTGAATTTTTTTGGTGAAATATAAATTGATGTTAGCCACAACCGACCCTCACAGATGAAGCGGAGTGTCGAAACAGTTCTCACTTTCAACCGAACCAAAGATGCATTTTAATATAGTGTTTTGTCCCATGGGCGTACGCAAAGAGGGGCAGGGGGGCCCCCTCCCCCTAAATGTTGAAAATAATTCAATAATTTCCTAATTAATAAACAAAAGATAAAAGAATCAATCAATCAAGTTAAAAATTTAAACTTTTACCTACCTACATAATATTATACAATACACCTATTCCTAACTATATTTTACTATTTATGATCAAAAATACAAAAGTATTGCTATATTTAATGACAACTTTATGGAAACCTACCAGCTTTCGAATTATTGTCTCTACATCCGTTCGTTATGCTGAACCTGTCATTGAGTGAATTTAAGATTCGCATTAAACAATTTTCAGAACTCTATATAATGACGATGAAGCCGTACAACTTATGAGTTTAAAAGTTTGGAAGTTTGGAAGCAGACTTTTTTTTACATCAACAAAAACTGCTCTACATATTTTGTTAGCATTGCCATGTACAATAAGTACCGTAGAATGCTCTTTTAGTACTCTACACAGAGTTAAAACTTGGTTAAGGTCCACAATGACAGGCAATCGATTAAGCGGTTTGTGTATGTTAAGTGTACACCGGAAATTAGTTTCACAAAAAAAGAAACGCATAGAAGAAGAGGTTATGAGCAGATTTGCTGAAGATCCCAAATGCTTCGTTTAGCTATAATACCTAGATTAAGATAAAAAATAATATGTATAAATGTTTCTGTTTTCTCGTTTTCGTTTTTTTTTCTTTATTTCAGAAAACACCTATTTTATTTATAATTTTTACTTTTTACATTTGCCCCCCCCTAAATTTAATGCTGCGTACGCCCATGTTTTGTCCTTAACTCGAAAACAAATTCAAATACTATTAGTTCAATAATAATTATTATTATTTTCAAAAACTTATGTAATTCTCCAGAAAAAGCCAACATTATGATATAAAAAATGTAATCGACTTTCAATATAGAATATATTCTCGAAATTCAAGCTACTTACATCATTTGTAGTAAATTTAAAAGAGAAAGTTTTATAAACAAAACCCAGTTTCTGCGTTTACGAATGTTATATTTCTGGGTAAAAAGTAAAATAATTGGATCACCTGTTGTTACTCGAGCACAAGACTGCCTGGGGTATTCCTGAATCGCGATTATATCTGATTCGATCGAGAGTAGAATTAAATACAGGGCAGGGTTTTATCATCTTATTAAAGAAAAATCGAAAACTATGGAAAAGTTGTGCAGTTCAATGAATTATAGGGCAAAGTTCGTTTTTTAAAATTACGATCGCCGGCACTTTCGAAGCATTGAATCATTGAACAAGTCACCTTCAGTGCTCAATACAGTAATGGTTTCTCATAGTTATTTGAGGATAAAATCAGCCCCCAATAATCGGTTATTTATGCTGTCATGAAATTTTCAAAAAAAACGCATTTTCAACATAAAAACTATAAATATTGAACTGAAATTTTAGAAGAAGATTCTCAAAAGACCAGACTACTGGGAAGAATTTTAACAAAAACATAACTTAGAGGGTTTCCGGTTTATGAATCAATGTAAAAGTAGTAAAAAGATTCAAAAATCCACATTCTCAAACCAAAAGGTACTCATAACTCGACTAATTGAACAGTTAGAATCTTGTAATGACCACCAATCAATTCAGGGGAAAATTTTACATACATGAGTAAATTTTGAGTCGATATTTCCAAGCATTAAAAGAGTTTGCAAAATTACAAAGAGAAATTGAGTGGCACAGACAGTTTTTTTATAAAATCATTCTTTCACCTTCAAATTGTATCATCACATTTTTTGAAAAAACGCATTTTTATCCTAAGAAGTCTTGTAAATACCACAAAACTATAAATATTGAACTGAAATTTTAGGAGAAGATTCTCAAAAGACCAGTCTACTGGGAAGAATTTTAACAAACACATAACTTAGAGGGTTTCCGGTTTATGAATCAATGTAAAAGTAGTAAAAAGATTCAAAAATCCACATTCTCAAACCAAAAGGTACTCATAACTCGACTAATTGAACAGTTAGAACCTTGTTATGACCACCAATCAATTCAGGGGAAAATTTTACATACATGAGTAAATTTTGAGTCGATATTTCTAAGCATTAAAAGAGTTTGCAAAATTACAAAGAGAAATTGAGTGGCACAGACAGTTTTTTTATAAAATCATTCTTTCACCTTCAAATTGTATCATCAAATTTTTTGGAAAAACGCATTTTTATCCTAAAAAGTCTTGTAAATACCACAAAACTATAAATATTGAACAAAAATTTTAGGAGAGTACTCTCAAAAGACCAATCTATAGGGAAAAAACAAGACCATTACCTGAACGGTTCCCGTTTTATGAATCATCAATATAAAAATAGTGAAAATATTTGACAATCCACATTTTCGAACTCAACTAATTGGAAAGTTAGAAAATTGTACCAATGTTGTACCACTAATCGATTCAGTGGAAAATTTTACATATATGAGTGCATTTTGAGTGGATATTTCCAGGCATTGAGAGAGTTAGCAAAGAACATGTTAAAAATTTACAACAAAATTTTTTTTTACATGAAGAATGCTAAGATTTTGTGAAATGGGGTTTTTTGTGACGAGAAATCGACTGATTGAATCAGTTTTTCGATAAAATAATTATCTCACCTTCATATGGTATAATGAAATTTTCGAAAAAACGAATTTTTAACATAAAAAGTCTCGTAAATACCACAAAACCATTAATTTTAAATTGATATTTTAGGAGATTATTAAAAGAACAGTCTACTGGGAAAAAATTTACAAAAGCATAACCTAAAGGGTTTCCGTTTTTTGAATCATCAATGTAAAAGTAGTGAAAAGATTCGAAAATCCACATCCTCATCCATCAATACTGCATCTCCAAATTGTTTTGATTTAAAAAACTTCTTAGATACAAATTTTTTGTAAGTTGTAAACTTAAATAGGATACAGTTCTTTTTGCATTTACCCTATGCCCTACTTTGTGGAAACATCTGCTACATCTAGAACTTTTTTTGTACATCTTTTATATCAATCTATCTACCAGATCTATCTCAAAGTAACTTTCTCTGAATCCAATCAGGTAATCAGACATTAATCTACTTTCATTCCATATAATACTGGAATTATTTGTGAAATTATTAAAAAAGCCTCTTTTATTTAGTGATTTTTCAATTTATTTTTACAAATTTAACCTAAATTAATTTATTTTGGTTGACGTTGTTTTCATGATTAACATCGGTTTTAAGAAAGTTTGGTCCTGCACTCACACTCACTTGCTACCGTTATATAAGAAGAAATACTTTATTTTCGTTTATATAAAGCCGAACAAAAGCAAAAGCGAATAATTTTAAACTGGACTGGTAACAAATTAAGATTGGACACTCCTTGTACGTAACTTGGAAATTAATTCAGTACCTACCAGTTATACAACTGCACCAAATACCTACGTGGATACAAATTGAAATTTCCACGTTAATATCTTTTTAAAAACAGGTGTGGTGTCCGCGGGCTGAGCATGAAAAAGTATTATTATACAATAATACATATAAAGTTAATTAAATGTAAAAAATGGAAATGAAAATAACGAGATTTAACTTAAAATAATATCAGACTCGCTGTTCGATTTCTGAAAATAAGCTATCATTATAATTTTTTACAAACGAAAGATCCGACAAACATTTACCGAGCGTCTTCTGGCTCTCGGCAGTGTTGCCGGAGCAAAATAAAAGTATGTACCAGATTTTTGCTTCTTATACAACCATAAACAACTTTTATTAAAGTACCAAATAGTATCAACAAAATACAATTTATTATGGAATATTTGAGATCTGTAAGGTTTGGTAATAACGGGGTGATAAGTAAAACACAAGTTGACTAAATGTCTAGTCATGTGTCGTCCTAATCAAAACTATATATTTATGCTTACTAACACTTTTATATCATTGTTGATGAACATATCTATCCAATATTATAAAAGTGTTAATTAAGCTAATTCGTGAATGACCTACGAAATTATACGAGGGGCTCTACAGATCTTTCGTCATCTACCGGAAAAGATGTAAAAACACCAATAAACACAAATACTTATATACTCCATTCCAAGACATTTCGTTTTAGCTTTACACCAGCATTATTGATTGAAGAGAAAAACCCACAGCAGGTAGTCGTTAATCCGATAGCAATAGCAGAGTATCGTATCGTACCCGTTTCTTCAAAAATATAATGCCTAATACTATGATTATTTTAGAACTGAAATATTTGACTGGTGAAATAATATTTAATTTTAGTATCTAAATTTTACCGACTACGGATCTGTTACAGTTTATTGTACAGGGTGGCTCATTAAGCGCGGTACCCGGCTGTATCTCGGAAAGTATTTGTCCCAGGTTGTTGGGAAAAAATATTGATAGTAAAAATGGCCGAAAGAAATTGCCGGAAATTATTTTCAACCTCAAAATTTCACCCCTAGGGGGCGTTAATGCCATGTTCAAATCTAAAATTATTATTATCTCAGAAAATCGCAGAATAAGCTGTAACTTTGATATCTTCATTTGAAAGCCCGTTTAATTCCAGATAATTTTCTATTGTGACATTTCTTTGTATCTGTCATAATAAGCTAGAGGGAAGACCAGACCATCTATTTTTTAGTGTTTAAATTTATCCGACTGTTTCTAGACTCATATGAAAGAGAGTTGTGTGGATTTTGAAGACCGTTCATATTCCTTATCGATAACTTTAAAACAGTTAAACTAGAGTCGCTTTATGCAGCGATTACTTATTTTTACGATTTTATTAAAAAAAATAAATGAAACGTTACTATTTTAGTAACATATTTTGAAACATCTTTAAATTTCTTATATTTTAGTGAAAACCACATCTTGATACCTCTATTCGTTTTTGAATTATCGTAAAAAATGTCAAAAACTAACATGTAAAAGATCAAAATTAGCAAATTAGCTAACCATAAGTAGGCTTTGGGTTTGGCAATACATTTTTGGAGTTCCTTCGTAATGAGTTACCAGTTTTGTTAGAAGATGTGCCACTTCAATCCAGGGAAAATATGTTTGTTCAGCTTGACGGCTGCCCAGCACATTTATCAGTTAATGTTAGGCAACACTTGAATGAAACATATCCAGACAGATGGATAGGAAGATGAAGCCTTTTGCCCTGACCATCAAGGTCACCCGACCTGACTTGACTAAACTTTCATTTATGGGGGCGAGTAAAAGATCTTGTCTTTCAAACGAGAGCTACGACAAGAGCAGATATTGAAGAAATAATTAGAAATTCCATTCGCAGCCTAACACCAGCGGAAATAGAAATGGCCGTTTTGTCTACTCGAGAACGTCTAGAGCGATGTGTCAATAATAATGGCAGCAAATTTGAAGATTTGGCATTTGAGTTGAAATAGATTTTTTTCTACGCCTATGTCCGTAAACGTCAAAAATCGCACTGTCAACATTCCTTGTAAGTGACATTTAACAATAACATGCACGTAATGAGATCTCATAACACACACGTGCGTTTAGATAAGAAAACTTGAATTTCTCTGTTTAATCAAATTGCAATCAAATTTTTATCTACGTACTAATTTATTTGATGTATTTACATACATTTAGTCAATTGCAAAACATAAAAGCTTTTAGCATTAGTGAAATACATTTTAGATTAAAAGAGTAATGTCCCTAAATGTCGGCAACACATTGTACAATTTCTCAAAAAATAAGTCGGTTTTTTTTAGCATGATATGGAAATAAACGTCATGTCATTTATGTTGTCAATTTTTGTAACAAAATATAGTATCTTCTACAGTGGCGGGAGGCTATGAAAATTATATGTGAATATAAATGACAACGCTTTACGAATATCGGAAGCGATTACCAATTATAAATCTTCATCTTCCGCTGTATCGTGCAGTACTACACAGTTATAGATAACCGTTCATCACCGTCAAGTAATAAGGCATGATTTATAATCATTGTTCAATTGTTATAAAGAACTATTATATTAAAGTTCAAATAATTGCGATTTCCTTTATTTCATAGAAGAAAATAGATGGGCTAAGAAAAAGTATAGTACGTTACACGAGTTGTAATCCCATTACGCACTCGCCGCTACGCGGCTTCGTGCGTAATGGGTTACTTACAACTCTTGATACGTAATATACTATTTTCGCAGCTAACATGCTTATGTTATCTACATTATTGATCATCGTATTTTATCGTAATTTTTAACATTTTTTTTCGATAAGTTAAAAACAAATTGAGATATCAGGATGCGGCTTCCACTAAAATATGAGAAATTTAAAGCTGCTTCAGAATATGTTACTAAAATAGTAACGTTTCATTTAATTATTTTAATGAAATCGTAAAAATAAGTAATCGCTGCATAAAGCGACCTGTAGTTTATCTGTTTTAAAGTAATCGATAAGGTATATGAACGGTCTTCAAAATCCACTCAATCCTCTTTCATATGAGTCCAGAAACAGTCGGATAGGTTGAATAGTTAACGAAATATTAAAATTTAAACACTCAAAAATAGATGGCCTTCCTTTTCCCTTATTATGTCAGATACAAAAAAATGTCACTATAGAAAATTATCTGGTATTAAACCGGCTTTCAAATGATGGTGTCAAAGTTATAGCTCATTCTGCGATTTTCTGAGATAATAATAATTTTAGATTTGAACATTGAAATTTGAAATTTTGAGGTAGAAAATAATTTCCAGCAATTTTTTTGACCACTTTTACCATCAATATTTTTTTCCCTACAATCTGGGACAAATACTTTCCGAGATACAGCCGATTACCTGGCTTAATGGGCCACCCTGTACAGTAAACAGTATCAGATCCGTAGTCGGTAAAATTTAGATACTAAAACTAAATATTATTAAATCTTTACGACCAGATACCGAGTCAACGAAATATTCTGAAATGTACTTTAGAGAGTTGTATAAGTAATTAAATTGAGTTTGATTATCAAGGGTATTTGGTTATTACATAGCTGCTGCTGTTGATCAGCGGTAACACTGTCTCTCGGCAATATTTCAAGACCCGTTTATAGTGATAGTTCGGGACGAACATTTTTATGATAAAAGTGGCCTGAATAAAAACCTGGACATTATTTACAGACTTGTAGGTCCACCCAGAGGTCGTAATTGCATATGACTAATTGGAAAAACAAAATTTGCTTCATTAATGGACACTTTATATGACTTTACAAAAAATTCTGCGTGTTTTTAATTCCACGTTTTAGTCTGTCTTTTTTTATATTCCATTTTAGGCTCATTCTATCATACTTGAGTCATTATAGTCCCAGAGGCACCATGACGGAGCTATACATTATTTTATGTATCATTAACATTAAATCTAATCTAGGTACCATTTCCCATATTATCTACATCCATTCCAGAGCTTCGTCTCTTCTATATTGGCCACTAGTTTGACAGGAGGGATTCAGAGCCGGATTAAGGCATCGCAGGGCCTTTAGCAAAACTTGAACTTGGGGCCCTAGGCCAGTAGCAAAGCTTGGACTTTCTACTAGCCACAAAGAAAAAGGGGTTGAAACTTAAAAAAACACTAGTTAAAAGGATGTTTTATTGCCTTTAATCGGCTTAGGGCTTAGCGTTCTCAACAGTAGAACCCATATCTGTTTTTAGTAGCGCAGCAAATTGTACCAGCTCGTTACCCAGACAATCTTCTACATCTTCTGGGTAAGCATTAACAATAATTGGAGCCTTCTCCAATATTTCTTCTGTAGTTAAATTTTTCATTTGGCGAAGCATTCCGAATACACTGTACACTCGATGGAAGGCATCCATACGTTTTGTTAATGCTGACAGTATATTATCAATTATTACAATAAACACCAGTGTTTCAAAATGCGCGGGGCCCTTTTAAGCGCGAGGCCCGTAGCATTTGCTGCTCCTGTTACGTTGTTAATCCGGCTCTGGAGGGATTTAGAGTAGTATAATGGTTGTATTATTTCTTCTCCAAAGAGTCCTTGTAAGGTCTCACAGAAGTATAGTATGAGAGTGGGTGTTTCATCCTTAGTTCACATTTTCTACTTTTCTCAATTTGTGTAGATGTTTTCTCAGAGTACAGTGTCCAGTGATTAGGTCGGTAACTGTCTTCAAATGTCTCTTACCCAGTTTCAATAGCCTGGTTGAGAGTTCCTTGTCTACCTTCTTCAGTAAACTCTTTGTATGGAGGTGACTCTCTCTTTTTGAATCGGTGTTCTTCACCTAGCTTGTTCCAGATTTCCCCTCTTATGCAATTCTTTGTCTCCTCATTAACATTTCCGCAGCGCACGCCAAATAATGACTTTTATATGCAAATTTTTGATACATTACATACACATTATTGTAAATTTTACATCTAAACCTACCTTAAGTAGTTCAGTAGTTTTTGAATTTATCGCACTGAAACAGATTACACACAAACATACATACAAACTTGTAATTTTTTTTTGGTTCAGCTGGCTTTGTGTCGCTTTGCTCATTTAACCACGTATAGTATTAATTGACATATATATTTTTTGTATGAATTCAGCTTCTAACCTAATCAAACTACATCTCATAGTTTTATAGAGGGCCGATTCTACAATGCCAGTATCAAAGTCAGTATAGTTATTCCTTAGATATTTTATACCTAGATTTATACCGAGAATAACTAATTGTCGGTTCTACAATGGATTTCTATGACAGGTTCAGTTATTCCCAGAATATCTCAATGGTACTTCCAAGGGCTTTTCGGAAACCGTAATCCTGGATCAGATAGATCACCTATCAGCTGATTGCGGATCCTAACCATGATCGAGATTTTGATCAGAGTATCCGAACGACGCGTTCTGTTTGTTGTGGAAATGTCAAACTTAAAACTTAACCTACAAACCTTTTGTTATTAAAAGTTTCGTGGATAGATTTTTTATGTTTATATCTTTGTAGTTTTTCTGTGTTTATAGACCTTTATCAGAGACCCTTTATTCAGTTGTATAAAAGATTTTAATTGTTCAATAATAATTAATAAGCAGTTATCAGCGACTTACAAACATGGATAGGTTTTTTATACAATACGTCCAAACTATTATTTTCGAGGAGGATGAGGAAGACGAGGAGGAATATTTATTGATATATGCATTGAATGCTTCAAAAAGGCGAAAATGTATTACCAATTACTTTGTGAGTGTTATACCTAGATACACTGATTTTGGTAAATATTCGTATACCATATTTTTTTACAGGAAATTCAATTTCCCCTCTTTGATTACAGCTGATTTGAGATATCCTAACTGATCGTAACGATGTGCTCCTCTCCATGCTCATCGTGAAGAGCTATAACTTGTTTTTCACTCATCGTTTACGCTAAATAATAATAACAACCAACCAACACTAAAGTTTGAAGCAAACTCGCAAATTCGGCAAACTTCAAAAACCTGTCAACTACGCAGCTAACATAACTTTTAAGGTTAAAGAAAACAAAACAACGAAACAACCCGTCAGCTGATCGCATTTACCCACCGGTATACTAGGGTAGAAAGGATCCAATCATATGACTATGATCCGTTCATTTCGTTTAGTTTCCGAACGTAAGTGATCGTGATCCGGATTACTTTCCGAACATTCAGATCCTGATCGGGTTAACCCGATCATAGTTTCCGAAAGCCCTCCAATTAACCAAGGTTTTGACATTTGACGCTTTGAAAAGCGGGAATTTCTGACATTTTGTACCATAACTCAAATTTCTTAGTTTGTTTTGATAAATTAGTGGAAGAGAATTCAATGGATTGAGAATATGTGATGTTTAGCTGAATGGAAGAGGCTGAGAACATATGTAGGTATTCAACTCTCATATAATTAAATTTATTGAGGAATGCAAAATCCTGAGACAGTTACTGATTCTAGGGAAGAATAATGCCTGCAGAAAGCATGTAAAAGCACATAAGAAATTCCAGTTCATCATATTCTTCCAATTCGAAGCCTCATTCAACTTATGCTATACTGTACCTAAGTTTAAATACTTTAGGATCGGTATAATCTTATCTCTTCAATTTCCTCATCTTCTGACCGAGACACGACAGCAATGTTGGTATTTTTACGCCAATAGAAATGCGGAATAAGTTTATTCCTCGGTTATACCCTCAAACTGGAATAGATTACTTATACTCTGGTTTATACATAGATAAAGATATACCTCTAATGTAAAAGGCAATAATGACTCGTTATCCTACTTATAGCGAATGTTTATACTCAAATTATAGAACCGGTCCTAAAAGGTCTAAATTTCAGTTTCTTTTTTCAGAATGAAGACATATTTGTCACTGTGTTGCTTAATAGCTATAGTAAAATGCTTGCCAGAACCAGTTACGCAACTTCCTGGTTACACACAATTAACGGCAGATCAGATAAGAAATCTTCAAAATAGAGGTTTTGGATCAACACTCAAAACTTTCCGACCAACAGAATCCAGTAGAGAGACTGAGTTGTATGACGAGGAAGATACCGACAGGTAAACCATATTTTTAATTTTTTTATTTTCTTTATATTTTGTTGTGAATTTTGTTTGATCTATTTTTAAATTATGTCGCTTTAAAATTGTATAATTTTTCATGACAATAAAGCTAATCTCTCTCTCTCTCTCGCTCTCTCTCTCTCTTTCTCTCTCAAATTAAATGTTTTTTAAAACTTAAAACCTTCAGTGCTTCAAAATTATGTCCTTTTTTGTCGTTAGTGTCAGATAGGAACTAGAGTTTTATAAAAACTCAATGGGGTGTTAAATTTTGACAAAAATATGATGTTTCTCAATCTTAATAGTTAGTGGTGGACAAAATCATAATGGGGAATCAATTATTTTTACTATTTTTATTCTCACAAGGTTTTTATGTCGATTTGAAAATTCGACTTTTGGATGTTTTAAATAGTTAGCCATTTATGCTGTGACCTACATTATCTAAAAGAGAAGAAAGCTACTTGAGGGTTGACTTATAGGACCACAATTCTGTCTTCTTTTTTAAAATCGTGATGAAGTATGGGTTATGCTTATGTTACTTAGGTATATTGCTTTTAAAGTGAATTACTTCCGATTTATTCTTACGGCTATTAGATTATTTTATAAATGTTACTTTTACCATTATAAGTTTTCGTTAACGTATTTACAGTTAGTTTTTATTTTTGTTAGTGTTAGATATTTTTAGTAAATTATTAGTCTGGGTTCGCACAGGCAAATTCGAATAATTTACCACATTTAGATATTTTCATGGTGCATACACACACATATATTATTATTTACATCAAAATGATCTTCATAGCAATAGTAATTTGTTGTAGTCTGTTTATATTTTCTTCTAGCAGCCTCAAACCACAATTTTCGTCTAACTTCTACTGCAGGCACAGTTACAAACTTTTTACGAGGCGATGTAACTGTTGTGATCGTGCAGTATAAGATAAGATAAATATGGGGCTTAAGTGCTTCTAAGAGCCTCTCCACTACGACCTTTGCAGATCTATTGTGTATGCCCTCCTGTTATTCCAGAGTTCCTTGTCTAGACCCGTCCTTAATACTAGACGGATGGCATACCTCAGGTCCTCCGTATATTGGGAGAGTTGTGGTTTTTCCTCCCCAATCGTTGAAAACCTCAGCCTAGTCAGGCCTTCGCAGTAGCACAGTATGTGTACTGGGCCTTCCTCATCTTCTTGGCAAAACCTACATATGGTTGTTTCTGCCAATCCGATGTTGTTCATGTGTTTGTTAAGTCTACAATGCCCTGTAAGGAGCCCAACCAGGATCCTGATTGTTTTCCTATTCTGACTCAGTAGATACTCCGTGAATTTTGGCGAGGGTTCCTTGATGAACTCTTTGGCCTGCCTCATTTTTGGCGCCTTGTTCCACCATTCTCGAGACTGATTTTTCATCCAGGTGCTTCTTTTTTTTTCTGCAGCGCTTTCGCTATGCCACCGAAAGGTTCTGGGCCAATCGGAGCACAACGTGCCCTTTCTCGGGCTAGTGAGTCTGCCTCTTCATTGCCCTTGTGATCTGAGTGGCCTGGTACCCAAGCTACGGATAGTCTATTGCGCCTGCCCAGCTCTTGTAGCGTCTCCAAGTAGTAGGAATTTATCTGCATGGAGCTGATTGCTTTTATAGCCGCCTGGCTGTCGGAGTATATGGCAATGGTCTTTTTCTCAAACTCTTGCCTTAATAGCTCCCCTGCACAGTGCTGTATTACTGCAACTTCTGCCTGGAATATCGTCACATGTTTACCCAAGCTCAGTGAGACTCTTATCTTTGGCTTGGCTATATATATTCCTGCTCCTACACCTTCCTCGGGTTTTGATCCATCTGTGTAGCAGGCCATTTCTGCATTAATTGTTGGAGGTCCTTCCTTTCATGCCTCTCTGCCTGTTATGACTGTTTTGACGTTTTTTCCGAAGCTATACTTGGGAATCATCTCGTCCGATGGCATTCCCATTATGGGGTCGATATCCAACTCATTGTATAGCTCGTTATACACCTTACCGTGTAGCCTACTAATGGGTGCTTGCCCTCTTGTCAGTCTATTAGTGATTGACCTGGCTTCACCTTGTATGTAGACATGGAGTGGCGGCAGGTTCAGCAAGACTTCTAGTGCCTCTGTTGGGGTTGTCCTCATGGCTCCCGTGGCAGCCAGGCAAGCTTGCCTTTGGATACCACTTAGCTTTTGGATCGCCCCAGCCAACTCTTTGGCCACCATACCACCGAACCATATGCTATCATGGGTCTGATGACTCTTGTATATAGCCATATGATCATTTTTGGTTGTAGCCCCCAGTTCTTTCCGCACATTCTTCTGCACAGATTGAGGGCTATCGTACCTTTTTGTATTATTTTCTGTAGGTGTTAATTCCATGACAACTTGTGGTCAAATATGACTCCCAAGTATTTTGCCTCTTGGGCAATTGGAATTTCCACCCTATTAAGAACTGGTGACTTCAGTCCTCTCAGTACTTTCTTCTTGGTGAAAACAACTATCGTGGTTTTAAGAGGGTTTACAGTTAGCTCCTCCTCTTGGCACCATTTGTTGATTATGTTTAGGGCAGTTTGTGTCTGCTCCGAGACTGTATCTGCGAATTTGCGTTTTACAATAATCGCGAGATCATCGGCATTCCCTAAGCAATACATGCCTTTGGATGTCAGCCTCTTCAGTAGTTTGTCTACTAGGATATCCCACAGAAGTGGTGATAACACCCCTCCTTGCGGGCAACCCCTACCTGCTCTAGCTGTGACGGTGGTATCGCCAATGGATGATATGATTACCTTTTTTTCCAAACTGGCGTTTATCCACCGACACAGGAGGAGTGGCACCCCCTTTTTTTCTAGAGCTTTGGTAGTTGACAGTGTAGATGCATTATTTAATGCACCCTCAATGTCTACAAAAGTTGTCATGGCTATCTCTTTGTCCTCTAGGGATTTTGTTAGTAGCCTGTTGAGATCATCCAGTGCTAAGTCTGTTGACTTGCCTGACTGATACGCGTATTGTCGCTCGTTGAGAGGGTTTGTTGATAAAACCTCATCTCTAATGTATCTGTCTATTAGTCTCTCCAACGTTTTAAGCAGGAAGGACACTAGACTGATTGGACGGTATGATTTGGGCGTCATGTCATTTAATCTCCCTACCTTGGGTCTATAAATAACTCTCCCCTTTTGCCACTCCGTAGGTATGTATTGAATAGCTATACAAGCCTTGAATATCCTACAAAGATGTGGAATTAATATTTCCTGTCCCTTTTGGAGTAGGATGGGGTATATTCCATCCTCCCCTGGGGATTTAAAAGGTTGAGACTTGTTTATGGCCCACCTTATTCTATTTGGCCTTGTTATCTCTGTTGCAAGTTTCCAGTCCGAGGCATTTGGCCTTTTTGGCTTGCTTTGCGAGCTATCCACCACTGCAGGGTCATTCAGAATTGTTGCGGCCTGAAAGTGTGCCTTGATTAGCATTGATATACTTTCCTCAAATGTTGTTGTGTAGGTATCGTCGTCCTTTTTTAGGAACCCTACCTTATTCACAGTACCTTCCTTTGCCAGCACCTTGTGGGTTCTAGAACATGTGGGGGTATCTAAAAGAACAGAACAGAACTTCTTCCACGATTGCCTTTTTGCCTTTCTAATCTCTTTGTTGTAGTGCGTAAGCGTAGCCTTATATTCGGCCCAGTCTTGATTGATTTTTGCTTTATTAAAAAGCCTACGCACTCCCCTTCTTAGGGTTTCCAAGTGTTTATTCCACCAGACTGTTTTGTTATTACGTTGTCTTGTTTTTTCAGGGCAGCTCTCATCGTAAGCTGCACGTATTGCCTTGCTTACTAGATTTACTGACCTTGAAAGACTTTTGTCATCCCCTATTTCAATCCTATCACCTTCGGGAGCATCACTGAGCGACAATAGATATCTATTCCAGTTTGTCTCTTTGTTTTTTCTATAGGTTACTTCAATTCGAGGAGGGGTAGCTAGATCGAATCTGTTCTGCCTGTGGTCGGAGCATGAGGGCTCCTCGGACACGTGCCAATTTGTTATGTTGTCACCTGCTTTTTCTGTCGAAAGTGTTATATCTAACACCTCTTTTCTAGTTGCAGTGACGAAAGTTGGTTTATTACCTACGTTAGTTATCAATAACCTTTTTGTTAGTATGAAATTTAATAATGACTCACCTCTTGCGTTAATGTCTGTGCTTCCCCATATAGTGTGGTGTGCATTTGCATCGCATCCAAGAATCAGTTAGAGGTTTTCCTTGGCCGCGTATGCGATTACTTCGCCTATTTGCGATGGTGGGCAAACCTCCTCGCCTGGGAAATATGCTGAGCATACTAGCCAGCTCTTGGCTCCTTCCTCCGTTGGTGTGGTCAATATAGCTGTAACAATATCAGCGGTGCAAAGCACCGGAATTTGTACACAGTTAACTCTATTGCTATATACTATACATGCTCGAGGTCTTTTTATGCCTTCTTTGTATAGTACCTTACCTTGATTGATTTGCAATCCTGCCTCCGTGTTGCGAGGGCTCCTGCAGGAGAGCCAAATCTAATTCCTCCTTGTCGAACCTCCTACAAACAATAGCGCTGACCGCCTTAGCATGATGGAGATTCACCTGCAGAACCCTGATCCCTGTGTTCAGTTCTGTGAACTGAACGACTCTTTTGCCTTCTCTAAGGCTTCTCCCATATGCATGGGTGTGCCGCTCTCCTGTGCTACTTGCCTTTTGAGAGGGCTCTCTCCTTGAGGATGGTCTGCTTCTTCCTCTTGGACCTCTGTGATCTCTGGATTAGAAGCTACACCCTTTTCAGAGCTATTTTCCTGCTTTGGGCTATGTCTCCCCTTGACCCTGAATTTTATTCTCCCTCGGTTGTAGTAGGGGGACATGTCTATTTTTTGGAGTTCCTCTAGGGACTCGCTGTTCATCGAGAAAGCCCATGTTTGGCCTTTTTCCCATGGAGTTTTTCCCAACACCGCCCATAGATTGGTGTTGAGCCCGTGATTTGCGACCTTGAGCCTTCGCAGAATTTTTTCCGCTTCTGGCCTTTGTCCTCTGTCATCCGGGATGTAGGTGGTGCAGGATATTGCCTCTGGAAGGTCCTCCCCTTCCAAAACCCTGAGGGTTTCCCCTTCCCAGGGTTTTATGGTTGGGATAGCATCTCTCAGCCAGTCTGCACTAGTGCGATCTGCACACGTCATAACCAGATAGCCTGGTTTGTGCGTGCATTTTGCAAAACGCACTTGTAGTCCCTCAGGGGGGATTTCGTCATGGGCCTCGGAGATTGCGTCCTGGACTATGGTTAGCCTTTCAGGACTCAATTTGCTCGTTGGAAACCCATCGTCTACCACCGCAACCTTTACTGAGGCTAGGGCATCTTTGAAGGAAACACCCTCTTGCCTTGGTTTCTTCCTCGGCTGGTTAACCTGTGGCGGAGTGCTGCTGCTGGAGCGGGGGCGTTTCGTGGAAGTGCTTGCGACAGCCTTATTTGTGCTTTTTCCAGCCTCTTTCGGGCCTTTTTAGCCTCTCTTCCTATTCCCCTCGTTGTAACCTGCTTCGAAGACTTTTGCGGTTTTTGGTTTTTTAGAAAGTTTTCCTTAATGACTAGCCTCTTAGCGGCTATGTAGTCGAGACCACTTTCTAATTTTGTTTTGAGCTTCGTTCTAGAAGCTCCCCCTAGATGAGCGGATTTTACTTCCTCATCCGTAAGTAGTTCTACATCCTCTAGGGAAGTTTTGGTGCTTGCTGAGAAGGCAGTTTTGCCTTTTGATTTGGATTGGGCGAGTTCGCCTCCGCCCCTACAAATTTTGTTTTTGTTTTTTTATTTCCCTGATCCATATGAATCCCACGAGAAGCTAGGGAAAGTTGGTCCACCGTGACAGAGCCCCGCATGTCGCAGTAAGGTGTGGATACAAGGGGGTGCCACCTGTTGCCCCCAGGGGATCGTTTGAGACTGCATATTCGACCCTGCAGCCACTCAGCCATCGGCAGGATACCTTCCACCTTGGCTTGGGTCTGATCTTTTAGTCGCCTTTTACGACAGGCACACCATTCCTGGGATCAATTCCTAACCCCGAATCCCCAGGGGGGATCGTGCAGTATGATACAAAACAAGATATATAATATGATATTGACATTATTCCAACTTGAAAAATTGTGGAGAAAAACTAACAGAACTTAACTAAAAAAATATTAACACAATGCTTCTATTTTTTTATAATATTGAAACGTTAAGCTCGTATAAACTGTAATCAAAAAACTCATATTATATTATAGACTTTGACAGTTCTTCGAACTTCAAATTCGAATGGTCTTTTCGTAACTGGCTATTAGTTCATAAAACATCTAAATCAGAAAGTGGCTAACTTCATCTTTAAGTATGTGACGTATTTGTAGTCAAAGTTGCAAACATTTAGGAATTCTTAATTTCCAGTTTTCTCCTAAAATATTCGGTTTAAAAAAATTTTAAATTAATTTTTGCAAAGTAGTAGGTACTAATATACTTTAATAAAATACCAAAAGCCTTATATCGGTTTAACACCCCATTGTTCTTTATAACGGTAGCTGAAACGCTACCGGAACGTTGAATTAAAAATATAAAAAAGGTTGTGGTTTGATTTCCCAAAATTAATAACAAAAAGAATAAAAAATACAAATTAGATTGAAAAATTACTTTTTTTGAATAATTAAAGATCATCGCAATACCCAAAAGAATTTCTCCTGATGCCGTTGTTGGACATTAAAGTATACCAGTTACAGGATTGTTGACTGAGTAGGTCGATTGAGTTTTTGTATTTTTTTTATAGTGACGCTGAACCTAGTCAAGATCGAGTACCTACATACGCTAATCAAAATTATCCCATTCCTATTAAAGCTACGCTTCAACCTTTTAGATCTACACTACAACCGAATTTAAATTATCAAATTCCAGTTAAATCTACTGCTAGTAAAGGATATCCGACTACGATTGCTGAAAAAAGGATACCACAAAAACAATATCTTCGACGCGGCGAAGAGCTTCAGGTATGAATTCCTTAGATGTAACTTCATTACTATTAATAATAAGTCAATGTTTCCTATACATATCTTTAACAATTTTATTGCGAAACACTTTTTGTATTATCAGTAGTGATATAACCAGGGAATGGCAATAAAGTAAAAAATTATTGACAGCATTTCGAGAACTTATTGCCAAAAGGCAAAAGGTTTGAGAAAAGCTCTGGGAAAATGTTGTTAAATGTAGAAAATCTCTGCCACAAAGAATTACACATATAAAAACGAAAAATCCAACAACTAATATCAGTTGTCTTCATCTTCTGAAAAATCTTCTGATGAACTGCCGCCGTCTGTTTTTATGAGAGGATCGATAACGGAAGCGACTACAAATTTTTCAATTTCCCAGTCTTAGTTTGTCGTAATGTTCCATGTAAAGTTGCCAATGGGTTTTTGCTAACTTTTTAAATGCCTTGTAATAGTTGAAGGTTGGATATTATTAAAACACTATTTAATAGTCACTTGCATAGGCGTGCGCAGACTTTTTTATTAGGGGGGGCCATTGATTCATTTGAGTATGCCTATTAAAAATGATGATTAAGCAATAACGCTGCCTTTTCTATAATGCAAAAGTCCATTGCAGGCTCATCGGCGAAATAAAAAAAACGTCGTTGCCCCATTTCTAATTGAAAGATTTAGTAATTACGCAATTATAAGTAATATAACAAAATATATTGAACCAAAAAGTAAACTAGAAAAACAAAACGTAACATTCGTAACATAACAATACATGGAGTCCAGAGGAAAAAGATAGATAATGATAATATCCTTTCAACTAATCTACAAACGCATTCTACGTGTTGCTTCGGATAACACTTTAAACTCGTCTATTACATTGTCATAATTCACATTCGCCGTTTTCTCTTGTTCAATGAATAAAAAGAGAAGTGAAAAGAGTGAAAAAGCTGGTGTATATTTTGTAGTTGTCTGAGGAAAGGATCCAAGCCATCCAATCATCAAGATTAACACCTTTAGGAATAGAATTATCAAATTTTATTAAACTCAGTTCGGCAAGTAATTCTTCTTTTTTTATTTTAAATTTATTTTCAATTGGAGTGAAATTGCCCTCACAATTCAATAATAGTACTTCGTTCACACTTTTAAGAATGTCTGTCGTTTCTTGACTAAAACGTTGGTCTATTCCGGAAACAAGTGAATCTAAAAATGGATAAAAGGTGTTTATTCTAACAAAATCTTTCATGTTTCCAAATTCATGTTGATTATCACACATCTGATCTATTTTACGCGGAATTTTTCTTTTCCTAGTTTCCGAAATTGTAATACCATGTTTGTCTTATATTTTTTCAACTTCAACATACATTTTATTAAAAAAAGTTTCAGAATCCAGTCTCAATTTCTGTAAACTTGATTGTAAACTCTTCACAGAATTGATTGCGGACAGTAAATTCAAAACGTTAAAATTTTAAAATTATAAAATGTTTTTAATATATTGATATTTTGAGGAATTAGACCGATTAGGGTGGGCCATGGCCCCCCCTGCCCCCCCCCGTGGGCACGCCTATGGTCACTTGTGGTTTTTACTTCTTCTCTTAGTTTAACATAAATATATATTTACTTAAACTCCGGTCAGCCCAACTGACCTCAGTGGAGTTCAAGTTATAATTATAATTGTAAATGTGTAATCTAATATGTCAATCTTATCAAAACTATATATTTATGCTTAATACTACTTTTAGATCATTGTTGATAAACCTACCTATCCAATATTATGAAAGTATTAATTAAGCTATTTCGTGAATGACCTACTAATTTATACGAGGGGCACTACAGCCCTTCTTAAAAATTCACGTCTCATCCAAAACCTTTGGTTTATATAAGTTGGTACCTCTTCGATCGTACTGCAGGAAGTTCAATTAAAAATTATATATATCCAGTTAATAATGGTTCTGCTACATTGAACATCAGGCATTTCTTCTCGGAACCGCTCTCGAATTGTTTCTGCCAATATACATTTTATGCATCACTTAGTAAACTACTTAGAATAAGAGACTAGTTTTTATTCCAGTAACTTCCTCTTTTTAATTCGACATCATTAAGAGTCTTCATTTTTTTTGTTCTCCATACAGCTTTTGGTAATATTCCAACGCATCTGCAGTTAGTTCGGTCGCTGACTTTTTGAAAGAATGATGTATTTTTCGAAAAAAGCGTTGGCCTTCCATATGAACATTTTTTCTTCGTCGGTAATTCTTTTGTCAATTGACGATGTGCCCAAATCTAGTAACTTTTTGTTTTATACATTTTATATTGTAAATAATCGAAAAATAAAAAGGTCTTCTGGTATTTCTCCGACTATAGGAGTCTATTAGCTTTTAGAAACGTGAAAAATTAATCATCTAAATTTTTCGATCTGAAGCATACTTTATCAAACATTTTGTTGATATGTTTCACTCATTTTGTAGCAAATTTTTTGATGAAAACCAAAAGCGAAATGCTTAGGCCAATATTAAATTAAATTTTGAGTATTTAAGCCTGATTTTCAAGAAATTATACTGTTAAGCAAGTCTGTAATAAAAAATGAATTGCTGTCTATTTCAAAAAGTGTTATGTAAGTGTATTGTACGATAATTATAGTTTTTGTCCATTATATATTTGACTTATTATGCAAACAAATTTCTGCAAATTCTTAAATTCCTAAACCACTCACAATCAGGTTAGGGAAGCCTTGGCTTAGAATGATAGAAAGTCGTGACAAATCTGAAAAGTTCAAGTTCATCATTATTTTTGTTATATAAGTGCCATGCAATATTATTTTTGCAAACTTTGAATTAATAATTCTAAAAATAACTACTACTAGGTACTATTAAAAAAATTTAATTGTTTTCCGAAATAAAAATATAATGAAGAAAGAAATAGTAAAAATGCACTACAATTACTGAGGAAAATATGAATTTTTTATATATGTTAGGCATGTGCGGGCAAATTTAGATCAAAAGAAAAAGTCGTTTCTGCAATTGATTTTCGATAAACTTTACCAAATCTGTTTTGGACAATTTTAGATTTTGGTGAAGGTGCCAAAATTTATATTGAATGAATTTAATGTTCTAAGCAAGCTGTAGTTGTAAATAAAAAATGTCCTTAGTACAATTTGCATCTGACAAATATAAAATGTACTGAGTTTTGAAATAATCGAAATTAACTTAATAATTTCAATATTTGGTGGATGCGACGGGATTAACGACAGTAGATTATAAAGGTGGTTATAAAGATTGCTAATGCCCGATTGCAACGTTTACTTTGAGACAGTCTCAAAATAAAGTAATCTCAAAAAGACTAATTTACTTTGCACCACTCTCTAACTAGAATGGGGGAGTGGCGATCACCTAACTTGGAATGTTCATAGTTCGAAAACAAATTAGAAAAATTAGGTGTTATATATTTGAGTCGAAAGCTGTACATGTATATTTCGGAACATACCAACTGCAGCTCCTTCATTCAGAGATTGTGAGAATTATGAGGATGAATACAAAAAAATCATTCTGATCGGTATTTCCTCACGCTGCGACTAATACCGATCATCTTTTGGGATAATGGCAATCACGATGTAATGATATGATATTTCAAAGGTATTCATTATGACAAGCAATAAATGAATGCATTTATTTACGAACAAATTATGAAACAATATGAAAACTTAAAAAAACATTGAAAAAAATTATAGATATTGTTACGCGAGCTACTGCATTAATATGCTCACTTAGTGCCCCCCGTGAAATCCCCGTATGAGACGACTATGGCTCCTCCGCCCAATTTTCGAGAACCATCCAAAATACGAAACATCGAGAATACCCAGTGCATCCGCCAGAACGTCGAGAGATTTCTAGAAATACGACGCGCGAGTGTAAATAGGCCACGAGCATCGCTGCAGGCAATTAGTCAATCAGTCAGTGTTGATACCGAAGGAAAGTAATAGCGCTTCGATAAAGTGTTTATTAAGTGACTCTCATATAAATTATAATTAGTGTGTTTAGTGTATTAGATAAATTATTAAATAAGGACTGAATTACATATAAATCTGTAAATATAAATTAATTGTAAATATAAATTAGAATAAACGTTACAATATTAAAATAAATAAGTATCTTCTTCTTTGAAATGATTGAAGAGTTGAAAACTTCTCATTGGTTATTTTTTCAGGCAGATATCACACAAATAGCCTTCAGGTGAATCCCACCCGCTACATAATTGATCCCCAATGAGCACAATCGGTGCATCTATACCACATTTCTACACTCCTTCCGAATTCTTCGCAAATCAAACAAATATCATTTTCCATTCCACCATCTTCCATGTCGTCCAATTCGTCGTCATCGTATAAGGTTTTATCATCGATGTAATCATTTTCTGAGTCACTATCAAACACCTTTTTCTTCACCGTACTTTTAGCTGTTTTTTTGCCTTTCAGTGGTTTATTTTTTTTGTTTCTAACATTCAAGCTGATTTGCCTTCTCTTTTCTGCTCTCTCTTCTAAAACTTGCTTCAAAGGGGTCTTTGTGAGTATTTCTGAGTGCTGTTTAGCTCTACCTCCAGTTTTCTGCTTGACAGAAATACGTGGAATTGGAATGAGTTCATCTAATGTTTTTCCTTTGGTTGAATTCCTCGAACCTGCTGAAGAAGTTGAGCTACAAGGTAGCGGACTTTCAGATGATTCAGAGTCAGAATGAGAATTCAGAACTTTTGTGTCAATCTTAGAACAAGAAGGTCCTGCCTGGTTCAATAATATTTCAGCTCGACTGAAATTAGAATTATTGTCAGTAATTGATTGCGAAACATTAGGGGCATGAGTCGATTTGAGCTGAACAGCATTAGGATCATGTTTCGGTGTTGACATATTTTCTACAACGGGCATAACAATATTACTGTTTTCATTGAAAGTATCTGGAGCTAAGAAATCCTCATCCGTCAATACATTCGGGTTTATAGGATATATCCCGGTTGATTGGAATCCAGAAACACCAATGGGCATTGTTGCAACTCTGGATAAGCCTTATTGAACAGACACGCCAGGTCATATGGAGTGATTCTCAGTAAAGCATGACTCTTTATAAAGAGATCGCATTCTCGACAGTATGCAGCTTTCAAAGGTCCGTAAAGTGTGATATCTAATGGTTGCTACCTGTGGGATCCGTGAGGGGGGAGAGACAACATTGAGATGACGTTTTCTCTGCATAAGTTATAAGCTTCCAAAGTTATGTGACTCCCATGGTTGTCTAATATCAACAACATACGATTTTCTGAGCTAGCTCTCGAATGTTTGATGAAATGTCTGAGCCACTCCACAAAAATAAATTCATTTGACCATCCATTGTGGGAGCAGTGATATATTGCACGAGGAGGACCATCTTTTGAAAGAAGATCCTCTTCCTTGGAAAAATCGGAGGAATATAAGTTCCTACAGCGCTCATCACGCATATAACTGTTACTGTTTTTCCCCGTTCCCAACTAGTAACAGATCCAACACGTTTTTTCCTTTTGGTGCGACAACAGTTCCTGGATCTTGAACGGTCGATATGCCCGTTTCATCTACATTGTAGATGTTACTAGGCTCAAATTTGAATTTGGACATAAAAAATTCCAAATTGTCATAGAATAATTTCACTTCCTGCCTGTTGAATCCTGTGACATGATTGAGGCTGGTCGCTTCTGGTTTTCTAACACTCACTGTTGGATTTCTCTTCAAAAAATTATAAAACCAATCTTTTCCTGCAAGTTTTCGTATTCTGCAGAAATTGTGCCGAATGCCATTCGAATCTGCAAAATCGTATGCGAGGCGTCTCACCTCCTGTGGTGATAAACCATAAAATAAATTGGCCATGAATTTTATTCTTGTGGCCATAGTGTTCTCATCATCTTTGCAAAAAGTACTTTTTCTACCCAATTTTGGCCCTGTTTTGATACCCTTTGTTTTTATATCGTATAGAGTGGTGAATGGGATATTGAACTGTTTACTTGCAGAGCAAATTGAGTTTCCATTTTCTATATATGCTAAGGCAGTGACTAATGTCTCTTCTGTCCAACTTTCCTTAGTTGTTGTTCTTTTTCTATTTCTTGGCATCTGTAATGAAAATTTAGCATATCAACGTTTGTGGGGTAATGCCGATCATGATCCGTATAATCCCACTTGTTTTGATCGCCATTTCTAGAAAATCCACCCGCCCAAAAAAATTGACAACAAGGAAGTAACTCGAAACATTTAGTTATGATATATCAGAATTGGAGCTCAAACTATATTCAGTGGTGTATATACTGAATACGAATCGAAAACATGATTCAAAATGGCTCTTACCTTAGAATAAATTCGTCAAAATATTACATCGGATCGAAATGGCGGACAGAAATAACCATAACTCACCAACGACATAAGGCAGACTGGCGCAATAATATATTGTAACGGATTGAAAATACAACAGCATTCAAAATAAAGTTTAAATCTATTAAAAAACTTAGCAGCAACTGAATTTGATAAAAAGTATTGATGATTATAAGCATTAAGGATTGTTATCATGAAATAATATAATAGTAAAATACCTATGTATGATTTATTATAAAGTAACTGAGAATACTTACAGTTTATACTAGGTACAATTGTCAAAACTATCTTTTCATATTTTTTAAAAATATTAATTGATGAGAATAGTAAGGAAAAAGGGTGGAAACACATTATTTGGAATCTTCTCATAAATTACTGAAACAATTCAAAGTCTAAGAAGTCCTACCTCCAACACTAGAATCGAAAATTCTTATCCACCAAGACTTCAGTTGTGAACCTAAAAAAATAAACTATAGTAACACTTGTAAATAAAATAGAAACACATAAACTGCAACTAAAGGGTGCAAGGACATGTTATAAAAGGTTTTGAATAACCAAAATGCTTTTAATTTTCGAAAATTTAAAAGAAATCATTTTGACAATGAGAAATTTTTAAAGTGTGATTTCTATGTCTAGAAGAGGTTTTAAGATGTAAGATTTGTACATTTAATATTATGTTTTATGTAGATTATAATTATATGTGTAAAAAAGGTGTGTGTAAGAAAATCAAAAATACCAAAATAACTTTTGACCTTCCTCGTATATCAGTTTTGACACAAATTTTATTAAAAAGTTTAACATAGTGACCTGTGACTTGTGTATTTAATAAAAGTAAAAACTCCAAGAGGATGGCTCATTCCAGTTTTTTCACATGCACACTAAAGTCTAAGAAAAAGTAGTTCCAATATCGATAAGTAGGGAGTCAACTTACCTTGACTTTTGACAGAAGGACATTTTGAAGCTTAAAGGTGTGGTAAATTTAAAATTTTTCACGTGCTGAGAAATCAACAAGATTTCTTTTAAAAATCTCACCAATTTGTTTGTGGACGACAAATTTTTCTTCCTGAAGTGGGAAGGAAAGAAAATAGATTGGAATCCGATGCTATTTCCCTGAGCATCTAAAGAAGACGGTACCTAATTCTTTCTTCCTACAATATAAAAGAAAAAGAAAGTTAATTATTAAATAATAACAATAATATTCTAAAAAGATTTGCTATAGCTAAAAAAATAACTCTAGATAGAGACTTAAAGGCCATAACAATAATAAAAAAGACAAACAAAAACAATAAATGCATTTAAACTAAAAAAAGCAATTAAAGAAGATTTGACATATTCATTATTTACAGTAGTATTTATATTTTTATGTATTACTATTAGATTGTAAACATCTATCTATTTTTATCTTATAGACTAAACATGTTTATAGTTTTCCTTTATGAATAAATACTTTACTAAAATTAATTTCCACTTATCTTGATGGTCGATAAGCAATTTTCATCATTGATTTTGTACTTATATGATAACCATTGTTTTTGTAAACACTTCTCATTTGCAAACTGATTTCTTGAATTTAGCAATTATTTTTACTATTCTTCAAGTGTGGAAGGGATAGTAATATATCATACATAATTTGCCACTGTGTTAGATTTTGTTTCTCAATAAAAAATATGATATTTCTTCGTTTAATTCAACAACTTGTCTATTATTGAACAGCCATTTTGGAGATAATTAATAAGAGTGCGTAGAGCATCAACTCCAAACACAACTAACGAATCCGACTGAGATAGGTAGTTTCGTGCTTTATCAGAGTAAGTTACATGGTTGTACTGAGAAAGAAAGGTCAGGTAAATTTAATAAAATTTTAATAGGTGGAATTATATAAAAAATTAAAAAGATCATTCACTGTATTCAATACTTCATATTTGTTTTATTTTAAAATAAATATTGGCGCCCAACTATACAATACAATAAAATCACAATTCAATACTCAATTTAATAAATAAAAAAAAATAACGCCAAACTTGAAAAGTCACTAATAAGTTACTAGATTTTCTCAGTGTTGCCATGTACGCAATGCGTTAAGTGATTCTTTACTAAGAGCCACACAATGGACAATCTAACTTTTTTTAAGGCATTTAGATTTTACAGAGAAACTGTTTTGTTAATTTTAAGTTTGATAGAAGATTTTTATTTTCTATTATGTTTTTATATAATATTTATAAGGAACTGTTTTTCTCTTTCGGTATAGTTAGGACCTCTAGGTGTTTTGAGAGACCATTTTGTATGCAATAATTTATCGAATGAATCAAAAAATCCGAATCACAATCACACACAAACCAAACAACAAACTTGAAACAAATGTCATGAACAAATAATGACAGTAATGGTATATGAAATCGAAAAATTGTTACCAATCACTTAAATTAAACTTAAAATTTCCTAGAATGTGCATTGATGCCAAACTGCAAGGCTACTTAGTTAAGCTGACCTCTATTTGACATGGTGCAAGGGTTATATTTTTAAGGGAGCCTTACATTTTAAGCTGTACTTGGTGAAGTACCTGCATTTAAACAGTGAGTCGGTGCAAATGGCGCTGCAGCGATTGAGAGCAACTTACTAAAGACATGCTTACATTTTAAACGGTGCAAAAGGGCATACATTTCCTAAAAATAAGAGCAATAGCCATTGTTAGATCCGAAAACATCAATAAAATAACATTTATTGAAAAAAAACTTTGTTTGATATTTTAATTTTGGTTAACTTAAAAATAAGCTCTTAGTAAAGAGCTGCTCATATTTTCATGGACCGTTTTTACCTGAATAAGCTATGTTTTTGGAGAATTTCCATCTGCTGGAGGGTACAAAATCATCGAGTGATAATGTCCTTCGAAATATTTCAATATTTATAGTGCGTTGGTTGAACTGATGCTAGAAATGTATCAAAGTTGTTTCATATTAATATCCGGTGAACGAATGAAATACATTCAGCAGTCGTCCTTTTATGATAAAGACTGTAAAAGTTATTGGAAGAAACTGTGTGAGAATGGGGGAGCTGAACAAACGTCAAGACAGTTTTATTTCCTTTAAAAGGAAATGATACAAAGCGAGAAGCTGAAAGGCTGAAAAAAAATGCATTTTTCTTAAATCAGTGAAAAATTATCGGATTTTATTAAGAAATATGGAAGTTATTTTAAAACGTGTTGACAAATATTATGTTTTGAAGATGCACCAGCTTTCGCCGTCTTAAGATAAAAAATTATATTTAAAATAATCTCAAAATTAATATTTTGATAAGTTTGCGTAGATTCAAGATTAACTTAACCCTTGTACTGCTTTATATCTTCCGATATAATCTTCCATTTCAATAATTTTACAAAAATTGTTAAATATATTATTTGTCACTTTTATTGTAGGCTATCAATAAATTAGAAGAAGAAAAAGAAGAAGAGGAAGAGCCTGATAGACTATCTTTACTTTTACCACAATCAAAATTCACTTGCAGCGGAAGACATACCGGATATTATGCAGAT
Organism: Lochmaea crataegi; assembly: GCA_947563755.1. Taxonomy (NCBI): domain Eukaryota; kingdom Metazoa; phylum Arthropoda; class Insecta; order Coleoptera; family Chrysomelidae; genus Lochmaea; species Lochmaea crataegi. Next base: position 26,292,534 of record OX387423.1, on the reverse strand, counting down.
GAAGATTTGGGATGTGAAGTTTTCCACTACTGCCAAGAAAATTCGAAACATTCCTGGATTTGTCCTGAAGGATTTACCTTCCACCAGGTAAGTGTCGTACACGCAATTTACTTAGCAACACCATATCTGCTCAATGTGAAATACAGAGTTGAAGAAATTTTTTAAAGTTTGGCAATTTCTCAATATTCCCCTGCCAGAAAATTCTTTTTCGGAAATTTGAACCCTAAAATCATTTAAATATATGGGATGAACAATTAATCTTAATTTTGAGTTTGTTTGCTGTGATTTAACCTGCTCGAACTGAGAATGAAACTTGTTAGATACTACAGGTCTGAATTTGTACTTGTACCTTAATTAGGATGCTTTTTGTAATACTCGTTGGACGAAGACAGATTTTGCTAATATTCAGTATAGTTTGGGCGCCAAATTATTTATTATTTTCTCGGTGATAAGTTACAATGTCCAATAATGGACAGAACTGTCTATTAGGATATACCTTATCGGCAAAATGCATAGATATGTTACTAAAACATACGAACCGCTAAAAGCTTTTCAACGGTACATCCAAGGAAGGAATCTGCGCTGTGAGACCATGCAGTTAAAAATCAAAGAAAAAAAACTGGAGGACGAAAAGTTTTCTTTAAAAAAAGAGAAAATAGCTTAGCAATATTGAAATTTCAGTATTGAATGATTTATATTAATAGATATCGAATAATAGATTTATACTATTAACGCCTTACAAATTTTTGAAAATATTTTCAAAAACAATGACCGTTCTCTTAGCAGAAACAACAACTTTTCGGGCTGTATGCCCCGACGTCAATTTACAGGAAACTGCAATAATCTATCTATTGATTTATTTTAATTCTGGAAAATAATACCACAAATAAAAATCTGAAGACTTACCGGTAATTACCGTTTTCCAGCACTAACGACACATAGTGTGCAAGCAGAAATAGAAATACTTTTGCAAGTGTGGGAAGGGAACAATTTTTAACTAGAACACCTGCATTTGACGGCGATTACAAAGGAAGAAAAAAGTAGTTTTGGACCTAATTGAATTTTTGAAAAGGGCAGTTATAATTTTTATCGACAGAGAAGTAGAAAAAGGGCTTAAAAAAATATACAGTTTGAAATATTTCAATGAAATAAATTGCCAAACATAATGATATATATTCTATTATTACAGTGGACAAAAGAGGTTTTTTAAGTATCTCTTTATTTTTTTAAATCTATAATTAATATTTGCTAATTATTATTATTATTTTATTTATTAGGTACATTTAATTTGCATGCCACCCAGCGGCGACAATATTTGTGATAAGTCATCTGATTACCACTTTGTTAACGACTTCTTGTACAAACCAGTTAATTTGGAGGAATATCAACAGAAACCAAATGTAACATTGAGGTATTCAGACAGATATTATCCTGAACAATACAGATCTAAATATGAAGAAGACGATGACACTCCAGTACATCATCAGCACTCGGTAAATATAAATAAATGAATACGATTATAAATCTGAAAAATTTTCAAGATAATTTAATATACCTTATTTAAAATTGGGTAGAAATAAAGTGCTCGATATTTAAAACACGATAGCAGAATAGAATATTTTGTTTGCCACGTATGCAGAGCAACAATAGACCATTCCAGAGCACGTGATTACGACAGGTCGGCCATATTGTGCTGGAAGCAAACCAAATAGATTAGTTAGCGTTGAACTTTGTGTGCTTTCGCATCTGCTCAGTTTGAAAATTTAGTTTTCTGGTATTATTTTCATAAAATTGTAGCAAATATATCTTGAAGTACGTATTATTTATCTCCAATTGGTGATATCAAGTGCCGGATTATAGTCAATATCGAAACACACGTCAAATTTTAATTTGTTATTCACTGAGGGGCCCCCGTTTTATAGCACTAATCCAAGCAAAGCGGCGTTGCACAGAGAAATCATTTAAATAGTCACCTCGCTTCGTTAAAAAAGCAGGAAATCTAAAAAAAGATACCTTATCTCTTCCTCCCCGCACTCCACACTTAACAACATTCATTCATTCATACATTTGGGTTGTGTCTTCTATAAAGGCCACTGGTTTGACTGGAGGGATTTTCAGAAGTTATAATGGTTATATTAATTTCTTTCCAAAGTGCTTCCGTCTAAGTACTTGTAAGTTCTCAGAAGCAGAGTATGTGAGTAGGTGTTTCATCATCAAGTTCACATTTTCTGCTCATAGGTTTACTAAATTTGCCCATTTTGTGCAGATGTTTCCTGCAATGTCCAGTCACTAGGTCGATAACTGTCTTCAAATGTCTCTTACCCAATTTCAATAGCCTATAGTTGAGAGTTCCTTGTATACCTTGTTCAGTAAATTTTGTATGGAGGTGTCCTTGTATTAACCTCCATTTGAGTTCGTGTTCCCTATCTAGCCAGTTCCCGATTTCCCCTCTTATGCAATCATTTGTGATTCCACAAAACTATGAAGTCTCCTTTAGAGCATTATTTAGTTAACTGGTCCGCTATTTCATTACCTGCAATCCCCTCATGTGCCGGCACCCATATAAGAGACACTTTGTTGTCTCTTACCAGTCTGTTAAGGGATTCTTTGCAGTTTTTTACCAGTCTAGGCCTAGTTCTTGGATTACTGATAGCTTTAAGCAAAGCCTGGCGTCAGGGAATAATTTAATTTTTTGTCCGGTCTTCTGATGTTCACATCAATACAGACTATAGCGGCAATCGTATCTGCTTGAAACACACTCGTAAATCGACCAAGGCTAGAGAACATTCTACTACTACTACAACTACATACTACAACTTTCTAGGTCCTTTTATACCAGCCCCAGTGCCATGGTTTGTTTTAGAGCCATCGGCGAACCAGATGATTTCTCCAGAATTACCTGGGTGCATCACGTGTTCCCTAGATGGGATGATGATGTTCACTCGCTCAGTGAATATATTCTCGGGTGTCATGCTATCAAAACTCATGTGAAATATGAGTTCATCTATAATTGTCCCAGTTATATCAGTGTGTCCTTCTCGAACATTGTTCGGGGACCAATTTCAGCCTAAGAATTGCCATTTAACAACACTACAAAATGATGCTATTTTAGATATCTCTGAGAACGAATTGTTGATTAAAGTCTAACTATAATCCGTTGTTTACCTGTAAACATTGAAAACTAAATAGAATGTGTGCCCTCCAGCACAATATGGCCGACCTGTCAGTGACGTCATTCTGGAATGGTTCATAGTTTTGAACAGTAAAAAAGAATAAATGTTGGATAGCATTTCCCATGTTTGACATGCACAATAATAAATTCTCACTGCACTGCGGAGTAGAGGCAGAGAACGAAGTGTGAGAATTCACAGTTTCACATCATAACCTCAATAAAGTCGGTTCCAGTGTTCATTAGGTGTCGAGTCTATGTCGTTATATTTCAAAGAAGAGAGTTGGAATTCAACTTCAAGCTCGATTAGAAGCAACAACATATATCTCAAGTGACCGGTTGTGGAATATTAGTGGTGTTACCACATTAGTTCTGAAGAAAGAAAATTTGTATCGCTTAAAATTGTGTACTCTGTATGTCGGAAATAATAAAAGTTTACTTAAAACGTTTCTTGTCTAATCATAAGCAGCATTTAAAAATTTTCATTGTAGTAATAAAAATGTTGTTTTAGATTCGTGTAACTGGACAGCCACGTACACAATATGGGTCACCTACAACCATAAGACCACAACAAGTCTACAGATCTCCTGAAGAAATTAATATTTCCCTACAACAGAGAAGGCCTCTGCCTCATGTGACCCAACAATATGATGAATATTAGTTAATCCACGTATAATTATTTAATTTTATTGAACTTATTACAGACATTCCAGTGGAATAAAATTTAAGGATAATTATTTTTACGTGTATCCTTGATAATCAAGTTATTTAACTTGATACACACCTGGATGTGGAGCTCTATGTTGAAAAAACTAACACTAATCACTTACACCATCGAGTTATATTTGAATTTTTTCTTAATAATTTGTTCCCTAGTTCATATTTGATCCAATAATCTTTAAAGTTTCTAATAATATTTAAATGTGTTGATGTTGAATGACAAATGCTTTGGATGAATTTAAAATATTTATTTTAAGTAATGTGACTATCCTACTTTCTGAAAACCACCAACAGAGTCTATCATTGTGACCTGTCATTTCCGATACGAATTATTTTTTCAATACTCCTTCAACCTGTCATATTTTATCTTCTATTCCTTCACTCTTTTGATCCTCTTTTGACTATTATACAGGCTGTAGACAAATATTATTTCCTTATACTTAACCCTAACCTTATTTAACTTCTTTTACTTACTTTATTTCGTTTTACATTAACGAATTCTTTCTTCAAGTCACTGAGGTTGTTTTTTGTTTCCCTTTCCTATATTAACCTCACTTCCCTGCTCCTTCATTTCTTCTAACTAACACAATATTTTTTATTAATATCACTTTTGAAAACTGATGCTAGGCAGACAAATATTCGAAAATTGAATAGATGAGGCTTTTAATTGATGAAGATCCATACTAAATGATGAAATAAAACAATTTAATTTGTTTAAATCTCCATTTTATTTTGAACTGACGTTCAATTTAAAATTAGTAACGCGTTTCGCTACACAAATAAAATGGAGATTTAAACAAATTAAATTGTTTTATTTTATCATTTAGACAAATATTCATTCAGAACTTTATATTTTTCTTAAAGTATAGAGAGATCAATGTCCTTAATATCGTCGACTTTTTAAAAACTATTTGGGGTGTGCAATTAGTGTTGGTGTTTAGTGAATTTTTTGTATAGAAGATTTAATTTACCAATATTTTGAAACAAACAACAAAAGTTGTACCTTTTATCTTAGTTTTATTATTTGGGCAAACTTGGGTTAGATTTTTTATATTCTGAAGCTTTGTAACTTTGAAAATGTGTGTCATGTCTGACGATCGTTTTGAGTTTACATACTTTTTCTCCCAATCTTTTCTCTTTTATACTTTGTGTTTTAGCTCTCTATTTTTACTTTATCTTTCATATCCTTTTCTGGTTTTACTATTTTGTTTTCCATACATCTTTGATTGAACAATTTCTTCTCTTAGTCTCCATGGAGTCACATCGTGTAAGAATCCAAGACCTATTAGCTATTTTTCTTTTAATGTTTTGAATTTGTTGTTGTTTCACAACCTACTTTTTTTCAATCTTCTTTCGTGATTAAGCTCTCGTACCGTTTTTTTCTTTCTTGAGCTAATTTTACTATTCTGTCTTTCATAACCTTCGTTGGTTTTTTCACTTCTCGCTTTTCTCTTAGCCTCCCTTAAGCAATTGTTTTCATTATTTGTCCTATTGTTTCCAGGATTTTCTATTTTTGCTTTTGTGTTTTATTTCTCCTACCCATATTTTTTCTGCTATTTTGATTATTACCTCTTTCATCTCCTTTTCCCCCTTTTCGCTTTCTAAACATCTTCTAGTTAACAATTTCTTTTGTTTGCTTTCCTAGGATCATTCTGTATGAGAGGTTAAAACTAATTAGCTATTTTTCTTTTGATGTTTCCATTTATTTATTTAGTCTTTTATTTTGTGTTATTTTATTTGCTCCTACTTATAACCTTGGATTATTTCCCGTACCAACTGATGAAATGATATATTTTCTTTTTGTGTATAATAGCGCAATATTAATATAACATGTAGTTTTCCAGAGTATTAAGATTATACTTCCCACAGTTTCATTTCCATTTCTGTTCCTCTCTTATTACCTCGATCACTATCTTTCTCTTCTCTTCCACTTTTTCTTTATTTGGCTCTTCCTTTCTCTCTCTTTTTATCTTCCTCTTTTTTATTTTAAAAATCTCTTTTTCACTGGCAATTACCCATGTTAGATATTGATGGCTTTATATATCTAGTTTCAATTCAATTTCAAACAATTTATGACTTTTTCTGCTTTTTACTTATCGTTTCTTTATTCTTATACTGACTCTCTTTCTTTTCGCCTTTCTCTTACTCTCCCTCTCTTTTTTTTTCTTCTACCTCTTTCTCCCTTTCAATTATATCTTACCTATATTAAATACTGATTGCTTCATCCATTCATTTTAATTTCTGTAACATTCAGTTTCAAACATTCCATGATTTATTCTGTTTTTATCTTATCGCCACTTTATTCTTATAGTGACAGTTTCATTTCCATTTCTCTTTCTATCTCTTTTCTTCCCTTTCTCTTCTCAATTGGTTCTTTTTCTCTCCATCTCCTTTTTCCCTCTATCTTTACTTTTCTCTTCCTCTCTCTCCATTTCGTTCCTCATCAATTATATCTTACCTTAGCTTTATCCTTTTAATTTTTACATAGAATTCAGTTTCAAACATTTCACGACTTATTTGGCTTTTATCTCATCGTCACTTTATTCTTATACTATCAGTTTAGTTTCCATTTCTCTTTCTATCTCCTTTCATCCCTTTCTCTTCTCATTATTTTCCCCTTTCTTTTGCTGTTTCTCTTTTTCTTTTTCTCTCCATTTTCTTCCTCCCTCTCTCTTTACTTTTCTCTTCCTCTCTCTCCCTTTCTTTCTACATCAATTATATCTTCCCTATATTAAATACTGATGGCTCCATCCGTTCATTTTTATTTTTGTAGCATTCAGTTTCAAACATTCCATGACTTATTCTGCTTTTATCTTATCGTCACAGTTTCATTTCCATTTCTCTTTCTATCTCTTTTCTTCCCGTTCTCTTCTCATTGTTATCCCTTTTCTATTGATCTTTTTCTTCTTCTCTCCATTTCATTTCTCCCTCTCTCTTTACTTTTCTCTTCCTCTCTCTCTCTCTTTCTTTTTACATCAATTATATCTTACCTATATTATATACTGATGGCTCCATCCGTTCATTTTTATTTTTGTAGCATTCAGTTTCAAACATTCCAAGATTTATTCTGCTTTTATCTTATCGTCACAGTTTCATTTCCATTTCTCTTTCTACCTCTTTTCTTCCCGTTCTCTTCTCATTGTTATCCCTTTTCTTTTGATCTTTTTCTTTTTCTCTCCATTTCCTTTCTCCCTTTCTCTTTACTTTTCTCTTCCTCTCTCTCCCTTTCTTTCTACATCAATTATATCTTACCTATATTAAATACTTATGGCTCCATCCATTCATTTTTATTTTTGTAGCATTCAGTTTCAAACATTCTATGACTTATTCTGCTTTTATCTTATCGTCACAGTTTCATTTCCATTTCTCTTTTTATCTCTTTATCTCTTTTCTTCTCGTTCTCTTCTCACCTTACTTTAGATCTTTTTTTTCTTCTCTCCATTTAATTTCTTCCTCTCTCTTTACTTTTCTCTTCCTCTCTTTCCCTTTCTTTCTACATCAATTATATCTTACCTATATTAAATACTTATGGCACCATCCATTCATTTTTATTTTTGTAGCATTCAGTTTCAAACATTCCATGACTTATTCTGCTTTTATCTTATCTTCACAGTTTAATTTCCATTTCTCTTTCTATCTCTTTTCTTCCCGTTCTCTTCTCATTGTTATCCCTTTTCTATTGATCTTTTTCTTCTTCTCTCCATTTCATTTCTCCCTCTCTCTTTACTTTTCTCTTCCTCTCTCTCTCTCTTTCTTTTTACATCAATTATATCTTACCTATATTATATACTGATGGCTCCATCCGTTCATTTTTATTTTTGTAGCATTCAGTTTCAAACATTCCAAGATTTATTCTGCTTTTATCTTATCGTCACAGTTTCATTTCTATTTCTCTTTCTATCTTTTCTTCCCGTTCTCTTCTCATTGTTATCCCTTACTTTTGATCTTTTTCTTCTTCTCTCCATTTCATTTCTCCCTCTCTCTTTACTTTTCCTTTCCTCTCTTCCCCTTTCTTTCTACATCAATTGTATCTTTCCTATACTAAATACTCATTAAATATTATTAAATTACTTATTAAATACTTTATCCATTTAATTTTTATATAGTATACAGTTTCAAACATTTCACGACTTATTCGGCTTTTCTCTCATCGTCTTCTTATACTCACAATTTCTGTTTCTATTTCTTAATCTTTTCTCTTTTCTTTGTTTTCCCCTTCCTTCTTTCTCCCTCTCTGTTTATTTTCCTCTTGCTCTTACTCTTCCTATATATATTTCTCCCTTTACTTCTTATTTCCGAAACAATCAGATTCAAACATTTTTTGACCTATTTGGAGTTTCTCTTATTGTCATTTTATCTGTCTTCTTTGCTAGTGGATAATTTTTTTAGCTAACGTTCTATCTAGTTAAAAATATTTCCACCCACTAACACTCATATTACACAAAAAAAGACATGACATGAATTATTTATTTTTAATTTATCTAATCCTTTTCGCAATATAACTATCTATGTAAATTTAACCCGTGAGATGGAAATCATTACAAATATATATTCAATACTCTAACAACAACAATGTGGTTTTCGAAATATTAGTTGATTAAATCTGACTATGTACAAATCAGAAAAACCGCTATTTAATTTATATTGAGTATTTTATAAAATTTAGTATTACACATTGTTAGTTTAAGTTAATATTAAAATGAACTGTGTATATTTTTTAAGTTTATATAACAGTACTTGTAAAATAAATTTTTTAATATATTTATTTATTTTTACTTCTTAACCTTGGCAACATCATAAAAATCAAGCACATAAATCCTTTGGCATTGGGTAAAGCCATAAGGACAAAGGGTATGATATGGTAAAATTTTATTACTTTGTTTGAATAAAGTTTTCAAGTTAACCATAAATGACTGATTTGCCATTTTTTGTTAACTTATATTACTTATTAAAAACAATGTAACGAAATTTTTCAAATGCGATCTTGTTGAGTATATGTATATAGAAAGTGAAAAATTTTTCCGACAATTATTTAAACATTTTTTCTTAGTTTACAATAAAGGATGAAGTTCTAGAACATTTTGTTACTTAACAATTGCCTAGCTTGTTGAAAAATTAACTCTAAGAATTTTTTTCCAACGACATTGAATTCTTTGAAGAGTTCAGAATCCACCATAATTTTTTCAAATTTTTTAATTAGGGGAGAAGCCTGTACCTTGAGCCGGATTTTTTTGGGACTTCATTTTTCCCATGATTTTAAATTGTAAGCTGAATGTTTTTTACTAGCATATGGCCTATAGAGAGTATAATCTTATAGTAAACGATTAATGTAATAAAACAAAAAGAAATATTTTTTGTTTAATTTTGTTTATTATTACAAATATGGTCCAACGTACAAACCTGTAGTGTGCCTTGGACCAAGTAGTCTTGTACCTTGAGACGCATATAACAATTATCAAACATTTGTAAAAACTGCTATTCGACATTGTATTTTTCGAAATCTAAATTAAAAATTATGAAAGCCTTTCTGTCTTTCTGACAATCCCGCTTGACGTGGTGGTGCAAGTTTAGGTACAACATCATCAATATCAATTTGAAATTGTTCACCACTTGGACCAGAAAATTTATTCCTTCATGTATTGGACCATCAAATAAGGATGCAAGGCATTTACTTCAGCAACATAGAAATGAATTTTTATACCCGTTAATTTTGTCAGATAAAAATCGCCGATTGCTAATCTGAAATTTTGACTTCTGTGACTTTAGCCTGATAGTCTTCTATAGAATCCATTTCAAAATCATCTTCAGCATCCAAGTCCGAATCATCATTGTAAATATTAATATCTTCAGAATTTTCAACTGAAAATGATGACGACTGCAGCACTTTTTTCCTAACCGTTTGTTTCTTTGCTTGTGGAGTATTTGTAATGCTTTTTTCACTAGCTTTTATTTCTAATTTTTCTGGCGTATCAGTTAATATACGACATTTGCCTTTTTTCCTTACTTTTGTAGAAGCAATTCTAGGAGCAGCTTGTGGAAATGGTCGGACAATTTCTGGGGAAATTAATATGGGTGATCCGTATGGAGCAACATTTGGTACTTACCGCGTTTCCCTTGATGTGGACGGAGCAGAGTTTGATGTAGTTGATGGAATATTCCGTTCCTGACGGACAAGATGAGACTCCTTGTGATGTAGAAGTTTCATCATAAATATGGTCTATCAGTCTATCAGGTTTATCCCATGAATTCATGTTCTTGAAATATATTCTCATTCAAGGGCTAAATACCGGGCACTTTAAAACCGGATTGAATATTTGTAGGTGTAATTGCGAAAGGATAGGCTATTCCTGATATTTCAGCTACATCATATATTGAAATAGGTTTTCCAGGGTGGCAACGCATCCAATCGGCTCATGCTGAGTTGAAGTATGTCTTGTACGGTCCAAATACGCTCCTATCCAACGGTTGGAGCTTATGGCTGGTGTGCGGAGGTAGCGTAAGCATAACTATTCCGTTCTCTTTTACCAAATTTATTGCTTCGAGCAGAACCTATCGAATCAGGAGGGGCACCTTTTATAATGAAATCTTTATAATTTACCCTTCGAAATATATATAAGGGTTATGCTGATGACATGGTCATAACAGCCAGGGGAAAATTCGAAAATACCCTTTGTGTCATCGTACAAAAGGGTCTGAACTATACAAATAGCTGGTGTAGGCAAGTGGGACTTAGCATCAACCCCACCAAAACCATCTTAATAGCCTTCACTAAGAAAAGAAAGCTCAACCTCAAAACCATTAAACTTGATGGGAGCTAGGTTGAATGGAGACAAGAAGTCAAGTATCTAGGTTTGACTCTAGACAGTAAACTCCTGTGGAATAAACACGAAAAGGAGATTATATACAAAGCAAAAATGGCTCTAATGGTGTGCAGGAATCTGGCAGGGAGAAATTGGGGGTGCAACCCAAAAATCCTGAGCTGGATGTACACTGCCATAGTGAGACCAAGTATCACTTAAGGAGCCATTGCGTGGAGTAGTAGAACTAGCCTATTGACAACAAGAGAAAACCTCTCAAAAATTCAAAGACTAGCCTGTATGTGCATTACAGGAGCAATGAGAACATGCCCAATGGCAGCTATGGAAGTTATTCTCAACGTCACACCACTACATATGGTGGTGGAAAGTGTTGCAGAAAGAATAAGATACAGACTAAGTAGAGAGGGAATCATTAAAAAAAACCACCTCCTTACTTCTTAGAAATCAGAAAACCTGGGACATGCCACAAGATGGTATGATGAAAAAGCATAACTTTTCAAAGAAATTCGTTACGGAATTAAGCAACAAGAAGGAATGGGATCCAAATACCATTACCAGACTTGGAAAGAATGCCATTCAATGGTACACAGATGGCTCAAAAGCAATAGAAGGAACTGGGATAGGAGTGTACGGGCCAGGAACCAAACACTCTGAAAGCTAAGGAAAAACCCCGAGTATCTTTCAAGCGGAAATTCACGCCATAAGAAAGTGTGCCCAGTTCAATATTGATAAAGGATATAGAAGGCAAAGGATTATCATAATGTCGGATAGTCAAGCAGCCATTAAAGCACTGAGCTCTTGTGTTATCAGTTCCAAAATGGTGTGGGAATGCCTAGGCAAACTAAATGAACTAGGCGAGAACAATATAGTCACCTTATTGTGGATTCCAGGACACACAGGGATAGAAGGAAATGAAATAGCAGATGAACTAGCAAAGAGGGGGACTGGAACACCCTTTTGCGGTATCAGCTCCAATGTAATATTGGAAGAAATAGGCAAAGCCGAAGAAAAGAGAAGATCTGACCATTGGAAAGATCTAGTAGGACTTAGGCAATCAAAGATTCTTCTGGGTGATTACAACCTGTTGAGATCAAATGAATGCATAAGTCAAAGTAAAACTGCACTAAGAGTTTTAACAGGCATCCTTACGGGACATTGTCGCCTGAATGGGCGCCTGAAAAAAAAGCTCAAAATAGTGGAGGAAGAAGAATGTAGATTCTGTGGTATGGAAGAAGAAACCTCCATCCACATACTTGCGAACTGCACAGCAATTCAGAATCCTAGGGCACAACACCTTGGAAATTACTGGATAGAAGAGGGACATTTACCTAAGTTAAAGCCTGCAGATATCCTAAAATTCCTCCGGGAAATAGGACTAAAGGAGCTACTAGTCTCTGAGACTTTCCTCAGAAACTAAGTAGAAGTAAGGGGGCACAATAGATCTTTTAGGTCTCAGTGAATGTCACCCCAATTCACATACATACATACATATATAAGGGTGGCATACTGTTTCCTATGGCATTAACACAGGAAATGATGGTAACCTTTACGCCTCTTTCTCCTGAAGTTTCGTTTCCAAGCTGCTTGATCCCTTTACAGGCCAATATTTTTTCTGAAACCAAAAACAACACTGTAACAACATCTTGAAAATGTTCTGACGATGGCATAAACAAGAATAAAGAAATGATTAATTTACCCGGCATGTGAACATTTGTATTTCCGCTTTTATCCAAATTGTAAATTTTATTATCTGTGAATTGATATTTTTCTATAACTCCCTTAAGCTTTTCAAAAAATGTAGCCGCATTGTATTTATTGAAGCTAGTGGACCGAGCCAAACTTGTCGCTTGAGGCTTTCTTAAACTTGTATTTCTGCGCTTAACAAAGTCCAAATACCATTGTTTACCAGCCTGAGATTTGTTTTCCCAAGAAATGGGAATAGTTTTATTTTTTGCCTTTGCAAAGTCAAAAGCAGGAACCCGAAGATCTCGACGAGTAAGACCATAATGCATCTGAGATGCTGTGACGAGATAGTCGCACAAGCTTTTTTCTTCATCTTCTGTAAAGACTTTTTTAACGGCACAATTTTCGTAGGATTTGTAAGTTTAGTTTGGCTCACATTTAAGCAAATATGGATCGATACACTTATTATTTCTTACAGCATTTGCAACAAGTTTTAATGCAGAAAGATCGGGACATTTCCTCTTTACACCTTGCTTACTTCTGGGTATCTGGAAGAAAAATGTTTTGAAAAATACATGTACAAAAGACTAAAAATATTTTCACCTTGAGCCATGGCTTGTACGTTAGACCAGGCCCAAGGTACAAAACCCACGCAAGGTTAAAGCCTAATACATTTTAAGAAAAAATATAATTTTAACATATAAGAAACAAAAATGAAATGCTGCATACTAGCAAAATGATTTGGTAACATATGTATCTTTAACGTAAGGCAAGTGAAGACTGTGTAGATACACAATGAAAGTAATTAAAAAATATTAAAGATATTTCAAAACACTTACTTTTAGACACACATAAAACAACCACCTGCTCACAAGTCGACGGTTCAACTGAGCTCACTTTAATAAAGAGGCGAATATCGGTGGTCAATATGTTAACTAACTACGGAGTTTGAAGGAGATTTAGGCACTAAATTTAAAATTATGTTACTTGCCCAAGGTACAAGGTGGTTCAACGTACAAGCCTCTGCCCTAACAATAAATTAATAACTTAAAAAAATTAATTAATGTGACCTGTTTGTTTTTGACGAGGAGCATGCATACTCAAAAAGACTCGCGGTGACCTATTTTCAGCGTTGAATTCAAATTATAAATAATGGAGAGTTATGGAAGTTGGGACTTTTTTATTGAAAATTTCCTCCTCTTTAAGAATCCTTCTTTTCAAATTATTAAATGTTTTGTGAGATAAATGCTTTTCGAGATATTGGCAAAAAACAAAATACCTTTTTTTGCTTATAACTTTTGAAATTTTTTATGTGCTAATAAATGCTATCGATAAATTTTTCTAGATATAATTCCGAATCTAATGAGCTATCACACATGTTAGTAGAAGCAGTATCTGTATTTTTCACCATTTTCAACTTATCGATCGTTCCTGTATACATATGTATAATTCAAAACGAATTATAATTAAAAAAATTGAAAAAAAAGTGAAACTGAGTCGCCTTGGAAAATAAATGAATGAATTAAACTTGGTATGAAAGTTATAGAATGAATCATTTGTCAGTCAGTTTAGTTTAAAAAACTCATATATTTCAAAAAAAATTTTTTGTTGCGATTGTTGCAATAAGTACGCTTCACGGCTTAAGTAAAATTAAGAAGGTAATTTATTGGGTTGTATGTTTTTCGATAATCTTAAGTGGGTGTTATGAATTACTTTGATTTTCTGACAAAAAACTTTCAGATAACTCCACCAAAAGATATTCAAGTGACATTGGCCTCCTCAATCTCCAGAATTATATCCATGTGATACACCGATACTTGATATCTACAATTCGAAGAATCGTATTCGAATAGCGTGTGATACTATAAGTAATAAGCCTCAAATATTTGAGCGTGCTCGACGTTTATGTATTTTGGCTGGAGGTAATCATTTCCAACATGCAGGGTGATTCATTAAGGGTGGCAACCGGCCGTATCTCGGGAATCGTATGTCTTAGAATTTGGGGAAAAAATTCGTATAAGGAAATACGCCCTAAAAGAATGATTAATAATGTTTTTGAGTCCATAGTTTTTCGCTAGGTGGCGCAATCTATCACTTACAAAATATAATTGGATATCTTACAAAATATTCCCCTATTTAGGCTGGTAAAAAATATCAACTTTAGAAACTACTGTCCTTATTCTACAACTTTTGATAAGGTCATTTTTCTGTATTACCTATTCTGAAGTGGTGGGGGAAGTGTTCTTTCGTTGACATAAAAAAGACTGTAACTTTCATATACCTGTACCTATATTCAAAAGCGTAGACTCTAATGCAAAGAGCATCAAAGGTAGATTCCAGAAACAAATAACAACAACACTTTTAATTTTTCAATCGGTAACTAGAAGGCGTTATGTAACACCTAACTCTATTTATGATTTTTTTCTGAGAAATTTCAAATAAAATGTTGTGACTCTAGCCAGCTTACAAAAAGGCAAATACAATGACTTATGAACCTCTTATTAACTGATATCTCTTGTCATTCCAAAGATATTGTCATTTTTTGGTGAGTTGATGATTGTTGGCGCATCCAGTAAGTTGTAAGAGAAAATTGTTTTGAAAATAAAATAACAAGTAAAAACGCATCACAAAAATATTTATTAACATAATGAAACTAAGGGAGCTACTCATAACAGAAATTTACAAAACGCTCCTACTACCTAATTATTTTAAGCTTTTGCCCGCGACTCCGTCTGCGTAGAAGTCGAAAATGGTTGTAATAGGATTTTTAATTATATTTTACGTTATTAATTTTGTTTTAACATATAAATTATAATGTTAAAATGTTTAGGTAAGTTTTTCATTCAGATAACCAAATTTTCTTTTATATTTGACATTCCAATTTTAAAGAGTGTTGCATTGCACCAAGCTTTTAAGCGAGTGCAACGTTTTTTGAATAAGAGCGGATTGAGTTTTCAAACGTGTCAAAATAAAATGTAATTTAAATCAAAAGTGTAGTGCCCCTCGTATAAATTAATTAATTGCAGGTCATTCACAAAATAGCGTCAGCAATAATACTTTTATAATATTGGATAGATATATTTATCCTCAGATTTAAAAAATATAAATAGTTTTGCAATTGAAGACATAGTACAGTTTTTACATTTTACAAATAGATATTATTAAGGTGAACTCCAACGAGGTCTTTGCTACTGACTGGAGTCCAATGGTTCATAGTATATATTGCACATATAATTATTTAATAAAAGTATAAACCTGAAGTGACAATGGAAAAGTGTTTTTGATTAACAACAACCCCCAAATCATTACAAAAGCATTAAGTAGTATTGATATCAATTTCGATGCAAATTACCCCCAAAACCCCTTTTAACCCCGTTAAAATAAAATAATCAATTCTGTTAAATAATGTTTATGCAAAATTTGAAGTAGATTGGACCAAGGAATCACGTTTTCACATAAAACCTTTGCCCCCGTTTTTCACCCCCTTAGGTTTAAAATTTCGGAAAATCCTTTCTCATTGGATGCTTATGTCATACAAAGAACACACCCTCCAAGTTTCAGGTCTCTACGATCAGCGGTTTAGGCTGTGCGTTGATCCGTCAGACAGTTATTCAGGACAAAGCATTTTATATGTATAGATTACTTTTCAGTACACCCAGTAGGTATAATACAAAACAAATTTTCTGAATTTTGAAAAATCCTTCCTTAGTGGATGCCTACGTTATAAGAGGAACGTTTGCGAAACTTTTAACTTTCTAGCCCTAAGGGTTTGACCTTTGCGTTTATTTAAAACTTTCATCTCCTATTCTCCCTTTTAGGGGTTGAATTTTAGAACACGCTGAAATACGTAACACATTATTTTTTCCGTACTCAATTCATACGAAATTTCATGCAAATATGTCCAAGGAATAAAACATTCAAACATATGAACATACAAACTTTTATCCCCTATCTCACCCCCTTGTGGGCTGAATTTTGAAAAATACTTCCTTAGTGGATGCCTTCGTCATATGAGGAATGTGTGTGCGAAATTTCAAAGTTCTAGCCTTAAGAAGGGTTTGGCCTGTGCGTTGATACATCAGTCAATCACTTTTGCCTTTTATATACACTGTGTTCATTTGAAAAGGAGCCACCCTTAATATTTCAAAAATGGGATATATTAGAAAGAAATGCCGAAACACGTCAACTTTTAATTTGAGGGGGACACTTTTTGGCACTAATGGTATAAACGTCAGATTCACCTCCTCCCTACTGGGGACACCCCTTACTCAGAAACGGCAATGATAATGTGATTTAAGCTGGCCCATGGAATCAAACTATCACTTCCACGTCACACATACATAGGCTAACTTCACTGTGCACACTATTATTGTCGATATTTAACATTATATTTATTATCTTTCGGTAGATATTATTATGTATTCAATTTAAGGTCTAATCGACAATAATAATTAAAAAATACGATTTAATTATTACCTATAACATACGATTAGAAAAAATATTAAAAATGGTGAGTTATATCCGTCATAAAAAAGTTTTCATTTTAATTTGATTTTTCTAAACACACTGTACAAACAATCGGAGAAAAAATTATGTTTCACACGGCAGAGAATCAGATTTACTGCCTTGACTAGTTTCATTGCCTCGGCTTCGCATCGACAATGAAATGCTAGCCGCGGCAGTAAATCTGTTACTTCTCTGCCTAGTTAAACAAATAACTATTAATTTTTGACTCCCATACATTTTTAGTCCGGATCCCTCTTTTGAGTTTGTTCTGTATCCGCCACTGAGCAAACACATACAAATATTGTATTTATCAAAGTGCTAAATGTACCAATCTTTTTTATTCATTAACAAAAAAATTCCACTATTTTTGAAATAAAAATAAACAAAATAAACTGTCTTTGCGGTGTAAACTAAACACCTGTGATTTATACAAATTTTAATCTTGAAACACCTGACGTTTTTTTTAACGTGGGCAGGACCGCAATTTATACTTTGTTGTCATCATAATTAGTATTAAAATATATTTTTATTAATATTCTAGGCAACGATAATTTATCTTGTTGTCTATTACAAGGAGTATTGATAAAATTTCGGCATGTAGCAATACTGTAATAATCATCATTAACGGCTAACAGTCACGGAATTCAAAAATTATGGAATAAAATAGTGTTAAGCGTCAAGTAGTAAATTTATCGTTTATTTGGTAATGTATGATAATAAGTGAATCTTAAGAAATTATTGTACGTCCAAGTCACAGAGATGTTGGGTTTATTTCACCATAATAGAATAGTATTTAAGAAGTACCTTTTTTTATAAAAATAATACGAGGGTTGTCTTTTAAGTGTTGCATATAACAACCTAGGTGGCGCCTGCCAACAAATATCAAATGTCGAGATTAACTGTCATGTTTAGTTAACATAACGCAAAAGTTTCCGACCGCTTCGTTTAAAACTGTACCTAAACTGAGTTTTTAAAGTTGATGAGTCAGTCGGAAAATGAAATAAGCTGAGAAATTTCCGCCCAATAATTTTTTCCAATTTTCGAAGACAGTTGTCGCAACAAGAATGCCTTGCCTTGCCTTGCCTTGCAGAAAAACGTCGATGCTGTACGTAAGCTGATCCAAGAAGATCGACATGACACTTATCGTGAAATTGGAGCATAATTGGGCGGCATTTCAAAGACCACAATTCAAAAAATTTTACATGAAAAAGTATCTGTAAGTTTCTCGTTGGATCATCTGTTGACGGAAGAACAGAAAGCAATTAGAGTCAATTGGTGTCAAAAAACTCTAAACGGGTTTAACGCAGGAAACTCAAAAAATATGTACAATATTGTCAGTGGTGATGAATCTCGGATTTACTCTTATGAACCCGAAAATAAACGTCAGTCGGCTGTTTGGGTGTACCAAAACCGACGAAAGTTATCCTGATTGGTACATACATATCGATTTGTTTGTCAAACCTAATTGCTGAGCTTCGAAAAACCAACCCCCAGCGACGGATGATCCTCCACCTAGTTTTTGAAGAAAGAAAACATCGAATTTTTGGTCCATCCTCCATACTTTCCCGACTTAAGTCCTAACGACTCTTTTATTTTTCCAAAAGTTGAGAATGAACTGCGTGCTCAAAGGTTCCAGTCCCCAGAAGATGCAGTCAATGCCTTCAAAAATTCTGTTTTGAAAGTACCATCAAGCGAGTGGAATAACTGCTTCCAGAGTTGGTTCCAAAGGAAGCAAAATGGCATTTCTCATCGTGGAGAATACTTTGAAAAACAATAGTGTTTGAAAGTTACTACTATTTTTTTCTAGTTCTATATGCAAAATGTAAAAGATAACCCTCGTGTCATGAATGCTAGGCTCAGGGAAGTCGAGCTATGTGTATTCATAGATATAGAGGGTGCATTTGATAGAACCTCATATGAATCAATCAGGGCCGCCGCAACAGAAAAAGGTATCCAACCCTAGAAAAATAATCTCCTACCTCGGAAGTCAATCAACTACTATAAACACAGAGAAAGGCTGTCTTCAAAGAGGAGTTTTATCACTTCTACTGTGATCACTAGTGGTTGACGACTTCTAAGCGAAGCTCAAGAGAGAATAATTTCGTGCTATGGGCTTTGCTGACGATTTAGTTATAATGGCTAGAGGCAATCAAGATGGTATTATTGCCGATCGCATGCAACATGCCTTAAACCTGATAACCACTTATGGTTCGAAGGAATGGCTATCAGCAAATCCTAACAAAACAACACTTAAACTAACAGGAAGAAATTGAGAATACATCCGAGCATAAATGGGATAACCCTCTATTTCTCAGAAAGAGGTGCCTAGGAGTGATCCTTGACAGAAGACACACGGGGAATGCACAACTCGCATATATTACCTCAAAAGCAATAAGGGCTCTCTGGATGTGCCCCTGACCTTTTGGGAAAACGTGGGGTCTGGAACCGAAGATGATCCACTCATCGTTATATATTTATATATATTATATAATTGTCAGACCAATTATTACCTATGCTGCGTTGGTTTGGCGGAACAAAACAATGCAGCAAAGGGCAAAAAGTGTAACAGCTCGCCTGCATGGGAATCATAGGTGCAATGAGCAGCCTCTAATGCTAGACCTCCTTTCACTACATCTACATGTACGGAGGATTGCTCTGGAAAATGCCTACAGACTAACTCAGGTTAGGTCTTTGAAACCCGGCGATCTAACGGGACATCTTGAGATACTAAGGTTTGGAGCAACCCAATCCATGAAGATGCCCATGGACGTTATGTCTGCGATACAGGATTTCCAACTCTCGTTAGACGTTGTTATCAACTGGTCAAAATTTGGATCAGCTTCTGAAATATTTCGACTGATAATTCAAAATAGGTGAGTACTAACGATCTTTGGAAAATCAGTCCAAAACTCGTGGTTCCGTATAGTTCACCAGACCCGATTTTTACTTGAAATATTTCAGGAAAAGATTTGATAACATTATTTATGTCCAGACTGTGCAAGCTCAAGTAGGTCCGCAGGCCGGGACTCAATTTGAATTGTAACCCCTTTGGGACTTGACAGAAAAAGTCTGGACTGGAATTCTTGCAAAATTTGTTGACGTTGTCTGGCTGAATATCTCTTTCCTATTTAATATCGAATTATTTTCACTATATTAGAGTTTACACGCTATCTAGTTCAAACAGTGCTTAAACCTGATTAAACTCCAAAAAAGTTATTGAAATCAGTGACTAATTTTTTGTTTAAATTTAGTGGTAATGTTATATAGGTTTACCACTAATTTTATATAACAGTAACCAAATTATGGTTTGGATATTATTGAGAAAAATTTAATAAATTATAATAATAATCGACAAGCATAATGGTCTACTGCTGAAATAACAGGTAAGGAAGTGTAAGCTCATAATCAAATTTAATCATATATTACGTAAAGAGATTTGTAAGAACCAGATTATATCTCAAGTTACATTGTATAATCTGATTAAAAATTTCGTTTTAATAAATTTAAATAAATGAAAAATCAATATCTACTGTATAATGTTTATTTTTATAACGTTGATAAAAAGTCAAACAATAAAATTTAAAAATTTCAATGCTATTGTGATGTTTATTAGTTAGTTCGTCTAACGAAAAAAAGTCAGGGGGTTTTTTTGTTAGCAACTAATAAGTGATTACGAAAATGATTTTTATTTTGATAAAAAGCAGTGGCGTGCCATTTTTTAATGTAATAAAATTATATTTTGTTCAATAACAACGGTTCAAAAGAAGGTAGATGATTAATTTTTTTCATTAAATCATAGAAAAATGTATCCTCTTTTAAAATATGTAAAAATGAATATACCATTACATTCGTTTTTTTTGAAAAAAACTCAAAAATTTGCTAGCATTTCAGTTAACGCCATCTAGCGGCGAAGACGAAAGTCAAAAAGTCAAAACCAAGTAAGCATTTTGTAGTGTAAATTATGCTCTTTCATATGAGCCCAAATTTGTTAAAATCGGTCAAGCGAAACGGGAGAAATCTTGGTTTGTTTAAAAAAACAATTGAACTTCCCCCATTGCTTTATTTTGATAGATAGAACAAAACATTTTAGTCAAAAAGTGTAGGTGAATAGTCAGTAAATATGAAAATGATATCATCGATATACTTTCATTAGGCAAAATTCTATAAAAATCCCATTTTTCTACTTAGTGTTGGTTGTTACGCCCTCTAGCGGACGTTTGACAAACTCGAAAATAATTTCCAGCAATTTCTCTTGGCGACTTTTATCATGAATTTTTTTTTTTCTAAATCTATACGACTAATATCTTATGAGATATGGCCGCTCGCTACCCTTAACTGATCACCATGTACAATAGGTGTACATTTCATTATTTTAGAATAATGAGAAACAAAATTACTTCAAATGTTCAAAATGCTCGCCGTTTACTTGCTAACAATATGCCATCCTATTAACAAATTCTTGAGTCACTCTTCCCAAGACTTCTCCACGTATTTGTTCACATTCATCAATAATTCTCTGTCTCAATTCCTGTAAGTTCGTTGGTCGTCTAACGTAAACACGTGATTTTAGATAACCCCAAAGAAAAAAATCCAACGGGCTAAGATCCGGAGAACGAGCAGGCCACTCTATGAATCCTCTACGTCCAATCCATCGAATTGGAAAATTCTCATCCAGAAAATCCCTAACCCGTCTATCATAGTGGGGAGGTGCTCCATCTTGTTGAAACCAAACATTTTGTGGTAATTGAACATTCTGTTGAAGTGCAGGAATAATTTCGTTATTTAGTAGATCCAAATACTTGTCACCATTCAAGTTTCCGTCGATAAAAAATGGGCCTATAAGCCTATTTTCGACAATTCCCATCCAAACATTTAACTTCTGTGGATGCTGGGTATGTGCTCCATGAATCCAATGAGGATTCTCATTTGACCAATACCTTGAGTTATGGCGATTAACTGTTCCATTTAAACAAAAAGTTGCCTCATCGGAAAAAACTATGTTAGAAGGAAAATCATCGTCGACATTACAGATGTCCATTTTAGCCGTTCGCAAAATTCTAGCCGTCGGTCAAAATCATCGTCTGACAATTCTTGAACCAACTGTACCTTATACGGGTGATACTTTTCACTTTTTAATATCTTTCCTACAGAACGTCGACTAAACCAGTGCCAAATTTGTGGTGGAAGTTTGAGGTGATTCTTCTAAATCGATTGCAATATTTTGTTTAACAGTTTCGTTCGTTGCAGTCCGGGGTCTTCCAGGTTTTAACAAATTTTTTACCATCCCAGTTGTATTAAAACGTTGTAATGTTTTAGTTACTGTTGAGCGTGATATAGGATTTCTCTCCGGATGCAAATTATTAAAAATATGACACATTTCTTCATGAGTTCCAACGATCACCATAACCGATCATCTTTAGAATTTCAATACGCTCTTTTTCACTTAATTGAACCATTCTAAATTGTAAAATTTATTTCCGTCAATTAGAATTTGACGTACTAAACAGTACTCGTTTATTTATTACTATGCATACAAACAACATCAATTAGTTTATCTAAATAGTTTTTTGCTCTAATGCAAAAAACTCAAAGGAGGTTTATTAAAGTGCTATATTCCTCGTTTTTGCAAAGTTTTTTACACTAAACTCAGTATGTATGAAATCAAAATAACAAGCTCTTTGAAAATCTGTAAAAATATATAGGGTGTCCCATATAAATTAAAGAAGTTGATGGCATTTCCGGTTAAACCGGAAGTATATTATCAACAAAAAAATGTACATCAGATGCATTTTGTTCCATTGCACTTACCTGCAAATTTTCATAAAAATCGTTCTTTTCGTTTAAAAGATATTTACTTGGTTCCATACTTTATCCCAACCCTGTATATTGTTTACTGTAAAATGAGCGACTTTTATTACTAAATTCTTAAGGCCAGATGCCGAGTCAACGAAATATTGTGAAATATTCTTTACAGATGCTGTTTGGGGAGGCATTTGAAGTGCTTGATGAACATGACTGCGCAGATTTACGTACAAGTTATTAACAATTTGGAATTTGGCACTACCCCCTCGATCGTCCGACCTCAATCCCATCGAGCATGCTTGGGACCAGCTACAAAAAGCCCTGAATTTCCATGAACCACCCCCCACAGACACTCCAAGAACTTTGGAGACAAATCTAGATACAAAGTTTTTCCACTGTATAAGCTAGGCTAATTACCCAATAGGGCAAGTTAACGTGAAGTCACGCCCTGATGAATCTGAAGTTAACAAGCGTTCTATGCACAACACGTGGTTCTTATAGATATTTTGATCGTGTCTGAGTTAATTTAATTATGATATGGTGCTTTCTTCGACATTGTTTCAATTGCTTAGGTATTTTAAAAGCTATATCTGACTGTTTATAACCAAAAGGATCATTAAATCAATACAAAACAACCAAATTACGAATGTAAAATCTGTTGTGTTAAGTTAAGTTCACCTAGGTTAGGTTGAATAGCGACGGCCAAGAGACGTATGTCAGGGACTTGTCAGTTGTATCTAAATGTATGAGTTTTAGTTTGATTGTACTTTTATAAAGTTAAATAAAGTATATTATAATATTCTGGTGTCTCTAACACAACATGGTGGCAGCGTGGTGAAAGTACCCACGTTATCTCGTAGAAAAGGTATTATATTCAAACAAGTAGCATAAAAATGTCTCAGCCAGACACGTCTCAGCGAAATAATACAACTTTTGCAAGTGCTCCTGCTCCTGAAAAGTTTAATTTCAGCAACCCAGCAGACTGGCCTAAATGGGAAAGGCGCTTTAAAAGATATGCTTCTGTATCTGGATTAGCTTCTGAAACCGAGGATGAGAAAATCGATGTGTTGTTATATATAATGGGAGAAGAGTGTAAAGAAATAGTTGTTCAATTTCCAAATCTTCCTACTACCCTTGAAGAGATGTTGAAAGCTCTGACTAATTACTTTATTCCACGAAGAAATGTAATTTTCGAAAGGTATTAATTTAATTCTAGAGTACAATAACCTGGTGAACAAATAGATAGTTTCATTGCGTCTTTGCATACTCTATCTGAGTACTGTGAATATGACAATTTAAGAGAAAGTTTGATTAGAGATAGAATTGTAGTGGGGATGCTGGACCGTCGAACAAGTGAACAGCTCCAGTTAATGCCGGATTTAACTTTGTCAAAGGCAATATTAACTGCTAAACAAGCAGAGTTGCAGGGGAAACAAAACTCTATTCTAAGAAATGAATCTTCCCAAATGTGCGCTATATCTCATGAAAGAAATTTCATAAATAAAAATAGAGAAGTATCCAAAAGCATGGTCAAACAGTGTGAATTCTGTGGTTTCAAGCATCACAGGAAGTGTCGAAAGCGAGGTCACTGGGATAGGGTGTGTAAAAATCCAATATCAAGCTCTACAAAAAAGTCTGTCAATGCTATTGCTTATGAACAGAAGGAAGATCCAAACAATAATGAATTACTTATAGGTGTCATGGCAGCAAGTGTAGGTAATATAAATTCTGACTATAAAACCAGTGGTTTGCAGAGATAAAAATCAATAAGTTTGGCACTAAACCAATTTCCTTTCTTATCGATAGTGGAGCTGATATTATTGGTATTCCGTTATCATTATTGCCAGAAAGATTTGTTAATGTATTAACTCCTTGTTCAGAAATAATATCTGGTCCCGATGGGTCAAAGCTAACTGTTCTAGGTAAGATTAAATTGTCTCTCATTCATTGTAAAAAAAGCTATTTATGCTGGGTGTATGTTATCAAAGGTTTAAAACTACCAATTTTAGGAAGACAAGGTATTGTTAACCTTGATATAATTAAATTTAATGAAAACAACAGTTTTCTTCTCTCCTCTGATTTATATGTTAACTCTTTATCTGCTAAGGTTTCTAAAATCGATATAGGTAGAGATTTTCCCCAACTTTTTAGAGAGTTGGGAGAGTTCCGCGATGAAATAGAAAATTCTTTAAAATCCAATATTCACCCGTTTGCCCAATCAGCTCCTCGCGTAGTTCCTCTTGATTACCCAAATTAGAAAAGGAACTCGATAGATTACAAAAGTTGGAGATAATTGAGCCAGTTGATTATTATACGGAATAGGTTGCACCCATTGTAGTTGTGCCTAAAGGTGATTCGGTTAGAATTTATGGCGATTATACTCAACTTAACAAAAATGTACTCAGGTCCTACTTTCCCATTCTAAAGGTGGAACTATCTTTAGCTAAGTTGGTAGGCTCAAAAATATTTTCTAAACTTGACGCAAATTCAGGATTCTATCAAATTAGATTATCAAAAAAATCTCAAGTTTATACTACTTTTATTACTCCTTTCGGGAGGTTTTTATTTAAAAGATTACCTTTTGGTATATCGTGTGCTCCTGAATATTTTTCTCAAAAGTTTACAAAAATGTTTTCTCACATTAAAGGTGTTATTATCCACATGGATGACATATTGATTCACGCTTCTTCCATAGAAGAACATGATAAAATATTAGACAAAGTCTTATTGGTACTACAAAAGGAAGGGATTACCCTAAATAAATCTAAGTGTTTGATTGGAGTGAATAAAATAAACTTTTTGGGGTACACAATTAAAGATAAAGGTATTGAAATCTCTTCTTCAAGAGTTTCATCTATAATTAACTTTCCAGACCCTTCTTGTAAAAAAGAGATTCAACAATTTCTTGGTATGGTAAATTTTGCAGCTCGATTCATAGAAAATAAGTCAAAAATATTGGAACCAATTACTCAGTTATTAAAAAATGAGGTAGTATTCATTTGGGACCAAGCCCAAAAAAATTCGTTTGCTGAAATTAAAGATTTACTTGCTCAAGCTCCTTCTTTAGCTTACTTTGATGCTTCAAAGCAAATTATAATTAGTGCAGACGCTTCTTCTTTCGGGTTGGGGTCTGTTCTCATGCAGTTTGGCGACAATGATGAAAAGGAAATAGTGGCTTATGCATCGAGAACCCCCAGCTTAACGGAAACCAAATATGCCCAGATAGAGAAGGAGGCACTTGCGCTTACGTGGGCATGTGACAGATTGAAGGAATATATTATCGGCATTCCGGTAATTCTGGAAACTGACCATAAGCCACTACTTCAGATACTCCAATCTAAAAATATTGATGAACTGACGCCCAGACTGCAGAGATTCAGGTTAAGATTAATGAGGTATGATTATCAAGTTATATATACTCCTGGAAAAGAACTAGTGATGGCTGACGCTCAGTCAAGGAGTCCACTAGAACATCAAAATTTGACTGAAGAACTTTCAACTGAAGTAGAGGCTCATGTCAATTTAATAATAAAAAATCTTCCAGTAAAAGATGAATTTTTGAAAAAAATTATAAAAGAGCAGTCGGTAGACCCAATCTGTGTTAAATTAAAAGAATGTACGTTGTCTGGGTGGCCAGAAAAAAGTAATATTTCTAGTGAAATAGTTCCCTACTTTCAATTTAGATTTGATTTTTCTATTGTGGATGATTTGTTGTTGAGAAGTTCACGTATTGTAATTCCTCCTCCTTTACAGTTTCAAGTTTTAAACTTTATTCACTCCGGTCATCAGGGAATTGTAAAGTGTCGCGAAAGAAAGAAAGAAACAATCCGTATGGTGGATTGGACTTTCGACACAAATTGAAAATCTAGTTAGGGCATGTCCAAATTGTGTTGAAGAAAGAATTCAAAGTAAGGAGACATTTCACAAACAGCCTATGCCATGGCGTCCATGGCAAATTATTGGGGTAGATTTGTTCAAATATAAAACTTGGTATCTGATCGTTACTGATCAATATTCTAGATTTTTTGAAATTTTACCTTTATCTAAGAGCTATTCCCGAGGTATGGTATTCCGGATGTGGTTAGATCTGACAATGGTCCTCAGTTCCAGACAGAATTTAAAAAATTTGCGAGTAATTTTAATTTTGTACATACCGTAGATCGGGGTTACTTTGCAATCCGTATGTGACTTTACACAAACGTGCACTGCTTCTAATATTCTCTTTTCACATCACGAAAATGGCAAGGTTGTGTTAGGCATGTGGTGGTGACTGGAGATAGCATGTATGAGCTTGCACTGAAACACACGCCGTCGCTCTAGTATGGTCCAGAACATCGCACAATGCGCACGTTCCGTAACACGAAATTAACGATTCTCAACATTAAGTAAATGCTAAGGGTTGGTGTGGCTGTATCATAATTGTTGGGTCTACGGTGAGGTAAGTGGTAGTCAGACATATGTATTGAGAATTTCTAGCCAATATTTCAATAAAAACATAGGTCTTCTGAAAAAGTTATGACAAAAAATATAAAAGTTGGCAACTTTACACAAAACGCTTGGTGACTTTACACAATTTTATATTGTAGATTTGGTGCTATGGGACGAACATAACAAAAAATGATTGGTGCAAGACCGTACAGAAATTTTACGGACGAAGATTTAGATCGTGCCGTTGAAGATGTTAGATGTAGAAATCTCACATACAGGCAGGCTGGGGAAAAATACCGAATTCCATGGAAAACAATCTGGAACAAACTGTTTGGAAGTCCTCTCACTTCTTTTGATCTCAGGATGCTTGTGAAAAAATATTTGGACAAAGCCGGAAGAACCATCAGGAAGTTTCAAGATAATTCACCTGGAAAGGAATGGGCACTTAATATTCTAGACAGAAACAAGAATAAGCTGACCAAGAGAGCCTGTCAAATCGTGTAAGGCAACGAAATCTGATGAAGAAATAAATGAGTATTACGCAAACTTAAAAAAAAGCATTGAAAACGTTCCAGCTTCTAACATTTTAAACTCCGACGAAACCAACCTTACTGATGATCCGGGAGCTTCTAAATGTATTTTTTGACGAGGAATAAAATATCCTGATTCCTAATAAAGATGTTATTTTTATAAAAATTAATGTTTTTTTTTGTGAAATTAATGCTTGAAATTTTTAAAAACACATATTTTGTGTAAAGACGCTCATGTACTGGGTTTATTGTCGATTTACAGCTATTTCTAGTAGACATGTAAAGACACACCGTAGCTTGGTGACTTTACACAGATTTTAACTTAAAAAAAAATCTAAACCATTGTACCTAGGTGTAATTTAGTTTGTCACAGTAACACGTTAGAACTATATACAGCATATATCCCAACCATATGGCGTCAAAGATATTATTAATAGGCCAAATCGACAAAAAAAGTGTAAAAGTGCTGTAAAGTAACCCCGCTCTACGGTACAACGAGTAGCCCTTACTTCCCCCGATCCAATGGGGCTGTTGAAACTGCAAAACCGTTGTTAAAAAAGAACGAGGATATTCAACTGGCTTTGCTCGCCTATCGTTCTACACCTTTGGAGTGTGGATTTAGTCCCTCTGAATTGTTCATGTCTAGAAAAATTAAATCCTTTGTTCCTATATTACCTAGTAAATTAGCAGAAGTTGTAGATACAAAGAGACAATTTACAGATAAAGAGGAAAAGTCAAAAAATAAACAAGAGGAAATCTATAATAATAGACATAGAGCTAAAGATTTAGAAATTTTACAAAAAAATGATTCCGTCTGGGTTACTGATCTCAGAAGGTATGGTACAGTTATTGAGACGGGTCAAGAACCGCGTTCGTATATAGTTCAGGCCGGAAATGGCACATATCGCCGAAATCGGTGGTCCTTAATTAAAGCTCCTCCTAGGTCAGACCCAACCAGAATCAATAGTTAGTTTTGAAGGAGACGGTTATGAAAGCCAAGAGCTAAGAAATGCTACCATTAATAGTACTGGTAGTCAGCAAATAAAAACCAGTGTGACGGATCCTTCGATTGAAAAGGACGAAAATGCATTAATTCCTTCCTCTAGTTCTAGTTCTGAAGGCAGTAATAGTGTTAAGCCCAAAATAGTTTCTAGAAAACCATTCTGGATGACTGACTATGTTACTAATTAATGTTAAGGCTGTAGTTATTCACCCCATCCTTTGATAAAGAAAGGGAGATGTTGTGTTAAGTTAAGTTCACCTAGGGTAGGTTGAATAGCGACGGCCAAGAGACGTCTGTCAGGGACTTGTCAGTTGTATCTAAATGTATGAGTTTTAGTTTGATTGTACTTTTATAAAGTTAAATAAAGTATATTGTAATATTCTGGTGTCTCTATCACAACAAAATCTATCCAAATGATTGTTTATCATCAGGACAACTGTCATTAGTATCAACTTATCAGTTCGTGGACATACCCTATAAAAGAAAAAATAAGAACCCAACCTAACCTCATTTACTACAGCATGACGGTGACAGATGTCGGTTACGCCAACAACCCATAAGTTTCACTCCTACCAAAAATTGCCCAACGCGGCTGAAGAAATTTTAATTTCAGAAAAGGGTAATCGGTTGGAGTTTGAAGTTATAAAATGTCGTTGGTTGTCAAAATAGAGCCTACGTCCATGACTTGCATTTTTAATAACCTTTGACATTTGATAACCTCAAACTTTAATAATTCTAACCGGTTTTGCGGAAATAGGATATCTCTTTCTAATACTGCTTGTACTCTTTTTTTTAATATAACAGTACTACGTTTATATTTCTAAATGAATACCTTCGATTTGCGCCTCACGAGGTAGGTACATACCAATAAAGAAAAAAACTACAATTTGGCAACGTCAAAGAATTTTGTTTTGCAGCTAGTATGTCATCTATCAAATTCTTCTTTCCAACTTCTCTTTCCATGCAATGCTATTACAATACATACTAAGTTCACCCATCTTTACAAGGGATATTTACACAATACAGAAATAATTAAATAAATGACAGAAAAAAGAATGCACTCTTTAAAAATTAGTCAACTTACAAGAACAAATAAAAAGGACGGGAACATATCAAAAAAATACACATAAACAGGAAGAGAATACCGTGGAGACCTTCAATTGTCACCCGAGAAAGAAAAGGTATCGCATTACAAGATTCACGAATTGTATATTTTGATACTTCTTGATGTTTCTTTCAATGCATTCAATAATATATCATCCTAGAATTGTATATAAGATACACATCTAAAGTGATCAGAGCCCCTTGTATTTCATTAAGTTTATTTTATGTTTTAATAACAAGTTTTTAAGTTCGTATGTGACCTTCCGAATAAAACTTGGTTACTGGTTACTTCAAGTCTCACTCTGTCTATTTGAGAACATTAAAATTTGAATATAAACAATATTTGCTTCTTCTGACGTGATATTTTTCTCACGGACAGGATTTACAAGAATATTGATGAGGATTCAAACTCATAAATGAACATTTATGTTTCATGCTGCTGTCGTATAATAATAATAATAATAACAATAATAATGATATTATTAATAATAATGTTGCCTACAGATATATTTAAGTTTATTAAAACTTATTCCAATTTCAACAAACATGTACAGGGTTTCTCATTATATTTTGACCTCCACAGACTGAATTTTGTATAAAGGGAGTGCCCGATAAAATGCATCTTCAATATTTAAAATGGGACACCCTGTATTTTTTTATAGTTTTGAGTTGCCCTGCATTTTCTGATTACAAATATATAACATTTTGTAGCATTAGTTCTGTTCTATAATGGCGTATGGTACTACTATAAGATAAGAAATAAATTCACATATAGTTAAAAACAACTTATATAATATTATTTAGAAAGTCAACAAAATTAAAGACTTAAGATACAATACTACATTTAAGATCACAATAGATGCACAAAGTGCCCTCCATTGTTATCAATGCACAAGTAATATCTTCGTTTCTAATTTTCTACATAAATTGAGAATATATCTACTTTTTCATCTACAGTATAACCCATTTTGGTATAAGGACTGACAGCTTATAATAAATTAATAATTGTTTCATTTTGGAATGACAGTTGCATAGCCACCTATGGTTACCCTTTTGTAGTACCATACGTAATTATAGAACAAAACTAATGCTACAAACTGTTATATATTTGTAATCAGGAAATGCAGGGCTACTCAAAACTATAAAAAAATACAGGGTGTCCCATTTAAAATATTGAAGATGCATTTTATTGGGCACTCCCTTTATACAAAATTCAGTCTGTTGCTACATTTTTAGTCGGTACAGATAATATAATACAACTTTTATTTGAAACTTTTTTTTGTATTCCCGAAATTAATGAAAATACGTGGGGGTCAAAATATAATGAGAAACCCTGTACATAACATGTAGGTTAGAAAAATAAAATTATCATTATTTTGTTATACCGTTGTCAAGGCATTCAGATTATTTCCCAAATAATCTCAAATATTGTTTTGGAAAATTTGTTATTCAATTTTAAGACGAAAAGTTCCTTTAAACCTTTATGATATCTAATGAGGATTGATTTTTGAAAATGAACAACCATAATTTTACTAAGTGACGCTACTGGTTTCTAAGGCTAATAAGAAAGAACAAATTAATTGACAGCCAGGCCCTTGCCCTTGCTGCTTCACCGGATTGATGAACTCGCAACAAAAGTTCTAGCAACAATGCTAGACCATAACCAGTCGTCGGGGACTAGCAAGAAAGTGTTCCAAGGATAAAACAGGTCCAAAGCCAACACTGACTACAGTAAAGTACAGTAAAAACACTTCAAAACAGGTATATAGTAAGACTTTTATAGGGAATACATGTATTAAACGAACCGAAGAGTTACTAAATATTAGTGGGTAACGGCGAAGAAGTATTACAGGTTATTTAACACCTGCTGCAGACTGTGGTGGGGAGATATACAGGGTGTTTCCTAAGTAATCTAAAATAGTGTAGTGGGTGCTTCGTCACTCCATTTTAAGACGAAAAGTTTTTATAAACATGTGTGATAAGTCTTGTCGTTAATGAGATACAGGGTGTTGAATTGGTTGTAATACGGACTGACTGCAAGTGAAATTTATTTTTCCTGGTGACGCTACTGGTTTTTAGAAGTAATTCGAAAGAACATGCTTATTCTAAGTGGCCTTTGGAATAATGTTGACAAATACTCTGTCAAACCTAAAAACCAACGCAAAAAACGAATAAGAAATTTTTATCATACGGATTTTTTGTGTTAAGTTAACAACGATGTCTGCGTTTCTGCTGAAATGGCTAATATTCACTTTTTGTATGGATTAGCGAATGGTAATGCCTCAGAGGCTAGACGAATGTATGCCCAGCGTTATCCAAATAATCGTTTAACATGTTCTGATAAGTTTCCTAAGATACATATTCGTTTACATGAAACTGGAACTTCTGCTAAATCAAAGAATATTATTGCACTACACAATTGGAAAACCAGATTCTTCAAATTATTGACCAACATCCAGAAACGAGTACCAGAAAAATTGCTGATGAAGTAAATGTTAGTAACAGAACTGTTTGGAATATTCTAAAAGATGATTTATTGTATCCATATCACGTTCAACGTTTTCAACATTTGCTACCTATTCTGACTATCCGCTCCGTATACAATATTGCCAATGGATTTTAAATAAAATCGCAAACAATCCCAATTTTGCTGCCAATATTCTGTTTACGGATGAAGCCAACTTTTCAAGACATGGCATTATGAATTTTCATAATGACCACATATGGGCAGATGTAAATCCATATGCCATACGTGTAAAACTATTCCAACAAATATTTTCGGTCAATGTTTGGCGTGGCATCATCGAAGATTATTTAATAGGACCATTTTTCCTTCCTGCACGGTTGACCGGTGAGACATATCTTCATTTTCTAGAAAATGAACTTCCAGTTCTTTTGGAAGATATACCTCTTATTATTAGAAGGCGCATGTCGGTGCTCCTCCACATTTTGCAGTGATTGTACGCGAGTTTTCAAAGTATTCCAGACCATTGGATCGGACGAGGATCTCCACACCCGTGGCCCCCTAGGTCACCTGGACACAATCCTCTGGTTTTTTGTGTGTGGGGATATCTAAAATCGCTCATTTACACAACCCCGATATTAAACTTAGGAGATCCTCAAAATCGTATTATACAAGGCTGTAATGTTATTCCTAACAATCCTGGTATCTTCGAACGTATTCGGCAATCCATTAGACGTCGAGCGGATGCTTGCATTTTGGCTGGAGGTGCACATTTTGAACATATGCTCTGAAATGTACTATTTTTCCTTTATGTTTAACACATGTTGTTGCTTCTAATAAAATAATGAAACAATTCAACTCCCTGTATCTTATTATCGACAAGACTTATCACACATGTTTATAAGAACTTTTCGTCTTAAAATGGAGTGACGAAGCGGCCACTACAATATTTTAGATTACTTAGGAAGCACCCTGAATATGTAACCCAGATATTATCTGACTGTGAGGCACTGGACTCAGGGAGAGAAAAAAATTTCAGAGAGGTTAATTCAGCAGGACCTCCATCGCAATTGAGGGCGTAGTTTTTATGGCCCCCTTAATAAAGAGGCAAGCAGTCCTTTGTATGCTACTTAACAGCCTTATAGCTCACACTTCTAGTGTCTTTGTCCACCACACTACTGATCCGCAGGCTATATTACACAGTTACGTCAGACTAAACCAGAGAAAACATCTTAAACGTGGGAATTTAGAGTTATAAAAAGAGACCTGGACCTGCCTTTCGATATGAAAAGCTAAAATAACTACTAGATTCGAGAAAAGTTCTTGGTACCCAGTTGGATCCAATTTGGATACAGGAGTAGGTATATATACCATGCTCACTAATAGGACAGCCACTACATCTCTTCAGGACGAGACCATTAGCTTTAAGGATTCCAGCGGCTGCCCACAAGGCGGAGTACTATCTCCCCTACTATGGTCACTCTTGATGGATAACTTGCTTAGCGCTCTCGAAAGAAGAGGGGTAGAACTGCAAGCGTATGCAGACGACCTTGTCATCTTGGCAAGGACCAAGTCAGGAAGGGTAGCATATAATACCCTCCAAAAGACGTTGGACGATGTCCACAGTTGGTGTCAGAGGGAACAGATGTCTGTTAACCCTGGTAAAACTGTAATAGTTCCCTTCACTAGGAAAAGAAAGTTGGAGGATATTCCACCACTTTCCTACAATGGTGAGGTTATTCCATTTGCAGCGGAAGTAAAATATTTGGGGATTATCCTAGATATGAAACTTACTTGGAACGCTCACTTGGAAAAAGTTATCCATAGGGCCAGACTATCCTAGTGGACATGTCGAAGGATCTGTGGAAAATCTTGGGGCTAGGGACCCAAACAAATCTATGGATATATATAATAACATAATATATAATCTACAGGATATATGTGATGATCGTTAGACCAATGATCACATATGGAGCTATTGCCTGGTGGTCAAAAGCTTTACAGCGAACGGCCCAAGCAAAGCTCTATGGTTTACAGAGACAGGCTTGCCTGGCAATTACTGGTGCTATCAGCTCCACACCGTCAGCAGCCATGGAAATCCTTCTGGACCTACCTCCTCTCCATATATTTTTGGAAAGAGAGGCTAGATGGACAACATACAGAATTGTGCATATTTCTAAATGCACAAATCAGGCTTATACTGAACGAAGCAGAATGCTAGTGGACACTGAAAGTCATAGTATTCTGGGAATGACCTCTGACATAATGCCTCCAACAGTAAACTACGGCCTGCCTTATACCGTCCTAATTCCAAATAGAGATGAATTGGTCCTCCGTTAGGATGAACTAGTTAGAGCAGACAGCTGTTGGTACACAGACGGTTCAAAAACACCCTCAGGCACTGGTGCAGGTGTATATGGGCGTAGACCTAGGACAGAAATCTCAACCTCTCTAGGATCCTATGCAACCGTATTCCAGGCGGAAATTTACGCCATTGTTTCATGTGTGGAGAGATTGGAGCAAGCCAATCTCATACATAGAACAATAAAAATTTTCTCGGACAGCCAAGCGGCTTTGAAAGCACTTAGCTCTCACCGTGTAACGTCGAAATTGGTTTTAGACTGCCAAAGAAGACTCTCCTTAATCGGAGAACTCAATAAAGTATTGCTGGTCTGGATCCCTGGCCATTCTGGCATGGAAGGAAACGAGAAGGTAGACTCTCTTGCAAGGGAGGGCGCCGTACGTGTTTCTATCGGACCAGAACCTACATCGCATCGCAATAAGTTTTGCCAAACAAACACTGAATACCTGGACGGCAAGAAGAGCTTTAGACTTCTGGCATAATTTACCAGGATTGGTTCATTCAAAGGCTTTCATACATCCTTCGAAGAATGTCTCCAAACAAATGTTAGACTATAGCAGGCACGACCTACGTTGTCTAACAGGTCTTTTAACAAGCCACTGTCATCTGCATCATCATATGCTAAAACTTGGACTGTCGGAAGATCCGACCTGCCGTCTTTGCCTGGAAGATGATGAATCAGCAGAGCATATAATTTGTGCCTGCCCCGCCGCGGCTCGAATCAGGTATCTGATGTTTGGCAGGGATTCTCTCTCGCCCTCGGACCTGAAATATCATTCACCAAATAAACTAATCGGCTTTGTTAAGAAGCTGAATTTGTTTGGTGAAATCTGAATAGGTGTGAGCCACAATAGACTCTTGCGAGTCGCAGTGGAGGGCCTTATAGACCCACTCATCAAAAACCTAACCTAGGTATAGTTCTTTTTACGATCTAAGAAACTGACCTGACCTGAGATGGGATAATGACTTGCAATAAAGAATAAAGCTATAAAAGTATTTATTTTGCTGTTGGCGAATAATAAATTATTACCTGAAAACTCTATAAGACTTTTGGGTCATTCTTATTATAAATACTTTATTTTATTGCAATGTATTATTTGAAGGTGGTCAAAAGATACCGGCAATAATGGCAATTGATACCTGATGGTAACATATAAGTATAAAAGAAATCTTTATTTCGACACATTCTGAAATACTGTCAATTATTAAGTTCTGCAGTGATAGTGTGTTTGCAAAAATAATTGTTAAAAGTGTTTATTTAAAGTTAGTAGAGCGAGGCCACGAAAAACATTTTTCATTAAAGGAAACATCAACTTTAACCGGCGTTCCTGAAAGTACAGTGTGGAGAATTGTAAATAATACTGTAAAGCCTAGAAAAGTACGAAAAGACAGTGATGCACCTAACTAGAACCTGTAAAAATAATTATTATTAATTTGGAAGATAGTAGTGATAGCGAAATTGGTTTAGAGTAAGATATGGTGTGTTTTATCTTGTTCTTAAATGTAAGTATTATATACTGTTAAAATATAGTATTACTGCAAATTTTTGTTTGTTTATTTAATTCCCCCAACTTTACACATTAATAAGGGAAATATAAAAAAAATAAATTAATAAATTGTGAAAATTAAGTTAAATTTACTCACTACTTTTTCTTTTTCATCGGGTATAGTGCGACCCTGCACGGTGAATCCGAAAATTTTTATGGTTTTATTGCATCTCAAGCCTAAGTCAAGTCTAGTCAGTTCCTTAGATCGTGAAAAGAAAGCTAACCAAGATGCTAACCAAGCATACTTTTAGGTTTTGTTAGTATCATGATAAACCGAGCAAAAAATGTGTGTAAAAGATATTTGCGCTCAAAAAAGTCAGAAGAAATGTTTGTTGTAACATCAGACAGTTAAACTGCTTTAGAAGCTATAAAGTAAGTGACAAAAGGAAGCAATCAAAGCCATACATAGAGGAGTCTTGGAGATAATAGACATAAAGTGGATTGGAACTCAGCTTTCCTTTGTCCTGTTTTCAAATCGTGCATAATATTTGGATTAATAATAGCTACACAAGTAACAAGTGATAAGTAATCTAAATCCGTTAGGTTTGACTCCACATATTATTGTTTTGTTCTTTATAATGTTATCAAGTGATTCTCAGTTAATATGTTCAAACAAAGTTCTTAAAAAATAACCTTAGATTTAAACAATAACACTAATACTAGAAAACACTTATGTTTTCTACAAACATAATTAAAGTAATGGTAAAACATGGATTAAACACTGAACTCAGTGAAAAAAATAAGTGTTTTAGTCATAGATGGAGTCAAGTGGTTCTTTAGGAAATAAAAACAAAGATATATATGATGGTCGACAGAAAACTATGGTTCTAAATATTAATTAAGTATTTAAAAGCTTAATAAAATATAATTTTCCCATATACGTCTTAATTAATATTAATGTAAATAAAGTATATATAAATCTACTGAATATTTAAGTCTAATCAACCGCATACAGGTATCTAAGAAACAGCTTGGTTAAGCTTGGGCTACACTAATCGGTTCGGTCAGAATAAGTTAAAGTATATCCATCGAACAAACAGAGCGACCCCAACAACGATAGATGCGTGAAGTATGACCACCATGCGCCTTAGCATCTATTGGCTAAAATAAATATGCCACCCTACGCTGGCCAATCGGATTTAACTGCAATCGGCCGGCAGAATTCATTGACACTGTACAAGCTGCCTGTACAAGAGTTCACGTGCACTATGCATGATATTCTTTTGAAACACTCCGTTGCTTGAATGGACAGAGTATAAGTATTCATTAGTAGGATCTTTTGGAAGTATTAAAGGCTTTTGTATGTGATAAGCTTGCCTTAAAAAATGCACCAGGTTAAATCTAATGTTAGAAGAAATAAGACTCTTCCCACTTTAAGATCATCTATAGAAGAATTCGTGACAAGATGTAGTGAGTAATATTATTGTGGACAGCTGGAAAAACTGTATGGAACTATGTTATTAAGGTGGAAAATTCTTATATGTGTATGAGTGTTAATGTTGAACTTTGATGAAGATAATGATAGTGACACAGAATACAATACTATAATTTCAACAAATCCAATTGCTAAAAAATAAAAATATTGTTTATAAATATTATTTAGTTTGATCCCTTTTTAATCCCACTCTATTACCTCTTACTACATTATGATGCTTAAGTGGCTTTAATAGTCTCAAATTAAGGCTGATCGCGGAAACGACAACCATCCCTAATTCGAGTTTACGCACTATAAAGTACTCGATACGATTCCAGAACAGTTCCTAAATGCCAGTTGGAACAAACCTATTATAAACCTATTTACTTAATTACAGTTTCCTATAAAAATTGTCTTATTTTAGTAAAGCGTGAATGCCTTGCAAAGTTTTTGAAAAATATTTTTCAAAGAACAGAAACCGCTCACTAAGAAGCAACAACTACTTCTCGGGCTATATGTCCCGAAAGACATTGAATTACATTTCTAAGTTAAACGGGGTTGGTATTTCTATTATCTTTGACATCTATTGATAACACGCTTCACTAAAATATGACAATTTTTACAGGAAACTGTAATTAAGTAAATAACTACAAAACCGAGATGGTTTTTTGTCAATATCGATTTTTGGTTTGTGGTTAGATGTGGCGATGTCGCTGTTATCGCATTCTTAGCATTTCCTTTACTGGGGTTAATGTATTGATGTCGTTTCAGCGTTGTCTCCAGTCCAGGATTATGCTCTCAGAGCTTTTGGACGGATGACATCTACCTTTTACTGATGAGGCGCAAATACGCCGAAACCGATCTGCAAGTGATGTTGTCCCATCTAATTACAAACCAGAATGGTTGGTTATATCTTGCAGATATACCAGCCCCGTTTAACTTAGAATTGTAATTCAATGTCTGCCTGGGCATAAAGCCCGAGAAGTAGTTGTTGCTTCTTGGTGAATGGTCTCTGTTCTTTGAAAAATATTTTTTCAAAAACTTTGTAAGGCGTTAGAATAGTATTAATATCTTTGACATCCATCACAAACCTGTACCACTGAATGGTTTTAAGCCACGAAAACAATGTTTGTTCGATCTTAATCTTTAAAAACATCTCTCGTTGATTCTAATAGAAATAAATCAAAAACCTCAATTGAAGTGTTTCGATTCACCTTCACTTAAAAAAATAATAACTTCCATGACTAATTTAATAATTAATAATACTTTTAATTGATTCAATTCAATTCATCAATAAATATTTATCGGGTCATGTCAAGGTGATTTTGTAATTGATATACCCTAGAAAAGGTTGTATAAGAAAATGCACGTTATTGTTAGTGAAGTTGTTTACAAGATCTTTTTTTTGTGGAATTACAAGAAAAATATTATGACTGATTTATTTGTTTTATTCTCTCTAATTGATAAACATTAATTTGGCAAAATAAATTTTTAAAAAATCAAGTCTGTATTTGTCTTGAGAATATAATCGGTACACCAATTGGATCCATTATACATTTTAATGGTAACTTCGGCAGCAAGTATACTAATTTTATGTTTGTTGACCGATGCTAGTCAATGTAAGTCAAATACATAAAAAGAGTCGGACTGAAGAATGCAATCTAGATTCAGAGGACCTCATTCATTCATTCATTCGTTTGGGTTGTGCTCAGGCACTTGAACTGAATCTTTGTACCATTTCCCATGTTATCTACTTCCATCCCAGAAGCTTCGTGTCTTCTATAAAGGCCACTAGTTTGACTGGAGGGATTTTCAGTAGTTGTAATGGTTGTATTAATTCCTCTCCAAAGTAAGTTCTCGCAGAAGCAGAGTAAGTGAGTAGGTGTTTCATCATCAAGTTCACATTCTCTGCACATAGGTTCATTAACTTTGCCCATTTTGTGCAGATGTTTTCTCAGGGTGCAGTGTCCATTCACCAGGTTGGTAACTGTCTTCAAATGTCTCTTACCCAGTTTCAATAGCCTGGTTGAGAGTTCCTTGTCTACCTTGTTCAATAAACTCTTTGCATGGAGGTGACCTTGTGTCAACTTCCATTTGAGTTGGTGTTCCTTATCTAGCCAGTTTCCCTCTTATGCAATCCTTTGTGATTCCACAGACCTATGAAGTCTCTTCTATAACCGTCTTCAGCTAACTGATCCCCTCATGTGCCGGCACCCATATGAGAGATACTGTGTTGTGTCTTGCCAGCCTGTTAAGGGATTCCCTACAGTTTTTCACCAGTCTAGACCTAGTTGTTGGATTGCTGATAGCCTTAAGCAGAGCCTGGCTGCCAGTGATTCAGAGGACCACAATAGATTTGTAAAGGTCGCAGTGGAAAATGCCAATCAGTCTCATCAAAACTAAATGTATGGTCTCCTTCCTAACTGCATAGATTCAACTTATCATTTTTCTTAAAAACATCAACGCTAACTTAATGTCAATAATGGTTGGAAAAATCATTATTTTTAACACCTTAATTGGACAAACGCTTAAAAAACTGGTGCCATAATACCTATTTGGGAATACAAATCGGATAGATATAAAATAATTACGTTTTTTTTCAAACGAATCTCTATAATATATTCAAGTTTATTAATATTCATAGAGTTCAAATCTAAATTAACCAGTTAATCTTATAATCTATATTTATCTTATATAATCAAATATCGATAGTTGAACTTTATATCATTACTCATCTCAAGTTTGCGAAAGTTTATTGGAAGAATTTTTGAGAATTTTGTGTAATTTCCCATTATTAAACTTTTATATCACTATGAATACTATATAATAATGAATACGGATTTAACAAGATATATTTTCATTGTTTGATCAAATATAGCAATACTAAAATGCATTAATTGTAGAGCAATTTTTGAGATATTTATTCATTTCATTAGGTGTAGTATGGGGACGCACTTGGAGACCATTGCAAGGTCATGGTAGCCTGGGTACCATGGCACGAGGGTCACAAGGGCAACGAACTGGCAGATGAAACGGACAGACTATTGGTTGGCTATTTAAGAAGAGTTAGGATGGGGAATTTTATCTAGATTCAGAGGACCACAGTAGATCTGAAAAGGTGGCAGTGGAATAGACCGATTAGCTACCTCATCAAATCTTATCTAATCTAGGTGTAGTTTTAAGTTTAGAATAGAATAGAATAGAATGGAATAGAATAGAATAGAATAGAATAGAATAGAATAGAATAGAATAGAATAGAATAGAATAGAATAGAATAGAATAGAATAGAATAGAATAGAATAGAATAGAATAGAATAGAATAGAATAGAATAGAATAGAATAGAATAGAATAGAATAGAATAGAATAGAATAGAATAGAATAGAATAGAATAGAATAGAATAGAATAGAATAGAATAGAATAGAATAGAATAGAATAGAATAGAATAGAATAGAATAGAATAGAATAGAATAGAATAGAATAGAATAGAATAGAATAGAATAGAATAGAATAGAATAGAATAGAATAGAATAGAATAGAATAGAATAGAATAGAATAGAATAGAATAGAATAGAATAGAATAGAATAGAATAGAATAGAATAGAATAGAATAGAATAGAATAGAATAGAATAGAATAGAATAGAATAGAATAGAATAGAATAGAATAGAATAGAATAGAATAGAATAGAATAGAATAGAATAGAATAGAATAGAATAGAATAGAATAGAATAGAATAGAATAGAATAGAATAGAATAGAATAGAATAGAATAGAATAGAATAGAATAGAATAGAATAGAATAGAATAGAATAGAATAGAATAGAATAGAATAGAATAGAATAGAATAGAATAGAATAGAATAGAATGGAATAGAATGGAATAGAATAGAATAGAATAGAATAGAATAGAATAGAATAGAATAGAATAGAATAGAATAGAATAGAATGGAATAGAATAGAATAGAATAGAATAGAATAGAATAGAATAGAATAGAATAGAATAGAATAGAATAGAATAGAATAGAATAGAATAGAATAGAATAGAATAGAATAGAATAGAATAGAATAGAATAGAATAGAATAGAATAGAATAGAATAG
Organism: Lochmaea crataegi; assembly: GCA_947563755.1. Classification (NCBI taxonomy): domain Eukaryota; kingdom Metazoa; phylum Arthropoda; class Insecta; order Coleoptera; family Chrysomelidae; genus Lochmaea; species Lochmaea crataegi. The sequence goes on along the minus strand of OX387423.1, from coordinate 26,250,886 downwards.
AATAGAATAGAATAGAATAGAATAGAATAGAATAGAATAGAATAGAATAGAATAGAATAGAATAGAATAGAATAGAATAGAATAGAATAGAATAGAATAGAATAGAATAGAATTAACTAAGAAGTATAATAGATATCGAAGAATAAATATATTATTATAACGCTTTGCAACAAAGTTTTGAAAACTATTATTCAAAAACAGTGACCGTTCAACTAAGAAGAAGCAACTACTCCCCGGGCTATATGCCCCGACAGACATTGAATTACACTTCTTAGTCAAACGGGGTCGGTATGATCTACAAGATTGAACCTACCATTCTGGTTTGCAATTAGAAGGGACAACATAACTTGCAGACCGGTTTCGGCGTATTTGCGCCTCATCAGTACAAGGTATATGTTCTCCGCCAGAGAGCCATAAGAGCCTAGTCCCGGACTGAACTTGACACTAAAATCACAATCAATGTATGTCTTCTAGTAACGGAAATGTTAAGCTGCGACAATAGCAGCTCCAACTGTAAACAAAAATTGGAAAAATTTTACAAGAAGCCCATAGGCTGGAAACAATAGAGTATTATTACAGTTTCCTGTGAAATTGTCGTATTTAGTAAAGCGTGTTACCAATGGATATCGAATTATTATTGTAACGCTTTACAACAATGTTTTGAAAAATATTATTCAAAAACTTCCCGGGATAATATATGCCCCGACAAACATTGAATTGCACTTCTTAGTCAAACGGGGTTGGTATGATCTACAAGATTTTACCAACCATTCTGGTTTGCAATTAGATGGGACAACATAACTTGCAGACCGTTGTAAAGCGTTAGGATAAAATATTTATTCTTCGATATCTATTGGTAACACGCTTTACTAAATTCGACAATTTTACAGGAAACTGCAATAATACTTTAAAGTACAATCCTGTATAGGTAATCTTAACTTAAAATACCCAGCTGTTGCTGTAAAGAAAAATTCATTAATATACAAATAGATACCTAACTAGAGAGAATTTTAAAGTCCTTAAAATATTTACACATTTATTATGAATGAGCTTAATTTGAGAAAACGTGAAGTAAATTGAAACTATACTTTAAAATTTCTCAAATTTAGATTATCAATATAGGAGACAAGATCGGTGATGTTATTGATATTTCGAAACCCTGTAATATACAACTGTTTTAAGACAGTTGTATATTGCACAAGTTAGAAATATATATTCCAACGTTTCCGTTTGATGCAGATTACAGATAGTGCACAGTTCTTGCTGATTAATTTTGTAAGAATGACCGTTTAAAAAGAACTAATGTAATTTTTAGGGAAAAGTCTGGTTTGTTCCACAATTCTAATAAATTCTATTGGACATTTCAAATGCAAGTACATTTGAGTATCTCTCACGGTCAAACAATATATCGTCTTTCTCTATACTTGAGCAGTAAGTTATCTGATTCTCTTTTGAGTGAAGAGAGATTTAGGTTGTTCCAGGTTTCCAGAGCAGAGAGTTAATTTCGATAAATTATGTTTCAACCTGAGAAAGGTACCCAGTTGTATTGTAAATTAGTTTGAAGCTGCTTTAATCTAATGAAACATATTTTTGGATACATTCATCACCCATTTAAAGTAACTGTTGAAAACAGGATAGAGTCACTGTTGAAGACGTTATGAGCCACTTTGACGATACTAACTTCAAGTCTGATCAAAATATCTGGTGTGTTTTGTGGTTGGAGTAAAAACCTTTTGAAGAATTGTACTTGCGATCTTTCCTATACATCGACATATCAAATGGACAACAGTACATGAATGTTTTAAGTTTAGATAATGACAGATGGAAAAACAGAATAATTTTATATAATAGTATACTCTTTCTAAAGTCAATGTGAATACATGAGAAGAGAAAATATTGACAGATATATTTTCCAAAATTCCTAAGCTCTCGATACAAATGTTTTTCTTACTTCAGTAAACTTTTAGTTTGTGTCGTTGTTAGATAGCTAGTTTGGAAATATTTAAGAAAAAATACACAGGCATACATTTATTAGTTAGTATTAAAATAACGAGTTGAAACTTGCTGAAAAAAATAATTAATAAAAACAACTTTATGTTTATTACTATACATAAGAAAATTTTGAAGAGCCAACAACATGGCTGCTAAAGCAACTATAGTGACCTAATTATAGTATTTTGCATTGGCACCAACTAGGTTGGTTAGGTATGTATGCGACCACTGTGTCGTTAAAATGATTCACAACATTAGTTATTCTTTTGGTTTTTATTATTTATTAAATTATATATTGACTGCTTCTTTGACGTATTATAGAAACATTATACGAAATAAGATATATATTTTATATTAGTTATCATAAATTCGTACCGGACTGTTCACTTTTTATGACCGCCTTTCATAAAAACAAATGACAAATCTGGTATATAATATTCGGTTAAAGCGAACCGATTAAAAATTGCTATTTTTATACCATTTCAAATTCAAGGAAACTTAGGCAGTAAATCCTGCTCTTAAAATGACTAATTAATTATCAAAATTCGAAAAACTCGTTCCACTGAAAGTATCAGACGACAAGACTACATTTTAATATGCTGAGAAAGGATGAAAATTTTGAAACTTGATATATTGCATCTCATAAGGTGGTATAAGGTGGACCCAACATTTTGATTATACAAAAAATGCTTTAGATATTCCTATTTGTAGCGTGTACCACTTTTCAGGGGCGATATTTCGGAAAGGGGCGCGCTGAGGAAATTTTGTCATAGGAAAGACCCATCATAATGTTTTCGCATATATTTAGGAAAACCCTATATGTATACATATGTAAAGTGTAATATGTACCAAGCAGGATTTAGGAGCAAGAAGTCGGTAACGGACCGAATTATACCTATGCCCTTTTTATAGATTTTAAGCAGGCATATAATACATTTACAGTTAACAGAACCAAACAAGAGCCCTGGGTGGGCGTGTCCATGTCGCTGTAGTTGTATTCTTGTCATAACAATCGATATTTTGAATCGATGATCAAATATCGATACTATAAGTGTCAACTGTCAAAAGATATGTAAACAAAATCAAAAAACATTTGAATAAACTAGATCAAAACCAATATAAGGGTCTAAGAATCATAACTGGAAACATGAAATCTACTCCAACTAATAGTCTTTTAGCAGAATGTGGAGAAATGGCGTTAGAATATCGTAGAAAATTATTAAGTACTAAATTCTATTTGAAAATATATACAGAAGATCAAAATCCTTTAAAAGAATTAATTGACAAACTTTGGGAAACGTGTAAAGAAAAGTCAGGGTACTGGAAAAACAAGGAATGGCCGTACTTAATTGAAGCGAGAAATCGAATTGAAAAAACAAATCAAAATATCTACGTAAGCGAAATAGATCCGTGCTTTATAGAAGAAATAAAATATCAAACAGAGAGTATTAATACGGTATTTTCTGAAACAAAAAAAGATGAAATATACTCACAACAAAAGTTCATAAATGAATTTGCATCGAAATACAGTGAATATACATGGATTTTTACAGATGGATCCTTGAATCCGGAAGACAACAAGGTGGGCTGCAGCGTCTATATTCCTTCCCTAAATTACAAATTTTCTTTAAGATTACACAATCACATACAAATATGCACAGCGGAAATAATTGCAATAATTAAAGCGATTGAAATAGCAAAAAATAAAAGAATAAATAAAATCATAATATTTTCCGATTCACAAAGTGCCATCAAAAGTCTTAGTAATCAAATAACAGGCAAATTTACATACACCGCGTTAATGGGGAAAAAGTTAATAGTGGACTTGGCAAAGGAAAACCACAATATTATTCTAGCATGGATTCCGGGACACGCTGGAGTCATAGGGAACGAAATTGCTGATCAACTTGCGCAAATTGGAAGAAATCTTAATGTACCAGCCAAAAAATTTAAGATAGATAAAGAAGACATCTATATTCATTTTAAAGAACAAATTAAAATAGAACACAACGAATATTGGAAAAACTCATTTGCAAACAAAGGAAAATGGTATAAGTCGATTCAAAACGAATTCCCGAAAACACCGTTCTTCTATAAAATCCCATTTATTGATAAAAGACATCTAACAATAATAAGCAGACTCAGAACGGGCCATTCCCGCAGCAAAAAACATTTATTTAGAATAGGATGTGCTACTGATCCATATTGTATCTGTGGACAAATGGAAGATCTAAACCACATTTTTTTCGGATGCCCCATAAATCGAACCCCCAAATTTGATTTATATAACAAGCTAATTGAACTAAAAATACCTACACCAATCACATTACCTAACATTTTAAACAGAGAAAACTACAATATTATAAAACTAATTATGAAATTTATCAAAATATTCAAAATTGAGATATAAAGGGGGGAAAAAAAAAATAAAATAAAATAATTAAAAAATATAATGCATACATAGGTACATTTAAAAATAAAGATGGAAATAAGTCAAAATAAAACCCTTCCTATCAAGAACCTGATCCTAATATTTCATATCCGAGGCAATATGACAATATCCCAAATGTGTGTAATGCTCGGCCGTTGCCCCTGAGCGAGAAGAGTTATAACCTTTGTTGTGATTGTCTCCTTTTAACATGTCTAGCTCACAAGAAGAAAAGAAGAATCGGGGAAAAAAAAAAAAAAAAAAAAAAAATATAAGTCATCAAAAGAGGAACATGAAAATTATAAGCTTTGGTTTAATATAAATCAAAGCGAAAACCAGCGCTGGCCAAATACTGTCCAGGTGGAGGCCAAAATAGAGTAGAAGAAGAAGAAGAACTTGCTAAAAATTTAACCCTAAATATTAATAAAAAAATATGTATTGGATCAAAAATAAAACTATCATCTTTTCTAAATGTATATTTTAAAATTTCATGACTGTAGTATTGTCGTAAAAAAAGGGTCAAGTTTGTATTGGAAGCAACAAAATATGAACTGGTTATGTAGCCTATTCCTACATCTATCTGCTTACACATCAGGATCTTTTGGAGTAGAACCGTCGAATTCAGCCATTTGTTAACTTTGTGTTTAATTCAAATTAATAGTGTGACCAATTTCGTATATTTATATTTGTCATTTTTTCCAGTGTTCATTTCTCTAAACAACAGCCGAAAGTTAAAGTGCATAACAGTGTTAATATTGGAATATACACTTCACCACTACCAATTAGCTAAGTCTTATATATTTGGTTGTTATAAACAAGACTGTATGGCAATAATTTTGTGTGATTTGTCAAATATATAAATATATTAAATGCTGTTCTACTTCAATTCATTTGCTTTATTCAAACACAACAGTTAGATATTAGAAACTATTATTTAATCAACAACATTGTTAAGTTTCACATTACAAAAGAACCAATTACTAAAATAAAAAGGTAGATATTTCATTAGCATATGTAACACATTACATTCTAAGTTAAGTCCAAAAAAACGAAATTAATCACAAAATTGATGTGTAAAACCTAGTTATATTTTTTGTAAACTATATTACTTATTCAGTTGGGTTCACAAATAAAACAATTTATCATTTTTTAATTTAATACAAACTTATAATCAAATATTAATACAGGGGTTCAAATTGAAAAAAATTGTAGATGACTTCATTAATTGAAAGTATTGTACATTATATTTTAAAAGACATTAGATTGCAAGCAAAATTCAACATGTATTACATTAAAATTATTTATTTAGCTAATAATGAACCATGAATGTCTTATATGATATGTTCATGTAATGAATTTATGTGTTATGCACAAGATATTAAAGATGAACAAAATAAAACACTGTAATTTACAAAAATGTTATTCACTTTATTATTCATCAGTCATCACTCCCACTTTCATATTCATCACTCTTACTTTCATATTCATCACTCCCACTTTCATCTGATGAACCAGTGTTGACAGTGAAACACATATTTTCCACCACATCATCTAATAGTCCATCATTCCTCCACATTTCCTCAGCTATATGGTCCACATGGTCGCAGTGTTTGTTCCATTCCACAGAACCAACTTCATCAAAGGCTGCTCGAACTAATTGTTCTATTTGAGCAGCACTTTGAGAAACATTTTTCATCGCCACTTTATGTTTTACGCTACTCCATATTAGCTCAATCGGATTGAGGTCGCAGTGATATGGCGGCAACCGTACCACAGTATGTCCATGTTTTTTCAACAACTCATCCACATAGTATGTTTTAGAATGGTTGAAACGTTTGACAAGATCCAGAAGTTCTGCTTTAAGCATATCATTTGTTGTTGAGATGCCATTTGCTTCAAGCCATTCTCCAATAATATGCTTCCGAGTTGATTGGGTTGGTGGCTTATTAATTTGAACACTGTGGTAAGGGGCATTGTCCATAATCACAATACCATTAGGAGGTAAGTTTGGTATTAGTTGTGTTTCTAACCAGTTCATAAAATTTGTATGGTTCATGTCATCGTGATAATCTCCTGATTTGCTTTTTGACTTGAAAATTAGTAGTCCATTCTTCACAAACCCATAACGTCCACCAGAGTGTACTATTATGTACCGTTGACCAGCTCTGTTGGATGTATACACACCAGGTTCATCTTCCGATTGCCAGCATTTACTAACACCATATGATGGATGGATATAAGTTTCATCCAAATAAGTTATTGGCTTCTTGTTGTGACCCAGAGCATCATTATCCCTCAACCTTCTTAAATAACGAGCCCACCAAGCTACAATATCATTACGTTCCATCAACAATTTCCTTTCATTGTGGCATTTTTTATACTGAAATCCAATATTTTTTAAATGCTTTCTTAAGGTGTCTGGACCGCCAGAGTAATCTACTTTATTTTTCATTTTATTTACCAGAATATTTATTGTTGGAACTTGTTTATCAACCGTATAGCATTCATGTACGGTTCTTTTCAAAATACCCAAGTCACAATCATCCAATTCTATTTTGTTGGTACCACCACTTTTTTGTTTTTTTGAAGGAGACCCCAGTAAAACACCTTCTTGCAACAGTGATTTCTCCTTTCTGATACGTTTTATGGAGGTAACTGATTTTCCTGTTGCTGCTGCAGCTAATTCTGTGGCTTTTTCCAAAGGGAATGACCACACACCAGCAGCTTTCTGTCTATCAAAAAATTCCACAACGTTTTTAATAATATTGCGAGCTTCACTGTGGACTGTTTTCCTTGATTTTGGGTACATTTTGTTGGGGAAAATTGAACTGAAAGAAAAACAAACATTAATAGGCCTGATGAACATTAAATGACTGGTTTTTGTGTGTTGTTCTAGGTTATGTTTATTAATTATAATTATAGTACTTACCTTACTATGTTAAGTTAATTATCAAATTAGTCTTAATAAAGACTCATCGTCCTGTAATTTATGAAGCAAATAATAACGTATAAAAATATAGAAGCAGATTATAAAATAACAGCTGACATCAAATATCAAATAGAATGCAATCCAGTGTTGCCGATGTAAAAATAAATATTATCCGAACTTACAATTCAAATTATCAGAATTTGTCAAAATTACCAAAAGGTCACAGTGTTGTCTAAATAAAAGTCTGCGACCCTAGTCAATATTGAAAATTCCCAGAAACAATAGCTGATTTATATATCATCCTTTCTGAAAAACTATTCGGTTAGCGAAATTGTCTAAAAATCGGATAATTATCCTCACAATGACAACACTGATACAGACACTAAAATTGATGTATATTGATGAAATCACTCGGTCATATTATTTCGATTATGTTAACAATTACTAATGTACAATCGTTAACATTGGCTCCTGATTGGCTAGTTGCGATGACCTTTGTTTTAGTTCGCATATTTTCCGGGGCTCTTGTTTGCTTCTGAGCACACAGAGACCAACTTTTTGAAGCTATGAAATGGCTAGGAATATGAGACTAATTGATAAGGTTAACAAGAATGACTCTTCTGAATACAGGAAACAAAATAACCTGGAACGGTCGCAAGTCGACTTTTTTCAGGATCGGAAACGGTGTAAGGCGTGATCCAGTATCAACTGTTTTATACAACTTAGCGCTACAGCACTACAAGCCATTATCAGAAAATCAAAGAAAGAGCTCAAGAAAATTACAAATAATATCGCAGAACAAGCAGAAATTGTGGGATTGAAAATGAATCAAGAAAAAAACAAAATTTATCATCTTAGGAGACACTGGCGGTATCGAAGAAAATCAGGTAGTAAAAACGACAAGCGAAAGCGAGTACAGTTTCCAAAGAGTGAACGAATTTGTTTATCTAGGAGTACTAATAACTAGCAATGCCTATGAATAACAAGAAATAAAGTCAAGAATTACGAAAAGCAACAGAAAATTTGGAATGCTTGAGTCACGCATGAAATCAAAATACTGCTCAAGAAAGATGAAGATAAGAATTTATGATGTCCCACTGTAACGTACGAAAGTGAAACATGGACCCTAACAAAAAAGAAGAAGATATGCTGGAGCGATAGGAACGTAAAATGCTTAGAGCAATCTTCGGCGGCATTAAAACACCTGAAGGGTTCTCCACCAAATGAAGAAGTACCTAAACATGTTGTACGGAGAACCAAAAATAACATCAATAATGAAAACACAGAGGTTAAGGTGGTTTGGACACGTAGAAAGATTATACAAAGGAGGAATGACAAAAATGTTACTCAATAGGACTCGAATTGGGAAAATGAGTAGAGGACGGCCGAGAAAAGATGGTTCGAAAGTGTGGTGTCTGATAAATAAATTGAAGATACGAAATAGGAAAGAGAAAGCCAAGAAATAGAAAGAAACTAACTGCCCTGGGGCTACAAGGCCTGTAGAGCATATTATATTTACTGTATATGTAAAATGTCAAATAATGGAGGCAGCCATATTATTTTGAAACCAAGCAAATAACTAAATTGAGGATGTTGATATTTTTCAGTTAAGATGGCAAGATCTATAAGAGTAAATAGAGTTTATATCTCAAAGGAAGTAGAAATTCACTGGGGGTCTAGTCTTTCCAATTGTATAATAATAAATCTAAACGCAGTGCATACATAATTGTGATTAAATATATTTTCTTATTGTAATAAAATTAATGTTATCGTTGAACTCAACTCGATCTTACTAAACTCGCTTTGTATATTTAACCGAAAGGATTTTGTGAAAAAATTAAACTTAATGAAACTTGATATATTACTTCACATAATATTTTATATTCCTGTTTGGACAAATGGTTAAAAAATGAGAATGACAAATGGTTTACAAAAAAATCCATTTGAATACTTTTAACATCTACTCGGTAAAGAACAGTTTAATAAAAAAAATATATATATTATTAATCTGTTGTTACCGAAAATTCAATAGGTAGTTTAATTATAATAGAAGTTTTATGCTAAGTTTATTCGATTTTAAATGTTTTGTTATTAAAAATTCGCGTTGAATATTCTGAAGGTTTTTATTTTATTTTTGAAAATAAAGACATTAGATTGACAAATTTGTAGTCTTTGGACACACCGACACCTGAGGCTTTTTTGGAAATAAACTTAGTGTTCAAAATTTTGAACATTTAATATGCATTTAATATTCAACAAGCAAACAGATTCGCTGATTTTTCAGAAAACACCTTTAACTAAGTGAAGGGGATGAAATACTAAGACGAGTTAGAGATGAGACCTGTTACATCAAAAGAACTGTTTTTTTAGAAATGAAACAAAATATAAACCTGAAGAAAGCCCCCCTAGTGAAAATGCCATATAGGAACCATATAAAAAAAATGAATATGGAACTTATATGGTTCAATGTGTGTATCTGAAACTGGAAATTATGTACAAATCCATATAAGTTCCCTATTTGTAAATTTACTATTATTCCATATAAGTTTACTGTTATTTCACATACATTTACTATAATTCCATATAGGATTTACTATAATTCCGTATAGATTTACTATTATTGCATATAAGTTTACTGTTATTCCATATATATTTACTATAATTCCATATAGGATTTACTATATTTCCATATAGATTTACTATAATTCCATATAGGATTTACTATAAATTCCAATAGATTCATTTTCTGAAATTTCCATATTGGGAACTAAACCATATTGAACCAGATACGAATTCAGTATGAAATTCTCGTCCATATACAACCATTTAAATCTATATAAAAACACAATTTTGTTTCTGATATGGTTCTATATGGATTTATATGGAAATTGTGCCATATACAATCCATATAGATCCAGATAGCTTTTTAATAAATCATTTTAGTTATTCCATATAGGATCCATATACATATATTTTTATATAAAAATAGAATCCATATAGAGCCATATTAATCCATATTTGTTTTCTTATATGGATCAATATGGTTTCTATGGTGCATTTTCACTAGGGCCCTGACTTAATCACAGGAGAAATTTCCTCGGAAAGCTACAACAAAACTTATATTTGACAAATGCAGAAGTGAATATGATATCCTAACCAATTAAAATACAATAAGTATCATCTTATTGGCCAATTTAATTATTGCCTGTAATGTTGGATATTATGTGAGATTTTAGGCTTCACTTTAAGGTGGTATCATCTCTTGCATTAAAATTGGCCATATTGTACACAGTCAGTGATCACAGATAAAAAGTAAGAGAATTACATTCAAGTTAAATAACTTCTAAATCCAAAATTGACAATATATCTTATCGAAATAAGTTTTGCATTGAACGTAATTCATTTCTGTTCTGTGTATTCATTATTTGTTGCTTAATTATGATTTGTCTGCATAAACAAAGAAGATGGTTTAGTAAACAGTTGTTTTTATGAAAATATTGCATTGTTATTAACCATAAAATAGGCGTAGGTAATCTTACATAATGATAAAAATTGTTTAGCAATTGATTGTTGCTTAAGTTTTACTGTTTGCTTTCCTCAAATTTTAGCAACTATTTAAAAATATATTTAATAATAATAGGTTGATTTCTTAAATACAAAATTGTATACCATTAAAATAAATATATCTGAAATAAGTACATCTGTCACCATTAACACGTTACCTGTCACCGTCCATAGGTACACCGTCATGGTGTAGTGAGTGAGGTTAGGTTGGGTTCTTGTTTTTTCCTTTATCGGGTAATATACCAGGGGATAAATTGCCCATCTTATACAGTGAAAAAATTCTAGTCTCACTCTAGGCAATCGAATATTCTCCAAATCATCACTTGAACTAAAGCTTGACTTTTCAGACTAAAATTTTGATCGAGCGAGAATTTTAGTAAGTAATATACAATACAAAGGTGAAACGTTTAATTTGTGTATACGGTGCTTTGTTTAAATTGCGATTTATTGAAGTGGAAACTTCTTTAGTCACGTAGTGTGGTAGGGGCAAAACTTATGGGCTGGTCTAGCAGTACCTTGTTTGCAAATATATTCCGGCTTTGACAGTATTACTATGCTGACCCATAGTGTCATTTAATATTGTGAAGCTGAATGCGCCCCCGAGGAGGGACAATCCTCGACAATCCTCGAAAACAAAATAAACGTGTCGCGACATGTTTGCGGATTCAAAATAAGCGGGGTGCAAAGTTATCTAAGGTAGACTCCGTTTCACGTAAGAAGAACCCACTTGAAGTTGTAGTCGTATGCGCGAACTTGTTGTCAAAACCAGCGACATATTGTAAAATTGACATTCGACTTCAAATCAGTAGCGTAACGTTTTCTCATTTTTTTAGGTCAATACAAAATTAGAATAATGTGGATAATTTTTCCTTTAACACCAACAAGTTTTTTAGATAAACTAGCTTTACGTCTTAAAATATTTAAAAATCAAATATTCGACAGTAAATGATTGCTTCAAACACACCCTCGAATGTCAATAATGAAATGGCTGTCGGCATGAAAATCGTTTGTAACGCCAATCGCATGAAACAGTCGTTACGAGGCGACATAGATAAACAAGACCGATTTTGGTTTCTGCGCAAGTCAGTTGGCAAACTTCACGTGGCCTCTTCTTATGTGAAACGGAGTCTGCTCCCTGTATATCACCTAAATAACACCCTCGCACCAATATGGCGGAACCGTTAGAATCAGCTGTTGCCGCTTCTTTTTCGTTTATTATAACTTAATTTAAGATTTTACTCTCAATCAAGTCTGCATTTTCTGGATCTGTCATCTGTCGATCAATACTTTTTTAATCAAAATTATTGAATGGTATTACGAAATAAACTTCATCTTGAATAGAAAAACCCAACCACGTTTTTATGAGTATATATTTTGGCATAAAAATATCATCTGTTTCACACACTAATTTTTTTTATATACTTAATAAAAATAACAAATGGATTTAATAAAAAAATAAGCCCATACTGGTTTATTTAAATTTTACTGGTTTTTTTGACGACTGTAGTCGAAAGAGACAAACTGGCTGGAGTAATTATTCACGAAATTCTCAGAAGTTTCCAGATTAGAAAGTTCAAGGATAACATTTTAAGAGAAGTCTAAAAAATAGAATACTATATTACAAATAATCATCGATAATATCATTGGGTCAATTATTTTCCATTTTTGATCATATTTTGATCATATTTCTACGTTAAATTAACGGTAACATTATAAAACAAATTGTAGTTTTTCATGGATTAGCAGATCGTAGCCCAATTTTTGCTATGGTGACTACATACGTGTGCACTCGTACATTGCATTTATGCAACTACACCTTTTTTTTCGCCAAATGCGTTCGTTTCTGCTTAAAATCTACATCGAATCGGTCTAAAAGCACTGAATAATTTTCACTGGAGATCATTCCACCCTTTTCAAGGTAATTGATGTGAATTACACCGTGTACATCCCAATAAACTATGACCATCACCTTGTTGGCCAGCAGACGCGAACGTGTACCAAAGAAAACCACTTGATACTTCCTTGGTGTCTGGTGTGTTGTGATGAATCCATATTTCGTCCATGGTAGATTATATTAGATTACAAGGGGGTCAATTAGCCCAGATGGGCCCAGTAGGTTATCTACGGGCCCAGCTAGCACTACGATACTATGACCTATAAGATCTTTTGTGTATATCATACATCTATATTTTAGTCCAAGAGATCTAGGCTTCTAGAAAAGCCTATTATCCGTTTTAGAGCTAGATCTGTAACCTGATCTGGCTCTAAGTAGACACCTGTACCAGGTATTTAATGCATTGTCTCATCTGCACATCACAAAATCTGCATGTTCCACTAGGTCTATGTTACAGAGATGGTATCTGAGTGGGAATTCCTGTTATTATATGAATGTATATTGGGGTGACATTCGCTGAGACCTAGAAGATCTATTGTGTTTCTACTTAGTTTCCGAGGAAAGGGTGTTTCAGTCCCCCTCTTTGCTAGTTCAGCTGCTATTTCATTTCCTTCTATTCTAGTGGGTCCTGGAATCCTCAGTAAGGTAACTATATTGTCCTCGCCTAGTTCATTGAGTTTGCCTAGGCATTCCCATACCATTTTGGAACTGATTACACGAGAACGCTTTAATGGCTGCTTGACTATCCGATATGATAATAATCTTTTGCCTTCTATATCCTTTGAACTGGGCACACTTTCCTATGGCGTTGAATTTCCGCTTGAAAGATACTTCAGGTTTTTCGGAGTGTTTGGTTCTTAACCCAGTTCCTTCTATTGCATTCCATTGTATGGCATTATTTCCAAGTCTGGTATGATTACCTGTTATTACTCTGAGATCAGAATTCTGGAGCTCCAAGAGCAATTTAGCGTAGTGAGCAGAAGATCGTAATAACCTTTTTGCACTAAGTTCCTTTTTCCCATTTGCAGCCTTCTCCACGATGCGGATTTTTGGGATAGGTACCACAAAATGGTTTGGGATCATCAGCAATATAATTTCCGACAATTCCTATAATCTTGTCAATCCTGCCGATGTAGTTTTGTTATACGAAACCATCGTACATTATACGTTAAATTATAATTTATATTTAATTCGATTGACCATGAACTTAAATATTAAATTTATTTATATATTCCGTTTGGGTTGTCTCTTCATAAAGTTAGTTCGATTTATGCTAAAATTTGAATTTTGTGTTTGGTTGAATATTAAAATTTTCATGAAAACGGTGAGTGAACGATATGATTTATGATATTTACAAACTCAATACTCCAGTCATTTTGTACAAAATTTCGAATAAAACGAAATTTTTGTTCTATATATATTTCTGCTCTATGTACTTATATGAGGATTTTCCTATTTTTACTTCCTGTCCCTCGAGACTGAACCTTTCATGTAGTTTCTTGCCCTTGGCTTCCCATCGCCTAGTACAAAAATCCGCATATTTGCCAGGCAGTCGAACTATGTATGTATGTAAATTGGGGTGACATTCACTGAGACCTAAAAGATCTACTGTGCCCCCTTACTTCTACTTAGTTCCTGAGGAAAGTCTCAGAGACTAGAAGCTCCTTTAGTCCTATTTCCCGGAGGAATTTTAGGATATCTGCAGGCTTTAACTTAGGTAAATGTCCCTCTTCTATCTAGTTACCTCCAAGGTGTTGTGCCCTAGGATTCTGAATTGCTGTGCAGTTCGCAAGTATTGTGGATGGAGGTTTCTTCTTCCTCCACTACTTTGAGCTTTTTTAGGTGCCCATTCAGGCGACAATGTCCCGTAAGGATGCCTGTTAAAACTCTTAGTGCAGTTTTACTTTGACTTATGCATTCATTTGATCTCAACAGGTTGTAGTCACCCAGAAGAATCTTTGATTGCCTAAGTCCTACTAGATCTTTCCAATGGTCAGATCTTCTCTTTTCTTCGGCTTAGCCGATTTCTTCCAATATTACATTGGAGCTGATACCGCAAAAGGGTCCCGGCCCCCAAAAGGGTGTTCCAGTCCCCCTCTTTGCTAGTTCATCTGCTATTTCATTTCCTTCTATCCCTGTGTGTCCTGGAATCCACAGTAAGGTGACTATATTGTTCTCGCCCAGTTCATTTAGTTTGCCTAGGCATTCCCACACCATTTTGGAACTGATAACACAAGAGCTCAGTGCTTTAATGGCTGCTTGACTATCCGACATTATGATAATCCTTTGCCTTCTATATCCTTTATCAATATTGAACTGGGCACACTTTCTTATGGCGTGAATTTCCGCTTGAAAGATACTCGGGGTTTTTCCTAAGCTTTCAGAGTGTTTGGTTCCTGGCCCGTACACTCCTATCCCAGTTCCTTCTATTGCTTTTGAGCCATCTGTGTACCATTGAATGGCATTCTTTCCAAGTCTGGTAATGGTATTTGGATCCCATTCCTTCTTGTTGCTTAATTCCGTAACGAATTTCTTTGAAAAGTTATACTTTTTCTTCCAAGAAGTAAGGTGGTTTTGTTTATTGATTCCCTCTCTACTTAGTCTGTATCTTGTTCTTTCTGCAACACTTTCCACCACCATATGTAGTGGTGTGAGGTTGAGAATAACTTCCATGGCATGTTCTCATTGCTCCTGTAATGCACATACAGGCTAGTCTTTGAATTTTTGAGAGGTTTTCTCTCGTTGTCAATAGGCTAGTTCTACTACTCCATGCAATGGCTCCATAAGTGATAATTGGTCTCACTATGGCAGTATACATCCAGCTTAGGGTTTTTGGGTTGCAACCCCAATTTGTCCCTGCCAGATTCCTGCACACCATTAGAGCCATTTTTGCTTTGTATATAATCTCCTTTTCGTGTTTGTTCCACAGGAGTTTACTGTTTAGAGTCAAACCTAGACACTTGACTTCCTGTCTCCATTCAACCTCGCTTCCATCAAGTTTAATGGTTTTGAGGTTGAGCTTTCTTTTCTTAGTGAAGGCTATTAGGATGGTTATGGTGGGGTTGATGTTAAGTCCCACTTGCCTACACCAGCTATTTGTATAGTTCAGACCCTTTTGTACGATGTCACAAAGGGTATTTTCGAATTTTCCCCTGGCTGTTATGACAATATCATCAGCATATCCTTGGCAGGATATTCCGAGGTCAGTCAAACCACACAGGAGTTCGTCCACCGTCAGGCTCCACATTAATGGGGATGCTACTCCTCCCTGTGGACATCCTCTGGTTGTACAGATGGAGACAATGTATTTGCTCGTCCTCGTCTCTGCTACTCTAGTGGTGAGCAGTTCCGACATCCATTTGGGTGCTGTCTACACCTCTTCTATATAATGCTCTTTTGACAGCCTCATGAGGAGTATTGTCAAAAGCTCCTTCTATATCCAAAAAGGCGCATACTACGGTTTCTTGGTTGTCTAGAGCACCTCGGATATCCTCCGTCAGTTGTACCAGTGCAGTCTCCGTAGATCTGCCTGCCCGGTAAGCATGCTGATGCGGGTGGAGAGGTAGTCTTTCTAGGATTTCCGCTCTAATGTGATTGTCAATAGCTTTTTCCATCGTTTTGAGCACAAACGATGTTAGGCTAATTGGTCTGAATGATTTGGGGTTTGTTGGGTCCCTTTTTCCAGCTTTTGGAATGAAGGTTACTATTGCCCTTCTCCATGCTTCTGGTATATAACCCAGTTCTAAGCTGCTTCGACTGATCCTAACCAAATGTGGTCCTTGCTGGAGCAATGCTGGGAAAATTCCATCAGCTCCCGGTGCCTTGAATGGTGAAAAGGTGTTCATAGCCCATTTTAACCGTTCGTTACTACAAATGTGTTTAGCAATTGTAGTACTTTCTCTCGAAGGTATGTTATGACCTTCGAGAGGACTATCTCCCCTATTTGGGCTACTCCCAGGAAAATGAGTTTCTAGAAAGAGTTTCACTCTTTCTTCCTCATTTTCGGCATATTTACCGTCTGGCTTCCTCAAAGCCATATCTGTGTTGACCCTACTTTTTGCCATGACTTTGAAAAGTCTTGCCGCAGCAGGTGTTGTGTTTATATCTTCACAGAATTTTCTGAAGCTATTTCTTTTAGCTTTTCTAATCTCCTTATAGTGGGTGTTTCTCACCTCGGTGTATCTCTGCCAGTCTCCGGTGTGTTTTGCTCTATTAAAAAGGTCCCGGGTTTGAGATCTTAATTCTGACAGATGTTTATTCCACCGGGGTGCATCTCTGCTGCTTCGTTGCTCTTGAAGAGGGCAGCTCGATTCAAATGCATCGATTATTGCCCTGTTCAGGTCCTCAAGCTCATTTTCCAGATCGAGATGGTGCTTTGCCCTTTTCTCTGGATATGGGCTAGGTTTTCTTTCAGACAGGTGTTATAGTTGTGCCAATCTGTTTTTCGCAGTCGAACTAGCATAGGATGTGGATGTGATCTGCAGTTTTCTCCTCTAGGTCACAGAATATGAATAAGGCTCCATCTGTCAACCCCATTAGCCTTGCTTGCCCGTTAGCTTTTCCTATCTTTGCTCATTAGATATGCTGTAAATAAAGGCTAATTTCATCTAATGAACTGTATCTGCCCTGGTTAGATTTCCCATCACTCTAGAGATTTCTGCGCCATCCCTATAACAAAAATTCACGATTGTTCCCAAAAAGCCAAATATGAGCTCTCAGTACAAATCTTTCCAACTTGTTTGGAAGGAACTGCTTTCTCTTCTTAATGTACAGAATGACTGGACTAACAATACTAGTTTAGCAGATTTTTTTTTGGTAAGTATGTTATTAAGATAGCAGAGGTTTCAAAATGTTTTATGTAACATAATATACAGGGTGTGGCGCGAAAAGTTTTGATTAAAAGTAATGGCGGCTAAGTTTAAAACAGCCTGTATGGAATATCAATGAGTTGGACATATGGAGTTAACGGACAAGCTCTTGTTTTTGATTGGTTACAATATCATGTCACTAGCTTCGTTATTAATGGAGATATCGTTGTGTGGACTAGTTTGGACTATGTATATGTATATATGTATGACTATGTGATCGACTAGTGTGGACTAGGATTTTTTCAAAATTTTGAAAAAAATCGAAATATCTCGAAAACACTTTATTTTTGGAATAGGATATTGTGCACAAAATTTATCTAAAATTTCATGTAGAATTCGAAAATAAAATGAAAAATATTAGGTTCTATTTAAAATAACAAAGTTGACGTCTACTTCCGGTACAACCGGAAGTGCCACATTCAGGACAACATTATATTTGAACTCAGCGTCATCCAAAACCTACAGCTTCCTAATTTCAAATTTTTAACATAATTGTATCCGCCATTACTCTTAATCAAAACTTTTCGCGCCACACCCTGTATATGAGGCAAGGTTGAGGAGTTGCATTCACATTAATATTGACTTATTTGCACTTAAATTTGAAAAATATATTTAAAATGAAGTTATAAAATTGAGAAAGAAAAAACTATACAGCATAACAGTATATCGATTAGATATGGGTACCTACTATGAAGATATTAATTTGGGTAAACCAACCCTCTACCTCTTAAAGCTGTGGAATTTATCCACGACATTAAGGATTTTTGGTCTGTAATTTACCCGTGCCCGTCAATGTTGACTAGTGCTGTGAAATAATGTTGACAATAGACCTTAAAATATAGTGAAAGTCAAAAATATCACGCTGGTGAAATTGTTATTCACTCTTTTATGAAACCAAATAATCTAAATTAGTAATATTTCGGAAACAATAAAGCTGCAATAGCTAATAAAACTAATACTCCCCAGCAATGCAGTTTGGTGAAATAAGAGTTTAAAATATGATCGTGGAAAGTCGAAGTGCATATTTTTTTCAAGAAGATCAACGACTTAGGTAATTTTGTACTACAGCGAAGAAGAATTATTTAGTAATAGCATCTAATACTATTATTTGATTTCAGTGAAAACGCTTACTGCATCTTTGAGGTTCTTGATTATCTGCAAGGTTATTTTATGGTATAGTTTTAAATAATCGCAAGCAAATACTGTCTATTTAAGTAATCAAGATTTCCTCATTATAAAATTACAATTCAAACAATGAAATCTCATTATTACATAAAAAGGGTAAATTGACCAAGCGACTAGTTTAATTAATGCAAAAAGCAGGAAAACCAATTACACACTAATTTGTTTTATTTTTAAAGATAAAAGGCCTCATCTTTCAAATTTCGGATAGTCCAGTCCAATTACAAAACCATTTATTTTATGAAAGGAACCTGGAGCTGTAGGTACTTTTGACTACAGATTATCTTTTTAGTTCATAATTCATCAAAAAAACCTAGTTTTTTTTAATCGCCTTGTCTGGAATTTCCTTAAACGTACCTACCTCCAAAAAAATTGATGATTTAAGTGATGTTATAGAAATATCAATACGAAATGTTGCTTATGATACGCGATTTTCCATATTTTATTCTCGGAATATACAACAAAAACAGATGTTTATCTTCAAAGGTCACACTTTTGTTTATGTACCCACACTTCAACTAATTTTTAAAATGCTACAAAAACCACAAATTATTATTGACTTGCAATAATAAGTATAAGTGGTCTGGGACCAAATTTGGGTTGTATCGCAAATGACTCACGAATTTAACTTTTCTGACGGTAAAATTGATGGGCGATTGTTTCTAATTATTTTATCGACTACTTCTGTCAAATAATTGTCTTGTTAAGAATTGATTAATGTCACGGTCCAGTCTAATTATGTCGAAGAACAGTTGGCGAAAACCGTTCATCATTAAAAGAACTAAATAAGAAACACACAATCTTAAACATAAACTTTGTTTGAAGCCAACATCTCAACAGCTGATGCCTCCAGTATCAGTGCCGTGCTATTTTTTTATTTTTATTAAAAATTTTGATTTTATTTATACTTGACTGTTTATTTTGCTATTTCACATTAATAAATATTGGAACATAAGTTAAGGGCGGAATATTTGAATATGTTGATAGGACCAAATATGTCATAACTTAGACAAGGAATATTATTTTATGTATTACTCTATACTTTGTAACAGAAGGCGTCACGTGAATGATTTCTGATGATGAAATGAAGATCAACAACTGTTAATGATGAAATGAAGAGCTAAACTGGGATGGGTTGGAAGCATGCAGTCAAGAAGGAATGTTGGTGTGGTATACAGACGGATCTAAAACTGACATAGGAACAGGAGCTGGAGTCCCAGGTGCAATGTCCACGCATCGTTGGGGAAGCTTGCAATCGTATTCCAGGAGGAAATCTACGCTATCGACACGTCTTTGCAAATGAACATCGAAAGGAGGTATAGAGGCTGTGATGTATTTTGGGCATTACATAAAGAATCAAATTCATTGAAGTTATCTTTTATTAATTAATTCATTTAAGGTATTTATGTTTATAAAAACAATCTATTTAGTTATTTGTTATATCACGCGAGGTCACGAACGTGACAGTGAAAGGCCAGAGAACTATCACGTAACTGGATGGTTGACCTAGGGCAGTACGTATATATGCTGATGAAGTAGATAAGCGAACAATTCGGAATAATTCATAATTCATAAGAAACATTCAGAAACAGTCAGAGACTTCCGATCTATTCACATACATTCAGATACATTTAGTTATATTAAATGTAGTTCATCGATATCAGATCTAAAACTATGTTATACCAGTAACATGATCATCTTAAGTAACACATATGTAAAACTAGTGTAAATAGTTAAGTATGCAATAAAGATCATCCCAGTGAATACTGTAGTTTCCGTAAGTAGAGTATTCCATCAGGATCCGGGCTTCCACTAGTCCCTGTGGAACTCCGCATTACCGACATACAATACAAGGCCAAAAGATCCTTATACTCTCAGATAGTCAGGCAGCACTGAAATCTTTAGCATGTCCCCAGATCAGATCTAGACTGCAAAAACTCTTAACCCTGGCAAACAATAATAGAGTAGCTCTTAAGTGGGAACAAGGGTACCATAGGCAACCTATTAGGGTCTGAACCAGCATTCACTGGTCCTGAACCAGTATTTGGACTATCAAAAACTGCTGCACGTGGTTGTACATCTCGGTAGATTCAAACTAAACATCAGACGTATTGGAGCTACGTGCCAAAGCAGGAATACAAAAAAACCCTTGTAGTCGCTGACTAACGAAATATTATACTTCAGCTGGGGCCAGATAAGGAAAGTGACGGGATTACTCCCCGGTCACTGTACTCTACGGAAGCACATGCATACAATTGGCATATATAGGGAAAAACCGAACTGTCGGTTGTGTATGGAAGAGGAGGAAACAGCCTTACATAGTATCATTGGATATATAGACTCCTAGAAATAGAACACCCAAGGGAGGATTTCTCCAAGAAGCCCCTAGTGGAAAGACTGTTGAGTCTGATAAGGGCTAATGATCTCTTCACATAAACGGTACAACCAAGAGCACAAAAAACCTAAAGGCAGAGGTGTCGAAGATTCGAAGCCTCTGACTGGTGGTGCCGAACAACGGATTTTGACTCTTTAGTGATTTTAATTAAAAAATATGACGTGAATATAATTCAATTCAGAGTCCCAGAAGGGGGTTTCAATTCACAGACAATAAAAAAACTTGTAACGTAAGGCTTAAGAGTTTAAAGAAAATACTATTCTATCTCCTTATATAATTAGCCGCCTTTTGTATTTTTCTCCAGAGAAACTAAGAACTGCATGTATCCCCAAACATAAAGCGGGCTATACTTAAGGGACTTCTTGTTGCAAATTCTAAATCACTTCCTCTTCCTATTCACAGGCCAGTTCCTTATATCTAGTGACAGATTATCCAAAATATAGCCAAAAGTATTTTGCAAGAAAATAAATAAATAAATCTCCATTTATTAAATTTGGATGCAGAACATATGGCTGTAGTAGCTGGTCGCTTATAGTGTCACACCAAATATTCAAGTTAAACTCTTGCTGAAAATGTATTTCTCTAAGCGCATGCGGATTTTGTTCTTCCCAGTAATGGGAAGCCAATTAAATACCCCTCGTCTGGTAAAAGTCACTTCATCGGTAACCATAATCTTCTGGATAAAATTATTATGCTTGTTGAGAATTTGTTGGAAAAACTGTAACCGTCGTTCATGAATGTGCAGATGCTTGTTAAACTAATTTCTCAATCTTCATTTTGCTGTATCGGTACAAAATAAACTGTCTGTATAGTCAAAAAATTTTTATTTAAAATCTAGTATGATAATAAGTTGAGAAAAAATGATAAAATGTAACAAAAATTAATATTTAATTTCATAACAAACATACCCACAATTATATTAGTATTACCAACATAACGATTTTCCCACAGGAGAGAAAATTAATCTGAAATGAACTCTTCGAAACCACATTACGTATTTGTTTGTATTACCAAACAGTAGGTATTAAATACAAGTCTTATTTTTCGCCAATTATTTTTCATTACTGTTTAAAACCATGAAACATATTTTGGTTTCATTGACATGAATTTAGTATATAAAGTAGGGCGTCGGTAAGCAAAGCCATAATTATTACATCAATGAAATGGTAATTACGCAATCGCGGATATGGCGACAGCCACAAGAAAATTATGAGTATATTTACCTGTTATAAGACTAAAATTATTCGTTTGGCTGCTTGAACATTTACAAAATAAAATACAAAATGGTATCTTATCGATTATAGTGCCGGGCAATCATAATGAACGTGCTGGATTGTTTCATATTTTTTCACAATCTCTACAAAGAGGCGTCACTGGTCCAATACATTTCCTGTAAGTGCCCCCGGGTTTCGACAATTACAGCCATAGTCGCAAATTTCATATTTCAAATTATTTTGATGAAAAGTTTATAGAGATGAGGAGAAAATTGAAACGATTAATTGAAGTAGAGGAATAAAATACATCAAAAAACTAGAGGATAACATACCTACTGGAATTAATGAATTTTGGAATTTTACTAATAATAATAGAGGAAAAAAGTCAGACTCAAAATCAGGAAATTTTATTTATAAAGGTGCGTGCAAACTGAAAATAATACTGCAAACGTATTTGCTAAGTATTTCTCATCTATTTACAACTTAGAAGTGGCTTCATACAACTTGAATTTTAATGTTTATAATTATAATAATGTATGTAACGATACATTTTCAATATCGTCAATCTCGAAAACTGAATTTGTTGAAACGACAAAAAAACTTAAACCCAAGAAAGCAGCAGGGGTAGACGGAATACCACCGTAAATTTTAAAAGGTTGCATTGAATGGTTGAAAAAACCGTTAATTTATATTTTTAATTTAGCTATTAGATCTAATAAATTTCCCACAATGTGGAAAACTTCAATAACTACACCTATTTTTAAGTCGGGTAACAAAATAGATATTGAGATTACAGAGGTATTTCGATAATGTGTTCTCCGGCCAAATTGTTTGAACAAATTATTTATTCCAAGTTTATCATTACATACAAGGCTATACACTGTGTTCATTTGAAAAGGTCCCACCCTTAATATTTCAAAAATGGGACATATTAGAAAGAAATGCCGAAACACATCAACTTTTAACTTGAGGGGGACACTTTTTAGCGCTAATGCCATAAACGACAGATTCACCCCCTCCCTACTGGAGATACCCCTTGAATTTTTTCAAATAGCATTAGGTGTCAAGTCATACCTCATTTAAAAGGTCTGGTAAATCTCTATTTAATCATTTTGTTTTGCCTTTGATTCCAGCCTTCCATTGTTATTTAATCGTTGTTTAAAATTGGCGCTCTTTCAACTTTTCGTATGCCCCCGTATTAGGTTATGACCGAAAGACTCTTTAAAGAATAAAAAATTTACAAATAGTGAAAAGACAACTGTTAACAAGACATAACTGTTATTTAATCATGTGATCAAAGTGACCACCGTTAACATTCAGGCAATAAAAGTTGAAAGAGAGAGCCATTTTTAAACAACGATTAAATAACAATGGAAGGCTGGTTCAAAGGCAAAACAAAATGATTGGATAGAGCTTCACCAGACCTTTTAAATGAGGTATGACTTGATACCTAATGCCATTTGAAAAAATGTAAGGGGTATCTCCAGTAGGGAGGGGGCGAATCTGACGTTTATGACATTAGCGCCAAAAAGTGTCCCCCTCAAGTTGAAAGTTGACGTGTTTCGGCATTTCTTTCTAATATGTCGCGTTTTTGAAATATTAAGAATGGGTCCTTTTTAAATGAACACAGTGTACCTCTAGTACCTCAACAAAATGGATTCATGACAAGTAAATCTATTAATACGAATCTGTTAGCATTCAGTAATACAGTTTTTGATACCGTAGAAAGTAAATTACAACTTGATATTGCCTATACTGATTTTCGTAAAGCTTTTGACTTTGTAAATCACGATATACTACTACAAAAACTAAATCAATATGGGTTGAATAAAAACCTCTTAGAGTTATTTAAAACTTATTAGGAAAACAGATTTTTTATGGTTAGACATAATGGTACCTAATACTTCAGGAAAGTTTCATGCTAACTATGGTGTACCTCAAGGGTCCAATTTGGGACCTCTTCTGTTTACTATATTTATTAATGATTTGTCTTCAGTAATTCAGTATTCTGAATGTCTACTTTACGCTGATGATCTAAAAATGTTTAAAAGAGTTCAGACGGTTAGAGACTGTGCTTCTTTACAAAAAGATTTTACATGAATGGAGTATAAAAAATAAACTTTACTTTCATATTAATAAATGTTACATAATGTCAATAACTCGTCGAAAATCACCTGTTACTTTTGAATATATTATGAATACAGAAGTGATATCGCGAAAAACTGAAATAAAAGATTTGAGAGTAGTGTATAACAATACTTTTTCATTTCATAGCCACATAATAGATATTTAAGTTACTAGTTCGGTAAGTACACTTTTACAGAACGAGTGAGATGTTTACGGATGAGGCGACAGCCAAGTCCGGAATTTCGAAACGAGTACTGTAAAAGTTTACCGGACGTGTGACGTACAACATTTTATTTCATACTGCTAAAAAACACAAAAGAACAGTGAAAAAATAAAATATTAATATATTTATCGGCGTTCGCTATTTTTGAAATTTGCATTCAATGCCAAGATAGCTGGCCTGTAGTTGGTACCCATAGAAACATAATATTGTTTTTAAATAATATGATACTTTCAGCGATTGTCATTATCCGATTTTCACGAAATGGCTCAAGATCAATTCATTCCTGAGGACATTTTGGGATGGAAAAGCTCTTCGGTGGCAGAAAACTATATTGAGAATTCAATATAGGCAATAAGTAAGTTCTGTTTATTGTTTTGATGTTGAATTTCAATAAATGTATATTCATACTTTTGAAGCATAACTGAGTTTTTATTAGTTTTTAATATGTAAAAGCCTGTAAAATTTCATTACGGGATAGTAGCACGTAATATTTCATTACGTGCTACTATCCCGTAAAAGTCTATTTTCCGGATTGAAATCAAGTAGGTACGTAAAGGTATGAAATAAACAATATTACTAAATCAGTTAACAGAATGCTAGGGTTTATAATAAGAAATAGTGCTGGTTTTAGAAATCTAGATATATTTAAGATGTTATACTTTACTTTAGATAGATCAAAATTGGAGTTTGCATCCATAATTTGGCACGGCGAACATGAAACAATTCTAAAACAAATTGAAAAAATACAGGACAAGTTTCTTAGATATATGTATTACAAAAAGCATTACAAAAGGCCCAATTTTGTAACGGTGCGGACAACTGACTTGAGAAAAGAATTTTATATAGTGTTTTTAGAGAAGAGGCGACACATCGCCACTATGGTTTTTCTGCACAAGTTACTTAATAACGTCATAATGGTACCTGATATTTTAAAATGCATTCCTTTCAATGTTCCCTGAAGACCCACAAGATCTTCTTCAGTGTTTAGAATACCTCTCTTGTTAAATACCGTGCGCCTTTGATGACCATGCTTCGACTAGTAGTCAATAGTTATTCGTCATCGATAGATCTGGACTGGACTATATCACCAACTCTGTTTCGCAATTTAATTTTTTCACATACAATTAATTATCTACGTGTAATTATTTGCTTATGTTACTGCAATTCTGATAGAATAATAATGATTAATTTTTTTGTTTGTATTGTTTTTTTTTCGCATTACATATCATTTACCAGTAGTCTTGTAATTAGATTGTAAAATCTGGAAGAATACTTAATAAATAAATAAATTTCGCGCCAACCGGCTTTCCATAAAGTGGAATACGCCGCAACGATTCGGCAACTCTAATTCAGCAACAACAGCCACAGTCTCAAGCTACAAGTGACTAAAGTTTTAATGTTTCTACAAAAATAACGATAATCCATCCACTCAAGTTTCTACAGACGCAATGGTTGTTTTTGCAGGAAATTCTGTGATGAAAATAACATTTCAAACTGGAAAAGAAAGAAAGCAAAATGTGTGAAAAAAGAATTAGATATAAAAAAAGCAAGTTAGCGGTGTTGCTCACATAAATCATGTTGGGAAAAGAGTATCTGCTAGATAAACAGGTTCAAATTGTAGGTAAGTGTAAATAATGTTCCCGTAGTTGTATGTATGTTTGTATATTGGGGTGACATTCACTGAGACCTAAAAGATCTATTGTATCCCCTCATTTTTACTTAGTTCCTGAGGAAAGTCTCAGAGACTAGTAGCTCCTTTAGTCCTATTTCCCGTAGGAATTTTAGGATATCTGCAGGCTTTACTTAGGTAAATATCCCTCTTCCATCCAGTACTCTCCTAGGTGTTGTGCCCTAGGATTCTGAATTGCTGTGCAATTCGCAAGTATGTCGATGTAGGTTTCTTCTTCCATGCCACAGAATCAACATTCTTCTACCTCCACTATTTTGAGCTTTTTCAGGTGCCCATTCAGGCGACAATGCCCCGTTAGGATTTCTTCCAATATTACATATCGCAAAAGGGTTCCGGCCCCCAAAAGGTTGTTTCAGTTCCCATCTTTGCTAGTTCATCTGCTATTTCATTTCCTTCTATTCCATTGTATCCTGGAATCCATCCACAGTAAGGTGACTATATTGTTCTCGCTCAGTTCATTGAATTTGCCAAGGCATTTCCACACCATTTTGGAACTGATTACACAAGACTGTAGTTTCTGAGTGTTAACTTTTTTTATAGATGTTCCCGTTGTAAATGTTTCACACAATGACTGTATGTCATCTAAAAATCAACAAGATGCCTACCTGGCTGGTTTGATTGCCATGAGGGCCCCACATCGTCGTAGACTTACAAAATACGCGATGACAGCAGTAGCGAAGCTGAACATATGCACAACGAAGGTGAATATATGGATAAAATGAAAGCTTTTAGCAATAGTGCGATATATCGTTTATATTTACCTCTCTCTATTAAGACTATATACAAAATGTTTGTAGGTAGATAAGTATCGTATCAACATTTCGTATAAAGAGTATTGGTCATTCA
Organism: Lochmaea crataegi; assembly: GCA_947563755.1. NCBI lineage: Eukaryota > Metazoa > Arthropoda > Insecta > Coleoptera > Chrysomelidae > Lochmaea > Lochmaea crataegi. The sequence continues at coordinate 26,223,534 of OX387423.1, read as the reverse complement.
TTCCTTCATTCATATATTTGGGTTGTGCTCATCGGCCCAGGCACTTGAACTGAATCTTTGTACCATTTCCCATGTTATCTACTTCCATTCCAGAAGCTTCGTGTCTTCTATAAAGGCCACTAGTTTGACTGGAGGGATTTTCAGTAGTGATGGTTGTATTAATTCCTCTCCAAAGTGCTTCCGTCTACGTACTTGCAAGATCTGGCAGAGTATCTGAGTAAGTGTTTCATCATCAAGTTCACATTTTCTGCACATAGGTTCAACAACTTTGCCCATTTTGTACAGATGTTTCCTCAAGGTGCAGTGTCCAGTCACCAGGTCGGTAACTGTCTTCAAATGTCTCTTACCCAGTTTCAGTAGCCTGGTTGAGAGTTCCTTGTCTACCTTGTTCAGTAAATTCTTTGTATGAAGGTGCCGTTGTGTCAACCTCCATTTGAATTGGTGTTTCCTATCTAGCCAGTACCCGATTTTCCTTCTTATGCAATCCTTTGTGATTCAACAAAACGGTTCCCGACCTATGAAGCCTCCTTTAGAGCCTTCTTTAGCTAAATGGTCCGCCATTTCACTACCTGCAATCCCCTAATGTGCCGGTACCCATATTAGAGACACTTTGTTGTCTCTTGCCAGCCTGTTGAGGGATTCTTTGCAGTTTTTCACCAGTCTAGACATAGTTGTTGGATTACTGATAGCTTTAAGCAGAGCCTGGCTGTCAGTGAATATTTTGATTTTTTGTCCTCTTCTGATGTTTTCATCAATACAGGCTATAGCGGCAATCGTCTCTGCTTGAAACACAGTCGTATGTCTACCAAGGCTAAAGAACATTCTCTTTATAGGTCCTTTTATACTCTCCCCAGTGCCATGGTTTGTTTTGGAGCCATCGGTGAACAGGATGATTTCCAGAATTACCTGGGTCCATCACCTGTGCTCTAGATGGGATGATGATATTCACTCGCTCAGTGAATATATTCTTGGGTGTCATGCTATCAAAACTCATGTGAAATATGGGTTCGTCTAGTAATGTCCCAGTTGTGTAAGTGTGTCCTTCTCGAACATTGTTCGGGGACCATAAGTCTCCCGATTTCAGCCTAAGAATTGCCATCATTGCCTCCGCCCTTATAAAAAGTTCTAGAGGAGGAAGTCCAATAAGGGCTTCCATTGATACCGTCCCCGTGCTGTTCATTGCCCCGGTAATACCGAGAAGGGCTTGTCTTTGGATTGCATTTAATATATTAACTACAGAGGACACTTCTGTCCTCCTCCACCAGACTACTGTGCCATCGTTGGCCTTATCACAGTTATGTGGAGCCAGTGAACCACTTCAGGTCGTATTCCCCAGGTTTTGCCTATAACTCTTCAGCATTGCCAGGAAAGTCTAGTCGCCCTGGTAGTAATTTTTTCCAGGTGCGCCTTTCAATTCAGTTTGGAATCAAGGGTCACTCTCAGATATTTAACTTCTTTGGATATTTCTAGTTCTTCTCCAAACAACAGTACTCTACCCTTCGGGAGAACTCTTCTATTCGTCAAAGCAACTAGTTTGGTTTTTTTTTTTGGATTAACTGAAAGGTCCTCTTTAAGGCACTATTCCTCCACAATTCGCAGTGCTTCTGGTAGGACATTCATAATCTTCTCTGGGAATTTCCCATTGGTCTGTATTTCAGGCATCATTCAATAATCACTTTGGTCTACCTAGACCGGATACTTGCACTATTTGCGATCGGCTAGGGTCACAACAAAATCTGTGTTCAAACTTAGAATAACGCACAAAAATTGAAACAGAAAGGAATCTTCATTTGTGCAGGGCAGATACATTTTATGAAATAGAAAGACAGTGTAAACTAAACTCATAGCACAACAAGGTGATATTATGCCTAAGCTTTGATTACATGCAAAATTTGCTCTTACCGCATATTCAAAGTAGTGAAGTTTTGTTTGCAAGTCAACTATGTTATTACGTTTTTGGAGTGCACTATTTAGCAACTAATGATGTAACTATGTTTGTGTATGACGAAACTACTGGGAAAAAGGTCAAAATGATGTTATATCTTTGTTGCTGTGATATTTCAATAAAACTGATATTGCCATTGAGAATCTGGATTTGTTTAGTGATGGATGCCCAGGTCAAAATAAAAAGTATGTAATGGTTAGGTTTCTATAAGCACTAGCCCATATTTTTAAAATCTTCAAAACCATAACCTACTATTTTCCTATACGCGGACCTTCCCGATTGCCAAATGATCAAGACTTCAGCTTGATTGGGGCCAAAAAAAGAAAAAATATGGCTGAAGTGAAATCTGATTGGGACCGCCTAATCTTAAAAGCAAAAGCAAAACCTTCACCTTTTAATTTGGTGAAAATATCCCACAGTAACTTCTTAAACCTAGCTGAAGCGTTAAAACCATACTTTCTGTCAAATCCAAATCCTCCCATGAAAATAAAAGGAGTGAGAGTCTTTAAAATAATTGCTGATCAAGACTACATCCAGTGTAAACCTCAGAAGCTAGCTTTTCTTAGGAATCTGGCAAAGTGCTTGCTAAACTCTGAAAATGTTCGGTACTATCAAAACCTGCAATCTGTTCAAGAAGCAAGTACGAGCACTGGTTCCGGTGAGGTTGAAATCGTTAGCGACGTCAACAGTCATAACATTAGTACTTAGTTTGTAAGATGGTTAATAAAGTTTTTCAAGTTCTTACTTCCTGCTGTTTATTTTCTTAATTAATTTCTTTAAAAAACAACCGAAGTCCATACGAATCCTTTTATTATTTTTTGCTTGATATATATGATAAATTAGGTTGTTAGTTAGTTAAGAAAACGATAAAATATAAACTACTAAGCCTCCTCTGAAATATTTATAATAATCGAAATAAAAATAACAATGTTATTAAGTTTTTTTTCATTTCCCACAAAACACAAATTTGGACCATAGCTGTTTTTGTAAAAAACGCCTCGATTCATCGTTAACAATTGTTTTGCTGTCATTGTCAGATTATTGCTGTGCTCCTTGCATTGCAGCACGGGGAGGTGCTCGAACAAAACGTCAGACGTACTAGAGCCACGTGCCTGGAGAGAAATACAATAAACGTCTGATCAACGAAGTATTAAAATTAAGTACGGGGTTAAAAAAGATAGTGATAGGATTGCTCATCGGGCACTGTGCCCTGAGGAAGCACCATTGGAATACACGGAGACGAACCTATTGGAAATATAAACTCCTGGGATCAGAGCGCACTAGGGTGGATTTTTTCAAGAAGGATCTTGTGAAAAGATCTGATAAGGGTACAAAATTTCAAAAGGCTGAGGTGCCGAGGACTTTAAACCTTAACTGGGGGTACAGAACTATTCAATAAATTAGTTCCTTTGGCAAACCTGTAGTCTTTTGCTTCCCTTTTTTTTTAAATAATCAGAATTTTATTAGAATAGTTAATACTTACAGACACATAAAAGAGTTAGGGCTAATAGTTTTCTTTTGTAGAGTATGCGCATCGCGCAAGGAACGAAAGACAGTATCAACAATAGAGATACTACAGATAGAAGCAACAATCCAGCTCGGAACCCGTCAGCATAAAAGAAAGAGATAGAAAATCAGAGGTTCAGGCTGTCTTTCTCTAATGGCACGCATGCTATAGACGAGAGACAAAGACAGTAAAACCTCTGACGTTTGTCATTTTCTCTCTAACCGGCGTTCAGACGGACATTCCCACTTACACAGCGGCCTATGGCTTGTTGCCTCTGTCTGTAGTATCTCTATGGTATCAACTATTCGATTTTATTTCGATTCTGAGACGCTTTCGTCTATCGACTTACCTACTCTATCTAGTTTGATAATGTTTTGTATCTCAACTTGTCAGAGCTGTCAAATAAAAAACAAAAATTTAACTTGTAAACAAATCTCGCTTTTTTATTTTATTTTTTTTATAAAACCTAATGTTTGAAATTGATATTTATTGTGTCTAGTGTCGAGAACTATAAAAATGAAGATATAGTATTATATATTTCTATGAAATTGTCAATTCAAACGGTAAGTTTATTCTATATTTTGCTTCGAGTTTTTGACTGATTTTGCAAAAAAACGTTAGTAGGTACTCACCTATTTTGAAGATTATCCGTCGCATAGTTTGCGGTAAATTTGGAATTTCCAGAGAAAAAAAATTTTGCCACAATTTTAATGGCTACTATTTCGTTCAATATTTAAAAAAAACACAGTTTAAATGTATCAAAATGTACAGGAAACTATTCAAAATGATGTATTCTCTCTAACGTTTGTGCCTCGGGACGCTCGACAGGAGTGATAACTTCAACTAATCTAAGTTGAACTATTTAATATTGAAATTGTTTAACTTGAGAAAAGCTTAGCTTATTACGTACATTATTATGTACATTAATATGATAATGTCAGGAAAGGTTATTTATTAATAAAATCTTTTATGGATTATAAAATATATTTTATCATTAGTTACAATTCTTTAATATGTACATTAGAATTTTGTGTATGTACATTATTAGTATCATTATTTAATCCTGTAAAAGTAACAATTGGCTTATGGTAGCTGTCTATAGAGCCGTTGCGTGTTTTTGTTTTGAAAATAAATTTAAAGATTTAAAGCTGTTTTTAATATATATATTGTTCACAATGTTATTGATAAATCGTATTATATTATATTATTAAACTTACCTTTCGTTAGGAGATTTTGTAATGATCCGAGGATCATCTTCTGCTTGTTTCATTATATTTTTTATAATCACTGTCAAAACAAAATGTTATAAAGTAAGGGTCTAAACAGTAAATTCACTGTCAAAACAGTTTCGGTGACAGTTTTAGGTTACATTCTCACTGTCAACATTTTGTCTATCGCATACTAAACACTGAGTAGAGAGAGGGGGCAGCGTCTGTCCGAAATACGGCTAGCGCTGTGGGTTAAAGTGAGAGAGGAGGAGCCTGCCTACTGCTGCCGTATGCGTGAGAGAAAGGGAAGCCAGACCGTAACGCGTTACGTTACGAAGCAGTTTACCCTCCCATAAGAAGTTATCACTTCAAAATTCAGATATTTTCCCCACAATATCATTTTAAATACAACTTTTGTAAGTACATAAGTTTGTAAAATAAACTTTATTTAAATGAAATATGACAGACAAGAATACCCAGAGATGGACTCATTTTTCGTACCGTTATTTTAAGACATCCCACATCTGTTACATTCAAGATTCAATAGAGGAGTTCAGTATAAGGTCGGCGTGGCCAGCAAAAAGTGGTTTCTATGACAGGTTTTTTTATTATTGCGAACATCTATATTGCTTTATTAAAACAATGAATACACTCCCGAAGCCTAAATCTTAAAATTTAAAATACCGTTTTAGCTGAATTCTCAATGCATCAGTGGCCAATAATTCTAGGAACTTTTGGCAAGTCACCATTTCACTTCTATGGCAGTGGAAAAAGCAATCAGAAGAATAAAGAGATACAACTAACTAGAACTACTACAAAAGTCTAATGGTAAATAAACATAAACAATTAAACGGATATCAACAAAAACAAATAAAACTGACACGTCTGACATCTGACATAACTAGTGACATAATGACAGAAGAGAATGGGTGATTTGCCGGAAGTTCCTAGAATTACTGGCCACCGATGCATTGAGAATTCAGCTAAGACGTCATTTTAATTTCTAAGATTTACGCTTCGGGGGTGTACTCATTGTTTTAATATAGCATGTAACGGTAAGAGGTTGTAACCTTACAGGGCGCCAATTTGTAACGGTAAGAGGCGCCAGCTTGAAGGGCTCCGGCTAGAGACTCCTCTCAAGGGTGATTCGACCCCAAGTTTAGGTCGCACAAATATAACAGGAAGGTTGTAAAAATTGAGGGCGCCACTACCTTTTTGACGTCGATAAAAATACTAATTTAAAAAACTAAGGCGGAAAAGGTAGAAACGCCTTGTAGAATCTAAATGAAAGTTAATAATGAAAAAAGTTACTTAAAATTACCCCAGGCGATATCTCCCTCAACTTCTATAGTAGAGGATTGAAAAAAATAGATTTAAAAAAATTTATATATTTATACTCCTGCCACAGGAAATGAACAGAGAGGAGAATTTGTACTTAGGTACTTAGCTTATGAATATGAAGTGGTTTCCTGAAGAAGGTAGGTAGGTCTTGCCTCTACGAAGTCTTGAGAAGATCTCGAAGAAGATAGGTAGATAGTCTTGAATTGTACTGCTGTGTCCTGGTCTAGGACGGTATCCTGGGGTTATATCCTTACCTAGGACTTATATTCTTGCCTATATCCTAGGGTTGGGGTTATATCCTAGAGTTGGGGTTATATCCTAGAGTTGTATCCTTGCCTAGGGGCTGTGCTTACCTAGAAGTACAGGTGGTTCAGGGATATGTAGGAACTTGAATGTAATGGCACATTATGTTGGTCAGCTTTTCAGGTTAAAAAAAGGAAGGCATTTATTTGAAAGTAAAAAATTGATTTAATTTACTGAAAGCTTTCCAACATTATATGTCCCATGTTAAAACAGTGAAAAAAGCAATTATCGGCTAAATTAAAAGAAATACTATTCTGAAAGAAACTAATTATAGCAAAAAGTTAGGTACTTATATGAAAAAAATATCGTGCTTGAGAAATATATGAAACCGGCACTGGCGGTACGAAAGAATATTTTATAGGTTTACTGTTATAAAAATGTTATTTTATCGTTATTCTGCAACTGAAAAAGCTTGCAAATGTTTGCACAAAAGTAAAACAGTGAATTAAAAAAGAATATTTAGTTTAAAACTACCATATTAGTATAAAGGAACAGTTTATGACCACGTGTAGAATTTAATTTCGTCTATCTCTGTAAAAAAATAAAGAATGCATACAAAAATTATATCAGACAGTACTTTAGAAGAAGCTTATTAATTATGAATTATGATTTTGAACTTACCACAGCAAAATTAACTAGATACGAAAGGTATAAAACGATAAAAAAATGAGGTCTTTCCTCGGAGAGAGTCGGTAACGGATAGGGGTGTCCCTCGTGGCGTTGGAAAAAATGGAAGCGTCCGTTGGCAGACGTCAATTGTCTTATGGTCAGGTTTGAAGAATTTAGGATCACAGAACTATAATTGGAAGTGGCTAATGAGACAACGAGTGGTAATTAAAAGGATTTATTCTATAAAATCGAAACAGGTCGATAGACATGTTACAAGCAATATAGATGTTCGTAATGATAAAAAACCTGCAAAAATCTTATGTTTTGAATGGTAGGCATTAACTGTCATAAACACCACTTTTTGTTGGTCACACTGACCTTAGACTGAACTCCTCTATTATTGGCAACCGATGCGTTGAGTATTCAGAAAAAAGTCATTTTAAATTTTAAGATTTGCGTTTCGGGGGTGTATTTATTGTTTTAATAAAGCACTGTAGATGTTTGCAAAAATAAAAAACCTGCAAAAATCTTATGTTTTTAATGGTAGACATTAATTGCCATTCTTATCATAAAAACCACTATTTGTTGGCAACACTGAACTTAAAATGAATGAACACTGCATAAATTTTGAAAACTATCAATATTAAGGATACCAACGTATTAAAGAACTTGTATTAAACATGAAAGTGAAATACAACAGTTCAATAATATAGAGGGTGTTCCATTTAAAACAAGCAAGCAATTATAGACTTCCGTTACATCTGAATGTTTCAAGTATTTGAAAATATTTGAAATGAGGTCGCTCCAAAGCTCTTACAAATAAGCCCGTTTTCTCCGAAAATTTAAAAATATTCCACCAGAGACCGCACTTGATATTAACGTTAAACGTACTCGATAAAAATGCAATTGATGGTGTACAGTTGTATTGAGAAAAAAACAAGTATTAGAAAGAGACGTTAACGTCATTCTATTTGCGTAAAATCGGCTGGAGTTTGAGGATATAAAATGCCACCCTGTATATTATAGTCACCAGTCAATTAATGAAGTTTAAAGCTGGGTGTCAATAAGTGCGTTCGGTATTTACGTCCGATCAGTCAGATTTGTCTAAGTCGTTCTTTTAGAACAGTGTTTTCAACGTGTGGGTCGCGACCGCCCGGGGGTCGCGAAGCCTCTTTAGTGGGGTCGCGAATCTTCTATAGGGGAGTTGCAAAAGGTTGGGAAAGTCACTGCAGTAAAAAAAAACAATAAAGTTTTAAAATACTTAATAAGAAAAATTTTAACTAAAGGACATAATCATTTGTATCGAATAAACAAAAAATAAAAGTAACTAATGAGATCTCTTCCATCTTAAACAATAAAAAATAAACTTGAGAATTAAATCGTTATCCAAATTTAAGCGATTTCTTTCCTTACTTTTTATTTGGGCCGTTGATGAAAATGTCAACTCGTACAAGTACGAGGTGGCAAATGGAATCAAACACTTCAAAGCCTCTATTGTTAATTATGGTTATTCTGATTTCCTTTTTAACCAAAAGGTATCCAAATTGACTTAAATTCCAATTGCAGCATCCCATCGGCAGATATATCCAGCAGATTTTCTTTGAGCTTGGTTGCCAAATTTGCCTTATTTATAGCTGCATTTAAAAACGGATTTAAGATCCACCTTTGCCCAGTATTCTTCGATAGCTCTTGCATTGAGAGGTAATGACACAGTTCTTCTTTCAACTTTTCTAACACCATTTTCATACCAGGTATAAATTCCTTGATGTTTATCTCACATCCGACTTCTTCAATAAAAGACTGTGTCGAAGAAAATGAATCGAAGTGGTTTTGATTTAGAGACGATGGCCACAAGTCAATTTTGTTTGTAAAGCCATGGATTTTGTCTTTAGCAGTGATGACATTTTCCTTCCGCCCTTGAAGACTTTTAGGTAATCAAGATATTTAAATGCTCAAATAAGTCAGAGAGAAAAGCAAATTTCAAATGGAATTCCAGGTCACAAATGAATTTGGAGTATTTTGACTTGGCCTGCTGCAAATACATTAAAAGTTCAGCGCGAAGTTCCAAAACTCTGGCTAGTACTTTGCCTCTTGACAACAACCTAACCACTGAATGATAAAGTAAATTTTGCTGGAGTGCTCCCATATCTTCACAAATTTTTCGAAACAGTCGTGTCTTCAACGCTTTTCCTTTAATAGAATTTACAATTTTTATAATGATATTTAGAACTTGACTGTATTCCTGTGGCAGGGTTTGACCGCAAGAGCTTGGCGATGGAGAAAGCAATGCGTCCCATAAGCATTTGGCATCTACTCCACTGTTCGCACCAGTCATGGCTTTTGCTCTGTCACTACAAATAGCAATACATTTCTTCTTCCAATGGATATTAATATTTTGCCGGCATCGGCCGTGGTCGTACGTATGCGCGTAAATTGCGTTATCTACTGGCGACTCATTCGATGTGAAAATATGTGTTTTACGTACCTAATTATGTATTTATCTGAACCCTAATTATGAAAATGAATCAATAAAATACCTGAAAAAAAGCAACGGGTGGGGGGGGGGGGGGGGTCGTGAAAAAGGTTGAAAAACACTGGTTTATAACATCTAGATGAAGGGGAGGTAAATCTCGACCGTCCGGTACTTCAAGTCGGATCAGCCTGACGTGAATCTGTTGGATCGATGTATTTCCACCGACGAAACAGATTTAATTTTGTATTGAGATTATTTATGTATATAGGTATACTGGGATGACATTGACTGAGACCTAAAAAATCTATTGTGCCCTTTTTCTCCTACTTAGTTTCTGAGGAAAGTATCAGACATTAGTATTTCCTGAAGGAATTTTAGGATATCCGCAGGCTTCATTTTAGGTGAGTATCCTTCCTCTTCTATCCAGTAGTCTCCTAGGTGTTGTGTCCTAGGATTCTGTATTGGTATACAATCCGCAAGTATGTGAATGGAGGCTTCTTTTTCAATTCCACAGAAACTACATTCTTCTGGTTTCACTAGTTTGAGCTTTTTAAGGTCCGTCAGGACATCTGTTACAACTCTTAGTGCAATGTTACCCTGGCTTGGGCATTCATTTGTGCTCATCTGGTTGTACTTTCCCATGAGTAATTTTGATTCTCTTAGACCTACTACATATTCCCAATGGTCAGATCTTCTCCTCTTTTCGGTGTTACCTATTTCTTCCAATACTGCATTGGAGCTGATACCGCAAAAGGGTTCTGACCCCCAAAAAGGTATTTCAGCCCCTCTCTTTGCTAGTTCATCTGCTATTTAATTTCTATCTACTCCAGTGTGTCCTAGAATCCACAATAAGGTGGCGCCTAGTTCATTGAGTTTTTCTAGGTATTCCCATACCATTTTAGAACACACTACATAAGAGCTCAGTGCTCTAATGGCTGTTTGACTAGAGAGTAGTACTGCTCTTTGTATGGACTTGACATCGAGTTTTATACAAATCAAAAACACCTTTCAAATCAACCAAAAGGCACAGAGGTTTCTAAAATCACAATTGTTAGGTGATGAAACAATCCAACTAATATCTTCTGTATGTTCCTTGTGGTGTATTCATTATTCTTTTTGTTAATTATTTTCGGAAATTGAACCACAATCTTTTTTATATTTTTCAATCCAACGTTATCAAAAACAATCAAGTTTTTTAAATTCTGGTCCCTATCTGACACTAACGAAAAAATTCAACAACTATGCAATCAATAATATTTTGAATTTTAAGACTGCAAAAAATTTGTTATCAAATTATTAAGGTCCATTTACAGTAGATAACATCCTTGATAAAATGTGAAATAAAATATTTTTTGTATGACATTCTAACAATATCATAAGCTTTGTTCCAACTGGCGTTAGAACCGTTTTTGGTATCGTTCGCGCAAGTGCTGTATTTCTTCCACGTTCCAACTGATTAAAGTATCGTTCTTGGGACTGCTTGGGACGGTATACAAACTGTACCTTTTGGAAGGGGTGATAAAGTTGATATGTCCATCCCAAATTCGAGTTTGAGCACTATACAGTACTCGAAACGACTACAGTACGGTTCATAAATGCCCGTTGGAACAAACCTATAGTCTGCTAGGCATGGGATCCAGTAAAGTGCATGCTCCAGGAACGGTTTTATTAGGATCCCGTTTTTTTGGTTATGTCGAAAATGTTAATAAAACGCATTTGGTGTTCCTTTTTTTGTGACATGATTATTTTTGTTAATAGTTATTTGTGTATTTAGAGCGTAAAGTAACAGATTGCCGCTTGAGAAATAATGTTTCCGCGCGACGCGGAGCGGAGCGCGACGATCTTTCGAAAGCGGCAATTTTACTTTATGCTCGAAAAACACACATACTTTTTTCTACAGTCGCCCTTTGATTAATTAAAATAATTAAAACAGTTTTTTATATTATCTTATAGGAGTACTAGAATAATCGTCATTTTCGCTATTCACCATTATTAACCTTAAAAAGATCTACTGACTAGGGATGTTATAATCTTATTATCGATTTTTAGTTATAGATTTTTATAGTAATATTAATCGATTTTTAGTAAATCGATTTCATAAATTACGTGTTTAAATCGATTTTCGGAAACGGCTCGTATTGTTTATTGACTATTTTTCAAAATTTTGACAACTTGTGACGATTATTGACCATTTCTCAAAATTTTGACAATTATTGACCATTTTTCAAAATTTTAACAATTATTGACCATTTTTCAAAATTTTAACAATTATTGACCATTTTTGACAATTATTCACGATTTTTGACAATGATTGTCCATTTTGGCTGTTTTTCAAAATTAGTGACCATTTTTCCAAATTTTTGAACATTTTTCAAAATGATGACAATTTTTAACCATTTTTAACAATAATTGTCCATTTTTAACAATAATTGTCCATTTTTAACAATAATTGACAACTTTTAACCATTTTCGATAGTTTTTGACCATTTTTGACAATTTTTCAAAATTTTAGACCATTTTTCAAAATTATTGACCATTTTTGATTTTTATTGACAATTATGGACCATTTTTCCAAATATTTGACCATGTTTGACAATTATTGACCACTTGTGACAATTATTGACCATTTTTGATAATTTTTCAAAATTTTGACAATTTTTAACAATAATTGTCCATTTTTGACAGTTTTTGAAAATTTTTGATAGTTTTTGACAATGATTTGGCCATTTTTGACAATTTTTCAAATTTTTTGACCATTTTTCAAAATTATTGATCATTTTTGATAGTTTTTGATAATTATCGACCATTTTTCAAAATTTTAACAATTTTTGACAGTTATTGACCAATTTTGACAATAATTGTCCATTTTTGACAGTTTTTGAGCACTTTTGATACTTTTTGACAATTATTGACCATTTTTAACCATTTTTCAAATTTTTTTTAAAATTTGTGACAATTGACCATATTTGAAAATGTTTGGCCATTTTTCGAAAAATTTTAAAAATTTTTGACAATTGACCATTTTTGAAATTTTGTGACAGTTTTTGACAAAAATTGTCCATTTTTAACAGTTTTTAACAGTAATTGTCAATTTTTGTCAATTATTGACAATTTTTGACCATATTTCAAAATTTTTGACAATTTTCATATAATTTTATTTTATGTTTAATCTGATAAATTGTTAAATATTCACCAATTGAGTTAATTCGGAGGGCGTGGTTTGATTAAATAAGCGAGCGAAAAAGATTCCTTTTTTTGCTCTGAAGCGTAAAGTAACAATCCTCGGCATTTGTCGACTTTACAATTTCATTTGAATATAGTAATTAGTCATTTTACGCGCGACTGTAGAAAAATTAGTTTTGTGATTTTGTGTATTGAAGTGTGTATCGATTAACAACAATTCCAAAGGTAAATTATAAGAAAACCTGGATAAAAACTTATGATACTATCCTGATAACGCAGGTAATTGGTTATTGGAAACTTCTCTTTCTAACATTGGTAACCAAATTTTACTTCATTCGACTCAAATACTAGCTACACATTTATCAGCATTTGGTTGTATTAAAGCACTTCCTTTGATTTTTCGTCTTTTACTATTGGACTCTTTTAATATTATGTGCGCCGAATCTCATTGAATGTAATGCCCCTCTTCCCAAGCATGTTTGCAAATACCTGACTTAAAGAACTCCCTACTTTAATATACTTTTTGTGTTCATTTATTCGGATTTTCAATGGTCTAGATGTTTCACCTAAATAAAATTTGTCGTATCCACAGGATATCTGATATTTGCAGTTTTTTGAAGATTGTTCTTCATTTTGTGGTTAAGTTTTTGTTAGTATAAATCTCAACGTATTGTTAGATTCAAAGCTAGTTCGAATAATGAATTGAATACCGGTTTTCTCAATTCTTTCTGATAAACCCTTAACATACGGTATTGTTAAGTTGAATTATTATTATTGGGTATTAACAATGTGCCATTCTCTATATTTCTAATGTCTTCGGTTATAAATTCTAAATTTTTTGACAATTTTTCAAAAATTTTTGACGATTTTTCAAAATTATTGACCATTTTTGATAGTTTTTGACAATTATCGACCATTTTTCAAAATTTTAACAATTTTTGACAGTTTTTGAGCATTTTTGATAGTTTTTGACAATTATTGACCATTTTTAACCATTTTTCAAATTTTTTTAAAAATTTGTGACAATTGACCATTTTTGAAAATGTTCGGCCATTTTTCGAAAAATTTTAAAAATTTTTGACAATTGACCATTTTTGAAAATTTGTGACCGTTTTTGACAAATTATTGACCATTATTGACAGTTTTTGACAAAAATTGTCCATTTTTAACAGTTTTTGACAGTAATTGTCAATTTTTGTCAATTAGTGACAATTTTAGACCATAATTCAAAATTTTTGACAATTTTCATATAATTTTATTTTATTTTTAATCTGATAAATTGTTAAATATTCACCAATTGAGTTAATTCGTAGGGCTTGGTTTGATTAATTAAGCGAGCGAAAAAGATTCATTTTTTGCGCTAGAGCGTAAAGTAACAATCCTCGGCATTTGTCGACTTTACGATTTCATTTGAATATTGTAATTAGTCATTTTACGCGCGACTGTAGAAAAATTAGTTTTGTGATTTTGTGTATTGAAGTGTGTATCGATTAACAACAATTCCAAAGGTAAATTATAAGAAAACCTGGATAAAAACTTATTATACTATCCTGATAACGCAGGTAATTGGTTATTGGAAACTTCTCTTTCTAACATTGGAAACCAAATTTTACTTCATTCGACTCAAATACTAGCTACACATTTATCAGCATTTAGTTGTATTAAAGTACTTCCTTTGATTTTTCGACTTTTACTATTGGGCTCTTTTAATATTATGTGCGCCGAATCTCATTGAATATGATGCCCCTCTTCCCAAGCATGTTTGCAAATACCTGACTTAAAGAACTCCCTACTTTAATATACTTTTTGTGTTCATTTATTCGGATTTTCAATGGTCTAGATGTTTCACCTCAATAAACTTTGTCGCATTCACAGGATATCTGATATATGTAATTTTTTGAAGATTGTCCTTCATTTTTTGGTTTAGTTTTTGTTAGTGTAGATCTCAACGTATTGTTAGATTTAAAGCTAGTTCAAATAATGAATTGAATAATTCTTCTTTCTTTATTATTTCTGATAAACCCTTAACATACGGTATTGTTAAGTTGAATTATTATTATTGGGTATTAACAATGAGCCATCCTCTATATTTCTAATTTCTTCGTTTATAAATTCTGTCAGGTAATTTATTGTTATTTAAAACTGCAATCTACTCCGACCAATCTGTGATCAGGTGACCTAAAATACGTCGCTTCCGAATGCACGAAAGTTCTATCTCTATACCATAATAGAGTAATTCTTAAGTGGGTTCCTGAGCACAAGGGTATTGTAGGCAATGAAACGGCAGACACCCTAGCAAAGGAATAGAAGACCCAAGAGAGGATTTCCCCAAGAAGGACCTAGAGAAAAGAATGTTGAGCCTATGAGGGATACTGGTCTCTTCACAACCAAGGGCACAAAAAGCCTGAAGGCTGAGATGCCGAGGTCTCGAATCCTCTGACTGGTAGTGCCGAACCAATCAATCAATCAATGACCTAGTTCTATCATTATAGGTATGGTTCGCCTAAATAAGAATATTCAACGTGTTTAATAATTTTTCAGTTACCAGAAAAATATGTCGGCGATTTACATCTGACGATCGTAATAAATGTCGTTACTCCCATCACATCGTTACTTTTCATTTCATTAAACCAACACCAGCGGTGCGCGAATTAAGTAAAGCACCAAAACAATTCTTCGCGGTAAGCGAGCAACCAGCAATAATACGTCCTTTACTTCCTTTCACCGATACTTTCCCTCTCTATAAGACTACTAACTAAAATTTGCGCGCGCACAATATTGCAATGTTAAAATAAATACCAAAGTTGGCATAGGTGGTACTTCGAGGCACTACCGTCAAATTTTCATTCATTTCTGATAAAGTGACATGACCACCGGATAGACAGTCCGCGAATCTATTCTTTTAACTTTCTAAATGTTACTTTTGACTGTTACCTAATAAGTATACGGTTTTCGTTCGAACGATACTCATAAGTGAATATTTTTTCATAAAATTTTTTTCTTGGAAAATGTTTGTGTCGTAGAAACGAGTGTGTTTATTTTAGCCGAATTTTTTTTTGGGTGCTAGTGAACTGTGATATATTTTTATCGTATCGACTTATTCACTGGAGACTCGAGTTGAACTTCAGGTAAATAAAAATTATTCCACTGATTTTTTTTCTCTTTGATTAGATATTTCAATATGCTTAAATTCTTTTGCGATCTCATAAAATATGCGTTTATAGAATCAATTCGAAAGTAAAACTTGTTAGTGAAAGGGAAACTTGAATATTGTTTTACCGTATTTACAGAT
This sequence comes from Lochmaea crataegi, assembly GCA_947563755.1. NCBI lineage: Eukaryota > Metazoa > Arthropoda > Insecta > Coleoptera > Chrysomelidae > Lochmaea > Lochmaea crataegi. The sequence goes on along the minus strand of OX387423.1, from coordinate 26,207,673 downwards.
TGTTGTTTTTATTTGATTACCTATTAGATTTTTCTTTAATATATATGTGATAACCATATTTATTAAGTATATCGCTTAAATAATTAGATAGTTGTAACGGCCGTCCATATTTAACGCTTGATCGGCTAACGTATTATTAGCCTTAGGGCTCGGAATTGTATTCGAATAATCGATTATTCGAATATTCGTATTTTGTTAGATAGAAAATTCGATTATTCGTCTTTTCGAATAATTGACTAACTGCCTATTCATTATTCTGTATGTTCTTTGTGGGTCATTATTATTTTTGTTATTTATTCAACTATTCGACTGTTTAAATGTTAAAATATTTGTAATTATCATACCAAAAAATATAAGGTTTTTTGTTCATAACTTGAATTTACCCTTATTTGAATTTGCCGATTTAATCTTCAAACATATTTTGAATGTTTTCGCAATTTTAAAGCACTTTGTATGAAAAAAATTCTTAATCCGCTTCTGCATTATTCCATTTGTATTTTTGGGGATAAGAAAACCAAAAATAGGAGTTCAAAATTAAAAGCCGGTCTTTGTTTGTTTTGATTCATTTGAGTTGAGTTAGAGAGACCCTTGAATATTATATAAACAATATAAATTAAAAATAAATTATACAATGTATCCCCAATAATTTTATGTCTTTATTACCACAAAATGAATTTTGTTCGGATTAGAAAAACAGTATTACTAACTGCGCCTTTAAGTAACAAACTAGAAACTGTAAAAAATTGATTATTCTTCAATATAAAAGAGTTTTTCTTTAATAATGGCTATTCGAATATTCGACTAATTCCAATATTCGAATAAAATCCCAAAGGACTAATCGAATACCTAAATTTTAAAAATTCCGAGCTCTTTTCATGTCACTTTTAAATAGATTTCTTATTCAATGTGATTGATTAGTGTGGTAAAGCTCAGTAGGTCTGTTATAATGGAAGTTACCAAAAAAAAGTTAAATTGTAGTCAGCTTTAAGCTTCATATTTCGAAATAACTAACAATGTTACAGGATGTTCCATAACTCGGTACCAGATCAAATTTATGGTTTATTAAATGGAACACCCTATATTTTTCTGTAAAACTGAAATCCGCTTCTCTTCCCCATCACAACAATATGCGGTTGTAATCTCTTATACTGGGTATTTGAAAAGTTATAACATAACAACGCCCTGTATAATTGGATAGGAGTAAAATAATAATAATCTATTGGAGCCAGAGATTTTCAATGATTATCAAAATTTGCAAAAATGAATAATTTTGGAAACATTAATTAAATCAAAATTGGTGAGTCAAAACTCCAGTACATTATCAAACGAGTTTGATAAAGCTACTGTGTTAGCGAAACGCGTTTAATTCTGATAATCATTAAAATTCTTTGACTTCAATAGATTATTATTCCTTCACTCCTAGGCGTTGAACTTGATACGATTTTGACGGAAAGTTGGTTATAACTTTCAAAATACCAGATTACAACCTCATATTTTTGTAACAGGGAAGTGAAGCAGATTTCAATTTTGAAGTAAAATATGGGGTTTTTCGTTTAAAAAAACATAACTCTGATCTGGCACCGAGTTATGGAACACCCTGTAACATTGTAACTAATTTTGAAATATGAAGCTTAAAGCTATGTACAATTTTTATGCATAACTTCTATGATAACAGTCCTACTGAGATTTATTACACTAAGACCTGAAATATTAAATTAAATCTGATCAATTTTTATCTACTTCCCCTGATACAGGAATAATTTAAAATTTTGGGCTCGTATAAAAACCCATGATAATGTAATAATTTGTTCCAACGTCTTGACCGAAATCATCAGAACACAATATAATACTGAATATTTAAACAAATTAAATTGTTTTATTTCATCTTGTTAGTATGGATCTTCATCAAGTAAATGCCTCATCTATTCAACACAATATAATATTTTAATTTAAATTGAATGATGAAGCGCCAGGAATGCGTTGAAAGCCCCAGCTTTTCAAAAGTACCCAGTATTACTTAATAATAAATTCAAAGCAATCTAAACATTAGACTTGTTGCGTTCAAAATTGTAATTATTTATAAAAATTAAAATTAATGCTGCCTATATAATTCATATTTGAAAAACTAAAAAAAAAATTATTAATTTTTATTGCAAAAAATAAAAAAAATTTACAATATCAATTAAAATGATTAAAATATGAGTTATGAAAATACTAAAAATAAAGGATGATTAGAATTTATTACACAAAATAAATAATGTATTCATAATTATTATGTAATGAAAGAAAAAACTGAAAAAAAACTTAGTCATTAAAAGACATCTGCAGTTAGCTCTAACATTAACAACGTTAAATCTATTGCCGGAAAAGTCTAAAAGAAGGTACAAATACGCTCGGCACCACCATTCAGAGGCTTCGTCTCCTCAGCACCTCAGCATTTATGCTTTTTGTGCTCTTGGTTGTCGTTTATGTGAAGAGATCTGTAGCCCTTATCAGGCTCAACAGTCTTTTTACTAGGCCCTTCTTTGAAAAATCTTCCCTTGGGTGCTCTAGTCCTAGGAGTCTATATCTCCAATGAGACAGTGCTCCACATTCAAAGAAAATGTGCAAATGCCAATTATATGCATGTGGCTCCTTCTGATGTTTACGCTCACGAAGAAGTGAGGGAATAAGAAGCTCCTTTTAGGAAATGTTTTGCTAGAATATATGGGCATGTACAGTGTGTCACAGATTCGAGGCGTATCATTGGGATCTCGAAAAGAGATAGAAAAACAATTAAATTGTGACAAAGTGATTTCCCGGATTTTGTTTTGATTTTAGATTTTGATTTTAGTAGAGTCATTTAAAAAGTTATAAAAAAACAGTTGACAAATCTTCATTGTCATTTTTTATTGCCTTTAACAGCATGTCATCTACATATACATCAGACGTTTCGGATTCCCACATTCATCATCATATAAATAAGTATCTTTTTGAATCACTTATTTCATTATTGTTAGGTACCATAACATATATTAAGCTAGAGTATTTGTATCGTTCCCAGTCATCGTCAAGCTCCAGATTTCTGTTCTTACTCTATAATTAATGTTTATTGAAGTAATACCCATAACAAATAAAGATATCGCGGACGAAATTTTGCGAATTGTCCAAAATAGGTCGTTTATTTCGTATACTAACACTAACCAAGGTTGTTTCTACTTTAATTTGTAATATGGCCGGTGATTGCATAGTTTGACTTGGTAGTTTCCGAATTCGTAAACAATGTAAAACTATTTCGTAGCTCAAAAAAAGCATTTTACTAAATGGATAAGAGGCGTGAAGGTTGTAAACAAACAAAAAACGTTTGAAGATAAAAAGTGATTTTAAATGATGACTTTTTTATTTAGAAGCAAAACACAGTAATGCTCTGGGAAGCCTTCTTCAGGCTTTGGAAAACCCACCTGGAATACCTTGTCTTTAATAAAAATATATTGATGCAGTTTTTTAAAATTTAGTTTATTTCACAATTTTTTTATTATTACCTTTAATTCGATACTTATATTGTCATACTTTTTTTATTTTACTATCTTTTTTCGGGCACCTAATTCAAATTCTATTCTCTATGTCACTTCCTGAATGAAGACGAATCTAATGACACATCATATGTTAAAATCCGTCAATCCGTTCAGGATACAGAGCGTGCCAAAGAAATAGGTACATACACGAATGAATTAATTACTTAAATAGGTCCATTGTGCCTAATAGGGGCAATTCAACTAAAAATAGATTCTTGTTCACGCATCATAACAGATATAGTTTGGCAAGTCTATCTGAAGCTACGCGGCATCGGTAAGGGGCGAGGAAACATGGCCGATAAAATGTCATACTGTCATAAACGTACCAATGGAAGAAAAGAAAATATAAAATGTAATTTAAATTATAGACATATGTCACTTATGAGACAAGAGTTTACTTTGATATTTATTAATTCTTTTTAATAATACATTATGTCTCTTGTCTATGTATTAAATAGTCAACTTTTATATGGATTTGTTTAATGCAGATATCCTATTATTTAAAAATAATAATTTATAGAGAAATATTTTAGGAATTATTAATTAATAACTACTGTCTGCAGTCCCCGATATTTAAAAATATTTAGTATTTAACTAGTCAGCCGAGACTATCTTTTACTATACAGTGTGTCCGTAAAGTATGGAACAAATTCATTTTTAGCTAAACAGACCATTTTAAGGAATAATCCTGAAACACGTCGATTTTTGATTTTAATTTACCGTATTTTAAAATAATAATCTAGTATACAGAGTGAATTACTTTCGAGTAATAACGTCACCGTCATTTTTTTTAAATGGAACACCCCCATTTTGTCTCAATTTTCGGATTACTCTAGCTGAGCTGATTCCAAAAATGTATCACATGTTGATTCCAATTGGTACAGGGTGGACAAAAATACATTAGTTTTGTGTGTGCTCATAAAGTAACGCGTAACATTCTTTATTAGTTAAATTAACAATATTATCAAAAATACTTATTGTATTGGTTTAAATGTAACACCCTGTAGTTTGTTACATTTGTAGATTAATAAAAATGAGCTGTTTCCAAACATGTTTGGTACTTGTGGTCTAGCAGACAGAATATGAAAGAAATTATTTCTTATCAATTTAAAAAAAAATCATAGTCGTCTAGTTTTTGGTGAAATGTCATTATTTGTTTAGTAATTTATTGATGTTCAGTGACAGTTTAGTACTACAATATTTTTGGTATTCGTGAATGTTTTAATTATTGCTTAGATTTAATTTGAAGTAGAAATGGAGTTAAGTGTAAAACAAAAAATTGAAATACTTATGATGATTGGGTATGGAGACAGATCGCGAACTCAGATGGAAGTGTGCAATTTGTTTAATGGTAAATATCCAGAAAGACCTATAACGCGTTCAACAGTCAGTAAGATTGAAAAGAAATTTCGAGAAACTCGTACGGTTGAAAATGTACGCAAATCAGGTCGTCCCTCTGCAAATGCTGATGCAGCATTAGATGTTTTGCTTTGAAGAAGATGCGCACACTTCTGAGCGTGAAGTTAGTCGCGATATCGGTGTTAGCAAAACAACGGTACACAAACTATTAAAGCTTGAAAAATGGCATCCTTATAAAATCAAACTTGTGCAGGAATTAAACGAAGATGATCCCGATAGAAGAATCCAATTTTGCGAAAAAATGATGGATACATGTCACCAAGTCCCTCTCTTGATACAAAACATTATTTTTTCTGATGAGGCCACTTTCACGTTAAATGGCGGAAAGGAGAGATTTACCGTCAGAATTGTAGGTACTGGGCAAAAGAAAACCCCCACTGGATGCGTGAGCATCATACACAATACCAGCAAAAGGTAAATGTATGGGCTGGAATTGTAAGAAATCGAATCATCGGACCCTACTTTATCGAAGGTAATTTAAACGGGGCAACGCACCTTGAGTTTTTAAGGGGGTATCTCGTACCTACTTTACGTAATTTGTTTCCAAGCAGACGTAATCCTGGAGGTTTTGATGAAAGTTTATGGTTTCAACAGGATGGTGCACCTCCACATTATGCTGTAGATGTTAGAAGGTACATAAATGAAATTTTTCCGAATAGGTGGATTGGTAGACGTGGACCTATTGAATCGCCAGCGAGGTCACCAGATTTTAATCCTTTGGATTATTTCATGTGGGGCCATCTGAAGAATGTTGTGTATCAAACGAAACCAGCAAATATTCAAGAATTAAAAGAGAGAATTCGGACAGCAATAAACAATATTTCTCAAGACACACTAAACAAGGTTCAACAAGAATTTGTTCACCGTTTGGGTTACTGTCAAATACAGCAAGGGCTGCAGTTCGAACATTTATAAAGTCATGTATTTCATCATATTCTGTCCGCTAGACAATAAGTATTTTTGATAATATTGTTAATTTAACTAATAAAGAATGTTACGCGTTACTTTATGAGCACACACAAAACTATTGTATTTTTGTCCACCCTGTACCAATTGGAATCAACATGTGATACATTTTTGGAATCAGCTCAGCTAGAGTAATCCGAAAATTGAGACAAAATGGGGGTGTTCCATTTAAAAAAAATTACGGCGACGTCATTACTCGAAAGTAATTCACCCTGTATATTAGATTATTATTTTAAAATACGGTAAATTAAAATCAAAAATCGACGTGTTTCAGGATTAATTCTTAAAATGGTCTGTTTAGCTAAAAATGAATTTGTTCCATACTTTACGGACACAGTGTATATAAATATATATTTGAAATAATGAGTTATTCTGCTTATTTGTATATTTTATTTGATTCAGCGCAGTAATGAATTTTTTATTTGATGCTCTTCATGTATTAGTACAATATGGTAGAAAATACGATCTATCTAGATACTGGTTTCATAATAATTTATAAAATTCAGACACAATGACACAGTACACAAATAAAAATGGAAAATAATCCTTCAACCAACCAAATGCAGCCTCTTACTATACTCGTTGCTTCAACTTTAACGAGTAAACTACAATAATAGATGTCAAAATAATGTCAACAAAATATTATTTATTTGTCTGAAGAAGCTGGAACATACAACAACAAACGAAGATTATCGACAACTTCACATTTACACTAGTGATGTATCTGCATTATAAGTTGCATAGTCTCAGTAAATTTTTGTTAAAATTTTTTTCTTTTAATCAGTAGAGAAAATATAAAATTATTTTTATTTTTGACAATTCCACTGATGTATAATAATTCCCATTTGTCAGTACAAAAGTCGTAGTCTGCTATCGGCTAAATAGGAAGGAACAGAAATGCAAGTGGATAAAAAAATCGGATAAATTACGTCACCGTAGCAACGCTACCATTTACTGTTCGTTTATCAAGCGTTGCGCGGCGCATCAGTTTGACAATTGTAAAAGTCAAAAACAAAATTAAACAGCAAAATAATAAGTATGTGGAGATTTGGAAATATTTGCGAGGCAGAAATAGTAAAGGAGATTGAAGAATCAACTCCAGAAAATACAAAAAAAGTCATTACATTCATGGAATTGTCTTACCAAATACCGCGCGAGCTCAGATCTAGCAGAATATTTTTTGTGGTTGTTTTCTCATACTTAGTTTCATATAGGTAAATTAATTCGATCTGTTCAGACAAAATCACTCGAGCTATACGCTCTCGTGATTTTGTCAGATTACCTCTCGTTTAATTGCCAATGAAATTCGAAAAAGTAATCGAAAAGTATTCGAAAACAACCAGAAAAAATATCCGGTCAAATCTGAGCTCTTGTGGTATTACCCCCGAATAACCCATTTACCACTTATTCATAAGAAATACCTAAAAAATTTGAAGTTGAACACCTTATTGAAGCACATTCCCTAATCCTACTCCTTCTATGACGTGCAGGATCTGTTGGACTTTCAAAGAGGGGATTTCTCCCTCCTTTTCTTTGGAGCTTTAAAAAATATACTTAGTTTTGTTATTAGAAAAACCTTCTATGTAATGGCATGTCATAAGTGAAAATCGTTTAATAGTTGATGAGATTAGAAACCTATAAAATATGTCGATGATGGATAAGGGTCGAAACCCAATTTTGTAGCATTACAAATATTCTAAAACGTATTTAAAAAGTAGAGATGTAGATCAACTTGTAATAAGAAGTCGGCCAGAAACGCCTGGGAACAAACACAACATTTAAATAAAGATATTTTCACGATTTTAGTACAGACATAAAGACAGAGAATTGATATAATTGTCAAACTATTCTGAGCTACCAATTAAGGAAACATAAACATCGTAAAAGCGCCAACGAATGAAAAATGTATTAAAATCAAAAAGCTTAATTAATATCCATAATTTCTATTCAAGTATGTAGGTACCATGTATTTATTCGTATTCATATATTCCAATAACACGTGTTCTATCTAAATTATATTCGATTGAAATATTACAAAACTCTCTTAAATTTGATCCTGTTACTTAAAGCCTTTTAGTCGTGAATAAATTACCATATCTATTACTTTATCAATATTTGTATATATGTTACCGTAAAGTCCGTTATGCAGTCATACCTAGATTTGCCTAGGCAAAGTCCGCATTGCCGGGACACTCATGGTATATTCCCTTCCCCTTTTTGAAAAACTTCATGTGGAATACAAATTATTTGATATTTTTTCGAAAAGGGGAAGGGAATATACCATGAGTTTTCCGGCAATGCGGACTTTGCCTAGGCAAACCTAGGTATGACTGCATAACAGACTTTGTTGGTAACATATTTGGGGGCATCCATTAATTACGTGAGCTCAGAATAGGGGGGGAGGAGCCCAATGAAATCTCACCAAATCTCATTTAAACCGAGGGGGGATAATCGAAAATCTCTCGTTAACTTCAAAAAATATAAAATGTTACGGATATTAAAAAAAATTACTTTGAGTGTTTATTTTGCCCGCTAAAATAAATCTCATGGCTATTAATATCATTTAGTACGGGAGTATTTATTTAATTTAAATAAATTAAGTATAGTACCTATACCTGAACAATATATTATTTTCCCGAATAATGAAAATAAATTAAGTTTAAAATATTTTTAGCGTCAGTCAATCTAACGTAAGGGGTGGCAAATCTCAATAAATCTCACCTAAGGGGGAGGGGGGGGAGTCTAAACTGACCGGAAAGTGCTCACGTAATTAATGGATGCCCCCTATACTACTCTGTTCTAAGAAATGCTGATTTTTCAAATTTCGCGGGCTACAAACAATTGATTTTAGACTTTTTTTGATCTTGGTATATGTCCTCAACATACAGTTACATTATTAGCCATCCTGCATTTTTAGTTTGCTTCGGACATAATATATAATATGGATAATCATATAAGTTGGTAATATGGCGGTGCTCCAACTTGCAGGATATCGTATTCGTTGGAGCTTGAAGGTTTCCTGGATCAGGATATAAATTTGCCAATATTATTTCGAAGTAGTGATTAATAATCATCGGCATTCAAATTGCCCTCAATTATAAAAATTTGCCCATTTTAAATTTTCAACAATTTTAATCTTTCTAGTTCTTACTTTGAGTTTTTATTATTCACTATCATAAGTAAGGATTACAATTTGACTACTGTCATTTATGAAAACTAAGGTTACTGTTTTTGGATGGTACATATTGGATTTGCGGTGAAAAAACAAACTGCTTTGATATATGATTTTGAGGACAGGTTTTGTCAATTTTTCCGTATGAGATCGATCTCCTTATCTAGCCTCCAGATAGACCTTTCCAGAATGACGTCACTGACAGAACGGCCACATCGTGCACATTTCCGGCTGTTTTAACGAAGCGAGGTGACATCATCATTAATTTGCTTAGCTGATATCCCCAAGACTGAACCCGATTCGTAATATTTGTAGGCTTTAATTGTGCACCAGTGTAAAAACTTATTAGTTAAAATTAAATAGTTAATCAAATCCATTAATACTCAATTGGGTAGTTCTAAAGGTAGCAAAGAAAATTATTTGGTCGAAAGGGCGTAAGAGTCGGTATTGTCATTGTCTAACCCGAATTTTTCCTTCGTACTTGATATCAACATTTGAAAAAATTAATACGTACTCCAAGACAGATTTGCTACAATTTTATGGAAATAGCAGCAGAAATTTGGAAACTAAGCAGATGCGAAAACACACATGGTTCAACGCTAACTAATCGATTTGCTAGCCATGCACGTTACGTTCTAGTATTCAATTGGGAACATAAAATTATAAAAAATAAATTAGGATCATTGATTAGAATAGCTTATACTACATACATTATATAAATAAAATATTTGTAATTCGTCAAAAATGTACAAATATACTCGTAATCGACATGTATACCTTACAATATTAAAATAGAGAACATGAACAACTACTGTTGCGAGGTCACCAAATCAAAGCCGGCCCTGTCTCTCGACTATAAATTTTGGCGAATGCGCTCCTTTCTAGAATATTCTGGAATACGATTTGTTTACGCATAGGACGGGCGTGGAAGTTCAAGAATTTTCCAGAATTGATAAAGACTATATATACGCGGGTTTTTGAGTGAGTTAACAATTAGTGAAACGAAGACAAAGAGTTAGTTCACCGACAGTTTACAGAAGTTCTTAGTAATCGGACAGTGAATTAAATAGAGAAGATAAATAGTGTAATATTCAAGTGGTGAAAATAAATTAGATCTATTATACCGAGTGTAAATAAATTAGTAGACATTAAGTAGAGTGTGTATAAGTATAAATTAAGTTTAATAAATAAATCAATAGATAGTAATTAACAATAGTGTGTATAACTTTATCTCACAAGTAAAAATTATTTAAATAAATAACAAAAACATTACACTATTTATAATCGTTAAAAATTATACCAGATTCTATAACATACTTTAGAATTCGTTTTGCATATAAAAACAATGCTGAATAATTGAATTCAGTAAGAAAATGTAATCCTAAAGCAAAACAAAACAAACTTAACAAGCAATAATTACAAATTTTGTAATATTTGTAATTTTGTGTTGGGTTTAGAAGATTTTGTAATTTTTATGTCGTGTATAAAGAGATAAGAATTAACTGTAAGGTAAATTTTTACAAGGATGCGTAAATTATACAATTTTTACATGCTACCTTATTGAAGTTAACTACAAATATATCTTCAAGTTGGATAACATATTTAACAAAATTCAGGCTAGGTACATTGAGCCACACAAATGAAAAATTTTTATTGCTTATATGGGTTTTTGTCTGAGAAAAAATAGTTGTTTCTTTGCTTAAGATATTTAGTTCATTAAAAGCAATGCATATGTCGCAGGAATGTTGCTGCATTTTTCTGATGAAAGTGATTCTTGGAAGTCTACTATTTTATCCTTTGATAAATCATAAAATAAATGAGTTTTCTTCATACCTCGGTCGAAAGTACGTACTTTCGTCCCTAGTAACAGGGACGAAATATTAACATTTACTTCCTGAGAGAAGTACAGTGAGATTTATCAATGGAACCCCAATAAACAATATCAGGTACGCCGATGATACGGTTATAATAATAGCCAACGATGTACAAAAACTACAAAGCATCATAGATTCCGTAGTTCACTATAGTGAGATGTTTGGATTGAATCTCAATGTCTCCCAGACCAAACTATTGGTCTTTTCTAAGACTCCAATAAATGTATGTGTATAGATGGATACTAGTACTTCAGCACGTGCACAAACAAAAAGAACTACTGAACACCATCAAGGAAAGAAAAATGCAATACCTGATTCATACGATGAGAAATGATAAATACGAAATCTTACGCCTCATAATAGAGGGCAAAGTTCAGGGGAAAAGATCAGTAGGAAGACGCCAGAAGTCATGGCTAGAAGATTTAAGGAGATGGTTCGACCGCTCGTCTGCAGAAATCCTTCGTGCTGCAGTTTCCAGAGCTACAATTGCCGTTTGGATCGTCAACCTTCGGCAGGAGAGGGCGTGATAAGAAGATGAGAAGTACACGCTCGCCCTCTATATCGGCGGGAGGAAAGAATTTCTCATGCGCATTTATATTCGTAACGACCAGCAGCACTCGCAGGGGCAGGAACCAAAAACATTTAAAGTTGTAAAAAGTAAAATTAATAACGTGCTTTCGACCGGCTATGAAGAAAAGTCGTATACACTGCACGGGCCAAAAGTTGAAATCTCGGTCCTGCTGTCGCGCAGGGCCGAAAATTCAACTTTCGGCCCTTGTGGTGTAATATACTAGTTCAATGACATCTCATAGAGGCAAATAATGCAATCATTTTCTTTATCACTTAATAGTCGAGAACTAAGATCAATAAGACGAAAAATAAATTCGTTAAAGCCTGGGTTTACCGCTCAACGACGGGTAAAACGGTTAAGCGTGCTCTTGGAAGGTAACCGGTACAATGTAGAAAATTTTTTGTATGCTTTAGGTCCTAAAAAGTAAACAATTAAAGCAAACCTCTTAAAATCGTCAGTCAATTAAAATAAAAAATCGGCCTGTTTCAGAGTTTCCTCAAAATTCAAAAAATCCTGCCAAATAACAAAGTGGATTGTTTTGAGTGTCCCACTTTATATAATAGAAGAGGACAAAATAATTATTGATAAATAAGGAAATATTTTTCGAGAATAATAAAAGGTCACTTTTTTGTTAAAAAATCTAGTCTAGCAACATTATGCATTCTCGATTTTACATAAAATAGGTCATCGTCACTTTTAAACCATGCAAAAAATATTAATTTCAAAATATTACGTCACCTATTATAGAAATGGTTGTGAATTTTAGAAGAAGAATAAAATTCCATATAATAATGAAGACAATAATGAAATATTAATTTATATGATATAAATCATAAGAGGACTAGCAGAGAAACCTTGTTGTTGATATTTATTGTATTTACATGATTTAAACTTGACATAAATCACGCCTCATTCTGCAACTTACACAATACAGAGAAAAGGAAATGAATTAGTTGCATAATTTAACAGTTGAAATATATATAATAGAACTAATAACATTTTAAAATCAAAGCAAAGTTCAAGATTATATTTGTTTCGCCAAACTTTTGTTCAATGACAAAATGGACGAACAATAGATGGCGAAAATAGTTTCTATACCTGCAAAAACTCCTGGAACTTGTAATACCACTATTTTTAGTGTAGGAAAATATACAAAGTATGCAAAATGCATTTTTCTACGACAACCTCGATAAATGTTCATTTTATAACCGTAACTTCAATCATAAACAAGCACATTTTGTACAGAATTTCATTTTTGCATCGGTTGCTAGACAAGTTGCTAAGCAACAAATGCGAAATGGAATATTTCGTGTTAGGTCTAGGTTCACTCTAAAATCACGACGACTACGTCTTGTCAAATTATGACGTCCAGCGACAAATTGATGAAATGTCAGCAGATCGTTTCTGTCAAAGTTTTAGTATAGGTAGCGAATCGTATGTTATGATGTTATATTATGATATGTTGTCATAGAAAAAGTATAGTATGCAACTTGCAACAAAATGGGCATCACTTTGTGCTCATTGCATAATATACTATTTTATAGAAAACAACTATGAAATTACGCGCTACCTACTAAAACTTTGACAGAAACGATCTGCTGACATTTCATCAATTTGTCGCTGGACGTCATAATTTGACAAGCCGTAGTCGTCGTGATTTTAGAGTGAACCAACCTAACACGAAATATTCCATTTCGCATTTGTTGCTTAGCAACTTGCCTAGCAACCGATGCAAAAATGAAATTCTGTACAAAATGTGCTTGTTTATGATTGAAGTTACGGTTAAAAAATGAACATTTATCGAGGTTGTCGTAGAAAAAAACTAAATGCTGGCGTTACGAATTATACCGTTACGAATAGTTGTAGTTACGAACTGACGCCGTTACGAGCTGTCACCGTTACGAATTGATGGCGTTACGATATGTCGTGTCACCGGAAATGACATAAAGTGCATAGCTAGACAGTCCTCAATACATCTACATGCATTGTATATTGTCGGGGGTAATATAACTAGTGTTTATTATCGATGTTAGACCGAGTTGGAGCCGATGAAGATTCTGATCTTCTGATGACTCTAACGTAGTATCTTCGATAATTAATCGTAGCACGAGTTATATTTGGGGAGTGAATAATAATATAATGAATTCCTGGTTCTTGATGCATTCTCAAAACTGTCAGTACTCATTAGTGGGCCATAATAATAAACAATGACGTAGTAGCATGCGGTGATAGAACTCTATCATCAGTTTGATAGCCTCTTACTACTCTATTTCAGCCAATTAAAATCGTAGAAAAGGGGTCAGACGCCACATGAATTGTATTCTCAACTGTATATTGTCGGCTAGTTTCTGGAGTTTCTGGAGTGAAACTTTAGCATCGCTTAACATCTCTTATGCATAGCAACTAAATAATTATTCACTGTCAACACTTGGTCGAATGAAATGAAAAAAAAATGCCTTAGTTGATTATTTAGCCATAACAATATCAATAGACTTTAATTAGACTTGTTATTTATTCAGATGATATAACACAATGACGCTAGCGTATTATAACTAACCAAAAATTGGCGATTATATAAATTGCGTGATTTTCAATTGGGAAAATTTAGCATAGACACGACTGATCGAATCAACATTTATTAAGGCTTGAATTTGTGGTCGATTTTGTGTTGAAATGAAACAAATTTGCGATAGTGTGCTAAATCAATATTACCTCGAGGCAATAATTAACTTATACAGGGCTATCACGATTTATACGTTTTAAATTAAATAAATACAGTGTAAAGAAATTAGCGTAACATTATAAAAAACAGTCAAATGTTAATTTCAGTTTGAGCTTATTGCCATTCAGCCAGTTACGAGGGTTGTCTTTTAAGTGTTGCATATAACAACATAGTTGGCACCTGTCAACAAATATCAAATGTCATGCTTAGTTAACTTAACGCCAAAGTTTCATACCGCTTCGTTTAAAGCTGTACCTAAACTGAATTTTTAATGTTGATAGTCAGTCAGGAATTAAGCCAAGAAAATTTTCGCGCAATATAACGTATATTTTGGCTGATGGTGATAACTAAAGTTGCTAGTGCTGAATATATTATCCAGCAAATATATAAAATATATTTTTTTTTCGTTAAGTGTCTTACAAAATAAAGTATACTTTCTGTTCTAAACAAATGTTTAAGCAATTAATTACAAAATTTGAATTTCTATTTTATTAACTAACCATCTACCAATCGTTATGTTGGCGCTAATCAATGCAATTACAAATGTTAACGATGCAAATCGGAAAATATTACGATTGAAAGAAATAATTTTGTTTGGCTGAAATACAATATTTGAAAGTGTTAATTCTTGCTAATCTTAATTAGGTCTATTAGAACATTGAGTTAATCTTATACGTTGTGCAAGCTTTAAGTCTAAATTCTCCTAATACGAGATATCAATGATATATTTTGAAAGTCTAAAGATATAAATGAACGGTTTTCATTCAAATAATTACGATTAGCTGAGTTTTTGTTGGATTTTTTCAAATAAATTCTGTTGAGAAAACAATCTTAAACTACAACCTGACTCAAGCAAATATCGTGTTTAATATATTGCTAGAAATATTTATTGTATTTGTGTTTGATTTTATCGATTAAATTGAGTGTTTTTTGAACAGAAAAAAAAAAGAAATTATGGAAAGATGGAGAGAGTATTACCAGGATTTTCTAAACGGTCCGCAAGAACTGGAGGAATACATAGAGGACAATGACGGAATTGAAGCCGGCATTAACAAAACAACAGATAAAGAAGAATTTAAAAAAGTTACCAGCATTATAAAAAATGGAAAAGCACCCAGGTCCGACCAAATGACAGTAGAAATGATGAAAAGCATGGGTCAGAAAAGAAGAGATACATTGTTGCATATTTACAATAGTAAGGGAAGTATGGGAGACCACAAGGACTGCATTAACTACCGAGGTATCTCATTACTAAATGCAGCCATGAAAATACTGAATCAGGCTTAAGATCCAGAGAACACTGGAAGAAACACAGAGCGAATTCTGAAATGGCAGAAGTACACAGGACCATGTATTCACAATAAAACAGGTAACTGAAAAAGCAATTGAAGAAAAAAGAAAAAAATTTATGGCATTTTTGGACCTAGAGAAAGCTTTTGATGTAGTTCCAAGACATAAATTATGGAAAATACTTACGGACAGAGGAATAAATAGTAAAATCATGAGATTAATACAGAAAATTTATAAGAACAATGAAAACGCAATTATGAAAAAAAATATGATATCACAAACATTCACTACAAATACAGGGCTACGAAAAGGAGGCATCTTAAGCCCGCTACTGTTCATGGACGAAATAATAAAGAAATGCCCGCTAACAAAAAATTATTGAGTAGGACACTAACAATTACAAAAAGTAAATATAATTGTAGGAGCATTCGCAGATGATGTCGTATTACTGGCTGGAGGTGAAAAAAACTAGCAAATAATCATAAATGTATGGAACACAGTGATGAAGCAAAGTATCATAAAGATAAACAAGAATAAAACAAAGGTAATGATAAAAGGAGTGGACAGAGAAACCTTAACCACCTACGTCGATGGAGAAAAAATAGAACAAGTGAATTATTTCCAATATTTAGGGGTAACATTGTATGAAGGAGAAAAACAAGACGCCGATATTAACAATATAATTCATAAAACGAATAAACTTTACTATGCAATTTATAAATAAAAGAGAAATTTCAAAGTAGACACTAATAAAGATTTCCAAAACGCTATATCGACCAATATAAACATTTGGATGTGAATCTTGGGTCTTAACAGAACAACAGAAAAGTAAGATACAAACAACAGAAATGAAATATCTTAGAAGAACTATAGGAGTCACCAAGAGAGAGAGAGAGAGACTGAGGAATACAGATATAAGGAAATATCTAGAAGTACGATCCACATTAGAATTTATGGAAGGGAGACAGCTAGATTGGTTCGCAGCGAATGAATGAGAAAATACCAGTAAAAAGAGTTTGGAAAGCGAAAATACCAAATAACAAGAAAAGGGGCAGACCAACAAAAACGTGTGACATAGGAGATAATACTAAATAAAAGAGATATAAGCAGGAAACAAGCAGCGGAATTGGCACAAAACAGAAGAGAATGGAAGAAATTCGTACATAAATAATTGCACCATACCCTACACCATCAAATGGTAGAAGGGTTTACTGACTTTATGTATAAATTGAATGTTTTAATTTTTCAAGCAAACCATTTGCTTTTTTTCTGTATTTCTAATAAGCTCTTTTGATGCTCTTGCTGGCTCTGCTTTCTCTCGCTTCTCAGCTCCTTCTCTCATACAATTAGAGAGACAGTATAGTTTTGAATGATATACTGATAACTTAAAAAAGGAGACTTCGCATCGGAAATTGTGAATTAACATAAGGTAAGTATATTATTGTGAACAACGCCCTCTAGCGGTGGAATAGAAAACTTGAAAATAATTTCCAGCAGTTTCTCGTATGTGAATTTGTAATACATATTTTTTTCTCTAAACTGTACGATAAATAGTTTCTGAGATACAGCGGGTTACCTCTCTTAATCAGACACCCGATACACCTGTTTTTGGTGTAATCTATTGATAAGATATTACGCCATATTTTTCTTTTGCATTTAAACAACGTTATTGAATAGATCATGTATAAGTTTCCTAACAATGAAAGTGTATAAGCCGTCTCTATTGTTATACCATTACCATTCTATTAGAGATAATTAGAAGATAAAAAAATTATCAAAACAACAATCGTAACGTACAGAAACTCAATTTTATGACTGAACGGTGATAAAATATGTATTTCTCAAGAAAACAATTAATTTCAAAACTATTCACTAAACGTCAGCATCAATTAATTGCTTATTTTCATAGTGACTTAACAATCATTTCAACCAATCTTACTTTTAAACATAATAAGCAGTATCTCTTTTAAGTATACTTATTATATTACAAATACTGCTTCCCATTACTCAATATATCTCCATTATTATAAATTAAAACCATTAATTTTGACATAAAATGAAAATAATTAACAAGAAAAAAGTCAAATTTTGAATATTCGTTGTTATTAAAACACAAATTCACTTTTCGATCTTTGAAGCCAAGAGGCCGTATTTATAAAAAGAAGCCTTACCTTTTGCTTTCAAAAAATAAAGCAATTCCTTCAAGGTATAAGTATGCATAAAGAAGTGAAGGAAAAGGTTTTGCTTCGAAGGCTTTGCTTTAAAGTAAAAGGTTTTCCGTTTTTCGAATTTATAAAAAGAAGCATTTGCTCAAAAACTAAAGGATTTGCTTCTAAAAAAAGGAATCTAGGTTCACAAGAACTTTTATCACTCTTTTCAGTAGTTGCCCAGCCAACACACAGCTTGTAACGTAAAAATTAGTGTATTTGTATGAGTGTTTTCTTGTGTTGAACTCTATTTGGAATGGGTTGTATCCTTGGTTGTGTTTGTTATGGCTAATATGGTGCATTTACGTACAAGAATATACTATAAACCAAGACGTACGCCACGTGAATCAAATTTTCAAAACGTTATTTAGATTTGACGAGGAGAATGTGGTGTGGTTGGCACCTGCACAGCAAATGAAACTATTTCTGCGTTATTGTGCGTACTCTGGATTCCAGAGCGGAATTGCTGAAGAATTGGGTTGTACGCAGCTCACAGTGTCCAGAGTATTACATGAGGTGCTTGAGCGGATTGTACAACAGGCCGGTGAATGGATCCGGTTCCCAAACACAAAAAATCAAATCATGCAGGCCAAAGAGAAGTGGTTGACCAGGTTTAATTTCCCAACAGCTATTAGGGCTATTGACTGCACGCACATTCGTATTGAAAATCCAGCCCAGTTTGGAGACGAATATGTAAATCGAAAAGGTTTTAGTGCAGGCTACATGCGACCAGAATTGTGTCATAACTATAGTATAGGTGCAAGTTGCCCAGGATCAGTTCATGATTCTCGTATATGGAAGAATTCGGCAGTGTGTGAAGTCATGAAAAGGACAAGAAACACTATCCTACCAGGAGACAGTGGGTATGATGCCATGTGTGTTATGACTCCCTACCCCAACCCCCACGAGAAATATCAGATAGCCTTCAACATGCAGCTACAACAGAGCGAGTTGTGATTGAGCATAAATTTGGGCAACTGAATCGGCGATTTCCTATTCTGACGTATGGATGCAGAGTGAAATTTAATAGTATTCCAAAAGTTATAATTGCATGTGATGTGTTACACAACATAGCTAAGCAACTAGAAGATGCAGATTTTCAAGAAGATGAAGAAGAGGAAGAACAGGACTTGCAACATATAGAGGACGAAAATGTAGATGCTATCCGCGCCCATGGACAAGAACGGCGAGAAGAATTGGCGCATCTCATTACCAATAACAATATAGGCCTATAATATGTTTAAGAACTTTCATTTGATAATATGTAAATATTGTTTACTAAGAACCCACATACACCGTGTAACAAAAGTAAGGAAACTGCGAAATATCTCAGGTGTCGCTTACCCGAGTTTAATAAAATTTTGTACATTTAGTTATGAAATTGTGCCTGATCTCGGGAAGAAAACATGGTAATTTCTTACATTTGATTCATTGTAGCGATTAGTTACTGTCCTGTATTTCACTGAAATAATGAGAAATATAAAAAAATATATAGTTAGTTTTTTTTCATATTGGGGTAAATTTTCTTAGCTTATCAATACCCCTCCATTTATTAAATTCGGGTAAGCGACACCTGATATATTTCGCCGTTTCCTTGCTTTTGTTACACGGTGTAGATATAGTTGTTTAAAATAAAAATAAGCTTACCCGCTGGAATTCGGAAGAAATCGTTTATTTTGTAATCTCTGAAATACAATTTACATACCTATATTACAGATTATAGTAAGTTTTATCTCCCACTACAACCTGTCCTTTTGAAGACTCTTTGTTGGATGTATCTTCCAATTTCTGTAGCTTGGCGGAGAAATATTGTTGTTGGAGACAAGCCACTTTTAGTTGCTCAAGTAAAACTAATCGTCGAAGCTGGGTTGTCGTTAACTGCCTCGTCTCATCAGACTCTTCTGGTTTTCCACAAACAGATGGAGGCTTCGAAGGTAATTTTTTTGGAGCAACCTCTTCAACTGATATGTACGATCGCTTTTTGTTAGCTTTCACTCCAGTCATCTGATGCGCATCACTTTTCGTTATAATATCATCACTTGAGGTAGGTAAGGAAGTTTGAGCACACCAATTGCAAGATCCCCTAATACATCACCTTCTCCCAGGACAGAAGGCGAATGGGCTTGTTCCTTGTTTTATTTTTATCTGTTTTTTTTTCAATCGTGTTTTCATATTGTTCACGTTTTTCATGAAAGCTTTTATATCCATCTCTTTACCAAACAGAGTCACATATTCCTTAACGATTTCAGTTAATGCAGCAGTTTTCTTCTTTTTCATCGCTGGAACTTGAGATTTCTCGAGAATCTCCGGAAATGCTTGGATTTTTTCAGCAATAAACATCATATCAGTAGTCACATCTTCGCTACCTTCCCCTTCACTATGTGTGTCAGACATTTTACATATGTTGAATTTCAATACTTCACAAATAAGTCAGAAGGATCAAACACTTCAATTTACTTGCGAACACTTTTTAAGTATAAAACAAATAAAATAAACTGCTGTGGCAGAACACGTTGTTTGCTTATTGCAAGTTCAACAGGTTTGTAATCGATAACGGCTGTACCTTTCACTTTATTTATCAGAACCATTTCGTTGCAAGGAAAAGTTAGAGATTATGAATACGAATTATAGCAAAGCCTTTTACTTCTACCTTTTGCTTCTACCTTTTACTTGAAAGTAAATGCTTCATTTTTATAAATATGGCCTAATAACTCAACAGCTGATTCCTCCAGTACTATGCTCTTATTCTGCTGGCGGGTATTTGTAACCTAAGACATTTTATTCTATATATACAGGGTGGTCCTCAAGCAATTGTACATAGAAGTACAGTAAAATCTTCACTTTAAAATATTGCGATTTAAACCAACTAGCTTCAATAAAATTTTTATTTTATTTGAGATACAGGGTGTTAAACATGAAATTTTAATTTTTGTTTTTCACAATAACTTAATGCTTTTTGACGTGTATGCACAAGCATTTGACGGAGGGGGTTTTTGAATGTGCGCTAAACTTTTTTGCTGTTTAAATTGGCGCTACTTTTGTAAAAAAATATTAAAGTCATGTGGGAAAATTCTTCATTTTGAAAGTATTACTAGTTATTTATAATTCACTTACGAGTTATGGGTTAACCTAGTACGTCTCTGATTATGGTTATGTATCTATCTTGTTTTCGAATTGTCATAAACCTGAAATCATGAGGCATATGGTCTCCGAACACTGTTCGAGAAGGACATACTGATACAACTGGGGTAGTACTGGATGACACCGTAAAACATATTTACTGAGCAAGTGAAAATCATCATCCCATATAGGGAACAGATGATGCAACCAGGTAATCCTGGAGACATCATCTGGTTCACCGATGGTTTCAAAACAAACCTTGGCACTGGGTTGCAAGCAGAGGCGATTGCCGCTGTAGCCTGTATTGATTAAAACATCAGGAGGTTATACCGAACAAAAAATTTAAATATTTAGTGACAGCCGGAATCTGCTTACAGCTATGAACAATTCAACCACGAGTGTCTAGTATGGATTGAAGGTAATGAATCGGCGGACCAGTTAGCTAAAGAAGGCTTTTAAGAAGAATTCGTAGGTTCGGAACCGTTCTGTGGAATCGCAAAGGATTGCATGTGAGGGGAAATCCAGAACTGGTTAGATAAAGAACACCAATTCAAAAAGAGTGATAGTCACCACCATACAAAGAGTTTACTGAACAAGGTTGGCAAGGAACTCTCTCAACCAGGTTATTGAAACTGGGTAAGAGACATTTGAAGACAGTTATCGACCTGGTCACTTGACCCTGAGGAAACATCTACACAAAATGAGAAAAGTCAGTTAATCTGTGCAAAAATTTTTAACTAAGGGACGAAACACTTACTGACATACTGCGCTTCTGTGAGAATTTACAAGGATTCAGACGGAAGCACTTTGAAGAGGAAATAATAGAAAATTAGAACTACTCAGAATCACCTTATTGAAGCTAGTGGCCTATACAGGAGACACGAAGCTTCTGGAATGGAAGTAGATAAGGTGGAAAATGGTACAAAGATTTAGTTCAAGTGCTTGGGATGTTGGGCACATCCGAAATGAATGAATAAAATCAATGAAGTTAGTGCATCTTCAAAGACTAAGGTCCAATTCCAATGAAGTTAATATGGGCCCACCTTGGACCTATACTGGATTTAATGCAAAATAATCATTGAAATCGGTTATTCCGTACATAGTCAGTTGGATATTCAGTTAGGGATGTAAATAATTTCAAATGACAAAAAACACCACGACACAGATAGTGACTACCATCTAAACTGCACTGAAATATTTTGACCGCACTAGTAATTTTTTTTTTTGAAAAAAATTGAGTTATTTTAAATTTTTCGGTAGGTACTAATTAAACAATCCAAACATCTCTTTATTTTAAATGATCCCGTAACTGTAATTGTTTGTTACCGCATAAAAGTGTTTGCATTTTAAAATTGATCATTTAAATGTTCACTGTTCGGTAACAAAACTAATGGTCACAAAAAAAGACCGACAGCAGCAAGTGAATGGAGTTTTAGCAAAGGCTATTGACATCCATAAAGTTCATCTTTGCGATCTTTAATTTCTTTAGAAAGATAAATATCAACAATATTAGCCACCAACGAAGACAGAATTTAGTAATTGTATGTCAGATTCTTAAATTTTACACAACAGTACATTGAACTGGTATAATAGAATAATATATTATCTTTACCAGAATAGATGGTCATGGGCTTTGAATTTATTGCAAAATTTCTAGTTTTCGATCAATTTAATGAATACGCTATACGGATATCTAAATTAATTTCTTATTGGCTATAATTTGAAGCAGCATAAAAGTAAGGTTGCCATAAACAACACAACGTACGGATAATGCTCTTTTGCAATGAGCCGTTATGGAGGTTTTTAAGTCTGATGTGGGAACGGCTAGCGGAGCCAGCATTTGCCACGCACTAATGATTTTTTTTTTTGTTAAATAATGTAAATAGTTTTTGGCTAGTGGTTATCCATAATATTATAATTTTTGATAAAATAAATATTATATATTGCCATAGACTTGGAAAATCTGAAAATATCGGGGAATTTTAAAAAGTATCACATAATCATGAAACTTGTAACGTATAGCGGATAAGAATTAAGAGTTTTGACGTCAAACAAAGCCAAACTTTAAGCCTGCCTCATATTGAGAGGCAGGCTGCGCAGGGCAGCACAAGGCAGAGCAGCGCAGTTTCTGTGAATCATATATTTTAGTGTAACACCGTATATTTAGGCACTGCGCAGGGCAGGATATCACTCGCTCGCAAGCAGGCTGTGTCGCACTTGTGGATGTTACACAACAAATGCGCGACAAAGTATCGCCTCGTGTCGTTTTGTGTTTTCTCAATTGTAGAGTTTACTAAAAAATGGTATCGATAGAAGAAACACTGATTGAATTAGTGCGTATACACTACAATATTATATGATACCAGCCATGCTCAGTACTTGAAAACTAAATATAAGCAAGAAAATTGGATAAAAAATGCAAAGGGGCTAAACTTTAGAAATGGTAAGTACGTTCAAAATGTAATTATTGTTATCACAATAAATACAATCATAATATACATAGTTAGTGTGACCTTATGGGAAACTTTTTATTATCAATGATATTGAAAAAGCGTTGTCCGAATCTGACTCAAGACAATATTCCTCCAGCATTTTTTACTTCACAACTCCGCTGAAGAAAATCGCACAAACCAAACGCAGCTGCTACTAACTACACCTCAATATACGCGGAGTATTGTGGCACACAGATGTTTTTCGTGCTGTTCTACCCTGCCCTGCCCTGTGCGTACTGTGCCACTCAGCCCAATATGCGCCTTTGTTTAAGCAGGGCTGGCTGGCGTCTTTCCGAGGCGTAACGGTCCTGTAAGAGCAGAATTATATGCAACAACATTGGCTGAATACGCAATTTACGTTAAAATAATTATATTTTTTCATTATTATTACCATGTTTTTATTAACTTGCTTTCTTGTATGTCCGGGTGGGACTTTGTAAATGATCTTAAAATTATTTTTCGATGGGTTAGAGACTTAAAATTTTCAACATAATTAAAAATTGGGGAATTATTGATAAAACGTCACTTTTTCAGTTTTGCTATACATCATATGGTCTATTTACAACAGCTTGGTTGATAAATTATCATGTCTTTGTAGCCGAGTGGTATAGGGGTTTGGCAGCGAAAATTATGAATTGTAGGCGTAGAGTTCGAATCCTGGACACGGTTATTTTTTGTAATTGTTGTATTGTGACTTGTGACATTTGTATAAGAAAAACCTTCAATAACAATAATTTTTTTTATCTACAACTGTCATGTAACGGGTGGGTACGATTTTACACTATTTCAGTGTCATAATGACGTATATTACCGCACTAGTGCGTTTTTGAATACATTACCGCACTAGTGCGATATTAAGAATCAAGAAAAATATTAATACCAGAATTAAATATTTATTTTATATTATGTAGTTTAGGGTACATATAATTAACTTATTTATTATATATATTTGCAGTGCACTCTTTACAATTATATATATTTGCAGTGCACTCTTTACAATTATATAAATTAATTCCAGATGCTGACATGCCCAACGCTTTACTAGAATAATTACTTATATTTTGAATATTTCCTGATGTCGAAGGAATGTTTTCAATTTGTCCCAAAATTTGATGACATAACTAATTTATTTTATTTCCACAGCTTTGTTTGTCTTTGTTGCTATAGTCACAAAATATGATCTACAGTACCTTATGTTTGCAGCCAATATTATTAACAATACGTTGGATTGAAATATTTTTTTAAAATAAAATTTCATGATAAATATACTGTTAATAATACTAATAAACAGTTGTAGATAAAATTTTGTAAGTAACACGTGGGATAGGAATTATCAACGCACTTATGTGAATACACGACTCGGCCTACGGCCTACGGCATGCGTGCGTTAATAATGTCCATATCCCACTAATTACGTAAATAACTATTATAGGACCAATATTTTCAAAATCATATCAAAAATTTAAACCATTCATTTTTTAATTCCGGATATAATCGAATATAAAGGATTCACAATGAATGTGAAATTTGCCGCATGTCTGTCATTATCTCATGAAAGTATTTAAAATCAATTGCAACATTTACATTCACAATACTTAAAAAGAAAATAATAAATGTAATAAAAAAAATTTAATATACGTTTTTAAAACGAAATAAAAAGTAGAGTCGAACAACTGCTTCAACTTCTGCAATCGAATTGGCGAACTTACTAGTGAATAAATTAATTACATAACATACTAAGCTGTTTAGCTGCTTGGATAAAAAATTATTCATTTTATGTGAGGTTTTGCGTAGTGGCGATATTGTAACTAATCCCCAGTAAAATTTTTAAGAAATGGAAGATTTAACTTTGAAAAGAACGTAAAATAATTTTTGCTCTGACTAAATTAATAATAATAAAGATAATAAGCATATTTTGTTGAAATATGTTCGAGTAGTTAGCTCAAAAGCTATTTTTTCTAGTCTTAATTTGAAAATTCCTATTTCAAGAAATGAACACATCCGAGCTGTTATATAAGTCTTAAATATTCATTATTTTATTTTTAAAACCAAAATTATGCCATGTCAAGAATATTATTTACTTAGGATAATGGAATAAAATACATATTTTAATTTTAAGAATAAAGTCTATTATTTCACCAATATTGTGAATGACAAAAAAGACAAATTATTAATTTGAAAGTTTTTTATAGATATAATTTTTTGTGAAACCCACTTTACATTTTATACCAATATTTTATAACTTTGCCCGGCGAAATGAACGTTTTCTGGTTCTTGGTTAGTTATTATTGTTATTATTTTAAAATGTTCTTATTTTTAACAACAACTTTTATTCACACCAATTTATATTTCCACTTTTATCACTCTCAAGATAATTTATATTTTAGAATAGTTACTAGTAAATTGTGTGGCAAGGGTCGAAATAAGACGATTTTAGATGAGGGTGGAGTTGACGATTAAGACGTTTATATTGTCAAGTTAGACATTTTTAGCGTTTTACAGGTTTTTTTGAAAAATTCACCTTGGACAGGAAATGGCGGTATATTAAAATTTAAAATATATAGGCGAGTTCCTAAATTCAGCAATTGAGAATGCGCATAAAGTACAATTCCATAAAACCGTTCGTAAACAAATTCAGCTAATGCGTTCATAATTTCAGTGTAAATTAATCGAACTAGTCATCAGTTCCATCGAACTTAAAAGCTGATGTTTCCGATGGGTTTAACATTTGTAGATTAGAGTAGAGTATCATTTGTGTGATTTCTGCACTGTTAAGTCGAGATGGAGGCAATTTTAATTAATAAAATGAATTCTTCAAGCAGTAACAGCAGCAGTAGCAGCCGATTTTTTGAGAAAACAAAATTTGAAAATTTTAACCTAACCATTAACCATGTTAATTCCAACCATCAACAAAATAACTAGTTCGTTTCTAATCTATAATCCATCGAGTTCATCAATTGACGTCACTGACATAAAGCGCATATTTTCAGACCCTAAAATGCTGATGAATTATTTACGAACTCGCCTTAAGTTGATGTATATCAATGTTTGCCGAAATAAACTATCTGAAGTTCTCCCACTAATACATTTAGATTGAAATCGTTTTAAATCAGTTGTTGTATGCTCTTTCTAAAGTCAATGTGAAGACATGGGAAAAAACAAGGTTGTCAGATATATTTTCTAAAATTGCGAAGCTCACTATTGTCATCAATGGAATTGAAAATCTCTCTCTTCACTATTTTGTTGGGAATAGATTAATAATAATAAAAATCGAACTGGCAACCCTAGCGAGGCCGAGCTACAATTTTTATATTCAACTTTTTTTCCTAGAACCCCAGCTTTGGCCGGAAATCGCAATAATGTATTTTTCCACCCCCCAAATAATTTTTTTTACCGAAAAAACGTCATAATTAGAAAAATTTTCAATATTTTTATTTGAAATTTTTTTCCATAGTTTGTGACTATCAAAGCCACCTTTTCCCAAATTTTCATCGAAATCGAACAATTTTTGACGAAACTAAAAATAAAAAAAACAAAAAATTCAGTTTTTTGCGTTTTTCAAGCTAATTTTGAGGTTATGTGAAAAAGTGACTGATGTAAAAGTTGAAGATTTTTTCAAGATCCACAACTTTTATATTCAACTTTTTTTCCTAGGATTCTAACTTTTGCCGGAAATCGTAATAATGTCTTTTTTTTACCCCCACCCCCCCAAAAGTGTTTTTTTTACCGAAAAAAACGTCATAACTCAAAAAATTTCCAGTATTTTTATTTGAAATTTTTTTCCATAGTTTGTGACTAACAAAGCCACCTTCTATCAAGTTTTCATCAAAATCGAACATTTTTTGACGAAACTAAAAATAAACACGAAAAATGCAGTTTTTTGCGTTTTCGAGCTAATTTTGAGGTTATGCGAAAAAGTCACTAATACAAAAGTTTTAGATCTACAACTTTTATATCCAACTTTTATTTAGGACCTCAGTTTTGGCCGGAAATCGCAATAATGTCTTTTTCCACCCCCCAAAATGTGGATTTTACCGAGAAATTTTTTTCCATAGTTTGAATCCTCGTCGAGGGAGAGCGATGAAGAGGTCAATATTATGTTCGATTTCGATTCACTCATTCGATTCATTGTCGTTTTCACGTCACTCTTTAGATTTTCTTATAGGAACTGTGACTGACTGTGATTTGTTTGTATAAGTGAAAAAGTAACAGTTCGTGAAATATCTCTCATCATTAGTACATACCACAACTATCTTATCTCAGTCACACTAAAATTCATTCCTTTAATAAACGAATCTTTTGTACCTATATGTAGTTTTCAACAGACTATGCGACCCCCTTTAAAAACATACTCGACCCCCCAAGGGTCGCGACCCCCCGCTGGAGAAACGATGCTTTAAAGAGTCTTTCTGTCATAACATAATACGGGGGCATACGAAAAGTTGAAAGAGAGCCAATTTTAAACAACTATTAAATAACAATGGAAGGCTTGAATCAAAGGCAAAACAAAATGATTGAATAGAGATTTACCAGACTTTTCAAATGAGGTATGACATGATACCTAATGCCATTTGAAAAAATGTAAGGGGTGTCTCCAGAAGGGAGGGGGTGAGTCTGACGTTTATGACATTAGCGCCAAAAAGCGTCCCCCTCAAGTTAAAAGTTGACGTGTTTCTGCATTTCCTTCTAATATGTCCCATTTTTGAAATATTAAGGGTGGGTCCTTTTCAAATGAACACAGTGTATATACCATTATTAGTTCTCTGTCCACCTCAAGTGAACGACGACAATTTCCCTGTGAGTCAGGAAGTAATCAACCCCGTTGTTCAAAGATGTGCCTATTATCAAATCTGGTAGAACATAATTAACGAAATTGTCTTACTTTATTATACATACGATACCATTTTATTATTTGTTTTTATTTTCTTCTAACTTATGCATGATAAAGGACAGATTGTTCTGAATTTGACTATTATTTCTAAGCGCGATTCATAACGAAACGAAGTCTCAAGTTGCTTTTATGACATAATTTTTTTAAAATATCCAAAGGTGTTGGGTTAACTGTCTTGAATAGCAATATTTTCATAAATTCACAGTTCTACGTCTCATGCACGACCCTGGATAATTCACTGATAATTAAAATAAACAATCTAAAAGACGAGTTTCTAGTTGAGTGGTTTCAGTGTCTATATAAAATACAGGAAATATAGTTGCCAACTTTTTTTGTAAAGACTTTTACGTAATCGCTGAACAATAATAAAAGAAAGGGAAATGCATTCGTTCACGAGACTTATAATAATTGTATCGTGCAGATCTAGAATAAATTACATTGTTCGGTATAAAATACCGCGAAAACAAGAATATAACTATAACTGTGCTTGCTTTTGAGAAAGAATAAATTGATCTACCTATTTATGAAAGTGACAATGTAGCAATTGATGTTAGAATTCATCAAGCTTTGTTATTACGTAACAATTAAGACTTGCCGGTTCATTTTCTCAGGACTGGGCTGAGTATAATTCGTAATTAATCCATGTTTTGTACTCTCTTACTAGTAAATTGCATATTACGTACTACTTGGGTCTCCGAACGATGAACAGATTAGAAGAGTAATACGCCAACATAAACAATGTCAAAGTTTATATATTTATTTTGCTTGATTCCACAGATGTTGGCTGCCATGTCGTATTATTTAAATGTAATATTCATCCAATGACTTCAATTTTTTTGTGGTTCCTCAATATACTTATTTAATCTTTGACAATATACAAAATTTCATTAATACATGAGTGAATGTTCATACACAATTTGAATTGCATTTTCGTAACTTTTAAATATGGAATCAGACAACATAATTTATTTTTTTATGATTTATTCTTGAAAAACCCTAACTCTGAATTTTAAATGAAGTTCGAATATTGTTGTTGGGAACGAAATGAAGGAATAAAACTTACCATTACCTATTGAAAAATTGATAATGATAACTAATAATGTGCAATAATGACTTCTTTCATTCGACGGGGCATACTCTGAATTAAATTAACGATTACATGCTGATCCATGTTATTCCACTCCTGCAAGAGCAACTCTCTCAGCTAATGGGCAGTTCTTGAAGCTGGTGTATGCCTTCGGATACGTTGCCCTAACTCATCCCAGACATGTTCGATGGGATTCATATCTGGACTGCACGCTGGCCAATTAAACCGACTAATTCCTACTTAATCTAGATATTCACTTATAATCCTGACAGCGTTTGGTCTTGCATTATCATACATGAAAATGCCTTGCTCGCCCATTGTAACCATGAAAGGCACAACATGATTTTCCAGGCCCTCCGTTACATATCTGTGAGATGTTAGAGAGCCATTCTCTACGAAAATCAACTCTGTACGTGCTTCTGAAGTGATACCTGCCCAAACCATATCAGACCCAATGTTGACCAAGTAGCCATCCTTATGCAAGACAATACATTAGCATGAAGCCTTCTTCTAACTGTCCATTCGCTAACATTAACATTTTTAGCCTCTTGAAGCTGATTTCGCAGCAAAACCGCAGAAGTTGTTCTATTCCGCAAACTTGACATCAACAAAAACCGATCATCTCTTTGAGTCGTGACTCTTTTTCGCCCAGATCCGGGTCGTTTGATTCCATTTGGTTTGAGACCATTCTCCTGGTAGCGTTGGTACACATTTTGTACAGCACAGAGGCTCTTACGCTACAATTCGTGCAACGACAATAGGATCTAGAGGCACTGTGGCGTAGTAAATAAACACTAAGAACAATGAAACGGCACTATACACAATAAACCATACAACAAATAGGTTTTAGAGAAAAAAAACTACATTCAATTGAAATTTTTGTTGTTCAACAAAGGGTGCAAAATACGGTGTTAGAATGTGACAGACGTCAACAATGACAAGTAGCATCCATCCAACAATATAACTTTCATCGCCTACTAGACCTATGACTCCCTGATTAGTTTAATCTTTAAAATTATTTGCAATTTTTTAAATTGGCTATTGTATTCAACTGATATTATGAAGAAAAATTTTAGGATACTTTATTTATCAGTTATATAATATTAACAAGATGGTGAATGTGTACTATGCAAAAAATAAAGTATAAGTGATGTTTACAATACATCCTTTCACAGGTACTACTAACTACTACTAATTTAGTTAGGCGAACATTGGTCAAGGAAAACTCAAGCCAAGGTTCCGGCACTGAGGCCACTGGCGGGCCCATTGTGCCATTCCTGCTACTTATGCATCCATGAAGCCGAGTCCCTCGATGAAGGACTCAATCCTCTTTAGTGGATGCCTGCTTATGTCACCGGGGGCCATAACAGGGACTCCGAAGATTCGCCTGCGTAACACATCCCAATGTGGACATACGAGGAGAACATGGTCCGACGTTTCGTCAGCCATGCCGCAACCCCTACATAGGGGACTTTCCTCTAAACCTAGATTACAGAGGTGTTTCCTTAGACAGCAGTGCCCTGTTAGGAGTCCTGCTATCTTTTTTAACCTACTCCTTGGCAGTTCTAGAGCAGCTCTAGCATGTTCATCAGTCCATCCCCTCAATAGGAGCTTGGACTGCCTGAGACCCTGTAGAGCCCTCCAGTGAGCGAGGTGCTGATTTCTATACCAGTTCCTCGTCTCCTTACGGATTGTTTGTTTTGTGAGGCCCAAGGTCGGGCTCGGGCCGTTAAAAGGGGTAGCCGCCCCTTCCACAGCCAGCGCGTCCGCCCCTTCATTGCCTTCAGAACCAGAGTGGGCCGGAATCCATTCTAGCCACACTATGTTCCGCCTTGCTAGGTCAGCTAGGAGTTCACGACATTCAGCAGCAAGCCCTGAGTTGATGGTTTATCCACTCAGGGCCTTGATTGCCGCCTGACTGTCGGTGTATATGGTTATGCGTCGGTCTGTCTAGGTTTATCTGCGCACATAATAATAATAATAATAATGTCTTTATTATTTCTCAAAACAAAAACAATAGTAATAATAATACAGTATAGACAGACAAATAATAGAGAAATAAAGGGCGAAGTTCATTTCTTGCAAATACATAGAGTACCTGCAAGCAATGCTCTTCCACTTAACCCTAAAATCACTATGAATGATATAATTCAAATTTATAATAGTTACATAAATTATTTACAATGTTATAAAGAAAACAAAAATACTACTTAAACACGAGCCAACGTCATTATCATTGACCAGTAAACAAATGATTTTTACAATTGAACTTAAATTTGCCAATACTTAATGTTTTAAAATCGTTAGGTAAGGGATTGTACAAGTGAAAAATTTGATATCTGAAGGACCGTCTGTAGACTTCAGTTTTAAATCTTGGCACCGTAATCATTCCCCCAAATCTAATATTAAGATTATGTACATCAGTTCGGTATTTAATTTTACGGTGGAGATACGACGGCTTTTTTGTTCTTATAATTCTATAAAATAGACATAACGCATGATGTATTCTTCTGTTATTCATATTTAACCATCCAATTGATTGGAGTTTGTGTGAAGTTCTCTGGCGCCTGCGAATCCCATAAATTAACCTAAGACACGAATTTTGAACCTTTTGAATCCTATTTTTAGACTGGATAGTTAAATGTGGGCCATAGACTGAGTCAGCGAAATTAAAAATTGATTTCTTTATATGAAACGGTAAAAGGTGTCTATTTCCATAAATGATTTTTAAGGTATAATATGCGCGTTGTATTAATTTAATTATATGATTCTCAAACCTCAAATCTGCATCCATCAAGACACCAAGATTTCTCGCTTCTCTCACAATTGCCAAAGATTCTCCCCGAATGTTTATATTTACAGACTGGTATACATTTTCCCTATGATGTTTTGGCCCAAATATTAAGACCTTCGATTTCTTTGAGTTTATGCACAAACAATGTTCCTCTGCAGCAGTAACAAATTTGTTTAAGTCTGTGTTAATCAGGTTACAAGCATTTCTTGTTAACTCTGCTGGAAAACTGAAATAAAGCTGAGTATCATCAGCATATAGATGAGTTTGACATGACTGAATAGTAGATAATAAATGAGACGTATATATTGAAAATAGTAAAGGCCCTAGTATTGATCCCTGTGGCACACCAGATCTGAGATTTAAGAAACTTGAACTACAATCATTTATCGATACTTTTTGCTGTCTATCTTTTAAATAGTTACCTAATAATTCCAGCGCATTTGGAGAGAACCCTATAAATTTAAGAATGTTTAACATTAAATCGTAATTAATTGTATCAAACGCTCGGCTAAAGTCTAACAAAATCAAAATCGTATATTGTTTATCATCAGATGCAGCTATAATATCGTCGACAATATGCAAAAGTGCGGTAGTACAGCTGTAACCTTTCCGAAATCCTGATTGGACCTCAGGTAATAAAGAATATTGTTGAATATATTCTCTAATTTGTACTTCTACTGCTCTCTCAAAAATTTTTGACATAGTAGGTAATATACTTATACCCCTAAGGTCCTTCATTTCCGTTGGGTTTTGTATCTTTGGTAACACTGTCACCACAGCACTCCTCCACACTGATGGAAACACATTACTTGTCAAGCAAAAGTTTATTATGTGAGTTATATAAGGCACTATGTGGGGACAACAAAGTCTAATAAGGTTTATATTTATACCATCACACCCCACTGCGTTTGTTTTAATTTGTGATAATTCTGTGTACACAAAAAAATCATTTATTTCTTTAAATTGAAAATTCGCGTTATTTACCTTGTTATTATTGTAAAATTCTGAAACATTCTTTGACGGTTTTATATCAGGAATTGAATTAATAAAAAAATTATTTAGTTCTTCAGGCTTGCATAAGGTTTCTGGTATTTTATTATTTTTATCAGAAATTAATTTATGTGTTCTAAGTGTACTCCACATCTTTCTTGTTGACGTACTGTTAAACTTAAATATGAAATATGCTTGTTTTTCTCTGCAAATAGCTTGGTTAGTTAAAT
The DNA here is from genome assembly GCA_947563755.1 of Lochmaea crataegi. NCBI lineage: Eukaryota > Metazoa > Arthropoda > Insecta > Coleoptera > Chrysomelidae > Lochmaea > Lochmaea crataegi. The sequence continues at coordinate 26,174,294 of OX387423.1, read as the reverse complement.
TCCGCATTTGTCTATAGAAATTTAAATGTCTCTGTAATTCCAAGATAGCGTATATCTCAGCCTGATATGCAGATACACCCTTACCCAATGGAACACAGTCTTGTGTCCTTGGGTTCGTAGAGTAAATTCCAGCCCCCGCCCCATCGCTGGAGCATGAGCCAGCCATGTACCAGACGATCCCATGATGCTGTGAATTTCCCTCTCTTTCCCAGAATTCCCTATGCCGGATCTTCGATTTTCACAGGTAAGCAGCAAGTTCTGGAATCACCAGTGTCATATCATTTGATATACGTGTTCATTTGAAAAGGACCCACCCTTAATATTTCAAAAATGGGACATATTAGAAGGAAATGCCGAAACACGTCAACTTTTAACTTGAGGGGGACACTTTTTGGCGCTAATGTCATAAACGTCAGATTCACCACCTCCCTACTGGAGACACCCTTTACATTTTTTCAAATGGCATTAGGTATCAAGTCACACCTCATTTAAAAGGTCTGGTATATGTCTATTCAATCATTTTGTTTCTTCTTTGATACCTCCCTGCCATTGTTATTTAATCGTTGTTTAAAATTGGCTCTTTTTCAATTTTTCGTATGCCCCCATATTGTGTTATGATAGAAAGTCTCTTTAAAAATAAAAAATTTACAATTAGTAAAAAGACAACTGTTAACAAGAAAACACTGCTATTTAATCATGTGTTCAAAGTGACCACCGTTAACATTCAGGCAATAAAAGTTGAAAAAGAGCCAATTTTAAACAATGATTAAATAACAATGAAAGGCTGGTATCAAAGGCAAAGAAAATGATTGAATCGAGATTTACCAGACCTTTTAAATGAGGTGTGACTTGATACCTAATGCCATTTGAAAAAATGTAAAGGGTGACTCCAGTAGGGAGGGGGGGAATTCTGACGTTTATGACATTAGCGCCAAAAAGTGTCCCCCTCAAGTTAAAAGTTGACGTGTTTCGGCATTTCCTTCTAATATGTCCCATTTTTGAAATATTAAGGGTGGGTCCTTTTCAAATGAACACAGTGTATAAATACTATTTAGTCATTCTAATAAGAATACAAATTTATCTTTATAAACAATGTGTAACTATATATGTTTATAATTATTGATTAACAGAGCAACAGTAATTTTTCAAAAAAAACAAGAAAGCTTTGATGTACTAACGAAACACGTGTGAATCCGGATTCAAAGCACAATTGAAGGTTACGTCGAGATTGCTCCGAAAGAGGGTACTCTATTTATGAAAATGGAACAACGACGCACCTTCTCTCTAGCACACCAGGGCTACGTTCATAAACTTACTCAGAGTAAGGATAGTTTACTCCGAAGCGTTCATAAATTTACTCTACCAGTATAGAGTATGCTTTTATAAACGTTCAGAAACCTACCCGGAGTAAGCTCTGCATACTCCGCTTTTTAATGGAGTATTATATACTCTGACAGTTATGACAGTTTGGCTTATACAGTAGTTCAGTTCAGATTACTGCCAGGTTATTTTTATTGATAAATTGATATTATTTGATTATTAATATTCAACTCATCCATGGTTAATTAATTTCTATTTTCGAAATGAACAATATAACCCCAAATTCATACACAACACAATGACATTTGATTTGCCTTCGGCCGGTGAAGCCTCTGAACGGTTACTCCGAGTAACCATCAAACATACTTTTCTAATCACGTGATCATACTCTTCTCTACTCACTGGAGTAAGTTTATGAACGCAGCCCAGTACGTGCTACAATTAAGTCGTTGTACCATTGGAAATAATGATTATTTTTGATACGTTTGCCATATTTAACTAAATTTTCCGAAATTTTTTTACTTGCGTCATTGTTCTTCTAGAGGTGCGATATCATATTATGTCTTGTAAGTCAGTTGGTCGAGTTACCATGGAAACGAATTAATGGACGTTATTTTGACAGATTTAGTAATCTGTCAGTGTAAATATAGTGAATTTAAATACAAAAAAAATTCATCGAATAGTGAAGATGAATTTAGTAGCACACCACCCAATATTATGCAGTTAGCTGCGAACACTACCGAGAACCTATTACCAGAAAAATCAAGATGAAGATATGAAAAGGTATATCAGCTTAAGGTTTTTGCAATTGTTGGAATATGTGGAGCTTGTATAGGAAACAAGAGTTAAAAAATCTCAAAATTAGTGACATTGATGATTTAACTACCATGTTATTGGTTAAAATACCTGATACGAAAACCAAAGTATGTATAGTCTGGAAAGTTTATCTGAAGCTACGCGGCATCGGTAGGGGGCGAGGAAACATGGCCGATATCTGTCATAAACGTACCGATGGCGTACGGCACCTATTTTATAAAAGTATTAAAAATAATAATCATTATTATATAATAATTATATCTATATAGAAACTGATTTATGCTTTGCTTTAAAGGTAAGGTATTTTTCAAAACACGGTACCTATTTGTTAAAAACAAATAATGTTAAAAATCGTACTTGAATTCAATATGGATACGAAATAATAAGATACCAAGTAAAACTGAAAATACGAAGGTAAATACTGACATTATAAACGCCACTGGATAATCAATGTCAGTGAATTGTCGAAGTGAGAGGGAAGAACACACGCACGCGCTTGCCAATAGGAAGACAGGTGTTTACTTAGCAACGTCGGTTCGATAAATATTCACCAATAGAGTTAGTCCAGAGGTCGTGGTAATTATGATTTTCGCACGACGTTACCGGCTTGGAGGAAACCCATAACATATTTGGAAAAGTGTTCATTTTTTAATATTCAGAAATTGAAAAAATAATGTTAATAGACAAAATCCAATAAAACAAACACATTAAAGAACTAAAGTTCAATCATTATTGATATATTGTTAATAATAAAAAGCCCATTTTCTATTATTATCACTACATACTTAGCACTTTAGCTTTTTCATAGTTAAACGTGGCAATATCGACTGTTTTCGACCGCATTCCTTTCACGACTTCAGTTATGTTTGCCAAACTATAGATCTTTCGTGATTTCCGGAAATTTCTATAAAATCTGCAAACAATATAATATAGAGGTTCAACAACAAATTAGCCATCCGCAAATAAATCAATTTTTCCTTGAGTATCGAGGGGGTAAATGTACGAAGCAAGTGGTAGGATTAAACAAAATAGGCGGTGTTTCTAAACAAATAGCCGAATATTTGAAGTTACCAGATCCCAAAATGTACAAAGGTCACTGTTTAACGGCCATTTTCATAATAAACTCCTTAAAGTCACTTTAGCTAGAGTTACTTTAAGAACTCAATTATGGAGGGTAGAAGGAAGGAGCACCATCTGAATGTATTAAAAAGTGTCCATCGAAAGAAAGCAAATTAAGGTGGCGCCATAGTAGCAAGTAGAAAGATTTTAAAAACAGCGCCATGAATTATTAGAGTAAGATACAAAATTAAAAAAGGAAATACTACGTAAATAATTGAGGTTTTAAATACTGTATATTTCTCAATTACACAAGTCACGAAAAATACTAAATTTTTCAACCCAGCACACTTCACTCGATTTATAACCCTAAATTCTCATCATTTCCATTAGCTAGACGAGCGCCATTTCGGTGAATCTTCGAATTATAATTTGCTGTTTACAGGTGGACACTTTTTCAACTTGTCGCCCATACAAGATGGTGCTCCTTCCTTCTACCCTCCACAAACTCAATAGTCATCCTTTTTCATAATCACCTTGTTTGGTTACTTTAAGTAAAGTTAGGTTTTTACTTTTTGTGATGCATGATGGCAAACCTGATTGTCTAAATTTTAACGTTAAAAGTTCTGTCATTTTTTGAAAGAAAGTTACAGGTTAGAAGTGAAAACGTCTATATTGTTTACTAAATTAAAAATATAAGCAACGATTAAAATGCAATCCTTTGCAATGAGTGTACCGAAAGTTCCTCAAAACGTTTCGAATAATCGTTTAAGGGGGTCAAACTTCACTAAACAAGAAGAATTATTGTTAGTTTCTTCGTCCGAGCTTGTTGCCATCATGGAGTCAGTTGAAATATCTGAATCTGTCGTGTCTATTTCACTTTTTCAAATATTTCAATATTTATGTTATTCCAAAACACATGGATGACAAAACATAAAATTTTTATAGGTTAAAGTAGTTCTAAAGTGACGTAGAACCTCACTTTATAGTAAAAGTGACTTTAACGACTAAAGTGGTTTTATGAAACTCACTGGACTGGTTTAAAGTCTTATGGTCGTAAAGTATTTTTAAAGTGCATTATGAAAATGGGCATAAGACGAACTTCGGCCACTCTTTAGGTTGATGCCGGTGGTGATTTAATGGCTCTTAAACGACATGGCGGATGGAAATCTTCAACAATAGCCGAAGGATATGTCGATGAGTCAATAAATGATAAGACGTCAACAGCCAATAGAATTTTAAATTTAATTGAAAGTAATTTACAAACCTTTACATACACTGAAAATGCCAATGTCCAAAAAGAACACGGTAACACAATAACGTAGCTTTCCAGCTACCGAAACGTCGAATTAAAAAATATAAAGAAGATTGTGGTTCAATTTCCCAAAATAATCAACAAAAAGAATAATCAGGTCTGTAACTGGACACTTCAAAGCAAAACTATGAACTGGGTAGAGCAGGGTTGGTGGGAAACATAGAGTGTTGTTTCTTCTTGGAAAAAGACGAATCGGCGGAACACATTATGTGGTACTGTGTTGCTGTTGATCGAACCAGAGTACCCTAGTAGCTATGTTTGTCTGTCATGAAGCTTCACTATCATTGTTATCTAAAAAATATCTATTTTATTTTACTAATTTTGATGTCTCTATTGGCTTAGGGAATATAAAAAACACAGCGGGAAGTCGAATTGAACTATAGATCTCTTGTACCATTTGCGAACACTTTATAATATTATTCTCGATGTCTGCTGTTTCTTTTTAAATTTGATTGCGACTGTCTAAACTGTTCTATGTCTATATAATTTAAGTATAATATTGGCCCTAAAGCCTGTTCTGTTGAAGATAAACCAACCTATATTTTTAAAATTCTAGTATGCAGAAAATGACTATTACAATTCTAATGGATTTCCGATTATGTAAAAAGTCAGTTACAAAACCGTTAGTCGTTAAAAATAAACGATTTGTTTTCATAACACGAACTATGACAAAATTAAACTAAGCCATCCTTCAACCTCCATTGTCAAGGGTGTCAGGGTCAACATAAACAATATGTGTTGCCATTGCAGTATTTCCAAATAGCCGTAAGGTAATAAATTGCGAGAGTTTGAAAGGAAAGCAGAGAAAAGGTAAAAAAAATAGTGGACACATAAATAAAGGTATTCAGTGGAGTGCAATAATTGAATAATTTAATTGGTAGTTAGCGGAAATAAATTGTTTCATGCCTGTTAGGCGTAATTGGTGTATAAAATAATTGACTGAAACTAAGTAAATGTTCCCAAGATATATTAATAGGTATTTGTTAAAAATTACACCATTAAATATTTCATAATTTTGATTTTACTCTCAACAGACTGGGAATTTATGTACCTACATTTTATTATTATTATTTTTATTCACACGATATTAACTATTGTTCCTCGACTTCTTGTTTTTGTGTTAAAATAAAAGCGAAATAATATTTTTTATGTCATACTAGTTCATTATTGTGTTTTTATTGCTTAGTTACCAACTATCTAATGTCGTACTTTATGCCCGTGCGGGCATAAAGTTCACTTTATGGCCCGCGTGGGCATAAAGAGAAATACTTTTTTGTTTAACTTATTTAATAACATTTTTTAATGAAATTACAAACGAAATATAGTAATATATGTAAATATTCGATGAACATTATTTTGACGAATTAACATAAAATTGGCAGTTCTGAAAAGGCCCGGTGATAGTTAAGTTGCCTGCAGCAAACGATTCATGTTTCATTGTTTGAGTATCAAATTTCTGTACTGAAACGCCAGACCCGGAAGGTACACCTGCCAGCTTTCTTGAAACTTCATTTTTTGAAGATAAACTATCCTCTAAATATCCTTCAGCAGCCGACGTACTCTTCCATCCACCATGACGCTTCAACGTGGTCATACTAACTAAGCAATAAAAACACAACAATGAACTAGTTTGACATAAAAGTTTGTATGTACCGCGGGCATAAACAGATGTGTATACCCTCAGGACATAAACATCTATTTATACCCTTGGTACATAAATAACTATTTTAATACTATACATTGGGAAACGTTCTCTTATTTTTATTTCAAATTATAATGTTCGGATTGTAATCTCATTCATTTCAATAGTAAACTTAATGTATTTTTTCACAGTCAATTTTACACCTAAGCCATATCATCATAATCACATTTTTATACAGCGTTGCTGAAAAGTCTTGCACCAGGGATTAACTTTGAAACGGATAGAGGGAAAGTTATGAAATTCTAGGACGATGAATGAGACGTTATTCTGCATATTTTAGAAAGAGCAAATGTCTAATGTTTTTGATGTTAGCGTTTAGCGTACGGCCACCATCTAGAATTTTTTACACAAAGAAGCTTATTTTTTTCTCTTTCCGAAAATAATAGCAATGTATCACTTTAATACAAAATGTCTTATAAAATATCAGTTTCATTTTCTAAAGTAAATTGTACTGTACTAATGATATGACCTTATAGGTTTTTAAAATTGAACAAAAAACAATACATAGTAGGCATTAAAAACGTCAACCACATCATTAGTCACGTTAGTTATGTTAACAGACGATTTAAAGGATCGCATACGTCTCGAAATGCAGGGAATTGATCCACAAATGATGTTTTTTAAACTTTTATTTATTGCTATAGAAAAGGTAAAAATGTCATCCAATCCCTTAACAATGCCATGATATCTTCTGTAAAATTTACTATAAGCGTAGAAAACATTCAGGTCTCTGCTACCCAGTAAACACTGCTGCGTTTTAATGCTATTAATTGCGCATACGACGAAGAGGAAATTAATAACTGATGGAGTGAATCCGTAAACCTTCAAAAAAGGAGCGGCTTGCGAAAAAAAAATGCAGACGTAAATAACAATAACATCATATTTGTTTTGAATTTTCTTGTAAAATGAATGTCGGTTCTGTAATAAATAATAGAATTACATTACCATAAGTAGGATTAAACTTAAATAATATGAAGATGAAACGAATCAAATGTCAACAAAAACAAAGAAATTACATTTAATTGATCATTGAATCAATTACCCATTAAATAAAAATAATTAATGGAAAATCGTTGTTGGGAGATGAGTCGACGATTTTACGTTACAAACAAATTTATAATATACTATTTATTATTATTTAACTTCTTTTCATTTATAAAAATAACCAAACAAAAACAAAGTAGGGAATGTATGGGAAAAACGCCAGTAGATTTTTTGTTTGCAAGTCTGGTGCTGTCGGAATCTTTTTCTTTGATTAATATTTTTCTACCATGCTTTTTTAAAATATTTTCCACCTTCAAACATGAATAAACGAGGAAAAAACTGATAATTGTACATGTTCTAGCTAAAGGATAAAATACCTCCGCTAAAAGTAGGTTCCTAATGTAGAATATACAAAAATTATACATAAACTAATGCTTGCAGACCAATTGACTGGCTTTCCTTGTCCAATCCATCGATTTCCATACGTAGTGTCAAGATATTGACGAACTACTCGACATAAATGAACAGGACAACCATTGTGAATGAACCATCAATTTTGCCGTGTCATTAAGGGAACGTCGTCCAATGCACCTTATTTTCCCAAAATTGAGGTAATCCTGTGCTGTTAAACCTCCAGGTTACCACCCTGGTCCCACCCTGTATATTGTTGATTATTAATTTGAATTCACATTCTCCATGATTAATGTACGAGAGTTGTGTTTTATATTTTGCATATAGAGCTAGAAAAAAACAGTAGTTAGGTTTTAAACACTATTTTTTTTCAAAGTATTCTTCACGAAGAGAAATTCATTTTTGCATCCTTTGAAACCAATTTGGAAGCAGTTATTCCACTCGCTTGTTGGTACATTCAAAATAGAGTTTTTGAAGGCGTTGACTGCATCTTCTGAGGACTGGAACCTTTGACCACGCAGTTCATACTTAATTTTTGGAAAAGTAAAATAGTTCGGTCGGCACTGTATGGAGGATGGTCCTACAATTTGATGTTTTCTTGCTTTAAAAACTCAATTGTTTTTGGAGCTGTGTGAAAACTTGCATTGTCTAGGTCATTGATTCTCAAAGTGGTCCAGATGGCCCCCAGGGGTCCACGGGAGACTCGACGGGGGTCTACGTTTGCGTGACAAAAAAATGGGTGTTCACAATTCGTAAGCGGGGGTCCACGAAAATTTATCTGGATTCGATAGTGAAGAACTAAAATGTTGGATTGACCTCACCTATCAATGTAGGCAGATAATATTTTAAGAAGCTCAGTGACTGTTACTTGTAAAAACTTGTATATTCCATTTTCAGTACAGCGTGTCGTGACATGCAAAGCGTCGTCGCCGCCGCCGTACGCAACGCTTGTTCAGATGAATTAGTACTTTTGGTGTGTGTGCTTGCAATCTTGCATGATGCTGTTTGATTCTTCACCAAAATAAATACGAATGCCTTTAACTTAGAATCACAAGGGGACAGCCTTAATTTAATAAAAACAAAGAGTGTATTTTCAGCTTTTCTTGGAAAATTGAACAAAATATTGGTGGGCGCTCATTTTCCCAGATTTCAAACTTGTCACAGGTAGGTAAAATGCTTTGATGAGGATATTCAGATATATGTTCAACATTTAATTGCCCTGCATGATAACTTGAAAATCAGAATTAAAGATATTCTGTCGATGGAAATACCACCATGGATCATAAATCCATTTGATGAAACGGAAGAGGAGAATGTGATATTACAAGAGGAGCTACTCGAGCTTAGCACTAATGCGGAGCTGAAGGTAATATTAAAAGAGGGTTAAACCGGCTTAGAGTTTTTTGACAGCAGTTGACTCTAATTGCTTTCTGGTCTTCCGTCTTCCAACGAGAAATTTTTACAGAAAATTTATCATTTAAAATTTTTTGAATTGTGTTCTTCGAAATGCCCAATAATGCTCCAATTTCACGATATGTGACATGTTGATCACCTTGGATCAGCTTACGTACATCATCGATGTTTTCCTGGGTAGCTGCCGTTGTTGGTTCCTGTTCTGGGATCGTCGCTAAGATTAATCCCTCCACGTTTAAATTCTCCATACCAACGAGAAATTGTCGACTGATGTAGTGCTTCATTGCCGAAACCAGAAACCGACTCGGCAAGGCATTCTTGTTGATACAACTGTCTTCAAAAATCGTAAAAAATTATTTCGCGAAAATTTTCTCGGCCTAATTCCATTTTTCGACTGACTCATCAACTTATAGAATTCAGTTTAGGTACAGCTTTAAATGAAGCGGTATGAAACGTTGGCGTTATGATATCTAAACATGACGTTTAATTTATTTTGACATTTGACATTGGTTGACAGGCATCTATGTTGTTATGTGCAACAGTTAAAAGACAACCCTCTTAGAGGGAAAATTTGAAATTTTTATTTTCGTGATTTGCATTTTGACTTCATCAACTGTTTGATTAAGTTGAGTCACATAATAACCTACTCAGACAGAAGATACACCTTTTGACATTCCCAAAAGAAAGGCATTGTTGCTAGGGTAAAGAGGGGGTCACACTAGTTAGCAGCACCAATAAGCAGCGGCTGTCACTACGGTCACATTGTCGATTACTACTAGACTGCTTCTACCAGCAAGCAGCGTCTGTCAACCTGGTCACATTGTGACTCACCAGTTCTCAGTTATTCATTTCAGCACGTAAACAGTAGACCACGTGTTAATTACTCGCCGCTGATGCGCTGTCCGAGTGGTCAAACTGTGCTGCTGGTTGGCGGCAACTAGTACGAGTAAGTCACTCAAACCTCGGCTTGCAACCAGTCTAGTGTGACCCGCGCTTAAGCTATTTTGATTTGACATTGATGACAGTATCAGCACCTATCGCACACTGAAAAAAACTTACGAAAATTTCTTAATTCCATTCTTCGACTGACTCATCAACTTTAAAAAGTTAGTTCAGGTACAGCTTTAAACGAAGTGGTCTGAAACTTTGGCGTTAACTAAACATGACAGTTAATTTTGACATTTGATATTTGTTGACAGGCGCCACCTTTGTTGTTATATGCAACACTTAAAAGTCAACCCACTTGTATTATAAAACTAGGTATAGTAAATTTAATACCCATTTAGAATAAGACCATCCTTATTTATTATTAATAAATCGGTTGAAACAAAAAATTACCAACAAAAATGAACGTCGTAACTAATTTATTAGATGTCACGTTTTTGAAGTTACGTCAAATTTTGATTTCATGTTAATGTCATAACGCAAAATAAGATATAAAAATGCGATATTCTGATGAATCCAAAAAACTTATGCTTAATGTAGTAAACTATTTTCAAAACGATTTAGGATCTCGATTTAAGGCAATTCAAAAAGCGTCCGAAGCACTAAAAGTTCCAGAAAGCACATTATATAATCTTGAAATACCAAACAGAGCTACAGATTTCGAATTTAGAAGAAATATGTCTGCAAGCGTTTCCCGGAGCAAAACCCGAATTACAAAAAATACCCTGCATTGTTTGAGGGAAGTAATTTATAAAATGTATGCGCGAAAGGATAAAATCACAGTAGACACTATTTTACGGCAATTTATCGAAGAGTCTCCAGAAACTAAGATTTCCAAAGGTTCGTTATATTTGGGAATTAAAAAAATGGGTTTTCATTTCAAAAAACAGGATGGAACAAAACATTTATTGGAAATGCCTGCAGTCAGATTAAAAAGAATATTATTTTTGAACAAATACCATGCTGCTAAAACCGAAAAGCTCTTTACACCTGTTTTTCTGGATGAGACATGGGTTTTTAGTAAAAGCGGAGACAGAAGAATGTGGCAAGATGGTACTAAACACAGTGATTTAAAAATAACTGGAAGTGGGACACGATATGTAATTGTTCATGCCGGTAATAAAAAAGGTTTTGTGGCAAATGCATCGCTTATTTTTAAATGCAATAAAAAAACAGGCGATTACCATGATAACATGAACACCGAAAATTTTGAAAATTGGTTTAAACAGCAACTAATTGTAAACTTGGAAGAACCATCGTTAATTATAATGGACAACGCAACGTATCACAGTCGCCTGGATGAAGAAATCCCAAGAAAAAGTTGGAGTAAAACACGCATGTTAGAATGGCTCAAAAAAAAAGAATATTCCTTTTCCAGATCACATTTTAAAGGATGCTGTTTGGAATATAATTGAGAAGCAAGTTTTGCCAGAAAAAAATTATCATTTAGACAAATACGCTGCCGAGCATGGTCATTGTGTTCTCAGGCTACCACCCTATCATTGCCATTTTAATGCCATCGAAATGGTATGGTCAGAAACTAAAAGGCATTATGACCAAGCTATTACGAAAACTGCAAGGTCACCTACTGAAGTCTTAAAAGTATGGAATGACGTTGTAAAAAATGTACCGGAGCAACACTGGCAGAATTACATAAATCATACAGAGAAAATTATTTCTGAAGCATGGGAAGTAGAAAACAAACTGGACCTACTAAACATCGAACCTATGGTGATCTCTGTATCCAATGAATCCGATGATGAACTATCACTTTCCGAAAGTTATTCTGATTTAGAAACTAATTAAACTTTGCCTTGAAGATCACGTTGTCATTTTTTTTAAATCTAGAATTTGTACTTAATCGAATCGAATCTGAATTGCCATATTTTTTTAAGAAAACTATGTATCTAGTTAATAAAACAATGTTTTTAAAATTAGTGCGCTTCTTTTATATTCTTTTATTATGTCAACATCTTTAGAATTTTATGAATTTCATAAAATTAATTTGTATTATTACAAACCGCCACTGATAATATGAAATTTCAAGTCACTACGCCAATGCAATAAGAAATATGTCAAGCATTTGATATGACAAAGGTCATAACCTAATTTTTTTCATGCGGGTTCAGATGGTTCAAGAAGCCGCATACGTTAAGTTACTAAAACGGCTGGTACCTCTAAATAGGTATTAATTCTACTATATATATGACTTCCTTGACATATTCCTAGACCGTTTATAATTTTAGCATCATATAAAATATATATCTTAATAAACTCTTCGCACAAAGCAATTTAGCTTAATAGCGTTTAATATCTGTAACATTACGTAACAGTTTTCTAATTCTTAATGGCTTTTATCTCATAAACCTTCAGGCAGATCTAAAAGTATACGTTATAAAAATTACAGTACAATGAATAGTCTCTTATTTTATTTTCAGTGAAAGTTGTAGGTCATTTATTACAAAATAGTAAGCGACTTGAACTACCGAAACATAATTATTTATAACGTAAAAATCAGTCAGAATCATTAGTATCTTGGATGCTGATGGTGGAGATTTATAGTTTACTCAAAATGTTAGTGTGGCTATTAAAAAAAAAGTGGGTAGTTCGAAGCGGAGAGTAGTAAATTAACACAAGCACGTTCCTTACGTCATATTAATCATTAAATATGTAAATTAATATGTGTATGGGTATCGATGATAGTTGTAAAAATATGTAGTTTATTTCCGGTATAGAGACACCTTTATAGTGGATTCAAGGATGTAGAATTCTCTTAACATTGTTAATTTTGATAATTTTTAAAAATTCGATGATGGGCGCACTATACAATGCCATCCGCGAGCATTGTATGAAAAAAACGGCAAAGTATCAGCTTAATAAGCCGGCAGCAGGTAGGAGTCGATACAAGTTCATGATTTTGGTCGATAACAAGAGTTTCCTCACTGTATTTCTACTCTACACTAAAACAAACTTTCTGAAAAATAATTTTACAAACGTAACATTAAACTTGTAATAATATACTCACCAGAAAAGAGAGGTTATGTTATAATATTGTGAAGTAATTAATTAAATCGTTTATATTCGAGTGTGCCGAGTGTCCAGCTCGGCTCAATAAAACCTACGTTTACAGTATACCTAACATTGAACGTATTTAAACACGTTCAAGTAGTACTTACTGCGCACGCGTTCTTGTCAAATGTTGATTTACGTCTAATCAGGCCATCCAGATAACGTGACTTAATATGACCATTCAGGGCAGACAATTTGAACAGCTGGTCATTTTTGTACTTATTGTCTATTCAATGGTAAAAAGTGTTCAAGAGTTTTTTCGTCGATTTTATTAGTGTGTTTTATATACAGTAGAAATTTGCAGAAAAGTATCACTTTCCGCACTAGTTAGGTAAACTACTAATTTTCTACTAGCGTGCGGAAAAGTCCACTTCTCCGCACTCATTTTAGTGTTGAAAGAGTCACTTTTCCGCACTAGTCACTTAGTGCGGAAAAGTAAGTTTGTTAAGTTTTTGGGGAGTATACTGACATTTGAATATTTAAAATATATACAGGGTGTTTCTAAATTCATGCGACAAAATTCAGGAGGTGATTGCTCGATGAATTTAAGATGGGTCTTTCCTATAACAAAATTTCCTCAGCCCACCCCTTTCCGAGATATCACTCTTAATAGGTGGTTGCTACATTTGAGTTTTTATTTTTTTTCTATTCTACTCTAAAACTTTGTGATTAAAAACAAGATAGAGGTGGTCATTTCCAGCATTTATTATGAATCGTATTACATTTTACATCTTTACTGTTTTCCACTCAATTTATTAAAAAAATTATAAATTATGGTGTTTATTTTTTTTATCTGCAGCTATTGGTTTTGGAAAAAAATTTAGGAATAAAAAAAGTTTTTAAATAAAACAAGGATTTTAAGTTTAATTTTATTTCATAAAACTTCATCCCGAAAAAAAGTTTTGATATGAAATAAAGTAAGGGTTGCTAATTTCACCGCCGTATAATGTAACAGGAATATTGAAAAAATACCCGTGGTTAGTCCTTTGCGAGTGCACGAAAATTACAGAATTTCAAGTTTTTAGCTTTACTGAAATTTTAGAAAAAAATAAAAACTCAATTTTAGTCACCACCTTTTAAGGGTGATATCTCGGAAAGGGGTGGGCTGAGGAAATTTTGTTATAGGAAAGACCCATCTTAATTTCATACGAGCAATCACCTCATAAGTTTTGTCGCATTAATTTAGAAACACCCTGTATTTGTATGGTTGTAGTTTACATAATGACTGAAAAATTGAGAAATTTATTAGAATTCTGCTATAATTTTTAATAAAAAGAAACGTATTTCAATAATTTTTTAATGGCCCTGGTATAAGCCTCGAAATCTGACTTCATTGGAAAACATTTTAGCCTCTGCAATTAATTTGCAGAGTGCTACAAATTGCACGTTCAATGTTAATAATAATTAATTTGTTGATATGTATTTAATAATAAATGTTTCTTTGTGTTAACTTTTGGGGTTTTTTCCGTCCGCTAGTAGAAAAAATAGTGTACCTAACACGTGCGTAAAGTGACTTTTCCGCACTTGTTAGGAAAACTACTAATTTCGGACTCGCAGACCTCCCGGACGCTTTTTCTGTGAGAAAGTAGCACTTTTCCGGCCTAGTCCGGAAAGTACGTATTTCCCGGACTAGGCCGCGAATAGTTACATCGTTGTTGTCATTGTACTTAATAACCAAATAATAGTATAAAAATCTAGATAGGTATGATTACCATAGCAACCAAATAACGAATGACCAATATTTTGCTTTTTAAAAGTTTCCATAGTTTTTGGTCGCGATTATTGCAATAAATAGTGGAAAGCATCAGTGAAAACGAGTTTGAAAATGTGCCTGACAAAATTTCCAATGCAGCAGCTGCTGCAACAGCACAATTATAACTTAAAAAATCAAGGTTTGTAAGAATTCCTTTTTTTTAGTATATGTATAAAACTTAATAATTTTAAAATGTGAAAGCATGAAACAATCACCAGAAAAAAAAACTATAACTCACACGGGCTCTTGATATATTGACATCTGTAAAGTAACCATAAAATATAAGGGTTTATGGTTCCAAAGTGCTCTTAGCTATGGGTAAAGTAGAAACACGTGTTAAGATGAAATCGTTTACGAAGACAATGATAAACAACCTTTGTGTGTGTGAATATTATATACATATTCTTAACTGTCGTTCAAAACCTTTTTCTTAGTTCAGTCTTAATTTATTTCTCACTCCGAAAAGATCGGTTTTTCAAATACATGCAGTTTTTCAGTTATATGCAAGTTTAAAGATAAAATCTGTTTGTTCGTGTGTGTGTGTTCTGGTGGATTTCAGTGCTTCAGATCATTTTGGAAATTAGGTGAGTTTTCTCACAGAGCTATTCAATTTTACCTATTTGGTTATATTTCTATTTTATGTTCTGTTTATTTTGCTAATGATTAAATAAATCTCAATAACGTTAAATGATTAAAGTGCTTAAGCCTGCAATCCTCTGACTCATGTTTTGCGCTATTGCGGAGTGCTTGAGCCGCTTAGCGTGTATTGTGAATAATATGACTGGCGGAGTGCTTGAGCCGTACAGTTGATTCACGAATTCTGTATCACTGAAGTGGAGTGCTTGAGCCACGTGATACGTCCTGTTCCTTTGTTATTACCTGTATCACTGAAGTGGAGTGCTTGAGCCACGTGATACGTCCTACCCCTTTGTCGTTGTTCTAAATCCTTTATGAGGGAGTGTTTTGACATACTTAGCACCTTTTAGCACTTGTGGGTGACAGACACAGTGCATTCTTGTTTAATTAAATTGTTTAGTACATTTTAGCACTTGTGGGTGACAGACACAGTGCGTTCTTGCTTAAACTAAATTGCATTATCAATAATTAAATTATTATATCTTTTAATTCAGTACTGACAACTGACTTCATAAATAAATGCAAACTAAAGGGAATTTGAATGCTCAGGTTGATATTTTATTTTCAGGTATGTCACGGACTCACGTCATTCATCTCAGACACAACATTAGTTTATTTTATAAGTTGTATTATTTTTTTAAATACAATAATCATAGTAAGTATGATCACACATTATTTTAGAATTTATTTATATTGGTAAATCCTGTTGTTTATTTTAAATCGCCCATAAAATCAAAGATATCTGTGACGCCTCTGTTTTGTTTACTATTTTTTTTAATATAAACGTGATTAAGGCATATAAAATAAAAGTAGGCTCACAGGTTTAGATACGAAAACGTTTATAATTTGTTCACGAACTGGATGGATATAAAGAAATGCAAAACTATTACAGAGGACGTTATTTTGGCTTATTTGGCACAAAAATCAAAAATAGTTCAATCCTCTACCCTGTGGAGCATGTACTCTATGCTGAAAAGTACCATTTTAGTGAAGAAAAATGTAAACATAGCCACGTTCCCGAAGGTTATCGCATTTCTTGAAAGAACGTTGGTTATAAAGCAAAGAAATCAGAAGTCTTCAGCAGCGAGCAGATCAACAAATTTATTAGGGAAGCAGACAATGAAACCTACCTAATGCTAAAGGTAATTTTAACAAAAAATCACGATTGTAGGAAAAAAGTATCAACTTTAGTATATTTTTACCTTCAGGTAGCAACAATTATTGAATTAACCGGTGCGTGTAGACCAGAAGAACTAACAAAAATGTCAATTGACCATACAGGGTGTTACTATATTCGACCGGCAACGCTCAACCCCAGAGAGCTCTCGTTATTTGATAAATTTTGATATAGGAACATTAACTCCTAAAGGGCTTAGTTACCGAAATACAGGGTGTTGAAAGTTTGAAATCAAAATTTGCCATAAATCAAAAATGCCTTGAAACTGTTTTTCCAAATTTGGTGACCAATATGCTCTTTAAGAATGTATTATTTTGACATAAAGTAACTTCTGAGAAATTTAACCAGTGGCGCGATATCGGGGTTAGTGGCAACTTTTATGCCCTTATTTTTTACGCCACTGAAACAAATATTTTTTTAAATTTTTTTAAATTATTTGTTCATTTTTAATTAAAAAAGGAATAACCTTTTATGGAGTTAAAATGAACGGTGTTGTAGAAATTTGCTTCTTAACAAAAGTCTGCAAGTACTTAGTTAATTTGTAACTACTCAATATTTCTAAATTCTAATCTAACAGGCATGTGTCAAATTTTTAATAGTTCGTCAGTTTAACCAGATTTTGGTAAATTGAACAATACAGTCTTAAACTAGTTTTTAAATTTATTTTGTTGTTGCAAAATGAATTTTTCATTTGAAGAATTGACCGATATGTTAATAATCTACGGGGAAGCTCAAAAAAATGGTAGAATGGCAACTCGTTTACACCAAGAAAGATTCCGCAATCGTCGAATTCCACATCATTCTACATTTGGAAGTATTGAAAGAAGACTGAAAGAAACTGGAAACTTGATCATTAAGAGAAGTAATGCCGGAAAGTCATGAAAAACAAGGACTGTGCGTCTGGAAAAGGCAATATTAAATAATATTTCTGAAAGGCCATCTTTAAGTACTCGAACTCTAGGCCGTGCATTAAGAGTGGACAATTGTACTGTATGGATAGTTTTAAAAGAACAAATGTTGCATCCTTACAAATTCACCAGGGTTCAAGCATTAGAACCAAAAGTGTCATGAAAATCGAAATTTCCCAAAATATGTGTTGTATACAGACGAGGCCAAATTTACCAGGGAAGGAATTTTTAATTGCAGAAACAGTCACGTTTGGGATGAAGAAAATCCGCACTCTGTTCGTGAACGTGAATTTCAACCTAAATTTTCAGTGAATGTGAGGGTGGGTATGGTTGGGGGGATTGTTTAATCGGGCCTTACCTTTTGCCAAATAAATTAAATGGAGAAAGTTATACGCAGTTTCTGGAAGAAGTGTTGAATTATTGGAAAATGTACCGTTCAATTTTAGACGATACATGTGGTTTCGGTACGATGGGGCATCTGTTCATTTTGCTGCAAGTGCTAGAAATTTCTTAAACAGACGTTTTAGGGAAAAATGGATTGGCGGAGGCGGACCCCAAATTTGGCCTCCAAGATCACCCGACTTAAACCCGATCGATTTTTTAAACCATCGTCGAAACTGAAGAAGATCTGATAGCTAGAATTTAAGCTCCTGCAGAACTCATTCTGTCCAATCCGGAGTTTACGCTTCCAAGTAAACGACCGACAGTTTGAACAAGTATTGTTGATTTTTAATTGTTGTTATACGTTTGTACAAATTTAATTTTGCAGACTTGCATACTTTTGTTCAGAAGCAAATTTCTACAAAACCGTTCATTTTAGCTCCATAAAAGGTTATTCCTTTTTAACTAAAAATGAACAAATTTACAAAAAATAAAATAAAAATTTGTTCCAGTGGCGTAAAAAATAAGGGGATAAAAGTTGCCACTAACCCCTGGATAAATTTCTCAAAAGTTACTTTATGTCAAAATATTACATTCTTAATGAGCATATTTGAAAAAAAAGTTTCAAGGCGTTTTTGATTTATGGCAAATTTTGAATTTTGATTTCAAACTTTTAACACCCTGTATTTCGGAAACTAAGCCCTTTAGGGTTTAATGTACCTATATCAAAATGCATCAATTAACGAGAGCTTTCTGGTGTAGAGCGTTGTCCGTCGAATATAGTAACACCGTGTATAAACGGTAGACATATTGCTTATGAAAATACCGGATTCCACATTGAGAGAACATTTGTTGTAATTCGGCAAGAAAATTTGGTATTGTATAGGAAATATTTATCTTTATGGCCATCCCATACTTCACACAACAGATAATTTGTAAATTACAAAAAAGGAAAATGTTCAATTCAGCCTGTTGTTATCCACAGTTTTGGAAATCTAGGATTCAGGATTGCAGAATTTTTAAAGCTACCCAATCCTAAAAATTACACAGGCCATTGCCTTCGTCGAACTTCGGCGACGTTGTTTGCTGATAATGTTGGAAATATCACAAATTTAGAGAGACACGGTGGCGGGAAGTCTACCAATGTCGCTGAAGGATATATAGACAATTCGCTTACAAACAAAATCAAAATTGCCAAGACCATTCAAAAATTATCACATGAAAACAATTAACAAGAATCGGGTACCTTACCTTCATGTTCTTCTTCAACAAGAGGGATTTAAATATACCAATAATTTCAAACAAATTGAATTCCTTTAATATTAGCAATTGTTTGAATTTCAATATAAACAAGAATTAGAATGTTCCTAATTTTGATCTAAAAATAAATATTACAAAGCAACGTGTTTTATTGATTTGTTATACCACACGGTTGCCAAAAAAAATGTACGCAATACGCCCGGAAACTGTTTTTTCGGACTCGCTTACGGCTCGTCCTGGAATCTTGACTACTCGTCCAAAAAACAGTATTTTCCGGACTTGTTACGTAATTTACTATTAAATTTGTGTGATCTAAAATATGTTAATACATATAAAAATCGCCTATTTGATATACCGATGTGATATTAACGTTGGATTTATTTTATTTTATGTTCTCATTTTATTGTTCAAGTTTTTAGATCACGTTGTTCATAAAATTATTGCAATCTTTCTTGACAATAAACAAAGAGATATAGTAATGAAATTAAACTAATGAAAAATGAATCAACACAAAAGTTTGATAAAAGTAAACTTTTTATTGTTGATTATTATAATCAAGACATAAACAAGACAATCCTTGAAGCAAAATAATATCACCTTTTTTCAAAATAAACACTTGTGTATACCAAAAGACCAAAACCACATGTTTGTTTGCCCTAGGACGCCATATTGAATTTTATTTGACAGGATTGCCTAATGTGTTGTGTTATAATCGTAACCTGTAAATTAATAGTATTTTATGCAACGATCATGTAATGATAGCCATTAAGACACGAGCATGTTGTAGGATACGAAACGAGCCGCAGGCGAGTTTCGTATATAATATGCGAGTGTATTAATGGCCATTACATGAAAGTTGCATACAATATTTTTTCTACTCCGATTAATAAGAATTATTTAATTAATAATGATCATATATAGTTACTTTTGAAAATCAAAATTTTTTGACAGCTGTCAAATTAAGTGTCACCTAATATAATTAATTTCAGAAATGTCAACCAGGTATCCATGGCTATATTAAATATTGTGCGAATGTCGCATTCCTATTGGCTTAAAAATCTGTATCATAATGAAAATTTGTATCATAATGAATATCATTATGATACAGATTTTAGTCTTTTAATAAGTATATTATAAAACAGGAGTAGAAAAATATAATAATAGTAGCGAACTTCATTCCTATTATAAAATAATTGTTTCTACAGCCAACAACTATACTCAAAAACAGGGTTGTGATGTTTAAAACAAAATGTTTAAAACAAGCGTTTAAAACATGTTTAAAACACCTGAGAAAAAAACATGTTTTAAACAAGGCTGTTTTAAACTGTTTAAACATGTTTTAAACTGTTTAAAACATGTTTTTTTTAACATGTCAAACATTTGTTAATCTTAAATTTATTTTTTTATTACTTTAAAAAAACTTTTCAATACAACTCAGCTTTTTATTAATACATATTTGTAACTGTAACTGACTCCTAGTAAAGTACTTAACAAAAATAAAAATATTCTTTCAAAAATAATATAAAAATAACATAAAATAATATAGATATATTATGCAACATACGAACAAGAAAACTATTCAAAATCAAAACATACTTCATCAATATCAATCGGTGACTGGAGTCTGGGTATTAAAATGTTTTGAGGTATCTGCCTTCGCGCTTTCTTTTATGTCTAAAACAGTTGTTCAAAACTGTTTTAAACATGTTTTTTTGCAAGGTGTTTGAAACTGTTTTAAACAAAAAAAAAACGGTTTTAAACAAAAAAAACAGCATGTTTTTTTTTTTAAAAAAACGTGTTTTTTATCATCCCTGCTCAAAAATATGAATAAGTTTATTAATATTCTGGTCAGTCACTCAAGTAAACAATAGAAGTGTCAATAAGTTTTTAATTAAAAAAAAACAACTCGCAGCAAAAAATAAAAATAAATAATTAAGCAATCTGTTGATTTTAAATTAAAGATGGTCGGCGTAAGACGGTAATATGGGACGTGAATGATATCTTTACAGTTTTAGTTCGGTTTTTATTGCGACCAACGCGTTCAAGGTTGATTGAAAATAGAAAAATCTCAACCCAGACGAATGAATTTAATAGATAATCGAAATTTATTTGCAAGTCACTTAAATAAACGTGAAATTATTCTAAGCGTTTTTTATTTGTTGAAAAGTAATTATTTAACCTGCAGATCCGTTTTTCTTTTTATTCATAGATTCTTTGGTGCTTATCATGTAGTTGGGGCACATCCTGAAATGTGATAATATTAGATAAGACAAATATGGGGCTTATGTACTTCTAAGAACTTCTCAACTACGACCTTTGCAGAACTATTATGCTGGAGTTCCTTGTCTAGACCTCAGGTCCTCCATATATTGGGATTAGCAATTAATAAAGCAGAGCTTCGAGTTCGATTTACAATGGACTGTTCCTTCAGAGTAAACAGAGTAATTGTTTGCATTAAATGACTAGAAAAGTAGTTAACAACAATTGTACCACTCGACCATAAAAACGTGTGTAAAACATTACCAATTTCATAGTTTTGCAAATAAAAGAAATAACCATTGTTCGGGTATGTAATTAATTATATAATCTCGTTTTTAATGATACCCATTAATTTTAAAAGATTAAGTTGTTAGATAAAATTGGATTGATGATAGATAGTCATCACAAAATAATACCTTCTTAATTTATGGCACAATGTTTTAATTATGCAAACAATGAAATTGAAAACTTCATTTATAAATAATTGTTTTATTTATTGTTCAATTGACTTTCTAGTATCATCTGTAGGGTTTTACGGATTCTCGAAGCCGCAGCAGGAGGTACATTCATATTTCAAATACGGACGAAATAAACAAACACTCGTGAACAACTCGAGCTCGAAAATGGGAAAAGGAGCTTAGTGCAGCCTACTGGAAACATACTCCAGGCCAAAAACATACAAAAAGGTTATTACCACCTTCTGCCTGTCAGTCACAGGAAGATGCTATTTGCATGTGTGACGTTTGATTTTTCTGTGCAAGTAGCGCGTTTTCGTTAAGTTGGCGGGGGAAAAAAGCAAGTCGTGTAGGAGTTAACGACGAAGTTGCTATTACTAGTATGTATATTTTGAACATTTCAACGAAGACGAGTTGATTGATTGTTTCGGCACCACCAGTCAGAGGCTTCGAGACCTCGGCACCTCACCTCAGTGAAGAGACCAGTATCCCTTATCAGGTTCAACAGTCTCTTCACTTGGTCCTTCTTGGAGAAATCCTCCCTCTAGTCCTAGGAGTCTATATCTCCAATGAGACAGTGATTCACATTGGAAGATAATGTGTGAGGCTGTTTCCTTCTCTTGCATGTACAACCGAAAGATAGGTTCCTCCCTATATATGTCAATTGTATGCATGTGCTTCCTTAGTGTACTGTACAGTGACCGGTGAGTAACCCCGTCACTTTCCTTATCTGGCCCCTGCTGAGGTTTAATATTTCGTCAGTCAGCGACTCGGAGTATTACTAGGACTAGGACTAGGAGTTTGCTGTGTTCCTGCTTTGGCACGTACTTCCAGTACGTCTGATGTTTAGTTTGAATCCACCAAGCTGTACAGCCACGTGCAGCAGTTTTTGATATTTCGAATACTGGTTCAGGACTAGGGAATGCAGTTTCAGACCCTAGCTTTGCTAGAGTGTCTGCCGTTTCATTGCCTACAATACCCTTGTGCACGTGTCGTTGGCGTGGATTTCTGCCAGGAATACAGATGCAAACTTCCCCAACGTTGCGTGGACATTGCACCTGAGTCTGGCACCATGGACTCCAGCTCCTGTTCCTATGTCAGTTTTAGATCCGTCTGTGTAGCACACCAACGTTCCTTCCTGTCTGCATGCTTCCAACCCATCCCAGCTTACCTGGATATGGTATGGTTGGTTGTCGTTAATTGTGGCCAACATGTTATCACTACTCATTTCAAGAAGTGAGTTTGTGATAGCATCTTTGATTCTGGAATGACTATGGGTGTTAGCCGTTAGCCGTATGAACATATTTCCTTCGTCGGTAACTCTTTTGATAATTTTTAAGTTTTATTACTTGCAACTGCAATCTAGAGACAATTTTATTGAATAATATGTTTTGTCTTCTTTAATTGCTGCTAACGATACAAATTTTCAAACTATATCCGGTTAGAATGTTTGAGACAGTTTAACATTTTTCAGACAATTCAAGTTTTAATGTCAATTAATATTAATTTACGACATGCCCAAATCTAGTAACTGTTTGTTTCATACATTTTAAATATGGACGTCAATCCGATCTATATAAACAAAAAAAGTTTATTTACTTAATTACAGTTTCCTGTAAAAATTGTCATATTTTAGTAATATGTGTTATCGATAGATGTCGGAGATAGTAGTTCAATACTATTATAACGCCTTACAAAATTTTTGGAAAATATTTTTCAAAGAACAGTGACCGGTAACTATATAAGAAGCAACAACTACTTATCGGGCTACATACCCCGACATACATTGAATTACACTTCTTATTTAAACGGGGCTGGTATATCTGCATATAGCCCGAGAAGTAGTTGGTTGGTTATATCTTGCAGATATACCAACCACTTTTAGCTTAGAAGTGTAATTCAATGACTGTCAGGGCATATAGCCCAAGAAGTAGTTGTTGCTTCTTAGTGAAAGGTCTCTGTTCTTTGAAAAATGTTTTTCAAAAATTTTGTGAGGCGTTATATTAGTATTGAACCATTATCTTCGACATGTATTAAAAAAAGTTTAGTTTCTTAATGCTCACAAAAAATATAAACAAGTTTCTAAAAAAAATTTGAAATATGGTATTGTTTTTCCAATTGAATTAATATTATTTACAGAAATTGTTTGTTCAAAAATGTATTACAACGACTACTAATTGGCAGTTAAAATATAATTTATTGTTATTTAATAGATTTTAATGGAATGCATTTGAATTTTCAATATTGTTATTATTTTTTTTTGTTGCAGGACAAAATGACACAGCGTTTGATCATTCTACTTACATCCTGTCTTATCTGCACATGCACATCATTTCAGGTAAATATATATTTTTTTCCAACAAAATACTAACTAATAGAACATTCATTCCAAAAATATCCTAGTTTTAGGTTAGAAAGAGGACTAGTAGCATCTTAGGTCAACGTTTCCATTTATGTACGAGTTCAAATCGAACCTAACTTTTTAGCTTCCTCATTTATTTAGGGTTTTGTGTGAGTTTGTACCTCTTCAGAAGAACATTCCAGTCGCATTTAGATATTGTAAGAAGTTTTTTCGTGCCAAAGTGTCATCTTGAAGAAAACGATGAGTTTAAATGTGAAGTTATTGCAACGTTGCCGAGTCATGCATACAGTATAGACCATTCCAGAACACGTGACTTTGACAGATCGGCCATATTGTGCTTTAGAGCAACCAAATCGATTAGTTATTAGGGCTTCACACGAGACGAGAGTTGGCGAGAGTATCAAAAATCTCGTCTCGTTCTCGTCAATTCCGAAGAAATTGAGAAATTTATTCATTCATAACAATTACTCCTGACCTATCTTCTAGGTAAATAAGTTTAATAAGGGAGAATGGTTAATATCTATTTGGTCGTTAAGAATTTTACTACCGTATTGTATTTGAGGCGTTACAGGACGTGTCGATTTAATTTTGGTAAAACCGACCTGTTTTATCATTTTATTCCACATAGAAAAAAAATAAAGACTCGCCCTATTTTTATAATACTTTTGAAAAAATAATGGGCACTTTGCTCATTCGGAAAATAAAATAAATAGTAGTTTTTATATTTGTAAATTCTATTTTTTCTTGAAAGATAATCTTAATTATCGCAAGTTTATAACAAACATAATAATAAATATTCTTTCAAAAAAAAACGCTTATTTGTGAAACAATCGATGTATAATCTAGACAAAACACACTGGCGATTATTGTGGAAATTCTCTATATTTAATTATTTTATATAGGTGTTGAAAAAGGACGCGTCAAATATAAAAAGAGTTTACTGTATGTCTGTTTAGTAAGGTAGAAATTTTCGAGCCAAAGAAACCCCTTCAATAGTACACACGTTTATGACTCTCTAGCTCGTAGATACACATACACAACCGAAATTAAGTTAATCCGTCGATCTTTTGAAAGGAATCATTCGATATTAAATCTAAAATATAATAATCTGCAAGGATAAGTATTTATGATAAGTGATAAGTAACTAAGAGTAAAAAGAGTTAACAAATTGAAGTAAAAATATGGAAAATCATACTCGGTTAAGGATGCCATGATGTTTTGTATTGATAAGCTACGATATATTAATGTGTATTCTCCAAAAATTAGAGTTTTAACCTTGAGTTTTTTTTTAATTCACAATAAAATATTTCACAGATGGTCACTAGATTTTATATATTGTAAAATGTATTGTTCTCTATGTAGACCTTTTCTAATTTTTCTAATAAAAACCAAAAACGGGACATTTTAGATACCTCTAGAACTAATTATTCAAGTCTAACTATTATCCGTTGTTTACCTGTAAATAATGAAAATTAAATAGAATGTGTGCCCTTCAGCACAATATGGCCGAACATACGACTTTGACAGGTCGGCCATATTGTTCTGGAAGGCAACCGATTAGTTGGAGTTGAACCTTGTGTGTTTTCGCAAGTGCTGTAAAGTATTTTAGAAAAATCTTGCTTGTAGTGAAGTCAGTTGGTTGTCAGATCGACTTTGTACGGCCTCGCTCCGTTAAAACATCCAGAAATCGAAAAAAGATACCTTGTCTCTTTCTCCCCACATTCCACTCTTAAAAACACTACAAAACAATGGCATTTCAGATACCTTCAAGAACTAATTGTTAATTAAAATCCAACTATTACCCGTTGTTCACCAGTAAACAAAGAAAACTGAATAGAATATGACATGTGCCCTCCAGAACAATATGGCCGACCTGTCAATTACGTCATTCTGGAATGATCTATTTATCACAAAAAATCCCTGGTTACATGAGTTAGCTGAAAAGTTAGGTTAGATTTCAGCTCGAACACAACTGGCAGCTTTGGACTGAGATGTTACGACTAACCCCTCCTTTTATGTCTTGAAATTAGCTTATTCTGTTAAGTTACGTATAAGTTTATATTTGTAGCTGAACTTACTGTGCAAGTTCAGAAAGTGCAAAATAAAACGTTCTTTGTCACTGTTTTTAGTAGTTAGTGCGCAAGATCAGTACAAAATAGGAAATGTACTTCATTATAAAATATGCATAATCAGTCAGTACAACCTGCTGTTATTGAACACAGACGAATATAGACATCTCCTAACGTGTATTTCGTATATATATTGATAAAGTGAATATCTTATCTGACAAGAAACATGTAGGATTATACACAATCGAGGAAACAATTTGAAAGGTTATAGGTAACTAAATAAACTAACTAACACTGTTTAGTCACTTAAGAATATGGTTTGACCGTCTTTATATAGCAATGAATAATAATAATTACATGCCCATGAATAATTCACAACAACCTGTGTCAACAAAAAAAATACATACACAAGTGTTGTTTGAAAAATGTCCTTAGCGCATCATTAAATAATTTTGCTCTTCCGGGACACCATCTTTCTATCGAGAATTTAAATATTTCATTGTGCACAATTAATTACGTACAATATTATTAATTTTTTTTTAAACAATTTCAACAATCGAAAAGTTAAGCAAGGAAACGTTATTTTTTTAAATTGTTTATAATGAAATGTTGACAGTTGACAGCTACAGTTTTCATCAACATATATTGGACCAAGACACGGCAAATTATTTATTTAAGATGTAAATGGCGGATATTTAGTTTTTTCTATATTTAACGTTAGTTTATTTAGTTGAAACCATTTTTTAACTGCTCTAAAATCGTCTTCAATTTCCATTTTCAGCGTTTGCCAGTTTCTTGACTTATGTTATGTTATGTTGCGAGGTCACAAACTCAAAGCCGGTCCTGTCCCTCGATTATAAATTTTGGTGGCTGCGCTCCTTTCGAGAACATTCGCTTTGTTTATGCATAGGGCGAGCGCGGAAGGTACTGGAATTTTCTAGAGTTGAGAAGGACTATATATATATATATATACGCGGGTTTTTGAGTGCGTGAATTAATTATTGAAACAGTTAGTTCGAGAGAATTAGTGAAACGGACAGTAAAGAGTTAGTTCACAGAAGTTCTTAGTAATCGGATAGTGAATTAAATAGTACAGATAAATAGTGTAATATTCAAGTGGTAAAAATAAATTAGAACTAATATACCGAGTGTAAATAAATGAGTAGACATTAAGTAAAGTGTGTACATAAATTCAGTTTAATACAGTGTGTGTTTCTTCAAATAAATAGATAGTAATTAGCCATAGAAGTGTGTATAATTTTATCCCACCGGTAAAAACTATTTAAATAAATAACAGAAACATTAGGTACAGTTATGACTGTATCATCTGCGAAACTTATTATTTCTCCTTTTGTATTTAATGTCATCAGGCTGTTAATATATAGGGTAAAGAGAAGAGTTCCAAGTACAGTACAATGGATAGCTTATTTCATTAAAAAACGAAACTATAGTCAATTAAAAGGTAAAAGTAATTAGAATAAAAACAGTCACACAATGTTCATTGTTAAAATATTTCTTGTAGATGCTGCTACAATAATTTCGGGTATTACGGTACGATATTTAATCATTTAATTAATCTAAATAATTTGGAGGTGTGACATGAGCTAGACAGGACACACCTGGAGAAAGTTACAACTCGGGGAACTAAGCTTTGATGGCAACACAGAAGAGTAATGGGCAAAGCCTGTGAAATGCGACCCGAGGCTGTTCACTGGCTTTACACAACTATAAGCTCAACGATCATCTATAGAACGATACTCTCGTGGAGTAATGTCTTCTGTAGAGAACAGGTGATGCAGGTAATTATTTAGTCCACCTATGGTTTCAAAGCAAACCATAGCGTTGTGGCTGGTACGAACGGACCCAGGAAGAAAATGTTTAGCTTTAGTATTGGTCGATATACGTTTGTGTTTCAAGCAAAGACGATTGTCGCTATAGCCTGTATTGATGAAAACATCTGGAGGGGATCTAGTGAACAAATATTGAAATATTTACTGACAGCCAGGCTCTCCTTACAACTATTAGCAATTCAACCACTTAGTCTAGACTGATAAAAAGCTGAATCTCCTAATAGGCTGGCAAAAGACAACACAGTGTCTCTAGTATGGGAGAGGGGATTACACGTAATGAATTGGCGCGGTCCAGGAGGCTCTAAAAAAGACCCTGGAACCTTTCTGTGGATTGCATAAGAGGGGAAATCCGGGATACATAAAGAACACCAATTCAAATGGAGGTTGACAAAAGATCACCTATTGAACAGAGTAGACAAGGAACTCTCAACCATGCTGTTGAAACTAGGCAAGAGAAAGTGAGAGCAAACTATACAGCCACTAGAACTACTCAGAATTCCCCTAGTAAAACTAGTGGCCTATCTAGAAGACACGAAGCTTCTGGAATGGACGTAGAAAATATGGGAAATAGTACAAAGATTTAGTTCAAGTGCTTGGTCGGTTGAGTACAACCCAAAACGAATCAATAAATGAATACGCTAGACCTTTTGGAACATAACAAGTGGGATATTTTTGAATTTTGTTTTTGAAAGATTTATTCAAAAATGTAATACTTAACCGGTTGTCTCATTAAAAAAAATGTATTGGGTTGACGTGGCCGGAAATGAGAAGAAAAACGAAATTATTTTTCTACTGAATACCTATCAGTATCAGATTCCCAAATTCATACTTGTCATATGAACCGCTTTCGAGTTATTGGATTGTGAAAACGTCGAGAGACATCCGGTATATCTGGGAGTAAATTTAAGAGAACACTAGAGCGATTAAAATAAATAATTTACTTCCTGAATCGCCGGGATAAATTTTTTAAATTCAGTATTTTTGTTGCACTGCCATAACTGCCCATAAGTTCTTTTCGATCGAGGTCGACAAGGGTTTTTTAAATTCGAATTTCCTGCTTCTTCTTCTTAACGTCTCTTATGTTAGTACGGCAAACGACTGTTTTAAAGTTGATTAAATCTTGAGCAAAGACAATTTTAAGTCAAATTTGAGTAATTGCAACAAAAAAATCGTTTATATAACGTCTTGCTTTTTTATATAAATTTATTTTAAAGAAATAATACATTCAATTCTTTATTTCTGGTATATCAATTTATTTCCCCATATCCTCTTTTCTGTACTTCAAATTTAACATTATTTTAAACCATTATGAAGTAACCATTACTTTGCTGAACTTTTTTTCAAGCAATTGATTCCGGAAGAACTAAATAATTATTGATTCACATTGGATTTACCACTCCAACTGTGAGTATTTTGATAAACAATATGTCGAAATTTTAATTTAATCCTGCGTAATTCTTATATAAGTTTATCCTCAATTTTTGTTAATGTTAAAATCAAACATAAGCAATGTTTATATAATTTTTGCCACAAAGGAGTAAAATGCGAACCAAAAAATCGCCACGGTCGATCGCATTCCGTGTGCGGTATAATGTTATTAATTTTTTCGTTTCTTTTAGCGTTTTTCTAAAACATACTAATAGTTGTCTACAAATCGCAATAATAATATGACATGCTCTACATTTTTTTTAATGTCGTACGATACAAATAACTTTGAATAGGTAGGTACGTAAAGGCGTGGAAAGGACAGCGACTTTTTCTGAATATAATCATTGTAACGTGGTTTTTATGTTGTGATTTAAACTGATTTTGGAAGGTTAGTTTATTAAATTTATGAATAACGGGAAATGTTCTCGTATTCAACCTAACCGTATGATAGTGATATGCATAATTTTCTCAAATTACTTGCCATAGAAGGTAACATTAGCTGGAAAAATGTATTGAAGTGGAATGGAATTTCTGTGATTTTAATTTCCGGTTTTAAATAGCTGTATAGTTTATTTTACTACTATAGCTTATTCATAAATTCGGCGGAGCAATAAATCAATCATTTGTTCAAATTCCATAAGCGTATACTTAATATGAGTTTAAGAATGAATCGTTCCGATTTAAAATGTGTACAATTCATATTTATTCAAAACATTCTCAGCCCACGTCACTGACTACTTTAATATTTTAATTTTTAAACTCTTGACAATAGAGAAGACCCTGAACTCGTCCTGATACGGGGTGAAGCTACCTGCCCGACACAGAAATAGAACAAAAATTATGTTTACGGTAATATTTTATTACTTGGATGGTTAATCCTGTATCGGTTTTGCAAGGGTTAAGATTTATTACTCTGCCGCACTTTTGAATAAACATTAATATATAAATAGCTATTTGTAGTACTAGGGAGAAAAGTGCTGCTTTTCCTCACGCAGGATGTAGTTCACTGCCCGACGTGAAGTAATGATCCAAGAAAGGAAAAGGCACTTTACTCCTGTCTAATATATATGATTTTTCCTCCTACCCACTTAGCAAATGTTTTTTTTTTATTTACAACGAATTTATCAATATAATAATTAAGTGCTCATAGTATTGTTTATCTATATTTTAGAGTTAGTTATGTTAATATTGATTGTAGAGTTTTGATCAGCACTTATGTGAAAATCATTGAGTAAAATGGTGCTTGAATAGGAGCTTCAGTATTAATGGTGGTGCTTGGCTGATCATGGTCAAGTTCAGGTTCTACATTAGCTCCCATAATTTGATAAAAATTTTTCCCTTTTTCTGTTCTACAAAACCTTCTGCGATATTGGTTGATTTCCAATATCCTGTTTTAGAGCTAATATATCTCCACCAGCGTTTACTAATAGGTTTGCTGAAGTTCTTCTGATAATGTGCCCTTTGTAAGCTTAAGATATTCTGCAATTTTTTTTGGTTCTTTATTCTTGCCAACCACTTGATTCATACATTTTCCCGCTTTAAAACAATCGCTTATGTTCACTTTTAGGACGTATACAGTTATATTTTTTCACGATTTTAACAAAATTTGGGCCGTTGCCTGTAGTAGCATTTATCACGAAAATTGTCTTTATCTTCGATATCATCAGTCATTTTAATAAGCTGATCACATCGACATGCTCAAGAAATTCTATAACAAAGAGTATCTATGAATATTCAGTCAAAAATTCAATTATTTGTATGATACATCATGTCTTAACTTCATAAATAAAAAAATATCATCGGGGCTTCCATTAAGAATGTATTTATCTCTTCTCTTGTAAAAGTTTTAGATTTAGTTGGTTTTCATCCGACATTTTGACATTTTAAAAATCCAATCCACTTTAGATATTTAATATCCACATTGTACTTTATTTGTATCATTGTGCATTGTGCTTTGAATATTTGGACCAAAGTGTTGAAGTTTTCAAAAATATGCCATTAAAACATTTTCTGAATAATTATATTGTTTTTGTTTTTCATACCTGTCTTTAGATTTTTTTGGTGATAAGGTTAATGAGGCTTTGTTGGTTTGTTCCCTAACATTAGGTGGCGTTTTTTTAATTTCAAAATCACTTGAATCGCACTCGATTTCTCAAAAAGTCAATAAAGTTTAATAAACGTAACAACTTTGCACTCTAAAAGTCAATCGCAGCCAATGAGCCACCGCATACTATAATAGTTTTATTCGTAAGTCAAAAAAGATAATATCTAACAATCCTGAAGTTGAAATTTGTATTTGACGTAACATTCATATTTAATCTTTACCAGAATACAGGATATACAAGATGTTCTAGAAATTACAGAAACAATTTGAATATAATAGATTTACAAGTTTCATCATTTATAACATAGTTATATAATGCACACTTTCCTCCCTGATATGAAGGAGAAAAGTGTATACTTTCTGTAGACGTAGGAGGAAAAAGCCTTTCTTAACGTGTAATGAACGATATTGAACCTCTTCCAGCATGACGAATGTGAATGAATAATTAAAAAAAAAATAATTGAATAGTTCAAATACTATTTTCAATACCTCACAGACTTGAAGACAAATTTTTCATAACAATGTCCGTTCAACTATTAGAAATTACAATAATTTTTTATATTCAACTCTAATTTGACAGCAAATTATGAGGCTTTTTAATTTGTGTTCATTTTTCTATTTGTGTTCAATTTAAATATGTGGAGCAAGAGTGTAACTTTTAAATTGGTTTGATAGATTTTGTTCGAACTTTGGTGAGTTACATTGGGACCAATTTTGAATTTTTTCACATGTAAATTCAACATGGTAGACTTCCGGTGGAAAATTAAAAATGATATGGAACATCCCGTATATTTTTACATATCTTTTTCTTTCTAGTCGAGATGGGAATGAGTCCCGAACCCAAACAGTGTTGGACTCATCCCCAAGGAGATGCCTACCAACCAAAACCTCCTCAAAATCGCTGTTACCCCCGCCTCGGAATCACTACCCTAGCATACTTCGAGACGGGCGGCGGTCCCTCGCACACTCTCCGCTCATACCGTCGTCTTCTCCCTACTATCACTCCTACCTCTCATGCCATATCGGGTCCTTCTCTCCCCTTAACCATGCTCTCTACTACTCCATCCACCAATTATCTCCACCATGTTCTCCCAGTACGCCGCCTTCCCTAGTTTCATCTCCAACTTCTTCAGCACTCTCTCGTTCCTCCAGCATCTAAACACATGCCCCACATCATACTCCACTTCACACCTCTCGCACACTCCAGTCTCTATTTTCCCAATCTTGTGGAGTTACCCTACTCTCGACCCATGTCCAGTGAACACCTGTGTCAAGAAGTAGTTCACCTCCCCGAATTTCCGGTCCATCCAATCTCTCCTATTCCCAATCGCTTCTTTTAGCGCACCCTCATACTCCTCCCACCTTCTTTCAATTTCCTCCTCCATCCATTCCGGTACTTCCACTCTGGTCGCACCCCTCCAGCGTTTGTTCCTGGCTCTAGCCATCACGTCCAATGGGTAGGACCTTGCCAGCACCGCTGCTGCCAGTCCACCCACTGCCCTGTATTCCTGAACTTCCCTCAGCAATATCCCTCTCTGCACCCGCAGGAGTGGCCTAGTCCTCGCATTCACCCCCGCTCTTTCACCCCACACCTCCGCACCGTACAGCATACTCTGCTCTACCGTCCTACCAATTATCCTCCTCTTCCATTCTCCCGGCCCTTTCACATTACACATCAATCTCTCCAGCCATGCTGCCCTCATTCTCCCCTTCTCTGCCGCCTTTATCATGTGAGTTTTGAAGGATAATTGACTATCCAACCACGCCCCTAGGTATTTCACAGACTCCTCCATACGAACTCTCCTTCCCTTCACCATCACCCCCACTTCCCTCGTTTTGCTCTGTCCCTTCACTAGCAACCCAACCATCTAATCTTTCGCCACTTCCAGTTCACACCGCTTTATCTTCTCCACAATCTTCCTACACAAGCTCTCCGCCTTTCCCTTTGCCGTACATACTAGACACACATCGTCCGCATACACCGTAATCTCACATCCCTCTTCACATGCTATCCCACTAACCTCATCAAACATACACTTCCAGAGCGTCGGTCCAAGAACCTGGAGCACTCCAGCCTCCGTCTCATACCTCCTACAATCACACGCCCCGTCAGGTAGTCCTCCACCAGGTTAACCATTTTTACATATCTGGATTCTCCGGCTTCACCTATATACAATTTACTAGTCAAAAAGACGCTATTCAAATTATTAATATTCTTAATTAACGTTTGAACTTATAAAACACATTTTAATTAATAGTATTTTATGCAACGATCATGTAATGATAGCCATTAAGACAAGAGCATGTTGTAGGATACGAAACGAGCCGCAGGCGAGTTTCGTATGTAATATGCGAGTGTATTAATGGCCATTACATGAAAGTTGCATACAATATTTTTTCTACTCCGATTAATAAGAATTATTTAATTAATAATTATCATATATGGTTACTTTTGAAAATCAAAATTATTTGACAGCTGTCAAATTAAGTGTCACCTAATAAAATTAATTTCAGAAATGTCAACCAGGTATCCATGGCTATATTAAATATTGTGCGAATGTCGCATTCCTATTGGCTTAAAAATCTGTATCATAATGAAAATTTGTATCATAATGAATGTCATTATGATACAGATTTTAGTCTTTTAGTAAGTATATTATAAAACAGGAGTAGAAAATAGTATATTATGCAATGAGCAGAAAATGATGCCCATTTTGCACGAGTATGAAATTTGCAGCACTTGCCTTCGGCTCGTGCTGCAATTCATACGAGTGCAAAATGGCCATTTTGTTGCGAGTTGCATACTATACTTTTTCTATGACAACACATCATAACATAACATCATAACATACGATTTTGTCTTTTGATCTACCTTCCATTCTGCTGACATTTCATCAATTTGTCGCTGGACGTCATAATTTGACAAGCCGTAGTCGTCGTGATTTTAGAGTGAACCTATACCTAACACGAAATATTCCATTTCGCATTTGTTGCTTAGCAACTTGCCTAGCAACCGATGCAAAAATGAAATTCTGTACAAAAAGTGCATAAAATGAACATTTATCGAGGTTGTCGTAGAAAAAGTCAATAAGAGAATCGATAGTGCTTCAAACTTATTGTATGTATATCACACCAACTGAAATGGATAATTTGAGTTTTTGAAATTCAGATAAAAAGTTCTCGTTAATAATCACCAAATAATCATTTATGAAACAAACAAAAAAAAAATGAAATTCATTTTAGTTCGAACCAAACTCAATCGAATGTAACGGCATGTAAGTTCGTGAATATCGATAATTTTTTTAAAAGTTTCTATTATTAATACCCACTGAAGTGTGTAAATGGCTGGAAAAAATACATAAGTAAATACTTGTATTGAAAAGAAAGACAATAGCTTTTGTTTGTGTTGAATTGTGCACGGAAATGTATCCGATTTTTTCAAAATGTTTCATAATAAGAAATAGTACACTGACGGAAAAAATTATTGCATATTTTCTCTTAGGTCTTTATTTTTTTCCCTTTAACACTATTGTGATTTCGGTTGCTAAGTCGGTAACATTGGAGGGTAACACAGCTTTTTTAAATGAATAAGCGATAATGTTAAATAAGCGGAAAACTATAAACGTGTGCCTTGACGACTAAAACAATGGCTTCTCTTTATTCGACGATGTCAGAATGACATTTTCAGTGCATTATTTCTTCAATATGTAGTTTCAGTTAGTGAAATGCCACGTTTAAATGAGTTAGTTTCGGTTAAAATTGTTTGTTTAATCAATGAGGGGTACAGACAAGAAGACATTGCTCAGAGATTTTATGTTAAGCCGAAGAAAAGAGAAGATCTGACCATTGGAAAGATCTATCAAATATTCTTCTGGGTGATTACAACCTGTTGAGATCAAATGAATGCATAAGTCAAAGTAAAACTGCACTAAGAGTTTTAACAGGCATCCTTACGGGACATTGTCGCCTGAATGGGCACCTAAAAAAGCTCAAAATAGTAGAGGAAGAAGAATGCAGATTCTGTGGTATTAAATAAGAAACATCCATCCTCGTACTTGCGAATTGCACATCAATTCAGAATCCTGTGGCACAACTCCTAGCATATTGGATAGAAGAGGAACACTTACCTAAGTTAAAGCCTGTAGATATCCTAAAATTCCTCCGGGAAATAGGACTAAAGGAGCTACTAGTCTCTGAGACTTTCCTCAGGAACTAAGTAGAAGTAAGGGGACACAATAGATCTTTTAGGTCTCAGTGAATGTCACCCCAATTTACATACATACATACATAAGGAGGTCGATTCAAAGCCAAGACGTCCTGCTAGAGTTCCTCGGCTTCTTCCACGCCATAAAATCGGAAGGTTACTATTTGTAAAAGCACAAGCTGACTCGAATGAACATCAATGGAGAAAAGTTCTTTTTACAGTCGAAACAAAAAAACAATTATGAAAGCCTGTAGGTCGTAGTCGAATAAACAGAAGGTCAGGGGAGCGTTTCTCAGAATGTAATCTTGCTCATAATCTTAGCTTTGTTGATGGTTCCATTATGCTATGGGCTGGAATTAGTTGGGAGAGTCTCACGGTGCTCATTGAAGTGAATTTAAGGATGAATGCTGACTGGTACATAGGCAACATTTTTGCAAAACATGTTATACCATATGCCGGCTTTATTGGATATGATAACTTTGTGCTAATGCCCGTGCCCATGCCGTAAGAACAGTAAACCAGTACATTGAGGATGTCGGGATTGCGAAGCTAGAGTGACCACCATACAGACCTGACGCAAATCCCATAAAACATGTATGGGACATCCTAAAAAGAAATATTCGAGCACGGAATCCAGCTCCTAACTCAATTGCAGAATCAAGGATTGCTGCACAGGAAGAATGGAATACCAGAAGAAACCATCAAAGATCTTTTGCGCAGTATGCCTAGGAGGATGCAGGCTATCGTTAGAGCTAGAGGAGGAAATACTAAGTACTAAATTGTTATTATTTCGTCTTAAACTAATGTATCGTGTCAATGTTGTTGTTTTTTCCTAATTAAACGTTATTATCAAAAACAGGCCATTTCACTAATTTCTCCACGAATCTGTTGTGTGAAGCTTCAATATGTAATTAATTTGATTATTAATAACGTAAAAGACTCTAATGTAACAGATTTAGGAACCGAAATCAAAAAGTGTTAAAGGGAAAAAATAAAGACCTAAAATAAAATATGCAATAATTTTGTCCGTGAGTGTATATCGTGCAACAAGCAGATGCGACAAATATTGGCCTTCCTATATTGAGTAGTTGTTCTTCATGTCATGTCTTCATGACATCAGCATTCGCCGAAAGTCGACTAGGGAAGCGAACACGTGCTTTAGCTTCTACAATTGATTTTAGATAAACTTGCGTCCTGTTTTGCCAAAAGCCCAAATAACCATTCGCTTCGTAGAGAGACAGATTTCGTAAAAATTAGCTTAATTTTGTAGCATCATATTGTTGTTTTGGACTGATAAGCACCAAAGAGTCTTCACATGTGTTGGTTTTGTCCAAGTCGATACAATTTTTTTCACTCAGATTACAAGACGAATAATGTCTATGTTTACATAGAGTGCTGTAGTTTATACTGCTCAAGCAACGACTAATCCCTTCAAATCTGACAACACAAACTATCTCAGATCAGACGGACTGCAAAGAAAGGACCTACTGGAATGATATACCACGCTTAAAGTAAGCCAAGGCATTTATCGAAGGATCTTCAAAAAAGGAAAGCAGAAGCCCCAGGAAACCAGGTCCATAACCGCATCCTCACTGGGCACTGCAAGCTATCACCTGGGCAGAATAGGTCTGGTCAAAAACACCGAATTTCGTCTATGCCTAGAAGATGAATCAGCAGAACACAGTAGGTTGCTAAAAAAGTCAGACCACAGACCCCAAGAACTGCAATTGGGCGATCTGTGGATGTATATGGTCGTACCCCTTCGTGGATTAACTTCATATCTAACTTGGAGTGGGGCACAATAGACAGCATTATCGAGGTGGATGATTCCGAACAGACCACTCACAGAAACCAAAGCAAACTGTAGTATTCTGGCTCAAAAAATAAGTTGAGTAAGTAAGATTAATAAAATGATGAAAACATCACAATATAAACGACAAATTTTATGAAGAATAAATCAGTAATCTCAATAACTAACTTCTCTTATAGCACCGCTTAAAACTGTGTGTTATTAAATGAAATGTCCACATCTGGAAAATCCTTTTGTAATATTTATATTTGCTTCCGCAGTGAAAGGTTATCAATAAGTATTAAGTAATTCATTTACCTTCAATAATAAAAGTTGAATTTTATGGCAATGAAAATTATATAAAAACAATGAAGGTAGTAAATATAGTAAATGCAATTGTTTGTTACTCTTGCTCAGATAACGTCACCAGTGATATCATTAACGCTTGTCTCAATAAAACTCCCGTCATTCTTGTACTATAGGTCATTTTTAATCACAGAATGATGTTGTTAAAGGTTTTGCTAGAGGGATAACAATGTTTATGTTTATTTATAAATATTTGTTAAGGTCGTGGAATATTAATTACAATAGTTAGTCGGTTGACGGTTATATCTTTATTATTTGAACTAATTGCGTATGTATATTCAGTTTCTTAAGGCCCATTCATACTTGACGTTCTCCTCGCAGTTTCCGATGACGACTACACTTCTCGTCATGATCTAAATCAAAAACTGCACAGAAGCATTCATAAACTTATTCCAATTTCCAAATCATTCAACTGACGGCGAAATGAACGTCAAGTTTGTGAATCGGCCTTTATTGTAGAAGCATTTTGTATGAATTAAATTGTTTTTCACTATGTTATCTTTAAAAATATGCAAAAAGAAACTGGTTAGGCAAACACTGGTCGGTGCTGCTTTCATGTGGCGTCATTTAGGGGGCAATGACGTAAATCTTAAAATACTGGATCGGTACAGACGCACATTTTGTATACTACTTCGCTTATGAATTTTGGAACATGTAGTTTTAAGAGCTGTTCATTTTTTATGACAAATGTGGTGAGGTAAATTTAATTGAATAATATCGAATGATGGATCTCCTAAGGTCATTCAGGAAAAAGTTCTTGTCAGCATCTTTTCACTCTCCAGTGACTTTGGTGGAAACGTTTGCAGGATTTTGGTATCTAATAATAATAGGGAATAACAAAAATAATGTAATTACATACAATGCTACAAATTTATAATAAATAAACATTCATAATCACAGAAGTTGTTCTACAACAAAGTCATATACCTACAACTTGTACGGGATATTATTACAGTTACATTAATTAAAATAATACATGTATAAATATGGGTAATTTGTCATGGTTGGGTAAGCTTCATTGAATGAATTGTCTTTATTGGGTAAACTGACAACATCATGGGATAAGTTGACTTTATCATGATGATGACTTACTTCAACAGATTGGAATTAGGTAATCCAGCGACCTGTCAAATAAAATTCAATATGGCGTCCCAGAGCAAACAAAAATATGGTTTTGGTCTTTTGTTATACACAAGAGTGTTTATTTTGGAGAAAGGTGATTATATTTGGTTTTAAGGATTGTCTTGTGTCTTGATAATAATAATAATCAATAAGTTTACTTTTATAAAACTTTTGTGTTGCATACGTGAATTTCGGACCGCTTTTGATTAAGTTGTGCCTACACAAAAACATACATTTTTGGTTAGTTTAGTTTCAATAATATATCTCTTTTTTTTAAATAAGCTAGAGATATGAATATGCTTTATTGTCAAGAAAAAATGCTAAATACCATTTTATTAACAAACTAATCTAAAAACTTCAACAATAAAATTAGGACATAAAATAAAATAATTCCTACTTTAATATTACATCGGTATATCAAATAGGCGATTATTATATGTATTAACATCTTTTAGATCACACAAATTTAAAAATAATTTTCGTTCGTTTGAATTACATTAAAAAAAAATCTTTCAAACACACTGTAATACCATGTGTCGAAGGGAACAGTTTTTGAATTTACGCAATCAAAATGGAATCATTTTATCATCTACTTGATCACTCATTATCATCGGTCTACCATCATCAACATCATTACAAAAATGAGCTTTTTTTGCTCGTCAAACTTCTGCAAGGCATGAGGGTATGCTTGTAATAAATTTTTGAAATATCTCTTGACCTAGCTATTCTTATTCATTTATGAAAACTTTCTTTCCATGTTGTAGGGTTTCTGAGTTACTTTTTTTTTCATATATAGGATATTGCTAATATGACATTCAAAATAATAAACGCAAGTATTACCTTGCCTAACAACAACTCCATCGACTAAAGTAGATCCCACTTTCAGCACAAAGCCAAATTCAAAATATTTGTAGGCATCTAAACTTTTGAAAGCCTCCATCTGCTCTTTGGTGCAAAAACTGTGTGAGAATACCAATTTACTAATTATATCCATATCTAGGAGTTCATCCATTTCTCAAATGTGGTTAAAATCCAAAGATGGTTTTCAAAGAAATACAAAGTCAAACCACAGCGACTAATAAAATCGACGAAAAAAAACTTGAACACTGTTTACCAATTGAATAAACAATACAAAACTGACCAGCTGTCCAAATTGTTTGCCCTGGACGGCCTAACTAGAATGGCTTGTTACAGGTCACATTATTTTTAAATGATAGTTTTAAGCTGGACTTGTTGTCATTTATATGTGAAGTGAGGTTTTCCAGATTAGTTTTTGATCTAAATGTAGTCTTAAGTACCTATTTGGCTTTGGTTTTCATTGGTTCAGTTGTGAGCAGCTGATGGTGAATTTACTTGTCAGTACTTGACTTGGAATGTTTACCCAGTAATTTTTATGTTGGTCCTTGATTCATTTCTTCACAGTTCCTTGTATACCCATAATTTAACCTGTATTAGGCTGTGTGTCCGCTGACCCGCAGGTTTGTCAGCTTTTTCATTGTCCTCGATACCCTGGTGCCTAGTACTCAAGTCAGCTGTACGTTATTCCGTCCAGCTAATGTCTTCAGTTATTCGATGCTATCCACTCTTCTAAAGTCACTTTCTGGCTCGAGATAGCCTTGAATACCGCCTAACTGTCTGGCATTGCAAGAATGCGTATATCTTCGCCAGGAATACAGAGGTGTGATTTCCCAGAGTATACTACCGCCCCATTGCCATTAACAGTTATAAACACATCAGTATAACCCTGTCTAATGGTACTGAGTTATTTGTAACCGACCATTCGACTTAAATGTTAAAGGAATATTGTTTGGTTGTGTAATATGTCCTCATACTTAGCACGTCCTTGGACACAACTCTCCCAATATCCATATGCCCTGATCTAACGTTTAGGTTGCTCACTGTATTTTCCAGTCTATAAATACCTAGTTTTGCCTCTCCCAGTATTACAAGATGTAAGGGAGGTTAGTTTAAGGTGTTTTGGTGGTAGTTAATAAGTGAAGGATCATGGATGATTATTGTGCTATAATGTTTTACAGCTTTCGATGTAAATTGTCTTGATAGTAGAACGACGATAAACTAAATTATTTTGGAAAAGACGCACTATTGATAATAAATGAAATTGAAATGTGATTGTTGTAGATATCATCAACAAATTAGTTCGGTTACACAATTCAGGAAAATTTACTACATTCATGTGGATGAAGGCTCATTCGAATATTCCAGGAAACGAAACTGCCGATAAATTAGCAAGACAGTCAACTTATTCAGGGAAAAAACAGGACATATTGCCTAAATGGGACCTAATTTCAATAAGAAAAAAATTCTTACAGGAAAACTGGAATATAGAGTGGTCTTCATCTAGCAATAACCCTTCGCTTCCAAAACTTTATTTACTTGATTGAAGCCATCCCATCAAGAAAATCAACACAATGTTTTACTGGCCATGCGGCCGTTAAAGTTAAACTCTTCAGATTGAAGATTTCAGATACAGAGCTATGTGAATACGATGGAAGTTTGGATGACCTAGAACATTGTTTATTTGGATGTCATCGCAATAATCATGCAACCCAATATCTCATGCAATCTATCTTTAAAGAAAACGTGTCCCTGCCGCTAAACGTCCCTTCACTATTTTATTTAGCGTGTAGCAATTTCGCAGCCAAAACCATTTTGTGAGAATTCCTAAAGCGATCTAGTATGTATGAGTTACTGAATGAATCTACTTTAAATAATGATGTACCTATTGCATTTTCCTTAGTTATTATTATTCCCCCTATCCATTGCCTGTCTTGTTTGTGTTTATATAAGTCGCTATGACGGGCACCTCAGCGTGAAGAGAGTATCCCTGATATTCCTCTTGCTGTTTTTTTTTTATCTTTTGTTATCACTCTATTAGATGTAGTTTGATGGAAATATGAATGACTGAATGCATTAATTAACTTAGGGCCTTCACTCTTCCATTGTATCTATAATTCGCTTCAAAATTTTCGTGGCTAAAAGGCACCCAAGGCCAAAAATCACAGTATAAAAAAAGAGATGTGATTGAGGCAGCCATGGGCATTATTACGACAAACTCAATAATATATTGTATGACTGTTCAATCAATAATCCCCCAAAAAAAAACGGAACGTATCGACCGGTGCAAAGAAACTGTCAACAATATGATGAGTCTTCACTCTACAACGAACATAGGATGCTATCTTACTATGTAATGTAGATTTGAAGGTAATTTTTTAACGTTAAAAAAATTAATGTTTTTTTTACTTTAATTAGCGTTACACCCGCCGCGTAAATTGTTCAATTATGTTAAAAATATTTTCATAAATAACATTATTCAGTCACTTAACCGGTTTAAAAAATATATAAATAGATAAATATATAAATATTTATACCCAGTATATTTTATTCAACGGTTTTGGCAATTCCATACTTTTTAGCATAAAAAATTTAAGAAACAGCCGCAGTTTAGTCAAATTATGGTAATTAGAAATCGCTTAATTATATTTAACACTATTCATCCAATGGCATGTTAAAAATTTTAATTTCCTTAGCCTCAAGCAAGCATCGCAGATGATTACCCATATTTTTTTTGTTGTACGATTTTGTACGCATTAATTGTGAAAAAAGATAGATCGATACTACGGGCTTTTTAATACATTTTGGCCTCCTTTGTCTTCTGGTTTTTCGTTGTTATAAATTTCAACCCCATCTTCCTTTTCCGTTTTTTTCTTCCCTAATATCATTGCAGCCTTATTTAGGCAAAATTATGACAACATATCTGATTGAATTTTGAGAAAATATTAAATAAATTTGCAATTCACATCTCTCTATCCAGAAATGTTGGTCACGCTGGACATGATAAGGATACAATAAATTTTCTTTTAGAACATTCCAAACAGTTTTGTGACCTACATTTACATGTTGAGCAATTTTTCTGGTACTAGTTGCTGGATGTTCGTCAATAATTTGAAGAACCTGATCTTCGAGTTGTGGAGTTCTCACAGTTCTAGGTCGTCCAATAATATTCCTTGATTTTACAAAAAAATATTAAAACGATTTTGCAAACGAATGCGCCACTATGCCCTGTATTAAACAAAATTAGAACAAAATTATTTCTTGTTTGTTTTTATGTTGGATTTCAGGTTTGACCAAGTAACTATAAAAATTCCAAAGGACACTGAGAGTGATCATGTTCTTTCTTATTTGTTTTGGAAACCAGTAGCGTCACTAAGGAAAAGTTATGGTCAAAATAAATTTCATTTCCAGTTAGATCTCGTTTATTACAAAAAAGTCAACACCCTGTATCTCATTAACAAGAAAACATCATATATGTTTATAGGAACTTTTCATCTTGAAATTGAATTAAGAGTTGCTCAAATTATATTTCAGATTACTTTGGAAGCACCCTGTACACGTTGCTTTCTTCTTTATCTATTGTTAACGTCCACCTACATTTTTATCATTTGTAAAGATTAGAATCTTACAAGCGTGGTATTTGCCTCTGTTGACGTAATTACTATTATCAGGTTCTATTATATCTCTATTTTTTTAATAGCATTATTCGATGTTAAGATAACTCAAGAAATAATAAATAAATTGTAGAAAATTTTATTTTTAAACGTTATAGATATAAATACCATTAACTAAGATGTATTATTTAATATATGCATTAATAGTAGTTTGTGCAACTAGTGTGGATATGATGGCCATATCGCACGAGGACGAAGTTTGAGCACGACGCCGTAGGCGGAGTGCTCAATCGTCCGAGAGCGATATGGACAATCCACACGAGTCGAACAGTATATTTTTTCTACGACCCACTTAAGAAAAAAACTATAAAATAAACATTTTATTAAACTATAATATAACTTCAAATTAAAAATTTTTAATAATTTTACTATTATTATTATTTTATTATTATTTAGAAATAAAATTAAAATTTAAAAAAAATTTCCCAACGGGGAATCGAACTCTGATCTACCGCGTGAGAGGCTGGGATACTTACCACTGGACTACCGATGAATATACTAATTATCTATCTATAACGTCAAATGTATTACATAAAAACTGACGTTTGTCAGGAGTACCCTTAAATATTCAATTTATTCTGTTTCTATACGTTATACGTCTCCTTTGCGGCTAAGCGAATATCTGGTGGAAAATTATTTATTGATTCATCATTGGAATCACTCATTTTTACTAATATTTTTCTTAAAAACTATAGAAATATTTTGACGTTTCTATGAAATTGAAAAAAGATTAGTTGGCGGGTACTAAACGCAAATGCTGATTGGTGGATTTCATATACGTTCTAGGATGTATATGAAATCATATCCGTTCAGTTAACCAGAATGGCCTACATTTACATTCTGTAAATTGTGCAGAATATGGATAATATACATGTGGGTGTAG
The DNA here is from genome assembly GCA_947563755.1 of Lochmaea crataegi. NCBI lineage: Eukaryota > Metazoa > Arthropoda > Insecta > Coleoptera > Chrysomelidae > Lochmaea > Lochmaea crataegi. The sequence goes on along the minus strand of OX387423.1, from coordinate 26,129,728 downwards.
AAAAAATAGTTTATTATACACCTAGGGACTGAAGTGACTCGTTTTATTCCCAAAAATATTAATTAAATAAACCTAAAAAACATTAATAAACAAGTTCCAGGGACAAGCAACATAAATACAATGTTCCTATGTGCTGCTTTCGGTGTGGAGGTAGCTCTAAATTGGTCCGAGGTAACCGCTGGGCTCAGCATGAAAATAGTGTTCTGAAAATTGTTCGGAGCTTCATGGAGAAACGATTGAAAAGCATTAGAGCTATTTTCGATTATCAGCATCTGTTTAGCAACCTTTGGGACTTCTGTTCTCTGTTCTGTAGAGTGGGGAGGGTGAGTTTAGGCCCACAGCAGTTAGGCCACATGTGACCCATTTCACATCCTCCCGAGGAGTTGTCCTCCTAGGATATCGTCCATCCTGTCCTTTCCAGGAAGGTGGACAGGTCACTAGGAGACATCTCCTTTATATCGGCAGGTGTAGGCCAAGACTCACCGAACACACACTCTCTTATTGACGATAACTCCGTGCACTCGCATAAGACATGCCTGACAGTTTCATCTTCTTGAACACACATTCTGCATAGAGGTGTGTCCACTACCCCCATAGTATGGAGGTGTTTCCTTAGTTGACAGTGGCCAGTCAGAAATCCTACTGTTAAGCGTAGCTTTTTCCTTGTCATCGCTAAATATTTCTTCTGCGCCAGCTTTCCAGGGTCGCCCAGGGTGACCCTGGCAGGACTGCATCCTTTGATTCCATCCCATCTCTTTAGGGATTCGGCATGGGTGCAACGCTTGGCTAGTTCCGCAATTGTCGAAGTCGTCAGGCCGCAGGTGCCAATGGGTCCTAAAATTTTTAGTCCAGCCGTTTAATTGGCTAAAGAATCGGCAATGCGATTACCTTTACTCCTGTCGTGCCCTTTAACCCAACTTAGGATAATATTGTTATCTACCAAGGCGTTAGCTAAATCTTGGAAGCACTCTAATACTAGCCCTGATGTAACACGTTGTCTGTTCAAGGCTACTAGCGCTTGTCTGCTGTCAGTGCAGATTGTTATGTTTTTGCCAGAATTTTTTTTTCTCTTTAGTTCTTTTGTGGCAATTGAGATGCCAGCCAGTTCTGTTTGAACCACGCTTGTTTTTTTCCCATTCCCCACTTAATTCTTAGGCTAAGTGATCTGGAGTAAACTCCACATCCTGAGCCTTCTTTGGTTTTTGAGCCGTCTGTATATATGCGTATTGCATTTGCAGCATCTGTCCCTGTGTTCTGTTTTATTTGTATTTTGTAGGGTTTATTAAACACAAACTTGGGTTCAATTGCATCATTGGCCGCCTGCAGCAGAGGTAGCGCAGTAAGCGCTTCTCGCCATTGGCTTAGCCTCAATTGACCCACTCCTACTTCGGGGTTTACACCAGCCGTGCGCAATCTTAACATGGCCATTAACGCAACCTCTTTGACGTACAAGTCCAGAGGGGTCAGACCAGTAATTAATTCCATTGCCGCGGTTGGTGCTGTTCTCATGGCTCCTGTGATGTTTAAACAAGCCATTCGCTGTATTTGATATAATTTTTGGATGGCCGTTGCTTGTAGAACCTTTTCGGTTCCCATGCAATGGCCCCGTACGTTAGCATAGGTCTTATGATTGCAGTGTAGATCCAGGTGACCACACGGGCTGAAAGATCCCAAGTGCGTCTCTCTGTCCTCCGACATTGCTCATAAGCCACATATACTCTTTTTGCTCTGCTCTGTAGGTGAGAGTTCCATGTTAGCTTCCTCGACAGGAAGCTAACTTTTGGACTTATTTTTTGAACTGCTTTGTCACTAAAAACTCTTTAGGTTAATACGTCATAAACACATTATGCGTGAAAATAGTGGTTAGTTTTAGAACAAGCCTATCAATGGTCCACCCATACTCATTCATTGTATAACTACTTATTTGATCTAGCTCCTAATTAAATTTAAAAAAAACACACACACTTTATCATTTTCATCTAACAAACTTTCAATGTAGCTCGCCCAAGTACACATAATAATTAAAATGTGTCCTTTAATAAAAAATTTCAACAATCGATTTGAGTATTTTAATGAATTTCCGTTTATTACAGGATACATAGCAGAGACTATTTTGTTCAGTGAACCGCATTTATTGAACATTATACTTGTCTTGTTGATATTGAAGGTTCCAGAAATGATTTCATCAAGTTGAAGAGTTAAAAAATAGTAAGGTCGCTTATACCACTAATAAATGTAATGTAATATTATTTAGCGGAATAATAATTATGGACAAAGAAAAAGAGGTATGGTTATTACTGTGAAAATCTGTAAATTACAATACCTGGGACACAAAATGCGAAACGTCAGTGGATTATATTTACTTCAATCCAAGTAATGTGAAAGCGAGATCACTGAATACCACTGAGTTTTTACGAGCAGCAGAAAAGGAACTGCTAGGGGAAGAAGAATAATGATAACTATTATTCACGAATATGACTTGATTTACAACTAATACTTGCCGTTAGGTTGTCCGAGGTTGTAAATTTGTTTTCCGAAGCATACAAACCTATTACAATGGCTGCTTCTAAAATTGCGAAACCGCTTCATAGTTCTTTTGACTTATGTCTTCTTATTCCAAAAAGTCCTTTATTACAATCGTTTACCACTAAAATTAAGATTAATATGGGACTTATGTGCTTCCAGGAGCCTCTCCACTACGACCTTACCATATTTTGCTAGAGTTCCCTGTCTAGACCCGTTCTTAGGGTAGTGGGTTTTCTTCACCTATCGTCGAAAACCTTAGACTAGTCAAGCGCTCACAGTAGCACAGTACGTGTGCTGAGATTTCCTCGTCTTCTTGGCAAAACCTGCCAATCCGATGTTGTTCAAGTGTTTGTTGAGTTTACAGTACCTTGCCCGGAGCTGTTCACCTATTCTAGGTACTCCGTGAATTTTGGCGATGGTTCTTTGAAGAACTCTTTGGCCTGTCTCATCCTTCCTGGCGCCTTGTTCCGCCATTCTCGAGACTACTTTTTTTATCCAAGTACTGCTATTGGTTTTTGGAGCGCTTCCTCTGCTCCTTCTCGAGTTAGTGAATCTTCCTTTTCATTGTGATCTGAGTGGCACGGTACCCAGCACTTGTAGGGTTTCTGCATGGAGCTGATTCTTTTTATAGCAGCTTGGCTATCGGGGTGTTATGGCAATGGACTTTTCCTAAAACTCTTGCTTTAATAACTCTCCTGTACAGAGAAATGATTATTTTGAGAATATCCTTCGTTACCAACTTTCTGGGACCATTTTCGGTTAACTTATAAAATAGTTGGCATGAGAATAGTTTTGACATATGTTACTACAGATTTAGAAACGTTTAAATTGTTTTAATTAATTATACATTTGATTAGGAACGATTTAAATAGGAGAACCTAGTTTTGTCTTCTACTCAACAAAAAGCAGTTGCTTCGATATAAATTTCTTGAAAGGTGATTATAGAAGTGAAAACGAAAGGCATAACTACTAATGGATTTATTATCTATTATGTTTATATGATTGGGGCAAAATTAATGGGGCGGGCTCGTATTGCTTTGACATTGAATAATGCCCTTAAAGTCAGCTCTTTATAGCCGTGGCAAATAAAGTACCCACGGTCATTATGATCGCCAACCTTCGAAAGAGAACGGTTTCTCAAGAAGAAGAATATCGCGCCTGTTGCAAGGCGAACAACAAACCATATTGATATTATTGCAGACCATCCTTGTAAGCCTCCGAACTAACTTTTCAAAAGCACGGTTCATAATTTACATAAAACACTAAGCACACCTTACCTATGGTAATTATTTTTATTGGACCAGCCGTCCTTGGTTATCTGTGAATACAGAAAACGTATGTGACGATAAAACGGACCTTCCACTATTTCTGATTTTGAGATAACCATATTTTAAAAAATGACTACATACCTAATAAACCAATTGTTATTATCTCCCGAACAACTCTTTTTTTTTTACTTCAGGTTCATCAATTATAATTATGTCCCATTGATATAAAAGTGTCGTTTGTTTTAAACTGCGGTCGACCTTGGAAGAATATTAAACATTATTTTTTTTAATTTTTCATTCAGAAATACTGGATGGAGTGAGGATATTTTTTACTTCTTATTAATTTAAGTGGGCGGATCTAAATAAACATTTAATCGGTAATATTTTAATTAGGTAATTAATAATTTGATAAGTAGTATACAGGGTGAGTCATAACTATTTGGCTAAGGGCAGATTGTTTGGACCAAAATATGGCGATAAGACCATATTATATGCCTTAATAAAATATTGCTGTGGAAACAGATAAAGGGCGTTAGAGTTGAATTTTTTTTTAGTTTCTTGCTAAAAATTCCCCTGTATATTTATCAATTGTTATGAAAACCGGCAAATTGGCTTAATTTTATACAGGGAATATTATTTTAGGTACTACTTTACATTTTGTTATAGAGGGCGCCAAGTGAAGGATTTCTGATGATGAAATCGACTGGTAACTTTTTTTGACGAAACTTTTTAGTGATTTTTATTAGAAAATATGACATAAACAAAATTTCTACGTAATTTTGGTACTTTTGTTTAAACACGATATTTTCATCCGTTTTCGAGAAGAACGCAATTGAACAGTTAAGAGTATCGGAAGGGGATTTCAAATATTATTTCATTTATGAAGAGTATGCTTTGGACTGTCAGATAATTGTTGCTGGTAAATTACATTTCATCTCAGTGAACAATTTTTGCTGCGAGTTTATAGTCAATTGTTGCATTTTTACCTCTATCTTTTTTCACAGCGATATTTTATTGAGGTATATTTGGTCCTATCGCCATATTTTGGTCCAAACAATCTGCCCTTAGCCTATGTCCTAATAGTTATGACTCACCCTGTATTTCATAATATGTCAAACTGCGATTTTTTTCAATAGCCCAGCAAGAAGATTTTGTTTTTGGTTTAAGTAGTTTTTCTTAATAAAACTGATAAATTGGTGATACAGTTTTAAAAAATAATGCCGCATTGTATATGTATGTGTGTAAATTGGAGTGGCATTCACTGAGACCTAAAATATCTTTTGTACCCCTTTCTTCTACTTAGTTCCTGAGGAAAGTCTCAGAGACTATTAGGTCCTTTTTCCTATTCATATTTCCCTGAGGAATTTTAGGATGTCTACAGTCTTCAGTTTAGGTAAGTGTCCCTCTTCTATCCCCTAGACTCCTAGATGTTGTGCCCTAGGATTCTGAATTGCAGTGCAATCCGCAAGTATGTGGACGGAGGTTTCTTCTTTCATAACACAGAATCTACATTCTTCTTCCTCCACTATTTTGACCTTTTTTGGGTGCCCATTCTGATCCTGTTAGGACCCCTGTTAAAACTCTTAGTGCAGTTTTACTCTGACTTAGGCTTTCATTTGTTCTTAACAGGTTGTAGTCACAATTTTTGAATCTCCCCATAAACTGAATCAGAGGCGAAGATTCCGAGTTGTTCTTTCCGAGGTATATTGTACGAATTGTACGAGGATTTACAAGAGGGTTTATTTGTTAAAATGCACCCCAAGTCATTCTGACCACCAATAAGTTCACAAAATTAGTAAGTTTCGACCACATACTTTTTCTTTCTACCAATAACTCTTAGGAGATTATAGTTTTTACCTTCTTTTTCAAATGCTTTGTACTTGGAAACATAGAATGTTTATAAATAGATTTCAGACGTATTCTTTCGAAGTATATAACAAAATTATATGTATTGATCTTGTTACCTTCTGGGATAAAACTACAAAAATTTCCTTTTAACATATATCCGTAAGATGCGTTAACGTTACGGAGGAGATAAGACACTACAAATCCCAGAGGCAGAAGCCGTGGAGTAAAAAAATTTCATGGTATTATTCAACATCAAAGTAGACTTTGATGGCTAATAACACTCTATTGTTTCCGAATCGAAAGGGTACAGTTTATTTTATTGTCTAAGCCCTACTAGATCTTTCCTTTTACATTGGAGCTGATACCGCAAAGGGTTCCGGCCCCCAGAAGGGTGTTTCAGTCCCATGCCGTTTTGGAACTGATTACACAAGAACTTAATGGCTTTAATGGCTGCTTTACTATCCGACATGATGATAATCACTTGCCTTCTATATCCTTTATCAATATTGAAATGGACGCACTTTCCTATGGCGTGAATTTTCCCTTTTAAAGATACTTGGGCTTTGCCCCAAGTGTTCGGAGTGTTTGATTCCTGGCCCCAGTTCCTTCTATTGCTTTTGAGCCGTCTGTGTACCATTGAATGGCATTTATTCAAAGTCTAGTAATGGTAGTTGGATCCCATTCCTTCTTGTTGCTTAATTCCATATTTAATTTCATTGAAAAGTTATACTTCTTCATCATACCAACTTGTGGCATGTCCCAGGTTTTCCGATTTCTAAGAAGCGAGGAGGTGGTTTTTTTATTATCCACTCTCCACTTTGTCTGTATCTTGTTTTTTTCTGCAACACTTTCCATCAACATATGTAGTGGTGTGATGTTGAGAATCACTTCCATGGCCAGCATGATATTGCATTGTTCCTGTAATGCATACACAGGCTAGTCATTGAATTTTGAAAAGGTTGTCTAGTTGTACTACTCCACACAATCGCTCCATAAGTGATTATTGGTGTCATCATGTATAGTGTAGCAGTGTACATACAGCTCAGGATTTTTGGGTAACAATATGGATAACAACCCCAATTTGTCCCTGGGAGGTTCCTGTACACCATTAGAGCCATTTTAGCTTCGAATATAATCTCCTTTTCGTGTTTGTTCCACAGTAGTTTACTGTCTAGAGTTAAACCTAAATATTTGACTTCTTGTCTCCATTCAAAGGCAAAACTACGTTGTACCACTAATGCTAAAAACAGTTTCTCAAAGATCTTATTTCTACTATGCACCCAAATTATTTAACATTATAACAGATGATTTTAAGAAAAATGACACATACACCGCTTTTTAAAAGGAAATTGGAAGAATATATTACAAGTAGCCGATGTATTGTCCATGCATATTTTGATACTAGTGCAGGCTCGAATCGGATACTCGTTTGCAAAATTTGCCGACCGGCAACTGTCTTTTGATTTGGGTTCTAGCGGTATATAAAAACATGTTGCCACGAGCGAGTGTGGTGCGTTGCCGTGCCGTCCCCCCGCTTCGCTACTACGCCGCTGTGACCGCGACGCGACGTTGCCTGCGCGCTCATTTCACACCAGTCGCCGCATATCGTCGCAGAAAAATGTTGTTTTCGATTGTTTACGTTATTTAGCTATTCAAGTAAAGTGTTTTTTTTTTAGAAAATGCCACTAGAAATCGTAATTTAAAGAGAAAAAGACCCAGTGAACTAGTGCATTTGTTTTGTGATTTGCCAGGGCAATTAGTGAGTAAACCAAAGCCTGAGACATTTCTCACTAGGCCACGTGCATCACAAAGGCGGAAAGACGAAGTTAGTGTTAAGTTTCATAGACTATATGTTCCTGAATCTAATGTGTAATGTTTTTCGTTGCACAGAAATTGCATGGCGGGCTAAGTAAGCGAGCAAAAAATACGGCGTCGAGAAATAGCATTATATAAGGAAGAACAAAACGCGGACTGCAGTGTTGGCAGTAATACTGAAGATTCAAGTCGCGATGTCCGTAAATCTCTGAGATCGTCTGATAATACTGTAACGGTAAATGGCTGTTACCTTAAAGGGCACCAGCTCGAAGGGCTCCGGCTAGAGACTCCTCTCAAGGGTGATTCGACCCCAAGTTTATGCTGCACAAGTGTTACAGGAAGGTTGTAAAAGTTGAGGGCGCCACTACCTTTTTGACGATAAAAAGTACCAAAAAAACTAAGGCGGAAAAGGTAGAAACGCCTTGTGGAATTTAAATGAAAGTTAATAATAAAAAAAAGTTACTAAAAATTACCCCGGGCGGTATCTCCCTCAACTTTTATAGTTGAGGATTTACCTCAACTTTTATAGTTGAGGATTTATAATGAAATAAAAAAAATAATTAAAAACAAATTTATAATTTATTCTGCCACAGGAAATGAACAGAGGAATTTGTACTTTTATAGGTACTTAGCTTATATGAAGTGGTTTCCTAAAGAAGATAGTCAGGTCTTGATCTGAACTGATGTGTCCTGGTCTAGGGCGGTATTTTGATGTAGGGCTGTATCCTGGGGTTCTATCCTTGGCTAGGGCTTATATTATAGCCTAGGTCTTGGGGTTATATCCTTGCCTAGGGCTTGGGGTTATATCCTCGGGTTGTATCCTTGGGTTATATCCTCGGATCAGGTGGATCAGGGATATGTAGGAACTTGAATGTGATGGCACATTATGTTGGTCAGCTTTTCAGGTTAAAAAAAGGAGGCAGTTATTTGAAAGTAAAAAAATTGATTTAATTTACTGAAAGCTTTCCAACATTATATGTCCCATGTTAAAACAGTAAAAATAGCAATTATCGGCTAAATTAAAAAAAAATACTAATGATCCGAAAGAAACTAATCATAGCAAAAAGTTATTTATTTAGTTATATGGAAAAATATCGTGCTTAGGAAATATATGAAACCGGCACTGGCGTTACGAAAGAATATTTTATAGGTTAACAGATTATAAAAATGTTATTTTATAATTAAAAGAGTTATTTCGCAACTTAAAAAGGTTGGGAAAAGTTTGTATAAAAGTAAAACAGTGAATTATAGAAGAATATTTGGTTTAAAACTACCATATTAGTATAAAAGAACAGTTTATGACCACGTGTTGAATTTAATTTCGTCTATCTCTGTAAAAAAATAAAGAACGCATACAAAAATTATATCAGACAGTACTTTAGAAGAAGCTAATTAATTATAAATTATGATTTTGAACTTACCACAGCAAAATTCATAAGATATTCAAAAGATGAAAGATAAAGAAAGATGGTCTTTCCCCGTAGACAGTCGGTAACTAAAAGGGGTGTCTCTGGTGGCGTTGGAAAAAATGGAAGTGTCCGTTGGCAGACGTCAATTGTCTCATGGTCAGGGTTGAAGAATTTGGGATCACAGAACTATAATTGGAAGTGGCTAGTGACGACGAGCGGTAATTAAAAGGATTTATTCTGTAAAATCGAAACAAGTCGATAGACATGTTACAATACGCTGCAAAATTTTACATGTCTAATATGCGGCCAGAAAACAAAAAATAAAATAAAAACGCTTTACACATGTTCCGAACTAACGGCGGCACAAAATATTTTTAATACTGCACATGTTAAACAAGACAATGTTTTCACAGCAAGAAGTACTTGTCAAATGCCTCAGGATTTATTGGCAAGAGAAGTTAAGTACCATAAAGCTTGTTACCGTGACTATATTTGGGTACCAAGATAGTTAGGAAATAAAGCTCCTCTTCTAATATACCTCAAGAAATACTACAAGCATCCTTTGAAAAGTTAATGGATGAAGTGAAAGATAAATTGTCAACCTCTTCTTTTGAGTTGTCTTATCTGGCAACAAGAATGGCTGAGCTAACCGACTTGGAGCCACAATAGACTCTTGCGAGTCGCAGTGGAGGGCCTTATAGACCCACTCACCAAAAACCTAACCTAACCTAACCGACTTGGAAAATGCAACAGTTAAAACCCTTTTGATCGACAAATATGTTGAAAAAGTACTGTTTTTAGTAGTAATAACCCAAGGACATTGATAATTGTTCGAAAAAATTTTATAACAGATTTCGAAAGCTTGTTACTTGGAAACAGACCGACGCCGCAGGCCTATAAGCAACAAGCTTGAGAAAGTTGTTAAAAAAATTTTGAGCATTTATCAATGTTCGAGGGTTATCCGAATAGAAAATTTGCTTCTATAATTTCATTAATATTCTCGTCAGTATTATGACCAAATCGTGACATTTTGAAATATTAAATATTTTGAAACGTCAAAATCGAAATAAATCAAAATGTATCCATGGCATCATACCTAATAGAGTGAAAATGTTTTGCTCTAGTAGATATCCAGTTAAATCAGTTAATTTGAGGTCATTTGATTGAACACAACCAATCAGAACAACATTATACCGAAAACAGACCATGGGATCATTGGATATCTTCTAGAGCAAAAAATTTTCACGTCCATTGGATAGATGAAAATCTGCCATAGTACTTTTAACAGATGTACCACTTGCAGAGGTAGTGGAATGCGTACGTCAATTCAAATTCAAATGGATTTATTTCTGGCATAAACTTGAAAAACTAGGTTGCCGGGGATTGTGGTTTGAGAGATCACGAAAGAGAGCCCGTTTTCTTGGGTGCCATTTGGCTGCAAAGCCTCTTGGTGGAAATGTATTCAATATACTACCTGCTTTGCACTATTTAACAGGCTGCGATACCACAAGTCGTGTAGGTACGAAAAAACAAATGCTAAACGTCGCGAAGCTTGATTTTGTTCAGAACACACTCCTTACATTGGGTGACGGGCTTTTCACTAGGCAACAGTTCCAAAATGTGGAAAAAGTTTGCACTTACCTAATTTCTAAACATCAAACAACAGCCGATGAACTTCGACATAAATTGATATGTCAAAACATAGGCTTTGCCTTAAATTTGTCAAGAATCATATGTACCTCCGATGCGTTGTATTTGCATTGTTTAAGAGCGTCAATACAAATTTACCTTTGGAAATACTCTTCTGGGCCAATGTTTGAGTTCATTGATTTCCTTCAATTTGGCTAAGAGCTACGAGAAGGAAACATATCCAAAGCTAATGACTAAAAATGCTCTACCTGTCTCCTTAATTAAACCCTGTAAATGTAAATCTAACTGTCGCACAAGGTCATGTCCTTGTAGAAAAGAAAATTTAAATTGTATATCAATGTGTAAACAATAATTGCAACAATTTGAAACAAAATTAAACATAGCTTTTATATATTAAATTTAATTTTCCCATTTTTTAGTTCTATTAAAAAGAATTTCTTTATTGACTGTTGTTTTACTTTTGCCCCATACGAATACTATAAACACTGCCTCAAATATTTCATGCCTAAAACCAATTAAAAGATTAGGCTCTTAAACTGTATGTTTTTTCTATGTTTGTTACGCGACTGCTCCCCCAATTATGATTCGATTTTTTTTTTATTAGATAGGTCATATTCAGAGGTGGGACCAAGCTAAAAATTAACTTTAAAATGGTACTGCGAAGTGGCATTTTAAACGGGGTGGCCACTATACAGACTGGGAATATCTGCGAAATCAAAGTCAAGGATCACAACAACACCTATCAGAGATCAGAATGCGGTCTGCAAATTTTGCAAACGAAATTCCTTTGAGACTCCGCTCTATACCCAGCTAAATAAGGATGTAAGGATGTCTTAGATCTTAGATTTTCTACAATTTTAATTAATTAACCAACAATTTTTATCATTTTTTTTTATATATATATATATATATATATAAGCTGAAAAGCGATAAACGCATGTGATCGTTGCTGATCAATTAGGACACAAACAGACAAATACTATTGAGGTTAGCAGCAAAAAAGGAAAAAGTGTACTCTTTTTAAATTTCCAAGCTTTCGTAAATCTTTATTTACATCATCAGGGAACTACAAAAGTGAGAAAAAACATAAATTACAAAGCTATATACTAATTATTATTTATTTGTAATGTAGGTAATGTACCTACTTGTATTTAAAAATTTTCTCGAAACAAGCGTTTGCTCGCCTATCGAGAATGTTTTATTCATTTTATCCTATTATTATAGTCATCTCTATCTATTAATATCTTAATTTTTTTTTGTGATTATGAATAAAACTTCTAGTATTCAACCTCACTCCCATCAAGTTTAATGGGTTTAAGGTTGATAAATCTGGCACTAAAATGTACAGTTTTATCAACGAGACATTTCCATTCGTTCAATACTCACTTCGTCCAGACACTCGTCAACTAATCGTGCGGAGAGCGGTGGTGCATTATATGCATTAACAAAAAATCGTTTCCGATAAAATAGGGGGCATCTGCGTCCTAGAAAATAACTAGATATAATATATCGATGTGCATTCAACAAAAATTGGTTCTGTATGAGCGGCACTGGAAATTCCGACCAACACCATCAAAGATCCGCCATGGTAACTTAGGCGTTCTGTCAACAAATATTCCGTTTCTAGGCCTCCCTACTCGCTCTTGACCATCGGGAGATTGCAGACAGAAGCATGATTCATCTTGGAGGCTACTTGGGTCCCGTGGCAGATCTTGAAATTAAATCACTTTGTCGAAGTTTTCGTCGTATTATGCAGTTCGCATCAAATATTGGCTTGGAACGATTCCTTGAAGTATTCAGACCAATAAAGCGGCCATTTATCACATTTGTCTTCAGTTTTCTTCCCGAAAAAACCCACCTGGGGTGCAATTCTCGAATCATGCGTCCATGATCGTTGAAAATGTTTTCTCGAGTGAGCGAATTTATTACGTATACGCCTATGTGCGAAGGAATTGAAGAATTTCACAGAACGTTGACAAAATTTAACGTTAGATTTGTATTGAAAGTATTAAATCGTGATTATGGGAAATGAACTTGCCAATTTGACCTTGTTGGCAGATCTGGAAGAGGCTGAAATATCAATTGTACAACCCACAATGCAATTAAATAATCGAAACAGTATCTGACTTTTTGAGAACATATCGACTAATACCGACTGACAGAATTCAATTGAATTATTAGAGCACTATAGGTACTGCACAGGAACCAGAAAGTCTGTGCTGGCCTGACAATAAAAGTAGGTGAATACTTTTATTAAAAATTACCCTAGTGCTTATGGAAGTTATCAATTTAATATTGGTCAAAATATAAATACAGCAGTTATTAAAGTAGTTAGTAATTTTTGCAAGTCCAACCCAATACGACAAAAGCAACTAGAATTCGTAGCCTTACCTGGCGAACATTCGACTTCATTTCGTAGTAGAATTAATGAAGGGTGTCAAGAATACTGTCAATAGATTCTACTAGACAATTTTTAAGCGAATAAATGCGCTTTCATGGTCCTGGTGGTCCTTTTTCCATATAACGCTTCAAGGCATTTTGGGTTGTTGTTCGAGGTGTACACAAGGTATTAACATCATAACTTTGATGTATTTTCTAAAATTCTCGAATCGAAGTTTCCTGAATCTTCTATGTTCCTCCCATGAAACATGAATGATTCGCATTGGAGATAAGGGGATCTTAAAAGAATTTATAAAAATGGGTTGCGTTGCATAATGAATATACCACAATAAACATACAGAAGATATTAATAGTTAATTATTAATTTTCACATTTGTCGACGGGTGATCGTTTTTCGTAATGGTATGAAGATTGAATCATAAAATTCGTTTCGAATTTATCTTAATTATTCCAAATTTGCATCGGCTATTAATTTTTGATGTGTGATCTTGGTAAAATGTAAATATTCTTTTGTTAAACCATCCATTCCGTCTGTATTTTATTGATACAAAACAATAAACATTGTAATTAAATGTATACCTTAAGCTGGAATATATTTTAGTCATGCAAATCTAGTTGATTGCCATCTATCCACCCACATGTCAACACTACAGTTCCATGTCGAATAATAGACCACACGCAAGATTGGAGTTTAAAAATGTATATTAAGCTTCAAGGTTTCGTTTTAGTAAAATATAACTGTTAATATCTTTAATCACCCACGAATAATTAAATGATCAGTTATCTTGTATCCATACCCATTACATACGATCAACTAAAATTGAAATTTGGACGATATTAATTGTAATGGATTATAACCTCAAAATTATTTGACTTGCGAGTGTTCAAAAGTAAGGTCAGTCCGAAATAAATTGCAATATCAATAAGAAATATTATTTCGGATTATACACATTTCCGTTTTTTTTTCTTTGGCCTCTGACCCGTGCCAAAAGCAATTAAAGTCAGGTATCGGCCCCAAGTGATTTAATGTGATCAACCTTGATTGGGAAAAAGAACAAAAAGTGTGTATTTAATCGTTGAATAGATCTTCACTTTGTAGTTCGATACTACCACGTAATTTGATATATTATATTTTAACCTCCACCTGATTCGTACTTTTACAAATAACGTATCCTTCATCATTGATCATAACTTTTACAAAAACCGTTGTTTAAATTTTAACAATCAATTTCTGTTGAGGAGAACTATCTGAATAATAATTTTATGAGGCTAGATTAACTATTAGTAAGGTATAGGGTGTGGCAAATAGATTGGGTTTATCTTGTAAATTTATAGATGCACAGAAGAAGTGTTAAAAACGAATGCTCAAGGTCATGCTCAGCCTTGAGTCTTGCTTATAAATACGGGTATCAGAATGATAACAGGATACACATTAAGCGATAGGTGAAGAGTTAAAAATATAAGAGAAGGGAAGAAGGGGAATCTTATCCAATGGGATTTAGCAAAAACAATGGTAGAATGTGCTTTAATACAACTAAATGCAGAGAAATGTGTAGCTAACATTTCAGCAGAATGTGGTCAAATTGGTAATCATTGTTGAAGATGGAAATTTTGCAATATTCAATTTTACTTTCGTTATCAGGATAGTATCATACATTTCCATCCAGGTTTTCACATGATTTATTTCATTAAATGAATAAAGTACCACAAGGACTTCTATGTTTAAAAATGTAAGACAATCCTGCTGTATCTACCTTTACCTGCTGGTACAATTTTTGCAATTACTAACGCTTAAAAACTCCTTCTCGACATGAGACAATAAGGCTGCTTTAAGACTTTCCATTCTTAACGAAAAATTCGACCCCTAATGTCCCGTAGGGGTACCGTTTCGTTCACTTCAATTATGGATCTCCTTGTATTTTTAATAGTGCTCCAGATTTGATTACTTTAGTCTGTAGCTGAACCCAATATCATATTAGTATTTTAGAATATCGCTTTTTAAATATGAAATTTATTTTGTCTAATTTATCAATTGCATAATTAAAAAAAACGTAGGTACCTTTATTTTCATTTAAATGCAAATTAAAACAATCTCTGTATATGCTAATAATTCGCAGATCTTACATAATGAAAGTATTTATATAATTTGAAGATATAAAAGATAGTAAAAGTAGCCGACTACAATATACAGATATGCTGAGGTGATAGTTTGAAAAAATGATACAGTGTCGTAAAGAAAAAGTTAGCGAGCTATGGTCACGATTCAATTTTGAATTCTACCGATATATAAAGATTTTTTATGGAGCCTCATCGCGAAATGTCAAAACAACATTATCGATGCACTGATATTGATATAATTTAGGTTGTGAAAAAACATCACGCGAAAACGTTCTCGATTTAATTATATCTTTTTCCCCGAATAATTTTTCAAAAGACTTTAACCTATGTAAGGGACGGTTTCATAATCATTTTTAAAGGAGACTTTGAACCATTGATTCCCAAAGTGGTCCAGGTGGACCCTCAGGTGTTTACGGGAGACTCAACAGGGGTCTACGTTGGCGTGACAAAAGAATGGGGGTTCACAATTCGTAAGCGGGGGTCCACGAAAATTTATCTGGTTTCGATAGTGAAAAACTAAAATGTTTTATGCAACGAAGTTTTGAGCAATGACTCTATGAAACCATCGAAGCTCGAAGATCATCTAAGAAAGTGTCATCCCGATAAAATAGGTAAAGTTTGAAATGTTTTCAAACATTGAAGGAAGAATATGAAAAGAGACCCACCGTGCACAGTATGTTCGCTTCAACGTCTGAAAGCTTGGCTTGTGGCGTTGAATGAATAAGTTATACTCAATCAACGCTTGTGGGCATCTTACAATATCTCATTACTTATAGCAAAATCTGGAAATCCGCACACCATTGGAGAACAGTTAATTTTACCCGCTTTTGGAGAGGTTTTAAAAATGCTCTGTACAAATCGCCATTTGACATACTCAAAAGAATTCCTTTGAGTAACAGCACTGTACAAAGACGTATTGATGAAATATGCTCTGATATTGAAAGTTACAACAGAATATCACTTTTGAACTAGGTTCAAATTTAAGCTTGGCTTAAACTCAGATTGTACAGTCGGTCCTTAATATCAGACTTTTTACTTCCCACTTTACCCTAAACAGCATTAGTTAAAGGTCCTTTTCCGTCGACCGTGTATTAACATATGCTATTAACGTTCTCAAAATTAGACAAAATCATACATTAATGACCCCCATTAATGCATGATTTACCTACATTAATCAACGATTTTCTGCAGGCAACCCAACGCACATCTTATACATTATATTTATATTGACAGTTACCTGTGGTGTAGGCAACCAAACATACAATAACGTCTTCAAAAAATGAATCCTAGTATAGAATACTTCTAGTTTTTGACTTACATATCGTTTTTATCTTATTATTCTACAAAATTATAATAATATTAGTGTTGAAACAATGAAACATCCAAAATATAATGTAAGAAAAACGAAAACAGTGACATTTGAACTGGCGACCTCCTCTGTGACATTTCAATGTCATTATTTATTTTTGACAGTACTTACCTATGAAACAAATAAATATTTTTAGTTTTTAAATATTGAGAAAAACGAATACAACTGATACAGTCGACGTAACTAACACGAGTATTAAAAGGGCAACTAACAATCTCGAACATTAACGCACTCGCTCTGCTCGTGCGTTAAATTATCTCGATTGTTAATGGCCCTCATTAATACACTAGTTGGTTAAATAACTATTAGCAAAGAGCAGATTCACCGCAGCCACTAATTTTTTTTTAACTAACTACATTTTTGACTAAATTGACCAGCCTCAGCGATTAGCATTCTCAAAACACAAAAGAAACAATTACATTTATAATATTTTGTGCAGATTAAAAATATACAAAACTTTATTCAAATCACTACTAAGAACTGACAACTCCATAAATAAATGTTGGCCTTAGTACAGTCTTATTCTGTGCCTCTTTTAAAAAAACTATCACAATGAATACCGCTGCTTGTAAAAACCAATAACCTATCAATTATCTACACACCGACACGTTATTGTCTGAAACTATAATAAACACTTCGTCATAATATCATACAAAGTACTAAGCCACATTACAAGGAATAAAGGGAATATTAAAATATCCTTTTGTTTATCGAAATTTTCTACGTTCAACAGTTGACAATTCAAGTAATTTGTATTGAAGTATGTTTTAAAAGCCTGCATACGTATTATTACACAAAGTACAGCTAATTTACATGGTCTAATGCTGTTGTTTTCTGATAAAGTCTTATATAACCGACCCACACTAATATTATGTAGTCATATATAATAATAAATATAAACAAAGCGTAACAATATTGTGTTCGACAGCAGTGACACACTTATAGAGAATATCGATTGTTACTAATACCAAAGATTAGATTTTTTGTAATCTTTGCTAATGCTATGATTTCAAAAGATAAAAAATATCAAAAATAATTAGGACAGTTTTACCTTTAGTGCTTGATTAGACGACCCTCATTTTAACATTGATCGAGTTCAGTACCAGACCAGGCTTTAGCGCGCTACCAAGACGTTCGTCTGGACAGGCCTTAACACAGGCAAATAATATAAAAGTAAAACTACGAAAATAGCTATTTAAATAAAAATTATTATAAATAATTTGCCTACTAAATTAAAAGAAAACTCTTACATTCATTGTGGTCAACAGTAGCATCCATTAAATGTTAAATAATCTCTACTGCAATTAACTAGAATCTGATAATTTTGACAAGTTTGTAGTTCTTTAATTGTTAATTCGAAAACCTCTATTAATTACTTCTATCTAATTACAAATAAATTCTGCTATTTTACACAATAGCAATTATGTCCTTATATGTATAATCATTTGATTAATGAATTTGTTTTATAAATAATTTGATATCTATTCGTTTGAGATTAATTTAAATTGTTTTCAAATGCTTACATAAAGTTGTCAATTATACGAAATGTCCACTTGAATGTTATATTGCCAACGAAACGTAACAGATGAATTGCATATAATGGTCGTGAAGGTTTTTGTAATTAATTTTTAAATGCTGTTTTTGCAAGCGTGCTATTTATTTATTTGTTTACGAAAATGGAGACAAGCTGAAGAATAAAGGTCGAAACTCACTTATCAGCACCTCATAGGAACAGCGACTGATCATCACCAGCAGATTTTATTTCTTATGTGTATTTAAATGTAAGCGCGCCTACCTAACAACATCAGCACAGCACCGACAAGGCACGTCAACGCCTCAACCACAATACATTTCTCAGAGAGAATATTTTGCGGACGGCGTGCTTGTGGTGTGCTGATCCTTTGCCGGCGTCGTACTCTCACTTATCAGCACATTTCGGTTAGTACAGTACAATACAATATCTCTGACAATATAAAGTGAAGCCTATAGTCGGGTATCGCTGTGGTGCTGATCCCGTGTCGATGCGTTAGGTGAACCTATACACAACCGTCAAGTTGACCACTCGACGGTGCTGTGACGATGCTTGTCAGGTGCTGCTGATGTTAAGTGAGTTTCGGCCTTAAGTCGTAAACAAATGAATCTTGTGGAAATATTTTTTCTGCTTCTGCTATTTCAAAATCCTTACTTCTATTGAAAGTTTTTTTGTGATAAAACATCGAATAACCATCAATAATTATCATCCATTATAATTTTTTCAATTATAGGAATTTCTACAACTATTATCTATTCAAATACATATTCCGGCTTTCTTCCATATTTGTAAGCACCTACCTAGGAATATTTAAATTAAATAAATCGTATAGTGAAAGTTACCCGAGTTTTTTTTATCTCTCCGAAGCACTACTTCATCGTGCAGAAAATTAGCTAACCAAGCATGCGCTTTAAGAATTCATGTGACTAAAAATAAAAAGGTAAATAGTTCAATACCGGAAGTCAATATGGGCGAAGGTAAACATTTAATGAATGCTAGAAATATTGTTACATATATTACGTAACGCATAATAAGGTCTATTGATCAAGCAAGGCTTGTTTCCTTATATTTTTATTTGTTAAGGCCGGAGTACGCACTTGATACATATTAGATACATTTAAATAAATAATAAAGCAATTTAAAATACTCACGCCCATAATAGACTGGTTTACAAGTGCCATTCCATTCCAAACCTAAGCCGGACCAACGAAAATTATGATTTAGTAAGAAAAAAATATTTGGTTCGGTTTTTTGCAAATATCTCAAAAATATCCTTAAAGAGCAGGAAACTAAAAAAACTCCTTCCAACTCCGAACTAATTATCAAGCTTGTTGAAACAAAGCGATTATCATGCAACCGTTTTTTGTCCAATTTTCACCTCCACATTAAAATTATAAATATTGACGGTATAGTTCCTGGAGCGAAGAACTTTTTTTTAGAAAATTTCCTGCTCTTTAAGTATCTTTTTCTAATTTCGGATATCTCAAATAGTTTTTGAGATATTTGCAAAAAACCGTACCACCTTTTTTTCAGTGATCCTCTTAGGTTTGGAATGAAATGACACTAGTGATCCAGTCTATAATGCTGAGGCGCTAATACATATTTTTAACTATTAATTCTAAAACATGTTAATAGCGAATCAAATTACAATTTAAAACCAGTTTTCTTAAGAATGTTACGTATTCTTGATAATATTCGTATTCATTAACGACCACATATTCAGTCCAAAAATTATGAAGTAATATTTGTATCTATTGTAACATGCTAGCAATTTCTTTGAAATATATTTTAAACAATGGGTCTTCAGATAATTACTATAAAAAAATACGTTATGTAAATAATTAGATATTGTTTTGACATTTTTACAGACACAAAATAGAAAATACAAAAATTATTATTAGAGTAGCTTAAAGTTGTGATATTTCATAAAAATAGTACTTCTAAAATCATCATAACTGACACAAAAGGAATTGAAACCAGACAAAAAAGTTTTATTTCCATTGTTTAAAAAAATACTTGCAATAAACATGATAATTAAATGCATATCTACTTTCATAAATGTTTGATTAATATTATCTACATAATAATAGGTAAAATATATTTTATTATTTATTATAGTAGACAGTATCTCACTAACTTTATTAACACAAAAATAAATTGAATGGGTGTGTTGGTATATTCTTTCTTAAGCCAATGTGAAACATGAGAAAAGATATATTTTCTAAAATTGCTAAGCTCACTATAGAAGTGTTTTCCTTATATCAGAAAAACTGTTAGTTCGTGTCAGTTAGTTATTTATGAGCTCCACAGTGTCGTTGAAATGATTTACAGTATTAGTTATCCCCACCAGTGGCTCCATGACTTGTGTTGTGTTTAGGTGTGTAGAGCAGTATTTTATTTCAACTAGGTTTGTTTTTACTATTTGCTGAATGACCAGTATGACATAGAATGGTATTTTCGAGACGATTTGTCTTCTCGAATGATATCGAGGAACTCAAATATTGACTAAAATTAACACACACAATGCGGCAATACCATACAGAACTTATTGTAATCTTATTAGAATTAGTAAATTGATAGATAGATAGATCTTTATTTAAAATAGGAAACCCTAATATAAATACAAAATTAATTAAAAATACACAATATGAAATTAATTAAAATTTAACAACTAACATTATCAACAAATCAAGTACAATATTTTACATTTACATTTAGTTTAACACACATTAACACAAAGAATTTTTAAACAAAAGAAAAACGAAAAATTTGTTAAAACGAAGACGTTATAAAAATTTAGGCAACAACATAAACTATAAATTTTTGATGTGTTCTTTAAGTAACACTTTAAAGCTATTAAGAGTGGTACATTTTTTTATAGATACAGGTAATTGGTTAAACTTGAAAAAACCTCTGGTATTATATGAATGAATATCTTTGTTGAAAGAAACGAATTCCTGAAAATATTCAGGTGACCATTCACCATTTACAACTTTGAAAACCAAAATCATAGTGAAATAGAACAGTCTATTTCCAACAGAAAACCAATTTAGGGAATTTAACATTATTCTAATTGGAGTGTGGCGATTAGTTTTAAGAATTATTCTCATTCCGCGATTTTGCAGTTTTTGCAAAGCGTTCAGTTTGTTAAGATTGAATAAAAATAAAATTGATGAACAGGAGTCAAAATGAGGTTGAATAATAGTGTACACCGTGATTTTGGTCTGCATTGACAAGTTTTGAGATATTCTGCTAAAGAAGTACAGCTTTTTAGATATTTTTTTATGGATGTATTCAAAATGACTATCAAAACTTAAAATATTGTCAAGGTGAAACCCCAAATACCAATTTGAATTTTTTCATTATTAATATTTGAATTTATGCTCTTAATATCAAGTACGCTATATTTATATTTTGTAGTGAAGATCATTGCATTTGTTTTTTTAACATTCAATTTTAATTTGTTTATTTTCAAATATATATTAACCTTAACTAGAATAACATTCATTTTCTGAATAGCTACATCCAAATTTCCATCACTACAGCATATTAAAGTATCATCGGCAAACAGGTTAATGAATTCACACATTGCAAATAGGTCAATATCGTTAATATACAAAATGAATAGAAGTGGGCCCAATACACTACCTTGCGGAATCCCTGTATTACTATCCATTTCAGATGATACCTGATCTTTAAAACGCACTCTCTGTTTACGATGTTCTAAATAATTTTCGAGCCACTCAATCACTGTACCCCCCATACCATATTGTTTAAGTTTAGAAATTAATATTTCCCTGTCTATTGTCTCAAAGGCTCTTTGTAAGTCGAGAAATACAGCTATTATGAATTTATTTTTATCCAAATTACTTTTTATATGGCAAAGTGTAACTTGTAACGCTGATTCACAAGAGACTGATTATTAATTAAAATATTATTTTTCGTTCATAGACAGCGATTTCTAATAGTTTTTCTATAGAAGGTAAAGTATTGATTGGTCGGTATTCTTCAGCTTTATTAGTATTGGGTACTTTTTGTAAAGGTATGATAGTACTTATTTTTAATACATTAGGAATTCTACCTGTAGCGAGGGATGTATTAATTAAATTTAACATAACATGTCCAATGGTTTCAAATACTTCCTTTACCATTCTACAATTCAACGTTTCGTGAAGTGAGAATTTATTATCTAAACTGTCAACCATTTTTCGCAAACCCTGCATGGAAAGTATTTCAAATTTTTCAAAATTTAAATATAGGTTATTATTTACATTATACCACGTTACAGAATTTTCAATACTCTGAACAATACCTTTAATGCTTTCAACAAAATATTCATTAAAACTGCTCGCTATTTCTAGACTGTTTGTTAACAATTTTGTGCCTGCTGTAGTTTCAAAGATTGCAGAGTTTGCCATATCTCTGCCTTTATCATTAACTATTTTTTTCAAAGTTTCCCATATTTGTTTGGGATTATTTCTATACCTGTCTATTTTATTAAAATAATACTGCTCCTTTTTTAACTTTAACATATTTACTACCACATTTCTATGTCGCTTATAAACTTGCCATTTATGTTGTTTCTCATTACCATCAATACATTTTTTTAAATTTTTATAAGCCCTATCACGTTGTTTAATTTGATCGTATACCTCAAAATCAAACCAAGGTAATTTTGATTTAAAATGGCATGTTACTGTTATTTATTATATTTTCACAATTGACCAAAATTTCCTGATAAATGGCATCAATATCAACAGAATCTAAATTAAAATGACACATAATAAGACTTGTTTTGATCTCATCTAGTTTTTGACTACTTAGATTTCTAAACTTTGATATATTATGACCAGAATGATTTTTATTATTATTGGAAAAAGATACTGATATCACAGAATGATCGGTTATTTTTAGACAATCGTGCACACAAGCTCTTATATTATTTTGATTACAAAGTACATAATCCACCAAAGTTTTGCTAGTATCAGTAATACGGGTAGGATTAGTTATATATTGCTTTACCCCATAAGACAATAACACATTTTAAATTTTTTCCCCATAGAAATTACTAGCTAACAAGTCTATATTAAAATCGCCAACTAACACTCAACCATAGGCCGTAGAAAATAAAACATCACAAAACTGTCTTCCAAATCTTCAATAAATTGAGCATTTGAACTGGATGGCGAATGGTATAAACCCCACCACCCACTAAACACCCCGTAGATTGAAAATAAATAATAGCATTTATATATCAAATGATACGACACTGGTAGTTTTAGAACTGTGAAACTGTTCAGGACGTTTGAAACGATGAATTTGTAAACACTTATACATTTTTTTGCATACTACACAACGATTCGCCATTTTGTGAATATAATTTAACGAATAAATAAAGTATTTGGATGATTATTACTTTTAAATAATACGACATGGCAACATCTGTGTATGCCAACAAAATTAATAAACTCTGACATTGTTTATGCTGGAATCAGACAATACGTATGTTTACTTTCTTCTAGTATGTTCATTGTTCTTAGATTAACGTTATTTTAAATACTAGATTTGAACTGTCAAGTCTATTTAGTTTAGTTTGAACTTTTTTGAGGTTCGGTAATGATGAGAAGGAAAATATCGTTACAACTTCCTTAGTTGTCTAGAATATAGACATCAGGAAGGAAGAACCGCTTGACCGACAATTCAAAAAGATGCCACAGTTAATCCTAGCGTGATAAATCTATGTGTGTATAAATTGTTTTCAAGTATTATACTATTAAATTTCTTTTTTTATATATAATTGGAAAGTTGGTCGAGTCTTGTAAAAATAATTATTAAGTTGGCAAATGCCAGTAATTATGTATTGTTTGATTTCCTTCCGTTTCGTACAATACGGTATATACTTTTAATAATCATAAAACTGATTTAATATTTTTTTGTGCGCTTTGTGTTTATTGAAAATGTTTAGGAAATGATCTTAATTATTTATTTTTATTAACACAAGTGAATGGTTTTTGTTATTGTTCTTCCTTGAAAAACTAACGAAATTCATTGGCGGAATAATTAGAACATTTCCTTGGCTAGTAACACTATTTTCCATCTGAAGATGGCAGACCTGCCAAAGTCACGTATTCTGCGCATATATTTACATAATTCAAATTTTCTGTTGTCTTAATTGAAAAAAAAAATTCAAAAAATCATTTAATTCTTAAACTCAAACAAAGTTATTGGTCTCGTGAAGTTAAAATAATCACAAATCATTCTTCTTCTTATGTCTTACAGCTTATTCACGTCAAATTTGGAATTCATGAACTCTTTAAGCATGAATTTTTTTTTCCCAGACAAGCTCTTTTCTCTTGAATTCTTTTTACGTTTTCCATTTGTTTATTTCATGGTTCCTTACACCCATTAAATTTTCCAGCTAATATTTCTTGGACAATTCTTGTATGTATATTGGGGTGCGATTCACTGAGACCTAAAAGATCTCTTCTAATTAGTTCCTGAGAAAAGTCTCGGGGACAAGTAGTCCCTTTAGACATATTTCCCGAAGGAATTTCAGGGTAGCCGCAGGCTTTAGTTGAGGTAATTGTTCCTCTTCTAACCAGTAGTCTCATAGGTGTTGTGCCCTAGGATTCTGTATTGCTATTGAATCTGCAAGTATGTGGATGGAAGTTTCTTATTCCATTCCACAGAATCTAGATTCTTCTTGTTTCACTATTTTTAGCTTTTTAAGGTTCCCATTCAGGCGACAGTGTCCCATAAGGACACATGTTAAATCTCTTAGTGCAGTTTTACTCTGGCTTAGACATTCAAATGTTCTTAACTGGCTATAGTCACCCAGAAGTATCTTTGATTGTCTAAGCCCTGCTAGATCTTTCCAATGGTCAGATATTCTCCTCTTTTCGGCGTTACCTATTTCTCCCAATACTAAATTGGAGCTGCTACTGCAAAAGGGTTCCTGCCCCCAAAAGGTTGTTTCAGTCCCCCTATTTGCTTGTTTATCTGTCCTGAAATCCACACTAAGGTGACAATGTTGTTCTCGCCTAGTTCATCGAATTTCCCTAGTCATTCCCATACCATTTTAAAACTGATTACGCAAGAACCAATTGCTTTAATGGCTGTTTAACTATCTGAAATGATGATAATCCTTTGCTTTCTATACATCTTAGCAATATTGGACTGGGCACACTTTCCTATGGCGTGAATATCTGCTTGAAAGATTTTTCCAAGCTTTCGGAGTTTTTGATTCCTGGCACGTACACTCCTTGGATAATTCTTACCATATGTGCATACCAATTTCATTTTTTTCCTCTATTTTATTCAAAATGAATGTTTGCTATGCAATTTTCCTTATATCTTCATTGTGTCTCATTTAATTTTCTCTGAAGTTTTTCTTAAATGCTTCATCCTAACTCTTTATCGCTTACCTATATTATTGTCGTTATTACATTATTCATATTTATCTTAATTTCCATATCTAGTGTATGACCTAGGATCGAATTTTTCGTTGAATAATATTTGCTATACCGAGTGTCCCATCGAAAATGTATATTTATTAAATAAATTAGCATGGCATAATTTTTAATCTACTGCAAATTGTTGCTTTGTATTGTTAGAATAATTAGAAAATAAAACACAAAACTAATTGATAATTTTGTTGCAGATTCACAAACGGATGAGTTTGGAAGAAATTAAACATACATTCCACGTCGATCACCATGACCTTGGTAAGTTGAATGCACAAAATGTTACCAACATTTCCAAATTAAGAGTATAATACAATTTTGTAATATATTAGAGTGTAACATATCAAAATTCTATAAGCTAGTCTCGGGTAAACTGGTCTTCGCACTAAATTGGGAATTGGGGTGATGGTCAAGGTGCGAACCTTGGTGAATTTTAACGAAACTAGATCGGATTTAATAAATTCATTGGTTTCAGTACAATAACCTAGCGATTTATCATTCTAAATGTTATTTCTTTAGTCTTAAGGGGACTCTTGCGGAAAATCCAAGGTGGGTGAAGGTTAACTGTCATATTAAGGTAAAACCGAGAGTTTTACCATAAAATTAATTGTTTAGAGTGTGGTCTAGATACAAAGCGATCGCAACATCATAATTTGAAAATTATTCCAGCTGCTTGAAGCTAAAAGTCAACAAAGCAGGCTCAAAATAATACTACTTGGTCGACATCATCACTACTTGAAACAAATCATACATAGCCTGCTTGCTAGACTCGGCTATCAATTTGCAGGATCGACTACAATAGACAGTTTTTCGCCGAGGTGGTGCATACTATTTTTTCGTCGAACTCTATAAAAAATTACTAATTTTCGAATGAAAAATTGACTATTTTTGAAGGCAAGTATTTTTCGTCCGCAAACGCTTTTCGTCCGATGTGCAAAATAGAGAGTGGGCCACAGAAACAGTCCACCCCGATATTCGGCAGTATTCCTTAGATTTTAAGGAAATTAGGAAACTCGTCGATTTTTGTTCTAAGGGGGACACATTTTTACGATACAGGCCTCTGTCATTTGTCCACCCCCTCCCTTCCACTTCACCAACCCCTCAATTTTAAATAGGGAATATACCATGTGCGGCACATCATTAGAAAGGCATTTAGATGGAGTATTCAGACATAATGATCGTCCACGATTTTTTTCGATATTTGCAAAAAAAGTCTTAATTAATTTAAAGTACAACACCTCTTAAAAATGAAACGCAGCGCCTATGGTTTGCTAATGTGTCATTTTTCCTGTCACATCAAAAGTAAATTAACTAATCTAGATTCAAAGGACCATAATAGATCTGAAAAGGTCGCAGTGGAATAGGCCAATTAGCCACCTCATCAAATCTAATCTAACCTAACAATATTACCATTAAAAATATTTAAAATCCCTAATATCCCTAATTATGAATTTAAAAAAAATGTCTCATTCTAAAGGGACACATACTGTATAGTAAAACTCAAATTGCACTTGATCTATTTACAACTAGCATGTGAAATAAAACAAATCAGCTTCTAGTTAACCTTCTGAAGTTTTTAACACTCGAACTTCTAGTTAACTGGTAAAACAATAGCAATAACATATATTATAAATACCTGAAACGGTTAAGAAAGATTTTCCATTGCCTATTGCGTTATGCAATATAATACCATACTGTGAATGTATAATTGATAATTATGTAGAACAACAATTAGAATGGTTGTGCCAACACTTGCTGTATTGCAATCGTGATCAGCGTATAATTAAATTCATTTACACGAGTCTAGGGCAGTTTTTTTTCGGATTCATTTATTGCGGTCTTTATAATTTCTAAGTTCATTAATAAATATTAATCTAGTAAGCTATTTATATTTCACTTTTGTCAAAAAAATATGATAAACAATAATTGAGGTTTAATTAAAACTACGAAGCGTATCATAGTTTCTTTAAAAATCGAAGTAAACAATTTGGCGAAAGGCAAATCTCTCAGAATGAAGCCGAAGGTCTTCACAAATATGGTTCATATTATAAAGAAAAGACTCACCTACTGTAGGTTTTGGAAAAATGGAAGTACAAACCATATTGGAAAGTATGGAAAAGTGAAGCTTAATTTTCTGTTATGGATCAGTGAACTCCTTCTTTAATTGTACCAGAATATGATTGAAAAAGAAAATTTCAAAGGTTATCAGAAGATGTAAAAGTAGAACACTTTTTATTCTCCAGGAAACGCTCATTCTTTTTTTTTTCTTTCTAATACTGGTAGTATAGTTTCGACAGTAATATGAGGTTGTGAACATAGAATTTATCTAAACTGCTCCACAAAAATTGATGAGGTAGTGTTTAATGTTGTGAATTGTATGTTTTTTTTCTTTTATGTAAGCGTTTGTTTGTTATTTTTACGCAATACGTTTGCAGTTTTAAACAACAACACAACAATTTGAGGTTGTGTACCTTTTTAACTGAACATACGTAAAAATTATAGTATATACTTAACGAGTATGATTTCCTCTAATATCAATTGCAGCCAAACAACGCCTCTGCATGTTTTCAATAAAGTCGTTGAAGTAGCCTTGATCGATTTGTCTCCAAAGTTGGGGTAAAAGCTGTTTAAGTTCTTGTAGTATCTGTGGGGGTGGTTCATGGGAATTCAAGGCTGGTTCCTAGCATGCTTGATGGGATTAAGGTAGAGTGATCGAGAGGACAGTGCCAAATGCGGGATACCATGGAAGTACAAAGAGTCTTCGACTCCTCTTGCACGATGCGGTCGAGCATTATCGACTAAAAAAAAGAAACTTGGTCCAATAGCAACATGAAACAAGCGTATAACATTGTTAATAGCTTGTTATTCAATCCTGCCTCCTCAAACAGCAACTGTACACTTCGCGTCATATAAAACTGGTACACTGTTTTCCCAATGTAAACCTAACTTAACTAATCAAAATGACAATCAGTCACATGTGAAGATTAAATGCGAGGAGCTATATAAATATTTTAGATGGGGTAATGTTGCCATCGGTTAAGGAAATCTTCTCCAACGATAATTTTATTTTCCAGCGTGACAATATTGCTCAGTGCACGCTGCAGGCTATGTACGCAGTTATATTGCTAAAAATAACAATGAAGCGCTTCCATGGGTAGCTAAAAGTCCAGATCTTAATCCAATAAGGAATGGGGGCTTATGGTGAAAGAATTAAAAAATTTAAATGTAATTCCCAAAAAAAAAGAACACTTATGGACCCTAATAGAAGAAACCTGGGAAAGCTTGACAGAAGATGAAAATTTAACATTAAATTTAAATGACTCAATGCCTACAAGATTACAAGAAGTTATCAATAATGATGGAGCTATTACACGTTATTAATGAATGTAAACTTTCATGGCCGGGATTTGTTTTTTGTTTTGTTTGTTTTTATTTGACGTCGGTCTGTTTCTGCTACCATGGTTTATAATCTATTTGCTAGTTTATTTATTTGAACTGCTTAAATTTTGAATTACGTGGATCTCGTGTCCAAATTTTGTTTAATTGTAACCTTTTTTCGTTTTTATCGAAATTTTGTTGCTATTTTTTTAATTTTATGGCTACACAAGCACAATTCTTTAAATCAGGTTTTCTAATTCTTCTTAATGCTGTTATTACTGAAGCATTAAAGTTTATTGCAACTTGCCGTATTAAAGGGATTTTCCTTTAAATAATCAGTTAAAGCTTTGTCTAGCTCTATTCTAGTTAAAACTGGTCTTCCTTACCTATTTTTCCAACAACTATTTGATCCTTGTCCCACCTTTTTTTTAAGTCAGTCATCTAATAAACCAACCATCTCCTATTTTAAAAAACATTCGAACAAGTAACAATGTAATATTTACGTATTTATTAAAATATCACACTATTCTTAAATTTAAGCTCTTTTTGTATAACTGTTATAATAAATTTTTATTTTTTCCACCTCGTTTTATTGTTTCACAAAATTTAAATTCATCATTACATCTACTAACATTTTTGTAGGGCTGGATCACTCTGCCCTAGAAATTATACCATAGCAACTAGTTTAGCATTGACACATTTTAAAAGATCCATTTACACAGCTATAAAAACACTATTTTCGATTATTATAGTTGTACCAGTTTTATATGACGGGTATTGTACCACCTCTAAACGGATGAACCTCCTGTAGATCCTTCTCTTCGATTTCTGGGCACTAGAGGAAGAGTCCATACACGAACACGCCGACTATCATAAAACCGTCCATACCTCAACTCATCTCTGAACAATGCCAATGCGGTCCTTTTTCAGCATTCAAATTCACATGTACATTAGCCCATGCCAATCGAACATGTATATGAATTTGTGTTAATGTTGCTCCACTCAGCGGTCGTGAACGTAAAGTGACATCGTGTGATCTTCGACGTAGTATTTCAATTGAAATCAAAGCATCGGAAGCATTCAAAAGAAGCTGTTGTATGATCCAACAAGTACTCAGACTCTGAAGAAGATAACTAGGTTTTCGAAACGCGCGTAAGATCGTTTGAAGTGTTAGTGTATATAGTGAGAAAACTGTATGCAGTGTCGAGTATCGCCAACGTTTCCAAAATTCCCAACTTAGCTACACTCTTCAATGATAGATTTAAAAACTTTTTTACTCAATAAAGGAAGGTATCTACGACCATGATCAGCCCAAGCGTGGTGGATCCGTACGATCGTTTCCCATTTTTCTAAAGTAGCGTCCTTTTCTTCCGTCAAGTGCCGTGACATGCTGACAGTCACCCTGAGATAAACAAGCGTTTTCTGCACAACACGTGGTTCTTAATAGTCATTTGATTTAGTGCTTTTTTCGACGTTGTTTCAATTGCTTAGGTATTTTAAAAGCTATATCTGACTGTTTATAATAAAAAGGATCATTAAATCAATAAAAAACAATCAAATTACAAATCTAAAATCTATCCAAATAATTGTTTATCCTCAGGGCGACTGTCATAGTGTCAACTTGTCACTTGGTGGGCATGCCCTATAATGCCATTCATCTCGGTTTTGCCGGTGTCCTCCTTCCAAACAGTACCTCGTATTTATTTTATTTGTTGCCAAACCTAGTTTAAAACTTTAAGAAATATTATATTTTATTCAATCCCTGACATATCATTTTCATACTCGCGGTAATTAAATCTATAAACACATTTAGCAATTAATTTGCTTTTAGATTGAGAAAGTCGTGTTTATATATATATACAATGGTTGAAAAAAAAAGACATGTGTGGACACCCTTTTATATTCAACAAATTAGTTGTGTCATTAACACATTGAAAATTATTAATTCTTACATAACTTATATTATGTGGGAGGACAATGAATCCGTTTTTGTTCTACTGCTGTGAAAAAAAACGCAGGCGGGCAAAATATGAAAGTGAACATAATTAAGATAATATTTGTATATAGGCAGAGACTCTGATATAGGTGATTTAAACTGTATTGTTTATTAAGTTTCCGAGTAGTTTAGATGCAAATTCAGATTACGTGATTCAAAATTATATAAATATCTTTTCCGTCGACCGTGCGTTTTTGAGCTAGATTAATGTACACAAAATCATTCATTAATGAACGACTTTCTACTAATAAACGATTATGGTATAGGCAACCAAACATAATATTTTCAAAGAAATGCGGAAAACTGACTTCTAGTATAGAATATTTCTAGTTTTTGACTTACCTATCGGTTTTATTCTATTATTCTACAAAACTATAATAATTATGTATTATGCTGCAATTCCGTGTTACGTTCTCGTACGATCGTTAAATCGTAAGGTCGTATAAGAGTGAACCGTAGAGGTGACAAATTATCGATAGCACTATCGATAACTTTCGATAGTTTATACTATTAAACTATCGATATGATATTTACACTATCGGTATTTTTCGATAGTGAGAAAAACACGAAAACCAGACTTGACAGGCCGTTACCGTGTCTGGGTGGGTTTGGGCTGTCCAAGATTGTCCAATCCGTCCAATCGTTAAAAACAAACTGAAAAAGATAGGCCATTTATACTTTTGATCTCTTGTCCTTGAAAAACAACCGCTCCACATAATAGAAGAAAAAGAAGAAGATATAACCTTACAACTTACAACACTTACAATATTTATGTTTGTTTTCTATTTTTACTTTCTAATTCTATTCTACTGTGAATTGTGAATTTCGACGATCCCACAGCTTAATATCGATATCTCAGATTACTCCAGTCAGAGTAGTCTCCATATTGATAGAAGAGACATCTGATGGTGATAGTCGTATTATATTGTGTTCATTTTGTCGTTTAAAAATAAAATCTGAAATTCACAACAATAAATATTTTATTTTATGTATTTCACTCTTAAAATGGATCGAAATTCTGAACATTTATATTTATTCTTCGGACTATCGATGACTATCGATAACTATCGATAGTGACGGTACCAACTATCGATAAATATCGATAGTCGCCACTATCGATAGTTTGTCACTTCTAGTGAACCGTAAGTAAGCGGCCTACAGATTTACAAAAACTGAAATTCTATGACGACCCCTGCTCCGTCCTCTTCATTCTTATTTTGAGAGGTGGTTTTTTCGCTCGAGTTTTTAACAGTTTTAGGTATTTTAGTGATTCTTTTTAAAAATGAGGTTGGCTAATATAAATAAAAAATGTTTTATTGTATCTCCAATTTCATTATTTACACGTCAAAACAAAACTCAGACTATAGAACTGTTTTATTTTAAGTTATTTAACTTGCTTCTAGAATTAACCTACAAAATTATTTTTATCCCAGGTAGCAGACTAACGTCGTTATGACATCGAATATAGGTGATAGAGGTCATTATACCGTAAAATGACGTACTAGAAACGGTTTTATAACGTACAATAAATGACGTTATGCAGACGTCATTTAATGGTGTATAAAAATGACCACTCCGTATTTAATCGTTTTGACAAAAATTAACTTTATAATATGCAAATTGTATAATGATGTTACATTCATCGAAAACAACTACGGTTAAAATGTCTTCCTAACGATATTTCTCAAAATTTAAATTTTTCTCTTGACCTTTGGTCATTTAATGTTCATGCGGTAGACGCCATTTCATGATCTTAGAGATTCCTTCAAATCAACTAAATACTTTATTAATCTCTCTGAACGTTCAATAATCGGAGATAAATTCGGTGTTTGTGTAATCGAATTTCTGACATTTAAATTTCGCGGTTTAAGGTCCTAACTTCGGTGCTCTTGCTCAGTGCTCACCTGTCAAAAGTCAAACTTAATGTTTGTGCCGTGGTGGATTAGTTTTTAATTCATCGCCATCATGTTTTTCATATTTTAGTCTAGTTAAATGCCAAAGTGCTAAAATTTTGTTATTTTTTGTTTATTTGTATGATATATATGTTATGTGATTTTACTTATATTTTTTTATGGGTTGCCTATAAAAATTATCAATCAATTTGAGTGAATTGTGCCATAAATATCTTAAGAATACTTGTCACTATAACTAAAAAATAAAATTTAAAGGTTTATGGCTTCAAGTGCCCTTAGCTTAGCTATGGGTCAAATATTTATAAAAATTTGCTATGATAAAATATATGGTCTTTCCAAGAAAGTTCTAAACAATCTTTGTGTGAATATTATGTAGGTATTCATAATTGTCCTTCAAAACCTTTTTTAGTTCGCAGTCTTAATTTACTTCTCACTCAGAAAAGATCCGTTTTCCAAATATAGTTATATTTTAGTTTAAAGATAAGCTCTGTGTGTTTGTGTGTGTTCTGGCCGATTTTAGTGTTTGGAATCGTTTTGGAAATAAGGGTGAGTTTTCTCACTGAGTAATTAAGTTTTATCCATTAGCATTTGTTTTATCTCACAATCAAGTTATTTCTTTAAGTAAATTAAATATTATACCTATTATCAATCAATATTTTATAGTCAATTTGATCAACTTTAGACAACCTTATTTCTAAAGTTTACAGGGTTGTATTGTTTGATTAAAATGGATTTGAGAATGTACTTACTTATATTTTTTTACCTACGGTAATTTTTAAAATTAATACAGACCTCCCATTAAAATCTCATTCTATTTCCAACTGTTGCTGTATTACTACAAACAACAAAGTTATTCAAACAGAAAACATAATTCAAGATAATAAGTGAATGTTTTCTAATTGGAAGACATTATACATGATAACAAGATATACGAATCTTTATATTTATACCCTTTTGAGTCAACCGTGCTGCAAATTAGTATAGTCTATAATTTATCAGAACTTACAATATATTGTTTGAAAGATATTGTCACTAAATGCATTTTGTTTCCATATTTTAAAGACACCACTATCAATAAATTTGTATGCTTCCTGCCACTGCTTCACAATTTAAATGTTTACCACCTACCTACACCTAATACTCGAAAATTTACGTTTTAAAAACGTCATTATAATGTCATGGTAAGTCTAAATTAAGTCCAAAAGTGACGTCATAAAAACGTTTTCAACTGACGTCATTTTAACGTCAGTTATACGTCAATATAAACGTCATATTGGTCATAAAAGTAACCAAAAAAAAACGTCCAAATGACGTCAGCCTGTACCTGGGATAGTAGCGAAATAAAACGTAAAAGGAAAAGAACTTGTAATACAAGGAGACAGTACGAAATATATATTAATGAGATGGTGAATGATGAAGTTTTTAGAACTGGAACCGTTAACCCAACATTGGGTGAAAATTATTTAACCAAAAAGTGGGAAGAAGTGAAAAATAAATTGGCCTTATAAATGATCAGGATCTGTTAAGGGTAGCGCTAAAATATCCACATGGGTACCATCTGTACAATATACAGCCAATTACTCATGGACATCCCCGTTTCTCGTAAAACCTAATTGATAAAGTTTGTTAATAATATGATTTCAAATTAGGTCATAAAATTATTACCTCACCACTAAAATTGAGATACTGCGTATAAAATCAAACTAAAAGTTAGTATTATAAATTGTTAATTTATGTGACATTGTATATCAATTATAACATTTTCTAGAAACCAACATAAATATAATTTACAATAGTACTCCGAAATGCAATTTTGTTTGATAGTGCTGAGTGGTGAGGTAAAGAAGAGTAAAGAATTTTAGAATTGCTTGAAACGAATCACCGGGGTAAGTGATCTATTTCACAATAGTATTAAAGGTAACATTATACCCTGTTTTTATCGTTCTTCTCTATTCAATGTTTGTTGGGAACTTAACGTGTTGGGGCAATAAATGTGTATCTATCAATAACGTCAGTTCTGTAATAATTTTACTGACAGATCTTTGATTCAACGAAATTGAAGCATTAACCCCAACGGGATTTTGAAATGAACCAGTTGCCATGAAATTTAAAAATAAATGAAAATTTAAATTTACAAAATAATACTATTTTCAGTTCATTTTTTTTTGTTTTTTGCAGAGTGAAATTCAGTGTAAAACAGTTTTTCTAGTTACCTTTATAGGCAACGTTATTTAAAAATAAGGGGTTAGTGAAGTGGAAGGGAGGGGGTTGACAAATGACAGTAAGTAAAAATGTGTCCCCCTTAGAACAAAAATTGAAGTGTTTCCTAATTTCCTTAAAATCTAAGGAATACTGCCAAATATCGGGGTGGACTGTTTTCTGTGGCCCACGCTGTATATAGAAGAGATAATACAGCTTGTACAGTTGACGGAAAAGTTTTGTAAGTAACACGAGTATTAAAAGGGCGATTAACAATCTCAAACATCAAAATATCTCGATTGTTAATATCCCTTATTAATACACTAGTTGGTTAAATAACTATTAAGCATATTGTTTAGTTAATGTGAACAAAAAGTATTTTTCTAGTTTTTATTCAAGATTAGAAACCATCATAGCTATTAAATTTTCTGGCTCATCTTCTTCTTTATTTACGTGTGCTGGTTCCAATATTCCAGCCGCTAACCAATAAAAATGGAGAATTATATGACAAATATAAGAATAGTTTATACTTTCCAAAAAAAAAACTTACTGCTTTAAAAATACAGAAAACCGTAAATGTTGGAAATAGTTGTTCAAAAGAACTCAAAACATCAAACCGACAAATACAATATTATCCCTACAAATTGTGGCATGTTTTTTCATTCACCGGTAGATCCACCAATTCACAAACTGCGTTTTTATATTCATTGGTGGATTTCAGATTGAAGAAATTATGCGTTCATTTATTACTGTTGCATCAACCAAAATTGCAAACCATTCCATCGCTGTTTAGAGGTGGTAGATAAATTTGGTGGTTTACAAAATGACAGCTTAACCTCAAAAAAGTAAAGATTTGAAGCGGTTATAGCGAATTATCAAAGAAATGGATAATAAAGTGTGACTGCACTATTAACAGCGTCGGAAATTGAAGAAATTCCAAGTGGTATCGATTGTCAGTTGTCAGATATAATGGTGGAAGATGTAAACAACAACAACAACAACAGCGTTTTTTATGTGCCTCTGGTGACTCTAACATGTCGGTGCAACGGAGACTGACGTCAGTCAACCGATGGTAAATCAATGATGTAAAAAAGCGTGCCTATTTATTCTATGCTGCTGTCGTTTGTAGAGCACAATTTGACGTTGTAAAATGTGTTAGTGTTAGAGAAAGGTGCTGGTTGGATGGTTTACGCAGGCGAAAGTGTTGACCAATGACTAAATAAAAGAGAGGACAAGTAACGCGCATAATATAAGCTCAAGAGCTGCAGCGGGATTCTATTTCACGTCACGATTTTATCAAGTCGTTCGATGTCGAATACGATCTTCGATTCGATCGTATCGGATCATCTCATTTTATTTTACGATCGAATTGAAATCGGGTGTTCTTGGATTTGGACAGCAATTTTGATACGAGTCTTTCGAAGAGAAGTTAGTCGAAAATGTTTTTGGACATTGTCGACAGAATTCATTTGATATTTGGCAGATTAAAAAGACTCTTTTTACATTATTGAACTTTTGATTTTTATGCTAAAATACTATATTAATGTCATTCCAGATTGCCACTGGGAAATTATTCTCCAATTCATGAAGGAAAATAGAGATTTTGCAAATGGCAGGTTCATTGGTGCCTCAGGAAGGAATAAACAGAAAAAAGTATGGGCTGAATTAGCCCTCAAACTGAATTCACTGGGATTCGGGAAAAAAGGGTTCTAGTTGATTTAAAAGATATAGATTATTGACAGTAATAATATAAATATTTTAAGGATGACTACTCGGAACTTACCTTTTATTTAATCTATAAGTTCTAATAAGTCAGGCATTTCAAAGGTGTCACTATTTCTAAGTTTTTATTGTTGTCGACAAAGGAGTAAATTTCTTTGGGCTTTTGCTCTGCTCCCTCGCAATAGGCAACATTGTACCAAGAATAATAGTTTATTGCATGAAAAATGACTTCTCTTGATGGAATGCCCAATATCATATAAGTTTCAGAATAAGTAAACGAATACGACTCATCTATAGATAGAATGAAGCGACTCGTATTTCTACGACTAATCGAAAAATAGAATCGCTGATTGCCAATTTTGGTCGGCCGTTACGATCGTATCGTAAAATAGAATCCCGGTGCTGTATGTGTTACCATAAATCGTACGACGCCATTATTTTGATGCCAAGCTACGGGTGTGGGTACAACATTGTTTTTAGTTAGAGTGGTGATTTGTTCAGCTTTTAACTGTAAGAGAAGTAGTGAAAAAAAACAACCAGGAGCTACTTTTCACAGGTAAATAAATAGACCTATTGTTATGCAACTGGAAATACACTCGTGGTGTCAACCGGTAACGCGTCAGCTGCAGTTGTTATCGGTCCTCTCTTTTATTTAGTCATTGGTGTTGACTAAGCCCAATTCACACTTGACGCGCATGTTCCGGTCTCAGTATGCTTACGTTACGTACAAGTCAAGTCAAGTATTTAGGATAGTACGCTTGACAGTCACTAATTTTTATCAGTCTCTCGAAAACAATCAACTGTTATTACCAAAAGTTTGGATGATGGAAGTAACAAAACAAAAAGCGCAGAGAGTTATGGATCCACTTCGGGAAAATATTGACCAAAGATATGAAAGACAAACGATTATTACCACAAGAACATCATCGTTAACCTACTGGGAGTTTCAGGAAACACTAGTGTAGAAAGTAACGAAATAGTAGAAGAACTATCCAGAAGACCTGAAACACCGTTTTAGGCTTGGGACCGGAACCATTTCACGATATCAGCACCAAAATAATCTTGGAAGAAATAGGTGAAGCCAAAAAAACAAGAAGATTAAACCAGTTGAAAGATCTGAGAAGGAGAGATAGCTTTATTGTCAGAAAAATGTTACAAATTTTATGGACAAAGCGACAAAAGAATAGATAAAATATAAAATTCACAAAATATAAAAAAGTAAAAATACTGACTATACTATACTAATGATACAAAACAATATAATATACAAATTTAATATATTATACCTAATACAATACCGGGTGTCCCAGAAGTTTCTGACTCATCTTAAGTCGTGCTTCTTTCAAAAAGATTTGGTATAATTTTTTTTAAACGTAGGTATTAGTTAGCAGGCAAATTTTGTAATTGTTTTTTATTTAAAACGTATTTGTCAGACATCTTTATCTAATAAACAATCATCATTAAAAACCAAATAACTTACTCATTTTTCATCTAAATTTCAACAAATTATACATTTTCGGTACGAGGAAGAGTTCAGCTTTCAGATAGAATAAAAATATATAGGGCGTTCCATTAAAGAAACAAACGATATTTGCATTTAAAAAAAGTACAATTTTTTTAAAACACCTATTATAAGATTTCACTAATTAAAAATTTATACTGAAAAAACTTTATATAAAAAGAAATTGTTCATCGAAAACCGCACCTCCCTACCGTTTCTGAGTTCCAAGATTTCTGCAGTTAAAATGGGTCAGAAACTTCTGGGACACCCAGTATTATAATGTCGTACACCATAATAAATCTTATAATTATGCCAATGTAACTCAAAAGTCTAGGGTAGATTGTAGAATTCTGCTGTTTAGTTAGTTTAGTTTAGACACAGATTTAAAGGCAAAACAAGCAGAGGATAATTTTTTCGCTAAAGTTTCTACGTGTACAGACCATTTAAGGGCACCGTCAATATGGAGACAAAGAACCTTAATCGAATTTGATCTTATTCAGTCATTGTTAAGTTTGAGAGGCTGCAAAACTACTCTGTAAGATAAAAATACATTCTCAATGTAAAACAAAGCCCGTTCGAGTCAGACCAGGACTTTATAGTAATGAGATCTTTACCTATGGTAGAATGTAAAGTTGGTATATCTGAACTACACCAGGTTACACTAGTGTCATCAGCAAATAAAGTGAATTTGCCATTAATTTGTAAGTCTATGGCATCGTTAATGTATACCAAAAAAAAAGAATTGGACCTAAAACTGAACCCTGGGGCACCCCACTGCTAACTGGTAAATTTTCCGAAACTTTACCATCTGCTCGTACCAGTTGTTTTCTACACTCAAGGTAAGATTCAAACCATTTTAAAGGAATACCACGGATGCCATAATATTCCAGTATATCAAAATTTCATGATCAACACAATCGAAGGAGAAATCACAAAAAAACCGAAACCGTAAAAAGTTTATTATTAAGTGAGGTATATATTTAAGGACAGAGAACATTGAGTCATTAGTACATTTATTAGGTAGGAAGCCAAATTGTTGAAATTTCAAGATTTTATGTTTGAAAAGAAAGGGCCATAGACGGTTTTTCATTAGTCTTTCGATTATTTTAGATAAGATTGGTAATAAGGCAATAGGAGGATAGTTACTAGTATTGTTTTTTTCGCCAACCTTGTGCAGGGGAACAATTATAGATGTTTTTAGACAGTTAGGAAAGAAACCTTTTTCAAAGGATCTAATAGGGCTAAGTCAATGATAGATACTCCTGGTAAACTACAACCAAATGAGAACAAAATAATGCATGTCAAAGTAAGACTGCAGTAGAATTTTTGACAGCAGGACACACTAGACTAGACAGAAGAATGTATAGACTGGAATGGAAGAAGAAACCTTAATTCACAATATACAAAGCTGGAGTAATATTTCCCATATTAAGGAATTCCCCATAAATCAGATGAGGGGACGACAAGAAAACCACGTGTCTTCTTTGATATTTATTCACTAGAAATTCTTAAAATTACATACTTATACTGGGTCCAGAGTTGAGGACAAGTACCCTCTAATTTTCTTATTACAAAAACACTTTTTGATCACTCAAATTATGCGCGTTGTTACTTTTTGACAACCATAAAGGAGAGAGATTTTCAGTCATAAAGAAAAATTCCACCAAAATGTACGTGACGTCAGCCTCTCTTGATTGGACAGAATGACGGAACTCGTCATTTGACAAAGCCAATATTGCCAACAGTAGCGAGAAGGCAACCTGCCCTGCGCAGCTAAGTGTTGCTGGTTGCATGGTAGAGACTCGCGGGATTTATTTGTAACTAACTACAGAACCCCAAGGCACAACACCTAGGAGACTACTGGATAGAAGAGTAAGTTTACCTAAACCTACTACCAGTCTTTCCTCGGGAACTGAGTAGGAAAAGGGAGCACAATAGATCTTTGAACGTTCACCCCAAAACATATATACATATGGATCCACATTCTGAAAGTACGAAAAACCATTTCTATTTTGTAACGCCATAGAATTTGAAGAAGGAAAGAAACTTTGGTACTCTTTAAAATGAATAAAAAAGCATAATTACTATTATACAATTCATAAACAAGTCTGTGCTTGTCAATCTTTATGTTTTACGACTTTTAATCACTCAAATATTTAATACCCTCAGTGACATTGGTTTTTATAAAGAATCATAATGAAAGCGCTACGCATAACTGTTATGCTCTCGATTTTAAATAATCTGCATTTACTTAAGGTCGGAATTATGCTTTCGTTAAAAGATTATAGTAACTATGTATGCGAGTTACATTTGATCTATATTTTGTGTATTTATGTGTCTGTGTTTTTTTTATTTCATTCGATTATTATAGACTTGCCTTGTTCTATTTTTAGAATATCATTTGGTCTATGACATGATCGAAATGTTATGGTAAAATTTATGACAGAAACTTTATTCACTATGAGAATAGGATCAAATAAATTTTACAGAATATCAAGGTTGTCTTGTGAACGTATATGATGCGTAGCAAGTGCAACTGGACGCTGTTATGCAGAAATGTGTTAACCAACAAAAAAGTTTATTTTGAGTTAGAGTTACTATTGTGTAATGAAGAGTGCAGAGATTCCTCTCATAAAAAATTAACACGAAAAAAAATTCCTTGTATCAAAAAAATTGAAAAAAAGTTAACCCACGAATGTTGTTGTTCTAAATTTTCAATTAGCAATAACATCTCAAGTATCTTAACATCTTTTTGCACATCAGTCACAGAGATGGACCTTCATTTCGCAGTAATGTTTCAATCACCGCTTAAAACATTGTTGCTAAATTGAGAAATGTGGCATGATGAACATGTGAAAAACATGTTAAGAGCATTTGAAGCTGTTTTGAAAATCATTAATTCGCCCTTTCCAACATATTGAAACTACATTATTTCAAGCTTAACACATTCTTGCAATAAGAAAGGGGTGTAGTTGGACAAGAGTTGATGAAGCCGAGTGAAGAAAATGGTGTAGTTGATGCCGAATTTCCATTGCCAAATATATCTATTTCCATTTTGATTTTGAGCAATCCGTGGAGTTAAACAATTCACGGTGCAGTGCAATATTTTCAGGAATATTTGATGTAACACAAAACATTAGCAAAATTGTTGATACAGGAGAAGTTAATCTTTCTTCTATGAGAAATTTGGTTGAAAACTCAATCCCAAATGAGGAACATGCAGTAGAAGAGAATGGTAGTACCAATGCAGGAGAAATAAATGAGAGCAACCCCATTTCCATCATTGATATCGATTATTTTGTTACACAGTCAACATCTAGCGCTGATACTTCTGCTGATGCTAGTCTTGTAAACAAAAATACCTCTAAGAAATGACGGTCTAAGAAAGGCAGAAAACGGAAACACCCAGAGCAATATAGACATATTGAGAAGAAGAGACTTAACACAGGTCTAGAATACATAAACAGTAGAGGAAAAACCGTAGAAGGAAAAAAATTTCAGGGTCAGACATTTGAATGCAACTGCCCTAACAAATTTACTGGAAAAGTGAGTACTGACCAAAGAAAAATAGAATTTGAAAAGTTCTGGAGTTCGGGGTCGTACAAATCAAGATGTGCGTTAATCCAAAGTTGCGTGAAACAGAAAACGAAAGCAAGATGCTATGGGCAGTCTTCAAAAAGATTATTTACGAGTCGGTGGAAAAAATAAAATGTCAGATGCTCAGTTGAATAGCATGAAAGATTTTCTTGATAGTCTGCCAAAATATAAGTCTCACTATTGTAGAAACAGTCCATCATCCAAGTTTTTAGCTCCGAACCTAAATATACGAATTGTATATGATTTGTACAAGGAAAAATACCCTGATGTAGTAAGTTTATCGTCTTTTAAAAAATATTTCTACAGTGCTTACAACTTGCAC
The DNA here is from genome assembly GCA_947563755.1 of Lochmaea crataegi. Classification (NCBI taxonomy): domain Eukaryota; kingdom Metazoa; phylum Arthropoda; class Insecta; order Coleoptera; family Chrysomelidae; genus Lochmaea; species Lochmaea crataegi. Next base: position 26,087,703 of record OX387423.1, on the reverse strand, counting down.
TTCAAGAAACCACATAAAGACACTTGCCTTAGATGTGATGCTTATCGGGCTAAGAAAAAACAGCATCTGGGCAAGATCTGGAAGATTTGGAATCCGAGCATAGAGCTCACTTAGATCATGCGTCAAACTTGGGAAATCAATTAAGAGAGGATTTAAGATTTGCAAAAAATGATGCCTCCATTGAAACTCTCACATTTGATTTGGAAAAAACGCAAAATTTGCCTCGACTTCCAGCCAGTATAGTCTATTACAAACGTCAAATGAATTTATTTAATTTAGGAATCCATTGTGGAAGTACAGGTCAGGGTTTTTTCAACGTTTGGCTAGAGATAGATGCAGGTCGTGGCTGTCAAGAAGTAGGATCCTGCCTGAAAAAATTTGTCGATGAACGTTTGAAACCTACAGCCACTCATTTAATTCTTTGGTCAGACGCGTATGGTGGACAAAATCGCAGTATCAAAGTAGTAGTCATGCTTATTCATATACTTCAAAATCACGATAAGCTGGAACAAATCACTTCAAGATTCCTTCAGCTAGGCCACACGTTTCTGCCAAACGATTCGGAGTTTGGAGATGTAGAATGTGCTTTGAAGCTACATAATCGTCTCTATACAGACGACGACTACATAAACGTTATGGAAAATTGCAGACGAAAAAAGAAGTTTACTGTTACCAAGCTCTCCAAATCAGATTTTTTCTCTGTTGCTCCGTTACTGAAAGCTATAACTAACAGAAAGCAAGACACCGACAAAAATAAGATATCCTGGCTGAAAACCTTCGAAATTGTGATGAAAAAAAATGAAATCAGTAATCTTTATTTCAACGCAGTCACTGGTGATTCCACTACATCAAAAGTTGTCAATATTTCAAAGATAAGTAAAAATCGTAAACAGAAAATGTTTAAAGATATTAAACTTCCTCTACTTTGGCCTACTGGAAAACCAATCTCGAGTACAAAAGTAAAAGATTTAAAGGAGATGTTAAAGTTAATTCCGAGCGATGCAAAGCAGTTTTATAGCTATCTTGGAAAAGTGTCAACTGCCGATTTTGTATATGACGTGGATGGCTTCGGGCAGGCAGTGGGTTTTGATATTGAAACTATTGCGATGGATAGGTTTGATATAACTGACAACCATCAAGAAGAGGTCGAGATCGTAATATAGACATTTTTTACCCAATATTGTTTGAATTTTTAAAGAGTCTGGATTGTTTTCGTTTTTTTATCTGTTTTTGTGGCACGTTTACATTTTTCAATGTGTGAATAAAGAATATAATGCTTTATTTATTTAAATTGTCACATTATTTCGATTTTCTCCTCCAGTGTTTATAAACTGAAAGCAAAAAAGATAAGTGTAAGAATTTATATGATCAACTATAACACCCTAGACTAAAACTGTATTCAAGTTTTTGAAAAGTGGTGATGTTAAGGTATGTTAAACTAATAAATTTATAACAAATATGTAAACAATAACATTTCAATATTTCACTCAACAGTGTCAAGTCACATGCAGTGTAATAAAATACTTTTGTTCTCTATTTTTACATAAATGTGTTATGTGGGTTAACACATGTCTTAGAATGAAATAAAATTTAGCAAAAGTGTGATTTAGAAGATAAAGTTATTTCTTTCTATTATCTTGATTTTTTCATCTGCCTAGTAATATACTTCGGAATCCACCGATACATCACAATTTCTTGCCATGTTCATGTAAGTTATATTGAATAGTTCAGGAGTATTAGAGCTAAGTATGTTCTTTGGAACTTCAAACGGCTTTTTCTCAAAATGGCAATCATGTGGGATAACACACTGCTGCATAACAGCGTCCAGTAAGTTGTTACTTTAATCTAGTTTACATGTGTTGTTTTGTCCACTTCGCCTTCTCAGAAAGTCATTCGATTCATAATTGCATCTAGTTTTTGAAAAAGTCCCTCATAAAAAAATTGCAAAAGTTATAAGCAATTTATTTAAAAAAATATAGGGTTTAGTTTTTTTGCAAATATCTCTTTTTTTAGGGTGGTTAATTTTCTTTTTACAGAAATAATAACCTATCATAACCTCAATAAATCCACAATATTGAATAAGCAATAGATTTACAGGACTGGACTTATATTATAGAGTATTCTGGATAGTTCACCTAGCAAAAGGGTTCAAATTTAGCTAGAATAGGTTTCATTTTGCAGCCAGGTTAAATGCTCCTTTAAAAAAATTGTAAGGCCGGTCCTGTAAATATATTCCTTATCTAATTTTGGTGCCACATTGAGGATAATATATTGGGTTCATATTCCTGAAAAAATGAAATTTTGAATTAAAAAATGTACTCCTTTATTTCGAGCCACAGTGTATACCTACTAGACTTAACTTCGTTTGCTAACTTTTTAGTCATTTTTATGACCACGTTTTTATTAACTCGATTTCTTTTGTCCGGGTGGAACTTTCTACATGATTTTAAACTTATTTCCCGATGGGTTAGATACTTGAAATTTTCAACCGAAGTCAGAATTGGAAAGAAAATGGAGAATTATTGATAAATCGTCCCTTTTTTAGGTTTAACACATCATATGGTCTAAATTCAACATAAATTATTTAGTCTTGATATCCGAACGGTATAGAGCTCATAGATAACCTAACCTGTTAGATAGATGTCAAAGATAATAGTTTAATAACGCTTTATAAAGTTTTTGAAAAATATTTTTCAAATAACAGATACCAACCCCATTTAACTAAGAAGTGTAATTCAATGTCTGTCGGGGCATATATCCCGAGAAGTAGTTGTTGCCTCTTAGTGAACGGTCTCTGTTCTTTAAGAAATATTTTTCAAAAACTTTGTAAGAGCCGTATTACACAGCAAAGAATTTTGCCGAAAATTACTCTGAAATTTACCACGAAAATTTTGTCAGAAATTTCTCCTAAAATTTTCTTAAAATCTGTATTACACAGGCAATAAATCTTCCAAACATTTTCGGAGTAATTCATACAATAAGCATGCCCAGTCGGGTTATTTTGTTACAGCTGCAAACAATAAACAAAACATACCTTCATTAACCTAATTTTATTTATTTTCAATAATAAGATTTATTTTCTTCTCAAAAATATGGAACAAGAAAGAACTTGTAATGTTAGAAGTTGCAGAAATTTGTTTGTTCGTTTATAAATTATCTAAAAGGCAATTAATGAGTGTAATTAATGTCAAACAAACCTATGCGTGAAGTGCGTGAAATAGTCGGAAAAATTCTTTGCTGTGTAATACGGCTCTATAGTATTTAAAAACCAGGAGGAATAATTTCAGAAGCCTTACCCACACCACTAAAAGTTACTAGATTAGTTACTAAAGAGCGTGTTCCGCAATAGTCGTGTTCAAAATCTATAAAATATACATTGATTGACTTGATACGGAAACTAGCCAATCATAGATAACCCTTATGTACTGAAAATGATTCTTAAGATGTCGGGTTGAGATGAGATGTAAACAAACAGGGTATTCGATAACCTGTACAACTTTGGTTGTTTTGTATTTGATATCCCTGAGAGATTGAAGTTGATCGTTTATTGTACAGTTGGATTGAAGGTTTCTTTTTGAAATTATTTAGGAGTGAAAATGATGAAATAACAAGGGAACGAAGGTGATGATAAAACAAATATATTATATCTGTCAGAAGTCAGAACTGTCAATCATCACGAGATGTCAATGCTAAAAAGTGCTATTTGAAACTGGGTGCAATCTGACCAATCAGAGATCTACAGAATTGCCAACTTAAATTCAAATCACTCCTCCTGGTTTTTAAATGAACTTTAATAAGGCAATTTCTAGTATTAAACTATTATTTTTGACATCTATTGATCACACGTTTTACTAAAATATGACAATTTTCTCAGGAAACTGTAATTAAGTAAATAACCTGATAGAGCTTTGCAAGCCGAAAAATCATGAATTGTAGGCATAGGGTTCGAATCCTGGACACGATGAAAATTTGTTTATTATTAGATTGTGACATTTGTATAACCTTCAATTTATAGTTCCTATTAATCCGTAAACACAACTTATAGTAAATCGAACTAAAAAGTAAAAAATAAATGAAATAAAAAAAATTAGTATTCCACGTTTTTAAAACGAACTAAAAAGTCAAAAAATAATTTTCCTTTCAACTAAAAACGTGGAGCACTTGCTATAAAAATGTAGAAAGTAGATATCGATAATCTATTCACATAATAAGTAATAAACTAAAACAAAAAAAGTTTTTAGTTGCAAGAAAAATTATTTTTTACTTTTTAGTTCGTTTTAAAAACGTGGTATATTATTTTTTTTTATTTCATTTATTTTTAGTCATTAATTACCTCATCTTTCTTTGACTGACTGTGTTATTTCTGCTTTGAGATCTTCTAAAACTTCTTGCTCAGTAGTCGATGTTTCAAAGTCAAACATGAACAAAAGAATATTATGATTATCCATTATATTAAACATTATTGAAAGTATTATAACGTAGTAGATTAAATTAAAATTGCACATATTTTATAGATTGCAGCATTATCCCATTACATAAAACATCATTCTTTTAGCTGCAACTCATAATACCCTTAATGCGAAAAAATCGATTACATAAACTGACATTTCAATTTTTTAACGTTCACATCTTCGTTTCAACTTTAATAGATAGAAGTGTTATAATCATCCAAACGTTCATGTAAGTGCAACCGGAATTGATTGTATAATCTGATGATTCTCAAGAAACCTCCTTACCATTTTTTCAGTTAATTTTTATCGTAATATATTTTTTCCAAATGTGACAAAAGTGAGAAATTAATTTTTTCTACTCAGGCACATAAAGCTTTCACTTTATATGCCTAAAAATAAAAATAAATTTCGGTTTCTATGGAAACATTGTTTTTTGGAATAATTCTCCTTGTTCATCATTAAAGTGATCAAGATTTTCAAGAAAATGGTCAGATGTGACTTTGTAATATCTGTAATGATGTAATGAATGTACACTCATGCTGCTACCAAGGTATTTCAGACATAATAAAATATCTTGGACATGGATATACGATCGGAGGGACTGAATATAAGATCTAATAAAATAACAGTACGGTGTACCCCCGGTAATCCGACAAAGGTATAGCAGGGCATTGTCGAACTATCGAATTTGTCGGAGTACTGCCTAAGACTACCCTATAGTCCGGAATTTTTTACAAAAGAGTACCTTGTAATCCGAGAAATTACAGATCCTGTGATAAGATTCTAACCTGCTTAATCATGCTTTACGCTTTACATATATACATTAGCGAATATTGTCAAAAAATATTCAATAATACAAAATAGACATATCGGATTACAGGAGGTGCCGGATTAGACAGGGGTCGGATTACCGGGGGTCCACTGTAATGATATTTACCCGTAGGAAAAAAAGGGAGGGACTAGGACCTTTAAGACTACGAGGAGAAATTGTAGAAATTAATGAAGAGGTGAAGTATCTGGGGGTATTAATAATTGACTCCAGACTTACCTGAAACCAACAATTGGAAAAAGTGATAAGGAAAACGAAGACCACCCTATAGTGGCCAGATGATAAGACTAAGCAAGGTACAAAAACTTGCATGAGAAATACTTCTATAGCAGCAATAGAAGTAATATTAGATCTACCTGTACCTGTAGCTCAGGAAGGGCAAAGCTAAGTATCCATAGATTGGAACACACGATGAGCAGCCTAAACGCTACATCAGGACACATGAATATCGTAAGAATTGTGTCAAAGTACAGACTCCTTTTCATGATAATCAATGTTGATGACACCGCGTCCGTCCCTTGATTTTGTTAGCCGACAGATCCACCTTAGTCTCATTTGGTGCACGTCGCCTTGATTATTCATTAGTATGTTGTGGTAACGAAGCGACGCAAAAACGTGTTTGGATTGCGGCTAAACGTCGCCAAATACTACTTGGAAATGGTCACAAGCTTGCGCTTATACAGGGTGAGTCATGAGGAACTTTACATACTTCTACCATATGTAGAGTCCCTCAGGGAGGATATTATGTGGCTACGAAAAAGTGTCAACTCCTATTCTTTATTAATTTACAGGGTGATTTGTGAAATTGACCATAAATTTTAATTGGCTATAGTGTTTACACGTCTCATTTGATTTATCGAATTTTTTCATGATACAGTACACTACTATCAAGCATTCGACTGGTATTAGCTAAACTTAGAAATTCCAGGACCGGCTTTGGAAAAATTAATTTAGGGATTCGTATTAAATATTGCATCCTGTATATAATTTAGTGATTTTCAAACTACATAAACAGCCAATGAAAACGACATATTATGCGACAATGTTGTCGCACTTTTATTCAATTTTTGGCGAACGATCAAATCTTACCAAAAAAGAACAACCATAATGACGTACGTAGAGGAAGGGACCCAAATTTGAGATAGGCGCCTAATTTGAGATAGCTTCGCATATTATGGTATATGTAACGTTATCTAACAAAAGTGGTGTCAACTTACGCCAATAAACTAGAGTGCAGTGGTAAAGAGTCGTTAAGCGCGTCAGTTCGTTTGTTTTTATGCACGTGCGTTTTTCTTCCGATTTGAGTCTTTAAGTTTTTTGATAGTGTAAAGAAACCGGCATTTGCAGTCAACGTAAGTGGAAATTAAATATTTTATGTGTCGAAGTAGTTAGTTTGGTTGTTGCCTAATGATGTCTTATAAAATTGGCTGTATTCTCTCATAACTAACCTAAAAATATTGTTGTCAATTTTTATAACGAGAATTCCTAATTTGAGATACCAAATGGTGCTGAATTTGAGACTATCTCAAATTAGGCACCCAATACATATATTTTGATGTTTTATTACAGATGCCTAAAAAACACAAGAAATGGGATCCTCGTGCTATGGTGAAAGCTGTGCGTAATAAAGAGATGGGAAGTTTTTGGTGTACCCAAAGGCACTGTGGAAAGATACACAAAGTCAGATAAAAGCCCAGAAGAACTTGTCAAACTATCGATAGGCCGGAAACCAGTTTTTTCTGTACAACTAGAAAACGAACTAGTTCAATATGCATAGCCATGGAACAACGATTCTTTGGTCTGAGGTCGGGCGATATTAAACGAATGGCATTCCAACTGTCAATTAGGAATAAGTTGCCGCATCCATTTAATGGCGTTAGTAAATCTGCTGGGAAAAAATGGTTGAGGTTATTTTTGAAGAGGCATCCACAACTTTCGATGAGAACACCGCAAGGCATGTCTGCAGCTCGTATCAAATCTTTCACTCCCGAAAAAGTCTCAGCGTTTTTTGATCTCTATAAGCCAGAATATTCCAAGCTTCAAGATCTTTCCCAGAGGGTATTCAGTGTCGACGAAACGGGCATTACCATCGTTCAACATAAGCATAGTAAGGTTTTATCGTTGAAGGGAAAACAACAGGTTTCCACATTAATCTCTGCAGAAAGAGGTAAACTAATCACCGTAATAACCTGTATGAATGCTGCAGGAGTTTATGTACCGCCATTATTCATTTTTTCACGGAAAAATATTAAGGCCGAGCTAATGCTTGGTGCTCCAACTGGAGCCATAGCTGAGAGTCACATTTCTGGTTGGGTTCAATCAGATATTTTTACAAGATGGTTAAGTCATTTTATCAAATTCACGAAACCCACAGCTGCTGACCCTGTTCTACTTGTGTTGGATGGACACTACTCCCACACAAGAAACATTGCTCTCATAGATTTGGCAAAACAAAATTATGTGACGATAATTTGTCTTCCGCCACATTCTACTAATAAAATGCAGCCTTTAGATGTTTCATTTATGTCTCCGTTAAAAACCTATTACGCTCAGGAGATAGCAAATTGGCTTCGGGAGAACTATTTAAGTACTGCATCCCCATACGCAATTGCTAGTATTTTTGGCAAAGCCTACAATAGAGCTGCCACTATGGAAACATCGTGCAATAGTTTTAGAAAAACGGGACTAGTTCCTTTGAATAGAAACACCTTCAGAGACCATGATTTTGGCGTGCATAATGTAATGGAAAACAAAACAGGCCTTCAAGAAGAACACCTCTCCGAAAAATCAAATCATCAGGAAGGTCATCTGTGCAACCAAAATGAAAATGAAGCAATGGCTCTACCAACGCCGGAAAGAAATGAACGTACACCAAATCCATCCTCAGCAAATAAGTCTCAGAGAGAATATTTTTCTCCCACGGATATTTGTCCTCTGCCTGAACACAAAACCAGAGAAACTAAGGTGAATGTTAGGGCTGGGAAAGCATCAATAATAACCTTAACTCCTTACAAAGATGAATTACAAGTTAGTTTAGAAAAATGAAAAGGGAAAAATATACCTAAAGAAAACATCAGTGAAGAGTTAGAACCAAAAGAAAAACAATCAAAGAATTTGTTAAAAAAGTCTACTGCAATTGTACGAAAACAGAAATCAGCAGTTTTAAAACAGGACCAACCTTCCACTTCGGGGTTAGAGCAGAAGAGAAAAAAAGGCCGGGTTTCTTCTAGTTCAAGCTCAGAAAGCGACAGCAGTATTATTTTGGCTAATTCCTCTTCAGACGAATCCGAAGGAACTGATGCTGAATGTTTATTTTGTTCCGGGAGATTTTCCGAGGACAAGCATGGCGAGCTATGGGCAAAATGTGTTCACTGAGGCAGATGGGCCCATGAAGATTGTGGGGAAATTAAAGATGCTAATTTTATATGTTCTTTCTGCGAAGAAAAGGGTTTTTTTGAGTAGTATCCCAAATTAGGAAATCTGTCTCAAATTGGGACATCAGTGTGTCCCAAATTAGGCAACCTATTATTTTATGGGAAAATTGACAAAAACAAACTTCGAGTTGAATAACTTCATTAGCTAGCTATTTTAATGTAGATTCTTTATTGCGATGTTTTGTTAATACACCAAGCAAGCGATTTTGTACAATAATAATAAAAATTTGTTCAATGATGATTTTTTTTTCGAATTTACAAAAAAAGTGTCTCAAATTTGGGTCCCTTCCTCTATCACATAATAAGGTATTAATTTAAACAAATATTATAAATTTCTAGTGTTTTAACTAAAATGATAAATTGTATCGAATAACAATAACGACAAACACTAAACAACAAAAAACAGTAACTAATAACAATAACGAGAACAATTTTAAAATAATAACTAAAATTATGTAGTTAAGATAAACGCATAAATAAGAACTGAAAAAAATACAATAATGGTGACAAAATAAAAAAATAATTTAAAATAGTTTCTCGAAATGGAATCCTGCAGCCTCTACACATTTTTGTTGTCGAATTGTTAATTGCTGACATTGCCGTATTAAATTACGGATACTCTGGGGATCGTTTCTAATAGTATTACAAAAAAGTTTAATTCTATCAATTAATTGTTGTCGGTTATTAATAGTCTCTGTGTAAACTAGTTGCTTCAATCGTCCCCAAATATGGTAATCAACGGGATTGAAATCAGGGGATCTTGAAGGCCATGAAATAGGACCTGCACGTCCTATCCACCTGTTACCACAATCGCATTTAGATGTTGTCTCACTGGGGGGATGCCCCATCATGCTCAAAATACATCCCTCGGTTAACAACGCTTGCGTTGGCAAACAGATTCGGCAAAATATTTTGTAAAAAGTCCAAATAAACCTGTTCTCTTAAATGACTATCAAAAAACTGAGGACCTACTAATTTGTCTTTTATGACACCAACCGGAAACCTTAACTGGGAACGACATTCTCGAATAGCATAGGGATTTTCTTCTGCCCACACATGTGAATAATTATTTATCCCTTCTCTTGTAAATTGGGCTTCATCTGTAAATAGTGTCCTGTACAGCGTTGGTCGATGATTGTTAATCCATCTATAAAATTCCAACCTATGAATTTCATCCCCAGGATGTAGTCGCTTAACCATTTGAATATGATATGGGTATAGATTATTTTTATTTAGTACAGTTGATACAATGTATTATTATCTGACATAAAATTTTAATCATTTACAATCAACACACATTAACACATACATGAGGATTGACTTTTTAATCAATTTAATTCATCATTTATCGAAAATAATGCCCCAACGCGATTTTTGTCTAAAAATTCAAAATTGAAAAACAATTTATAGAGATAATACAAAGTGACAGTAAAGATGTAGTTAAATTTATACCTATTTGATTATGTTGTAGGTACTTATTTTAGTTATAATACTTGAAATTTATAACATTTGTTCAAATGAATACCTTATACGTCATTATGGTTGTTCTATTTTTGGTAAGATTTGATCGTTCGCTAAAAATTGAATAAAAGTGCGACAACATTGTCGCATATGTCGTTTTCATTGGCTATCTATGTAGTTTGGAAATCACTTATTGCATTAAAACAAAATTATATATAGGGTGCAATATTTAATACGAATCCCTAAATTAATTTTTCCAAAGCCGGTTCTGGAATTTCTGAGTTTAGCTAATACTAGTCGAATGCTTGATAGTAGTGTAGTGTATCATGAAAAAATTAGAAAAATCAAATGAGCCGTGTAAACACTATACACAATTAAAATTTATGATCAATTTCACAAATCACCCTGTAAATTAATAAAGAAGAGGTGTTGACACTTTTTAGTAGCCACATGATATCCTCCCTGAGGGATTCTACATATGGTAGGAATATGTAAAGTTCCTCATGACTCACCCTGAATAATGCTCACGAGGCTGACTGCTTTCAATGGCTGTCAAACACAAACTAAATTACGCAGCCTGCAAAAAATTTGACAGTAGCATATTAAAAGATGGCAATTGACGGAAGCTGTGTTGCAGTTAAAGTTACTGCGCGGTAAATTCAAAAAGTAACTGTCTTATCAAACTTTCCTCGTACAAAAACACGTTTTAAATTATATTGCTTAAGCCTAACCAATTTAAAAATGTTTCTCAATCAAAAGTTCTCAGATAATTAGGTATCCAAATATAGCACGCACATATCAAATACGTAATGTAACACTAATCAAACTTCAATTTGCATTTTTTAAGTTCAAATTTTAACAAGCCAAACATCTGTGGACTGCATCATTATAATTATTATACCAATTAATTAAAATTCAAAGATTAAACACACACACACAAGCACACATGTATATATGTACCTACACATAATATGATAATAAAACTATATTACATAAGTATGTCTCCCTAAGGCACTTCGTTTGAAGAAGAGTAGGTAAAAGTTGTAGATGTGGTCAATAATGTTAATATAGCACTTAGAGGCAAATGTCAATGTCAAGGTATACCACCGCCGGTATTAAGTGAATCGCATTACATAATAACAGTGATGTATTTTATAACAAGGCTTTCGACTGATCTTACATACTGATCACCAATACAACACATACTAATAGAGATGTATACGGGAGATATTTGATAAGTGGGTAGATCATATTAGAAGTTACCGTTTCTATTTCTTTGTTATAGATACTTGTTTGTGAAATGAATAAATTTAATGGCGTTATTTCGTTTGTGTGTCTGTGTTAAGGTTTGATTTCTACAAGCGTCTATACGATGCACGCAACTTTTGTACCAGTCAATCTGACTCGTGGCTCCATATCAAAATGTACTCTTCCTCCCGTGATTTCTAGGTTATGTTTGATAGTATATTCCAGCATTCCAATTAACCCATGCCAATCGAGCATGTTTAGGAATTTGTGTTAATGGAACTCTTCTAAAAAGTCGTCGTAAACGTAGTTAACCTCTTGTACTTCAACGTACTGTTTCAATTGAAACCGAAACAACAGAAGCATTCAAAAGACGCTGTTTTAATAAACAAAATTGAACATGACGACTAAAAATAAACATGACAAAATCCATAGTAACAATTTAAGTAAAAGTAAACTAACTATATACTACATTCTTCCCGTCAGGAATGCAGGAGGTCTTCTTGCTCTAGTAGGTCTACTGTTATCGTAATCCTGCACGTGAGGTACAGTATTCGGTTCGGACATTGGATGGTCAACTAAACGACTGGGAGGTGTTACAGCATCAACACTAGTTCGTGGATCTTGAGTAACAGTGGACCTTTTTGGGGGTTGTTCATTCTCAGCCATTGTTTGTAGATCTTGAGCGGCCAGAGGAGAATCTTCTTCTGAAACTTGTAGAGTTTCATTATCGTGAAGAGGGGCTAGATGTCTCAGAGATACGGTGGTTTCTCTTCCATCAGATAAACGTACTTGGGTACATAGAGGATTCACATGATCAAGCTCTACTTTTTCAACCATGGGATCATTCTTGCTTGTCCGATTAGAATTTCTCATTAAAACGGGACCAGTACTTAGCCAAGTCGGAAGAGAGGTTCCGTTCATTGAGCGTCTCGGATGGGTAAACATTCTTTCGTAAGGTGTAAAGTTAGTGGTCGTGCATAGTAATGATCGGATAGAGTGAAGAGCTTCAGGCAGTACTTCTTCCCATTGATTCATCTGAAGATTACGAGACTGAAGAGCCAATCGAATCGTTTTCCATATTATACCATTGTAGCGTTCGCACTGGCCATTTCCACGGTGATTGTATGGAGTAGTTCTGCTCGTAGCAACTCCCAGAAGTTCTAAAAAGGACTTAATTTCACGGGACATAAAGGAGGAACCTTGATCAGTGTGTATATAAGAAGGTGCACCGAATAAAAAAAAGAGTTGTTTGAGATGTTTGATAACTTCAGAAGAAGTAGTACTAGAACAAGGAAGAGCATACGGGAATCTGGAGAATTCGTCTACAACCGTAAGCATATACGGTTTTCCGGAAGAAGTTGGAAGGGGGCCTTTGATATCTATATTAAGTCTCTCGAATGGTATTGTAGATTTAATGAGTGTACTTTGTAGGTACTTTATAAAATTTGGGTTTAATTTCATTGCATATGCGGCAAGAACTAGTTATTTTACGAACTTCTTCAAGTGAAAAAGGCAAATGCTTTGACCTGAGCCAGTGGTACATGCGAGTAATAGCAGGATGACATAGTGATACATGCATTTCAGAGAGCTTAATTAGACTACTTGTGGAAGAACTAACTCGACTTAAGGCGTCAGCAGCTCGATTTAAAACACCAGGACGAAAGATGATATCGTATTTGAAGGGAGCCATTTCTAGACTCCAGCGTAGGATTTTATCATTCTTAACCTTTCCATACGCCCTGTTATCAGACATGAAAAATACGCTTCTTTGATCAGTAATCAACTGAAAATAGTTAGGCAATAACAGATGTCTCTATTTGCGAATAGATTCGACGATCGCATAAGCTTCCTTTTCGACAGATGAATGATTCTTTTCACTACCAGTAAGAGTCCTTGAAAAGAAGGCCACTGGCTTGCCAGATTGGGAAAGGGTCGCAGCTATTGCAAAATCGGATGCGTCAGTCTCTACAGTTAACATTTTATTTTCATTTATGGACGTTAGCATTGCTGAAGCTAGATCTTCCTTAAGAAGATTGAACGATTTTCTTGCAGTTTCGGAAAGAGGCAATTCTGAGTGTGTTAAAAGATGCACTTTTTCTGAAAAACATGGTATCCACTGAGAATAGTGGGAAAACTGACCGAATGCCCTTCGTAAAGATGGAAGATCATTGGGTTCTGAAAGCTCCATGAGAGGCTTAATACGATCAGGATCAGGCTTAATAGTGCCTAAAATGTGACCTAAAAGTTTAATTGTTTTAGTAGAAAATTTTGATTTAGAGTCATTGATCGTAAGCCTGTACATTTGTGCAATTTTGATGAAGTTGTCCAAGTTAAAATCATGCTCCTCCTGAGTTTTTCCACAAATGGTAATATCATCTAAATAAGCAAATGTATCTTTAAGATCCTCTAGCTGTATTATGTTATTGATTACTCGTTGAAATCCAGCAACACCATTTGTTACTCCAAAAGGTATTCTAGTATACTGGTTAAGCTGACCACAAGCTTCAAAAGCAGTGTACTGTTTATCAGAAGACTTGATAGGAATTTGATGATAAGCGCTCTGAAGATCAACGGTGCTGAAAAATGTATACTGAGATATACTCTGAATCATTTGATCTATTCTAGGAAGTGGAAATGCATCTAGAAACGTGAATTTATTTACCGTTTGAGAGTAATCAACTACCATTCTTTTTTTATGATTACTGTTGGAAGTAATCAAGACTTGCGCTCTCCAAGGAGAACAACTTTCTTCAATAATACCCTCAAGTAGAAGATTTTTGATTTCAGATTTGATAAATTTTTCATCTGTCTGTGAATATTCTGGATTTGGTAGCAATAGGTCGACAATCACATTTTTGAAAAGACTGGATTCGGGAACTTTAGCAGCCGCTAAACTAGAAATTTGTTTATCTACTTCCTGGACTTTCACTCACGTTTCCAGAAGCTCGATATCTAAGGAAGCCGCGAAATAACACTTTCAATGACTAAATTCTAAATTTCAAATCACAGGAATAAAGTGTAAACAGTAACTGATGTAAAATTATTAAAATTACAAAAGAAAACAGTTGTTAATTTTTAACATGAATCCAATATTTGTGAACATCTGTAACTTTTGTGGGGCAGTTTATTTGCCAAGCTTTGTTCTGTATTAATTAAATACATTCACCAACTTAATTAATGTTGACAGTAGTTCGCAACACGAGCGTTATTTATTAATTTCTGTCGTCAATGGTTATTATTTATCTACTCACTATTTTGTTAGTTTCATTCAGTAATTTCCAGTTGTATCTTTTCTCGGAACAGTTTACGACGAAGCATGATGATTAGAAACATTTCGTTTGAAAAACTAGACTATTTAAACGTTCAGAAATGTTGTACTAGGTCAGGTTGTTTATTAAACCAATTCGCATTTGACAGATTTATTTATCAAAAGTTCCTCGTATATTAAATTGACAATTTAAACGGTACGAAAAATTAAATAGGCATGCGTGTTTAATGGAACTTGTGCAATTAAAATGTTAATTATTAATTTATTAATTGTCTAATATACAGCAAACAAGCAATAAAAATTGTGAATATTGTAGTTGAAAGCAATGAGTTGAAAGTATATATACAGTGATTATGGGATTATGTTTGTATTTTTTGCCTTCCACTCACACAATTTCAATATCTTCGGTTATTTTCAAGAGAATACCTAATAAAATTCGCTTTCTGTAGATATCGAGATGAAAGGTGAAAATGATACCCCAAAAAACGATGAAATTGTGAAAAAATCCAAATACACTTTCACTCAATCGTTGCTAAAAATAGTTGCTAGTTGACCTGATGCACTTAAAATTAGAAATTCAATAAAATTTAGACACGACTTCTTTTTAAACCTCTCGGTTTATTCGATTCATTCCAGTAATAAAAATTCATTCTATCGAAGCTACAGTTTGTCTGTAATAAATTTAAACTAAAATCATTGTTAAAATCATAAAAATAATGAAAGAAAGTTAATAAACGATTCTACTGGCTTTTTCAAGCATTTATTTCTTGAGAGACCCTGTTTTTTGCTGCTTTTTTCTCTGCAGTTTAAATCTAATTAATTTAACTTTCTAAAAGCTATTGCAAATAAAGATACATTGGATTTAAATTTTGAGTGGTCAACGTATATTTAATTATACATTTATAATTGTATCTTAATTAACGCATATTTTCTCTTAGTTCCAGAATACGAAGTAGTTCCAGTTCAACACACTAAAGGTGGAATTCCAAACGACAAAGAAAACGTTATAGAAGATGACGAATTAGACCCCACGACAAACAAAACTAAAATAAAGACAGTAATTGATAACGGTACGACGAATTTAAAACTCAAAGCTTTCGGTAAACCATTCAATCTGAGTCTTGTTCCTACACGAGGTCTTTTCAAAAAAGGAAAATTAAAATTGTGGACTATCGAACCTAATGCTACTGCTCAACACGGAGTGGAGTATGTTGAAATACCAGAGGTAAGTTTCTATCAAAATTAATTATCCGCGAATTTTTGGCGATGATAATTTGATTAACTCCTTGTCCTGACTCATGCGTGGTGCCTTGTTCATCCATTCTCGATACTGCCTTATTACCCAAGTACTGCGGGTAACAAATAATTTAATTTCGTCTCAAGCAGAATACGAAGTCAAATGACAACTGACATTGACTATATTTCGTTCCTTACTCAAGTTATTTTTATAACACAGTTGAATTTTCTTGTATTTTTTTTTAAATGTGTAGATTTGATGTCGTAATAGTTTCTTTCGAAAAATCCCAAAATATGGATGCAATGCCAATTAACTGACAGGCCAATTTGACATATTTCAGAAAACTACCTTCCGAAGATTAATGTTTTGTATCTTTCGGAACGTACCCAATTATGTGTGTTGTCTGAACATTCAACCACAGCGACACCTACTTTTTACTAATAATAATTGTATAATTCTTGTTTAAGGATTCAATACAAATCTCCTTTTTTGTAAATATGCATAAGTATTGACTTATTATTGGGGTTTTTATATGTTCACTAGCTTTTGCCCGCGTAGAAGTCGAAATATGATTTTTAATTAGTTTTTTACGTTATTAATTTTGTTATAACATATAAATTATTATGTTAAAATGTTAAGGTTAGTTTTTCATTCAAATATCCATGAACAAATAAAATTGAAATTTTGAATTCTAATTCGATTTAAATATTCTTTTATATTCGACATTCCAATTTTAAAGAGTATTGCATTGCACCAAACTATTAAGTGAGTTCAACGTTTTTTGAATAAAATCGGATTGAGTTTTCAAACGTGTCAAAATAAAATTTAATTTAAATCAAAAGCATTAAGAAGTATTGATATTAACTTCAATGCAAATCACCCCGAAAATAACTGTCTGCCCATTTTTAACCCCGTTAGGCATTGAGTTTCAATAATATACTAAACACGTCTTCCATCAATTCTGTTAAAGAGTGTTTATGCAAAAAATAAGAAAATTGGACCAAGGAATCACGTTGTCCCATTCAAACGTTGCCCCCAATTTTCACCCCCTTGGGGGTAGAATTTCGGAAAATCCCTTCTTATCGGATGCCTACGTCATACAAAGAACACACCCTCCAAGTTTCAGGTCTCTACGATCAGCGGTTTAGGCTGTGCGTTGATCCGACAGTCAGTCATTCAGGACAAAGCATTTTATATGTTTATTTGAAGAAACGGATTTCAAATATTAATTAAACTACAACTAGTCACAAATTTCAGGCTTCCGGTGAATGTTGCTGAGTAATTGCAGGAAGTAGTTGAAAACCGCTTCAAGAATTTACCTCATATGTCGTGAATACGCTGCGATCGAACCAAACCGAAACGTTTTCGTTTCATTGCTTTTGAAATATTATATTCTTTGTTAAATTAATTATCTAATCTAGTCTTCCGGTACATTTATTATTAACATTAACAATAACTTTTTAAAATAGTTAGTGATTAAGGGAGATAGTGGGGGAATTGTGCGCACCTAAGCAAGATGTGCTTCCATGGCTAGACCATTGATCTTATTATACTGGTACTTATGGAAAATTAAAGAACATATATTATACTTTTATTATGTAAAAAGAAATATTTGTTTAAGTACCACAAAAAAAGTGCAAAGCGCACAATTCCCCACCCTATTGGGTAATTGTATGCAATATCGGGTGTAGAAGCTTCGACTATCAGGGGTCTTATTTAATTTGCAGGTGCAAAATCATCCTCGGTGAATGTATCCGGGTTTAACAGATATATTCCAGCAGTTCTAAAGTCATATTAGCTACTTTTAAAAATGCTTATTCAAAAGTTCAGCCAAGTCGTATTCTGAAATTTTTTCATTTTCCGTATTGGCAAGCTGTAGATCAATTTCCCTAGAGAGTTGGTTTTTGATAGAACTTAAAAAATGTTAAGTCCAGTGGCTGAAGGTGGACAGAAATATGAGGTGGCAGAGAGACCATGTGAATAAATTTGCTTTTACTGAATAAATAAGCTTCTAGCGATATATGACTGGAATTATTGTCTAAAACAATCATTCCAGTCATATATCTAAAACTAGGAGAACAGGATCGTTTTCTGTACGATTTACGTTTTTTTCAAAATGTTTCAACCATTCAACGAACGTCTCCGAATTGATCCATCCATTTTAGAGCAGGCGTAAAGAGCTCCAATTGGCCCATTTTTTGTAGGGCTGGGGGTATTCGCTTCCTTGGATATATTAGCATAGGTAGACAATAGTTACCTCCAGCACAAACTGCAAATACTGCTGTTTTTTTTTTCGGGCCGAAATGGGAAACTGATGTTCGAATGGGTCCAGGACCCAAACAGTGTTGGACTCATACCCAAGGAGATGCCTACCAACCAAACCCACCTCAAACTCGCCGTTACCCCCGCCTCGGAATCACTACCCTAGCATACTTCGAGACGGGCGGCGGTCCCTCGCACACTCTCCGCTCACACCGTCATCTTCTCTCTCCTATCACTCCTGCCTCTCATGACATATCGAGTCCTTCTCTCCCCCTTACCATGCTCTCTACTACTCCACTCACCTCCATCCATTCCTCCTCCCCCCTCAACATTATCTCCACCATGTTTTCCCAGTACACCGCCTCCCCTAGTTTCCTCTCCAACTTCTTCAGCACTTCCTCGTTCCTCCAGCATCTAAACACATGCCCCACATCATCCTCCACTTCACACCTCCCGCACACACCAGTCTCTCATTTCCCAATCTTATGGAGGTACCCTACTCTCGACCCATGTCCAGTGAGCATTTGTGTCAAGAAGTAGTTCACCTCCCCGAATTTCCGGTCCATCCAAACTCTCCTATTCCCAATCGCTCCTTTTAGCGCGCCCTCATACTCCTCCCACCTTCTCTCCATTTCCTCCTCCATCCATTCCCGTACCTCCTCTTTGGTCGCACCCCTCCAGCGTTTGTTCCTAGCTCCAGCCAACACGTCCAATGGGTAGGACCTTGCCAGCACCGCTGCTGCCAGTCCACCCACTGTCCTGTACCCCTGCACCACCCTCAGCAGTATTCCTCTCTGCACCCGCAGAAGTGGCCTAACCCTCGCATTCACCCCCGCTCTTCCACCCCACACCTCCGCACCGTACAGCATACTCTGCTCTACCGTCCTACCAATTACCCTCCTTTTCCACTCTCCCGGCCCTTTCACTTTACCCTTCTCTGCCGCCTTTACCATATGGGTGTTGAAGGATAATTGGCTATCCAACCACACCCCTAGGTATTTCACAGGCTCCTCCAAGCGAATTCTCCTTCCCTTAACCATCACCCCCACTTCCCTTGTCCTGCTGCGTCCCTTCACTAGCAACCCCACCGTCTTATCTTCCGCCAGTTCCAGTCCGCACCGCTCTATCTTCTCCACAATCCTCCTGCACATTCTCTCCGCCTTTCTTTCTATCTCCGCTTCTCCCTTTGCCATACATACCAGACACACATCATCCGCATACACCGTAATCTCACAACCCTCTTCACATACTATCCCACAAACCTCATCAAACGCACACTTCCAGAGCGTCGGTCCAAGAACCGAGCCCTGAGGCACTCCAGCCTCCATCTCATATCTCCTCCCTCTGGAGTCTACAATCACACGCCCCGTCAGGTAGTCCTCCACCAGGTTAACCAACCCCTGCTCCACTCCAAGCCTCAGCAACGCGCTCAACACTGCCCGTTTGCTGACACTGTTGAACGCGTTCCCGACGTCGAAGAACACGAGTAGGGCCAATTTCTTCTTCCTCCAGCTGCCCTCCCTAGCTCTTTCCACCAAACCCATCACCTTGCTCAGTGCCGAGATGCCAGATTTCCCCTTCGTGAACCCGTGCTGGTTTACCCTAAAACCCGCATTCCTACCAACTTCCTCCTCAATCCTATCCCTTATTATCCCCTCCATCAATTTACCTATACCACACAGCTGATAGGCCTATAGTCCCCCGCCCGCTTCCCCTCTCTACCCGCCTTCTTCATTAGTATCACCCTGGCTACCTTCCATCCTTCCGGGAACTCCTCCTCCCTCAGCACCCTGTTGAATAGTTCTCAGAAGTACTCCCTATTGTCATCCAACAGCCTCTTCACCATATCATCCCTCAGGCCATCTATCCCTGGGGCTTTTCTCACTTTAATGTTCCTCTTCCAATCCTCTACCTCCCACTTCTCTACCGGCCTTATCCCCCTCATTTTCACTACCCCCCTTGTATCTTGGATTTCCTGAATTCTGCCACCCACTCCTCCTTCTCCCCCTTTGAACAATTTCTCTATAATCTCCTTCTCCCAATCCTCCTCTAAAACCTCGTTCCTATTTCCACCCATCCTCTTCACTACTATCTCATACGCCTTTCCTCATGGATTGTTTTCCAATTCACCCAGTAACTCTACCCACTACCCCCTTTTTTCCCTCTCCACTTTACGCTCCAGTTCCTTCTTCTTTTCTTTATCTCCCCCTCTTCACTCTATCCTTCCTCTTCCCCTCAGCATCCGTCTTCGTTCTTTCTTACACTCCCTCCACAGCTCCTTTATTTCCTCATTCCACCAGTAATTGGCCCTCCGCTCACGCCTATTGCCCCTCTTTCCTTCTCTTTTACAGCCCTGTATCACATTGTACAATTCATCTGCATCATGTCCAAGTCCCCTTCCTATCTCTTCTCTTACTTTCTTCCTCATACTCTCTGCCTCGGCTTTCGTCCACTTCCATTCCCACTCTTCCACTAAATCCTTTCTCTCTTTTCTTATATCCGTCTCCACATACCTATGTAAGCTCAAGCTTTCCTCATCCTCCAGCAACCCCCAACTAAACACTCTTTCCCACAGCCATTCATCACATGCTGTTATATCAATGAATGATGAGCCCCCGTCACCCCTCACGAAGGTGGGCAAAATACTGCTGTTATTGTTCGTCCACGCTCCGCCGAAACTCAAACTCAGCTCAAACTTTTTTAGCACCCTTGGGTCCATAAACTTTTGGACACTTTTTTTGCACCACAGTGACCCCTGTCTCGTCCATGTTAACAATCCTGTTTGGAGGAAACTTATGTTTGTCCATTACCACTTTCAGATTTTCGAAAAACTTCTTGGTGCCTTCTGGCTGCCGAAGTTTTATTTCAGGTAAGGTAAGTTTCGCGACCCTCGGAATTTTGCAACGATTTTTTCTTATTAGAAAGCCCTATTGCTATATAATATTTTAAAAGAAAAAATTCTTGGATCATGCACTTTTGAAAGAGAAAATTGCAATTAAAAGTACTAAAAATCCGCCATTTTTTTAAAATTATTGACAATTTTCGACAATTATGTCTAGATACCAGATGATCACAAATTTTAGATAGAGCGATGGATGGACAATGCTGCCAGTTCCCATTTCCGTAACTCGTGACGGCTTGAAAATACTTTACACAAGGTTATAGATCTTTTTACTAAAAAATGTGTGGTACATTCAGAATTTATTTTAATATTTTTTCACCACGACCACTATTTGGACAGATATTTTATTTAAAAAATAGTTAACTACTTCAACATGATTTTTTTCGAGAAGAGGAATAAATATGTATGTATAAATGTAGACATAAATATCAAATAATTTGTATTCCACATGAAGCTTTCCAAAAAGGGGAAGGGAAAACTTCATGTGGAATACAAATTATTTAATATTTTTTCGAGAAGGGGAAGGGAATAAATATGTATGTATATAGATAGACATAAATATAAAATAATTTGTATTCCACATGAAGTTTTCCAAAAAGGGGAAGGGTTATGTATATAGATAGTCATACACTTCCAAAACTTCATGTGAAATACAGATTATTTGATGTTTTTTCGAGAAGGGGAAGGGAATATACCAAGTTTCACATATTTCCATCCACCCGTCGAACCAATTATAACCCGTCTAATAGTCACAAATATTTGTAGTGAAATTATAATAGAATTTCTCAGTTTCGAATTATCATAATTAGGAATAACATCTTTTACAAATAATAATCATAACAATAGTTTTCATAATTCATCATCGCTTCCCGATCAACTGACTCAGATCAAAGTGTAACTAGAACCAAAACCTAACCTAACTTACATTAACCAAATGAAACTCAACAATGTAATAAACTAGAGAGGTTAAGCTCCGAAGTATAATTTCATTTATTTTAAAGTAATAATATATATATGAAAAAAACTATGTGGTCCAGCAGTAAGTTTGCTATAAACTCTTATATTGAATGTAAGGTATAAAGCAAATCTATGATAAACATTATATTCTAAGGATGTTTATTATTTCAATTTTTATTATTATAAATGCAAATCATTTTATATTTTTATATATTCATGTAATCTATTACAATGCAAAATTAATTCAAATAAAAGAAAATAAACACCATTTGACAACGCCGCGAAAACTATCACCTGATCACACAACAATCTTAATTTGTGAACATAGGATACCTAGACATAAGATTTTAATGTGTAATTTTATAATCTGTGAGTGTCAAGGGAAAATAATTATGCTTGAATATATTTTTAAAAATTGGCAAAATTTAAGTATGTATTTTCTTCCGGTTTTTTTTGTGAAACTTTCTTACATTTAGTTTAAGATAATAACCTTTACAGTTTAAAGTGAAAATATTCATCGTAAAATAGCATTAAATAGTGTTAAAAAAGTATCATTTTTTTAACTAAATTCGTGATTACTGAATAATCCAGCAAAATGTTTGTTCTAATCTGCTTTATTTAAGGTAGGCTATCAAACAAATTCAAAATTAACATAAAATTCCGAGGGTCGCGAAGTCTACCAGAACCCAGGATTTCTTTTCGGGAACCCATATAACCAGTCTTTACCACCAGCTATTTGCTTTTCGGGTGAGAAAACATGTCCTATATCATGTTCTTTAGCATATTTAAATGCTAACCGACGAAGTTCTGTGGGCGTCAAACCATAAAAAAGCTTGGCAACTGTAACCACGTACTCCTTTAGTTGGGCCTCAATCTCGGGGGAAAATACTGCTTTACGACCAAAGCGCGATGATACAGGATTTTCATTTTTCATTTGCTTTCAATGTTGACTCTGGTATATTGAATGCCAACTTCTCTTATTTTTTTGCCAATTCTAATTTCCCCTAAAGCTTTCTTCAAATTTTCTGAATCCCAGGAATTCCTTTCAGTTTTCCGTTTGTAAATTCGTGGCATCTGTAAAGGAAGAAAAACTGACTAATAAAAGCTTATTTATTTAATATAAAGGATCTTAATTTGAGTATATTCCAGATGTATTGGCTTATCACCATAGCTTCCTCATTTGTAATATTTTGCAAAGTATTAATAAAGGCATCTACATTCTGTAAACAAGATATATTGCGCTTCATCGCAGTATTTATGGGATGCTCAAAAACAACATGTAGAAGTGTTTCCTTTTCTTGCAAACTAATTTCGGGTCAATATAATAGACAATACCGTTAAACGTAAATTTAATTGTATAATCAAGAGCCATACGTAGTTGAGCCAGGGTGCGGGTAACTTGTATAGGTAACTTTTTTTGTAAATTGGTGCTTCAGAAATATAAAAAATACTATAAAAAGACATATGAGAATACCTAGACACAAGATTGACATCCATTTTGTGCAAATGTGTGTAATATTTAGCTAAAACATCTTTCTTTAAAACAGAAAAGTTGAATGATGAAAAATGATTCCAGTAATCTAATTTATTCAAATCAATGAAAAACTGTATTATTTGCCTTGACCAATTGTAGTTGATATCGCAAGACTCAATTAGTTTTAATTGTTGGTTATAACACAATTTTGGATAACGGTCATTTTCCATTTGAGACAGTTTATGCAGCCAGTTGAGTGAAAATTTAAAAACATTGAAAGCCAATTTTACTCTCTAATCGAACAATAGCATCAGGTATATTTAAAGGTATTAAAAGTATTCTTTTTAAAAAATATAATTGTACCCTTTCCCCAAACAGAAACACAATTAAACATGGTTGCATAGGCAAAATAGCTGCCACAGCTTGTTTACCCTTTTCACAAATAACTGTAGCCGTTTCATTAAAAAGCCCACTTGAAGCCCAATAAAAATGTATTAATAATAAACAGACAGCTTACCTTCTAAAATCAGATACCGCCAAAATTATAACCAAACACCAACATGTGCGATCGCTAGGTGGCAGCACTTGTTAGATTCCGTAATATTTAAGCGAGGACTGCAATGCGCACAATTGCCCACTGCGTACAATTCCCCCACTCTCCCTTATTGTTAATCAAATCGTCAATCATTCAAAGCGTAAAATGATTTTATTATTATTATTAAGCAGACTGAAAAGTTGGAAAAACCTTTGGAGATATTTTTAATATGAGTAAGAAGATTTCAAAATCTTAAATTCACATTTACAAGAAGCCTAACGGAAGTACTAGAAGTGCCAAAGGTACTATTCTTATTCTTGCCTCAAAAAGCCTTCTGCCAAATCACCCGATTTGCTGCATCCTTATCATTTTCCCTTTATTCCTAAAGAAAATGATTGGACATATCAAAAACATCTCAGGTGACAATATATTTGCCAATTCTCTCATTTCAATAATTTGTGACGCTATTCAAAGGGGAAGTATAACTCTGATTCTTGTATCTCCCTCAGGAGTACATTAATTCGTAGAAATGTTTATTTTATTCAGTAGAAAAAATGAATTTTTTGTTCCACTATTACCTAGAAAGAAAGAAAGACCAAGAAAACGATTAATATATGGTACATAGGAAGACGTGGAGGAAGTGCAGATGAAGGAGAGGAAATATACATGTAAAGGCGCGATGCCGCGATTTGCCGTTGAGATTGCCAATTGGCAAAGCCAAATTGACAAAGCCAGCGACTGTAAATACGTCTACATAATATGTGTTGGCATTCATTTAGTTTAGTAGCCCAATGTTCACAGAACAGGACGATCCCGGTATAGATTTATCAAATTAATAAATTTCTCGTTCGTCCAGTCCATTTGAAAGCACGTGCTAACTGACAGACAGACTGAATCACAACTGAAGCCGCGAGAGGCCAGTGGTTGGCACGTCACCACTCTCCGTTCTTATTGGCTTCCTTTTAAGGAGACCGGCACTTCAGCGATTTTCAATGGCAAAGGGCTGGCTTATTGGCTCATGCCAACGGTCGCGTTTACATCGAATGCTTTGCCAATTGGCATGGCGGCATAGTGTGGACGGCATAGTGGCATAATGTGGCGGATTTAGTGGAAAAAGATAGAGGGACAAGCCAGAACCGTCAACAAATTGTAAAGCTAGAATAGTAAGAGGACTGATCCACTCGCAATGATGAATGACTTGATGATAATGTCTTTCTTTCATACTTTTACTGTTTTAGGAAACATCTGCAACTGTAGATAAGGGTGTCTTCGTTAAACTAGAGGCTTAATTCAGTGCTTCTATCTTACTGAAGTCTGCATTTTAGCGTAGTAAATATATACATTTTTATATTTCCCTTGGCATCAAGTGAGGAATCCCTTTTTGAACTGCAATTGAGACACAATTACTTGATTCCCACGGTCTTTACATTATTATTTATAAATTAAACATAATAATAATATATTAAATATACTCTGTGTAACTTCCTATTTCAGGCACAATGAAATGGCACTTTTACAATCATATACACTGTGTTCATTTGAAAAGGACCCACCCTTAATATTTCAGAAATGAGACATCTTAGGAAGAAATGCCGAAACACGTAAACTTTTAACTTGAGGGGGACACTTTTTAGCGCTAATGTCATAAACGTCAGATTCACCCCCTCCCTACTGAAGATACCCCTTGAATTTTTTCAAATGGCATTAGGTATCAAGTTATACCTCATTTAAAAGGTCTGGTAGATCTCTATTCAATCATTTTGATTCCAGCCTTCCATTGTTATTTAATCGTTGTTTAAAATTGGCTCTTTTTCAACTTTTCGTATGCCCCCGTAGGATATGACCGAAAGACTCTTTAAAGAATAAAAAATTTACAAATAGTGAAAAGACAACTGTTAACAAGAAATAACTGTTATTTAATCATGTGTGCAAAGTGACCACCGTTAACATTCAGGCAATAAAAGTTGAAAGAGAGCCATTTTTAAACAATGATTAAATAACAATGGAAGGCTGGTATCAAAGGCAAAACAAAATGATTGGATAGAGCTTCACCAGACCTTTTAAATGAGGTATGACTTGATACCTAATGCCACTTGAAAAAATTCAAGGGGTATCTCCAGAAGGGAGGGGGTGAATCTGACGTTTATGCCATTAGCGCCAAAAAGTGTCCCCCTCAAGTTAAAAGTTGACGTGTTTCGGCATTTCTCTCTAATATGTCACATATAACTTTCATAACGTTTTGTTTTTAAATATATTTTATTCAGTTTGGACCCTTTTTAATCCGACCCTGTAACCAATTATTGCTTTTTTTATCGGACCTACACAATTGATGCTTAAGTGTCTAGGGAGGTGGAAAGTAAGTTAAAGAAATACTCAATATAATGCTGAATCAACAAAGTCTATCATTTTGTAATAAATGTTTTATGTTTATATCGACGACTAAAAATTGATTTTTTTTAAAATGACTATAAAAACCTTCATATCACTCACGACACAAACCTATCCCATAAATATCTGCGGTAATTAAAGACATAAATATCCACTCGAGTATTTTTAAGAAATAATTTATAACTATTAACAATACTTACTCATTTAGCTAATTAGATTTTTTATTCCCGTAAAACATTGTATTTAATGTTGAAAGAGCCATTGCCGTGAAAATGATTCAAATTAAATTGTATAATAAAAAATCACGTAATATTATTTTTCATCTTATGAATATACTCATTAATTATTAAATAGTTACTTTATATAAAAGATTGGTACTTACAGATTATTAACATGAGCATTTGCAAAGTTAATTGGTTTTATAGTAAAAAATTTAGAGATATAGGCATTGCATAAATGGAAGCATCAAAGAAATAAACTGAAATGAAGTTTATGCTGGAGTTACGTAAGGTAGATAATAAAAATAAATCTATACTATTATAAATAGTAATTACTATGATTAAGGAAGAAATGGTAGAAATGATTTTTCAAAGAAAAGTGAAGAATAAGAAACTCACCTCAAAACAAAAGCTATGAAATAGAACACTGAAGAGATGGTAGAGTCCACGCCGGTGCCATATCCAGTTGTAACGTATTCCAGGTGGAAATCAACACGTGTTTGTCAATGTTATATTTTCTTACAGTCAGGTGGCACTGAGATCCTTAACACGCCTCCAAAACAAATCTAGACTGATCTGGGACGGCCAACAAAAACTCTTAACTCTGACAGACCACACAGACACCTTAGCTACGAAAGGGTCTGAATAGAAGTACACTGGTACAAATATTAAACCTAAGAAGGGGTCAAATTTAACAATTGACCAACTTGTTGAAAAATCAACTTTAAGAATTTTTTCCAACGGCAATGAATTCTTTGAAGTGTTTAGAATACACCACAATGTTTTCAAATTTTTAAATTATTAATTAATTCCTTAAAAAAATTATTAAATGTGACCTGTTTGTTTTCGACGAGGCGCACGCATACCCAAAATATATTTTTAGGAGCAGTATCTCTATTTTTACCATTTTCAACTTGTTGATTAGACTATTAATAAAATAAGCAGAACTTAATTAGAGTTGAGTTTACAGAATATTCGCTGCAAATGTATGTGATGAAAATATTTTTAATAATAGGAAACATAAAAAAATTGTAAATTTTTATTCACCCACTTCTATTGCACTATAATGTTTCTCTTCGTCGAAATCTTAAAATCAATTTAACATTTTTTTCTTGCAGGCATTACACAACTATTTGGAGCTACCTATTTATTTTTAAGATTAGCTCGGCAATTTGAAAACTATTTGGATAAGAATACTAGCACAAGGTCAAATACCAACTAAAAACTGTGAGGGCCAATTTACATGTTTGTCTAAGTAATTAAAATGGATGGTATACTTGTACATTTTACATAACATCCTGCATGGGGGCAAAGCAATTGTGTAATAATTAATAGCGATGATTAAATGGCCACTTAACATTGAATTCGGTCTCGAATTGTTGATAAACAAATCGTTCAAATTGGGTGATGCTCTTTACATAATACACGATATGTGGAATTTTTAAATTTCGTGAAAATCAAATTAAAATTTAATTTTGATTAAATAATAATCAAATTCCTTAAAAATGATAAAAAATATTAAAATTAGAATCTACCCTTTTACGTTAGATTTAATTTTTGTTTGTCAACATCTCAATAGAACCATTCGATATACCTAAGAATGGTTGTATTGCTATTTCGAATGTTGTTGATGCTATTTAAACCTACGTTTTATAATAATGCACTAATTACTGCTTTTAATAAAAACCAACAATATTCAATATTATGTAGGTAGTATAGTCTACGTCAATGCTTTACATTTACGCAATTATGTCAGAACTAATGGTCCACTTAATAGGTAATACACCGGAAGAAAGTGGCAGTCACTTTTTTGAAACCATAATCGATCGAGTTAACTAACGTTAGTTATTGTCCAGCGTTGAGGTTGGTCGAGTTTATCATATAAATCACCCTTTTTAGAAACAAAACCATTCAAATCATACGGAATGGACATGTATTATAGACAGATTACAAATAAATACTTTTTATTGAGTAATTTCGTACTTACTTTCCCACTATATACTTAGAAGCTGGAATAATACAATGTAAATTAGCAATTAGAGGACCCGTAAGATGAGGTGGACAGAATTTGCGATGATAGTTTTTAAAAATTCCGTATTTCAGTTATATTCTAAAGTACGACCAGAAATATAAGAATGTCATAAATCTTCAACCACTTGAGTTATCACCAGGCGCAAAGTTGTACCTGCCCTAGCCATTAAATTTTGTTTTATAATGATGATATTGGGTTAAGATCATTATTAAGAAAATTCGCTTGATTATAATTGAGAATTGTTTATGTATATGATCCCTTAAAAACAGAGGGATCAACAGTACCACATGCAAATGGATAGGATCCATGCTTGAGCATAGGAGAATAACAGCACATATGCATGATAAAACATGCACCGTTAGGACAACTAAAGGATGTCCTCAAGGTGGAGTACTTTCACCACTTTTGTGGAACCTAGTTGTGGATGACTTGATCTGTAGGTTGAATGATCAAGGCATATGGACGCAGGGCTTTGCGGACGACATAGTGATTGTCACCAATTGGAAATTCCCGGAGGTGGTTATGAATGTCCTACAGGAAGCACTGCGAATTGTGGAGGAATGGTGCCTTACAGAGGACCTTTCAGTTAATCCAAAAAAAAACCAAACTAGTTGCTTTTACGAATAGAAGAGTTCTCCCGCAGGGTAGAGAACTGTTGTTCGGAGAAGAACTAGAAATATCCAAAGAAGTCAAATATCTGGGAATGACCCTTGATTCCAAACTGAATTGGAAGGCACACCTGGAAAAAATTACTACCAGGGCGACTAGGCTTTTCTGGCAATGCAGTTTAAAAACAAGGGTAACAATGAAGGTTACAAATTGGCGCCCAACGTGGGGATAAATGTAGAAGAGATAGGCAAATCTGGAAAATACGACCCAAGGTAGTTCACTGGCATTACACAACCTATTTTTTCTCGTATCTTCGCTTAGAATATAGATGTTGAGATGCGGTTTTTACCATTTTTTCTTAAATTCCATCATATTTCAAGTGAATGATTAAAACATATATAGTTTGGCAAGTCTATCTGAAGCTACGGGGCATCCTTGAGGGGGGAGGAAACATAGCCGATATCTGTCATAAACGTACCAATAGCGTACGGTGCCTATTTTATAAAAGTATTAAAAATAATAATTATTATTATATAATAATTATACACTGTGTTTCAAAAATGGGACATATTAAAAAGAAATGCCGAAACACGTCAACTTTCAACTTGAGGGGGACACTTTTTGGCGCTAATGTCATAAACGTCAGATTCACCCCCTCCCTACTGGAGACACCCCTTACATTTTTTCAAATGGCAATAGGTATCAAGTCATACCTCATTTAAAAGGTCTGGTAAATCTTTATTCAATCATTTTGTTTTTTCTTTGATACCACCCTTCCATTGTTATTTAATCGTTGTTTAAAATTGGCTTTTTCAACTTTTCGTATGCCACCGTATTGTGTTATGATAGAAAGACTCTTTGAAGAATAAAAAATTCACAAATAGTAAAAATACAACTGTTAACAAGAAAAAACTGCTATTTAATTATGTGTTCAAAGTGACCACCATTAACATTCAGGCAATAAAAGTTGAAAAAGGGCCAATTTTAAACAACGATTAAATAACAATGGAAGGCTGGTATCAAAGGCAAAACAATATGGTTGAATAGAGATTTACCAGACCTTTTAAATGAGGTATGACTTGATACCTAGTGCCATTTGAAAAAATGTAAGGGGTGTCTCCAGTAGGGAGGGGGTGAATCTGACGTTCATGACATTAGCGCCAAAAAGTGTCCCCCTCAAGTTAAAAGTTGACGTGTTTCGGCATTTCTTTCTAATATGTCCCATTTTTGAAATATTAAGGGTGGGTCCTTTTCAAATGAACACAGTGTATATAGAAACTGATTTATGCTTTGCTTTAAAGGTAAGGTATTTTTCAAAACATGGTACCTATTTGTTAAAAATCGTACTTGAATTCAATATGGATACGAAATAATAAGATACCAAGTAAAACTGAAAATACGAAGGAAAATATTGACATTATAAACGCCACTGGTTAATCAATGTCAATCAATTGTCGAAGTGAGAGGGAAGAACACGCGCTTGCCAATAGGAAGTCAGGTGGTTACCTAGCAACGGAAGTTCGATAAATATTCACCAATTGAGTTAGTAGGAGGGCGTGGTAATTATGATTTTCGCTCGACGTTGCCGTCTTGAAGCAAACCCATAACATATTTGGAAAAGAGTTCATCTTTTAATATTCAGAAATTGAAAAAATATTGTTAATAGACAAAATCCAATGAAACAAGCACATTAAAGAACTAACGTTTAATCATTATTGACATATTGTTAATAATAGAAAGTCCATTTTCTAATTATTATCACTACATACTTAGCACTCTAGGTTTTTCATAGTTAAACGTGGCAATATCGAATGTTTTCGACCGCATTCCTTTCACAGCTCCAGTTATGTTTGCCAAACTATAGCATCGCATTTGAAGATTCCCAAAAAAAGTTGAGAACAAAACAATTGTTCAATCACCGCCACCTAGCGACCGTTAAAACCAATGGAATAAAACGATGATATAATATTTTGTTAGGCATTGAATTCCCTTTCAAATGATACTAAGTTTGTCAAAATCCATAAAGCGGAACAAAAGTTATAACAGTTTTATTGAGTCAGATTTCCCACTCACCCTTACCAGTTATTTTACAAGATAGAGGAAAAAGTACTAGAGCAAAGTTACGTAAAATGATCTAATTATTACGAATATTTAAATTTTGTGGTACTATAACGGTATATTTATGATAGAAAAATTATGTTTTTGTGTTATTATTGTGAATTAGGTACGTCCTCTAGCGGTGGAGTTTCTGATATACAGCGGGTTACCTCTCTTAATCAGACACCCGGTACAAAAAAAACAGCGCACGCCAGGGAGGTCGACCGTTTCATGGGTCATTTGAATTTTGCATTTTACCACCCAGCATTTAGGTATACAGACTATATTCATACTATTTTTTTTTAAATTGGGACATATGAGACACTATTAATTCAATGGTTTATTAATACATGTAGTATGCTGTAATGTTATTATAATATTTTTTGTCTCTCCATTGTTGTATTTAAAAAAGATACGTTGAAACTTATAATCGATAATAGGTGTAATTATTATTACAAGCGCAATAGATAGTCGCATTTTCGCATACAATAAACAAAGACCAATTTATCACATTTGACATACAAGAATATAATATTTATTTTTACATTCTTACTCAATATATCATCTGCTGCAAACCATCTTTCTACTATCAAAGTCCTACTTATTTACATCGACAAAAGGTTATTTATTACGTAGGTACGTGTTCAGCTAATGACCAAATTTTACTTCGAGTATCAACAGCATTTCACGGAGATTTTTTTTAATAATCATATTACACATATTATGTTTACCTCTCACAATCTATTCAAGCGCAAACATCAAGCACGCAATAATTGCAAAATAATTGATTATATTATATAATATACGCAAAAAGTGTCGCATGATAGATCATTTCTTCCGGCAATAAAAACTAGTTCCGAAAATATTGCAGAACATATTGAAATAATTAATAAATTAT
The DNA here is from genome assembly GCA_947563755.1 of Lochmaea crataegi. Taxonomy (NCBI): domain Eukaryota; kingdom Metazoa; phylum Arthropoda; class Insecta; order Coleoptera; family Chrysomelidae; genus Lochmaea; species Lochmaea crataegi. The sequence goes on along the minus strand of OX387423.1, from coordinate 26,055,403 downwards.
TAATTTTTTCACGATTATTAGAACATTGTTGTAATGATTTTATTTCTTTTTGTCATTGGTGCCCCATATTACTTATTTTAAACACGCCATTACTGTACCTTGTTTTTAAACTAAGAGGAGCGATTTAAATTTAAGTTGGCATTTCTGCTGCCCAATGATTGGTCTGATTGCTGCCCGTTTGACACAGCTCTTTTGACACAACTGACAACGACATTTGTCAGTTTTGTGTTTACTTACATAAATATATCTGTACCCCAGAGGTAAACTGTCGTACTCCATTTTTTACGAAAATCGGATTTTTAGTGATACTGACATAACTTATTACGGGGAATCAGAAAAAAATACTTTTAAAGTCAAATCCAAACAGAGTAACGAAAAAATCAAAGGTAAACTGTACTACGTCACAAAGTCATTGAGTGGTAAACCATATCAAACGGAGATAGTATTTTTGTGCTGCTGTACTATCTCCATTGAAGGTGGACTTGGTATAAAATTCAAGATACTATCTCCATCAAAACAGCCCGACACGTTAGAACAGGAAATTCTCTGTTTTCCCGTATTGTTTGCTTAGTCTTCTGTTAGTCAATTCAGATGATAGCCTAAAAGATCCGAATTATAACAACACAGAAAGTAATGGGAGCAGCAACGCCACTAGCGATAATGAAAGCAGTGATAATTCTGAAGAAAACCCTGTTTTGAATGATGAAGTAAGTACAGTGGAAAAACAAAGTGTTCTTAGACCAAGCAGGAAACGTCAGAGGAATCCTGACAGCTGGAAATGCAACGTAAGGAAACGGAAATACCATTCTGGACAAGAATACATTTCCAAAAATAAAACTTCCATTCAGCCCAAGACCCTGTATCCTCCATGTAGTGACGCATGCAGATTTAAATGTTCCCTAAACATAGCGCCGGAACAACGACGAAATATTTTTAAACATTTTGGTCGCCATCCAAGTCAATTGAACTTAAAAGGCAGTTCGTGGCTTCCAGCGTTCATTTAATTCAAATCAAAAGAAGGCGTCCAAATACAGGAGAAAGGGAAAATCAAAAACAGTACAACGGAAAATTCACTTTTAGCATTTACAGAGTTCAAACGGAAGTATGCAAGGTATTTTTTTTAAATACGTTGTCAATCTCCCAGGTTTTTGTTACAACAGCTTTGTAAAAAAAAGTGGAATGACACAAGGAGATCAACGTGGCAAGAAAAATCCAACAAATAAAATATCAGCCCACATAAAAGAGAGCATGAGAAGTCACATATCCCAATTCCCACTGTTACGATGTACGAAATGTACAGGGAAGAGATGTTGGAAAATAATGTTCCTGAAAATGAAATCCCTAAAGCTTGGCTGTATTCTAAGATATTTAATAATGAATTTAAGTACTATTTTAAACTCCCGGATAATGTTACATGCGACAAGTGTGGTGAATTTCTCATAAAGTTAAAGGATTCTTCCGGAGAAGAAAGGCAACAAATTCAAGAGAAATATGATCAGCACTTGGAAGAAGCGTCAATAAAGTACGACCTGAAAAACAAAGATAAAATAAATAGTCAAAGTAGCACAAATAAAAAGTACCTCACGGTAGATCTGGAATAATATTTGCCAACACCTGCCTTGACAAATGCCCAAAGTTTTTATTCTTTGAAACTATGGACCTTCAATTATACAAATAGAGACACGACTAAGAACATTACTGCATGTTGTATGTGGGATGAAAGTGTAGCAGGGAGAGGTGGCAATGAAATCGCCTCATGTTTGATGTAATATTTGGTAACCAACATTGAACAATCAACTGAAGAAGTAACAATTTGGTCCGATAATTGTCCGTGTCAGAATCGGAACATTAATGCAATTTTGGCTTACGCCGCACTTTTAAAACTAATTCCAACTTTGAAGGTAATACACAAATACCTGCTAAGAGGGCATACTCACCTTGAAGTTGACAGCGATCATTCGCTTATAGAGAGGACCAAAAAAAAAGATGCCTAAATTCCAGATTATAACGCCGTGGGATTGGCAACAACTTGTGAGACTGGCCAGCACCAGATTTACTGTGGTTAACATGGATATAACAGATTTTAAAGATTTCTTGTCTTTAATTAATGGCACTAACACACCACATATTCAAAGAAAAATATACGAAAACGGAAAAAAATTCAAAATTTCACAGATGGTTCACCTGCAAGTTCGGTCTGAACAACCAGGCAACGTTTTCTGCAAGACTTCTTTCGACGAAGAAGATTTTAATGTCCTGGATTTAAACCGAAATACAAGGAAGTCTGTGGCATTTCTAGACGAGATACCAATAATTATTAGAAATGCACCAAAACCTATTGGGAAAAAAAAGTATAAATATCTTCAAAACTTATAAAAATGGGTGCCAAAAATGTTTCATGGTTTCTACCAATATATTCCTCATAATAATAATATTCCGGATGATGAAGATTAGTATTAGGATAGGTTAGATAAAAATAAATAAAAATTCAATACCTATTTTTTACAAAACCATCAGAAAAAAATGCTAACTCCTGCGCATTTTTAAAAGTAAACTGTCACATCTGCTGAAATTTTTAATACCAACTCCAATTTTTTATAATTTTCTTAGAGGTAAACTGTACCAAGTCCACTAAAACCCAAAATATAAAAAATCTGTTTTTCGGCAACCGTCCGGAAAGTACCCACTTCCCGGGCGCTTTTTTTGTGAGAAAGTAGCACTTTTCCGGCCTAGTACGGAAAGTACCTATTTCCCGGACTAGGCCGGGAAGTATTATATCGTTGCTGTCATTCAAACAAACTGAATCCCTTTAATAATAGCAATATAAATATTAATAAAAACCAGAATTAGAATGTTAGTAATATGAGTAGATTCCACAAAGTAAGGGTCCAAACAGTAAATTCAATTAGAATGTTCCTAATTTTGTTCTAAAAATTAGTTTTTTTAGCGTAGTGTCATCATGACAAACAAACATTCAAATCGACACCATTTTTAGTCCATTTAGATATTACAAAGAAACGTGTTTTATTGATTTGTTATACCTACCACACGGTTGCCGAAAAAAAAATGTACGCAACACGACTCGCAGACTGTCTGCCTACTCGTCCAAAAAAACAGTATTTTCCGGACTTGTTACGTAATATACTATTTTTTGGTTTTTGGAATTTTGTTTCTTATACTAAGATTTTTTAAGAAAAACTAAACAATAATTAACAAATAATCGTCATTTTGGTCACAAGTCAAACTTTAAACCGCTCTCCTGTAAAATTTGCTAAATGGTGCTTTAGTACAGTTTACCTCTGGGGTACAGATATTCATTAGGTGAATTATTATTACAAGTAAAGTCTTATTTTTGTAAATACTTTCACATCAAGTTTTACTTAAATAACAGTACAATATTATTGTATTTTTCAATATCAAAACTTCTGTTTACTTTTAATTTAAACATATACAATTGAATTTTCTACATACTTATTTATCCTCAAATTATTAACAAATTGCACATAAATTACTTAGTATAACCATACATTTTTTCACGATAATGTGACATTTGGTTACTACTTACACCTTGGCCTGTGGCCAATGATGATTCGATATTCAGACATGCGTTGTGTTTAATAGTAGGTTCACTAAAAACCTGCTATGTCAGCTGTCCTGCTGTCATAGAGTGACATTATCTATCTAGGCTCTTTCTTGTGAACAATGTATCTTATCAATGTACACATTATTTAAATATATTTCGTTGATACTTAATAATCCATTAGTATAAATCCTCAACACCCACACAACCAAACACGTTGATTCCTCATTGGCCACGACAATTGCAAACAGTGCAGTACATATTTCACGTAATTGTCAATTATTTCAAAAAGTCTGAACACGACCCTTTCGGAACACACGTATAATTGAGGTTTCTTAAAATCCTCCTCCTAGTTTAAAAACAAGGTATAGTAAATGTGAAACCTTTATTGAATAGTTATTTAACAATTTTAATTTTATAAATGAAAATGGAAAGTACAGTTAGTATTGTTTGAAATATTATTATTTATTTTATTTAAATCAGACCAAATATGATTTAAATAAATACTGTTAACATTCTCAGAACTCAATAAGGTTGAACTCCAATTAATGACACTCCCAACAACGTTTGAAACATTCTTCTCATTGCTAATGCTCTATTCAACGTAATCAGTCGCCACAGCTGCCGATTTACATCCTACTTGTCGTTGGAATTGAACTATAATCATGCCACTTTTTAACGTAATGGTAGTGGATGTTCTTCGAAAAGCATGTATTTCTCAGGAATATGTAAGAAGATACCGCAACTAGCTAAAACCTTCAAAAGTAGATACTTCAAAATAATCTTCATTGAATACATACATCTTCTTGGCTACGTCATTATTACTAATTGCCTTCAAGAATGCATGCACTTTTACAAATGATTTTATATCGACTCCTTTGTGTATCCTCAACAAACATTGCAATTTCGAATGGATAACTCACATAATTGACGTCTCGTAGTGCTCTTACACCCTTTTGGTTAACTTGTCATATTTTTTTCATAGTCATCATCAGATTTTTGCGGTATCAACCGCGAATTGTTCTTAACTATTTAAAAAATCGATATTGGAATTAATTTTTTACAACTGCCAATCTCCTATTACAGTGAAGCATGTAGTCATTGAATGTCAACTATATACACCGCCAGGCGATTCAATGTTTATTAGATTTAAAGTGACTGAACACAGGTATTGGTCGCATCATCTCAACAAAGTTGATCAGGTAGCCATTTTTAGAGTATTCCATCGTTTCCTAATTCTGCTGAACGTACTAACCTTGATATATCATCATAACCTAATTTTATTCGATATATGACTTCAATAATTATTTTTTCATTTTCGACTCCAAATTAGTTTAATACCTAGTTCCTACTAGTATTAATTCATTTTCAAGATTCACATGTCTAAAATATCTTCAAACCAAAATATGTTTTGTCATTTTGTATGTTTATTAATATAATATTTGGCATAAATGACACTTAATGCATTATTGATCGATAGTGTAACTTATTTCAATTCTTATGAAAAAAATGGCGACTGCTAGCAAAGCGCTCACATCTGATCAGTTGACAAAACACGTGTTCAGCAGGAAATTGTTGATCGCTCCGGTATCACTACGTTGGGACGAACGCGACCACTGACAGTGGATTGAGGCAGCAAACGAACGATCTAGGACAAACGAACAATTTTGCCGATGTATGTGTGTATATTGGGGTGAATGAGACCTAAAAGATCTATTGTGTCCCCTTACTTCTAATTGGTTCCTGATGAAAGTCTCATAGACTAGTAGCTCCTTTAGTCCTATTTCCCGGAGGTGTTTTAGGATATCTGCAGGCTTTAACTGAGGTAAATATCCCTCTTCTATCCAGTATCCTAGGATTTGTGCCACAGGATTCTGAATTGATGTGCAATTCGCAAGTATGAGGATGAAGCTTTCTTCTTTCATACCACAGAATCTGCATTCATCTTCCTCTACTATTTTGAGCTTTCTTAGGTTCCCTTCAGGCCACAATGTCCCGTTAGGATCCCTGTTAAAACTCTTAGTGCAGTTTTACTTTGACTTATGCAAACATTTGATCTCAACAGGTAGTAGTCACCCAGAAAAATCTTTCCCTACTAGATCTTTCCAATGGTCAGATCTTCTCTTTTTTTCGGTTTTGCCTATTTCTTTCAATATTACATTGGAGCTGATACCCCAAAAGGGTTCCGGCCTCCCAAAGGGTGTTTCAGTCCCCATCTTTGCTAGTTTATCTGCTATTTCATTTCCTTCTATTCCAGTGTGTCCTGGAATCCACAGTAAGGTGACTATGTTGTTCTCGCCTAGTTTATTGAGTTTCCCTAGGCATTCCTACACCATTTTGGAACTGATTACACAAGAGCTCAGTGCTTTAATAGCTGCTTGACTATCCGACATTATGATATCCTTTATCAATATTGAACTGGGCACACTTTCTTATGGCGTGAATTTCCGCTTGAAAGATACTTGGGGTTTTTCCCAAGCTTTCAGAGAGTTTGGTTCCTGGCCCGTATACTTCTATCCCAGTTCCTTCTATTGCTTTTGAGCCGTCTGTGTACCATTGGAAGGCATTTTTTCCTGGTAATGGTATTTGGATCCCATTTCTTCTTGTTGCTTAATTCCTTAACGAATTTCTTTGAAAAGTTATACTTGCTTGCCGATGTGACTATTTTGATTTTCAATGACGTCTATTGGTATTCATGCTGTACCAGCTGAACATCTCTTTGTGTCATTCGCGAGCCATTTATCTACAAGACTATTTCCGATAATGACAATTATAATGCGTGGAAATTTAATATTACCTAATTATGAATTATTGTACATCATACATCATTAAAAGTTTATTTTTAGAAGTTTTTGTTTTAAGCTTTTTTAATTGATAGTATTGACGTAGTTGAAGTTCTTTTCTTGGATTCAAGAAGAACTCAATGTTCGTAGTATGTCTTCCGCGGTTTTGGCGACTTGGGAAAAAAGACAGAAAAAGTATTGTACGAGGTCGAAGAGTTAGTGATGCAGGGGTAATGGGGCGTGATGCGTATAAGAACTGTTTAACTGCGTAGATTGTGGATTGGGATTTTTGAAAGAGATGTGGGTGCGTCAGAAGCTGCTGACTTTGTAATATCAGACTTGTTTATTTCTGAACACTGTTTACAGTTAACACTATCACTACACTAACACTAATACTTTACAATATCTTACGCGGGTTTCGATAACCAATTTATTTTCTTCAGAGACTGAAGCTATAAACTTTTTATAAACAGTTTACCTTCAATATACAAGAGAATCATTGTGTTTTTGTTTTAGTTATGACCTCAAAATATGACCTCAATCTATAATTTTTAAAAATAGTTATTTATGTACCAAGAACGAAAAACTGTCTATTATAGTCGAATCTGCAAGCAGGCGAGACAATACTCAGTTATTCGCCGAAGTGCATATTACATTTTTTCGTCGATCTTTACAAAAAATTGTCCGAATGAATATTCACACCACGGTCTTATTCACACGTAAAATCTAGCGGATTTCGTAAATAATTAATTTGACAACAGCAAATGCCAGTTATTCTCACAGCCATTCTCACACCGTGCCGTATCATAGCCACCAAAGCCGGCGAAAAGTGTTTGCGGATGAAAAGTACTTGACGTCAAAAAATAGACGATTTTTCATTCGGAAATTAGTACGTAAATAATTATTCATGACCAAGGACGAAAGACTGTCTATTATAGTCGAGTCTGCAAATTGATAGTCGAGGAATAGCCAAGACTAGCAAGCAGATGAGACAATACACAGTTATTCGCCGATGTGCATATTACATTTTTTCGTCGATCTTTACAAAAAATTACTAATTTCCGACTGAAAAATCGACTATTTTTGAAGGCAAGTATTTTTCGTCCGCAGACACTTTTCGTCCGCTGTGCAAAAGATAAGATTCATCTATCACTATTCATTCTTGATTATTATGAACACTAATATTCACACCACGGTCTTATTCACACGTAAAATCTAGCGGATTTCGTAAATAATTAATTTGACAACAACAAATGACAGTTATTGTCACAACCATTCTCGCACCGTGCCGTATCATAGTAACCAGAGCTGACGAAAAGTGTTTGCGGACGAAAAGTACTTGACGTCAAAAACAGACGATTTTTCGGGGGTAATATCCCTAGGGCATTTAATTTTTCGGAAAAATTCGGAAAAACGAGTTTCTAAGTAATTTGTTTTAACAAATCCGAGTCGAAGAGGATTTTTCCACTTTCGCGAATGCTATTTGTTAAAACAGATTACTTAGAAATGAGTGTTCCAAATTTTCCACAGGAAAAATTAGATGCACGAGGGATATTTGGTAAGATTATTTCCTAAGTTAAATAAACTTTGTCAACTTGTCAAACTTGCATGAAATTTTTTCGATTTTTTAAACTGCTGACAGCTAAGTTGACAGTTGTTAAGTAATTTTTCCACTTAAAATTTATATTTGACATACCAATTCTTGATAGCGATTAGTCAAAATTAATAGGAAGGAAATAATCATCCGAAAATTAATACGTAAAATGTCATTTTTTGTAAAGGTCGACGAAAAAAAAAGTTGGTAACGATAAAGAATAAAACAATGCATAATTATATCATTTTTATTGCATTCTACATTCTAATTAAACAATGATAAAATCGGAAATAGAATGTATGAAAGTACAATATTATTAGCTATATCTGTATAATAACCTCCAAGAGCATCTTGAAATTGATGTTTTTACCAATTTTTTTTAAATCTATAATCGGATTTGACTAATAAACCGATTGTGTGGGCGTATTCCGTAAGTCGGAAATAAAGTGGTTGTACTTGAACTATTGTCACGGTCTTCACTGAAACGACTAGGTCATCTTCAGGAGGAACTTGTCATACAGGGTCTTACAACACAAAAGCTTTTATGTACTTATATGAAATTGTTTTATAAGCAAGTTCTTATTTTATACTAAATTTACAATTTGTTTATAACTTCTATTGGTAAATTCCCATGTACCAGAAAGTGGTGTGTAGCAGTATACAAATGTATCCCATTCCATTTTATTTCTAGTTGTTCTTTTTGCTTCCCCACATGAGGTGAGTCTTTTCTTCAATATATTTCCAATACATTTATCCCATGATATTATCTTTTTTTGTTTTCATCTATTTATTCCTACCAAACTTTCTTGGCTGGTTTTGAATCTCCCATTCTTTGTAAATGGTCCCCCCAACTCAATGGTTATACATTCCTTCCGGAATAGTAACCGCCAATATTTGGCTCTTAGACTCTTTTGTTTTTGCATTTAATCATGTCTCTTTGCTGTTTCCACAATTTTCTTCCATTCCTTCCTGTCCTCCAGTCTTCAATTCCCATTTTTCCTAGGTCCCTCTCTATTTTTCCTTCCATCATCATTCTTTTGATTTGTGCAAGTCATCTTATTGTGAATGCTTTTATTATTCTTCCTTCCAGTTTCTAGTGTTTCTTCCATTTCCAAATTCGTCTATCTTTCATATTGTCCTTCATTTAACTTCTTTGGTACATAGATTTTCCTAATAATTCTTCTTTCGAGGTAATATTATTTCAAGATCTTGTCGTATTTGGACATTTGTTAGCTTATCCTTTTGTGACATATCTAAGCTGAACTCTGGTTCTTCAGAATATAAAAAAGTGAATTGTAAGGGGAAGATAAAGTAATTAGAATAATCAGAATCGATGGATACGACAGAGGGATTTGGAGCAGGGTCAGATTGTAAATAGATTATATGTTAGCGAAAATTTTGATCTAAGAATAACTGTCGAAAAATTCAAACTGATAGTTACCTGACTCTTTCAACCCTTATCGGATATCTGTCCATGACAATGTAATAAATTCTACAATTATTGAATTGATGAATATTGTTTACGCATTTAGGTTCACACTTTTTCTCGATTTAGATGCGTTTGTTTATGACTTTGACCTCTCAATTTTATATCGACAAATTACTTCCTCCTGGTTAAAAAAAGACGGAAGAATATATCGTTTTAAATCGACAATAAACATGTTAAATAATTCAAATTCAATTTGTTCACGCATCATTCATTAACTTCGAAGAGATTGTTTTTGTTTTGCAAATGTTTACTGATTTTTTTCGATTGTCAGACAATTTGTTGTCAATATGACGGACCCATTAAGTGGTTATTTATTGTAGAGTATGATTGTAGCCAAAGGCAAAAATTACAATAGTATTTTACAGACCTAGGCCAGTCAAGTAAGGAATGTCTCCAACATGTGATCTGAGGCTTTCTTATTTACTGGCCTAGGTATGTAATATACTATTTCTGTTCGACTGAGCCGGAAAGCGGTAACTTCGCTTAGCGCGGCGGCCCGAAAGTTGATGCTTTCCGGTCGGAGGACAGAAATAGTGTATTACGGACCTAGGCCAGTAAAGGAAGAGAGAGAGTTACAATTACATGTGATCTGAGGCTTTTTTACTTACTGGCCGAGGTTTGTATACTATTTTTCTGTTCGACGGAGCCGGAAAGCGACAACTTCGTTTAGCGCGGAGGCCCGAAAGTTGATGCTTTCCGGCCGGAGGACAGAAAAAGTAATATTTGCCAAGGTATGTTCTTTGATTACTTAGTTAGTAGTTGTTCTACCATTAAAATAATCACAACTTTTTTAATCCAACGTACCAACTTTTTATGTCAAAACCGTATAAAATCAATGACTTATGGCCGCATGTACCTTTTACACTTAAACTTGTTTAAGCATTAAACTAGTTTATAATTTTGAGTTGGTATATACCATCGATTCTATGGAAGTGAAACCAATTTAAACTTAATCGCCCAATATTGGAGGTTTAACTTTAAAATGTTCGTTTTGACACTTGAGTAGCTTATGTCAATGTCTCATGAAAGGTTGATTAGATTTGATGAGGTGACTATAAAGTTGTTGATTCTAATTATTTAAACTGTTGCACGTTTTATCAATGAAATATATAATTCGGAATTCGAATAACAATCGTCACGTCTGTAACTGTAAACAGGAGTACTCAAAACTCAAATAACGTCAAACATTGTCACCAACGAACGTTTTTCACACAAAAAGTCCCTACATTTTTCGACGTTGTCAAACTTCTTTCAGGTTTAACTAAACTTTGTACGGTACATACCAAGGCAACATTAAGGGCGTTTAAATATTTGAACCAGTTTAGTTAAACGGGTTCACTACTATGAACGGTGCGTACGGCCATTAGAGTCTAATTACAATAATTTAGAAATGTCAGTAGCTAGTAGCATGTACTCGGAAGAAAATTTGCAAAAATTAATATGGAAGGCCACAAAGTGCTTTTTTTATTATTTCCTTAGTTTTCTCGTGCTTCACTCTATCTGCAGCACTGTTCAGCTACCTTTTTACATTTCTCATCAAACCGCTACCCTATACTTTCTCCGTACTGCAAAAACAATATTTCTAAGCAGTTTTAGATTTATAATCTCAAACTTTAAATCCAGTTAAATTATATTGTTTCTTTGTTTTCCACCGTTAATATTAATTTAAAATCAAGTGAATAAAAATGTGAATTGTTTACATCCGGACATTGTAGGTACTCCCTTACGCAACGGTCATGATATAAAGTACTCTAGCAAAGGCGTACTCTGATTTCATAACTTTCACTCGCGATCCCCCAAAGACGGTACTAATTTGCAATTCTTTATTGTAAATGACGGAGAATGGCGAGCACGTTGGTGGACTTAATACAGTTACCGACGACGTACTTAGAAACGAACACGAAGATGACCTAGGTTAGTTAAGCTCTGTGAATGAATCACGAATTATTTCTTGGAAAAACGTTTGTTCAATTTAAATCATTAAAATTAGAATTGTATTGTCTAGCCAAAAGACAAAGGAGCTTTTTTAGAATTAAATATTTATTCTGGACCTCAGGTATCATATATAATCCTATATTTAGATAAGCATCTGACTAATGGAACGAAACTTCAGTTAGTTTCACTGGGATTTAATATCATTTTCGTGCATATTTATATTTAACTAATGACTAACTCCATTACTGTTTTGTCTAACTTAATTTTACTAGTTGAATAAATATATTACTTGAAGATTACATCTTCTTGAGTCAGCAAGTCAGTCAGTCATTCAGGACAAAGCATTTTATATGTATAGATTTCAAGTTCGCGATATTTAGCCAACGTTTAACCTGTTTAATATTTACATTTTAAATATTAAACATCAAATATCATGCTGACTACTTCTGCTGAGAAGTTCACGATAGGTCAATTTAATGTAAAACATAGGGAAGCTCTACTCCCTCATTCCAGAATCCGACCCCAAGAGGTGAACAGACCAGGAACCAAACACACTGAAAGGTTAAATTCACGCCATAGGAAAGTGTATATAGAAGGCAAGGGATTATCATCATGTCGAATAGTCAAACAGCCATTAAAGCACTGAGTTCTTGTGTAATCAGTTCCAAAATGGTATCAATCAATCAATCAATCAATCTTCATTGTTTAATGAAAAATATAATACTTTACAACAAGAAATACTACAACTATATTAGATATAATTTAGATAATACGATAGCAAATCAGCTTGCTTATTTACAGAGAACAAACGACCTTAACTTAAGAATGACCGTATTCCCTCGTATCATAGCATTTTGTATGATGGAACAGTCAAGTAATAGATGGTGTATGGTCTCTAGATCTTTTCTGTTATACTTCGTTCCAAGATATTTCGTTTAGACTTGATGATTCAAGACCAAAACCCACAGCAGGTAGTCGTTAATCCGATAACAATAGCACAGTATCGTACTCGTTTCTTCGAAAAGCGGAAATATAGTATGATTATTTTACAACTGAAATATTTGGCTGGAAAAATCATATTTGAGACTAATTTTTTAATTTATTTAATTGTTCTAATATTTATTTGTGCTTAGGAAGATATATTTCCTGATTTTTATTTTTCAAGCTAAAAGTATTTTTCACGATAAATGGCTCACCACCTTATCTATAAATATTTTAATCTGATTACTTTTTTTTTGTCGGTTATTTAACGTCGGTCTATTTCTGCAACTTAGGCTAATCACCGACGCCGGGAGCACTCTACCCCTAACCGGAAATTTTGCCGAACCCACTAATGTTCCAACCAGTGGTAGGGATCTTTATCGAGCCCAACATCCATGGACTCGGGACCTCGGTTTCACGACTCATCCGAAAGACGGCATATCTACATTATACCTCGTGCTCATTGGTATAATGCCTGCGAGCTGTGATATGCTACTGACCCTAGTAATCTAAGGTGTTTCGCTGCAGGCTGTACGGGCTCTACGACGGTGTTTTCCCAGTGGTCACCCATCCAAGTACTAACCGCGCTCGACCTTGTTTGGTTATAATTATCGCATCAAAAGCGATCCACTACAAAGCTGGGCCGACGCCCATAATCTGATTACATAAATATAAAAAGATCTGTCATTGCTTGTTTTTCTTTGTCTGTACTTGTCTGTACTGCACCTAGCTACTATATTTCCAATGCCCTTTTTATATTTACATATAATGGGATTAAAATATTTATAGATAAAATATAAAGTGGAGATTTCGGGCATTTATCGCCGGATGCGAAGCGAATTTTGAAAAATGTGTTTGAATTATTGAAACATCGAGGTTATAGTATAACCGATGCAGCAAAAAAAACATGTAAGTTGACTAAAACCATAATATCCACAGTATCATTAAGCGATTACATAAACGAAAAAAACGAAGTGACGCTAATAAAACCATATGTGTTGACCAAATGAAAAAGGATATAATCCGAAGAACGATATAATGTCCTATGCCAAGAAAAAATGATACCAACCCTAGATTGTATAAAAAAGCGGTTAATCAAAGACGAAACGGGAATTGTTTGTAGCCGAACTAGTTTGTGGAGATCTATATTTCTCAAATGTGATTAAAATATTGTACCATCTTTAAGTGGCTATAATGGAGTCATAATATCGCTTACGAATGTGGCGTCATGATTACTTACAAGATATTCAAAAATATATATATATATAAAAATCTTTCAATTATCTACCTTGACGAGATATGGTATGACCCATGATACTTCAACGAAGGGTTTTGTGGATTCATCGGGAAAATGCAAAACAAAGGATCCATCAAATAAAGGACAAAGAATAACAAAAATACATTCTGGATCAGAAACAGGTTGGGTTCCAAACGCTTTATTGTTGTCAGCAAAGAATATTAAAAATTATCACCAAGATACAACAGCTAGCCGTCAGTTGAATAAAGTACCAAATAACAACAGCAGTAAACGGGAATTTCAAGAGTATTTGCTAAAAAATGACCTGTATTTTGAAGAATCGTATAATCTCTTACAAGTTTTAGCAGCGTTCAATATCGAAAAAGAATACGTTTGTGAAACTTTCGCTAAAGATATGAGCCTTACAGTATTACGGCTTCCCCCATATTATTGCATATTTAATCCTATAGAACACATGTGGCATCAGCTGAAATGCATAGTTAGATCTGAAAACGTTTCACCCACATTAAACTCAGGTGTTATACAGTTAATTAGAAATCTGACAAATAATATTCCAATTGATAGCTGGAAAAATATTATTGAGATTGAAGGTACCTATCTAAATGCTAATGTCACTGGAGCACCCATAGTTATTAATTTAAATGAAGACGATAGTGAAACTGAACTAGATTAGTTATTATTTAAAAAATGTAACTTTGATACCTTCCACTGTTTTGCAGATATCCTGTATAGTACAAAATATTTTTTAAATGTGGCCATATTTTTTATTTGAAATATTTTTTGATAACTTCTGCCTATTAGATGTAATAAGTCAAAGCGTATACGGTGGGTCACCCTGTATATTTAAACAGTTTAATTTGTTCAGTTCCAATTAATAAATAAAAGTTAAATTTGTTTTTGATTTTTTTTAAATATATTTAATTTATGTTTTAGTATCTAAATTTACCGACAACGGATCTGTTACTGTATACTGTACAATGAGGGATTTATAAACTTTTATTATTAAATCTTTAAGGCGATGTCGAGTCAACGAAATATTGTGAAATATTCTTTATGTAAAATGTCATTTTTTGTAAAGGTCGACGAAAAATGGTATTTTTATACGCATTACTAAGTTTTAATTAATAACAGTTATAAGTGGAACTTTCGTAACAATCTCGTTTTACAGAATAACTGTATGTTTTTTTTTTCAACAGGTTTACTGTTTTTATATAATATTTGTTATAATTCATTATGTAATAATTAAATAAAACTAGATAACTGTAAATGATTCCTGATAGATTTGCATTCACGTGTTTATTTTACATCAATTAAAAAGGCATAGCTAAAATATAAAAAAGATAACTCGAGCATAATTGATATGATTTTCTCAAGGAGAACTAAACACTAAACAGTTATTATATTTTCCATAATAAGAGTAATTTTACAATTACTATTTTTTTATTACATATACCACACCATTTTTTTTTTCTAAATATTCATAACATTTCAATGTATTAAGTCAAGTAAAATACAGCTTGAATTCGCTATTATCCACCGTTTTCGAGAAAAATCAATTTTATTTTTTTTGGCCAGCCAAAATGACTATAATACATTGACAAAGAAGTAGCTGAAAAATTACTGACAATGAATAGACTGCAGCTTCTTATTTTAGTAAGCATCATCATAGAATAAAGTTCATTGCTACATTTTGTAACTGACCAGCAGGACCCGAATCTTTGAACGTTCGACCAAATGCTCCCATGTATTTCATGTGATGGGAGTGGATTTGTTATGTTCGGAGCAGTATCTTCTAAATCTCGAATGTTCGACTTGCAAACGAATGAATTTATCAGTCCCACATGGGAGAATGCGAATAGAGTATTGTGCAGAAAGTCAGAAAAACAAATAAACATAACCTGTGGCTGTATCTTGTAGATCATAGCAATCATTATACTCAAGTTTTTTAATAATACTACTGAACAAAAATGAACGCAGATCAAGCTGCTTTTTAAACTACTACACAGTACAATAAAAAATTACACATAAGATCTACAAAGTTGTTCGCCAGTGTATTTGGAAGATATTGCTATTGAACTTTCGAGTAACGTTCGATTCGGGTGAAATCATTCGTACGAACAAAATCCATTCGACGTTCTCGAGAATAGTCGAACGTTCAAATATCCGGGTCCTGGACCCGTATATTTGAACGTTCGACCAAATACCCTCACGTATTTCATGTGATGGGAGTTCGACTTGCAAACGAATGAATTTATCAGTCGTTTGAGTCCCACATAGGAGTATGCGAATACAGTCTTGCGCAGAACGCAAAAAAAACAAATGACATAACATAACCTAGTGCAATTCTTGAATCGTGCTTACGTGATTTCGAATGCGAGAATTGCTCATTTTCGCATGAATCGATAAAACTAACTGCAAACTACAATGAACAAATTTGACAATAGATATGTATATTGAAAGTATTAATTCGTGATTATGGCAAACAAACTCCCCTATTTGACCTTGTTGGTAGATCTGGAAGAGGCTGGAATATTAAATGCACAACCCACAAGGCAATTTAATAATCGAAACAATATCCTGACTTTTTGAGAACATATCGACTAGCACCGACTGAAGTTCAATCAATTTAATATAGATCGAAATATAAATACGGCAGTTGGTATAGTAGTTAGTAAATTTTGCAATGCCAAAAACAACTAGAATTCGCGGAGTTGCCTGGCGAACATTCGACTTAGAAATAGAATTAAATTGGAATGTTACAAAACGAAGGGTTTCAGGGATAATATGAATAGTTTCTATTAGAAAATTTTCATGAGAATAAATGCGCATTCGTATATTTTCGAATGATTTGAGAATTGCACCCCAGTACTTTCATTCATTCATTCATTCATTCATAAATTGGGTTGTGCTCATCAGCCCAGGCACTTGATCTGAATCATTGTACCATTTCCCATGTTATCTACTTCCATTCCAGTAGCTTCGTGTCTTCTATAAAGGTCACTAGTTTGACTGAAGGGAATTTCAGTAGTTGTGATGGTTGTATTAATTCTTCTTCAAAATGCTCCCGTCTAAGTTCTCGCAGAAGCAGAGTATGTGAGTAGGTGTTTCATCATCAAGTTCACATTTTCTGCACATAGGTTCACTAACTTTGCCCATATTGTACAGATGTTTCCTCAAGGTGCAGTGTCCAGTCACCAGGTCGGTAACTGTCTTCAAATGTCTCTTACCCAGTTTCAGTAGCCTGGTTGAGAGTTCCTTGTCTACCTTGTTCAGTAAACTCTTTGTATGAAGGTGCCCTCGTATCACCCTCCATTTGAATTGGTGTTCCCTATCTAGCCAGTTCCCGATTTCCCCTCTTGTACTTTCAGTACTTTCATTAGTCATCACAAATCATTTAAAGAAGTTCTTTCATTTGAACTAGCATAGAAAATGATTTTCTCCACGATCATCACAGAATTTGACAATTCTGAAATCAAATCTGATTACAGAATGCTGGAATTCTCTCTCTTGAGATTGAAGAAATATTCTGCAACACCTCTGCCCCCATGCAATTTAAATGTATTTACATTCTCTCTCTAGTGATAGAATAATATTCTCACACTGGTTAGCAATAATAACATTAGCCTTGACGCAGTTGATTGTCATCATAGTGTCAAAACTTTAGTAAGTGTCAAAATTATTGCTGTCACGTAACCTAACCTAACAATGAAATTGTTGAAAATACCTCCAATAATGCACCAGTTTTTTATTTCGAGAACTGTACAAATATAACAATTAATACAAAGTAGAATGTTTCTTGAATTATTGAGTGTTTACCTAATATAATAATTGTGATTGAGTTCTGTAATTATTTTTGTTCATTTCTATTTAAAAATATATATTTAAAATCTTTGATCGCGGAGAAAGTATAGTCAGCTACTCGGTTAGAATGAAAATTCGTGATGCTCGTGGTTCCTCACGCTCGCCTTCGGCTCGCGCTGGGAACTTTCCACTCGCATCGAATTTTCATTCTAACCTTGTTACAGAATATACTATTATGAACCTACTTGCTACTCGAAAAATAACAGAAGAAAAAGAAGAAATATTGGTATATTACATAGTTGCGACATTTGTTTTACTTATATTAATATTTTGTGGTTTCTATTTGTTAAAGATATTCTTAGAATCGAATCTATTCCAGTTTTTTCATTAAGCTAAGACTTCAACTCGTGTAATAGAACTCGATACATTACATGTTTTTATTTATTAACAGCGTAAATTCAAGTAACTGTTTATAAAAAAAAACTGCCAATCGACGATTGAAACTTCCGTATTCTATAACAGTTTTATTTATAATGACAGCATTAACTTTTAGTGTGCCGTTATACCTATCAGATTTATATAAGTTTAAATGCGAATTGAAACAACTTTTTTTTATAATTCATGTTAGGTTATATTAACAATAAATGTATTTTGTTACAGACCAATGAAGATATCGGTGAACTTTATCAAGATGAGGAAAATCAGGCGGCCATATTGTTGAGATCGGAAGGAGATGGCTTAGTAGTGGTAAGTTTTTATATACAATTTCACAAATTTTTCAATCAAACTTGTACGGTTATACGCGTATTCATGAAACTGTTTAGTGCAGTTAACGTTGGCTATCCTTAAATATTAGAAACTCATAATTAAACACTATAGTTTTATTATTGGAACCACCGAAATAGTGAAAATGTACACAAAACATGAATCGGAATCTTGTTAGCCATAATAAATGTTCAATACAAAATACTTAAATACGTAAATATAATCCTTAAAATATACTAGATGACAAGCATTCTAATATAACAACATTACTAACCGTTTTCTTTGTCGCTTGTGCTGTAAATATTATTTGTAGCACATTTATATTTACAAAAAAAGTTATTACAATAATACCTACTGATAATTTAATTTATACTTCCCACACAATCATAATATATTTTCTAGATTATTTTAAGGTAAATATCTTGTCTCGCAAACAAAGAATAATGAAATACTTCTAAACGTTTATTGTCTTTAAATGTTCTTGGACAAAGGACGGTTAATATAAGTAAAATAAGGGCTTTATATAGAATCATTCCATATAAATAACTTTTATGTCATACCAGTACATTATTGTGTTTTTATACCTTAGATACCATCTACATATTGGATTACCTTATACCCGGGAGGGCATAAAGTACACATTATGGCCCGCGTGGGCATTAAGGCGCAAAAAACAGTTTTAATTAAATTATTCTTCATTAACAAAATATAAATTTATGTTTAAATATTATTTGGTTGTATTTACATAGAATTGGCAATTCTTGAAGGTTCCGCTGATAGTTAAATTTCCTGCAGCAAAGGTTGACCCATTATTCATTGTCTGGGTCTCTAGTTTCTGAAAGGAATTGCGAGATCCAGATGGTACGCCTGCTAACATCCTTGAAACCTCATTTTTTGAGGAAATGCTGTCCTCTAAATATCCTTCAGCAATTGTGGTACTCTTCCATCCACCATGGCGCTTCAGCGTAGTCATACTTGCTCTAGCTTCTGCTAAAAGAGTTACCGACGTTCGACGTAAACAATGACCAGTGTACTTTTAGGGGTTGTTCAAACCCAACTATTTTCCAATAATGCAGGGAATTTTCCCAAATGTGTTTTTTCCAATAGGTTGTACAATACAGCGGCCTTGTCTGTAGCTTAAAAATAGTCTTTTTTCTGATCAGCCAAGTGGCCGCAAAGAAATATCATCTCTTATAAGTTTCAAACTCTTCATTTCTTCTTCATCAACAAAGGTGAAAACTCGTTTTTTGTCAGTTTCGGTTTCTGGCACCGTTACAACAAAGACTGATTTTCTATCTTCTACATGTGAGACTAACATATTTACAAGTTCTTGCGGCCGTCATCCACCAAATACACCAAATAATAATGCGACCTTGTTCATTAAAACCGTTTCATTTGGTGCCTCATGCCACATTTTAGGAAATTTTCTCTAGATAACACACTGGATTTTTTTGGTTGGTACCCTTTTGACCTTTGCTTTAAATACTAAATTTACGATTAAAGTCTTCTTTATCATCGAATATTTAGCCCATAGAGAGCTCGGAGAAAATTTTTCGGATAGATCATTAAAGTACCCCGACAGCACAGTTTCGTTAATGTTTTCTACAGCATTTTCTGACATCCACTTCAAAGATTGGTCATATTCTTTGTCGCACGAGTCTTTGGATTTTCTCGGTAACAGGTTTTGCGATGCATTTTCACCCTATTTTGCAATTTCGTCGGAAATTTCAAAATCTTGTTCCATTTTTTATTTTTGACTTTGACACATTAAGCATTTTAATACTTATCTCCCTAGCAACAAAAACGCAGACAATAATAATATCAAGGTAATATCGCAGGTAATAAAAATTGGTAAGTATATCAAATTAAATGTTTAAAAAATATTTATTAGTCAAAACGATCTGGTATGACATAAAAGTTTGTATGTACCACGGGTACCCTCGAGCGACTTACGAACCCTAAGCTTTGTAAGACTGTCGCCCTCAGGGCATAATCATCTACTTAATACCCTTGATACATAAATAACTACCTATAAAAAATCGACTTTACAAACTGAATGTTGTCGCCCAAGCAACGTCTAGGCATCAGATCACTGAAGTTTTGAAAAGTTTCAAATAATGCGTTTGCCAAGAAGTAGCAGCAAAAAAAGGAACATGCAGTGCTTTGTTTTCCTCGGCATTACTGCGGCATCAGCTGAAATCAAAAGCTTGCTTGGCACCAATAACTCATTATTAAACGCAAAGAGTCAACGGTAGTATCCTAGATCACACTTCTGTTTGAGCAGGAATCTTGGACACTCAAGAAGGTTCATATGGATAAACTGGAAGCTCTCGTAATGTGCTGCTATCGCTCAATGTGGCAGATTGCTTGGCTGGACAAAACAACGAACACTAAACTTTTAGAAACGATATAAAAGAAATGCCAAATTATCAGTACCATAAAAAATACATAGATTCTCACTCCTACAGAAGATAGTCCAGAGTAAGATCAACGGAAGCAAGAGAATTGGAAGTCACCGCACTTCCTGGCTTAAATTAGAGCAGTGGGCTCTTCAAGGAAACTGTGGGTTTTATTTTCTGGGAGATTGATCTGACATGTTTTTTCACCTATTGCAATAGGCCAATACTGGATCAATAGGTGCCTTTCGTATCCTAACTTCATTACCTTCACAACCTGATATCCTAATTTCTTGCAATGAGGCTGAAATTGATAGGAATTCTTCTCGTAACGGAGGAAAAAGGATTTTTTAACTTTCCTTATATAAGATAATAACTTTTTTTAGTAGAATCATATAAAGAAAAATAATTATTAAATAAAAGACCATAAATATCCTCATTAACCTGCGTTTTGATTGTATTTCGTGAAAATTAGAGATTCAATCCTGACGGAAAATAATTTGTCTCGCCTATGTTTGTTATTCTTACGTCAAACACTTTATTAATATCCGTCAATAGTTTATCAGATTACTAAGGTGTAAAGCACGAATATATAAATGCAGATAAGTACCGGAAAAATCGTGAGATTGGGTGGGTGGAGGCAGCACACGACGCTCATGATTATTTGGCAAATTAAAAAATCACTTTCGATTATTGAATTAATATCGATAGGATCTATCTTCCGTTTCGCAAAAAATAATTTGGTTGTCGTGTGGGTTTTATGGTATACAATTTAGCTAGATTTTGGTGTCTGAATTTTACAATCACTTATGGCCGTAAGCACCGTTTACACTTAAACTCGTTTAAGCATCAAACTAGTTTATAGTTTCGAGTTGTTATGCACCATAGATTCTATGGAGGTTAAACCAGTTTAAACTTAACACGTTAACCGCCATGACGGTCCCTACGGATCGTCAATGACTTTTAAAATTGGACCTTGTTGATCCATGGGGACCGTCATAACACACCTCATTCTAAATGACCGTGTGGGCCGTTGAACCTTAGTTACAATGTGCTTAACGGAATGAGCGGACCGTCAGGGTCCAGGGGATCTATAATGTTTGAGTGGGCCACGAAATTTATGTTCACATGTGGTCCATGGGTAAAAAAAAATTATGGTCGAATAATAAGTGTTTATTTTTTATATTTTGTAAATACAAATCGGTACAAATAAAACTAAAACAAAGTATATTTTAATGTAACAAACTGAAACAGTCTAAGCACATTGGTGGTTCTCCTGCACACCCGGCACAGAACGTTGTTACTTTTTTTTTATTTTATTCTGAGCTGCCTTTCTCTCATCTCCTTGGGATATTATCTTATAACAGTTAGAACAAATACGCCTTATTATATGACTTGATCCGGTTTTTTTTTGTAAATGATGTTTTAAATTTGGTGTAGTTAATGGAACATCTTCGAGATTACAAGTCAAGATATTTTTTAAAATCAGTTATGGACAGATATTCATTATGGATTTCTAATGCAGTGATAAGTAGTAATTCAAAAGCTAGTTTTCTGTACCACTCTAATGATTTGCGTAAAAGATTGTTGTAGGCACCTATTTGATCAGAAATATCAACATCTCCTTTAGGTACCTTTGTTATAATCTAAAATCATTTTTGGCTTTAGCTTAGTTGTTCCTCTATATTTCACTTCTTGTTGCTCTGTTGAATGTCTCGTGGACATCAATAACACGTTTCTTTGGTCTTTCCAGTTTAAAACTGTTATTCCACGCTCATTTTCTTTCGCTATTATATCTTCTTTCGCTATTATATCTTCTTTCTTAATCTTTATGTTCTTTGCTACCACGTCCTTAGGCAGTTCCCTTCTTTTACGATTTATTGTTCCTATTAGATGTGTACTAACATCTAATAGTCTATTGGCTAAGTCTAGGCTGATATACCAGTTATCAGTAACCATTGTTTACCCTTATTCAGCAGGACACCCGCTAATGCCATAACAACATCAGCAGGAACCGTTTTCTCTAGTTCGGCATTTTTACCAGCATACACATTTATGTTGTAGGTATAGCCCATATTAGTACATATTTTGAACAACTTGATTCCGTATTTATGTCGTTTTTGTTTATTGTACTGTCTCATAACAAGTCGTCCTCTAAAGGGAACCATTGTTTAATCCACGTAAATTAATTCATCAGGAGTGCACAGGGTTTGAAAGTTGTATACGAGCATATCGACCAAAGGTTGTATTTTATATAATCTGTCTCTTTCGGGAGATTCTTCGTTGTTGGAGGAATGAATCATTGTCAAAATGAGCTCAAATAGATTTCGAGACATCTTCGATTTACCAAATCTAACGTCGTATATAGATTGTCGGCTCCAGTGGTCCCTAATAGACGATAATTTTACCAATCCCATCCATAGTACCAGTCTTAATTTCAGCTTCACTTACCGGATTCCAATCGTGTAGGCATGACTGTGGAGTGGTATCACTGTCCATAAGTTGTTGAGTGGCATAGAGATTCGTCTGTTCAACAATCATGGTCCAAATGCGATCATTAACACTATTATAAACATCAATAGGCCTACAGTTTAGGTTGACTACCTACAAGTGGTAACCACTTTTCTGTTTCAGATAGTACAATTTTTTTTAGTTTTCCGAACATTTGCTTTCGCTGTATCAGTTGCAGCATCACTAGTTGGCACTTGATTTTCTATTAGACTCGGATAGAACATTTTTGGCTGATGACGGCCCTGTCTCATAAATGTTTCTTTTCCGTTTCAAAAGTCCTGACGTGGATACACATTTGTAGTAGTTTCATCAGAATCGCTGCTACTTTCATCCGGACTATATAATGGATCTCCAAATGACAAATCGAGTTTTTCGTCCGACATATCCATCGTCTCCGCAGTTTTTTCTGATTCTTTTTGCGTAAGAGGGCGATTATGTCTCCACGACATCTGTAAAAATAAAACATTTTTCATAACATAACCTAACATAATTCAATTCTTGCTATTATAAGGTTTGTAAACTTATAAAATATTGTTTATTTTTTAACTGTACTACTATCATTATATACATATATATATATTATTTCACCAACTTTTACAGCTTATCTATGATATACAATTACAAAAGAACTGATCACGTGCACAATTCTAAGCTAGCTAACTTGAGTCACGACGGGACCAACGGTCCAGTGATGGCATTTGAGTGGTACCAGGACCGCGTTGAGTCCATTGGCCCGTCATCAAATATATTTTAATATCTTCGGTAATTTCAAGAATTTTTGAAAAATCTTTCAAATTGCAATTACACATCATCAGTACCCATATAAAAATTAACTCGTTCCGTTTACGAAATATTATAAATTGGGCATGGCGCTTAACGTGTTTTAAACGCCCAATATTGGAGGTTTAACTTTAAACTAATTTTTTTTTACACTTGGGTAACTTATGTCAATGTCTCATAAGAGGTTGATTAGATTTGATGATGTGAATGTCAAGAAAAAGTTGTTGATCCTAATTATTCAAGCTATTGCACGATTTGTCCAAACTATATGTAATTTTGGAATTCAAATAACAACCGTCACGTCCGTAACTCTAAACGAGAGTACTCCAAATTCAAATAACGTCAAGCATTGTCACAAAAAAGTTCCTAAATTTTTCGACGTTGTCAAACTTATTTCAGGTTTAACTAAACTTCGTTCAGTGCATAACAAGGCAACATTAAGGGCGTTTAACTATTCAAACCAGTTTTGTTAATTCAAACCAGTTTAGTTAACAACATAAACATTCTGCACTGTCACTGTACCTACAGCTCGGATACGTTCCGGTCACTGTACGGCACGGTTACGGTAATGTGGAAATCAGTCTTTAGTCTTGATGGAGTAATATTTCTGGCAGTCTGCTAGTGAAACTTACTCTTAATTTCATCTGATTAGTACAGAACCTTTTGTTTGACATAAGAATTCAGTGGAATAAAGAAAAAAATATTTCTCATTACAATTTCAGCTCTAACAAAAACTACCACCAAAACATTGAGCTGGATAATCTCAGTACTGATTTGGTCCCAAATGACTTTTTGCTTCCCATATCACAAAAGTGGTGAATAACGTGTTTCTGTCTTAAGACGTGGAAAATGTGTTTCGAAAATTTGTTCAAAAGCCTGCAAGAGTGTACTGAAACAATATTCTTGAAATCAATAAACATGAGTTCTTGTTTACTATACCAGAAGGGCAATAGTCACCTTCATTTCAAAAGCTAGAAAAAGGGACAGAGCAAACCCAAAATCCTTATAACATGGAGAAAGGTATTGACAATTATTTTAGAACGGAAATCCTAGAGAGACTACCTCTACAGTCTTGAGAAAACCAAGAAAATGTAGAAAGTGCGTTCTTAGACATAAAAGAGGCTTTTGACAATACTCCACATAAGGCTTCCAAATGAGAATGAATCGAAAAGGTGTAGACAGCATAAAATTCAAATGGATGACGAAGCTGCTCACCACTTGAGTAGCAGAGACGTCATCTGTACATCCAGGGGATGTTCACAAGAAGGAGTAGCTTCCCCGTTAATGTGGGGTGTGACATAAACGAATTCCTGTATGGTTTGGCAATGGAAGTTGTTCTTAACTTCACGCCAGTACATATGGTGGAGGAAAGTATTGCAGAAAGAACAAGATACAGACTGAGAGGGAATCAATAAACAAAACCCCTCCACCACGGTCTTCAAAAATCAGGATGGAATGATGAACACGTATAATTTTTTAAAGAAATTATATACAGACTATAGTAACACAAAAGAACACCTTTCCCAGACTTGGAAAAACTGCCATTCAATTGTATACAGAGGGCTCTAGGGCAATAGAAGAAACTGCCGCTTGGATTGTTCGAAAATGCCAAAAATGATCCTAACCTTATAAAGATCTTGAAGTCATATGCTATAAATCAAAGATGTTTTTGGTTTTACGACAAAAGCAATAAACATGTCTGTTTTTTAAATCACATTCATCACACCTTTGTCAGTGCAATGATAAATACTTTGAAGAAATCAAATGCATGGCAAAGACTACGTAATCTTTGTTTATGGTCTTAAAAATGAAATATGATCAATATGTGTTATTTTTAAAGCCGCAAATGTAAAAAACCCATTAGTAAATGAAATAGTAAACCACAATCGTCACAATCGAAAAACAGTTTGGTTTGAATAACCTTAACAAGTGTACTTAATACGAGTTCATGTTTAAAGAATAAAGTAAATGAAAATACGAAAGTTAATAATAACAGTAGATAATTCTTAAATATTTACCGTGAGTACATAACCTGTAAATATCAACCAAAGTTTACATGGATAATATTTTTGAGAAATTATAAATATTCATTAGTTGCGTTTATTACGTTGGAGAAATCATGATAAAATGTATCATATGTGGAGATTATAAAGTCTAAGGAGAGTTTGAAAAATTGACGCACATGTAATATTTAACATGTACTATGTAAGAAGTGACCTTAAAGGTGACCCAAATTTTAAAAATAAAAGGCACAGCAAAAACGCATAGACCATTACCAAATTATGGACAACGTGAATGGTAGTGTATCAAGTAATAATTACTTGATACACTACCATTACTTAATAATTATTTTGTTACAGCTGAGAACTGCAAGCCTAAATCGCGGTTTATAGACCGAGAGCCTAAATATCCAAACTTTAATGTCATTGCCAACTGTCAATCAAATTCATCAAAACCATGTTCGTTCAAACCTTTTTCTCCTCCCTATATTAGGCATGTTTTTTTATTCACCGGTAGATCCACCAATTCACCAACTGCGTTTTTATATTCATTGGTGGATTTCATATTGAAGAAATGACGCGTTTATCAACCAAAATTTCAAACCACTCCACCGCTGTTTCGCTGTGGTGGTTTACATAATGACAGCTTAACCTCAGAAAAGTAAAGATTTGAAGCGGTTATAGCGAATTATTAAAGAAAGGGACAAATAAATAGAAATCAATTTGGAATGTGATAATAAAGTATTGACTGCACTATTAACAGCGTCAGAAATTGAAGAAATTTTGAGTGGTATCGATTGTCAGTTGTCAGATATAATGATGAATGATGTAAACAACAACTGCGTTTTTTTATTTGTCGGTGCAGCGGAGACTGACGTCAGTCAACCAATGGTGAATCAATGATGTATAAAAACGTGCCTATAGTAAACAACGCACTTTGACACTGTTTTGAAGGACGTAACGTAAGTAACAATTACCAAAAAGGTATCGATTGCCATTGACGACGGGCTGTAAGACAACTTGCCACCCATAATTAATGCCATATAAAACAAGTATCTCATTTATTTATATGAATGTTAATAGATTATGAACATTATTTACAAAATTTGGATAAATGTTTTCCTGTTTTTTCTCAATTTGTATAAAAGGTTCTGACTCCATAATTTTTCCAAGTTTTCTGTTACTTTTGAAGTACTGCAGGTGAATTCTGGCTTCGTTATATTGTATAAAATTCTATTAGCAACTTCCTTTTTACTGATGACGCTCTCCACTACATAAATTTCCGCAATAGTTGCATATTTCCATCCGCCATGTCGCTTGAGAGCTAAGACATCAACTCCAGTATTCGATAATGAAGTGGCCGATATTCTTCTAAAAGAGTGTCCAGTATACTCCTTAAAGTTCTCAAATTTCAAAAATGTAGCAATTTTACATGGAATTAAAGAAATCGAGTTTTTCCCGACAGGATGGTTTAAGCACTTTCCATTTTGATATCACATGAAGAAGCGAGGATTAAAATTCGTCATGTGGGATCTTATAACAATGTAATTTCGAACTATTTTAAAATAACAATCCTCATTAGTCACTGTAAATTTACGTGCTATTCCATTTTTGGAATCAGGAATAGTAACAGTTATGACTTCAAGCCTTAATTTATCAATGTCCATTTTCATTGCACAGAGTTCACTAGAACTAAAAGACTTACACCTTAAATCCGAGCATAAACAGACCCAAATATCTGCACTTCGTACATATTACGTCGTACATGTTGAATTATCTGATATTATTTTTAAATGCCAACTGTCAAAAATTGCATGCAAATCAGGTCAGTTTTCTACATTTGTAGTCGATGAATGAATGAATTAAGTGGTGTGTGACTGCGACCAAATTAGATCTATTGTGCCTATTTCTGAACTCAGTTAAAAGCACACCCCATAATAATGTTTCTTCATTTTTTTCTATGAAGTGCAGGATCTGTTGGGGTTCCAAAAAGAGGATTTTCGCCACTCTACTCGGAGTGTCCCAAATGGAGAAATCTCTTCAGAAAGAGAGAGATAGAGGATCGCAATCTGTCAGTAAGTGCAAGAGTGTTTCCTAGTAGAAACGACAACCATTCGACGCCTTAACCCTTAACTGGTTCGACTACGCGATTTAAATATGTTTCTTATTAGACACTGGGATCGTTCAGAAACCTCATACTTTATCTAATCGCTCTGCTGTCCGAGCACAATAGGTGGGTGTAGTTGTGACATTCTTTTGTCAGAAATAATAAGAGGTAGTTCCATAGTCGTCTCTCAGGCGACGTCCGACCATTCGTGTTAGTTATTTGTGTGCATCAGTGTTTGAGAAATATGGCCGGTCCGAGTAAACGGGTACGTTTGGAGGAACCCCATTATGAAGAAACTCTTCTAAAGTAGATTTGTCACTTACGTCCTTCTAAAAAGCGTACAATGACAAAATACTTATGTCTCATGTGCCATAAGCCCATTTGTTTACAATGCACGAAACCAATATGAAAACTAGTCAACTTTCGCTCATGCTGGAGCTAAATTTTTTTGTTATATTTTGACTTTTTCATAATTTTTTGTTCGCTGACTACTTCAAGAACTTAATTAATACTGTGAACCTATATTTTTTTATCTCTACTATTTTTTGTAACTCTAGGTTTACAAGTAAGTGTTTTTTTCAAATTTTCCTCTATGGAATTTTATTTTCATGAGAATTTTTGTATGCTTTGTTTCAAATGCGATCATTTTACACATCTTACTTTTCAATGTATATTGTACCCATACCGAATAAAATATTTAGTTTATTTACATCTATGTTTTTTTTCTTGGCCTATTGAATTGACTATTTGTGCTAGAAGGCCCCTATCAGGTTGATAAAGTCAATTTGGGCATGAGGAATCGAATTAACATATTCGGGGCGGACTCATCGCCCGGGAAATAGTTAAAATCACGGAAAAACTGTTCGGAATTCATGTTTTTCGCAATTATTTCGATAAGCGTGAAAATTCATTCAGTATTTGAGAGTTTTGATAATGTGCATGCATACGCGGTGCAGAAACTATTGCACTGCCGACCGTTATGTTTCGTTGCGAAAAGGATGCGAGGGGAAAGGAGCAGGGTGCGCAGTAGCGCACTGCGCAGGTCAGCTGTTCTCGCTTGGCAATTCCCGGGCAGTTTTCAGGCTGCTTCGTAAACAGTAGGAAAACTCTCAAATACTGAATGAATTTTCACGCGTGAGGGTACATTTCGATGTAAAATTTCACGCTCTACAACATTTATTTGGAACATTTTCCGCTATTGTTTATGGTTATTGAAATAATTGCGAAAAACATGAATTCCGAACAGTTTTTCCGCGATTTTCACTATTTCCCGGACGATGAGTCCGCCCCGAATATGTTTATATGGCTCCGGATCAGTTAAGGGTTTTAAGCCCATTTCTTGCGTTTCAATATAGGGTATTTTAGTGAGATACGAAATACAACAACTATCGCATTACCTTTTGTTTGAACCGAAAACACATAAACAAAATTATTACACACATAGAAGTTCACAGAAATTAATTTACCACCACAAACTTAACAAAAACACAAACTTCGTAATAATTCACACGTTTTGACAAACAACTTTATCGTTCCCATAAATTCATTTACGTATCTAGAAATTATGGTATTTTTTAAATTATTTATACTTTCTTGGAAATTCGTAATTTTATAATCTTCAGCGATTTACAGAACTTCATGACCGAGCAAAACTATTTCCTGTTAATCATCACAAAACCTGTCAAAATAGTTGATCATAAATTTGCACCTCCTGGAAAATTCTTGGTTTTGAATCAAACCAGCAGCGGCAATTTTGACGATTTACAGTACCGTTAATAAAAAAGCTGCAATCATCGGAGAAACAGATATTAAAAAGGAACTGTGGATCGTTTCCTACTCGCTCACTCATTATTTCGCAAAATTTCAAACGGCGGTCATAATCATCCTCATTAAGTTCCTGCACTAAATGTATTTTATACGGATGGAATTTGTTCTTCTTCAAAAGGATTTCAATGCTAGTTCGATTGATCCCAGTCACAGATGCTAATTGCCTTGTATTTAACGTAGGATCTAGATAAACATGCAACTTCACCAGCCCCATTAGCTACAGGCGGTCTATTTTTTCGTTTTTTATTAGCTACATTTCATTTCTCTTGAACTCTTACTCTAGAACATACTTCCTACTGACATGTTTATCTTGATATTTATCATTAAATTACTTGCACACTTATTGTTCATAAAATAAAGCGAAATGATATCTACCGTATCCGTAATGAAATAAACCATGGTATTTAATTTTCAAAAACACAATTAATCAAAACATCGCTTCGATATACGAATCCACTAATTTCACGTATCCATCCGTATCGTATCCATTTGTCTTTCTGATAATGGCTCTGTTTCGTTTTCGTCCGGCCACCCTGTATGTATAGTATGTATACTATAGTGCCCCTCTCTTGCTTCACTAGTTTGAGCTTTTTGAGGTACCCATTCAGGCGACACCTGTCAAAACTCTTAGTACAGTGTTACTCTGGCTTAGCCTGTTTTGATAATCAAGTTATTTTCATCAGAGGTAAACTGTCAGTTTATCTTGTACAGCATCAAATATTGTCAACGGCTCTACAAATCCCAATCCTTCGATTTTATTAAATCACCTATTATAAGATGAGCCGAATAATCGAAAAAGCGATCCTGATTTTTTGGTTGCATACATCTCTCCTGGCGACTACCTCTTCTATTTGTTCCATAATAGATATATGGAATGTAATGAATCGAAATATAATTTTTGAAGTTTTGTTTCTATTATTTGAATTCAACAAAATGGCGTACAACATATACATCTACGAATACTCCTCGTGAATGTTTCTTTCAAAACTATCCTTCACCTCCTGTAGGTAGAATCGATAATGGTATGCGATGGGGTGGGACTTGAGTGAACCATGACCTTGACAGGTGTTAGGTATCCATTTCTGTTTCTTAATAGACCATTCCAGAACACGTAACTTTGACAGGTCGGCTATATTGTACTGGGGGCAACCAAATAGATGACTTAACGTTGAAACTTGTGTGTTTTCGCATCTAAGTTAGTGACCTCGCTCCGTAAGCCGGAAATCGAAAAAAAAAAGATACTTCATCTCTTTATCCCGGTAGATACTCCACACTTAACAACACTACAAAACTATGGCATTTTAGATACCTTAACGAACTATAATAATTGTCAATTAAAGTCTAGCTAGTATCCTTTGTTTACCTGTAATCAATGAAAACTAAATAGAATGTGTGCTCTCCAGCACAAAATGGCCGACCTGTCAGTGACGTCATTCTGGAATCGTCTATTGGAAAATATTAGCCTACTTTAACCCCAGATTTAATCCCAATTGAGTACATTTTGGCCTATTCCAAGAAAAAAGTATGATCTTGCGTAACTCTTATACATATATACAGCGACTTAGTGAAACTTTAAATAATAAATGGCATCAAATTAAGTACTATATTTAATTTGAAAAATGAATAAAATTTTTTGTTTGGTAAATAAAAGTTTTGAATTGCATAAAATAGAAAGGTAACGGAGAATGTTCACAATGAACGTATTAATTACCAATATTAAATATATGAAATTTCCAATATTATTCCGCACATTATTTATTCAGCAATTGCAAAAAAGTATTAATTATTAAATTTGCAAACTTGTATAAACTTTCACCTTTCATGTTAAGCGATAAGCAATTCTATTCGAAATGTTACTTGTTTTAATCTTATATTATTCGTTACATAATACTAAAGTTAATGGAACATAAATTGGAAAAATTACAAACAAATAATTAAATGATTCATGAACATGTCTGACTGTTCGCTGTTCGTCTCAATACAACAAAATTAATATTTTTGCTACAAGTTCTATTGACCTTTTCCAAGTGACGAATTTCTGTCACCGGACAACCTTCACACTAAATTCTAATATAACCTCAAACCTAATAATACAACACGATAACACTGCTAACAATTGCCTTTTTACACTTTTAAATTATCAGTATCCAACTAATACACACTAGTACACAAATTTACCAAAACCAATTAACTTTTGTTCTCGATTCATATTGTAACGTTTATTCTAATTTATATTTACAATTAATTTATGTTTACAGATTTATATGTAATACGGTCCTAATTTAATAATTTATCTAATACACTTAGCACACTAATTATAATTTATATGAGAGTCACTTAATAAACACTTTATCGAGGCGCGATTACTTTCCTTCGGTATCAACTCTGACTGATTGACTAATTGCCTGTAGCGATGCTTGTGGCCTATTTATACTCGTGCGCCGTAATTCTAGAAGTGTCTCGATATTCTGGCGGATGCACCCGGGTGTTCTGGATGTTTCTCGAAGTTTGGGCGGAGGAGCCATAGTCGTCTCATACGGGGATTTCACTGGGGGCACTAAGTGAGAATATTATTGCAGTAGCTCGCGTAACAATATTTAAATCAGTAAAAAATGCTATTTCCATATTAGCTTCTTTCTGAAGGTTGTCCGTGATCAGCTGTTTAAGACAACATGGCGCGGGATGATGACGTCACGTGGAAACACTCTAATGTGGCTTTTTTTCAATTATATAAGCCTTTTCACAAAGTCTCCGATAACACTGCAGCCTATTGGCTTATTGTATAACTTTTGTGCATTTTCATAACCCCCAGTGACTGCCTATAGACCATTCCAGAATGACGTCACCGACAGGTCGGACATATTGTGCTGGAGGGCACACATTCTATGTAGTTTTCATTGTTTACAGGTAAACAACGGATAATAGTTAGACCTTAATTAACAATTAATTCTTAAAGGTATGTTATTAGTGCTTTAAAACGGGGCCCCCTCAGTGACACAACTTAAAACTTGGCCTGTGTGTTCTCGACATTTTATCGAAGGTTAGTTAGTTAGTTGTTTGGTCGAAAGGGCGTAAGCGTCGATATTGTCTATAATCCGAATTTTTTCATCGTACCGGGACTTGATATCACCACTTAGAGAGATAAATAATACGTACTTCGAAACATATTTGCTACAATTTTATGGAAATAACACCAGAAAACTAAATTTTGGAACTAAGCATATAGGCAGTATTATATTAACACGATGAAATAAAACAATAATTTGTTTAAATCTTCATCATTATTTTTGAACCTATGTTCAACTTAAACTTGTGACGCGTTTCGCTAACACAGTAGCTTTATCAAACGGGTGAAGGTATAATAAATTTTTTTTAATTTATACAGTGCAGTAATACGGAATTTTAAGGATATTGACAATAGTATTAGAAAATGTTTAACTGGAAATAAAGTGCGAAAACAGGTTCTTAAATTTGAAAAGGTCCACCTGGAAATTCATTCTCAACAATCCCTCCTGAACTATCTTTTAGGTAAATAAGTATAATACGGGAGAATGGTTGATATATTGATTATCTATTTAGTCGTTAAGAAGATTAGCTGAATATTTGTTTTTATTTTTCTCAATGGCTTCTAAAAATTAGTTTTCTAATAATTGATTTGAATAGATAGAATCAGATTTTTTGTTGTATTAGCTAAGTTTGTGTTCTGAAATTATAGTTTTAAAATTTCTAAAGTTCTACCGATACAAATTTTGTCACAGTTGTCAGAACCACATGTCAATTTATATACTCCTGATTTGTTTAATTTTGAAGATTTAGATCTGATCTGATCTGATTTAGAATGAGTTTGGATATATTGTAATCGGTTTTAAAGCAAATATTCATGTCTATAGTTTCCAAAAATGATTTAATTTTTATGTTTCACTGGTCCGTCTCCTACCACATAAACTGCATATTGGTCCCCGTTGTATATTTTTATTATTGTTACTCTTTTACTATCTCAACTTGCTTTATTTCTTTAACTTTTACAATTCAATACTAATCACGTCTTACTTTCAGAGCACAGGGTGTCTATTCACTAAAAAGTGAGAGCTCATAGCAGAGTAAATTCTTATAAAATGCTCATGCGCGCTCTCTCAAATACCGTATTCACTAAACCCAAGAGAGAGCTCACATACTCCTATGCGCCTATTCTAATGGATAAACTCAAGAGAGCGTGGAGTGGACATGTGCAATGCACATCAACGAGCAAAATGTCAAAAATATATGACATTAAAGATCCTCGTACTAGGATTTTGATATGCCAAAAATCTGTCCTGGTTTAGGCTGAGTATCCTCTGACCCTTTTTCCAAGTTCATCAGCTTTTTCATTACCCCCTATACCCTGGTGACCTATTATCCAGGTCAGCTTTACGTTAATCTGTTCGGTTAACGTTTTCTTTATTTTCTCTCGCGCCTTTTTTTCACTACTTGTGGCTTAGACGAATCCATATTCTACTTTTAAATACAGTTCCTGCAAGAAGCCGATTTGTTTATTTGCTAAACGATCTTTCAGGTCCTGCCAAACATTGAAAACCAGGTTCGGGACGAAGCTGCGACACACCCGATTGATTGGTTCGGCACAACCAGTCAGAAGCTTCGAGACCTCGGCACCTCAGACTTTAGGCTTTTTGTACCGTTTATGTAAAGAGACCAGTAGCCCTTATCAGACTCAACAGTCTTTTCACTACGTCCTTCTTGGAGAAATCCTCCCTTGAGTACTCTAGTCCTAGGAGTCACCAATGAGACACTGCTTATATAGTGTGTGAGGCTGTTTCCTCCTCTTCCATGCACAACCGACAGATAGGCTGCTCCCTATATATGCCAATTGTAAGCATGTGCTTCCTTAGGGTACAGTTACCGGTAAGTAATCCTGTCACTTTCCTTATCTGGCCCCTGCTGAGGTTTAATATTTCGTTAGTCAGCGACTCCGAGGGTTTTTTGACCAGGAGTTTGCTGTGTTCCTGCTTTGGCAAGTGGCTCCAGTACGTCTGATGTTTAGTTTGAATCCACCGATATGTACAACCACGTGCAGTAGTTTTTGATATTCCAAATACTGGTTCAGGGCCAGTGAATGAAGTTTCAGATCCCAGCTTTGCCTCGGGACCCACTTAAGCGACACCCTTCTTTGAAAGAAGTATGTTGTCCTCTCTCGAGGTGAACTACTGTACACTGTGATTTTTACATAATATCCAATTTTTTTTTATATTCTTAGTTTATTAACTTTATTAGGTTAATATGTTTTGTATGTTGTTTTACTATACATATACGCTGACATGCACTAATTTACCATTACCGAATAGGCAGTATTATATAACGAAATTTCATTGCTTCCATATTAGGGAAGGTAATTACTTAAAGGTATCTCATACTAAATGATTTTCAGATTTAATTATATAAAGATGGAACTAACAGTTACGAAAATTGTCCGCCCTTAGAATACGTGAGAAAAAAATTAAATCGGTTACCCCGCCATAATAATAATAAATGCTTTTATTGACCAAACATGCAGTGCATACAAATAAAGAAATACGAAGAAGGTTTATAATGTTACACAGCAGTTTGCCAAATCGCAGGGTTCAAATTTCTTGAATTAATCAAGAATTTGCTCTTCAACCAAATACCTATACCTATGCATACAACCCAAAAATAAAGACAAACTATAAAAAAAAATAAAGTAGAAAAGTAGAGAGAAATCCATTACCAAGAAGAGAATTACAAATCCAATATGATTTAATATTAACATTTTGTGTAGAAACCAGAAATTGCAAGTGCAAGAAATTGCAATGACAAAGAAAATAGATGACAACCCATCTTCCGTTACACTTTTAAGATACAATTAAGCAAATTTCTTTTAATTTCACGTTTAAATCCATTCAAGGTGAGTACTTTTAAATAATCGGGTATCCAGTTCCAAATCCTAACTACATTAAATGAAAAGCAGCCCCCAAATAAGGCGGTTGAGTCGTTGAATGTTTAGGCATCGTTAAGCGACCAACTTGTCTGAGGTTTAAATTGTGTACGTCGGTTCTAAATCTAAGTTTATTGTACAAGAACGGAGGTTTTTGTGTATGTAAAATTTTATATTACTTATAATACACATTCATGTACCTTGCGACGTTCTTCCATAGTAAGTCACTGCAAATCTTTATTATAGAATGAAGTGGGTGCTCTTCTTCTTAGTCCACATATAAATATGATGCAACCGTTTTGTAATATTAGTACCTACGTCTCTTTTTAATAATCTAGACCCAAAATCCGCATCGCCATAATTTAACTGTGATAATGCAAGTTATACACATAATAACATTTTTGTTTTTATTTGTAAGCATTATCTGGCTGATGTATATTAATTTGAGATTAGCAAAGGCGCGACGAACGATTAAAGTTACATGGGACGAATAGCGTAAATCAGAGTCAATGATCAATCCTAAATTTTTTGCACTATCATTTATATTAATAATATTATCATCAATTTTCAAGTTCATTAAGTTTAAGCACCTCTTCCTGGCCATTGGCTTTCCAAATAAAGGTGCAACTAATTTAGCACTATTCACAGTGATAGACAAAATTGATTGGATATAGACATTAGTCGTTTACAGGCTGACACGACACAACCCCATCTTTTTCATTAAAAGAATAATACAACTGCGCATCATCCGCATAAAAATGAGACGAACAGTGTTGCAATTTCTTATAAAATAAATGTGTGTAAATGATGTAGAGAGCTCTGGCCCAAATATAGACCCTTGAGGCACTCCACAATTAATTTTTTTAAATGCAGAAGACCTATTGCAGTAAATCTATTAGTATAGAATTAAAAAATAAAATTTTATATAATTTGAAAATTAAAAAGAAAAGGAGTAACCTTTATAAGTGGGGTATGAACTGCTTGCTGACAATTACCGAGGTAGCTATGAAACAAATTTCTCAACAGTTATATCCAAATCAATGAAATTTAACAAGGAAAACATTAACTCATGATTTATACGATCAAAGGCTTTGGAATAATCTCACAAAACCAAAGCTACTAATTTATTAGCGTCCACAAATGCGTGGATATCATCGGTTACTTTTAAGAGAGCTGTTGTGCAACTATGTACTGTTGTGCAACTATGTCTGAGCCCGGACTGATGAATTGGTAAAATATTAGTATAATCTAGGAATTCAATACGTTGTTTATTTACTTTTCTCAATCGCTTTTGATACACAACATAAAATACTTATAGGGCGCAAATCTCTATGACTAGCTGGATTATTATTTTTGGGCATTGGTAAAACATGTACACGTTTCCAGATAGCAGTATACACACCTTTTTTTATACAAAAATTGACTATGTGTTGAAAACGGTAAAATAACTAGACATCATCAATGTAGTAGCATATCGATGCTAAGTTGATCGACACCTGTGGCTTTAGATTTGATTGACAGAAACATCTTGTATACTTCGGAGTCAAAAATTTGAAGTTGTGTAGAAAAATATCTTCCACAAAAGCTGTAGAGATTATTTTCCCCTGGGAGATCATCTTTTGGCGCAAATCTTATAAAACTGCTTTCAACCCCCAAACACCTCCTCCATTTAACTTTCTCGTGCCTAGAAGTTATTTTTATTTAGTTATAACCATAACTTAATTTTCCAGCTGGTCTTTGCCTGCTATTAATTTTTTTTTAAATGTATTAGCCTAAAACCCGATATAACACATTCAAATTCCAACAACAGACTAATCCATTAAAGCTCATAAGAAACGAGGTTAATGCATGAGGTCAAAAGTTATTAGTACTTGTAAAATTTTAACGAGTTGTTTAACAAATATTTACGGCCAATGACATACCTGAATAGGAAAATGTTAAAACACCACGTTATTAATTGAAACAAGTTTCTTGAAAAGGAATTTATTGTCCATAAAACATTTTTAACGTTTTAAGATTTATTAATACTTATTACTAAATGTTTGTTTCTTTTACTCTTGAAATCTAAATAGTAAATTTTAACTTATTATGTAAGAGATCATAAAATTTATAGAAAATATATCAGGATCTGATTTTCTATTACAGGAGGGAAGCATTGGTTCCCATCTAGTAATTCGCCCTCTACCGGCTCGATTAAGAGGTTCAGTCATCCGAACGAAGTCTAAAAACCACTTCCACAACCAAAATGATACAGACGATTTAATAAATGATGACGAAATGTTTCTAGACCAAGACGGCGAACTTAGTTCTGAAGTAGCTATTGACACAGGATTACCAATAAGAAGAAACAAAAACATTCATCATCACATAGTTTATAGAAAGAAACAAGGTGAAGAAGACACAATGAGCGATTACGGTAAGATGGATAGATTTGATTATATTTAGGTTAGGTAGGGTCACGAGGAAGTGGAAACATTTGCATCCGTTCACTCGTAGGCCCATTGTGGATTAGTTCTGAACCAATTCAGCTCTCTTCACCGCCTCGTTTTAAGGCACTTACATTATCTTAATGTACAAGTTTCCTTTTCTCCAAAGGATTCTTTGTTTTTCCTTCTCTATATTCGCTCAAAGGGATTTTCAAGTAGCTTAGTCGGTAGTAGTGTGATAATTACTGCCTTTCCGATGTATACTTCCATTCCAACCTCACGAGTACATACGTTTTGTTGTCTCTCTCCACATTACTGTGACCTGGGACCTCTTATAGTTCCACTTTAAATTACGGAGTTTTGTTTCCGACTTTGATCGTGGCTCTATTCACCTCAAAGTTTTTAGTACATCCCTACACTATGCTTTAGAGATGATCTGGTATTTATGCCAGACTTCGTGACTGAGCCTTCCAATATCAAACCCTTATCCCAGTCTTATTTTATAGGAAAGTTATTTTAGTAGTGTTTATATTATTAAAATTACCGATTCACAACTTATTACTAAAGTCTGATTTTACCGTTTCATGATTTCAGCTTTAATGGAACCCGATCATTTATCGAAGAGATACAAGCGAAGCACGAACAAAAGTAGAAAGAAAAGAGAAGCTCCATACACAATCTACCCTGAAATTTTGGTAATCGTAGACTACGACGGGTACAGACTTCACGGCGGAGACAATTTACAGATCAAAAGATATTTTGTTTCATTCTGGAATGGAGTTGATTTGAGATACAAATTATTAAAGGGACCAAAAATTAGGATATCAATAGCTGGAATAATTATTAGCAGGGTAAGTTTAATGATAAAAAAAGAACTTGAATCCCAATAAAAATAAAATCTGTCGACCTTGCATTTTTGATCCATATTCATATTCACAAAATCATTCATTGATGACGCATATTAAGGAATGGTGATTAACTTTATATAGAACTTTGATTCGGCCAATAATCGAGGTTGCTTCAATTACATATTGCTGAATAATTCTAAGTGTAAGGGTAGAAGATTTGGTCGCGAATAAAAGTCTTTTATATTTTATATTTCAACTAAATGCATTATCTATACTACAACTCTGGTCAGCACAAGCTGGCCTTCATCGAGTTTTATTATGATTAACTTAATGCTAATTAATGTTATAAATGAAACTAACTGTTTCTAATTAATTCCACCATTTAATTACAAAATTTATGTAATTAAATAGTGGAATTAATTAGAAACAGTTAGTTTCATTTATAACATTAATATGAGTAGATTCCACAAAGTAAGGGTCCAAACAGTAAATTCAATTAATGCTAATTAATTGTCATATGCCATCTTTATTCAAACATAATTTTCGCTTACAAATCACTTTGTTCATAAACCGGAAGGCCGTCACATCAGTATCGCAGACTGCTTTCAACATTATCACAGTAAACCCTATAATTAGCGTTTTTAGTTTAGTCTTGGGACTTGCGTTGTCTTGGTTTTGGTCTTGATCTTGCTAAAGTATGTACGATCTTGCTCATCACCATTGGTGAAAACAAAGCTATATTAGTGACTTTCCAGAGGTTGATTTGATAACCGATTTAGGTTTGCAAATGGTTACTGGGAAGATTTCTGAACAAGAGTGGGTCTAACTTAGCTGCATGTTTTATAGAAAAGAATTTTGATAAAATCACATTTCCCATAAAGATATGACTAAATATGTCTTTTAGATACAAAAATTCTTTTTTCATGTTTATTGAGAAGGTGTTCTCCTTTCAAATTGGTAGGATGATTATTATGAAGCCACATTAGATGAAGCCACAACTTTCTTTAATTTTTATTTTTTTATTCATAACATAAACGTACAAAATATATGAAAATAACATTTCAAATAGGTATTTTAATCAACCAACCATGAACCTGTTAAAGCTTTATTTAAATTTCTCAAGTGAAAACCCCGCATCTTCATCAGTTTCAATACCAATATCTTCATACAGCTGTTTCTTCGTTTTCGGATAATTTTCCAAAATTGCATTGAGCATATCCAAACCAATTCGCCTTCGCTTCTTCAATTCTTTTAAATGCTTATCGTATTCTTTTGAGACTTCTTGTTTTTTCTTCGGACAAATAAACTCAATACCATTATATTCCTTTAACTTATTTTTAACATCCTCGGTTTCTTTATCGAGATTTGCTTTTTGATAAAGCGCCGAGCTAAGACTAACTTTCCCTTTTACGTCTGTTAATAATTTTGATTTGCTTTTATATTGCTTAAGAAGTTCTTCTAGCTGAGATGTTTTTTCGTTTATATTTCTATCCATTTCCAAAAGACGTTCACGTAAGTCGGAAGATGATTGTCCGGTGTTTTGAATCACGCAGTATACCTTGAAAAATAATTTTAATTATATAAAGTGAGGAAAAAAATAAGGAACTACAGGCGTTAAAGCTTTCACCGTACATTACCTTGTTATGTCAAACATTATGGATATGTTACAGTCAATTTATGAAAAGACGCCGTATATATGTCGGCGTCAATTAGTGAAATCCGTCATTCCCGGAAATGCCTAGTCATTTCACGTATTGCCGGCAAACAGCGTAACTATACATTTGGTTCGCGGCTCTTACTTTTTCAAGAAGGGGAAGAAAAAATAACCATTCCATTCACCCTTCCCCTTGAAGGTTCCTGAATGTGAAGGGTGTATGGAATGGTTATTTTTCCTTCCCCTTGTTGACTTCTTGAAAAAGTAAGAGCCGCGAGTTATGTATAGTTACGCTGTTTGCCGGCAATACGTGAAATGACTAGGCATTTCCGGAAATGACGGATTTCACTAATTGACGCCGACATATATACCGCGCAGACCGTTTATATACAGACTGCCCATATCAGACCGTTTATATAAAAAATATTTATTTCATAAATCGACTAGTCATTATATAAACAGCGACGGCCGTATTATACTGCGTACTTGTTTTTAGGCAGTTTGTGAAACAATTCAATATTTACATCTACAAACAAGACCGTAATAGAATTTTGTACTCTACCCAAATATTATTAATATATATGGCAAATAAAATAATTATTTCTATGTCCCCCACTATTTGGAATTTCTGTCTTGGTTAAAACAGATCATTGATTAATTTATCGATAAGGGCAAGGAAAATCATTGAAGAAGCTATTTTTTAACACTGTATAGCTTCTTCAATGATTTTCCTTGCCCTTCTCGATAAAAACTATAACAATTAAATCTACTAGCGCTTAAAAACAATGAACAACATAAACTGACTAGCTTTTTATGCGCGTTTTATATAATGCCTAGACAGTTTATAATTTTTGCCGTAGTTCATATATATAGCGGAGCAGTTCGGGCAATATATATACCGGCTAGACAGTATATATAATGCCCAATTTCATATATTGACTATAACAGATATAAAATTTAAAAATATACCTTTTGCTTTCCGTACGTTTTCTCAATAACTTTTTGTTTCTGAACCAAAAAGTCTAATGCTTTTTGAACAGCAGATTTTCCAAATTCCCCCTTCGCTCCACTTTGAATGTCATTCGCGGAAAAGGGTCGATTGTGATCTTCCAAAAATTTTAAAACTGCCTCGTTACAAGCCATTATTTAAATCTGAAACAGAATGCATTATTATAAAGTAACTAATATATAAATATATAGTATAGTTTACATCATTTATCATAGTCTTTTTTTTCAAATATAATTCATAGTTGTGGAGTTATATAAATTGTTAATAGAATGTATACATGCTATAAACCTTAATGCACAAAACATCTCATTTTATGTTTTTTTTTCTCAAACGTTACGTTAAGTTAGGTTAGTTTAGATTGATATGGAACTTATGTGCTTCAAGCAGCCTCTCTACTACGAACTTTGCAGATCTATTGAATGTGCCCTCATGTTACGTTCCTTGTCTAAACCAGTCCTTATAACTAGACTCCATAGGCATGTCCTCAATTCGTAGTATATTTGAGAGTTGTGTGCTTAGGATTCCCCATATTTTTGGCAAAACCTGCATATGGTTGCATCTACCAATTGCCCTTGTGTTCTGTGTGACCTGAATAAGGACATTATATTTTGACTGCCCGGCTCTTATAGGGTTTCCAACCAATCACAAACAAGTTTGGACTTTATTTACATGGAGCAGATTGTTTTTATAGCTGCTTGGTTATCGGTTGCCAATGGTCTTTTCCTTAAACTCTTGCGTTGATAACTCTCCTGCACAGTGATGTACTGCTACAACTTCTGCGTGGAATCTCGTCACGTGTTTTCCTAAGCTCAGAAAGATTTTTGTCTTTGACTTGGACTGCATTAATTAGAGGCCGTTTCTTAGGTTGGGTTAGGTCATCTGTCTTGGATGGAAAAGAACGCAGATAAAAAATGAAATGATTTCTTCAGTTACTTCTTTATGTATAGTTATTGTTAATTTTATTTTAGGGTAGAGATGCAACTCCCTATTTAGAACGAAACAGGGTTGGTAGAGATGCCATAGATTCAGCAGCAGCTCTTACAGACATGGGAAAATATTTATTTAGAGAGAGAAGACTTCCTGTATATGACGTAGCTGTGGCCATAACAAAGTACGTATGTAACAAATAACATATTTAGGAAAATGCCTTTTCTATGTTGTCAGAGAAAACAAGGGATGAAATATTAAAAACATATATGTTATTGAAATTGAAATTTTTGGTATGGAAATAAAGAAAACTCAAAATATTTGGTTTTATCGAACAAAAGATCATTTAAGCTTTTTTTACACATTATGTTTGGTCGTACAATATTTTGGTAATAGCAGAGATATTTTTACTTACAATCGGGAAAAAGTCATTGCGTAGGAACATTATTCCGATGCATCCCATCAATAATTTTTGATTTCCTAAATTCACAGTTTCAACTGGAAATCTACAATTTTGACAGGAAATTCACATATTTAACTAAAAACTTACAGTTTTAACTAAAAACTTACAGTTTTAACTAAAAATTTACAGTTTCGAATGGAAATATATAGATTTAAATGGAAACTTACAGTTTTAACTAGAAATTCACAGTTTCGACTGGAAATCTACAATTTTGACTGGAAATTCACAGATTTAACTGGAAACTTACATTTTTTATTAGAAATTTGCAGTTTCGACAGGAAATCTACAATTTTGACCGAAAATTCACTTATTTAACTAAAAACTTATAGTTTTAACTAAAAATTTACAGTGTCGAATGGAAATATATAGATTTAACTGGAAACTTACAGTTTTAACTAAAAACTTATAGTTTTAACTAAAAATTTACTGTTTCGAATGGAAATCTACTATTTTAACTGGAAATTCACAGATTTAACTGGAAACCTACAGTTTCAACTGGAAATCTAAAATTTTGACTGGAAATTCACAGATTTAACTGGAAACTTTCATTTTTTACTAGAAATTTGCAGTTTCGACAGAAAATCTACAATTTTGGCTGGAAATTCACATATTTAACTAAAAACTACAGTTTTAACTAAAAATTTACAGTTTCGAATGGAAATATATAGATTTAACTGGAAACTTACAGTTTTAACTAGAAATTTACAGTTTCGACTGGAAATCTACAATTTTGACTGGAAATTCACAGATTTAACTGGAAACTTCCATTTTTTACTAGAAATTCACAGACTTAACTGGAAACTTACAGTTTTAATTAGAAAATTGCAGTTTCGACAGGAAATCTACAATTTTGACCGAAAATTCACAGATTTAACTGGAAACTAACAGTTTTAACTAGAAATTTGCAGTTTCGACAGAAAATCTACAATTTTGACTGGAAAATGTTTTACAGTTTTAACTAAAAATTTACAGTTTCGAATGGAAATGTACAATTTAACTGGAAACTTACAGTTTTAACTAGAAATTTACAGTTTCGACTGGAAATCTACAATTTCAACTGTAAATTCACGGATTTAACTGGAAACTTACAGTTTTAACTGGAAATCTAAAATTTTGACTGGAAATTCACAGATTTAACTGAAAACTTGCAGTTTCAACTAGAAATTTACAGTTTCAACTGGAAATCTACAAATTTGAATGGAAATTGGCAGTTCTAACTGGAAAACGTACTTTTTAATAGAAATTCAGTTGTGACAGAAAGTTTACATTTTTAACTGAAAA
Source organism: Lochmaea crataegi (assembly GCA_947563755.1). Classification (NCBI taxonomy): domain Eukaryota; kingdom Metazoa; phylum Arthropoda; class Insecta; order Coleoptera; family Chrysomelidae; genus Lochmaea; species Lochmaea crataegi. Next base: position 26,011,041 of record OX387423.1, on the reverse strand, counting down.
CTTACAGATTCAACAAAAAATTTACAGTTTACCATAAATTGAGAGATCTAACTGGAAATTGACAGTTTTAACTAGAAAGTCACGGTTTTAACTAAAAATTTATTGCTTTAACTGAAAATTTACAATTTTTACTAGATATTTAAGTAATTAACAATTTCACGTAGATAACACTGAAATTTTAGTTAAATAAGTTAAATTAAAAAGTATTTTGTTCTTTAAAAAGTGTTTAGGCAAGTTTGTGGGATCTAATCGCACATACACCTATATTATTAACACATTTTTTATTTAGATACGACATGTGTCGCCGTAGGAAAGGTGGACGGTGCACCAAAGGAACAGCGGGTAATTTTTGCGCTAATTTTATTATTTACTATTATTTTTTCATCAGCGTGTACATATGAACAGCTGGGACTACTAACCCGAATCAACAAAAGCCAAAGTGAAAGGGTGGTGCCAAGCGGATGGTGGAAATGAAAACTAATATGTATTCCTAACAAGAAGCAGATATTCATCAAGAGATATTTAATTATAAATCGAGATGTTTATTTATTTTCCCAAACAGACTAAAAAGTGGTTTTAAGTAAATATATTTTTAATAATAGAAACCAATATTTGAAGCCAACTATAACTACTCTTAATTTCGACCTAAAAATTAAATTAAGGTGTGTTAACATTGTTTTATCGATCTAAGTTACCATTTTTACGTTTATTAGAGGACATTCGCCAATATTCACGGAAGACCTAATAAGCAAAGATAGGAAAAGTGTCAAAGCCGTAGTAGGTATATTAAAAGGGCAGTGTAAGCTTAACAGACACGCAAAGCTAATGGACTTGACAGACGAAGTTATATGCGACTGTCTGGCGAATGTGCGGTTTCTTGTACTAGGCGATGAGAAGCCACCGGTAAGAAATTACATGAAAGGATCAGTCTCGAGGCTGATTGGATATATAAAAAGAGTCAGACTGGAGAATGTAATCTAGATTAAGAGGACCACAATAGATCTGAGAAGGTCGCAGTGGAATACGCCGATACCATCTATATTTTGGCAAACTTATCTGAAGCTGTGAAAGGAATGCGGCTGAAAACATTCGATATTGCCACGTTTATCTATAAAAAAGCTAAAGTGTAATTATTCGAAAATAGACTTTTAATAATTAATTATCAACAATAAATTGATAATGATTATACGTTAGTGCTTTTATGTGATTGTTTCATTGAATTTTGTCTATTAACTTTTTTTTAAATACTAAATGTAAAAAGGTAAACATTTTTCCAATAATGTTATGAATTTCCTTCAAACCGGCAACGCCGTGCAAAATTCATGTTACCGCGTACTCCGAACGAACTCGATTGGTGAAGATCGGCCCGTGGCTATGCAACCACCTGACTTGCTATTGGCAAGCGCGAGCGTGTGCTCTTTCTTCTCACTTCGACTATTGACTGATATGGATTATCGGCCTTGTTTCCTCGCCCCTTACCGACACCGCGTAGCTTCAGATAGGTTTGCCGAACTATACATATATATCGTTTTGCTAAGCAATATATGTACGAGGGAGTAAATTTACGTTTGTATATTTAGTTTGAAAATGGTCTCGATTTTGATCAGGTATCTCTTGGTAAAACACGTATGCTGAAACTGGCATACAAAAATTCTTGTTTTGTGCAACAGTAAAAGAAGCGCATACATTACAAATCTGGAGTATGTAATTGGAAATATATAAAGTTCGGTCCCATAATATAAGTAAAATTGCTCGTTTTAGAGGGAATATTTAAATAGCTTGGCGGAAAATTTTGAGTAATCTGCTTTTTGATATATTGGGTGTTCATCGAAAACACTATCACATTAAAATGTTTTGTTAGTCTAGACTCGGATTTCTTTCTTCCTAAGGCTATAATTTATTTTTTTAAAAGCTGAGCTAATGAAACTGTCGCATTTTCGTTTATTGGGGTGAAATCATGGGCGTACGTGCAAAATATTTGTGGTAATAAGGAAATTAATTTTTGTCTGGAAGATTAAATTTCATATATTTACGTATTTTTGGCAGTAATTTTTTTGATATATTATTTATGTATATTGGGGTGACATTCACTTTGACTTAAAACATCTATTAATTGTGCCCTAGTTCCTTTAGACCTATTTCCCAAAGGAATTTTAGGATATCCGCCGGCTTTAGTTTAGGTAAGTTTCCCTCTTCTATCCAGTAGTCTCCTATGCAATCCGCAAGTATGAGGAGGGAGGTTCCTTCTTCCATTCCACAGAATCTACATTCTTTTTGCTCCACTATTTTGAGTTTTTTAAGGTGCCCATTCAGGCGACATTGTCCCATCAGAACACCTGTTAAAACAGTGCTTTAATGGCTTCTTGACTATCCGACATTATGATAATCCTTTGCCTTCTATATCCTTCATCAACTGGCCACGCTTTACTATGGCTTGGAAGATACTTGGGTTTTTCCCCAAACTTTCGGAGCGTTTGGTTTCTGTCCCGTACACTCCTATACCAGTCCTTTCTATTGCTTTTGGGCCGTCTGTGTACCATTGAATGGCATTTTTTCCAAGTCTGGTTATGGTGTTGGGATGTGTTGAAAAGTTATACTTTTTCATCATACCATCTTGTGGCATGTCCCAGGTTTTCTGATTTCTAAGAAGCGAGGAGGTGGTTAATGATTCCCTCTCTACTAAATCTGTATCTTGTTCTTTTTGCAACACTTACCACCACCATATGTAGTGGTGTTAGGTTGAGAATCACTTACTTCCATGGCATGTTCTCATTGCTCCTGTAATGCATATAGGAACAGGATAGCAGGTACAGCAGCTAATTCTGGATAGGTTGTCTGTCTTCATCAATAGGCTCAAATTTTTTAATACACTATATATAAATTATTAGGATCAGTTTTTGTTCAACATGTAGTGTCAATAAGTGAGGTTTCTTGGTTTTTAACAGAATTGCTTCATGAGGATAAATTTTGAGTTAGAAATGTGGCATTTTTTGTGAACGTGGTGGTACATCTTATGCATTTTTTACTGTCATATACCCTAAATTGGTATTTTTGAGTTGTGTCACTTTTCTTGCGAAATGTTAAATGAAATTTGTAAGAAACAAGATTATGTCAAACATTGCAAATTTGTGACTGATTGTGCAAAAAGCGTCTGTTGTTTCACGACCAGCTCACATTATCTATATATTGGAGACTACCTTCACGATTTGTAAAAAATGTCGAAAACTTCAAACGTACCATTTCTATCACTGTACGATGCTATTGACTTCAAATAATGACCATTCATACTATTTAATTATGTACAGGCAAATAGACAGCCTGCTAAAATTAAAGAATAAATAATACGGCCAACGCCTACGTAATAATAAGGCTAAAATAATTAATATTTTTAAATACATGTTAATATCTCAAACGCTTAAGATTGGATATAGGGAAGTGAACATAAACTGCCCTTATTTTCGGCCTTAGAATTAAGTAAAAGAATAAAAATATGTTTTTTTCAATAAAAAAAATGAAGATATTTAACATTTTTGAACTTGAACTTTTCATCATTTTTTTAACAACCCTGTATACAAAAAAAGAAGTTTTCGACATGTCACCAATTACCTTGATCGTCCTACTAATCAACCCGACAAGATGTTTTTTATTTGGTATTGGGGATGTTCACACAGAATTTTCAATACTATATGAAGGTCTGTACCTGTCAATTTTTTATTAAAAAAATTAATATAAGTATAAATTTTCGATATAGGGTATTCTACACAAAGTTACATTAAAATTTAATGTAGAATCCTAAAAGTTAATAATATACAAGGTGTTACATTTAAAATAACAAAGTTGTCGTGCAATTTCAGTATAACCGGAAGTGACATGTATGTCAAAATATTTTCCATACATTCGCCATAACTTATTCTCCATTTATGCCAATTTTTATAGAAATCGTGTTAGTAGTTTCCTATATATAGATAGTGTAAGCTCGTCGTGAAACAGCCTGTATAATGAGTTCGGTGAAGGAACTTGATTATGAAAAACGAGCAATTTTAATTAATTTTTGGTCAAAGCAGGGACACTAGTTGAAAACGTGTGTCAACTATTAATAAGACACTCTGTAAATTTAAAAGTTGCACAAGGTAGGAAAATAATATATTAAAACACTTTAAAACAATTTTCGAATTCGAGCCACATTATGAATGTTCATTCAACTTGATCGCGTTTTTTTCCAGACTAGACATGTGCAGAAAGTCATACCCCAGTGATGTTTGCAATCGCGGAACGGCAGGTACAATAAAAATAAATCCAAAATTCAAGCACGTTGTTTCCGTACACTAAACCCCTCTTGATTTTTCTTTCTAAAACACTGTAGATTTTAAAAAGTCATTCACTGAATATTAGCACCATTTTGTACATTCCAATCCGCTAGCATGAACATATACCTACTCTTTGTCGAAAATAAAATATGAATGGTCTTTTTTTCGTAGTTCGTAAGCCAGTTCCTCATTATCGTATTATTTAAATAAATTTTTAAAAATCATAAACCTGTTATGTATTTTAACTTAACACCTGCAAGACTATCGCTCTTATGTAAGTCTATCTCTTTATGTAAATCCATTAATTCGACTCATTAGTTAAATATTGTTAATGATATTCAGTGTACAATATGTCGCTTAATAAATTATTGTGCCTAGCAGGTACGGACTAGCTGTAACGTAAAACTTTATTTGAAAATAAAGGTTACCTCCTCTCCATCTTAGCTGTTGCTATGAAAAGTTTAATTAATATCTCAACTGTAATTTTCTTATTCTTCTTTTTCTTCCTGAACACCTCTTCCATCTCATATTACATTTCATTTTAAAAACTAATATCTTCTCCTCCCAAGATATTTGTTATTATTTCACAGCAATCCTTTGTTGACAAAGAAGTGTTGTTAAGAATTTAAGCACGCCTTTCGTAAGTTGCGCTTAACTTTAAGAATCACTTAATTTTTTCGTTTGTTGCACCGCTGCAGCGTAAGTAGTACTTGGGAAAGAACTGCATAAAGCACCCTTTGAGTGCGGAGAGCACACCGGTGCGCTTTGTTCGTTTTGAGAATATGCGCTCTCAACACAATTGACTTCTAATACTTATTTGAGAACGCCGCAGTTTTTAGAAGGGTATCTAATATATCTACTATTTGTATCATTATCAAATAAAAATTAGGGCGTCGACCCAGCTCTGTAGTGGAACGCCTCTGATGCGATAATTATAGTCAAGCAGAGTCGAGCTCGGCTAGTACTTGGATGGGTGGCCACTAGAGAAACACCGCCGTAGAGCCCTTACAGCCTGCAGCGAAACACCTTAGATTACTAGGGTCAGTAGCATATCACAGCTCACAGGCATTATACCAATGAGCACGAGGTATAATGTAGATATGCCGTCTTTCGGATGAGACGTAAAACCGAGGTCCCGAGTCCATGGATGTTGGGCTCGATAAAGATCCCTACCACTGGTTGGAACACTAGTGGATTCGGCAAAATTTCCGGTTAGGGGCGTCGGTGATTAGCCTCAGTTGCAGAAATAGACCGATATAAATAACCGAATAAAACAAATTAAAATTGAAACGAAATCGGTTAAAGTGTCTTCCTATAAGCGTTCACAAGTACGGAAACTAATACTTTTATAGTTTAATTTAAAAAAGTATTTCCGCACAGTGCAACACCGTACTATTTCACACCGCACTCAAAGGGTTAAAGCATTGCGTAAATGGCAACACTGCGAAAATCTGGTAACTTATTAGTTACTTTTAGATTTTGGCTTTTTATCGAGTGACAGTTAACAATCGCATGCGTAAAATGTGAAGAGTCAACCTCTAAATACAAATAAAACATCATACTTGGGGAATCAACAATGGTTATCAAATGCCCAGCGGATATACAAAACTAAAGTGATAGTATCAACAAATTCATGGGGAACACGGGTTCGATGAGATCGTGTCTCATTGCAGCCTTAGTGGAAAATGCCTACAGGTTATAACAGGTTAGATATTTCAAACCCGGCCATCTAACGGCAAGACGTTGTTATCAACGTGCTTGAGTTAACACAATAGTCCTTTTCGAGCAGTCTATAAGTACCAGACTGTCTCATTTCAGCTAAAGTTTCCTCGGGTCCAAAAGTTTTACTGGTTTCAACACTTAAGTGCACATTTGAACGACATAATTCCTTCACTTTTTTGTATCTGTGCTGGTAAATAAAATTCGATGATATTGTACATGAATCTCATAGCAATAATCTTGTTTTTCATCTTCCACTACATTATATAAATCACGGATGCACATGCTCACGAAATATGTTGATAAAACAGCTTACTATTTACCAACATTTCAAACTACATAGATCTACCTCTATCTAACAGTATGAATGTATTTTTTAATTGCATGATTATTTCGTATTCCGCACAGACGAATTAAAAGCAGTTCACATAGAAGTGAAGTGTCTTGAGGTTTTTTAATATTGTTTACCATAAGGAGTTTTTAGCGCAAACGTATACCTTGCTTAATTCAACCGAACTAACTTACCGTTAACCCAATCTAAAATTTCTCAACCTAACTGTACAGAATAGCATTTTACCCTTATCATTATCGAATTAGGAAAACGCGACGAAAGCTCCATTTTAAATATTGGTCCTCTACAAGTGCTACTCATATTTTATTAAAAGAAAACTTTGGTAATTTCTTAAGCAAGGTAGTTTCACTCTAGCATCTACCAATGAATATAAAGTGGACCAATTCCCCATAAACAATTCCTGTACAAAATTTATCATGCCTAACAATCTACCAAAAAAGTGCCTTTAATAATATTTAGTCCACAAACTGTTCAAATTCACGTTGAATTCAAAACATGATAATTAATTTTGAAACAAATTTATTAACATTATAAATTCTATTTGTGAACTAAATATGAATAGCTTTAACTAACCATCAATCGAAATTTTTTGCTAAGTCATTATTTTCCTGTAATGGCACCATTAGGTGGAGAAGCTTTTCAGACACTCGGTGGAGGGTTGACAAATGCCAAGTACAATAAATATTTCATCCCTTCGATTGTTTACCAGGATTCGCATACGTCGGCGGAGCATGTGTGGTGAATAAGCGGTTGGAAAAAGTCAATTCCGTTGCCATTATCGAAGACACTGGTGGATTTAGCGGTATAATTGTAGCTGCCCATGAAGTTGGTCATTTGTAAGTTTCGTTATTTTTCATTATAAGAAAAATTCTATCATGAATCATTGTTCAAAAGCATAATTTAGGTATCTATCCACACTCTATTGAAAAATCAAAATAATGATCAATTAAGGATTCCCATGCCCGTTTGCACCGTTTAGAATTTAACCAAGCCTTTCGTAAGTTGTTCTGAACTTTAAGAAGCACTTAATTGTCTCGCTTGTTTCATTAAGCATTACTTAATAAAGAATCACTTAACGCATTGCGTACATGGAAACACTGAGAAAATCTAGTAACTTATTAGAGACTTTTCAGATTTGGCTTTTGTATAGAGTGACAGTTAGCTTAAGCCCGCGTTAAATGTAAACGATTAACCTATAAATCCAAAGAAAACTACAAACTTCAAACATCAGCCATGCATATGGTTATCAAATGCCCAGTTCAGGCATAAAACCGAAGTGCTGCTAGGAACTGATTCATGCGAGATACTCTGCTATTTCTGTAATAATAGTTGATCATTTGGTCTTGTAGGTTTCCTTATTAGGTAATATTTTACTTAAAAATAATTTCGAAATCTCGGAGCTTCCTCTATCAATCCTGAAACCCCTAACAGCATTGCTTTGTCACTCGAAATCTTTGATAAGATGCAAATACCTTATGTCGTGGAAATGATCAGATCGAGTGTAAATCATCTCGGGAAGTCTATTATCTCGAGGATATCAAAATCAACTTTGAAAACGTCATTCATAAAGAAAAGTTTTTCAGGTAAAATCAGCTGTCAACCGCGATTTAAAACTAAGTCGGCTCACTCGGGAACTTAATATTAAGGCCTCTTTAACTAGTTTAAACAATAGGGCGTCGACCCAGCTCTGTAGTGGAACGCCTCTGATGCGATAACTATAGTCAAGCAGAGTCGAGCTTGGATGGGTAACCACTGGGGAAACATCGTCGTAGAGCCAGTACACCCTGCTGCGAAGCACTTTAGATTACTAGGGTGAGTAGCATATTACAGCTCGCAGGCATTAAACAATGAGCACGAGGTATAATGTAGATATGCTGTCTTTCGGATGAGACGTAAAACCGAGTCCATGGATGATAGGCTCGATAAAGATCCCTACCACTGGTTGGAACACTAGTGGATTCGGTAAAATTTCCGGTTAGGGGTAGAGTGCTCCTGGCGTCGGTGATTAGCCTCAGTTGCATAAATAGACCGACGTTAAATAACCGAATAAAAAAAATTGTTTAAGGAATAAGAGAGCGATGCAACGCAAACTAGTCTTTTTAAGTTTATTTCATTTCAAGACTGTCTTAAAGTAAACGGTGCTATCGGGCACTAGCCTTTTAAATAATAATTTGCCATAAAATAATTATAGAGTTCGTTGTAAGATTTCTAGGTACATGATGTATATTTTATAGACTGGGTGCTGTTCACGATGGGAGTCCACCGCCATCCTACCTCGGCGGTCCAGGAGCAGAAAAATGCCAGTGGACCGATGGCTTTATCATGTCTGATTTGCGTCACACTGAAAGGGGATTCAGATGGTCTTCGTGTACTGTAGCATCATTCCATCATTTTCTTAAGTAAGTATTTTATTTCAAGTCGATTTTTAATATTACTTATTTATGTTGTGTCTTTTTATTTCGTTAAAAAATAATTGTTCTCATCTTCTTTTTTGGCGTTCATTTCAATATTGTCCGATTTCACCAAAACTAATTTCTAAAGTTAGGTAATACCTAAATCGGATTTAGGAATTCCTAAATGTAATTTACGTCCCGCCACGCGCTGGGAAATACCTAAGAGGGATAAGAAATACCCAATATTATTACTCTTAGGTATTACTTAGCGCGTGGTGGAAGGTAAATTTAGGAATTCCTAGGAAATGGTTGGTGAAATCGGGCATATGTGATTTATATTTTGTATACAGATCTGGTCACCGACCATAGGAGAAACGGTAATGAATGCTTTAATGATCGGAATCTGACAGATACATAACATATTGACAGTTATAACAATCATGTCTAATCCTAATAAATATAACCCAGACTTAGACTAAATAGGTTCGTTCCAACTGGCGATAGAACCGTTCTAGGTATCGTTCACGCAAGTGCTGTATTTCTTTCGCGTTCCAACTGATTATAGTATCGTTCTTGTGACAGTACAAAAACTACCTCCTGGAAGTGGTTATAAAGTTGATGTGTCCATCCCTAATTCGAGTGTGCGCACTATACAGTACTCGATATGATTCCAGAACGGTTCATAAATACCACCTGGAACAAACCTTATACTATTCAACCGGTACTTCAAAACAATCATGAACAATCCTATTAACTACAACTTAAGATTACACTACATCCATCCGGGCCATCAAATATGTAAATAGTCTTCCAAGCGAGAAGAATATTTCTTTGCCCGAGTCGATTTTCTTAGCCCAGACAACTCCTCCGGCAGATGAGTGATGTGTGGAATTATATTTTCTGTGATTCCGTTGGAACCAACGTTCTTGCAGGATAGGTGGAGAAGAAATCACTCTTGTTCCAACCGTTTCTGACGAGAATGTCGACAGTCAATCTTGGAGGTAGATGGAGCTAAGTTTCTAAGGGATACGGAAGTTTCAGGACCGTCAGATAATTGGACTCTTGCATATTGAGGATTAGCATCAATAAGATTTACTTAACTACTTGTTGAAACTATATAAATCTTTTGTTTCAGTGGAGATACAGCTACATGTTTATACAACGCTCCTCATGAAGACGAGAGCTTACCGAGAGTGTTACCAGGAAAACTATTAACATTGGATGCACAATGTAGAAGGGATAGAGGGACAAGCGCATGTTTTGTAAGTTTTCATTTTTTTCTATAAAAAATAGAATAATGTAATCTTCTTATTCACGCTACATTCTTTGAGCTGATGCAATTTTTTTATGAATTTTCAGAAAGATGACAGAGTGTGTGCTCAACTCTTCTGTTTCGATGCAGGCAGTGGCTACTGTGTAGCCTATAGACCTGCAGCAGAGGGATCACCTTGCGGGGATGGACAGGTAAGCTTACATTATATTACAAATAATAATTGAATTGCAATGCCTTGAGGAAAATCACTCTCGTTTGTGATGGGAGTTATTTAAAGTTGATGGAAAAACGAGGCACTAGTTCTGCTTAAATTCTAAACGGCTTCCTTTAGCAATTTGACTCGAAATCTCGTCTTATTACTAAGCAACAGTTTCTCTTCAAACAACTCAATTATTTTCGAATATTAATAAAAAATTTCTTTCAGTATTGTCTCAACGGAAAATGTGTTGCAGAGCACGAAAATATTATCCCAGATTATTCTCAAAATACACCTTCTTATGTGAGAAGTAATTCAAGACCATTGTAAGTATTTTTGTTTATTTTTCACTTTTCTACATAATTTCATGTATAAAAGTGATGTAGATGTTTTAAAATTGATTATGTTGTGATTTAAATGTTTTTTCTTTTATAATGGTAAAAAAGTCTATTCTAAATGCCCATACTAGTGAGGACATCACCTTTTGACTTCTTAATGCATTCAAAGCTGGCTGAATGTCAGGCAAATTTTGTTAATAGTGATACTATTGACCTTGTTCGTCCGGCGCGACCATTGATGTCTCAAAAAAAACGCGCACTCACTACAGGGTTAAATTTGGTACCTACTGACAAAACCGCACCGTGTCCGATCCGACTGTCGATTGTTATGGAAAAAAAAGTCATGATCAACACTCGGATCGGACTCGATGCGGCTAAGTGTGTGTCGCCCTTTATGAAGGTCATTTGGAACATTATGTAGATAAAACAAATGCTAGAACCTCAAAAACGTCAAAACTTTTCATAATATAGTGACGAAACTATGCGACTCTGGTTTTTCGCTAACTTTTCAGAGATAAAACAACATAATCTCTGTGGGAATCATAACTGTGTAGGTTCGGCCGGATCGATTGCAGATCATGAACAACATAATGGTGGATAATGTCGCTGGACAAGGAGAAAACAAAAAAGAACTTGAAGAAGCGGAGCCAGATCATCGGCAGGGTGGCATTTGCCAAACTATTGATTATATATGAAATATAATGTAAATAGTATTCGTGACTTCAAATTTGAAATCTTATAAACAATTTTTTATTATTAGATACTTTACCAGTGACGAAACTAAATCGAGACAACAAAAATCTTGGATTGACATTTTATCATATTTGAAAAAAAAATGAGAAAATAAAGAATCCAAAAAAATTTAAAAGAATAGAGAATATCTTCATTCTCTAGCACTGAAACATATTAGATCACAACTATAATGTTATTGCATTTTTTTATAAATAATATGTATCACTATTTTGAAAAGTATAAATAGAAATTAGTTTGGATTTTTGAGATAATTTTCAATCAACAAATAAACAAATAAATTTATTTCGAAATACCTGTACCAAATTTGAAAATTTTGATACAGAATGGTACAGAATATCCTAATAGTCCAGTCACCTTAGAAGTCAACCTTGGAAGGAGAAATAAGAAGCTGAATTTTTATATGGACCATTATTTTGACATATTAAATGTTGACTGTTTTTTTGGAAATATCCCGCTTTCTATAGTTTAAATCGTATTCGTGAAAAACTTGGAGATGACATAAACGACATACGAGGACGATTTTTCTTTTAAAATGTTTGAGGAATTTAGAAGTGAAAAAAAATATTACATATGGCGTAACTGACACCTGTCGCTGCTTAACCGTCACCTGTCATGCTGTAGTAAGTCAGGTTAGGTTCTTCTTCTTTTCTTGATTGGGTAATATAACAGGGGATAATTTGCCCAGATTATACATGGGAAATATTCTAGTTTTGCTCTAGGCAACCGATCATCTCCAAATGGGATCATTCGAACTTAAACTTGACTAGTTAAATCAGCAACTTTCCGGAATAAAATACTAATCTCGTGAGAATGTTAGTAAGGATTGTACAATACAAAGATGAATAGTTTAATTTGTGTAAACTATGCATTGTTTAAATCGCGTGAAATCCTTATCAGCCCCGTTGTGTGATTTTTGGTAGGGGCAAAACTTATGGGTGGTCGCCGCCTAACCGTCAATACGTATCATAGACGCACGATTTAATTTTTAAATGGGTTTAGTTTATTTGCAAAAATTGATCTATCCAGCGCTGCGATACTAATTTTTATTTTAACGACAACCTAGTGATACATATTTGAATTTTATTTCAACAGCTCATCTTATTTTACTGATAAATACAGGTACCAAGAGACCCAAGAAGAAAATCAAGAAGTTTACAGTGACAAAACACACATTCTCCCGGCACAAAAGCCACAAACAAATATCCAAAAACAATACGAAACTCATAACACAGAAAGAATTCCCATAGATTATAACAACCAATATCAAAACGTGTATTCTACAACCCCTCAAACTCAATACCAAAGTCCCTACGTCTTTAATAATTTCCAAAACATTTATTCTTCGGATGCCCCTAACGTATATAGTACTTCTACTAAATTTCCTTTCAATTATTCTCAATTTTCGACTACAAAACCTCCTTATAATATCAAACAATATACGAAAAGTACGATAGAATCACCCGAAACAACCATAGGAACTACAAATCGCTATATAGGTAACTACTATCTGCTGAGGAAGCAGACGACGAAAAATCCTTACGATTTTGCCGACTTTGGAAAATCCACCCAAAATCCATACGAGAGCGTTAGCTACAATGAAAATTTAAATAATTACCTGAAGAGGTCTTATAACGACGTTAGTTACTTTAGCGATAGCAATAAGCAGTCTGTAAGGAGTAATGTTTATTGAATTATATAATAGGGTAAGATGACAAAAACATCGAATCGAAAATCATTCTTATCTTTCTTATTGGCATCCTTTAAAATTTCTAGTCAGAAATCACTTTAACAAAAAGTTTGTTCTTTTACATATCTCCTGTCATAAAAATGTCTAAAAATTGTTTCCAATCGTCTACCGTAATGAAAATATTAAGTTTACAAAATATATGACGGGTCAAATACAATGAATTAATGTTATTTTTAAATATCGCATTTGCTTTAGTCGCTAATATGGATTCAAACTACTACTACTTTGTAGTACATTGTTTCATAATCTCACTTTCTGATTGAAGAGTCATATCTGGCTATTTCATCCGCATTTTCGTGGCCCTTAAGACCCTCGTTTCCCGGTACTCAGACTACAGTGACCTTGCCACGGTATCCGAATGCGTTTAAGGCACGTACGCATTCCTATACTAGCTCCTCTAGGGAATCGAGTGCCTTCAGTTCAACTTGGCTGTCTGTAATGAAGGCAACTGAACGGTATATTCTTTCCTTTTAATTTCTTCAACTCGGTGATGAATCAACTTGGAAAGTTGTGACGTCTTTAGATAGGCTTATTGGAATAGCTATCCTTGTTTTAGTTCTACAATTACGGCTCCTACACTTACCTCTGCCTTGGAGCCGTCCGTATTCCAGGTTGACGCAATCCTTTCTTCCACTCTTCCCTACCTGGTATAGTTATTTGGAACGTATTATTGAAGCTATATCTTGTGACCGTTGCGACTATGGGTTGCCTCACTAAGTCATCCCCTTTAAGCTCCTCTATTAGCCTTCGATAGTCAGCACTGTGCGTTTGACTTTGAAGTAGTCTGTGCGTTAAAGATCTGACTTTGCCTTTGTATAAACATGTGTAGTGCTGGTAGATTCAGCAGGACTCTACAGTCCGTTACTTGGGTCACTGATCATATATTTTTCATTTGACCAATTGTATAGTAATTTATTGATGGAGTATGGAGTACGTAGAAGTTCTTACAGCTACAAAGATCTGCCTCCTTCGTGTCTTAAACTAAAAGAGTGAGAGAGCAAAATGTAAACACTCGCGTTCGTGCTGCTGCATGACATACGGACATTTGACTTTCGTCTGATAGACCGCGACCGAGAGGAGCATCGGGTAGCGGCGAGCATCGGCATAGCGAGTGACATGTTTACATATTCGTGCTAACCACTACTTTCATGCCCATTTCCTCAGACGTAAACGGGGTATTATGTGAGATTTTATAAAGCGTAGTGTCTAAACTCATTGAGTCAATGGGCGCGTTCAGGCGGGCTCAACGGTTGGAACTAAGCACAATACATGTTGAGTATGCTGGCAGACAGCGGCTGAGCTCAGTCTGAACGCATTACTGCAAGTTAGCAGTGGAACATAACCTAATTAAAAAACACAACGTAACTCAACCCAACACTTTGACAAAATACATTTTCTGTCATCCTTGACAGCGCTGAGTGAACAAAGGGCAAATAATTGCGACAGAAAGCCCGTCTGAACGCAACCGCTGGGTCAGCAACTCAACCGTTGAGTCTGTCTGAACGCGTCCAATGTTGACCAAAATTAAATCAAAGAATCTACAGAGTCCTAAAACATTCTGAACCAGAGCCCATGTGTAAGTGTTGGTAAGCGAACATAAGAATAAGTGATATTCGAAGATTTAGAAAAACATAATGTTTTAAATTTTTGGAATGTAGTAAGAATACATTTTGTAAACTTAATTGTTTCATTGCATTATTTCTGTTTATTTTTCTTCTCTACTTATAACAAAAGACATATAATAATTATTAACAAATTATTTTTCGTCACTGATCTGCAGGAGTCATCTTCAAGGTTTCATCGAAAATACCTCCCTTGTACATTTACTCTACTTTACAATCTATACTGAATAAATCACGGTAATTAGTGGAAATATTTTGATACTAGAATTTGTACAAGTTTAAAGAAAAATTCCAACAAATTGTTCCTTAAAATTAACCCAAAAATAAAATAAAAACTTTTTTAAGTATTAACTATTATTCATTATATTCATGTGAGTTCATTGCAATAAGATTGTTTTATTAAAAAAGAAATTGTAAGGGAAAAGGGAAGCTGAACCAGCACCCAGAGCCATATTATTCTGAGAAGAATCTATCTACTATAAGGCACTTTCTTTCACCAGAAAGGTTCTTCCTACAAATTGGACCATCACTGTTTCTTCAGTAAGGATGCCTACTTTTGTTTTATTCTCTTGTATCCATTTAGATCCGACACCTATTCGAAACTTGTTACCTCGCTTTTTACCTTATACAAGTTGAATTTTATGCAAATCCAATGTGTTGTAGGTCCAAAAGTACAAACAGTTCTGCTTTAGATGTGGTTTGATCAAAATTGGTCATACCAATTGCTCACTTCTTTATATTTTTTGAGGCCGTTGGTATACCAAACGAGCTTTTTTCCCCTATAGGTCTGAAAGTTTTATCATGAACTTTTGGACCAGCTCCAAAACCCGTAGATGGCCTTTAATGTCCCCTGATTCGCGATATTTTATCTGGATTATCCTGAAAGAATATTAAGCTCAGTATCCTCTCTGATATGCGGGTACAGTTAAACCAAGTCGAACTTTACTTCTAATGCAGCAGTAGTGGGACACGTAACATTTTCTAGTGAAAATAAAATCTCGAACTGAAATTTGAATGAAATTCCCAACACCTAGGCCAATTCCAACCTTCCTAAAAAATAGACAGTTATACTTTCATGTAAATTCCATAAATTTAAATGTTCTTTTGAGATTGAATGTATTTTGTGTGTGACAGATCTTGAATAAACTTAATTTTTGTAAACTTTGTAACTAAGAATGCACTCCGTGTCATGACAATAATCAATGAAGAATATTATAGAATTATTCTGGTATAGTAAATAATTTAAAACAGTTTACACAAAGTTATTATTTAGATTTCGTTTAATCAAAAATAGGAAGTTGGGTTTTGATTTTGAATGAGACTATTTTGATAAAGATTTAGAAACTAGCCACGAGCAGGAAGAATTAAGGATAAAGAAATGAGTACAGGATACAGGAAGGGAAATGACCACAATCTGTTGCTTGAAAAATGATGTACTTATAGCATTGAAAATTTTAAATGAATGAGTTTATGGTATATATTTTTTGAAAACTAGCCAGTCTGAAAGGAATAATTTGTTGAATTTTTTATCAGTAGTCAATAAAAGTTTAATTATTTTAAAAAATTAATAAATCGTGATTGTAAACATCAACAACTTTACATTACATACTTACACATAAGATATTGTACAGTCTTGTGCACAAGTTTAAGTGTTAATACTTGTAATATCTATTACATGAATTAACACTTTTTTTGAACTTGCGAACTAGACTAATAGTTTATACGATTTCAGTTGGCCGTTCACCTGAAAACGTTTAAACTATACCATACAACTCTAAACATTATATTTAATAAATTATAATAAAATTACTAAATATTTATTTATTTTGTTTTTTCAGTTGAAACTAATTTATGGAGAATATTTCTTCAAACTGCCACTGCTTCGACTATTAGTTGAAGAGACAATATCAGTGCTTGTGATTAATAGTTTTTAAGTTTTTTCATACGTACAGATAAGACAATTAAAATTTTTTTCGAAAGTTACGGGAATGTGAGAATATAGACGATGTGAGTGAATGTTCGGAAATACAAAAAAAAATTCAAAATATAGATGAGTCCACAACAAACCTCAATATCAACCAATTATTTTTCAAAAAATATATAATGTCCACGGTTGCAATTTGCTTTAATTTTAGAGAAAGTGAAGATGTAACAATTTATTTGCAAGAAATTAAACAAATAGGTACACGTTTTATATTCAGAGTACGGCAGATAAACCGCCGATTAGAAACATCTCGAGAAATAAAACTGTCTGGAAAGTGAAAATTGGTATGATATGGTTTATAAGACTCTGTAGACTTCATAGAGTACTACTAAGCCATTTACCAATATTACTATTAAAATACTTACCAGTTGGTTAAATTGTTTATTCCTATTCACCATTCAAAAATTAGTTTTGATCAAACTGTCAAAAATAACTAGCCAATTTCAGCCTGATGAATGTTGACAGACTGTTAAATTTTAATAATTTTATGTTATGGATCACTCTGACTTTTTATTTTCTATTAAATTAATATATTTTTTCTTGACGAATAAGCATGCGCACCTTAAGCGATAATATTTTCATTAAATAGTCCCACCATACCGATTTCCTCTTTTCAGTCATCTTCAGTTCTTGAGATCCTTCTAATCGTCGATTTATCCGCCTTACCCTGTATATAACTGAATTATTTATATAAGTATCACGCCATTTGTACGGTACACTATTGTAGCAATTTTGATACAATAAAATCAAAAAAGACATCATTATAACACTGCCAGTTTTGCACACCATTTTGTTGGCTTCTTTAAAAAAATTCTTGGAAAATAAATACAAAATAAAGAATATAAAAATTATTGCTAAACAAATGCAAGAAGACTAAAAATATTTGTGTACTAAGCTCTCGCAGAAAAAGCTAGAATTATTTAGGCCCTGCACAACTCTACCATACACAACCAAAACAGGATGTTAACTGTAGAGGAGTTTTGCCACCTAACTTGCGGTGTGACAACCTGTATTACAAATCGAATAATGTCTTTAAAATCATACAGAATAAATAAAAATTATAATTTTACTTAATTTCTATGAGGTTTTTTTCCTTCCCTGGGTAAATTTTTATTTTAAAATAACATTTACCTCACTTCATTTTAAAATATTGAACTGCTTTGTCATTTCATACTCATAGAAGTGTTCAAATATCACTGCCTTTTAATATTTATCAACCAAACTCTACTAATATGACTGTTTATAGAAGCCAACAACCATGTATATTAATTTTTAAACTGAATCAAAAAATACCATACAAACATTTAGTACTAAAGACTGCTTCAAACAATTATTACAAAGTGTATGTCATTAAATACTGCCTTTGTTCAAAGCTTGAAATGTATGTGAACAGAATGTCGATTATCCCATGCAAGTTGAATATGCATAAACTAATAAATGTCGTTTAAAAAAATAAATAGATGAATTCCTAGATTCAAACACATGAATTCTGCTTTGTATTAAAATAGGGTTTATTTCTGTAATCTATTTAATTAAATACAGTGAAAAAATCCTGTATACAATTCGTGTGTAAAGTAGACTTACCTATCTGATTGTCAAAGAAGAGCACTGTTACTATATTTTCTTTGGTCACAATACGTAACTCTATAGTACATATTTTGAACAACAGATGATTTGAAAAAGCTCAATATGAATTCATATATTTCAATTTAAAATAAACATGATATATCTAAATTTTTTCATTATAAAATAGGTATTGTGAACTGCAAGCATTTTTTTATTAAAAAGGAAGCCGTTAGTTGGCTTTCTTTTTCATTCAACTGAATGAAGTAGGTATACCTTGAATGTATTAATTTTGAAGACATTTTTACCATTGAAGTGTTCAAGTATATTTAGCGATATCACAATTTTATTCCAACTTTTCTAGGTAAGTTTTGTTGACTATACACATTTTCCATGTACCACAACAGTGTTATAAACTGAAAAAACTGTGAAAAAACCATTTCAAAATAAAAACAAGACATTTTAAAGAAATTATAGTTTAGCATCATCAATAAGCAGTCCAGTTTTGGAGAGTTCAAATTTTTTTCTTGCCAATTAAGTACAAAGTAATTGAACATTATTCAAAAAATTTTCTGTCCTAAGCTATATATTTTTCTAATGATGTACAAATTAATTTCTTACAAATTTCGAAATGGTTTTTGAAAAATGACCTCTTGTAAGTAGTTACTTCTGAATAAAATATGTAAATTATAACAAATTGACTTTCATTCTTCCAAGAACACGACAACCAGTATTAGTCAAACAATAAGAAACAGAAGCATCGTCGTAACATCCTTTTCTCGAATCCATAAAGGACATTTTCAGCCTCCCTGTAATTTCGTTGAGTATAAAACTAGGACCCTCACCAAATGGGCATAATATATACCTAGTTTGGCAAACATAATTGAAGCTGTGAAAGGAGTGCGGTCGAAATCATTCGATATTGCCACGTTTAACTATGAAAAAGCTAAAGTGCTAAGTGTATGTAGTGATAATAATTAGAAAATGGACTTTTTATTATTAACAATAAGTCAATAATGATTATACTTCTATTGTACACGTCCTCCTAGATCACCCTGTAGTGTACTTCTTATCACTGCTGTGCTCGCAAGTTTAAAGAGAATGAATAACCACCTACCTGACCCGTACCTAGACCCGTCATTATACTTCTTGCGCTGCATCGTGCACGACAAGCAGTGAACTGTTAAACATAGATAAATACTATAGACGCTGTTAACTTTTAAATTCTAAATTCCGAATTGTGTGCTAAAATAATCCAACAAAACGGGCAATCATAAAAGGCTCAAAAAAGGAAAGCAGAAGGAGCGTCTAGAATTCGGAGAAAAATCAGACGGTTGGAAGTGAAACTTAAGAGATACGAATCAAGTGAGTAAAATTTTAACCGTATCAACCTTTGTATTAATTTTAGTTAAAAAGAAAACCACCAATGTCAACTTCCAAGACGAATAAGACCAAAGAAAATTGCATTTTCCTCTCGTTGTCAAAAATCCATGATTCATGCAATCCGGTTTTATCGACAAAAATAGTCGATACTAATATGTTTACCTACCTTTTTTTCTCTCTCCAAGCGATAAGCCGGCGAACGAAGCCAAAAACGCATTTAAATGCTTTGGAGTTTTGTGTTGATAGATAACTGTGAAATATTCAGTGTCTGCAAAAAGTATCATGGCAACGAAATGGATTTACGTCGAGTTTATAGATCGCTGTGAAACATACAGGATCAGCAGATTAATGTACTAAACTTATTAACTGACAGGCCTATACGTAAAATAAACAAGGCTGCAAAAAGATACCTTTCAAATTAAACTCGTACACACATGTGAAATATACATGTGTCTGCAAAAAGTATCATGGCAACGAAATGGATTTACGTCGAGTTTATATAGATCCCTGTGAAATATACAGGATCAACAGATTAATTTACTAAACTTTTACTTACGTAAAATAAACAAGGCTGCAAAAAGATACCTTTCAAATAAAACTCGTACACATCTGTGAAATATACAGGGTCTAAAAAATAAAGCCAAAAATACTTTATAGGCTTCTGTGAAATAAACAGTGCCGTAGTAATTTTAGTTTTGCTCTGGTTCGGGGTTATAAAAAATAAATAAATAAAAATTAAAAAGGAACAGTTTTTCTTCACAGGCTCAGATTCTGACTCATCCACGTCATCGGTTACAAGTATATAGTGTGTGCAGTAAATCAGAATATTCTAGCAGCAACAATGGTGACGTGGACATGGATAACATGACACACATTCTTGGTGAGGATCCTTCTAGGAAAAAAAACGGAGCAGAAATACATAGCAGCCTAGCAAGCAAATGGACTAGCTACTTGCGGCAACGAATAGAGAAGGAGATAAAATCCAAATTGTTTGACAGTCGACAGATTCCAAGCAATTGCCTTCCCTTGGAAGCCCCCATACTAAATCCGGAGGTTCAAGCAATGATCTCCGCAACAGATGCGAAAAAATACGCATTTGTCATGGACTTACAGAACCAACTAGGTAAAGGTATCAGTGCATTAGGTGCAGTTCTATCTAAAACTGTAGAGAGCACGGAAACAAACCCCGATACCTCCGATCCAAACCTAGCAGGCCTTGTTGAGGCGGGGAAGATGCCACCACGCTATCACCAATCACAGGAAGTGCCAGCTGTATCCAAACTAGCAAACTAGCAAAATTTTAAAAATAGCATCTGCTCAAAACAGAGATACCATGCTATTTGGAGAGGACTTTGGTGAAAAATGCAAGTCCGTAAAAAATCTGGAACTATCAGCTAAGGAAATGCGAGCTTCCAATCCCTCGAACTCAAAAAACTTCAAGGGCTACGCCTCCAAAGCCGATGGATCAAGAAAAGAAAGAGGGGAAACCAACTACAATGACGACAAGACATCAGCATTCAAGAGAACATACACCAAAAGCAACCATCTGAGAGCGAAATACAAAGGCGGCCAGTACAAGTACAGGCAGCAGGAGGGAACCAGATACCACTAGAGGTAACATTAAAGACCAAGTATGCTGGCATATTAAAGCAGTTTTATAACGAGTGGGAAAAAATAACAACCAACCAACAAATACTTGGCTGGGTAAAGGGATACAAAATACCTTTCACTAAAAAGCCCTATCAATATACACCGCCTAAGCCACAAAATTCAGTATAAAATCAGAAAAACTTTATTCGAACAGCATACAACACCTTATTACAACTGGGACTATGAACTGTGTCGAAAAATGCAAAGGTCAATTTCTTTCAAAGTATTCAAACGGCTATTCATCTTATGTTCGGATATGAACGGATACTCGGCAGACAAAAAATCTTATGTTCAAAAACTGTTACCTAGCATCCATAGATTTAAAAGATGCTTATTTTTTAGAACCCATCGCCCAAAAATACGAAAAGATTTTAAGATTTATATTTAAAAATTCATTATTTGAGTTCCAGTTCCTTTGGTCTCTCTACAGCGCCCTACATTTTAACAAAATTACTAAAGCCGGTAATCAGGCATCTCAGGGAGCAAAATCGAATGTATGTTTTTTACTTAGTTGATGCACTACCTATAGGCAAAAATGAAACGGGAGTGTTTTGAAAACATATCTCGTACTATCGAGACTTTCAGGTTTTTAATAAACTCGGATAAAAGCTGCTTAAATTCAACACAGAAAATACAATTCTTAGGTGTTATTTTTAATACAAAAACAATGACAATATATCCAAAAAGAGACATAAGGAAAAAATTTAAATGATGACCAGTAAAATGTCAAACCAAAAGAAAACTACGATAAGGCTTTTTTCAAGATTCATTGGACATTTAATCTATATGCCCAGTGGTTGGTGGTTATACACCAAAGGGTTCGAACGACAAGAATATCTCGATCTAAAATTGTTTAATGGAAATTACGACAAAGCCATGGAAACCCCTTGTAGTTTAAATAATGAGTTAATGTGGTGGTTAAAAAATATTCATAATCTCGAAAATAACATCAAAAGTCCAAGCTATGTTTGCACTATCTTTACCGATGCTTCCAAAACAGGGTGGGGCGCTATTTGTAATGAAACGGAGGCAAGGGGTTGTTGGAAATCAAATGATGCAGAAAAGCACATTAACTTTTTAGAACTTGAAGCAGTATTTTATGGTTTAAAAACCTTTCCCAAAGACTTATGCAATTGCCATATCTTGTTACGGGATGACAATAAAACAGGAATCTCATATATAAATAGAATGGGGGGTGTCAAATACAAAAAATTCAGTAAAATAGCAAAGGGGATATGGCAATGGTGCGAGGGGCAGAATATTTTTATCTTTGCATCGTATATTACACAAAAGACAATTTTAGAGCAGACAAAGCATCACGAGCCAAGGCTACAGAAACAGAGTATTCTCTGCATCCAAAAGCATTCCAAGATATAACACACAATCTAGGGATCCCAGAAATTGATTTTTTTGCCAGTTACTTGAATGCAGAGTGTAAAAAATTCATATCTTGGCATCCAGATCCAGAAAGCTCTAGAGTAGAGGCTTTCAACATGTCATGGAAAAACTTAAAGTCGTACATTTTTCCGCCCTTCTCACTTATGCCAAAAGTTCTCTCCAAAATGCAATCGGATGAGACAGAAAGTATAATAGTTTTTCCTATGTGGAAATCACAAGCATGGTTCCCTAAATTGGAAAAAATGATACTTTCTAAAATTATAATTTTCAATCAGAGGTCTGATCTTCTTTTAACTACTTGCAGCATTACCCTGGGGGCCGCAATGTGTTCAGGGAAGCCTACAGGAGAAAAAAAAATCCCAGAAAATGCCATGGAATTAATAATTGCTGCCTTAAGTCCTAGCACCACTAATACAATACAACTTTTTTAAAGCGGTGGACCTTTTGTCAAGGACGATCAGACAAAATATATCAGCCCACTATACAAGACGTTCTAGAGTTTCTGACCCAAGAATTCCAAAATGGATCAAGCTACTCAACCAGTAATACACACAGGTCAGCGTTAAATTTATTATCAGATCTGCCCCTAAGAAGATGCAACCCCAACTGATAATTCCCTTCTTTAAAGAAGAGCCAGATCTCTGTGCTGCTACTACCTTACTTCACTACATGGATCGAACAAAAGAAGTTCGAGGAAAAGAAGAACTTCTCATATTAACTATCAAAAAACCGCACCACCCAGCTTCGACGCAACCTTTGAGCCATTGGATATTAGAAGGACTAAAATGGAGTGGCATCAACATTGAGAAGTTTAAGGGGCATAGCACTCGTCACGCCGCCACCTCCGCTGCCTTAAGAATAGGGAAAGATATAGAGAGTATAAGAAACGCGACAGGCTGGTCCCAGGAATCAAACACTTTCTGCAGGTTCTATAACAGACCTGTATTATCGGTTAATGAAATGACCTTTGCAAATTACATGAATGTATTATGCACTGAGAAACAAACCACAATTCATTGACATTTAGTGTTCATTAGTTCGTAATGTTATCTTTGGTTTTTTGCAATTTAAAGTTGTACTTACTTTAGTTGAGTGTTGAAATGCTCTCATAATAGATGCAGTTACACTCGCATCTTTATATACCTACTTTATATACCTTTATAAACATCATTTATGTATTACTCAGTACCTATATATAATTATATATTACAATATATTATGTTTGGCAAATAACTCTTCGGGTGTCTATTATTTGGGGATCGCCTACTTATATCTTTAAACATCTACAGGGTGATCTAGGAGGACGTGTACAATAGAAGTATAATTGAGGATTAAACGACTTACCTGTAGGAAGTTCAATCCTAATTATACGAGATTGGACACGTCCTCCTAGATCAAACCCTCCCTAAAATTCATAGCAAAATAACACACTAAAAAGGGAAACTAGGCTATGATAAACCCGGCCCGCAGACGATCCCAACTACTCCAGAAGTATAATGACGGGTCTAGGTACGGGTCAGGTAAGTGGTTATTCATTCTCTTTAAACTTGCGAGCACAGCAGTGATAAGAAGTACACTACAGGGTGATCTAGGAGGACGTGTCCAATCTCGTATAATTAGGATTGAACTTCCTACAGGTAAGTCGTTTAATCCTCAATTAAACGTTAGTTCTTTAATGTGCTTGATTCATTGGATTTTGTCTATTGACATTATTTTTCCAATTTCTGAATATTAAAAGATGAACACTTTTCCAAATATGTTATGGGTTTCCTTCAAGCCGGCAACATCGTGCAAAAATCATAATTACCACGCCCTCCGGACTAACTCAATTGGTGAATATTTATCGAACCGCCGCTGCTAAGTAACCAAGTGACTTCCTTTTGGCAAGCGCGTGCGTGTGTTATTCCCTCTCCTTCGACAATTGACTGATATTGATTATCCAGTGGCGTTGTCAGTGTTTACCTTTGTATTTTCAGTTTTACTAGGTATCTTATCATTTCGTATCCATATTGAATTCAAGTACGATTTCTAACATTATTTGTTTTTAACAAATACCGTGTTTTGAAAAATACCTTACCTTTAAAGCAAAGCATAAATCAGTTTATATATATATACATATATAATATTATAATTATTATTTTTAAACTTTTATAAAATGGGTACCGTACGCCATTGGTACGTTTATGACAGATATAGGCCATGTTTCCTCGCCCCTTACCGATTCCGCGTAGCTTCAGTTAGACTTACCAAACTATAGCTAGGTATATTCCCAAATTATATCTAATTTGAATCAGTAGTTTAAGAACTAATGCATGTCAAAGTTCCTTAATTTTATCACAGTCATTAATTCACTCTAAGGTACTCCTAGCAGACACGCTAACTTCAAATTTTAGACAAAATTAAGGTTTAACCTATAAAGCAAATGAAAACTAAAATAGTGCAATTTCAGTCCAGTTTTAAAGATAAAAGGTGTCCCAGACCAATTCCGCCAGGCTTTATTTCATAAATGAATACGATATTTTAATGAGAAAAAGGCTACTCCATACCATTTTCCTAAATAATTGTATCCTAGGTGACAATGCCTAACCTTAAATTTTTCAGTATCCATTACATATAGCCTAAAAAAAATTATAGTGTATATTTAAGGTGTTCGACATTTTGTTTCATGTTTTTTTTCTTATGTACTGGTCCAGTCAAAGAGATACATAAAAGTGCATGGACATCTTATGTAGTCGATAAATGTTTTTCTGACCACTCTATTAATGAATGATTTTCTATTAATAAACGATTTTGGTAAAAGCAGTCCAACGTTTACATTGCCATATATGATTCACTTTATACAATACAAGTTTCGCAACAAAGTTCTAGTGCAAAAAGTTGTCAGATCTATTGTGAAACCAAATCCGTTAATTTTTCCAGTATAATATTTCCAACAACTTTGCCAAGTTAATAATTAGGTAACTAACCAGATTATAATATTGTGACTGTATCAATATTATACATCTTTATTTTCTTAATAAATATAACTCTCAATATTTGTTGAGCATTCTAATAAAATTACTTTTATGTAAAAAATATATATGGCTCAAATCAAACTAAGTGTTCACATTTGCAGTAGGTAAAAATGTCACTATTTTATCTACAAAAATGTCCATATCAAATATGTTAAACTTTAAATGTTGCTAACATGTTGTTTAGGAAGATTGTAAATAGCTTAGGTTAATCAAATAGCACTGAGAAAATATATATGCTTTATATACTTGGAGCTTACAAGTGGAATGGGAGTATAAATTAAAACACATGTCATGTAATACAATAATATGTAGTAAAGTTTAATTAAAAATCCGCATAATTCATAGATTTTTGGAAGCATGGCAACATTTTATAAGCCAAAAACATTTGAAGACAGTATTATTAATTATTTATGGAGCAGTATTACAAACTTTTCTATTTTAAAAATAGACACATAGAGTTGGTCAAATATAATGATTAGTTATAATTAAAAAAAATTAGTATAACAAATCAAACTATACAGATACTGGATAAACTGGATTTAACAACAGCAACATTAAAACAAAAATACGAAAAGTGTTTAAAACAAACATTATTTTTTTAAACAAAGAACTCTATTTGGCAAGTTAGTTACTATAACTAAACTACATTAGTAGTACTGTTCATGTTGGATATACAATAACATGCATTTTAAGTATTTGCTAATGTTAACAGCCATACAATAGTAAATCTTCATTATTTTAATTAATATACTTCAAATGGCAACTCATGTTGTATATGAATAAAATGGATCATTATTCAGAACAATTTTACCAAGCCTTACGTACAATTAGGCTTTGCGTGGACCTGTAAGCCCACTAGCCCTCCCAGCTATTCTAAGAATCATAGCTGCAGATAGTAAGCACACAGCACCTGCTGGCATAATTTTGCCTGAATTATAAAACCTGTAACCCATTACTCCAGCTAGAATTGAGCTGGTTGCCAACTGAACTGTATAGTTGGAAGGATCTCTGCTTGTTTCAAAAGCTCCATATGCTAAAGCTCCTCCAAAAAGAAGACCTGCTGCTAAAGAAGGAACTGAACCTAAAACACCAAAATACAATTATAAAAGTACATGTTATGAATATATGAACATTTTTAAATATTAATGAAGTTTTAAAAATAGTGTGGGCAGGATTCAAAAAGAAAAACTATTGACGACTTTCATTTTTTTTGACTAATTTTGAACTGAGCATATGAATCTTGTTTAATTTTAGGCAAAATAGAATTTCACAACTACATAACCAGTTATTTGACCATGACACAGTAGTTTCTTTGTGTAAATGTTATGTAAATGAGTAAAATAACTACAATACTTACCGGCTTTAT
Organism: Lochmaea crataegi; assembly: GCA_947563755.1. NCBI lineage: Eukaryota > Metazoa > Arthropoda > Insecta > Coleoptera > Chrysomelidae > Lochmaea > Lochmaea crataegi. The sequence continues at coordinate 25,983,983 of OX387423.1, read as the reverse complement.
AATATCCAAAAACACCGCCTGCAGTAACTAATCCAGCATATATAAATCCAGGTATATCCATGTTTTTATTGTTAGACATAGAATTTGAATGAATAATTTTAGATAATAAGCCTCTGTAATAATCTTTGCTACAAACTACACTTGTCTCACTTCTCACTGCACTTATCACTTTCCGGTTTTACGCCAGCGCCAACCACAAAAAATGACGTCTGTCATCAGGCCAGAGACAACTGTCATGTTTATTTTTGACTTTACAGATTCAAGATACATTTTTTTATGTTCAAGAATAGTTGAAACTAACATTTAAACACATTTATTATTGACTAACTTGGATACTAAGTGTTTACCGTTCAGAACATCTAGCAGTAGTCATAGAAGTAGTAGCATGGTAAAGACGGATTTCTAATTTTTGGTTACAATAAAATGATAGGAAATATACTCACCAAATTATCATCTACGTAATATTTATGTCCTGAAATAGAATACCCAGTATCCAATATGTGGATTCTAAATATATTTATTTAATTAAACTCCAGCTGCTATGCCTACATCTATTATTTTTTCAATTTGCGAATGAAATTAATGCTATGTTATAAAAGAGTTATAGCGGGAAATCAAAACCACAGGTAAAATGACAGGTAGATAGGAAACTAATATGATAAATATGAGACTTCAGCGCCAAATCCGCAGTTTTTCACAACTAAAGGGTGTAGGTGGCCTTCTTTGCTACGATGACCAAGGCGCATGCCTCTATCTGTGTCAAAAAAGAAGTAGAAATTAACATTTAAGGAGTTACGGTTTTGGAGCAATCAATCTATGTTTTGGAGTTTGAAACTTGAACAATAAAAATTTTAGTGTTAATGTTGCTGATCCGTAGTAAATAAGGAATTCTAAATATAAAGAAACATATTCAAACAAAATGGAATTAATGGAATTCAAAGATTTAAAATGCGTACCTGATATAATTCATAATTATCCAGTAGCAATAAGAGAAAATGCTGTACCAATTGTAATCGATAATGGTAAATTTTGCATTTCTTGTAACGATAAAAATATGATAATGTGCAATTTTCAGGATCATACTTTTGTAGGGCGGGATGGTCAGTTAACGAAGCACCTTTGCTACAATTTAAAAATTTAATTGCGAAACCTCGTAAAGAGAGACTAAAAAAGGATACTATTGAAAGCTCTCAAACCCCTCCACTACAAATTGGAAATGATATCGTTAATATTGAAGCTGTAAGGTTTCAGTTGAAAACTCAATTTGATCGAAATGTTGTCACTCATTTTGAAGCTCAAGAACATTTGTTTGACTACACATTCACACATCTTGGTATTGATACAGAGAACTCTGTTAATCACCCTCTAATTTTAACAGAAGCATTTTTAAATCCAAACAGCTCACGTCAACGTAAGTAATTATGATGTATAACATTCAATATTATAAATCCCTATTGGACTTTTGTGTACCTTGTTTAGTAATAATGTCCAATAAAATACTGAGTTGAATATAAATATATTCAATGTGTACTCAGATATTGTCTTTCAAAGTTGACAAATTGAGACTGGAGGTATAGTCAACCCTTGTGTACAATTTTTTCTAAATCCTATATAAGTACCTATAAATTAATTCTTAATAGTAGATAATGTACCACAAAACTATATATTAAGTGATCAGTAATAATATTTAATTTTAAAAAGTACTTAATAACTTGTTTCCATTTTTCAGTAATGTCCGAGTTATTATTTGAATGCTATGAAATTCCTGGTGTATCATATGGTGTAGATTCACTTTTCTCCTACCATTATTCTCAAGCTAAGCCTCTGGAAAATGCCTTGATAGTAAATTTGGGATACCAAACATGTCATGTAATTCCTATTATTAATAATCAAACAGTTTTTGATAACACAAGGCGATTAAACATAGGTGGATGGAATGTAGTAACATTTTTACACAGAATATTACAATTGAAGTATCCTGCTCATGCAACAGCCATTACTTTAAGCAGGGCAGAAGAATTATTTCATTCTATTTGCGCTGTTTCACCTGACTATAAGGAAGAATTAGACAAATGGACGAATAGTGATTATTATGACGAAAATATTAAAAGAATTCAACTTCCATACAGTATTATTAGCACCAATGCCTTAACATGTAAGTTTTATGCATTTAAAGAATAGTTTATCACACTATATATGATGAATTGTTATATATTGTCCACCATTGTAACAATTGGCTTAAAATGTTGAAGTGAACAACTTCCTCTCTAAAAACTTTTTAAACTTTTAGTAGAACAGCAGAAAGAACGAAAACGAGAATTGGCCAGACGATTAACAGAAATAAACGCAAGAAAGCGAGAAGAACGTCTCGCTGAGGATCAAGAAAAATTAAAACAGTTTCTGGAAGTTCAAGAAATCATAGATTTTGGTGCTGAAAAAGAAGAAGTGGAGCATATGCTATCAGAATATGAATTAAAAAGTGTACATGATTTGCAAAAAGCCGTTGCAAACCTAAATGCAAGAATAGAGAAAACTAAACAAAAAATACTAGCTTCAAATAACATTGATGAAGTTGAAGAGCCACCTGTCAAACAAACCAAAAATTCAAAAATGGTATTTGAAAATGATAGTGCATTGCATTCCTTCTTGGATAACGTCAAAAAAATGGCAAGTTTTTAATTCCTAGCATTAATAAACAATATCTAAGAAAAAAATTAATTGTAGCTTATTTTTTTTTAGAGACAAGATATTGTTGCCAAAAAACTAACGCGTAAACAACGTAAGCAAGATATTTTTAAAAGAAGAACAGCAGCAGGGCAAGAGAGAATGAGAATTATATCTCAATTGGCCAGAAAAGAAAAAGGAAATGATGATTTCGGATTAAGAGATGAAGATTGGGATATTTATAAAACTATTAGTAAAGACGGTTAGTAAAAATACTTGTATATTGTAATTTACTTGCAAGCATCGGAACAATTGCTGGTCAACTTTTTATTTACTCTGATATAATTTTTAAGGAGGAGATTCTGACAGCGACGCAGAAAACGAAAAGCTCCTGGAACTAGAAGACATAATAAGAACACATGAACCATCCCAATTTGAAGAAGGTGTAAATGTAGGAGAAATGCATCAACTCCACGTTGGCATTGAACGATTTAGAGCCCCGGAACTCCTATTTAAACCGTACATGTCGGGTTCGGGAGAAGCTGGCCTCTCTGAAATTATCGGTTATGTATTATCTTTATTTAGCGGGGAAGATCAATTAAAATTAGCAGCTAACGTTATTGTTACAGGTGGTTTAGCCTCTTTAAAAGGTTTAAAAGAACGTCTTTTAACCGATCTGATTTCTATACGACCCTTTAAGTCTGAAGTTAATATTAATATCGTAGAAAATTGTAGTTTGACTGCTTGGCATGGTGCTAAGGAATTTGCTAAGAGAGGAGATTACTCAAAATATTTGTTAACTAAACAAATGTACGAGGAATTTGGTCCAGAATATTTTAAAGTCCATATAGCATCAAATAGATATTATCCTACTCCTAAAGAAATTCCCATTGATGTTGATACTTAATGATTAAAATGAGTTATGTATTTATTTAATTTGTCACATAACTTTTATTTAACAATTAAAATAAACGTGTTCTTTTTTTATGTGTCGTTTCACTTTATACCATAATAAATATAAGAAAATTATATAGAGCAGTGCATAGTCCAATGAGAGGACATTGGGGCAGTAAAACGGAGAACTTTATTATTAAAAAGTGAGAATGGGCTGAAGTATAAACCTATAAAAGCCCATTTTATACATGAGATGAGAAACAGTATAGTAAAAAGTTGTAAAGTACATAAAAATGAATTCTAAAAAAAATTGAAAATATATGGACTGAAAGTGTACAATAAACAGAAGGTTGAACATTTAAAAAGTGACAAAATATGGTGTATGATTAAAAAGAATATTGAAAAAAGAGTAGATTTGGAATGTTAGATGGGACGATAATCGGCTTTTAAAAGTTGAAAGTGAGGTGCATTAACTGTATCTGTGTCCAAATTTTTCAACGCAGAGAAGACACGATTGACTACGAAGTTTTGTCGTCCTGAAAGGCTCTTTTCTAGAGTTTGACATTATGTCCTCGCAATCGAGTTTCAGAATTAATCTGGAACATATTACTCAGAGACGGCAGGAACGTGTAGTGTAGAATTCGACATTTCGGATTGCTCACTGTTGCACATATTCTAGCGTGTTACGATCTCTATACCATTTCTGGGTTCCAGACTTGTCCTCCATATTCAAGGATCGGTCTAACATTAACTTTGTAGAGGTTAGTATAAATGTTTCAGGTGATGTTTTTGAAAATATTTTCTTCAAGAGGTACAATTTTGTATTTTTTGCTCTTTTGCATATATTTCAGTTATGTTGTGACCATGTTAAATCATTGGTTATGGTAACACCAAGATCATTGTGGTAGGTATTCAACTTTAACTAATTGCTCGCATCATTTAGGGTGTAATTCTGTCTTGGGTTATTTTTTCCAAGATGGATAGTAGCACATTTATTAATATTTAACGGTAATAACCATTCGCAATTCCAGTTATGTATAGTGATTAGGCCATTTTGCAGTAATTTTTGCGATCCTGGAACATGTAGAGTTTTGGATCATCAGCGTAGACTTGAGCAAGTGTGATATATAAATCTGATGTATAACACAAAAACAACAAACTCCACTCAGTACATGATATTGATTGGAGAAACAATCATCAATCCGAACACAAAAAGGAATATTTTATAGAAAATTCTGGATCCACTTTAGTAGTAGAGCCCATCAGGTATATATTATGTTATGGTTGAAACAAAAATATTTTCCTGGGGACACAATCAAATGCTTTAGAGAAGTCAAGATATATGTCTATAGGAGTATTACTGTCAAGCTGTTTTGACCAATAATATACGCACTTCAATAAGTTTGTTGTCCTTGAAAATTGGTGTAACAGATGCCACCTTCCAGCTGTTTGGTAGATACAAAGGAACTTTGGAACGAATTATTCATAATTATACTGAGTGTGGATGTATCAAGTTTTCGCAACATCTTTTAAGAAACAGGTCAGTTATACCATCAAGGCCTCGTGAGGAGGATGACTTGGAGTTTCTCAATTTTTTCACGGATTTTTGCCGGAAGGAAATGTATTCTGGAAATATTATCCTGGTTGCGTATAGAGGTCATAGTGACTGTGATGTGTAATTCAGGTTCAATGCTGAAGGATGTTGTGAAAGTACTTGCCATTATTTCCGCTAGGTACTTCTCTGTTATCCTTGCATAAGTTATAGGTATAGGTACTAACTCTAGAACTAATGTGTGATCTGATGTACTTGTGGACACAAAACATACTGTGGAGTTTCTTAGAATTTTCAAATGTTGACAAATCTACTTCGTATAAAATCTTGGTATTCTTTATCGATGCGGATAGAGCATTTGAAAAACGTCCGCATATGTGACAATCGTCGACGTTTCTCGTTCTTCTAAATCTTTTCCATGATGAAAATTTATGTTTTATCTTTGTTCCGATATTGTCATTAATCCATATGGCTTGAGTCTATTTTCGGCAACGGTTCTGAAGGATGTATTCTGTTCTAAAATATTGTATTTGTTATATTATGGAAGGTCTCCCATATGGTATCCATGTTGTCTCCACTCAATAAAGTGTCCCAATTTATATCTGCGAGTACTTTATTAACTGTGTGGAAGTCAATATTATCTTTGACTTTTCTTGTTTGTCTGTGAGTTGATACCGTGATCATTTGGATTGACGTGCTCAGATTAACTTATTGGCGGCAGATAATCGACATCTGCAAACATTTCTGGATCGTCCGTGAGCAGCAGGTCTAAAGTTGATGGGGTTTGATTATTTCTATATATTGTGGGAGCTTCTATCAACTGAGTTAGGTTTGTATTCAACATTGAAGTCACCGAAAATAGCCCTCGAAGGTTTTTGCTAAATTCTCTATTTGTTCAATCAGAAATAAAGTGTCTTGTATGTTTGATTTTGGGGGTCTATATATTCAAACTAAAACAAAGCTGAATGCCTCCGACATCAATGAAAGAGTGATTGTTTCGATGTTGTTACATTGGAAAGAGTTGTTTGTAACTACAAAATTCTTGGTAATGTTATCATGGAGATATACGCAAACTCCTCCACCAGTTCTGTCACGTCTATCAGACCTATATATTGAATAAGCTATCAAATTAACAACCGAATCAGGTATATCTTTATTCAACTAAGTTTCTGAAATCATGATTATTGAAGGATGGATGGTTTGAATGAAACATCATATTTTGCAGTTAAAGATGCTATGTTTGTATATACTTTGTATTTTTGATGATTGTTGGAACATTTTTTATAAATTTGGTGGTGAGATTTTGTTCCCCATCTGTTATTGAGGTTATTTCGCAGGCTATCTAAATTAATTTATCTGGGATCTTTGTCATCAGCAATTTTCAAGTTGTTGTATGAAGATCTGATCAGTTTATTTTTATTCTTGACGATTTTTCGCGATATAATCTCATTTTCAAATGAAAGTTTTAGTGGGCGTGGTTAAGAGTGTTCTACTTGTCGTCCCAAATGATACATAGTGAAAGGAGTAATATGATCTTCGTCCCAGACAATGTCCAGTATATCAACGATTTTGGATTTGTCCAACTTTCCTGCAGTAGAAAAACAGAAACGACGAAACAGGAATATTCGGGCAGCCTAGGCTAACTCCCAAATAATACAGCTAGCTGGATGAGGTGAAGCTGGCAATAAGACCAGCATCTGAGCAAAAATAAAAATTTTAATAAAACACGTAGTTACATTTAACAACTTTATTAATAAAAATATTTTCAAGTAACTACTTGTTGGTGTGGAATTATAGAATATATTTTTAAATGCGCCCACAAAACAAATTTTTTATACTTGTCAATAAACTAATAAGAATTTATATAACTTCCTTTATCCACAATATAAATATAAGTATTTTTATGTAAGTACGTACAACACATTTATGTATCGGTTTTGGTTAGGAATCGAGTATACCATCCAGTCCAGACCCAATTCTACCTTCTTTGCATCCACAATAAATTGTCTTTATACAGTATTTCCATCCGCTATTCAAATAACCAACTGCCAGATAAGCGAATTATAGGAGGAGTTAGACAATAGAAAGTAAAGACTGTGGGAATTTGAACTTTTACAGATCGATTACTGATCAAAACCTTCAGGTAATTGTGAAAATTTTGTATGAATTTAAAAATTCTAGTTTAGATTAAAAAAAATTCAACAATTATCTAGTATATCACAATAAAAACATTTAACAAATATATACTTGTGTTATTAATCACTTTGAAAATACTATTGTTTAATAAAATTTAATAAATATCCTTTCGTTGTAAGTACACCTCTACATTTTACGTGTATTAAAAATCTTAAGGCCCATTGTAGCAACAAAGGTTTGCCAAATATGTTTTCTATAGACTGTGCAGGTAACATATCTGAAAAAAAATTTAGTATAAACAAAAAATATGCTTACTATTAGGCAACAGTAACAAAAAATAAATGAACAATATGTACTGTGTGTACCAACAAATATAAAGACTATGTTTTTCATCAGATGCAATCACACCCAAGAAGCTTCTCACAAAAGGAAACTGGTTTGTTAACTTCTGGCAAATGACCCAGACGATATAATATAGTATACAGGGTGGCCTATTAGAGTGTGGAAGTGCAATAAGTTTCTTAGGATGAAAAATACAAAGAAATGTTTTAAATAAAAGTTGTTGTATTTGCGCCGATACACATTTCTAAAACATATTGAGATATACTGGGTGTTCAGCCTAAGCGAGACAACATGAAGTTTATTTTTTTTCAATAGGACATCCTATATTTTTGTTTACCATCGAATTCAGCGTAAAATTCTGCATCTAGCCCTATCTTTTATTTTCCCATAAATTGCAACGTTGCCAAGTTGTCGCGAAAAATATGAAGATTTGACAAAAATTGGTGCACCATAAATGCTGCCTAGTAAACGTTATCAGTTATAAGCAACTAAACTTATTTGGTAGGTTCGAAGGTAAAGGATGGCTGAAATGTCTGAACATGCATATGAACGCAGGGCTTTGCGGACGACATAGTGATTGTCACCAATGGGAAATTCCCAGAGGTAGTTATGAATGACCTACAAGAAGCACAACGAATTAAGGAGGAATGGTGCCTTAAAGAGGACCTTTCAGTTAATCCAAAAAAACCAAACTAGTTGCTTTTACGAATAGAAGAGTTCTCCCACAGGGCAGAGTATTGATGTTCGGAGAAGAACTAGAAATATCCAAAGAAGTTAAATATCTGGGAGTGACCCTATATTCCAAACTGAATTGGAAGGCACACCTGGAAAAACTTAATACCAGGGCGACTAGGCTTTTCTGGCAATGCAGAAGAATTATGGGCAAAACCTGGGGAATACTGGCTTCACACAACTGTGATAAGGCCTACGATCACCTATGGAACAATAGTCTGGTGGAGGACAGAAGTGTCCTCTGCAGTTAACATATTAACTGCAATCCAAAGACCTTCTTGATATCACCGGGGCAATGAACAGCTCGGAGACGGCATCGGAAGCCCTTATTGGACTTTCTCCTTTGGAGCTTTTTGTAAGGGTGGAGGCAATGATGGCAATTTTTAGGCTGAAATCGGGAGACTTATGGTCCCCGAACAATGTTCGAGAAGGACACACTAATACAACTGGGACAATACTAGATGAACCCATATTTCACATGAGTTTTGATAGCATGACACCCAAGAATATATTCACTGAGCGAGAGCATCATCATCCCATCTAGGGAACAGGTGATGCACCCAGGTAATTCTGGAGAAATTATCTGGTTCACCGTGGTTCCAAAACAAACCATGGCTCTGGGGCATAAAAGGACCTAGAAAGAGAATGTTCTTTAGCCTTGGTCAATATACTATTGTGTTTCAAGCAGAGACGATTGCTGCTATAGCCTGTATTGATGGAAACATCAGATGAGGATATACCAGACACTGATAGCCAGGCTCTGCTTAAAGCTATCAGTAATAATCCAACAACTAGGTCTAGACTGGTAAAAAACTGCAGGCAAGAGACAACAAAGTGTCTCTAATATAGGTGCCGGTACATGAGGGGATTGCAGGTAATGAAATGGCGGACCAGTTAGCTAAAGAAGGCTCTAAAGGAGACTTCATAGGTCCGGAACCATTTTGTGGAATCACAAAGGATTATGTAAGGGGGTAATCGGGAACTGGCTAGATAGGGAAGACCAGCTCAAATGGAGGTTGACACAAGAGTTTACTGAATAAGGTAGACAAGGAACTCTCAACCAGGCTATTGAAACTGGGTAAGAGACATTTGAAGACAGTTACCGACCTGGTGACTGGACACTGCATCCTGAGGAAACATCTGCACAAAATGGGTAAAGTTAGTGAACCTATGTGCAGAAAATGCGAACTTGATGATGAAACACCTATGAACATACTCTGCATCTGCGAGAACTTACAAGTACTTAGATGGAAGCACTTTGGAGAGGAATGAATACAACCATTACAACTACTAAAAATCCCTCCAATCAAACTAGTGGGCTTTATAAAAGACATGAAGCTTCTGGAATGGAAGTAGATAACATGGGAAATGGTACAAAGATTCAGTTCAAGTGCTTGGGCTGTTGAGCACAACCCAAACGAATGAATGAACCTCGTTGTTATCTGACATTGCAGTCTTCAACCTTTCTCGTTTTTCGTAAATTACATTGCCAGTTCTCGTAAATCGTTGAAGCACATTTTGTTGGCTGTCTTCAATCTGTAAATTTCTGTTGATAAATCCTTTGAGCGAGTAAACAGTTTTTATCACTGTCATCCAGTACAAAAATCATATCTGTCAATTCTTCTATCGGAAAATTAATGATTTTAATTGCTTTCTCATTCTTAATAGTTTCACATGCACAACATGTCTAGATAATAACTAATCACTCTGACTTAAAATGCAAAAACGTCTAGCAGGTTACTTGTTAAAACTATGGATATTTTTATTTCATTTGTTGGTAAGGTTTAATTTTGAGTTTCGTAGATACCTTGTTTATTTTATTGCAGTTTTTAAAAGTAGAAAATGACTGGTTTTATTTTGTCACATAAAATTAACGCAAATAGAAGTATTTTAAACTTCACATTCAGAGCAAACTTGTTAAAAACATGAATAGTTTTAAGTCATAAACTAAAAATGCAATTTTCTTCAAAACTTTCAATTTTAGAGAGTACATTATAAAGACATAACTTGAAGGGATAAAATAGTTTTACAAGATAGTAAAACAATATACTGGGTATTCCATTTAAAAAAATGAAGTTTTTGATAATTGAAATCTCATGAATTAATGCTTATCAAAAAAAAAATCCCGGATCACAAATGAAACTTCTACTCTGTTCAGACATTTCAGCCATCCTTTACCTTCGTACCTATCAAATAAGTTTATTTGCTCATCACTGATAACATTTACTAGGCAGCATTTATAGTGCACCAATTTTCATAAAATCTTCATATTTTTCGCTCCAACTTAACTTCTCATTTTATGGGAAAAGAAAAGATAGGGCTAGATGCAGAATTTTACACTGAATTCGATGGTAAACAAAAATACAGGGTGTCACATTAAAAAAAGTAAACTTCATGTTATCTCGCTTATGCTGAACACCTAGTATATCTAAATATGTTTTAGAAATGTGTATGGGCGCAAATACAATACAACAACTTTTATTTGAAACATTTATTTGTTTTTTTATCCTAAGCAAGTTATTGCACTTCCAGACAGTAATGGGCCACCCCATATAACAATTAAGCTATCAATATAAATGTGGCAAAGGTTTTGTAGTATCAGCAGAGCAGATTGGAGAATATATAACAATAAATTCTTACTAGATAAAATGTATTTCTATCATCGGCGTACGGTAAAATTTTCTAAAGAGGGTTAATTTATTTGTAAAAAATTTTGAGCGTTTGATAACATTTTAAAACAAGTTCATTTATTTGTGTTTTCCGTTTTGTCGGTAATATTCTTGAGTGAAAATTTTCATTTATTTGTACTGTTTGTCAGATATTGTATTACTACTGAATTTTAGCAAAATATTCGAAAACTTACCAGCTGCATCACTATGTGTCAACAATTTAATATCATTTTCTTTACAAAAAGTTTGTAGAGTCGGTGGTACTACACAACAAGTGGCTAAATTTATTTGTATAATACTGGGTTTAACTTTAGCCCATTCATGAAGAGCTCTGAATGTACTCTCTTCAACATCAGCAATTCCTATTTGTTTAATTTGACCTTTCTCTACTAAATCTTCCAAAGCTTTCCATGCCACTTGTATTTTTTGTATATCGTCTTTTTTATCCTCTGATGATTTTTGTTTGAAGGTAACAATTGCATCATTTATAGCGTCTACTTTTAAAAGGGACAAAGCTGGAACCAAAAACGAAGTTAGGTAAATACATAATCACATTTGCTATTATTGAATACTTTTTTTAAGGTAGGTACTATTTTATCAGTGATTTACTGACCTAGAAACTCTCTGCCCAATGAGGTTTATTTGACAATCAGTAAGTACCTTATCAACTGTAGGAAATATTAAGTGAAACATTAGCTGATTGCCACGGCATTGAAAAATTGCTGAGTGTTTTTAATTTCACACCTAGCACCTATCTGGGTTATATAAAATTAAATTGATACAAAATTAAGCAATATGCTGTATCATGTTCATTGTTTACAATATATAATCCTAATTACATTGTCATCTATGATATAAGCAGAACATACTACATACCATAATAAATTTTAAATATATTACATTAGAAAGAGATAAGCTGTTATAGTATTATTATTATTGCAAGTACTTATTAGAAATAAAATGTAATACATAATATGAGAAACTGCCGGAAAATTAATTTACAAAGGCATGATAAAGGATAAGGGACAAGTTCTGAAGCAAATAATCAGTGAGCAGAAGCATGAAAATATGGCATTTTAAAACTTATTCTTATCCTTAGTTAAGTTTAAAAATGTACTTACCTTTTACAATAGCTTCAGAAAGAATTGTCTGAGTATCGGAATTCAAAAAAACTTTAAATCCTATTTTTAAATCTGAAAGATCATGTTCACTTATTTTGAGGTTGCTATTGTTCCTACTAACTACAACTGGTTGATCTGACTGGGATTTTTGATGACCATTTCCTTGGAATTCCTTCAATGTAAAATTGATTGCATCCACAAGCTGAAAAAATTACAATTTATATATTCAATATTGACCAGACTATTTATATATATAGAACAAGGATAATCTGTCATTGGGATAATAAACTAAAAAAATAGTTCATGTTTGTGTATTTTTATATAAAAGTCACGTTTTCGAAAACTAACCTCTTCTGATGTATTCTGATTGGGTTTTTTCGTAATATCATTAATGCACAATATATTTCCAGTGTCAATAATCACATTGTTGATTTTTTCTAAATTTATGTTTGCCATTATCAATTCTTCCACTTTTCCAAATCCTTTAAATAATACTTTACGAAACGTTTTAAAACTGGATATTTATTTTAAATTGTGTTAATCCTTATCAGAGCTAAAACACAATTCGACAAACAACAAAGTTACCACTTGACAATATTATGCAAGTAATCAAAAGGCTGTATACACGTTACTAATACTAACAATCACACACCTTCTCTTGATTAGGTCTGATGTTGGTTGTCTCTGGGTCTGATATAATCAGGATATAATTTGATTATAAACCTCTGCTGATATAAATAAAATACACATGTGGAAGGAGAAGTGGTTCTGTCTGTTCTGTCATCTCACGTTGACGTTTCTTGACGGATTACTTATTTGTCAAATGTCAAATCAGCGATCAGGATCAAAAACCATAAACTTTAGCCATATTTTTGCGATCTAGCGTCTTTAAGCGGATTAAAGCGATTCATTTTCGCGAATAAGTAATGACGTCACGCTTAAAAACGCTTGAAGCGGAATCTGGCGTGGTCGAGAGTGCGCCAGAAAACTTTGAAGCGGTTCAGCTGTTGTGCGTCATTTTGACAGAATAAATTAATAGAGAGTGGACCAATGGTGAGGAGCGGCTAATTGTAGGACCACCGAAAAAGCTGTATCCTCACTGAGCAACACCATTAAAATCTCTCCTCCTTTTCATTCTAAATTCTAAGATCACAAATTTTAACAAAAGCAATATTATTTTATTTAGGTATATTAATATTATTTTGCTTACTGCAGATTCAGAAACTCAGAAAGAAAAAAATAAACAAAGTAAAGTATGTATGTGTCGTGAGAGAAATGTCGTTGTGATATGTCAGAATATCGTTAGATATTCCCATTTTTGCGAGGTTAAGCGCGACGTCACCGTTATGACGTCACGCTTAAGCTACACTGTTAATCCGCTTAAAGACGCTAGATAGCAAAAATATGGCTTTTATTTCCTGTTGGTCAGTAGCGTAGCCTGATATTTATTTCGGGGAAGGGGTATAAAGACGACATTAAAATTAAACAAAACTCCTAGACAAATAATAAATATTACACAAATGCCGGCTGCCGGGCAAAGGAAAAAGTAAGCAAGAGCAAAGGACACAATACATGTTCGTCGCTTCTACAATTGATTTTGGAGAAGCTTTACGTATACTCTTCGTATATAAATTTCCTAATTTATTAAGTACAAATACAATTTAGAAATTTTTAAAACGACCTAAGTAAATTGGATATTAATTTCACTGTTGGACTAATAAACTTAATATTATACAGAGTGGAAAGTCTAACTGGAACAAATTCTGTAACTTGATAAATGAAGGTTTATCGCAAAATTCCTGAAACGCGCCAATTTTTATTTTCAATGGGGCATATTACAAAGAGATTTGTTTATCTTTTTAATTATCTGGGGGGTTGCAGACACCCCCAACTTTTTTTTAATGGAAGGGTTGGTTGATTAATTTTGCATATACAATTCCATTTTTTTTGTTACTTTTTATAAGCAATGTGTCGGAAAAAAATTAAATAAGGAAATATTTACTGAAATTACTTTAATGTATAGGTACATTTTTTCTTACTTGATAAGCCCAATAAAAACCCGCTCGATAGTTTTTCGGTCAATTTGAACTGAATGTGATTGATTTGTTAGTACTTGTTTGCATTTCAACGTGTAAATTAAAAACGAAAAATAAGAAAATGCCCTATTTAACCGAGACGCATCGTATCGAAATTTTAATGATGATAGGATATGGGGACATAAGTCGAACACAGGCTGAAGTCGCTCGTTTGTTTAGTGAAGTTCATCCAGAATTACCTTCAATTAATCGAAGTACGATTATCAAAATTAAAACTCGATATCGGGAGTTGGGCCACGTAAGGGATGCTCCTCAACAAAAGCTTTTAAAAGTTGACGAAGAAGCCCAGCTGAACATATTGTTGGAAGTTGAAGAAAATCCTGTTACTCCAGCTAGGCAAATAGTTCGCGTTCATGGTGTCAGTCACACAAGCGTTTTAAAAATTCGTGGGGAAGCCAAAAAGCACCCATATAAGATTCAAAACCTGCAGGAGCTTAACGAAGATGATCCTGTTCGTAGTCTCGAATTTTGCGAACGAATTATGGCTTCTATCGATGGTGGACAAATTGCTTTGGAATGGGTGCTGTTTTCTGATGAGGCTACGTTCACATTATATGGGCACGTCAATCGACAGAACTGCCGTTATTGCGCTGACGAAAATCCCCGTTGGATGCGTGAATGCCATACCCAAAGGCCTCAAAAAACAAACGTCTGGGCTGGAATTATTGGGGATCGCATAGTAGGTCCTTTTTTTTCAATGAAAACGTAACCGGAGAAACATACCTTAATATGCTCCAAGAAGAACTGATTCCTACTTTAGTAAATTTATTCCCCAATAATTTGGATCCCAACTTATTTGACCAACGGATGTGGTTTCAACAAGATGGGGCACCACCACATTTTGCTCAAAATGTACGGACCTATCTTAACGAAGTGTTTCCAAATCGGTGGATGGAAAAAGGGGCCCAATTGAGTGGCCAGAGCAAGATCACCCGATCTTACTCCATTAGATTTTTTATGGGGATATTTAAAGAGCAAGGTTTATGCCACTAAACTTAACGACATCGCCGAGTTTTAACAAAGAATCAGGGACGAAATTAGGCAAGTAACGCCGGAAGTGTTACAAAATGTTTATAATCGATTAGGATATTGTCAGCCACAAGGTGCAGAGCACTTTGAACATTTATTGCAGTAAATATTTCCTTATTTCATTTTTTTCCGACACATATTGCTCATAAAAAGTAACAAAAAAATGGAATTGTATTTGCAATTGAAAAAGCTTTCAAATAAAAAATTAATCAACCTACCCTTCCATTTAAAAAAAAGTTGGGGGTGTCTGCAACCCCCCAGATAATTAAAAAGATAAACAAATCTCTTTGTAATATGCCCCATTGAAAATAAAAATTGACGAGTTTAAGGAATTTTGCGATAAACCTTTATTTATCAAGTTACAGAATTTGTTCCAGTTAGACATTCCACTCTGTGTACAAGCAAATTAAGAATAATTGGTATTAAACATTCAATATTTATTAGTACCAAATATTTTTGGCTTTTCGTTTTTGGTCTTTTGGGGGGATTTCGGGAGCTTGTCCTCCCCCTGACTACACCACTGCTGTTGATTAACTCAAAATTATTAACATTAACTAACAAGCAGGATTTTTATTTACTTATTACATTATTTGCGTATAACACGTTAATAATTTGCTCAAGTCATTTTCAATGTAATCAAGTTTTAATGACTAGAATATAAATGAATTTTTTATACAACAATCATCATCTTTGTTACGTATTCAAGTTTTTATTTTGGACATTACAGTCCATTCATTCAAGATCGACTCCGAAAACCAGGCCATAAATATTACTTCATCATTGTTTGTTTATGGCTACCCTTGAATAATTCGGTTTTATACCCTAGATTATCTATACTCAAGGGTTATACTATATTTCTAGACGTCAAAAAAAAAGTTCAATAGGTACTATTATAACACTTTACAAAATTAGAAAAATAAATTTGCAAAGACCGTTCACTAAGAAGCAACAACTACTTCTCGTGCTATATGCCCCGACAGACATATTGAATTACACTTCTAAAGTAAACGGGGTTGGTATATCTTTAAGATAGAACCAACCATTCTGATTTGCGATTAGAAGGAATAACATCACTTGTAGACCGGTTTCGGCGTATTTGCGCCTCATCAGTACAAGGTAGATGCTATTCGTCCAGAAGCTCTGAGATCATAATCCTGTACTGGAGACTACGTTAATACCACACCAATACATTAACCTCAGTAAAGGAAATGCTAAGAGTGCGATATCAGCGACATCTCCACATCAGTATTGAACTATTATTTTTTGACGTCTATATATCACGCTTTGCTGAAATATGACAATTATTTACAGGTAACTGTAATTAAGTAAATACTTAAGTGTCTCATTATTTATTCAAAAGTACTATAAATATAGGGTGAGTCTTTCTATTTTTCTATGTGGAATAAAATGATAAAACAGGTCGGTTTTACCAAAATTAAATCGACACGGATATGATAAGCCGGTGGCCAGTGTCGTGCAGTCGTCAGTTTAAGGGTTTTGCCAAGTGGGGATGGGTATAACAGTTTTTTTATTATGTTAAATAATCTTCAAAAACATCAGCGTTCATTTCCTCATGGTAATCTTTAGTTGACTTAGATTCGAATTCAAATAAACCACTATCTAAATATCCTTTATCGCTACCAATATGTGCAATTATTAATCTGCGACCCTTACCGGAAGGAACTTTCACATTTTTGTCCTGCCAATATTTGCTCACTGTGTGTCCTTCGTTAACTCAGGTTTCGTCTAAATAGAAAATGTTTCTCTCTTCCCTTCGGTACTCTTTAATTTGCCTTAAATATTTTCTTCTCCAACAGATTATTTGTTCTGTATCTATTAAAATTGATTTTCTATTTTGCTATTGCCAAGAAAAATTAGTTTGTGTCAAATTTTCCACAACTTTTTCCTTTTCATTTCTGGTACATTTTCATTTTCTTCTATTACTTCCAAAATTTTATCTATTGTTGGAATCTCATTCTTAAAATAAAATGAATGTACTGACCTTCTGATTATATTTTTCGCTGTTTCGTCATTTTCTAACGGCTTTCTTCCAGGGGTCTTTTCTACACTATCAGGAAACTTCAAACTGTTTCCACTCTTTCTTTCACTAAGAAGTCTGTAAATTGTCGATTCGCTGATTCCTGTCATATTGGCACACGTAGAGACTATACTTCTAACAGTACTTTTTTTTTTTTTTTTTTTTTTTTCGGGCCGAGATGGGAAACTCATGTTCGAATGGGTCCAGGACCCAAACAGTGTTGGACTCCTCCCCAAGGAGATGCCTACCAACCAAACCCACCTCAAACTCGCCGTTACCCCCGCCTCGGAATCACTACCCTAGCATACTTCGAGACAGGCGGCGGTCCCTCGCACACTCTCCGCTCACACTGTCATCTTCTCCCTCCTATCACTCCTGCCTCTCATGCCATATCGAGTCCTTCTCTCCCCCTTACCATGCTCTCTACTGCTCCACTCACCTCCATCCATTCCTCCTCCCCCCTCAACATTATCTCCACCATGTTTTCCCAGTACACCGCCTCCCCTAGTTTCCTCTCCAACTTCTTCAGCACTTCCTCGTTCCTCCAGCATCTAAACACATGCCCCACATCATCCTCCACTTCACACCTCTCGCACACACCAGTCTCTCGTTTCCCAATCTTGTGGAGGTACCCTACTCTCGACCCATCTCCAGTGAGCACTTGTGTCAAGAAGTAGTTCACCTCCCCGAATTTCCGGTCCATCCAATCTCTCCTATTCCCAATCGCTCCTTTTAGCGCGCCCTCATACTCCTCCCACCTTCTCTCCATTTCCTCCTCCATCCATTCCCGTACCTCCTCTTTGGTCGCACCCCTCCAGCGTTTGCTCCTAGCTCTAGCCAACACGTCCAATGGGTAGGACCTTGCCAGCACCGCTGCTGCCAGTCCACCCACTGTCCTGTACCCCTGCACCACCCTCAGCAGTATCCCTCTCTGCACCCGCAGAAGTGGCCTAACCCTCGCATTCACCCCCGCTCTTTCACCCCACACCTCCGCACCGTACAGCATACTCTGCTCTACCGTCCTACCAATTACCCTCCTCTTCCACTCTCCCGGCCCTTTCACATTACACATCAATCTCCCCAGCCATGCTGCCCTCACTTTACCCTTCTCTGCCGCCTTTACCATATGGGTTTTGAAGGATAATTGGCTATCCAACGACACCCCTAGGTATTTCACAGACTCCTCCATGCGAATTCTCCTTCCCTTAACCATCACCCCCACTTCCCTCGCCCTGCTCCGTCCCTTCACTTAACTAACAGTACTTAGAGGTGCTTGATGCACAAGCGCATCATGTACGTTTAGTACTATAGTCCTTTTGCTTAAAAATCTAAAACACCTTTACACACTACGGGGCTAAATTTTGACGAAATTCTGACTACAAAAGCGCAACAAATACTGAAAAATATATAGGTATTTTATTTTTATGATAATAGGTATATATTATATACCAAAAGATAACTACCTAATTATATTCAAGTACCTATCTACATTTATAGTTACCTGGAATACTTTGTGACCGCATAGTTGTCAAAACTTTCATTGTTTAGCAGTACCTATAATATCTAGTTAACACCCATTTTCAGTAAAACGGATTATAGCAGGTATTTTGGTCCAGCTGAATGGTCTCCGTAAAATCGGCGGCTCTTAATACTGTAATAATTACTTACTAATATGATACTTGCCTAACTTTTGCACTATTAAATAAACCCGACAAATGAAACCATTCAGGTCTTTACCGAAAATGTAAGGACAATGGTTTATTGCCGCTTTATGGCTATCGACCCTTTCTTGTGCTCCTATGCAATAGAAAATCTAGTATAGTCACTTCACTATAAGTATGAACACTCTTTGAAACATTGAATAATTATATCTAAGAACAGGATTGGTCATATTTTCGGTCGATATAAACATCTTATTAAGTATATTGACTGGCCATGTGTGCATGACATTTGGTTAGTAAGGCCTATCCTTATTGCATCCTGCATTGAAATTATGAAATATTGTTTCAATTTTATTTTAACCTGTTTATTTATATGTTTACTTTTTGCTACAAAAAAGAATGATGCTTAAATATTATTAGTCACATAATGTTGCAAGAGCCAAAATTATCTGTTAGTTACAATCACACTGTTTTTCATAAGTACACCAAATATGATCAATCAATTTTCCGGGATAACTAGCCAACGCCAGTTTATAAGTTAATTGTCCGTGTCTATTTAATGCATAATGTCTGTACGTTCCGTATAATGGTTTTTTAATAAATTTAGATGACCCGATATCGCAAGAATACAATTCAATAGCATTATCATGTTTTAGTGTTCCTTGCTCTATGGTAGTGCATCCAAATCTATGAACGGCCAATAATCCTATATCTTTGCACTCATTAATCATTAGATGACCTACTTCCAGATGTAACCGTGAATTATTATCTTGAGGATTCGTAGCTACTGATGTGTAATAAAAAAGAGGCTGATGCCCCATAGCTGTAAAGGATACAATCTCATCGAACAAAAACGGTACTTTTATTTTCGGATGATCCATTACACCTTTGATAGATCTCCAAGTACCTTCTAACCACGAAATCGGAGCAAGGGCTTCATGTAGATTATCACATTTTGACTGAGACTGATATCTATTTAAATTAATCTTGTGTTTCTTATTTACCAATGTTAATAGTGGATCTATCAATTTTGAAGTTTGCATATTTACGAAATTAAATTTAATATAATATGCAGTTTTATATACTCTGAAAATTTTGATGACTTATTTACATTATGATTAAGGAAATGTATTATATTATGATTTGTCACTGTCAATAAATGACTATATTACCACAATTCAATGTTACAATATTTTTTACGCTCACTCTGTGTAAAGCCTGCTTATTTCAGACACAAAAAAGAACAGTCCAATGTAGTCTTTCAATCGCCATGAGAAGGACAGTGAATTAACCTTTTCCAAGTACGTCATCGTGACGAATTTATGTCACCAGACAACATTCACACTTAATTCTAATATAACCTCAAACCGAATAATGCAACACGATAAAACTCATAACAATTGATTTTTTACACTTTTCAATCATTATAGTATCCAACTAATACACACTAGTGCCCACATTTACCAAAACCAATCAACTTTTCATCTCGATTTATATCTAAATCAGTAAAAAATGCTATTTCCATCCATCTTTCTGAAGGTTGTCCGTGAAGCATGGCGCGGGATGACGTCACTTGGAAACGCTCTATTGGAACAAAACATTGGCCGCATTCAGAAGAAAAACCCGATTAGTTATATTGGTGACGTGATGACTGTTATGTATTTTGAATTTACCCTTAGAATAATATATATATAGCGATGGCACGGATGTCATGTTATGTCACATCTTTTGATTTGAAGTTGTTAAAAATAAAACTGTGCTTAGTAATTAAATAATTGTGTATTAATTCCTCGTGGAATACACAACATTTTTAGCGACGAGAACCGAGACGAATCCGCGAAGATGCTTATGGTTATACCACATCCAGTCAAGTAAGTCCGTTCCATTTTTTAAGCATCAATCAATAGTGAAGTCTGTCCAGTCTTAGTAAAGTCAAGTCGAAGTCTGTGTGAAGTCAGTACCTAACAAATATGTCTTTAATTGGGAGTATCGAGCCTTTCAACCCAAAGTTTGGGGACATTTCATCATGGATAGAGCGTTTAGAGCAAATTTTTAAAGTGAATGATATTGCAGACACAAAACAAGTACCCCTTTTACTCACTTTTATTGGGGGAGAGGGATATAGCAGGTTGAAAGATCTTGTGTCACCTGCTTTGCCTGATACGAAGTCATATGTTGAATTGGTGAAAGCATTAAAAGATCACTACAGTCCTAAAAGGCTAGTTGTAGCAGAACGCTTCAAGATGAACAATAGTTACCAGGAGACGGGAGAAACTATCACAGCATTCGTTGCAAGGTTGAAAAGTATGTCAAAAACTTGTAACTATGGTGACTTTTTGAACGATGCTTTGAGAGACAGGTTGATATCTGGAATTAGGTCTGATGATATTAAACAAAAGTTGTTAGAAGAAGATCATAACTTTGAAGCAGCTCTAAAAATCGCCCTTAGTATGGAGTTAGCTGAGGGGCAGGTTAAAGCTATGGTGTCAGAGTCTGGTCATAATTTGAATAACGTATATCACAAGCATAAAAGAAATCAGAATTACAAGTCACAGTCGAGTCAAAACCGAATCAAGTCAGGCCAAGTCAGTCAAAATAAGTCGTCCAGTGGTCATAGTCATCCCAGTGGTAGTCCAAGTCAGTCGTATAGTCGAAAGCACAAGTGTAGAAAATTTATACATTTGGATAACAACAAATGTCCAGCAATAAATTGGAAGTGCTTTGCCTGTAATATGACAGGGCACACTGCAAAATCTCCTATGTGCAAGAACAGAGTGTTTGAGTTGCAGGAAAATGAAAATCAGGAGTTGGGAGTAGAGTCAGATGAAACTTTTGAGTTAGGTTTATTGTCGGAGGAGTGTACCTTGAATTCGCTTAAAACAAGTTTTGTCAACACTTTGAAAGTTACATTGTGTATCGATGAACAAAATCTTGAAATGGAAGTTGATTCAGGTGCAGTAAGGTCAGTTATGCATGAGGAAGACTTTAAGTATTTATTCAACAATTTAGTCTTAGAACCGGTAAGTTTTAAGTTAAGAGTTTTGGCAGGGGAAAAGCAGAAATTTTAGATCAGGTATATGTGCATGTAAGATACTTAAGTAAGATGTATTATTTACCTTTGGTTGTCTTAAAATCAGATATCAAGTTTGTACCGCTCTTAGGTAGGAATTGGCTAAACATTTTAAATAAAGATTGGAGAAATTCTTTGCTAGATAGAAGTGTAGTAACAGAAAAGTCCAGTTTAGGTAAGTCTCAGATAAAAAGCTGTAGTCCAGTCAATTTAGAAAATTCACAAGTAAAAGTTTGTAGTCAAGTCAATTTTCAGTCAAATCAGGTTTCAAGTTCAGAGTCAGAGAATGTCAAGTTGAAGTTGATTGCTTCTTTGAAACAAGATTATAAGTCACTTTTCGAGGAAGAGCCTCACACTTCAATAAAATATTTTAAAACTGAGATAAAGATAAGAGAAGGATTTAAACCTATTTTTCATAGGGCATATGAAATTCCATTTGCATTAAAACCAAAAGTCGAGGAGGAACTTTCAAAAATGGTTAAGTCTGGTGTTTTGACCAAGTTATCCCACAGCAACTGGGCAAGTCCAATTGTTGTGGTTCCCAAGACTTTAGAGATGTAAGAATATGTGTAGATTTCAAAAAAACGCTGAATTTAGCAATTGATAGTGACCATTGCGTTTTACCATTGCCTTCTGATATCTTTGCCACATTACATGGTAGCGAGTATTACTGTGTTTTAGATCTAAAGGGGGCTTATCAAAAACTTTGTGTCTTTTTAGATTTAACAGATTAACCTATGGCGTTAGTAGCGCTCCGGGAATTTTTCAATGTGTGATGGAGGTTATTTTATCAGAATTACCAAAGACTAAATGCTATTTAGATGATATTTTAGTACATGTTTGTACGATAGATGAATGCTATCAGAATGTTAAAAAAGTGTTAGAAAGATTACAGAAATATAATGTTAAGATTAATGAGAAAAAATGTAAGTTTTTTGATCGTTCTGTAATGTTCCTAGGTCATAGAGTAGATGCATCAGGAATTCATCCTACAGATGAAAAAATTGAATGCATTCAGAAAGCGCCTTCACCAAAAAATATCACAGAATTGAAAAGTTACGTAGGTCTACTTAATTTTTATGGTAAGTTTATTCCTATGCTTTCCACCAAACTTAGGCCATTGTATGATTTATGTAAAGGTAATACTGAGTATATATGGACAAGTAAATGTGAAAAATGTTTTCAGGATAGTAAAAAGTTGCTTATTTCACATGATGTCTTAACACATTATGATCCAACACTTCCTATATATATAACGTGTGATTCCAGTGGATACGGGGTTGGAGCAGTGCTTAGTCATAAAATCAATGGTGTTGAAAAACCAGTTTTATTTGCTTCATCCACTCTTAGCGAAAATGAAAAGAAGTATTCAAATTTAGAACGTGAAAGCTTAGCAATAATATTTGCCTTAAACAAATTCCACAAATACGTTTTTGGACGAAACTTCACTTTGATCTCAGATCACCAACCTCTTCAGTTCATTTTCGGTAAAAATAGAAACATTCCAATTACTGCCGCAGCTAGAATCACTCGTTGGGCCATAACATTATCAGCTTATAAATATGATATTATTTACAAGAAAGGTAGCCAAATTTCGAATGCTGATGGGCTCTCAAGATTGCCAATGAAAAGTCAAACTGAAATCTCTGATGCAATATTTTCATTTAGCTTATCTATTACCTATTACTTACGAAAATATAGCTGTAGCAACAAAAAAAGATATAATTTTGTCCAAAGTACTTGATCTGACTCTAAATGGGTGGCCAAATTCGATAAAAGATGACAATTTGAAACCTTACTTTAAAAGAAAATTAGAATTTTCTGTTGATAATGGTTGTGTCTTAGTTGGTAATAAAGTTGTAATTCCAAAACAATTGCAAAAAGATATTCTAAGTTTGTTCCATGAGCAGCATATATGAATAGTAAGAACTAAAATGCTTATTAGATCTTATTGTTGGTGGCTTGGTATTAATGAAGATGTTGAGCAGTATGTCAATTCTTGTGATGTATGCCAACAAACCCAAAATTTTTCAAACAGCGGAGTTTTACTTCCTTGGCCAACTGCTCCTAATCATTTTTACAGAGTAAATGTTGATTTTTTCAAAAAAGATAGTTTTACATTTTTAATTCTTGTAGATAATAAGTCTGGGTGGTGCGAAGTTAAACTTATGAAGGATGGCACAAACGTGAGAGAAACAATTTTAAAGTTGAAACAAATTTTTTCGGTATTTGGATTACCAGTAGAACTAGTTTCGGATAATGGTCCACCATTTGGTAATTCTTATGAATTTACTTCTTTTTGTCATGCAAACGGGATAAAATTCATTCGTATTCCACCAAAACACCCAGAAAGCAATGGTTTAGCGGAAAGGGGAGTCCAAACAATCAAAAAAGGGTTAAAAAAAAGCTTTATTTAAAGAGGGAGAGAATGTAAGTGAAGTCACTATCTTAAATAGATTAGAAAACTTTTTATTTGTATATAGAAACACACCAAATACTTCCACAGGATGTTCACCAGCAGAAACAGTTTTTAAAATTCGTCCTCGTACTAGATTTGATTTGCTAAAACCATGGTCAAAGAAACAAAAATCCCTTCAACCTAACATTTTGCAAAAAATCAAGTTGTTTTCAGAAAACGATGAAGTTTTTGTAAAGAACAAATATACAAATCTTTAGCAAAAAGGTAAAGTTGTTAGGTGTATGAGTTATAGCACTTATTTAGTGAAATGCGGTGAACATATTAAGTTATATCACATTAATGACATTAGGCAAAGTAAATCAAATCCTATGTTCATTGAGAGTGAAATTTCTAATAACGCTGATATTCATAATAATCCAATTGTGTCGAATAACCCTGATATGTCAAATAATCCTATTATGTCCAATAACACTCCTGTGACAAATATGGTGGTACCTAGAACTCCTGTGTTAAATAGTAACATGAGTCCTTATGTTGAAAAAGTACCAAGTCCTGTTATCGAACCTCAAGGTTCGCCTGATTCAACAAGTCTTAAAGACAAAAACATATTTGAAGGACATGGTACTCCGTCAACGTTTAGAAATGTTACCAGATCAGGTCGTGTTGTCAAAATACCTAGTAAATTAGATTTGTAGCTTGTTGATTATTTGTAGTCTTTTTTTGAGAAGGGGAAGAAAATGTTATGTATTTTGAATTTACCCTTAGAATAATATATATATATATAGTGATGTCACGGATGTCATGTTATGTCACATCTTTTGATTTGAAGTTCTTAAAAATAAAACTGTGCTTAGTAATTAAATAATTGTGTATTAATTCCTCGTCGAATACACAACAATGACGACAGCTCTCTCGAGTTAGGGAATAGGCACCGTGGAGCTCGTGTTTATGTTTAGGAAGTTTATTTTTATTTGGTCAATTAGAAGAGAATTATTTTATTATTTTTATTTATTTGATTTGATTTGAATTTCTTCTCTAACAAGTGTGTACGATCGGTGCAAAATAAATATTTTGGGTTTTTGAAGTGAAAACTTCTTTAGGTGCGTTGAGCCCTTTTTTTGGGTGAAGAAAAAACATGGATTTTTCGTCATCGTCACGCTTTTATGCATCACACAATACTTTTGGTAATTCGTACTGCTTTCATGCAACACAATTAACAATGAAGCATATATACTGTTGAATAAATCCTCGTCACGCTTTCCATGAGCTATATGTATACTGTGTATATATGTGTACTTTTTTTGTAAAAAATTCCATTTACGATGGGCTTACTATAAAATTTTTAAAAGGTATTCATTTATTGGAGTTTTCACTTCTGTCGGCAGTCCCATGACTGGACATTACGTCTTTTTTGTGGACGATTTAATTGATCTTAATGTAGTGGAACAGGCTGCAATTAATTCAACTATACCATGTCTTTATACTCGTAACATAATTCCACCTCTTCCATATCGGAAAAAATGATCAAACTCACCAACAAAATAGAAAATAAAATAAAATGACTACACAAATAGATTCAAAATTCAAACGAATTCGACCTTCGACCCTCAAACTGGCACTATTGACACTCAAAGAATCGCAAATTTAGAACGATAGAAAAAATTGCGTCCGATTAGCCATCGATCTTTACAACTCATCAGTTTTATTGCGCATTCAGCAGACGATTACTCATTGATTAGTAATCGATAGGGTTTGCTGAATGCGGCTATTTTTCGTCGACCTTTACAAAAAATGACATTTTGCGTATTAATTTCCAGATGAAAAATCGTCTATTTTCGTCCGCAAACACTTTACATTTCGTCCGCTGTGGTCGCTATGATGCGGCATGGTGCGAGAATGGCTTTGACAATAACTGTCATTTGCTGTTGTCAAATTAATTATTTACGAAATCCGCTAGATTTTAAGCATGAATAAGATCGTGGTGTGAATATTCATTCGAAAATTAGTAATTTTTTGTAAAGATCGACGAAAAAATGTAATATGCACTTGCTAGTCTCGGCTACGCCTCGACTATCAATTTGTAGACTCGACTATAATAGACAGATTTTCGTCCTTGGTACATAAATAACTATTTTAAGAAAAAAATTGCTAATAGCCCTTTATTATTGTGCTTGAATTTGGCGCCAGATTTGCTAATTAAAACCTTTCAATATCTACACGAGTATGGCGTCACTTTCGAAAATAGAGTTAACGGTTTGTTAGTCTTATTTATTGATTCGAAGAATGTTTCCAAACAAGTATTACACTAAAACAGCTTGACCTACGTTATCTAACAGGCATTTCGCAAGCCACTGTCGTCTGAATCATCATGGTAATAATTGGACTGAAGAAAGATCCTACGTGCCTGTTTCTCGCCCTCGGAACTGGAGCTGGGGCTGTTTTTTCGAGATCACTCGAGTACAATTCGTGTACGAAATTGAATGAATTTCGCACGAAAATCGGTTATCCGTATTTTCGAATCACTTTCAAAGGCATCGTACACGATTTGTTTCGCATGTAGTGACTCGAGTGGGTATGCACCATTCGAATAAAAAACTTCGTATACGATTATAACCTTATTTCTGTTTTGTTATGCATTTTGTTTTATATTGTGAATCACATCTGAAATGAATAAACATAACTAATTTTTGAAAGATTACAACTTTCTTCTGTTTTATTTATTTATGAATTACACATTATCAATATTATGTTTAAACACTTGCAATAGTGTCAGTGGATTTTAAGTTGGGCATTTATGATAAAAGATGTACATCATTCTAATAAAACAGACTTCTGCGGGGAAAGCATAAAACATTTTTTTCCGCAAATCGCTAGGAAATTTTGACATTCAAGGCAAGTCAAGATTTCCTATTCACTTCCTTACTGTAAGGAAGTGATATTTCCTTACATTGCAGAATACATTTTAAAATTAATTTATTATATTTACAGTTACTTGAAAGTTAGTACAATTATTAAACATTGGAGGAACATTATTAGTACTATGAGAAACATTTTGGACAAAATGCAGGGTGGTAGGGTTATTTTGTTGATTATTTCCTTCCTATTAATTTTGACCAATCGCTATCAAGAATTGGTATGTCAAATATAAATTTTAAGTGGAAAAATTACTTAACAACTGTCAACTTAGCTGTCAGCAGCTTTTCCGGAAAAAAAATCGAAAAAATTTCATGCAAGTTTGACAAGTCGCCTTGTAAAAACAAACTTGATGGTTTCTATGCTGTGTTGCTATGTACCGTTACAAACATATCACAAACAACGCTTACGAATTTATTAATTTTTCAACTGAAACTCAAAATGAATCGGTTTGGAAATGTTTCCGAAAGTAAAATTAATGCGGCTGTTGAAAATAGTGTTCCACTAAATACTCAGAAAACTCACACATCGATCTTTATTGTTCTTATTATTTTAATTTAAAAAAATGTATTAAAATAAAATGTTCATTTAACTCAGGAAATAATCTTACCAAATATCCCTCGTGCATCTAATTTTTCCTGTGGAATAATTGGAACACTCGTTTCTATGTAATCTGTTTTAACAAAAATAGCATTCGCGAAAGTGGAAAAATCCTCGTCTTCGACTCGGATTTTTAAAACCACTCTCGCTCATGCTATTTAATAAAACAAATTACTTAGAAACTCGTTTTTCCGAATTTTTCCGGAAATATTAAATGCACTAGGGATATTACCCCCTAATATTTTGTACTGTGGAAATTTTATTTGCCACCTCAACCTTATTGTTAAGAGATTCTTCGATATATCCTTCAGCGACGTTTGATGACTTCAATCCGACATGGCTCTTTAAACAAGTTATATCGGCACCAGAGTCAACCAATATTGTTGCAGATACCGACGAAAGCAGTGACCACAGTATATTCTGTCGGATTTACCAAGTTAAAATAAGTAGCAACTATTTTAGGCATTTTTCTAAATTGATGAATTCCTACCACTTGTCTACAGCCCTTTCTGCATTGATATTTAAAGAAAAATCAGTCAGTTTCTGATCTTAACCAAACACACTTTCGATAAACATTCAAGTACATCTGATTTATTACAAATGATCCTGGTTTGTTGGTCTTCGAATGAGGTATGCTAATTAAAAGCTTAGATTCTAGGTCTTCTACATCGTGTATAGAGTCATTCGGACAACTCATCGATTCTACAAGCCCCAGAAATACCAAATATTGAAGCCACCTAAAAAATAAATAAATGTGTAATCTAAATAGAAATTAAAACCTTGTAAATTACCTTAATCATTAAATTTTCTTCATCTGGAGCTTCCTGGATAAATTTTTCAATTTCTTCCTTCGTTAAAATCTTAGATTTCTTTGCCCTATAACCTTGAGCTTGTCGTTTCAATAAAGAACGAAGTTATGAATATGTAGGTAGATATATCTACATTGTGTTTAATTGCAAGGGTTAACTTCAACATTGAATAATTGGCCCATAATGTTGAAGATTTCATCTTTACACAAAGGTCTAGGGAGTATCCCATTACAACATTTCCTGAGAGAGAACTCGTGTTTTTACTCATGCGATAGTCCCTAAAACGTTTATATGCATATTCGTACTTTCTCTTGATTTCTTTGGCAATAATTATAATGAAGCAGTTTTCACTGCCTCAACCAGCTCTGGAGGAGTCCCAGAAATGGAAAATTCATCATCACTTATCATTTTACTGTCGAGAACACCAGCAATTAAATGTATATGTCTCAAGTTTGACAATTCAACCTTAATACGTTTCCATATTAACCCAAGTAATTTTATTACGAATTTCAAACCTCCATTTATTTGTGAATAAAATTATTCGCGATTTTTACAAAATTCATTATTATCTGTCGAATATTAAACGATTTGCGGAAAAATAGTATGTTTACCTCGTAGGAAAAGCCACATTCCTGGACTCTGTGTTGCTAAGTCTCGGCTTGCGCCTAAACCTAGCAATCTTTACAGTCGTCCAGGAATGTTAGGCTTTACCTACTCGGTAAACAATGTACTATTTCTATATAGTTTAGTTAAATAAACATTTATCTATTTCCTTACATCAAAAATTGACCACCTTCTTTATTACAACTATTTATCTGATGTATGTTATGTATACCAACTACTACCACCGTACATTAACAAGAATAGTAGTTCAACCTACCCTTTGGGTCTGTCGTGTTATAAAGTAAAGCCGCTGTCGCCAGTGAGATTAGCACGTGGCTCCTATATACGAGGGTCTTACATTCATGGGTTGTTGATTTATAGATTGAGTGTTTGTTACGGGGGCCGGTAAAAACGTACCTTGTTAGAAAACTTTTTTTAATACATGTTTTCTTTTGGTAAGTAGCTATCGAATATTAATTACTACACTAGAAGTTTAACTAGTACTGAATTGTTTACAAAATATTTGACTGAAATAAAACAAGAAGTACTCCCCCAAGGAGCTGTGAGACCTGGTCGTTGGTGGGGGAGCCGAGTAGCGGTTTCTCCTCGGGACTTACGGGGGGGAATAAGTGAAACAAAGGACAGCTCAATGGATTCCTGTGGAATGCAGAAATCCGATATCAGGATCTTCAGCGTGGAGAGTGGACTGTTGTCCCGATCGGCTCGTTGATAGCCGGTCGGTTGCCGGAGTCAGCGAGGTTGTCGGAGCAATAGTTTGCTCGTGGAAACCTGCCTGATATAAACCGTATCTAATGGAAGGTGGTTGATGAGGTATATTCACTAGATGTGGGGGCTTGCCTTAAACAGCTGGCCAAGTGGAAGGAGACCACAATAAAATACCCCTCAAGTCAAGGTGGAACAGCATATGCCGAGGACTGCGTGGTCAAGGGGAAGCTTGATCGCTAATATGCGGACTCTGTACATCCAGTTTAAACACCCTTACTCCTGCATGCGGGGCTCTGCGGGAGTGGACCTTATACTTCCCTAGCTACTCGTGGGATCATCCATGGATAAGAAAAAAAAGAAAAAGTTGAGCGGGCAAGCACCGCAACCGGGCACAAGTCGGAGCAATGTATCCGCAGTGCCCAAAAAAACCATAGCACCTCCCTCACGCGCGAGCAACCCTCGTGTAGAGGAGGCTGTAGACAAACAGGAGAGGAGAACGTCAGGGGCACCTATTTTCGGGAAAAATCCTGGAAAAAAGTAGAAGAACCCCCATCCTTCCTGAACTGGGTAAACCCGGAGGAAGGGACGATCCACTGAGGCGTGGACTTAGTGGAGCGGGGACTTGCACCGGAAGAAGCAAGAAAGAAAGCCGCAGAGCGCAAAAAAAGGAGAGGAGAAGAACATCCCTCCTAAAGGAGAAAAAAGGAAGCGGGAAGAGGCGACAGCCCAGTCACCGCAAGTACAGGTGAAGAAGAAAAAGGAGGGCAAAATAGCCATCCCTTCTTCAGCTGGCAGCTATGCAGCTGCAGCTAAAATAATAAGAATGGTGGTTCTCCCTAGGGCGTACCCTGAGACCACTCTCAGTGCGGACGACCAAACCTTGCTGGAGAACGCAATAATAGAAGAAATGTATGCTGGATGGGAGCATAAGCTCCAGTTTACTGGCATACATTTCAGACCAGGCGTCGTTCTAATCGACTGTGAAACACCACAGACTGCAGAATGGCTCCAGTTGATAATACCACAGCTGAAAAGCTGGAAGGGAGTAGAACTGATGGTGTGCCAGGGAGAAAACATCCCAAAAATGCATACCGCTACGATCTTCCTCCCAAGAAACAAAGACGTAGAGGAAGGAAAACTTCTTCGCTTGATAAAAGCGCAGAATGAAGGTTTGGTAACAGACCAGTGGAAGGTCCTCAACCTTAAAGAAGAGAGCAAAGGCCTAGTCTTGAGGACAGGAATAGGCAATCTATCCTGTCAAAAAATCAAGAACAACGGGTTCATCATTCATTACCGGTTTGGGAAAATCCCCGGACATGGCCTCAGAAAAGAAGAGGAAAGAAGCCCTGAGAAGGTTTCTATCTCCTCCAAGGCCAGCGACGACTCGAGTAGTGTAGAACGCCTACACATCTCTAAACTCCTTGGGTAGGAGTCGCCGCTGTCCGAGGAGAGAATGGAGTTTGGGTCGGAGGAAGGGGACATCACCCTGACGAAAGGGGGTAATACCCAACCTGAAAACCAACAGGATGGCGAGGATTAACTTAGCTCAGGTTAATGCTCACCATGCCAAAGGAGCTTCGAAGGTGATCTCAAGATTGTTCACTAAGGACCAATGGGGGATGTGTTTGATCCAAGAACCATGGGTCAATAATAACCAGGTAAGAGGATTAGCATGTAAAGATGCTAAAATAGTATATCACTCAGGTAGTGATATACCAAGAACATGTATTATGATAAAGAACAATATTAACTATTTTTGTCTTTCAGAATACATGACTCGATTCCTCGTTCCAGTTCGAGCACTCTTCGAACACAAGAAGGAGGGCAAGGAGATAGTAATAGCATCATGTTACTTTGCGGGAGACGGGATAGCACCACCCGCCGAGGTACAAAGGCTGGTGAAGTACTGTGAAGAGAAGAGACTACCTCTACTCTTAGCATGTGATGCCAATGCACACAATACTGTTTGGGGCAGTAGCAATACCAACCAGAGAGGTGAGCAACTTTTAGAATATATCCTTAATAAAAACCTTAATATTCACAATATAGGGAATACCCCCACATTTGTAACAAGGGTCAGGCAAGAAGTTTTAGATGTCACACTGGCAACACAGGATCTAAAACATAGAGTAAAAGATTGGAGAGTTTCGGGCGAACCATCTCTCTCCGATCATAGCATCATAACATCATAACATTCAAGTTAGAACTAGGCAAACCTGAGGTGAGCCCCAGAAGAAAACCAAGAAAAACAGATTGGGGCAACTATAACACCTGCCTGAAAGAAAACCTAGCACATATCCAGAGAAAAGGGAGGGCTAAGCACCATTTCGATCTGGAAAATGAGCTTGAGGACCTGAACAGGGCAATAATCGATGCATTTGAATCGAGCTGCACTCTTCAAGAACAACGAAGCAGCAGAGATGCACCCTGGTGGAATAAACATATGTCAGGATTAAGATCTCAAACCCGGGACCTTTTTAATAGAGCAAAACTCACCGGAGACTGGAAGAGATACACCGAGGTGAGAAACATCAACTATAAGGTAATTAGAAAAATAAACACAACACCTGCTGCGGAAAGACTTTACAAAGTCATGGCAAAAAGTAGGGTCAACACAGATATGGCTTTGAGGAAGCCAGACGGTAAATATACCGAAAATGATGAAGAAAGAGTGAAACTCTTACTAGAAACTCATTTTCCTGGGAGTAGCCAAAATAGGGGAGATAGTATCCTCTCGAAGGTCATAACATACCTTCGAGAGAAAGTACTACAATGGCTAAGCACATTTGTAGTAACGAACGGTTAAAATGGGCTATGAACACCTTTTCACACCACATTTGGTTAGGATCAGTCGAAGTAGCTTAGAACTGGGTTATATACCAGAAGCATGGAGAAGGGCAATAGTAACCTTCATTCCAAAAGCTGGAAAAAGGGACACAACAAACCCCAAATCCTTCAGACCAATTAGCCTAACATCGTTTGTGCTCAAAACGATGGAAAAAGCTTTTGACAATTACATTAGACCGGAAATCCTAGAGAGACTACCTCTCCACCCGCATCAGCATGCTTACCGGGCAGGCAGATCTACGGAGACTGCACTGGTACAACTGACGGAGGATATCCGAGGTGCTCTAGACAACCAAAAAGCCGTAGTATGCGCCTTTTTGGATATAGAAGGAGCTTTTGACAATACTCCTCATGAGGCTGTCAAAAGAGCATTAAATAGTAGAGGTGTAGACAGCACAACATCCAAATGGATGTCGGAACTGCTCACCACTAGAGTAGCAGAGACGAGGACGAGCAAAGACATTGTCTCCATCTGTACAACCAGAGGATGTCCACAGAGAGGAGTAGCATTCCCATTAATGTGGAGCCAGGGGTGGTTAAAAGGTACATTTTTAAACATCTCTAGCAGATTTTTTCCAATGCCATATCTGCCAGCCATTTTCTTAAAATTACCCATAAATATATTTTCAAGTTGTACTATATATTGCACAATATTGATAGGGTCAAACCTCCAAAAGGCAAATTTTCTTTCTGGACATAGGCTTTCAATTTAGTGAAAATCGTGACTCCTCTATCCAATAAGTTTTGTTGGTTAAATTCTTCACATATTGGACAAGAATGTTGCAACAATCATGTTTTCAAAACATACCCAGTAACATAAACGATTGCATTACCTTCTGGGCTAGTAAGATTTCGATAGTCACAGGTAAAAACTTTTAAAGGTGTTTTTGGAGTAGAAAAGGGGAAAATAATATCTTTAAAAGTTTCTGCCGATTCCGTATTAATGTCTTACAAAACTTCATTAATATCATTCATGCAATTAGCACCTTCGACTTCATTAAAATATTTCAGAGTGAACAATTTTTTAAACACTCTACAAAATTGTATGGGTGTTAGGTTTCTTCTTCCTCTTTTACTCTTGCAACCATCAACAGGACACCATAACCCGATTTCTATTAATCTAGATTTAATTATTAAAAAATATAAACAATATTCTCACAATATTACACAACGCAACACGAAACTACAACCGGTATAATACGTACTAAGCGGAATCTGTGGACAACTGGTATACAGCTCTGGGCCCGATCAGCCCGAATTCGGAGACGGGGCAAGAAGGGAACGTTTAGGGGCGTGCCGAAGAGTTGAACTACTATTCTTGTTAATGTACGGTACTACTAAAAAAACAGTTAAGTAAATGTTAGTGATAAATGTCGAAAAATGATCTTAAAGATCTCTGCTTTTTGTAAGGAAGAAATGGAATGGTCGAATTTGCGGTATTAACAATGCAAATATTTATCGCATACTTACGAATATATTTTCGAAGATGGTTCAGAAATACGATCTTTGAATCGTGTGCGATTCTTTTCATTCGAATTAAATCGCATACGAAAAAGTTCGACTGAAAAGTTCGAAAATACGGCACCTGTTGGGGTAGTGTAACCATAATAATTTATTGTGACAGTTGTCAAATAAAATATAAAAAGGCTGTTGTAACATTATTTTCTCTATTAATAAAATATTAATAAACCTAGGCCCAAATCCCACAAATTACATTATTGGCATCCCTGATGGGGATTTAAGGGTTCTGGAAATAATTTAAAACTGCTTAAGCTTGGGATTAAATAAATGAAAATGTAAAGCCTCAAGCTAGAGAGAGAAACAATTAAGAGGTCACTACAAAAAGTTTTTAAGAAAATAGAAGAGGTGGATCCAAACGATGAAGAACGCATCCAGTGATTCCTGGATATGGATAAAGCAGAACGCGTGTTTGCGTCGAATAGCAACATTAAAGAAGTAATATACATTGAAGAAGAAAATAGTACAGAAGATATTAGAGAAGAGAAGAGAACATTCGTGATGTAGTTTGTAAATAGAGAAACAGATGTGAGTTTATGATTAAAAATATAAGATAAATGAAAATAAGGGAGACTATAGATGAAAAACTCGAAAAATCAGTCAAAAATTTTAATCTGCCAAAGTTAGAAATCCAAAAATTTGACGGCAATGTCGAAAACTGGATAAATTGTTGGGGGCAATTCAAGAAGATTAACGACGATACTGATCTACCAGACGAAGATAAGTACCAGTACTTAATACAAGCAACAGAAGAAGGATCGCAGGCGAGAAACCTGTTTGAAAGTTTTCCTTCTTCAGCAGCGAACTATCGCTATAGAGCAACTAAAAACCAGGTTCGCAAGGGACAAAATTTTAATTGAGAATGAATACCTTGCGGAACGACAATCTGGAGAAGTAGTGGGTTCTGGTAGACTTCTCGACCCTCGGAATTTTATGTTAATTTTAAATTTGTTTGATAGCTACCCTTAAATAAAGTAGATTAGAACAAAAATTTCGTTGGATCATTCAGAAATTACTTTAAAAATCACGAATTTAGTTCAAAAAATGATACTTTATCAACACTATTTAATGCTATTTTACGATGAATATTTTCACTTTAAACTGTAAAATCTTTAACTAAATGTAAGTCTGTTTCACAAAAAAACCGGAAGAAAATACTTTAATTTTGCCAATTTTCAGAAATATTTTTAAGTATATTACTTTCACTCGACACTTATAGGTTATAAAACTACACACTAAAATCTTATGTCTAAAATACCTGACGATCACAAATCATGATTCTTGTGTGATCAGGTGATAGCTAAGCGTTGTCAAATGGTGTTTATTTTCTTTTTGTTGAATTAATTTTGCATTGTAATAGATTATAGGAATATATAAAAATATAAAATGATTTGCATTTATAATCATAGAAATTGAAATATTAAGCATCCTTAGAATATAATGTTTATCTTAGATTTGCTTTATTTCTTACATTAAATGTAAGAATTTATAACAAACTTACTGCTGTAGAGGTAATGGATTTTGAGATGAGCCCTAACCTTGTAAATAGTTGCGTAGATATAAAAGGCAACAAATAAATTCGTAAAGTGAAAACTGAAAAAGTCCGCTTCGGTTGATTGTATTCTTATAGCCCAGGCGAAGTATGTTGAAAATAACATTATAATTTTATTGTAAAATATAATTTAAAACATGATACTCAACGGAATTACATTTATTATAGGTCATAAAAATTGCGTTAATGTCTAGAGATAAATAAAATCAAAGCAATACAGAGTGTTAAACTAATGATATATAATTACAAAGTAATCAGTTAATTGATATTTTAATGACCTAGACAGCTTATGGATTACAAGCTATTAAATATCACTTAGGAGCCCTAGCCCCTTAAAGAAATAATACCATGTTTTACCTGATCTTAATAATAAAATCAAAATTAGAAAAACCCTATGTAATATAACTGGGAAAATTATATGAAAAGCTCTTAACTGTAAGCATTTATTATCTAATATATATAAATTACGTCTCACGTTGTTTGTCCGCGATGGACTCCTAAACTACGTAACCGATTTCAATCAAATTTGCACACCGTGTGCAGTTTGATCCAACTTGAAAGATAGGATAGCTTACATCTCAATTTATAGTCGCAATATTATTTTATTGCAAATTATTTGTCTATTATTTGATATTCACAATTATCTGTTAACTCCAAACGATTTTAACAGATGGCGATATCTGTTGACTGGATTGAGTAAGTAATCAATAGATGGCGTTGGTGTTAAACCTACAAACGTGTCATATAAGCTACAATTCAATAGCATAACCACCACGTGTTGTTGAGGCTAAAGTATAAGTTTATTTTGTAGTAAGCTAAAGTATAAGTTTATTTTGTAGTAAACGAAATACCGTGAAATTCAATTGTTTTTACTTTTTAAATTTTTGGTGTTAGCATAGCCGGCCACGTGTTACTTAGACTGAAGTGTAAATTAAATTCATATTATAGTGAAGATAATACAGTGAAATTATTCCCGCTTTTTAATTGGCTGAAAATTGGTGGGGAGGTAGCTTAGAACCAGGAGACGGTCATAGGATACTTTTTTAGGAAAATTGCTCGGAAAAAACATTAATTAAAAAAATTCTATACTTTGAACAAAAATGGCGGTGAATTAAAATTTAAAATTTTTGTATAGGTATCGTTACTTGGAGATTAGCTAATTGTAAGGATGGCATTTATAAAGTTTGAAATAAACAAAAGCTACTCTGACACTCCACTCAGCGGGTAAAAATTATTTTAAAAAAATTCTACGTTGGACAAAAAATGGCCGTAAATTAAAATTTAAAATTTTTGTATAGTTATCGTTACTTGGAGATTAGCTGATTGTGAGGATGGCATTTATAGAAGTTTGAAATAAACAAAAGCTACTCTGGCACTCCACTCAACGGGCAGAGAACGACCGCTTCCATAATATCTTATTTAGTCGGGTTTGTTGGAACACTTTCAACTCGAGAACGGATGGACCGATTCTGAAGGATTTTTTGGCGAGTTACCGTTTCGTAATCGGTAACAGATAATCTGCTACCGCTCCATTTTCGCGAAGCAGCGGTTACAGGGGAGGCATAAATGACGTCACAAATTGACGTCATGATTTATAAGACGGTTATAGATTCTGTAACACAACTTTATAGGTGGGTTATATGCGGTTAGAAGTTCAAATAATAAACAAATATGGCGGAAAAAGAGGTGTTAGAAGCTGGCAACAATGACGAACAGCAGTTAGATGTTGAGAACGTAGAACTATGGAAATTTCAGGATCGTCAAAAAAATAATTTGCAATAAGACAACTATTGTCGTTGAAAAAAACATCATCAAAAACAGGAATTAACCAAAACAAACTCATTATGGAGACTATAACTGTCAACTGTCATTCAGTTACTTCTTTTTAACCGCAATGTTTTCACGAAACCTCTGAAATTACTGTCCAAGGCAATGAGTGGGAATATAACCACTTGGTAACTAGCGGTTATCAACGGTAACTCGCAAAAAAATCCTTGTGGTAGTATTTGATTTGATCTAATTTGGACAAAAAATGGCGGTAAATTAAAATTCAAAGTTTCTGTATAAGTATCGTTAAGTTTGAAATAAACAAAAGCTACTCTGACACTCCACTCAGCGGGCAGAAAACGACCGCTTGCATAATATCTTATTGACAAGACAATATTAGGACAGGACATCGTCTGTCGGGTCTTCTAGATGTTAAGACAGGACAACGTCTGTCGGGTCTTCTAGTCAACTATATAAATTTATATGTCGTCATCGTCTTCATCATCCGAAAATTCACTTTCACTGTGGCTATCCTCTCCTACGTTTATTATTAAATCCGCCACTTGATCCATGACATGTTCTCTTTCCATATAGTCCTTTTCAACTTTTATTACTTTGGCGCAAATGTTTTTCCAGTTTTCTACCGTTACCTCACTAAATTTTTTCTCCGTTAACTTCCATACATCATCCATTTTAAAAGTTATGCTGCAGGCAGCTACTTCGTTCTTCACCAATGCCCAAATTTTTTCTATTGGGTTTAGCTCTGGATGATAGGGTGGTAGACGCAATGTTAAAATGTCATGTTCTGATAGAATTTGGTCTATTACATATCTTTTAGAAACTGGCCTGTGGATTTTTATAATTGTGAATAGTTCTCCTTTAGTTGATTATTCAGGAAATAATATATTTCTTTCAGCAAGCCACTTCAGCATTGCATCTTCTTTCCATGAAAAATTTGGAATGGGTTCTAGGAGTGTGTTATGATATGAGGCATTGTCTAATATTAAGACGCATTTTTTCGGTGCATTAGGAATGAATTTTTCTTTTAACCATTTGACAAAATTTGTATTATTCATTCCATCATGATAGTCTCCGGTTTTCATTCCCGATTTAAAAATTGTAAGTGCCTCGGGTACGAATCCTGCTTCACCTCCAGCATGTAAAATAATTAGCCGTTTACCTTTAGCTACGGGTGATTTTAAACACTCCTTTGTACCATCGTCCCATGCTTTTGGTACGGTATGTGAACTGTGGATATAGGTTTCATCACAGTATACAATCGGCCGTCCATCTTCTTTGTATTGTTTTAACTTTCTTAAGTATTCAGTTCTTTTAGCTTTAATGGCATATTTCTCCATTAAAACTTTCCTTTTATCTTCAGTTTTTCTCCATCTAAATCCCATTCTTTTAACCAATTTTCTGAAACTATCAATTTTACCAGTAAAGTTCACCCCTTCTTCATTTCTCACTTCTTCAAAAATTCTTTTCATGGTAGGCCTTCTTTTATGAATAGCACTATAAGAATAAATAATTCTTCGAATTATTTCTTCCTCAAATCCATTAACGGATCCTTTGGAAGTTGAAGGTTTGTTGACGCTTCTCCTAGGTGATTTGAAGCGTTCACCAGGCGATTTTTTATTAGCTTCGCTCACAATACGTTTCACTGTGGCCTTAGAAACATCACAAGCTTTAGCTACTCTTTCATTCAAATTGAACAGAGGGACATCTAGGTCTTTCTGTTCTTTTTCTGCCTTCATAAATTTATATACACTGTATATTATTTGTCGACCTTGACTATGTATAACTTTTTTGGAACCACTCATGTTTCCAGGTTTATTTTAGAACAAAAGATTTTAAAAATTAATACACAAAATAAAGATATATGAATATAAACTATAGTTTCAAGTTTTACATATGCATCAATTAAAAAAAATTTCTGCCTAATGTCCCATGTAAAAATAACATTCTTTTTGATTAGGTAAAAACATGCCAAAAATCAAACTTTTAATTTTAAACATGTAATAAAATAAATTAATACATACCTTACTGTCAAGTAAATTAATTCACTAAACAAAATATTTTCACAAATTATTGTCTACAAAAATCTTAACTAAACTACAAGGAACTAAAAAGGAAACAAAATGTACTGCACTATTAAAAGATTCGGAGTCGAAACAACCTTTTGGGGGACACTTTTTGGCGCTAATGTCATAAACGTCAGATGCACCCCCTCCCTTCTGGAGATACCCCTCGAATTTTTTCAAATGGCATTAGGTATCAAGTCATACCTCATTTAAAAGGTCTGGTGAAGCTCTATCCAATCATTTTGTTTTGCCTTTGATACCAGCCTTCCATTGTTATTTAATCGTTGTTTAAAAATGGCTCTTTCAACTTTTATTGCCTGAATGCTAACGGTGGTCGGTTAGGTTCTATGTGAGTGGGGCCTTCTCGCCACCTCCACTGCGACCCCCGTTGGGTCTAATGTGGCTCTCCCCTAGGGATTATAATTCACCCCACAAGCCTGTGCTTCTGACGAAGTCCATGGTTGTATTTGGTGATACTTTTTTGAAGTCGCTCGGCTCTAAGGTACTAGAACCGAATAAGTTATACCTCACCCTGTCCAGAGCTGGGCATGAGCATAGTATGTGCTCAGCAGTTTCGTCCTCCAAATTACAGAACCGACAATCCGAGGTCTGAACCAGACTCATCTTCTTTAGGTGGTAATTTAGTCGACAATGTCCTGTAAGCAGTCCCGACAGAATGCGTAGGTTTGTTCTACTCCATTCCAGGATCTGCTTATTTGTTGAACTCGGAAGGTTGTATATGAACGCCTTCGAGTGAGACAGCCCCGGTATTTCTGCCCAGTACGTGAAGGTTTTCCTCTCCACCCAGGTAGCTATGGCTGATCTAGCAGTGCTTTCCGCAATACCAAAAAATGGTTCAGGTCCGAAAAATAGAGACTCTGATCCCTTCTTTGCCAGAGTGTCGGCCTTCTCGTTGCCCTCCACTCCTCGATGCCCCGGCACCCAGGTCAAAGTGACTCTGATTTCCGTGCCTAGTATATCAAGGGATTGTAGACAGTTATATACTAGCTTAGATTTTATCATGTTCGAGCTCAGTGCTTTAAGAGCAGCCTGGCTACCTGACAGGATGTGTATGTTCTTTTTAACAACAGGTTGATTCATCAGCTCTTTTGCAGCCAGTTCAATGGCGTACCTACCCAGGTTGGCTGTGATTTCAACTCTGGGTTTCCTGCTGAAGACCGACGCTCCAGCCCCGTTTCCGGTTTTGGATCCGTCAGTGTAAAACACGTAGTCCGTTTCTAGGAAGGAGATTTCTTCGCTGTCCCATTGGTCTCTCGTGGGAATGAGTACCTTAAAGGGCTTATCCACGTGGAGTTTTGTGACAGAGAGATCCGAGGGCATCCCAAGAATGTGGTGATTTTGTATTTCCCTCAGCATTCCCGAGTGATCCCTCAGAGTCTCTCCATTTATTTGCCTCTCCACTGATAGCATTCTATGAGCTGCTCTCCTGGCTTCCTTCTCCAAATGAATGTGGAGAGGAGTTAGTTGCAGGAGGGCTTCCATAGCTGCCGTTAGTGTGAATGACATTGCTCCGGTAATGGCCAGGCATGCTGTTCGCTGCAAGCCTTGCAGCTTTGCTCTAGCTATCTTTTGCAGACTTTTGGTCCACCCGACAGCTGAGCCATACGCGACCATTGGCTTAACCATTGTTTGGTAAATCCAGTAAATCTGTTTGGGGTTCATACCCCAAGATTTTCCACATACCCTTCTGAGATAACGGTGATAACGGTGGCCAACTTGAACACATGATTAAATAACAGTTATTTCTTGTTAACAGTTGTCTTTTCACTATTTGTAAATTTTTTATTCTCTAAAGAGTCATAAGCTAATACGGGGGCATACGAAAAGTTGGAAGAAAGCCAATTTTAAACAACGATTAAATAACAATGGAAAGCTGTAATCAAAGGCAAAACAAAACGATTGGATAGAGCTTCACCAGACCTTTTAAATGATGTATGACTTGATACCTAATGCCATTTGAAAAAATTCAAGGGGTATCTCCAGAAGGGAGGGGATGAATCTGACGTTTTCGTGTTTCGGCATTTCTTTCTAATATGTCGCTTTTCTGAAATATTAAGGGTGGGTCCTTTTCAAATGAACACACTGTATATTATATCTAATACATAAAATTATCGTGTCACGGTGTTTGTAGTTAATCTCCTCCGAAATGGCTAGACCGATTCTCATGAAATTTTGTGTGCATATCGGGTAGATCTGCGAATCGGTCAACATCTATTTTTCATTCCCCTAAATGTTAAGGGTTGTCCACCCCTTAATTTTTTTAAAATTTTTTGTTTTTATTTTTTTTATGATACAGCATTCAAAAATATATACAGCCCTACATTTTCACCCTTCTACGATCAACCCCTATTTTTTATTTGTTTATTATAAACTTTAATTTTGTCAAGACTTAGGATAAAATATTTAATATTACTCTTTTTTCACCCTTATACGATCAACCCCTATTTTTTCCATCGCGATTTTTATTTTTGCAAGATGGCAATCGAATATAATAATTGTAGTACGAAATAAGAGCTAATGGAGTAGCTAATTGTAAGGATGGGATTTATAGAAATTTGAAATAAACAAAAGCTACTCTGACACTCCACTCAGCGGGTGAATATTATTTAAAAAAATTCTACTTTGGGTCAAAGATGGCGGTAAATTAAAATTTAAAATTTTCGTAATGGTATGGATACTTGGAGATTAGCTAATTGTAAGGAAGGCATTTATAGAAGTTTGAAATAAACAAAAGCTACTCTGAAACTCCACTCAACGGACAGAGAACAACCGCTTGCATAATATCTTATTTAGTCGGGTTTGTTGGAACACTTTTAACTCGAGAACGGCTGGACCGATTTTCATGGTTTTTGGGTTTGTTGTATTTGTCTGTGTCTGTGTCAGAGTAGCTTTTGTTTATTTCAAACTTCTATAAATGCCTTCCTTACAATTAGCTAATCTCCAAGTAACCATACCTATACGAAAATTTGAAATTTTAATTTACCGCCATTTTTTGTCCAAAGTACAATTTTTTTAAATAGTTTTTCCCCTTTTTGGAAAACTTCCTGTGGAATACAAATTATTTGATATTGATATCTATCTATATACATACATATTTATTCCCTTCCCCTTCTCGAAAAAATATCAAATAATTTGTATTCCACATGAAGTTTCCATAGAGGGGAAGGGATTATTATCTTCTTCTTTTTGGAAAACTTTATGTGGAATATAAATTATTTGATATTTATGACTATCTATATACGTACATATTTATTCCCTTCCCCTTCTCGGAAAAATATCAAATATTCCCTTCCCCTCTTTGGAAAACTTCATGTGGAATACAAATTATTTGGTATTTATATCTATCTATATACATACATATTTATCCCCTTCCCCTTCTCGAAAAAATATCAAATAATTTGATATGCATGTCTATTTTGAAAACATTCATGTTGAATATAAAGTATTTAACTATTTTTCAAATAAAATATTTGTCCAAATAGTGGTCATGGTGAAAAAATATTGTTTTTTGGATTTTTCTCTATAAGTTCTGAAGCTTCCACAAATTTTTTAGTAAAAAACCTTGTGTAAAGTATTTCCAAGCCGTAACGAGTTACGGAAATGAGAACTGGCAACATTGTTCAATCCACCATCTGATATCTAGACATAATTGTCAAAAATTGTCAAAATAAAAAAAAATGGCTGATTTTTAGTACTAATGAACTAATTCGACCATTATAGCGTTTATGTCCATTGGAGTTGTCTTCTTCGACTAAATCAAATTCTGATGAAAACGAAAAGTTATCTACAGAGGATTAGTCACCCACTGAAAACCAAAAGAAAATAATAAAAACACGTTTTGGAAGAAAACTAAAAACTCCCTTGAGATACCAGAGCTGATTGATTTTATTTTAGGTATTTGATCTACCACGTCAATTCTGGGGCCGCAGTATGTTGGGACTTTGGGGTAGTGTAACCATAGTAATTTATTGTGATAGTTGTCAAATAAAATATAAAAAGGCTGTCGTAACATTATTTTCTCTATTAATAAAATATTAATAAACCTAGGCCCAAATCCCACAAATTACAGCACCTGAAGTATCATTCACGAAATAAACTAACCGATTCTGATAAGAAGTTCAATTTGTTTGGTGAAATATGAATAGGTGTGAGCCACAATATACTCTTGCGAGTCATAGTGGAGGAGACCCACTCACCACAAACCTATATAACCTAACATTGTTTTGCTTATTTGGAATCTAGTAGTAGAATTCGAAAAAAAAAATGATGTAGGTATCCACTTAACCACTAACTAAAAACAAGTTTGTGTCAAATTATGTCAATTTCAAGTTGCACAATATATTTTTTTCTCCTATTTTAAATTTTTGTTCGTAGTTTACTAAATTAAAGTCAAGATGCAGATGCAGAATATGGTTCCT
The DNA here is from genome assembly GCA_947563755.1 of Lochmaea crataegi. Taxonomy (NCBI): domain Eukaryota; kingdom Metazoa; phylum Arthropoda; class Insecta; order Coleoptera; family Chrysomelidae; genus Lochmaea; species Lochmaea crataegi. The sequence continues at coordinate 25,939,702 of OX387423.1, read as the reverse complement.
GTTAAGATGCACCACATCTTAAAACCACTATGTTGGTTAGTGGGATCGTGGAAATCAGTGAGTGCCAAAAGCGAATATCCCAGTAAAAATGTTCATTCGCGTCCTTTTAAAGAAAACCTGTCTGTTAAGTCGTTGGGACAGCCACTACTGAAAATAGATGCATTAAGCTGGCATCCCAAAACTCTTCTACCAATACACATTCAAAACGGTTACATGTATATAGATGAACATGGAAAGAATGTCGTTTTAGTTACAGCTCACAGCGTTGGATACGCCATAGTCGAAGTTGGCACCGTTCATGATTGTAGCCTTAAACTTGAAAGTCATATTATTGGTAATTCCGATTTGGCTCCCAAAAAGATTATCCAGTTCCGAAGAGCTTTTTCTCTAAACGAAAGTGGCCAGTTAGTTTATAAAATGATGTTACACACTGAAGATGAGCAAACCTTATTTAATCATCTACGAGTAATTTATGAGAGGGACCCACTGTGTCAACGTACTCCTATTATTTAATCTAAATTTGTACATAGGTACATACATAACTACATTGTTTAAATATTTCAGTAAATAAAAATACAAACTAAATCCCTGTACGTATTAGGTATAATCATTATTTTGAAAATGTATTCTATTAATTTATTCAGACTATTAAACACTTTTTCCATTGTAAACTACAGTTTTTTCACATCTCTTGCTTATAAATCGCAATAAGGTCGGCTTTCACTCATTTTTGTGGTCAGCTTGATCTTGATCACCAAGTAGGTAGGTACTTCAAAGCAAATGAAAATATGGATACGATCGGTGGGACCAAACAGTAGGAAAAAAGAGAGGATCACAGCCTTTTGGGGACCGAAACTATTTTGCGGTATCAGCACCTATATAACTGTACCTACTAACTGTAATGACAGGTATCCTAGTATGACACACTGCTGCCTGAATGGGCACCTCAAGAAGCTAAAACTAGTAGAGTAAGAAGAATGTAGATTCTGTGGAATGAAAGAAGAAACCTCCATTCACATACTTATGGAATGAATAGCACTACAGAATCCTAGGGCACAACACCTGAACACTTCTGGATTGAAGAGGGACACTTATCTAAACTGAAGCCTACGGATATTCTAAAATTTCTCTATGAAATAGGACTAAAGGAACTTCTAGTCTTTGATACATTCTATGAGCTGAGTAGAAAAAAGGGGGCGCATAATACATACATAAGAAACACCTTCTCGCAATGGGGGACTACGGTCTAAGTTGCCAACCCAAAAAATTTCATATTTTTCTAAAACTGGGGAAGGGATATTTCAGAACGAATTTGTCATGTGAGAGGGTTCGTATTTTTTATAAATATCCGTAAACGTATATATATGTATGGTTTATAGTCTATTGAAAAAGATATGTAGAGGTATACTGGATAAAGTAGCTATAAGTCCTTAAACTGAAATAATCACCAAGGATGTACCTATTATTTCGTTGTTGACAGATAAAAATTAGTTGGCAGAAATTTATTTGGTAATGTCAATGTTATAATGACATCACTTTTTATATAAAAACCTTCAAATACTTATGTGACAAATTTGTAAGAGATTTTACAATTTTTTTCATAAAATTTTTGTAAAAATGCAACCCGGAAAAACGCATGAATTGGTGAAACCGCTTTGTTGGTTATTAGGAACTTGGAGATCCGTAAACGTAAAACTGAAACGTAAGTTAAATCTGCCTTTAAGTGAGCATTGCGCACTTTTCAAAGCTGGTGCAATCGATACCTACAGTGAAATATTAACGTTTAGCACATTCGGCCAACCGCTAGTAAAATACGAAGCAACTTCATGGCACCCAAAGAATTTTTTTCCTTTAAAATTTGAAGTCGGCCATTTTATGTGTCATCCTGGGAAGAAGAACTTGACACTTGTAGCAGCTCATAACTACGGAATGGCAGCTGTTGAGGTTGGAAAAATAACTCACCATTGTATTGAACTGTGCACTTTATCAATGGCAAACTCTGACGTCGTCCCTAAACCAGTTGTTGGTTATTGTCGATCCTATCGTATAAATGACCAAGGACAGTTGGTATACAAAATGAGACTACGCACACAGGATGAACACAGCTTGAAAGAATATACAAGAATAATTTACGAAAAGGATTAAATAGAATTTTTTTTATAGTAGCTTGAGTTATGGTCTATGTGGAAAAATATGTACAACATTAAATTAGAAGTGATTAAAAAATATGCAATTGTGTTTTATTTTTTAATATAAACAGGAGACCAAATTGTTTACATTTTAAGGGTTAGCCGACATCACCCCATCTTTTTCCGTATTTTTCTTTCCCAAACACATTGTAGCCGTATTTAAAAAAAAATATGACAAAATACCTGATTGAAAGATGCTATTATATTTAGAATACTCATGAATATACTTCAAATATTTTTTCTCATAGAAAATTATCACCACTTGCAACATCGCTTACAACTTTACGAATAATATTCGTCCTTGTTCATCATGTTAAATGAAACAAAATAAAACTAGTTGCTATGTATGGATTGAAGGAACAGCAGGAAGAGGAGCTCAGGAGGTTGGCTCTTGTCTCTTAAGGCACTCAATAACCTTGGCTAACACAGTGTTGAACACTTAATATTGTGGTCTGACTCATGCGGTGGTCAGAACCGCAATATTAAACTTACACTAATGATGGCAAGTTTAGTAATTTAAAATGTGTCACTTGTAAGTTCCTCGTTTGAGGTCATAGTTTTTTACCGAATGATAAAGATTTTGGTGACATTGAACGTCAACTAAAACGACATGAACGCATTTATGCTCCCTCGGATTATGTGAATATTATAAAATCATGCCGTAAGAAGAATTCAATAGCTGTAACTGAAATGAAAGGGGAGTGGTTTTAGGGGACCATCAATAGCCCAATACGTGGACTTAAATGGCGCCAATCATTAAAACCTTTTTGTGTATCAGCAATCGCTGGCTGCTTATTCAAAGAACCGAAAAGTATACATGGGAAAAAAATATCGCATCTCTCTTTTCACTGTATATCAACCATTGTCTGGGCTATTTTTGTAAACCAATGCTCATGAAATTTTCGTCCTGCGTCTTCAGTCGAATAAAAATTTTGATTACTTTTTCCTTGATCAGGACCTTTCTCGACAAGGAAACAACGAATTGAGTCAGTTATGGGTAACCATGTAACAGGGTCGTTTGTGTCTAATTGGAATTGGATCTTGTCCGTTGCAGTTGTCTCTACAGTATGTATGTCAGAACTTGGACTAGTTGTTGGACTAATGGCGCGCAAGGTTAAATCTTTATTTTCTTTCTCTAAATCGCTCCCAGATCCAGGCGTACCAGGGGCTGCCAAATCGGGTATATTGTCTTCCTGTATATTTTCTCCCTGTGTCCTTTTTCTGAACGCGATTCCCAATTTTTTGCCTTCAAACTCCCTCGCTCGCTTTTTTTTCGAAATTCATAACCAGATGGACGTTTTTGTGACATGGCATTATGCGTAATTAACGAACAGTAGCCAACAGTTATTCCCGAAAGAAGAAATCAAAAGGTGACCGAACGACTATAATGGTGAAATTTGGTTATTTTTACTTCTTCCCTACCTATAATTTATTTATTTATTTATTGACGGGCTAGAGCCCATTAAAATACAATAGAATACAATAATTGATACACAGAAAAATAGAATAATAAAAAAAAGAAAAAAAATATATATATAAATAGAAAAGACCATAAACTTATAGGTATACATTAAATAACACATGATAAAGAACGTATCACTTACAATAACTACTAAAAATATTTTTTTAAATTACAAATTTGGAGTGTCGACGAAACTCAGAAGAAGGTGTAAAGAAATCAAGATTCAATCGATTGACCAATCTTGTGGACCTGGGGATGAACGAATTATTGCGATAATTAGTATGGTAGTGTGGTTGTGAAAAAGTAACACTATTTCTAGTAGATCTAGTTGGTGCGGAAAAACCAATATTCAACAAAAAAGTAGGACAATCGAGAGTAGAATTGACTATGTTGAATGGAATGAAAAGATCCTTGCAATTCCTTCTGTAACGAAGAGGCTCCAACATAAACTGGGAATGCAGTTCATGGTAATTTAAGTGGTACACCAGTACACCACTGAAATAAATTGTCCAAATCTGCTTGAAGATTCTGACAATCCTCTAATGAACGTACAGTCATATACAATTTTAGATCATCAGCAAAACATAAGAATTGAGAGTTTATAAAACAGTTCTGGATGTCGTTGACGAAAATGTTAAACAAAAGTGGTCCTATGTGTGATCCTTGGGGAACACCTGAAGGAACTACAAAGCCAAATGATAAGAAGCCACACACACCGACTATTTTAATACGGCCAGTAAGGTAACTTTTAACCCAGTTTAGGAGACTACCATTAACACCCATATTATTAATCTTTTGAATCAGAAGGCCATGATTAACTGGAGAAGTCTGTGTACAAAGAGTGAACTTGATAACCAGAGTCCAAGGCACTTGAAAGATAGTCTACATATGTAAGGAGATTAAGCTCAGTTGACTTCCCTGAACGGAAGCCAAACTGCTGGTTAATGATATAAGGATCCAAAAGTTTCATAGGGATTTTAGTAACAATATTATCTAATAATTTAGGAATTACGCTCTGAATGCATATCGGTCTATAATTGGATATGTTTGATTTTTCACCTGTTTTGTAAATAGGAACGACGAAACTAGATTTCCAGAAATCTGGAAAGATGCCAAGTTTAAGGGAGTAGTTAAAAATTATATGCAAGGGGCGAGACAATACAAAACTACCATATTTTAAAATAGAAGGAGGGATGCCATCCGGCCCAGGACCTTTATATACATTCAAACCACAAAGATGTTCATATATTTCAGAGACAGACGCATTCAAAGGAGTAGAAGATATATAACCATAGCTAGGCGGGGTTGGCTGTCTTTGCTCATTATTGCACTGCTTGAGCTACTGCTTGCTGCTTTTGCATGTATGTTAGCTTAGGTTATGGAATTGCGGGCAAATTCAGCTATCGGGTGTCTGCTTCCACGTTAGCTCCGCTGGTAATGGGAATAACAGGATCATTTTTGGTGCTGTTATTCTTTGACTAAATGACATCCCAACGGTTTTGGCTTAATCCAAAACAAAAAAATAATCTGGAATCTACAGAGGAGATGGAAGTCGATCAATCGGCTCCAACTGGCCTCCCTGTAACCTCAGATCAGGAACGAGAGCTCCTTAGTTCTCCAACTCCTGAGAGCAATCCTAGGAAACTAGGAGGTGCAGCCAGGAAGCGACTCAGTCGCCTCCTCAAGAGCGGGGTAACCTTACCAATCCGCCTAGAACCAAATTCTAGAGCAGCGGAAGCAGGATCAGCCGCAAGGGGTGAAGAATATTCCCTCTGTGGCTGGTTCAAGCAAGCGCTTTCGCTCTAATGATGACTCACCCGGACAAGAGGCAAAAAAGCCCTGCTAGGCTGAATCAGTTGTAACGTCAGATAAAATTGACTTACAAAAACCCTCTTATGGGCAGGCTGTATCCGGCATCAAGGTGGGAATATTACACCTTGAACATCCGACAACCTCCATAACGACCAACCAACTGGAATCTCTTCAGTACGCTATTATGGCCGCTGTAGAGGATATTCCGGAAGGTGGTCCACAAGTGCAGTTCCAGAGCTGTACATTCCGGCCTGGATGGCTGCAGGTTACTTGTGTAGATCAGGAGTGTGTTTCGTGGTTGACTGGAGTAGTCAATACCCTTCAACCATGGGATGGTGCCTCCCTGAGATGCGTCTTGGGTGACCAACTTCCAAAGCCACACATCTGTGTGGCTTACATGCCTGATGAGAGCAGTCGTAGACTAACCTCTGAACAGGTCCTCACTAGGCTGAGGAAAATGAACCATGGTCTGTTAACCTTGGAGTGGACTATTCTATACAAGGAAGTTACAGGCCCTGGCCAAACATGGACCTTCGCCATTGACGATGGATCTATGGCCGAGCTGGAGAGGGTGGGTTTTAAACATTACCTGGGTTTTGGGCAGGTTGTTTTCCGCCCTAAAACCCGGTCTTCCTCCCAACAGGCAGCAAAACCGGGTCCCTCCAAAGGATCTGAGAAAATCCACGGCCCGGGGCCGAGCGTAAAACCCCCTGCGGCAGTGAGAAGAACCAAAACTCCTCACAAGCTTAGGGGTAGTGCACCGCCGGCACGTAGCCAAGGCACCAGCCAACCAAAAGCTGGGAAAGCTGGATTTCCCAAGATGAAGCCGGCTATCGTCTCTTCTAGGAAACCGGCAAAAGAGACTGGACCTGGTGTCCTGAAATCGAAGACCGTCATGGCCTCGACAAAGGCACCAAAAAAACCAGCTGGGCCGGCGACGAAAGGTGATCAAACCTCGTCGTCTGCACCAAACACAGCCTCATCATTGGCAGGAGCAGATGGTGGCGTCTTAATTGACCCACCGACTGATCCTTCCAATATTTGAGGAGATATAAGTTTGCCTGCGGCACTCAACACTCTGCCACATTCAATTGTTTACAGGCAAACTTACAGCATGCCAAGGCCGCTTCTTATATCCTTGGAAAAAGGTTCAAGGACGAATTAATCGACCTTGCCTTCCTGCAAGAACCATGGACAGGAAACACAGACCGAGTAACCGGTCTCAGCAATATTCCTGGTGAGGTAATAGTCTGCCCTGGGGTGAAACCTAGAGCATGTCTACTCATCAGGAAAAATATTAATTATTTTTTGCTTACAGGCTTTTGCACTCCAGATGTAGTAGCCATCCAGATGTACTTACCGGAGAAGAATGGTATGACAAACATGGTCGCCTGCTCTGCATACTTCCCAGGAGACATGTATACTGTACCCCCTCTTGCTATACGGCGATTAATCGACTATAGCAAGAAGAACGGACTTCAGTTAGTCATGGGCTGTGACGCCAATTCACACCGTACATCGTGGGGCAGCACGAATATAAATCGCAGAGGTGAGTTACTCTTTGATTATATACTAGGGTTATTAATAAGGGCTCCGAACCAACCTTTGTAACTAGAAACAGATCAGAGGTATTAGACTTAACTATCAGCTCAAACGTTCTGAGCAATAAGATACATCATTGGACTGTATCTACTGAACCTTCGTGTTCAGATCATAGACATATTCAATTCAACATTGAAATAGGCCAGAGGCCAGTAGTGGAATATCGCGACTCAAAAGCTACTGATTGGAGTGGATATAAAAATTCCCTTCAACTGTACATTGAGGATGGTTTCACCACAATTAACAGTTGTGATGGGATAGATACTGCAGCGGAAAAACTTCGCGAAGCAGTGATCTTCTCCTATCATGAAAACTGTCCACTCAAGACTAAAAGAGATAATCGCAACTCTACTTGGTGGAACAAATGCCTAGAAAAGCGAAGAAAAGAAGTTCGACGACTATTTAACCGAGCTAAAGAGTCAGGCAACTGGGAGCTTTATAGAACTACTCTAACAAGTTACAATAAAGAAATCAGAAAGGCGAAGCGGGAGTCTTGGAAAAAGTTATGTGAGAGTATTTCTGATATACCTCGTAGTACTAGAATCCACAAGATTCTCTCTAAAGAGTCGATTGCCGAGATTGGGTCGATGAAGCGACCTGATGGCACTTTCACGACCTCTAGAAAAGAAATGTTAGAGCTTTTGATTAAAAATCACTTTCCTGGAAGTTTGACTCTGGATAACAATCGACCTCCGCTCTTTGAGGGCGCAAGGCGGCCAAAAAAGATCGATTGGGAGGCCGCCAAGGAAGATATCACAGCACCAGCAGTTGAATGGGCAATCAAATCTTTTCAGCCTTTCAAATCTCCTGGTGAGGATGGAATATTTCCAGCTCTGCTGCAAAACGGACTGGAATTACTTTTACCCATCTTCATTAAACTGTATAGAGCTAGTCTGGCGTGGAATTACATACCACCCAGTTGGTTGACGGCTAGGGTGGTATATATACCGAAAGTGGGCCGCAGAGACCCACACCCTAAATCGGTCAGACCAATTAGCCTAACATCTTTCCTGCTTAAAGGACTTGAAAAAGCACTGGATTGCTACATCAGGCGGGTAGCTTTATATAATTCCCCCCTGAGCATCCACCAATATGCTTATCAAACTGGCAAATCAACAGATTTAGCATTACACAACCTTGTTGAGAAAATCACACAATCCCTTAACAACAAGGAGATTGCGGTGGCCATATTTCTTGACATTGAAGGAGCATTTGACAATGCACTACCGACCTCCATTGGTTCAGCTTTGACTGAAAAGGTCATCAAACCAACCATTACCGGTTGGATATATGCCATGCTCACTAATAGGACAGCCACTACATCTCTTCAGGACGAGACCATTAGCTTTAAGGTTTCCAGGGGCTGCCCAAAAGGCGGAGTACTATCTCCCCTACTATGGTCACTCTTGATGGATAACTTGCTTAGCGCTCTCGAAAGAAGAGGGGTAGAACTGCAAGCGTATGCAGACGACCTTGTCATCTTGGCAAGGACCAAGTCAGGAAGAGTAGCATATAATACCCTCCAAAAGGCGTTGGACGATGTCCACAGTTGGTGTCAGAGGGAACAGATGTCTGTTAACCCTGGTAAAACTGTAATAGTTCCCTTCACTAGGAAAAGAAAGTTGGAGGATATTCCTCCACTTTCCTACAATGGTGAGGTTATTCCATTTGCAGCGGAAGTAAAATATTTGGGGATTATCCTAGATACGAAACTTACTTGGAACGCTCACTTGGAAAAAGTTATCCATACGGCCAGACTATCCTTGTGGACATGTCGTAGGATCTGTGGAAAATCTTGGGGCTTGGGACCCAAACAAATCTATTGGATATATGTGATGATCGTTAGACCAATGATCACATATGGAGCTATTGCCTGGTGGCCAAAAGCTTTACAGCGAACGGCCCAAGCTGGTTTACAGAGACAGGCTTGCCTGGCAATTACTGGTGCTCCACACCGTCAGCAGCCATGGAAATCCTTCTGGACCTACCTCCTCTCCATATATTTTTGGAAAGAGAGGCTAGATGGACAACTTACAGAATTGTGCATATTTCTAAATGCACAAATCAGGTTTATTCAGAACGAAGCAGAATGCTAGTGGACACTGAAAGTCACAGTATTCTGGGAATGACCTCTGACATAATGCCTCCAACACTAAACTACGGCCTGCCTTATACCGTCCTAATTCCAAATAGAGATGAATGGGTCCTCCGTAAAGATGAACTATTAAGAGCAGACAGTTGTTGGTACACAGACGGTTCAAAAACACCCTCAGGCTCTGGTGCAGGTGTATACGGGCGCAGACCTAGGACAGAAATCTCAACATCTCTAGGATCCTATGCAACCGTATTCCAGGCGGAAATTTACGCCATTGTTTCATGTGTGGAGAGATTGGAGCAAGCCAATCTCATACATAGAACAATAAAAAATTTCTCGGACAGCCAAGCGGCTTTGAAAGCACTTAGCTCTCATCGTGTAACATCGAAATTGGTTTCAGACTGCCAAAGAAGACTCTCCTTAATCGGAGAACTCAATAAAGTATTGCTGGTCTGGATCCCTGGCCATTCTGGCATGGAAGGAAACGAGAAGGCAGACTCTCTTGCAAGGGAGGGTGCCGTACGTGTTTCTATCGGACCAGAACCAATAATTGGCATCGCAATAAGTTTTGCCAAACAAACACTGAATACCTGGACGGCAAGAAGAGCTTTAGACTTCTAGCATAATTTACCAGGATTAGTTCATTTCATTCTTTCATACATCCTTCGAAGAATGTCTCCAAAAAAATGTTAGACTATAGCAGGCATGACCTACGTTGTCTAACAGGTCTTTTAACAGGCCACTGTCATCTGAATCATCATATGCTAAAACTTGGACTGTCGGAAGATCCGACCTGCCGTCTTTGTCTGGAAGATGATGAATCAGCAGAGCATATAATTTGTGCCTGCCCCGCCGCGGCTCGAATCAGGTATCTGATGTTTGGCAGTGATTCTCTCTCGGACCTGAAATATCATTCACCAAATAAACTAATTGGCTTTGTTAAGAAGCTGAATTTGTTTGGTGAAATCTGAATAGGTATGAGCCACAATAGACTCTTGCGAGTCGCAGTGGAGGGCCTTGTAGACCCACTCATCAAAAACCTAACCTAACCATAGCTAGAACAAGTCTTATCAGAATAAACAGAGCTAAAATAAAAAATAATCTTGAAACAGGTTAGCTAAATCGATTCCCACAGGATATTTGACATTGTTGATTTCATCAGGAAGTGTATTACATCTTCTTCTGGAGTTTACCAAGTTTTAGCTCTGATGAGAACCATCTGGGAAATTTTCTGGATGAAACTTTCTTAACAGGTACAAACATGTGAATCACGGTATACAAAATATAATACAAAATATTTAATATATCATCTAATGATCTATTCAATAACAAAGGATCCCACCGAATAAGTCCCAGATGATATTCAATAGAGTGAAAATCAGCTGATTTGTAGTCATAATAGAATTCATCAGCAACAGGAGAATAATTACAATGGTCCAAGCTCAAGTTTAATTCAGTTACTAAAGGATGGTGGTAAGCATCTACATTAATCAGAGGATCGGTTGCTGAAATACTTGTAGTTAAACGATCATGACTAAAAACTAAATCCAAAAGTGAGTTAAATTCATTATGAACAGAGTTAATTTGAAACAGATTATGGTAGGCACACATATTAGAAACGGTATAAGTAGCATTCACTTCATCAGCTCTGGTACCAGGGGGTGAAATAGCTTCTGAACAAATATTTAAGTCAGACCATACTGCTTTAGGAAAGTTGAAATCACTCAGAATGCAGATCTGAGCATCACAACCAGGATGTATTTACCACCATTTTTTGTCGACAGAAATGGTCCAGCGATGTCTAAAGCAATCCTTTCGAATGGGCTTCCGACATTATACTGCTTCATGGGTGCCTTTCTCTTGCGATGTGGTCCATTACTCGTAGCACAAGTCGTACACTTCTTACACCAGTCCTTCACATCGTCGGAGCTGTTCATCCAATAAAACTTTTCACGGACTCGCTGAAGGGTTTTCTTCACTCCCAGATGACCTCCAGATGGAAGGTCGTGGAACTTCCTCAGTACCTCAGCTACTCTCGTTCTCGGGATGACTAACTGCCTTCTATTCTCAGAACCATCATCATTTTCAAGAATTCGTTTCAACAGGCCTTCTTCCAATACAAGGGAGTCCCACTGAGCCCAATATGTCTTGAGTGTCGGTGAAAATCTTGACACTTCTTGCCAGGTGGGTCGCCGATTTTCTGCCTTCCATTGCCGGATCATCTTCAAGTGAGGATCATTCTCCTGATCTTCTCTGATCCTGACGGGGGACCATTCCTCATTGACTACTGTAGTTCTTGAAGCAGTAGCTTCCTTGGATTCCGCCTTGTTGCAGTGGTAACAGTCTGCTGGGCACGGCCGTCTAGACAGAGAGTCGGCATTTCGGTGGCTCACACCAGCCCGATGTTCGATGCTGAAGTCGTACTCTTGAAGTCTTTCAATCCATCTAGCGATCTGGCCCTCGGGATTCTTGAACTGCATCAACCACTTGAGTGCTGCATGATCAGTCCGTATCAAGAATTTCCTTCCATACAGATACTGATAAAAGTGTTCCACAGACTTCACTACCGCCAAAAGTTCTCTTCTCGTGACGCAGTAGTTTCTGGTTTGGAGAGGACTTTACTGAAATATCCCAACACTCTTTCCTGTCCTCCTTGAATCTGTGAAAGCACTCCTCCAATCCCTACGTTGCTTGCATCAGTGTCAAGAATGAAGTCTCCCTCTGGTAACGGATATCCTAGTATCGGCGCGGTGGTTAAACGTCTCTTCGGGGTTTCAAAAGCAGTTTCGTCCCAATGAAAAGTTCTGGTTTCTTCTGTGAGTCGAGTTGCCCTGCTGAAACAAAGCACGAGAAAACGTGAAGAGAGCTCTAAAACAAGAACGGAAGAAAGAAACAAAATATTACAAGAATCAAAACCTACAGAAAATGATACCCTCTATTTCACTTCTTTATGTCAATGTACCAATCTACCAAAAGAATGCCACCTTCATGTCAGCACATGGTTAAAAACCGTGTGTTCAACGTGGTTTCAGACGTAGAAGCCAGGTTACTTGACGTTCCTGTCCAGCAGCATCCTCACCCTGCTCCTGCAACTATTCCACCCTACAGCAGCAGCAATTATTCAACCCCAGCCTCTTTGTATTCGAACAATTCACTCTTGAGCCCCACTGATACCCTTGAGGAACACGAAAACTCCTTTATAGCTGCCAATTCAGATAATCTGATTAACTATGTTAATACTTTCACACACATATAATTTTGTTAATAAAGTTCACTAATGTAAATTAATAAAATACTTACCTTAGAAATACAGCTAGTTTTTCTTTAGTTCTAATGGGCCTTATTGTAGCATTGCATCCTCCTGCGTCAATTTGTTTCTTGATGATCTCATGCACTTCTTTAAATTGATCATGGTTTAGCCGAAAATAATTGGTGAGCTTTTCATCACTAAATTCTTTAGTAAAGGCAAATTCTCCATGAGTTTTTCTTTTTTTCATGTACAAGCTTCTCACTGACTTTTTATTAGCCATCTGGGAGATAAAGGATATCATTTCGAACTCGAACTCGTCTTCTGAATCAGATTCAGAACTAAATAGAGAATCAATCTGTGCAATGGCAGTTGTCATTTTACAGAACTGTCGTATTTTTTGTACGGTCTCGCCGTGACGAGCTACACTCACCTCCTGCTGCGTCTCTATTTTGCGCCGAGCCGCGCTAGCAGTTTTCTCCCGCCATAACCTCGCCGTGACTCACGCTGCGTCACCTCACCAAGCTGCGTCCGTGTAGCCAGCCGGCCTCTTGACTCCGATAAACACTGAACACAAATACGCTCCAAACCTTTATCTGATCCAAAGCTGAAAGACATTGATAGCTTCATGCATCTTATACCAGACGAAGCTAAACCCTTTTATACAAATTTTATGACCTCTCAAAGAATCATAGAAGACATTGATCGATTCAATAATGAGTTAGACTTCGACGCAGATGGACTTTAAATTTTAGTTTCTTGTTTCATAATAAATGATTTTTTTGTGCCTTAAAAAATATTTTGTTGCATTTCTGTTTATGTTTAGTGGAGTAAAATATTTCAAAAATTCACTTTTTTTATTTATCTGTAATGTGCCGACCCACATAACCATCTTTTGCCAAAATATTTACTCACTTAATGTTTTTCTCTAAAATAGTCTAACACACAATTTTGTAAATTCTATAAGTATTGCTGTTGTATTTATTAAGGAAATTTATGTAAGTACCAGCTTGTAAATGTGTTTTCAATAATGCTTCAAATTTATACAAGGATTGTTCAAGTTTATATTTATCAAAGACCAAGTAGGAATTAAATTTGGTTTTTTATGAAGTTGTTCAGTGCATTAATAGTTATTTAAGTTACAAGTCCGGGAAATGGCTTATTAAAGTACAAGTCTACAGATTCACGGTCGTGTATCGTACAATATTTTATTTCTTACTGTGTTGTATTAAAAATGAAATTAGGTTACCTCCCTGTATGTAGGTGTTAGCAGTCCGGGAAGTAAAAATTTCCCGGACCGGGTACTGTAATGAGTTACTTCCCGGACTCGAATCTATTTCCCGGACCGGCTACTGTAATGAGTTATTTCCCGGACTTAAATGAGTCCGGGAATAGTATATTTCATTACGAGTCCAGAAAATAGGCTTTTCCCGTGTGCGCGCGACGGGAAAAGCATTTATGGATGTGTAATGAACGATACTTTTCATTATACCTTTCTTAATACAAAAACTAATAAGTATTTACTATACTAGACTATAATTCAAAACACTGACATCTGCTGTCATAATACAATTGGGGTTTAGTGATTCTAAAAGAACCGGTTTACACGTACGAGAATTATTGCGAAATTTACTCTGAAAATTATCATAAGAATAATTTTTCCTGTTTTACACGCCATAGAATTATTGCCAAAATTTTCGGAGTAAAAATATAGAACCTGCTCTATAATTTTATGACAATAAACTAGAAAGTGCGCGAGAATCGACGCAGAAGCCAAAGATAAAAACAATAATGGCGTCATGCGTTATTTCTGTTTACTGAGTTTACTCATCATTTAGTTTGTCGTTGTTGTTTATCTTTGTTTTGTGCTGTATTCTTGATTTTTGAGAAAAATTCTTTTCGATTAATTAAAATGTCGTGGAACAGAGAAGAAAGTTACTTTGCTATTGGGGGAATATAGGAAGTGGCCTAACTTATGTAAAGTAAAATCTGTAAACTATAAAAACAGAAACCTGAGAAATCGTGACTTGGAATTGATTTGTGCACAATTACGGCCCTTAAAACCGAGCATTTCCACGCAAGATGTTCAAGGAAAGTTCCAGGCACTAAAGCAAAATGCCAGCAAAGAACGCAAAAAGTTGGTAAGATTCCCAAAAAAGTGGAGCAGGTACTGATGAAGTAAGTACTTTAGATATATTGTTATTGTTCACAAGCAGTTCTTACCCAGAGACATATTTAACCGAAAAATACATATCAGTATACACTGCCCTATTTAGATGAATGTTTTATCTTTTAGATAGCAGAACCATCTCTTTGGTACTACAAACTAATTTCGTTTGCGTTTGATGAACAGGTTCTTAGGGATGCAATTGATACTTTAGATGACGAGGAAGAAATACAGATTGTATTTGTAAGTATAATAATAATTATTGTTCTATGGCTTAGATTTATAAATAAATAAAGAAAACACTGTACAGTAATAATTTTATTAACATATAATTTAAATAAATAATACAGTAAAACTTCTCAAAAGTGGTCACTGAAAATTTCATTACATTATTTTTTTGGATTTGAGGTCAAATACTACAACTTTATTAATTTATGATACACTAATTGCAAGCACATAAATATAAACTATAAATATATTTAGACATAATTATTTTTTTCATAACTCCTGAATGAAGCCACTAAAAGGTATACATAATGTTTAAAAAGGTGCACTATGGTACTTCAAAAAAAACTACTCTGGGCAAAAAAGTTAAAATGATTTAAATATTTAGCATTTAAGTTTTATTTTCTTAATGTATACCCTAAGATTCATCATTTTCTTTACCAGTTTTTTTTTTGGATATTTCAGGTTGAAGATAATGTTTTTTAACCCGAAAGACCTGTACAGGAATTATCCGAGACAGAGAACCTCGCTGAAACCCCCGTGGAGTCTGAGACTCATTCCAGCGCCACTTCTAGGAGACTGAGCACCCCAGGTCCCTCCTCAAGAGTCAGTTCTCCTGGTCCATCCTCGAGAGTTGCCACTCCAAATCCTCCCATAAGATTGACTCCTGGGGCAAAAAAAAGGAAGAGAGATGATGATGATGTGGCCGAAGTCGAAAACATCCTCAGGTCAATCTCCCAATCATTATCAACAACTCGGGAAGCATTGCCAAAATCAACGGGTCAAATTTTTGCCAATTACTTGGCTTCAAAAATGGAAAAAATTGATGATGAAGACCTTAGGGATGAAACTGAAGCAGAATTAATTGCTGTTGTACATAGAGCACTTAAACAATGCCGAAATAAATAATATAACTTATTCTAGATTTTTTTCTATTATAACAAAATAATTATTAATTGCCCCTTCGCACGGCATCATCTTGCCATGGTACTGAGCCCAGTTCAGAGTTAAAGAAATGTTTAAACTCCTCTCTAATAGCTCGTGCCGATGATTTTGACTTGTTACCAATTTGTTGCGAGATTTGTGACAATACAGTACTTTGGCTTAGATTAAACTCCTCTTCAGTTTCCTTAAAATATGTAGGGCTTTCTGTAATAAGAAAATTGTGTAGAATTACACATGTTAAAGTTACAACTTCTACTTTCTCAGGCGTAAGGAGCATTTTGTGAATAAGTACTCTCCATCTATTAACAAGTATGCCAAAAGCACACTCAACCATATACGCCTGGCTCTAGAGAGACGGTAATTAAATATTCTGTTTTCGTATGATAAATCTCGTTGAGGATATGGTTTCATTAAATTCTCCATCAATGGAAATGCATCATCTGCAACAATAACATATGGCAATTTGGTTTGTCTGCCAGATAATTCTGTGGGTTCTGGAAGTTTTAATGTCTGGTTTTGGATTTTGTTATACAATTTACAGACACTAAAAACACCTCCATCGCTAACTCTTCCGTTAACACCAACATTTGCATAAATAAATCTGTAATTTGCATCAACAATGCCTAAAAGTACTATACTGTTAGTTCCTTTGTAATTGTGATAATATGATCCTGCAGAAGTAGGTGAGCTAAATGCAATGTGCCGACCATCTAGAGCTCCAATACAATGTGGAAAATTCCATTTATTTATATATTCCTTAGCAACTTTTAACCACTCTTTAGTCGATTTAGGGGTCTAAAATAATAATAAATATTAATATTTCCAATGGGAAATTAAAAAAAAAGTTTTGAAAGAGCTGTTCAAATTCAAACTGAATATTCCGCCGAAGGGCATGTGGTTGAATAAGATTAAAACCTATTCTGCCGATCAATCCTCTTGAATGTAAAGTAATCATAATGTAAACAAGTTACCTACTTACCCGACAGGTTTCTGGTATAATTTTTGAAATTGTACTTTCATGAACTCTAGTACTGTACATTAGACTCCTGTACGACTCTTCAGTTGCCAAAAAACGTAAAGTTATAATAAGCCTAAATATAATTTTTACATTAAGTCTATATATTACATTTATCCATGCTTTCTTGAAATAGTGAGTATCTTTTGCGCTAATGCTTTCTCTCATAAATGTATCTTGTTTTTCTATATCATGTTTCACTAAATTTAATAAATATTTGAAGAGGTTTTCGTTCATTCTGAGAAAGTTTTTATAAGTCTCAGGGTCTTCAACCAGTAATTCTTTATTTAAGAGAGCTAAAGTACCTCTACCTTCTCTTCTTTGAAGCCAATTTTTTGACCATTGAGACAAAGATTACAAAAAAAATATAAGATTGTTCACTCGTACGAATTCTATCGATCAAAGGATTCATACCGCTGGTTACTGTCTGGTGACTTAGCGGTTGGCGCCATGCTACAGTATGTCGCTAAATCCTTACTTGCATTTAATTTTGCATATTATACGGGTCGTCGCCTATCGAGCGCTGGTATTTTAGAATTCGTGTTTATGTTTTATAAATATTTTAAATTTATTAATTAATTATTGCAATAAGGAAAAAATAATATTCATATTTTCCTCTTCAATAGCAAAACTTATAAAATAAATATTTTGTGATTTTTGTTAATAGTCTTAGTTGTATACATAATAAATGGTAGTTTATCACTTTCCCACGAATTCTGAATGCAGTCTTGATTTTAAGTACTTATAATGTAAACAATGATAAAAATATAGAGAAGCAATTTAAGGGCCAGAAATGTGCCTACAATCTCTAGAAACTTTGTAGAAGTATTTCATTTAGTTTTTCGGGAAACGTTCCGGAAGTAAAATTTCTTGTTCGCATTATTTTAACTCCTGTCTTCCAAAAAGTAACATTAATAATATTATAATTGTGGTTTTAAAATGCCTGTGTGTTGTGCTGTGATGGGTTGTTCCAGCAAGGTGGGAAAACCAGAAATATCCTTTTAGCGTTGTCCCAAAGACGTTGAGAGGTGCGTATTAAATTAGTTATTATCAAATACGGAATTCAACTTTTAAACTATTGTAACAAAGATATTTAATAATAATAAATTAGTTAGTTATTTAGTACTGGGTATTCATAGAACTTTGAAAATTCACATATCTAATTTATTAATAAATATATCCTGCAGCTGCATAATATGTTTTTACTGTTTTAACCTTGTGAATCTAAAAAATACGAAGTGTCTAATTTAAAGTTCAAAATTGTTTTAGTGGTCCTATTATTCTGGTGGCCAATAAGTATATATAATTTAATTTGTGATATTCTGTATAAATAACCGCTAGATCATCAATAAGCATCACAAAATTACTAAAATGTTGAATAAAATCTGTCAATTGATTCATTTTAAAAATTTATGTATTTTTTACTTATACCCAAACTTTCCTTTTCAAATTCATATCCTGAACATTTTTCGAAATAATTAACATTTAAAAACAATATATAAAAAAAAACCTTTAATAAATCATCCTATGTGAATATATATTTCTCAAGTTACCCCTGTATAGCTTGGAATAAAATATACTCTTCTAATTCCCTGGTACCTAGCGGGGTCGTTATTTACAACAAAAGGGAGCCGTAAATATGATTTATGAGTGCGGCGAACGTTTAAAACACTAAGAAGAATCAGACCGCCTTCAAGTGAACTATCTTATATTTTTTTTGTAATCTTTGATTGAGATCTTTGTTTTTTTTGCGTTTCATTAATAAAAATAATAAATAACAGCTAACTGCTGCAGCACCTAACAGCAACTCTTTTTGTCTTGCAGGCATGACTGCAAATGCCAATTAATATAATATCTCAAAACTTAAGGATTTTCACAAAATAACCAAACCTAAATCTAAAATAAATGGTTCAAAAACAACCGATTACTTAGATGTCAATCATGACAACTTCTCCCAAAACAATCTCTCTGCGCAGGCGTATGACATAAATTGTTATGAAATTTTTAGTGTTAAAAATATTATGTGTCATACAGAGAAGCAGTGAAATATTTTTAAAATTCATATCAAAATTATCAATATTATTTTCAGAGTAAATTTCGCAATAATTCTTTGCTATGTAATACGGCTCTAATAAGGGAACTATGCTCAGTTCCCTTAGCAACGCATGTTAGCGCACAGGAAAACTTTTTCTCCACGATCATCACAGAATTTGCCAATTCTGAAATAAAATTTGATTACAGAATGCTGGAATTCTCTCTCTTGAGAATGAAGAAATATTCTGCAACACCTCTGCCCCCATGCAATTTAAATGTATTAACATTCTCTCTCTAGTGATAGAATAATATTCTCACACTGGTTAGCAATAATAACATTAGCCTTGACGCAGTTAATTGTCATCGTAGTGTCAAAACTTGAGTAAGTGTCAAAATTATTGCTGTCACGTAACCGTAACCTAACCTAACAATGAAATTGTTGAAAATACCTCCAATAATGCACCAGTTTTTTATTTCGAGGACTGTACAAATATAACAATTAATACAAAGTAGAATGTTTCTTGGATTATTGAGTGCTTACCTAATATAATAATTGTGATTCAGTTCTGTAATATAAATTATCTTTTGTTCATTTCTATTTAAAAATATATATTTAAAATCTTTGATCGTGGAGAAAGTATAGTCTGTTACTCGGTTAGAAAGAAAATTCGTAATGCTCGTGGTTCCTCACGCTCACCTTCGGCTCGCGCTCGGAACTTTCCACTCGCATCGAATTTTCATTCTAACCTAGTTACAGAATATACTATTCCCGTGCGCCCACACTGGGTATATTATGCACCAAGCGACTAAAGTGACCCATTTAATCCCGCGGGTGGTGTTTGATTCCAGAGGGCGGAGCCCGAGGGAAGCAATCCACCTAAGGGATTAATGTCACTTTAGTCGAGAGGTGTATACGCCATTTTTTGCAATTCCGGTAATTCTACATACAATTTTAATAAAAATAAATACTACTTACATTTGAAGCCCTAACACAATAAATGCTGTTTGTTTCTGTGGCAATGATAAACAAAGTCCCTTTCAAAACGGCGCCATTCTAAACGTAGAGAAAATCAGTGAAAATAAATAAAAGTGAAGAATTCAACGTAGATCGGGCTGCTGAAGCAATTACTCAAGAACTATAAATACCACAAAAATCGAGAAAACTATATGAACAACAGTACGAATCATTTAAGGTGGTGCAATGAGAAACACGTCACGCAGTACAATGAAAACGCGTTGCTGGTGTATTTCAACGAGAAATCAAAAAAAATTTGTTCTTACACGTTATGGTCATATTACTCGATGTTAGAGCAACAATTAATGTCAAGCATAACAAAGACATCAGCAAATTTCCAAAATGACTGGCTTTTTTGAAGCGAAAAAGTGACGACCATAAACCCAAAAAGTCAAAAGTGCCCTCCGGAGAAGAGGTTGAAAAATGTCTGGTAGAAGCTCCGGACGACAAGTACGAAATATATGCAGAACGTATATAGCTCTGCGAAAATCAGAAACAGCGCATTCAAGATTTTTTGTATATTATGCAGCCTGATGGCAAAAACACATTTGGGAAATTGCCTCAAAATATAGCTGCTTTTTTGAAGTTGCCGGACGCGTCCTTGTATACAGGCCACTGTTTAAGGCGAACATCCACGTCTTTATTAGCGAATTCTGGGGCCACTGTGGATATTTTAAAGCGCCACGGCGGATGGAAAAGTGCAACAGTTACCGAAGGATACGTTGAGAGCTCCATCAACAACAAAAAATCAATAGCAGATACTATTCTTGGGCATAAAAATAGACCAATATCACCGCTGGCCGATGGGACTTCATCATCTTCCTTGAATCGAAATCCTGACCCAATATTCACTTCTGTCTATTCAAGTTCAACTAGTTCATCTATTTCTGATATTAATAACCGTGTATTTAGTTTGGTTAACTGCAATAATGTGCAAATTACCTGTCATTTTAATTCATCAAATAAAGATTAATGTTACTATGGTAGGTACGTTTTTATTTGTACTTTAAATCCCTTGGGATTTTAACTGTCACTTTATATCCCTTGGGTCTAAAAGTGACTACTTTTGTCTCGGAATTGCAAAAAGGTCATTTTCGGTACTCTTAATAGGCATGTTATAGGGTTTTCAGTAAGGTATAATGAAAATAGCTTATTACAGCACAGTATGAAATAAAATAATGATTGCCCAATCACTAGGTACTGTTATGTTCCTATGTTTTAAAACAGAGATAGAAAGTAAGGTACAGTTGTATTAAAAAAAAGGATAGACGTATTAGAAAGAACCGTTAATGTCATCCTATATTTGAATACAATCCAGATTTTTGCAAAATTGCCATTATGTATAACACATATTATGCAAA
This sequence comes from Lochmaea crataegi, assembly GCA_947563755.1. Taxonomy (NCBI): domain Eukaryota; kingdom Metazoa; phylum Arthropoda; class Insecta; order Coleoptera; family Chrysomelidae; genus Lochmaea; species Lochmaea crataegi. The sequence goes on along the minus strand of OX387423.1, from coordinate 25,918,533 downwards.
AAGTAATAGAACTATAATGTATTTATTAACTTAATACAACTTTCTAAAACATATACATAGAAATATTTACTTTGTTACAAACGCATTATTTTATCAATTGAAAACAGAACAAGTTTAACTAGAAAAGAATTTAATTAATTCTAATAATTCTATTCAGAAATACCCTCTAAGTTGTCCAATTTTCTTCGCCTATAGTACTATCGCTATCCCATCTACGCACCTTTTTCGGCGGTATTACCGGTTTTTCCAAATCAAACAAAATTTTTTCATTTTCCTTTTTTTCTTCTTGTAACTGTTTAGATTTATATAGAATTTCTTTTAATTCTTTTTCCATTTTATGGATAGATTCGTCCATTTTTGTATACCCACTTTCAGTGTCGGTAATTACAGATTGTAGCATTTCCTGCTTTTCAATTAAATGCATTTTATAGGTTTCCTCTGCTTTTTGAATTTCCAAGTTTAATTCATTTAATTTATCTTGTTTTAGTTCTGATTGTCTACCAACATCTTCCTTTGGGGATTCCACTAGATCTGTAATAATAACCTTCAACACGTCTACTTCTGAATTCAAAAGATCAATGTCCGTTCTTCTTGCTTCTATTTTTTCAGACCATCTGGAATTAATTTCCTGATTACATTTGATTGATTCTTCATTTTTGGTTAAAGTTTCTTTGGGAGAATTAATTTCTTTATCAAACATCTCTTCTATTTCTATAGTTTTTTCATTTAATGCTCTAGATTTGCTTGATAATGTCATTAGATCGATTTCTGATTTTAATTTTAACACTTTAAGTTCTGTATCGTAATTATTTTCTTTGCTCACTAAACTCTCTAATTTATCTCCTAGATGCTGTGAATCCTTAAATAGTTCTCCGATGTTATTTTCATAATTTACAATGTTTGTTGAAATGCTTGCAATCTCTTCTTGGCTTTGCAAATTTATACTATCAAATGATTTAAAACCTACCAAAATTTCATCGTCGTTGATTTTTAATTGGTCGTTCAACATAATAATTTCTTGTTTTAAATTATTGTTATTTTTCTCAAACCCGATAAAATCTTTATTTTTTTTCTCATATAATTCAATTTCATGAGTTAAATCTTCTATTTCTAATATTAAAGTACTGTTCTCTTTAGCTAAAGCTTCCCTATTCTCTGTATCTTGAAAATGTACTTTTACACTTTCTTCAATTTCTGTTTTTAATTGTGTTTCTTTTTGGTTATAGTATTGGATCTATTTGTTATATATCTGCTCATTTTTATTTACTATACCAATGAATTCGTTTAGTGTAGTTTCTGTCGAAGTTATAACTTCATTGAAGTCGGAAAGAGTTGTATAATCAGTGTGAGCTGTTGCTATGAATTTTGTCTTATATTCTTCAATTCCATTTGTGAAATTGCTTCTATTTTTTATATCAGTAAAATTTTGGTTGATAGTTTCTTTAAGATTCCTGGCAAAATTTCTCATATTTGTTAAACTGTTGTCATTTTTTGTTACATCCTGTTCTAATTCCGCTATTTCTTCTTTTTTTAATTCCATACGTTCCATTATCCTTTTTGTTCCATCTGAAAGTAATTTAAAGAGATTAATTCTTATTAGTATAGCTAACCCCTAACCATATTTTAAAATCAATCACATAAATTGCTCATTTATACACACCTAGAACTGTATTTAAATCCTCTTGTAAATCTATCTGGGTTGATTGACTATCATCTTTTGCACTTTCCATTTTAAAATTTCAATAATAATATTTTATTTATAGCAATAATAATGTTTAACACTAGTTGAACACAAAAATCATCCAAAATGATCCAACATAAAACTTTCAAAACAACGAATAAAAAAACTTTGGTTGTCTCTGGTAACTGTCATTACTGTCAATCTCATAGCTACCCATGAGCTACCCTTAGATCAATAAACATTCGAATATTTAACTGATTGGGCGCGTTCAGCCACGCTAGCGGAATGTTAGCGCTTGAAGGTGGCTGCTTTGATGCTTTGTGACAAACAGATAAATACATCACTTAACCTTTAAATTTATTTTCTAAATATAAAGCGCCTTCAATAGAAAACCTTATAAATTTCAGCGGAAAATAAATTCGCTGGAAAAAATGGTGACCGCTAGAGCTAGCGCTGTCACTTAGCGGTCAAATTCGCCCTCCGATTACTCAGCGCTTACCCAGCGCTGGCGTGGCTGAACGCGCCCATTATTTTACAAGAAATATTCTGATTTCTTTTAAAAAGCTTGAAAAAACAATTTATTTATTTTTTAAATAAATAGGCTCGGTTATAAAATGGTTAAGTTAATTAATTAATTTCATTAAACCGCCACAGTAGGTTTTTTTAAACAAACGTCGTTATTGGAAGTGTATGTTACATGTGACGGAGACGGAATTATACTCGACATAAATTAAATAAATGTGATTAAAATGAAGAGCAGTACTTTATTTTATAACTCATTAGCGTAACAGTAGAGTTGTTGGACGATAAAAGAGGATAACGGTTTTCATGATCAAATTTTACCGCATTTATATTTTCCTAGCTCTGGAAAAAACGAATAGTGTAGTTAGTAACGAGAGCTTATTTTCTCGACCGGCACCCCCACTATTTAGTATTTCTGTCAAGTCATAACCTTATTTTTTCTTGGTTAAAACAGATCATTTGGTTAATTTAAAGAGAAGGGCAAGGAAAATGATTGAAAAAGCTATACAGTGTTGAAATTCAACGATTTTCCTTGCCCTTCTCGATAAATTCTTCAATCTGTTGAAACCAAGACAACAATTCTAAATAGTGGGGGGGTGCCGGTCGGGAAGATAAGCTCTCGTCAATTAAGGTGGATTCATGCAAGCAGAAATTAAAACTTAGATTAATTTAAAACTAAAACTAAGAACATAAAACCATGTAATGTAATGTAGATGTCCATGCAAGAAACTAAGAAGTTAAGATTTAAATTAAAACTATGAAAAATGGCCAACTTTCAACTAAGAAAATAAACAGCTGAATATTCTTAGTTTAAATTTAATCCTTAAAGGTGGATTCATGCAAGAAAAAACTAAAACTAATTTAAAACTAAAACTAAGAAGATAAAACCATGTAATGTAATGTAGATGTTCATGCAAGAAACTAAGAAATTAAGATTTAAATTAAAACTAAGAAAGATGTCCAACTTTCAACTAAGAAATTAATTTCTTCCATGAATTCGACACAACGCATGCGTCAAGCCCTGGCCACAGATTACCTACTGGTGATTTGTGTGAATTTATTGTTTACATGAGGTTATATTACATGTGTGGAAATATTTTTACAGTTTACAGCAATGTTATTTGTAAAAAAGTTGGTTTACGTTTAATTTTATCTTCAGCTATCTGACAGCTCGATTACTATTGGAAGTTTTGACAAATCATTGAAGAAACTGCGCATGTCCAGTTGATTCATTAATTTATGTTGCATGAACAGCTGTTAGTTTCAATTTAATCTTAATCTTAAATTAGTTTTAGTTTAGTTGATTGCATGAATCCACCTTTAGTAATATATGTCAAATGACTGTCATATGACAAGAATGACTGCATCTGTGCTTAATTCTTGTTGACAATTGACTTGACGTTTTAAATGTTTACGTCTACGCAAAAAAATTGTTAAAAAATGTGAAAGAAAAGCAAATAACACTTAAGTTACGTTTATTTGACGAAAGCTGAATAATTCTGCTTATCAACAAACAAGTTATATACCATGATGTAATGTTATCAACATTTGAAATGTTTACAAAACGAAATCTTGTTGATATTAAAAAATCGACTACTAAACTACAAGACCCAAAAAAAGACGTCGCAACCCGAGTGAAACATTTAAAGATTATTTTAGGTAACTTCTCATTTTTAGCATTAAACAATAAATATTTTCGTAATTTTCATTTTTAGAAAATGTAGATACCGCCGAAGCTAAAGGGTTTTTTGAAGCCAATTTCAGTCACATCTATAATATACTTTATGAGAGCTTCGTTCAAACTGAAATAAATCTGCGACAACGAGGTAAATTAGAAGATTGGAATTAATATATTTTTGTTTGCCAATACATAATTTGTTATGGGAGTGGTCAATATTTATTTATCAATGTGTAAATGTGGCCTACATTTGAGACATACCTATTAGGCTACTTATTCTCTAAATACAGAAATCATATTTACATAAGATTGGTTGAAATAATAAGTGTATTTCAAAGATTCAAATAGCTAATAGGTGAATATAGGTACATTTATTTAAATAATGTATGATTAACATATCCCATTTATAATAATGAACCAAGAAAGTAGTATATTGACAGCTATATGTTGTTAAAACTACATGTCTTAGTTTATCAGTCATAAAATAGGTTTTTCAATAAAAAAAAAGTTGTAAATATTATGATTTTACTCATATTCTAGTATGTTGTTTGTAATTATATATGTACTAAGAGAGACAATGTTGAGAAAAAAACATATCAATAAACTTGAAAGAATTTGTGGATTGAAAGGGGATTTACATTAAATTAGAATGGGTAGTGGATCTAAACACCTGTGCTAAATTAAGGCTTTCATCATTTTCTAGTTTCATTCTGCTTGAGCCATTCATTATTATTAATTTTTTATTAAAGTATTTCTATACATTCTGCTTTCTCTGAAATTATTCCTAGATTGTGGTAGAATTTTTGCAAACCCTATAAGGAAAAGGTAAGTTCATACTTTTTATATTCTGAATATTATTTCAAAACAATATTTTCTGTTAAATTTACTGAGAAGTATTAGTAAGTAATTTAATTAATTTTTGGTTGTTTATCTGAAAAGTCTAAATGTATCCTACATCATCTTTAAACCTGTAGCGAGAACATAGAAGAGTAAAATTACATTAAAGTTACTGATATTGGAACAAAGGATACTATAAAAATGAGGGCTTTGCATGATGACTTAATATGTCAAGATGAATTTTCAGAAGACCTATTATCACCAAAACATAATTTGCAAAATATGTCCACAGCGAGTAAGGCTGTTTCTCTCATCAATTTAGAAGAACATCTGATTGTTAATAACAACAATCCATTTTTTATAATAGATATTGTAAAATAATTTTGTAAATACCTAATAAATGTTGAAATAAAACTATTGTTTTTTGAGCAAATTTTGCCTACATTATTGTTTCTAAATCCAATTTTTACTTGTGAATAATACAAAACAATTTTTATACTTCGTGCTATAAATAATTTTGATCCATAATTGAAATTGTATGTTCTTTATTGTATGATATGTGTTTCTGACAGTTAATATCAAATATCACATTTTCATTTACATCCAGGAGGTTTAAGCTTCTATAGTTATTGCTGTATTGAGAATTTTCCAACTTGTTGCAAATCAAATTATTCGCGAGAAAAAATTATATCTTCAAATACTTGAAAACTCTTGGATTTCATAAGTCCTTGTAACATATTTCATAGAAATTTGATAATAAATGCCAAGAACATGCACATTAACATTTCATCTGCACCTTACTCTTCATATTGTATGTATATATATATATCACATATTAATGGCTATTGTATCTGTTTCTGTGGTGGCAGAGCTGTCTTTTCATCTGGGTAAGTTAATATGAAACCATTTGAAGTAGAATAAATTTTTAACATGAATATTGACTTCGTAGTACATAAAGCTCACAAAGAAGAACTGGAATGTACCCTCTGGATTCTTGAACAAGTGTTGTGCCTCTTACCAGAACTTATACATAGAAGATGGCAGTTGCATTCACTCAGCAGGCTTTTGGCAAAACTTTTACATCCTGGGAATTCAGTCAAATTAAGAAGGCAAGGAATCAGGTACACATACTTATTTATAAATCATTTTTAAACATCAACAAAAGTTTGTTTAAAAAAATATGATATCTTTAACAGAAGTACTTTCTCTACATTCCTTCTCTACTTATTATTTGATTTGTTTGTAATATTTATTTTAAAATAATACAAATATTTACAAAGTTATCATCGATTACTTTTGGCACACCTAATTTTTTTTAGATTCTTCTTGATGTGGTATCAAGCTTTAAATGAAAATGCCCCAGAATATGTCCACAACATGTTCTCAGCCCTTGTACCAGGATTCGGAAACCAAAATGTCTTCCAGTCCCAATACAGCGGAAGCGTTTTTCACGATACTAATGCACAACATCCTGTAACTGCATCAGAACTGTTACCGATTTTGCCCCCTTCCAGCGGAGAAAAACTTCCAGATCACATTAGTAAATTTTACTTGGAAGCTTTATTGGAATATATCGTCCATACGGTAACTTCAAATACATTTTTTGATTCAATATTCTAATGTTAATGTATATTTTTAGGTTGTGAAATTAGAATGGCAGGACAAGAACTCGCATCATCACCGATGTTTTAGTTTTTTATTAGAAAAATTTAAATTATATTATATTCCCAAGATCTTTCCTAATTTTAGTAAGGATACATCTCTGTACAAGCCAAATTTAGGTAAACAGTTTATTTAATAGTTATTTAATAAACTAGTTTGTTAATGAAGGCGATTAATAAACGAAACTGTTTAAAGCACGAACGAGCGACAGCGAGTGAGTGCCTTTAATTGTTGAGTTTATTAATCGCCCATTAACAAATGAGTCGATTACATTATTTTTTCGTTGACCATAAAGTCTTTTTTTGTGACAAAATTCACTTTTCCACAAAGACTATCAGGAGATAATAATATCAACTCCACACCAATGATGTAGAATGTCATGATGATATTGGTATATTGTCTAATATCAAAATGTCATCAAAACGTCAAAATCACAAAAAGAGTGCGTTAGCATTAATGACGTCCATTAACGCATCATTTTTTAAATGAAACAATTCATTAATATCGAAATTAATAAACGGTCAACGAAAAATAAAATTAAATAATTTATCCATTATAAATGTATTTTAGATCTGCCTATGTTACGAAGACCTGAAAGTGAAAACGAATTTGTTCACTGTCGTGTTAGTCTTATTCTTTGGATTATAAACTACGTACATCAAACAAAGAAGTCACATGATAACAAAGATGCTCATTCAATAGGAGCATCTTCGATACAAAACGCACAAGGATCTCATGAAGATGATTCACAACACGATTCCTCTCATCCAAGTTTAGATTCAAGTAAGTAATTTTCTTTTATGCTGTTCTGTTTTTGTTAAGTGCCAGCAACTAAAGATAGATTTTTGATTTTGCATAACAGATAGTTAATTACAAAGAAACAAATTACATCGCGCCATATTTAATCAAATTTAATAGTGCAGTTTTGGTTTTATCCCCAATTAAAAAATCGTATTTTCAAAATACACTGGTATAAATTGAAGTTAGACATAAATTTTGGCATGGCACATAATTATCATAAGATAGTGTAGTCACCAAAATTAAAGGAGAAAAGAAGAAGTTTAAAGTAGATTGACAGTGAGTTTATCTTTGGTTTATGGAAAAATACAATAGGTTTAATAATACATATCTGTATATTTTATTTATATTAAAATGATCTTCACAACAAAAATAATTTGTTGAAGTTTTTACAAAATTCATTTCTAGCAATTTCAAACCTACTTTTCCTACTTTCATCTATTTTCGGCAGAGTAATGAATTTTTTATTTGATGTTCTTCATGTTTAGTACTGTAATGTTTTTTCTTATTTATTTAAATAGTCTTTACGGGTGAGATGAAATTATACACGCTACTAGGGCTAATTACTATTGATTTATTTGTAGAAAAACACACTGTATTAAACTTAATTTATATACACACTTTACTTAATGTCTACTAATTTATTTACACTCGGTATAATAAATTTATTTTACCACTTGAATATTACACTATTTATCTTCACTTTTTCATTCACTGTCTGATTATTTAAAACTTTCTGCGAACTAACTCTGTACTGTACTGTTTGTTTACTAACTGTTAACTCACTCAAAAACTCGCGGATATATAGTCTTTCTCAATTATCGAAAGTTCTTGAATTTGCTACACTCTTCTAACCAGAAGATTCTAGAAAGCGCATTCGCCAAAATTCATAGTCGAGTGACAGGACCGGCTTTGAGTTGGTGACTTCGTAACAGTACAATATGGTAGAAAACACGATCTATCTAAATACTGGTTTCATAATAATTTATAAAATTCAGACACAATAACCAGAGATGTGCAAAATAGATTATAAAATGTATTTAAATACAAAATGTAAATACTTTTTTGGTTTCAAATAATACAAGATAGTTTTTCATTTTATATTTAAAATACAAAATACATATTTCCAGAATACTTTATTAAAATAAAATATCTTCGGTTTTATTTATTAGTGTTAACAGTTTTTAACAAAATAATTTGTTCAAATACACTGTCGCTCATGTTTCTAGAAACACACACAGTATGTTGATACAATACTTATTTGGTTTCGTTACTTTCGTTATTATTTTTCATTTTATCAAACATAAACATAAACATACTGTCAAGTGAGGTACTGATTAAAGCGGGAAAACCACGGAGACACTATAACATTTTGTCACAGACGTCATGTACATCAAACTTGTTTTTTTAGTGACCTGAAAACAAAATTGTTCAGTTCAGTGTTGCCATAGTGATGAAAACATTTTATCGCATAAATTTATTGGTATTGTTGTTGACAAAACTTATCAAAAAGTATTCTGCATTTTGCAAATACAAAATATGTCCTAAAAAATATTTCAAATAAGATAGAAAATGGTTTTCTAAAAAAAATTATTTAAATACAAAATGGAAATAGGTATTTTGTATTTGTACTGTTATTTTAAAATGTCTCATCTCTGACAATAACAGTACATAAATAAAAATGGAAAATAATCCTTCAACCAACCAAATACAGACTCTTGGTCGTATGCACCGTTTATAATACTAAACCCGTTTAACGAAACTGGTTTAAATAGTTAAACGCCGTTAATGTTGCCTTAGTATGCACCGAACGAAGTTTAGTTAAACCTGAAAGAAGTTTGACAACGTCGAAAAATTTAGGGACTTTTTTGTGAAGAACACGTTCGTAGTTGACAATGCTTGACGATATTTATGTTTTGAGTACTTTCGTTTACAGTTACGGACGTGACGGTTGTTATTTGAATTCCAAATTACATGTATTTCATTGATAAAAAGAGCAACAGTTTAAATAATTAGAATCAACAACTTTTTCATGACAGTCACCTCATCAACATTGACGTAAGTTACCCAAGTGTCAAAAAGAACAGTTTAAAGTGAAACCTCCAATATTGGTCGTTTAATTTTAAACTGGTTTAACTTCCATAGAATCGATGGTGCATACTAACTCAAAATTATAAACTAGTTTAATGCCTAAACGAGTTTAAGTGTAAACGGTGTATACGACCATTACTATATATTCGTTGCTTCAACTTTAACAAGTAAACGGCAATGATGTCAAAATAATGTCAACATATTATTTATTTGTCATAAACAAGCTGAAACATAGAACAACAAACGAAGACTATCGACAACTTTACATTTACACTAGTGACGTATCTGCATTATAAGTTGCATAATTTCAGTAAATTTTTGTTTCCATTTTGTTAATCAGCAGAGAAACTATGAAATAATTTTATTTTTGAATAACCCATTTGCCACTTATTCATATTACCTAAAAAAATATGGGGTCAAAATTTGAAGTTGAAGTCTACACCAAGTAAATCGACGTAATGAAGTTATTATTTTATAATGGGCCAAATTTCAAGTGTAGTTAGGACAATTTACAGCCATGTGAATTGATTTTGACCATATTTGAACTGTTTTAGCTTTGTCAATTCAAACAAATAGAACCACATCGGATGAAGAACTAGCTCCTCAAATAGTCCGTGAAGTGTTATATGGTACAAGGGAAAACGTAAATTTTATTCATGAATTGTACCGTCAAGCATTTCTTCTTAACTTCACACACGTTGTAGCAATAAGAAAAATTATAGGATTGTACAAAGATCTAATACAAGGAAACGTGGTAGAACTCCCTCCATATGCTTTAGAATTACCCGATGATGTACCAAGAAATATAGGCGAAGAATTTTCCCCTTCCGATGGCGGTAGACCTGCTAGGCTACGAAATGATTCGTATTTAGGAGCAATTCATAAGGAGAATTTGTTAGTCAGATCTGGAACACAGGTAAAACATTACTTATGTAATAAGGTAGATTATAATGTTAAAATTTAACAATGTATTTCACTAATTTTGTTTTCTGTTTGCTGTAGAATATTTATCAACTTTTTATGACTCACGCAGCTCATGTTTTTTTGGTTGAAATAAATTCTCACGTCCCAAGAATGTTAGAAGAACAAACTGATGCTTGTAAAAGAGTTCTAAACATCTATAGATATATGGTAATGAATACTAGAATGGATAGCAACACATGGTAATTGAAAACTAAATGATTTCTTAATAAATAATGAAACAATTTTATTTTGAAATATGGTCAAAATAATGGACATATTTTGAAATTTCAGGGAACAACTGTTACTTGTATTACTTCAAATAACTTCTTTAGTGCTTGGAGAAATTCCTCCGAAAAAAAGGGCATCCACACTAGGAGGTAAATTGGCTCCTGCTATTTTCCAAACGTTGATTGTTACGTGGATCAAAGCAAACCTGAATGTGGTTATCAGTAGAGAGCTGTGGGATCGGTTTTTACATGTTATTACAACGTTAACAGTTTGGGAGGAATTAATCAAAGAATGGGCGGTAAGTAAAGAAACTTTAGTTGGCCACAGTTTACATGCTATAATGGATTTCCCATATTCAACTTAATATTTATTTTAAGAAAACAATGGAAACGCTGACTAGAGTCCTAGCTCGACACGTTTACAATCTTGATCTTACTAATCTACCTTTGGATAGATTAAATGAAAACAGGTCAAAAAGAAGCAGAAGAACTACTATTCGGCAAGAAAATAGTACACCTTGTAGTATTGGTGAAATTATGCATCCACCAGTGATTAGACAAGATTCCACATTGCCCGACGGTCAGTTAGTGTCGAAAAGGACAAAATCGACTTTAACTCGGAGCCACAGTGATAATGATTTGACTTCCAAGCGTCGATTAACTCAAATCAAGCAAAGAAATGTAAGATATTTGTTTATATTCTTAAATATATTATTTTAAATACTTTTTTCTACAACTGCTATGAAAAGTGACGTATTTCTCATACCTTACCTAATTTCAAAACCAAATATTGCTCATACTGTGAGAAATATCATTTCTCACGGCACTTTGCCCATGCCACATACATTTATATGGAGAATCAAATAAAATCGACAAAAACTTAGTAGGCTACTGTCATCTTTAAATACCTACTTAGTTGTCACAAAACTGTCAGATTAATTAATATAACGGAGAATTTAGTGAAAAGAAATGACGTTCCGGGTTTGACCATACAAAATTGTACAAATTTCACCATCAACTATAATTTTAAATAAAATTATTTAACAGTTTAGAGATAGGATACTTTAGTGTTATTTTTGTTTCACTAACCATATAAATAAATATTAAGTTACTTTTCTTATATTCTTTAAATTTGTGCAGTTGTAGAAAAAGTATAGTGTGCAACATGTGGGGAAAGTACTTTTCACACTCGTTGCACAATATACTATTTTGTACTCATTGCTTTTAAATGCATATTTTACAGTTATCGCCGGAGTGCGGGAAAGTGTATTTTACGCATCCGGACTTTTCCATAATTTGCTTTAAACAGTTGGCAACAAAAGTGTCAAACATAGGATATGTTACACACAAAGTTTTGACTTTTTTTAGGAAGCAAGCTAGAAATTGCTTGCTCCGCTTTTTTTAATTTCCGGAGGTGTATTATTAGCTTCACTGTCACTGCTATCACTCTCAATCATTTTGATAAATTTAATTTTTGAAAGTTGTGGAAAGTGTCAAATAATTTAAATTTGACATTTGTACATATATCATGTTACCAACTGTCAATGGAAAAATAAATTAAATAAAATGTATATTTAAATTTTATTTTTATTTTAAATTATTCGTTACAAAAAACATTGTACCTTCGGTCGTGCTGCAAACAAAGTGCTCTTGCGAAAAATTCTACTTCCCAAACACATTAGGTAAATAAGTATTCCAATATCAGATTACGGTAGAAGCAATTCCCTTTCATTTTATTTTTCCTTTTTTAATTTAGATTATAAGGAAACGTTCAAAATCGTTGGAAAACCTCGCAATACAAGATACTGAATCCACTGACCGCACCCGTTCTCCTAGTCCAGCTCCGTCCAGTGGCATGGAAAGTAATTCTATTAAAGATTCACCTATTCAGCTTGATATGTTATCTGCTGACCACCAAACCCTCGAATTTTCCGGAGAAAATAGAGGTGTCATTTGTGGAGGATCTGTAAGGGGTTGGCTGCCAGATGTTGCCGTTATTCTTTGGAAAAGAATGCTGGGTAAGTAATATACAACAGAAATAAAGAAGTATATGATAATTCAGTTTTTATGTCAGTCTACCATGATTATTTTTTTTTAACTTCGCAGGTGCCCTGGGCGACGTTAACCAAATATCCGATCCAAAACTTCATGCTCAAGTATTTGAATATTTAGTTAAATTAACAGATACATTGATAAGGATTAGTCATAACCAAGGGGTTTCGTGCGACAATATGAGTACTCCATCTCCCCCAGAATTAATTCCGCCTTTGACGCTAATTCTTCCCTGGTGTTTTGGAGCATTGGTGCTACCTAGTAATTATGAAGCTGGAAAATTGAATGCCTTAAGACTTATTTGTACTATAACTGTTAACTGTGATAGCAAACATCGGACATATTTGCCACAAATGTATAACTTTCTTCACACAGGTAAGTGCCAAAAAGCTAACTTCTCCAAAAATGCTTCATAAGGAAGATAAAGGCAAATAACTTCAAAACGGATTCCTATTAAAAGATATCATTATGTACATGTATTTATTGAAATGTGCCCAATCAAATTACTTAAATACAATTTTTTAATTATAGTCATTAAATACAATTTTTTAATTATAGTCATAAGCGGTTAGTTTGGGTATTTTTATTCATACAGATATTGGAAATGTAATTAGCACATAATGTATTTTATAAATATTTTTCAATGTAATAACCATGGAGACTAGATAAAGACATCGAACTCATGCGGAAAAATTCTCCTCAAATCCTCAAAATCGTCTATCTAAGCGGTTTGCTTTTTCACCGCGGCGTCCCCACTGCAAATTCAATAGACCATTCCAGACCACCTGACTTTGACAGGTCGGCCATATTGTTCTGGATGGCAATCGATCAGTTGAAGTTGAACCTTGAAAAAGTTTACAAATAACACATGGCGCAGTCAGTAAACTGTCTCTGAATTGAATTAAATAATAATTGAAATGTCAGACGTCGAAAAAAACGATCAACAGAGGAGTTATGTGATTCCAACGAAAGTCAAGGGCAGCAAATTCAGGTGAAAACCCTTATTTTTAAATATAATACCTACCTCTATTGCAACTTTTTTCCGTTTTCTTCTTTCAAATCTCTCATATATTGAAGCTGCAGACTCATCTGGTTTTCCACTAGTGGTGTTGTGTAGGAATCCAGTCAGGATGCATATGTTTTTCTCTAAGGCACTGGGTTTTCCAAAATTTATTTTTGAAACTTATTTATAAACAAAAATTGACTGATATAGGTACACTAACCAACCTTCGATGAAATGTCGAGAACACACACGCCAAGTTTCAAGTTGTGATTCTTTGAGGGGGCCCAGTTTTAAAGCACTTATACAAGCATCGCGCCGTTGCACAGAGAGATCAATTAAATAGTCACCTCGCTTGGTTAAAACAGCCGGAAATCTAAAAAAAGATACCTTACCTCTTCCTCCCCGCATTCCACACTTAACAACACTACAAAACGATGGAATTTTAGATATTTTTAAGAACTTATTACTAATTAAAGTCTAACTATCATCCGGTACCCGTAAACAATGAAAACTAAATAGATTATGACATGTGTCCTCCAGAACAATATGGCCGACCTGTCTGTTATGTCATTCTGGAATGGTCTATACAATCTAAAAACAGTAACATTAATGTTTATAAATGACAGTAGTCAAATAAGGTCTGTTTCAACCAAGGTTAATGGAATGTATAGGTTGTCTGGTAACTTCCGACCAATAAAAGTGCCGCATTTTTGGCGGGTTGTGACGTCACCCAGAATGCCCATTTAAATTTAATGTTTTATTTTAACTCATTGTTTTGCGAGGAATCGAAGAAAATTGGTAAATAACTATTACAAATTTGCACATAGGTATAAATAAAACAAAAAAAAACATATTTATTAGAATTTTCATGGTGATTAAACATTTATTAGGTATTTAAATAAAAAGATAATCATTAAGATTTACAATCTAACCATTTACTTAATTAAAATATCTATGAGTTTTACTGCAAATATAAACAACAAAATTATGTGTAATAGGTACTCACACAAAACTTTACAATAATAAAGACTTAATAAAGTGAACTTTCAATTTAAATTCTTTCGGTGAAGCTCTTGGGACACGACAGTTTTTATTACATTATTTTTATCTCTTTATGATGTCAAAATGTCCTAAAGAGATAAAAACATTGTAGTAAAAATTACAGGGGTTTTCTGAAAGAATTACATTCAGAAAATTTCTTTTAATTTACAATTTTTTCCATTTTTTTTGCTACAGCTCTGGATTTTATAGAGGCTTTTCTTTTTTGTGCTTTTTTCTCGTCATTTTTTAAGTTTAGGTACCTAATTCGCACAAAAATTCTTTGACGAGAAAATGACATTGCCAGTTCCCTTGGAACATCTTTGATTTTTTCACATATGTAATTTGTTGTATTTTTGACAATTTGTTTTTTTACAACTAAATACATCTTTGTGCATTTTAACAAAATATTTGTCCATCTTAATGACTTGGTTACTCCATTCTTCTGAAGGCTGTATTAACCCACCAAACGATAAATGTTGAATCCATGAAGGAATGCTATAGTTATGAATGGAAATTGTTTCCCCAGTTTTATAAGTATAAATTCCTAAGTTGGGATATTTCTCTTTGTGTCTCTTAGCTAAATACCCAGCAATATACATTAAACCGTCTCTTTCTGACTGTTTTCTCTCCAACAATTGAGAACTACTACTGGTTGACGATGTACTGTTAGTTTCAGCATCATCGTAAGGTAGTTGCTGTTCTTTACCTGGTTGTGGTACATCTATGGTACCAAGCCTGGCTTGTTTTACAGCACTTGCCAATATAAACTGCTCATCCTCAGTTTCCTTAGTTACATTTACATTAGCGTGAGACTGAACTAGACCAGGGTTTTTACCAAGCAAAAGCATTCGCACTCTATAGATCGCATTTAATGGAGATGGATGGTCATGTAAACCTCCTCGTGATCTCACCTAAAATATATGTATAATTTTAAATTAAGTTAAAATAAAGTAGCCTAGAAATTGTGGAAGTATATGCATGTAATATTAAAAAATAACATAGTTAATAAGTTTCAATAACATTATTTACCTGTGAAAAAAAGTTTTCCAGACAATCCTGATTTAATTTATGAGTTAATATGTATTTAACTGTAAATTCTTCCTTCATTGTTTAATACAAATTTTTCAAGGAATTTGTAGATATAATAATTCCTTTCTGAAATATCTGAAGACTCTTTTTACCAACACATCTCATATCCTTAACGGTAGCTAACATTTCATCTAAAACATCATTTTGACACTGTAAATTAGTTCCATAGGGTTTTTTAATGGGGATCGAGCAGGAAAGTGTGTATAAGTTCATAATGTCAAACCAACTTTTAACCAGTTCAATGAAATTTATCACCTCTTTTGCTGCTACCTTGTCTTCACCTGGTAAATAGTGTTTCAATGCAGTTGACGTTGTGTTAGAAAACAGTTCACCTGCCAATCTAACATTTTGCCTTTGTGTTTTGTCTACATTTATGTGTAGAGGTGTAAGTTTGTGGCAAGAGCTAACTTCTGTTCTGGTTATATTTATCAAATGTTTAACAGGTTCTTTATTTATTATTTTTTCATTATAAATGAATCCAGTGTCTAAAAACCAGTTTCTCAATAATTTTAGGAGGTGAGGAACATCAGCAAAAAAATAAATAGGTTTTTTGGTTACACAGTGTTCAATATAAGTTTTTTCCACTGTAATACCCAATTCTCTCCACAGTCCTTGATTGCTACTGCCACAATCACTGACACAAGCAGCAACATCATACTTAATTGCATTTAAACAGCAAATAATGTTTTCCAGCAACTCTCTTGTCATTTTTTTATCAAACCCCAAAAATACAGGTTGCTTCCATTTGTCAAACAAACCTCTTGCCATTACGACTTGCATATATGAATGTGGTCCAATAATCTCATCGTCTTTTTCGCAGTACTCATACAGCTTGGACACTTTAACTTCGTCAAATGACAAAACAGTAATTCGAGACATTTTGCTTTTAGTTTCTCCAACCCTATTCATAATATGTAATACATCCTCAAGTATTCCGCTAGTCAAATTAATATTAGCAGCCCATTGCTGCAATGTTGATATACCTGGTAGAGGATAATGTAAGCTGTTTCTTAGATATATATAGGCACGTTTACTAAAGTAGCGCAGGGTAAATGCTCTCGATAGTTCTTCCGTAGTCCAACGTGCCTTAGCTTTCTTTTTCAGAACTATATCCACTTGATTTGATGTCAGGAAATCATTAAATGCAACTTTAGCTCTGTCAGCGAAGTCCCTCTGATCTTTTTTTATTTGATTTTCTAGTTCAAAAAGGTGAAGTTTTTCGACATTTTCTTGAGTTGAAATTTTTTGTTTGAGCATTACGTTTTCATTTTGCAGAGCTTCAAGCTTGATTTTTAAAATTTCACATTCCTTACATCCCTGGTTTGTTTCATTGCTAGTGAATGAAATATTATATACATCAACATTCTCGTCATTTTGGTCTGTTTCCATATATAAGAGAGGCTCTGTCACACTAATGTTCAATAGTTCATTAACCACAGTTTTTCTTTCTTTTTTTAATGCTCTTGTAGCCCTACTAGTGAATTCAGCTGGTTTGGCATCTTCCGACGAAAGCAAAAACAGTGAAGGAATAGCTAAAAAAATTGAAAAACTAAGTATCTGGTTCTACATATTTAAAAAATATATTTACCATCTTTATTAAGCTTCTTAGCAGTCAAGTTCATCAGCCTTGCTTGCATTTCGTCTTCATAATCTTCTGGCTTAAAATGTTTGCTACAAATTCTTTTATTTTTAGAAGACCATTTATCCTTACGTAGGCATTTTCTTTCCCATTCCTTGCAAACTCTGGGGTCTTTAGGGAATGTGAAAAATAATAAATTCTCCCCCGTTTCCTTTGCTTTCTTTGAATTATTTTTACATGTAGCCACGCTACAAACTATTCCTCCCGACATAGCTGTCTATAAAGAGTAAAATCGTATTACAGTAGTGATTAAAAAGAAAATAATTTGTTAGAACTTACCTTTAATTTGAAAACAAAATAGCCCTTGTCCTTTTCACAAATTACAATAATTATACACCAAAAAAACAAGCTTACGCTTACAACACAACGTTCGTTTATAAATAGTTTGAAATATCAATAATTAAAAAATAAAAAACCGCCAAAAAAGAATACAAAACACAACTAAACTGTTTAAACAACACACAAACTCCATTAACTGTAATCGTTTGCCATACGCTTGGGCATTCTCGATGACGATGCAACCCCCTCTCGCGTCGCTTCCACCATAAGTTACCAGGCAACCTATACATCTATTGACCTTGTGTTTCAACCACAATCAGAAACGAACAGAGAATAACTGGTCATAGCAAACAACGAGTTTACTTTCGCGTAATCTCTATCACCGATTGCAGTGGTCAACTATTCTCTGATAGTTTCTGATTGCGGATGGAACAGACCTTATGTGAACATTACTTATGTCAAAAACTCAAAATAAGAACTAGAAGAAAAAAAAGTTGGTAGTGCAGCTTATTTAAAACGAAGACGTGAATTGAATTTAATTTTTAAAAACTTGTGCATGAACTAATAGTCCAAGCGGCGACCGTCGTTAAAGGGTGGTCAACCAGAAGAAGTACAAAAATATATTTTATTAATTTTCGGATATTAGATGAATAATAAACCATTGGTCTGGTAGTCTTTGACGTGTCCAATTTTTTTTTAAATAAAATTTCTAATTTATTTTTTTGTAAAATCGTTCTACATAACTCGAGTATAATTTTTCAGTTTACGATGGCGTTTTGACCAGATAAATACAGAAATTCAAGTCTGGCGTTCTTGTTCTTGACGCAACTGTTTGCCAAACCGCCTCCAACAACCTTATTACAACAACAAATTTGTTGTACAAGGTATAAGAAAAAATTAACAGTCAAAATTTTTATTTTTTATTTCTCTTTCGAATAGAATTGGTCTAGCACGATTTCACGATTTTTGAAGCATATTTGACGATGGTCAGGTTCAGGTATTAATATCAAATTGCCATACTTAAAATGATTCTTTTTTCTTATTTCAATAAATAAACAACATCTTTGGAATGTATCAGCATTAAACGATAATACTTTTTCCTCGTTAGTAGTGAGATTACAGATGAAGCATTTCATTTTCTTAATTCAAGAACTAGTTATTTAGCTAGATAGACGTTTCTTAAAAACACGCACGTCACATTTTGACAAATTAAACAGGTTAAATGATTGAATGAAGTCAGTTATGTTGAAAACAAAAAATCTCGCGCTTAACAAGTAGCAGAGAAGAACTTACTTAATCTTGGTCTGGCAGAATTTTGGTCAAGTATGAACGTGCCAGACCAATTCTATTCGAAAGAGAAATAAAAAATAAAAATTTTGACGTTTAATTTTTTCTTATACCTTGTATAGAAAATTTGTTGTTGTAATAAGTTTGTTGGAGGCGGTCTGACACACAGTTGCGCCAAGAACAAGAACGCCAGACTTGAATTTCTGTATTCATCTGGTCAAAACTGAAAAATTATGCTTTAGTTATGTAGATCGATTTTACAAAAAAATTAATTAAAAATTTTATTAAAAAAAAATTGGTCACGTCAAAGACTACCAGACCAATGGTTTATTATTCATCTAATATCCAAAAATTAATAAAATATATTTTTGTACTTATTCTGGTTAACCGCCCTTTAACAACGGTCGCCGCTTGGACTATAATGTCATTGGTAAGTTGTGCCTATTGATTAAAAATATATTGTATTTTTTATTGTTATTAAACAGATTGAAGATTATGCATTGCGTTTTAAGACATTTCACTATTCTGTTATAAGTTTTTGTAGCTCATTCACTGTTATTTTGAGATTATTATGACTGATCAAAGCGATGTCATCTACACTCACCGGTGGAATTAACCGCCCACTCAATTATTTTTATTTATTTCTGAAATTTTTTTAATTATTTATTTATTTTCGTCACTTTTTGACATTAATTGATATGACGTGACATTTTGACAGTAAATAAATGTTTAACTGTCAGTGTCTGTTTATTACTGTCATTCTTTCGCTTTTTATTAGTAATTTGGTTCCAATTTGGCTTGTTTAATGTTAGTGTATTTACAATTTTTTTCTTTATTAGACTTGTTTAGTGTTGGTGTATATTTTGTAAAATCGGTTTAAGTTAAGTTCAAAACAGTTTCATTCAGAACAATGCCATTGGGAGCAGAATCAGAAGCCAAGGCTGTAATTCTATCTGATGAAGGTTATAGTCAACGTCGTATTGCTGGAATACTTGGTGCTGCTCGTGAAACAGTCAGAGATGCCATAAGGCGTTTTTGAGAGACAGGTTCTTACACCAGAAGGACTGGTCAGGGCCGCCATCGCTGCACTTCAATGAGGGACGATCGTTTTGTTGTGAGCACGATTTTAAGAGATCGGTTCTGTACCGCTGTTGAAGCCGGTACTCGTCTTGCTGAGGTTAGAAATGTGGAGGTCAGCGAGAGAACCATAAGAAGGAGGTTGGCAGAAAGGAATCTTATAGCGAGACGCCCTTACCGAGCCCCCCAGCTTCGCCCGCATCACAAAACAGCTAGACTCCGTTATGCGCGTGAATACAGCATGTATAATATGGATCAGTGGAAGAGTGTTTTATTCTCTGACGAGAGCAGAATTGCTTTAAAATGTCCAGATGGCCGCCAGCGTGTATACAGACGCCCGACAGAGCGGTTTGCTCCTTGTGCTCTTATGGAAACTGTGGGTTATCAAGGAGGCTCAATAATGATATGGGGCGGAATTTCTTACGAGGCTCGTACGGATCTGGTAATTTTTGCTAGAGGCGGTGTAGATGCTCACAGGTATGTTCAAGAAGTTCTTCAAGAACATGGCATTCCTTTAGCGCCATATATTGGCGACGACTTTGTTCTTCATGTCGCTCGAGTGGTTACGCAATACCTTAACGAAGTTGGCATCAGAACTTTGCCGTGGCCAGCACAGAGTTCAGACCTCAATCCAATTTAACACATTTGGGACAACCTAAAAAAGCGGATTCGAGCACGAAGACCAGCTCCAACCACTATTCGAGAGCTGAAAACTGCTGCGGTGGAAGAATGGGAAAACATCCCACAAGCTGAGATTCAAGCTATCATGGATACCATTCAACGCAGGCTTAGTTATGTGACCAGGGCAAGAGGGGGTAACACTCGTTACTAAAGTGAATTTTGTTAATAACAATACTTTTTTGTCGATAAATTTCATGTATTGCTCATCTTATTCAAAAAGTTCAAAAACTGTTTTTCTTCTATTTTCTAAAATTAAACAAAAACTTTCATTTGATTGGTATTTGTTTGCTTTTTCAAGATTTTCGTAGACATTAAAAAGTAAAAAAAAATCAAAATTACAAATATCTCCAACTAAAATAATAAAACATTGGGTGGGCGGTTAATTCTGCCGGTGAGTGTACATACTGCAATATGTATGTTTGCAAATTTAAATGTTCTGTTGCTAAATCATAGTTGTAACAGTACATATAGATTGTAGAGCAAATAGGACAGTGAGGAGTCCTTGTTGAGGTATAAATGTTTGGCGTAAAACTGTAATTCACTTTTACTTGTGGTTTTTTATCATAGCATTTCTGTTTCCTTACCTCACATGCTGTAAAATGAGCTAGCAACTAATAAAACACCATGAATTCAAAGTGTATGCAAGGCTTACGATTGGATATTGTTCTGCAGTCAGATGTTTTTGGTATTGGATTTAAACTGGCGCCCTCTACCATGACCAGAAATTGGAATACACGGAGTCCGATCTCCTTATATAGTCTCCATGGTAATAACAATGCCTACTGCTTAAAATACTATCTATTATATTTTAGCTTTAACGGGTAGCTCAAAATTAGTGATAAGCACATGCCTGAAGTATTTAGGGCCTAGATTTTTATCTCTTCAGTTACCTGGAGCTTCTTTGTTAATATTGGATTTTATTCACGCTTGTAACGTAATATTAAACAACACCGAGAAATTAGAATCTTCGCCAAGAACAGAAGCGATGTCTTTCTTGGCGAATCTACTTAGTCAGACTGAACATTTTAATTCCATATCTGTGCTTCAGCCAGATTCTGAGATGCACATTATAGCGTGTCCGGATCTAAAGGTAAGTAGAAATATACTCTATGTTGTAATTAAGAAGATTAAGCATTGTTTGAAAATTCAATTATATAACAAAAACATTTCCGGAGGATGAGTAATTATTTGCTTTTCAAGTGGAATCTTTGAAGAACAATGATTTGATAAAAATAAAATTAACTTTTATCAGGATTTTTTTGCCTAAAACAATATTTCAACTTTGCCGATCGGATCAATGGTAGTTCACCATACGAAATGTTTTTTTGCCATATATCTTAACTATATAAACATTGTTTAATGTCGACATCTTAAGTTATATTCAAATGGACGAGTTCTATACAAGGCAAATGCTGCCAACATAACGAATAAAAAAATACTGAAAAAGGTTAGCCGCATACGGATGTGGTTTATCTTATATATTTGAGTCCCTTTACCACCCATGTTGTACCCGAAAAGTTTGCAGGTCTCTTTAGTTTCGGGTATATTACACCTTACAGTTTACGAAAAACTAAAGTCAGCTGTCAACATATCATTTTCACAATTCTTTGTGTTTCTGGACTTTTTTATATGTATTTATAGAGTGACGTTTTCATATTTTCTATTTATGATTTAACTAACTAAAATAATAAAATAAAGTGTTAACAAAAACAATATATTTTAATTACACCTTCAATTATTGGATTTGTATAAAATTCTTCATCAATTTGGTAATTATCCAAAAAGTTTATAGGTACATATTAATTCAATCTACAAAATATGGTATCAAACAATTTTTCAATAGACAGTCATTTTCTTGCAAAAAGCTCTTCATATCACACTGTACAAACAGTTCACTATCAGATATGGAACCTTCAAATCCTTCACTACCGTATATTATGGCACCACTAACTGCAGTTACAACTAGAAATTTAATTGTATTAATGTGTTTGTAACTGGAGTAAGTATTTCCTTGCTACCTAAAGTTTCTTGCCATTTGTAATGATATCTCAGTGGCAACCATAACCCCGAGAATTTTATCCTCAAAATTTTTGAAATAATAAGGAATGTTTGGTATATTTCTAGCTGCCAAAAATCAATCACCTCTTTGTCCAATGATTTGGTGTTACATAAATTGAACCCAGGTAAAAATATCACTGATAGGTATGATTTAATTGTATTACAAAAAAATGTTAATGTATCCTCGTCTATTCTTACTGACACCAAGCATAATTTGTCTATTCGAAAATTTTGAAAAGAAATTCTTTCCAACTCTAAGCTACCTTTTATATTTAAATTGGTATTTTAAGTCTATCATAACATTCTCATCTAAGAATGAATTGATTGCTTCAAAATGTGGAGGGTTAAGTCCATTAAAGTATTTAAACATGGTAGTTTTCCGTTTTAGGTTTTTGTATGAAAAATAGTTTTCCTTGTACGAGTATTTCTGTCCACGGTGAAGATTGGAATATCTTTTGTTTCATTTTTGGTAATCTTTTTTTCTGTTCAGCTTGTGGTAACATTACAAAATTGGTAGAGCTATAACTTTGTTCCAAAATATTCGTAGTCGGTGTAATTGGAGATGGAAAACTCAGAAAATTGATTATTGACAACATCTCTTTGATTGTCTGAGACACTAGCAAGTTCTTGTACATTCGATTGAGTCAATTCCATATTTACTTCAGCTTCAGTGAACCCATCACTACGATAGGGTTTTGGCTCTACACAATTATCATCGAAATGTTCACTACAAATATAAGTGGTTTTGTTGATTGTGGCAAAATTCAGATTTTGGTTGCCACATAACTCGATCCATTCTGCTGGGACATCTCCTGGGTTTGGGAAACGGAATCAACTTAATGGCACTCCGTCTTCGTCCTTTAACTAAAGCTCTTGTATTATTTTTACAACTTTGATATGCACAATACATATCGCAATTTTTATAATCACCACGAAGATACAGATCAGAGTAGAATAACTCTTCTTGATGGTATTTGCAATAATAAAAGCAGATCAGAGTAACATAAATCACAAATAGATAAAGGTAGAAGAATAAAAATCAGTAATATACAAATACCAGAAACACAAACAAATGCCTAATATCTTAATGATACGTATATGTATTGACAGCTGACATTAGTTTTTTGTCAACTGTAAGAAGTAAAATACCCCAAACTAAAAATAATAACTTTTCGGGTACGACATGGGTGGAAAAGGGACCCAAAATATGTAAGAGAAACCGAAAATTGATCGGAAAAACCGCTTCCTTATGCGACTAACCTTTTCCAGTATTTTTTTGTTCGTTATGTTGGCAGCATTTGGCTTCTATAGAACTCGTCCATTGTAGAGCCTTCGTCTTTTTATAACTGTATTCAACTTTGTTTAGCACAATTTGATAAATATATACAAACTGAGAAGAAATTATTTTGTATAATCTATTTTAGGAGCACATAGTCAGTATTTTGTTGAGGGCCGGTAGAAGAGAACCTAAAGGTAAAGCTCGATGTATAGCCTTGTCGGCCCTTGGAGTTTTTGTATATAGAGAATTAAAAAACCAAACATTCCATCCAAAGTTTTCAGACGCTCTTAATGTCGTTCTTTTGGCTTTAAAGGTAATTTGTTAGCTATTGTTATCATTATTACATAATTTTTGATGTGTAACATCTTTCCGCTCGGTTCTTTGCAATTTGTGGCAGTGATTTCGTGAAATGGGACGGAAGTGTGTAACAGGAAGCCAGTGGAGCGCGCGCTATTTGATTTGACCATTGAGCGCGAGCGATGGTAAATTTCGCCGTCAGATTGTATCAACGAATTACCGAGAGGTCGGTATTGTCAGCTAACAGTGTATGTTGCAACTCTACCTATTTTTCGGTAGATCTACCAACTTTTAGTGTTTAACACTACCTTGATAAAAAAATCTACCAACTTTTTAAATTTTTGAAAAAGTTATTAAATATTCATGATTAAAAACTATTAAATTAGGATAGATAGACTTATCATCATAATTTATTCTTCACTTTTTATTATCATTTTTTATTTTGGGAATTCATCATAAATGATTATGCTTTCACATTGGATTCCTTATAATAAAAAGTGAAATATATATTATCCAATAGAAACATTAATTATAAGTGTCACATTATTATTGTGAGGTCCCTAAAAAATTTAAAATAAATAAGGTGGCAGATCTACCATCTTTTCAAAGTAGGATTGGTAGGAAATTACCAATTTTTGAAATCATCTCTACCACCAAGTGCACTTAAACTTTAATAATTGTATTTACTGTTGTTAATAAGTGTTGGAAAAAAGTACAGATCATTAATAAAAAATGCCAGTGAGTAATAATTAATAATTATTCGAATTCATATTTCATTATTTAGCTTTATTAAATTTTGAGGTTAATTTCTGTTATGGAGAAGATTCCGTATATGAACACGGATCGAAATATGGTACTGTTATTGACGGAGTTTTTCAATATTTTTTATATACATTGAAATCACAAGTATACGTCTCACATTTTAGTTATCATAAGTCTACTGCCTCCGCTCTCCCCCCAAATTAAACAAAAATAAAAAATGTATTTAATAAAAAATTTTAATACACCTAGTTTTAATTAAATAAAATACAACTTTTATAAAAAAAAAATGATTCTTTGTTACCAAAAATTATATCAAATAATACTGGAATCATTTTTTTCAAGATTTGTCTTTAATGTCGCTTTTATTACCAAGGTGAGATGTCAGATGTTACACATCATATGCAACTACTGTAGGACTCGCTCGCTTTTTTTTATTTGTTTATCTATAGTCACTTTACTTTTTATTTTACACTCAGAAATGTAATTTATGTACACCTCAACTCTCTCTGCACTGAAATTTGTTTATTCATTTACAATTAAAATCATTAACTTATTAATAAAAAATTCTCTTGAATATTATTTTTTATTGCAGTTTAATAATAAAGTAATAGCCCAGTTAGCAAGTAACATATTGTTCTTATTATGTGATCACGCTCCATTATTATGGTCACAATATCCCAGATTAAGCAACGCAGTAATTACTACTTTGTGTTCTGCATTATTTCTACACACCCCATTGGGATCAACGGCTGGAGAAAGTGACAAAGCTTTAGGAACTGCCTTATTGTTCTGTTTGGGTGAATGGTGTATGAAATTGGGTCCTCAAAGATTATTAGAAGTTTCGGAATATGGTGAAACGAGAGGGAAATGTCTTTTACTTCAAGTTTTTACGGTAAGTCTTATTGTACTTACATTTTTTTTATTATTTAATTTATTTATTCACGGGCAAGCCCAGTTCATATAAAAATTACAGTGTTAAAAAATGCTCTAAAAACAAAAACAAAGAAAAAAAACATGAAAAATTAAATAAGAGAGTGAAAACACTAGAACATCAATCGACAATCAAAAATTTTAAATTATCAAAGTTGAAGCTACGCAGATGTTTTTTAAACTTGAAAGTTGACACCTAGTAAGATGAAGAGGGACAAATAAATATATTTTAGCGAGAAGCTCGGGACTATTACATATTCCATTTATTATATTGAAAAGCTGAATTAGATCTCTTTGCTTTCTGTTGTAACGTGCTTACCTTCTTACACGTGGCTCCTGCCACAAGAACACGTCACTATGGACACCCTTGATGCAAAATTCGGTTTTAAATCTCGGGCGCCAGATTATTAACGTGGTTTGCTCCACGGCCCCTTGACCCTTAGCGTCAAGAGTTCCAGATAGCCTCAGATGGAGGTTACGGAAAATTCCAGGGGTCTTGTTGAACTAACTTTATATACCTAATTACAATCAAATATGGATCCTCCAATTTATAAATTACGGGTTAATGAAAGAAACAGGGGGTTCAGCAGAGTTGTATACTACCTATGGTTTAGTGTATACCTATGATCACACAATAGGTCGGTATATAACAAAATAATCAAAAGGAAACTTTAGTCTATTAATACTCTGTGGTCTATTTTATGGATAATTCTATAGTGACAATCAAAATAACAGGGAAAATAAAATAAGATATCTTTACCATATGCTTGGTACTTTGACGGACATAACAGTCCGGTTATCAAATACGGTTCAAATCTACCGGGTTTAACGGGGTTCCTAATGCACGATTTAGATCTGCCGGGTAATCAGACAAATTGTGGCTAAGCCTCTTCCAAGTCTGATTAACCCTTGAATCCAAATGAAACCGGTAACTATTATTCCGAAAAAAAAAAAAATCAAGAACGAATTAGATCTGCCGGGAAATCAAACAAATTGTGGCTAAGCCTCTTCCAAGTCTAATTAACCCTTGAATCTAAATAAAGCCGGTAACTATTATTCCGAAAAAATAAAATTTAAGAATGAATTAGATCTGCCGGGAAATCAAACAAATTGTGGCTAAGCCTCTTCCAAGTCTGATTAACCCTTGAATCTAAATAAAGCCGGTAACTATTATTCCGAAAAAATAAAATTTAAGAATGAATTAGATCTGCCGGGAAATCAAACAAATTGTGGCTAAGCCTCTTCCAAGTCTGATTAACCCTTGAATCTAAAAAAGGCCGGTAACTATTATTCAAAAAAAAAAAAAATTCCCACGAGTTAAACGGTACCCAGCTATCGACACACAGAGTAAAAATATTAGTACTAGCATAAAATTAAATTATTATAATCCACTTGGATATCAATTTAATATAAAACTACTGAGAACCAAAAGCATAAAATAATTCGAGAATCCACTAATAATTCATATCAGTTAATTAATATATAATAAACGCTGTAAATAAAATTCTAAATCAAATTACAGTTCACAAATCTTTATTTCCATATAAAAGAAACAAATAAAAAAAACCCAATTTCAATTCAACAACAAAAGAAAAAAATAGCCGGTCGGAAAATTTTCAATACCATACATTTAACAATTTAATATTAAGCGGCGGTACGGAAAGTTTCGCATACACAGTTTATTTGTAAAAATGATTTACCTTAAAAAATGCAGCTTCCACACACAATCGTAATGCACTAAATTTTCACAATACTTTTCGGTTTATCGGTTATCGGAAGAAAGTTGAGAGAAGAGTAACGAAAGAATAATTTTTCTGAATAATTGAGAGCCGGAATGAATCAGAGAGCTTCTGTCAATTGTTCGCTAATTTATATCCAAAATCCTAGTTACATTTTTCGGCCGTAGTCGTGGTGAGGGAATTAAACGTGAAATTTATCTACTTACAACAAATAGTTGTACCTATACTGAACGGCTTCGGCTTTAATTAAAATGGTGTATATACCGGGCGTCCCTTCAGTAGGAAAATTTAAATATCGGAAATGAATAAATTGTGTATGGTAGAATTCGGATTTGCGTAACTCGGACTTATCCTAAAATATATAACGGTAATAACGAAAAAAAAATCAATGCGGTAGTAGAAAGGGTTGTAAAGTAACGAGTTATATACAACCTAGTGGTAAAATAAAATAGATTATGGGAAAAAAAAAAAAATCAAACTTGCAAAAAAAATAACTCGTTACACTGTGAATCTCTAGGGTAGGGATGTTTAAGAAGAGTTCTAAAATATCATAACGATGGTAGACATGCATCTTAAAGGTAATGTATCTTGAAAATTTGTGCTGAACAGCTTCTAGTTTCGGTTTATAATGTGATGTGGAGACCATACTGGAGAACAATCCATTTCTATTTCCTAACCTCACAAACGAACCGTGAACTGTCAAAGAAGCTAGCCACCTAATGAAGCATAGAAACTCAAAGTGTATTCAAGGTTTGTGGTTCTCAGGTATCAACAAACCTTTGGTTTCAATGGAATACTAATGCCATCTTATTTTTAAAACTTAATTGCATAGATGGATTTCGTGTTCCTTATCTAGTCTCGGACTATTAGAGTATAGTTTTCCATATTGATTATATTGCTTAGCAACAAATGTATTGTTTACTTGGTAACCAACACACAACAAACAGTGACATTACAATTATTCAAAATGACTACAACAGAAATTTTATTTGCCAGGAAAACTTTAAAATGCTTACCGACTGTATACGATAAGGCCAAAGCGGACACACGAGAAAGGAAGAGAAATATTTTATACTTAATCCGCAGTTACTTAATAGAGCAAAAATTATTCGATAGTGCTGAAGCTGTAGAAAAAGAAGCTCAACTCAATTTAGATTTTGAAGTATGTGAAAACGTTGATTTGGATATTATTCTTCAAGAATACCAAAGTTATTATTATACGAAATTTCAAAAATATCCAAAGATTGTTAAGAAGTTAGAAGAATCTTTAACTAATACAAATAAAATAAAACGAAAAAATAGCGCTGTGAAAAAACAGATTACTACAAGTGAAGAAAAAGATAATAAAACAGAAACTTGTGACTTTCAATTCGAAATTAAATCTTTAAATAATGAACAAAGCAAACGGGATGAAACACAACTTAAAGAAAAAGAGTGTGATCCATTTGATTTTGATATAATTCCTACAGATATGAAAGACATGGCGGACCAAATAAAAAAAGAATTTATTTCAACAAACATAGAGACTTCCTGGGATGATTGCGTAGGACTTATTAATGTCAAAGAAAAACTTAAAGAAGCTGTAGTATACCCTCTAATCTACCCAGATTTATTTAAGGACATACCATCATGGAATGGAGTGTTATTGTTTGGCCCACCAGGCACTGGCAAGACTTTGTTAGCTAAAGCTTTAGCTTCTGAAGGTAGCACTTTTATAAATGTTTCCAGCAGTACTTTTATTAGTAAATGGAGAGGAGAATCCGAAAAAATGATTAAACTGTTGTTCCAAATGGCTAGAAAATATGCACCTACAACTATATTCATAGACGAAGTTGATGCCTTAGCAAATCAATTATCGCATCATGAAGCTTCTAGAAGATTTAAAAGCGAACTTCTAACACAAATAGATGGTATACATAATTCTGCGTCGAATATTTTTGTGTTGGGTAGTACCAATTCTCCTTGGAATCTTGACCCGGCACTATTAAGACGTTTTGAAAAGAGAATTTTAGTACCTTTACCGGATGAAAAATCAAGAGAAGATCTCTTGAAGAAATATTTATGTGCATCAAATGAAATAGATAAAAAAGAAATGCAGCACTTGGCGAAACTTACATGTGATTTTTCGGGATCGGATATTAAAAGTTTGTGTAAAGAAGTGATGATAGGAATTATACGAGACAAAATTGGTGAAATCAACGCAAAAGGTAGTAATAAAACTCAAATGGATTTAAGAACAGCTACTGGGAAGGATGTAGAAAAGGCATTGGAAAAGGTTACACCTTGTGTTAAAGACAGCGATTGTGTAAAATATTTTGAATGGAACAAACAATATGGGTCATGGTGAAACTACTGTCTTCATATTTTTATTTATAATAAATATATTCTTATAAATTGATGCGTTCAGAATATTCTTTTTTATACAGGGTGGCCATTTCAAATGGTCTATTGGAAACAATAAGATATACAAAGCTGGTTAAATGGGATAAAATTTGTCTATTTTGGGGAGTATTGTTATTGCATTGACAAATTTAAAATATCATGGGCCATATTCAAAAGATTAATCAAAACCAAAAGGAACCCGCAGGGAGCTTATGAAAATGTGGTCCAGGTCAAATTGGTTGAAATTTCGATATGATGCTGTTCTCGACATTCCGATTGAAATTTATCATTGCGCCAACAAAATAGTTGGAGCAGTATTCGTGATACTGTCAAATCCCGTTTTTGGTTATACAGGGTGATTGATTAAGAGTAGCAACCGGCTATATCTCGGAAACCGTATGTCCTAGAATTTGGTGAAAATATTCTTATAAGAAAATCGGCGAGTTCTATAAGTAATTGAATTGAGTTTGATTATTAAGGGTATTTGATTATTACACTATTTTAAATACTCAAAATGCTTGCCGTCATTTGCTATGCACAAACCCAGTATTTCTATAGTGTTATATAATCTCTTTATTGTCCCAAAATTTTGTTTACAAATTATACATATACAAATAACAAGGAGTATTTATTACACAAAAAATAATAACAAATACCGCGAGTATTACTCGCTCACGCCGATCTTCTGGCTCCGTTTTCTTGTATGTGTATTTTCTCGAAAGCCCTCTATCACGGCTCCTTGCCAAGCAGCATTATCCGTATATTATCGATATTTATGATCTATAATAGATCCGTCCGCACCTAAAAATTTATATTCCCAGGAATTTATGTTGTATTTTCCCTGAAAAGTCAGCAAAAAACAGGGTCACATATCAAAGGCTCTGACCTAATCCTAAATTAAAATAGCTTGTGGTGTTTAAAATCTATGTACACTCATTCGTTCTTCTTCCATCCCTATTTACACTCGCATACACTCTCTCCTAATCACGTCCAATCCTACATTATTATGTAGTATCAAAATGTATAAATTTTATGTTTTATTTACAGACCTTGTATATTTACAACTAGATAATCTTGGTAGGAGTTCCAACTGAAGGTCTGCGTGCAAGAGGCTGTAACCGTTGTGGCTTCTTGTGCGGCGGGCATTAGCTATATCATTGTGTAACCCATCAGGTAGACAATGTTTGTAATATCTCTCTGCTAGAGAGGTCACATAGTGCTTAATCATTGGCATGTTGGTGGTTCTATGAAGCCAATTGTTATTCTACAGTGTAAGTAACACTGTTCTCAATTTGAGCACATCATTCTTGTGAGACCTAACTGCAGTTTTTGATTTCAGAATGGAAGTCTGTTATTGACAAGAACCAGTATATTGTTGCAACATTTATTGATTTAAAGAGTATATGCGGCACTCCATTAAGGTGGCTTCAAAACTATCTGTTTGACCGAAAAAAAAAAACTAAATTTGGTAATGCAATTTCTGATGAATAAACATTAATAGCGGAATTCCTCAGGGTAGTGTCCTTGGTCCATTGCTTTTCATTGTTTACCTTAATGATATCAACCATGTTTCTGGCAACCACCATATCAATCTTTTAGCGGATGATAGATTGATCTATTGTGCTGATTCTGGATGAGGCAATTCCTAATATGAATAATTCTTTAAAAATTATTGAGAAATATCTGTTTAAAAATAAACTTAAATTAAATACAAGTAAAACAAAAAGTATGATTGTGACTTCTCCATATAAGTATGATCAAATTGTGTGGAACAATATAGAAATAATAATTGATAATGTCAGGATTGAGTTTGTTCAAGAGATTAAGTATTTGGGATATATTATTGATAAGAACTTGTCTTTTAATAATCATGCTGATTACTTGTGTAAAAGAATCTCTAAAAAATTGTTTCTCTTCTCCAGAATTGGTAAAAGTTTGTCAATGTATGCAAGACAGACTCTTTTCATTAGTCTCATACAACATCACTTTGATTATTGCCCAACATTACTTTTCTTACTTAATAAAAATAAAACATCACAACTACAAAAGCTGATGAATAGGGGTATGAGGCTGATATTGGGAAGTAGTCGATACACACCTAACAAATTTATGTTGGAAGCACTTGGCTGGTTCTCAGTTGAGAATAGAATATTGTTTATGAGCATGGTTTTTGTATTTAGATTGGATAAAGGATTGCTACCGAATTATTTTTAAAAATATATTGTGAGAAATACAGATATTCATAATTACAATGTGAGAGATCAAAACAATTTTTATATAAATAGAACTAATGGTAGGTTTGCAATGAATAGCTTGTTTCATAGGGGTTTAAATATATATAATAATCTTCCTCAATTTGTAAGAGACTCCAGTACAGTCAATCAGTTTAAGTCTGCACTAAGAACGTTAATGGAAGGTGAAACATACTAATGTCTTTGGAATATATTGTCTTACTGAGGCAATGACTCATATTTGAATTATATACATTTCTGATGCCTGTTGTTATTGTGAGGATGCCTGTGAAGTTGTTGGATATTGCTTTGTGTTATTAATTTTGTCATTGTGTCAAAGGTTATTGTAATTTGATTTGTTCTAGAATTTAATGTACCTACTTAATTTAATTTAATGATTATTTTTATTATTATTGTTTATTAGGCTAGTCCTACTTGTGAATAAATAAATAAATTTCAGCAAGAGATATACTTCGAACTGCTTCTCGAATCCTATCTTTCATATCCTCACGTGCAGTTATACGTGTTTTAAAAAGTAAATCTTTGATTTTTACTTATAAGTATACTTGAGCATTTCATTTGAAATTTCTCAGAAAAAAATCATAAATAGTCACGCCCTCTAGATGCCGATTGAAAAATTAAAAGTGTTGTTATTTGTTTCTGGAATCTACCTTCAATGCTCTATGCATGGACTCTATATTTTTGAAAATCGCCTCAGGCATATGGAAGTTACAGTCTTTTTTATGTCAACAGAAGAACACTTCCCCCACCATTTCAGAATAGGTGACACAGAAAAATGATATTAACAAAAGTTGTAGAATAAGGACAGTAGTTTCTAAAGTTGATATTTTGTATCAACCTAAAATGGGGAATATTTTGTAAAAAATCCAATTATATTTGATGAGTGATAGATTGTGCCCTCCAGCGAAAAGCGAAAAACTATGGACTCAAAAACATATTAAATAATTTTTTTAGGACCGATTTTATAATAAGCATTTTTTTCCCTAAAATCTAGGACACGGTTTCCGAGATACGGCCGGTCGCCACCCTTAATGAATCACCTACAATTTTTGTACACATTGTTTTGTTGCTACTATCTTGTTAAATGATTATAATGAAAAGAGATGCAGCAAAAGTAAAGCAAAATAATAATACCCAACCACTTTTTCTTCTTTTCCATCAAATAAGTATCGGTACGAAAATGATATTAACTAGAATAGTTCTATTAGTATAGAAATGTCATAAGTCTATATATACATATACTCCATTCCAAGGTATTCTGTTTTAACTTAACACCAACATGATTGATTCAAGAGAAAAACCAACAGCAGGTAGTCGTTCATCCGATTACAATAGCACAGTATCGTATCGTAATCGTTTTTTAGAAAAGATAATGCCTAATAGTATGATTATTTTACAACTGAAATGTTTGGCTGGTAAAATAATATTTAGTTTTAGTATCTAAATTTTATCGACTACGTATCTGATAAATGTTCACTGTAAAATGAGGGATTTATTAACTTTTATTTTTAAATCCTGATACGGAGTCAACGAAATATTGTGAAATATACTTTACCTGGTAAGTCAAA
The DNA here is from genome assembly GCA_947563755.1 of Lochmaea crataegi. NCBI lineage: Eukaryota > Metazoa > Arthropoda > Insecta > Coleoptera > Chrysomelidae > Lochmaea > Lochmaea crataegi. The sequence goes on along the minus strand of OX387423.1, from coordinate 25,884,659 downwards.
AAGAAAACAATTGTCGCCTCACTCCTTGAAAAAGCTAGCATCATATTAGACAGCACTTTCTAAACAGTTTCTATTTTGAATCAAGTCTTGCCCTTACCATACCAATATTTATTTGATATTCAATCAGTTTGTTTTAGTGCTGCAGGGTTGAAGTACAACTACTGCATGAATGAGGTATGGAAAACTTATCTAATATCGATCTCGTTTTAAGGTATTGAATAAAATAATGCTTGGCAAAGCATCCTTGGAACATCCTGGAGGATTAACACAGCCTAGCATGAATGAAGATTTTGATCCGAATATTCTGTCAGATGATTTGGAAATTTTCGAAAATTATTCGTCATCAAAAGATAATCAATGTCAAGAAGCTATAAAGCTCTGTGCACGAACAATACTTACACATCTAGTCACTCATCTAGGTCATTTTCCAATGGCTGTTGGCGCTACTAGGCTTAGTTCGCTTGTAGCAGAACATGATGATGTTCCTAACCTGAGTTCTGATGACCTTTCAACTAGTATTTTTTCAGCATCAAATATTCAGGTAAAATTTATCATTTTTAACCAGTGAATATTTATTATAATAGATCAATTATATTTCAGTTATTTATTTTGTCCAAAAATATAATAGCGAGTTTGGTAGAACTGCCTACATTGGAACTACCAGGAGGAGGAGTAACAGCAGGCCTGTCAACCGCCGATAAACAAGTTCGTGTCATTTTAAGAGATCTTTCGGGAAAATCTAGTTGGGACGCTTCTATTTTGTACAAAAATCCAGAGAATGTTAAAAATAAGTCAATAGATATAGATTTGTTGAAACCTCATCCGGAAAATTCAGAAAATATAATTCAAATGGAAAGTTTAATGACAGCACCACCATTACATAATTTGCCACAAAGAGCTATAAGGCATAGACCTCCTAACATATTGCCGGATGTTTCTAACGCTGCGCCCGATTTAGATCAACTAGATGACGTAAGTATTAATTCAATGTATGAAAGTAAGACAATTAATTATTAAATATTACTCTGGACAGATGTCAATTTTCCCCAAAACTTAATTACTTTTAATTTTTTACATTACTAGCTAAAACGAGGCCACGCGTTGCTGTGTCTCTGATATATTCATTTTTGAGGTTAGATTTTTTCGAGGCATATTCTTTGACGAAGCAATTAACACGTTTGTCGATTCGCTAAATAAATAAAAAAAATTACTATTTGCACAGGGAAATTTCTATTATATATAACTTACCTTGATCGGCATCGATAATAATAATTTCATTCTTTGTTAAGTAGGCTATGACAGTAATAGAAAAATGAGAGCATACTGAACATAAACGTTTTCTTATACAGATCGACTCACAAAACCTTATTTGTCAATATATTTTTAATAGTTGCTTCAATATTTGGGCTTTACAAGTCCGGAATGTCTTGAAAGTGTCAATCGAAAGTTAAACGAACCTGCCCCACCACCAATGTCTACCGATCTGGAAAACGAAGCCATCGCTTCGGTTATTAGCCAAAGAAATATGGAATTGGAGGAGAGTAGATATTCGCAACAAGTTGATTCGATGTTGGGACAACCAGTTGAGAGACCGAGTAGTCGATCGGAGGCAAATTATCCCTCTTTCGGTAGCGGTGCTTACCAACAAGGTAATTAATATATTTTATTTTAAAACGGAATTCAGTTAACTTTCTTTTCTTTTTTTAGGTATTAGAACTGTTTCCGATCAAAACGCTTTTCAACATTGTCGATTATTTTTCTCCCAGTTGGGATTGGCGGGTTGGGAAAGAAGACAACAGTTGCATTTACTTAATAAGACTGACCGATTGTTAAGGGAGTTGAGGAATCTTGATAATCAGAGCTGTCGTGAGACGCATAAGGTAAAGAAAGTAGTTTTAAATCTTCAAAAATATTTTTTTGTTTTTTAAATAGTTTAAACATTATCGCATGCGTGCTACCTAATAATAGATACTTAAGGCAATGATTAATACGTAAACGCAGCATTTGACAAGAACGCGTGCGCAGTAAGTATTGTAAAACTTGTGGGTTTTATAATAAAAAGACGAAAGTTAAGGCAAAAAACTGTGTGACATATATTATTCAATAATGACACTGACAACTTATTAAAACTGGATCAAAGCTAATACACTTATTTCAAATTATTTACAACACCCTCCCTATTTGAAATAAGTCCCTGACTTTTGATACAATTCAAAAACTTTACTCTATTCAAAGTCTTTGTAAAAGAGTCAGCTACCATAGACTGTGTAGGAACGTATTTCAGCCGCAAAAGTCCCAAACTAATTTTCTCCTTCAAAAAATGATGACGAACGTCAATATGTTTGGTTCGCGCCTGATATGCTCCATTCATCGCTAGGTGTTGAGTTCCCTGGTTGTCAACATTCAGGAGGACTGGATCCGAGCTTAATGACAGTTCTTGGCTCAATCCTCGTAGCCATAGAGCTTCTTGAGCCGCTGCTGACATAGCCATATACTCGGCTTCCGAGGTCGACAGAGCAACTGTGGGCTGCTTCTTACTGTTCCATGAAATTGGGGAACTGTTCTTAAAGAAGATGTAGCCAGTAACGGAGCGCCTATCATCTTGATCACTCGCCCAATCTGCGTCACAGTAACCAACGACATCAGCTTCAGGAATCTTCTTTCCATTGAACTCGAGCTTCCAATCCATGGTTCCTCGCAAGTATCTGAAGATGCGCTTTACAGGCTGCCCAATGTGTAGGTCCAGGATTGTGATTGAACCGACTTACACAAATCACAGCTTAACAGATATCAGGTCGGGAAATCTGTGAAGCAAACACCAAATTTCCAACTGCTTCCTGATAAGGTACGGATTGCATTTTTCGGATTTCTTCCGGATCAGTCGGATATTGATCTTTAGATAATCTCTCCCCCGAAGTCAAAGGCGTGTCAACGGGTTTTGACCAATCCATATTGAACTTCTTCAAAATCTGTTCAATGTAGGCATGCTGATCTATCCAAATTTTCTTGTTCGGTCTGTCTCTGGTGATTCTAAACCCTAAAACTGATTTGGCTTCTTCAATATCTTTCATTTTGAAGTTCTTCATCAGGTCCTGTTTAAAATCATCTCTTGCACGTTTGTTGTTTGACAGAAGAATCATGTCGTCTATATAAATCGCCAAAATCAAAATTTCACTGCCGGTTATTCGGAAGAAATGCAGGAATCGGTTTGAGATTGCTTTAGACCAGTTTTCTTCAAAAAGGTATCAAGCTCAAGTTCAAATCTCCTTGTAGAAAAACGGTGGCAGCATCAAGTTGACAAATATCAAGATCATGTTCTGCTGCAAGGGCAAGTAAGTATCGGATTGAACAGTAGCGGACGACCGGAGAGTAAGTTTCTTCAAAATCTATACCCTTTCGTTGAGCGCAACCCATTATTACTAAACGAGCTTTGTACTGTGCAGTGTTGTCATCTTTTCTTTTTGTCTTGAACACCCATTTACAATCCAGCGGTCTTCTTCCTGGAGGCAAATCTACAAGTTCCCAAGTACCGTTCTCTATCTGAGCCTGATATTCATTTTCCATGGCTTGAATCCAAAAATCCTTTTCGGTTCGACTAAGGGCTTGCTGGATGGTACAGGGATCTTCAGTAGTTTCCACAGTTGTTGAGTAAGTAACATAATCCTTCAATTTGGCTGGTGATTTTCTTTGTCGTTGAGGTCTTAGAATCGGAGCTTCTTCTTCTTCTGATGGAACTTCTGGTGGTACGGTAACAGCTTCGGCTTCATCGAATGACGAAAGTTCACTGCTATCGCCAGGTTTTTCATTTTCTTCACTGAAACTTTCTTCTAAATTATGTTCTTCTAAATTGGGTTCTGTATGTTCTTCTTCTTCAACAATGTCTTCAGGAAAGTAAAAAATCGGTTTCTTCTTTTCTTCGGAATTCTTTCAAAAATGATACACCTCTCTCATTTTCGATAAATTGTACATCTCGGGATACAAACACTCTGTTTTTCGCAAAATCATACAGTCGGTAGGCTTTTGATTCCAAACTATAGCCTAAGAAAATACAGGGCGTTGCTTTTCTGTCAAGTTTTCTTCTCTTCTCATCTGGTATGTGTGCATATCCTTTGCAACCAAAAATTCTTGCGTGGTTTAAGTTTGGCTTCTTTCCACTCCACATTTCTTCTGGGGTTTTTTCGACACATCTGCTGGGTAAACGGTTAAGGATGTATATTGACGTGTACACAGCTTTGCCCCAAAATCTATTAGGTAATCCGGAGTCGATTAACAAACATCGAGCTTTTTCCATAATAGTTCGGTTGAGGCGCTCTGTTTTGCCGTTTTGTTCGGAGCAGTACGGGACGGAAGTCTGATGCTGGATACCTGCAGACTTGAATAAATTGAAAATTTCGGTTCCACAGTATTCTCCCCCGTTGTCGGTTCTGAAGGATTTAATTTTCTGACCAGTTTCGGTTTCAACCAAATTTTTGAAAATTTTTAAATATTCCAAAACTTGACTTTTAGATTTCAAAAAATAAACGAACGTTTTGTGGCTGTAATCATCAAGGAAAGTGAGTACATATCGTGAACCAGATAACGAATTTTCTTGCTTCGGGCCACACAAATCGGAATGCACCAGCTCTAGCACTCTTGATGAACGTGAACTACTGTATTTAAAAGGTAAACGGTGACTTTTCCCAATAAACAAACCTCACAGGCAAAATCTTTGTTTGAACGGTCAGGAAAATCAATACCATAGGCAAGTCCATTTTTCAGCTTACTGAGACTAGCTAAGTTCACATGAGCCAAGCGTTTATGCCACAAGTCAAATTTATTTTCCGTAGATACACCGAGCATTGCTGTGCCATTTTTAGCGGAAGGCACTGTATCTAAGATGAATAAGTTATTCTCATGACTAGCAGTAGCAATCAGTTCTTTACAAGAGTTGAAAATCTTGGCACCATGGGAATTAAAAATTACAGAATTCCCTTTCTTAACAATCTGGCTAACTGACAGTAAATTGACCTTAAGCTGAGGTACAAAATAAACGTTATTTACAGTTACGTCTTCTTGGTTTTTGTTCACGGACAAGGAAAGACTTACGTCACCAATCGAATCTGTACTCATCTCTTCGTTATTCGCTGTGGTGATGGTCAACTTGGAGGTCTTCTTCTCACCTCGTAGAACGTCTGGGATGCCTGTCATGTGTGCGGAACAAGCTGAATCCAAAAACCACGGTTTACTGTCCTACGCTTGTACTGAGAACGCCGAAAAAATAGCGGATTTACTGCTGTCTTTTTTCTTGTCGCAGTTATTAGCAAAATGTCCATATTTGTTGCACCGATAACAACGAACACCTTTATTTTTATTTGCACTGTTAGTGTCCAAGTTTTTGTAGTTCTTTCGGTCCTTATTTTTGTTAAAACGGGAGTTGAAGCTTTTACCCGAGCCACTAGCACCGTACATTGCGATATTTGACTGTCCTGAATCGCTTTTAACCACGGAAATGTCCTGTAGCAGCTTCGTCTTGATCGAATCAGCGGTCACTGGGGTACCTGAGCTTTCTATTCCCATAATCATCGGTTTGTAGCTTTCTGGAAGGCCTGCCAAATGGTACCTATCCATTCGTCGCTTACTTTCAGACCAATGTTTGATAGCTTGTGAGCAGTGGTAATAATCGTGTTAACGTAATCTTCTACTGAATCACTGTTATCTAGCGAAGTTGTGATTAAGATACGCAAAAGTCCGACACGTCTGGTTAAACCACTGTCCTGGAAAGCACTAGCAAGGTTTTCCCATGCTTCCTTTGCAGTTTTGGTGGACTGAACATGAACGTAGTTCAACGGATCAACCAAAAGAATAATTTTGGACCGTGCCTTTACGTCTTTTTTTGCATCTACTCCAGTACCTGTTACCGAATCCCATAACTCTTCATGCTCCAGGTATGTTTGAACTGCGAACTTCCAAGTATCGTAGTTTTCTCTTCCTTGAAGCTTTTCTATCGGCGGCAGCTGATATCCTCACATCGTGCAGTGAAGAAAAAATTACAGTTCGTTCAAACCGGTACCTCTGACACTACTCAAAAATACCCAAAATGATTCTCAGAAACTTCAGAAGCGTCTGGAACGTCTGGGCCCCATAACCTATTGTAAAACTTGTGGGATTTATAATAAAAAGACGAAAGTTAAGGCAAAAAACTGTGTGACATATATTATTCAATAATGACACTGACAACTTATTAAAACTGGATCAAAGCTAATACACTTATTTCAAATTATTTACAACAGTAAGTACTTCTCGGACGTATTTAGATACGTTTAACGTAAACTTGCGTATTTCTGCGTATAACGTAAACATAGGTTTTATTGAGCCGATGTAGGCACTCGGAACACTCGAATATAAACGATTTACTTCACGTGTCACTTCACTTGTTTATTTTTATTATAAGTAGAGTGTACTGTTGCCCAAGTTCTCCTCATTATGAAGAATGTGTAAAACCAAGGTCTCATCCATATCATCATCATTTTCTTCATCTATTAACGCTCCAAAATCTAAAATTATTACTAAAAATACAGAAAAAAAGAAGAAAATCACGCACAAAATAAAGAAAAAACCAAATAGAAATAACAGAATAAATTTGGGTTAGGTGAACTCTCAATGGATTAAAATGTAAACAAACAACAAACCCGGCGTCAATTGCCTTAACTCTTTTTAAGATGCAATGAAATACGGATATACGTCGTGTCAATACGTTTATGTGTATGTGCTGCCTTAAGTGTCTATTAGCTAAGTTAAAATTCCAACCGTATCCCTATCTGTATCGAACTGAGCATGCACAGAACCGATATGTTGACAGCTTATCCCTATCTGTATCGAATTGAGCATGCGCAGAACCGATACGTTGACAGTTTTTCCTTAACTGTCTCAAACTGAGCATACGCAGAACCGATACGTTGACAGCTCTATGATAAAGGTTATCTACCGTTTCGGACCATTCCCTATACGCAAATCTCAAAGAAGCGTTTGTCATTTTTCAACCAAAACTCGGCCATAACCTTAAAAAACTACGAATAAAGTTGAGTTAACAAACAAACTATCAAAACGTGACATGAAATTTGACATTTAAAGGATTAGTATTTCCTTGCTTTACATATACATTTACGAATAACTAAAATTTTACAGTTAGTCTTAAGTGTCTATTTTTTTTTCTATTTGTAGTTTGCTATTATATACGTAGCTCCAGGACAAGAAGATAAAAATTCAGTATTATCCAATCAAAGTGGTAGTGTTGCATATGAACAATTTTTGGCGGCATTAGCTTGGGAAGTCGAGCTAGAAAATCACACAGGATTTTTAGGAGGACTGCAACGACAAGGAACGACTGGATTAACTGCTCCTTATATTGCTACAAGCTTTCTTGAAGCCATTTTCCATGTTGCTACTAGAATGCCAGGAGATACCCCTGAAGCTGTACTTAATAAGGTAACTAGTTTCACGTTTAAATAAATTTGTATTTTTTTATCTACTGTATGTTTTTTTTAGACAAGACATTTGGGTAATGACGAAGTTCACATTGTATGGTGTGAACATAATAGAGATTATAGACGTGACATCATTCCCACCGAGTTCTGTGATATTTTAATAACTATTTATCCCTTACAAGGAAATTTTAATAGAGTGACAATTAATTTAAAGTCAGACGTAAGTATTTTACTTCCATATTAAATTACATCAATCTGTTTTAAAAGACATTTTTTACAAAATTTCAAAGCGACAATTCACTAGTGGCTCTAATCTGATGTAAAACGATTCCGCAGTACTTTTTTTATTTGTCATTATTTTCAGGTTCCATATTTTGGAGTATTATTTAACGAGGCTATCGTGGAAACATCCGTATTAGCTGGTCTAGTAAGAACGACTGCCATATGCGCAAGTAGAGCTAAGAGAATTACATACCAACACTATCAACAGTAGTAAGTTTTTTTTTTCATATCTTGTAATGAGAAGGATATTTGTTCGATAATAATTGCTCGTAGAGTACATAATTTGTATGTACATATTATATTTATGTCGATTAATTTTAGTTATGAAGAACGAGCTAGATCTCTAGAAACGGTAGTGACAAAACACAAAAAAAGTACAACGTACGAAGAATTCATATCAAAAGTATATAGTCCTGTCCAAACGCCAAGTTCACTTTACCCAAGTAGCTTGTCATCAAGTAGTACGGACGGAATACCAAATTCATCAATGCTAGCAGCTGCTCTCTTGGATTCACACGGACACATGCCAAAGAATTCCCAACGGCACGATCAAAAATACAGAGGTTTGTGACGTTAAAACTAACAATACATTTATTTGATCTATCTGTAGATAAAAACTTACAATAATGGGGGACTTCGCTCCAAGTTGCCAACCCAAAAATTTTGGAATTTTCTACACAGGCTCTGAACATAGTAACAAAATGGACGGAAGAGGTGAGTTTAAATATAAGTCCCACCAAATCAAACATAGTGCCTTATACCAAAAAGAAGGGACCTGGTGGGATTGGGACGACTATCCCTTCAAGGTACGGAGATTCCAATGGTAATGGATGTTAAATATCTCGGGGTGATTACTGACTCGAGATTAACATGGACCAAATAACTGGAAAAAGTAGCAACAAGATCGAAGACCACTTTTGATGGCAAGGCGATCTTGTTGGAAAACATGGGTGTTAAGTCCGCGCATGATACACTGGATATACAGTGTAGTGGTTAAACCCATAATAATATATGCTTCTTTGGTCTGGTAGACAAAGACGACACAAAAGAATGCAATGATGAGACTAGGCAAGGTGCAAAGACTTGAATTTACTGTTTGGACCTTTACTTTGTGGAATCTACTCAACTGTTTGTAATTAATTCCACTATTTAATGAAAAAAACAATTAAAACTCTAAAATATCATTTATAATTATTTCGATATTTGCATATCATCGTCAGAATGACAGAAGCTACATTTTATGTGATGCCTACTTGAAGTAATAATACCTAAGCTTTAATATTTGTAATATCATATCATCACATAAAATGTAACTTCTGTCATTCTGACGATGATATGCAAATATCGAAATTATCAATAATGGTGCTCCAACATAAATTTCAGCCAATCAGACATGATCTTTTTTTACCTATTTTGAAGAGCCGAGGCTCAGTTTCCGTATATTTATAAACAATGGGTTGGCAACTTGGACCGAAGTCCCCCATTACAGCTTGATAGTATAGAGATGTGTTCACTATTATTATTTGGATTATGTAGCGTCAGCCAATGATTCGACACGAGCTGGATGGTTCCAGAATACTGAAAATCAAATTTTCGAATCTAGCATATCTCCTAGACCGATGAAGAGAATTTCATCAAATTTGAAAACATCTAAGAAGTCGGTGAAACGTGAAACCTCCGTAGAATCTCCACCAGAAAGCCCTCTACAAATAACACGAAGAAAATAATGTACTTGCATTTATATTGAGCTACCATGTACAAGGTCTTTACTGTCTAAAATTCCTACAATAATTGAAAAAAATTATTTTAGAATTTAAATAACGATAATGTAGGTTTAAAATCTTAACCTTCTTAATCATTCTCTTTAATATTTTTATTTTTCTACGTATTATTTTTTTTAACGAGACTACTTTAAAATCATATTAATACTTTAAGATTAAACTTACACTGTTTCAGTTGTTAATAATAACATTAAAATTCAGAATTTGAGTTATTTGATTTAGCAAGTGAAGCAATTATTTAGGGAATCTAAAAGCAAATATCCCTGAAAAATTACCAAATTGAAATAGACTAAAGGTCGATTCACACATGTCAGTGCCGTTACCGAATACTAATATCTTTGGGCCGGCTCCACGAGTGGTAGCCAACATTGTGGCATCCACATATTGGGAGAGAATTGGCGCAATTTCAGTTTGTTTCCGTCAGAAGCAACGTCAGCATAAAAATTGGGTTTTTGGAAAAAAATTTTGTGATAAATGCAAAGATCATATATAAGTTTTATAACAAAACTATTTTTAATTTTTTTTTTCGCAATAAAAAAGTTATTTCAAAATAAAAAAAATTTTATCCAGTACCGAAGACACGCCGACAGCTCCCAAACAAACCCGAGCGCGTGTGACATTCATAAAGTTAGTTTTCACTCATTGCAGTTTATACAGAAGCACCTAATACACCAAGTGGAGGTGTATTCTTTGACAGGAGTAATAGGTACAGTGTTTTGATCTATTTAATTCTGTTGTCATTGTTAAATACTCAAATTTATATTGAAAATGTCGAACCTCAAAAGTTATCGTTCTTGCTTTGTACCATTATGTACGAATACTACAAAAACAACTCTTGACAAAAAATGTTTTTAAATGTCCCCCCAGATGAAAAACGTCGAAATAAATGGTCTCAAGGATTGCACCATTGTTATTAATTATTATTTATCTAAGTACCTGTACAAATCAAATAAGTAGAGTTCAGTCAATGAATTTTTTCAACTGGACTCCAAATCATAACCTTTAAAATCAAAGCATTAAACTTCATTTTAAAAAAAATTGGTTATTATAAATATATCAACATCAGGAATATTATCAGACTTTGCCTTTATAAATCCTTTATCACACATAGCAAATCGGAATTAACTTACAAATCGTTTTTTAGCAGTAAATTTTCAATATTATTGTCAAGTCAGGTGTAATAGCCGTAAACGCTGTACTGTTATTAAGTAGCTATAATATTATGACGTCACAACTATGGTGAGCAATCGTGGCGCGTTCATAGTCACGTGTTTTCTTTTTAAATTTTATCAATTTTTAATGCGTTATAATCAATTTAAAAAAATGTTTTTCAAGTTTTTCGCATTAAATATTAATATTATTAATAATAAAGTTTTAAAATACATAAAAAAATCAATATTTTTTTTTCAAATTCCCAATTGCTGTAGATGCGATTGCCGTGATTGGGATCCATAATACTGGTTCGGCTTGATACAGGCACTTTTTCATTATCCCATGACTAAACCTTGCAAATAGACTGGGGAGATTGAACAAACGAGCGATGGTGTCAGTAACACAAACCAAACCTTTGATGTGTGTCGCACAGTCCACAGAAGCAATATTAGGTCTGACGCCATTTTGTCAATGCACACATTGGACAAACGTTGGCTCCCTTAGGTAGACTCGGCCTTAGCTGTTTAGATGTTATAACTGGGGAGAATATAAAAATACATAATACGAATCTTGGGATGATTATAAGTATACATTAATTTAATATCTTTGTACTTATACCAGTGGTCTTTAAAAAAATTCTGCGACAAACGTCGAAATATGGTTTTTTGAAAATTTCAATAATTAGACTTTGAAATTGATTTCTACAGTCGCGAAAACTATGTAAATATTGTATATCCTTAAAATGCGATTGATTCTATTAAGTTTAACAGTATGGTCAGCCTTTTAAGAATTTGCATTCAATATCCTGCGAACATTTTTATAACTAGCGTGTAAGCTTAATATTATTCAAATTGTTTGAATTAATTTTTTATGTTACTAAATGGTGCTAAAAAAAGTTTGCTTTTTTTTCGACGTTTTATATTTGAACTTTTTTGAATAATTTACTTTTCCATTCAGTATATATAATATATTATAATGTAATATTCAAACGCAGTGTATATTTAAAAATTTATTAATTTTTAGAAAATGTATAGTTTCGATAATATTTCAGTATTAATTTAATGTATTTATTTTTCACCCTATTTTCTAGGTGTTGTATAGTACTTACATTTGTTGATATACGGGCTTTATAATAAAATCTGTAACAAGTATTTAATATCGAACTTTTTATTTAATTATACCCAAATAACGAATCAGAAGAATTTTTGAAAGGGCAGCAAATCTGCGACAATTGACTGAGCCGATAACACCGCACATATAATTATCATAGTCGGCTGATCGTACACGCAATCCGAATTCTGACAATGATGCCCGATTGCACCGTTTACTTTAATATAGTATTAAAATAAAGTAATGAAAAGACTAGTTTGCGATCTCTAAGTATTCCTTAAACTAGTTAAGAAGCACTATTAAGTTCGACGTAGTTTAAAATCGCGGTTGACAGCTGATTTAACCTGAAAAACGTTTATTACAGAAACAACAGCATGTCTCTCATGAATCAGTAGCTAGCAGCACTTCGGTTTTATGCCTGCGCTGGGCATTTCATAACCATTGCTGATTTCTTTGTATTTATGGGTTAACCGTTAACATTTGTCGCGGGCGAAAGCTAACTGTCTCTCTTTACAAAGCTAAATCAGAAAAGTCGCTAATAAGTTACTAGATTTTTGCAGTGTTGCCATGTACGCAATGCGTTCCTTTACTAAGTAATGCTTAAGCTGCTGCGGTGCAACAAGCGAGACGATTAAGTGCTTCTTAAAGTTGAGCACAACTTACGAAAGGCGTGCTTAAATTCCAAACAGGCATGAAATTGATTAGATGAGGTGATTAATCGGCTTATTCCACTGATGCTAGATTGCACCAGTTTAGCTTAAATGTGAGACTTAACAAAGTGCAGCTTATTGATAATTCCTATATTTCCTCTCTTTCATTGCACCATGTTTGGATTGGTAAATCCACGCTTACGTATACCATATGTCTTTACTTGAACCTTTTTAGTATTTTTTTAAATACATTTGTTCAATCCAAGTTCTTCATGAAGAATCTTGAGATTTTCTTCTAAATTAATTATTTTTTTGCTAAGTCAGTTAGATTTAATAAACACCAACACAAAAATTTAGGTTATATACTAGCTTTTTTTCGGGTCGAGATGGTAAACTCATGTTCGAATGGTTCCTATCCAGGGACTCAATTCTTGAACTTATACATATCAGTAGCATACGAATTGAATTCGAACGAAAGATTTGAATACGATCGTCAATCTTAATTCTTGGATGGTATGCGGAAAAATCTTTTATTCGAATAAACAGTTTGAGAACTTCTCTTTTATTATTTTTTCTATCTACTTTTTGGGTAATATCACGGTGGATAATTTTCTCAGCATTTTTTTGTACGTGCGCCGAAACAAATGTAAAATGTGTCAAAAAAACAGAATGATATTAATTTTGCTTACTTTTTTTCTTTATTTTATACTCAATCAGACTTAATATATGTTTAACCATGGATCGTGCACTTAAGAAAACTATGAGCAAGGACCAGAGAAAAGTGCAATTTAAACTTCCCTATGCTGAAATACTATACGACGATTATTGCCATCAATTTCGGCTTCTTCCAATCCTCTAATCGCCCCCAAAAGCGACAAATCCTCCAACTTAGCCATCAACAAACCTTAATACCTACCAATAAACCACAAGTATAAAATATTAACAAAGTAAGTTTTAGTTCGTTGTTCGTTACCAAAAGCGAAAGTCTCACCGATATTGATCCCAAAAACATTTTTCCACATAAGCCGAGATATTTGTAAATTTTTCACAAGTATATATGCATACCAAAACTCAAAAGTATTCAAAAGAAAGCGAGTAAAAATAATAAAAATAAACATCTGTAAAAGTGTGGTTAGAGGTTATAGAATATCTCAATTCGTATACGGAAAATCAAATTCGCCTAGCTTGACCCATTCGATGTCAAATTTGTATAACAAAAGTCGCTTACCGAATTCAAGAATACAAATACGCGATTTCTTTCGAATTTTTTCCGAATATCGCCAAATCCGTATACGCATTTATTTCAAGAATTGGGTCCCAGGACCCAAACAGTGTTGGACTCATACTCAATGCCTACCAACCAAAACCACCTCAAATCACTACCCTAGCATACCTAGACGGGCGGCGGTCCCTCTCCGCTCACACCATCGTCTTCTCCTTACGTATGACTCCTACCTACCATGCCATATCGAGTCCTCTCCCCCTAATCAAATTCTCCACTACGCCGCTTACCTCCATCCATTCCACCTCCCCTTCAACATTATCTCCACCATGTTCTCCCAATACACCGCCTCCCCTAGTTTCGTCTCCAACTTCTTCAGCACTTCCTCGTTCCTCCAGGATCTAAACACATGCCCACATTATCCTCTACTTCATACCTCTCGCACACTCCAGTCTCTCTTTTCCCAATCTTGTGGAGGTACCCTACTGTCGACCCATGTCCAATGCAGTGGCGGCTCCTAGAAAGAGGCTCAGCCTCCTCACCAATTTATCCAGCAAATAGCACCAGAAATATTTTGTTGAAAATTCTTCATTTTATTTCCTGTTTATCTAATAATTTTTAAATGTTACAGTTAATTCCCCGTTTTCAGTAGTTATTTTTAAATCTGACAACAGTGCCCTGAGGCTAGATTCTCCAAACATCTCATGATCCCAAACCTATGCTCAACAAAGTTGCCGTTTTTTCGACCAGTCCAATTGCTTAATACCGTAAGAAATAACTGAAATGGCAACACTCTCAGGAGGCTTACTTCTAAGGGTCGCGTTGATACACGAACTACGAAATTCGAGTCATACACTGCTGTTGGTTTAAAATCTTATTTAGAAAATGAAGAATTTTTGTTTTTTCTTGATACTTTTAAATTAATATTTGAACAAACTGATCTTAGTTTTCAAATTTTACAACATAAATTCACTGATATAATTTATTCAAGAGATCGTTTGAATCATCTCATTGATAAAATTTCAAGTTTCTGTAATACAGAATTTAATTTTAAATTTTATTTGAAAAATTTTCAACTGATGAGGCTCCTCCCGCGAAAAAGATGAAAACATATAATTTGGTAGACAAGAAACTACATTATAAACAACTTTTTTATGAAATTTTAGATACTATTAAAAGTCAAATTGAGATTGGATTTTCCGATTTACATGAATTGAAGTTTTTCGACTTGACGAATAAAAGCTTATTCGAATCTTTTTCAAAAGAGTTTCCCAATACACTTTTAGATAACAGTTCTAAAATATAAATTTTTTGATAAAATAGCACTGCACAAAGAATTATTCGTTGTATACTCGGATAGATATTTTAGGTCAGTACGACAGTCACGCCGATATGATAAAATATATGATAGGATTTGTGACAAGTTTTACCTCAGTTTCACAAACTACTTTGTTTGACAGTCACCATTCCTGTCACGTCGGCATCGGTGGAGAGATCATTTTCTACTCTCAAACGAATTAAAACTTACCTGCGAAATACAATGGGCCAAAATCGTTTATACAATGTTAGTTTAATATCTATTGAAAAAGATTTACTAAAACACTTGAAACTAAATGATAACTCCACGTTGGTTCTTGCTGGGCAAGAATTAATTTTGTCACTGAAATAGCTGGTACGGTCGCTGCGCAAATATTAAATTAATTGGCTGAATATAGTATATTTTTACAAAAACGTTTTATGTCCAGCCTCCTCTCTTAAAACGTTCACGAGCCGCCACTGGTCCAATGAGCACCTGTGTAAAGAAGTAGTTCACCTCCCGAATTTCCGGTCCATCCACTTTCCTACTCGCCTAACCGCTTCTTTTAGCGCGCTCTCATACTCCTCCCACCTTCTCTCCATTTCCTCTTCCATCCATTCCTGTACTTCCTGTCTGGTCGCACCCCTCCAGCGTCTATTCTTGGCTCTAGCCACTTCGACCAATGGGTAGGACCTTGCCAGCACCGCTGCTGCCAGTCCACCCTCTACCCTGTACCCTTGCACCACCCTCAGTAGTATTCCTCTCTGCACCCGCAGGAGTGGCCTAACCCTCGCATTCACCCCCCGTTATATACTAGCTAGATTGTCACAAGTTACACAAATGTTCAAATCAAAAACATCCCGGAACGTCAGAACACATATAAACACGCTACGGCCTAAAAATAAGCCATGGACAAAGCTATGCTTAAAATTTCGTGGAGTTAAGCTTCGCTGAGAGAGAGACGGTGCAGCGAGCTTAATTTTTTCTTGTTAAGCCAAAGTGGTGCATGAGTCCTTTTCAGATCTGTATCTAGATTATAATCTTCAGTCCGACTCTTTTTATGTAGCCAATCAGCATCGAGACAACCTTTCATGTGTTTCTTGCCGGTGGCCTAGTACAAGAAACCTACAAGAAACCTCATTCGCCAGGCTTCGTCTGTCAACCCCATTAGCTTTGCGTGCCTAATAAGCTTACAGTATTCCATTTGCATAGCTACTACAGTTTTGTCATTCCTATATTTGCTTATTAGGTCTCTAAAAACAACTATTTTCTGGATTTGTTTTTACAAATTATGGAAATATGCGTGATCCATTTCATTTCAACAGATATTTCTTTCGGTTTTTCATTTATTTTCCGTGACTTCAAATAATTGTAATATCACTTTTGCTTTTTATTTTCACAAAATGGAGGATTTTTAGGAAAAAATTAAACAATATAAAATTGTAATAAAATTTTATGGAATAGACTTTCAATACAAATAGATTAAATAATCAACAAAATATAACTATATACAAAAATATCAATATATAATTTCGATTTCTTAAAAATTAGATGCTTGATAAGCTAGACAATGAAAATCCATTTACGATTTGCCTAAGCTTAGAACATTAAGAAAAATTACGTAAGAATATTCATCTAAAATAGTTAATAACTATTTGTATGTATATATTAGCTACATTTATACCAGGCCAAAATGTTTTTTTGATACTTAGTCAATTTACATACAAAAATCGAATATTAAAAGTTGGCGAATAAACAAAACCTCCCGCAAAGGAAGATAATCCAGAAGTATTACATTGTAAACTAAAATAAAGAAATGAAAAATATCCATAGTTTATACCAAAATGTTTTTCTTTAACCACTATTCAAAGAACATTTTTCTGAGCAAATTTTTATTCACAAACTGACATTTTGCTCCCTAGTAATATAAAAAGCCATTTCCGATCCCTATTTCTTCATTTTTCCAATCGCTGTTTGATAATACTTAATTTTTTTAGTATGGTAAAAAGGTTGCAGTTTATTGTCAAGTGATTTTTAATTTGTATATGTCATACTTGTTTTGTGAACTCGAATCTCAAAAAAGTTAAAACAGAGGAGCAAGGAGATCGGACTCCATGTATTCCAATTTCTGGTCATGGTAGAGGACGCCGGTTTAAATCCAATACCAAAAACATCTGACTGCAGAACAATAACAAACAATAATAAGCCTTGCATACACTTTGAGTTCATGGTGTTTTATTGGTTAAAAACCCATTTGACAGTATGTGAGGTTAGAAAACAGAAATGTAAAATATTGTGAGGTTATTTAGCACCAGAACATTTAAATTTACAACCATACACATTGCAGTATCTAGATGACATTGATATGATCAGTCATAATTAACTCAAAATAACAGTGAATGAGCTACAAAAACTTATAATAGAATAGTGAAATGATTCAACAGGTGTAGGATGAAGCCCAATGCTTCAAAATCTCAATGTTTAATAACAATAAAAAAACGTCGAAAAAAGTACCGAATCAAAATTAAATAAACTCAAATAAGATCAAAATAACTATTAAGAACCACCTGTTGTGCAAATAACGCTTGTTTATCATCAGAACGACTGTCACATGTCGTCACGTGGACTTGCCCTATTGGATTTGCAGTGGCGAGGCCGCGGTGGAAAACAAACTGCTTAGATAGACGATTTTAAAGACAGGTTTAGTCAATTTTTCCTTACATAGCCTCCATGGTAGATTATGTGGAATGGAAGAAACCTCCATTCACATACTTGCAAAATCCTAGGGCCTAATAACTAGGTGACTACTGGATAGGTGTGGGACACTTGCCTAAACTGAGTTCCAGCGGGTATCCTAAAATTCCTTCAGGATATTCGTCTAAACGAACTACTAGCCTCTGAGACTTTTATCATGAACTAAGAACAAGAATTGGAGCAATAGATCTTTTCGGTCCCAGTATATATACATACATACCCTATCTTATCTTATTGTTAAGTACCAACAAATAGTTATTTCGTATTAGTGTCCCTCTACAGAAATAGTACGAAAATAAAGGTATAGTTTGGCAAGTCTATCTGTAGCTACGCGGCATCGGTAAGGGGAGAGGAAATATGGCCGATATCTGTCATAAACGCACCAATGGCGTACGGTACTTATTTTATAAAAGTATTAAAAATAATTATTATATATAGAAACTGATTTATACTTTGCTTTAAAGGTAAGGTATTTTTCAAAACACGGTACCTATTTGTTAAAAACAAATAATGTTAAAAATCGTACTTTAATTCAATATGGATACGAAATTATAAGATACCAAGTAAAACTGTAAATACGAAGGTAAATACTGTGCCATTATAAACGCCACTGGATAATCAATGTCAATCTCGAAGTGAGAGAGAAGAACACACGCACGCGCTTGCCAATAGGAAGTCAGGTGGTTACCTAGCAACGGGAGTTCGATAAATATTCACCAATTGAGTTAATAGGGGGGCGTGGTAATTATGATTTTCGCACGACGTTGCTGGCTTGAAGGGAACCCATAACATATTTGGAACAGTGTTCAACTTTTAATATTCAGAAACTGAAAAAATAATGTTAATAGACAAAATCCAATGAAACAAGGACATTAAAGCACTAACGTTTAATCATTATTGACATATTGTTAATGATAAAAAGTCCATTTTCTAATTATTATCACTACATACTTAGCACTTTAGCTTTTTCATAGTTAAACGTGGCAATATAGAATGTTTTCGACCGCATTCCTTTCACAGCTTCAGTTATGTTTGCCAAACTATAATTGTCCTCTTACAAGGAGGCTCATTATTTTTAACTAACTTAAAGACTATTAGCTTTCAATTGTTAAATAAAGTATCAAAAAAAAGCAAGTAACTGCTAAAAATAATAATAAACGGAGATAGTCCACTGTACAAACATATTCGTTTTGTTTTTTCACCAACTTACCATACAATACAATCGAGAACAGACTTTTTTTTTAATATACAAATATTTTCGAAAAATGATTTGGTTCGTCATAAGACACGTTCATATAGACATTCACAATCTTCCCTAATTTCGTAACTATACACTTGAAAAATTTATAAAAATAAAATAAGACATTAGTTAACGTCAAATGTATGTAAGGTAAATGTACTAGTCCTTGACCTGTTAGTGCTAGTGCTTGACCTACAACGACAATCGTCCAACTTTAAATTGATTTAAAATATCTATAATAAGTATGAATAGTATTTTTTTGGACTTATTTATTGCTTAATTATTTGGCATTTAATTCATAGGGGATAAAATAATAAAAGCTATGTATACCATGTTAATTTCGACAATATAACAAATTACTGCAATGTATTAGTAATTGACCTAAATAAAAATAGTCGAGACTAGTGTTTGACCTAAAGAAACCCTAGTGAATGACCTAACTGTAAAATAAATATACTTAAGACCTACCTACACTTATTGTTTTGTATTTTTTGAAATTTTATGTTATCGGCATTGAAAGGTTGCAATCCACAGGTTCTGAAACCATTTGACAAAATTGAGTGCTGTTACAGGTGGACAATTAGATATCGGTTTTAGGAAATTATTCCATAAATATCAACGATTTATTCACTAACAAAAACTTAGAAATACAAAATGGTTATAAAAATGTAAAATAACGGCGATTGACAGACAATAAAAAGCGGGAATGAGAAAAGCCGGTAAATGAAAAAAGAGTTACAACGTAATCACTCTTTAGAACTAATTAGCACACTACTGCAACGGACAGTTCAAAGGGTAGGTAACCCAAAAAGCGCAGTTGTCACGTTGGTTTAATAAGAAGGGGATCTTGTTACAGTGCCTATTTCCCATAGAATTCATAGTTACTTTCAACAAAGAAGCAAAATGTTCGCGTGATAGACGTTCGCCATTATTTTGTATTCTCCAGTCATGCACCGTCTTCTTCCACTGATTTTTTAGAGGGTGGAAGAATGCCATATCCAAAGGCTGGAGAATGTGAGTAGAGTTTGGAAAAAGGCATGCCAGAATTATCCTATGTTTGGAGCAGAATTCACTTAGCGGTAACGACATATGAGATGCATGCCCATCCACGAACATAATTACGGGCAGATCCACTTTATTGTTGAGTAGCCAAGGATAAAATTGATTTGCAATGTATTCATAAAAAACCTCTGCTGTCATCCAGCCGTTATCCGTTCTACCCATCGCCCAATATTTCGGAAAGGTATTTACAACTTTTGTGGGTACTTTTTTAAAGCTATAAACTACCATTGTTGGAGGTAGCTGTCCTGCTGCATTGCATAAAATTAAACTAGTAAGACACTCCTTCTCGACGTTATTTATGAAATTATAGACTGCCTTCTCACGTTTTTTAACGAGTACCCTATTTTCTTTAGGGCTTAGAAAAAAAGCAGTCTCGTCGCAATTGAATACGCGATTGGGGAAATCTAGAACATCAAGATGGTCATCAGTTTTCAGGTACTGGTAAATTTTTTCAAACCATATTCTTATCTTTGTTTTTGTTACCGAAGCTCGAGCCTTGGTTAGATTTTGAGAAATTCTAAGAGATACTTCGGGGTGTCGGTTGGAAAAGAGCTGGTACCAAGTTCGACCAGGCATATTATTTAAGAAGAGATTTTCCCTTTTCATGTTTTTGATCAGAAGCTGGACGCTATCTAGTAAATAATCTTTCGTTGCTGGGAAGCCTCGATTTGATATATGAAACAACCATTCTAGTAACAAATTTTCTTCCGTATGAGACAATATAGACGATGGTCCCATTTTTCACTCTAAAGGAGTTATGCCTTTGTGTTTGTATATCAATGTAGTTTTAGGGATATTATACATTTTACCGGCTTTATATTACGACATTTCTTTGGCAACAGCCAACAGTGCATTTCGCAATTCTTCCTTAGAATACTGGAATTTTTTTTTGGGCCATTCTGAAAAAAATATACTCAAGTGAGTACTTAAGTACGAATCAAAATATCAAATTCTAATGCAAATGCAAATATATCCCCTAGATCTTTTTTTATATCTAATAATTGACCGGTATTTGATTTAGTGTTTGACCCACCTAGTTAACAACTCGACACATTTAATTGTAAATATTAATTGTCGGTCAAACATTAAAATTAAAAAAACATCAACATTTTGTAATTTGAAACAATGAAACAAAATATTATTTAACGTTATTTATCTAATATTTTCAACATTCAACGTGCATATTGTACTTGCTTGCATTATTGACCAATATGAGTTAGTGTTTGACCTATTTTTGATCTAATATTTGACCTGGTATTATCCTTCCTTTTAAACATATAACAGTTAGTAAAAGTGTTGGTCAAACACTAAGCCAGATCTACTTTGTTAAGTTATTAATAGATTGGCTACAATCAAAAATTAATTTTTTTTAAATGTATAGAGTATTATACAGAATTAGATCAATCGTCAAATCATTAGTATCTGACCGAACGGACAATTATTGAATCTGAAGTATATTAGGCGGCACTAGTGTTTGACCTACATAAAAATATGAAAAAAAACTAAATTTAGTAGTAAAAACAAGTATCTTTAGTGAATTACATATGCTAAAATAATAAACAAGCCGTGGATTTTGGTTTTAGGTAAAAAAGAAACGATTAAATACTCACTTTATGTTGGTAGCAATGCTTAACATAGAACTAACGAAAATGCACTGAATCCGGCGGGACGTTGATGCACACTGTTTGGCATGCAAGTTACAAGGCTGGTATGGTAGGAGTCACCGTAGTAATGTTTTATAATTAAACTAATAACATGTAGGTGACACATCATGTATTGCCTATGAAATTATTACTTACGGAATTCTTAAAAACGGCTTTTATATTCAAAATAGGTCAATAACTAGTACTCGGACGCACACTAGTACGTTTACCTTAATATACATCTTTTTAAAGTATCACTTTCATCGATAAATCAGATTTGCTTCAGTTGAATATCAGGAAAATAAGAAGCTACAAAAAGGAAAATATGTTAGGCAGTTAGTTCAATTTAAAGGTGATACTTTTGTATAATTTTTTCTAATTTACATATTGGAATAATTATATTTTTTTGGCTCCCAACTTCATAGGTCCTGTAACAGGTCTACTTGCCCTTCGAGCTTCAAGTTCCTTCTGTCTCATTAATTTTTTTTCTTCTCTTTTTTTCCTCGCTTCTTCTAATTTAGATGTATGTGAACCAGGATTTTCTTCCAATGGCTCAAATTCGTTATCGTCCCAATTATGAGAAGGTTGTGAATGTCTATGATTAATATGACTTTGAGAAAGTGAATTGTTGCTTTTATGATCGGGCAATATTGGGGCTTTATCACCAGGACTCCATGTCTCTAAAGGTGAGGTAGCTTCGGCTTCTTGCTCCTATAGATTAAAACTTCTTTAATAACTAATCATTTTTCGAGATTACTTTGACATGATTAGTTAATGAGCAGACAAATTACAAATGGTTAATTTATAGTGGAATCTCGCATGGATAGATAAAGTATGTACGATAACTACAACAATTTTTAAATAGGGAACTTTCCAAATTTCAGTGGCGTCTAAAAATCCTAATCCCCAAGGCTTTTTTTTAATCAATATTAACTTGGAAAACCCGGCGTGATATACGTATATTATGAAAGCTGTAATATTATTCCAAACTGGAAGGATTTTGTGAACAAATATGGGATTTTTTAGACCTGTACGAGGGATAGTTTCTTGTACTGTGTTGGCATCACTGCACAAAGAGATCGGATTCGCAATATATTTCTAGGCCAAGCAATAGAGCTTACAAGTAGAGTAATTTTTGACAAAAATCCTTGTATAAAACGGATGATGCCTTAGATAAAAGAGAATACATAGTATAATTTTTATACATTTTGCAACACGTAAATGTTTTGTTATAAACATTTAAAACGAAAAAAACTTCCTTTTTTTAGTTTTTTCCACATAACGTGAAAAGTATTGGTACTCAATGGTATGTATAGACAAATCATAGGTAATTAAAATACGAACAAAATGAAGGGTCGAGCGACTTGATCGGATAATTAGTAACCGAGGAAATTCGAAAAAGCAGAAAAATTAGTAATTTTTTTGAAAATTCATTTCTTTGCCATTTTTCAATTTTAAGAGTTGAAACTTTGTAAAAAATAAGTGTGAAAAGAAGTGTTATAAGTTTTATTTATATTAATAATGGATCAAATAACGAAGCGATTAAAAAACAAAACTGAACAGTTGAACACGACAATTGGCTACACAAATCTGAAACCAGTAAAAATGAATTCACTACTATATGCAGATGATGTGGTATTGATAGCAAATAAGATGCAGAATGCAGAAGCTGGTGAATATATGGACCGAAGAAATAGAAAACACGAAAATGGTAGTGAATACAAATAAAACTAAAATGATTATAAAAAATTGTAAACAACAGAATCAAATTACTAATGAAATAAAATGTAAAGACGAGACATTGGAAAGAGGAACTATATTTGACAGAAGATGGGAAGATAGAAGCAGAAATAACAAATAGGGAGAATAAATCAACGAGACTGAACTACACACTAAATAAGACACTACTGGGACATAGAGATATTGATATGGAAGTGAAAGTGAAGATCCACAATACAATAACGATACCAATAATAACATAACATGCAAGTGAAAATTAGACACTGAGAAAGAAGGATGAAGCCAAGATGAACACAATTGAGATGAAGCACCTAGAAGAATAGCAGGGAAAAAAAGTAGGACAAAAGTAGAAATGAAGAGACAAATAACAAAACAAGAATCAATAATAAGAAAAATAAAGAGGTATGGATATATTGTTAAAATGAAAACAGATAGAATTACAAGAAGGGTGATGGAAGCTGGAAGTACTATTCACAGAAGAAGGGGTAGACCGAGAAGAAAGTGGATAGACCAAATAAAGGAGATAGGGACTAAGAAAGGAAAAACTCTATATTAAATGAAAAGATTAGCGAGAGACAGGAAATAGTGGAAGCATTGGGTACAAGAGGAACCGGAATCCTCGTCCGATAACTGAAAAGGAGAAGAAGAAGAAAAGTAAAGATGAAGAGCAACAAAACTTATATTTTCGATTTGTAATAAAATGATGCGAAGTCTGCCAAAAATTCCCGATTTATCTATACAAACCAATGAGATTGTTCCAGTACTTTTTACGTTATATGAAAAAAACAAAAAAGTACGTTTATTTGGTTTTCAATGTTTTTAACAAATTACTGAAAAACATTTGCGTGTCCAAAATATATCAATATTATTCCATGTAATGTCTTTTATATAATCGCACAATCCGTTTTCTAGTAGGATTATTGTCAAAAATATTTACCTATAGCTTGGACTATTCGTATCATTTACGTTCTTAAAATTTGTATTCTGCTGCTGTTAGTTCTTTGTGACATTTTGTATCTCCTGTCATATTAAGAATATTATGGACACAAACAAAATTTCACAAAGTCTATTAAATCAGAATTAACCGAAAATACAAAGAAACACGTGGAAGTACTCGAGTAAACAAGGAAATATTGGCTGTTTTAATGGTATACCTTTCCTCAGTTGTCGCATTGACGCACGCGCAGTACCGAGATCATACTCTTCGACGTGACAACCAATAGCAATGCGTTTACAAAAGATTCAAATAATTTGAATTTTTTGACATATTAAATTAGTTATAGTGGTTGTTAGTGACAAAAAAAATAGTTTTCATGCAATATATTCTTATGATTTATAGCACATTTTTGCTAATTAAAATTTTAGTCAAGTTACCTATTATGGTGGCGAGATTTTACTTTTAAGTGCACTAGAAAAGGGGCAGGTTGCAACCAATCAGAAGTCTTCGATCCTGCTTGCATTCATAAGTATAGCAATTTTAATTTCATCGATATTGGACTTTGGATTTCGTTACACACAGAAAACAATCAAAATCAAATAGAAAATGTATAGCAATTGAGGTATTGTTAGGTTTATGGCAATTCTAAAACAAGGTAGGTACTGAATTTGTTCAGGGACGTACTAAGTCTACCCATGACTCAAAATTGTAAAATAAATAACTTTTAGAAAATAATAAAACCAACAATCACAGTTAACTAAAAGGCAAAAAATAAAATGTTATATACAACAATTTAATAATTATCTGTTGTATAGAGAGTTGCAACTATTATCGGCGGACTTCTAAGTGAGTGAACTGTACTCCGAACTATCTCGAGCGAATGATTCCGATTCGGTCCAGAGTAGTAACAAAATCACAGCTCTACTTGGCACCCACTTCAAACCAATTAATAATTACATAATAAACAATTTCTTAATTACATTAAATGAAACAACAAATACATTATTATTTTTTGCTTTTTAGATAACTATGTTTGTTTAAGTTCGTTTTGTTATTTTCTAAAAGTTATTTGTTATTAAAAGGTTTGTCAACAATCTACATTCCTCCTGGTATAGTTAAAAATTGTAAATGGATAGTTTTAAATTGATTTTCAATATTTTTTCTATTCATGCAGTTTCCACCAATATAGATTATTCAACGTTCTCGACATACGTACATAAATCAAGATGCATAGTGTGCTATGAAACAGAAAATGATATTATTTATTTTGGTGTGCTAATGTATAGTTTAGTTCAAAGTATACCGTTGACTTCTACTGCCAAAAATAACATATCCAATTAAGCATCATTGTTTAGGCCCGATTATCATTAAAAAGCAATAACTGCAATACAGGATTGGATTAAAAAGGGTTCAAATAATCATCATCATCAGTTCTAAATGTACCATAATCGGTTTTTTTTGTGAACGATAGGTTTTTGTATTCTATCGTTTACTAAAATATAGGCATCTTTGTCAAATCAAATGGGGTTTAATTGCAGTCGAAAGCCAACGATTAAATAACGCTTTACTAAAAGATAACAAATTTTTACAGGAAACTGTAATTAAGTAAACGATATATTTTGAACATAACTATACCTGTATGTATAATGAATTATCTAACCAACACATTTCAATTTTGATCATTTTTTAAATTTGTACAAAATATGAGTTAGCTAATAATTGGGCTTTTCTTACAAATAAATAAATATTTGGCTATTGGAATAGTGTTAGTCAGATTTTTTTGATAGTAGCAAATTTGTGAGCAATATTAACATTACTTTTATAATTAAATATATCTAGTAGATTCCCCACAATTATCAGCCTTATTCATAGTCAAAGTTAGTGGCTACCTAAGACTTTACTGTTGAAAAATCCCAAATAACCTATTCATAGACGTATTAAGCATCATGCTAACGTTTTAAATATTTTATATGTTTAGGTGCGTACTATAATGACATAAACTGAGTTTTTTGGAAGAGGGTGAATTTTATGTTGGGTTGAGATTAATAATTAAGTTATCTCAATTAATAATGTTTTTAAATAATGTAAATATACAAAGTAGGTACATTAAAAAATGTTTTAGTTAATTTGTGCAAGTAATAAAAGCAAATTTTTTATTGAATATTCATGCATAATATACACTGTGTTCATTTGAAAGGACCCACCCTTAATATTTCAGAAATGCGACATATTAGAAAGAGATGCCGAAACACGTCAACTTTCAACTTGAGGGGGACACTTTTTTAGCGCTAATGTCATAAACGTCAGATTTACCCTACTGGAGATAACCCTTAAATATTTTCAAATGGCGTTCGGTATCGAGTCATACCTCATTTAAAAGGTCTGATAAATCTCTATACAACCATTTTGTTTTGCCTTTGATACCAGCCTTCTATTGTTATTTAATCGTTGTTTAAAATTGGCTCTCTTTCAACTTTTCGTATGCCCCCGTATTATGTTATGACAGAAAGACTCTTTAAAGAATATATTGTGATGATATTTTTAATTTCATTACCTTACATTGGGAAGCTACTTGTGTTGTTTAATTTATTCTTAATAAATTAGTTATTTATTGTTTGTTTATTGATCTCAGGGTATATGTGGATTCGGTTGTAACACTCGTCAATGACAGAACGATAAGGTAGACTAATCTGAAGGGAACAAAAGGAACCACATGAAACAAGTTTTTTATTATGTTTATTTTTTATCGTCTATCAATTTTTTTGATTATTCAATAAATAACAACAATATAACAAATACCACAAAGTAATAAATTCAAAACAGACAGTTTCAGAAAAATATAACAGTTCCAATTAAGGATAACCGTGACGTCACTGTTACGAAAGAATCAATTCCAACTCTAGACTGATGAACAAGTATTCATTACAATTTTGCGGGATGATCGCCGAGTTGTACCACAAGATATCAGGTAGGTATAATCCTACCGTCGAGTTGTACCGGGCCAATCGTTGAAGAGCCTATACGGTGTTACTAAAATGGCTTCATCAATGATTTTCCTTGCCCTTCTCGATAAATTAATCAATGATCTGTTTTAATCAAGACAGAAATTCTAAATAGTGGGGCATAGAATAATCCCCAATAAAGGCGGAAATGGATTAACTCAGGTAGTCGTGGCACAACTCGGTAGTCCCCCAATTTTGTACCCTAAGAAAAATCTAATCGTTTAGAATGCTGATTATTGTGATTTTTATGTTTATTTTAGTGTTTACGGTAAGTTTCATCTATTATTCTCATAAATATCGAATTATATCAGTGGTTTGTGGAATTATTGACTTAGACTTAAACATACATAAAATATAATTAAAACGTGAATATCAAAATATAACCTTAATTAACACTTGTTGTTAGTGTTTAAATTCAATAAATTTATAATTCTTTGTATTCTATGAAATGAATACATTCCTTGCTTCTGTCATGATGCATAAGATGATTTCATATGAATTATAATAGATCTTATTCTGTTATCAGATCCCAAGTAGAATAATCCAATCCCTTTGGACTTGAAATTGATTCCAATTTCGGAGTAATGAGAAGATTAATGAATTTTATTTGGATTTTTGTCATCCAAATGTAATCTCCGGAACTCAGCTGAATTTTTCTTGGACAATTAAGAAAAAACTGTCTTACCAATTCTAGTAGAGTTTCTTACTTGTACTATTTTATTTAGTTTTAATTATTAATTTTAATTTTAGTTTCCTCTTCGCAAGATCTTTCTCGTCTCTCACCATCTGTCATTTATTAATCACTGTGACTCCCTAATCATATCGCGATGCAATTTTTATACACTTCAACTAAGTAATGATAAACATGTGTCAATCTACATTTAAATGTCATTCATAAAATTATATTTTCTAATATTAATAAATAAAATGATTTTATAATTTTATCTGATTTAAAGTAAGCTTGAGTTTTGATATTTCTAATAAATAACATTTCGATTATTGACCATTATTAGTAAATACACAATTCTATACTGATAGTTATGTTTATCAATACATTTTACAATATCTATTCAATCTTTGATATAGATCGTGAATATTATTAATTTTCTTTTTTATGGATTGTGGTATTTATTTATTTTATTTGATAATAACTATTCATTAATTGATAATTCGTCTCAATATATACTATACTTTGTTGATACAAACCTTTGTTAGGTATTATAAACGAAAATAAATGAAGGTGCATTAGTTTTCAAGTGCACCGACAGAATGCACAAGGTTCAGAGTTGTGAGAAAAAAACATTCATAGACTTAGCAAACTTATGTTATTAATTCATAGTATCTTATTAATTCAGCGGTATTTGTACAATAACAACATAATACCAAAAAATAAGAAATTCGGTACCTTCATTCATATTTAGATTTACTCTTAAACACAATGTAAATTCGGTTTTTAATCTTTTCCAAACATTACGTAGAAAGTTTTAGAAATTATTTCAACAATAAACAATATTATTAATAATAGTGTAAACAAAATATTTTTCTATTTACTATTTAAGACGTAAATATTTCAGCGGTTTTTTTTTGTTGTTGAAGTATTTCCAATATTTTGTTATTTTATTTTTATCATATTAATTTTTATTTTGTTTCAGTTTTGTTACTTATACGTATATGAAATTTAAACACATTGTTTTTGATTTGTACTTGCACACATATTTTTCTATGTTCAGGAAAATAAATACGTATCAGTATAACAATTGCTTTTTTTGTAGCCAAAATTCATACTTAAATTAATATTGTTATCAATACTCCATATCATAATGGGGGCCCGGCAAAAATTTCGCACACATGCCCGTGGCTACGTTGTTCCGCCACTGCACCACCCCAAAGCAGTAGTTTTTTCAAAGTTGAAACATTCACCATTGAGCTCTATGCCGCATAAAGCGCTTTAATGCTGTAACTGGAAAACTACCAGTAGATACTAAAGTACGGACTATGAATATGACACATTTAGTAACATGTTAGTGGCTACTTGTTAGTAGAGTATTCAATAGCTACTAACGCTGTGAATATGAGTAAGGCTCTTATTAAATAACCAAACATACTTACCGGTTCCTCATCTAAGCTTCCCCATTCTTCATTTTCCCAGCCGTCAGTCATTTTAGTTGCTGGACCAGATCCAGATGGTGGGCTGATAGGGTCACTACTTCCTGCACATCCACTTCCGCTGCTACTTGCCATCTGACCACCAGTCTAAACAAATAAGCACATTTTTAGTTTATACGGATTTATAGAGCCATAAATTTTACCTCCATGTCTCCCCAATTATCATTATCGTCCCAATGATTATAATCATAATCTGATACAGAATCATTTCCTCTGCTACCATCTTCATGCTCCAGAGACGTCATAGAAGTAACGCTTGATGTTGTCGTGGATATACTACTACTAGAAGGTTGTTCTAAAAAATTTAGACACACAATTACGTTTACTGTTCATTATGTTGTCAATGTAAAGAATATTTCTCTTGAAAAAATATAGAACTTACCCAGTGATCCGGGTTTACTAAGCATCTTATTACCCATGGGATTCATAGATTTAACCGTGTCAGATTGACTTCTATAGAACTTAGCAGTTACTGCGGTTACTGCCCAGCCAGCCCACGTTGCAGCTGCATTACTTAAACTTGGCGTTGCTGTATTCACATCTGCTTCTGTTAAAATAAAAGCAAGTCTTTATTATAAAGATACGAAAGAGGAATAAAAAATTATAAATATGTAAATGTTTATAATATATCAATAGACTGCTTACCCATACTCTCTCGTAAGCTAGGATCTTCTGATACTTTCTCTAATTTGCCCAGAAATCCTTTGATAGTTCGGAAAACTGAATCTCGTACCACTTTTTCGGGATCCATTGTTAATTGACAAAGCGCTGGCAATATACGAGATGATACTTCTGACAGCAAATAATACTGCTGAGTAGCTGCTAATGCCAGAACACCTAAAAAATATATCAACTGAAAAGTTTGTTGATAACTTAAAATCCGAAGTCAACGTACTGGTGGTCGATGCCACGAAATAAGAAACTTATACAATAACAACAATTAATATACCAACTCAAACATAAGCTATTTAAATTTGACATTGATGGCAGTATCCGCACCAAAATGGCAAATTTAGTTCACGTTCGGCAAGTAGCGTGGGTTGTCTACTTTTCACATAGCAGCTGTTCAATTTAGATGTAGTTATAATTTTGTTGTTTGAATTTTTAGTTCAACAATGGGAAAGACCACTAATTTTCAAGAACTGTATAATCGTGATATCCATGCCTAAAAAATACTATATGAAGTAATTATATATTTTTTATTTGTTTTACAATATGAATAATGCAATAAATTACATAATTTTCATTTCAAACATACAATTCTACGCGCCATTCGTAAAGGTTGCTCTCATTGGTGTAATGCAGTGTGACGTACTAGCCCCTATGCGCCTATCGACCTTAAGCCGCCCAATCTGCGAGTGTTTCTGTGAACAAATGTCATATTTCATCAACAGCAGTGTTGCTGCACTAAAATTGTCAAACTTGTTCTCTAGATAAAAGAAGAATACAAACAAAATATAATCATTCCAACAAATTACTTTGTTGTGAAATGAAATTTTTATCATTAGTTGATATGTTGTATTGTAGGGAAAAAACAGCTCAGATATACATAAGCTAATGATAAGTAACTTTGACAACACTGCTCTACGGTGTACAGAGTATATATAATAGAAGCATACAGAGACAGATAATGTTAGGGGTTAGTAGGTCATAGCACTGCCCACTTGTTTCGGACATTTTTCAGTTGATTTCATAACGCCAAGAAATCTATTTAATACGATTTTGACTCATGATATTGTCTGCACACTGAGCCAACATCATTATTCATTAATTGAAATATATTTGAAAGGATTTCATCTCTTAGTGGTCTTCCCCCATTAAAAATGTATCATTGTTATGTATCTTACCTGCATTTCTTGCTGGTGGAAAAGGATCTCTCATCGCTCTAATAAATGCGGAAATCAACACTTTTTGTCTTATTTGTGGATGAAGATGTTGAGCTATTTTACCTAGACAAACTGTAGTATTTGTTCTTATACCACCTTGATCGTCTTTAGCTTGTAATCTAGCAAAGTGCCTTAACACTTCTACATTTAGATTATTGTAACTTAACTTAGGTGCTAGGTGTATCACAGACTGTAAATAATAAAATTATAAATAAGTTAGCAAGAGGACTAGCAGAACCCCAACTAAAAGTAAAAAAGATGAAAAGTTAGATCAAATAATAGCGTTAATGAAGGAAATGTCTGCAGATCAAAAGGATATGAAATGGGAACAACAACTGATTAAAAACGAGATCAAAGAAACCAAAGATCAACAGGCTCTGTTTAATGAGGAAATATTAAAGCTGAAAGTTGAAAATGAAGTATTGAGAAAAGAAAACCAAGCAATTAAAAAAGAAAATGCAGAAATGAAAACAGAAATGGAAGAGATTAAAAAAACGATGGAAATTATAGATAAAGAAAGAAGAAAGAATAATGTGATGATAAATGGATTAAAACTTGATACTAATGAGCCGTCGAAATTGGTATGTCAGAAACTTTTTGAGTCAACAACTAAAAATAAATATCGAGCCTAAAGCAGTTAACAAGATAGGGGAGAAAATGTGTATAGTGGAATGTCAAAAAGAAGCTGATAAAGAAAAAATTATGGCAAATAAAGCTAAATTAAAGGAGAGGAATGAAGAAAGAGTTTTTATAAATAATGATATGACCAAGAAGGAAAGAGAAAAACAAAAAGAGATAAGGATGTTTGCAAAATTAGAAAGTCAAAAGGGAAAAGACGTAAAAACGGGATACAATAAGGTAACGGTAAATGGGCAAGAATGGAGATGGGATAAAGAAACAAATAGAATGAGAATACTGGAAAAAATACATTCAAAAAACTAAATAAAGAAACAGATATTCATGGTAACAGAGAAAAAGACACAGCAACGGAATTGGATATGAATAAAGTAAAATCAGCAACGGAAATGTGGAGAATTGGAACATGGAATGTAAGAAGTATTTTAGGAAAAGAAAAAGAATTAGAAGATGAGTTTGAAAATACAAACTTGAGAATACTAGCTATAACAGAGACAAAAAAAAAAGGACAGGGGATAGTGAAAATGGATAATGGCCATATACTCATATATAGTGGTATTGAAAATGAGAAAAGAGCGGCAGCAGGAGTTGCATGCATAATACATAGAAACTTAGAAGAACAAATTACTGGATGGAGGGGATGGTCGGAAAGATTATTGGTGATGGAAATGAAAGATAAAAATATGAACACAAAAACTATAATAATTGTATATGGACCAAATGAAGACGATACAGTAGGAAATAAAGATAGGTTTTGGGAAGATCTAACTATGGCTACAGAAAATGCAAAAGGAAAAATAATTATACTTGGAGATTTGAATAGCAGAGTGGGAACAAAAGATGACATTTATAGAGCAGTAATAGGAAAACATGGTGAAACATTTAGGAATAATAATGGAGAACGGCTGCTGGATTTTTGCATATTACACAATTTTATTGTAACTAATACATTTTTCCAACATAAAGACATATATAAATATACACGTGTGATGGAAAGCAGAAATGAGAGGTCAATAATAGATTATATATTAGTGGAAAAGAGAAATAGAAAGGAAGTATTGGATACCAAAGTTAGAAGAGGACCAGAAATAGGAAGTGACCACTATTTACTTGTAACAAAAATAAGAGAACAAGTAGAAATTACAAACCATAATAGACAAAAATTAGAAAAAACAATAGAATATGAATCGGTCAGATCATACAAACTACAAAACAAAGATATGGCAGAAAAATACAAAATAGCATTATCAGGAAAGTTCTTAAATAAATGTGATATACTGAAAAATGGTAATTTAGAAGAAATGTGGGATTATTTCAAAAAAACCGTATTGGAAACCGCTAAAGAAATATGTGGTTGTAGCAAGAAAACTAATAAGAAAAAACAAACAGCTTGGTGGACGGACGAAATTAAAATAAAAGTAAAATTAAAAAAAGAAGCGTGGAAAATGTATATAAATAACAAAACAACGGAAAACTATGAAATGTATAAAGAGAAGAGGAAAAATGTAAAAGAGATGGTAGCAGTAGCTAAAAGAAATCAGTGGAAAGAATTTGGCGAAAAAATGGAAAGCAATAGTAAATCAAATCAAAAACTGTTTTACAAAACATTGAAGTCATTAAGAAAGGAAAAAACACAAGAAATAACCTGGATAAAAAATAAAAAAGGAGATATACTAAGAAATGAAAACGAAGTAATTGATAGATGGAAAGAGTATTTTGAGGAATTACTAGGAGCAGACAACCAAGTTCAGGACATTAACAAAAAAAAGGATGCAATAATAGAAAATAAAGACATTGTAACATTAAAAGAATTACAGGAAATAATAGATGAGTTGAAAAATGGAAAATCTCCAGGAATTGATAAATTAACATCAGAAATGTTCAAGAATTTAGGGGAAACAGGAACAAAAATATTATTGAAAATATACAACACTGCTTGGAGTGAAGAACAGATTCCAGAAGATTGGAAGACAGCCTTAATAGTTCCAATATATAAAAAGGGGGATAGACAAGACTGCAATAATTATAGAGGAATAAATCTACTTAGTACAGCTATGAAAGTCTACGAGAATATTATAGACAGTAAGCTAAGACCACTGATAGAAAATACTCTCGAAGAATCGCAAAGTGGATTTAGAAGAGGGCGAAGCATACAAGACCACATATTTACGGTGAAACAGATAATTGATAAGTTCTCACAACAAGAAAAAGAGGTATATATGGGATTTATAGATATGGAAAAAGCTTTTGACAAAGTACCAAGGGAGAAGTTATGGAAAGTACTAGAAGGAAGGGGGGTAAACTACAAAATAATAGACATAATCAAAAACATTTACAAAAATAATAGAAATTGTGTAATATACAAAAATAAAGCATCAGAATCATTTTCAACACAAGAAGGATTAAGGCAAGGAGGGGGACTAAGTCCATTATTATTTACAATTTTTATTGATGAAATAATTAAAAAATCGTCAATCAAAATGGCAAAACTACACGTTGGATACAGACATTTAGGAAGAGTGGATATATCAGAAGCAGCTTTTGCAGATGATTTAATAATTATGGCAGGGAAAGAGAAGGATTTACAAAAGAATATGGAAATATGGAGCACGGTATCTGAAGAATTTGGAATGACAGTTAATCAAAGCAAAACCAAAGTTATGGTTATAGGACCGCAACAAAAAAATTTGAATATACAATTAGATGGAATAAAAATTGAGCAAGTTAGAAGATATAAATACTTGGGAGTAGAAATAGAAGAAAATGGAACGCAGGAAGTCGAAATTACCAATAGAGTACAAAAAACGATGAATCTTTATCACACGATGAATTCGACATTTATAAATAAAAAAGAGATTTCCAAGAAAACGAAGTTAAATGTATTTAAAACAATTTACCGGCCAATATTAACATTCGGATGTGAATCTTGGGTATTAACAAAGAGACAAAAGAGTCGAATACAAGCAGTTGAGATGAAGTATCTTAGGCGAGTTAAAGGAGTCACAAAGAAAGACAAACTAAGAAATACGAAAATAAGAGAAGACCTTGACATAGAATCAACACTTAAATTCATTGAAAAGAGACAATTAAGCTGGTGGGGACATTTACAAAGAATGAACGATACAAGACCAGTTAAAAAAGTATGGCAATCAAAAATACAAAAAAGAACGAAAAAGGGAAGACCAAAACAAACATGGGATGGTGTTATGGTAGGCATACTGCAAGAAAAAGGAAAAACATGGACAGAGGCAAAAACAATGGCAAAAGATAAAAAACAATGGGCTAAATTTGTACATGAATAAAATTCTATCTGGACCAAAGCATCGATGAAAAAATGGATATATGTCTTAAGCATAATACTATGTAGTTGAAACAAGTATAATTGTAATAGTATACCCTACACCATACACTATGGTAATTGGGTTTTTGATAATATATATATATATAAATAAGTTTTATGTACTACACTCAATCCAATTGATGTGATGCTTCACGAATAAACTAACTTTGAAATTGTGACAAAAGATATTGTTTTTTGAACAATCATTTTTGTTTTATAAACAAATCTATACTTGAGATAAACAAATTTGTTTACTTACTTTAACAGTCTGTTCTCTAATTGTTGGATTTGTGTCCATAAATCCATGAGCAACTTGAGGAAATATTTGATCGTTGACTGTACTGGCTTGTAAATGTCCAATAAAATGTTCTAATTGTTGTAAAAGTCTAGATCTAGTAGCTCTATCATTGCTTCCAAATAATTTTACTACACATGGCACAATTTTCTTTTGATATTCTGCTGCATCAAGCAATCTACCAAGCTGCAAACAATATAAATGCATTAAATTACATAGCTGCAACTGCTTGATTTGGATTATATGAATTCTTACCTTAAACATAGGTGCTAATACGGCAGATCCTGCATCTCCATATTCAAAGGCCGTTATAAGCTGTGGTAAAATTTTATGCTTGCAGACATTGTCTGGAAAGTTATCTAAATGAGGCGTTAAGTTAGAAAAAAATCGATTTTTCTCATTTTTATCTTTGATTTGTATTTCCTCAAGGAAAAGTAGTGTATCGACAAGGTCATTTTTAAAATAACCTCCTAATTTTCTACACCTTGTTATAACATCAGCAGGATTAGGCCTTGAAGTGGGGTTTGTGTTTAATAGTTCAAAATATAGGGGTCCCAGTTGCTTAGGTATCTAAAATATATGTTTATATTCTTTTTCACTAAACTTGGCCAAGGTTTTACATTAAATATATTAATGTTGAATTTTGTATACTTATATAACTGCAAACTTTTTTTTTCCAGTAACTAATGGAATTTTAAAGAAAGAAATTAAGTCAATGTATAAAAGTTTATACACAATTTAACAAAGTAACTTACTTTATCAGGATTTCGTAAAGATGATTGCTGATAAAGAGGTCCATTAAACACCTCCCATATTAGGCAACCCAAACCCCACATATCACTAGAACTAAAAAATAATTATGATACAAATCTATTAGAAACATAATCCAAAATATAAGTAAATTACCATTTTGTCATATTTCTCTGTTTTGCAGGATCATTTTTTTCAGGTGGACTATAAACATCAAGACTAGAAATTAATTTAAATTGTAAATTAGTTTCTTGTGTACTTGAGACATATTCAACACCTCCCAGCTTCCATTCTCCAGAAGAATTAACAAATACAGACCAAATGTTAACATTGTTGTGTCTCAAGTTACCATCATTATTTAAAAATGACAATGCCCTCTAAAAATATATACTTTGATTATCCAACAATCTAAATCTATGTTTACATCTGACACCTACATCAAGTCAGAAGTGCCAAATGTCTGACATAAGATAACATTGAATGCTTTCATTAATTATATAAATTACTTAATATTTATTTCTTGACACCTCTACAAAAGTAGGCAACAAGACAATAAATGTCAGATGTAAACATGCCTTTATTCAATAAATAAAACAAATGAACATTTTGCACCTCTAGAAGAACAATGAACAATGTTAAGATTTCAAAAATTCAGTTAAATATAGCAAATGTGTCAAAAATAATCATCATTTCCAATGGTACAATGACTTAATTGTAGTATGCTAGAGAGAATTTGCATCTTGTTCCCTTTTCATATATAGGGTACCCTCTTTCGGAGCAACCTCGACGTAACCTTCAATTGTTCTTTGAATCCGGACCAGCACTTGCGTTATTGTTGCTCTAAGGGTGCAATTTGTAAAATGTAATGTAAGTATGAGTATTATATGTCTGATACAATGTAATTAGCAAATCATAACAAACACTGTTTTAACTATTCTATTATATTTTTTTCACAAACAGTCCAAATTTTACTGCATTTTAAATTTAAATTTTTCAATTTTATGTGTTTTTATAAAAAGATATGCACTTTAAGCATTATATTGGATAGACGTAAAAAAATAATAGTTCAATACTATTATAACGCTTTACAAAATTAGAAAAATAAATTTCCAAAGTACAGACCGTTCACTAAGAAGCAACAACTACTTCTCGGGCTATATGCCCCGACAGACATTGAATTACACTTCTAAAGTAAACGGGGTTGGTATATCTGTTAAGATAGAACCAACCATTCTGGTTCTTTAACCCGCAACCGCTATCGTGCAGTATCACATACCGCTCCATTATTTAGGTTTATGTTATTGTCTTAAAAATTTCAGATACGGACCTGGGCCCTTGTATACCTCTCAGAAACTGTTGCTTCTGCAACTCAGTAATATTAGTGGTGTCCTGGTAGTTGGACATAGCAAATTAGAACAAGTTTTGGCCGCACGCGGCCTGTTTAAAACCAGCGGCAAATTGGCAATGATGACAGAATGGCTACAAAAAAGATGTGTTACCAATGTCCAGCCAAAATAAAAAGAAAAACATTCTATATGTCGTGAGTGTCAAAAACCCATCTGCTTGGAACACGCCAAAAAAATATGTGATATGTGACCCTTGAATTGAAGACTTAAAAAAATAATTTGAATGTATTTTGTTTATATTTTTAGAGTGTATACATTTTGTTTTTGTTAGAATATATTAAGTTTTGTTATAACTTACTATTATTTCACTTCAATTTTGAAAGTTTGATTTTTTTTCATCAACCAAAATCTCAAAATGCTTAGCCGTATCACATACTGCGAGGTAGCTTAAGAGTAACAATTTTTATGGTAGTGGTTGCGGGTTAAAATGTGTAACAATTATGATATTGCAAGTATGACAAATACTTGAATGAGCTTGTTGATACCCATTTAAAGTTGATCTAAGCTCACAACATTTTTATTTATAATATTTATGCTTAGACATTTTCTGTGTAGTATATCTAACAAATTCTTTAAAATCAATAATAGTATCTTCATTGAAATTTTAGATGCTTGAATGATATATACATATATATATATATATATATATATATATATATATATATATATATTTGGATAAAAAGGTTTTTTCAACTTACAGTTATCTGAAAAAGACCCCATGCTATATATAGATCCCTCTGTGGTACATCTAAGGGTAATTTTTCAAGGTGTTCTTTTAATGGATCTACATGTTCAGTTGCTAAATATAAAACTTTTTCTGATTCCAAACTATCTAAATAAGTTAATACACTAGGATGCCTCAAAGTTTTCAATCTCTTAACAGCAGCTTTAACTACTTCTAATTGTGACTCTTGGTTACTTTTTAAATCAAAGACAAATACTGAAACTTCTTCGTTTGTTCCCTGAAATTAATTATGTACAGAAAAAAAGATCAAGTAATGTATATAGACAAAAAATACAAAAAAATGTGAACAATCAAATCTTTTTAAAGCCACTATAATCAAATTAATTGTACAGGATTTAAATGTATAAAATTGTTAAGAGTTTATATCTCTATCATGACTTTATAAATACCTAGTTTCATTAGTATCCTTTATCACTTTAATATTTATTAATTTGAAATTGAATGATATAACACGTAAGACATCATTTGTTTATTTATAAAAGTTTTGCCAACAAACTTACCTTCTTTTTTCCTTTATGTAGATTCCATACACTTTTGTCTTCTAAACTTGGCACCAACTCTCCAATTTCAAAATTGAATTCTTTAGAAGGGTCGCGAGAAAAAAATGACCACATATTGAGTTTAATGTATCACTAAAATGTTCACGCACTTGTGAGAAAAATTATTAGAATTATTACACATAAATAATTAAATTTCTAACCTATAATATGAACGTCAATTTCTTTTAAAAGTATACGCATAGGGATGGCAACGATATATCGATAGTTTGGAAATATCGATATGTCAGCCCAAATATATCGATATTTTACATCTATATTTTTCTGTGGCGATATATCGATATATCGATTAAACTTTCATATATCGTTTTCCAATATAATCGTCTGTCTTTAGTCAATAGTTGGTTGCCTACTTTCGAACGAACTGGTGCGGACTAGCGGAATGCAGACGTACCAAATATTTTGTCATGTCATTATCTTATCTATCAGTTCACCATAAAAAGAGACAATCAACAACCAATAACCAGTGATCTGATTTTGATTGGTCAAATCAGGTTAGTTGTTACTTGTTTCCGAAAAATGACGTGTGACGTGACAAATAACAGTCGGGATCGGGCGGGGGAGTACCCAAACTGAATAGAATAGTTGAATAATTTTTGTGATTTGTAGCA
Organism: Lochmaea crataegi; assembly: GCA_947563755.1. NCBI lineage: Eukaryota > Metazoa > Arthropoda > Insecta > Coleoptera > Chrysomelidae > Lochmaea > Lochmaea crataegi. Next base: position 25,844,932 of record OX387423.1, on the reverse strand, counting down.
ATGGTAGTAATAGAGTTTTATTCATATAAATATTTATCTGACATGATATTAGAACTTTCTGTTTTGTTTTTTTATTTTATGTTAAATTTTCTAATGTTTGTTTTCTTGTTTTATGTTGAATTTTCTAGTTTGTCTCCTTGTTTTATGTTGAAAATAAATAAAAATGACATTTTTTTACACCTTAAAAACAGTTACTATACTATACAAGAATAATAATTATATAAAATATGCATAAACAACAAAAAATAATTAAAAACATCGATATTTTGCAATATCGATATTTTTGTTTCGATATATCGCATATATCGATACCTTGGTTGCGATATATCGATGTTTCGATATATCGTCATTTTTATTCGATATTGCCATCCCTATATACGCAGTAAACGCAATGATGCCAAATCCTAACGATTTCAATAGTGGATGCCATTTTTTGTCTCTGATGCCATTTAAGTGTGAGCCGTTTAGATGTAGATACAAGACCAAAATTTCTAAAAAAGAAAAATTTATTTACTGAATTTTGGCGGGAACTAAAAAAAGGTTAATTTTTATCTCTGCTATTAGTTCGTAAACAGAAAATCATATTATTAAACCTGATAAACAGAAAAACTATATAATGGCAGATCATGAAAAAATAAAGAAAAAGATGCAAAACATTTTCAAGCTAAGTGGGTTTAATGTTCGACGGTAGGTTGTTGAAATAATATTTATTGCTATATTACTACATATCTATCTTTTTTAGAGAATTCTGTAACCTAATAGTAGAAAAGTTCAAAGAGGAACGAGTGGATCTAAGCAATAATATAACATTTGATACAATTATAACCAATTTATGCAACAGTTTAGAAAACCAATGTCTTTTAGAAAAAAGTATTGAAATTGAAAATATAGAAAGAGCCATACAAGTTTGTCTCAATCATGGATATGATACTAGTGAATCTATATTTGATGTAATAAATGCATTTGATTTTCCGAAACTTGCTTACAACCCAGATCGTAAACAATATTATATTGAAAAGAAAAAATCACTAATATTACCCGATGCAGATGTTAAAGCAAAACTGTTTTTAGAGAGGTATACAACAGTTCTCCAAAGAACAAAAAGGAATTTTCAACAAAAGGGAGAAAAAGATTTAAAATTACAAACTGTTGATTATCTTTTAACAGTTTCAAGTATTACTTTGGATAGAACATTAATTTTGGGTGCATTATTTCAAATGCTGGAAGGAAAATGGAGCTTGGAGGATCCTACTGGAATTGTAGAACTCAACTTAGTGCATGCCAAGTAATAGTTTAAAATAAGGAAGTGTATAGGTACACACACCGTGTGCCGTGAACGGTACACGGCATACGAATAAAATGAGGTTCAGTGTTTGTTTTCGTTTTATGAATCTTAGCTCTTACTATTTCAAGAAGGGCAAGGAAAAATAACCATTCCATTAACCTTTCCCCTTGAAGGTTCATTGTTCATTAAGGTGGAGGGTCTAAGGAATGGTTATTTTTCCTTGCCCTTCTTGCCCTGTGCCGTGTACCGTTCACGGCACACGGTGTGTGTACCTATACACTTCCTTAAAATAATACAAAATTAATAGAATGTCAGGTATTCTCATGTATTTATTGTTATATTTTTTTTAGATTTCATGCTGGGTTTTTCAATGAAAGTTGTCTAGTTTTAGTCAATGGATATTATGAAGATCACATTCTTCATGTGTCTTCCATTGTATTACCACCAGGTGAAGATTACAAAAGTTCAAGGTAAATTTGATTATAAAGCTTCGATGCTTTGTATAATAAATATGATGTATTATTTTTAGACCAACCTTTGGGAATATAAATTATTTTGGAGGTCCTTCAAATGTACCATTAAGAGATTCTCCTAGATTAAAAGAATGTATGGCCCAAAATAAGCATAGATTTATGCTTTTCTTTTCAGATGTATGGTTAGATCATCCTCAAGTAAGTTTTATCCTATTTTATAACAGTTGTAATTTATTAAACTTATTTGGACCAACATCCTTCTACCAAACAATATAATTATGTTACCTAGCTGGTTAGAGAGGGGAACATTGAATGGTGACTATTTAACCAATCATTAAGGCAATATGTCTCTGGTCAATAGGACATGTCCATAAATTTTTTGACAGTCGCCCCAAGGATAAACAAAACCTTTGCACAGAACATGTTCTTAATAGTTATTTTGATCGCGTTTGAAAACGTGAATTTTTTTGCTGTTTTTCGACTTCTCTACTCAAATGGATAAAAGTAATTACTTCAATAACCTTCCAAACGAAATTGAAGAGACTTGCAAATCTAACCAAATAATTATTTTTCCTCAGGGCGATGGTCATTAGTGTCAACTGTCAATTATTAGACAAGTATTTCTTTTTCTTTAATCTAATTTTGCAACTGTACAACTAGACTCAAAAATCATTTCTAAATAATTGGGAACAAAGTACACAGTTTTCGTCAGTTTTATGACGGCGGACAACCAGATTTTATATTTTACTGGATATTCGGACTAGTAGCCACATTTTACGTGTGACATTCATGTCACCTTAAATCATTTCCTGAAAAATAAAAACAAACAATACCGAGTTTGTTATTAAACAACATGGATAAAGCAAAGTTTCAAAAGTTATCAGTAAAAGATTTTATTCAAGATCCATCCGCACTTCGTTTAAAATCGATAAAATTACCTCGCGACCTTAGTTTGGGTGGAAGTAAATTGCAAAAAAAAATCTACAAACCAAATCTAAATGTAGTTAGAAATAAAAACAATACAGTAAACAAATCAAGAGAAAGGAGTAAGCTGAAAATTAAGCAACAGAAGGGGAAAAATAAAGTAAAACCAAAATGTGTGCAGACTTCAGGTGTATTTTCAGAAGGAATTGTATCCGACTATGTTCCAGTAAAACCTGCAGTAAAAGTTCGACACGATATACCAGACAAGATAGTACCCACTTTTTCACAAAAAGATTGTGTTGGAGTTGATAAAAAACATGAAGAACATATTATAGAAGATATAAAACAGTGTCTTGAAGATTCAGATAGTGATTTAGAACAAAAATCTTCATTTTGTGCAATAACATGGAATGAAGCTTTATTTAAACCCGTTAAATCTTGTACTCCTCCAATTAATCTTGATTTTTTGAAATGTGATAATATTCACCCATCCTTGCATATTTGGCAACTACCAGACTCATTTAATTTTAAGAATGAATCGAGAACTGATGATTCCACTCTTAGAGATTTACCTGAAGGAATGATAGGGAAGATTTGTGTTAAAAAATCTGGAAAAATGAATGTGATAATTGGTAAATTGAAGTATGAACTGGATTCATCAAGTTGGGAATCTTTTAATGAACATTTAGTGTCCATCCATGTTGATGATAAAGTAACACAGGCTACTATTTTGGGCCACACACAACAGAAATATCTTCTTAATCCAGAATGGACTAGTTTATTGTAAATACAGTTTAGAAGTCAGTTGAATATAAAATAATAATAATACCTAGTGAAGTGAAGGGTTTTACATCACCAAACATTTTGTATAACATGATATAAAATTTAAGTATCTCATATTGAGTATTTTAAAAAGTATACCAACAGTCTTAAATTGATTTGTTAGTAGTGTTACTGTAATTTAAAAACAAGTATTAAATTGGAAGTACAAAATGAAAACGTAATGTTTTAAAATTGTTAGCATATGTAGTGTTATCAGCAGTGTAGTACTATTAGAATATTTTACATTATATTGTTTATTCAATAAGATAAATGTATTTTAAATTATTTTGTGACTTTTTATTTATACATAGATAGTTAGATAAATATGGGGCTTAAGTGCTTCTAAGAGCCTCTCCACTATGACCTTTGAAGATCTATTGTGTATGCCCTCCTGTTATTCTAGAGTTCCTTGTATACACCTGTTCTTATTACTAGACGGATGGCAAACCTCAGGTCCTCCATATTTTGGGAAGGTTGTGGCTTTTCTTCCCCTATCGTTGAAAACCTCAGGCCTTCGCAGTAGCACAGTATGTGTACTGGGGTTTCCTCATCTTCTTGGCAAAACCTACATATGGTTGTTTCTGCCAATCTGATGTTATTCATATGTTTGTTAAGTCTACAATGCCCTGTCAGGAGCCCAACCAGGATCCTGAATGTTTTCCTATTCTGGCTCAGTAGATACTCCGTGAATTTTGGTGAGGGTTCCTTGATGAACTCTTTGGCCTGCATAATTTTTGTCGCCTTGTTCCACCGTTCTCGAGACTGATATTTTATCCAAGTGCTGCTATTTATTGTTTTTTTGCAGCGCCTTCGCTATGCCACAGAAAGGTTCTGGGCCAATGGGAGCACAACATGCCCCTTCTCGGGCTAGTGAGTCTGCCTCTTCATTGCCCTTGTGATCTGAGTGGCCTGGTACCCAGGCTACGCGGACAATCTATTACGACTGCCCAGCTCTTGTAGCGTCTCCAAGTAGTCCCAAACAAGTTTGGAATTTATCTGCATGGAGCTGATTGCTTTTATAGCCGCCTGGCTGTCGGAGTATATGGCAATGGTCTTTTTCTCAAACTCTTGCCTTAATAGCTCCCCTGCACAGTGCTGTATTACTGCAACTTCTGCCTGGAATATCGTCACATGTTTACCCAAACTCAGTGAGACTCTTATCTTTGGCTTGGCTATATATATTCCTGCTCCTACACCTTCCTCGGTTTTTGAGCCATCTGTGTAGCAGGCCATTTCTGCATTAATTGGAGGTCCTTCCTTTCATGCCTCTCTGCCTGTTATGACTGTTTTGAAGTTTTTCCCGAAGCTATATACTTGGGAATCATCTCGTCCGATGGCATTCCTATTATGGGGTCGTTTTCCAACTCATTGTATAGCTCGTTATACACCTTACCGTGTAGCCTACTAATGGGTGCTTGCCCTCTGGTCAATCTATTATTGATTGACCTGGCTTCGCCTTGTATGTAGACATGGAGTGGCGGCAGATTCAGCAAGACTACTAGTGCGGCTGTTGGGGTTGTCCTCATGGCTCCCGTGGCAGCCAGGGAAGCTTGCCTTTGGATGCCACTTAGCTTTTGGATCGCCCCAGCCTGCCGAGCCTAAGCAGTACATGCCTTTGGATGTCAGCCTCTTCAGTAGTTCGTCTACTAGGATAGCCCACAGAAGTGGTGATAACACCCCTCCTTGCGGTCAACCCCTGCCTGCTCTAGCTGTGACGGTGGTATGATTACCCTTTTTTCCAAACTGGCGTTTATCCACCGACACAGGAAGGGAGGCACCCCTTTTTTTTTCTAGAGCGTTGGTAATTTATACATACATCCATGGCAACCCTGGCTACATGGATGTGTGACATTTTTAGTCGCTAGTGTATAATGTATTATTAGTGTTTTGGAGGCATATATGATTGCTTTTTGTTCATAGAACATCAATGATGATTGCATTTTGGTTCCATAATTATGCATATAGCATTACACATATTTTAAAACTGTTGATTCTATATACAAGCCAAACTCTTACATTAAGATATGAGTCATTGAGTTAGTAACATACATAACATTGGTTCTAATTATATTTTGTAGGTTTTTGAAAAACTAGAATGTTTGTTTAATGGTTTTCAAGATTGCCCTCCCATAGCTTTTATTTTTATGGGAAATTTCATGTCCAATTCCCACGGTAGTGATATGATGGATGCGCTTAAAAAACTATTTAAAAGATTGGCAGATCTTATTTCAAATTTTCATGGAGTCTCGAATAATAGTCAGTTTGTTTTTGTGCCTGGTTTAGCAGATCCTTGTTTGACACATATAGCACCAAGGTGAATAAAACAAATAATTTATTTTCAGTGGGACAAAGTAAGTTTATTCATTTTTTATTTCAGATTTGCTCTTCCAAGCTATGTCACTGATGATATGAAAAAAGTTTTACCCAAAGTAATTTTTGCAACAAACCCTTGTAGAATACAATACTGCACAAGAGAAATAACATTATTTAGAGCCGATCTTATGCCCAAACTTTTACAAGGTACTTTGCATAAACCACCAAAAGAGGAAATTCCTGATTGTGTAAGTTTATATTATATTTTGCTCAATTGGATGACATATTATGGTGTTATACTGTTGGGTTACATGTCAAATTTTAAGATAGTTTATAATAGATGTTTATGCATCTACTGGATAACCCTGTGATCATTTGTTCTACAGTTTAATGCTCAAAGATGACCAGGGTATGACCCATCTATTCAAACCCGTCCTTAGAGGTTGACGAACTCCTGTGTGGTTTGACTGACTTCGGAATATCCTGCCAAGGATATGCCGATGATATTGTCATAACAGCCAGGGGAAAATTCGAAAACACCCTTAGTAGTGAAGGCAAGTGGGACTTAACATCAACCCCACCAAAACCATTAAACTTGATGGGAGCGAGGTTGTTTGGAGACAAGAAGTCAAGTATCTAGGTTTGACTCTAGACAGTAAACTCCTGTGGAACACACACGAAAAGGAGATTATATACAAAGCAAAAACGGCTCTAATGGTGTGCAGGAATCTGGCAGGGAGAAATTGGGGTTATAACCCAAAAATCCTGAGCTGGATGTACACTGCCATAGTGAGACCAATTATCACGTATGGAGCCATTGCGTGGAGTAGTAGAACTAGCCTATTGACGACGAGAGAAAACCTCTCCAAAATTCAAAGACTAGCATGTATGTGCATTGCAGGAACAATGAGAACATGCCCAACGGTAGCCATGGAAGTGATTCTCAACCTCACACCACTACATATAGTGGTGGAAAGTGTTGCAGAAAGAACAAGATACAGACTAAGTAGCGAGGGAATCATTAAAAACAACACCTCCTTACTTCTTAGAAATCGGAAAACCTGGTACATGCCAGATGGAAAAGTATAACTTTTCAAAAAAATTCGTTAAGGAATTAAGCAACAAGAAGGAATGGGATCCAAACACATTCAATGGTACATAGACGGCTCAAAAGCAATAGAAGGATCTGGGATAGGAGTGTATGGGCCAGGAACCAAACTCTCCGAAAGTTTGGGAAAACCCCCAAGTATCTTTCAAGCGGAAATTCACGCTATAAGATAGTGTGCCTAGTTCAATATTGATAAAGGATATAGAAGGCAAAGGATTATCATAATGTCGGATAGTCAAGCAGCCATTAAAGCACTGAGCTCTTGTGTAATTAGTTCCAAAATGGTGTTGGAATGCCTAGGCGAGAACAATATAGTCACCTTACAGTGGATTCCAGGATACACTGGAATAGAAGGAAATGAAATAGCAGATGAACTAGCAAAAAGGGGAACTGAAACACCCTTTTGGGGGCCGGAACCCTTTCACGGTATCAGCTCTAATGTAATATTGGAAGAAATAGGCAAAGCCGAAAAAAAGAGAAGATCTAGTAGGGCTTAGACAATCAAAGATTCTTCTGGGTGACTACAACCTGCTGAGATCAAATGAATGCATAAGTCAAAGTAAATCTGCACTAAGAGTTTTAACAGGGATCCTAACGGGACATTGTCGCTTAAATGGGCACCAGAGAAAGCTCAAAATAGTGGAGGAAGAAGAATGTAGAAGATTCTGTGGCATGGAAGAAGAAACCTCCATCCACATACTTGCGAATTGTACAGCAATTCAGAATCCTAGGGCACAGCACCTAGAATATTACTGGATTGAAGAAGGACATTTACCTAATTTAAAGCCTGCAGATATCCTAAAATTCTTCCGGGAAATAGGACTAAAGAAGCTACTAGTCTCCGAGACTTTCCTCGGGAACTAAGTAGAAGTAAGGGGGCACAATAGATCTTTTAGGTATCAGTGAAGCCACCCAAATATACATACATACAAGGTATAAGAAAGGATTTTTTTTAGGTTAGACGTACAGTAATTAGTCAGGGACATTTGAGTCCTTTGTCATTAAATTCATTGACAGTTCAATGGGATTATGATTATTGTTTGAGATTATATCCATTACCTGATGTAGTGGTAATTGGGGACAAATGCGAAGCTTATGATGGAAACAATAAAGACTGCCATGTAATAAATCCAGTAAGTATTTTATTGATATTTTCTTTCAGGGGTTATATTGATTAATGAAATAATATGAATAGGGGGTCTTCTGATCTGATAAATTGGGATAGTAGGGCAAACCCACAGCATCTAGGCCTCATTCGTTGCAAACTGTTGTCCAAATAGAGCGATGAGTTGCATTTTTTGAGAACTCATGACTTTAATAACCTCAAACTCAAACCGGTTTTATGCAAATAGGATGACGTTAACGTCTTTTTGTAATACTTGTACCTTTTTTAACACAACCTACAAAGAAGTAACAAATTTGGATATTTTACCTTTTCAAGCATTTTGAACTTTTTAACACTTTATTTTTATTGTTTTTAGGGACCTTTTTGTGAAAACGGATTTCAATTTTTATCGTACTTACCATATACAAACACTATAGAAGATTGTGCCTTGTAATTTTATTATAATTATAATTGAGCAACATTTTAAATTTATTTCAAAAATTCCAGCTATCCCAAAATTTTAATTATGTAACCTAGATTTAATAATACGCAAATGATAAAATTATTTAATTCAAGTATTTATTTTGTTAATTTTCGGCATATCGATTTACAATAAACAATGTTCAATAATTTCGTCAACAATTAACCGAATGTAATAAGGCTGGGTCCATTTTATTCTTTCATCTTTAGACAAAAAAATTTATAATCCCTCCTTATTCAACACATTCACACAGCTATTGGTCGCGTTCATCCCATCGAAGTTGATCAGGTAGCGATTTTTAGAGTGATCTATCGTTCCTTAAATCTGCTGAACCTGCTAATCTTGATATAGCAACATAACCCAATTTTATCGGTGCATGACTTCAATATTTATTCATTTTTGACTGCAATTAAGTTAAATAGTTCTTCACCACAGATCAGTTGACAAATCATGCATTCAGAAAAAAATTATGATGGCTCCGGTAGCGCTACGTTGGGATGAACGCGACCATTGACTCAATTCACATGGACATGACATAAACACAGGGTAGAAATTGTTTGAGTAAAATGTAATAGTTGAACAAAATGTTTTCACTAGTATTTTATAGTCATAGGCATATGACTTTCAGATAATACAATATATAGCTAGTTTGTATAAAACATATGCCAAAGAAAATCATTAAAAAAATAATGTATTGCAAGAAATGATCAAAAAATAACGAGAAATTTCCATTTTCACATTAAAAATAAACTTAAATGACTTTGATTCCCACAATTCGAACTTACATCTACGACTCGTGCAAATTTAAGTAATTCTGGTATAGTTTATGCAATCTCAATTGGACAACCAAAAAAAAATACATAAAGCAGTTCTTTTTATGTATAAAGATTACAATTAGTGTTGGAAATTTACCGTAATTGATTTTTCGTTACGAACTTTCGGGAATTTTCGAGAATTTTGGGTAAACTTCAGCGCCATTGAAATTTGCATCTTTTTGGAGAATTTATGATTACATAAAAGTTACATACATAAAAATAATTAGAATATAAATATTTATTCAACATTATAGGTAGGTACTAACAAAACATTTAAAATATTGTTAAAGAAACCAGCCAGTACTCATACTGGTTTAAAAAAAGAACTAAAAAACAAAAAACGTTATATTCTTAAAGCAGGTACCCAGTTAGGAAACAAAGGAACACCAGTTATTTAAACCAAAAAACATTAAAAGAATAAAGACATAAACAAAACCCTTCAGAATTCGTAATATAGCAGGTACTTAGTGTAGGTACTTGAAAACAAAAACTAAAATTTAATTTGGAATTTCTTCCGTTTCCAAATATGAAAAATCTTCTGGACCATCAGAAGAGTTAGTGTCATGAACAGAGTAGTCTTCATCTTCTTCCAGTTCAGTATCAGAACTCTCACTACCAGATCTTCTGCTATAATGTATTTTGTTTATTTGTGGGTTAACATTGACATTAGCTGGACCAGCCTCAGCTACATCTTGGATATCGTGTGGGGTTTTTGCAATTGGTTCATTCAAATTCAAAAGCTTCGAATTATGGGCAATCAATACGATTTTGCCAGCCCTTTCTGTGGTTAATCTGTTTCGCTGAAATATCGCACGGTTGCGGCACTTGTCGCAGGCATTTCCAATATGGCAGTGGCTATATCTTTCAAATTTGATTTGCAACAAACCCCTGTCCAACAAGAAATATTTTCGGTTTTTTTGCTGTCTCCCAGACAAACGGCAACCGCCATAAATTACTTTTTGCCAAAAAGTTTGTCAACTCATTAGAAATCAAATCCTTTTTTTGTTGAAATTTTGGATTAACCGATAATATTTGATCTAGAAATTCCATGGCTTGAATATGTTCATCATTACTTAATTGAGAGCCACAGTATTTGGGATTCTATAAATAAGCGGCCAAATGCAATGGTTTAAGCGAACATTCCACCGGGTACGGCACGGCACGCTGCATTGGCGTATCATCACAGCGTCACTTGCTGCAGCAGTAGAGTCTTGTTGAATATCATTCCACCTAGTGCAGCAATGTGCAGTATTCTTTCGGGCTCTTTCGAATTAACATGGTATTGAACAAAAAGAAAATAGCGTTAGCCATTTTATTAAGGAGAAGAAGACGACGAGCTAGCTATTGGGTCCATCCCCTGAATACAAGCAGGTTGGAATGTGGTGAATATCACCGGCTTTGCCAAGAACTAGAAGAATATCCGCAAAGATATTTTCAATACTTCAGAATGAATTTCGATCAGTTCAACAATTTGCATAGATTGTTGGAAAATGCAATTAGCAAAGAAAATACTAATTTTAGAGATGCTATTTCATCAAGAGAAAGATTGGCTGTTACATTAAGGTAAATAACACTTAAAATTTAAATTAATTTCATTTTAAGATTTTAAATCTTTATTTTTTAAATCGGTTTTACAAATTATAAAAATTATTCGCGGTATCTTCCATAAAACTGTTGTTATCAAATTGTGTTGAAGTGGAGTCTTCATTCATTGGCGTATAGGTTAAATTAGATGATGGCCGACTAAAATTGGAGCCACTCGTCGATGGTCTGCTTTCTCCGAAAGCTAAATTAAAAAGTAAATTTTGTATTTGAATCCGAGCGAAACAATTATCTCTCGGGCTCAACAGCTTCAGTGTAGGCACGCAGCTCAACATGAACTGTTCATCCGAGTCGTCTTTTTTGGAAATTATTTCTAAAAGCTCAGCATCAGTTATGTTGGCTGGTTTTTCTTTTATTTTTTGTTTATTATGTAGTTTTTTAGTTGCTAAAGTAGCAGTAGAAGTCGTCGGAGTGGCTAACGTTTCGCGTTCATCTAAAATTGACGTTTCTTGACTTGTTGTAGCTTGTTCGATAAAAGTATCTTCATCGTAATTTTCCTTTACGTTTCCTTCCTCTTTAGATGTGCATTCCTCTTTTTGGGCACTGTTATAATTTCCAATGGTTTCCTTAAAATCGATGAAGGGGGTTAGGAAAAGAAGTTGATCATAAAATACCCATTTCTTTCTTTTTCCTCCAGCTGATCCGCTTTTCTCACTTTTGGATGACCTGTAATTTTTGATGAAGGCGTCACGTAGAGTTCTCCATCTTTTTTTAATATTTTCGAGCCCTTCAACGTCAGAATCTGAAAAACGGAATTTATTGTTTGGTACTTCTTGTTATTTTTGAAGAACAAACATCCAGAAGTGACAAAACAGATTTTTTTTAATATTAAAATTTTTTTCTTTCCAGATATCTGGCAACTGGCATGTCTTTCAGATCTATTGCATTTAGTTTTCGCCTAGGAGAAACAACTGTGAATAAAATAGTCAAGGAAACCTGCATTGCTATAAAAAATATAGTTATGCCGTTACACATTTCAACAGTGAACAAAGAAAGATGGAATGAAATACGAAACGATTTTTATAAAAAATGGAATTTTCCAAATTGTGTGGGTGCCATCGACGGCAAGCATATTCACATATTTGCCCCCAAAAATTCAGGATCAAATTTTTTTAATTACAAAGGAGGTTTCTCGATTGTATTAATGGCCGTTGTTGACGCCAATTATAAATATATAATGATAGACGTTGGGTCGTATGGATCAAACAGCGATGGTGGAATTTTTGCTAACTGTTCGTTTGGAAAATCATGGTTGATGAACGATAAAAATTTGAATTTGCCAGAAAATCAAGATCTTCCGTTCACAGAAACTTCTTTCCCTTTAGTATTAGTTGCAGATGAAGCATTCCCATTGAAAGAAAATATATTACGACCATTTCCTGGAAGGAACTTAACTGAACGTCAAAGAATCTATAACTATCGGTTATCCAGAGCGAGGAGAGTCGTCGAAAACGCTTTTGGCATAACTGCACATACATGGAGAATATTACTAAAACGCATCGAAGTTAACGTTGAATTTGCTAATGAAATAGTAGTTGCATGTTGCACACTTCACAATTATTTATTAGATACTGGAAACAATCAGAATATTTCCAAGTTTACGTCTACATCTGTACAAAACGTTGCAACGCAACGAGAAAAACATCAATATTCTAGACCGGGAAGACAGGCATTAGATATTCGTAATGCTTATGCAGATTGGTTTATGTCACCTGCTGGCGAAGTTCCTTGGCAGTATGATGCAATTACACATTAAAATTATTTATTTCAATTTACATTTCTAGTTATTTAATATGATATAATAAAAATTCACCTAGTTAATTGATAAATATTCTTACCCTTTATATCTAAATTTTTGGCAACTTCCTTCCAGGCATAGTCACGACTATTTGCACTTTTATAATTTTTTAAACTTTTGTCGTACAGGACAGGATGACTTTCGACAGCAACAATTAATTTTTCTTCCATATTTCGGTCCGTCGCGTACGGTAAAAAATTTCAACTGATGCCGAAATCACTGCACGCAGCGATGCGCCGTACTGCGCTGCATTGACTTTGCTGCAACGGATTCGGTGGAATCATTCCCATAAGCCACTATGTAATTTAAAATTTATGCAGCGACGCATCTTGCCGCTCCGTCAATGCAGCGTGCCGTGCCGTACCCGGTGGAATGTTCGCTTTAAGCATCATTTTTTTCTATTTTTGAAAATACTCAACAGTTATTCTTCTTCTGTTGACTTATTAGGCAAACTTTTAACCTCACTGTTTGAACAATTTGCAGATTTCAGATTTGCATATTGCGGAGCGGAATATACTTAAACAGTACGGCGCAAACATACAGCGCGCCAATACAACGTTGTCATATCAAACAAAATTGTTTGGTAACTCGTTGGTAACGTTCGCTTTATAAATTATTGGTAACTTTCCGATAAATTCTCCTCAACATTCTCCTATAATTTCCCCCAAATGAGAACTTTCGCTTCTACGTGAGCGAACTTTACCGTAAATTACGGGAACGTTCGCACGGTAAAGTTCACTACTCACAACACTACAATACCAACTGAATTCCAATATTTCAAAACAGACTTTTATATCTTGAATTATGGCTATTGTTGAATATGTATCCCAAATAGGATATATGGAAAGACTTTATAAAACTTTTTATCGATTTGGCAAACACTGCCTCGTTTATTTTGGAAGACATTTGCTTTAGTTCAAGCTCAAGCCATTCGCGGCCAGTTGATGATTGATGGCACTAGGGATGTTAGAAATGTAAATAAATATCGATATAATATATCATATTGATGTTAAAATTGAAAAAAAAATCTCGATATCGATGTATCGGTATAATTTCTAGAATTTTTTTTTTGAAAATTCCACAGCTGTAATTTTTAACCAATCAAAACGTGTTTTTTTGACAGATCACCATGACAACGGATGAATTTTAGCGGAAATTTTTTCCTCGTGGGTACCCAACAGCGAATTATACTGGAAATTTTTTTGACGTTTATAATGACAGAATATTTTAGTGACAGTCTGATTTTTATTTGCAAAAGAGCAATTTTCTACCACTCAAAACTTATGTAAAATTGAAGAGTATACTGTGTTGTGTCTTGAGATGGTATTTTTGTGCAATTACAACGAGTTGGAATCAACAATTTAAAGGTTTAAATTGCTGCCAAAACTATGACGCGCTGTAAATCTGTTCATGCAGCGTTCCGAAAAACGATTGATGATGATGATTGAATGATTTTCTACCACTTGTAGTAAGCCCAAGTAACTATAAAATGAGAAAATGGCACTTTTGAGCTAAATCAGTAGAAAGTTTGTGACGTTGTTGGAAATCGAAAAATAAATTTTAATTATTTCAAACACAATTTGGAATACCACACTAGGTCAAATTAAATCCGGAATTTTTTTCTCGTTCATGAATATTTTTAGAAAATTATCCCTCTGGGCACATTAGGATAAGGGGCCCTATGGCTTGATTTATTCAAAATAAATATATTCATCAGTTAGCGGATGCTTAACTGGTAGAAACTTGGGGGCTCCGTCGATCGCGGGTTCCTGGGCACATGTTCAGAGTGTTCAATGGAAGAGATGCCTGCAAGGGATAATAAAATATGGAAGAAGTATATTAAAGAGAACAGATTTTCCATTCTTTTGATCTTTGTCTTCAATTAAAAGTTCACGTGTTTTTTAGGTTATGTATTTCATGTCAGAATTAGTAAAATATCAATAAAAAATTATCGAAACTATAATGTAAAAATGGGAAAAGTAAAAAACGGAGAAAGCCTCGTTGCTTTTTGATATTCCTTTAAATAAGGCACAAAATATTCAAAAAAGGTTCCCTAATGGTAATTATTAAAATAAAGAGATTATAAATACTTGTTTAAAATTAAAATAAAGTGATTTATACTTTTTTCTAATAAACCAATGGTATTTTTGAATGTATTATAGTAATTTGTACCAAATTATTTTGTAAAATATTTAATCGATACAAACAGAACCTACTGCAAATCTTAGGTTCAGTTTACGATGAGCTGCACTAGCTTAGCACCTGTTGTAACTATTACATTTAAAAATATTTAAATACATGCAAGTTAGCTCCACCCACATACAGGTCGTGCCTGTTTCAAAGTAGCAATGACTAAGGTTTCAATTATTTTAAATATCACACTTTTATCTTATAAAGTAACAATATTCATAAAAAATTCACAATATGTACAATGGGACGTAATTGCAAACTATCTTCTGTATAAACTTAATTTTTCGTTATTAAAGTTAACGAAGGGGACTCGTCATTTTGACATCAATGATTTTCCTGCAACAACAAAAATTGTAAAAGTCGAATAAAAAAGTAATGTAATTTATTCTTACTTTCACTTTCATATCTCCTAAGTGCTTCTTCTCTTTCCTCTGCGTCAAAATACCATAACGTAATAGCATAGCGAGTATTATATGCTGGTTGCACTTCATGTGGATTCCTTCTGTCTGACCAGAAAAATAACAGTCTATCAAAAAGTGGTTCTATGTCTGCTACCTACAAAAAAATGTATCATCAAATATGAGATGCTGATTAGGACCATCTTGGACCAGATCTATCAGTAACTTACTTTGAAAACACTAAATAGTTTGAGTGAATGTTGAGACCCAATCTGTGAATTTGGCATGGTAATCAATGTGTGACGAATAAAAAATACTGTACCTTATCTTCCCTCCATCCTTCTGGAAATATCCTTAACAATCCACCATTTCTTTGTACAACCCAATCCAAATTAAGATAGTAAATTGCAGTTATACATCTACCATCTCTATTAGGATTGTCTACATGTTTAACATAATGAGATCCTAAACCTGGGTAACAAGCAACCATTGCCTAAAAAGAAAATAAATATTTATTTATACAATAAAAAAAATTTAATTTTTGTCAACACTTATAGCCCATGACACATGTATGCTTCATTATTTCGAATGGATACCGTTTTCACAATCGAGTTTCTTGTGAAAAACAAGTAGAATAAGGCTTTTCCCCAAGACCTAAGCTGGATAATCGAAGCTATACTGAACATTGAAAATCTGAGAATTTTCACGAAACTAGAACAATTAACTTATGGATGCATTCCTTGGGTAGTACTTTATCATCCGAAAACATCATGGCATACAAATCCAAGTGATACTAAGGGTTTATAAGCGAGGGCTAAAAATTGATAAAAAGGTGAAAAAAACAACAATTAACTTATGTATGTCGAAGAGAGTTTAGATTTTGTTAATAATTTTCCAAATATGATGTAAAAGTTATAATTAAGAACAATTAACTTATGCTTGTAACTTTTTGTACAGTGAAACATTTCTATTCTAATGCTGACTTCAGATTGGCTTCCAATTCCTAATGTTACTAGTTGTTATAAAATACTGTTAATGAATAAAAATATTGAGCATTCTCGAACAGTATTAATACACAACTAATTATTTCCATGTATTTTTTCATCGTGGCATACAATTTAATGCGCTAATAATAAATAAAATCGCGTAATATAGCGGTCACTATACCGATAAGCTATGACTACTTACGTTGACGGTTATAAGTTGAATTAGCAAATTGATCAGACCATAAAGCTGAAATGTATATGAGGTACGAAATTTTGGCTAGTCTTTATTGCGAACTCTGAACACGTGTATATCTATGTATTTGTAGTAATGAACTACTCAGCTTTGTATAGAGAGACAAACTGTAGTTAATTTTTGTTATTACATTACCCTTATACATCGAAAATGTATGCCACTAATTTTTTAGGTTTTTCTTACTATTAAATTAGTAATAAAACGAATGGCATCCATTAGTTTATTGTTCTAAAAATTAATAAACTTCAACCTCTTAACCGTTGCAGCCACTAATTTAAAAAGTATTCGATAATGTTTTACTTATATATCAAACGGCATACGTAAGTTACTTGTTCTTAATTATAACTTTTACATCATATTTGGAAAATTATTAACACATGGGAGTATCTCCGCAAAATGCATGCCACTAATTTTTTTAACACCTATAAGTTAACAAAATCTAAACTCTCTTCGGCATACATAAGTTAATTGTTTTTTTCTTTCACTTTTTTATACATTTCTAACACTCGCTTATCAACCTTTAGTATCACTTGGATTTGTATGCCATGATGTTTTCGGATGATAAAGTAGTACCCAAGGAATGCATCCATAAGATAATTGTTCTGTGAAACTCGATGGTGAAAACGGCATCCATTCGAAATAATGAAGCCTACATGTGTCATTGGCTACCGGTCTATTATGTGATTAATTAACTTGTATGGAAAGGAAAAATGGGAAATAATACAAAAATGTGCAACTATAGCAAAAATTTGTTGATAACCATTTTTAGTATGGTATTTTTGTCACTACAATTTGGCTACGTAGGAGCTGGAGTAAAATGTACAGTTTCAAAGACTCGACGCAGTGTTGCCAGAGAAAAATTAAAATACGTTCCAGAATATTTAAAAAAAGGCACCATGCTTTTATAACCTTAAACACTACTTTTATGAAAGTAATAAACAATTTTAATTTAAATAGTATCAGCAAAATAATATTATAGAGCATTTGAGATCATTTGCCATCCAGCGGTGAGATGTAAAAACACCAACAATGACAAGCACTTACGCTTTACTGATTGAAATCGTTGGTATTCTATTTTTTCTGTTAGCCACTAAGATAAGTTTGGGTGAAAGTAATTTACAAATGAAGCATAGAATAAACAATTTGTTTTCCACAAATAAATACAATAAAAAATATATGAAAATAGTGTATGTGTTTACTTAGATAAAAAACAGCGCCACCAAAACAAATAAGTCTGGTTAGATTATAATCTGTTTCGTGGTAAAGGTAATAAAAATATCAAATATGTTCAAATTAATCCGATGAAATGAGTTCCCAGAATAGTAATGTCAATAGTAATAAGTTTTTTTACATATCTAGCTATGAGTACTCTACTTGAGAATTCGTAGTAAACACCACGTAGTACTACTAAAAATATTGTTGCAAAGCACGTCCGCACTTTATTACGATACATAGTATATCAATATTTACAATTTAGCATTCCAATAGTTTTAAGTTAAGGAACTTCAAAGTTCATCTTTATTAATAAATAGTACAGAAGTTGAATTCACTAGTATTGCCAGATTTCCTCAGAAATTAAAAACGTTTTAAAGTTGATTCAAAATCAAGGGGCACAGAGCGTAATAGCCATGTGATATGCGGAAAATACGCCATGATTGGTCAAGCATTAAAATCATGGAGAGTAGATAATTCATACGGAAAAATTGACAAAAACCTGTCCTCAAAATCCGCGGCGTCGCCACTGCAAATCCAATGACCATTCCGGAACACATGACTTTGACAGGTCGGCCATATTGTTCTGGAGGACAAGACAACCGATCAGTTGGAGTTGAAGCTTGTGTGTTTTGGCAGTAAACTGTCTCTGAATTGAATTAAATAATAAATAAAATGTCAGACGACGAAAAAAACAATCAACAGAGGAGTTATGTGATTCCAACGAAAGTCAAGGGCAACAGATTCAGGTGCAAACCCTTATTTTTAAATATAATACCTACCTCTATTGCAACTTTTTTCCGTTTTCTTCTTTCAAATCTCCCATATTTTCTTGAAGCTGCAGACTCATCTGGTTTCCCACTAGTGGTGTAGCCCATTTTTTGGATAGGAATCCAGTCAGGATGCATGTTTTCCTCTAACGCACTGGGTTTTTCCAAATTTATTTGAAACTCATATATAAACAAAAATTGTCTGATATAGGTACACTAACTAACCTTCGATGAAATGTCTAGAACACACACGCCAAGTTCTAAGTTGTGATTCACTGAGGGGGCTCCGTTTTAAAGCACTAATCCAATCGCGTCGTTTCAGAGGGATCAATTGAAAAGTCACCTCGCTTGGTTAAAACAGCCGGAAATCGAAAAAAAGATACCTTATCTCTTGCATTCCACACTTAACAACTCTACAAAACGATGGCATTTTAGATAATTTTAAGAACTTATTACTAATTAACGTCTATCATCCGTTGTTTACCGGTAAACAATGAAATCTAAATAGAATATGACATGTGTCCTCTAGAACAAAATGGCCAACTTTTCAGTCATTTTGGAATGGTCTTTACCATATAAAAACAGTATCCTTAGTTTTTATAAATGACAGTAGTCAAATAGTAAACAATACATATGACAAAAATTTAAAGTAGGAACTAGAAATATTAAAATTGTTAAAAATTAAAAACGGGCAGGGTACACGTTGTTAAAAAGTATTGCAATAGTGGTTGGTAGTGCAGCTTATTTAAAAGAAAGACGTAAATTTGATTTAATTTAAGAAAACCAGAGTTAGGAATTATTTAAATAGGTATATTTTATATGGAAAACCTGTGCATGAACTAATGTCATTAGTAAGTTGTGCCTATTGACAAAAAATATATTGTATTTTTTATTATTATGAAACAGATTGAAGATTATGCATCAAGTTTTAAGTATTTGGGCTTCATCCGCCTACACCTGTTAAACCATTTCACTATTCTGTTATAAAGTTTTTGTAGCTCATTCACTGTTATTTTGAGATTTTTATGACTGATCAAAGCGATGCTGCAATAAGTATGTTTACAAATTTAAATGTTCTGGTGTGAAATCATAGTTGCAACGGAACAGATACATTGTAGAGTAAATTGGACAGTGGGGAGCTCTGGAAGAGTCCTTGTTGAGGTAAAAATGTTTGGCGTAAAACTGTAATTCACTTTCACTTGTGGTTTTATATCATATCATTTCTGTTTCCTAACCTCACAGACTGTCAAATAAGCTAGCAACCAATAAAACACCATGAACTGAAAGTGTATGCAAGGTTTATGATTGGCTGTTATTGTTCTGCAGTCAGATGTTTTATGGTATTGGATTTAAACTGGCTCCCTCTACCATCAGTGACGCAGCGAGGGGTGGGGATTAGAGGTTAACCCCCCCCCCTAATCATAATGGCAACTTTACCATTACCACATGTTCTTGTGAAAGGTCATTTTCTTCCATAAAATTTCTAAAAAATTATTTGCGAAATTCTACTGGGGACAATAGATTAAACGGCCTTGCTTTGATGTACATACACCCAGATGTTCCGATTCTTGAAGACGAAGTTTTTATCTCTCCAATCTCGGCGACATAATTTATGTAAATTTGTATATTAATCATTAATATACAAATTGTATCATTAATAATTAATGATAAACTTATTTTTAATTGTTCTTATAATGTTGCTTTGTTTTTTGTTGTCATTATTATTTTTTAAATATGTTTTATATGTACGCTGTCTTAAGTATAGGTACTCCGTCCCTGACTGTTTTTTTTTTGTTTATATTTTTAAATATACTTTACATGTTCGTTGCGTTTTGTGTACTATCATATATTATAGATTTTATTTAAAATTCTTTCTAATTTCTTTTCAAATCCCCCTAATACAAGATTCTGGCTGCGCCGCTGTCTACCATGACCAGAAATTGGAATACATGGAGTTCGATCTCCTTATAGGTATAATCTCCATGATTAAAACATTCATTTTGTCCAAGTGCATGCCTCGTGAATTTTTTTACGTTTGGTGTCTTAGTTTTGCGACTAGATAGCACAACCAAAGAATACACCAACTGGCACAACATTAATCAAAATCCATCTTTAAAAGACAACTGATACTTTCCTGTTTGTAACATAAGTTTGTCAAAACGTTTAAGTACAAAACATTTTGTTAAAATGCATTCAATTATTTTTCTAAACAGTTTTTGGACTTTTCAGAGAACTCCTACATTATTATTAAAAAACATTATTTAGAATGGTCAATTGCAACTTGAAGGTAACGTGTGCTAAAACTATTAAATTTATATTATTTTCAAATTAATGTATGTAAACAGACATTGGCAATCAAATTGACTACGATCTAGATTTACAACTATCTCATTCATGTTTGGAATCACGTATATTTATAGCTCAAGGTCTATACTCTATAATAGAGTCTACATCAATACAAATTAACCGTAAGCGAAAATAACAAGATCGATTACACGGGTAAGCATCAATTATGGTGATTATGAAGTAAACAATTATTTGCATTTTAAATAAAAATTATTAAAATAAAATTGAGTGAGTTTCCTTGGTGTTCAGTAGTAGAATTTCACAAAATTACCAATACATTATTATGATTATGAATATCTTGTCAACCCGGACGATGTAAACAGAATATCCTCTTGCGGTTGGTTATTTCGTAACGGAGTAAGATAATTTTTTTAATGCATCCCCTATGCCTATTGTGTAAAGTATATTTCACAATATTTCGTTGACTCCCAACTAGCAAAGTTGTTTTATAATTTTTGGCTTATATAACAATTTAATTTTAATGTTGTTTTATTGTTGCTTTCAAGAATGCAATTTATTATATAAAGGTTCCATAAGAGCAAGTTTAGCTTTTCGTAACAAAATTTATAAATTTATCACAAAAACAATTTGGCAACAAAATTATATAATATTTATAAAGCAATTTTATACGTGTTATGTAAGAGTTTTATAAAACATTTATTGTTTATAAAATTTAGTTGTTTTATAACAACTGGTAGAATTTATAAATCAGTTATAAATACATCATAAAACCATTGTTACTAACATTTTTGGCAGCTTATAAAATAATTTTATTAAAGCAGCAGATGCCGCAATTTTATTGCCATTGAAAATTTTAGTTACAGACACAGCTCTAAAATAATTATATAATTATTACATTGGAAGCTGTTATGTAGCTTTTATAAAATAACTAATAAATATATTAGATTTGGCTTGGCAGTTTTAGAAAAACAAACCGCGTAAAATGTCGGAATTAAGGGAGTGGAAGAAAATCAAAAGGAGCGGAGCGTTTCGGAGAAAAATAAAGAAAAACTTCGAAAGTATTATGATTAGCGATAAAGAAATTTGTAACAATACGCCTGCATGTTCAGATAGTCATCCACAAGGAGTAATGATAAATCACTCAATAATAATTACAAATAATGATACTATGCCAGAAAAAGAAACCAAAGATGAGAACTTATCATTAGAAATGCCAAATTTTATTGGTACAAGTGATAATAATGACTTGGTAAGAGAAAATTGGTTAGTACAGTTAGAAACTGACAACGAAAGTGATCTGTCGATGTTAGATTTAAACAGAAATTCTGAATTTAGAAACAACATCAGATCATGGGCAGTTCATTATAATATCTCACATAACAAGGCCCTGCGAGTATTATTTCAAAATATCAATAAAAGGTTACCCAGTATACTGCCTCAAGACCCTGAAACATTGTTGAAAACTAGACAACAAATAATATAATCGTGTTGAATTTGTTTAAAAATTCCTTTATTGATTATATTATTTCTAAAATGAAGTATATTTTATAAATGTTTTAAAATTATCACAAATGTTGGTAAATTATTTTATAAAACCTATTTTGTCCACTTAACTATTATATTACTGGCAGCCATGTTAATAATCAGATATAGATAAAATTTTAATAATATCTCTATAGATAAAAATATATTTCGCTTTTACAAATAGTTTTATGTGAAAATAACATTGAGTATAAACAAATTTAGAAGAATACAACTAGTAGTTTCAAATATTACTACCAAAACTTGATTTTTGTTATTTTTTAACTTCTAAAATTATTATAAAACCTGGATAACATTGGAGCGCAAGAAAAATTCACTGCATTTATACCCTATAAATCACAATAAAATTTGTTTTGCATCAACATTTTTCTTCAGTCGGAAACTACCTACATGCACAAAAATCAAAATTAAGTGACAACAGTCGGACATATTTATTTTCTTTCTAAAGTTGGTGCTACATTTATATTATCACCAGCAACTCTGAAATATAATTATTTGAAAACAATTTAGCTTTTTACAAACATATTAATAAAACAAGGTTGATATATTAATACTGCTACAATAGCAATAAAGTGGCATATAATTCAATTATGAAACATGTATATAATCATTATATAATAATTTTTTAACCATTATATAAGTATCGCATAAAAAAATTTAAGAAATTTTCTAGACGTTTATTAAACACTTATAAATCTTTTATAAAACAATTTTTTTGTATTTTTATTAACATTGTATATCTGTTCTATAGTAGTCGCTAGAGTACTTATAAAATATATTATATAAACAAAATGTTTTATAAATTGAGCCCATTTTGTGTTTATAGATGTTTTATAAACATTTTAAAAACGTTTCTGAGACTAACATTGTTTTATAATGTTTATCGCCAAAACATTCCTACGACTATTATAAAATAGCAAATTGTTAGTTGGGCTTGGTATCTGGTCTTAAGGATTTAATAATAAAAGTTTATAAATCCCTTATTGTACAGTAAAAAGTAACAGATAAATTTAGATACTAAAACCACCGAACAACGTACCAACGTACGGTGCTAAAACTAAATATTATTTTACCAGCCAAACCTTTCGGCTTTCAGTTGTAAAATAATCATAATATTAGGCATTATATTTTCGAAGAAACGAGTACGATACGATACATTAGGTTAGTTTACACCGTGTGGAGCAATTTGGTCCGTGGACTTATTTAGCTTAGAACATAACTGTTTTGCTGGATTAAAATAGTCCAGGTTTAAAGCCTGGGACCAAAATTGACATTTTATATTAAAATGACATAACCTTAAATCTTTAGGTAATTTGAAGGTAGATTTTGATTTTATTTGAAAATGGATACAAAAATAGTTGCAGTGGTAATAGTTTCTGAAAAAGAAAAAAAATATTCAAAGACTTAAAAGATTTAAATTAGAGTTATCGAAGTCTCCATATTTAAGAAGTAATTTAGCTTTTAAGTAGCAGTAATTTTGTGGGATTGTTAAACAATCAAAGAATATGGATGAAACCTAGAAGTAGTGAAAATTGGATAATAATGTTAAATCAGTACAGTACTCTCACTTTGGTCCACGAATACTAATGTGACGTGTTTACACCGTTAAAAATTGAATTTGAACTACCCTAGATGAAATGGATCAAATTCGAGTACCAAATTTTACTCCTTGAGTGTTTACACCGAAAGTAAAGTACATGTAACGTCATTTAGACCTCGGACTAAAAATTTGGTATGTCTGGTGTAAACGTACCTATTGTTATCGGATTAACGACTACCTGCTGTGGGACTGTGGGTTTTTCTTTTGAATCAATCATGTTGGTGTTAAGTTAACCCTTAGGTGGTCGCTATAATTATTTCAACATAATTAGGCGCCTGGCGTATTTTGTACGCCACTAAGGGAAAGAGCACCTTAGCCTGTTTATAACAGTCAAATGCTGACAAAAAAAAGAAAAACATTATTTTGTTTAATATTTAATGTACAAAGCAGATCTTTTCATACATGAGAAGTAAAACTCGAAGAATAGAGCGTTTAACTATAAAAAAAAAATGTTCAAAATTATCAAAATATATTAATAGTATTATACTATGGGGTATTTTCTGGAGTTCCATCATTTTGAGCAGAGTTACAAATCAAGCAGAGGTGTGTAGTAATGACATGCTCTTTGCATGCGGGCTTTTTGCAGGTGTTGCATTTTATGGTAGTTGTTCTGTTCTTTTTTCTTCCACATTGGACACACCTTCCCTTAGATTTTTCATCAACTGAAGCTTCTTCTGGAGCAGCTATTGGAGGCCGATATTGTTTTAGAAACTCTTTCACATCAAAAGGTAGATTTCTTATACTAGATCTCATCGTCAAAAAAGGTTTCATAAGAGACATTGATAAGTTTTTTAGGAAAATCCTTGTTTCTTCTCCTTCCGACTTAAATGCGTTGAAAATGATGTTCGAGTTAATTCCTGCTATATTCATAATTTGATAAAAGGCGACCAACGGCCATCGTCCGGTTCGTTTTTGAACAGTGTAATTTGAGCACATCTGGTCCACGGTGTCCACCCCACCTTTGGTTGAGTTGTAAAATAAAACTATCTGTGGTTTCAGAGTATCGGGGTCAATGGAATCGTCGTTGTGCATAGTCGAGAGGAGAAGTACAACCTTATTTTTTTTCGGACAGTATGACACCAAACAAGTTTCTTTAGTGAATGCAAATACAGACGAATTTATGCTTCGAGATTTTGAAGGAAGAAGCTCCATTGGAATTTCTCTTTTGTTTTTCTTCAAAGTCCCCACAAGTGTAATTTTCAATGGGTAACTGGTGTACCATTTGTCTGTGGTTAGATTCCTGTTTTTATTTTTAAATGGTTCAACCAATCTGAGCACGACATCAGTGGGAGAATTCGAAACTTGATATAATCCTTCCGGTTGCTTTCCGCAATATATTTCGAAATTGGAAACGTAGAACATCTTGGAGTCACAAAGTGCAAAAACCTTTATACCATATTTAGCTGGTTTGTTTGGTATATACTGTATGAAACTGCACCGGCCACGAAATGGAATAAGCATTTCGTCAATTGTCAATCTGTCACCAGGACAATAGTTGTTTTTGCACTTTTCCACAAAATCATCATAAATCTCCCTTATCGGAGCCAGCTTGTCAAGCGATCTTCTTTGTGGCCTGTCATTTTTATCATCAAATCTCAATGCTCTCAAGAGAAACAGAAATCTTTTGTAACCCATGCAGGCCTAAAAAATGATCAACCCAGTACCATCAGTTATCCATATTTCGCGAAAATTTGTGTGACTCAATTTCTTTAGCCCTGATAAGTATAACAAGCCGAAAACAGCTAATATTTCTTCTTTGCAAGTTTCTTTTGCATCTCTTTTCCTTATGAAGTTATCCTGAACAGATGTTATAAATATGTTTGTATATTTTACTATTTTTTCGATTTGCTCACATGTTATGAATTGGAAGAAGACAGTTAGTTCATCTGTGACGCTTTCACGCTTTAGTAATGGTCGAGGAAATATTTTTACAATATTCTTTGCATCTTGCTTGGCAAACTTACTTCTTAGAGGTGTCTCACTCCAATTTAGGCTTTTGTCCTTACTTTTGAAGATGCTACGACCCACTTCCTCTTCTGCGTCTTCTGAAACAGTATCATCGCGTTCCTGCAAGTCATTTTTATCAGCTTCTAATTCTGAACAGGAATCGTGGTCACTTCTTTGAATTTCTTCGTCAGAATCGTCTTCATCAGAGCCTCCAACAATTTCTTCGTCATCAGGTGCCTCCAATATTTTGAGCATCATTGCTTCCATTTCATTTTGCGTTAAGTTCTTAGGGTCTTTTACTGGGATGGAATACCTAAATACAAAAAAAAATAATAGGCGTAGTAAATTGAGGAAAAAACAAAGAAACGAAAAAATATACTTACACAGTCGTTTGGCGTATTTTATACTCCGCTCGGAACTAGAACCACTTCGGCAAAGCCTGGAGAATGACTAACCGCGCGATTCGTGTTGCTGCTTGAGTAGCGGAAAGAAGACTTATAGGTGGGAGGTTACATGGGCGTTCGTAAAGTTTTGACGATTACTAGTGATTTCAGGTTGGTTTTTGGTTAAGTGGCGTACTTTTTACGCCAAAGCGTCCACTTAAGGGTTAAAAAGAAATATCTTGGAATGGTGTATACCTATTACTTATTGACTGATAAATATATATGTATTTCTTTAAAATTTTTGCGTTGTTTATTAATCTTCGCATCCTATTATCTGTCAATTCAATAAGTAAATATTTACTTTAACGGTGTTATAAATTATGATAAATATAATAATTTTAACAAAATATAAAAGTCGATTCTCCCGTATAAAAGTGCGGAAACAACAATACCCATCTAAATTAGAGAGAGTGAGAGATACAGAGATAGTATACCGCAGATGTGCGTACGTGACTGTTAGCATGCTACAATATTTTCATATTTGAATGGAATTTAAACGGTTGGCCAAAACCTGAACTCGCCTTGGCTCGACGCCTGTGTTTTCGGTTTTCGATGTTAGTTCAGTATATGTCGAGTTTTGTTTATTTGGATACGTATCTTTTTAATGATTGATTTTTATTATACTGTGTATTTTGGTTTTTTTTTATTGTTAATTCTATGAGAATTTGTGTTAGTTTAATGAATGTTATTATACCTAGGTAAACAAACATTTTATGGTTTTTTCACAAAACTCAGTTATTTTGACAATTAGCAATTCTAAAATACAACTTGTGCATTTTATTTTCAAATTGTACGAGCCATATTTTAAATTCTTCTAAATCTTAAGTATAGTTGACGTAAAACTTATTCTTCGCACAATAAGTTAAAGTTGTCGGCTTTTTGTTTGACTCTATAATACGAGGATACCGTCATAGACCAGTCAATATTATAATTTAAAATGCTTAGTAGACGATACTTTCATTTAATATTATACTTTCAACTAATAATCGTTAAAATGTATTTAATAATTTTTAATTATTAAATAAATTTATCGACTGTCTAACGATTATTTTTAACCCGCAATTCTGGAGCGCCATCCTACTTTTTAAGATACTTAGGGTTAATGTATAGAACAAAATACATTTTTTAATAAATCTTTACCTAAACGACGACTCGAGCTTTCTTTTGATGTATTCATGGTTTCTTTCAATCTAAAATGTATTTGTTTTTTCCTCTGCTATTTATAACCCGAATATCAAACATTGCTTTAAACAATATTAACCTATTTATAGGTATTTAAAAACATTTTAAACACAATACCAGACAATTAACACTACCTTATATCTCGTTTTATTAAGAAGAAATAGAAATATAAATTTCAAATAATTGATTATTTTTTACATCTTTGACTGAACTATAACTAGTTATCTTTGAAAGGGGTTGATTTTACGATGGCCACACGTGTTACTCATTAGTTGGTAGCCTGACATCAAGAAAGAGTGTAGTGTTTTTCTGAGGAAATTGTAAGTATACCTGCGTATTTATTTATTTATTTAGCAATAAAATTAAAAAATCGAATGGGACACAAAAAGGCTCAGTTCACGTCTGGTATCCCGTTTAAACCGAACGTCCTTTCAACAATTACGTAACACCAAATACAATATAGAATTATGTTTGGTAAGTAGACAAAAATAATATTAATACCTTTCAGAGTTTAGCTCCGCAACATAACTTAAAGGGGATATACGATTAGATCTCTGCACTATAAGTTTTACGTCAAAGCAAATAAATAAAGCAAAAGTACAAAGAAGAGCTATAAATGGCATTATTTCAGGTAAACTCCATTCCAATATATTTCGTTTTAACTTAAGACACCGAACATAGTACGAAACACAAGAAAGGGCACTTCGTGTCGGTACTTTGATATTGGGTCTACAAAAGCGAGCCGTCGGCGCCGTATTCAGACTAAACCAGCCGTCGCATGTGCCTAGAATTTTAACTGAGTGACTGATACGGGGGTTAATAGAAATGAATTCGAAAGTACAGATGGAATTTCTTAATTTAATAAATTAGAAAGCAAAATGTATACTAATTTTAAGTACCCAATGTCAATATAAAAGTGAAAAAGAAATAAGGCAAACATACTGTTACGAAGTAAGTTCAATACAGTATGTGTTTCTATAAATAAATAAATAGTAATTAGCCATAGTAGTGTGTATAATTTTATCCAACCCGTAAAAAATATTTAAATAAAAAAAAACATTACATTATTAATATTTCAAGATACATAATACATTTACTATAAATTCTGTAAATTTGCTAATTTTATACCTATTTGGCTCTATTTTTTTTCTCTTATTCGTTCTTTAATTTCATTTTAACGTGAAATATCTTCGCATTCTAATATATATAGATATGAAATATTCATAGGGAAAATCTTTTCATTTGATTTTTACATGCTATTTCTTTGAAAATAAAAAAAAAGTTCTCCAAATTTATCATTTTAGAAGAGGCAAAATTTTTTAAAACCAGAATAGGATGATGTTTTTCGTTATAGTTTAAGCACTCGTGACACGAATGTTGCAACAAACGTTTTTAAGCAAATAGCCAGTAACATAAACCAACGCATTTCCGTCGGTGCTAGAAATATTTATATCACTTGTTAACACTTTTAAGAGCAAAGCGTTCCGGTATTATTGTTTTACAGTTTTCTAACATTTCAGGTGTTATAGTCAATGAAACTTCATTAACGATAATATAACTATAATTTTTAAAGCACACTGGTATATTCCATCTACGCATCAAGTGGGAGCTGAAATCTGCTGAGGAAGAGTAGTATCACAGCACAACATTGGGGGAGGAGCTTAGAGTGACCGTTCTTCTCTTTTGTATATGTTCGGTGCTTAAGACCAGCATGATTGATTCTGATTCAGGAGAAAAACCAACAGCAGGCAGTCGTTAATCTGATAACAATAGCACGGTATCGTACAAGTTTCTTCGAAAATATAATGCCTAATAGTATGATTATTTTACAACTGGAATTTTTGGCTGGTAAAATAATATTTAGTTTTATTATCTAAATTTTACCGACTACGGATCTGTTACTGTTTACTGTAAAATGAGGGATTTATAAACTTTTATTATTAAATCCTTGACCAGATACCCAGTCAACGAAATTTTAATTCGAGATTAGAAATTTTAATTTTTTTCTAAGCCAGCTCTTTGTGAGTATTTTTGGCATTCAATATAATTATTTGATTACTAAACGATTTTCACAGTTGTCCTGTTGTCCAGTCGATGGATTGGACGATGAGGAACATATTGTGTGGTAAACAATTTATCACAGCATGTACCCGGTGTCTGATTAAGAGAGGTAACCGGCTGTATCTCAGAAACTATTTATCGTACAGCTTAGAGAAAAAAATCTGTATTACAGAACTCGGATACGAGAAACTGCTGGAAATTATTTTCAAGTTTCCCACTTCACCGCTAGAGTGGTTTTTCTATAATAAATGTACCGTTATAGTACCACAAAATTAAAATATTCGTAATCATTAGATCATTTTACGTAAGTGTGCTCCAGTACTTTTTCCTCTATCTTGTAAAATAACTGGTATGGGTAAGTGGGAAAGCTGACTCAATAAAACTGTTATAACTTTTGTAACGCTTTATGGACTTTGACAAACTTATTATCATTTGAAAGGGAATTCAATGCCTAATAAAATATTGTATCATCATTTCATTAATGGTCGCTAGGTGGCGGTGATTGAACAATTGTTTTGTTTTCAACTTTTTTTAAATCCTCAAATGCGTTGCTATATATTTTTCAATCGTTTACTTGAAAGAGGATGGAATTTTAAAAAAATGGAGAAAACCGCATCTCAATATCTATTTTCTAAGCGAAGATACGAGAAAAAATAGGTATACATAAAAATAGGATTTTGACAAACTAGATATCTTCTGTATGTTCCTTGTGGTGTATTCATTATTCTTTTTGTTAATTATTTTGGTAAATTAAATCTTTTTTTGTATTTTTTAATTCTACGTTTCGGTAGCGTTCCTGCTACCGTTATCAAGAAAAAATTAAGTTTTTATATTCTCGTCCCTATCTGACACTAACGAAAAAATTCGACAACTAGACAATCAGTAATATTTTGAAGTGGACTATAGTATTGTTAGAATGTCATATTGTCAATCGTGTCAATTCACACATGTCAATTTTTTTCTAAAATCTTTGCATTTTTTGTCAATTTTTGATGCATTTAAATGCGCATATTTTTGGCTTTTTCGGTTGCATTTTTTCCGTGCTTTAGTTATAACAGTTTTATTGAGCCAGCTTTCCCACTCACCCCTACCAGTTAGTTTACAAGATAGAGGGAAAAGTACTGGAGCAAACTTACATAAATGTCTGTCTGTCTGTCGGGGCATATAGCCCGAGAGGTAGTTGTTGTTTCTTAGTGAACCAAAATTCTATATCGACAAAAAAAAGTGATGTTATTCCTTCTAATCGCAAACCAGAATGGTTGGTTCTATCTTTGTGATTAGATGTAGAGATGTCGCTGATATCGCACTCTTAGCATTTCCTTTACTGAGGCTAATGTATTGGTGTGGTATCAACGTAGTCTCTAGTCCAGGATTATGCTCTCAGAGCTTCTGGACGAATAGCATCTACCTTGTGCTGATGAGGCGCAAAAACGCCGAAACCGGTCTACAAGTGATGTTATTCCTTCTAATCGCAAACCAGAATGGTTAGTTCTATCTTAACAGATATACCAACCCTGTTTACTTTAGAAGTGTAATTCAATGTCTGTCGGGGCATATAGCCCGAGAAGTAGTTGTTGCTTCTTAGTGGACGGTCTGCTCTTTGGAAATTTATTTTTCTAATTTTGTAAAGCGTTTAATAGTATTGAACTATTATTTTTTGACATCTATAGATCACGCTTTACTAATATGACAATTATTTACAGGTAACTGTAATTAAGTAAATAAATTAGATTGATATAAAATCACATCTACTATCTGTAGTTTTGAGTTGGCAGGACTTTCTGGGCACCCTGTATATTTCTCGATCACTATACTGTTTCTTTTTATTACAATGCCATAAATGACTCAATGAAACTTCAAAAAGGAAAATAATTTTACATGGAATTGTAGTAATGAACTTGACTTAATTACAAGTTGTAAATTAAAACGATGCCAGATGACTATTACAAAATTTAATAAAAATGAATCCATTAATAAGTGTTGGATTAACTGAGATAACACGTGCAACTATTCAGGAGTGAATATGTTTACAGTCTAGTTATCACATATGGAACCTTTAATTAAATTTGAAACTGGGAAAAACCGCTGAAATTTATATCTATAATTAATAGTAGTATGTGGAGATGAATGTTTGTTACCTAATCTTGTTTTTGAATAGTTCAACTTTTCCAACATGGCCGAGAAGTTGAAAATAATCTTGGCCCTACTCCTAAAACTGTGAAAATTGACAAGGTAATAGTAACATATGCAACAAGTGCATAAAGTGGTTTTTGCTTATTTCAGTTTTATACATTTTTCTAATTTCTCATTTAAATTGCATTTAATGTTCATTTTAAAATGTATGACACTGCGTGACAAATACATAGGACCACAAAAAAACTTATCGTAATTTTATGTATGTATAAACCACATAATTAACGTAGAATGTGTAGGTATGTGTGTGTGTCATGTAACTAACCGCAAAAATATTTTTTATTGCCATATAATTACCATATTAATGGAACATGAACAATTTATTATGCATTAACCACTTTTTATGGAAATTTGGATGAGTCTAACTTAAATAAATGTCATTTAGCACATATTCTACTCAATGATTAATATTTACTTACATACAAAAAAACGGAGAAACAACCAGGAGAAGAAAAGGAGGAGAGTACATTAAATATAGGTCAGTTAACGTCAGAAGAAGAATTATTAGAAGCAATAGGAAATTTAAAAATTGGTAAACCATTAGAAATGGACGATAGAAGCGATAAAATACCTAGAAGAAGAAGGAATTAAGAAATATTATAAATATAATCATTAAAAATAAAGAGATACCAAAAGATTGTAAAACGGAAATAGTATTTTCCATCTATAAAAGGGGAGAAAAAATGAGACTGTAGGAACAGTTTGATCCCCATATATTTTTATATTACTTTGCAACATTCTTTTCAGTCTTAAATACTCCATATACATGTGTAATCTGCATATAATTGTATTTGTTTTCTGAGAGAAATAATATTTAAAAAAACGCCACTTAGTGATCTTATTAAGAACCACGTATGATACAATACAGCTAAAAGACAATTTTTTACAATAAGGGGTTCCCGAGATATTGCATATACTCGAAATCAATGTTTGTCTTATCCCCACCACTTTATTTGGAGAGTTGAAAGAAAAAGTGAAGTTACTCCTTATAGGTGTAAGATTCATTTGCGTGCATTTTCAGAATACCTTAATTAGGCAAATTCAAGTGAAAACTCATTTTTTCGTAATTTAAATTAATATTACGCCCCCCTAGCGGGCATTTTACAGAAAGGTCGTAAGCAGTTTCCAAGATACATCCGCTCACCTAGTTTATTTGGCCACTCTGTACAACAAATTAGTGTTGCAGCGAGTTCATCAAAGACTACCTTTTATGAAGGAAATTTAGTGAATTGTAGACAAAAGTCTTTAGCTTGAAATACGGGGTTTCAAGAATACGGTACAATAAAAGTTTACCCCTGATATCACGCCACTGTCTTGTTATAATTCGACAAAATTAACAGGATAAGTTTTAAAGAGACTATAACCTACAAAACATTTTAAATTTGTATTTATATACCTGAGTAGGTATGCCATAAAATGTGTATTTCATCTGGTACCTTTCCAGTATGTATTTCACAAAGTAACATGGTTAGAAAAAAATTGTATCTAGGTATTTTAAATTTTTCTTAGCGATCTACAATTCCTATAGTTTTCGGGAATTATAATACTACTAATTATTTTAATAATAGTTGTAAAGTAAGTAGTTATATACTTTATTTTTATAAGGTCCTACTTTAATTCAATTTAAAAGGGAACTAACCCACTCACTTTTTCAAGCCAACTGTTGATTACTCAACTAGGCCAAGTCAATAGTGATATTTAACACTTCCTTTGTAAAGTGTAAAGTTCTATTCACAATAAATTATTTTAATTTATTAGCTGCAGTAAAACTACCTGCCTTGGGTTCTATTGTGTAGATAAGAGCCTGAACTAACAGCCAACTTGAATGGTATTTACAACTACACCTTCACACCATTTTTCATAAAATATACAATTCTTCCAGCCACATCTGACAAACATCAAATGTCAATAAAACTTATATTGCATATTTCAGACCAGAGATTACACAATAAATATAAGACTCCCTCTTACTGTTCAGCATTGCTATATAATCCCAAGTGGCTATAAAAGCAAGATCAATTTCAATCTCGTCTGATATCGCCGGAAAGGAGACAAAGTTTATCAAAAAACAAAGAGGAAGGACCACAACCCTCCCAATATATGGAGGATCTGAGGTCTGGCCTATGGAATAACGACAAGACAAGGAACTCTTACATAACATGAGGACACATACAATAATGAACAGGCTTCTAGAAGTACGAGCCCATATTAATCCACTGCCCAACATCCGAGATACATGCATTACATTGTGATGTTACGTAAAATTACTTAAATAGAATGAATTAAAAAAATTTCTAATACAAAAAAAACATCTCAAACGTTGTCAAACAGTAATTGTTATTTTAAAGTAATAACCATCAAAACATTTCAATTTTTCATGGTCCCTTAATGTATGTCCTTCAATAATTATTATATGATTTAGATAAATGTATAAAAAAACGGTATATTCAAGTAAATGTTTCAACACCGCTTATAACGATGTCAACTGGATGATCATGACATTGACAGTGTTGTATCATCAGATATATATGAATATTATTCATCCATTTAAAGAGAACCAATAAAGGTTCAATTGAATGATCGAAGTAAATTAAATGTTTGGGGTGGTAAATTGAAAAAAATCTATATTTTTGATAAAAAATTCAAAAACAGCATGGCTGCCTATAAAAATAACAAAGTGGATTTTGAAAAATTTGTTTACAATTTTCCTCTTTCTTTAAATGGTTGTCATTAATACACTTATTATTTTCATGCAATAACTTTTATTTAAAAAACTGTATGCTCTTCACATTATACAAATTCAAATTTTTTGTTCCGATATACCAAAGTAATTGTGTCTACTTATTTCTGTATTCTGTTACTCTTTATAAATTTAGTATAAACAAACACTTTACCTGTACAATGTCAAGATCAGAGATATATGAAACATTATGCAATTTTAAAATAAACATTATAAAATATTAAAACACAAAACTCAAGGCCAAACTGCTTGGGACTGATACACAGCGAAGAGTCACTGAAATTTCTTAAAAATATTTATAAAGTGAAATCAAATTAATCAGTTAAAAATACGATCTATGTTATAAAGTATGCACTTGAACATGTAATTTTTGCATAACTGAAAAATGAAGTATGGGATAAGTGAAAACAGCTAGGAATTTTTTGGGAAATAATTGTTTTAAAATATTTGATCCAGTTACTTATGTAATGTAACATTTATCACTTTTTTATTATGTCAATGGTTTAAGGAACAATCTCTTCTTTTCTACCAGTAGAAAAATAAGAACTTGTGTCAAAAAGTATAAATTTATGGGAACTAATACCATGGTTTACAGAAGAGTAGCCACATTAAAATAATTCGAAAATAGTCCATTCTCTATTCACAAAATCTGAAACCTCTACAAAATTCTAGTAGCAAATTACTTAAAAAGTTTTGTACTTATTACGCTACTTCCTAATATGAAAATGGCAGGACATTGTAAAAATTATTTGTTGAGAATCATGATTAGATCATCATTTATGAAATGGTTTTTACCAATAAAACATTACAAAATTTGGGTTTTCCAAATATATCCCTACCAAAAATTAACAGTTCACTTCTTTTTACGGATAAAATTTGCACTTTATTCTTACTCTCTACCATAAACTTTGAATGTTATTTTATTACACATATTATTATAATATTTATTAAAATATAGGTACTATGTAAACACTATTTCTCACACATTTTTTATGGTAATCATGGTGGACAATTCTCATTAATGTTTAAATTAACAGCCATTAGCTTACAGATTAACTAATTAATAGTAATAGCCACAATTACATTTCTAAGATTTGTATTGAATTCCAGATATATTGTTATATATTCTCTATAATATATAATACATGATGTATTTTTTAAATGAAATATTCCTAAACAAATTTATTTAAAAAAAAACTTACTTTTGTCCTTCCGTTAATATTATATCTTCCTAATTTTCCATTATTTTCCATTTTGTTAGCCCTTGTAATCAGAGTGTCCACTTTGCTAATGAGGTATCCAATATTAGGGCAATTTGGTTCTTTGCCATGCACCCAACATATCTGATCACTTCTTATTGTTCTATCAATTCTGTCTTCTGTGGGACCTTTAGACACTAATTGTCCGTCTTTGAAGACACCTTGATTTTCCATTGTCAGCACTTCTGTTAAAACATGTTTACCTCTTTCTGAGCCAAGAAAATTATCTGTAAAGAAATACGACATTTATTCTCAGGAAAAACCTATGTAATTTTAAACATTGATTTGCCAATATGTTTGAAAGATCAATAAAGCTAATCAGATTCGTTTTGTTAGTATTTCTATTTTTCAAATGTCATTGATAGGTTGCTATTTAATGACAGAATTAACTTGTCTGAAATCAGTAAACAATAATAATATCTGCAAATCTATCATATATTCATAAGCTTTCCTTTGACAATAAAGAGCTTTTAAGAAATATTTAAACATTGAGAATTTATGTGTTACATTCTATTTTAAGAAATAATCCTTTTTGTGTAAATTTTTGACTATTTTGATGAAATTTGCAATGCCAAATTTTGATATAGCTAAAAAAAAATAAATCATATAACTAATGTACAAAAGGTATCAATCAAAAATACTTTGGTTTTTTTCAAAAAGAAAAAATAACTACATTTAAAATAATTAATTTATATCTTAATCATTTTTTAAAACAAAAATATAACTGAAAACATTTGATTGAGTAGAGATGTTTCCTCTTCAGGCTTATACATACCTAGTAAGCAAATGTACTAATTAAAAAAAATTAAGATTCACTTCTCTATCAGTCAATATTTGCAGTGTTTGATAATATATAGTTCAAATTCAGGAGTACTTGTTAGATATTGATATTTACTGTAAAGAGAAGGTATATAATGTAACTTTAAAACTAGTTTGTAACAAATGAAAACATTTCTAAGAGTATTGTTAAGAACAAAAAAAGTACCTATAACACAAAGTCCATAGTCAGTCATGTCTTGTATTACATTGTAACACATCTCTTCAATAAAACGATCGTCATCTAGGTTTTTGGGTTGATCTAAGGAGATGGCAGGGAAATCTTTAAAAGTTTTTTGTTTAGTTTTTACAACACTCGATCCACTAACTGGCATGGTTATATTTACAAAATTCAATGATTTCTCCTTAGAGAGTTCTCGATAATTATTATTAGGGGCTAACTCTTCACCCAATGAACTCAAAATTTCATTTTCAGAACTTCCTTCTGAAGGCAATGTAACTCCAAAATCAGGTTTATTTACGAAGTGTCCGTATTTGTTTTCTACGGCGAAATCAGAAATATTTGGTTTCTTGCAGTATGGCTTGTGTTTCTTCCAATCTTGTAACTGATGATCCTTACAACAATAACAAATCACTTTACAACGAGAGCAACGTAATAAATTTTCTGTTTTTCCACATATTACACAACTTCTAGATACTACTATCCCGGCACTATCTCCCGAACTCATTTTATTTGAATCGCAAACGGAGATACACTTTTGTAGTGACTAGTGACACAAATTGTTACCTTTAATTTTAACACTAGAGGTCGCCATATGTTCAGAATCAGCTGTTTGAACCACTGACCTATAACAGTGGTTTGAACGTGTTTGTTTAGTTCGATGGTTTGAACTTATCTAAGACGCGTTCAGCAAACCCAAAATGTTCTTAATTTTATTATAGAATAACTTCGCAAACCAACAAATTCCTAATTTTCCTAACAAGTATATTATAGTCAGGAAGGATAAACAAGGTGGGTTCAATCCTCAGAAAGTTGTGGTTTGAATCATTGGTCTGTGATTTCAGCTCCAGCTAAAACAGCCACATAATTAATATTCAAATAGTGCAGTAGGCAGTAGTCATAGACAATATTTCTCTATGGCAGTAGTTCCACTACACAGATTTGATACCTTTAACAACTATGCTTTACCTGTCCTATAGTCCTACCGAGGCAACTTCTTAAGGCCGATTTATAAACTTGTAGTTGCTGATTCCGCTCGCAGTTGCCGTTCCCTCAGAATAAAGAGGGAAGATGGGAACCACTCCCAGACGCTCGTAGGAGCATTCCCGATCCCGATATATTACATAAGCCTGCGCTGGCCATATGTCATAACGGCGGAGGCAAAAAAACGAAGGGAAGAAGAAGAACTACAAGTAAATTGACAAAGACAGGTAAATATTGTAAATAAAAGGCTATTTGTAAATATTAATTTCGAAAATATGGCTAAAGAAAATCGTCAAACAGCAACGGGAGCGGGAACGGTAATGGCGACGGCAACTGCAAGTTTATAAATAGACCTTCTGTGTGTGCAATTGCTCGGCTGTTGCCCCCGAGAAAGAAAAGTCTAAACCTTTGTTGTTTTGTCTATATAACATGTTTACAGCCTCAGAATAAAGAGGGAAGATGTGAACCACTCCCAGACGCTCGTAGGATCATTCCCCGATATATTACATAAACCTGCGCTGGCCATATGTCATAACGGCGGAGGCCAAAAAACTAAGGGAAGAAGAAGAAGAACTACAAATAAATTGACAATGACAGGTAAATAAAAGGCTATTTGTAAATATTAATTTCGAAAATATGGCTGAAGAAAATTTATTCGATTTCCTTCATAACGAAATTATTAATTATGTGTTAGAAGGTAATAGTAAACAGAGTGAAGGAAAGGTCAGTATTAACAAATCATATATGGATAGTTGTTGTTTTAAAATTAAACTATTTTAGGATGAAGATTTGTCTGTTCTTGAATACATTGGATTTTCGACGGGATATCGAATCATTGAGAGGTAATAGATATAATAGTTTCTTAACATTAACGTATACAATTGTTAATGTATACATACATTGTGGAATTGCATAATTTTTGCAAAAACTTGAATTCTTTCTTGCTAGTTTACTTCATTTGCTTACAGACTGACTAAGGAAATGCCCAGATTTAAAGATGAACTGGATACGATGAAATTCGTGTGTACAGATTTTTGGAGTGCATTGTATAAAAAACAAATAGATAATCTTCGAACTAACCATCAAGGAATTTATGTATTGCAAGATAATAGTTTTAGGTTTTTAACTAGACTTTCCAGTGGTAAACAGTATTTGGATGCTGCACCTAGATATGTAGCCTTCACATGTGGTGTTATTAGAGGATGTTTAGCTAATTTAAATATTATGTGTCTAGTTACTGCTGAAGTACAAAATATGCCTTCATGCAAATTCCACATTCAAGTTCAAAGAACTTAATGTTACTTAAGTATAAGGTTTATATCAAAAGAAAGTAGTATTTTGATAATTTACAAAAATATTCTAAAAAATTGTAGATAGAGATTTTTTACAGGAGAATATAAATTATGTATTACATACCTAAATGTCTCTATAAGTTGAAGATTATTGTCATTCTTTTAGGTACTCACTTTATATTGTTTATATGATTTTTCTGAAACAAAAATACCAATTCTCCCTGGTATATTTGTTTGTATTACAATTATTGTCTTAAAATGTTCAAATATTGGAAATAAAAACTTGTTATAACAAAAAGTTGTTTACTTTTTTTGTTTTAAGATAAATTAATTATCAATAGCTATTGCCCCTTTTCAAAAGATAGTCGTATCTTTTTAAATTTGCTAGAATTTATGGAAATTCCTTGAAAAAATGGTTAGTAAAACTTTATAAACAATCATAAGGTTTGAAAATCTATTTAGGTAATTGTGAAGGAAAATATTGTGTTTTTTGTGTAGGTATATTACTGTGATAATAATGGAAAAGGTAAGTTTTTATTGCACTGTCAATAGTTGTAAATAATTAATGTATTTGTTGGAATAAACAATTTATTTTTAATCCAAAAAAAAACATACTTAAAGTAGAACCCAAACTATATTGATAAATGCTGTCATTAGTATAGGAATTGCGCCTTCTAAAGGGTGGATATTTTCATATAGGTCGCAAGTAAAAACATAAAAATTATTTAACCAAAAAGGAGTCCGAAGTTATTGGAGGTCTAACGTTTAAACTATTTCCCTACCACTGTCTTATTCTCAAATCTCTAGCTAAACCAAACTTTACCTTCACCTTCAAAAATACCCATTTATTTTTAACGACGAGGTGAATTGGTTTCTAAAATGTAGGTACCTATATCTAAAACTTAATTGTGTTAACATGTCCATAATCATTTAAATATTATCAATATTGACTAAAATCTACTTAGACATTACTTGCATACATATTATGCGGTAAGAAAACTAAGAATGTGAAACACACTGTATATATGCGAGAGGCTTGATCGTAAAAGACAGTCAATATTTGGCCCTCCTGAGAACTAGTACAAATTGGTCCAGGGGACAAAGTCAAGTATAAATCTGAAGATCTTAGGGATAGAAGAATGGAAAATCATGCCTAGAAACAAAATAAAAACGTTTTTAAGAAGGGTAAAACATCACGGACTACCTAAGTAATGAATGATTACTGACGAATAAAGTTTTTAATTTGATGTGCTTTTTGTCTTTTGGATGATTAGTTTTGAAATTTAAACACTATAAGTTAAACGCTTTGTTCATATTTTATTTTCCATCTAGGTATTATAGTCAAAAACATTCATCAATCATAAACGATTTTGGTATAGGCAGCCAAACATGCACTAAAACACTAAAACTGCATGTTTAAAAATTATAAGCTGGTGAAATGAATTTCTTTTCACTGGGACATCTTTGTACCAATTGACGGAAAAGTTTTGTAACTAACACGTGTATTAATAATTAATAATCACAAACTTTAATGGTAAAATATCTCGATTGTTAAATCGTCCTTGTTTATACATTTGTTAGTTAAAAAAAACGTATAGTCTAATCATGGGACTGCCAATAGAAGTGAGAACATCAATAAATGATTCCCTTTTAAAAATGTTATCGTAAGCCCATCGTAAATGGAATTTTTTACAAAAAAAAGGTACACATATATTATATATACACGGTATACATACATAGCTCATGGAAAGTGTTAGGATGATTTATACAACACTACATACGCTTCATTGTTAATTGTGTTGCATAACCAAAAGTATTGTGTGTTGCATAAAAGCGTGACGAATGACCAAAGTATTGTGTGTTGCATAAAAGCGTGACAAATGACCGAAGTATTGTGTGTTGCATAAAAGCGTGACGATGACGAAAAATCCATGTATTTTCTTCACCAAAAAAAAGTGATCAACGCACATAAAGAAGTTTTCACTTCAATAACTATTTCAAATAATTGGTAATGACTTTTAATAACAAATATATAATATATAAAAATTTATTATTTTCAGGAAAAATCTTTTAATCGTAAACCGATCAATCTATTATTGGAGATTGTGTTCAATAAGAAGAACAAAAAAGGTAAATTTTATCGATTCAAAACATTTATTTTAAGGTTTATTAATTATTTATTTATTCATTATTTTTATTGTCTAATTTATATTTGAATCAAATCTATAGAGCAATAAATAATATATTATGGAGATTTTATATATTTACAATGCTGCTCCCGACTTACACTGTATTTACATGAATTCTGTTATTCTAATATGATTTTATGTTTATGTTCCATTTAAATTTTAATGTAATATGCTAACTAAATTTTATGTATACCTACCTAAGTACATAGCTTTTACCCACGGCTTCACACTCGTTGATGACCTTAAATACCTATAAATAAAAGAAAATAACTTGACTGTTGTGTAAAATTGACGTTTCGTGTCTCTTCATTAGCAAAGACAAGTGTTGCCAATCAGATAGGCACTCCATTTGTATCACAAAAAGTGTTCGGAGTTTTACAAAACAACTTACAACAAAAACAAAATACAGAATCTTTAGAAATAGAGTAAATAATCCAAGTCCTTTCGACTTTTTCTCCATTTGCTAGACTTGTAGTCTCAGTTTATTTTGCTCGCGAAACTTCGCTCCTGAAGGTCTCTTTATTTTTTCCTGAAAAAACAAATAAATAATTAGTACTCATGGGAATTAGGAATTAACTTCTAAAGTAAGCACAATAATAAGCTCCAAGTTTGCATATTTGAGTAAAAAGCAATTTGTTCGAACCCTTTCAGCTTAAACCCTTTAAAAAATAAAGGCAGAAAAAATATTTAACTAATTTGATCTTATAGCCCTTAAAAAAACCCTACAAAATGGTTTTTTAAAAAGATCGATAGCACAAAAACTAAGCGAGTTATGGATAAAAAACCAATTACTTTTTTAAACTCGTACTTACATGACATTTCAAAATTAATAAAAATATATTTGGGTAAAACAAAATTAATTATAACCAGTATCTTATAAAGGGTTAATGTTAATAGTATTGTTGGAAAATGCTAGTGTTTATATATTTTTTTGACACTTTGTATTTTATTTTAATAGTAGTTGTCAATATTTGTCATTTTTATTTTTGAGACAGATTGTCAAAGTAGATTGAAAAATTTAAGTTTTTAAAAGATATCAACTTTTTATATATTTTCAACTTCGAAACTAACTCCGGATCTTGAGGCGTATCAATTCACCGGTTAGGTGCTTTGTGCGTTACATATTTTGGCGACCGTGACAGGACTATGGAGAAGGTTTTGAAAGCTGTAACCACATATCGAACTTCGTTCGAACGATTATATGAAGAGTCGATGAAACTATTACTGGACCCGAATCATGACATTGATGATCTACATGGAAATCTTAAAGTTTTGGATCAGAAGATAGAAACCATAATGGAACTTGATAGGCAAATGTTGAACCTGATGTTAGAAGATGATACGCCGGCCGAGGACATTGATGCTGAAACTTCTAGAGCGGATGAAATATTAGGGAAGTATAATAGACTTAAGGCTAAAGTAGAAAGAAGTTTGAATAAGGATGCTTTATCTGAATTATCTAACTCAAATCATTCGTGTCATAGCAAACTTAGGGTGAAATTGCCATTGATAGAACTTAAAAAATTTCATGGTGATATAAAAGATTGGTTATCATTCTGGAGCCAATTTAAACGCATACATGAAGATGAATTTATACCCACCGAGAACAAATTTCAATACCTTATTCAAGCAACTTCTATAAAATCACGTGCTCGTCAACTTGTTGAAAGTTATCCTCCAACTAAAGAAAATTATCCAAAGGTCATCGAGTGTTTGAAATTCCGCTTTGGTAGGGACGATTTATTGGTAGAATTTTATGTGAGACAACTTTTAAAATTGATTTTAAATAATTTTAATTGGAAATCCAAACTCAGTTATCTGTATGATCAAATCGAATCACAATTACGATCACTTGAGACTTTGGGAGTAAATTCCGATACCTGTGCAGCAATGCTTTATCCACTTGTCGAATCATGTTTACCAGAAAGTTTACTGAGGGTATGGCAGCGCAGTGAAAAATACGATGTATCATTATTTTCGAAAAATCGATTAGATTTATTAATGAATTTTCTCAAAAAATAAGTTGAAAACGAAGAAAGAATTTCATTGGCAATGGTTTTGGCAATGAGAATAGAAAGCAAGAAGAAAATCAATCAAAATTACCTTCTGTATCTACTGCATCCGGATTATTTAACAAAAATAAATATCCCAAATGTATTTTTTTCAAGAAATTCTTTCTTCGGATTGTGACGATGATGAGATGAAAAAGCTATCATTTGATGAGAAAAGGAAGGTATTGATTGATCACGATAGATGTTATTTATGTCTGAGATTTGGACACCTAGATAGAAAATGTAAAGTAGATATTAGGTGTTCTGAATGTAACGAGAAACATGCTACTCTCATATGTGCTCTAAGAAAAAACTTCTTTTAGAATCAAATATTTTAATCACGAATGATGCTTCTGGGTTTGTTGATAATTTATCAAACACCACGTATCACAATGAAATTATCCTTCAAACACTTGTTGTGCAGCTAAGCAGTAATTTTAAAACTCGATTGGTTAGAGCAATAATTGATACTGGATCACAACGATCATATATTGTGAAACAAGTTGCGATTGAAATGGGATACGAAGCTTTGGGTTCAGAACAATTAATTCATGCTCTATTTGGAGGAACAAATTCGGAAACTAGCCATCATAATCGATATCGAATTACTCTGAAAAATTTGAACGAGAAGTATATTTGTAACTTTGATGCTCTTGATCAACATTGATTTGTAGTCACGTCGCTCTCATATCAGAAAGTCCGTGGATGAACGAACTTCATCAATTAGGTGTTTCGATCTCAGATAGGAACGACGGTCCAATAGAAATTTTAATCGGAGCTGATATTACAGGAAAACTTTTTACCTGGAGACGATATTCTCTGCAATGTGGATTGATAGCAATGGAAACTCTTTTGGGTTGGGTTGTAATGGGAAAAATTCCCAGAGACCATTATAGAAATTCATATGCTTCTTCAATGTTGGTTTCTTCTTTTTTCTGCAATAATGATATCTCACATTTGTGGGACTTGGAAACGTTGGGTATTACGGATCCTGAGAAACGAAATCAGCGAAAGAAGATAGAAGAAGATACAATGGAAAATTTCCTAGAGTCGATTTGAAGGAACAGTGAAGGAAGATATGAAGTAGCTTTGACTTAGATTGATGGACATCCTCCAATTGTTAATAATTTCGATATGGCCAAAAAAACGACTAGATAATCTTATTAAGAAATTAGAAAAAGATGGTTATTATGATACATATGATAAAACTTTAAGTGAATGGAAGGACGAGGGCATAATTGAAGAAATATTTCCAATTGCTAAGGAGACTGGACTGGCACTCTGTAATTTGTATTTTAAAGAAAGGGATAAAGAATAAGCGAGCGAAAAGAATCGCTATACTTGATTAGAGGTACTCTATAAGCAAATCTCTATCGCCTCGGCTATAGTTCGACAAAATTCGTGATCGTCAATCGGATAGAGAATAATTTACTAATGATTCAGAAAACATTATGCAAATTTGACTATTTATTGA
This sequence comes from Lochmaea crataegi, assembly GCA_947563755.1. Lineage (NCBI taxonomy): Eukaryota > Metazoa > Arthropoda > Insecta > Coleoptera > Chrysomelidae > Lochmaea > Lochmaea crataegi. The sequence continues at coordinate 25,800,136 of OX387423.1, read as the reverse complement.
TAAAAATAAAAATAGAAGAAGAAATTTGACATTTCTCTATGAGATTTGGTTAGGTTTAGTAACCTCACATTTTCATTTATGACATTGTTTAAAGTATTTACCTATTTGATTAGTGCATAATTAATAATATTGTTTAGTGATTGTTTAGTGATTTTTGTTAATAGCTGTAGCAAAGATTAGACATTCTGTGTTGTTAATTTATCGGGTTTTGTTAAAAATGTTGCCAGTACAAAGATTATTTGTAAATGAACTCGAAAATATTGCAAGAATGCATGAAAATAGAGTTAGAAAAAGGGTATTGCGAGATGAGAGTGATCCATTCAGTCTACCTGATAGACGTTTCATTGAACTTTTTCGTCTAAAAAAGTCCTAGTGGCGTATTTATTCACTCAGCTAGTCCCCCATATGGATCATGAGCAAAAAAACACAAGAATCCCTCGACAAACACGAATTTTGACCGTCCTACGCTTTTTGCAATTGGCAATTATCAAAGAGGTAGATATTATAATAATTAATAATTATAATAATATAGATATATAATAATACAAACACAACTAACCCTAATAACAACAACATAACCTCTTTCCTTTTTTCATCGAACAGAGATGAAAAATCTTACACATTGAGTAGAGTAAGACAGAACGATATGTCTCTTAAATAGAAAGACTCTTGAAGTTGTCGCTGTAATTCGCTTCGCTGTCGCATCTTCGGTCATGTTCAGCTATGCTCGGAAACGACCGAACTCAGTTACAGAGTACGAAATAGCGAAAAGAAGGGAGTCTCTATCTCTATTTTGTTACAGAGTGCCAGTCCTGGTTTCTATTTGCCACATCGACATGTGGTAAAATTAAATAGTGCCACTACTAAATTAAGGCATGTTTTCGATGCATCTGCTAGGGATAGAAATCAGGTTTCCTTGAATCATTGCTTAGAAAATAGAAAAAAATTTATCGAACTCATTCCATCGATTCTTATTAGATTTAGACTCCATAAGACTGGTGTTGTATCTGACATCAAAAAAGCGTTCTTACAAATAAGTTTGAATTAAAACTAATTTCTTAAGATTCTTATGGTTTGATAAGGAAGGTAGTTTGAAATGTTGTCGTCATGCAAGAGTTGTTTTCGGAGTTACTTCTAGTCCTTTTTTACTGGCAGAAGTAACTAAATGTCATTTAGAAAAGGCTCTTGATCAGCCGGAAGGATATTTGAAATTTTCTAATTGGGTGATAACAAAATTGATAAATAGCTTTTACCTAGATAACTGTGTGACCAGTGTTGATAATGAAAAAGATCTCAATGAATTTATTTTGGAATCCATTCAACTGATGCTAGAAGGTAAATTTGATCTTCGAGGGTGGGAGCATACTACTAATTTAGACAGGCGAACCTTGGCCAAGAAAAACTCAAGCTAAGGTTCCGGCACTGAGGCCACTGGCGGGCCCATTGTGCCATTCCTGCTACTTATGCATCCATGAAGCCGAGTCCCTCGATGAAGGACTCAATCCTCTTCAGTGGATGCCTGCTTATATCCCCGGGGCCATAACAGGGGCACCAAAGATTCACCTGCGTAGCACAGCCCAATGAGGACATATGAGGAGAACATGGTCCGACGTTTCGTCAGCCATGCCGCAACCCCTACATAAGGGACTTTCCTCTAAACCTAGGTTACAGAGATGTTTCCTCAGACAGCAGTGCCCTGTTAGGAGCCCTGCTATCTTTTTCAACCCTCAATAGGAGCTTGGACTGCCTGAGACCCTGTAGAGCCCTCTAGGTTTATCTGCGCACATTCCAATATAGCGTATACCTCAGCCTCACCCTTACCCAATGGAACACAGACTTGTGTCCTTGGGTTCGTGGAGTAAATTCCAGCCCCCGCCCCATCGCTGGAGCATGAGTCATCTGTGTACCATCCCATGAGGCTGTGAATTTCCCTCTCTTTCCCAGAATTCTCTATTCCGGATCTTCACCCTATAGGGGGTTACGAAGGAGTACCTGGGCAGGCAGACATCAGCCGCTCAAGCCAGAACTGGGACATCTCCTAGAAGCCTGAGCTTATTGACGTGCCTGCACCCTCCCTCGTTTCGCACATATCCCAAACTTTTCAAGCGTAGGAGAGCCCTCCCAGATTCAGCCTCGATCACATGGTGAAGAGGCCGAAGTCCAAGAATCACCTCCAACGCAGCAGTTGGTGTAGTTTTCATGCAGCCAGCTGCCCCCAAACCGACCACCCTTTGGAGGCGTGCCAGTTGCGACCTAGCCGTGGCCAGGGTTACCCTTGGCCATTAGACCAGAGCCGCGTATGTGAGCATCGGCAGCATGATCACTTTATAGAACCACAAGATCGTCTTGGGGGTTAGTCCCCATTTCGGACCAATGGCTCTCCTACAGGCCCAGTACGTGTTAGTCACCTTGCCTAGGCTACTATCAAGGTGAGCCTTCCATGTCAGCGACTTATCCAGGATCACTCCCAGATATTTCACTTGTTCAACCACTGAAAGTGGCACTCCACCAAGGTGCAGACCATCAGGTCTTATACCTCTCTTCTTGGTGAAAGCAATTACCTCAGCCTTGGCTGGATTAACTGCAAGTCCGTGGTCGTTGCACCTCCCCTGTACCCTATTCAAGGCCCTTTGTATTAGGTGATATGCCTTCCAGCAACAAGGACAACGATATCATCGGCATACCCAATTGCCAGAAAGCCCTCACCGTTTAATAAGGATATCAATTCGTCGACTACTAGGTTCCATAATGTGGGCGAAAGGACGCCCCCTTGTGGACATCCCCTGTCGACGGCCATTTTAGCAACATGTTCCTTCCATGCAGCCTCTACTGTGCGGTTGCGTAGCATGGCCCCAAGCCAATGAATTACCATTGGCTCTATTCCATGATCTACTGCAGCTCTACACATTGATTCTACAGGGGTGCTGTCGAAAGCCCCCTGAATGTCCAAAAATGCGCCCAGGGCGATCATGCCACTTTCCAGTGCCTTTTCCACCTGTGTTACCAGTTGGTGTAAGGCACTTTCCGTTGACTTGCCACACCGGAACGCATGCTGGTTGTTGTGCAAAGGATACCTAAGCCCAACCTTTTCCCTCATATACCTATCAATCAACCTCTCCAGTGTTTTTAGCACAAAGGATGTTAGACTGATAGGCCTAAAGGACTTAGCCATGGTGTACGTAGTACGACCGGGCTTGGGTATGAAGACAACTCTTACCTGTCTCCACTGCTCAGGAACATATCTGCTTGCCAAACAGGCCCGAAATATATGCACTAAGATTGAACCAATAGCCTCCCAGTCCTGCTGAAGCAGAGCCGGGAAGATTTGGTGCTTCCCCGGAGATTTATAGGGGCTAAACGTACGTATAGCCCAAGTACTCCGCTCGTAGGTAACTATTTCTTTGGCTAGAATATAGTCCCTCTTACATGGTCGTTTTGTTTCCACACGCCCCATGTCAGGACCCTCCTGCCCGACTGCCTTACAACCGGGGAAGCGAGTCTTTATTAGGTGCTGCAAGGTATCCCCCGGAGTTTCCGTGAAAACACCCGGTGCGATTTCCAGGCAGCCAAGAGCACTGTAAGGAGACTTCGTTAAGATTCGACGTAGCCTTGACATTTGAGGTACCGAAACGATATCCTCGCAGAAGGCCCGCCAAGCATCTCTCCGAGCCAAACTAACAGCGCTCTTATATTCATTTCGTTTCTGGCGGTATAGTTCCCAGTCCAGATCCGACTCTGTCTTCCTAGCCCTATTAAATAGGCGCCGGGTTTGTTTCCGCAGCGAGTTCAGAGAGTTGTTCCACCACTTGTGGCCCTTACCCCCTTTCCTCGTTTTTTCCGCGCAGTTCTTTTCATAAGACGAGACTATACTCGAGCCCAGCTCCGCTACGGCCCAATTAATCTCATCTTTATTACTGAGACTCTTAGGGAATCCATCGAGCCTCCTCGTGAGATCCAGTTTATACCGTTCCCAGTTGGTAGTCCTAGGGTCCCTATACTTTACTGATTGTTCTTCAACATCAGCATTGTATCTGAAACATATATAGCTGTGATCCGACAATGACGGATCATCATTAACATGCCAGTCCTTTTCCATACTAACCACGGTACTTGACTCATACTATGACTAATAAATCAACAGAAAATAGTGATGAGAATTTGACTACTGTTTTAGGCCTTCATTGGAACAAAGAGACAGATACTCTTCAAATAAATTTCGATCCTTTCAGGAATATTAATACAGATATGATCACAAAAAGAATAATTCTTTCTTTAATACGTCTTTTCGATCCTGTTGGTTTTTGTTGTCCAGTTATAATTTTTCCTCGATTATTGATTCAGAAATCATGGGATTTAAAGTTATCATGGGATGCGAAAGTTCCTGAAAATATAAAAGACGTCTTCCTATCATGGTTAAATGAAATTCAATTTTTAACTCAAATGAGAGTAGGTACCAAGATGGTTAATGAATAAAAATAGCGATGATTTAACCTTACACATGTTCTGTGATGCCAGTAAAGATGCATATGCAACCGTTATATTTTTACGATCTGTTTCAACAATGAAGTACATGTTCAAATGGTCCAGGCAAAAAATAGGATATCACCTCTAAAAAAAATGACTATTCCCAGACTAGAGTTGTTAGTTGCTACAATAGGTGTCCGACTTTTGAATGATGTTGTTAACAATTTAGAAAATAGAAATATACCTTTTGTATTGCTGTACAGATTCCACGACAGATTCGTAGAGATGATTATTGGAAACCATTTGTTTGGAACAGAACTCAAGAGATACGTTCAATTACTGATAAAAATAATTGGTTTCACGTACCAGGTGATAGGAATCCAGCGGATCTTCCCTCCAGAGGCTGTTCTTCTAAAAAATTGATTCAGTCGCGTTGGTGGGAAGGACCAGAATGGTTGAAAAATGAAACAGATTGGCCGAAGCAAAATGATTATGAAAATTGTGAAAATGAAATAGAAAAGGAGAAAAGAAAGGGAGTCATCATTCTTCTGAATATCAAACAGGATTTGAGTCATTTGATGGCATCGGAGATAAAAGTATTGCTCCTTTGTGCCCTTTTATTGATGAACAAGGTATGATGACACTCAAAACGAAAATAACCCAGCGAGATGATACTAAAGATTTCATATATCCCATATTATTACCATCCAAACACCCTGTCGTTGATAGGCTTATCATGTATTTCCATGAAGAAGCTTGTCATGTGGGGATTCAAGGACTTCTTAGTCGAATTCGTCAAAGATTTTAGATATTAGAGGCAGAAAAACTATTAAGAGAGTAATTGACACATATGTGATTTGTTGTAGATATTGTAGTACAAAGTTTGATGCTGATACTGTTACTTTACCAAAAGATCGAGTTACAGATGCTGCAGTATTTGAAATAGTAGGAGTCGATTTGGCTGGTCCCCTCTTTTTGAAATCGACGGAGAAGATTTGGATATGTTTATTTACGTGCTCGATATGCAGAGCAGTTCATCTCGAGCTCGTTTCCAGCTTGTTAACTGAAATGTTTTTATTAGCTTTTCGGAGGTTTATGGCCAGGAGAGGAAGACCATCTATTGTTCCGATAATGGTAAGAATATTGTTGGAGCTGAAAATTTGATGAACAATATCGATTGGAATAAAGTAGAGGAGAAAAGTATTGCTCAAAGAATAAAATGAAAATTTAACCCTCCTGGATCTCCTTGGTGGGGCGGATGGTGGTAGAGTCTGATAGGCATATTGAAACAGCTGTTAAAGAAACAACTTGGAAAAGCTTGTCTGACCTATGAATAGCTTTTTTCAGTTATATGCGAATGTGAATCTGTAATAAATTCACGGCCCCTCACCTATATTACAGACACGAAACATGAATTAGTTGTTCTAACCCCGTCTATGTTTCTTCAAGATGTCAAGGAAATCGGGACACCTTGTATGGACGAAATTGATGCTACATCTCTTAAAAGGCATCTGAGATACATTCAGAAGATAAGAATGGTTTTAAGAAAAAGATTTAGAGAAGAATACCTGAGCCAGCTAGTTTTGCACATGAAAAGAAAAACATCCAGAGAAGTTATTAAGGAGAAATTGTGATTATCGAAAACGAACATTTGAAGAGACTTTGATTGGCCTTTGGGTTCCTATAGTAGAAGATATTTTTCCCGGAAAAGATGGAAAAATTCGTCTGGTGAAAGTTCGGACTTCAACGTGTTCTCTGATGAGACCCATTCAAAGACTTTACCCCCTTGAAATCGAGACCGAAGAAGATACTTCTGTGAGATGTGAACTGCAAAAAAGTTAGATAGTTAGAAGGAACAGCCTAAGTCTAATACTTCTGAAGAAGTCTCAACGATGAGGGAAAGAAAAATAACTACCTACCGTTAGGGAAAGCAGAACCCCAATTGTTACAAGATATGGAAGACAAGTTAAGCCCCCGTCGAGATTTGAGTCGTAGATTTTCCTGAGAAGTTGTGCCACTTGGAAGCATGGCACAAGGTGGGAGTGTGTTGGAAAATGCTAGTGTTTATATATTTTTTTGACACTTTGAATTTTATTTTAATAGTAGTTGTCAATATTTGTCATTTTTAATTTTGAGACAGATTGTCAAAGTAGATTGAAAAATATAAGTTTTTAAAAGATATCATCAACTTTTTGTATATTTTCAACTTCGAAACTAACTCCGGACCTTGAGGCGTATCAATTCACCGGTTAGGTGCTTTGTACGCTACACAAGTATAAAGTAGGGAACACTTACCATTTTATAAAAAATCAAACCGTTGAAATTGCAGTCAGCAGGTATTCAGCACTTAATTTTTTAGAAAAAAAAGCGGTAAACAAAATATATTATACAACCCAACACTTGACAAAATAAAAATAACTTTAAATGTAAAAATTGTTGTTGTTGTTTTTATGCACTTGTTGCACGGTCCAGTGAACTAACCGGTTTAAAAACGCCTCTGGCGATGCATCGCTTTTATAGCGGTCCAGGCATTATTCATGTCTGAATAGGAAAAATCAAGAAACTATACCGCCTGACATGTTCTCGCAACATAGGAATCGGCAGTAACTGGATGATATACTAATAAAATTTCGTGTGTATGTTTTTTTTTGCAAATTTTTGGCAAGTGTTTTGGCGCCCGTGTGCATTGCACACTTTGCACATATGGTAGCGGGGGCCCTGAGTGTGTATAAAATGTAAAATGATGATCGGTTGAGTAGTTAAGGCGTAAAAACGTAACAAACAAACAACAGACACATTCGCTTTTATAATTTTAGTAAGGATTGTACAGTTTGCTGTTGATAAGAACTCACTTTTTCTTTCAGTTCAATCTGTACGCACTTCTAACATCAGCAGCAGGGCATCATTTAACGACTTAACAGATCGAGTACACACTTTGAATAAATCACAGACAAAATCAAATCCAGATATTAGGAATAATACCGAAAAACGAGTTCAGATAAAAATAAAATTGGATATATCAGATTTTAGTGAATCAGATCTTAATGAATCATTCCCCAACGAGATATCAGAAAATCTAAATTCAAATGCGGAAGCAGACTTTGAAGCAAATAATAAAAATTATGAAGCAAACATCAGAAAAATGGCTAGCAAAGTTTGCTTATCCATAAATCATGATACGAATTTTGAGGAAGAAACTGTGTATTTTGATGTGCACGAGACTAAAAGTCAAGAAACAATAGAAAGTGTCACGGAACTGTATAATGAATTTGATCTTAACGAATCCAATCATCAATCTGTCATATGGAAGAAAATTTTTGACCAAATCCAACAAAAATATAATGCATCAAACGAAGACAATAAAATTGTGAATGTGATACATGAGTTGATTATGGAAAAATATAAACAAGCTTTATCAATCATAAAACAACGAATGGAGAAAAGAGAACAACGAAGCATAAGTCTAGACACAGGTATCTCAAATGATTCCAACAATGAAACTTCTGTATTTAAAAAAAGTTTTGCTTCTTATGAAGATGTTAAATCTCCGTTTAATTCAGGGGTATCACTGGATACAATTTATTTAAAGAAAAACGAAATATCCAGTAATGATATATTTCATCCTAAAACCAATTCTAAAATGCCTAAATATTTTAACAGTACTTTTCAGTCAGAATTAAGGATATCAAAAAGTTTGGACCACATGGTTGAATTAGATAAATACTCGAAGGTTACTACCGTAAACGAAGTACCAATTGAACATGCTCAACATCAGGTATTTATGTGTTTAATTCCATAGACTATTATTTTGTCCTTAAAATTACTTTCTAAAGTTCCTTATGAATGCAAGAATTTCTGTTAACAAAAAAAAACGTGGAGTCCAGTCATGGGACTGCCGACAGAAGTTAAAACACCAATAAATGAATCCTTTTCAAAAATTTATCGTAAGCCCATCGTAAATGGAATTTTTTACAAATAAATTAACCCCCTTTAAAAATTCTATCGTACGCCCATGGTAGATGCAAATTTTTACAAATAAATTAATCAAAGTTCAAAGTTGTAGTATAGTATAGGCCACCAAACATTCATTTAAAGCGACATATCTTAGTGTAGACAACCAAACACGCAAAGTAAAATTCACAACCGCTGTCTACCAACATGTCTTACTTATTTAAATACCCTGGTAATCCCTAAGGAAATTTATGCCGAATTTATTTTATGGTAGAATGAATAAGTAACGCGCTATTTACGTAATAATTATAATAATTCATGCAATGTTACAGAATGAAATGAGTGATTCAGCTAAACAATCGGAAGAACTTGATATATCTCTTGGTGAAACAGAGTATAGTATTGGTAGCAGTAATATTTCTTTGCTTATATCAGAAGCAGACTACGCAAGATCAAGAAGAAATTGCAATAATTACCGCAGAGTGGGCAGATTTAGAAATTCCATCAAGCAAATTGAACAACAATCAAGTACAAGCAGTAGCATCCATCTTTATGAAAGTTTAGATGATTTGTTGTTAAACAATATCAAGAAAAATAATTTGGCGAAGAAAATTGCTTTACAGAATGAAATTATCCAACAAAGTTCAAAAGCTGCAAGGGTATGTAGAACTCAATCCGAGTTGTTTGGAGAGGAAACTTTGATTGAAGCTGAAAAAATTTTGTTAATAGCTGGCAAGTAAAAGTATTTCAATTGTTTCACTTACTTTATACAAATATCTATAAGACTATTTGTATTTTTCTCTATAAATTGTTTGTAAATGAAAAATATCTTCAGGTATAAGAAAAGAAGCAATCGAAGATGAACTGAAGAAGCTAGATTATGAAGAAGTAGATACACAATTAACATCTTGTACAGTTAAAATTCACAATATCACCTTATATGATTCTGGCACATTAAAAAACAAAGCAAATAACAATTGGTACTATGTCTGTATAGTGCACCAAGGAACTACAGTGTACGCAACGAAGACTACTACACAAACCGAAAATACAATATCTTTTCCGGACGAGTTTATTTTTGGAAATATACCTTCTGACTTTCAAATAAATCTCAGCATCTATGCCCTATTACTTAAGAGAAAGAAAAATAAAGTAAGTCAAATATTACTCTACTTCTTATTGGTGGGGAATTACCCAAATTCTTCACTTTAACAACAATAATAGTGGAAGGCGAGCTACTCATATTTTTATTCTGTCAAACCAATTTTTTTATTTTTATATTATTAATATAACGTATACGACATATAAATATAGAGCATCCATAAACAAACAAAATGTTTATTATATGTGGAGAATAAATTGAAACGAAATAATGTTATGTCTCCTAATGATTAGGCAACCTAAATATCGCGATTGTGTATTTTGAGCTGTGAGGCGAAAGCCATATGCAGGCACATACAGGTCCAGTCATTGGGGATTTTTACCTGAAAATAAGTCCGGAAGTTTTGAAACTTTGCAGGTTTTTAGGTTTGGATGTCTAGAACTAAAATTCACAAAATGCACAATCCGAGACATGCCGCCGGCGCCGCCATCTTGTCAAGATGGTGGCCAAAAATGGTTTTTTCCATTGATCTCCAAAACTGTGCGTTTACCGAAAAAATATGTTGAGAGCAAAATTGAAGAGGAAGAAATTTCCTACAAGAAATGTTCTTAGCATATGTTTGCTAAACTAAACCGTTAAGGCACAAATACCCTCGCCAAATTAAAAATTTCTGTAGAGGCGAATTTCGGAAATAATAAGTGTAGTAGGGGTCCCCAAATCTAATATTTTAGGAAACAGTGGCATATCTTTTATTCAATTAATCGATTAATTCATTAATTAATCCATGTTAACAATTTATGATCAATTAATTTCGATTTAAAATGCTGTACTTGTTTCCACAACACCCAAGAGATATAAAGTACACGGTGCGGTTTTTTTAACGTGGTTTTCCCTGAAGGCCTAATCCACTTAGGTACTAAAAGTATCTTTGGCAAAGGCCAGACGGACCTGGCTCGTTGATTTCCATATCTTCAACGGGGAAAAGGGTTACCTCAGCTTCAGAATCGATGTGAATTTCCTTCAACTCGTCGGATTCTCCTTCTGCAGTCGATAAAGAATCATCAAGCAGCGAATGGAGGTCTTCTTCATCGGATTCGTCCAGTGTACTTGGCTGATATTTTCAAAAGTCTTCCCATTGCAGACACCGCAAATCATTGAACATCTCAATCCTGCTTTCCTGCATCCGCAGGCTCTATCACAAGACGCCTTGCACTTACAAGATAAAAAAGCAAGCAGTGCTTTGGAAGCAGGATCTTTTAAAGTAGTTACTGGAGTGAGGCCAGTTTGTATTTTATTCCAACCCCATTCTTCAACTAATTTCGGACAGCCACGCCATAGTTAAACCTGGTAGTATGTTCTCAATGAATGCTGTCGTGCAGCTGCGTTTGTCGGTAGTAAGGATGCCAAATTAAATTTACTTTTTGTTACCGACTTCACAAAACACTGGTATCGATATATATTTATCAAGATTGATATTTTTGTCTTTAGATCCATAGAGTGCAAGGAGAAATTTCTAACCAGCAAAGGCAACTTGATCAGCGGTGGCATGTTTATTTTTAAAAACTTGAATATGATCTTGTAACTCTTCATGTTTTTCTTATGTTGTTAAAAACTTCATCTTTCCTTGGTTAAATAAGGCCGACGTCGTATCACACCCACTTATTGCGTGAAGGAACAAGATGTTATCCTTCACTACTTCGGTTCCTTTGAAACTTTGCGACGAATAAATATTTTGGGCCGTTTTTCCTCTCCCAGGCTTTAGGAGGTAAACATTATCATGAGTCTTGCACAGTGCTGTCAACAGAACAATGAGGTCGACGCATCCTCCCCAACAACAATGGCGTATTCATATGAAGATGACATCTTGATAGCTGTATTTATTATCAATGTGTCTGCATCTTCTGTAGCCTGAATTACGGTGAACTACGCTTCTTCAAATTTCCGTTTCAAGATGGATATAAAGCGATCTTTGTTGACATCATTTGACAGCTGCACCTATGCTAGGAATGTGCCGCTTAGTCATCAAGCTATAAATATAACGAGAATCCAATTGAATATCCCGTTTTATTATAAAAGATAAATGTATACGCATATATGGAGATAGGGGCAGTTTATAGAAATTAACAGAATATGTTGTCATTCAATCAGCTCTTGAGCCTAAACGGCTCACTTTAACAAAAATATGCTAAGAACATTTCTTGTAGGAAATTTCTTCGTATTCAATTTTGCTCTCAACATATTTTTTCTAAAAACGCACAGTTTTGGAGATAAATGGGAAAAAACTATTTTTGGGCGCCATCTTGATAAGATGGCGGCGCCGGCGGCTTCTCTCGGATTGTGCATTTTGTGAATTTTAGTTCTGGACATCCAAACCTACAAACCTGCAAAGTTTCAAAACTTCCAGACTTATTTCCAGGTAAGCCCTATTTTTGATCCCCATCAATATAACTGGCTTAGCTGTCACAGTATATTTTAAACTGTGATCACAACTAAAAGCTACTGGCTACTTAAAAGTACGTTAAATAATCAGCAAGAGTTCGAATGAGGTCAAAAATGTATCTAGAAGTTACCAAATAAAAAAATATATAAGAATTTCCTTATCTTGAAATTAAATCTGAGTCGCCATAGTTGTTTTACGTATATTTTTCTTTGATAATATTATGTTTTCTTTTTTAATTGAGTTTTTCTAGAATTTCAGACATAAATCACGTGAAGAATTAAAAAGTGTGCCATCTTCAACAGAATCGTATTTTTCTTTATGGGGTACCTCTTTGATAAAACCTTGTCAGTCACATCAAGCTATATACCGTTTGTCGAAAATCCCATTGGAAGCTTCCATAATCAACTCGTTTACTGCTAATGTGAAAACAAATTTTAAAATTCACGTTAAACAAGCTGGCTTCCTGACATTGGGCGTCGAATATAAAGGCTATCCAGTTTGGAGCCGACGATGGTGCTCATTAAATGGCTATGTACTCAAATATTGGTTTCTTCCCAATGAGCAAGATACATGTCCGCCATTGGGAGAGATAAATTTAAAGAACTGTGTATCTAACGAAATCAAAAGAGCCGATAAAGATATTTGTTTTAATTCAACTACCCTGGTACTTCTGATGAATGTGAGTGACTGTGGTAAAAAGAGGCAACGAAAATACTTTCTTTCAGCTGATAACTATGTAGAGTTTGATAAATGGTTGAGGGAGTTTAATATAGTCTTATATTACTTAAGAAAATGGACGCAGTATTCGAATTATTCAAGACAATAATCATTTTTTGATAAAATAAATGTATTGGTATTTTTAGCAAGTAACATGAAATTTTGTAAATACTGATTGTATTTATATTTTAAATAAATTATTGTGTGTAAGTAAACTCTCAATCGTAATATTTTTACAATTTTCTTTCTTTTTCCCCGTGCGTAACGACTTTCATAACAAATATTTCGACGAAGCTGGTGTTGAACAAATTATTTGATAAAATGTTAAAAAATACTGTTGAAACGATAATAATTATCATTTAATTTAGTTATATCCATAAATGTTTGTGATAATTTAATTATTGGTTTACTAATTAATTTTTGAAGTCAAAACTTCTTTAGGCGCCTTGAGCACTTTTTTTGGGTGAAGAAAAACATGGACTTTTCGTCATCGTCACTATTTTATGCAACACACAATACTTTTGGTTATGCAACACAGTTAACAATGAAGCGTATATAGTGTTGCATAAATCATCGTTACGCTTTCCATGATTATACTGTATAAATGTACTTACGATAACATTTTCAAAAGGGATTCATTTATTGGTGTTTTCACGTCTGTCGGCAGTCCCATGACTGGACTCGACGTTTTTTTGCTAATCTTTTATGGTCACCAGATGGTCACATACACAATATTTAAAGATTTTGATATTATTGAAAAAGAAGAAGAACGCAACCTTTGAGAACGTGGAAGCCGAGGATACCACTATACCACTTTTCTGGTATTATTTCATCATTATCAATAATGAAACTAACGTTGAATAAAACCAATCCCCCTATTGGTAAGCATTATTAAAAACGTTAAATTAAATAATTTCACTAAATTTTTGTAGGTGGATTATTTGTTGCTGAATATGTAAAAAAAATTAAAAATATTTCCCTGGAACTATCATGGGCATCAGAGTCATTTGTTGATAATATTAACTGCAAAAATAGCAATGATGTTGCACGAGCTATTGCAAAATTACATTGTCCTGAAATTTATGGTACATCCCCTATTGATGCAACAGAAATTGATAATTGGTTAACATTATCTCTGGGTTCTCTTTCGTCCAAAAACGAATTCTCGTCTGCTTTAAATACGCTAAATAAAGTTTTAGGCCCTGTTACTTATTTGGTAGCTAAAAAACTGACCATCGCAGACTTTACAGTGTTTGCAATCTTATATGGTAAGTAAATATTGAAATATAAATCTTTACTTATATACAATTAAAAGCTTACTGCATTTATTCTTTCTATTGAAAATATGTTTAGGTGAATTTGAATCTGTAAATTTAACAGATGTTACATCATTTCCGATTATATATTATGAAGTACCTATGATTTAATAGCTTTAAAGTGCAATGAATCTAATTGTAGAAATATTAGAAACAAGCATTTTTATTTCTAGTTAGTAAACAATGGAAAGATTTGCTAAAATCCAAATGTGCACCTGTGAATGTTCAGCGTTGGTACGAGTTTTTGCTGGCTCAAGAATCAGTTCAAAATATTCTGAATAGTCTACCTCAAGATGTGGTAGCTGTTTTAAGTCAATCAGACAAGCATGTTAAAAATGAAAAAAGTACAATTGGTAACAGAAATCAAGAGGGAAAATTTATTGAGTTGCCATTTGCAGAAATGGGAAAAGTCGTTGTTAGGTTTCCCCCAGAAGCATCAGGGTAAGCATATTTTTAAACGAAAAGTACGAATATAAATAAAATTCACAAATATTTTTTAGATATTTACATATTGGTCATGCAAAAGCTGCACTCCTCAACCAATTCTATCAAGAAGCATTTCAAGGCAAATTAATAATGCGATTTGATGACACTAACCCAGCAAAAGAAAATGTACAATTTGAAAAAGTTATCTTAGAGGATCTAGCTTTGTTGCAAATCAAGCCAGATATATTCACATTTACCTCGGATTATTTTGAGCTTATGCTGGAATTATGTGAAAAAATGTTGAAAGAGGGGAATGCATATGCCGATGATACTGAACCAGAACTTATGAAGACACAAAGAGAACAAAAAGTTGAGTCTGTCAATAGAAATAATGGTAAATATTTTATATATACATAATGCTTTTTGAGATTTTTAACTTATTTATTCAAGTTTTTTTCTTGGGGTAATGCTATATATTGTTTCACTTCCTGCAATCCTTTAGTCTGTTTGAAGATGGGTTTCTCATATAATAATTTGGTCAAAATTTTTTTGTTCAGCTCAATTATTCAATTCTATAAGCAAAATATACTTTCAGATGTAAATAAGAATTTTGAAATGTGGGAAGAAATGAAAAAAGGAACTGAAAAAGGGCAGAAGTGTTGCATACGAGCCAAAATGTTTATGGACTCACCCAATGGTTGTCTAAGAGATCCAACAATTTACAGATGCAAAAATGAGATACATCCAAGAACAGGAGACAAATTTAGGTAAAAAATGTTTCTAAAGCAATAAAAAAAATTTTGTTTTAATGTAAGGTATTAGTAAAAAATAGTTTTATGTTTCCAGAGTTTATCCAACTTATGACTTTGCTTGCCCGATTGTAGATTCCATAGAAGGTGTAACTCATGTGTTACGTACTATGGAATATCATGATAGAGATTTTCAGTTTTATTGGTTCATCGAAAAATTGGGCTTGCGAAAGCCACATATTTGGGAGTATAGTAGATTATCGATGACAAATACAGTTCTCAGCAAAAGAAAATTAACTTGGTTTGTCAATGAAGGTCTTGTTGATGGATGGTAAGTAAATACTTTTATATCAAATATATATTTAATGATAGATAGATAGATAATTTATTCAAGTAATATCGCAGTAGTACTACAATCGTCAGTTATTAAATGTAAATATAAAAATTATGAAATACAAAATAAAAAATACAAAATAAGTACAATTACAACAAATTAAAAAGAGATAAATAGTACAATTACATCAAATTAAAAAGAGATAAATAGTAAACATCAATAATGAAAGTGAAATACACCATTATGAGGCACAATTTCCACATTGGTAATTATTCACAAACACAAGTAGGCATGTGTATAAGAAACTCATTTACTGAATAAAAGTTATGTTTTAATGTGTATTTTCTTCTTGAAAGTGGCAGGTTTTTGTATGTCTGTGGTAATGCATTATATAGATTCATACCCACATAGGTGTATGAATTCCGCGTTTTTTTAGCCTGCATTGAGGCAAATAGATGCTAGCGTTATTTTTTGTCTCATAGGTATGAATATTATTCAGCTTAATAATATCATTATTTGCAACTTTGTTGTTAATATGCATCAGACACTCCTTAATATAGCAACAAGGAAGAGGTAGAATACCTAATTTCTTGAAAAGAGGTTTACAGTGGCTGTCGAATTTACTAAAAGTCATTATTCGAATCACCTTTATTTGTGCAATAAACACTTTTTCTATATAACTACTTCCACCCCAAACTATTAAGCCATCGGTTAGTATACTATGGAATATTGAGAAATATGCTATCTTTAAGTACTGGATGTCAAGCTGGAATCTTAGTTGTCTGATGCCAAAAGTTGCTTTTGCTAAACGCTTACACAGATCTTGGCAGTGAAAATCAAAATTTAATTTAGGATCTAAATATACCCCTAAAAATTTCACACAATCACCCCTAGAGGCAGTGGTTGAAAAGCATATAGTTCAAGTCTTGGTATCATTCAGAGTCATATAGTTACTACTGAACCAGTCCCTTGAAATATCATCTGATTGACTTAACAGCATATTAGCATCAAGATAATTTTTATTTGTAACTAAATAGGTTGTATCGTCAGCATAGAAAACGGATTTGACTTTCTGACCAAGATTAGTTGCCAAATCATTAAAGTAAATGATGAAGAAAAGAGGGCCAAGCACTGATTCTTGCGGTACCCCGTAAGGAACAGAGTGCGTTTCCGAATTCTGGCCATTATGACATACATACTGTATCCTGTTGGTCAAGTAAGAACAGATGAGTTTCAGAGGGATGCCCCTGACTCCATATCTTTCAAGTTTTCGCAACAAGATATCATGATGTACCGTGTCAAACGCTCTTGATAAGTCATATTTCTTGACTTTCAAAACCTTCCAAGATTTTATCATAAAGTGTTCTAATTGACGTTACCGTTGACTTCTCACTCCGGTAGCCAAACTGACTAGAGCATAAAAAATTCTGCTTTTCATAGAAATTAAGCAATCTTTCTTTTAATATGATTTCGAAAACTTTGCCAATTACAGGTATAATTTTAATTGGCCTATAATTTGATGTTAAGTTAGTGTCACCTTGTTTGTAGATAGGAGTTACTTTTGACTTCTTAAATATATCTGAAAAAATTTCCTCCTCCACACAAGTGTTAAGGAGGTTAGCTATTGGCTCCTCCAATATGTTGCCTACTAATTTCAATGTAACTGAGTTCAAAAAGTGACAGTCTCTAGATTTCGAATTTTTCAAATTATTGATTGACTGACGTACTTCTAATGCATTAGTGGGAAATAAGTAAAATGATGATTGATGTACAGGAATTTTGTCAAGATAGCTGTTCATACTTACAGAGGATCTGCAGTTTTGAATTAAATTGTCTATTAAGTTTTGAAAAGATTTAGCAAAATCATCAGCTGAAATGCTGTTATTGGTGGGTGTTGATTTTTTTCTCCGTATACTAGTATTTATGATGTCCCAAGCCGTTTTTTGTCTGTTAGTGGATTCCAATATTTTACTGTTATTAATCCTGATTTTATTTTTATTTAACAATATGTGATATTCATCTCTTAAAAGGTTGAACAATTTAAAACTCTCCTCAGTTTTCGTGACACTGAAAATTGTGTATGCTGCTTCTAGTTTATTTTTAAGGTATCTAAGATTTTCAGAATATTTTGTATTAGAAATTAAGTTGTGATTATCAATGGTTACTCTCCTTTCAGGAAAACAGCTTAAGTAAGTGGTTGACAAGGTACTAACAGTAAATGAAGCCTGCTCATTCACGCTCAGATTACTCACATTCCAATTCATTTCTTGTAGTTTATGTTTAAAACTTTCGATGGCCCGATTAGTCATAGGACGACAGATAAAACTGTTTTTAAGTTCTTTTTTGAAGTTTTTTAATTTGAAGATAATTGCCTTGTGATCAGATATGAAAGATTTGACTACTTTAAGAGTAAAATCGTTCGTTACAAAATTAGTGAATAAATTATCCAACCTTGTGCTACTAGTAGCTGTTATCCTGGTATCGACATGAATTTGTTCAATGAGATTATGTGAAGAAATTATATTTTACAAGAGGCAAACTGTAGCCGCATCTGTATTTTTGAAATTAAAGTTAAAGTCACCTATTACAATAATATTAGAGTTATACAAAAGTTTAGTTTCTAAAAGTTTTCCTAGGTTATTCAAATATAAATCGCTGTCTCCATTAGGTGAGCGATAAGTGGAGACAATAAAAACACCGTTTTTTTTTAATTCGGCAGCAAGCGAATTCTGCATCAATATCCCTAATTAAGTCGTCAACATATATTACCTGAAATTGCAGCCCTTCCTTTGCAAATATACTCACACCTCCATGGGCATGAGATTTCCTAATATAACTTGTTATGTGTTTAAACCCTGGAATAACAATGAAGTCGATTTCATCAATTACCAACCATGTTTCAGTTAATACTAGTATATCAATACTGTGTTTCCTTATCCACAGTTCAATCAGATTCAATTTGCTTCTAACACTTCTAACATTTACATAGAAAATATTCAGAGTACCAAGCCCGATGTTATTAGATTTAGTCTTAGTTACCCCTTGTGCTGTTGAACAACCAGCCATTGAATCATTTGAACAAAGATTATTTTTTGCATTCATAGGTACCTGTAAATCGGCCCCAAAACTATCTAAATCACTTTCACTACCACTATTACAATCGAGATTTACAATATTATTTAAAAAATTGAAGTTCGTTTTATTATGACCCATGTCAACGTCAGATTCAGTGTCAAACTTCGTGACAAACCCTTGATTTGGAACTGTAGGATCATCCACCTGCCCAGTACTATTATTTATGAGATTTCCATACGAGGACCCATCACCTATGCTGGCCTCCTCTTCGTCGTGAAAAACGATATAATTGCCCCGTTTGGCCACGTTTCACGTTTCCATGCTTCATTCAGTAATTCTCGGTCGATGGTGACCTTCATGGACGAGTACACATCAGGTTTTCTGGAGGGGTGTTCCTCACACTTATCCCCCGGTAGTTTATTACTCAAAAACACCTCAAGTTCTTCAGGCTTAGTTTCTGCTTTTAGTCTAGTGGCATGTAAGCAGACTTTTCTTGGAATGGTTTCAATTGAAGTAGACTCCATATTTCCTACTAGAAATTTTCTCCTTTTTTTGTGTGACACTTGAGACCAACCTCCATTATCCTGCACGGTTGTTTCACTCGAAATAGGAACCAAGTGTTGTACATCACTCATTGCTGCACAACTCTGGGCTCTCATTACTGCCGTATTAACAAGTTGTGGAGTTATGTAACGCCCTACAGTGCTGTCATGATTGGGAGACTTGTCACCGTTTCTTGTAAAAAAGTGTCTGGACTCAGCAGCCTTGGTTGCCGTCACTTTGTTCCCTGACCGTCGCCGATCCTGCGATGTCGATGTTGTCTGCGTAGACACTCCTGGTTTATTATTTGAAATTTGTTGAAGGTCAAGTGTTGTCCTCGACTTCGGCGATAGACTTTCACTTGTCAATTTTCTTGCTAGATGTTTTTCAACATTTTTTGGTCCATTATTATTATTTTTTAACGAATCATATTTTTGTTGCAAGTCATCATTTTTGTTTCTTTCAAGTTTTAATTTATTTTCTAAATATTCAATTTTCTCAGACATCAATTTATTTGAAATCTGCTGTTCACTTACCAGCAATTTAAGGTACTTAAAGGTTTCTTCATTTAAATCACAGACTTTTTTGTTGATTCCTCGTTTTCTGCTGATTCTGATTTCTTACATCAGTATATTTTCACGTTCACCCTTTGTGCACACGATGGGTGGTAATTTGAGTCACAATTAACGCACTTTAAACTACTAACTACTGTTTTTTCACAATAATTGCATTTCTCCTGACCGGCCGCAACCGATTCAGTCGGCGCCATTTTCTTAGAAAACAATTAAGTTTATAGAGTAATTGATAGGTTTTCCAATTCCAAAACAAGAAAGATATGTACCTACCTAACTACGATCAAAGACTCAAGAAGACTTGCAATGCAATATAGAAAAGTTAACAAAATTAAAACTAAATTGTTAAATATTCACAAGTTAGAGTTAAATATTATCAATTTATTGCTTTTAGTCACAGAAAAGAATAATGTATTGTTTAACTTTATTCTAATTCTCCCAATCTTTACAGTTGTCTAAGCCTTTCTTGTCTCAATTGCATCACTTTGTGGAATACTGCCTATGATAAATTGAATTAAATTCTGTAACATTAATAGAAATCTGTTTCAGGGATGACCCTCGAATGCCAACTGTACGAGGTGTGTTAAGAAGAGGTATGACTGTACAAGGATTAAAAGAATTTATAATAGCCCAGGGTTCAAGTAGATCAGTAGTATTTATGGAATGGGATAAAATTTGGTCTTTTAACAAAAAGGTAATTTTTTATTCAATACTTTCTTGTTAAATATTTGAAACAAATACAGAGAGAATTTTAAGTATGGAACGCCTCAATTATCTCCGAAACGGATCTCAAGATTTTCATAGATTTTGGTGTGCAATGATCTTGTGATATGGCCGATATTATGGTGGTATTTATGTTGTCTGAATAATAATCAACTAATTCAAATGGACCAACCTGTATATTTTTTTGCTTTTTGAAAACCTCAAGAAAAACTGAATATTTATCATGTAATGTTCCCTATACCATACATATATACCTATACCTATACATTTACATTATCTTCACCGAAGTTAAAATAATACATTTAGATAGCTATGATTTAAAACTCGTTTAATTTGAATAATCTCTAATAATTTTTATAACAAGGTCTACTGCCAGTAAATTAGTCAAAAGTTAAACGATACTGGTGCAGTAAAAGATTTATCCAATTCATGGCGCAGAAAACCTACAGCAACTGAAGACAAATCATTGAACGTTTGTTTCATGCTAGAGGTATGTCCACATTTGATTAGTAGAAAAATTAGGAATTTTAATAAACATACAGTAGGTTAGGTTAGGTTTTTGATGAGTGGGTCTATAAGGCCCTCCACCGCGACTCGCAAGAATCTATTGTGGCTCACACCTATTCAGATTTCACCAAACAAATTCAGCTTCTTAACAAAGCCAATTAGTTTATTTGGTGAATGATATTTCAGGTCCGAGGGCGAGAGAGAATCCCTGCCAAACATCAGATACCTGATTCGAGCCGCGGCGGGGCAGGCACAAATTATATGCTCTGCTGATTCATCATCTTCCAGACAAAGACGGCAGGTCGGATCTTCCGACAGTCCAAGTTTTAGCATATGATGATTCAGATGACTGTGGCCTGATAAAAGACCTGTTAGACAACGTAGGTCATGCCTGCTATAGTCTAACACTTTTTTGGAGACATTCTTCGAAGGATGTATGAAAGCCTTTGAATGAACTAATCCTGGTAAATTATGCTAGAAGTCTAAAGCTCTTCTTGCCGTCCAGGTATTCAGAGTTTGTTTGGCAAAACTTATTGCGATGCCAATTATTGGTTCTGGTCCGATAGAAACACGTACGGCACCCTCCCTTGCAAGAGAGTCTGCCTTCTCGTTTCCTTCCATGCCAGAATGGCCAGGGATCCAGACCAGCAATACTTTATTGAGTTCTCCGATTAAGGAGAGTCTTCTTTGGCAGTCTGAAACCAATTTCGACGTTACACGGTGAGAGCTAAGTGCTTTCAAAGCCGCTTGGCTGTCCGAGAAATTTTTTATTGTTCTATGTATGAGATTGGCTTGCTCCAATCTCTCCACACATGAAACAATGGCGTAAATTTCCGCCTGGAATACGGTTGCATAGGATCCTAGAGAGGTTGAGATTTCTGTCCTAGGTCTGCGCCCGTATACACCTGCACCAGAGCCTGAGGGTGTTTTTGAACCGTCTGTGTACCAACAACTGTCTGCTCTTAATAGTTCATCCTTACGGAGGACCCATTCATCTCTATTTGGAATTAGGACGGTATAAGGCAGGCCGTAGTTTACTGTTGGAGGCATTATGTCAGAGGTCATTCCCAGAATACTGTGACTTTCAGTGTCCACTAGCATTCTGCTTCGTTCTGTATAAGCCTGATTTGTGCATTTAGAAATATGCACAATTCTGTAAGTTGTCCATCTAGCCTCTCTTTCCAAAAATATATGGAGAGGAGGTAGGTCCAGAAGGATTTCCATGGCTGCTGACGGTGTGGAGCTGATAGCACCAGTAATTGCCAGGCAAGCCTGTCTCTGTAAACCAGAGAGCTTTGCTTGGGCCGTTCGCTGTAAAGCTTTTGGCCACCAGGCAATAGCTCCATATGTGATCATTGGTCTAACGATCATCACATATATCCAATAGATTTGTTTGGGTCC
This sequence comes from Lochmaea crataegi, assembly GCA_947563755.1. Lineage (NCBI taxonomy): Eukaryota > Metazoa > Arthropoda > Insecta > Coleoptera > Chrysomelidae > Lochmaea > Lochmaea crataegi. The sequence continues at coordinate 25,777,819 of OX387423.1, read as the reverse complement.
CAAGCCCCAAGATTTTCCACAGATCCTACGACATGTCCACAAGGATAGTCTGGCCTTATGGATAACTTTTTCCAAGTGAGCGTTCCAAGTAAGTTTCATATCTAGGATAATCCCCAAATATCTTACTTCCGCTGCAAATGGAATAACCTCACCATTGTAGGAAAGTGGTGGAATATCCTCCAACTTTCTTTTCCTAGTGAAGGGAACTATTACAGTTTTACCAGGGTTAACAGACATCTGTTCCCTCTGACACCAACTGTGGACATCGTCCAACGTCTTTTGGAGGGTATTATATACTACCCTTCCTGAATTGGTCCTTGCCAAGATGACAAGGTCGTCTGCATACGCTTGCAGTTCTACCCCTCTTCTTTCGAGAGCGCTAAGCAAGTTATCCATCAAGAGTGACCATAGAAGGGAAGATAGTACTCCACCTTGTGGGCAGCCCCTGGAAACCTTAAAGCTAATGGTCTCGTCCTGAAGAGATGTAGTGGCTGTCCTATTAGTGAGCATGGCATATATCCAACCGGTAATGGTTGGTTTGATGCCCTTTTCAGTCAAAGCTGAACCAATGGAGGTCGGTAGTGCATTGTCAAACGCTCCTTCAATGTCAAGAAGGGATTGTGTGATTTTCCCAACAAGGTTGTGTAATGCTAAATCTGTTGATTTGCCAGTTTGATAAGCATATTGGTGGATGCTCAGGTGGGAATTATATAAAGCTACCCGCCTGATGTACCAATCCAGTGCTTTTTCAAGTCCTTTAAGCAGGAAAGATGTTAGGCTAATTGGTCTGACCGATTTAGGGTGTGGGTCTGTGCGGCCCACTTTCGGTATATATACCACCCTAGCCGTCAACCAACTGGGTGGTATGTAATTCCACGCCAGTCTAGCTCTATACAGTTTAATGAGGATGGGTAAAAGTAATTCCAGTCCGTTTTGCAGCAGAGCTGGAAATATTCCATCCTCACCAGGAGATTTGAAAGGCTGAAAAGATTTGATTGCCCATTCAACTGCTGGTGCTGTGATAACTTCCTTGGCGGCCTCCCAATCGATCTTTTTTGGCCGCCTTGCGCCCTCAAAGAGCGGAGGTCGATTGTTATCCAGAGTCAAACTTCCAGGAAAGTGATTTTTAATCAAAGGCTCTAACGTTTCTTTTCTAGAGGTCGTGAAAGTGCCATCAGGTCGCTTCATCGACCCAATCTCGGCAATCGACTCTTTAGAGAGAATCTTGTGGATTCTAGTACTACGAGGTATATCAGAAATACTCTCACAGAACTTTTTCCAAGACTCCCGCTTCGCCTTTCTGATTTCTTTATTGTAACTTGTTAGAGTCGTTCTATAAAGCTCCCAGTTGCCTGACTCTTTAGCTCGGTTAAATAGTCGTCGAACTTCTTTTCTTCGCTTTTCTAGGCATTTGTTCCACCAAGTAGAGTTGCGATTATCTCTTTTAGTCTTGAGTGGACAGTTTTCATGATAGGAGAAGATCACTGCTTCGCGAAGTTTTTCCGCTGCAGTATCTATCCCATCACAACTGTTAATTGTGGTGAAACCATCCTCAATGTACAGTTGAAGGGAATTTTTATATCCACTCCAATCAGTAGCTTTTGAGTCGCGATATTCCACTACTGACCTCTGGCCTATTTCAATGTTGAATTGAATATGTCTATGATCTGAACACGAAGGTTCAGTAGATACAGCCCAATGCTGTATCTTATTGCTCAGAAAGTTTGAGCTGATAGTTAAGTCTAATACCTCTGATCTGTTTCTAGTTACAAAGGTTGGTTCGGAGCCCTTATTAATAACAGATTGCCCTTCCCCTAGTATATAATCAAAGAGTAACCCACCTCTGCGATTTATATTCGTGCTGCCCCACGATGTATGGTGTGAATTGGTGTCACAGCCCATGACTAACTGAAGTCCGTTCTTCTTGCTACTTGCTATAGTCGATTAATCGCCGTATAGCAAGAGGGGGTACAGTATCCATGTCTCCTGGGAAGTATGCAGAGCAGGCGACTATGTTTGTCATACCAAGAGAAATAATTCTAACTTTGACACATATAAAAATTATTGTGATTTTATGACATTTACGTTTGTCAACATTCACCTAGCAGCGATAGTGTCTTCTATGATAAAATGGCACTGTTATTAATTCAAACCTGATTTGTATTGAGATTGGATTGCAATAACGAACTAGTATGACATAAATGTTTGTATGTACCGCGGGCATAAACAGATGTGTATACCCTCGGTCGACTCACAACATCTATTTATACCCTTGGTACATAAATAACTATTATGTTTAAAGAAAAATTATAATGATGACAACTATTAAAAATTATATATGACTAGTATCATTTTGTATATTATAAACAAGTACATAACAACTAGTAAACTAGAAGGAAAAACCTAGAAAATGATAATATTTCAACACTTTCCCTCATTAAGTGGTTTTTCTTTTCACTAAGTTAGTTTAATCCTATATTTGTACAAAGCTGTACTAATCTAGGTTTAAGAAGAGCTTTGGTCATCATATCAGCCAACTGCTGCTCAGTAAGTACTTTCTTAACGACAATTTCTCCTTCTGATACCAATTCCCGTACAAAAAAGTGCCTTGTTCGAATATGTTTGGTACGTCTATGGAATTCGGGATTTTGAGCTAACCTCAATGCTGGTTCATTGTCAATATGAAGTTCTGGTACAGCTGATAAGTTAGTTATTTCTGTCAAGAGACGTTTAATCCAAACTATTTCGCGAGCAGCCTCACTTGCAGCAACTATTTCTGATTCGGTTGTGGAAATTGCTACTGAAGTTTGTTTTTGGCTTAACCATGATACCGCACCTGCAGCATAAATACAAACAATTCCTGATGTTGATCTACCAGTGAGTGTATCACCACCATGATCAGCATCACTGTATATTCTTATGATTCCTTGCAGATGGTGTGGTTTATAAGTGATTCCATAATCCAATGTTCCTTGAAGGTATCTAAATATACGTTTCACCTTAATAACATCTTCTTTACTGGGATGTTCCAACGATCTAGAAACAACTCCTAGTGCATAAGATATATCTGGTCTCGTAGATACCATAAGGTACATTTTAATTGACATACATGGCTCTATTAATTTAAATAATTTAAAACCTACAAAATTTTATCCTGCTTCCATCATTTGATAGGTAGGAACCGTCGTAGCGCTGGGTTTGGCGTAAGGGCTTGTAACTGAGGGGGCCCGTTTTCGCTTCTTCAATTTTCAGAATATGTAGCTTATATGATGTTTCTTCTTTCTTAGTTTGAACACTCTCTATATTTTAATTATACAACAAACATTCTTGTAATCTTCTTATCAAACTTCAGTTGTTTCCTATCAAAGATCACGTTGTATATGGAAATGTTCTTATATGATCCACCGAAAAGCCCCTTTTACGTGAATATTTCGATGTTTCTACGACATCCTTTCTATGGTGATTAAGATTAGGTGGATTAAAATTAAGGTAAGGGTGTATTATACCGATAATTCGTGTTGTTATTGTGTAATTGAAAGATCCATAACAAAATTGAATCTTGAGTGGTTCTTGTCGTGTTGTTTCTTATCCGATCCATACTTTTACAAAAACAATGAAAAAACCAATATGGGAACCCATTCGATAATAGGGAATTTTTTTAATGAACAATATCATTAATTCAAGTCTAAATATCTAATCCCCAAGGAAACACTAACATTTCCAGGTACACTAAACCATCCCTTACTAAATCGCCCCCTTCTCTGTAATCATGTCAAACAAGAACAACAACTCCTCATCCCATCCCTGGTTGAGAATAGTCCTTAATAATAAAAAATTTTCTTAGTATAGGACTTTTGGCGTATTTTTATTGAACCATTGTCTTTGGTAGATATCTCTATACCTAGAAAATATAAAGCAGGCTTGAGGGTAATTTTGAATTCAGATTTCAGTTTTTCAACAAAATCTGCAGTATGCTCAGGATGATTAGAAGCTAACAGGCCATCATCTACATAAAGAGCAAGTAAAAGTTTGATTTTTCCATGTAGCTTTATAAAAAGACAAGGATCAGCTTCGCTCATTATAAATCCATATTCCTTTAGAAATTTAACAAAACGTTGATTCCAGCACCTAGGCGCCTGTTTTAACCCATATAGGCTCTTGTGTAATCTGCAAACCTTTTGAGAGTTATCATTGAATCCTTCAGGTTGACGCATGTATATTGTTTCATCTAGCTCTCCATAAAGAAAAGCAGTTGATACATCAAACTGAGTGTGTTTCAACTTTTCATTTGCTGCAACTCTAAGTAAAAGTCTTATAGTGCTAGATCTCGCAACTGGACTAAATGTTTGAACATAATCTACGCCTTCTTTTTGAGCAAAACCTTTTATGACTAGTCGAGCTTTATACTTATCAATGGAGCCGTCGGGATTCGTCTTTACTTTATAAACCCATTTACATGGAAGTGGTTTAATTCCTTCCGGGAGTCCTTCCAAAGTCCACGTTTGGTTTTCTTGTAAAGATTCCATCTCTATCTGCATTGCCTTTTGCCATTCTTCCTTCTCAGAGCTGTCTATAGCTTCTCTGTATGAAGATGGTTCTGAAGGTTCAGCTACATTTGCTAAGGAAGTCATTACAAAGTCTTCAAAACGTTGTGGAGGTTTTATTAACGCTCTATTTCGTAGATTTCTTGTTTCATCTATTTGCGGTTCTGAATTTTCTATTTCACCATCATCATTATCTTCGTCTTGACTTATAAATTCTGTCTTCTTCAAGATTTCTTCTGTTTGAATATCATTATCCTCAACATCTTGATTTTCCACATGAGTCTCTTCGTTTTTCTGTCGATCAAATTCTAATTTGAAATTACTTTTAATTTGGAGAATGTTCTCTTGGAAAGTTACATCACGTGATCTGATTAATTTATTATTTTCTCTACACCATATGCGATACCCATCTGCACCATCATAGCCAATTAAAATACCTTTCATGGCCTTTTTATCCATTTTCTTTCCTTGTTGTTTAGGTATATGAGCATAGCATGTAGTTCCAATAATTCTAAGATGCTTAAGGCTTGGTTTCTTCCCAGTCCATAATTGTATTGGTGATTTTCCTTCTACTCTAGAAGAACCACTGAGATTGAGAATATATTTAGCTGTATTTATCATCTCAGCCCACAATCCTTGAGGAATTTCTTCATGGGAGTGCATAAGAGCTCTAGCTGTTTCTACCAGCGTTTTAAAATCCAGGAAAGAAGTAATATAACAATACGGCTTGAGAGACCCGGCGCCACCGCCTGTGACGCTAAAATTATATGTGTTAACTGCGCAAACTAATGTAAAATTCTACAATAGACTGGAATATTATTATATTTCTTATATTTAGAATCATAAAGTTAGTTTTTCGTTATTCTTTGTTAATTTTTTTTTTAATCTTAAACTCTATACGTATTTCTGTCTATTCTTGCACGTATTTATAGTCGATAGTCGAAATTCTGTAAAGTGACGTCATCGGTTATCTACCGATTTAAAGTGAACTCCATGAGCGTATCATAGTTTAAGGGTGCGAATACTGAAATATCTGGAATTTCAATTTTTAACATTTGAAATAATAACTTATCACAAGTTGTTCATAAGTAAGTTAAAACAAAATAAAAAAATGTTTAAAAGTCAATTCCAACTTACTACTACTAAAACTAAAATTGAGGTAACATTTTCGTTATTTGCTAACCGGCATTATCATTACGTAAAAGAAAGTTGTTTGTCAAGACCAAAATAAATTACCGATAAGTATAGGTATGTTGCGAGGTCACTTGTAAAATGTCTGACTAACTGGAAGCGGTATCACTCCCTGACGACTCCTCAGAATCATCGCTTTCTCCTCCTATATCGATAATGAGTGGTTCCGTCATTACTTCTACACGTATGTCTAAATCCCAAAACTTTATTTCTTCTTTTAATACGTGTTGAATACATTTACGCCAACTCTCAGCAGTAACGGTATGCAGCGCCTCGTCAAACAGTTTCTCAACGTCAGCCATTTTGAATGTACTGTTTTTTCTCGCAACATAATTTTTCACTTGGGCCCAAACCAGCTCGATGGGGTTTAACTCACAGTGGTAGGGAGGAAGTCTAACAACTGAGACGTTGAAATCTTTCGCCATTTCATCGACAACGTACTTAATATAACTGCTTTTATGTTTCCGTACGAGAGATAATAATTCAACTTTTAGCATTGCCTCGTTGTGCGGAATGCTTTTACTCTCTAACCAATCAATTATAACCCTCTTGCGGCTAGCTGAAGTAGGTATTCATTAATTTTAAAGTTCGTCTCAAAACTTTATCACTGATGTTTGGTAAAGTATCATCAGCTTCTATTACCTTGCTCAATTTAGCTACCGAGGGGATTTCATTCCTAAAATAAAAAGAATGTATTTCCCTACGTATAGCATTCCGTGTTTGGTCGTCCAAAACAATTTTCTTTCTTCCCCTACTTTCCGGTTTACAGTTTTCACCTCGTTCTCTTGTCAAAGATCCGTCCCGCGATTTCTTTAGAATATTGTATATAGTACTCTCAAAAACTTTAGTTAAATAACTGCACTTAATCACAGCGTCACTAACACCCAACTGTTTGTCCATGGCACGCAGTCCTTCGTACACATTTAATATGAGGACTTTTTCTTCCCGAATTAAATTGTTACGACGCCGTTTTTTATCGCCAACACCGCTACACTCCGCCATTATTGTCACTAAATATACCGATATAAATATTACAATAAATACCAATAATAACCGATTTATCACACAAAACCACAACACAAATACTGATGTTACGTTCATGAAGAGAATAAACACCTCACATAACTGTTTACTATCACTGTCTCATTCGCGTAGCTCGATCTATCTATCTCGTTCTCAAAGCCGGAACATTGAAGCGACTCTCCAACATTGTCAAATCGGCGAGTTTTTCACAACAAACTTTGCGTTCAAGAAATATACATAAACACTTTATTTCACATTTCAAGTAAACTAATTATTATTAGTCTGCTTGAAATTTGAAATAAATATATTAAATTGGTATTGACTTAATTACATTGCATCTTTTGTACCTGAAATATTGACACAATGGATTTGAAGTGTATTTATAAAATACAGCATTTCTCTCTAGAATACATATGGCAACTGCGCTTTAACCAAAGTGTTGATTAGATAGCTCTGACTCACTTTACAGAATTTCGTCTATCGAGTATAGTAGTATAAAATTATTCATAATTTAAATGTTACTTATAAAGCTAAATTTGGTAAATTTTATTTCTACAATCTAAATGTATATTAATATAAATAAATAATTTGAAAAAACTCATTCCAACGATTTAATTGGTACTTGATTTATGAAGGGTCTGTGAGGCCCTGCGCCACCTCTAGAAGATTAAAAAATTTGTATCATTTTCATTGAAAAATTGTTCCATCATTATGTCTGCAAACTCTTCACGTCTATCGAAATTATCATCTGACAACTCTTGAACTAATCTTATTTTGTATGGATGGAATTTATTTTCACCTAAAATTTTCATTAGGGATGTTTGCGAAATATCAAGTTCCCTGGATATTTCTCTAGTACACAAGTGTGAATCGTCTTCTAACAGGACACAAACATCTAAAGATTTGTTTTCAGTTTATACAGTTTTTCTGCACCCTGATATGGATAAATCTGTTACTGAACCAGTTTCGTTAAACTTTTTTACTAATTTACTGACAGTAGATCTTGTTATGGGATTTCGGTTTGGATATAAATTATTAAAGATATTACATGATTCTTGTTAACTTCTACCTATGCATATCCTAATATTAAAATCTCAATTCGTTCTATTCCAGATATACGATCCATTGTGACTTTCAATAAACACCAACAATGCTAATTTATTGAAACGTCAAAGCTGTTATTGTAGCAGTCAAAGCCATCCAAATGTATTATTATAACTTCGGCGGAGATAATTTAAATGTAGTTATACTCCGAAATTATGGCATTTAGGTATAGGGAACATTACATGAAAAATATTCAGTATTCCTTAAGGATTTGAAAAGACAAAAAATATACAGGGTGATCCATTTGAAATAACAAAGTTCATTATTATTTCGGAAAAAGGAAAGATCTCACAACAATGAATATTCCACCATAATATCGGTCATATCATCACATTATCATTGCACACCAAAATCTATAAAAATCGTGCGATCCGCTTCCGAGATAATTGAGGCGTTCTATATTTAAAAATTACTCTGTATAATGAAGGGAACCTCTTTTTGTTCTGGTATTGATGTAGTTGATGTGCGTAAAACAAACTATGAAACTTTTTACAAACTTGCATCTTACAGGTAATTGATCCAGTGGCTCCACTTTACACTGCAGTAGAAGTCGAAGATCCCGTCCCAGTATTTGTAAAAGGAGTTAAAGAAGAATGCTTAACTGTACCTAAACATCCTAAAAATTCAGATGTTGGCAATAAAGAAGTATGGATTGGCTCAAAACTATTAGTCGATAGAGCAGACGCAGAGAATTTAAAAGAGGGAGAAAATGCTACTTTTATTAATTGGGGAAATTTGCTTATTAATAAAATAAATAGGTAGGAGTTATATTATGTAAAAGCATGCTTAATAGTCCAATCATGGATATAACCAAGGTTTTGTTTTACTTATTATTCGGGAGACTTTATGATCTACTAATATATGGCACAAATAAAAAATGTATTCATGGACAAAGCTATTTCAAAATTGAAGAGAGGCTTCGAAAACGGTAACTCGGGACAAAGTTAGCGTTATGACGTCTGCTGCCCGCTGCTGTAGCCGAGTTACGTTACACACACATAGTCGTAAAGTGTTTTACCTACGACCACCCCTGTAAGCAGTTAATAACACACAGTCGGCAATCAATGTAAGATTTCTATAACGCACAGCTGTAAAGTGCACGGCTTCCCTAGCAACCACTTAGCAACTGTCAATAGACGTCGCCATTTTATTCAAAATTTACTATTTACTTATTAGAGGTTGAATTTTATTCTACAGTATGTCTGAAAAAGTTGGCAACATATGAGAAACTTTTTTATTTGTAATGTTACGAAAAAAAGTTATTCTTTATAAAAAGTTCTGCATGGCCCATTTACAAAAATATGAATTTGATACAAGAGTAAAGTACCTTTATTTTTTACAATATCGAAAACTTTAATTATGAAAAGTTGTTCGAAATAGTAAACTATGTTTTAATATGCAATTAGATCATACTACTTGAAAAAAAATTGTTCTCAAAATATTAAATGTAATTTTAAGGTGTCGATAAGAATACAAATTACGTTTAAGTGCAATTACTGATTACTTCACTGATTATCTCATTGCAAAATTGATAAACTTTGACTTTATCTGTTGAGAATTATCTCAAATAGACAAATACGTAATTAGAATTATTTATTTCGAAAACGTAACGTCAAACTTTATGTGCATGAACAAGAAAAATCCGTTTTAACTTTTTCATCACTAAATATGCATCTCAACTTGTCCACCGTTTCTTTCTAAGCATTTCATTGTTCTTTTAGAAAATGCTTTTATTACATTTCTAATAACAGCCGGAGTAATATCGTCACATGCTTCTTGAATTGTTCTTTCCAAATGATCAATATTGTCGAATGGTCTTTTAAGGTACACTTTTTGCTTTAGGTATCCCCACAAAAAGAAGTCTAGTGGGTTCAGGTCTGGAGATCTTGCAGGCCAAGCAAATTCCACAAATATTCCTAATACTCGTCTATTAAAAGTTTGCAGTAGATATTCTCGAACATTTCTGGTACTATATTATTTGTAGGTTTTCAATAAAATCGGAAATTTTATCATTCAAAAATTCTAAGTAACGTTCAGAATTCATAGTATTCCTGAAAAAAAAAGAACCCAACTATTCTACCTTTAAATATTCCACACCATACATTTGTTTTAAAACAATATTGGTCGCGACATTCGACAGTAAAATGCAGATTAGTGTCGTTCCACCAGCGGCATTGTTGTGTCCCATAAGAAGTAAACCTTGCTTCGTCCGAAAAAAGTATGCACCGTTCCATATAATAATTATCTTCTAACTCCCCTTGGAACCAAGCACAAAATCCAAACCTTTTATTATAATCTTCGGGTTTCAGGGTTTGAATGAACTGGGGTTTGTAGGGTTTAATTTTGTTAGATTTTAATATCTTCGCATCCACATCTTTACTTACACCAAATGTGGCCGACCTTTTCCTTATCGAATCTTTAGGATTTTCTACTGCTGAGAGCATTATTTGGTTTCGAATATCTTCGGTCGCGATCCTTGACTGATGTTTTTTTCTGAATTTATTATCGACATTTTCAGCTCTCCTGAATTTTTTCATTATTTTACTAATTGTTGCAAAATGTACATTTTTATCGCGATGTCTGTTATTGAATATTACTGCAGCTTCCCTATAGATTTTGTAGTTATCTCCGACAATTTGTACAATTTAAACTTTTTCGTCAAGAGTCAATTTCAACGGCATTTTTGCTACTTCTTGAAGTACAATTAATACACACTGACGTTTTCAATTTTGTTTACATTAGTTACTATTACATTTCAATGCACACTAACTAGATGGAATGTATTATTTATTTCTCGAAAGCTTTTACTAGACTGACTTTCAGTAAGAGAAATGTCATAGTCAGAGCCATCTCTAAATTATTTCGTTTATTTTTGTGTATTGCAGTAGAAAATACATTATTCTGTTGGGTATTACTTGTTTATTACTGATTTGAGTTCATTGTTAAAATATTTCAAATCAACAAATAAACATTTGAGGTTAATTGACTTGTTAAATAAGATAAAAGTGGCTATGTTTCACAACTAAAATTTGCAAAATTTAAGTTGGAATTGAAGTGGTCAAAATATTTCTATTAATCTTTTGCAATTTGTGGACACCCTATACATCTAATGTCAAATGTAAATAACCGAATATTATTATTTTCGAAAGCAGAGATTTTCATGAAGAATAACTTTTTTTCGTAAAACTTGCAATAAAAAAGTTTCCCATATGTTGCCAACTTTTTCAGACATACTGTATATATAAATGGCAGAAAACATTTATTAGATAAAGGATTGCATTTAATATTAAGAGTTATTTGGAATTATATATTTGTAAATAGTAAACATACATAATATGGCATAAGGCGTCAAAATATCAAAATTAAGTAGGCCACAATAGCGATTTGCGAACAAACAACAAGAACTGTCAAAAAACTTCGCATTTTATTATCAGTTGTAATAACCCAAGGACATTGATAATTGTTCGACCGACGCCGCAGGCGGAGGTCTGTTGCCTATAAGCAACAAGCTTGAGAAAGTTGTTAAACATTTTTGAGCATTTATCAATGTTTGAGGGTTATTCGAATAAAATTTTTTTTGCTAATTATAGAAAAAAATACAGAGTATTATTTGCTTCTATAATTTCATTAATGTTCTCGTTATTATTATGACGAAATCGTGACATTTTGAAATATTAAATATTTGAAACGTCAAAATCCAAATAAATCAAATTGTATCCATGGCAACGTACCCAATAGAGTGAAAACGGCCCATGGTCTGTTTTCAGTATAATGCTGTTCTGATTGGTTGTGTTCAATCAAATTAACTGATTTCATTGGATATCTCTAGAGCAAAAATTTTTCCTTATAACTGGTTTGTGTGTGTGTAAAGTTTTATTCGATTAAAAATGTCGAATGACAGTGAAATGGATTTAACTCCACCCAATCGCAGAAATAGCCAAATGCAACTTATTACCGGCGAAATCTGAGAGTCGGTACAAACATACGTACCAAAAATTGATGGAATGGAGGTTAAAAAACGGCGTAAACTCATTTTTATGATGGCATATTTCCATGATTTGTCAAATAATATGAAGCCTTCTTCACTTTGGGGTTTTTACTCTATGTTGAAGACCACAATATATATAAATCATAATAAGTATAAACATTACAAGCTATTCCAAATTACAAGCCCTACTTAAAAGAAAATCTGACGGATTTAAACCCAAAAACTAAAATAGCATGTGCTATAGCAGGTACAAGTAATTGTGATGAAAATGAAAGTTTACCAAACACCTCTAATAATGTATAGTAAATTTTATACCCATTTAGAATAAGACCATCCTTATTTATTATTAATAAATCGGTTGAAACAAAAAATTACCAACAAAAATGAACGTCGTAACTAATTTATTAGATGTCACGTTTTTGAAGTTACGTCAAATTTTGATTTCATGTTAATGTCATAACGCAAAATAAGATATAAAAATGCGATATTCTGATGAATCCAAAAAACTTATGCTTAATGTAGTAAACTATTTTCAAAACGATTTAGGATCTCGATTTAAGGCAATTCAAAAAGCGTCCGAAGCACTAAAAGTTCCAGAAAGCACATTATATAATCTTGAAAAACCAAACAGAGCTACAGATTTCGAATTTAGAAGAAATATGTCTGCAAGCGTTTCCCGGAGCAAAACCCGAATTACAAAAAATACCCTGCATTGTTTGAGGGAAGTAATTTATAAAATGTATGCGCGAAAGGATAAAATCACAGTAGAAACTATTTTACGGCAAATTATCGAAGAGTCTCCAGAAACTAAGATTTCCAAAGGTTCGTTATATTTGGGAATTAAAAAAATGGGTTTTCATTTCAAAAAACAGGATGGAAAAAAATATTTATTGGAAATGCCTGCAGTCAGATTAAAAAGAATATTATTTTTGAACAAATGCTATGTGGCTAAAAGCGCAAAGCTCTTTACATCTGTTTTTCTGGATGAGACATGGGTTTTTAGTAAAAGCGGGGACAGAAGAATGTGGCAAGATGGTACTAAACACAGTGATTTAAAAATAACTGGAAGTGGGACACGATATGTAATTGTTCATGCCGGTAATAAAAAAGGTTTTGTGGCAAATGCATCGCTTATTTTTAAATGCAATAAAAAAACAGGCGATTACCATGATAACATGAACACCGAAAATTTTGAAAATTGGTTTAAACAGCAACTAATTGTAAACTTGGAAGAACCATCGTTAATTATAATGGATAACGCAACGTATCACAGTCGCCTGGATGAAGAAATCCCAAGAAAAAGTTGGAGTAAAACACGCATGTTAGAATGGCTCAAAAAAAAGAATATTCCTTTTCCAGATCACATTTTAGAGGATGCTGTTTGGAATGTAATTGAAAAGCAAGTTTTGCCAGAAAAAAATTATCATTTAGACAAATACGCTGCCGAGCATGGTCATTGTGTTCTCAGGCTACCACCCTATCATTGCCATTTTAATGCCATCGAAATGGTATGGTCAGAAACTAAAAGGCATTATGACCAAGCTATTACGAAAACTGCAAGGTCACCTACTGAAGTCTTAAAAGTATGGAATGACGTTGTAAAAAATGTACCGGAGCAACACTGGCAGAATTACATAAATCATACAGAGAAAATTATTTCTGAAGCATGGGAAGTAGAAAACAAACTGGACCTACTAAACATCGAACTTATGGTGATCTCTGTATCCAATTAATCCGATGATGAACTATCACTTTCCGAAAGTTATTCTGATGTAGAAACTAATTAAACTTTGCCTTGAAGATCACGTTGTCATTTTTTAAAATCTAGAATTTGTACTTAATCGAACTCTGAATTGCCATATTTTTTTAAGAAAACTATGTATCTAGTTAATAAAACAATGTTTTTAAAATTAGTGCGCTTCTTTTATATTCTTTTATTATGTCAACATCTTTAGAATTTTATGAATTTCATAAAATTAATTTGTAGTATTACAAACCGCCACTGATAATAGGAAATTTCAAGTCACTACGCCAATGCAATAAGAAATATGTCAAGCATTTGACATGACAAAGGTCATAACCTAATTTTTTTCATGCGGGTTCAGATGGTTCAAGAAGCTGCATACGTTGAGTTACTAAAACGGCTGGTACCTCTAAATAGGTATTAATTTTACTATAAATGTTTCTTATGCTTCAACAAGCAAAGGAACCGATTTACCATTTGCATTTAATAACTCTACTGTTACTATAAACTATTATTATAATAACTAATATTACGTAATTAAATGTTATACAATAAAATTATTAAAAATCTTCAAGTCTTTTTAATAATAAGATTATTAATCGAGTACAAGTAGGTCGTAGGTTAAGTATAGTATGTAACTCGTGTTGTAAAGCATTTTAAGCACTCACGGAATCACGTGCTTCTCACACACGTTACATAATATACTATTAGTCTTTTGTACACATAATTTTTTTGATACCTCTCTAATGGACATTTGCTTCATTTTTATTTGTTCCCAACGGGAAAATATATCGAAAATTAATAATTTTAGGCAAGCTGGAAAAATAACGAATATCGAGGCACAACCAAATCTTGAGAATACAGACTTTAAGAAAACCGTAAAGCTCACATGGTTGGCCGAAGTTGATAAAGCTCCAATTACGCCAACCTGGTGTGTTTATTTTGATCACATCATTAATAAGCCAGTGTTGGGAAAAGATGAAGATTTCAAACAATATATTGGCCATGAAACAAGGGTAAGTGTATATCAATATTAAAAATAATCAAATAATCACTGTATATTTCTAAAGCCAATAACAATTAACGAAGTAATTGAACATATCTCAAACCTAAAAAATAATTGCTCACCAGGCCCTGATAAAATTGATACATCTACAATAAAAAAAATCCATGAATACATCGCGTTACCACTAAAACACATTATAAATCTATGTTTTCAGCATGGAAAAACTCCTCAACAATGGAAGGACTCAATTGTCACTCCTATTTTTAAGGCAGAGGATCCAAGTAAATTTACTAATTATAGGCCCATATCAGTTATTAATAACTAATAATAAAAATTTTTGAAATGGCTTTAAAAAATAGACTAATTGATTTCTTTTGTACTCATAATATCATTACTGATAGACAGTATGGATTTATAAAAAGCTCTAATACGGAGAATGCAGTTGTCGATTTTTTAAAGAAAACTGTCCGTGCCTTGGACAAGTCATTGACATGCCTGGCGATTTTTCTTGACTTGGCCAAGGCGTTTGACACTGTCTCCCATGAAATCTTATTATCTAAATTAAGTACATATGGCATTCGGGGCCTTGCATTAGATCTAGTATCTAACTGTATAACCAACAGAACTCAATGAGTAAAAATTGGCAATATTCTCAGTAATGAATCCATTGTGAAAATGGGACTACCACAGAGAATGGTATTGGGACCAATACTTATTCCTTGTATACATAAATAATATTGCAAAAATCAAGAACTTGTCTGGAGACCTCATATGTTATGCCGATGATACGGCTTTAATTATTACTGGTAATGATTGGGAAGAATCCAAAATTTTCGCGGAATCAGATTTAAGAAAATTAAGTTTGTGGTTAAATCATAATAAACTAATATTAAATGTTAAAAAAAACAAATTTATAACATTCAGCCCAACTATTATAAAGCAACCCGATGGTATTGTCATAAAACTTCATAACCATAACTGTCATTGCCCTTCTATTGAAAAAGTAACTTCTATAAAATACTTGGGAGTTATATTAGATCAATATGTACGTTGATCTGAGCATATAATTCATGTTAGTAAACGATTAAGAGCTTTGTGTCATAAATTCTACATACTAAGAGATATCCTTTCCTGAAAAAAACCTAATAATTCTTTATAGCGCTTTAGTCGAATCCATATTAAGATATTGTGTTGTTGCTTGGGGGGTGCTTTTCAAAGTAATCTAACACATCTACAAACTGTTCAAAATACTTTACTGAAAATTATATTTAAAAAACCTAAACTTTTCTCTACTCAACAATTATATAGTGAAGCAAACATCTTAAATGTTCAATTGCCTTTTATTTATCAATGTGTTTTGAGAATGTACAAAAATTGTAAGCATTTATTATATAAAAATATTCGCATCACCCGCTCTGCAGCCAACAATGATGTCTTTACTGAGTTATGTAGAAAGATTTTAACACAGAGATCTTTCCTATTCCTTGGACCCAGGTTCTTTAATTTAATTCCATTACATCTAAAGCAAATTCCAAAATTAAAGTCATTTAAAATCAATGTTAAAAATTACATAGTAACAAATCAACTTAAATTTTTAGAAATACTAATGTAATTCAGACGTTCCATTCCATGTGTAAATGAATAAAGTTTTTTTTCTCTACTTACCTCTTGTTACTCAATCATACATTAAAAAAACGTTAAACAATGAAAAGTCAGTTATTTTATTTTTTTCTGTTTCTTTTTTTTTTCTTCTCTCATTGTTTTCATCGACCTATGTCAGCCTATCACTTGCAATTTTTGTAATCAAATGTACAGAAACTAGCAGAAGGAGCAATAAACAAAACAGGCAATTTTGCCTAGGTGAGTTGCTCTTTTTTGCTGTTTCATCACTCTTTTTGATACACATTTTTTCTATAATATTACTATGTACTTTAAAATTTAATAAATTGAATTGATGTTAAAAGTATATTTTAATAGGAGCAATATCTCTCTAAATTTTTTTTATTTTTCTTCAATTTTGATGTTATTTTCAGAAAGAAATCGAGATGCTTGGTGATCCCGAGTTGAAGAAACTAAAAGTGGGTGATATAATTCAGTTACAAAGACGTGGATTCTTTAGAGTAGACGTGGCATACAAACCAGCTAATTTACATACATACAAAGAACAACCGGTCGTATTGTTTAATATTCCAGATGGTCATGCTAAAAAAACATTGCCTGGAAAAGCAGCTCAAAAAATTGAATCAAAGGCAGCACCAACTCCTAGTGACAATAAGGTAACATATTACTATTTTATTTTAAAAATGAGGAAAATGTTAGATAATGCCAGTTATGACAAATGTGTCTTTTTTATACAGACACTTCTGAATTCTTAATTTAACGTTTCAACCAATATTGTTTGAGAAAGCTGAGCTTTCTAGAATTCAATATCTTTATTTTTTGGGAATTTGGTATTGATGGTTTTACATGCCTCCATACTGCGGTGGATCAATTGTGGCGCGACTAGCGACACGTGTTGAAAGTAGGAATGAGGTAGAAAACTGGAAAATCAGAAACTGTAATAAGTGTACAGCTATCTACTTTTAACTCATTTAATAATGTCAATGTTGCCATGTTTCAGTTATAAACTAAATATTTCATTGGTACTGTAAAAAACCAAGACACACACATATTATTTGTGATATTAAGAAAACTAAAAAAAATGTGTGAGCCTAATTTTTTTTATGTGCTTTAACCCTTTTTTATTTAAAGAAAATGAAACAAATGCGACACGGATATCTATAATTAAGCTGAATATTATGTTTTCGTTTATTTTAAAATTATTAAGTTTATACATATACTAGAAAAAAAGGTTTCTTACAATTGTGTACTTTGTTTGTTTTAAGTTAAAAACATTATCTGTTTATTATTCGCCACACTTCTATTATGGAGAAAGATAAGTAGTGTCACAATTGTTACCAGCGCAATACCATGGTAAAATAAAATAACTTTCTTTACGTTTTAGACAATCAGGGTTTTATACTATTAGTTTGGGGGTGTTATGTTCCTGCATATTATTAATTGTTTGCTTTAGTTCAGCATTCGCCCTTTCCAAATGATGAGTATAGGCACTTCTACAAATCTGTATGTAGCTCATTATGATTTTTTATACTACCTATACATGCATAAGAATGCTCGTCATAAATTTGATGTTCTAAAATAATAGATAATATGACTAGGATATTTATAAAGATATCAAAACACTTACTATTTTCGTCCGGTTTTTCCTTCACTTGATTAAAATGGATACGTCATATCCTCTTCTTGCAATATTCCACATTAGTCCGCAAATTTATTTTACTAAGCCAAACTAAAGCTATTGATCTACTTTTCGGAAAAACTTGAAAAGACATAATTTTCGAATTATTATGACAATCATCAACACAACATATCCAGCCACCAATTTTTGAGCGTGGCCCTTTTGGAAAACTGAAACAAAGTTATTTTATGTTACCAAGGTATTGATGGTAGCAATTGTGACACTTACTTATCTTTCTCCATAATAGAAGTGTGGCGAATAATAGATAGATAATGTTTTCAACTTGAAACAAACAAAATACACAACTTTTCCACTTTTATTAATATTACAAATATATTTAAGGTGTGTCTCGGGTTTCCACAAGAACAAAGAAATACCTAAAGTATATCCATCGAACTAACAGAGCGACCCAAACATAGATGCGTGATCGAAGTATGATCACCATGCGCCTTTGCATCTATTGGCTAAAATAAATATGCCTCCCTACGCTGGCCAATCGGATTTTAACTGCAATCGGCCGGCAGAATTCATTGTCTTTGGTACATTGGTAAAGAGTCGGAAATGTGATATCTATGCGCTATGCATAATACTGTTTTGGAACACTCCGTTGCTTGGCTGGACAGAGTATAGTTAGTTTATAATTGAACCATGGCAACATTGACATTATTAAGTGAGTAAAATGTAGATGACGCCACATTAATTACCGTTAATAGTTACCTATTTTTCTACATCAGACCTACTTTCGCAAGTGCCGCTAGATAGCACTACAATACGATCCACCGCAATATGGAGGTATGTAAAACCATCAATTGAAGTGTCTTCAAACTAATTCTCAAATAGATCTCCGTTCATATCTTCAGGGTAATCTTCAGCACCTTTTTTGGTAAGAAAGGTCATGTTATCACCTTCAACAAATCCATCTATGTTTATTGCATTTATTAAAACAAATCTTGGTCCTTTTCTGAAGTTTTTAAACCCATATTAAGTCCATTTGGTAGTTCTTGTATTTTCCCAGGATTAGTCCATATAATTGTTACTATACCTTGTTTTTAAACTAGGAGGAGTATTTTAAGAAACCTCAATCACACCACTAAAAGTTTCTAGATTTGCAGTGAGTTCCCAAAGGGTCGTGTTCAGATTTTTTCAACTAATTGACAGTTATGTGAAATATATATTGTACTGCTCCCAGTGGTGGTGGCCAATGAAGGATCAAGGCACGTCTAAATATTGAATCATCATTGGCCACAGGCCATGGCGAAAGTAGTAACCAAATGTCACATTATTGTGAAAAAATGTATGGTTATAATACGTAATTTATGTAAAATTTGAGGATAAATAAATGTGTAGAAAATGCAATTATTGTATGTTTAAATTATTCTTTATTAACATTTGGGGCTTAGGTATTATATTATTGTGCTAAATCTTGATATAAAAATATTTACAAAAAAAGATTTTACTTGGAAACTTATATTATTAACAAGAAAAACCAAGCAGGGACCTTAGATTTTGTTTATCAAAGTGAATAAATAATAAAAATAGCAGTTGACTTGGTGGGAGTATAATACTTTGTTAAAAATAAAACTGCAAACGCAAGAAAGTGGCAATAAAAATTGAGCTAATGAATATTTAATAAAAATAAACACAAAACTGACAGATGTCATTGTCAGTTGTATCAAAAGAGCTGTGTGAAACGAGCGGCAATCGGACTAATCATTAAGCAGCAGAAATGCCAACTTAAATTAAAATCACTCGTCTTAGTTTTTTATTTTTTTATTTCCTGAAAAAATTGGCAATATTCCTCCTCCTTGTTTCAATCCCATGCTAGTTCTATATCCTTCTGACTTCAAGTTATTGTGTATTATGAAATTCTTGTTTTCTTATATGTCTTGGATAACTTTTATTATTTTACAGTGTATTTATTTTTCATTCAACTCTTCCCATACTTTATTTCTAGGTACTGTATCAAATGCCTTCTAGATCTGTGAAAGCCAGATATGTATTTTTATCTTCCAGATGTCTTTTCTATACTATCTGTTTTGTCGTTAATATGTGATCTTGTGGACTCCTTCCTGGTCTAAATCCGCTTTGCGATTCTGATAGTCGACTTTCTAGTATTGTTCTAATTCTGTTATTTATAATTTGTTCATATATCTTCACGATAGTATTGATCAGGATTATTCTATAATTGTTACATTGTTTTTGGTCCCCCTTCTTGTATATAGGTGTAAGTAAGTAAGTAATCTTTATTTAGCTCCTAGCTAATTACAAACAACTAATTCTATTTATATACAATATACAAAAGAAAATAACTTAAAACTAAAATGTCCCATCTCTAAGGAATAAACTCACATTTTTATTGAATATGTACACATTTTTACTGTTTTTAATATCAGTTGGTAGCGAATTGTAAAGTCGAAGCCCATCAGAGAACAGTGATTTCATGAGAAATGATTTACTTGTAAATTCTATATTATAATGTTGGTTTGTACGTAATAATCGGCCATGGAGTTCAAACCTAGATACTAGTAGATCAGTTAGGTACTGAGGTAATTTTTCATTAATTAACTTGTAAATCAACACCACGTTAGCTTTTTCAACATTTTGTTGGACAGACAACCAATTTAATTGTCTAAACATACTTTCAATAGGAACACGCCTACCACATTTGAGTAATATTCGCATACATTTGTTTTGCAATATCTGCAGACGAGTTAGTTGTTCTTTGGAGCATGAAAGTAACAATGATGTGCAGTAATTGAAATGAGGAAGAATTATAGAATTGTATACTAATATTTTTGACCATTCAGATAACTCTCTTGCAATTCTCCCAAAAAATCCAATTTTTTTGCCTAACTTTTCGCATAAATAGTCCGCATACATGTCAAAAGTCAACTGAGGGTCAATAATGACACCTAAATATTTCATTGTCTTTACTCTTTCGATCTGAATATTATTTAACACGATCTTATGATTTTGTGCAATAAATCTAGAACAATTGTTTTTAGAACTAATAACCATATATTTGGTTTTATCAGCATTTAGTTTCAGTTTAGAAGCACATAACCAATCGTACAAAAGCTGCAGCTCATTATTCAATACCGTTGTAATTTGGTCATAATCACTGCCAGCAACGGATATAAGTGTATCATCGGCAAATAAATTTACAAAACACTTTTTAAAAACATGACATAGATCATTAACATATATGATGAATAGTAATGGCCCTAACACACTACCTTGCGGTACACCGTAACAACTTTCCACTTTACTAGAGCAAATGTTATTAATCCTCGTTACGTGATGACGATTTGTTAAATAGTTTTCAAGTAGTGATAATGCCGATGATGTTATGCCATAAATTCTCAATTTATCAATAAGTTGCTTCCGATTTATAGTTTCAAACGCCCGCTTTAAATCTACAAACACACTTAGCACTACTTTATTTTCATTTATCTCCCTTCTCCACCTTGAACACACAAATTGTATCGAAGTTTCACAAGAATGATGATTCCGAAATCCAGACTGTCCCTTGTAGAGTAGACCATTTTTCTCAAAGAACTGCTGTAGCTGATCTTTTAGCACTATTTCAATGATTTTATCTACTAATGGCAGAAGATTAATAGGCCTGCATTCTTCTGGTTTAGATGGACATGGTACTTTTGGAATTGGCACTATCACGCTAGTCTTCAAATCATCTGGTATAACACCCTTACGTATTATAGTGTTTATTATGTTTAATAGAGGATAACCAACAACACAAAATAAATCTTTAAGCATCTTAACATTAACCCTTTGCGGTCGAGCAGCGTTGCAAAGCAAGTGGCATTTAGGTCGTCGGCATGCATAACATGCCATGCCTTCCACTCGTCAGTCGCTCTTTTTGCAGAGGTCGTGTAGATCGGAATGCTTTTTGCTCTGTGTTCAATAATGATTACGTACTTGGCAAAAACAATCATAACTTTTCTCCTGTTTGCTGCAAAACCTTGAAATTTACATATATTTTACAAAACACTATTTATAATATGAAAATAAAAATAGTTCAAGTTAATTTTCATCCAATCAGCAGGGTGAGGTTCTCGAATTTATGCATTGATTTTGAAACCTTTTGATAGCGTTTTTTGAACTCGATTTGTGGGGATTTAAATAAAACAAATAATATATTATCAATTTTAATACAAACATAATATATTCTTTCCACTCATACAAAAGTAAGAATTATTAGAAATCCAGTTCAGTATGAAATTTTTCGAAACATTCACCAGGGTGTAGCGCAGGGCGATCAGGACATGTCTTGCAAATTGTCTTGTTTCTAAATTTTCTTCATCACTAAATAATAAGGCTTCGAGCTCCCTCTCACTTAATTTCCTTTTTGTTCAAATTATAAATAACTCACAATTAATATTTATTTATATTTAATAATAAGAAGGTACTTAATGACAGAACAGAAATAGTTGAATATACACACGTGTGCGAAACAACCTGTGCGCACTGCGACATAAATAAAATATTTGTTTCTTAAGCAATTTTTTCCGTAGAATTCGAATCTATCGTCGGTTTTGTCATGCGATGCATGAGTGACGAGCTATAGGACTTTAAAATAGTGGCATGCTATAGATGCCTGCGACTGGAACTCGAATTTTGGATAGGCATGTGTAGCATGACACACGACTTAAATGACTGACTTTATGTCGTTAGTTACGACAAGGCTGGATGGCATGTAGCAGATGACTCCGACCGCAAAGGGTTAAAGCAGGTATCACTAGTACATTTATTCTTCAAGTTAAACACAATCTTTCTTAGTTCGTTTAAAGTAATTTCCCGGAAGCTTGTCATTTGATCCATATGCATTAATTGTTGTTGCCAAATAATTGGATACTTTTTATGTTCTATACTACTTTCTATATTTTTTATGCTATCATTATAAAAATTATTAAAATTTTCCTGTATTGTGTCCTGTATTGTATCCCTCGAAATCTATGTTATCTAAATTAAGTTTTTGGGTTTTTTGTCCTATAATGTCTTTAGTGGTTAACCACATTTTCTTAGTATCCTTTTTTGCATTGTCTATTTTTCCCTGGTAGTGAATTTTTTTTTGTTCCCGAATCGTTTTTGTAACTTTGTTTCTTTTAATTTTAAAATCTTCCCAGTCAATTGGCGACTTCGTATATTTAAATTTTTTATAAGCTTGATTACGCAATGTCTGACAATTTCTTACTTGCTGATTTATCCAAGGGGTTTTTGAAATTTTTATTTTTGTCATTGGGCAAAAAACATCGAGAGACTCCTTTACATTATTGTGAAAGTTTCTGTAGAGCAGATTTACATCAGTTGATGTTGTTTCCCAAACTTTACTGTATAAGTCTGCTATTACTGTATTTATACTTTCTACATTAAGCTTTCTTTTATATATAAACTGATCTCTTTTCTCGTCTTTAACCCCATAGAGTTCAATGCCAATAATATTGTGATCTGATATAATAGGAAAATCTCTTGGTAATTCATTTGAAGTAAAATCATTTGTAACCACCCAATCTATTAGCGAAGATGAATTTTTGGTAACTCTTGTGGGTTCCTCAATTAGTTGTTTAAATCCATTATCATTTATTGTATCTTTAAACTTTTTGATCACACCAATGTCTGACCTATATTCAAGGTTGAAATCTCCCATTATTATTGTAGTATTAGTATTTACAACGGGGTTTTTCAACAAATTATCAAAAACTTCCCAAAAATCTGTTAGATGACCATGGGGTGACCTGTAAATAGAGACAACTACCATGTCTTTACCATTTTGTTTTAGTTTGAGCGCCAATAACCAATAATTTAAAGCCATTGCTTTTCTATCTATTACTGAATATTTTATATTTTCTTGCAAATATATAATGCATCCTCCCGTATGCCTACTATTCGATTCAACAATAATATGATTGAAACCATCTATTTTTATTTCGTTTTCATTAATGTCAGAGGTTATATGAGTTTCGGTTACACTAGCAAACAAAGGATCTTTCGCAAACATAAGCTCTTTTAATTCGTCCATGTGTGAAGTTAACCCTTGAATATTTAAATTTAGTATATTACATTTATAGACTGAATTATCTGTCTGTATTTGCTATATATATTGAATTCTTGATTTTACTTGATCAGCGGCCCGTTTATATGATACACATTCCTTGTCAAACACAGAGTGGTGAAAATTGATCCCAGGTATTTTTAAAGTATCATGAGCATACTTACAGTTTGTACACTGTTTTTCTACTGCTTGACATTCGCTGCTTTTATGCTGTCCATTACACTCTGGGCAAACAATGTTGTTTACACTACAATTCTCTGCTTTATGGTTAAACCGCCAGCATTTAAAACAACGTAATACATTAACATATTCATAAACTGGAAGACAGTCCCATCCTATGAAAATCTTTTTTTTATTCATCAGGTTTCTAAAAATATCTCCAGAAGTTTCTAGTACAACATTATAACGACTTTTATTTTTAGGGATAAATTTTCTAACAATTTTCATATCATCGACCGTCATTGTCTCCAGACAATTTTGTTTACTAATATTACTCACAAATGTAAGTTCATCTTCAAGATCATTTCCTTTCACCCCCGTAATTAGAACTCTTGGTTTTATCACTTTTGGGATTTCCACTGTATATTTTGACGATAATTCATTAATGGCAACATTTTGAAGTTTTTGCATTGATTGCTTATCTTCACATTCAATTAAAATTCTTCCTTGACTGACAGGTTTTGTTCTTGTGATCGCCACTGATAAATCAGCTGGTTTAATTTTTTCCCACAATTCATTTTTTGTTTCTTTGCTAGTTTGTTGATTTTTAGGTTTTATTATCAGCGATGATTCACCTTTCGACACTATTGTAGCATATGTTTCTTTCTTCTCATAAATCTTATCTGTTTTAACAGCTTCTAAAACTTTCTTTGTTTCTTCCAGTAGTTTTTTAGTATTTTCTTCTATGTTTTGGAACTTGTTCACCAAAATAATTCTTTCATCAACTCTAATGACACACTCGTCGCAAAACCAGTAAACATTAGGGCAATCATTTATGTTTTTTACTACTGCATCTTTTAATGAAACACACTGTGAATGATATTTGTTTTCGCATAATTTACACGTTATTTGCTTTGAATTAACTATAAAATTGTCACTACAGCGAACACATGTGCTCGCCATGACTACTACTGTAATTAATGCTATCCCCCATTATTCTGGAATTTTTTCGCTTTTCCATGCTTTATTTAATATTTCTAAAAATATTTATAGTCCTTTGATTTCTAGGTTCTTGACCATTTCGGATGTAATTTTATCATTCCCAGGTGCTTTTCCATTCTTTAGTACTTTAACTGTATTTTGTAACTCTTCCATTTGTATGACTTGATTTCTTTATCTTCATCCTGATTTTCGGTTTTTGATTCTTCAGTGTTGCATTCAGATGTTTGTGCGGCTTGGTCTTTTTATTTATAAAATATAAATTAAAATAAATCCTTCTTTGTAACGAAATTTAAGAATCGTGGCAACATCGTGTTAATTATTGTCTCGCGGTAAGATGCAATTCGAATGAAATCCGGTTTTTTATTCTATGGCGAATGTGAATGTGCTTGAATACTTCCGTTATACTTACGCCTGAGGTAATACACAAAAGAATTTTTCTTTCATTTCTTAAAAGTACGTGATTACTTCATGGTAAAGAGAATTTATTTTGCATGTAGGTCACTGTTAATTTACTTAGTCAACTGTATACACTTTTTATCATATTTGATTATGTGTTTGGTTTGCGGTTCCACGTGGTCGAGTGAAAGTTTATTCCATATGTTGTATTTGTAAACAGTGTATGTACTTCAGTGCGCTTACTTTTCTGTATGTTTTATAGAATAATTTTAATCTTAAATTATTTATCAATGTGGTAAGTGTCGATATTGATAACATCCTCTAATTTTATTATGAAAATTAAATAATAATTGTTGATAAGATTGTAGTACAAGCGATGGAATTAAAAAAAGAATGAAAATCTAAGAATAATTTAGACTTCTGAGAAAATTTGCACACAACTTCTTTTTAAAGTAAATAACAAAATAAAAAAAGTTACGCACCTGAAAGTTGACGGAAATGAAAATACAGACCGCACAAGCTATAGAAAAGAAGGGTGGAATTTTCATAATTATAAAGAATGTGTCACGACGAGCTTACACTATATATATATATATATATATATTGGAAACTACCTACACGATTTTTATGAAAATTGATATGGATCACAAGTTAAATAAATTTATTTAATTTTATTATTCATTTTTTCACTGGTAATTTCATGGGGTAAGGCGGTATAAAGCATATAGAGGGGGGGGGCAAAGTGTCAAAACATCGATACCGTACTCGTCAATATAATATCTGTCAGATTAGTTAACTGTCAGAATGACATTCATAGAAGTTTCCGTTTTCTCCTTAACAGTTGCGTGGCGCTGAAATCGGTTTCACACTGACTCCTCTTACATGACTGGACCGATTTCGGCGAGGATTTTGATACAATTTTGCATAGAGAGGTTTTTTGATACGGCTGTTCCAAAAAATGAGTCAAATTCTCAAAAAAAGTAGGATGTGAGCTGTCTTATGTTTTTTATTAAATTTGACAGCCAAAGCTGATTGTCACCTTCAACCAACTGTTTATAATATAAAGCGTGTCTGTGGAATTGGCGTTAAATCGGTGGTGCTACTGTAGCAGATAGAAAATTTAAAAGAAAGCGTCAAAAGTTGTTGGATGAACAAAAGGAAAGAATGTTGCCGCGCGAAGCGGAGCGCGGCAATCTTTTGAAAGCTGCAATTTTACTTAACGCTCGAAAATCACAAATAATTTTTTCT
Organism: Lochmaea crataegi; assembly: GCA_947563755.1. NCBI lineage: Eukaryota > Metazoa > Arthropoda > Insecta > Coleoptera > Chrysomelidae > Lochmaea > Lochmaea crataegi. Next base: position 25,751,043 of record OX387423.1, on the reverse strand, counting down.
ACAGTCGCACTTTTAATAATTAAAACAGTTTTTTATATTATCTTAGGTTATAATAATAGTGGATTATGATTTAAGAAGTTTTAGTTGTCATATTATTTATTAATGTTAAATGTCAAAGTTACATTATCATGTATGTATATTGTTGTTTTTAACATTGAATAAATAGGCCAAAGTGTAGTTGGCTTCATTACCTTTCCCATTACCAAATTTGATAAAATAAGCGAGCGAAAAAGATTCGTTTTTTTGCTCTAGAGCGTAAAGTAACAATCCTCGGCATTTGTCGATTTTACGATTTCATTTGAATATAGTAATTATTCATTTTACGCGCTACTGTAGGAAATAGCTATTTATAATATTAGTGTTAAAAGTAACATTATTATTATTATTTTGTTCGTGAAATTGCTCCACTCGCTTTGCTCGTTTCGCAAACTTTTTCACTCACAAAATAAAATTTACTTTTAACACAAATATCATACATAGTTTTTTGTACAACTCCTATTTTGATAATAAAATAAAAGTATTTCATGAAAATCACATTTTGACGTCTATTGTCAGTTCATTATTTTTTTGGCGTTTTAGCAATAATTCTCATAATGATTATGTCTCTTTTAACTCTAGTGTTAAAAGTATTTTACTTTTAACACGTTTGACAGGCCTTAAAAATGTCACTTTTAATGGCAGTTGTACAAAATAGCTATTTAATAGCATTATCATAGAAAGGATGGCCGTCCAAATTATATCACACTGTATAAATAATTATATTTAATAAACATACAGTGACATTAATATTGTTATAAAATTGTTATTAATACAATTATAAAATGGGTTACTCGGGTCTGTGCATACTGCTGTATACGCATATTCGGTAATTTATTTAATTATTGTTTTCTAAACAAAAGATGAATTGTCGGTTCGATCAACATTTTGAGTTTAGACATAATTAAGACATTGAAGAGAATAAACTAGATAGATTGGATTGACTTCTTTTATTTCATAGGTTATACCATTATTACATATGCCAGTGCGGGCAGTACACATTAACTTATTCTTTATTAACAAAATATAAATTTACGTTTATATATTATTTAGTTGTATTTACATAGAATTGGCAATTCTATTGATTCATTGTCTGGGTCTCTAGTTCTCTTTAAGGAAATGCGAGATACGCCTGCCAACATCCTTGAAACCTAATTTTTTGAGGATATGCTGTCCTCTAAATATCCTTCAACAACTGTGATACTCTTGACAACAAAAACTGATTTTCTATCTTCTACCTGTATGACTAACATATTTACAAGTTCTTGCCGCCGACATCCACCAAATACACCAAATAATAATGCGACCTTGTTCATTAAAAACGTTTCATTTGGTGCCTCATGAATAAATTTTAGGACATTTTCTCTAGATAACACACTGGATTTTATCGGTTGGTACCCTTTTGACCTTTGCTTTAAATACTCACATGATTTGTGAAAATTACAAATATTAATATTCTTATTACCATTAAAGTCTTCTTTGTCATCGAATATTCAGCGCACAGAGAGCTAGGGAATTTTTTTTTGGATAGATCTTTAAAGTACCCCAACAGCACAGTATCGTTAATGTTTTCTACAGCATTTTCTTTTTCGACATGGTTCCTATACAAGTCTATTCTCATTGTCTCTACCCACCATACCTTTATGCTTTATTTATTATAAATGAAAGTAGGCAAGTTCCAAAGTAATTTTACCGCTCTAGAGCGCCAATAGTATCAAATTATGACAGATCGCGGAGAACATCAACTTTCCAGTTATATTTGGATGTGTGAAAAAATATATTCCTCTCCCCTTAATTTTCAATTGGTCCTTGAAAAAACTAGAGTAGTGATCATTTCAAATCAAATTTAAACTAAAGTTATTTTCATATGTAAAAAGCCTTCTTCAAAACTGTGCCAAAAGATGAATCATGATTTTTAATGTATCAGTATGGTTGTTTGGAACTGTAAATTACTCTCGTCCCTTCCTCTCAATTTTTCAAAAAATTGTCTGCGATTTTGTCACATGTATATTTCTGAAATTTTTGTGGTTTGTTTTGAACATAGAAACTAGTTTTATATTTATGATTTAAAAAATTCAAGACATTGTTATAGTTTTTGTATTTTATTTTTAGTCGAATGTAAAATCTGCATCTGATGTAAATAATGAGATAATAAAACAAGGGGATACAGTTCGAAATTTAAAAGAACAAAAAGCTTCGAAAGCTGATATTGACAGTGCAGTAAAAGTGTTACTATCACTGAAAGCTGATTACAAAACTATCACTAATACCGATTGGAAACCTGGATGTGTTCCACCTGCAGATACTAGCTCTACAAACTCCACTTCGAGTGATCTTGATTCTAAAATTGCAGCTCAAGGTGATAAGGTACATGTTTTTTGTTATTATTTTTGTCTTTGATGGAAATAAAAATTGTAATTGATTGTAGGTTCGAAAAGTGAAATCTCAAAAAGCGGATAAAGCAACAATTGATGCCGAAGTAAAAATCTTATTATCATTAAAATCCGAATATAAAGCTGCAACTGGAACAGACTGGACCCCGGGTAAAGCAACACCTGCTGTTCAAATTAAACAAGAAAATACATCATTGGATGAAAATTCTCTTCTTCAACAAATTGCTGCACAAGGAGATAAAGTTCGTGATTTAAAAACCAAAAAAGCAGATAAAGCTACTGTTGATAACGAAGTTAAAACTTTATTATCGCTAAAAACCGATTATAAGTCTCTAACTGGTAAAGACTGGAAGCCAGGCACAGTAGCAACCGCGCCCGCTTCTCCTGTTTCAAATAATACATTGGTAGACCAAAATAAATTGCTTCTAGATATTTCTTCTCAGGGAGACATCGTAAGGAAACTAAAAACTGGTAAGTTTTTAATAAATTCGCCACATTCTTATAATTTAATTCCTGGATTCTCTGGATTCTCAAATAAATTTAATTTATGTCCAAAAACTTCATTATCTTTATCATCTACTTACCCTTATTCTGTCCGTTTTAATTTTCTTCATCTATCTATCTCCAAATTCTAATGCCTTAATTAAACCAGATAAATTGAGATGCTGCCATATCGAAGGGTATGCCTAAATATATATTCTATTTATTTTTAATGTTTATTAACAACTTACGCTTACATTTTTTTAGATAAAGCAGAGAAATCACAGATTGATACAGCCGTGAAACAACTTCTACAATTAAAAGAAAACTTTAAGAACTTAACTGGTAAAGTTTGGAAACCGGATATGAAACCTGAACCAGTAACAAATACTCAGTCTGGTGGAGGAGATAATACAAAAGAAGCGTTAACAGCCAAAATCACCGAGCAAGGCAATTTGGTTAGAGATTTAAAAGCTAAAAAAGCTAATAAGGTAATTTCAGTATTTTTTTGAAGCTTTGTGACGCTATAGTATAAATTGATAGGTACTGGTTGTATGTCTTGAGAGTATCTGGCAGTTTTAAATCTCTGTTGACATTGAGAAGTCTTATAGAGTTGGTGTTAGCCTGAAATACGCGCTCAATGCGATATTCTCGTGGCAACGCTTTCAAGATCGATGTCCAGAGCTGTTTAAATCTATACTTTTCATAAATATGACAATTGACACTAATGACATTTCTCGCCTTGGTACTTTTGATCCTAAAGGTACATTTACATCTGACATTTGTTATTTATGTCAGTGCTTTTTGTAATGTAAACAAAAAAATTGACAAATATTTCTGACTCACGTGAAAGAAGTCGCGTTAGATGACCAAGCCGTCTACTTTCGTTGAAGTACAGTAAATGCTATTTTATGTCAGACATTTACATTTGACACAATACAGCATTGTTTTGAAACCGTTTTTATTTGTTAAAGGGTGAAGTAGATGAGGCTGTAAAAGTTCTGTTGGATTTGAAGACCGAATATAAAAAGGTTACAGGCGAGGAATTTCCTGTAGCAGGAAGAACTCCAAAAAGTAAGGAAAATAAACCGGCCTCTGAAGTTAAACAGAAATCGGCTAAACAAAAACCAGCTGAACAAGCAAAAAAACCTGTTAACGTTGCCGAGGTATTTGTTGAAATACTTTTTTTTTAATGTGTGATCAATATTAATGAAATTCTATTTTAGGGAGACGATAGCGGTACTAAAAAACAAACTCGACTAGGATTGGAAGCTAAAAAAGAAATTAACCTCTCAGATTGGTATTCTCAAGTTATTACTAAAGGAGAATTGATAGAATATTATGACGTTTCTGGTTGCTATATTTTTAGACCGTGGTCTTTTGCAATATGGGAAGCAATTAAAGATTGGTTTGATAGTGAAATTAAAAAATTAGGAGTAGAAAACTGTTATTTCCCTATATTTGTATCCAAAGCGGCGCTAGAAAAGGAAAAAACACACATAGCTGATTTTGCTCCAGAAGTAAGAAACCATTATTTGTATACTGAGTTGAACATTTTTGCTCGATTATATTACGTATTATAAGTAAAATGTAAAACGGCTTGCTCGGTTTGATCAAATATTGAATGCTCAGTATATTATGCAATATTCGATATAGAAACCTGAACTTCTGGTGAAATATAGATTTGTTTGGTAAATATGTGTTTTAAACTTTATAATACCACCCTCAGCACTGTCATTCATATTAATATTTTAGGTAGCATGGGTTACTAAATCAGGAGATTCTGAAATGGCGGAACCTATTGCAGTTAGGCCGACCTCAGAAACAGTAATGTATCCAGCTTATGCTAAATGGATTCAATCATATCGTGATCTTCCTATTAAACTCAATCAATGGAACAATGTAGTGGTAAGTTTATTTTTTAGTAGTAGCTATTTAGCTACAATTGTCCCTGTTCCTACAGGTACTAATAGTTCTTTTTTTTTCTTTCAGAGGTGGGAATTTAAACATCCACAGCCATTCTTAAGAACCAGAGAATTTTTGTGGCAAGAAGGTCACACTGCTTTTGCTGAGAAGGTCGAAGCTGATACTGAGGTGAAACAAATTTTAGGTAAGATATAAGAATATCCCATTCATGCCCGATTGCACCACTTCAGCTTGACAAGTAAAAAATTAGCTCGCTGCACCGTCATCTATGGGAAGCTTAACTAGACGAAATTTTAAGCATAGCTTTGTCCTTGGCTTATTTTTAAGCTGTGGATTTGCGACTGCGCGTTTATATGTGTTCTGACAAAATAATTAATTTAGCAGAAAATCTTGAGATCCTTGATGAAGAACTAAAAATTTTAGTTTAGAAGTTTGCGGAAGGGCTTTTAATGTTAAATTATTTTTCCACGTAACTTCTTTTTCTTACCACTTTACCACGTCCGTTTTGCATTATATTATATCTTTATATTTTTAACCCAAAATTCAGACAAAGAATGTTTTCTTCTGAATTGAAAATCGCCGATCAAATTCTCTTTCAACTTTCCATAATAGAAATTGGATTATTTGGATTGAATAAATGTAGTTAAAAAATATTAAAAAGGTTATGTATGGTAGTTTAGACACTTATGAAGTATTTGAAGTGTACTGCATAGGTTATCTATGGTATACTGGAGCTGCCAACTGAAAATATGACAGCCTAATTAATAAACATTCCTATTATATTCAAGTAAGGACATACGGTATTGTACGTAAACGCGGCTTTACCAAGCCAAACATGGTGCAATGAAATATTGGAATTATCAATAAGCTGCACTTTTTTAAGTCCCACATTTAAGCTAAACTGATGCAATCGGGCATAAGTTGTATTACATAAAAATAAGTTAACGTCATCCTATTTTCGTTAAACCGGCTGGAGTTTGACGTTATATAATCAAATGTCATAGGTTGTCAAAAATGTAACTCTTATGCCCGATTGCACCAGTTTAGCTTGAATGTAAAAAGCCACGCTTACGTTCAACACCGTACGTCTTTACTTGAATAAAATAGGAATGTTTATTTTTTATTAATAAGGCTGTCATATTTTCAGTTGGCAGTACCAGTATACCATAGATAGCCTATGCACTATACTTCAAATCCTTCAAAATTGTCTAAACTGCCGTACATACCTTTTTAATATTTTTTAACTACATTTGCCCAATCCAAATAATCCAATTTCTATTATGGAAAGTTAAAAGAGAATTTAATCGGCGAATTTAAATTCAGAAGAAAACATGCTGAGCCTGAATAAGGGTTAATTAAAAATATAAATATAAAATATAACGCAAAAAGACGGACGTGGTAAAGTAGAAAGAAAAAGAAGTAACGAGAAAAAAGAATTTATCATTCAAAGCCCTTCTGCAAACTTCTAAACTAAAATTTTTAGTTCTTCATCAAGAATCTTGAGATTTTGTCATAAATTATGTTTTGCTAAATCAGTTAGATTTCATAAACACCAACACATAAAATTAGTTTATATACTAGCTAGATTGTCACACGTTACACAAATGTTCAAATCAATAACAACACGGAACGTCAGAACTCATAAACGCGCAGTCTGCGACTGGCAGTCGCATATCTACTATCTTAAAAATAAGCCATGGACAAAGCTATGCTTATAATTTCGTGAAGTTAAGCTTCGCTTAGATGACGGTGCAGCGAGCTTAATTTTTTAAGTTAGGCTTACTTGTTAAGACAAAGTGGAGCAATCGGGCATTAGACACAGGCTCTATTTTGACAAACTAGAACATTTAACAACTTCAATTTCCAGCTGACTTTACTCAAATAGGATGACGATGTTATTTACCATAACAACATCAAATAATAGTTTTTTACCCAAGTTTATGCGAAATCGTTCCGTACTGACTTCATAAAATCCGTACCCAATTTAGAAAAAGCCGTCCACGCGAACAGATCGAAACTTGCTCTGCGCATTGCGCTCGCTCAATGATATTCAAATTTAGATATACTATTGTGGACTGAATATTCGGCGGCGGGATTTTCGGATATCCGGACGATGCCCAGGCCGAATATTCGGTATCCGTTATTCGGCAAAACCAATATCCGTTGCATCTCTTAACAATATATTCGTTTTTGTACGTTTTTTATTTTATTTTTTAGATTTATATGCGAGAATATATACCGATTTATTAGCAATCCCAGTAATCAAAGGTAGGAAAACCGAAAAAGAAAAATTCGCCGGAGGCGACTACACTTTGACAATAGAAGCTTATGTATCTGCTAGCGGAAGAGCAATTCAAGGTGCGACGTCGCATCATTTAGGACAGAATTTTTCTAAAATGTTCGATATTATATATGAACATCCGGAAACTCAAGAGAAAGCATATGTTTATCAAAATTCGTGGGGTATTACAACAAGAACGATAGGTAAGTTCTTTAAAAAAAATTTGCTGTCTGGGCGACAAATCGTTAGCATAACAACATAACCACCCGAGAGGTAGAAGATTCAAAGTACCCAATTCATCGTCACTTCTCCCTCCTTGCTTTTCAGATCCATAAATAGTTGATTTTCGGCTTCTAAAGTTCTAAAACCCGTAGCGTGGCTTACCACCTGACAGTACTTACTGATATGTTTTTAGTTTACCGATAAAATTCCTTCTTTTTGCACCCTGAAGAGATTTCAAGTGTTATTTACGTTCTAACTAATCTTCCTGATTGTTCTCATGTCTTAAACAATCAGACTCCCCTTATACTTCCTTCATGTATTTTATTTTTCATTCTGTTTATTATTTTTATCACTCGTACTTTTATCGTTTTTATTTGTCTACTTTTGTATTAAATGTATACATACATATATGTATTGCCCTTTAAAAGGATTGTAACATCTGTTGGGCAATAAATGCTATTATTATTATTATGTCAGTGAATCGCATGGTTTGATAAGTGATCTAAGATTGCAAGATCTTTTTTATCAATTTTAGGCAACCAGAGTTACAGTTCAATCATTTAAGAATTATTACAATTTCCTGCAAAATTGTCGTATTTAGTAAAGCGCGTTACCAATAGATATCGAAGAATAAATATATTATTCAACGCTTTAATTTTTGAACATTATTTTTCAAAAACAGTGACCGTTCAACTTGAGAAGCAACAACTACTTCTCGGGCTATATGCCCCGACATACATTGAATTACACTTATAAGTTGAACAGGGTCGGTATTATCTACTAAAAGATTTAACCAACCAAGTATACAACTATTATTCGATATCTATTGCTAACGCGCTTTACTAAATACGACAATTTTACAGGAAACTGTAATCTATTGATAGTTGTGAAACCAGAATGGTTGTTTAAATCTTGTGGATCATACCGACCCCGTTTAACTTAGAAGTGTAATTCAATGTCTGTCGGGGCATGTAGACCGAGAAGTAGTTATTTCTGAACGGCCACATTTTTGAAAATATTTTCAAAACTTTGTAAGGCGTTAATAGTATAAAACTATTATTCAATACCTATTATTATTTTTTACTAAAGTTATTTTTAGTTAGAAATTGATGAATTTATTCCATACTTTACCGATACACTGTATAAATGTTACATTAAATAAGAAGCAACAACTACTTCCCGGGCTATATGCCCCGACAGATATTGAATTACACTACAAAAACTATTATTCAATACCTATTATTATTTTTTCCTAAAATTTTCATTTAGAAATTGATGAATTTATTCCAAACTTTACGGATACACTGTACAAATGTTACATTAAATTTTTTTTTCTATAGGTGTTATGGTAATGATTCATGGTGATAATCAAGGTTTGATTTTACCACCAAAAGTTGCTTGTACACAAGCAGTAATAGTTCCATGTGGCATTACTGTAAATCTTTCTGAAGAATCTCGTAAGAAGTTACAAGATTCTTGTGATTCCCTAGAGTCCGACCTAAAAACTGCAGGTATACGAGTTAAAGGAGATTACAGAGATAATTATTCTCCGGGTTGGAAATTCAACCACTGGGAATTAAAGGTAGGTTTAAATCTTATATAATAAAGAAGGTTTGTAACTATTCACTGTAAACTAACTACTTTTCAAGAAATTACAACCAAGGTTTTTTTGTTCAGGGCGTTCCAGTAAGGATAGAATTGGGACCAAAAGATATAGAGAAGAATCAATTAGTAGCCGTAAGAAGGGATACAGGAGAAAAAGTAACAATCAGCCGAAATGATGCTATTAGCAAATTACAAGATATTTTAGATGATATTCACAACAACTTATTTAAAAAGTAAGTATAACGATTCACTTCACTGTGTATATTGTCGTAATTGTCATATTTTTTGTTTTTTTCAGAGCTTGTAAGGATTTAGACAGTCATAAAGTTATTATCACCGATTGGTCGAAGTTTGGTCCTGCTCTGGATAAAAAGAATATAATCTTGGCTCCTTTCTGTGGCGAAATTGAATGCGAAGATAAAATCAAAGCAGATAGTACACGGTAAGAATGTTTTAAAGTTACTAAATATTCGTTAGACTTCTACCAAATTCATCGTAAGATACTCCTGCAACTTAACTAGATTGTCGTAGAACAATTATCACCCTTTAGTGATATTACTGGTTCGAATACATGCTAGTTTGCTTTGTTTACCCGTTACCCTCTATTGGAGATTTTAATGAAGATCGTAGCGCTGTTGCGACAACTGAACTACTTTGTTGTAGTATTTTATTTACCTCACTTTCTTTGTCATAGAATTTCCATTGTTTGATCTTAGTTTATTCGTTGCTTTTGGCTATTTTCTGTTGCTCTATAAGGTCTGTATTTACACCGAGAAATTCCATCTGTATTTTCGAATTCATTTATATTAACCCCCGTATCAGTCACTCAGTTTAAATACTAGACACATGCGACGGCTAATTAGTCGGAATACGACGCCGACGGCTCGATTTTGTATACCCAATATCAAAGTACCGACACGAAGTGACCCTTGTCTTTTGTATATGTTCAGTGGTATTTATTAGTAAAATGTATATATTTCAATATTTCCTTAAATTTACATTATTTTATCAAAGAGTATTAGTCGATTGTATAGGTAGAAAGAAATAATGAGTACAAATCACTACTGTTGTGTTCCTCAGTGCCATTTTTGGGCTAAAAAGGATATTAACAAGGAGTTTTCATTCAAGAACATCCAACGAGAAAAAGCTTGGAGATTAAAACTTCAAACAATGGAAAGCTTATGGCAAATAAGGTGATGTTATAAGACAATGTACAACAAATTAGTTCCGTTTTCTGCCACCAGATAGGGTAGTGTTTATATTAAATCCCCAATTATGTCGATATATTACAGTAACTCCCAATATTAATTTGAGTATCTCGGTCTAGTAATAGATTCGCGAATTTTAAGATCTCTTGAGATCCTTAAAAGTTTTGCAGTTGAATTAATATTGATGGAAATGTAAATTTTAAAATATTTTTCAGGGATGTCGGTGAGAACGCTGAACCTGGTGCACCATCAATGGGCGCAAAATCTCTTTGTATACCATTGGAACAACCAACATCGATTAAAGCCAGTGACAAATGCATCCATCCGGACTGTAAAAACAAACCAAAATATTATACTTTGTTTGGAAGAAGTTATTAATGACTCGATACATATTTATTAAAAAAAAATCGTTTAAAATTATAACGCTTTTATTTGACAATAATATTTTTTGCAATATAATAATTTATTTATTTATAATTTAGGAGGTGAAGTAGCAGTCTGACTAGTTTTAATAGTTTCAGTTTTTGTTTTTAAATCAATTATGTCATGTTCCTTCTTAACCTTTTCTTTTAATTCATCCTAAAAAAGACAAATTGCAGTAATTTTTAATTGAATTGAATATATTCACAAATTATACTGTACAACCACAGAATACCACACAAAGAAGCGACTCCTTCGTCCTTAATAAAAACAGCATCCACTATCAAGTGCCAATACTGTCATTTTATTGTTCATAATTCCTGTGACACTACTTGCTGCACATGTCAATTTTGAGTAAGTGAATGTGAACTTTTCACTTGATTATTTGAACCGCTGAACTCTTTTATGGCCGTATGCACTGTTTATATTACTAAACCCATTTAACAAATCTGGATTAAATATCCGCATTTAATGTTCCCTTGGTATGCACTGAACGAAATTTAGTTAAACCTGAATGAAGTTTGACAACGTCGAAAGATTTAGGAATTTTTTTGTGTAAAAAACGTTCGTTGGTGACAATGCTTGACGTTATTTGAGTTTTTAGTACTCTCGTTTACAGTTACGGACGTGACGGTTGTTATTTTAATTCCGAATTACATTTAGTTTGGACGTATATCATTGATAAAACATGCAACAGTTTTAATAATTAGAATCAACAAAAGTTACCAGAGTGTCAAAAAGAACAGTTTAAAATTAAAAGTCCAATGGTTTAACCTCTATAGAATCGATGGTGCATACCAACTTAAAATTATAAACTAGTTTAATGCTTGAACGAGTTTAAGTGTAAACGGTGCATACACCCATTACACAGTTTTAAGTTATTTCTACAGCTTTTTCAGTTGTCAAATGAAAATCAATCAGTTACTCTAGCAACAATGTATTTCTTCTGGAAATATCAAGTTGTTGCTTCTGTGTGGTACAACAAAATAATTGTTGAAGTGGTTATTACAATGTAAGAAATTCACCATACTTCAAAGGGGAAAGGAAAAGTCATTGAGAAAATGTTAACTTTTGTAAGATGCTTCCATGGATACAATTACCAAAGAGCCGAAGGGATATAAGATAATGTAAAAGAAAGAAATAGAATCTCTACAAATATAATTAATGATCAACTTACTGCCCATCCTAAAACTTCCGCTAACTTTAAACAACCTTCATCACAGTCTCCTAACCAACAAACATCTCGTGAATTATCTTTAGAATCGAAATCCAAACCACCACCCATACCAAGCAGCGCCATGATACCAGATTTATGACCAACTTTATTCCTGTTTATTAGAAGTCTTGGTACATCATCTTTAACTCTAAAAGTTTAAGTTGTTTATTAAATATTTACACTGAATCCAGATTTTTTCATGAGTTTACATAGAAGTTATTTGATAAATAATGGAAAATTCAAACTCACCTATCTACTAGCGAAGCAAATGGTTGTACTTCTAGTGAAGTTCCTATTATTATTAACAAATCACACTTCAAAAAGTCGTTTATTAGAGCTGAGTGAAATTTATGTGGTAATGTCTCACCAAAGAATATAATATCTGGTTTTACAAGACTATTACATTTTTCACATGTAGGAACTTCATCCTTGAAAATTATTTCTAAAAAACAAAATGTATTGAAAAACCTTTTAGATTTTGTATTATAAATAAACTAAATAAATTTTGGTGTCCCCTAACATTGAACTCTTTTATAATTCACTTGGTCTAACCTTATAGATAATGTTTGAGGAAATTAGTAGACCAACTTTTTGACACTAATGGCTATAGATAAATTTAAGGTTAGGTTGTCAACTAAATAATTAGGGGATGATCGTATCATGCTGAAGTGTCTTTCCCAATCAAATATCTCTCAAACCACAGTATTCCGATTGCTTATAATGGCTAATTTTATCCAACTTTTGCACATTTTCAACTATTCTGATCAGATGTTAAGACAAGACACCATACAGGTCCGCAGTATTCCATAAGAGGACGAACGTAGGTCGTGTATAACTTAATAAATGTTGACGGTTTACCAAAAGATTTATATATTAAGAATATTTTCTTGTGGAGTGAGAGAATCATCTCAGACCAGGACAAGTCTTAGTTTATAATAACACCGAGGTCACATTGCGATGATACGGTCATTAACACATGATTGTTCATGTAGTATGACAGATTCGGATTGTTTTTACCTACATGCAGGACGACACACTTATCTATCTTTAGCGGTAATAACCAATATGAACACCATTTAGATTCTGCACTTAAGTCTGATTGAAGAGACAGGTGATGTGTTGTAGGATTTGCATATATTTTAGCATCATCTGCGTGAAAAGAACAATTATTTTTTATATGCGTATATAACAGAAATAGCAATGGTCCCAGAACAGATCCCCGCGGAACTACACTTAAAACAGGTTTTAGCGGGGAAAATGTAGTATTGCACACGAAATTGTCTTGAGGTGAGAAAGTCAGCTATCCAGCTCTACAAATTTCCTCTGATACCATAATGTTCAATCTTATGTAGTAATCTACGGGTTGGAACCCGGTTAAAAGTCTTGGCAAAATCGAGATAAATAGTCTGTAGGTAAACCATTGTCAGCGGCTATAGTCCAATCATTTACATACAACAAAAGAATTGTTAAAGTTGAATGTCCTTGTATGAAACCATGCTGCTGGAGGGGAGAATATTTTGTTGAAGAAGAAAAGAAAATATTTTGTCACATATAATTGACTCCATAACCTTGCAAACAAAAGGGACAAGACTGATTGGCCTATAATTGTTTGGGTCAAGTTTGTTGCCTTTTTTAAATATGGGAGTAACTGAGGCAGTTTTCCATATTGGATGAGTCTTGAAGGAAGAAGCATTCATTATACATGATATAGGACATAGAAAATATGAGATGATATATTGTCCAGTCCAGGTGATGAGTTGGATTTTAGTGATTTAAGTTTATCTTCCACATGCTGAGAATCAAAAGTGATATTAAATCATAATTATTTTTAAATTAAAACATTACCTTTCATCCAATCTTGACTGTATTCTTTCTTACATTCTAAGCAATGGCCAATGTGAAAAGTGCCATGAGCCTCAATCAATTTTTCATCAGTTAATCCAGCAACTCTTTCTAGAGTATCAATATTTTGAGTATAGTGTCTTAAAAGCATTCCTTTTTCTTCCAATAATTTTATAAAATAATGACATACTGTCGGTTTAAATGTGCCTGGATATAATTCTTTAGCTAATTCAAAAAATGGTTTCGGATTTTTTGAAAAAAAATCCAATTCAAAAATTGCTTGAGGATGGGGTAAATTATATTTCTGAAGATTATGATATAAACCTGTACCTGGTGAACGAAAATCTGGAATTCCTGCAGCTAAAACATTAACAAATTATTAAAATAGAAATATTATAAATCAAATTAACTGTTTCTAATAAATTTCACTATTGAATGAAAAAATTATTAGTATATTCCACAAAGTAAGGGTCCAAGCATCAAATTCAATTAAAATAGAAAATCATACATAGTAAAGATCAGTACATGTCTAAAATGATCGACAACATAATAAATATTTTATTTTTATCCAAAATAATCACCCTTAACCTTAATACATTTGTCCTGATGATGCATTTTGTCATAAGTAGGTCAATTATATTATTCTTCAGCAGACTGACATGTACTGAACTTTCTTTTGATGACCATTCGGGTTTACTTTAAGTTAAGCATTGTAATGAAAATGTATCATCAAATACTCCTAGGAAAAAAAATCGTGCAGTATTTCTTCCATATTAAACAAACATTTTTGTAGTTGTCAAATCTTACATTTTGTCAAAATTAAATATTCTTTGATTGTGAATACAGTACACTGCACAAAATTACTTCAGGAATAGTATTTGTGTGCCTTTGTGCAGCAAAGATTTTTTACAAATGGCCTATTAGATGTTGCATAATATTCAAAACAGATCGAAACATTTGAACAGATGGATTAGTGATACTCACATGTGGATATTCCTGCTCCTGCCATAGTAATAATATTTTTACAATCATTTGCTTTAATATAGTCAACGATTCCATCAAGTGTCAAGTTATCCAATACCTAAAATATAACATTGTTTTTGTAAAATAACAAAATACATCATCTTTAAAAATCTATAAATCTACTTTACCTTTTTGAAAACATAAAAATAACAACTTATTGTTAATTGTAAAACCAATAATTTAATCAGATAAATAATTGATACAATTAACTACTTTAGATTTTAAATTGTCACCATTCGTTTTTTCAAATGATCCATTCTAATATTTCTAGATATGAAAATAAGATATGCACAAATGCATTTTTCTCGTAGATTATTCAAATTTACCTTTGTTTTTTCTTTAGTATCCGAAAGGCTTAATTTATCGGCCAAAAATCTGCGCAAATATTCCATATTTTCTATTTCTTCGTCGTGTGAAGAAGTGCTACTACTTGTACTTGCAGAGTCTTTGCGGTCTTTTGGTTTTTCTTCTTTCAAATCTAAGAAATAATATGTGTTGTCAAATGCTTAAAACAAAAATGGAAAAATACCTGCATTAGGTGGTGTTGACATTATTTAATTTAATTAAATCACAAATAATATACCCACAATTAAATTAGGTTCATAGCATAAAAAGATGGAATAACAATAAATTAGGTTATTTCAGAGTTTTAATGACAAGTCATAGCATAGGAATACCACAGATCAACTAATAAATAGACTGACAACTTTGACATGAAAATATGATATATAACTGTACATTTTATTTAGAAAAGACCTAAGATATAGTGCCTGTATGTCTTACAATAAGAAAGACATCAATAAAACGCACAGATTGGAATTCGAGACTCAATCATGGATACAATTACCCGAAAATATTACCTTGAAACGCAAATGAATACCATATGAATACAAATGCTTGATTCTGATTCTTTTAGGTATAATGTTGATGATGAAAAACTATGTTTTTTAAAGTGAAACTTCTAAAACTATTCCATTAGACAAGTCTACATTCGACCAGCAAAAAAGAAGAAAAAAAATAAGGTTAAATTTTTTAAACAACGAGCTGCAATTTTTTGAATTCAAAACAAAGCAAAATTTTTTTTCAAGCTGTACAAGAAAACTGTAAGCAAAATTCAATTATTTCCACTATGTAGTGCCTATACCTTTAAATTAAAATATACAGTATCTACCTAATAATTTTCGCATATTCAATTTCAAGGTCGGAAAAGAAAATAATTCTTAAGGCGGTTAAATTGTTAATATAGCTACTTATGCAACCAAGGGTAAAACTCGTAGTTTTAAACTACAATCTTCAATTTTTGCTTATTCAGTTCTATAAAATAGTGTACTATATTGGTAAGAGATTGTTTATTTCATGATCATTAATATGTGAATATAGATTTAAAGAATCTCAATAAACATGAAAATTAATGAAAAGGCCATTTCTTATTGTGTCTGAATGGGAAAATTGTAGTCTTAAACCAGAGACCTTAAACTATCACTGCGTTTGCATTTTTGAACTTATCCAAACATTTGAAATAAAATATAAAACATACCCAGCCAGCACAAACATTGAGGGGAAGTTGGTCAAAGTTTGTTTTAATGGCTCATTGAAACATTTTAAGATTACATTGTAACAACCGCGATGTATCGTTTCTGTTGCATTGTTTTCGAGAGACGTACCTAAAAACATTTCTAAGAAACGTTTTTTTAAACTACATAAAACACTTCCCACCAACATTTCCTTATTTCATTTATGGTAACATTACAGTGAAATGTTGTTGAGATGATTATGGAACATTACTTAATATATTTATTTAGTGTGAAAAAGAAATATGCAAAATAATATTGCAGACATGTTTCATATTATACTTACGCATAATAAAACAAGAACTGATTTACGGTAATGGTGCATGTAAATCGCCCTTAATATAGCTGATAATGTAGTATTGTGGTTTGTGAACAATAAAAGAAGGTTAATCCTAACATTGTTGTGGTAATAGAAAAACGTGCATTGCTGAGTAGGTAAGTATACTATATATTATACAATATGTACAAGTCAATTAGAACGTTCCTTCAAACCGTGATCATGTAAATCCTTTGGAAATGGTTTCTGTTAAACAACAAAAGTCTGATAAGCTCCATACCCGTAGAACACAAGAAGCTACTTATGCTGTCTGATTCTCATGACTGAAATTTGAGATACTTTCACTATTAAATGAATGGACTTGAAACATAAAAAGGTTCTAACATCACTCTGTTTTTCAGAAACGGACATTAAAGAACTGGCAACAAAAATTGACAAACTATATAACATGATGGCCGAATTTAAACTAGATCTAGCAGAATTAAAGGAAAATATATCTGATCTCATTAGTTCTGATGATGCTTAACTTTTTTCTAACAACAGTCCCAGGTATATATTTTATCATTTTAAACAAATGATATGTAAAAATATGTTTTAGTTTCATGATGTTAATTGGTAAGCGAATAAAAGTTTATCCATTACATTCTGATTTTAAATGAAGTAATTTTTACTTCTAGATAAAATTTTTGAAAGCTGTGGGTGGTCATGACTCCAAAGACTGGACTTACAGGATGATGAAGGCCGTACTGACTGACTCGCTAGCAGAGGCATGCTCATTGACAGGAAGAAAAAATAACTAGGAAATATGACATTTGATAATTTTGGAGTTATTGTATTGTAAGTAGAAGTTGTGTGATATATGTCAGTGAATATTTCAATATTTCTCTATTTTAGCAACATCATGCACCCTGAAAGAATTTGAAGTTTATGTGGCAGAATGGCTGAGGCATGCCCATTCAAGAAAAATAAGAAGAGATGAAAAATAATTCATTGTTTTAGTACTTTAGTGGTGCTTTACTTTCTTGGAGTAGGTAGTATAGTTTACTTTCTTTGTGTATTTTATAAAATAATTATGTTTATTTGGTGTTTTTTTAAATCTCGGAATGCTTCAGTTATTGGTTGTGAAAATATGTTTTTGTTGAATAAGCATATATTATTTAAATTTGTGTTGAATATAACACTCAATATTTTTTCTGTCCCAAGAAATTAACGCACCACCAAACATTACCAAAATGTTTGATTTTTGTCATTAATACTTCTTTGATTTGTATGTTTTTTTTCAGTAATAGGTCCTATTTTTATAGAAACGTTATGCAATACTACTTTTTGAAAAAAAAAATAGTTTTTTATGAATACCTTATTGTATAATATTTACATCATTTTTTATTAAATTTGTAAAAATCGCTGGAGTTAACAGTTAAAATGGGTATTCTAGAGCCAATTAGACTTTAGCTCAATCTTTTAACATTCTGGTTTTTGATTCACTTCAATAATTCCCTATAGAGAAGAAAAATAATATTATGACACAATATTAATCAGTGTTACTAGTATTTATAAAAAAATAATTTTTATAAAAAAGTAGTATTGTCTCAACTTTCTAGAAAATACAACCTATTATTAAAAGAAGTCATCATACAACTTAAACAAATATTTTGGTTGTAAATTAACGTAATTTACTTTCTTTGTTTATTTTATAAAATAATTCTTTATTTAGTGTTTTTTATCGCAGAATGCTATTCAGTTATTGGTTGTAAAAATATATTTTTGTTAAATATAAGCATATTTAGACTTCCTATGTTTAGTGTTTTTCTTGTCTAGGGAACAAGTTTAAAAGTTTTTAGCAACATTTTTTACCATTTTTAAAAATTTCTTTGTACTCCTTTCGCGATAGGCATTTTAACGTTGCCCTTATTTTAGGAAAACTAATGGAACAAATGTAAAACATTAATTTTAAATTTTGACCAATAGTCTATCCAAAATAAGGAGTATGAAGCATTTTTGTAAAAAATGCGTTAAACAATAGTGAAGAACACTGCAAAAAAATCTAGCTATAAACTTAAAACTCTGAAAGTTTGGATCCCGTTAGGTTTACCGGTTGTATAATGATTGTTTCAACCCTTGCTTTGTGGAATCTATTCATAACAGATAAAAAATAGAATTAAAAATTTCACTAAATTAAGTAAAATACTTCTCTAAATCGACAATTGCTTCTTATCAATCCTGATAGAAACTTCATTTCTGAAACCATTGTCGATTTAGAGAAGTATTTTACTTAATTTAGTGGAAATTTTATATTTTATCTATCATTTACAACAGAGGTTGCGTAAACTTTTCATGGGACATCAAGAGAAATAAGCAGCTATTTTGATATTTATTGAAATGTTTTGGCACACGTTTAAATTTACTTCCTGTAAATATTTATCCAAAATATTGCAGGAACGTTTAGCTGCAATATCTCTAGAATATCTTATTGGAACTTCTATGCAACATTTGTAGAATAGTGCAACGCACGGGCATTTCAACGTTGCAGTAACGTTGTGGCTCTATTAAAATAACATTGCTTGCGAGGTTTAAAATCGTGTTGTTATGTTTATTTACTTCCTAGAAATGTTACTGTGTTGACTGGGTAGCAATTCCTTAAACATGTTAAATTAAAGTAATAACTAAAAAGTTTTAGTTGTTTAATAACTCATCAGTCAGTTTCCAGTTCCACATCTACTATACATACTTGAACTTTACTATGAATTCTATAGCAATTGGTAGCTTTGAAATTCTTTGCTTCTTAGATAATTTGCAGCCCCTACCCAATTGAACTAAACTATTATGAATAACATTGATATTGCTATATCATTTGTAAATAGATATATTTTGTAAAATTTTTAAATAGTTTATGAAAAAACGTATAAATGGTTTGAGTAACAGTTATTTTTTTCTATGTAGACTCTAAAAAATGCCTCGTCCTAGAAGATTTCTCAAAAAAGCACCAGTTATAGAAAGCAGTAGTAGTGGAAGTGAAGAGGATGTTCCAATTAAAAAGACAAAATTATCAGTCAAAGAAAATAATTCCAATAAAATACTAGACAAGATCAAGAAAACAAACGATAATAATTCATCATCCAGTGAAAGTGATATTGAGAATTACCTACAACCCATAAATAAATTGGATTTCTCATCATCATTTTTTAATCTTAAAAAAGATGATAATAAAGATTTTAGTCAGATTGAGAAAAATATATTTGATAATGTAACAGTATCTAATTTATCAGATTCTGAATCAGATGCAGATGAACCCAAACCTCAAACACTTGACTTTGAAAAACAACAGAATAGTGATAAAAATGAAGAAATTACTGAATCTCCTAAGTTAAATTTTCAACAATTGGAAGAATTTACTAAAACAATTGAAGAAGCAAAATTACAAGTAGAAAAATATAATGCCAAAAAAAAGATTCTAGAAAAAAACACTGATGTTTCAAATATCCTTGCTGCTGGAGAATCCAAACAGTTAACACTTGAAAATATATGTGCTGAAGATTTACATTCCAGTGATTTTCAAACTTCTGATGATGAAGACTGGGAGGAAGTAAAAGTAAAAGATCAAGAAGAAAAACCTTTAGTGCCCAAAAAAGATATAGAAATACGAATAGGTGAAATGCCTGATCACTGCAAAAAGAAAAAAGGAGTTGATCTTTTGGCTGCTATGAAAAGACGACTTAACAGGATTCGTAAAGAAAATCAAATTTATGTTCATAAAGTTCATCTATTATGTTGGATAGCACATGGAAATTTTGTTAATTCTGTAATAAACGACTCTGAAATTCTAGGGTCAGCTTTGTCTTTATTGCCATCTGATAAGTGTTATCCTGCTGATAGAATCGATTTGAGTTATTTGGAACAGATTGTTCAGTGGTACAAAAAAAGTATCAGGCTAACTGAAAAAGCTCCACCCCAACAGTTAACTTTGTTAAACGCGTTGAAATTGCAAATTAAGAACAAAGAAGTGTATGATAAAAAAATGCTTGTATTGCTTTTTGTTGCGATCTTAAGATCACTGGGAGTTCAATGTAGAATAGTTTTATCTTTTCAAGTGGAACCTTTACGTCCTCCAACCAATGAACTGCATTCTCTATCTACAAAAGAAGTGAAACAGAAAGGGGGTACTAGTAAATCTCAGCCTGAAAAATTGACAAATAAATCAAAAAGTCAAAAAATTTCAACAGCAGATAAAAGTTCTACAAGTACAAGTTTACAAAAAAATGTAAAGATAAAAGAAAATGTTCGTCTCAAATCGGGTGTAACTCAAAAGAATAAAGAAAAGGTAGAAAGTAATATTGGAAAACTCAATGTTAAAGACACCAGTCAAAAACACTCTAAAAATGCAGGAAACCAAAAAAATAAAGGATCTGAAACTAAATCTAGAAGTTCTAGTAAGAAAGCGGATGAGGAGCAAAATAACTTAAATAAAAAATCTATAGCTGTAGCTGTTACAAAAGATAATTCTGCAAGTATTAAAAGAAAATCTGCTGAACCAGGTGAAAAAATAGGTACAAGAAAAGTAAATAATAAATCATCTGAAAAAAATGCTCAAAACAAAACTTCCAAAATTAAAGATAACTTAACTGTAGGAGAGGATAAAAAACCGAGGTCAAAAAGTGCAACTTGCGACAATAAAGATCAAGATGTTAGAACAACTCGATCTAAATCTACAAGTTCAGTGATAAAAGTAAAATTACCTTCTACCAGAAGTAACAATAAATTGAAAGAAATTCCCCAGTTAGATGGGGCTAATGATGAGAAACAAAACAAAATATCAAAATCTGAAAAACCCAACTTGAAAAAACTTAGTAAAATGACCGAAAAAGTTTGTCCGATAAAAGCACATCCAAAACGATTAAAATCGTCCTATAAAAATGATGATTCGGAAAGTGAGTTTTCTAGCAGTCCAACCAAAAAATTACCAGGGAATAAACCAAATTTTTCAAGATTAAGGCAAACTGCGTCAACATCCTCATTTGAAAAGCAGTTTGATATAAAAAATGACATAATAGGATTGATAAAAGGTAGGATCGCTGAACAAAAACACACAGATCGTAGTAGAATGGTAAAAAAGAAAAAAGCTGTTGATGTTGAAAGTGACTCTGACAGTGATTATATGCCAGAGCCAATAAAAAAGAAACATCATGACAGTGATAGTGACATTGAGTACTTTATACCTAAACCAAAAGTGAAAAAAAGAGTCAGTGTAAAAAGGTCAGCTCCAGGACAACCTATTTTGTCCGACAGTGGCGATGAAGCTGCGAAAAAGAAGAAAAAGGGAATTAACGTTTGGATTGAAGTATTCTTGGAAAATGAAGAAAAATGGATAACTGCAGATGTTATTCGTGGACAAGTACATTGTATCAATGAGTTATATGTGAGTATGTTTCCATGACTTAATTTATTAAAATTTAATGAATTATCTTCCGCCTGGAACCTCCAGAGACATGTTTCCAATTAACGTTTCACTAGAAATTGTGATTTTTAGATATAATGGGCATCTTGCATCAGCGAAGGATTAGTTTCATCATATAGTATTTTAATGGCCGTAAGCACCGTTTACACTTAAACTCGTTTATAATTTTGAGTTGTATGCAGCATCGATTCTATGGAAGTTGAACCAGTTTAAAATTAAATGCCCAATATTGGAGGTTTTACTTTAAACTGATCATTTTGACACTTAAGTAACTTATGTCAATGTCTCATGAAAGGTTGATTAGAGCCATATTTTTGCGATCTAGCGTCTTTAAGCGGATTAACAGTGTAGCTTAAGCGTGACCTCATAACGGTGACGTCACGCTTAAGTTCGCAAAAATGGAAATATCTAGCGATATTCTGACATATGTCAACGACATTTCTCTCACGTCACGTACATACTTTACTTTGTTAATTTTTTTCTTTCTGAAATTCTGAAACTGTAATAAGCAAAATAATATTAATATACCTAATAATATTGCTTTTGTCAAAATTTGTGATCTTAGAATTTAGAATGAAAAGGAGGAGAGACTCTTAAGAAGCTCTCAAGAAGAATAAAAAGTTTGCAAATAATTTCTTCAATTCTAAGAGACCATCACATCAGATCAATTTATGAGGAAGAATGGATAAGCCGTAATCTAAATTATGACTTTTATATTTTATTTCGGATGTCTAAAGAAACATTTTATGATTTTTTGAAAGTCCATTGGTCCACTCTATATCAATTTATTCTGTCAATGCTGTCAATTTAATGACGCACAGCAGCTGAACCGCTTCAAAGTTTTCTGGCGCACTCCCGACCACGCCAGTTTCCGCTTCAAGCGTTTTTAAGCGTGACGTCATTACTTATTCGCGAAAATGAATCGCTTTAATCCGCTTAAAGACGCTAGATCGCAAAAATATGGCTTAGATTTGATAAGGTGACTGTCAAGAAAAAGTTGTTGATTCTAATTATTTAAACTGTTGCACGTTTTATCATATATAATACCACGAGAGTGAAAATTTTGTCGGCAAAATTTTTCGATTGTCATGAAAGTTTGTTGCTTGGCAATTTTGCGAATGACATTTTTAACAAAACCACGAGCCGTCAGGCGAGTGGTTTTGGATTAAATGTCATGAGCAAAATTACCTAAAAGCAACAAACTTGAATACGACAAGAGAAAAATTTTACCTTACAAAATTTTTAATTGAGTGGTATTCGACATGACTATTTCACGAGAGAAAAACTAAAAAATCATATGTTTAAACGTTTTATTTATTGCAAACTTCAATTATACAAAGCCAAAAAAATAATAACATTATGAAAAAAAAATTACTTATTTATGTAAAAAGTACAATTATTATAATTGTACGTTGTAGCATTATTTTGGGGATTGTTTTGCATCATAATCTTCAAGAATTTTTGCTATAACTTGTTCAGAAGTATCCTTTTCTAACGTATAATTACGTGCGTCCAGAAACATTCTAAACTGTTCCCACGCAGACTTTTTTGTCTTTATTGTATTTCGCGGTATACTTTGCTTAATTGTACTCTCTATTTCATTTATTGAATTATTTCCAAATCTTGTATTATTCATGTTAATAATACTTATTTAAATTTTTGAAACAGTTTTAATAATTTTTAGACAGTTAAATAAATAAATAAACAACTTAGTTTCCTTAGAAACCACTAACAAAGATTTTACATTGAATTTTATCACAGAGTGATAGCAGGGCCGAGCCGACCCCCGGCAGCGCCTGTGTGCGAAACCTATGAAGCACCTCTTTTTTTACGAAGCTTCATATTTCAACGTATTTTTTTTCTCATTTGTTAATTTTGTCTAGTTTTTCTATTATAAATGACGTTAATCCAGCGCCAGTTGTATCGATAATTGGACAGAAAGCTAAGAAATGCTCTCTTATTTCCAACTTTTTAGTTTCTGTGTTAAAATTGACAAATCTTATTATAATACTGTTGCGAGGTCAACAACTCAAAGCCGGCCCTGTCCATCGATTGTAAATTTTGGTGGCTACGCCTGGATTCTCCGCCAGCGTGTTTTCTCGAACATTCGAGTACAACGGTTTTGTTTGTGCATAGCGCGATCGCGTAATGTACTAGAACTTTCCAGAACTGATGCGGACTATATATACGCGGGTTTTTGAGTGCGTAGGGAGTTAGTTAGTTCGAGAGAATTAGTGAAACGGACAGTGAACTAAATAGTGCAAATAAATAGTGTAAAATTCGAGAGGTGAAAATAAATAAGAAGTAATATACCGAGTGTAAATAAATTAGTAGACAATAAGTAGAGCGTGTATATAAATTAAGTATAATATAGTGTGTGTTCCTTTAAATAAATAGATAGCAATTAGCCATAGTGTGTATAATTTTATCCCACAAGTTAAAAACTGTTTAAGTAAATAACTAAAAACATTACAATACTAATTTGCTCTACGTGTGAAACGTCAGGAGTACAATCCAGTATTATTGAAAAATATTTATTAATTCTATATAAATTTAAAATAAAATGTTGAATTTGGTTACCGAGTATGTAAATTATTTCATTTTGGATTTTATCTCCAAGATAAGTCGGCCTAGTTTTGAAATCGCAAATCGTGCGTCGTATACGTTCAGTCATTGAAAGATCGAATTTTCCTAAAATTTCAATACATTTTAAAAAATTACCATTGTTACGGACGTATAATTTTTTGCTTTGACCACGAAAAGCCATATTTTGTGTACTTAGAAATCGGACCACATATTATGAAGGGTGTCAGGTGAAAACCAGGAATGTCCATTTATTACATAAAATGAGTTAGATGTATCATCGGTTTGCAAAAGTTATGAATTTATCCAAGCCCTAAACATATCAGAAGAAAACGAGGAGTGTCACGTTCTACTACGTTATTTAAAAATGCTATATACGGAGAAAACAGGGATTGTTCAACCGAAACCGTAATAAACAGATAATGTCCAGTCAGTGGGTATTTTATTATATTCCTACTTAGAATGCGACAAGAACATGGGACTGATTAATACAAAGAAGAATGGAATCTCCCAAAGACTGGGAACAAACTATTTCGACATCTAGAGTGACACCAATGATATTTACTGTAGTTTCAGTAGATCAGAGTTATGTTAAGAAGTGGACTGAGTTTTTCTCCACAAAATATGCAAAAAAGTATCCATTCCCGATGCAAAAAAACAGAGAGTTTTTAAGGTGACCAACGGGCATATACGACTTATATCACATCGTGATTCCTGCAGAACAGTGTAATAAAATTATACCCAAAATCAACCCAGGCAGCACAGGTTTTGAATTTCAATGGCCTTCCCAATTTTATTTCGATCTGATACCTAAAGATACAAAAAAAAACACAAAGACCTCATGTCGTTATTGAAATTTTGTCTGTGTGTTGAAGTGAAACAACTTTATGCCAGTCTTCCACATTCTGAAAAAACAAGTCGAAAACGAATAAGAAAAGCTGTTGAACAAGCAGGTCCCTCTCAAGAACATGCTGACAAACTTTGTGCCAATGTTTCAGATGATGGAAAAACCAAGTCGAAGACTAACAAAAAGATCAGAATCTGTTGATGTCGATCGTGCAGGTCCATCTTACGAACAGGATAAACAACTTTGTGAGAAAGAAACCGCAAAAAATGAATGAATCTAAGATTGTTTTTCCTATTACAGACACATACAAAGGACAGTACCCATTTTCACCCAAACAAAGCAGTCGTTATTCCAGCTTTTTTTGAAAGAAGTTCCATTTTTAGTTTATTTTTCATTGTTTATTAACTCTTCAGTAATATAAGATGTTACTTAAACAAAATGAAGTTATGACGTTTTTAAACAAAAAACTGTTATTACTCAAAACTTGGTCGCGTGGACATTCCTGGTTTTCACCTGACACCCTTCATATATTATTCTTTTGATTGCATCGTACCAGCGCTGCTATTCAACCTCTAAAAGTTTTTGTTGAATACTATCAATAGTTGCATATGTTGCGCCTATTGTAACTACTTACTTATCGATACTCCACTACAAAGAATATGTTGTTGTTATAAATGTAACCAAAATAATTTCAGTGGCGGCGCCTCTATTGTCTTGGCGCCTGTGTGCGCCGCACACTTCGCACACATGGGCGGCTCGGCCCTGAGTGATAGAATTTTATACACATAGATTTGATATATTAAACGTCAAAAAATTGCCGCGACAAGACAAAAAATTGCCAGTTCAAAACCAAATTTTGTCAGTTATCAATTTACTCTAGTGAAATAGTCAATGAAATACATCTAATTCGGATTCCAAATAACAACCGTCACTACCGTAACTATAAACGAGAGTACTCAGAACTCAAATAACGTCAAGCATTGTCACCAAAGATCATTTTTCACCCAAAAAAGTCCCTAAATTTTTCGACGTTGTCAAACTTCCTTCAGGTTTAACTAAACTTCGTTCGGTGAATACCAAGGCAACATAAAGGGCGTTTAACTATTTAAACCAGTTTAGTTAATCGGGTTTAGTACTATAAACGGTGCATACGGCCATATATCTCTTCTTGCATACAATATCGAATATCAATTGAAAATATTGATTCGTACGTCTAAAACGTCAGTTAAAGTAGCGAACGTGCGGGTGAGTCCAAGAATGCGTTTTGATTGGAGCGACCTCACGGAACAGCAAACGAGATCGGCGTTGAGGGAATAGGTAGGTATACGTTACTTGCAGAATTTATAGCAGTACACGCTCAAGCACTTGAAAATGGGTGGTCGGTTAGGGTAGGATGATTAGTTATTATAATTTTATAAATAATATCGTTATTTATAATATATAGTCTCCTTTAAAAAGATAAATACGCACGATCTCGTTGTTTTAAAAATTACTCGGGCGTCGACCCAGCTCTGTAGTGGAACGCCTCTGATGCGATAACTATAGTCAAGCAGAGTCGAGCGCGACTAGTACTTGGATGGGTGACCGTTGGGGAAACACAGCCTGTTGCGAAAACACTTTAGATTAGGGATGCCTGATCCAAACATTTTTATGGATCAGTTCCAACCTGATCCAGTCCAGAGTGATAACTAGTCCAAAGATCAGTTCCAGTTACCAGTCCAGCCGGCCTTTTTGCGAGGGGTAGGTACACTTTTACAGAAGTAGGTAAACAACCGTAAACGAGTACATATTAGACTTGAACTGATCTTGAACCGCTAGCGTTCAGCGTATCGTTAATGTTGTACGAGTGCGAGGTACGAATTTGAGTATTTACATTTGAATGTTAGTTCAGTTCAGTTGATTTGAGACATTGAATCACGGCAGAACAGTCGCGGGCCGTGCCACGCTCCAATGCTTGGACTAATACTCGTACCTGAATAAATTGTCTGTTCGGATCAGTTCCATTAGTCCAACCCGCTGGATCTGATCAGTTCATTACAGGTTAGCCATCCCTACTTTAGACTACTAGGGTGCACTGTAGACTACTAGGCTGAGTAGTATATCACAGCTCGCAGGCATTATACCAATGAGCACAAGGTATAATGTAGATATGCCGTCTTTCGGATGAGAAGTAAAACCGAGGTCCCGAGTCCATTGATGTTGGGCTCAATAAATATCCCTACCACTGGTTGGAACACTAGTGGATTCGGCAAAATTTCTGGTTGGGCTCAATAAATATCCCTACCACTGGTTGGAACACTAGTGGATTCGGCAACATTTCCGGTTGGGCTCAATAAATATCCCTACCACTGGTTGGAACACTAGTGGATTCGGCAAAATTTCCGGTTGGGCTCAATAAATATCCCTACCACTGGTTGGAACACTAGTGGATTCGGCAAAATTTCCGGTTAGGGGTAGAGTGCTCCCGGCGTCGGTGATTAGCCTCAGTTGCAGAAATAGACCGACGTTACATAACCGAAAAAAAAAATGACCGACGAGGGATATTTAAAAGACCAGTCTAATAACCTTCCCAAAGTGTTCTCGCTGATAATAGTAAACTTTTCCATTAATATGATTTTTCATATCAGTCTCCAAGTAGAAACCAATTTTTAATCAATTTCATTCTCGTGCTGCATATATATAGGTATATATTTTGTATCCTATATAAAATCCATATAATTAAATTCTACGAACTACTCAGTTAATGATACAAATGAGGACTTATATTGTAGAAGGTTACCATCTTCAAAATGCATTTGAAAACAACATATTATAACAGTATTACTGCCATAAGAATATGACATCATTTTCATTAAAAATTTATTATGCTTTCAAAACTGCAGAAAAAATATATTCTAGAATTGAAAACACTTCAGTTTGACTAACACTATAAGCGAAAAACTATAATCAAAATTGCATTGAAAAAAATAAAATTGAAAGCTTCACCGAAAAAATTTTAAAAAGCAACGTTTACAAACATTATTTTTAAATTCGACAATTTTGATAACCACCGCATACCAAATTTCATAAAATTATAACAAGTCGTTGCTGTGATATTTGACCGTTCTCTGTATCAGAAGCCGCGTCTATTAATGGTACCAATTGTTATGAATTTTATTATTTACGGTCATAATAGAAAGCGCCTATTATCTTAATTTTTAGATATATTTTGAAGCTTTACTTTTACTTGGGTACTTATATCAAAATGATCTTCTCATACATATATTGTGAAAACCATTGTAAATTCTTTGGATTCACGTCTAACCTGCCTAATCCACAATTTACTCCGTCTCAAATCATTTTTGGGTACTTGTATAAAATATAAAATATTTCTCTAAATATATTGAAGTATTTTTACATAGAGGAACAATGCTCCACTTATAATTTTTGTTCTTTTGCATTATATATTTTTACTAGCGGCCCGCCCCGGCTTCGCACGGGCATTTAACAAAAATTTCTAAAATTATAAATTTTAACACACCGACTGCTTTGTAGGTAGCCGACCGTGCGGCACTTTATTTCTTGACATTGATTCCCCTCCCGTACCCCAGTGACGCCAACATCGCATATTATGGTACTGCCTAGCACGCCGAGCGGGGTGAACGGCGACCACGCGACTTTTTTTTCTAATACATACTTACATTTTTAAACCCGTGATATCTTTCGAAAAAATGTCCGAATTGAATAATTCAAAAACTTATATAAAGGTATTGGAGCAGTCTTGAATATGAAGTGGTAATTTATTTTGATAAGGATTAACACCAAGGGACAAATAAAGAGCCTTTTCTAGCGCCGGCTATTTCAATTAAATTTTTAAAATAAAAGAACACCTATTGACATAACTACATAACTATAATACCTAGACATATGCTGTCGCGACACTTTTTGTAGATCGATGTGTTCTGCAAAGTCGTAGTACATTATTTTGTTCTATCATCAAAAGTTTTCGCTGAGCATGCGATGTAAGGAATTTTTTAGGTCAATTTTTTACATCTCGGGTTACATTATTGGACTTTTAGTAAGGATCCCTAATTTTTTTGAAAATATAATTAGCCTATGTCACCCGGGAATAGTGTAGCTTCCCAACGGTGAAAGAATTTTTTAAATCGGTCCAGTAGTTTCGGAGCCTATTCAAAACAAACAAACAATCAATTCTTTCCTTTTTATAATGTGTATTAGTTTTGATAACACTCCTTTTCCAATGTAAAGTCTCACATTTATTCCAACTTGTCTGGTAACAAACTAAAACTGCATGCGATTCCCTGTTCAACAGCGTATAATCATCTTATGCGTGTATTCTACAGCGATCATGCTGTTCTATGACATCACCGAACAAGTAATTTGGAACTGGCGTTTTCGCGCGCTCTTATACATTATGGATTTCAAACCCTTCTAGCTTCTTTAAAAATAGGAATTAAAAAAATCTTTTGGTGGATGATCTATTAGTTATGTCTAGATTATAAATTCAGTAAACAATGTGCAAGTATCCTATTTGCTTTCAGATGAGAGCTGCTCACCCTGTAAGTTACGTAGTAGCTTGGAACAATGATCACACTATCAAAGATGTCAGTATGAGATATTGTAAAAATTATAATACTGTTACCCGTAAGTTGAGAATAAATGAAAAATGGTGGGAAGAATCAATAAAACCATTTTTGGAAAAAACTACTGCTAGAAGTAAAGAAGAAGATAATGATTTAAATAGACAACAACTAGACCAACCCTTGCCAAAAGTAATATCTGAGTAAGTATGTAAATTAATGAATTTATCAATAAGATTAGATATATCTTATTCTTCACCGAACCCTTTCTATTGATTTGCATTGTTAATAACAAGCTACGATTATAATTTTTAGGTACAAAAATCATCCACTATATGCGCTTCGTCGCCATTTACTCAAATTTGAGGAAATTTATCCACCCGATGTAGTCCCACTGGGTTATGTTAGAAGTGAACCTGTTTACCCGAGAAACTGTGTTTATGTGTGTAAGTCGAGAGAAATTTGGTTGAAGGAAGCAAAAGTTGTTAAACCTGGAGAAACACCATATAAAGTGGTTAAAGCTAGACCAAAATATGATAGGGTAAGTATTATTATAATACATAGTTATAATGTGTATAACGAATCAATCGTAATGCTATTATTTTTGATACATAGTATAAACTCGTGATATTCTTTCCAACCACACAAAAAAATAATTTTTTTCATCATCATATCTCTAATTAGGATATTTTTTATTTCAAATGGATATAGTTATCAAATACACTTATAACGGATCAGTTGCTAGAGATATTTGGTGAATGGCAGACTACAGATTATGATCCACCTACTGCTGAAAATGGAATTGTTCCAAGAAATGCCTTTGGTAATGTGGAATTGTTCAAAACATGTATGTTACCTAAAAAAACAGTTCATCTAAAATGTAAGTATTGATTTTTAAATATTTTAATCAAGAAATATATATATATATAATAGAAATGCATGAACATTGTCGAATAGGAATTGAAAAATTATTATCTCTTATTTGTCTTATTGGTCAAGATAAAAAATATAAACATGTCTTCTTATATATTACTGAAAGAGAGGTTGTCAATTTTCTGACTAGCGGTTGGTCAACTTCAATCAAATCAGTACATAAAACATAAAAATGTGACATTGCACTGTACATTCCAAGTGATAAAACCATGCTTTCCGTTTTTTTATATCAATTTTTATGACTCTTTTATTAGCCCCAAGTTTGTTTTAAAATGCTTACTCAACGAAAATGTAACATAGTTTCATCAACAAAATTTGATATTTTACTTTATTTTTTAAATATTTGTGATTATTTATTTATTATTCTTTGCAGTGCCAGGATTAAATAAAGTATGTAAAAAGATGAACATTGATTGTGCAACCGCTATAGTAGGATTCGACTTCCATGGAGGCTGGAGTCATCCTGTGTACGATGGATTTGTAGTGTGTGAAGAATTTGCCGACGTTGTAGTCGCAGCATGGGACGTGGTAAGTTTTTTTTAACGGTTGATATTTAAAGTCAACAAATTTGGCATTTATAGTACAAATCCTCAACTGTATATCATTATCAGTAATAAACCATATGTGCATTTTTTTATTTTAAAAAGTATGCCAATAAGGTGAGAAATTTTGCTTCGATTAATTTCAATATGTTGTCCTTAAAATTTAATATATTTGTAAAATTAATATTTATATTTGAAGTAACCACTTTCATAGATACAAGATAATATTATCAGGTCTATAATAACTGTTTCGTAATTACTGCTGGTAGAATCAAATTGAAAAATATATTAAATCGTGAGATTCCGTCCACTTCGATTTAATGGACTAGGTAGGCTGTCTACACCGGAAATATCACACACACGTGTACATTCTGGGGCCCCAACTATAAGCTGCTAACTCCTCAAATTTCTAGCACGTGGACACGCAATTTTTAACCTTTTTCTAGACGGCCAGCAAACACTCACTTGTTCACGATATTTTTGCCATTACGCTTCTTCTTTTCGAAGTGAGTAGAACCCAAGCTTTTTAGCCTACGGGTCTCGTCCGAGAAAGTCGGCAATTACATGAAATGGTTGATAACGGCCTTGGGCTCTTATCGCGCGAAAATTTACACTTAATATAAGTAAAAACGACGAAACAATAACTTTCTAAACTGGTTCCGCGGGTAGTTTTATATTGTATACTGAATATTAACAAAACTTAAAATTAGATGATGAGTCAAAATGTATGCTTCCAGCTTTGTTTAAAGTCAGTTACGTTGT
Source organism: Lochmaea crataegi (assembly GCA_947563755.1). NCBI lineage: Eukaryota > Metazoa > Arthropoda > Insecta > Coleoptera > Chrysomelidae > Lochmaea > Lochmaea crataegi. The sequence continues at coordinate 25,718,844 of OX387423.1, read as the reverse complement.
AAAATCGTTATTGAACGTGAAATCGAGATTAATTTTTTTTTACTTGAATATGGTTCAAACATTGATCCAATTGTATAATTTTTAGGAACAGCAAGAAATCGAAAAAAGAGAAAATGAAAAGATAGATAAACGGGTGTATACAAATTGGAAGAAACTTATTAAGGGTCTACTAATAAGGGAAAGATTGAAGGCTAGGTATGACTTTGGAAGAGAAACTTCGGGAGGCGGGATAACAAAGAAAAAGCCTAAAGGATCAAAACGGAAATTAGCATCGGACTCTGAGAGTGATAACTAACGATGTCTAATTCGCTGTTTTGTATATTGTTATTGTGTTTTATTATTAATATTTTCGTACTAATTTTGTTTCATGATTTTATTATAAAATCACCTTTTTCTTGATAGATTATGATTTACGTTATTTTTACTTTTATTTTAAATTGTATACAAATTATGGGTTAGTTGTTGAAATGCTGCTTATTTAATTACAGTAGAAACAGCCTACCAACGTTTCGATTGGATATTTTAAAAACACTTTCTGGTCTATTGCTTATATAGTTCCCTCCAATGCTCATTCTATTTCCAATTATCTTACTATCATTTTTCGATTTGGCATATTTATGAACGTCTTTTCCTATTTGTTTCATTTTTCACTGGTGGCGTCTTTACCACTCTTTATTTCATTTTTATCATATCTTAGTTGTTTCCTTTTGTATGCCTATAAGGTATTACTTTTCTTAATTGTTAATTTCTTATTTTTATTTTATTTTTGATATGGTAAGTATTTGTGATATAGTATACAGCGTAGGCCACAGAAAACAGTCTACCCCGATATTTGGCAGTTTCCTAATTTCCTTAAAATCTAAGAAATACTGCCAAATATCGGGGTGGACTGTTTTCTGTGGCCCACTCTGAATAATTATTCTGTACGGCTGGACCGATGCTTATATGTAACATTTTTTGTCTTTGTTTAAGTGAGTCCCTGGATGGTTTAGATTAGCTTCACAGTTGGTTTGTGTAGGTGGCGCAGCAATCGGGTTCATGTAAGGGTTTGTAACCTATCTCACACTCTATTTCTCCCCGATTTCTGAGATTTGACAGTAATCAAAAGCACTGTGAAAGTGACACACAATTTGTAATATTCACGAATTTTCTTGATTTTTTACGGGAATCCAGATTCTTTATAGTTCTCCAGCATATTATTTAGTGGAAGCATGGGGAATTACCCTTTGGATCCCACATTCACGCTGAACTCTTCCTGAATGCCTGGATTGATTAGGAGGCAAGCTAAGATAACGTCTGCCGGATCCAAAATGTTGTGTATAATAATTTTATTTCTTTATTTTGATTCTAAGTAGATCCCTTATTAACTTTTTGTGATCTAGAAATATTACAATATAAAAGTTAAAATAATTTCACATGGTCGATATTAAGAAATTGGCATTTACTCAAGGCGTTTACTGTACAATGTACAATTCTAATTAACGAATATTTTTTTTACATTACTTTTTACCAATTTGTTGTTTACACTTTACCAGTATTTTTAATGTTTGTTTTTAGATATATATTTTTTTATATTGAAAAAATCCAATAAAAACTGTACCTTATTTTTCTTATTTATTCACACGAACCAAAATTGAGAAATTGAATCGAACTTTTTGTTCCACACAACTTTTGTGACAGTCATACACATTTATGCTCTCAAGAAATATTAGATGGTATACTGTGGTATACTCAAACAGCAGGAAGAACACAAATTGGTAAGATGTGCCGATAGAAAACTGACTCATCACGATTTTCTTAAGCCAAGGCTTCAATAAACAGGAGTAGGTCGCCGCCGACATAGGAAATCGGCTTTTGCAGCCGAAAAATTGAAAATATCAGTCCAAGCCGCCGGACTGTTTTTCCAGCAGCCAAATGTCGGTAAGGATCAAAGAAATCTGCGGGTAGTCGCTTAACACATTATGCCGCGATTTGCAGTTGGCAATGCCACCGACTGTAAAATCGTTTACATAAGTGTTGGCATTCATTCAAAGTAGAGCATAATATGGAACTCGTGACTTAATGAAGGATTTACTACTGGACGATATGAATCTTGAGTACAGATCTGGATGTGATTTCAGAAACTTTTTCCGAATGAGAAGTAGTTATTTTTAAGTTCTAAATTTGAGTGCACCAAATATCAAGAAGGAAGATACGTCATTCAGAAGAGCTATTTCCGCTGATGAACGTCTAGCAGTTACTTTGGGATTTCTAGCGATGGGAGATTCCTATCATTCGTTAAGTTACATGTTCAAGATGTCGAAACAAATAATTTCAAAAATAATACCGAATGTTTGTGATGCAATACTCAGCGTTGGTACGTCCCTACTCTCCGTTCTCGTTTCCTTTGAAGGAGATCGACAATTAATCGAATTTCATTGGCACACGGCTTGCTTATTAGCACGTGCCAACGGTCTCGTCTACATCGCATCGGCTTTGCCAATTGGCAAACAGCAGCATAGTGTGGACGCGCCTTACAGACACAATTCATATTCGTTTGTTATGTAGTTGTAGAATACACTCTAACAAAATCTTTCTAGGTACTCTAAAAACTGAAGACATTCTTTTACCTCCACTTATTTTGTAATTGCAGTTTCGTTTTGATGGGTGCCATATACTCATAATCGTCGTCATTCTCGACAAGGTCTAGTAACGAACTTTTGAAAAGCTAGTTTGGTGTAGTCGAATTTAGTTCCATGGTAGAACCGCTGAATTTAAATCGCGGCAAAGTTGTTAAGGTAAGTCCCCATGCGTACGAATTGCGAAATCCTAATTACGATTCGCAAAAAAATATTCGTACGGAAAATTGTAACGTCCCCATACGCACGAAAATCGCATGGAGAAGTTTCGCATTTTGTAGGGAATTTTATTGTCATAACCAAATTCACGTTGGTGATGTATATAAAATAAAGTTGATCACATATGACATTTGAATTTAAAATTAAAGTGAATCTTTTACTGACAAAATCACTATTGATTGACGGCTTTTGTTCAATTTTGAGATTTCAAACAACTAGTTAGGTGACAAATGACAACGATTGGCATCACGAAATTCGCAAAATCTTAAACTAATTTAAACATTTTGCGGTGCCGCAATATTTCGTACGAATATTTCTGTCTGCAATCACATCATTCGTAGGACAGTAAATTGCAACAATTCGTTTTGAATATATTTCAGCACTTGCAAATGTATGTTTAATATCAATATGTTTAACACGTTGACGAGAAGTTTGATCATTGAAAACCTTTTTACACCCCTGATTATTTTCGTATACCTTGATGGATGTCTTTTAATCTCTTTACAAAACTATTCTAGAACTATCCAAATGAGCGAGTTGCTTCTGCAAATGTGATAACTTCAGCTTCTGTGGAGGACAATGCAACCACTGTTTGTTTCCGGCTTGCCCAAGCAATCAATGCTCCGTTAAAAATGAAACAATAACCAGTATTTGATTTTCTGTCAGTTGCACAATTTGCCCAATCAGCATCCACGTAACATTAGAAAGCCCCGTCATCTTCATCGTTACCAAGCCGCAATTTATATTACTTGGTGTGTTTCAGATATCTAAATACACGTTTAACCTCATTCCAATCGCACTTTCTAGGTGATATCTGGTCTGGTATTTGATGACAAATAAAGTAAGGAACCAATAGCACTTCGGTAAATTTCCCGTGATTCGAATTGTTCTTGATTCATAGTTTGGTTTAGATAACCAACGTTCATTGGCGTTGTTGAGTCCTCTTTTCGCCTAAATTGAATTCATTCAATTTATTAATGATGTATTTTTCTTGATTCAAATAAATTAATCCGTTCTCATTTCTTGTGATTTTTAATGATGACTTCCGTATTCATTTCAATTTCGAAATTGTTTATCATTGAAAGTTCCGTAGCAGCTACCACAAAGATCAACAATACTACTTGATATATAAATATCGCCCACTTTTGTTTTCTTCTAGTATAGACACGGATCATTTTCACTTTGTTCGTAGCCATTTTTCTTCATAGTACCATCAAACTTTCTGTTCAATTCATTAGCGCCCTGTTTGAGGCCATACACATTCTTAATCAGTTCACATACCTGATTTCTATCACCAATTGCATATCCCGGAGGCTACTTCATGTAAACTTTGTGCGATAGAGTATGCCGTTTGAATGTCGAAGTGTACTACTTGCATTTTCAATTTTCCAGCTACTGTCAGAAAAGTATCTTCAATGTTGTTGGATTTGCCACGGGCGCGAAAACCTCATCATAATCGCGACCATATTTTTGTGAGAAACCTTGAGCCACCAATCTGACGTTAAACTTGACGATGTTCCCATCTTGATCAGTTTTCATATTGTATACCCACTTGCAACCATTTGCACCAGGTGGTAATTTCGTTAACTTCCATGTTCCATAATTACGAAGTGATTCAATTTCATCATTCATAGCCACTTTCCATTCATGAGAATTATTCCCATTAATGGAATCTTCATATGTGGTTGGATCAGCAATGAAATCTTTTTCCACCGTGTTTATTTCCATTATCAAACGTTTTGGTGGCACGCCTTTTGTTGATCTTTCAGAACGTCTAAGTTGAATTTCTGGAACCCCTTCTGAAACTGGTTTACCTTCTTCCATTTCGTTTTCATCTTGATTCTGATTTTGATGTTTTTCGGCCTCTTCAGTTTTATTTTTCATTGAAATCTCGACATTTGTCTGAACGGTTGAATCATCTTCAATGAATTTCACATCACGACTAATTTTAACTTTATTTGTGTGAATATTGAGAAATCGATAACCCTTTGTGTTCATAACCAACGAAAAATTATTTTTCCGCTGTATCGTCCAGTTTTCTACGTTGATCTTTCCGAATATGAGCATACACTGGTGTCCCAAATGTGTGAAAGTAATTTAAATCCGGTTGTTTGCCATGCCATAATACATATAGAGTAATTTCTGCACCTTTAGTTGGTAGACGGTTAATAATGTAATTTGCTGTAGTCTCTGCTTCGCCCCAAAATTGTTTGTGCAAACCTGATTCATTCAGCATACAACGTGTCATTTCGACGAGAGTCCTGTTTTGAGTTCAGCTATACCATTCTGTTCGGGAGTCTTATAGGCACTGTTAACTGGGTTTTTATTCCCTTCGATTTTAAGTAATTCCGCAGTTTATCGTTCATATTTTCGCCGCCACGATCAGATCTAAAAATCTTTGGTATTTTGCCATGCTGTTTTCATCATTTCAATGAACTCGATCATTTTCTCATATACATCCAATTTCTGTTTGATCAAATAAATGTGTGAATAACGCGTAAAATCATCTATCAGTGTTAATATATATCTATTCCCTCTTGGAGTCGGTAACTGTAATGGTCCACACACGTCGGTATGTATCAAATCCAATGTTTCAGGTGTCCTACAAATTTGATCCTCTGGTCTTGTTTTGTATACATATTTCGTGATTTCACGGTGATTAAAATCTTTCCATTTTTGTTGATTTCACATTTTTCACCCCTGAATATGATATTACAACCGCTTTTTGCCAATTTGCTAACTGTTAGAAGGTTATACATCTGAGTCCGGGTACAAATTGCACTCCACTTAATCTGAATTTGTTTGTGTCAGTTTCAAATTCTACAACGCCTGTACCATTAATTGGCAATTTACTACCATCGGCTAGGATAACTAGGTCCGTTTTCGATTTGTCCAAATTTTTGAAAAATGTTTCATCGCCGCACATGTGTGACTGTGAAGTGAATTCTAACAAATATATTTAACACTCAGTATAGTGGTTTGTATAATAATTCCAAAGTATGTTTATTATTTTATTAATAAACATCACCTTGTGTTATTACAACAAATCGAGTATACGTGATGAAAGAAAGTATAAATAGATATTTGTTAGTATTCACGAGGTTCCTTTTTAACATAAACTAGAGAGTCAACCTCTGCCCTACTTGGGGCCAGTCATGATGTCTTGGGATAATACTTAAATTAGATATATGTAGTGTAGGATAATCCTAGTGAACAATAAAGTAATTTGTAGTATAATAGTTTTATATTAGAAGCAGTTTATCCTAAACCCGAACTATTAGAACTTATTACATGACGATGCACCAGAATCGTCGCATCATTTCGCTATGTTCACTTTATTCAATCGGTTCGCCATTAAACATACAAATTCAATTTCATTGTGCTCCTTTTGTACTGCATTTGCCTTTGGCTCTTGTTTTTCGCTTTCCTTCTTCTTTTTCCATGATGCAAATTTACGACACTCCGCCTTGACATGTCCCTTCTTTTTACAAAAGAAACAATATATTTGCTTTGAGTTTTCGTTTTGCTTGATGACTTTAAGAGCACTTTCACCTGATTCACTTACATTTGCAATTTCTTGTCGTCGCTTGTATTCATCCATAAGTTTTCCCTTTACCATACTCTTTGTTAGATCGGCTTCTGGACGCGATTCAAGAGCTGTTATTAAGGTACCATAACTTTCTGGTAAACTTGACAGATATAATGCGACTGCGTGTGGTTCTGCCATGGTTTCACCCAATGTTGTCAATTCATCCAAACATTCGTCCATTGCATTTAAATGTGTTTTCATATTTCCGCCATCGGACAATATCATTCGACATAACCGTCTTAAAATTCGAACTTTGTTTGATAGAGTTTGATTTTTGATGATATTCCTTTAATGCCTCCCACGATACTTTTGCCGTAATTTTATTTTTGATGTGAATGCTTTGGTTGTCATCGACAAATAAACCAATGTACGCACGCGCTTTGTCATCCTTTTGATTCCATTCGATAGTTGAGGCCGGTGCTATCGGTGGTTCATCGATAATAACTGTCCACAGGTCCTCTTTGGTTAGTAATGATTCCATTTTGTATCTCCAGACCTGATAGTTATCATCATTTAATTTCGTAATTTGCACTTTTGTTGGGTCTGATATGATGCCGTCAATTGAAAAAAAAAATTCTTGAAAATATTAATCCGCACTTAATTTTCAATGTTTCCTTCATCAGAATAATGATTCCTGTCCATAACCTGTTAGATGAGTTGTTGATTATAAATACTCGTGGCGGAATCAGAATCTGTTACAGAGAAAAATTAATATTTTTATTGACAAATATATCAAAAATGACAAATAATGAAACTTAAGTCTAGTTCACAGCAAAACATTCTTTATCAAAAATAAAAATTACATTGAATGTCGTATACACTAACACAAATGGACTCTATTTGTATTGCTTACATAGGCTTTTGTCTGAGAAAAAATAGTTGTTTCTTTGCTTAAGGTATTCAGTTCATTAAAAGCAATACATATGTCGCAGGTATGTTGCTGCATTTTTCTGATGAAATTGATTCTTGGAAGCCTACTATTTTATCCTTTGATCAATCATAAAATAAATGAGTTTTCAATAACATCTCATCGATGCAAATAATGCAATATTTTTCTTTATCACTTAATAGTCGAGATCCAAGTTCAATAAGACGAAAAATAAATTCGTTAAAGCCTGGGTTTACTGCCCAACGACGGGTAAAACGGTTAAGCGTGCTTTTGGAAGGTAACCGGTACAAAGTATAACATTCTTTGTATGCTTAAGGTCCTAAAAAGTAAACTTCTTAAAATCGTCTGTGTACCTACAACCTTTAGGTGATTTATTTAATAAACTACAATGCTTTTTATTACAAAATTACTAATACCCTTCGCTAAACAATATTATAAACTTTACCTAGTTTCATCCTTGGGAAATCTGAAGAAAGATATTTGTGCTACAACTCTACTCTTACAACCGTCCACACAACACATTCGTGGCATTTTCTTTTTAATAAATATCCCCTAAAAATAATTAAATAATTCAAAGCAAAGAGAGTCCAGCCTGTATCCTACTAACTCCGCTCGTACCTTGAAACTACAAAAGAAACACGGTAGGTGTCTGTCTATCGCTCGATTGGGATCTTCAGGGTAACGAAAAAGAGTATCATCGGAGACCGAGTGAGATAGACATCGCGTTGGGAGGAGCTTAGAGTGAAACTACTAATTGTCTATGTAGTTATCTTATTTAAATCAAGGGAGTATAGCAATGTTGGGCAATATTCAAAATGAGGTTGAATGTTGGTTTGATATACAGTTATTCTTGAATTTAAACTCAGACACTCTACAAGAAAAAAATTTTTTTTCTTGTCAAAAAATAAATTCTAAATATTTCAACTCTATTACAATCTCAATTTTTTTCATTATCTATGTTGACATTAAAGTGATCAATATTTATTTGTTTGTATTTGTATGGTGTAGTAATTATCATAACCCTGCTTTTATTCACATTTAGCTTTAATTTATTCATTTTTAAATATGTATGTATGCTTCTTAAAACATTATTCATTTTTGCAACAGCTCTGTCTAAATTTGCATCACTTACTGAAATTAAAGTGTCATCAGCAAAAATATGAATATAGTAACATTCAACAAACTTTTCCATGTCGTTTACATACCTGTGCCAACAAGGTGATTAAAAAAAATTTCTATTTTTTTGCAAACAAGCTTAAAAGTTCCGTTTTGTTGTAAAAATACGCCAGTTAAAACTTGAGCTCTTAATATAAAGAACTATAATTTGGAAGCAAACCGCTACTAAAAAATTGTTGATTGTATTGATGTAAAAAATTGTTGATTTACATTTTTCGGAAGACCAAATTTGAAGTTAACATAAAATTTTGTTCAAATTTTTTTCGATAAAACCATTAATCTTGTTGCAATGCACTAAAAACGGTCAAATTTCCGGTGAATTCGATTTTGTTCTCGCATAACTATTAAACCATTACTCAGCAAAAAATCGTAAGAGACCTTTTTTGAAGAGAGTTCAATTCTAGACAAAATTATGTCAAAAGATTTTCCGTATACTATTGGCTAGGAATAATAATCAGAAGGCGAAAAAAAATTTTTCCCATGTTATTCTTATGGAAAATAGAAAAATGCGATGCGGACTATCTTAATATTAAGAGCTCAAATCTTAACTGGCGTATTTCTACAACAAGACGGAACTTTTAAGCTTATTTGCAAAAAATAGAAAATAATTTTTTTTTAATCACCCTACTGTGCCAACTAGGTGATGATGAGAAGCCACTAGCAAGAAACTACACAAACGGATCAGTATTGATGCTGATTGGCTACATAAAGAAATTTGGGATGGATAAAATAATCTGGATACCAAAGACCACAATAGATTGAAAAATGTCATAGCAGATTAGGCCAATTATCCACTTCATCAAATCTAATTTCATTTTGTTAATATTTCACAAGTTTCTACATTGTATCTAAAAACAACTTGTCAAATCAAAATCTACTGGAGTTTCAAAACAAACAGCAAATCTAGTTAAAAACAAAATGTATTTGCCAATAGCGTGTGAATTTTATTGAAACAAAGTATTTTAATAATGTAAAAGAAAATATATTTTATATAAAAACAACTTTTATAGATTTAAACTTACATTTATCTTTTAGAAACACCTGACTTCCTTAGCACCTTAAATGTATTTCTTGATAAAATATAACTTAAGCCGGCTGCCACCGTTGTTGTTCCAGTAATATACCTTAAAAGTTTAACTGATTAATTGTATAAATAATGGATTGAATATATATTTTTTTAACATGAAAGACGTATTTAAAACATTACCATAAAGCTTCTAAAGCTGGATGTCCAACGTAATGAAAAACAGGTGCAGCTAATGTTGATCCTACTAATAATAACTGTACAGCAGTATTTACTTTACTTATAAAAGTTGGGGCTAATTGAGCTGTTGCGTGAGTAACATCAAAATATCGACTAATAGTTTTCTGAAATAAAAAAATAACTAGATTTGATACCCAACTAAAGCTATCATCTGAAAGGCATTCAATATCTGACTCTTTTTTTATTATTGAAGTTGGAAAAAATACTTACTGGAGGAGGTAATGAAAGATATCTTATTATAAAACCCGATGCTACCAAAATAATATCTCTTGCTATTATTAGTCCAGTTAACATCAATGGGATTAAATCTACATAAGTGAGTGAAAGGAATAAAGTACCAATTAATATTTTATCAGCCATTGGATCTAAAAAACTACCCATTTTTGATGATTGACCTTTCCATGTTCTTGCTATCCATCCATCTAGCTGAAAATGATGTCATAGTTAAAGAGAGGCAAATACTTGGGATGAATGAATGGATAAATAATAATAATAATGATAAATTTGTAATTTATGTTTTCACCAAGTTTTAAGCTAAGTACATGTTAAATTGGTAAATGTATACTATAATTTACCAGTCTGGGCATTACTGTCCATGTGAATTGTTGTAAAAGCTCTCTCACCGTACAGTAACTAAGACAAGTAAATTCACTTCGTCGATTCAGTGGTTACCGAAAATTTCCTTAACCCGCCTATCGTCTGCTGAGTTCTGGCGAGTTTAAATCGAGAAAGTGGGAAGTACAGGGGTTGCGCGGCGATAACGGGGAGTACGGCGCCAGAGAGACGATGTACCATACACAGTGATGTAAAATGACGGTCATTTTAAACATTGTGACAAATGACCGTCACGTGACCGTCATATGACCGTCATTTTGGTCATTTTCATAATCTTTGACAATCCATTAATTTTTGAAATATACCTAAATGCAGAAAGACGTGAAATGCAGATATGTGAATCATTATCTTAAAATGAAAAAAAGGATATAGGATATAAGAAATAAACAATTTATTATTAACATAAATAAAAAAGAACACCAATATCACACTAAAAATTTTAAAGGTACTATGGACTATGGTACTAAAGTACTAAATGTATAAATTATACAACAATAACTGTTGTATAAGATATACTTAGGTAACTTAAGTAATAAGAATATCTATAAATAATATAATTAATATGAATATATTATTAACATACAGATAAGGTTATGTGCAAAATGACCTGGCGGTCATTTTCGAATGTGACATGACCGTGACCGACGTCATGACCACCAAAATGACGCGGTCATATGACCGACTCACATCACTGACCATACATTTCAAACGTTCCGACGCAAATGAATCTACTTGTCGTTAGTTGGTGTACGGTGGCTCTCTTATTGTTTTCCCACCCCCATAATTTTAGGGATGTGTTGTGATACAAATCTTTACAATGTTTGTGCCCTTTACTAATACAGAATTAGTGCTAAAACTAATTTCCAAACCAGATATTTACACACTAATACCTTAAGCAAATCCATACTTAGATTTTTATTGTATTCTACAAGTATAAAAATATTTACCAAATCAGTGGTAGCCGCAATTCCCATTACCCAAAGAGCACCCTCAAATTGTGATTGGATTATCAAATATCCTAAATATGGAGATAGAGCCATTCTGGTTACACATAAAAAATTGGGTATAGTATATACATTTTCCCTCTGAAAAATATAACAATAATATATCTAAAAAGAAATTAAAGTAAGGTAACAATAAATTGTGAATGTAATGTATTACCATTTATCATGTTATTAGTAGAATGTTTTGTTAATGATTTTTTACAATTTTATTTTACAAAGTGACTATTTGTACGGTACTGGACGAATAAATTACACTTATTCGTACATGTATCCAATTTTTTCTAAAATTAAGAATGAATTGGATGGAATGAGTATATTCATACGGATATCATTATTTTTTTATGATTAAATTTATTACTAAGAATTGTTTTTTAATAATTAATTTATTCTAAATGAACGTGAGTATGATTGTTTTGTGTTCTTAGTGGAACGCACCCTATGGAATTATGATGTGATTGGTGGAATGTATATTGTGATTGGTGAAAAAAAGTAGGTAATTATAATTTAAATACTCAATTTTTATTTTAATAATAGATATTGTAAGTTATGTTAAAATAAATCAATGAAATAAATTTCAATGGAAAAGGTAAGCTATTAATTCTTTTTTGAAGATGTTAATTCAGATGAAGCTCCTGATGAGAATGACAAAGTCGTGGATGAAAATCTATTGAAGGAAGGTGACAAATTTGATTCTTTTGAAAAGTTAGAGAAGAAAGTAAAAAATTCGCGGCTATACTTGGGGGGGGTCGATTCTGAAAAAAAAAATTTTGCATTACCTATAAGCACCCCAAATAAGGAAGACTCCCCGAATATTTTTGATCCGAGTTGATATCTTGGCGGGTCTTGTACCCCCCAAAAAAAGGGGGGGAGAAATTTAGGAACGAAGAGAGTCCGATACCCTTCTCCACCTAAGCATATAAAAAATTTTTGGGTATCACTTATTTTTGACTATACTCGTATACTTTTTCAGGTTGACCCCCCTTTTTTTGGATTCTATAGAGTCGGACGATTTTTACGAATCGAATGATTTTTGTTTCATTTTGATAGCTCAAATAATAAAAAAGCTCATATGGCTTGGTCCCTAGAACTCTGAATGGGGGGGGGGGGCACGGTAGGGAGGGCGTTTTTTTTTGAAAGCCAAAAAACTTGTATGAATTTCATTTCGGATTCTCGAATTTTCATTGTTTGTACGGTAACCTTATTATATATATAGTCAAATAACTCTTCTACCACATTGTGGTGTAGAGTGATATTTCTACTCTTTCATAAATTTTTTCAACTTCTTTCTGTCCGTGGCCAGCTTTTTAGCTTCTATCCAAGCTATTCCTTTCCGCTGTAATATTTCCCCTATTGTCTCATCCCAAGTCTTCCTGGGTCTACCTCTCTTTTTATTCTTTTGAATTTTCGCTTTCCATATTCATTTATACCTTGTTTTTAAACTAGGAATAGCATTTTAGGAAACCTCAAACACACCACTAAAAGTAAGTAGATTGGGAGAGTGTGCCGAAAGGGTCGTGTTCAGACTTTTTGAACTAATTGAGAATTACGTGAAATATGTTTTGTACTGCTGGTAGTTGTCGTAGCCAATGAGGGATCAAGGCATGTCTAAATATCAAATAATCATTGGCCACGGGCCATGACGAAAGAAGTGAACAAATGACACATTATTGGGAAAAATGGTTATAATAGGTAGTTTATGTAAAATTTGTTAATAATTTGTGGATAAATAAGTACGTAGAAAATGCAATTGTATGTTTCAATTATTCTTTATTTACGTTGGAAGCTTAGGTATAGCACAAACTAAAAGTAAACAGAGGTTTTGATATCGAAAAATGCGATAATATTGTACTGCAATGTATGTAAAACTTGATGTAAAAATATTTAGAAAAATAAGATTTTACTTGGAAACTTATATTATTAACAAGAAAGAACAAGCATGGATTTTGTTTATCAAACTGAATAAATAATAAAAATAGCACTTAACTTGGTTGGAATATAATACTTTGTTAAAAATAAAACAATCAACAACAAACGCAAAAAAGAGGTACAGTTAGATTGAACTAATGAATATTTTCATATAAATAAACACAAAACTGACAAATGTTGTTGTCAGTTGCATCAAAAGAGCTGTGTGAAACAGGCTGCAATCTGACCAATCACTAGGCAGCAGAAATGCCAACTTAAATTCAAATCGCTCCTCTTAGTTTAAAAACAGGGTATAGTTAATCTAGTCTCCTCCACATGCTGCAAATGTCCCCACCATCCCAGTTGTCTTTCCTCAATATACTCCAAAGTTGGCTGTATTTCCAGCTCTTCACTTATTATTGTGTATCTTATTTTATCTTTTTTTGTTACTCCTCTTATTCGCCTTAGATACTTCATTTCAGCCGCTTGTATTTTACTCTTTTGTGTTCTATTAAGTATCCAAGATTCACAGTCATGTGTTAACACTGATCTGTAAACAGATTTAAATACCTTTAATTTAGTTGTTCTTGAAATTTCCTTTTTATGAATAAAGTTTTTATTCATAGAATAATAAAGATTACTTGGATTACGGTAACCTTATTAATAATTATAAATTGTTCGTACAGTACCCGTATTAATAGACTCGGCCTTTATTTTAATTATAGAAGAAATGCTATGACTTACCTCTATGATTTCTTCAACTTTTTCTCTCACCTTATTCTTAGTTTCTTTAAAATCTTTGAGTAGAATGTTACCTCTTTCCTTCAACCTTTTCTCTGTGTATTTCAACTTTTCTTTTTTATCTTCAATAATTGATTGAAAATCTTTTGACACAACTTTAACATTGTTTATTTTAACAGATTCATCACTTTTATTTGAAGTAGTACATAACCATTTTTGGTCATAAAATGCAAGACGTTTAAGATTATACGTCCCAAAATATACAGATTGCAGATTTGAGTCAAAATTAGATAACACATAGGCTCTTCTACAATAATAATTCCACTTAGGAATTAAGGTTGAAAAAATGGATGGCTTTGATAACATTTTTAATAAGTTACAAATTTCATGACTTTCGTATACCTACATTTATAAATAAATGTTAATCTTAATTTTATTTAATTGAACTTAAAGTACTGAATTATATTACCAAAACAACCAAATAAATTTGTGAATTACATTCTTCTTCTAATTTATTTAATGATAATGAGTTTCCAAAATAGAAGAATAATGGTCCTTTATATTTACATACACTTTTATTAATTATAATATAATAACTATACAACATTTAAAATATGTAGATTTGGAGTTTAAAGTAGACAATCCGCGGGAATATATATTTAATCTCAATCTATTGTATTAGAGGAGCTCCGAGATTACCAAGTGAAACATAGTAGCAGTAGCTCTTAGCTACTCGGTACTGACCATAGAGAAATAATGGTACTGACCATAGATAGAAGCACAGATCACCTACCTAGATAGAAGCATGGAGGGATAGAAGGAAGACAAGACAGATAGATAACCTAACTTTTAGCAACACAAAAATTTTAAAAATATTTTTTGTTTATTACGCGATCGGAAATCTGAATATTTTGGTGATATAATTATAAATTTGGAGAGGTGTTTTATCATAGTCCAGAATGTGCAATATGAGTTTTACAAACTGATACCACATACAAAATTTAATATGAGAAGAATAAGATAATAGATATTAACCTTAAATATCAAATAAATAGTTGCAATGTTTTCTATATTTAAAAATATTGGTTACTCTGTATGTAAAAAATGTTCTGTTAAAGGATTTCACACTTCTCCTATTTTAACAACTTTTTGGGAAAGAGATGATAAAGGAGGTTATAGAGAGGAAAATAAATTACCTCCTATTAAAGATCGTTTGAGAGAAGGATTAAAAGAGCTGAAAGGTGAAATTAAACTGTGGACTGAAGAAGTTAAAGATAGATTTGATAATGATCCTATTCTTATATTTAGACCAGGTATTAATAATTACTTTTTATTCCTGTATCACTCAGAAGTTTTAGTATGATTTATGTATATGTTACAGTCAATATATGAAATTGGGCATTTTATATACTGTATAGTCGGTATATATATTGCCTGAACTGCTCCGCTATATATGAAATACATGGCACAAATTATAAACTGACTAGGCATTATATAAAGGAAGTGTATAGGTACACACACCGTGTGCCGTGAACAGTACACACCGTGTGCCGTGAACAGTACACACCGTGTGCCGTGAACGGTACACGGTACACGAATAAAATGATGTTCAGTGTTTGTTTTCGTTTTATGTATCTTAGCTCTTACTATTTCAAGAAGGGCAAGGAAAAATAACCATTACATTAACCTTTCCCCTTGAAGGTTCATATTAAGGTGGAGGGTTATTTTTCCTTGCCCTTCTTGCCCTGTGCCGTGTACCGTGCACGGCACACGGTGTGTGTACCTATACACTTCCTTATATAAAACGCTCATAAAAAGTTAGTCCGTTTATTTTGTTCATTGTTTTTAACCACTAGGAGATTTTATAGTTGTAGTTTTTATCGAGAAGGGCAAGGAAAATCATTGAAGAAGCTATACAGTGTTGATAAAATGGCTTCTTCAATGATTTTCCTTGCCCTTCTCGATAATTTAATCAATGATCTGTTTTAACCAAGACAGAAATTCTAAATAGTGGGGCATAGAAATAATTATTTTATTTGCTATAGATTAATAATATTTGGGTATAGTACAAAATTCTATTACGGTTTTGTTTGTAGATGTAAATATTGAATTCTTTCACAAACTGCCTAAAAATAAGTACGCAGTATAATACGGCCGACGCTGTTTATGTAATGACTAGTCGATTTATGAAATAAATATTTTTCATATAAACAGTCTGACAAGGGCAGTCTGTATATAAATGGTCTGCACGGTATACGGTGACTTTTCACAAATTCACTGTAACATATTTAACAAAATAGAATTGATACTAGAGACATTGTCTCTGATTAATTTACAATATTCCACATCTCTTCTCTCAAAAGTTATAGGAAATATATTACTTTTAATATTGGCTTAAGTAACTGTGGTCAATTACTTACTTACTAATTATACTTACTATGGAATAAATTTAAAATGTGAATCTCGTATACTTTATAGTTGTTCCATTTTATATGTGCTGGTTCTCTTTGTTGTGTTTAGAATTTATAAAAATGTACTGTAAATTTTTTGTAGTTTTCATTGAATTGGATTTGTTTTCAAGTAAAAAACTATTTTAGGTGAGGTTGATGTTCAGTGGAGATTTGGACAAGAAGATTCTCTGAAAAAGTGGAATTTGACATGTGACAGTGATAATGGTGAAGGATTTAGCTCAGCCTCATTGTCACTTACTCACCAAGGAAAAGGATTATTTGCTGGAAATTTGTCTATGAGAGTACCCAAGGATGGTAGAGTTAAACGTGCTGGTTATTGCAATATCAGAACTCACAGAATCAGGGTAATCATTTAAATTAAACTGTTAGTACTCAAAACAATAGAAGACAAAATTACACAGAATTTTTAGTTTTTTTCAATTTTATAACTAAATTATTAATTTTTTAAAAAAGATCAGGCATTTTAAAAGTTCTGTTGAAAGTTTTCTTTTAGAAATCTTTTAAAAGAGATGCTCATATAGATTGGTCAGCTTATAATATGCTGGTATTGAAAGTGAGAGGTGATGGAAGATCCTATTTATTAAATATCCATTGCAAAGGATATTATGATTTAACATGGAATGATATGTACCATTATGTACTATTTACAAGAGGTGGGCCATACTGGCAAGTAGCAAGAGTAAGCAGTTATTTTTGTCTCCAAGTGACTTTTTTTTGTTAATACAAACTTTTATTTTTTAGATACCATTTTCTAAATTTTATTTTGGTTCAAAAGGACGGATACAAGATAGACAAGTATCTGTGCCATTGGACAGAGTTGCTAGCTTCGGAATTACCGCAGGGGAACGTTATGGAGGTGATTTTTCATTGGAAATAGATTACATTGGTTTGGAATTTGATCCAAACCATAGAGAAGAGTTTGCCTATGAAATGTATAAAACTGATAGGTACATAGCATCTACTTAAAAACCAAGAGTGAATTGTTTAATATATTTCAACTGTAAATAAACGTTTTTTACCGTTTCGGATTTTTATATACACTAATAAGTTAAAAATATAATAGAATAATAAATCGAAAAAATATTAAAATGAAACAAAATACACAAAGCATCATATGTATAAACAAACCAAAAAAGTAAAAACAGCTCCTAAAAGTAAATACATGTAAATATAAGTAATCCCGGCAGGACGCTGCGCCTCGTTGATGGAAGTTCTTCCAACCAGTAGAAAATATAATCAACCCGTGAAAATGTCCACCACTGATAGGAAATCACAGTCAAAACTAGAAAATCCACCACCCTGAAAGCTGGATGTTCTCTACCGGCTGCACTAAGCCAGAGTTTATCTTTACTCATGCAAAGTGCAGATATATAACTACATTTACAAACGGTATAAAATTAATGTAAATAACTTAGCAATTATAAAAGAGATATGTTTAATATCAATAAAATATTAACATTTACATTTTTTATAAGAGCCGAAAAATTGAAACACGAATTACAAAATAAAAATATTTTTACATACAAAATTTTATAATTAAAGTACTAATCCCCCTAAATCACCACTACATTACCACTCCCTACAACTTCCAAGCTTGCATGAGGATGCACCTTTTAAACCCATGCAGCTAAGGAAAAATCATGCAAAGAAAACTTTACCAAATAATTAATGGAAATTTTGTAGCTCCAAACTGCAAAGTCACTTTTGTAACCTAAAAAATCCTTTCCTAATAAGAATTCTAAAACAAAAAATAAAATTAATAAGAAAAATTTTAATGTAAACCCTAGAACATGAAAAAGAAGTAAAATTATATTATAAAGATAGGCCTATCAGCAAGTTTAAATATATGCATATATTCCAAATATCAAAACAAAATTAAAAAATGTACAAAAATTTTGATGATATCTATAAAGCCTATAAGAGTGTGCTGAAAAGGAAGCGCTGAAAAAAAGTGTTAGTTGTAACGAGTTATTTTGTGGGACACCGATTTGAAGCTCATTTTTAGTTTTCATATTTTATTTTTATCCATAGGTCTTATATAACTCGTGTTACTTTTACTCTCCAATCCTTTCTGCTACCACATTGATTTTTTTTTACCGCAATATTATATTTTATTAGTAGGTACCTAATTTAAAACACATATGTATACGAAACTAAAAATTTATTAATTTTGATTCTCAAAAATTCAAAGACTAGAGGACGTCGGGCACATAAACTATTTTAATTAAAACAAAAGCCGTCCAGTCTAGTAGAAATTTTTTGTAGTTGAAAGTAAATTAATTTCATATGTATGATTCCGATAAGGCAAAAATTGTAGGTAGGAATTGGGATATAAATTCGAAAACCGAACGGTTTTGGGCCTCTCTGCTACCATTTGTTTTCAACAAAAGTCTCTCCTTCGGACCTAAAATTTTGAAAAATAGTTACAGTGAATCCGTAGTGTCCGACCGTTCTTGAGTAAGTAAGATAAAAATTGTTTTAGTAAAGCCAAATAATATATTTTGTTCAGTTTAAAAATATATTTCCGTTATCATTTTCGATATTCTGATTGTCGAAATTTAGTACAGTATTCCTGTGAGTGGTTTTTTTGCAATAGATAAGAAAATTTATTTTCAGTTTTATTTATTGTTAAATTTTTTTTTATATTTTTTTTATTTTAATTCTTAATTGAATGCTCAATACATCGAATATTGGATTTTAGATTTCGTTTTTCCCGAATTAAATTCTTATTCCTATTGTCCGGTCCTAAATTACCCGAATTATTAAATTTTTCATTTCGAATATTTGACATTAAAACTGATCCTGGGGCGAGTGCGAGGATTATTCCATGCGTTGTCCAACCTTCAGCCGGTAAAGTTACATAGTTTTATTTTTTTAAATTCTTTTAACACGTTTACGATTTTCAAACAAGTCTGAGGCTGATGCCATAGGTTGATTGTATATCAAGTTTAATTCACCGTATTCATGATCAATGGTCGATCCGTTTTCCCGAACTCCCAAATTCACGAACTTTTGTAGTTGTGATTAAATTGTTCATTTTGTACGATAATTTTTTTTGTTCACTACTGTAATATTACCTATTCTTCCTTTAGAACTGCTCACTGTTTGCTCACGCATTGCTTATATCGCTTTACCTGTTACTAATAGCTATGCTTACATCTAGTTTATCGTACCATTGCTTATGCACGTACTACCATAACACGAATATTTTTGACGCATTTGCACACTGTATATATTTATTTTGTTTGGAACCGCTGAAAATATTTAATTTAGGATATTTCTGAAAATATAAATTATTGTGAATATTTATGTATTTTGTCCCTGTGGATATTAAATATACCAGGTAATATACAAAGCGACCTAATCAGTGTTTTCTTAATATCCCGTAGCATATAGACGTCTGAGGGTTTATAGTATTATAGAAGTGTCGAATTCAACGAGACCCCTGGAATTTTCCGTAGCCTCCATCTGAGGCTATCTGGAACACTTGGCGCTAAGGGTCAAGGGGCCGTGGAGCAAACCTCGTAAAAAATCTGGCGTCCGAGCATTCGTTTAAAAGATTTTGCATCGAAGGTGACCAAAGTGACGTACTCTGTTGGTAAGAACCAAAGGGTAGGTGAAAAGCGCGTCACATACTAATAAATTGCCAAGTAGCCATTCTGCATATACCAACTTGGAAATCTACGAAATTTTGAAAGCTCATACTGGGCAACTATTCTTGTGAGCCCACACCCATTCGACAAACGGAATCTATTTATGGTAATAAACAAAATTGAATTAGACACATTTTAATTGATATTTAATATTTTCCTTAGGAGCCCCAATACGAGGTAGAAGTATGTACATATTGCAACGATAAACGCCCCTGGCTAGAGCACTCTCCTCAGGGAGTGGAATTCGACACCAATTAAATTATTTTATATGCTATCACTGGGATGGGGTGTACAATTAATATTAAATTGGACGCCACCAGCTTTTTATCGAAACATAAACAAAGAAAAACGAAAGCAAAAGGTGGAAAGCTGGAAACACTATAAAAATTAACGTTAATTTGACAAAAAACAAAATCAACCTATTTATTCCTGAACCCGTTTATCCAATTTAATAATTATTGAATAATCAATACAAAGAATGAAAACAATAATTATTTATTGAAATTTAAAAATTCAATAAAAATTGGATATTAAAAAAAACAATCGAGGAGAATAACAAGTTATAATAGCACGCCAAATTCAAATCTTATAAACGCTAAAGATAAGGCGAAGGAACTTATCTTAAAGGGCTGGGATGTTTGCAGCTCTTAGCGTGGGCGGCGATGACTCCAACGGCACAGGAACAGGAACAGGAACGAAAACTGGATATGTAAAGTTGACTTGACTTGGGTGCTGAGCTTGAGGGGGTATCTTTGAGCGTAACTTGAGGATGAAACTTGAGCTAAACTTTAGTTAAACTTGAGGTGAATATTGAGTGCCGAACTTGAGGGCTGCAGAGCAACCAGACGATATAAATTGTTCCCCAACTGACAAAAATTAAAATATATAATATTAAACTGTTGCCTTTAAGGTGGCAGTTAGAGGAAAGAAAAGAGTTTCAATCGACAATTTAAAATTTCGAATATCGAAAGGCAAAAATGGAAGGTGAATTTGATAAAAATGAATGTTTTAGTTTGGAGTGGCTAATGCGACAAGGAAACGGCATGTTTAGAGATGTATTAGAAATTTGGGAGGAAGTGACTAATGAGCCACCAAAATTAACTAAATAAAATAGTTTAAAAACAAAAAACGTAACAAGCTGAACAGCATGTTACAATATAAGAACAATTTGTCATAGCTAGGAATATACACCGGCCGGCTTTCTATAATTTTGAGTATTTTGGTATAAAAAAAACATTAAAATGATGCAAAAATGGATTATAAATAAACAAATATATCAATTCTGTATATTAAGAAAGAAAGAAGCATACACATTTAAATTGATATTTAATATTTCCTATAGGATCGAGTACCAATACGAGATAGAAGTATCTATACAGTTTATCATGACTATATAACCACTTACATACGAACAATTTATCATAGCTGGGAATATATACCGGCCGGCTTGTTAGCATTTTAAATATATTGTTATAAAAAAAATAGTAAGAGAAAGCAAAAATGGATTGTATATGAACAATATTATGTACTAATTCTGATAACCAAATTAATTTTTTAAGATTAACAAATTTAAAATCTACTAAAGCATTCATAAAAAAAGCTCGTCTATACAATGACCAAAAAGTATTTACCTTAAAGGTATGTAAAAGCACTTAGTTCAATTTATTTAACTACATAATTGGTACCGAAATGTTGCAGTTTTAATGTAGTTTAAGCCTGCATAACAAATTTTTGTTTTAATTTAAGAGATTTGAACATAAATATGTATTTTGGGGTTATATAATGACCTCGTTTGTGGGGGTAATGTTGGCCGGCCACTATTACCCCATTTTTTTTTATAAACAATACAGGGTGTTTCTGCATACTTTCTTATATTCCAGATGCTTCGAGTTTACAAGAGAAAAAGCGACAAAGCATGATGGACTGCTCAACAACTTACAGCAGCAATAAATGCAATAAATAATGGCAGAAGCGTCCGTAAAGTCGCAAGAAGTTTTGCTATTCCTAGATCTACACTTCAAATACGAATAAAGCAAATTGAGACGTCAAAATTCGGTATTTTCAAAAGAAGAAGAAAAAGTTTTAGCAGAGCAAGTAATAAAATTGGCAAAACATTTTTATGGGATAACCTCCACAGAAATTAAAAAATGTGCCTATAAAATACACGCTGAAGAAAAACAATTACCTCATCCATTTTCCAAAGAAAAAGAAGCTGCAGGAAGAGATTGGCTGAACGGATTTTTAAAAAGGAATCCAACTATTCCATTAAGAAAATCGGAAGCGACAAGCATTAACCGCATATCTGCGTTTAACAAAACTGAAGTAGGTATAAATTTTCAGCATCCAAAATATATAATGCAGACGAGACGGGCATTACAACTGTCCAAAACCCAGGAAGAATACTTGCTGAAAAAGGGCAAAAGAGAATCGGTTTCATAGCAAGCGCAGAAAGAGGCAAAACAACGTCAATTATGTGCTGCATAAATATGCTTCAGGAACATATAAGTATTCCACCTTTATTTATTTTTGCGCCCAAAAGGATGAAATCTGAATTAAAAATGTGCCACCAAGTGCAATTTACTGCTGCTTTGACAATGAGATATATATATATCTTTATTTAGTCAAAAATAACTAATTCTGTTTACATAATATAAGTACACAATATAAAATAAAAGAACAGTACAACATAGAGTGTTTACAGCACAAAAAATTAGGTACATCATAAAGAAATTAAAATTAGAATAAAACAAATTTAAACAAACATATAATATTAGGCTGTGACTGTTCACTCCGACAATAAATAATCCTTTAATGCTCTTTTAAAAGAATGTACAGATGAACTTTTTTTAATGTATTCTGGTAAACTATTGAAAGAATTAATACCTTTGTGAAATACAGAGTTGTATGTACTGCTTCTCCTACACATTTAAATTCTTAAATTTTCCTTATTTCTTGTATTATAGTTATGTACACCAAATATATATATATATATATAGGATAGTCTTTGCCGACTAATTAGGTATAAAACCAGAAATATTGGGGAAACGGCAAGTTTATAAAAGTGAACTCTTCTTACTAATTAAACAAGCTTTCGGAAACTTTTATTTCCATTATCAAGTTACAGTAAATTGAGGATTGATATAAAATGGTAAATATATATTAAATGCTAAAATTGGTATTTGAATTTTTTAAAAAATATTGAAATATTGTCATTATGACAGATAAACAATTTCATTTTTTTCCTTCTAATAAGTTATGAAAATTATGTCAAAAAATGGAGAGTGTAGGTTATGATAATGTCAAATTATTATAAAAGTTTTTTAAAAAATTAATATTTGATTAAGAATTGAAATTTGAAATGTTATTATTTCAAATTTCAATTCTTAAATATTAATTTTTTAAAAAACTTTTATAATAATTTGACATTATCATAACCTACACTCTCCATTTTTTGACATAATTTTCATAACTTATTAGAAGGAAAAAAATGAAATTGTTTATCTGTCATAATGACAATATTTCAATATTTTTTAAAAAATTCAAATACCAATTTTAGCATTTAATATATATTTACCATTTTATATCAATCCTCAATTTACTGTAACTTGATAATGGAAATAAAAGTTTCCGAAAGCTTGTTTAATTAGTAAGAAGAGTTTACTTTTATAAACTTGCCGTTTCCCCAATATTTCTGGTTTTATATATATATATAGTTAGTTATATCCTTTCGACGCTGTGACTTCATGACGTAAAATTTTCAGCATCTTATTGACATCCATTTACGTTGTGACATCCAAAATCGGATGTCACAACGTTTTATGTGTGTAATCAGTGTGTAGGAGGGGCAAGAGGGTGTCGACAAAATTTTAGGAGGATGTCAAAAATAGTGTTTTTCAAACGGAAAGATAAATATAGTTCTTACGTATATTAAATAGATGGCGCGAGCAGAGTATATTTTGTATATCCGGTAACCGCTGGTCAATTTACAATGCGATATTGTTGCGTCCATACTCCTATTTTAGACACTGGCTTTTGTGACATCCGCCTATTTGCTCTAGTAGATTATGACGTTTAAACAATAACGCCTCTCAAGAATACTGTGTATATTATCAAGTAAGTATTTTATTAATTGTTTTTGTAGTTATATATTTTATAATTTCGTTTTGTAATTTGAAAGTTTAACTCTAAATTAAAAAGTTACTAGTAGATGTACTTACTTTAAGAATTTATGCTGGTATTTAAAATCCGCTTAAGTCTTAAACAGCAATATTTAGTTAGTTCAAATCGTAATATCATACTTTTTGATAAACAATTTTGCTAACTAATTTTAACTGCAGTTTTCAGTTAAGCAATAGCGATCGCTTCGATGTAATTTATGACTGATATGTATGTTTTATTTTTTTCTACAGGAATAATTTTATTATTCAGTTTACACTGAATCATTTATTAGCTTAGGGTTTTTTAGTACATATTCGGTACTGCTGAAAATAATTGGTGGGAATTCAGAAACATTCATCATAGGTTTTTGCAATCAAGTTTCGATTTATTCTCCGTTTACAATTTACCCCTTTGAAAATCGAAATTAGGTTAGTTTTGTGGATTTTTTCCACTCGGCTTTGTCCTTTTATAATTTCGTTCATTAAATGCAATTTCTTTATTATTTTCCGTTTTTTAGTCATCTACTCCTACTATTTATTGGTAAACCTTTTCACTTGGTTTTTTTTAGCAAATTGGCAAAGTGTAAGACATTTAACCTTGTCGTTGCTTATGTGAGAGCACGTAATTAAAATGTTAGGTAGACAGACGTAAGCTACTCATATTGTTTTAGACCGTTTTTGTCCTGTGCATCTTTGATTTTTCCTTGTTGTGCTATTAGTTGAAGCATGTCATCAGTTATCCATTATTTTATTCGCATTGCATTGGAGTCCCACAACTTTCACTACATCTTTATTTGAGAGATTCAAATATATTTCTTTTGACACCTCTTAGCAAATTCTGAATTCTGCGGTAATTATTGAACATTTGTTTGCAGGAAGAAAAACGGAGAATTCTTACACCATGGACAAGTGAGCAAAAGAAATTTGCACATTAAAAACAAAAAGCCGCCAAAGAAACCAGAGTGCGAGAACTTAAAAAAAGCTCATCCAAAAGTATTTGAAAACAAAACCTGGTCACAAATAAAAATTTTTGTGGGCTGGAATTCAGTAAAGACTAATAATAATTGTCCATTTTTAACAGTTTTTAACAATAGTCGACAATTTTTAACCATTTTTGACAATTTTTTCGAAATTTTAGACCATTTTCCAAAATTATTGACCATTTTTGATAATTATTGACAATTGTTGACAATTTTGGACCATTTTTGACCATTATTGACCATATTTCACAAATTTTGACAATTTTTTAAAAAATTTAACAATTTTTGACAATTATCAACTATTTTTCTAAATTTTGACAATTTTTAACAATTATTGTCCATTTTTGACAGTTTTTGACCATTTTTGATAGTTTTTGACAATTATTGGCCATTTTTGACAATTTTTCAAAAACTTTAACAATTTTTCAAAATTTTTGACCATTTTTCGAAATTATTGACCATTTTTGACAATTATCTACAATTGTTGACAATTATGGACTATTTTTCCAAATTTTTGACAATTATTGACCATTTTTCAAAAATTTTGACAATTTTTAACAATAATTGTCCATTTTTGACAGTTTTTGACCATTTTTGATAGCTTTTCAACAATTATTGTCCATTTTTGACAATTTTTCAAAATTTTTGACCATTTTTCAAAATTATTGTCCATTTTTGATAGTTTTCGACAATTATCGACTATTTTCAAAAGTTTAACAATTATTGACCAATTTTGACAATAATTACACATTTTTAACAGTTTTTATAAATAATTGACAATTTTTAACCATTTTTTATAGTTTTTGACCATTTTTGACAATTCTTCAAAATTTAAGACCATTTTCCCAAATTTTTGACCATTTTTGACAATTATTGACCATTTTTGACCATATTTCAAAAACTTTTACAATTTTTTACAATTATCAACAATTTTTCAAAAGTTTGACTATTTTTGATCATTTTTGATAGTTTTTGACAATTATTGACCATTTTTGAAAATTTTTGGCCATTTTTCAAAATTTTTTTAAAATTCTTGACAATTGGCCATTTTTGGATTGACAATTTTAGACAATTTTTGACAATTGTTGACCATTTTTGACAGTTTTTGATAAAATTGTCAATTTTTAACAGTTTTTGACAATAATTGTCAATAATTG
Organism: Lochmaea crataegi; assembly: GCA_947563755.1. Lineage (NCBI taxonomy): Eukaryota > Metazoa > Arthropoda > Insecta > Coleoptera > Chrysomelidae > Lochmaea > Lochmaea crataegi. The sequence goes on along the minus strand of OX387423.1, from coordinate 25,692,406 downwards.
TCAATAATTGTCAATAATTGTCAATTATTGTCAAGTTTACTTGCAATGGTTCTTCTGTTATTACCTTATTATCTTTAGTTAAGACATTGCTATTAATTTTGTTTTTATTTCGTTTTACCTAATAAAATTATATCAAACATCAAAATATTTTTGATACTTGGAGGGTCATTCGTCAATCATGTTAAAATAATTGAATTTACTGTTTGGACCCTTACTTTGTGGAATCTACTCATATTAATGTTAAAATAATAATACCTGGGGTGCGCTATGGCTCGATAGGTTAAATCATTGCTATCGTTAACGATTGGTTGCCTTCACAAAATTTTAGACATTAATAGAAGTTAACAAATATCTGAAACCGAATACAAACTTTACTGTATTTAACTAATTGGTGAACGTAACTTAAAAGAGCCCCAGAATTGGTGGAATTCGGCACGAATTAAACTATTTTATACGCTATCACTGGGATGGGGTGCAATTAATATTAAATTGGACGTCACCAGCTTTTAATCGAAACGAAAGCAATGAAAAACGAAATAAAATCAAACTACTTATCCCCGAACACGTTTATCCAATTTAATAATTATTGAATAATCAATACAAAGAATGAAAATAATAATTGACGTCAAAAAAATAATAGTTCAATACTATTCAACGCTTTACAAAATTAGAAAAATTAATTTCCACAGAGCACAGTCCACTAAGAAGCCACAACTACTTCTCGGAAAATATGCCCCGACAGACATTTAATTACACTTCTAAAGTAAACGGGGTTGGTATATCTGTTAAGATAGAAACAACCATTCTGGTTTGCGATTAGAAGGAATAACATCACTTGTAGACCGGTTTCGGCCTTTTTGCGCCTCATCTGCACAAGGTAGATGCTATTCGTCCAGAAGCTCTGAGAGCATAATCCTGGACTAGAGACTACGTTGATACCACACCAATACATTGACCTCAGTAAAGGAAATGCTAAGAGTGCGATATCAGAATGGTTGGTTCTATCTTAACAAATATACCAACCCCGTTTACTTTAGAAGTGTAATTCAATGTCTGTCGGGGCAGATAGCCCCAGAAGTAGTTGTTGCTTCGTAGTGGATGGTCTGCTCTTTGGAAATTTATTTTTCTAATTTTGTAAAGCGTTTAATAGTATTGAACTATTATTTGTTGACGTCTATAGATCACGCTTTACTAATATGACAATTATTTACAGGTAACTGCAATTAAGTAAATACCAACAAAACCGAGATGGTTTTTTGTCGATGTAGAATTTTGGTTTGTGATTCGATGTAGAGATGTCGCTGATATCGCACTCTTAGCATTTCCTTTACTGAGGTTGATGTATTGGTGTGGTATCAACGTAGTCTCTAGTCCAGGATTATGCTCTCAGAGCTTCTGGACGAATAGCATCTACCTTGTGCAGATGAGGCGCAAAAAGGCCGAAACCGGTCTACAAGTGATGTTATTCCTTCTAATCGCAAACCAGAATGGTTGGTTCTATCTTAACAGATATACCAACCCCGTTTACTTTAGAAGTGTAATTCAATGTCTGTCGGGGCATATAGCCCGAGAAGTAGTTGCTGCTTCTTAGTGGACGGTCTGCTCTTTGGAAATTAATTTTTCTAATTTTGTAAAGCGTTTAATAGTATTGAACTATTATTTTTTGACGTCTATAGATCACGCTTTACTAATATGACAATTATTTACAGGTATCTGTAATTAAGTAAAATGATAATTATTTATTGAAATTTAAAAATTCAACATAAATTGAATATTCTAAAAAAACCAAACGAGAATACCAAGCTGTAATAATTAACACGCCAAATCCAAATCTTACACACGCTAAAGATAAGACGAAGGAACTTATCTTAAAGGGCTGGGGTTGTTTGCAGCTCTTAGCGCGATGGCGGCGATGACTCCAACAGGACCTCGTGCACGGGAACGAGACTGGAACGAGAACGAATGCCTTAAAGTTGATCTTGCCTAGACGTAAATTTGCCGGCTGCAGAGCAACCAGACGATATAAATTTGTTCACAAAACTATAGATTGAAAAATATATTAATTGTTGCCTTCTTAGTGGCAGTTAGAGGAAAGAAAGCGTTCCAATCCACAATTTGAAATTTCGAATATCTAAAGACAAAAATGAAAGGGGAATTTGATAGAAATTCATGTTTTATTTTGGAGTGGCTAATGCTTCAAGGAAACGGCATGTTTAGAAATGTATTAGAAATTTGGGAGGAAGTGAGTAATGAGCCACAATAGTTTTGAAACGAGAAACATAACAGGCTGAGCGGCATGTTACAACTTCTACAATTTCATGTACCAACAATCTTTTGGGGCACGTTGTATAAAACACTTAAACTCGAATCAATGACTACTGATGTTATTGATTAATAATAAATACATCAATCTTTCACAGTCTAAACATCAGTTATCATTAAACCGAGTTTAGGTGCTTCATACAACGCGCCATTATTTTACATTTTTTTATATATACAATAAACATGGTGAGCAAAATGTGTGTCGAATATGCAAAACTCTAAAATAATGCATCAAAAATTCCCACTTTCCATCTATGTCTATAACAAACTATTATACTATTATTATTTTAAATGGATGCAACAATACACATATATTTTCTAAAGATGCCACAAGATGCTTTATATGAAATTGAATATAGACATATACAAAGGAGGTTAAAGAGATATCATCTCTTTTATTTCTACAAATACGTTAAAATGTGTATATTGAGGATGTCAAAAAGTCGAAATTTTTACTGGATGTCACAACATACATTGGTCGACTATATATATATATATATATATATATATACATATATATATATATATATACTTATAGAATTTACAAAATTGTGGGTTAGACTATTTTAGAGAAAAACATTAAGTGATTTTGGCAAAAGATGGTTATGTGGGTCGGCACATTTCAGATAAATAAAAAAGTGAATTTTTGAAATATTTTACTCCACTAAACCGAAAAAGAAATGCAACAAAATATTTTTAAGGTACAAAAAAATCAATTATTATGAAACAAGAAACTAATATTTAAAGTCCATCTGCCTCTATGTCGAAGTCTAACTCATTATTGAATCGATCAATGTCTTCTATGATTCTTGGAGAGGTCGTAAAATTCGTATAAAAGGGTTTAGCATCGTCTGGTATAAGATGCATGTAGCTTTCAATGTCTTTCAGCTTTGGATCAGATGAATGTTTTCCGTTGGGCCACAGTTCTACAAGTAATGAAGAAAAGTTTTCTATCTGTGTTCTTCCTTGTCACTGTATGTCCACATAAATATCCTCTGTGTCAAAATCAGTCTTCATAAAAATGTAATATGGATTTTCTTTTACCAGAGTTATCGCCTTACCAGTGCCGAATAGGGCGGAGCCCAGGCACATGGCGTAGACTCTGGAGGGCGCAAGAATGGCCAGACCAGACAGGACTATTATTTTTTCGGTTTGCTTCTGATAAGTTCCCGCTGTGCCCCTAGTGCTCGATTCCAACACATACGTACCTACCACAGATCACCTACCTAGTACCTACATGCCATCAGTGTCATCAAAAACGACTATTAAATTAGACAAAATATCGCGCTCATTTTTTTGGAAGCGCACGAGCGTATTTGTGTTTAGTGCTCATCGGAGATAAGAGGCCGGCCGGCTACACGGTCGGTCGGAGACTAAGCGGAGTGCGGGTACGGGCGCCGTGGCCTGTGCGGATTAGGTCTCCGCGGGTGTGCGTGCGGTGCGGTGCGAGACGTGCGGGGTGCGATGCCCCCCGCACGTCTCGCTACGTATTCAATGTTTTATTGTTGCCGACGCCGTTGACGGATTCGTTTGGACAAGGTGTTTTTGTATTTAGTTTTGTGATGCCTTTTGGCCCAATATAATAATATAATAATAAATATTTAAAATAAGAATTAAATTCCCTTGATCTTATTTCAACAAAACGTTCGAACATTTCATTATCATATAAATAAACTAAGAAGGTTATTGTCAAGTTCAAGCGTGAGGAAACACTAAACAATTATATGTTTATTTGGTTTACTCGAACTTGACTGGATTATATAAATATACATTTAGTATTTATCATAAGGAGAAGTCGATGCAGAATGCTTGAAGAGAACTATTATCTATAGTTGAATAGTCAGCTAGTAGTAATTAGTAACCATTACGCATAAGTATGCTATACGGCTAGGTTCTTATGCATAGCATTAGTTTAGTAAGTAGTTTAATGTATTTAGTGAATAAAACAAACATATCCCAGTGCAAGAAGTAGTTGTTTCATTCTCTTGAAATGATCCTCCATGTGACCTGCAACACCACCTATTCAGAGGCCCTTCCACACCTATAACCTAACCAAGTATCCATCGACGACACATATATTACAGTTTTACTATAAAGTTTAAAATCTTTTTACGAGTGTAATAACATAGAAATTACAATTAATATTATCTTATAAGACTGGGTATTTTCTATTTTTTTTTCGCTATAAAAGGTTTTTATTATATGTAGGGAAGAAGTAAAAATCACCATTACAGTCGGTCGGTCACCTTTTGATTTCTTCATACAGGAATAACTGTTGGCTACTGTTCGTTAAGTACGCATAAGGCCATGTCACAAAAACGTCCATCTGGTTATGAATTTCGAAAAAAAAAAGCGCGCGAGTGAGTTTGAAGGCAAAAAATTGGAAATCGCGTTAAGAAAATGGACACAGGAAGAAAATATACAGGAAGACAATATACCCGATGACGTTTTGGCAACCCCTGGTACGTCTGGATGTGGGAGCGATTTACAGAAAGAAAATAAAGATTTAACCTTGCGCGCCATTAGTCCAACAACTAGTCCAAGTTCTGACACACATACTGTAGAAACAACTGCAACGGACAAGATCCAATTCCATTTAGACACAAACGACCCTGTTACATGGATACCCATAACTGACTCAATTCGTTTTTTCCTTGTCGAGAAAGGTCCTGATCAAGGAAAAAGTAGTCAAAATTTTTATTCGACTGAAGACGCAATACGAAAATTTCATGAGCATTGTTTTACGAAAAGGACGAGCAATGGTGAAATGGTGCCCAGACAATGGTTGGTATACAGTGAAAAGAGAGATGCGATATTTTGTATCCCATGTATACTTTTCGGTTCTTTGAATAAGCAGCCAGCGATTTCTGATGCACAACCCTAATAACACTAATACGTCCCCGTAACGTTTTTTGAACGTTTGCCTACAACCTACGTACCAAAAACGTTTTTGTCCGTTTTTAAACGTTATTTGATCGTTTTAAGAACGTTTTGAGTCAGAAAAAACTACGTTGAAAGGGCGTTCCGGAAACGTTTTTTAACGTTTAATAGACGTGTTAGGAACGATATTTTTAACACCTTTTTAAAACGTTTCCAGTAGGATTTTTTGGAAACGTTTTAGGGAATTATTTCAAACTTCAAATACATATCTGGAACGTTTCAATAAGGTACATTGCAAAGTACTATTTATTTCTCACTTAGGTATGCTCTCAAGCCAATCTTAAGTTATTCAATTAAATTTGATGGCAAAATTACGAAACTTCCATAGTTTAGTTTAGGCATTGTATAAAATACAAAGGTTTAGGTGTGTACTACACCAAACATGAGCAAATAATTTCCATGAAGCTATAACCCGAAACATGAAAATTTTGTCAAAACATTTAATTGAATATAAGTTAGGATTGGCCTATTGAAATGTATCAAACTTCACATCTTTAAAAATTTATAATACAATTTTTCTATAAAATGATACCGGAGGAGGGGACTCAATATTTAGCCACCCCAAAATTTACATGGGATTTTCTATGTTTAACTTGGCGATGTATCACCTGAAACATTAAAGTAATTCAAACTTGTTTATACAACGATGGTGGAGAAAATAATAAGTATTTCACTAAAGGCACTTTTATGAAAACTAAATGGAAAAGAACATGAAACAATACTAAGAGATATATATTTGTAAAATTACCACTTTTATATAACTTTTTATTCAATCTATATTATGTTTTAAAAATAATACTAACATCATTTTAAAGAAAAATCTATTTAGATAATTTACAACTTTTAGTTTATTTTTATTCCCAGCGATCCAATCTAGCTTTGGCCCGTTTCAACCAATAGCCTATGACGTTCTCGAATTCTTTTTTAGAATTCATCACTGAAATTTTATCTGCTGCATCTAAAAACAGTGACCAGATTAAAATTAGTCAACTGTTCAAATAAATGAAATTTGATTAATAGAAATAGAAATATAATTACCCATCACTGCTTTGGAAAGCTGATGAAGAACACTAAAATTGTCTTTTTATTTTCTTCCAATGTAGCGGAACTTATCAGCTATTGGCCCCACCAATTTTCCAAACATTTTAACTTAAAATTGAAAAAAACACCAGTGATGCAAATCTGTGAACGTTAGTGTGAATTTTATTGTTCATCAGTATGTTTGCTCTAGCAAAAAGTTAGGATTATTACAAAATTGTAAAAATATGGGTAAACATATAGATATAGACCATTGATGAGAAAAAGAGACATTTAACCTCAAAAGGGTCAAAGAGTTACAAATGGTATTTTTTGCACCAGTTTTCCATAAGAGCAAAAATATGAAGTTTACAATACTTTGACAGAGGTAAGATTGGGTAAGGTTTTATGTCTCTTTTTATCTTTAATAATCCATACCAATTTTTTTGTTTACTAACATTTGTAACTGCCTGCTGGAACAAACCTGCAATAAAATCTTGCGGCTGCTGTATAATTAGCTTATACATAGTTTTTAAAATAACTTCAGTATTATAGATATATTATTATGATACACACATTTTAAAAAAGAATTAAGTCTATTTACCAGCAAAAGATATTTTTCCTCATTTTCAAAAATCTTAAGGTCAGTCTCTAAAGTAATCGTATAGTTCACATTTGGCACCTAACGCAAAATGGGTGTTTCAATTTTAGATTCTTCCATGTCCGTTCGCAAAATAGCAGCATCAACTTTTACCAAGATATCACAGAAAATATCTTTTATCATAAATAACGTCTTGTCTATGTTATTTGAAAATCTTGTACAGCATACTTTACAAGCGCTATTGCATTTTGGAAGAGTCGGAGTTTTTGAAACAAATTAAATGCAAGATCAATGATCTAAGTATACTAAAGAATTCAAACTCTTTATTTTGCGCGGCAAATAATTTACCTCTCAGAGGTTCTCATGAGCATATTGGAGAAGCAGGATCTGGAGTGTTCTTAAGTGCCGTGGATATGATTTCAAAATTTGATCTTGAACTTAGAGCGCACGTCAAGTCACTTAATAAAGGCAATATTTCGTATTTTACGACCTATTATATTCAAAACGAGTTAATAGATATTCTCGCTTCCGAGGTCAAAAAACAAATCGTAGACGAGGTTCGTGCAGGTGATCTGTGGTTCGTGCCGCGAAATACTTCTCTATGATTTTTGATTGCACGCCGGACGTATCGCATCAAGAACAGATGTCACATATTTTTAGGTTCGTCAAAATATTTGAACAGACAGTTACCATCGAAGAACGTTTTATAGATTTTATACTCATGAAAACACGGACGAAGGATTGTCAAAAGAAATTTTAACAAAATTAGAAGCTGACGGATTGAAAATTGATGATGTTCGTGGCCAAGGGTACGATAATGGCAGTAACATGGCTGGTAAATATAATGGAGTTCAAGCCAAAATAAAACAAATTAATGTTAATACAAATGCTTGTCTGGCGTACATGCCGCTAGTGTAACACTCGACATTATCACATTTTTTTGAACAATTCAGAAGATATTTGTGTTTTTTTCGAGTTTTACCATCAGATGGGAAACTTTAATGAAACATTTAAAAATTTCTTTAAAGAAACACGCCGACACTGGATGTGCTTCTAAAGCTAGAGCCGTTAAAGCTTTAAATATGCAACTGCCCCAAATCTGGTGCGTACTTAAGATTTTAACTACCAACGATTACAATGCAGAAACAATAGCTAGCTAAAATCATTATGGGTCTAATAAACTATAATAAATTTAACTATATGTGCTCTGCAAATTTGGGATCAAGTTTTGGGTTCTGTTGATAGGGTGAACGTAGCTTTACAGTCGAAAACTATTGCTATCGACAAAGCTTCTGAATTAATCAAGGGATTAATAAGGCAGATTCAGAATATTCGCGAGATTGTAGATAACGTTTTCGAAAAAGCAAAAAAAGTTTGTGAAGAATGTGAAATTGAAGACGATTTTCCGGAAAAACGTAAAAAGCGAGTAAAAAAACACGACCTAAGAGAAAGCTCAGAGGCCGGCTACGATATTACACCACAGCAAAATTTTAAAATTAATATGTATGAAGCAATTGATAAAATGATTTCCGAATTCACATGGCGATTCGAGAAACTTCACAACATTCACCACCATTTAAATTTTTTGACTAGAACAGATCGCTAATTATCCAGCTGAACCCGTGTTCATTGAGTTTTCGAGGACTTGCTACGGCTTGTCCACGATTTCAACTCTCTGTGCATTGCCCTGCGACATAGGAGGGTGATGGGTTGAGCTACCTATCGGGAGCGTCCCCAGGTTGCGGATAGGGGAGGCCAGGGACGTCATGCGAATGAAAGAACTGGTCTATTGGTGAATAAGGAAGGATGAGGGCTATAAACGCCCAACATTGCCAACCGAATACCCAATCGCTGACAAGCTCGTGACGCATACCGCAAACTACATAGCAGAGCAACTACCCCCTTACTAGTGTTAGGCCTGTGAGGGGCATGCCGAACTATGTGGATCGGGAGGCTTGGCTTGATTGCCTGGCCTGCGTGGATGAGGACCACTATAATAACCTCCCAAATCCTAAAGTTAAGTGGTCGCTGAAGGGATGGATGGCCGTGGGTTAATCGGCCACGAGACCACTAACCTCGGGGCACCTGGTGCACCCTGTTGCATTTAGCCTTGTACCTGCATAAGTAGCTCTGCAGGTACTGAGCTCCTTTCTCCTATACTCGTGGGAACAAATATGGTCCAAGAGAAACCAATACCTATTACGGAGCCTAAAGAGACTCCTAGTAAAAGGGATTTGGAAGATCCGGCAGCAATGGAGACAGAAGTGTCTCCAACGCAGCCAGATACTGCTGGAGCCCAAGAGCAAACCATGCCACCAGGAGACGTTATAGCGAATCCTGAGACAAGAAAAGCTTCGTTCGGGAAACTTTCAGGTGCCCAGCGTAATAAGCTGAAAAAAATGAGGGAACGAGGAATTGACACCAAAAATGTGGTGTTGCCGACTCCCTCAGCATCAAAACAGGGTATAAACCAGCAGACAAAGGGCGTTAAGCGAACTGTGTCAGCCAGGAGCACTCCTGAGGTAAATAAAGATAAGAGGGCCAAATGTACCACTGGTACCGGTATTAAAACTGGAATTAAATACAGCGTGGCCCTGAAAGGGATCAAGGCAGCTGTGGTCCCAAAAAACTTCCCAGAGACGGTTGTCTCTGAAGATCAGTTGGGGTCTATCAAAGAGACCCTAACTGACATGATCGACGAGGTGCAGAAGGCGCCTAGGTTTGAAGCCAGTCGATACACGGACGGCTACTACGGGCTAATTTGTGACAATGAGGAGTCCTTCTCTTGTGGGTGCCGGCGCATGAGGGGATTGCAGGTAATGAAATGGCGGACCAGTTAGCTAAAGAAGGCTCTAAAGGAGACTTCATAGGTCCGGAACCGTTTTGTGGAATCACAAACGATTGCATAAGAGGGGAAATCGGGAACTAGCTAGATAGGGAACACCAATTCAAATGGAGGGTGACACAAGGGCACCTTCATACAAAGAGTTTACTGAACAAGGTAGACAAGGAACTCTCAACCAGGCTACTGAAACTGGGTAAGAGACATTTGAAGACAGTTACCGACCTGGTGACTGGACACTGCACCGTGAGGAAACATCTGTACAATATGGGCAAAGTTAGTGAACCTATGTGCAGAAAATGTGAACTTGATGATGAAACACCTACTCACATACTCTGCTTCTGCGAGGACTTACAAGAACTTAGACGGAAGCACTTTGGAGAGGAAGTTATACATCCATCACAACTACTGAAAATCCCTCCAGTCAAACTAGTGACCTTTATAGAAGACACGAAGCTTCTCTAATGGAAGTAGATAACATGGGAAATGGTACAAAGATTCAGTTCAAGTGCCTGGGTTGATGAGCACAACCCAAATTTATGAATGAATGAATGAATATCCAGCTGAAGAACTAAAAAAACATGCCGCTGATTTGAGTACCTATCAAATATTCAGCAGATACTAGTGCTACTGAATTTTGGGCTGAATTAGACACTTTAAAGAGTCATGTTGAAACGACTATGTTATTTGATAAATGTGACCGTTGTTCAAGTCTTGGTCTTCTTAAAGCTATAGTCGAACTAGATTTAAAAGATATGTTTCCCAATGTAGTAGTCGCTATAAAGATTTTTTTAACAATGCCAGTGACTATAGCTTCCGTCGAAAAATCATTCAGTAAGATCAAATTAATAAAAACTAACTTGCGCTCGACGATTGGCCAAGAAAGGTTGACCGGCCTAGCGATTTTGTCGATTGAACGCGACATAGGACGGTGCCTGTCGAATGAAAATGTTATCAACTATTTCGCAATGAAGAAAGCGCGAAAAGTAATTTTTCAAAAAAGTTTATGGCTCGCTTTAATAAATCTTTACTATCTGAACTCATTCATTTGTGTAGTTGGTGAATGTATCAAATATTTTCGAATAAACTTTTTTTCACCAATTCATACTCTAACTTAAACGTCATTTATATTATGCTACCTTCCTTATTCAAAACTCTACCATACCATCATTTACTTAAAATTAAATTAATTTACAGTTTACTGAAACTTTGCAGGGTGTTATTTTATTATAGAAGTATGAAGACCATAGTGGCCCAAGAATTAGATCTTAAACATCAGGGTAGGCAACGCATTTGCACTAGTTGCGGTTGAGTTTTAGTGAGTGAGACACAGTGGGTGGTATAATAGGCTGCATGTTTGCTCATATCAGTGCTTTTAAAAAATAGATTTTTCTTCCAAAATATTAGATAATTGGTCCACCAACACCAAGTTCCTTGTGCTTTATTTTATCACCCTTATAATCTCAGCTACCGTGGATGTGACACTTTTTTGGACGAAGCAACCAAATTATATTGGATATAGAATAAAATGAGTTTTCATTTGAAAAAATCAAACAAATAACTGATGATATTATATTAATAACGCTTGTTTCCCAGTTTGTACCTGGAGCCTCATAGTTGTACTAAAGGAAAAGTAGGCAGCCTATAATTTTCCGATACCTCGTACCTCGTGCAATATTCTCTGGACTAACAAATGAGGGTTGTTATTTCTTAAGCTGGATCTTATAGTGTAGGTAAGTAAGTTTCAAATGTTTTGACACATGTTGATATTTACCAACAAATTGAAATATGTATTTCAATTCGGTATTCACCAACATCTCAGTGCTTCATAATAACTTACTGACGATTCTTAAATAATTTTTATTGCTTAATATGTAATTAATTATAAAACAATAAATAACTACAAACAAAATCCGGGACCATTTGGTGGCTGAGCAGCGATACCTCTTTTATTTAATCTACAAGTTTGTTCTTCTATCCTCCTTCTGACGATATCATAGTCTATTTCCTCATCATTTCTTGGAGACCAAAGTACTTCTGCTACGGCTGAAGCTCTTGGCCACACTCTTGAAATAACATTGTATTCATTGACAACTTCAGACCACATACAAGCTTCACCTAAAATAACAAAATATTGAGTTTAAATTCAGTTCTTTTTTATTAATAATAGCAAGGTAATAATTATAAATTTTAAGTTGTCCAATCGTAATTTTTTTCTCAGATAGGTTTTTTTTATTGATTCGTTAGATTTTACACTGCTACCAGAATATATAGTCAACAAAATAAGTTTAAAAATGTTCTCAATATTGCACCTAACGGTTTTGAATATCTGATTTATTTCGCCAAGATTTAATAATTTTAACAGTTTAGAAATATTGATATGCTTTTAGGTATTCAATTATTGATATAATCTCACAAATAAAAGTATTAAAATGTGGGTCCAGTGAACTTACCTATCGGAACCACATATTTTGAAAATTATCCGTCGAGAAATTTGCAGCAAATTCGACATTTCCAGGGGAAAAGTGATGGTTAAAATGGTGAGAAAAATTACTTTTTTGGACTTTTCTCTATAAATTCTAAATTACCGCAAATTTTTCTACGGATAAGTTTCAAAAAAGATGAGTACCGATTTTTTTGAAAAATCAGTAAGAAACTCGTTTAGTTTACCGGACTAGTAAAATGTATATATTACCTCCTATAACACGTGATTGCTTTATGGGGTCGTTTGTAAACGATGTGGGCTCGCAGGAATAGAAGCCTTCCCAGTTACCACCGGTGTCAAGATGATCCAAATACCAACAAGATGAGAGAATCGCTTTTCTGCCCGAAGTTGTCACCTGCAATATCGTATATTCAGTATTATTCAAACATATTAAAATCGTCTGAATTTGGGCATAATTGAATTATCTAAATCGTTTTTTACACAAAAAGGAGGTCATGGTGTGACACTCTGTAAGTATTTAAGGATAAAGAATCGCTTCTTTTCGATATTATGTACTTCTTAAACATGTTCGTTAGTTTTCGCAACTACTTAGTTGATTATAATCGATAGCAAATAAAATAAGAAAGGAAAGAGGGACCGGAAAAGTTATTTCTATCGTAGAAATTTATGATTCTATCTCACTTTCTCTCTTAAAAGTACGTATTATTTATTTCTGTTGCAGTCATTGAGAAAAGGAATGTAAACACTTTTAATTTATGGCAGTTTTAGGTTATGAATCTGAATATCTCACAAATAGAAGATAAAAAAAGATTTTAATGAGTTTTGCAAGGTTGCCATAGGAGCATATTTTCATGTTACAACAAAACTTACAGGGTGATCCTGAAAAGCGTAGTGACTGCAGCGATTGATTTCGATTTCTAGATTAACTTTGTTATGAGGTACCCTATGCCCAAATAATATGGTTACGCAGATATCGGCACTTTAATTATTGCATTACATGTATTGATGAAACTAATAGTACTTAACTCGTAAATATCTTATGCACGGAAATCAACAAATAAAAATCTTTTCACAGGTGTTGCAGGGTTGCCACGGAAATATAAAATACGCGGAGTGGTAATGAAAAGCGTAGCCAGTCAGCCTCAAAATGTTTATTTTAGTATTACAACTTGAATCCTATTAATAATAATAAACATTCAAAGAAATGATTAAAAAAATAACTGAACAAATTCTAAAGCAAATGGTCAAAGTGCAAGCCATACACGGTTTGACAGTATCTAAGTCTTTTACAAAATTGTCCAATTGAATCACGTAAATATGTTTGTGGTATCAGATTTATCACTTCCAAAATACGATCTTGTAGAGTTTGTAAATCAACTGGTCTATTTTTGTGAACTTTATTTTTCCCCACAAGAAAAAATCTAATGGGGTCAAGTCTGGTGATCAGAGCGGCCATTCTATCGCTTATCGACGCCCTATCCATCTCTATGGAAACACTGTATCTAGATAGGTACGTACAGCCCGGGTGTAATGAGGGGAAGCAGAACATTGATTGTTAGGATTGGGGGAATATTGCAGCTATAGCTGGCACAATATTATTTCTAAACAGGTCCAGATCTGAGGGAGGAGGAGTTCCCGGAAGGATGGAAGGTGGCCAGGGTGATACAGATGAAGATGGTGGGTAGAGAGGGGAAGTGGGCGGGGGACTATAGGCCTATCAGCCTGCTGTGTGGTATGGGTAAATTGATGGAGGGGATAATAAAGGATACGATTAAGGAGGAAGTTGGTAGGAATGGGGGTTTTAGGGTAAACCAGCACGGGTTCACGAAGGGGAAATCTTGCATCTCGGCTCTGAGCAAGGTGATGGGCTTGGTGGAAAGTGCTAGGGAGGGCAGCTGGAGGAAGAAGAAATTGGCCCTAATCGTGTTCTTCAACATCGGGAACGCGTTCAACAGTGTCAGCAAACGGGCAGTATTGAGCGCGTTGCTGAGGCTTGGAGTGGGTCAGGGGTTGGTTAACCTGGCGGAGGACTACCTGACGGAGCGTGTGATTGTAGACTCCAGAGGGAGGAGATATGAGATGGAGGCTGGAGTGCCTCAGGGCTCGGTTCTTGGACCGACGCTCTGGAAGTGTGTGTTTGATGAGGTTTGTGGGATAGTATGTGAAGAGGGATGTGAGATTACGGTGTATGCGGACGATGTGTCTCTGGTATGTACGGCGGAGGCGGAGATAGAAAGAAAGGCGGAGAGAATGTGCAGGAAGATTGTGGAGAAGGTAGATCGGTGCAGACTGGAAGAGGCGGAAGATAAGACGATGGGGCAGCTAGTGAAGGGACGGAGCAGGACAGGGGAAGTGGGGGTGATGGTTAAGGGAAGGAGAATTCGTATGGAGGAGTCTGTGAAATACCTAGGGGTGTGGTTGGATAGTCAATTATCCTTCAAAACTCATATGGTAAAGGCGGCAGAGAAGGGTAAAGTGAGGGCAGCATGGCTGTGGAGATTGATGTGTAATGTGAAAGGGCCGGGAGAGGGGAAGAGGAGGGTAATTGGTAGGACGGTAGAGCAGAGTATGCTGTACGGTGCAGAGGTGTGGGGTGAAAGAGCGGGGGTGAATGCGAGGGTTAGGCCACTTCTGCGGGTGCAGAGAGGGATTCTGCTGAGGGTGGTGCAGGGGTACAGGACATTGGGTGGACTGGCAGCAGCGGTGCTGGCAAGCTCCTACCCATTGGACGTGATGGCTAGAGCTAGGAACAAACGCTGGAGGGGTGCGACCAGAGAGGAGGTACAGGAATGTATGAAGGAGAAAATGGAGAGAAGGTGGGAGGAGTATGAGGACGCGCTAAAAGGAGCGATTGGGAATAGGGGAGATTGGATGGACCGGAAATTCGGGGAGGTGAACTACTTCTAGACACAGGTGCTCACTGGACATGGGTCGAGAATAGGGTACCTCCACAAGATTGGGAAAAGAGAGACTGGTGTGTGCGAGAGGTGTGAAGTGGAGGATGATGTGGGGCATGTGTTTAGATGCTGGAGGAACGAGGAAATGCTGAAGAAGTTGGAGAGGAAACTATATAGGGGAGGCGGTGTACTAGGAGAACATGGTGGAGATATAATGTTGAGGGGGAAGGAGGAATAGATGGAGGTGAGAGGAGTAGTAGAGAGCATGGTTAGGGGGAGAGAAGGACTCGATATGGCATGAGAGGTAGGAGTGATAGGAGGGAGAAGATGACGGTGTGAGCGGAGAGTGTGCGAGGGACCGCCGCCCGTCTCGAAGTATGCTAGGGTAGTGATTCCATTTTTATAGTTTACAACAATATTTTTTGTAAACAAGTTGGTTTACGTTTAATACTTTATCTTCAGTTATCTGACAGCTCGATTACTATTGGAAGTTTTGACAAATGATTGAAAAGCGTGTTTAAATTTAATTTTAATCTTGAATTAGTTTTAGTTTAGTTGATGTTGCACGAATCCACCTTCATTGCTTATCTATATTTCGAACAATTGGTAATCATGAGGGTCGTCGGTTTATATTGATTTACGACCTTCTAAGATCCCTGGTCGTACTTTACCCACTTTTTCACCATGTACAGGATGTCCCAGATTGGATATGGTTATGCAGAGTATTTCGAAAATAAGAGGAAATACAAAAAAGTAGATAATATATCGTGACTTAATTTTTTTTTGTTAAACAAGCCATTGTCCAGCCAGATTTTCAGTAAATTGTTTCATGTTCGATTTCACCTAAGCTATTGACTCAAATATCTTCTTCGTAGTTTGTCAGCGCCCTGTATATTACTCCCTCTTTGCAACCCTCCGCATTAAAACTTACATCATAAAGTACGGAAGTCCATGATTCTTTCCACACATGAATGATAGTTTCTTTAGGTAACACAACACCGTTCGTAAATACTTCTTCCCATACTATAGATTCATACTGTAGCTCATCCACCAAATTTATAATTTTTTGTATATATAAACTCTCCAAAGCTGTAAAGTTTCCTTCAATTTTATGTTTTTTCATATAAGTTTTAATCTCCGAACTACTGCTCCTGTAAACAGAAAACAAAGTAATTAAAACAATTGTAAGACAGATAAGTGGTAATTTTTGTTTTTAAATTGGTACAGCACAGATACAATAAAAATTCAGTTCAGCCAGAAAAGTTATTTTCATGGATGAGTCGTTCTTTATAAGGATGGATAAAAATATTTGTTACTGAAGACTTTCCAATATCCAAATCCCTAGACAATCCCCGCACTGTACAATGTGGATATTCTACTGCCGACAAAATTACATACAGGGTGTACCAATCTTACGAAAATGTACGGTATATGGGTTATTTTAATGGATATCAAAAAATGTTATTGGTAAAATTAATAGATGTCTTTAAGGTTCATATTTTGAAATTATCTCGAACTATTCAGAGTGTTGAATCACTCCGTTACAAACCAAACATATGATTTTTTAAATGGGAGCCCCTATATATTTTACTGAATTCGGATTGCTCACATTTTTTTGAAGCTTTTGATGTTAGGTTTTGCTACGTTATAGAGAGTCCTTTAAAAGGTATGGATCTTTTTATGTGAAAATCGTAGGTAAATCAACGCTCTGCAGTTTACTGTACGTTAAAGAAAAAAAAAGTATTTTCCCTAACAGAGTTTCGTAATATGATGCAATAGAAAGTTTTTAAGTCTACAAATATAACGGCGATTTTGGGAGTAGTTATGGTTAACTTTATTAACAATAACGATTACATCGAACAAGAAAAGAAGGGATTTTAAGCCATCTAAAAATAACGTATTCAGTTTGACAGTCACAGATCAAATATAACGACAGTTGACGCTGGTTTGGAGCAGTAAATTCTTGACGTTGTCAGATTTTCTCAGAGAAAATATGCAGCAGCTTTGTTGACAAAAAAAAAATTCTTTATAAAGTATTGTCTTCTAAAATTCCTAACATAAAAAAACTTGTAGTTTCCTTTATATTGAAGAAATTAAGTAGGTTTTTAACAATTACTCGTACCAAAATATACTAATTTTGGCAACGTTGTAATTGGAAATATAACCATGCATAAGTATAACAACCGTTTTACGAAGTCCGTTATGGTTATTAAAGTTAAGGACTCCAAGTTTTCATACTGCGCATGCTCAGAATAACGATAACCATACCTACGTGACAAAATAAAGGGCTTAAAAACTCTCTAATATCTTCGGTTATGTAACTTTTATTTTTGTTAAGCATTCCCTATACCCAAAGTTTATAAAAACAGAGTTATTTTGTAATATTTATTGTAAGCCGAAATTATTAACTTATTATGTGAAAGCAAGCGTTGAATGTGACAAAAAATCATACCTAAATAATAATAAATTTCAATAAATTATTTATTCTAAACAAAACAAGTCACCAAATGTATAATCCTCCTAACCGTAATGATAAACTAAAGTTAGCTTTAGACCGTGCCTTTTTTCGTGCGTTAGCGCATACGACATTTCGTGCGGCAACGCATGCAATATAGCGCATAAAACCGTACTTTCTTATATCGTGCAACATATCATTTACATGGATGTTGTGAAGTTTGGAGGTTTGTGTGCTGTTTTTATTATAATATCGAGAAATAAACAGCGTAATCGGAAGTGTTGGATACGGGAATTGCCGAGGAAAAAGTCCTATTCCTTTATAGAGAAAATGCTGTTAGATGATGGTTGGTTTTTTCAAAATTTTACGGGGATGTCTTTAACGGATTTTGAAGAACTTCACTGTTAACATCATTGCAATGCTGCAGTCTAAGTTCAAATGATTGACTAACATTTGTCAGCATATTAACGTTAATCGATTGAAATGCCGCTCTGATTCTCTTTCATGTCCTCTCCAGTAGTCAGGGGAGTTTTATGAACCTCATTTTTTATAAAACACCAAAGAAAGAAATCAACTTTTGTTTAATAGGGATACCGAGCTGCCCAATCAGGCGCAGTATTATGAACAGGTGCACCATCATGCAAATACCACATTTGTCGCCGAATATTACGTGGAACTTCTTCTAATGAAAAAATAAAAATTTGCACTATTCGTCTTAAATACTTCTCACTATATTTAAGAAAACTATAGAATGCAGGAGACAATAATTACTGCTATTTTTAAGAAATAAAATATACAAACGGTAAACGACTGACGTTTATGTCAAATTTTGTCGCATACTGAGAAAATGTAATGGTTTACAGTAAATATTACAAAATTACTCTGTTTTTATAAACTTTGGGTGTAGGGAATGCTCAACAAAAATAAAAGTTACCTAACCGAAGATTCGATTTGTGCTATAAAATACAGGGTGTTCCATTTGAAAGAAGAAAGAAAATGAAAGGTCCGAGTTTCCGTCCACCCTGTATACAAAAGGGAATATAATTAAAATTTTATCGAATAAGTAGATATTGCATCATATTATGAAACTCTGTTGGGCAAAATAAAATTTTTTTCTTCAACGTACAGTAAGCGTTGATTTACCTACGATTTTCACATAAAAGTGTCCATACCTTTTAAAGGACTATGTATAACGTAGCAAAACCTGATATCAAAAGCTTCAAAAAATGTGAGCAATCCGAATTCAGTAAAATATACAGGGGTTCCCATTTAAAAAGTCATATCTTTGGTTTATAACGGAGTGATTCAACACTTAGTATAGTTCGAGATAATTTCAAAATATGGAACTTAAAGTCATTTACTAATTTTCTCGATAATATTTTTTGATATCTCTTAAAATAACCTATATACCGAACTTTGTCGTAAAATTGGTACACCCTGTATGTATCGTATCCTAATTCTCTGTACTTCCGTTCTATTTTTCTTTTCTTAGTGATAGCATTGTATAAGTAGACTTAAACAATGGTGATAGCGTTGAGTATTTATCACTCATCGGTGATAAATATGTTCTTGTTGAGTCCGCATCCTAACGCCAACACCAATCATCATTAAAATTTCAATTCTCTCACTTTCATTTTAAATACGATATGGGATATGATAAATTAGTTTAACAATTCGGAATTGTACTTGGATATTTATGACAGTTTTTAACGTCAAATTAAAAAACTAATGACAAAAAACACCTTTATCTACGACCACCATTAAAATTAAGCATTTACAAACTCATATAAATACGTGAAATTACGTTTTATACATACGTCTAAAGCGTGCGAAAAAGAACAATGCTTTTTAAATGGAAGTTTCATTATAACACCCAAAAGAGTGCGAAAAAGTACAATGCTTTTTAAATGGGATAATCATTATAACACTCTTTTTTTATTTGTATATTTATTAAGTTACCTTAGATAATTTTGTGTTTTGTGTTCTGTCAAAGGTTCTGTAATTGTAATAATTTTGTACTGTCATTAAGATGGGTGAAACGTGAATGGTCAATAATTGTAAGTCTCTGTCAAAAATTGTCAAAAATGGTCAAAAATGGTCAAAAATTGTCAAAACTTGTCAAAACTTGTCAAAATTGTCAAAAATTGTCAAAAATTGTCAAAATTTGTCAAAAATTGTCAAAAATTGTTAAAAATTGTCAAAAATTGTTAAATATTTTAAAAAATGGTCAAAAATAGTCAATAATTGTCTAAAATTTTGAAAAATGGTCAAAAATTGTCAAAATTTTGAAAAAATGGTCAATAATTATAAAAAACTGTCAAAAATGGTCAATAATTGTTGAAAATTGTCAAAATTTTTGAAAAATGGTAAAAATTTTTGAAACATTTTCAGAAATGGTCAATAATTGTCAGAAACTCTCAAAAATGTTCAATAATTGTTAAAATTTGGAAAAATGGTCAAAAATTATAAAAAACTGCCAAAAATGGTCAATCATTGTTGAAAATTGTCAAATTTTTTGAAAAATGCTCAAAATTTTTGAAAAATTGCCAAAAATGGTCAATAATTGTCAGAAACTGTGAAAAATGGTCAATAATTGTTAAAATTTTGGAAAATGGTCAAAAATTGTCAAAATTTTGAAAAAATGGTCAATAATTATAAAAAACTGTCAAAAATGGTCAATAATTGTTGAAAATTGTCAAAAATGGTCAATAATTGTCAGAAACTGTGAAAAATGGTCAATAATTGTTAAAATTTTGAAAAATGGTCAAAAATTGTCAAAATTTTGAAAAAATGGTCAATAATTATAAAAAACTGTCAAAAATGGTCAATAATTGTTGAAAATTGTCAAAATTTTTGAAAAATGGTAAAAATTTTTGAAACATTTTCAGAAATGGTCAATAATTGTCAGAAACTCTCAAAAATGGTCAATAATTGTTAAAATTTGGAAAAATGGTCAAAAATTATAAAAAACTGCCAAAAATGGTCAATCATTGTTGAAAATTGTCAAATTTTTTGAAAAATGCTCAAAATTTTTGAAAAATTGCCAAAAATGGTCAACAATTGTCAGAAACTGTCAAAAATGGTCAATAATTGTTAAAATTTTGAAAAATGGACAAAAATTGTTAAAACTTTGGAAAAATGGTCAATAATTTTAAAAAACTGTAAAAATGGTCAATAATTGTTAAAAATTTTCAAATTTTTTGAAAAATTGTCAAAAATGGTCAATAATTGTCAGAACCTGTCATAAATGCAAATTTTGGAAAAATGGTCTAATATGGTCAAAATTTTTGAAAAATTGTAAAAAATGATAAATAATTGTCAAAAATGGTCAATAATTGTTAAAATTTGAAAAAATGGCCTAATATGGTCATCGTTTTAAAAAATTGTCAAAAATGATCAATACTTGTCAAAACTGTCAAAATTGGTCAATAATTGTCAAAAATGGTCAATAATTGTTAAAATTTGGAAAAACGGTCTAAAATGGTCAACATTTTTGAAGAATTGTCAAAAATGATCAATAATTGTCAAAACTTTCAAAATTGGTCAATAATTGTCAAAGATGGTCAATAATTGTAAAAATTTGAAAAAATAGTCAAAAATGGTCAAAAATTTTGAAAAAATGGTCAATAATTGTCAAAATTTTTGAAAAATGGTCAAAATTTTCGAGAAATGGTCAAAAATGGTCATTTTATTGTGCATAAGAAGCAAGCTTCTGTCGGCGGTCCGATGACCGCTCACCTTTTTTTTGGATTGGTGTAACTCTAAAAAAATTAAAAATTAATTGACAATATCATAAATAAAAAGATAAAGAAACGCACTTTAGAACAAGTATATCCTTCAGATAAAAATAAAAATAATCAATTTAAAAGCTTAACATACTTTGGAACACCATCCTTAAAAATCAAATCATTTTTAGAATCTTTAAATATGAATGTTTGCTTTAAAACTGACTACAATTTATCTAAATTCATTAAAAATAACAAATCTAAATCCTCAAAATTAAACAAGTCAGGTGTTTATAAATTAAAATGTGGTAACGACAACTGTGACAAAATGTATATCGGTAGAACTTTTAGGAACTTTAAAACTAGAATTTTAGAACACAAACGCAGCTATGACAATAACAAATTAGATTCCAACTATTCAAATCATCTATTAACAAACCAACACACTTTCGACTCAAATTTTGAAATTTTGCATGTAGAACCCAAATCCTTTAAATTAAATCTTTTAGAAGCCCTCGAGATTAACAAAAACAAATATTCCGGTAATCTGCTTAACGACCAAATAGATATCAATCATTCTCCCTTATTAAACCTTTTTACCTAGAAAATGTGATAGTTGTTGATCAATTTCCCAGGTACCTTTTTTCAATACCTTTGTAACTTTCTTAGAATCCCGTATTTAGACACTTTTTGTACTTATACCTATTTAAATATATTATAATACTTTTGTCAATATCTTAGAATTCCGTATTTAGGCACTTTTTGTACTTATCCCCATTTTTAATACTTTTGTCAATATCTTAGAATTCCGTATTAAGGCACAATATAAATTAAAAGTTTTTCATTGTAGCTTCACTAGTTTGAAAAAGCTACTGTGTAGCGAAACGCGTCACTAATTTTAATTTGAACGTCAGTTCAAAATAAATAATGAAGATTTAAACAAATTAATTTGTTTTATTTCATCAGTAGTATGGATCTTCATCAAGTAAAAGCCTCATCTATTCAATAATTAAAAATTAGACGGAAAATGTTCTTATTGCATATTTCTCGGAAAAGTCAATGGAAATCATCAACGTTATGGTCCCATTATTCAATGTTGAAAACTACCATAAATTTAAATTTAAACATTGATATAAGTAAATTTCATAAACTTATTACCTCCATAAAACGACAATCAGAGAGCCATAAACCAAAAAAATCAAAAATTTTCACAAGGGAACAGATTTTGGATTTTATAAATGGAGCACCAGATAATGAATTTCTTATGATGAAGGTAGGCCATAATTCAAACACAATTATTAGAAAGAGAGGTTATGTAATATATAATTAAGGGAAAGTATTTTTAATGTGGTCGTAGATACAACATTGTATGATACTCATGCGTGAATTACTTTTGCGCACTCGTAGCGAAAAAAGGGACTAGCTATGCTCATGCCTTTCATTTTCGCAACTCGTGCGCAAAAGTAATTCACGCATGAGTATCATACAATGTTTTATCTACGACCACATTAAAAATACTTTCCCTTAATTATATATTACATAACCTCTCTTTCTAATAATTGTGTTTGAATTATGGCCTACATTCATCATAAGAAATTCATTATCTGGTGCTGAAAATTTTTAACAATTATTGACCATTTTTGACAGTTTTTTATTATACTTTTGAAGTTTTCGAGCGGCTGGGATTACTTATAGGCCAAGCAATTGAGCATCAAAATAATGAGTTTTTGAAAAAAATCCTAGTAGGAAACGGACTTTGTATCAAGTAAAAGACATTACGTAGTATGAACCTGATATATTTTCGACTCGCAAATGCTGCTCACGAAATTGTTATAAACATTTAAACCGAAAAAAAACGTACTTTTTTAGTTTTTTGTTAATAACACGAAAGCTTATTAGGTAATCTTAATGGTGACAAAAGATGAATTGTAGATAATAAAAATATGAATACAATGCATTTTTCAGCGAAGTGATTGGAAAATTATGAGCCAAGAAAATTCGGAGAAACTGGAAAATTCGTCATTTTTTCAAAAATTCATATCTTCGTCGTTTTTCAGGTGATAGCGTTGAAACTTCGTAGAAAACAAGTCCTTTGTATGCACTTTATGTGCGCGAGGTGCAGGTTCCTTCGGACAATTACTTTTGTTACAATAATTGCATTTGCAATTTTTTAATGCAATATTTTGCAGTAGGTCTGGATGCGTTATAGATAGTCTGATTTTGAATTTGCAAACGGTTTTGAAAAATACAGATATAAAGCAACAAAACGTATATTTTCGATTTGTGATCAAAAGCTGCGAAGTATGTCAAAAAGGCTCGGAAATACGGCCGAAAATGACTGAGTATCGAAGTATAAGGGCAGCGGGGAGCGGGGAGCGCATACTATAATATAGAGATATACGATCGAGCTAGCGCGCGGCGTAACCAGTCATTTTCAGCGGTTTTCTTGGTCGTTTTTGACCAATTTCGCATCATTTTATTACAAATCGAAAATATACGTTCTGCTATTCTACATCTATACTTTTCAATATCGTTTTAAAATTTAAAATCGGAATATCTATAACGCATCCAGACCTACTGCAAAATATTGCATAGATACAATGATAAAATAAGAAATAACTTTTGCGTTTTGTCCACCCTGTACCAATTTGAATCAACTTCTGATATATTTTTGGAATCAGCTCAACAAGGGAAATCCGCAAATATAAAATAACTGGTGCTGCGTCATATTAAAGGTGATAGATTAATCTTTTAAAAAATAATAAATTTTATTTAGTTCAAAATGAATTTATGCGTTACTTTATAAATAAAATAGTACATCTAGATTGTTGTGTACTTACCAGCATTCAAATCCTACTTCGTCTCCACCGAGATGAATATAGTTATCGGGAAAAGTTTCATAAATTTCCGCAAACAATTCATTCATAAAATCGTACGTTTCATTTCTAACGGGGTTAATAGGACCATATTTTCCCTGTAAGTCGCCTTCGCAAGCAGTTAGGAGTTCTGGGTGAGATACACCCCAAGAACGTGTGTGTCCTTGAATGAAGAAAAATAAATTTTGATACGCTATAATATTTTTTATCCTAAATATAGTTTTAATTACCTGGTGTATCGAATTCTGGAATAACTCTGATACCTAACAGTCTTGCAGTTTCTATTACGGCCTGAACGTCTGAATAAGAATATGATTTCGATTCTGCATAAGCTCCTTGTAAACTAAAACATTAATAGGACATAATAAATAATGTATAGTTGGTGATTGTACTGATGAGGCGCAATACGCCGAAACCGGTCTACAAGTTATGTTGTCCCTTCTAGTTGCAAACCAGAATGGTTGGTTCAATTCTTGTAGATTTACCAACCCCGTTTGACTTAGAAGTATAATTCAATGTCTGTCGGGGCATGAAGCCCGGGAAGTAGTTGTTTCTTCTTCGTTGAACGGTCACTGTTTTTGAAAAATATTTTTCAAAACGTTGTAAGCGTTAGAATAATATATTTTTATTCTTCGATATCTAATAAAAATAATGACTGATTGGAAGACAATTTAATGAATTCACCAGCTACACATCAGCCTCTTGGGATTTTGTGTTTGTAATTATAAAAATAAAATAAGCAATAGAAGAAGCGAAATTGTAATATTCGTTTAACGACAAATGAATCTTCATTTACAGATTGTAAATAAGGCGAAGGTGCCAGGCTATCAATTTTGACAAAAATACAAATGAATTAAGAACAGATACTTTTGGGGATTCGATATTAAATACAGGTACCTTATTAGTTTCCATAAGTATTGGAGTGTAGTGTGTCAATTTTAAAACGGTTTTGAGATTTTTAAAATTTTTATTATATACCTAAATAATGCGCATCGATCCCTAGGATTTTTAGCGTTAAACAAGAATATACAAGAAATTACATTAGTTACAAAAATCAAAGATGATAAAAAATAATTGTGAATTTACGAAAATATAAAATTATATTAATGGAACGTCAAATTTTATTTAGCAACTGTATAAATTTAAAGAAGATTATTAAGTGAGATATATTTCACAATTTTCACCAAGTGCCTCTCCTATTTGGTTGGGGATGCTATGTGCTTGCATCTGAATACCTTGCTTGGATAGAATCCCTTGCTTCTGTATCTGCCGTTCCAACGTGGGAGGGAACCCACATAAATGGGACCGTTTTGTGAGCCTTTTGTAGGTATATAGTTCATTCTTAATGATTTGCACCAAGTAGTTTGTTGGAAAAATATGCTGGAGACTATCAATGGAACTTAGAGTCAGTTATTATTAGAAACTGCTGGTAATAATCATACTCGCAAAGAGCAAGGCTTGATAAATTGCACCAGTGAAGACAATCGCAGTGGGTGGTAGGTAAAATTATTTTCTATCTTGAAAGCGTCTGTGTACAATGGGGTGTATTGGTATAGTTGGGAGAATGCGTTTTTTATTACTCTTGCATTTGTTTCATTTTTGCTGAGTTTTATTAGGAACGAGTCACAGTATGGATGTTTTGTTAACCATGGTGGTGCGGATTTGATGCTTGCGGGAAATATATTAGGGATGGAGATGTTAAAAGTGTCTAGAGATCTATTAACTCTTTCGTAATAGGCAGAATCGGATCTTTTCTTTCAATCATAGTCGACTCGGAATCGGTCAGTTCTGTTGTTTGAATACGTAGGGTGGAGAGGATTTGAAGAAACAGATATTGCAAATGAGAGGTTCAGGAAAAGTCTGAGCATATTTAAAGGAAGTTCAGAGGCTTCTGCTTGATAGAGATCGTAATATATCAAGTCCGTTGATTGATTTGCAAATAAGGTTACGGATGTGCGGCTCCCAGGAGAGTTTACAGTCGAGTGTCATCCCATGAAACGATATCGTGTTAACAAAGTTAAGAGTTGTGTTGAGCAGTTTTCAGTTGGGAAAGACAAGTATAGTGGGTATTCACTGAAAATCATACACTTTCGTTCACGAGATAATTCAATTGTAAGTTTTAAAATTACTTATTTAAATTACCTTAATTCTGGAAATTTCCTGCTAACATAAGGAAAACTTTGATCGTCGACAATGTGCCAGTGGAAGACATTAAGCTTATTATACGCCATTGCTTTGAGAGTAAGCAAAATATTGTTGAGTGGTATAAAATGTCTGGAAGTATCCAAAAGAAGTCCACGATAAGAATATCTGGGTTGATCGTCGACAAATGTTTTGTTAATTCTAAGCTGAAATTAAATAAATAAATTTATTCGAGACAAAAGTTTTTAGTTCGAAATACAGGGTGTTTCAAGAATATGGTACATTAAAACTTAACTAACCCCTAGTTATCACGCCACTGGCTTATTAGAATTTGACAAAATTAATACTGTTATAGCCGTATTATACGGCAAATAATTATGCCGAAAATTACTCTGAAATTTACCACGAAAATTTTGCCAGAAATTTCTCCTAAAATTTTGTTTTGTTATTTTGTTACAGCTGATGTATGCCATCTGCAAATTGACCTTGAAATCCCTTTAAAAACGTAGCAAACAGTAAAGAAACATACTTTCATTAACCTAATTTTATTTATTTTCAATAAGAAGATTTCTTTTCTTCTCAAAAATAGTGAACAAGAAAGAACTTGTAATGTCAGATGCTGCAGAAATTTGTTGTTTGTTCGTTTATAAATTACCTAAAAGGCAATTAATGAGTGTAATGTCAAACAAAGCGATTATGCGATTCTGCGCCGATTCTCGCGCACTTTATAAAATTTTGTCTGGAGAATATAGAACATGTTTTATATTTTTACTCCGAAAAGGACTATGCTTCCATCTTATGGAAAAAAAAGACTACTCAAATGCGGATATTTTGATACCAACGTATTCGTCTTGAAAAATAGAACATTTGATAACATTGCGCCAATGTTGTAATTTAATTAATAAACCCACAATTAATGATATTATTTTTAAAATCGCCTACGGAGATTGTATGAGTAAGACAGAGAGAAAATACGTAAATAAACATTTATTACAGATTCCACGAAGTAAGGATATAAGCGGTGATAAGAAATGAATGAATAAAACCAGACAGGGTTGAACTGACCTAATTTTACCAGTTAATTTTTATATGTTGTTTTTTCTTTGTAGTATTTTGTAGTGCATTTGTTGGCATCGGTAACTCTAAAAAAAATGAGGATAGGGATGCGGAAAAGATTTTTTTATATGCTAGATGTTAAATGTCTATTAAGAGATGTACCTTTTTTACATAATTTGATTGCAATCTATCATATCTTTATACAACTGAAAAATATAATCCTATCATTTTGTTTCGACGAAACTGGTATTCATCGTATGTACAACTATATTCACAAGTCCGACTCTGTTACACCGCAGCAGGTGGAGTCCTATTGAATGGTTAGATTTTGTAATCGAATCGAAAATTTCTGACAAATGAACTGATTTTGTGGGTTTATTAATTAAATTACAACATTGGCGCAATGTTATCAAATGTTCTATTTTTCAAGACGAATACGTTGGTATCAAAATATCCGCATTTGAGTGGTCTTTTTTTTTCCATAAGATGGAAGCATAGTCCTTTTCGCAAGAATTTTTGGTCGTGTCATACAGCATATTTTATTGACGAAAATGTACGTGGTAAGTTTCAGAGTAATTTTCACTTATAATCTCCCTATAGCACGAATTATTTCCGGAAATTTTCTCAAAGTGCAAATTTTCTTAAAAAATTCGCAACTGAGGAAAATTTCCGGAATATTAATTCATGCTCGCGGGAGATTCGGTAAGAAAATTTTATACCAAAATTTTTTTTAAAATAGAAATTAAATTGGTGACATACTTAGGTGACATATTATTATTCTTTATGACAGCTGTGAAGCCAGAGGGAAATTTCTACTTATTAATTTCCCTCTACGCAGGGAAATTTCCGAAGAAATTAGGTTATTGTCATAGCAACATGTCAAAATGCAGGCATCTGATTGGCTAAAATTAACTGGTATAAAATGTTCAGTTACAATATAACAAGAGCATAGACAATATTCGATTATTCACCGAGTCACGAGACGTATTTGGCGAAACATCACGAGAGCGCAGCTCGAGTGGTGTTTCGCGAAATACGTCGAGTGAAGAGGTAAATAATCGAAAAATATTGTCTATGCTCGAGTTGGTATTCGTTACGATTATATAACGAATAATATTCTAATTTTTTTTATTGATTAATATTAATATTGAAGGTACAATTATTATAATGCATGTTTGATGTATTGTTGTTTTCGGAATTTGTAGTAGAATTAACTGACATTTCATTGAGGTTACCCGTTACTATGGAAATGATCACAATATGGCAGGAGGCGAAACACCAAAACGATGATATCACGTCGTCAAGGGGTATATTCACTTATCAATACGTCGTAACTAAGGGAAATTCAAGGATTGTATTGGTTCATTAGAACATGAGTTATATAATCAGTATAATACCGAATGATTGGCTAGAATAATGTATTGCTATTGGTTAAAACCACCAAAATGTCAGATTTTGACAAGTGAAAAAAATAATCAAAGGTAATACCACGAGTGCTTCAAATTTTATCGATAATTTTTTCTTTTCCACGAAAACTTGTTTATTTGGCAAAAATATGAAAACAAACCGATTGATAAAATCACGAGTCCGTCAGGACGAGTGATTTTATCTAAATTCGGTTTGTTTGAATGTTTTTGCCTCAAATAAACAAGTTTGAGTGATGAAAATAAAAAATTATGTGATAAAATTTGAAGAACGAGTTGTATTTGGGAAGATTATTTTTTTCAACAATTTAAAAGGATTTTGCTTTATTTTTTATTAAATGTTCAATATTCTCTTGGGTGATGGCACTGAATCGGTTTGTGTTCATTTTTCAATAAACTTCGAAGCACTTTTAGTTGTCAATAATGACAAATTCAAAGTAAAATTTTGACGTTTCAATGTAAACAAGGTATTATCGATGAGGAAGCAGTTTTATCAGTATAATACCGAATGCTTGGCTAGAATAATGTATTGCTATTGGTTAAAACCACCAAAATGTCAGATTTTGACAAGTGAAAAAAATAATCGGCATAATTCTTTGCTGTGTAATACGGCTCTTGGGCAATCCAGCGACTTGTCGAATAAAATTCAATATGGTGTCCCAGGGCAAACAAAAATATGGTTTTTGGTCTTTTGGTAGACACAAGAGTGTTTATTTTGGAAAAAGGTGATTTTATTTCGCTTTGAGAATTCTCTTCGGTCTTGATAATAATAATAATAAACAATAAACAATAGAGAGTTTAGTTTAATGAAACTTTTGTGTTGCATATGTGGATTTTGGACCAACTTTTGGTTAAGTTGTGCCTACATAAAAATATTCATATTTCGTTAGTTCAGTTTCGTTATTATATCTCTTTGTATTTAAATAAGCTAGAGAGATGAATATGCTTTATTGTCAAGAAACATTGCTATAATTTGATGAACAAAGTTGAAAAAACGAACTTAAACAATAAAATGAGAACATAAACAAAAATAATTCCAACGTTAGTATTAGGTACATAGGTATTCCAAATAGGCAATTATTATATGCATCAAAACTTCAGAGGTTTGCCTGTATGTGCATAACGGGTGCGATGAGAAGCAGCCCGACTGCGGCAATGGAAGCCGTTCTCAATATTTCGCCTCTTGCTCTGCATGTCAAGGCGGAAGCGAGAATGACTGCATACAGGCTGGAATGCAATGGGCATTGGCACGAAGGAACCAATACCCATAGTCATTCCAGAATCACAGAAGTTATCACAAACTCGCTTCTTGAAATGAGAAGTGATAACATATTGGCTACAATTAACGACAACCAACCATACCATATCCAGCTGGGATGGACTGGAGGCATGCAGTCAGGAAGGAACGTTGGTGTGGTACAGAGACGGATCTAAAACTGACATAGGAACAGGAGCTGGTGTCCATGGTGTCAGACCCAGGTGCAATGTCCACGCATCGTTGAGGAAGTTTGCATCTGTATTCCAGGCAGAAATATACACTTTCGGCACGTGTTTACAAATGAACATCGTAAGGGGGTATAGAGGCCAAAAGATCTGCATACTCTCAGATAGTCAGGCAGCACTGTAATCTTTAGCATGTCCCCAGATCAGATGTAGACGGGTCTGGGACTGCCTACAAAAACTTTTAACCCTGGCAAACCATAATATAGTAAAAGGGAATTGTAGGCAATGAAAAGGCAGACACCCTAACAAAGCTAGGGTCTGAAACTGCATTCACTGATCCTGAACCAGTATTTGGAATATCAAAATCTGCTGCACCTGATTGTACATCTCGGTGGATTCAAACTAAACATCAGACGTACTGGAGACACGTGCCAAAACAGGATCACAGCAGACTCCTGGTCAAAAAAACCCTCGGAGTCGCTGACTAACGAAATATTAAACCTCAGCAAGGGCCAGATAAGGAAAGTGACGGGATTACTTACCGGTCACTGTACCCTAAGGAAGCACATGCATACAATTGGCATATATAGGAAGGAACCTATCTGTCGGTTGTGCATGGAAGAGGAGAAAACAGCCTCTCACATTATCTTCGAATGTGAAGCACTGTCTCATTGGAGATGTAGACTCCTAGGACTAGAGTATCCAAGGGAGGATTTCTCCAAGAAGGACCTAGTGAAAACAATGTTAAGCCTGATAAGGGCTACTGGTCTCTTAACATAAACGGTACAACCAAGAGCACAGAAAGCCTAAAGTCTGAGGTGTCGAGGTTTCTAAGCCTCTGACTGGTGGTGCCGAACCAATCAATCAATCAAAATATGTATTACCATCTTTTAGATCACACAAATTTTAAAATAATTTTCATTTATTTGAATTAAATTCCAAAAAAAATTAAACTTCTTTCAAACACACTGCAATACCATGAGTCGTAGGGAACAGTTTATGAATTTACGCAATCAAAATGGAATCATTTTATCATTTACTTGTTCACACAATATCAATATGAACATTTTTGTTCTGTTCGGCATTTTTTCGTATTATATCTAGATCAATTTTCTCCAGTTCATCTTTTTCCGAGTCGATTTTTTCCGCGATTCGTTTATCCATCGATTTAACATGAAATTTCAAGTTTTGATGTAATAAGCATTATATCTTTTAGTTGTACGACGAAAAGCGATTTGAATTTACGTTGAGAAATTTCTGGCTTTCCAATTTTCTTCTAGTCCCATCTCTAATAAATCACAGCAAATATACTATGAATTATGCTTAACTTACCGATAATCCGCCATCTCCTATATACACCATTTGTGACAATGATTCTAGTCCTCTAAGAACACCCCAAATTGAACTAGAATTTAATAATTTTTCATTTTCTGAGACGTTAATCGAATCTAAAATTAAGAAATTGTATCAGTACTACCACATAATTAAAACCCAGAGCTGAAATGTAATAGAAAATTAGAATTTTCACGTTTTCATAAACTGGCCCTTACAAAGCATATTAACGCAAAAATTATAAACATACGTTAATTTATAAGTGTGTGAATATTGATCTTTAATTTTGTATTAGGCTCCGTCTCCGAGAATGTAGCATAAGTTAAACACACGCTCAAACTTAACAATATTAGAGATGGAAAAACAAAAAATACAGAGGCGCCCTATAAATAACAAAAGCAACGACAATTATTTTGTCACACCGTGCCATGCCACGCCATGCCAAGCCACGTCACGCCACATATATTCTTCTATTTAATTAAATGTACTGCATACATACTAGATCGTGATATTGCAACAAGATCTGTTAATAGAAAAGGTGCGGCAGTACGATCTATCGTATAATGTGCATTCTGCACAATAGAGTTCAGGATCTGCCAGTTTTGCAAATAATACATCAAAAGTACCACATTTTTCACGATTTATGTTGATTTTGTGGACCCAAAATATTTTTCTCTTGTTGTGTAAAACGAAAATAAAAAAATAGTATGTCTACTGATAATTTTCTGATTAAAATTCACTCCCACGTGAACCCATGTCGTAAGACGTGGGATGGCGAGGCAAGGCATCGTGTCTGGTTAGTTGAATTCGGAATTAATGTCTACAATCCCAAGTTGAAAGATACGCCAGTACTTACACGCTTCTTGTATATTATCAGTGGGATATTCAGAATCTTCGCAGTGTCCGTCAAGTCTAACGTTGAAAGTATCCAAAGTACCCAAGTAATTATCATCATCCAACCATGGTTTCTTTTGTAAACGATGATCACTTCGATTTAAATTTTTTCGTGCTGCAACCAATCCTTCAGATATCAGAAGCTCGTAATTAACTATAGCATTTTTAAGTATCGAGCACGTATTTGTTGATATTACCTAAAATGTAAGTCACATAATGAGAATTAGATTAGTATATTTTATTAATTTTGAAAACTGAAAATGTATATTGTGTGCCTCACTATATGTAGATACTAATCGTTGATAGCGAAAAAAATTTGTCCAAAGAAGTATTGGGTAATTCAATATAATCGCTAATCTACCTGGTCACATAAAACGGAACTAGTTTGATGTACATTGTTTTATAACCCCACGTTCTCTGCCCTAAGTTTTCCTTTGTTTGATTTCTGTTTAGAGGTTGCCTTGGGATGCTTCCATAAATTTTCTTAATAAATACAATTAATAACACACACAAAGCAATGAATACAATAAAACAAATCATTGTGAGGTTTTATGAAACCACGACACAAGCTAAAAGTTTTTTCGGATTATAGGCAATTAACTCAAAATTTTTGGAAAATTATTCTACTTAGGGTATTAAAATCGCGTTTTTATTCTTAACTTAATAATTGGAAAATGGGAATGATAATGGGAAATCAATAGTAGACAAGACAAGATATACAACTATACATTTTAATTTCAATCTGCGTATTAGAATACGGAATACATAATAAATACAATCATTCAGATGATAGACGCATGTTAAAAACTGAGAACAATATTGAGTCATTGAATCAGTTTGAACATCAATTATTCTATTAATAACTTCATCTTCGCCTTGAGTCTCACAGTCTGTAAATGTAACTAATATTTTATGGTAACTGACAACCTACATCTTATTTTTTAATGTATCTAGAAAAAACCGCACCGATCGTAGTACCATATCTTGCTTGTGGTTGGTATATTTCTATCATTTTTCATTTCAAGATTAAATACTTCTCTCAAGTATTCAGTAAGTGGAGCAGATTCCTCTCTTGTCTACTATTGATTTCCCATTATCATTCCCATTCTCCAATTATTAAGTTAAGATTAAAAACGCGATTTTAATACCCTAAATAGAATAATTTTCAGTTAATTGACTACAATCCGAAAAAAAATCATTGTTTATTTCATTTATTTTTTTACTTTTTAGTTCGATTTACTATAAGGTATGTTTACGGATTAATAGGAAATATATTGAAGGTTATTCATGTAAAAATAATGTCAAATCATCAAATGTTGTATATATAGTTTGGCAAACCTATCTGAAGCTACGCGGCATCGGTAAGGGACGAGGAAACATGGCCGATATCTGTCATAAACGTACCAGAGGCTTACTACTTACTTACTCACTTATAAACATTAGCAATCACCTCTCTAGTTTGGCTATGAAGTGTCTTTCCACGAGTATATTGATTCATTTTTGAAAAATGAGCAAACACAAAATATTACACTAGTCAAAATCACAAAAAAGTTTATTAATACTAAAGACAAAATACAAAAGTTTAAGATGCCAAATAAAACTGAAAGTACAATGATAAACACTGACAATACCAACGCCACTGGATCAATATCATTCAATAGTCGAAGTAAGATGGAAGAACACACGCACTCGCTTGCCAAGAGCAAGTCAGGTGGTTGCATAGCAGCGGGCTGTTCGGTAAATCTTCACCAATTGAGTTTGTTCGGAGTACGCGGTAATATGATTTTCGCACGACGTTGCCGGGTTGAAGGAAACCCATAATATATTTGGAAAAGTGTTTACCTTTTAATATTAAAAAATCGAAAAAATAATGTTAATAGACAAAATCCAATGAAACAAGTACATTAAAGAACTAACGTTTAATCATTATTGATATATTGTTGATAATGAAAAGTCCATTTTATGATTATTTTCACTACATACTTAGCACTTTAGCTTTTTCATAGTTAAACGTGGCAATATCGAATGTTTTCTGCCGCATTCTTTTCACAGCTTCAGATAAGTTTGCCAAACTATAGGCCATATGATGTATGTAAAGCGACTGCGATAGATGGGCGAAACATTTTGAGGCGATGTAAAAAAAGTTTTCAAAAATCCTGATCTGAGAGAACAAAAGTTTTATTAACGTGTTTGTAAAATTCAGTTGAAAGATCATTTCTTCTCATCGCTCTACATCTTCCCCTCAAATCTTTATTTGGAGAGCTAAAGCCAAAAGTATTGACATAAATTATCATAATTCAATTCAAGTTCGTTTATTTTCCAAATATCCAGTCATCTTACGTACTTGAAAATAATTTCAGCAATTTCTCTGTGCTACTTTCATTATACATTTTTTTAAATGTACCTACGAATATCGGATATCTGGAAAAAACTACTGGCGGACTTTTTAAGTTGTACACCCAGTAAAACGTGATTCTCCCAATTTTGTTTTGGAGATATAAAAAAGTATTGTTTCAAGTAGAAAAATTGATAAGATGCTGGAGAGCAGAGATAATAAAAAAACGATACCAGACTATGCGAGAAAGGGAATACTTAAGTAGAGGCCATGAAAACAGAGGTAAGTACAAAGAGTGTAAAAAGTCATCAAAGCTGCTAATGTCAAGTCAAAACTAGGACAGTACCAGCAGGTTTAAGGTGGGAGAAAATGGGTTTTAGCTGGCAGGAGATCAGTAGGATTTAAGCACTCTGGTTGAATCCGCAACCCTGGGACACCTTCCCAGAACTCCTTCTGAAGTGCTCCATTTAAAAAGTACTAAAAATGGTGCATATATACAGATTGCGAAAGTCCCTTTCCTACGCTGCGACTTATACAAGTACGACAAGGAAAATATGAGCAAAACTACGTGAAAGAGAGAGAAGACTTGTTAGCCCAGCGATCAGTCCCCTCTACCAAAACAGTTGGGCGTGTATTCATCGCCCCACTAGTTCAACCGCTGTTGCCAGAAGCTCAGATTAATTTGTAAAAATGATATTTTTGTCACGTTATCGTCAACTTTTTTTGGAGCTGATACACTATTAGGTAAAATTAAACACCTTCATCCGGCAACAGTGTCCTTTACATAGAGAACTCACATTTAAATGTATGTGATCTTTTCACTACAGACCTTGGTTAGCGCAAGCCGTTGTATTTGAAAATGAAACATTTTGCAATGCCCACATTAAAATACAAAACCTGCGAAAAAGTGCAAATTATAAAATGGTATTTTGGAGGTCATTCGGCTGATGCAATAGCCAATTTGTTTATTGTGGCATTTGAAAATCGCCCAATTCCTTCACGAACAACAATTTTGAACATAATTGATAATTTAGAGAAATATGGATGTGTTTCATACTGTAGAAAATGCCAAGCGCCGGAAGATCCAATCGAACGTCCGATAAACGACGAAAGGCAAACTAGAGAATTGAATGTTTGTTTAGCGGTTGAAACAGGACAACCATTTTCTTCAAGACAAATTGCTGAAGAGGTCAACATGGATAAGAGAACTGTACAGAATATTTTAAAACGGAACGGGTACCATTGTTACAAGGTTCA
Source organism: Lochmaea crataegi (assembly GCA_947563755.1). Classification (NCBI taxonomy): domain Eukaryota; kingdom Metazoa; phylum Arthropoda; class Insecta; order Coleoptera; family Chrysomelidae; genus Lochmaea; species Lochmaea crataegi. The sequence continues at coordinate 25,656,402 of OX387423.1, read as the reverse complement.
GACAACGCAGGAAATTTTTCCTGAGGACAATATCAGACGAATGGATTTCTGTGAAGAAATGATGGAACGACAAAATGCTAACGAGAACTTTTTAAAAAATATTTTATTTACGGATGAGTCAACCTTTTCATTACATCAAAAACACAATCCATCCGTCACAAGATATTGGTCTCGGGAAAATAAACATCTAAGCATTCCAATCCGAACACAGTATCCGCAGAAGTTAAATGTTTGGACGGGTATTTTAGGTGACCACATTATTGGTCCTTTTTTTATTGAGGGGAACTTAAATTCCGCCAAATATTTAGAGTTATTTCAAAATCATGTAATTCCTGCAGTTCTCCTTATTCCCGATGTTGATCTCAACAGAATTTGGTTTCAACAAGATGGTTGTCCAGTCCATAATTCAAGGATAGTAATGGAATTTTTAAGGTTCACATTCCCCGACCGAATTATTAGTACTAATGGTACAATTAAATGGCCTCCAAGATCACCTGAACTAGCTCCAAATGATTTTTTTCTTCGGGGATTTTTGAAAAGTAGCATTCATCAACATGAATTTGAAAGAACGTTTGTGCCAGCATTACGCCAAATAATCTTAGAGACACGAGATCAAATCTTTATGACAGATTTGGTTATTGCCTGGCTCAGCAAGGTGGTTTATTTGAGCACTTAATTCTTTAAAATTATGTTTACCTTTAGAACGGATTTTTATTTTAATTTTTTTGAAGAAGTTCATATTTTATGTTTAGAATAAGTATCTACTTATTTTTTTTTCAATTCAATTTATTAATGGAATCGATCTTTAGTTTTTTATACCCCATTACTTTATTATTTTTATCTCAAGAATAAATGTTTTATTTTCAAGTTACAATGGCTAAAATAATATCCTATTGTAGTTAGAAATTAATTGTCAGTTTGGTCAGAAACGATCAAGTTGACAAAAATGAATTTTAAGATGTACAGGTTACGTAATAACGAGTGTATTTTTTTATTTCTTTTACAACCTCACTCCTTCCATGTTGGGAAACTACTGATCCAGAGTGAACGTACTCACATAGTGGGAGTCAGTCTCTGCTGCAGCGTTGCCAGTTTAGAATGTTTGGTACTTTCTAAGTAATAAATAACTTATTTTGCATTTGACCTTTAACACCGGATAACGGTGTATTTAGTGGGAGAAAATCGAGATTGGTAATATTGACTAATGAAAATAAGTGAGATCAACACAAATAAGAATAAAATAATGGAGTTCAAGAAAAAATTTGGACAAATTACAATCTGCAATAAATAAAATCCGTACACTGCTTTCGATTTAACAATTATTGGTATTTAACATTGTTGCCGCTTGAAAATTCTAAAACAACGATAGACAAAAATTAGGAACAATTTTTACAGATAAGTACATTTGGCAACACAACAGTTAAAATAAATAGGAGGGGACTGAATACACGCCCAACTGTTTTGGCAGAGGGGACGAATGATCGTTGGGCTAACAAGTCTTCTCTCTCTTTCACGTAGTTTTGCTCATATTTTCCTTGTCGTACTTGTATAAGTCGCAGCGTACGAAAGGGACTTTCGCAATCTGTATATATTTTTTTAACTTCTCACAAACAAATTAAAACACATAAAATTTTTGCCACAACTTATTGTTTAAAATAGAAAGAAGATATGTTTAATAATATTTTATTTACAACCATTTTTGACTGGTTTCTAAGTTGGAAAATATACAATTGTTGACTTTTACTTTCTATTCGGATGGAAAAGTCGTTGATTGCGCTTGACAGAATTACGTAGGATTACCAGAGAAATGGTCTATTTCTCTGATGATTACATACAATTTTATGAAAGGTTTTGGGAAGGGCTATAACTGCTTTCACAATATAACATGTCTATCGTCCTGATTCGAAGAATTTTATATAATTTACATCGCAAATACTTTTTAATTCCCGCCCGACGTCTCATTAGCCACTTCCAGATCATCAACCCTGACCATAAGACAATTGCGATTGCCATCTGCCAACGGCCGCCTTCATTTTGGCACCTTTAACGCCGAACTCCTTCTGATTACCACGAGCAAAGCTTCTTTCGCTATCGACTGTCTTAAGGCCAAGACCTACCTTTGTAATTATCTCCATTTTGATACTTTTTTTTTGATATTTTTTTAATTAATTGCTGAGGTAAGCACAGTTCCTAGAACACATCTCTATAACACTCTCTATAACACAGTTTAATTATAAGACAATCTCCAGGACAACTTTAGTATCGAATCTTTTCCCGAAGCCACTTCGCCTCAGTCCACCCTTCCAGGAAGAAGTTAAAATAAGTACCTCAAAATACAGGCTTCATTTTTGGATCCGTTAACATGGCAGAAATAAAATGATTATTTTAATTATTCGGATTTTAATTTCTTAATTACGTAGCTATAAGATTTGTATGTGTCAGTGTGAACAAGGTGTTTCTATATTTCTCACCCTAGTTGTATATTTTTATTTAATTCATTTTTTGTTCGTCGATGTCTAGAAGGTAGTGGCGCCCTAAAGCTTCTTATAGCCTAACAACCCTCTAGTGCAGTACAAACATGGAGTCGAACTACCCTTGAGAAAAGTCTCTAAATCGAGTTACAACAGAAATAGTACCTATATTACAATAGAAGGGCAGGAATCTCAACCAACTTTCTGCCCATGTAGTGTATACTATTTTTCTTAGTAGCTCGGTCAAAAGTACGAAAACAATTAACCATCATTAGCATTAGCTACTTGTAAACAAATTTTGAGGTTATATGAGCGACAGTATAGCGGAGCTTGACATTCGTTATCGTTGTAATTCTTGGTGCGATGGGTAAGCGCGTGCCTTCCTCAGTGAGGGTCGTCGGTTCAAGTCCTACTGACATTACTGTACGTTTTATTAATTTTTTTTAATGATTTAATACCAATTATCATAGTTTTGCAGAATATTATAATTAAAGCGATATGTAAGTCAAAAGCCAGAAGGTAGGAACTATATTGAAGGTTATTCATATACAAATGACACAATATAACAACAAAAAATTATCGCTGTTTTCAGGATTAGAACCTTACGCTTACCATTCATAATTCTCGGCATCTAAACCCTATACCGTTCGGCCATGAAGAAATTATAATTTGTCAACCAAGATGTTGTATATATACCATATGATATATGTGAAAATTGAAAAAAGTGATGTTTTATCACATAATAATTAGAGGGATTAATAATTATGATTTTTATTTAATTAAAATTATTGTATTGTCATCGGACCTTGACAAGTGTGCAAAATCTCGAAGTGAAAGCTGCGCAAAGTACTGTTGAGCCGGCCCTGTCCCCCGACTGTAAATTTTGGTGGCTGCGCCGGTATTCTCCCCTTGCGTTAGGATATACTCGAACATTCTGGAACGGTTTCGTTCGTGCATAGCCCGAGCGCCGAAGGCACTAGAGTTTTCCAGAACCAATAAGGACTATATATACGCGGGTTATTGAGTGCGTAAACAGTTAGTTAGCTAGTTCGAAACAATTAGTGAAACGAAGACAAACAGTTAGTTCGAGAGAATTAGTGAATAAAATAGTGAATATAAATAGTGCAATATTCGAGAGGTGAAAATAAATTAGAACTATTATACCGAGTGTAAATAAATTAGTAGACATTAAGTAGAGCGTGTATATAAATTAAGTTTAATACAGTGTGTGTTTCTTTAAATAAATAGATAGTAATTAGCCATAGTGTGTATAATTTTATCCCACCGGTAAAAACTGTTTAAATAAATAACGAAAAACATTACAGTACGTTGCTCAAAGGAACTTAATGAGGAGCGCGCATATATCTTGATCAATGCATAAAAGTTAGACTTTCTGTCGTATAATCGAAGCCGAAACCACGTACTTCCGACCGAGGTAGTAAGAAAAATCTCTTTCCAGCTGGGTATGAGACCTACTTATTCATCACGTGGTAAACGACAAACAAAGTTCGTTGTGATAAAATGAATTAAATGAGATACGTGCTTTTTATCTATATTTATATAATTTGAAGACTCACCTCAATTTTGAATAATTTTGGTTTGATGATAAAAAATTTCTCATTTTTAACTTGATACCTAGGTCTTGGCCATATTTCCCCTTTCGTTGCTGGATATCTGGCACCCGGTTCTTCGATATAACATTCGGTCAATGCTACGCATATGAAGATAGTCAACAATTTGTTTAAGATCATTGTTGACATACATGGACTATCGCTACTTCACAAATCAATAAAATGTTAACTGAAATATTTTATATACGTCAATGAAATCTCGAGTGTTTTTGTTTTTCAATTATGATAAAATATTTTTAATGTACTCAATGTAAAAATTAATATTTATAATACCCAGTTGAAACTGATACATTAATAAATAGTTATACGGGGCGAGAGAAAAAAATTGCCTATTTTCAACTGAAAATTATTTGACTTACTTAAATGGAACACACTGTTCGAAAGTTCACTATCGATAGCAGTTTTTCAATTTTTTAAAGTATTCATTTTCCACATTTTCAATTTTTTTTTGTAATTTATACAATAAAATAAGTGGAAGTTAAAAGTACAGTATTGAAAACCTATTGGAAGCTGCTCGGCGTCGGTAAGGGGTGAGGAATCATGGTCAATTTCATTAATAAAAGTACCAGTGGCGTACGGTATTTTTTAAAAGTATAATTAGAAAAATTAACAGTAACAATTATTGTAAATACCACAAAACTATGTATTTGAACTGAAATTTTAGGAGAGTATTGTCAAAAGACTAGTCTACCTAGAAAAAAATTTACAAAAGCATTACTCAAAGGGTTTCACCAATCGATTCAGGGGAAAATTTTACATATACAAGTGAATTTTGAATCGATATTTCCAAGCATTGAGATAATAGACGGAAATCGCGAAGTATTTTCATACCTACACCGTTGTTCACAATTTTCAACAAAAAAAATTTTTGCGACATGAAAAATGCTTAAAACTCATAACAAAGGGTTTTTTTGGGACGAAAAACTACTGGCAAAGTCAGTTTTTTGATAAAATCATTCGTTTACGCATTTTCAACATAAAAATTATTGTAAATACCACAAAACTATGAATTTTGTGCTGAAATTTTAGAAGAGTGTTCTCAAAAGACTAGTCTACTTGGAAAAAAACTAACAAAAGCATAACTCAAAGGTTTACTGTTTTATGAATAATAAATGTAAAAGTAATGTAAAATCCATTATCTGAAACCAAAAGGTACTCATAACTCGACCAATTGGAAAGATAGAACGTTCTAATGATCACCAATCGATTCAGGGGAGAATTTTTACATATACAAGTGAATTTTGAGTCGATATTTCCAAGCATTAAGGGAGTTAGCAAAGAGCCATTTAAATCGCGAAATATTTCCATACTTACCCCTTTATTAAAAAAACATTAACAAAAGATAGAAAAGCATGGAAGAATTTCATATATACAGAATGCAATGTAAATCCGACACCTATAGGTACAAGGGTATAAGATATAAAAAAACTACAATATATAATCAGAGTTACTATACAGGGTGTCCCACGGCGTTTTGACAGTCCAAATTCTCGAAAACTGTTAATATGACATGTATGAAATTTGGCAGATATAAACAGTCGGAACTGATGGTTATATTTATTATAAAATGACTTCCGTTTTTCCTGTCATTTCGGGTCACGTGACCCCAACATAATTTTTTTAAATGGGGCAACCGGTATAATATTACAATTTTGGATATATCATTTAAAAATAAATTCAACAATACCACACTTGTCATGATTGTATTGTGCAGTAATGATTAAATGAACATCTGTATAAATTTTTTTATTAAATAACGTTAATGTTCAAATTGATGACCATTTACATTGACACAATGTTCAAATCTTGTTAAAAGGTTTCTTGTAAGTGCTGCTGTAATCATTTCGGGTGTTATGGTCCGACATGCCTATCTTATTTAATCCTTTAAATCATCTAAATCAATCGGTGGTGTGACATAAACTCAACCTTTTAAGTAACCCCAGAGAAAGAAATCAAAGAGTGTAATATCCGGAGAACGGGGTGGCCACAGAATCGCACCATTTCGACGAATCCATTTTTCAGGAAATGTGTTATCAAGATATTCTCTAGCTGGTCCAAAAAAGTGAAGAGATGCTTCATCTTGCTGCCACCACATTTTTTGCCTTTCATGTAAGGGAATATCTTCAAGTAATTCTGGTAGAGTATTTTGAAGAAAATCTAAGCATCTTTGCCCCGTTAATGTTCCTTCATAAAAATAGGGACCAATCAAGCGACCGTTAAATAAACCGCACCAAACATTGATTCCCCATATTGTTTGAAAATTGGTTTCACGCATCCACTTTGGATTCTCCTGCGAACAATAATGACAATTATGGCGATTAACAATACCATTGTTATGAAATCTACTTTCATCACTCCATAATATTTTTTCTAAAAAAGAAGGGTTATCATTACTTTGTAGTAACATTTCAGCAATAAAATTTATTCCCCTTTCAGGATCTGCAAGAACTAAACCTTGTGTTAATTGTATTTTATAAGGATGGTATTTGTGATTTTTCAATACTCTTTTTATTTGTAATTCTTGTTCAAGAAATCGTATTGAGGTGTGTGGATTTACCTGAAGATAAGCCAAAATATTTATCACATTGTCATCTGTCTGAGCGGTCTTTTGACGAGGAACTTGATTTTTACCGCTTGGAAAAGAACCAGTTCTTAGCTTTCCTTCGACATAGACAAAAGTTATTCTTTGCTTGGAGTTATTCTATAAGGAAAACGATACAACCTTGAACATGAGTTTTGTTTTTTTCCACATTCTCCATAAATAAGTAGCATATCAACATATTCATCGTAAGTGAAAATGGAAGGCATTATTTACTTATTATTGTAACAATATGACTAAGAATTAATGAAATTTCTTGAATAAACTTCACATAAAAATAGTGAATGACAACCTATGTTGTTGCTACCTACTTATTTGTGTCATAGCCACCTAAATTTTTGAGTGCAAAATATTGCTTTAATAAATTTAGTAAAAATAAATAGCCTTTATTATCATTACTACACAATACAATGATGATAAGTATGGTATCGTTAGATTTGTTTTTGAATGATATATCCAAAATTGCAATATTATACCGGTTGTCCCATTTAAAAAAATTATGTTGGGGTCACGTGACCCGAAATGACAGGAAAAACGGAAGTCATTTTATACTAAATATAAGCATCAGTTCCGACTGTTTATATCTGCCAAATTTCATACATGTCATATGAACAGTTTTCGAGAATTTGGACTGTCAAAACGTCGTGGGATATATATATATATATATATATATATATATATATATATTTATTTAAATAGCTAAACTCAACATTCAAATAAGACTCTCGCCTAGTGTAATAATATTATCAAAATAATTATTTGTGTATACATATATATATATATATATATATATATATATATATATATATATATATATATATATATATATATATATATATTTATTTAAATAGCTAAACTCAACTTTCAAATAAGACTGTCGCCTAGTGTAATAATATTATCAAAATAGTTATTTGTGTATTTAGAGCGTAAAGTAAGAGATTGCCGCTTGGGAAAGATCTTTCGAAAGCGAAAGCGGCAATTTTACTTTACGCTTGAAAAACACACATAATTTTTTCTACAGTCGCCCTTTTCATAATTAAAACAGTTTTTTATATTATCTTAGGTTATAATAAGAGTGATAGAATAATCGTCATTTTCGCTATTCATCATCAAAGATCTACTGATTAGGGATGTTAAAAAATAATCGATTTTTAGATAAATCGATTATTATTTTCTTAAAATCGATTTTTATAGTAATATTAATCGATTTTTAGTAAATCGATTTTATAGATTACGTGTTTAAATCGATTTTCTGAAACGGCTCGTATTATTTATTGACATTTTTCAAAATTTTAAAAATTATTGACAATTTTTGAAAATTATTGACCATTTTTAACAGTTTTTGACAACACAGTCTACTCTCGATAATTTGACACTCGTTAATTTGAATCTCTCGATAATTTGAAAAAAATTTCCGGTCCCTTGAAAAATAGTCGATAAATTGAATAAAATCAATGCTAATTGGTCCCTTCGGTAATTTGAAGTTGAAGGAATATTATCTTGCTCGCCAACATTCGATAATTTGAAATCCGGGCTTCCCTACTCTCTATAATTTGAAGCATTTATCATGCACATACCTATCGTTTGTTTACATACATGTATAGACCTGTCCATTGTTTACTGACGATTACTTCGCAGCTCTCACCAATATCGAAAATTCTTTGGACAGTGATAAACTGAAGTCACTCACTCAAAAAAAGATTACAGACTTCTTTTCGAAATGAAAATTTGTATTGTTGATTTTAATTGTTAATATGTACATAATAATAATATGTATAGAAATATTAAATGGCGAATTTTGATCAAATTCTTATTTACTTCAGTCCCCCCTCCCCCTCGTGGTTATTTAAACACTTGTTATTTTGAACTCTTCATAATTTGAAATTTATCTCTGGTCCCTTGATTTTCAAATTATCGAGAGTCGACTGTAATTGTCCATTTTTAACAGTTTTTAACAATAATTGACAATTTTTAACCATTTTTGACCATTTTTCAAAATTATTGACCATTTTTGATAATTATTGACAATTGTTGACAATTATGGACCATTTTTGACAATTATTGCCCATTTTTGACCATATTTCAAAATTTTTGACAAGTTTTCAAAAACTTCAACAATTATCAGCTATTTTTCAAAATTTTGACGATTTTTAACAATAATTGTCCATTTTTGACAATTTTTGATAGTTTTTGACAATTATTGGCCATTTTTGACAATTTTTCAAAATTATTGACCATATTTGTTAGTTTTTGACAATTATCGACCATTTTTCAAAATTTTAACAATTATTGACCAATTTTGATAATAACTGTCCATTTTTGACAGTTTTTAAAAATAATTGACAATTTTTAACCATTTTTGACCATTTTGACAATTTTTCAAAATTTTAGACCATTTTTCAAAATTATTGACCATTTTTGATAATTATTGAAAATTGTTGACAATTATGGACCATTTTTCCGAATTTTTGACCATTTTTGACAAGTATTGACCATTTTTGACCATATTTCAAAAACTTCAACAATTTTTGACAATTATCAACTATTTTTCAAAATTTTGACAATTTTTAACAATAATTGTCCATTGTTGACAAATTATTGGCCATTTTTGACAATTTTTCATTGATTTTGACAATTTTCCAAAAAGTTTAATCATTTTTCAAAAATTGTGACCATTTTTCAAAATTATTGACCATTTTTGATAGTTTTTGACAATTTCCGACCATTTTTCCAAATTTTAACAATTTTTGATAATTATTGACCAACTTTGACAGTTTTTGACAATTTTTGATAGTTTTTGACAATTTTTGACAGTTTTTGACAATTTTTAACAATTTTTCACCATTTTTGACCATTTTTCAAAATTTTTGACATTTGACCATTTTTCAAAATTTTAACAATTATTGACAATTTTTGACAATTATTGACCATTTTTGACAGTTTTTGACAATAATTGACAATTTTTGACGATATTTCAAAATTTTTGACAATTTTCATATTGTTTTATTTGATTTTTAATCTGATTAATTGTTAAATATTCACCAATTGAGTTAATTCGGAGAGCATGGTTTGATTAAATAAGCGAGCGAAAAAAAGATTCCTTTTTTGCGCTAGAGCGTAAAGTAACAATCTTCGGCATTTTTCGACTTTACGATTTCATTTGACTATAGTAATTAGTCATTTTACGCACATTTCTATCTTATTTCGTTTAGTCAATAATCACGTTTAAAATATGTCAGTTTCTGACCCCTGTATAGAATTGTTTTTATTTTTAAAAAGCATGATAATTTTGTAATTTATATTTAATTAAATAAATACAGTGCACATAAAATATGAAATAAATTAATTATATCTCATGTCAAGTTGAGCAAAAACAAACAAACAAAAATTTCTTAAATCCACTCAGTGGGAATCACAGTGGGGTTTCAAATTAAAATCGTAACGCCGCGGCGACGACAACCGAATTACTTTGTTGTATATTTTTTTATAATCTTACTGTCATAGGATTTCCATTGTTTGATTTTATTTCAGGCGATGCCTTTTTTGCGTATTGTTAGTCCATGTTAACTAAAGAGCCCTCTGATCTGTTTGGTCAATTAAAAAAAAGATGTAACCAATTAATAGTATTTTCTTATATGAGTACCTATGCCGCTTTTTAAAAAATGTCTACAATTTATTTGACTTCAACTACTTTTACTAACATATCAAAACTACTTCACTTAACAGTTTACTGAATATTTATTATCTTTTGACATGCAATAAATTATTATAAAAACTTACTTTAATTAATTACACTGGACGATTTAATTGCCGTTATAATATTATTAAACACCATAAATCATCATCACACTTGGTGCATTTGGTAGCGACCGCTTGAAAACAATAACTGATCAATACTTATTGCACAATATCATTGTAATACATTGATATATAAAAGCTATCCTTGAAATTTCACATTTAACGTTGTTAAGCTATATCTATATATTTCAATTATTTTGCTGAATACATTATCGACCTTTTTTATAATATGATTCCCTCTGAGAAATTCAAAGTTGGTTACGGAATAATGTGTTTCTGACTATTATATAAAATACACTCACATAATTGGTGTGTGTGTGTGCGTGCGTATAGACTACCCATGCGCAAACTTCTTGTGATTAAAGTTGAAATCGGTGAATTGTTTAAATATATATTTAACTTTATCTTTATCATAGTGCAGTTCGAACAAAAATATAATACCTATGCAAGTTTTGCTCGTCGTGGAATAGAATGTCAAGGTTTTGAAACGTAGATTCTAATTTGTCATTTAAAAACTCGAGTTCTAAATAGGTAATGGAATTTTTAATAATACTATTAAATTTTCTGCTTTGGTTACACCACTGGTTTAGTGGCCATTGAAATATTTTATTGTTAATCACTAACATATTTTCATTAGAAAATGTTTTGGTATAGAGGGTGGTACGTAACTAACGCTCCAAACTGAAATGCGAGAAGATGCTCGGCCTTAAAATCATACGATCTGGCGCAACTTGCTTCAATGAAATATTGATAATAAAAAAGATAGAGGTGTTTTTTCACAATAAATTGGAAAGTTTTGAATTTACGATAGTAAAAATTTGAAGGTTTTTGAGGTATGGAAAATCATAATATGATATCCCCGTTTCCAGGGCCTTTTTAAAATAAATAATCCTAAGTATGCAATTACAACAAAAATAATATGGGGTCGACAAAGAAAAATTATTATTACAATCATTGCCAAGAAAAAAATTGAGAAAATACATTAGTAATATAACTACCTATATCAAGTTAAAATTAATTAAGTAAACATTATTTTCTCACCGTGTTTCATTTAGATAAATAAAGGATTTGCATTTATTAACGATTGATTTTATTTGGTACGAGGTTATTAGTGGAATAATTTGTACAAAACTTTGGTTCCCATCATATTTTCTAAACGGTGCAACCAAATGTACCACTATCTGGTCTGGTTATACTGGCTCACAAAATATTTGTAAATTTGAAACAGATACTAAAATAGAAGTAGATATTGAGAATGGTTTCGTGCCATTTGCGTACGTGCTATTTGCGTATAAGGATTATTTAGTGCTATTTGCGTACAAGGGTCGGCAGTTTGATACCAGGTATAGTCGTCGATAGTCGAAATTCTATAAAGTGACGTCATCGGTTATCTACCGATTTAAAGTGAACTCCATGAGCGTATCATAGTTTAAAGGTGCGAATACTGAAATATCTGGAATTTCAATTTTTAACATTTGAAATAATAACTTATCACAAGTTGTTCATAAGTAAGTTAAAACAAAATAAAAAAATGTTTAAAAGTCAATTCCAACTTACTACTACTAAAACTAAAATTGAGGTAACATTTTCGTTATTTGCTAACCGGCATTATCATTACGTAAAAGAAAGTTGTTTGTCAAGACCAAAATAAATTACCGATAAGTATAGGTATGTTGCGAGGTCACTTGTAAAATGTCTGACTAACTGGAAGCGGTATCACTCCCTGACGACTCCTCAGAATCATCGCTTTCTCCTCCTATATCGATAATGAGTGGTTCCGTCATTACTTCTACACGTATGTCTAAATCCCAAAACTTTATTTCTTCTTTTAATACGTGTTGAATACATTTACGCCAACTCTCAGCAGTAACGGTATGCAGCGCCTCGTCAAACAGTTTCTCAACGTCAGCCATTTTGAATGTACTGTTTTTTCTCGCAACATAATTTTTCACTTGGGCCCAAACCAGCTCGATGGGGTTTAACTCACAGTGGTAGGGAGGAAGTCTAACAACTGAGACGTTGAAATCTTTCGCCATTTCATCGACAACGTACTTAATATAACTGCTTTTATGTTTCCGTACGAGAGATAATAATTCAACTTTTAGCATTGCCTCGTTGTGCGGAATGCTTTTACTCTCTAACCAATCAATTATAACCCTCTTGCGGCTAGCTGAAGTAGGTATTTGCTCCAGTCGACGAGAGTGGTATGAAGCATTATCCATAACTATCACTGAACCAGGAGTTACCTTTGTTAAAATTGATCTAAACCATGTTTCAAACCGGTTACCATCCATCTCTTCATGGTAATCGACAGTTTTTTTGGACTGAAAACTTAGTAATCCACCTTCTACAAATCCTTCCTCGCTGCCAATGTGAGTGATAATCAGTCGACGTCCTTTCCCAGAGGGAGCTTTTAAATCGGAAGAGAAACCCTCCATAAAGGCTTGTCGATTGCTTCGTATATTCATGTCTTGCCACACTTTTGACACAGTGTGGCCTTCATTTAACCATGTTTCGTCAAGATAATATATGTGCCGTCCTTCGTTACGAAACTGTCGTATCTGTTTTAAATAATTTCTCCTCCATTCCACAATGTCATTTCGTTCAATTAAGGCACTGTTTCTACTTCTTGTTTGGTAACGAAAATTCATTAATTTTAAAGTTCGTCTCAAAACTTTATCACTGATGTTTGGTAAAGTATCATCAGCTTCTATTACCTTGCTCAATTTAGCTACCGAGGGGATTTCATTCCTAAAATAAAAAGAATGTATTTCCCTACGTATAGCATTCCGTGTTTGGTCGTCCAAAACAATTTTCTTTCTTCCCCTACTTTCCGGTTTACAGTTTTCACCTCGTTCTCTTGTCAAAGATCCGTCCCGCGATTTCTTTAGAATATTGTATATAGTACTCTCAGAAACTTTAGTTAAATAACTGCACTTAATCACAGCGTCACTAACACCCAACTGTTTGTCCATGGCACGCAGTCCTTCGTACACATTTAATATGAGGACTTTTTCTTCCCGAATTAAATTGTTACGACGCCGTTTTTTATCGCCAACACCGCTACACTCCGCCATTATTGTCACTAAATATACCGATATAAATATTACAATAAATACCAATAATAACCGATTTATCACACAAAACCACAACACAAATACTGATGTTACGTTCATGAAGAGAATAAACACCTCACATAACTGTTTACTATCACTGTCTCATTCGCGTAGCTCGATCTATCTATCTCGTTCTCAAAGCCGGAACATTGAAGCGACTCTCCAACATTGTCAAATCGGCGAGTTTTTCACAACAAACTTTGCGTTCAAGAAATATACATAAACACTTTATTTCACATTTCAAGTAAACTAATTATTATTAGTCTGCTTGAAATTTGAAATAAATATATTAAATTGGTATTGACTTAATTACATTGCATCTTTTGTACCTGAAATATTGACACAATGGATTTGAAGTGTATTTATAAAATACAGCATTTCTCTCTAGAATACATACAATACAATACATACTGCGCTTTAACCAAAGTGTTGATTAGATAGCTCTGACTCACTTTACAGAATTTCGACTATCGAGTATAGCAAAAGAAATTTCAGCAAAGTGCTAGTTGCGTACACCTACCTGAGTAAATCTTTTGCTGTGTAAGTAGGCATTCAGTACCTACACGGAAGTTAAACACAAAAACATCGAATAGAAGAAAAAAATTATGAAATTTTCATTTTACGTGGATCTGTTCACATATATGAGTGGGAACAAAACCCCAAGAAGTACCCTTCCGAATATTGTCCGCAACATCCCTTATTTCGCTAAAAACCACCCCCAAATCGTACTTGGCGCTGGTTTTTCACAATTTTCTCGAAGCCCGTTGTTCAAATCTGAAAAATGCCTATAATCAAAGTTGTTGCAAATTAAATTTTAAATAAAAACTTCTCATTAAGTAATTTAGCTTATCCACATGGAATTCCCTTAAATTGTGGTCGAAGTTAAGGGTAGTTTCTACTATGCTATTTAAAATATGTAATTAGGACAGAAATCGTACGACATCAATGCTGGGCTGGTGGTGGCTTTTAAGAGGGTTTTGGGATACCGTCCCACTATCTTTTTTATAAATAAAAAAATGACAATTTTATTATTACAACAATAGCATATCCACCTGAAAATGCAAGTAGTACAAAGAGTCTTGAATGACAAAAACGACTTCTGAAACGAACCTCGGCTACAATTGCATTCAATGAAAATACACCAATACTCGACCAACAGAAGACATTATTAATCAATTTAGCTCACAAGGATCGATTAATTTCTCAACTTGTCGAGAGATTTAATGCTGAGAATATCAATACGTTTACTACTTTAGACGATGCTGATTTTCTAATCGTCACAACCGCTATCGATCTATCCAGTCACCATGACACTGTGGTTGTAGTTATTATTGCTCTTGCTCCTCCTGCTAAAGATATTAGATTTTTAAAACCAGCCCAAGCAAATATAAAGAGCAGGATTTACAGATCTTCTGATTTACAATCATCCAATATTATTAAGAATATTAAAGAATCTGTACTTTTCGCACATGCTTTTAGAGGTTATTGCGATACCACTTCTGCTTTTTTCGGAAAAGGAAATTCTCAAATAATATGGTTATTAAACAAGATATTTAAAGGATTTGGAAGAGGTTGAATAGAATAGAATAGAATTTTTGTTTGTGGTTAGATGTGGGGATGTCGCTGTTATTGCATTCTTAGCATTTCCTTTACTGGGGTTAATGTATTGATGTGGTTTCAGCGTTGTCTCCAGTCCAGGATTATGCTCTTAGAGCTTTTGGACGGATGACGTCTACTTTGTACTGACGAGGCGCAAATACGCCGGAACCGGTCTGCAAGTGATGTTGTCCCTTCTAATTACAAATCAGTATGGTTGTTTATATCTCGCAGATATTCCAACCCCGTTTGACTTAGAAGTGTAATTCATTGTCTGTCGGGGCATATAGCCCAAGAAGTAGTTGTTGCTTCTTAGAGAACGGTGTCTGTTCTTCGAAAAATATTTTTCAAAAATTTGTAAGGCGTTATAATAGTATTAAACTATTATATTCGACATAAATTGAAATGTCATAGAGGTCGCAGGTTCAAATGTCACTGTTTTCGTTTTTCTCAAATTCTTTTTTGGATGTCTAACACTCATAATAAAAACAATAAGTAAGTCAAAAACTAGAAGAATTCTATATTAGAAGTCAGTTAGAACAAAAAAAAAGAGGAAAACAATAAACTCTGAAAAAGTTTGCAATTTTTAAATTCAATTATCTTTCTATACTCGTATCAATTATTGATATGATATAATTGAATTTGCAGCGTCTTCATTAAAATTTATTCAAAAAAAAAAGTTTAATAAAATAATTAACCCCTTCTAATCAAACAAAGTGTTAGTTAATTCAGGTCCGACAGGTGAACCGCAACTCTAGTGTGCAGTTCTTCGTTTACTTTTAAACTGAACACGTCGCGAACCAACAAGACATGAGAGTACAGCCTTCAAGATGTGCGTTCGCGATCACTGTCAAGAGCTTTCTATTCGGCGCTGCGTAATTAATTTCGGTAAATCTGTTTATGTTATTAAGGTTTTTTGTTGTTTAGTTTTTTCTTAAATTTATTTGGATTTGTTTACGTGCATTGAGTGAGTTTTAGTGATCTTAACATTGACTTATAATGTGATTTTTGATTAGTGATATATTTTAGAATATAATTCAGTCAGAAGTAAGTTTTTTATTTAATATATTATTATTGTTAATATTAAGAAGGGTTATTGGTATTCGCTGTATTTTAGATTAACGAAATGGCTGAAATATTTATATGGACTAATTAAGATGATAATTACTTCTTTACAAAAATTTTTTTTAGAATTAATTTCGGCAGGGTAGAAATACTTAAAATTAAATTTACATTTTTTTCGATGTAAAAATAAGTGAAAATGGCAAACTAAATTTGCTTGTCAAATTTCAATATTTTTTGGCAACAAATTTCCGTCGGTGTCATTACAGTACATTTTATTTCATTTAATTAATACCTAGTACGATTTTTTTTGTTCGGATTATAAAAATCACTTGGCCATTATTTGATCTGTGTTTAGGCACAGTGTGTTATTTAGGAAAAGACTACAATATTTGGGAATGGAACATTTTGCTTTTAAAAATTCTCGGCAAAAATTAATTCTGACGCAATATTTTTAGAATCTAATGCGGCGTAGCCAAGTTATAGGCATTTTCCGGTATTTTTGGACATCGCATACGTGGCATAATTTTAGAATCATTATAAAACCTTTTTATGAAACCAATTACTCGAAATTCTTTTATTTTGAATACGTTGTAAATTGAGTATTTCTTAAATTTCAAGAGTCATTTTTCGAAAGGTTTGCTAAGCATCAATGAATTTTACCATCAGCTGAAGCTGAAGAATTTTTTTCACTAGTGATACTTGTTATATTAAACTGAGAAAATTACTTTTATATGAAACTAATTGTTTCTACTTAATTCCACTATTTAATTAAAAAATTATGAAAATTCTACGATATTGATAATTATTTACATTGACATATGTCAATATCGAAACAGTTAGTTTCATTTAAAATAGTAATATGAGAAGATTCCACAAAGTAAGGGTCCAAACAGTAAATTAAACTGAGAAAATATTTTTTAAGGAAAACTATTCTCTTTGGTAGTTTTAGGAAATTAAACCACAGTACTTTTTTATATTTTTATTTCAACGTTAAAAAAAAATTAATTTTTAAAAAAAATTTTGTCCTAATTCAAGGTCCATTTACAGTAAATTATATTTTTGTACCAAATTATTGTGAATAAAAAAATATTTTTCTTGATAATTCTGATAGTTTAATAGTCGACTAGGAATGGGATCTGTGTAGTGCACAGTTTTTTAAGGATAGCGCTTTTTTATTATCTTAGAAATGGTATTAATAAAACGCGTTTGTAGTTACTTTTTTTTGTGATATATGATTATTATTTAGTCCAGGAAATATAGCCTGATTATGACCATTTTACAATATTTCCCTCCTGGTGGCTTATTTTTCTTGACAAGAGGGCAAAATCGATGTAGAATAAGATGCAGTCACTACGATCTCTGAAGTCGTTACGGAAATTTTTTTAACGAGGTAAGAAGGGTGTGATTTCAGTAAACATGACGTTTTTCGTGCATATCTTTTTACCCTTCAATTTTACAGAAAAAACGTGAAGAAAATTTATTTTTCTCCTCAAAAGATCTACAAAACTAGACTTTGCATGTCAAAAAATATCGCTTAGGTCCGAAGCTATGAGCAAAAAACATTATTAATGAACTAATTTAAAACCCGATGTTATTATTATAACGTCTTTATATTACACCTAATTATGCTCTCAAATTCACAAATAACGTGTACGAAATCTGGAATCTGTAACTTAATTAATTTGCAAATTATGAAGTCATAAACAAATTAATTTATTCTCGCCCTGTACGACATTGCGCATCACCCTTACTTACCATGTTTCTTTTGTTAGAAGATTTCACTGTTATAAGTCATGTGTAGTTATTATTTTTCAGAAATATGCAATTTCGCAACCGTGGGAATGATTATTTAAAACGGCTTTAGTTGTCAAATGTAATATACCGCATGCTCAATGAATTTTGTAATATATTATTACGTACATTGATAGAGCATGAAAAAAGCTTTAATCCGGAAAAAGATTCGTCGGAATTCCTTGAAAAACAACGGAGTGAGAAACCGTCAAAGTTTAAGGTTCATTGTTCAACAATTTCAGGGTGCAGCGAAAAAAAAAAGATTTTCATGATGGGAACACGAAGTACTTTCACTGTTTAAAATATTTATTCTAAGGGGAACCGATAAGTAAGCTAAAATTTCTCGCTGCGCGCCTTCAAACTTGACCCCGGAACTGCATTGGTTGATTCTGGTTAGCAACGCGATATGTATATACATAGTTTTTGTTGTAAAAAAAAAAGATTTGTCAGAATGACTTTTTAATATATATTCTAAAACTTTAGTTGGAGTTTTGATTTAAATTAATACTGTTCCTGCACATTTTGATCATTTTACATTCAGTGAAACATAGTCGTATCATAATTTGCGACATATGGTCCTTCGAGACTTTGTATATGGTCCTTACTCACCGTGAAAAATTTAGCGGCCTTTATACCTTCGAAAGGTTTGTTTGGATACAAAGATACTTATCTTGGAGGATATGGAACAATAGAACATATATAACTTGTAAGTGGAATTGCAGTTATTCAACAAGTTTTTTAGTGGTTAAAATTAGAAGACGCAGAGTCAGAAACGAAGAAAAAAAACGTGAGTTTCATTTTTTGGAAAGTAACATTTTTTATATTTGAGCATTTATTTTCCAAGTATTATTAATATCATCGTTCCCATTCTTTGAACATGTATTTTGTATTTTCCTTCTTGGTTGCTTTGTTGTATTTCAGGAAGGATATAAAAAAAAAGTTCTGTTGTTTTCTATTACATATTAATATAAGTTGTTATTTTGTTCAAAAAAAGACTTTGTAACTTTGGAACATTTTATTGTATTATTACAAGAATAAATAAGCAAGGGCTCTTTCAAAAGCAGTATTTACTAATGCTCAAATATAACGTTGTTTGATCGGGAGTGAATATATATTTGTCGACTAAAGAGACTATAAAAAGCGACTTGGAATATATATTTCAAGAAATTGCTCTGTTACTAAAAATAAAAATAAAATAAAATTGAATTCATTTGGTGTCCGAATTGTATAAAATGAAGTCACTGGTAAAACAACGTGCTTTGTGCAAAGGTCATTTCACAAGAATCACTAATTGGTTCGATAAGTTTAATTTTATAGAAACTGATGAAAACGCTTTTCAACTTAGACTTAATACTTTGGAGATTCAATTTGCAAAATACGGAGAGATTCAAGATTCAATTGAGTCTCTACTAAGTGATGAAACAACAGATGTTGAGAATAGAGAATCTATTGAAAATAAGGTTTATGAATTAAATTGTAAATTGCAGCAGGCAATAGCACGATTAGAGAATCCTATAAATGAAAATGTTATTAATAGTGGCCAAAATTTTAATAATGGTACTAAAATTAAATTGCCATTTATAAATATTAAAACTTTTACAGGAAGTTATGAAGAGTACCACGGCTTCATAGATTTATTTAATGCATTAATTGTAAATAATAGCAGTTTAACCTCAAAAGCAGAGAAATTTTTTTACTTAAAGTCTTATTTAAGTGGTGAACCATTAAGGTTAGTCGAAAATCTACAAGTAACGGAGCAAAATTTTGAAACCGCATTAGAATTATTGAAAAAGCGGTATGATAACAAAAGGCAGATTATTTCTGCGTTATTTAATGATGTATTAAGCTTAAATACAATTAATAAATGTATTGCTTCAGTGTTACGACAATTCACCACTACTGCCAAAGCAAAAATCAATGCACTACTTAACAAACATAGAAAAAAATGATTTATTTGATGCGCTACTAACTCATATTTTGAAACAGAAATTAGATTTTAACACCAAACGCACATTAGAGGAAAGTGAAATGTCAACAGATTTTATTTCACAGGATCCCTTTTTTAATTTTCTTGAAAACAGGTGTAATATTTTGGAAAATTTAATAAACCAAGACCCGAAATCTTTCCAAAATAGAAAATTTTTACATAATTCAAATGCATCAAATTCACAAACAAACAGAGTATTACTAACATCTCAACATAATGCTCATTCACATCAAAAATCACATTCAACTCATAAGCAAAGTACGAATGTTAAGTCAAATCACAATAATACAGAGAATGATAAACAACATTCTAACTCTAACTCTCTTACCTTTTCTAGATCCCAATATTGTTACTTTTGTAAATGCTCAGGTCATCGTATATATTCATGCTCGAAATTTGGAGCGATGTCAGTGAAAGATAGGCAACAGTTTGTAAAAGAGAATAAGATGTGTTTTGCCTGTGGATGCGCTGTTGGAAAAATTCTGGGTACAAGAAGAAATTACCCCTGCTGCACACATGTCAGAAGACGACGTTATGACAAAAAACTTTTATAAATCAACCTTGAAAAGATTAAAAAATGGAAGATTTCAAGTTGACCTACCTTTAGTAAATCCGGATGCGCACAAATAATTAGGAGATTCTTTTGTGACAGCCAAAAATCGTTTTTTGTGTTTAGAAAAAAGACCAGAGTTTAAGATCAAAATATAGAAATTCGCTTTTCGAATATATTGAGTTAGGTCATGGAAAAATGGTGCCACTTTCTCTCCATAATTTAGAAAATGAACACAATTACTTTGTGCCTCATTTATGTGTTTTCAGGGAACAAAGCACCAGTACGAAAGTCAGAATTGCTTTCGATTTTTCAGCTAAATCTTCTACAGGACTATCATTAAATGATGTGTTATTGAAAGGATCCAGAGTACAACCTGAACTTATTGATATTTTAATTCGTTTTAGAAACTTTAAATATGCCTTGACTGCAGACATTGAAAAAATGTACCGGCAGATTGAAGTTAATCCTAAATTTCATTTTTTACAAAATGTCTTATGGAGAGATTCTCCTAATGATATTTGACTGTGTCCTTTGGTCAAAAAAGTGCGCCTTACTTAGCCTGTAGGGTCCTTAAAGAAATTGCCTTAGAAAATGATCAATGTCCTAAATTTCAAGCAGCCCTTTTGCGTCAAACGTATGTAGACGATATTCTTACAGGAGCCGATTCCATTCATGATCTAGAAAAACTTTATTTGAACCTGGTTAGTATTCTTGATAATTATGGTTTTAAACTTCACAAGTTTTGTTCAAATTCCTCAGAAATTGCGGTAAAACATTCCTTTCAAGTTCCAACTTCTAAAGATTTAAACTTTGAATCGTATCCTTGTAAAGTTTTAGGAATAAAGTGGAATCCCACAAATGACTTTTTTCAAGTGTCTTCCCCTTCATCAAATTTAGATACTGATCCAACAAAGAGAAACATTTTGTCATCAATTTCGCAATGTTATGATCCCCTTGGTCTTGTTAACCCAGTTATGGTTATTGGCAAACTTATTATGCAACAGATTTGGCTGCTAAAACTTTCTTGGGATGAGAAGATAAGTGACCCCAAAATACTTAAAAATTGGCAAACGTTTGTAAACAGTGTTTCATGTCTCAAACAACTTCAAATTCCCAGATATACCCTTTTGAATAAAAAAGTCTTCCAATTAGAGATTCATGGTTTTTGTGATGCTAGTTCACTAGCATATGGAGATTGTATTTATTTAAGAGCTATTTATGTTGACAATACTGCTTCTTCTCAACTATTAATCTCAAAGTCGAAAGTAGCTCCTTTGAACAAATCTATAACCATTCCTAAACTTGAGCTTTGTGCTATGGTTCTCCTTGCCAGATTATATTCTCGTATTATAGACATCATCACTCAACAGCTTAATATCTCTAAATCAATTCTGTGGTCCGACTCGCAGATTGCATTATCATGGATTAAAGGAAACCCAAATAGATGGGCAGTCTTTGTTTGTAATAGGGTTGCTCAAGTACAGCAATTAACGTCTTCTGCATTTTGGAGACACATTAAGCCTCATTCAAATCCCGCCGACTTACTATCCAGGGGCAAGTTTTTGGATCCCCCTGCAACTTTTTGGACCTAGCTTTTTATGGGAATCATCCCAGGACACTCAATGTCATGATACATTTTCAGCTATACTTAGCCCACCAGAAGAAAAAAAAATTTAGTGACAACAACAAATCCCATGAATCCCTGGATGTTATTTATTATCAGATTTTCTTCTTTCACCAAATTAATTAGATCAATGTCATATATACTTCGTTTTGTTAGTAACACTAGGTCATTAAATAAAACATCATTACCTCTTCTTTCGACAGAATTGGATAATGCAATCACGTTCTTAGTAAAACAAGTACAAGAATCCTCCTTTTCTGATCTTATCAAAGCCATTAGATCAAAAATAAGAGTCTGTCAGATAAGAAGTTGGCTTCCTTGAATATTTTCATTGACAAAAACAACATCTTAAGAGTGGGTGGTCGTTTAACCACGCTGGTCTACCTTTCAACCAAAAACATCCAATTTTATTACCCTCTAAAAATCATTTCACCTCATTACTTCTTACCAAAGAACACTTAAGACTTGGCCATATTGGTCCACAAAACGTACTTTACAGTGTCAGATTGAGCTATTGGCCTTTAGACGGCCTTAGGGAAATAAAAAGAATATTACATAATTGCGTTACTTGTCACCGTTTCAAAGCCATTACTGCTCAACAGAGGATGGCTGACTTACCTAAGATTAGAATTACCCCTTCTAGACCCTTCCATCACGTGGGAATAGATTTTGGCGGACCCTTCAATGTTAAATCATATAATTTAAGAAAAGCTCCTATTGTAAAATGTTATCTTTCACTTTTTGTTTGTCTATCTACTAAAGCAGTTCATTTGGAATTAGTCTCCGGTTTGTCAACTGAAGCCTTCATAGCATCCCTTAAACGATTCGTATCTAGACGCGGACTACCATTATCTATATATAGCGATAATGGTACAAACTTTGTTGGAGCAAATAATCAGTTGAAGGATTTACAAATTTTTCTGAAAAATCATTTGTCTTCTATAAACGAATTTTTAATAACTTGTTCTATAAATTGGAAGTTTATTCCTCCGAGGTCTCCCCATTTGGGCGGGATCTGGGAATCAGCAATTAAAAGTGCTAAGCATCATCTTACCCGAATACTACGGAACTCTGTTTATATCTTTGAGCAGCTCTCTACAATTCTCACTCAAGTTGAAGCAATCATGAATTCTAGACCGCTGTTCCCTTTATCCACAGATCCCTTCGACTTAATTCCTTTAACTCCTGGTCATTTCTTAATCGGACAATCTTTAATGTCTCTTCCCGAAAAAGATGTTTCATCCATACCTGACAACAGACTTAAGTTTTGGCAACATTGCACTTCAGTGCAACAGACCTTCTGGAAACGTTGGACAGTAGATTACTTAAACCAACTTCAGAATAGACCAAAATGGCAAGCCTTGTGTAAAGATCTCAAAGTAAACGAGATGGTGTTAGTCAAATATGATGACTCACCACCTTTAAAATGGCCTTTAGCCCGAATAACGGATATTATAACCGGGAAGGATGGAAAGGTTCGTACTGTCCAGGTTCGAACGTCTTCTGGTACTTATATAAGACCTATAGTAAAAATAGCGCCTCTTCCCATTAGTGAAAATTTCCATGCACCTGATCACACTAATACATTTATATAATATAATTTGTTATGATTTACCTTTTTCATTTATTTACTCATTCTGGTGTGATTATTGATGGTCATTGCCTGCCGAGGTTTTGAAGATGTGGTGGTATAATGAATATTCTGCAAGGTGACCAATGGCTACTGTGGATGCTGAAAAGCAACACCTCAGAAAACAGTATACCTACTTCCAAGTTCTTCATCCTCGGCAGGTGAGGATTTTTTTTTAGTTTCTCACATTATGAGTGAATCCACTCGTTAACATTACCTTACTTTGCTTCTCATTGAAATACAGTCCACTTCAATATACACTGTGTTCATTTGAAAAGGACCCACCCTTAATATTTCAAAAATGGGACATATTAGAAGGAAATGCCAAAACACGTCAACTTTTAACTTGAGGGGGACACTTTTTGACGCTAATGTCATAAACGTCAGATTCACCCCCTCCCTACTGGAGACACCCCTTACATTTTTTCAAATGGCATTAGGTATCAAGTCATACCTCATTTAAAAGGTCTGGTACATCTCTATTCAATCATTTTGTTTTGCCTTTGATACGAGCCTTCCATTGTTATTTAATCGTTGTTTAAAATTGGCTCTTTTTCAACTTTTATTGCCTGAATGTTAACGGTGGTCACTTTGGACGCATGATTACATAGCAGTTTTTCCTTGTTAACAGTTGTCTTTTTACTATTTGTAAATTTTTTATTCTTTAAAGAGTCGTTCTATCATAACACAATACGAGGGCATACGAAAAATTGAAAAAGAGCCAATTTTGAACAACGATTAAATAACAATGGAAAGCTGGTATCAAAGGCAAAACAAAATGATTGAATAGAGATTTGCCAGACCTTTTAAATGAGGTGTGACTTGATACTAATGCCATTTGAAAAAATGTAATGGGTGTCTCCATTAGGGAGGGGGTGAATCTGACGTTTATGACATTAGCAACAAAAGGTGTCCCCCTCAAGTTAAAAGTTGACGTGTTTCGGCATTTCATTCTAATATGTCCCATTTTTGAAATATTAAGGGTGGGTCCTTTTCAAATGAACACAGTGTATATTATTTTTTAAGCCTATGTATGCATTATTTGTTCATTTAGTATATTTAATTCAAGTTGCTGGAATTTAATTTGTTCCAAAATATTATTTTAATTAATTATTTATAATTGTTTTCTTTGTTGAGCCCCCAGTATGTTGAGATTTCATAATAGTGAAATCATCAACTGGGTACAAATGTTTCTGTGCTTTATGCTCATGCTAAGTAATGAGTGGTTTGTCGTAGCATTAATAATATTTATGCCATAGACTTGTATAGACTAACTAATATTTGTCTCTGCTAATATCACATACGTTGATTCTGGTTAGCAACGCGATATGTACATAGTTTTTGTTGTAAAAAAAAGATTTGTCAGAATGACTTTTTAATATATATTTTAAAACTTTAGTTTAAAACTTGAGTTTTAATTTAAATTAATACTGTTCCTGCACATTTTCATCATTTTACATTCATTGAAACATAGTCGTATCATAATTTGCGACACTACTCGACTGGAGGAATCCATTTTTATTCAAATCCATTTAAATTTCACATCCCGAGTCGTCAATGGCGCTTTTATGAAATATCTAAAGTTTATTTGAAATAATTAAAATTTCTCTTCTAAACAAAATGAAAAGATTACTTTTTAGCAAAGTCTAGTTTTTAGATCTTTTGAGGAGAAAAAAAAAGTTCTTTACGTTTTTTCTGTAAAATTGAAGGGTAAAAAGATATGAATGAAAAACGTCATTTTTACTTAAATCACACCCTTCTTACCTCGTTAAAAAAATTTCCGCTACGACTTCAGAGATCGGAGTGAGTGCATCTTATTCTACATCGATTTTGCCTTCTTGTCAAGCAAAATCAGCCACCAGGAGGGAAACATTGCTCACAACTCTATATTGCTGTGACTATATTGTTTTAAAATATGTGTTAATCAGTTTTGTCGTTTTGTGTAGGTTAACACCAATTCCAACAATAAATCCTAAGAAAACCTAGATAAAAACTTGATACTATCCTGATAGCGAAGGTAATTGATTATTGGAAATTTGACTACATTCGTCTGAAATGTTACCTGTACATTTCTCTGCATTCAATTGTATTAAAGTTCTAATTTTTAGTGTTTTACTATTGGGCTCTTTGAATATTATGTTCGCTGAATCCCATTGAACATAATGCCCCTCTTTCCTAGCATGTTTGCAAGTGCCAACTTACGAGTGTGCTGTAAGTCGGTAGGTTAAACCACTGTCATAGTTAACTGTTGGTTACCTTCAAAAGGTTGTAGCACGAAATTCACCAACTAGTTAACTATAGTCTCCATGTAGTTAACCAACAGACCTGTCGTCAAACATAGAACAATGCATTTTCAGTTCCTATGAACAAATATAGTTTTCATAGAGAAATTAAAATAATAGCCACATTCAACGGTTATCCATTACATGTAATAAATAAATGACAGAAAAAGTGGCATTACAATTAATATTTCCTGAAAAAACTAGGAAAATACAAAATTACAAAACCATCACATATGCTGGTAATATTTCTAATAATATTTCAAAGATAATATCTTCTTCAACAAATACAACAATTTCTTTTAAAACAGAAAACAATGTAAGTAAAAATTGTTTAATATAAAAACAAAAATATTCCCATTGAAAAAGTCTGGGATATATAAACTTTAATGTCCAGAATGTAATGCCGTCTATATTGGTCAAATAATTCGAAATTTTTAAATTAGACACAATGAACACTTACGAGCTTACAGATTAAAACAGCCAGATAAATCACATTACGCAAAACATCTACTTAACACCAATCATTCATTACACCTAACACAGAACTAGAAGTACTGCATATTTGTGATAAGAAACAAGAAATAGATTTCCTTGAAGAATTAGAAATTAGAAGACACTTAAGAGACCCACAATATGAAGTTGTCAATGAACAGATAAATCTCTCTTCTATTAAATTGTCTTCTTAAGTAACAATTGTAAAGATCAGCAGATATAGTCTTCCTTGATTTCCTAAATTATTGCACAGTTATACCGATCTTAAATGGGATAAAGATATCCAGGATATCCCCATAGAGCTAATAATACTTAAGCTTGAATATTTGTAATATCATATCTTTTTCTTTTTTCTATTCATATATGTATATTGAGTCACAGATAGGTCACTCACTATTTGGTCTAACCAAAATATTAAACATCAAGTAGGCATCACATAAAATGTAACTTCTGTCATTCTGACGATGTTATGCAAATATCGAAATAATTATCACTTATAATATCACAAGAGCTTTTCTCAAAATATTCGTGCCCGAAAGAAAATTTCCAGGAATAATTTAAGTTTGCGTGGTATTCGGTAAGAAAATTTCACACCTCTACTTTTTAACCAATAAGATGCCTTAATTTTGACTAGTTACCATGGCAAGTAAAAAAATTTCCGGACATTTTTTCGAGGTACCACGATATTTAATTGGAAATTTTTTGACAGTTGAAAAGGTGAATTTAATTAGATTGATTTAAAATGTCAGGTTGTATTATTAATATTTTTCCAAATTATGGTGTGAAATTTTCTTACCGAATACCACGCAAGCTTAAATTATTCCTGGAAATTTTCTTTCGGGTACCATAATTTGGAAAAAAATTATGAATCCAACCTGACATTTTAAATTAATCTAATTTAATTTACCTTTTCAACTGTAAAAAAATTTCCAATTAAATATCGTGGCGCCTCGAAAAAATTTCCGGAAATTTTTTTAGTTGCCATGGGCCATGGTAACTAGTCAAAATTAAGGCATCATTGGTTAAAAAGTAGAGGTGTGAAATTTTCAATAATATTTTAGAATTTCCATTAGTTTTTTCATTAAATAGTGGAATAAAAAAACAGTTAGTTTAATTTAAAAAAATTAATAGAACAATGCAATTTTACTCGTTTTATCTAATTATGTTTGTCTGTCTTCACTTTAATTTGGCAATAAATATTTGCAGTTGACCGCTTACTTACAATTATTTTTGGTTTCTATTTGTTTCAATTTATAGTAAAGATATACTAATCTTGTTCAACATTAAGTACGAATTGTTATAAACAGAATGGGAGAATTGGAAGAAGCAAGAGAATTGATTTGCAAAAACTCAAAAATGATGACAAGAGTTATAAAGGGTGGCCAGACGAAAACGAAACAGAGCCATTCAGCCCTATGCTCTAACTACGCTTGATTTGATGTCAATCTTGAAACCGTTTCAATTAAATATTGACATCCCGTCAATATTGAATTCAAATGGTATGCAGTAACCACAATTGTTTGTTAATAAAATTGATTGAAATTCATTTCAAGTTTATTGCTGGCAACATTGGATTTTTAACGTTTTATCGAAAAAAAGAAGAGAAAATTAAGCGATACTTTACCTAACTTTAGCCAATAACGTAAATAAATTCAAACTTTGTGTTTGAATTATGGATTCTGATGCAATCAATCTGCGATTTCTTTTTGGGTTAACCTTTTCTAGTTCCAGTAAAAACGCTGTATTTAATTTGTGTTTTAATTTTCATTTTTGTGTTCGTGTCCGTTAGAAGTTTTGTCCATAAAAGTAAGTAATCTTAACAAATAGTTTCCAAAAAAACTTGGGTAGGTACTAAAATACCTATAAAAAAAGCGGGACCGGTGAGTTGCATCCCATTTGAGCAGGCCAAACTTTTGACCGCTGACTTGCATCCGTCCAACCGCTGAGTTGCATCCCGTCAACAAATTTAATATTGTGTCTAAAACTGGTAGATAATTAAATAAAAGCGGGCATTGTTGTCTTGTTTATTCCCATATCGTAATTGATACTAAATTTTATTTCCGAAACTGCGTCTAATACAGTTTTATAACAATATAGTGAATAATATATTGATTTAATTTAAACATTATTCAATTATGTAGGTTAGGTTAGGTATCGGCAACATTGCTGTAAAATTTGACCAGCCTTTGACCATGATAGACGATTATTAATGAACAGACCTTTTTGGATTACGGATGCAATTCGACGGTTGCCTTTTTTCGTTCAGGTAAAATTTTACTTTTTGGGATGCAACTCGCCGGTCGCCAAAAAAGGGAGCAGTTTATTACATTTAGCACAATATTTTGTTTTGCATAGGTTTGTAAGCTGATTTCTATTTTAAATTTATAGATGCCTCCAAAAAAAAGATACAGCCGGCCAATACAAAGAATTAATTAATTTAATAAAAAAATCAGATGTTATTAGGTGGGGCAAAGGCACACCTAATATAAAAAGGGAGGCTTGGGAACAAGTTTCTCAAGTCCTAACTTCTATTGGGGGTGCCCAGAAAAATGGAGAAGGGTGGAAAAAGGTCACTTCTATCCCTCAGAAGTCTTCTATTATTATTTAAATTACGCCTAAAAAGGTCAGAAATATAAAATAAATTTTTAAATTGAAACTTGAACAATGAACACCAATAAATTTAAATTATTCATATATACAATTTTCAATGTAGATACTTGCCTTTGTATTGCAATTTCTAATAATTCTACAAACATAATTATATCCATGTTAAAAACTTATATATAAATACAAAATTATCCAAATTTCTAGGTTATAAAACTTGTTTACGATTAATTTCAAGATTAAGGGCCCAGGGTTTCTACGTGCGTTAAAATCTTGACATTTTTCAACCTTGACTTGCAATTTTATATAAATTTTTCGTATAGAGCATAGCAATTATTGAAATTCTTGAAGTTGCTTGACTTCATTTCAAGTTTTGAAGCAAGATTGATTGTAATTTTTTTACAGCATACCAGTCTCCCATTTTTATTGAAATGTATGTCAAATGTCATTTTTTCGTCAAGATTTCAACTTGAAATCAATTCAATGAAGTTACAGCATAGGGGTGATTATCAGGAACTGCGTCAACGTTTGAAAAAACGTAGAGACCCGTCGATTTTTGATCAAAGGGGGACACTTTTTCCGGTATTTTTGACTTCGCTACTTCCACCCCCTAGCCGGGCTAGGCATAAACTGAAAATATTTAAATGACATTAGGGGTCGAGTTAGATATCATTTTAAAGCCCTTTCAATTCCCTTTACATCAGTCTTTAAATTTTAAAATCCGGCCTAATACTTTTTATTAAATTATAAATAACGAAAGCTATGTTGAAATTTTTTGATTTACACACTGATGTCAACTGAGATCCATTGATTACGTGACCTTTGATCGACATTTCGTATTACAACGGAAAAAGGTTAGTGGATAAGCACAGTTTAACCTGCTGAGTTACAACGCATCGTCAGAGAAATCCCTAGGTTTAATGTACTTTTTTTTGTTCATTTATTCTGATAGTTAATGGTCTAAATGCAGTTTTTTGAATATTGTCTTGGATTTTTTTTCGGAAATACTTTTTGGTAATAATTTTCAGTTTTTTTAACTACGGGAAATTTTCCACTCGCCTAATCTCACTTTTGTTTTCTCAATTTATTTTAAATTGATACATTTTTTCTTATTCTGTTTTTTTTAAGATTATTTTTTCAACAAAATATAAATACATAGGCATATACAGATACATGACAGGTATTCATACACATATCCTTTTTTTTTTCATTCTAATACCCATTTTTTTGTTTTTTTTTCACGTTTCTGTTCGGGACATAAATTAAAAATATTCTTTTGATTTTTAGTTCGATCTGTGATAAAAGCGTGTTTTTTTAAACTACTATTTATTTTGTGGTAAAACTCAATCTTTCTTTCAAAGTCGTTTACTGTTAATTCGTGATGTGACCGCGGACGGTACAGATGATATTTATGTTGTTATAAACAATTAACAACAGATGTCTGATTTATAAGTTATTTCGGGGTTTTCTTGCATGGCTGAACGTAGTAATATTTTATTTGAAACAGCTACTTTCCATAAGCCACAATTTATATTCGATCTAACCAAAATTTCTGAAGCTTTCTCCAATAGGACGAAATTATTCATGTTGGATTTGTACCGTTTTTAACAATTATACAATATTTATTAAAATAATAATTTTTGGAGCCTAAAATCTGTAGCGGATAAAATAAATTTGAAATTACCAATTTTGATTAAAATGAATTTATAAAAAAAATCATCAAAGTTTACGTGAATTTTAAAAAATGGGAAATCCTTTTACGGTTTGGGAGAGTACTAATGCCCGTTTGCACCGTTTGAAATTTAAACACGCCTATCGTAAGTTGCTCTAAGTTTTTCGCGTGTTGCACCGCTGCAGCTTAAGCGTTACTCAGTAAAGAACTGCTTAACGCATTGCGTACATGGCAACACTGAGGAAATCTAGTAAGTTATTAGTGACTTTTCAGATTTGGCATTGTATCGAGTGACAGTTAAGTAGCTTTCGTCCTCGTCAAATGTAAACGGTTAACCTATAAATACAAATAAAACAACGAACTTCAGAAATCGGCAATGGTTATCAAATTCCCAGCGCAGGCATAAAACCGAAGTGCCGCTAGCCACTGATTCATGGGAGACACGCTGTTGTTTCTGTAATAATAGTTGATCATTTCGTCTTTTAGGTTTCCTTATTAGGGAATATTTTACTTAAAAATAATTTTGAAATTTCAGTGCTTCCTCTATCAATCCTAAAACCCGTAAACAACATTTCTTTGTCACTCGAAATCTTTGATAAAATGCAAATTCTATGTGTCGTGGAACGTATCTTTGAACGTTCGACCAAATGATCTCACATAATTCATGCGATGTTATGTTCGAGCAGTATCTTCGAAATCTCGAATGTTCGAGTGGGACTCATACGAATGAATCTATCAGTCATATGAGTCCCACTTGGGAGTATGCGTATAGAGTCTTGCGCAGAACGTCACATCATAGCAATCATTATACTTGAGTTTTTTAATAATACTACTGAACAAAAATGAACGCAGATGAAGTTGCTTTTTAAACTACTCTACAGTACACATCGCCTAAAAAATGACACATAAGATCTACAAAGTTGCTCGCCAATGCGTTTGGGATATTGCTATTGAACTTTCGAGTAACGGTCGATTCGGGTGAAATCATTCGTACGAACAAAATCCATTCCATGTTCTCGCGAATAGTCGAACGTTCAAAGATCAGGGTCCTGATCGAGTGGAAGGCATCTCGGGAAGTCGAAGTCTATTATTTCGAGGATATCGAGGAATGAACTTCGAAAATGTCATCCATAAAGAAAGGTGAAATCAGCTGTCAACCGCAATTTTAAACTAAGTTGAACTTAAGTCGTTCCAATCCGGAACTTAATATTAAATGCTCTTTAATTAGTTAAAGTAATAATTATGCCCGATTGCACCAGTTTAGCTTAAATGTAAGGCTTAACAAATGCAGCTTATAGACCGGTAGCCCATTTCTATTTCGAATGGAAGCCGTTTTCACCATCGAGTTTCATGTGAAAAACAAGTAGAATAAAGCTATTCCCCAAGACCCAAGCTGAATAATCGACAGTGGACAGTGGACATTGAAAACCTTAGAATTTTCACGAAACTAGAACAATTAACTTATGGGTGCCGTGTACTTGGATGTCTTATTTGGGTACTACTTTTTGTTCTTAATTATAACTTTTACATCATATTTAGAAAATTATTAACAAATGAAGTATCACCGCAAAATTTATGCAATATTAATGTTTTTAACATCTACTAAGATAACAAAATCTAAACTCTTTTCGGCATACTTAATTAATTGTTTTTTTTCTCCTCTTTATCAATTTTTAACCCTCGCTTATCAACCCTTAGTATCACTTGGATTTGAATAATTATTAAGAACAAAAAGTAGTACCTAAGGAATGCGCATCCAAGTACACGGCATCCATAAGTTATTTGTTCTAGTTTCGTGATAATTACTTCTACTTGTTTTAGTTATAGTTTATCTAAATTCAGAGTGAAATAAAAAAAACTGTAAGTCGGCTGACAAGCGATCCTTTGAATTTTTTTGTCTAGATTTCACATTCACTCTAGATTGACTATACTTTTGTTGACATTTTGGCTCTTGGCAGTCAGGACACAAGTTTTAATTTTCTTTGCTTTCCAGAAAATTGTTTTTTTGTTGTATTTCTGTTTTGTTGCATGTTTTTGGTTTGTATGAACCCGGCATTAAATAGTACTTTTACAAAAAACGAAACAGAGAAATCTGTTAAAATAGAAGAAGGCTTATTTGATATGGTTTTTGTTTCTCGAACTGTTTAAATATCTTTCAAGACATGGAAAAGTAAATGGATACGTTGCAACACTACTTAACTTCAAACATGGTATCAAATTCAATTTCAACGAAAAAACCCAAAATTATTTATCACAAAGAAAAAAAGTGTAGTACATTAATTCTTTAAATAACACATCTACCATTAAACATTAGCGAGATAATTACGTGTAGTGAAATTAATTAAATCTGTATAATAATTAGTTCCACGATATGAGTTCACATCGCATCGGTCGGAATCAGTGCAGTGCAGTTATATTCATAATATTCTGAGGTCGGACAAAAAGTCCCGGTTCACGAAAGCAATAAAGTTATTTATGTATCAGGGAGACACGGGTTTATTATATAGATATTGGTGTTGTCTTTTTTTACAACTATGAAAAAACTATTGAATTTAATGGCTCAACAACTTACGTAGTACGGTAAATTTTAGATGCAATAATAAATTTTGACCTTGTAATAGAACAACCTTGTAACTGTTTTGATAGTGCAGGTTTGGAACATCAACACGACTAACATAAATTTTAAAATTATTTCTTCTTATGGTACCTATGGGTACAGCGTTGCTGAAAAGTCTCGCACCATGCAAGGGATTATCTTTAAAACGGATAAAGGGAAAGTTATGAAATTCTAGGACGATTATTGAGAATTTTAGAGCAAATGTCAAATGTTTTTGACGCCAGCGTTTAGCGTACGGCCACAATCTTGAATTTTTTGAAATGGTAACCTAGGTCGAGTGACGTATCACAAAGAAGCTTATTTTTTTTTCTTTCCAAAAATAATAGCAATGTATCATGGGAAATTATATTACAAAAACAACAGCAACAAAAATATTAAAATTGTAATTTTATACAAAACTGGATGTTACAGAAATTTATAAACTAAACATTCATCTAAGTTGAAAATACATCATCACAATAAATGCTCAAAATGCTGGTCATTTGTTTGTTGACAAAGATACAAGGGTAGTATTAATAAACTGAAGTATAAGCTCCAACTCAAAGTATTTGGAGTATATGCTCCAATCGGTATTAATAATTAACACGAAGCTTTTGCTCAAACTCGGTTGACTTTTAATTTTGAACATGTGCTCCAGTGTGTATTAATAAACAAAAGTATTTGCTCAACCACTGGAGCATTTCATACATTTTGTTTGAGTCTAGTCAGTAGCAAACTCACTGCCGAAGAAATCGGTCCCATGGAGGAGTTTTTAAACAATTTACGCAATCGTAAGGTGTAAACAGTGCGCAGAGAAGTAGACGAGCGCGACTGGAAGGTGTTGTATCGATTTCAAAGGGAAAACATTGAATGGATGAGTGAGCATTTCTTGGGGTACTCAGAAGAGCGAAGAGGAGGAGCTCTGTCGTCCCTGCAACGTTTACAAATTTTTTTAAGGTATGTGGCGGATCCTGGTTTTCAGACCGGTGTTGCTGCAGATATCGGAGTTCGCCTACCAACCATGTCAAATGTGATAACAACAGTTATTCCAAGAATAATGCAAAAAGCAGATTATTGGATTCATTTTCCTTCTACAGACGAAGAATTTGAAACAGAAAAAGCATCGTGGCAAGAATCTTACAATTTTCCGTGTGCAATAGGAGCAATAGATTGCACTCATATTCCCATTTTAAAACCAGCTGTTCATGGAGATGAGTATATCAACAGAAAAGGATTCCCTAGCTCAGTTCATGATGCCCGTATTTGGACCAATTCTGCAATCCTACCGGTTATCAGGAGAAATGGAGTTCATGCTGTTCTCCTAGGCGATGCGGGATTTGGCATTGCTCCATGGTTAATGACATCTTTCAGAAACCCTGGTAATCCCGTGGAACAAGCATTCAATAACATGCTTACTAGAGAAAGGGTTATCATCGAGAGGTGTTTTGGATAAGTGAAACAGAGGTTTCCCATTTTACAACACAAAATTAGACTTGCGACTGAAAAAGTACCTCAAATCATAGCGTGTTGTTTTATATTACATAATGTTGCTAAATACTTAAAAGACGGTGATTTCCTACAGGACGACAATCGCGAAGAAAATTTTGACGAAGTGCAGTATGACGATAACAATATAAGATCTCGAGAAAGAGGAAATATAAGGAGAATGAATATTGCTAATATTATTCATCAGATGAATTAAGACTTCGTTAAATTAAGTTAGAAATATATTAATTAACAAAATAAACCTAGAATTTGTAAAGATTATGGTATTACAATCAACTTGTCATTTTATTTTAATTAACCAACTTGCAAATCTAGCAATAACCCTAAAGCACTTGCATTACTTTATCATCGGCATCAACATATGTGATAATTTTTTCTTTTGCTTTGCTTTGCTCTTTAATCAACTTTTCTTTTTTTAGTCTCAGTACCTGAAGCTGTTCTAACAGAACAAGACGTTGTAATTGTGAGGTTGTTAATTTGCGTGTCTCATATGTTTCGTGGTCCTCAAGAGTATCGGGACCTGACTTAACAAATTTTAGACGCTTAGGTGGCGGATTTAGGTAGGAACTTGTGCCAGGCGTATCTAATGCTGATGGCTCACAACGTGACTGCGGTGATACATGTATCTGAGTGGAAGAAGTGATTCCGAGTGAAACAGCTCCTGCAATAAAAATGTGTGTTTGGGAACTGTAACTAGTTGCTTCATTTTGGAAGGAATTTTTTGTAATATGAAGCTATTTTTAAATATTTTTCTGCCTATTTTGCCAGCATCAGGAATGTTTATTCAAGCGGCAATATTTTCAATATATGTACGTACAACAGTAATGTACTTATAACATCAAAAATTTAAAGGATAGTATCTAATTAAAAAATTAGGATAGGGCCTCCAAAACCGTTTAAACATTTCGTTTGCTGAAAAATTGCGACTTTGAAATAAAACATATACGTCACATAAAAATTTGAGGGAGAATCTGTGACATATACGTATGTTTTACTTTAAATCTTAGCCCCAGAGAAAAGAATCAAGTGGTGTTAAGTCGGGGGATCTTGCCAGCCACTTACTTGCACCTCTTCGACCTATCCATCCCTGAGGGAAAATTGTATTTAAATATTGCCTAAAGTCTCTTTGATAATGTGGAAGTGTGCCATCTTGTTGAAAGTATACGTTCATATTAAGAAATAATCGATTTATTCCAGGTATAACTTCATTTTCGAGTAAATCAAGATATTTAGCACCAGTAAGCGTCGGCGATTGTAAATTGCAGCGGCGGACAGAGTTTCTATAATCCTTACATGTAAATTGCAGCGAATGGTCATGTATGGGTTCGTAGTAACTATGTAAATTGCAGCGCACGGCCAACAAAGAGCGTTAATCTTACCCTAGTTAGATTTGAAAAAGTTGTAAAAACACCCCCTTTTCAATTTTTGCTCCCATTTTTTCGAGGTTTGCCCCTATGTTTTAAGGTGTTTGCCCCTATTTTCCTGAGCTTAGAGAGGGTTGGGGTTAGGTTTATCTTACCCGCGTTTCGATAACCAAGTTATCTTCTTCAGATACTGAAGATAAACTGACGCGAGTAAGATAGTGTAAAGTGTTAGTATTGGTGTAGTGAGTGTAAACTGTTTTCAATGTCCAGTATCGCCAACGGTTCCATCATTTCCAGCTTAGGACTAAAGTAAAAGACTAAGTTTCAACAAACCAAACAAGGGAAGTGATTGCAAAGTTAGATGTTTTATGCAGCGGGAGGCAGAAGATAACAAATCAGTTACGGACATTAAAAAGGAGCAACAACGTGTCTAATTTACCTATCTGCAACTTATTTTGTTTGGTTTTCAATAAATTGATAATATGTGTGCGGGAAATGATATTCAAAAATATAACACGACCTTGATTAATAATCTGCTATTTTTATTGTTGCTAAATTTTTCGAATATTTAACAATTTGATTCGATATCATTTGGGCATTAATACTCAATTGATACAATCATATTATGAATGCCAAAATCATCTTATCAAATTAAGAGCTAAAAATAAACATACAAAAACTGGTACAAATATATTCCAGTGGGTCGGAGTACCATTTCTACGTGAACCCAGAAAGCAGCAAAAGCTGCGACTTAAATTTAAAAATAATGTAAATAACAAACCATTCCTTAAGACCTTCTGCTTTAACTGCTTTGGTGAAGAGTGGAGTTGGTGCCCTTTGGCCTCAAAAGATGAGCCATATCTTCAAAAATACCCGGTAGAACTAAGTAAAACTCTATATTCCGGAGAGTGAATAATAAACTAAACTCAAATTCAATATGATATATAGGGTGTTCCATTTAAAAAGAATAACCTTGATATGCTGTAACCGTATGGAACACTGTAACGGTAAAGGCTCCAGCTTGAAGGGCTCCGGCTAAAGACTCCTCTCAAGGGTGATTCGACCTCAAGATTATGTCTCACAAGGATAACAGAAAGGTTGTAAAAATTGAGGGCGCCACTACCTTTTTGACGTCGATAAAAAGTGCTAACAAACTAAGGCGGAAAAGGTAGAAACGCCTTGTAGAATTTAAATAAATGAGAAATCAAATAAAAAATTACTTAAAAAAAACAGAAAATTTTACCCCGGACGATATCTCCCTCAACTTTTATAGTTGAGGATTTAGAAAAAGATAAAAAAATAGATTTTACAACAAATTTATATTTATTCTTCTGCCACAGGAAATGGAACAAATGTGAAGACTTGTACTTTTATAGGTACTTAGCTTATGAAGTGGTTGTTTCCGGAAAAGGTAGGTAGATCTTGCCTCTACGAAGTCTTGAGAAGATGGAGACTAGATCTCGAAGAAGCTAGGTATATAGAGTCTTGATTTGAACGGTATCCTAGTAGCTGTGTCCTGGTCTAGGGCGGTATCCTGGTATAGGGCGGTAACCTGGTCTAGGGCTTGTATCAGTCTATGTCTTGGGGCTGTGCTTATCTAGAAGTACAGGTGGACCAGGGATATATAGGAACTTGAATGTAATGGGCACATTATGTTGGTCAGCTTGTCAAATTAAAAAATAGGAAGGCAGTTTGAAATTGAAAAAATGTTTTATTTACTGAAAGCTTTCCAACATATATGTCCCGTATTAAAACAGTAAAAAAGCAATTATCGGCTAAATTAAAAAAAATACTAATGATCTGAAATAAACTAATTATAGCAAAAAAGTCATGTAGTTATATGAAAAAATATCGTGCTTAAGAAATATATGAAATCGGCACTGGCGGTACGAAAGAATATTTTATAGGTTAAGAGATTCGTTCTGTTATAAAAATGTTATTTTATCGTTAAAAAGTTATTCTGCGACAGAAAAAGCTTGCAAATGTTTGCACAAAAGTAAAACAGTGAATTATAAAAGAATATTTGGTTTAAAACTACCATAAAAGAACAGTTTATGACCACGTGTTAAATTTAATTTCGTCTATCTCTGTAAAAAAATAAGGAATGCATACAAAAATTATATCAGACAGTACTTTAGAAGAGGCTTATTAATTATAAATTATGATTTTGAACTTACCACAGCAACATTGATTAGATAGGAAAGGTATAAAAGCGATAAAAAAATGGAGGTCTTTCCTCGAAGAGAGTCGATAGCGGAAAGGGCTGTCCCTCGTGGCGTTGAAAAAATGGCTAATGAGACGACGAGCAGTAATTAAAAGGATTTATTCTATAAAATCGAAACAGGTCGATAGACATGTTACAACACCCTGTATATTAGGAAATAATTTTGAGATGAAGCTTCACTTTGTCTATAACTTTTATATGAAATTTTCTTCGTGTCTCTCTAGACAATGGAGGTATCAAACTATTTTTCAATTATAGTGTTCAATGTCTAAATTAGCCAGTAAATTCATATAATCCATGGAGCAGGTCAAGGATATCTTAATCTAGATAAGTTTTACTTTAAAATACATTAAAATATTGAACTTTTCTCATTTCATGAAAAGTGTGCCATCATATCAACTCATTTGATAAGATGGCATACACTGCTGAGATATGCAATGGCAAGCTTATTATCGGATTTCGTTTTATGAATTGATGTAACCATGCCCGGCCAACCTTTTCCTTAGTACGATTGAACAGTCACAACCAACTAAACTTCTTTTCATATTCATTTGGTATGATGGCACTCTATGCCACCATATTAAACATCTCGGGTGCCATCATATCAAAAATTGACAATTATAAATTTTGTTTCTGTAACGACAACATGGCTAATGGAGTTATTCATGTTTATGAAGCCTAATATTCATACTATCATATGGATCTATCACAAACAGCAAAATATATAACCACCCACCCTCAAATCAGTGAAATTAAAAGACTTTTGTACTTTGTAATACAAATAATTTCAATGTTAATCTCCAACAGCACCAACTATCACACCGTTGCTATAGGTGGTCTCTAGCACCTCTAGTGGTTTTGGATTGAATTAATTTCAAACAAAAGTCGCTAAAATTGACAGGTTGCCATCATACCTGGGATGCCATCATATCGACAGTTCCCCTACCAGATTATCAATACTATCGATATGAACAAAAAGCATATGATTATAATATACCAATTTCCTTTAAAAGACAATTTAAAAAATGTTTTGCTACCTCTTATAAGCTGCGTTATTATTCTGGATATATAGATGTGTGCAGGTATTTGCAAATAG
This sequence comes from Lochmaea crataegi, assembly GCA_947563755.1. Lineage (NCBI taxonomy): Eukaryota > Metazoa > Arthropoda > Insecta > Coleoptera > Chrysomelidae > Lochmaea > Lochmaea crataegi. The sequence continues at coordinate 25,616,705 of OX387423.1, read as the reverse complement.
GAATAAGGTATTTTCTTTGATTAATTATTATTTCTGTTAATAACGGCCACTATACTATTCAGTAAAAGAGACCAACGCTAAAATCATAACTAATTGTGGAATGCTTAAAGACGTACCCGCATAAATACGGACTTTACAATCTTTATAATAAAAAGCTGTTCTTTAACTTTTGGAACCGTCTTGTTAACGGTTTCTATATCGGTATTCTCAACATCTGTGAATATTTTTAACAAATTTATAATAAAAATACCTATTTTTATTCTAATTTCAACCAAATTTACATTATCCTAACCACTAATTTATAAAAAACGCCAAATTCGTTTGTCAATTAATTATGATTTCTATGATTTCTTGACTGGTTTTTATACAGTTCATGATATTTATAAAATTCCATCGGTCCGAATATGAAGAAAGTAGAATAAATTAGTTGATACAAAAAACTTTCATAATTATTAACATTTAAAAAAATGTCACATGGTGTATACATTTGTAGTTTTAATGTTTAAGACAGCCTTCCATATAAAAAAAGCTTTATGTAGGTACTCAGTATTTATTACTCAATACTTTGGTTAAAAAATATTTGATACGATTAAATTTGCGAATTTTAACCGATGTAATGAATTTGATGAACTATACTTTTCAACAAACTTCCTCTATCTTATTTATTACCCTGTATATGAATTGGCGTCGTAAGCGTGGTATAATAAATAATAAAAACTATACAAGATACCATTTTATTATCAGAACGGTAACTTCTCATAACTTATAACAATCGAGCATTCATGGAAATTTGCAACAGTAATATATTAAGTGCATGTAGAATTGCTAGAAATAATGCATGAAGGTTAGGTTAGGTTGTTATTTGACCAAAAACTGTTTAGGGGAAATAACAATAAAAAAGCATGAAAGATTTTTTTTGGCACAACAATATTCAATTCTTATAGGTCTGAATTTTAAAATGTATCACTATCACTTTCATTATTTAATATAAAACAAGGGATTGATTGATTGGTTCGGCACCACCAGTAAGAGACTTCGAGACCTCGGCACCTCAGCCTTTAGGCTTTTTGTTCTCGTGGTTGTACCATTTATGTGAAGAGACCAGCAGCCCTTATCAGACTCAACAGTCTTTTCACTAGGCCCTTCTTGGAGAAATCCTGCCTTGGTTACTCTAGTCCTAAGAGTGTGAGGCTGTTTCCTTCTGTTCAATGCACAACCGACAGATAGGTTCCTTCCTATATATGCCAATTGTATGCATGTCCTTCCTTAGGGTATGGTGTCCGGTGAGTGTCCGGTGAGTAATCCCGTCACTTTCCTTATCCGGCCCCTGCTGAGGTTTAATATTTCGTTAGTTAGCGAGACCGAGGGTTTTTTGACCAGGATTTTGCTGTGTTCCTGCTTTGGTACTTGGCTCCAGTTCGTCTGATGTTTGAAACCACCGAGATGTACAGCCACGTGCAGCAGTTTTGATATTCCAAATGCTGGTTCAGGACCATGAATGCAGTTTCAGGCCGACTGCCCTTTCATTGTCTACAATAAATACCCTTGTGCCCCGGGACCCACTTAAGAGTTACTCCATTAAGTTTTGACAGGGTTATCTTTTGGCCTCTATACCCCCTTTCGATGTTCATTTGCAAACACTTGTGGATAGCGTAGATTTCCGCCTTGAATAGGGATGCGTGAACATTGCACCGTGGACTCCAGCTCCTGTTCCTGTCAGTTTTAGAGCCGCCTGTTCATTCCTGACTTCATGCTTCTAGCCCGTCCCAGTTTAGCTGGGTGTGGTATGGTTGGTTGTCGTTCCAGCCTATATGCATCCATGCAGCCTTAATATGCAGAGCAAGAGGCGGAAGATTGAGAATGGCTTCCAATGCCGCAGTCGGGCTGCTTCTCATCGCACCCGTTATGCACAGGCAAGCAAGCCTCTGAAGTTTTGATAGCTCCAGTTCGGATTTCCTTTGATCTGTTTTTGGCCACCAAACTAAGGCTCCATAACAAGGGAAAAATATCACAAGAGCAAAATAATCGATTATTTTACGAGTAACGAGACGTAATCTGTGAAAAATCTCGAGAGCGTAGCACGAGTGGTTTTTTAAGGATTACGACGGTTAATACCCATTGGACAATTTTTGTACCAAATTCCTGTCTTCTTCCAATCCGGATTTGGAGTTAAGAACAATCGATTTGTTTTGATATTCGGTGTTCTTTTGCTTAACATCTTCTGTAGTAGACGCACTTGACATTATTTGTTCGATGTTAACCATTTAGATGCAGCAGTAGGGTTTTCTCCGCCCGTTGCAGTTTTGGAGAATATGGTGCTGTATTCAATATGACCTGTAAATTCACCATAAATGTCGACTTCGTTCTTGAAAAATTCTACCAAGCATAAGGTTGCCACGCCACGCGAGCTCGACGGCAGATATTTGGTAGAACTTTTTTTGTAAGCCATCCGGTGAGTTTTCATCATAGTTTTCCACAATCTTGCTGATCACTTCAGTTGTCAGAGCTGCAGAACTGGATTTTCTTTTCTCTGGAAGCGCTTGTAGCTCTCTTCTTTTGACCGTAGGTGCGTTTCTGGCCTGCTTAAAAACTATGTCTTCAAATGGGTCTATTTTCCGATTACAATCTTGAAAATACTTTCTCTGTAGAGGCTTCGCGTAAATATTTCAAATCGTTTTCCAACTCCCTCCTTATAATCGGTGACATTAGCTCGCTTCATATTGAAAGCCCAATCTTTAAGAATACCTGCCTAGTGTTCGTTCGAAGTCTCCTCAAGAAATTCATATTTTCGCTCCTCACAGAATGCCGAAAGCTGCTTCCAAACGCATTTCTGCGTTTTCAGCGTATTAATAGGCGTCAAAGATCCAATTGCTTCGTTTATTTCTAAACTTGAAGCTTTTCTGAAGCGATTCTAAAAGCAATTTTAAGACGTTTTCTGACTTTTTGAGAAACTTCAACACACATTGTTGGACCCATCGAAAAACCGAAGTGATTATACCACGTCGTAACTATGATCAATTCGTAATTTCTATTGGCTAATTTTATCATGAATTCGGGTTCACGCAATTACTGTTCTAGGACTGACCGGAGTTTGCGCAGTCGAAATTGGCTTGTTCGGGTTTTAACAGGATGGTTCTGACACCCGCAGTTTGGCCTCTTACTAAAACGGGTCAGATGACACATGAATTGTAATCTCACTGTATTTTTTTTATTATGTCTCTCATACTCACTGTGCAGTATAAAGAATGCCATTCAATGGTACACAGACGGCCCAAAAGCAATAGAAGGAACTGGAATACGAGTGTACGGGCCAGAAACCAAACACTCTGAAAGCTTGGGAAAACCCCAAGTATCTTTCAAGCGGAAATTCACGCCATAAGAAAGTGTGCCCAGTTCAATATTCATAAAGAATATAGAAGACAAAGGATTATCATAATGTCGGATAGTCTAGCAGCCATTAAAGCACTGAGCTCTTGTGTAATCAGTTCCAACATAGTGTGGGAATGCCTAGGCAAACTCAATGAACTAGGCGAGAACAATATAGTCACCTTACAGTGGATTCCAGGATACTCTGGAATGGAAGGAAATGAAATAGGAGATGAACTAGCAAAGAGGGAGACTGAAACACCCTTTTGGGGGCCGGAACCCTTTTGCGGTATCAGCCCCAATGTAATATTGGAAGAAATAGGCAAAGCCCAAAAAAGAGAAGATCTGACCATTGGAAAGATCTAGTATTACTTAGACAATCAAAGATTCCTTAGGGTGACTACAACCTGTTGAGATCAAATGAATGCATAAGTCAAAGTAAAACTGCACTAAGAGTTTTGACAGGGATCCTAATGAGATATTGTCGCCTGAATGGACACCTGAAAAAGTTCAAAATAGTGGAGGAAGAAGAATGTAGATTCTGTGGCATGGAAGCAGAAACCTCCATCCACATACTTGCGAATTGCACAGCAATTCAGAATCCTAGAGTAGAGCACCTAGAAGATTACTGGATAGAAGAGGGACATTAATCTAAGTTAAGGCCAGTAGATATCCTAAAATTCCACCGGAAAATAGGACTAAGGGAGCTGCTAGTCTCTGAGACTTTCCTCAGGTATCAGTGAGTCACCAAAATATACATACATACATATATTCAAACTGTGCACTGTGCAGTATGGGCTCTTATGGACAACGACGTTGCTGGTTATATTGTCAAGCTGAGCTGCCTGCCGAGTCAGGCTCGTATTCAAATTGACAAAATTCATGTCCTTCCATTAACGGCAAGGGTAGATTTTGTAATACTCGTTTTAGTATCTGTGGAGCATTTTCTTCACGTACCTGATCTCGAGTTATACTGACTTCGAGACCTTTTCCGTTTGGCTTCACTTTGAATTTTTCACAAAAATTGATTAAGATTTTAATTTTTAGGTTACACTCCTTAGCGGCAAAGTCACGAACTTGAAATCAATTTCCAGCAATTTCCCATAACTGTTTTCATAATACCAGTTTTTTTCCTAGATTAATATGATTAGATTTTAAAATACAGCCGACGTCCTCCCTTATTTGATCACTTTACGATTATTTTAAACTTTCTGAAATTTATTTAGTTTTATCGAGTTAGTTGACCTGTTTTTCAGTTTTTTAAACTATTTATTATTTTTAAAATAAATAAAAAATTTAACGATTAAAGTTTTATACACCTACAGCTATCAATTTCTAGTGATTGATTTTAAATTAATACATTTATTTGACGTATCAGCGCTTGATTTATAATATTCGCTTATGCCGTTTTCAAAGAAATGTTTTAGAAAAAAAATCCCCACGGTGTATAGTAATTTCTTTACTTAGAAAATATTTCAATATCTTTACAGCTGCATAACCGATGCTCACGGTAAATCTATAATAGAATGTCCAAGATTCCACGTCGCCGTTTTGAAAAATGTTAAAATTGCATGAAATATGAGGAAAATTATTGTTGAGGAATTTCGAAGTAAAGGAAAAGGAACTAATAGCGCAGACGTGGAGACACGCACTAAATTATCGAGTTGCAACAATATATAGATGTTTACTATCCGTTAAATAGATTTGTACAAAAATGGTATTTGAATGACAGATATTTGATTTTTTTGAAACAGTTGCCTAGAAAATTTATTGAATAGTTAAACATTGAATCAAGACATTGATTGATTTGTTTAGTACATCCAGTCATGGATTTATGTCCGCGACACCTCAGCCTTTTGACTTTTTGTGCTCTTGGTTGCGCTGTTTATGCGAAGATACTGGTTGTAAGGCTTAACAGTATTATCACAGAGATCGGTCTTGGAGAAATCGTTCCTTGAGCATGCTAGTTCCAGAAGTGAATATGTCCAGTGAGACGGTGCTTCGCATTTGAAGACAATGTGTGAGACTGATTCCTCCTCTTCCATGCACAACCAACGAATAGATTCGACGCCCAATGCCTGTTTTCTATAAAGTGTAGACATCGAGTAGTTTATACATTAAGACTATAGACAGGGTGGTCCTTAAGTAATTTTAGGTATAGTTTGGCAAACATAACTGAAGCTGTGAAAGGAATGCGGTCGAAAACATTCGATATTGCTACGTTTAACTATGAAAAACCTAAAGTGCTAACTATGTAGTGATAATAATTAGAAAATGGACTTTTTATTATTGACAATATGTCAATAATGATTAAACTTTAGTTCTTTATTGTGCTTGTTTCATTGGATTTTGTCTATAAATATTATTTTTTCAATTTCTGAATATCAAAAGATGAACACTTTTCCAAATATGTTATGGGTTTTCTTCAAGCCGGCAACGACGTGGGAAAATCATAATTGCCACCTGACTTCCTATTGGCAAGCGCGTGCGTGTGTTCTTCCCTCTCACTTCGACAATTGATTGACATTGATTAACCAGTGGCGTTTATAATGTCAATATTTTCCCTCGTATTTTCAGTTTTACTTGGTATCTTATTATTTCGTATCCATATTGAATTCAAGTACGATTTTTATAAAATAGGTACCGTACGATATTGGTACGTTTATGACAGGTATCGGCCATGTTTCCTCCCCCCTTACGGATGCCCCGTAGCTTCAGATAGACTTGCCAAACTATACATATAAGTACAGTAAAATCTTCACTTAATTATGCGATTTAAACCAACAAGCTCTAATAAAATGTTGAAATTAAGAGAGATACAGGGTGTTAAACATGAAATTTTAATTTTTGTTTTTTACAATAACTAACGCTTTGTGACGTGTATGCACAAAAATTTGACGGTGGGGGTTTTTGGATATGAGAAATCATAATTTTGTACCTACTTCGATGTATTTTGTAGAGGGCACCACATAAACCACGTATGAGGCGCTACTTTTGTAAAAAAATATTGAAGCCACATCATTTTAACGAAAAAAAGGTATATTTGTTAGTATCCCCAAATCTTGACGGATTTAGAAATAATCACATTTTAGTGATTAACGACATGATTATTATTTAAATAAATTATGTTCGAAAAATGTAGTTGAGTGTACTATAATAATTTTTTTTCATTATTAAGATGAACAATATTAGAGAATAGTAGCAGTTGACATCAAAAATATGTATGGTTCTCAAAGGTCGAAACTCACTCATCAGCACCTCATAGGAACAGCGACTGATCATCACCAGCAGATTTTATTTCTTAACATTCCTAACAACATTCCCAACAACATCAGCACAGCACCAACAAGGCACGTCAACGCCTCAACCACAACACATTTCTCAGAGAGAGTATTTTGCGGACGGCGTGCTTGTGGTGTGCGGATCCTTTGCCGACGTCGTACGCTCACTTATCAGCACATTTCGGTTATTACAGTACAATACAATATCTCCGTCAATAAAAAGTGAAGCCTATAGTCGGGTATCGCGGCGGTGCTGATCCCGTGTCGATGCGTTAAGTGAATCCATACTCAACCGTCAAGTTGACCACTCGACGGTGCTGTGACGATGCTTGTCAGGTTGTCAGTCCTAATTAGGATACATTTTATTTATTAAACAAATTAAGAAAAAGTAAATTACACAAAGAAGAACATTACAACTTTAATATTGTCTAAAGTGAATGTTCGATATATCCACCATTTTTTTCGATGCATTTATGCATAGGTTTAATAAAAGATCGTCTTATCTTAAATAACGTCATTGGATCAAAAGGCAATGCTGCTCTATTTACTTCTTGCCAAAGTTCGTCGCGGGTATTTATGACATTCTTATAAACAAGTTGTTTCCTTGCACCCCTTACGTAGAGGCCAAGGGAAGGGGCTACTGCGACCAGTCTAGCGTTCAGGAAAGTTAGAATTTAAATATCTTCTGACTTCTCTCGTATAATGTGGCGGAGCACCATCTTGCATAATCAACTTATTTTGTCTCAAATTCAGTGGCAATTCTTTCAATAAATCAATGGAGTCATTTTGCAAGAAATATGAGTAATTATGGAGTAACTCGTATGGCCCTTATAAATAGTTACCAAGTTACCAGGCGTAATCATTCTTGGTCAGAATAAGTTGTCATCTTTAGGACGAAATGAACCACTTTCGCCTAAATTCCTAAATATATTTTTAAACGTTTGATAGTCAGGTTGCTGCCTGTCTGGATATTTTCTTAAATATTCTCGTTTCGCAGCACGAGCGTTGAAATTTTGCGGACAGTAAGGGGCCATCCCTAAATTACTTCACACGAATTTTAGGACTTTTTAACCACTCTCCTTGTCACATGTTGTTTCATTTTTAGAACCCCCCCCCCCCCGATATGACGACACAAATTTATCAATTTTATGCATGTATTTAAAAATAATCAAAAGGTAAAAGTTATTTCCATTTTTTTCTTATTTTTATTAAATAATCTTTAATAAAATCAACATAAAGTTAAATATTTTAGATAACAGAGAAAACAAACGACTAGCTAGGAAACAATAAACGACTATACTATATCCATCGAACAAACATAGCGAACTGGCGGATAGCGACACCGATTCTACTTTGGCTCTGAGCTTTCCGCATGCGCAAATTTGACGCTTGTGTTAACAGATCTTTGATTAAGTTATCGAGAAGGGCAAGGAAAATCATTGAAGAAGCTATACAGTGTTGAAAAAATGGCTTATATATGATTTTCCTTGCCCTTCTCGATAAATTAATCAAATATCTGTTTTAAGTTTTAACCAATATAACACAAGCTTCAAATTCATGTAACCTTGAGACGACCAATCGTGGAATGCAAAGTGGGAAATATCCGCTTCTCATTTACGCCATCAAATTGATGACGTCATTAGGTTATGTTATGTTTGACACGAATTTGCGCATGCGGAAAGCTCAGAGCCAAAGTAGAATCGGTGTCGCTATCCGCCAGTACAGAGCGATCCAAACAACGATAGATGCGTGATCACCGTGCGCCTTAGAATCTATTGGCTGAAATAAATATGCCTCCATGCGCTGGCCAATCGGATTTAACTGCAATCGGCCGGCGGAATTCATTGTCCATACAGAGTTGGAGAGATCACGTGCACTATGTATGATACTGTTTTGGAACACTCCGTTGCTTGGATGGACCGAGTATAATTATGTTAATTAAAGACACAAAACTTAAATTTTAACATGTGACGTCACAAATCTTTTGACCCCCTCTACCCCTTGTCACACAATCTCACATTCCGGTGATACCCTCCCCCCTTTAATGTGGGACGTAATTTATGGATGACCCCCAACCGATCGATGTGAGCGCTGTGGTGGCTGACTGTGTTGAGCTGTGCCTTTATTTTCCGTTGTCATTTGTTGTTTTCTTTTATAATTTCTATTTTTTTATGAGCCTTTCTCGAAACTCGAAATTAAGAACTGTTCGCTGCTATTTCCTATTTATGTGTTGTGTATATATATTTTCTAACGTGTTATAATAAAAAAAATTCTGATCTAGAACGTACAATTACGTATAGTTATAAAATATGCCATCTGTTTAAATGGAATAAAAGTGACATGACAATGTCGTCCTTATTTATGTATCCACTTGTCTAAATTTTTTAAATATCCAATAATTGATCTCGATAAGTGGTAGTGCATTAAAGTTATTGAATCAATTAAATAAATATAAGAATAGCATCTGTCTCGTCCACCGTTATTTTATCCTCTAACGCTTCTTTCTGTTCTTTCCCGATAATTTTCTCTCATCTATCAATTCCCATAAGGTACAACATATCATTTTAAATACAGTGTTATTATCAAGAGCGTAACTGGAGCTATTCTGCCTTTGTAAAGTCCATCTTGTGCCGTTGCTAAAGGCATATTCTGATGTATGTACATTGTACGTGGCTAATAAATATTTCCAACACCTGTGTAATTGTAAGGTTATTTAATTTCATATTTACCTGCTGTTTTTGTTAACTGTTTTGAAGGCATTGGTCCAAGACATATATTGCATTCTTTGATACTTAGACTCTTTCAGAGACGATGAATTTTTTAAATACAATTATTTGTGGCCTTATTTCATATGATTATAAAAAATGTTGGGAAACGTCAACTTTTGAATTAAATTTTTGCGTAAGTCTAGCACAATCGGTAATATTTATTTTTAATGCAACACCTTGTATTTTTTTATATTTTTGAAATATGCCTTGGGCAGCGGCTTCCTTTCAAATATTTTGGCATTTAAAATACTTAAAATTCCACATATTAATTTTTCATTAGTATTCAAATGAATCTTGGTTTATTTTCTACAAAAACTAGGTAGTTAATCTTACAGCCAATTTGCCGCCTCCTAAGCTTGCCGCCCCGGGCAGAGGCCCGGCTCGCCTGCCCCTAGCACCGGCCCTGATGCCTATTATATGTATAAATCTTCTTATTCTTATTATGTTGCTCTAAGAGCGCCTGTACAATGCTGTGGAAAGTGGCTTTATTATTTACATGGAGCTAGTCCTCCTTACTCCTACCCGCCCTGGTCCCAACCATGGAGACCAGATGAGGAGCCCGAAATACCATGAAATCTGCCCCCAAAATCGTGTATATTAGGTTTTCTTTTTTCTCCACTGGTGTCGCTAATATTCCTTTTGTACTATATTCAAGGCTTATGATTGACAGGTATTGTTCTGCCTCCAGACTTTTGGTACTCACCCTCTTATTTTTAGAACTTATTTGCATACATATAGATTAGATTACAAGGGGGTCGATTGGCCCGGTTTGCATAACCACACTGCGTCCTTTTGTGTATACCCGACATCTATCTTTTAGTCCAAAAGATCTAGGCTTCTGAGAAAGTCTATTATCTGTTTTGGAGCTAGTTCTGTAACGTGACCAGGCTCTAAGTAGACCTGTTCCAAGTATTTAAGGCGTTAGCGGAAAATTGTCCTGCAATTGCAGATAATGTGTTCCGACTTCTCATCTGCATCTGTATAGAAGGAGATCGGTTTCGTTTTGAGTTAACCCACGCTCGTTTATAACAACATCTAACGTGAGTTCGAAGTCCTTAGACATTTTCATGGATTGGGTTGATCAAACCCTTTTTTTTCGGGTCGAGATGGGAAACTCATGTTCGAATAAGTCCAGGACCCAAACAGTGTTGGACTCATCCCCAAGGGGGTGTCTACCAACCAAACCTACCTCAAACTTGCCGTTACCCGCGCCTCGGAATCACTACCCTAGCATATTTCGAGACGGGCGGCGTTCCCTCGCACACTCTCCGCTCACACCGTCGTCTTCTCCCTACTATCACCCCTACCTCTCATGCCATATCGAGTCCTTCTCTCCCCCTAACCATGCTCCCTACTACTCCATCCATTCCTCCTCCCCCCTCAACATTATCTCCACCATGTTCTCCCAGTACACCGCTTCCCCTTGTTTCCTCTCCAGCTTCTTCAGCACTTCCTCGTTCCTCCAGCATCTAAGCATATGCCCCACATCATCCTCCACTTCACACCTCTCGCACACTCCAGTCTCTCTTTTCCCAACACCTGTGTCAAGAAATAGTTCACCTCCCCGAATTTGCGGTCCATCCAATCTCTCCTATTCCCAATCGCTTCTTTTAGCGCGCCCTCATTTTCCTCCCACCTTCTCTCCATCCATTCCTGTACTTCCTCTCTGGTCGCACCCCTCCAACGTTTGTTCTCAGCTCTAGCCATCACGTCCAATGAGTAGGACCTTGCCAGCACCGCTGCTGCCAGTCCACCCACTGTCCTGTACCCCTGCACCACCCTCAGCAGTATCCCTCTCTGCACCCGCAGGAGTGACCTAACCCTCGCATTAACTCCCGCTCTTTCAACCCACACCTCCGCACCCTACAGCATTTTTTGCTCTACAGTCCTACCAATTACCCTCCTCTTCCACTCTCCTGGCCCTTTCACCTCACACATCAATCTCCCCAGCCATGCTGCCCTCACTTTCCCTTTCTCTGCCGCCTTTAACATGTGAGTTTTGAAGGATAATTGACTAACCAACCACACCCTTAGGTATTTCATAGACTCCTCCATACGAATTCTCCTTCCCTTCACCATCACCCCCACTTCCCTCGTCATGCTCCCTCCGTTCCTTCACTAGCACCCCACCGTCTTATCTTCCGCCACTTCCAGTCCGCAACCGCTCTATCTTTGCCGTACATACCAGACACACATCGTCCGCATACACCGTAATCTCACATCCCTCTTCACATACTATCCCACAAACCTCATCAAACACACACTTCCAGAGCGTCGGTCCAAGAACCGAGCACTGGGGCACTCCAGCCTCCGTCTCATACCTCCTCCCTCGGGAGTCTACAATCACACGCCCCGTCAGGTCCCACCAGGTAACCAACCCCTTCCCCACTACCAGCCTCAGCAACGCGATCAACACTGTCCGTTTGCTGACACTGTTGAACGCTTTCCCGAGGTCGAAGAACACAAGTAGGGCCAATTTCTTGTTCCTCCAGCTGCTCTCCCTAGCTCTTTCCATCAAGCCAATCACCCTGCCTAGTGCCGAGATACAAATCCGTGCTGGTTTACTCTAAAACCCCCATTCCTATCAACTTCCTCCTCAATCCTATCCTTTATTATCCCCTCCATCAATTTACCCATACCACACAGCAGGCTGATAGGCCTGTAGTCCCCAGCCCGCCTTCTTCATCAGTATCACCCTGGCCACCTTCCATCCTTCCGGGAACTCTTCCTTCCTCAGCGCCCTGTTGAAGTACCCTCCATTGTCATCCAACAGCCTCTTCATCATATCACCCCTCAGACCATCTATTCCTGGGGCTTTCCTTACTTTTATGTTTCTCCCCCTCCTCTACTTCCCACTTCTCTACAAGCCTTATCCCTCTCATTTCCCTATCCCCCTAGTATCCTGGATTTCTCGAATTCTGCCCCCACTCCTCCTTCTCCCCTGTGAACAATTTCCCAATAATCTTCGTCTCCCAATCTTCCTATAGCACCTCGTTCCTATTTCCACCCATCCTCTTCATCCAATTCCCCCAGTAGCTCTTTCCACTTCCCTCTCTCTTTCCTCTTCACCCTACGCTTCAGTTCCTTCTTCTTCTCTTTGTATCCCCCTCTTCCCTCTAGCCTTCCTCTTCCACTCAGCATCCGTCTTCGATCTTTCTTATACTCCCTCCACAACTCCTCTATTTCCTCATTCCACCAGTAATTGGCCCTCCGCTCACGCCTAAAGTCCCTCTTTCCCCTCTTCCCCCTCTTTAACAGCCCTGTATCATATTGTACAATTCATGTGCATCATGTCCAAGTCCCCTTTCTATCTTCTCTCTTACTTTCTTCCTCATACTCTCTGCCTCGGCCTTCTTCCACTTCCATCCCCACTCTTCCAATAATACCTTTCTCCCTTTCCTTATATCCGTCTCCACATACCTATAGTTTGGCAAACATAACTGAAGCTGTGAAAGGAATGCGGTCGAAAACATTCGATATTGCCACGTTTAACTATGAAAAACTTAAAGTGCTATGTATGTAGTGATAATAATTAGAAAATGGACTTTTTATTATTAACAATATGTCAATAATTATTAAAATTTAGTTCTTTAATGTGCTTGTTTCATTGGATTTTGTCTATTAACATTATTTTTTCAGTTTCCGTTTTCCAAATATGTTATGGGTTTCCTTCAAGCCGGCAACGTTGTGCGAAAATCATAATTACCACGCCCTCCTACTAACTCAATTGGTAGATATTTAACGAACCTCCGTTGCTAGGTAACCACATGATTTCCTATTGGCAAGCGCCTCTCACTTCGACAATTGATTGACATTGATTATCCAGTGGCGTTTATAATGTCAATATTTTCCTTCGTATTTTCAGTTTTACTTGGTACCTTATTATTTCGAATCCATATTGAATCCAAGTACGATTTTTAACAAATAGGTACCGTGTTTGAAAAATACCTTACCTTTAAAGCAAAGCATAAATCAGTTTCTATATATATAATTATTATATAATAATAATTATTTTTAATACTTTTATAAAATAGGTACCGTACGCTATTGGTACGTTTATGACAGATTTCGGCCATGTTTCCTCCCCCCTTACCGATGCCCCGTAGCTTCAGATAGACTTGCCAAACTATATGTAAGCTCAAGCTTTCCTCATCCTCCAGCACCCTCCAACTACTCACTCTTTCCCCCAGCCATTCATCACATGCTGTTATATCAATGAATGACCCCTCACGAAGGTGGGCAGTAGTCCATCATTCAGCACCACCAACCCGTTGGATGTCAACACTTCCTCCAGGATCTCCCCTCTCCTGTCCGTTTTCTTCCCCGCCCCTACAGTATTCTTAGCATTGAAGTCCCCTGTCACCATTCTCCTTATGATCCTCCTTTTTCGTTTTGACACCCTCCAATCCTGTCATGCTCCTCTCATATTCTTCGAGACTGACATTTGGGCTTATATACACACTTTAGTGTACCACCCATCCGTTTCCCTTCCTCACTCCATCCGCCCTCACTCCATCCCACACCACTCTTATTCCTGCCTCTCCTGTATCGTCCATAATCCATCCATGCTTCCCACATATCTAGCATTTACCTCGGATCCTCACACCACATCCACTTCCCTCCTAAAAATCACTCCATCCAATATATCATGCGCTATCCTGCATTTCCCCAAATTTATATGTAACACCCTCCATCCATCCCCTACATTCCTTCTTCCCGCGCACTGCTCTCCCCTTCCTCCTATTTGACCAGACTTGTCCCCTCTGAGGGGTCCAGAGGGTCCCTCCCATTTTTTCCTTATCCTTTTCCATCGTCTTCATCTACTTCCTTCCTTCCCCTACTACATTCTGTCTCCCCTGGCTTATGTCCTCTTTCCCCCACATACCCTACAAAGGAAGGCCTTCCGACAGTCTCTGGTCATGTGATCCTCGCTCTTACCAGCACTTCCTTCTCTCCTTGACTCCCTTCACCTTACACCCTGCTACTTTGTGCCCCTTCACCCCACATCCAAAGCATCTGCCCTCCTCTCTACCCTCTACAATAGTTACCCTGTTCAACCCCAATCCAATCTCCCTTTTTCCCAGTAAGGCTTCCACTCTTTCCCATTCCGCCTTCACCACCGCCATTTTTATCCTGTTCCTCTCCCTTACTACTTTTTTTTGTCTCTTTCCCAATCAACTTCTCTATTTTGACTCTCACCCCTTCATCTTCATCTTTATGGTTTTTGTTCCCCTCCCCGCTTCTACCGCCCTAGCTCCTGTCACCCTTTCCACCAGAATTCCCCTCACCTCAACCCCCTTCTTTTTCACAATAACCACCTCCCTATTTCTTGAGACTCTGAGTCTATCCTCCCCCTCTCCTTTCATCTCCCCAACCCCTTCTTAAACCTCTCGATCCAACCCTTTGTATCTTGAGATGCCATGTTAGATCACTGGGTTTCAAAGATTTAGTCTGAGTCAGCCTGTAGGCATTTTCCAGAGCGATCATCCGTACCTGTAGATGTAGTGCAGGAAGTTTGGAATTACCTCTAAGGCTGCGCTGAGACTCGATCTCATTGCACTCGTGATTCCCATGCAAGCGAGTCGTTGTACTTTTTGAAACTCTGTTTTCCCCCTTTGCTGCTTGTGCTCCATCTTCTGAACTATCAGATTTCGGCTACCATTCTTTATTCCATAAATTATAATCTTATTTCCTAATTTTATTTATTGTATAATTGCTCGGTAGTTTTCGATAAATGCATATCAAATTTAGCACACTAATGCCCGATTGCACCACTTTGGCTTAACAAGTATGCCTGGCTTCAAAATTTAAGGTCGCTGCACGTCATCTAAGCTAAGCTTAACTCCACGAAATTTTTCTTCCACTTTACCACGTATTTTTTACTCAAATTCAGGCAAAACATGTTTCACTCCGCCTCGGGCATCATGGCGCGCAGTGCAGGAATCTCAATTCTCAAGCGCGCTCTTACCAATGCATAAATGTTAGACTTTCTGCCTCACGGTTGAACAAATGTAGTGAAAAAATATTAAAAAGGTTATGTATGGTAGTTTAGACACTTTTGAAGTATACATAACATAGTAATTATTAAAAAATTATAATCGGTATTAAGATGATATCACGTTATTTGTTGAAGTGTCATATTTTCCAGCATATCTGTTGATTATTGATAAATAAGCAATTAACCTAAATGAACTTGTCCTCTTTATATAAAAGCATTGTGCGAAGTGGTTTTTACATTTAACGAAGAACCACAGATCAATAAAGAAGTCAGAAATTAATGTTGGTAAAGTGGTCGAAACGTTAATTGTTTATAATTTTTGGCGTATCGTTTGTCATTGATAACTGTAAGAGTTGAGCACTTTCCATGTGATAAGATCTGCCATATTTTAAGCTTTATAAAGGAACGGTTTAACGGAATTCTGAGTTATTACGAATAACTAATTATTATATGACAACTTTCGTCGAATCGAAAGTAGATGGCGTTATACAGGGTGCGACGAGCGACCTGTCAAATAAAATACAATATGGCGTTTCAGGGCAAAAAATAGCTATTTATGATATTACTTTTAACACAAATATCATACATAGTTTTTTGTACAACTCTTATTTTGATAATAAAATAAAAGTTTTTCAAGAAAATCACATTTTGACGTCTATTGTCAGTTAATTATTGTTTTGACGTTTTAACAATAATTTTCATTTCCTGGTAATGATTATGTCTCTTTTAACACTAGTGTTAAAAGTATTTTACTTTTAACACGCTACTTTGTAAACGTCTTATTTTAACACTTTTGACAGGCATTAAAAATGTCACCTTTAATGGCAGTTGTACAAAATTACTGTTTCGGTCTTTTGGTATACTCAAGAGTGTTTATTTTGGAGAAAGGTGATTTTATTTTTAAGGCTTGTCTTGTGTTTTGATAATAATAAACAATAAAAAGTTTAGTTTTATGAAAGTTTTGTGTTGCATATGTGGATTTTGAACCACCTTTTGGTTAAGTTGTGCCTACATAAAAACATTCATTTTTCGTTAGGTTAGTCTCATTACTATATCTCCACTTAAATAAACTAGAAAGATGAATATGCTGTATTGTCAAGAAAAATTGCTAAAATTTTATGAACAAAGTGATTTAAAAACTTAAGTATATAATAAAATGAGAACATGAAATAATTCCGACGTTAATATTAAATGGGTAATTAACATCTATTAGATCACACAAATTTAAAGATAATTTTCATTCATTTGATACATTAAAAAAATTATACTTCTCCCAAACACACCGCAATACCATGAGTCGTAGGGAACAGTTTTTGAATTTATGCAATCCAAACGGAATTATTTTATCATTTACTTGTTCACACAATATCATTGGCCGACCATCATCAACATCATTACAAAAAGAGCTTTTTTCTACAACTGCTATGAAAAGTGACGTATTTCTCATACCTTCCTTAATTTCAAAACCAAGTATTGCTCATACTGTGAGAAATATTATTTCTCACGGCACTTTGCCCACGCCACTTACATTTATATGGAGAATCAAATAAAATGGACAAAAACTTAGTAGGCTTCAGTCATCTTTAAATACCTAATTAGTTGTCACAAAACTGTCAGATCAATTAATATAACGGAGAATTTAGTGAAAAGAAATGACGTTCCGGATTTGACCATACAAAATTGTACAAATTTCACCATCAACTATAATTTTAAATTAAATTATTTAACAGTATAGAGATGGGATACTTTAGTGTTATTTTTGTTTTACTAACCATAAAAATAAATATCAAGTTACTTTACTTGTATTCTTTAAATTTGTGCAGTTGTAGAAAAAGTATAGTGTGCAACATGTGGGGAAAGTACCTATTTTTCCCACTCGTGTGTTTGTGGCACTTGCCCTTCGGGCTCGTGCCACAAACTTCCACACTCGTGAGAAAAGTTGAACTTTCCCCCCTTTTTGCACAATATACTATTTTCTACTACCGTGCGTAAAGTACGTACTTTAGACACACTTTCGGGTGCGTAAAACTTCACTTTACTGGTGCGTGAAGAAAAAGTTCCAGTTTGTATATAGTTATACCTAGTATAGGTAGGTAGGTATAATAAGCGGATATTAAATCTGAGTTTTTCTAAAATCAGAGATTGAAACATATAGAATTCAGTAAAGTACATCTAATAATTATTAGTAAATAATTATTGGGTACTGGAAAATAATAGAATAGGGTACATAGGTAGGTACCTATAAGTTGGCTGTGAGTTACTGACATTTCTTCATGCATTGAATCTGACATTTAAAATTTAAATTGAGATCTTCCGACTATACCTAGGGTAAGCAAAAGTACCTATTTATGTTTAAGTATTGAACATTTTTAGGAAACTTTGATGTTATTTTAGATTCTTTTTTAGAAAAGGGAATAGGTAGATATAATTATAAAGATGGATTCCTCTGACGATCTCTCAGAAGATTATTTCGCACACCATCAAACATTTTTGACGTAACACAGAATGCTTCTAATGATTTATTGCCCCAAAAATCTGTGAATTTATTTTTGCTTATATTTAGTGTCCAACAAATTATCAATAGTAAACGAAAATACATATAAATCTTCAGTTTTGTTTAAATAAAATTTCGGTAATAGAAAAAATATTGTATGCAATTGGTGTGTAAACTCCATTTTTTGACCTTCGGCTCATGCGGCAATATTCACATCCGTCAAAAAAGGTTTACTTTACACTTTTGTAGTATAAATAACCTGAAGTTTTTGCTCCCTTTGACATTGTAATTATACGTAGAAGTAACAATCAATTAACGAGTAGTTTTATTGGTCTAAGGTTTACATTATTTAAAACAAACAATTATTTTAAGCTAACAATAACAATTATACATTCAGCTGTTCCGACTAGTATATAGACATATTCATCAGCACCATCTAGTAACCATCAATGTCAGTAGTATCATTTGATCAATTCCTTTTTTTATAAACTTTAATTGAATACAAGTATGGAGTATGGAGAGTAGTGCAATTAAAAATAAAACACACAATTAAAATTTTATCTCTAAAAATACTCCCAAAAATTCTTTCCCTTAAAAAACTCCCTGTATAGATTTTTTCTCTCTAAATTTATGGAGAAAACGCTCAAGTTGGCATCAATTACTCTTGACCTAGCTATTCTTATTCATCTATGAAAACTTCCTCTCCATGTTGTAGGGTTTCTCAGGTACTTACTTTTTTTTCCTATGTAGGATATTGCTATATAACATTCAAAATGACTCAAGTATTACTTTGCCTACTAAAACAAAAACTCCATTGACTAAATTAGATCCTACTTTCAGCACAAAGCCAAATTCAAAGTATTTGTAGGCATGTAAACTTTTAAAAGCCTCCATCTGGTCTTTGGTGCAAAAACTGTGTGAAAATAACTATTTATATCCATATCTAGGAGTTCATCCATTTCTCAAATGTGGTTAAAATCCAATGATGGTTTTCAAAGAAGTACAAAGTCAAACCACAGCGTAAACATACTATATAAAACACACTAATAAAATCGACGAAAAAATTCTTGAACACTGTTTACCATTTAATAGACAATACAAAACTGATCCCAGCTATTCAAATTGTTTGCCCTGGACGGCCAAATCAGGTCACGTGATCTGGATTGCCTAATTATAAAGATTTTGACAACTGAAGATTTTCTGCTCTGATGTGAGGGGGCAGGAAAGTGTGTTCTTTCTATAAGGGTAGGAGGAAAGCAAGTAAATTTCAAACATTTTCCTCCGAATGCTACTCTGGTTTTGCTAAGCTGAGTTTAACTTTGGACTTCTTGAAATTGAATTTGCTTATAAAATCAATAATGATTTCAAGTATTACAACATCTAATCTTCAAAGCTAAATTCTTAAAATTTACGGGGTACTTAAGATATCTCGGGATAGGGAAACGTCATCGACATGCGGTTTTCGCTATTTTTCAGTTTGTTGCTTATTTGTTTTACTCTTGTAATCCATGATATACCTTGGTGGACGAGAACTGTTCTCAACAAGACCAAGTTTGCAAAGATCGATTGAGAAAACAAAACCGGACTCACAGGCGTTTTTCAAAACAAGGTTCTCACTCTCTCCCACCTCTAGTTCTAAAAGACAAACTAAATGTTGTGAGAAGAACACGCAAAGTATTTCTTGAAATCCATTTATCGTATTTCAAATACCCTTTAATTAGGCAAAGTTTGTAAAACGTTTCTTTTTAATTGTTAGTATTCAATTACGTCCTCTAGAGGTGGACCTACAAGTCTAAATAATTTCCAGGTTATTATCGAAGCCAATTTTATTATAAATATGTTTGTTCCAGAGCTCTATTATTAGGCCAGGATATATAGGGCCATGAACATTGTTCGCTTTCGTAGGGCTGATTTCTGGTGTACAGAGGTATAAACGATATGATGTTTCCAAAGTGACAAATTAACAACATATTATCATCTTGTTCATAGTTTATACCACCTGTACACCAAAAATCAGCAGTACGGAATGGTAAAACGTGAAATGGTCATTTTCGGTCAATAGTTCCTGACCTATATAAACGGTTCCTGATATACGGCCGAGAACCATTTTCATTGAGACACCCGGTACATATTGAAAAAGTGTAATTTTCATTAAAACAAAAATTAACTCAAGAACGGTTGAAGATAGGCATCTATTCGTTCAAAATAACGAAAACATCACTAAAGTAAAAAATATACAGAGTGTCTCATTAAAAAAAAACGAAGTTATGTACAACTTCCAGTATAATCGTCGGTTTATCTGCCACCCCCTGTATATATGCACAGAATTTTAGTGGAGACCTAAAATATACCGTTCGCTGAGAGATATTTATTAAAACGTGAAAAAGAAAATATAGAAATCATTAAAAATCGTATTTTTCATTCATTAAAAAACCTTAACATCTTATCTTCGTTGATTTTATCGATATAATTACGTATTCAAAAATGATAATGTTATGTCAAAAGAAATATCTACACTTTTTGCGGCTTAGTTACGGCTATGTTACTAATTATACTGTTAACCGATTACACCATATAAAATAAAATGAAAAAAATAAACGAGAAAGACACCTTCGGTTGCCATATGTCATTCGATCCGGTTCGTATATCGCTACTTCTTTAGATTACTGATTTGCGGTCACTAACCCTTTTGACTTTTAACACCTGTGATAAGAAATAACGTATCTTATTAGAAAGAATCTATAATTGTTTTTTCGTTGGACAATGTATACATCTAACGAGATATTTTTAACGTAATTTTTTATTACTGTTAGAGCGCGGGGAGCATTTGTCGAATTTACTCGAAATTACCGTTTTTAACTTGCCTAGCTTAATATTAATTTTTCCACCACAGATGTCATGTATTATTTAAATGTGTAAAGATTGATATATTTAATTAGAATTTAACTTTTAATTACTTACTGTGTACTTACATTCGATCGTTTTTAATATAGATAATAAAACAAATCAAAATGTTGAAAATAACTATTTACAAGACACTGGACGTGATGCCTGGATTTAATTGAACAGTCACTATGGACCTGGTCCAAGTAGGTTCAACAACCGAGATGACGTACCTGGAATTAGATAGAAAAACACTCTGAGTATTCAATTTGCCATAAATAATGATTAATTATTGACTAACGATTAGTATAGTTGAAATCCCCAAAATTAATGAAAGTATTAATAATATACAAGGTGCATCTTATGTGTTTGAACTGTGATTATGCGTATCAGTACTAAAGTAAAGTTAAAACTTCACTTGATCAAAAATAAATGCCTAATAGTAAATATTTAGGGTTATTAGGAAAGGTGCAAGGGGCGCAAACTCTCCCCAGTGCATGTAAGGAATATGTGGCACAAACTCTCCACAAACAATATTATAACTACTGCAAGTGGCGCAAACTCTCCACAGTACAGCAAAATAATATTACACTGCAAGTGGCACAAACTCTCCACAGTACAGCAAAATAATAATACACTGCAAGTGGCACAAACTCTCCACAGTACAGCAAAATAATAAAACACTGCAAGTGGCACAAACTCTCCACAGTACAGCAAAATAAGGTTACACTGCAAGTGGCTCAAGCTCTCCACAATACAGGGGGGTGGAAGGAGATATAGGTGACGTGAGAAGTCACCCTGTATCAGGAATGGACAAACCGCAAGTGGCGCAAACTCTCCACAGTACAGTATAGGTGTGTGAGTTAAACTGCAAGTGGCACAAACTCTCCACAGTACAGCTAAATAAGGTTACACTGCAAGTGGCTCAAGCTCTCCACAATACAGGGGTGTGGAAGGAGATATAGGTGACGTGAGAAGTCACCCTGTATCAGGAATGGACAAACCGCAAGTGGCGCAAACTCTCCACAGTACAGTATAGGTATGTGAGTTAAACTGCAAGTGGCACAAACTCTCCACTGTACAGAAGGATTGGATGAATAGGAAATGCAACAACAAATTAATGTTCTTAATAACGTTGAATATTAAAGAACTTTAAACAAAGTTATTATTAAAAATAATTAGCAAATATATATACTCTATGTGATAAAATATCTTTTAAATTCAAATATCAAATAACAGGCAAAACTGAATTACTCTGTGAGATAGACTCACCTATTTAAACTCCTGACATGCACCACAATACACACTATATTTTATATATTTAAATTTATCTGGCTCAAGTGAACACTTTAGTTATCTTCTAGCAACTAAAACCCAAATCGTTCTTAAAACCTTTCTTTCCCCTTTCGTGGCCTCGAAGGCTACGTGACATTATGATATTTTACTTATCTATTTCAGATAATTGTCGAGAAATGCATTTCTGAAATATTAGGGTGTACCCATGATTTAATTTATTTTACTTGAAACGAAAACTATTTTAAGAATAACAGGGTGAGAAAAAAAAATTGTCTTACAAATGTAATAGTCATCCAATGAAATCAATGTATGTCTTTCAATACTTATAATATGGTTTAAATCAGGGATTCCCAAACTATTTTAGGCCAGAGACCCCTTTTCAAAAATGAGCTGATACCCCAGTTGTCAAATTACTTCAAAAATCCTATCTATAGTTTTTTCGTATTGATAAAAAATACTAACCAATTCAAAAACTTAGCAGTTGGTTAAGTGAGTAAACTTCACATTTTCTCATCAAAATTTAACAAAATAAATAGTCATAAAAATCAATGAATTATCAAGTGTAATTAATAATGATTAATACAAATTACGTAAATATACTTAAGTAGGTAATTATTTTTTGAAAAAAATATTAAAATCAAAAAGTAAAGATAAAAAAAATTTAAAAACCCGTGCGATGGATGAACCTGTTGACTAATCTAGCTAATTCTGGTTCAATATTGGTGAGTTAAATATTCGCGTTCGTTGATTTTCAAACGGTTTCTTTGTTTTGCCCTGATTTTTGTAACCACACTGAAGCCTTATTTTTCGACTAGATATGATGATGGAAAAGCGATACGGTATTTTTTAGAAATGTTCCACTAAAGCAGGATACTTTTTTCTTTTGATGGGTGGGTGGAAACCTGCTCTCAGGCACCGGGTACTTGCTCTACCGTTCCCCGGTAGGGTGGGATTCTCTCTAGCCGGGCCCCAACCCAACTCGGCTACTTCGCACGCAGGGACTCCGAGCAGCATCGATCCACGACCCAAGCCGACCGCATCAAAACCACCCCGATCTCCACCGTTCGCATCCCTAAGCTCTGGAACTACCCTTACGAGTATAACGTCAGAGCCCAAGGTCTTAATGTCTGCTCCTATCCCAAATCTCTTCTATGCCTCTCTTCTTGTTCTTTTTTCCCATGACCGATCTTACATATCCCCTAACACATTCGTTGTCCTTCTCCTTTGCAACCATTATATCAATTAAATTTTCTCTGGCGATGACCTGTCCTAGCTAATTTTCCATGTTCTTCCTTTCATACGACCATCTATTACAATGGAACAAGGTATGCTCCGCATCATGCGTGCTCCAGCAGTATGCACAGCTATCTTCTTTGCTCTTCCCTATTCTTTTTGTGTACGTTGCGAAGCAACCATGTTCTGCTAGACAAAAAATAGTCCAGTACACGATGCCTGCAGTCCAACCACTTCGCCGTGTCCCTTATGATTTCCCTTGTCCATCTTCCCTTCTCTCCATTCTTCCATCTGTCTTCCCATTTTTTACGCGTTTCTTCTTCTACCTTGTTTTTGTTTTCTCGTCCCCACTTATGCAGCTCACTTCTCTCCATGACCAATAGGTCTATCGGAGGGATCCCTGTTATTATTTGAAGTGCCTCATTTGAAGTGTTCCACAATGCAGGATACTGTGTTTCAATATTGAGCTGCAACCAGAACTTCTGATAGCCTTAGTTGAACTTCTTGAAGCATTTCTGGTAATTTTGACAAATGCGGAAACTGCGAATATAATTTTCTGATAGTTTTGATTAATGCCCTCTTTCACCACACAAAGTGCAGCTTACTGATAATTCCGATCTCTCATTGCACCATGTTTTGCTTAGTAAAGCCACGCTTACGTACAATACCGTATATCTTCACTTGAATGGACAAAGCTGTGCTTAAAGTTTCGTTCATATAAGCATCGCTTAGATGACGGAGCACGAGTTTAATTTTTAAAGCCTGGCTTACTTGTTAAGCCAAGGTGGTGCAATCGGGCAGTAGTACTTAAACCGATGGAATTTTTGGATAACGTGTAACTTTTATGCAGCTCCTGTTCCTTTATTTACTATATCAAAAATAAATTCGATCTTGACTATATAATATAATTAAGCATTACATATCATGAAGGTAATTAATTTTTCATAATTGGGAGGTCATCGGTAGTAGGACGTCAATTAAAAAGCTCTAGTTAAATTTAATTTCTTGATTATGTAAACACAATTTTCCGATAATTATTATGAAAACGGATCATTACGTCCACTAGAAAATATTACTTAATCAATTTACTCGCATTTAATAAGTAAGTAATTTTACAAAACTGTAATGCTGATAATTCGTTTTCTCTAAAACTAACTTGAACAAATTATTTAAATTAACTTTCATTTTTTTTGTCGTTTTATGGAGTTTGTAGGTATCCATGCAGCCAAATACTTTTCGTTAGAATATATACACTGTGTTCATTTGAAAAGGACCCACCCTTAATATTTAGAAAATGGAACATATTAGAAAGAAATGCCGAAACAAGTCAACTTTTAACTCGATGGGGACACTTTTTGGCGTTAATGTCATGAACGTCAGATTCACCCCCTCCCTACTGGAGACACCCCTTACATTTTTTCAAATGGCATTAGGTATCAAGTCACACCTCATTTAAAAGGTCTGGTAAATCTTTATTCAATCATTTTGTTTTGCCTTTGATAGCAGCCTACCATTGTTATTTAATCGTTGTTTAAAATTGGCTCTTTTTCAATCTTTCGTATGCCCCCGTATTGTGTTATGATAGAAAGACTCTTTAAAGAATAAAAAATTTACAAATAGTAAAAAGACAAGAAAAAACTGCTATTTAATCATGTGTTCAAAGTGACCACCGTTGATATTCAGGCAATAAAAGTTGAAAAAGAGCCAATTTTAAACAACGATTAAATAACAATGGAAGGCTGGTATCAAAGGCAAAACAAAATGATTGAATAGAGATTTACCAGACCTTTTAAATGAGGTGTGACTTGATACCTAATGCCATTTGAAAAAATGTAAGGGAGGGGTGTCTCCAGTAGGGAGGGGGTGAATCTGACGTTTATGACATTAGCGCCAAAAAGTGCCCCCCTCAAGTTAAAAGTTGGGTTCTTTTCAAATGAACACAGTGTATATAGAGTATACATATATAGAGAGGTATTATAATATTTGTTTGGTTTTAAGTGAATATAATTTCAATGAAGTGTCAATCTGAATCGATATTGTATTTGTTTTTGACTTTTGTTTTGTGGATGTATTCTATTACTTAAGAGTGCCCTAAAGGATTGTTACAGGGTAACACGTTTTCTAGCCCTGGGGTCGTTCAGGGCATTATTTGAACACATACAAAGGAAGACCTCGGATGGAATGTATATGTTACCGGCAATCTGTATAATTCAGGTATTCCATACAATACCTAGGCAATGTGCAGAATACCTGGGGCGCCGAGGCAATGTATAAAATATTATGAATATTATTCTTCCTTACATACTTTACCTAGATAATGTATACAATTCCTAGGGATTGTATAGAGTACCTGCTGGTCCACCGGTAATGTGTAAAGTTGAGAGAAAAAGAAGAACAAATAAAACATCTTATGTTTGTTCAAACTTTATTGAAATTAACAATTAGGATACCCATTAAAGATAATCTTTATAAAACAGGTAAGTAATATTTTGTTCTTTGTTTTTAACCGCCAGGAGATTTTGTAGTTGTAGTTTTTATCTAGAAGGGCAAGGAAAATCATTGAAGAAGCTATACAGTATTTTAAAAATGGCTTCTTCAATGATTTTCCTTGCCCTTACCGTACACTAACTGACGACAAGTAAATTCACTTCGTCTTTTACACACATTACCCGCTGCGCATTCGGTATTGTATAGAATACCTAGGTAATGTATAAAATATTTCATATTTCATACATTACCTAAACGATTTAGGTATTCCATACATTGGCTAGGTATTGTATAGAATACCGGATTATACAGATTGCCGGTAACATATATAAACATTTGGGTAATGGTAACAAAGGTTACAAGCTCTTACTAACCTATAACTATATCAATATGTTGGTCATCCTTAGGATTTTACTAGGCAATCCAATATTTTGATGTTGTTCAGCGTGGGGGGGAATTTCCCTACATTAGTAATTAATTTCTTTACACCCGTTGTTTTGGAATTTACCTTTGCAGTAGTGTGTATCTAGTGGGTTTTGTTTTTACATAGTGATCCCATTTCTCTTTCCATGCTGCTTGACATTTTTTTAATACATATTTATGCAATATTGTAGTGCCAGTTGGTTCGGTTGGCATTTCAGCACTTGTTTTGGCTAACTTTTTCGATGCCGCAAATTCCATAATGCGCTCTTACCCATATTATTTGAACCTCTTTAGTAAGTTGGTGTCATAGGAATTGGATTTTCCTAATGTGCGGGTGAGCGTTGGTATCTACTGCATTCTTATTCAAACATTCGATGACAGATAGCGAATCCGTTAGGATAGATATTTTTTTTGTTGGATTGTATGTTCTAGTGCCTTCATTATGCCTGCATCTTCTGCTGATGAAAATATAGAATACTTATTAATAGTTGCTTAGTTTTAAGGATTTTCATTCTTTCGTTTCCTACATGTAAAAAGCTGTGCCTGTATCTTTCGATGTCTTTGATGCATCTGTATATATTGTTATTGTACAGTTGATATCTTTTTTTGTGAGTCTGTTAACTGTAAATATTATTATTTAACATAAAGTTGCTCTTTATTCAAATATCTGAAATTAAAGTATTTTCCAATATTTTTGTCTCGATAATCCACAGTTATCAATTGTCAACAAATCTAGTCTTTGCTCACATAATATAACAAATTAGAGTGGTGTATAAAATAAGAAATCAAAACGTATGGGCAGATAATGTGTACAGTGTGTTCCATTTTGGGTGATACATTAGGGTTTCTCTGCTATTAATAAAAATAGAGCCTTGCGGTTTTCGTATGTAGCTCTGTCAATTTTTTGGAAAACGTCTAATGCTGTCAAAATATTTTTTGGAACAGGATTATCGAATATAGAGGGTTATTTTGAAAATATGTGCTTTTTTTGTAACCCTGCTATTACAAAAGGTTCCAGAAAGGCTATCTTATATATATTTTTGTATATAATTGAATGGCGTATTTAGGGTACCGTTTTCAGGATATAAAGCGAATGGAACACTTTTTTTTTAAGAAATTGATGGTTTTAAAGCCTCTGGGTACTTACCTCAACAAACGAAAATGAAGACTTTATTCCTTTTATTATTTTTTTTACAGCAAAAATGTATTATAATGGCGTATATAATGGCTAACCTATAAAAAAATCAATACAGTTTACAATCTCCGATGTTATAGTTTACTAATAAAAATATTACAGCTGAATCCGTTACTGCTTTGCATCACTATATCTATCTATTGCTCGCACTTTATCAGGACAAATTAAAGTTTCTCTTGTTTTAAAAGCGGACTCTCCGAAGAACACTAATCTGTATAAAAATTTTTATAAAAATTCATGTATGTGGTATGTGGAAAATAAACCAAAAAAAAAATCATAAGTTGTACATCACTGTTCAATAGGCACTGGCTGCTCATCTTACTACTGCTCCAGCATTGTTTGTATTAACAAAATCGTAATTTTAAATTTTTTTTCTTTCAAGTTTTCTAGTTAACGACTTATTAGCTGAATTGCAAACTCTCAACGTTTATTTCCATCTTGCGGTATTTACGATTTAACCCGAAACTTTCACTATCATTAGGGATTTAAATGCTGATTAGTTACATACTCGGCTTCGTATTTAATTTTTTTTAAAATAATTCCATTGTTTGTACTTGTACGATCACCTTCACTGCTTGAAACAAGTCTATTTCACATACATTTCTCACAGAAAAATTCTGCACGATTACAATCATTTCTCATCATTGTATATTGCTTTTGTTATATAAATATTTGAAACAGTAAACAATCAATGGGAAGGGTTTTCGTTGACTATTCGCTCCGTTTATTCTTATAGAAAAATTAGTTTGTTTTGTATTTATTTACATGCAAGTTTGTCTAAAATCAATTGCAAACTCTTAAATTCCACCTTATAGTCTTGAGTGATTGATTGGTTCGGCACCACCAGTCAGAGGCTTAGAGACCTCGGCACCTCAGCCCTTAGGCTTTTTGTGCTCTTGGTTATACCGTTTATGTGAAGAGGCCAGTAGCCCTTATCAGGCTCAACAGTCTTTTCACTAGATCCTTCTTGGACAAATCCTCCCTTGGATACTCTAGTCCTACGAGTATACATATATCGCCAATGAGACAGTGCTTCACATTCGAAGATAATGTGTTTCCTCCTCTTCCATGCACAACCGACAGATAGATTCCTCCCTATATATGCCAATTGTATGCATGTGCTTCTTTAGGGTACAGTGATCGATGAGTAATCCTGCCACTTTCCTTATCTGGCCCCTGCTGGGGTTTAATAGCGACTCCGAGGATTTTTAACCAGAAGTTGCTTGGCTTGCTGTTTTGGCACGTGTCTCCAGTACGTCTGATGTTTAGTTTAAATCCACCGAGATGTACATCCACGTGCAGCTGATTTTGATATTCCAAATTCTGGTTCAGGATCAGTGAATGCCTTGTTTGCCAGGATTGAAAGTTTTTGTAGGCAGTTCCAGACCAGTCTAGAGCTGATCAGGGGACATGCTAAAGATTTCAGTGCTGCCTGACTATCTGAGAGTATGAGGATATTTTGGCCTCTATACCCCACTTCCATGTTCATTTGCAAACACGTGTCGATAGCGTAGATTTCTGGCTGGAATACAGATGCAAACTACCCCAACGATGCGTGGACATTGCATCTGGGTCTGGCAACATGGACTCCAGCTCCTATTCCTATGTCAGTTTTAGATCCGTCTGTGTACCACACCAACGTTCCTTCCTGACTGCATGCTTCCAACCCATCCCAGTTTAGCTGGATAAGGTATGGTTGGTTGCCGTTAATTGTGGTGATTCTGGTATGACTATGGGTGTTGGTTCCTTCGTGCCAATTCCCATTGCAATCCAGCCTGTATGCAGCCATTTTCGTTTCCGCCTTAACATACAGAGCAAGAGGAGGAGATTGAGAATGGCTTCCATTGCCGCTTCTCATCGCACCCGTTATGCACAGACAAGAAAGCCTCTGAAATTTTGATATCTCCAGTTCGGCTTTCCTCTGATCTGTTTTTGGCCACCAAACTAAGGCTCCATAGTCTCACCACAGGCTATCGCCTGTTTGGAAGCCATTAGGGCCATTTTCCATTTATTGGTTTTGTCATGTAGATGTGAATTCCAGGTTAGTTTTGCATCCAGAATTATGCCCAGATACTTGACCTCATGGCTAAGACTCAGTTGCACGTTGAAGAGGCTTGGCAGTTTTAGTCTCTCAAGCTTTCTTTTTCTAGTGAAGGAAATGAGCGCAGTTTTTGCAGGGTTCACCCTTAGACGTTCCCTCCTATACCATACCTCCACCATCACCAGAGCTTGTTGCATCAGCTCCGATATAACATTAGGGTATTTACCCAGTACAAGTATTGTTAGTTCATCTGCATACCCCTGGGTGTATATCCAAAATTGTGACTGTTACCTATAAATTACTAATTAATTGAGGCGCTCAGAACCATAGTGGCCCAAGCCCAGCTTTGCTTAAACAGAGAAAATTGAATATAAAAAATTGCTAATTTTTTCATCCACCATAACTCACCAAATTCCAGGAGATTTTAACCAAAATTTTGGTTTTATTACAGTTAATATAAGCACAATAAAACCCACGGAATATGGGATAGGCCACTATGGAACAGATACTGCATTCAATTATAATTAGGCCAGAAAGAATATGTGCTGGTATCTATGAACAACATACAAAAGGTGGCTTGAGCCACTCTGGTTTTGGAATTAGAGTGGTTAAACTTTATTAAAATGAATATTACTCGATTTTTACAAATTTGTGGGTTGGGCCACTATGGATCTCAGCGCCTCAATTAAAGTATCGGCTCTTGACAGGTTTTTTATTTACATCTGATACTAACTTCTTGGCATTACCTTTTAAGCATTTTTGTAGTCTACATAGGTTTTCCTCATTACTAAACTGACAAATTTCATTATAACTTCTATACTGTTGTAAACAATTTGGCCAATCTATAGGATTACCGTCAAAGTACGGCAAATCCTTCGGTAGAGATTGTCTAGCTAATAATTTAGTTATTAGAGGAGATACTGTTTCTAATGGAGGATTGGTAGTTTGAAACGAATTAGGTGTACTAGAGCGTGAATGTACATACCGCTGCGGCATTTCTTCGTCTTTGTGGACGGGTTCCCAAGGGCTTCCACCATGATCTAACCAATTTTTCATATTTGGCTTCTCTGACTCACATATTGACAAAGTTCTGACATTTCATCATCTTCCATCCTGTTCAATTCCTCTAGGAGCTCGTCCATGACAAGGTCCCACAGCAGAGGTGATAGGACTCCTCCCTGTGGGCATTCCTCAATTATCAATACCTCCATGGAATCTCCAAATAAGGTTGTCGTTGCTGTCCCGTTGAAAAGCATGTTTTTTATCCACCGACATGTGGTGTCGTCTGCTCCACGCCTTGCAATAGCAGCTATCATGGAGTCAAAGGAGGTGTGGACGAAAGCTCCTTCAATATCAAGAAATGCTTTGAGAGCTATTTCTTGATTTCCTAGGGCAGCCTCAATTTTCGACACCAGTTGGTGTAAGGCTGCTTCATAGGAATTTCCTGATTGATAGGCATGTTGGTTATATAACGTAGTGGCCTTTCAATGAGAAAATTTTCCCTAACATGCCTATCAATCAGTTTCTCCACTATCTTCAACATGAAAGAGGGCAGAGTTATTGGCCTGTATGACTTTGCATGGGAATAATCCTTACCTGGTTTAGGAATAAAGACGATTCGGGCTCTTTTCCAAGCAGTTGGAATGATGCAGTAGCTAGTGATGCTCTGAAGAGTTCACAAAGTACTGAAGATAGATGTATTTGCCACTGCTGCAGATGCACTGGGATTAAACCAAGTGGTCCAGGAGCTTTGTATGGCTTTGTATGGCTCAGTTCAATTTGCACTGGATTAATACTTTATTAACCGCACTCCAATCCTGTTTCGTCGCACGAGCCAGGGGAGCTGGAGGTCTGACCAGCTCCGTTCCTATCTCTACAGAGTCTAGTAGATGTGCATGCAGTAGAATCTGCAGGGTCTCGTTACCAGTTCCCGTGTATGATCCATTAGGTTTTAAAATATTGCATATGGGATTGATAGGATCTTAACTTACAGCTTACAGTGTTAGTTTACTATTATTTATTATTAATCACATCATTGGAAGATCATAGTCCTACCGGTTATTATGCTCTAGTCCCTGTATAAATGTTGCCGTACGATTTAAACTATTTTCCACAACAGCGGCAAATTTGATGAAAATCGTACATGTGGACTATGATTGTCAGCTGTCTTGATGCAGATATGAACCAATTAGGAAAGAGAATCGTCCGCTTATAACCGAATGGATTGTTCATGGGTGTAACTAGAGATTGTACATTATGTTTTATAAATTTGATGTGCCGTCAGCGTTGGTCTACGCTGGAAAGTCGGTATGTACACTATTTAAGATTAGATATTTGTTCTTGGAATGGCTTTCCAGGATTATTTCGTATGTTATCGCAATTAATTAGTTTAGCACGTACCGTAAGACTGAAGAACAAGTTCTGACATAGGAAATGCACGGTGTAATCAGCATTTCGGAAAAAAAATCCCCATAAATACTTTAGCGCCCATACGACCTACTCTATAACGAAAACACTGTGATAATCGAAATCACTGAGATAACCGAAATGTAATTATTTTCCATTCACGAGCTTGTCTGCTTTCAATGTCTCTTAAATACAAACTGAATTAGACAGCTTACTTAAAATTTGACAGTAGCTTTGTTCGTAAAGCAATCACGAGCGGTTGGAAACTGGACGACTAAACACTCCGCATGAGTAGTCCAGTTTCCAACCGCACTACGAACAAATCTACAAGATGGCAGCTGACTGGAGCAGTGTTGAATTTAAAGTTACTGAGCCTCTATAAATAATAAGTCGTACTTGTATTCTCTCCTTTTTCTAGTGTATTTTGATCGTTTCTTCGATTCAGTAGTAGTTGCAACAGTAAAGAGATCCCTTGGTTGAATTTTTACCAGTAAGCTATTAAATCAAATTTACAAGCAAATATGTATTTAAGTTGATGATGTTTATTGAGAAGCAGAAAGTCAGTGAACTGTGTATATTATTTGTTTATTAGTTAAAATTTATCAAGATTGTGTGTAAAAGCAATTATGACTTCTATACTGAAACGTCTTAATCCCGGTCTAAGTAGAAATCACGATATGTTCATAATATCTAAGTTGTACAAAATTACCCGTTAATAACTCATCAATTTCATATTAATTCGTATAGTAACGGTTTGAAATTAAATTAAGATAATAATAATTGTTATTTCGTGAGTTGAGCCCGTAATCTTTGACAGTAAGATAGAAGGAGAAATTAACGCATGATTTTCAGTTGGAATATCTACAATGTATATTTTATAGTGTATAGATACAACTCTGCGTTGAATCGACCGCCTAGTGATAACTCAAGTGGTTGGTGATGACCTTCTTATATTTCTGGTCTGTTATGTATGTACGGAATAGTAGCCACCACTGGAAAAGACAGTACACATGACATGACTTATGGAAGGTGTCGCTTGGCGGGCTAATACACGTTAGCACGTTTTGTTAATAACCTATGTCCTATTTTGTAGTTAATAAATACGATCTAAAGAAATAGTAGTTTCCGTAAAGACCCAGTATTAACATACACATCATGGTCGTACTTTACGAGTGGAGTTAATAGTATACAGACTTGACTGTCTTTGCAGTTAACTATTTAATTATTATTATGGGATATTTATAAAAAAGAAAATGCCGCGAATGTGTTGTGTGCATGTAAAAATTGTATCGGAGCGACATTAAAAAATCTTTTTAAAAACATATCATTTACGCATCCGTGTAAAAATATTCCATTAAGTTATTTCTTATCTATTTATACAAGAGTGCGTTTATATTATACAATAAAATTCGCAAATCCCGACATCGAATATTAAAAAATCTTATAAACCTAATGCAAAATTACAAATAGTATAAAATTTGAAATTAATGCTTTTGGTTTGTCTTTATAAGTGATCGTTTATTGTTTTTATATGCAAAACGATACAATACAAACGAATTACAAATATTTTATTTATATAATTTAATGATTCTAGTTTATTTCTTATAATTTGATGTTCCTAATTAAATACTAGAACGTACCTTACATAGCAAAACAACATCGGTTTTTGAAATAGTTTTCTAATAACGTACATTCGTACATTTAGCCCCCGTACCAAACACTCCATCTATAAATTAGCAAGCCATGAAGGTAGTAATTCGCGCGACCCCTGTATATACGGTGCACGTGTCTTTTAACGACCGTTTTTCGGCATGTCTTTATCAGCTCTACATGAAAGTGCCGACGTCGAGTGAACCGACTATTGATTGTCTATGTACGTTGTGTAATTGTGGTGTTTATGACCGGTTAAAATTTGACTAATTTCCAATAAGCCATTTAATAATTATATAGTAATTATGCGCCATTATACACTTTTCTACCGTGGCTCATATAGCATTTTTTTCACTACTGGTATTTTTTTTTTTTAATATTAGTTTTTAAAACTAATAAAAATCGAATATGAATTTCAAAATTTTTTTAAAAATCAAATCATTCATGCTTCTGTTAAATGTAAAACACAAACGTCAGTTTATAATATTTTCATATTATGAGGGCCGTTCGGCAATATTACACCGAATGACATTTGTTTGAGTTTGACGTTTGATAAATGTCCTTCGTTTGACAGTTTGAGTTCGGTAACAAATGATCCTTTTACTCTACGAGAAATCTGCTTCTGCTCCACTCCTATCATTCTCCATTTCGGAGTTAATTGCCGAACGGCCCTTTTTTGTATTTGCATGAGTTAACCTCACATTCTGTCAAATGGATTGAGATTTAGTTCTAATCAAGTAGGTTCTGTATTTTTCTACCTTGGTTAATAATGAACAACTTTACTACCTCAACAAAAGTCAATAAAGTTAGGTTTAGAGGCTAGTAGTGAAAAAAATACATTACAGCCCTATATTTCGTTAACGAACGGAGTAAGGAAAAAACTGTATAAGAAGTACTATAATTAATTTTAGGCTCTCTATTTTAAGACACAGTCTCGGTTAAATGGTAGCGTAAAATACCGAACAGAACATTGATAGATAGGAACCCTCCGTAGCGCAGAGGGTTACGTAAGGGCTCTCTAGCCGGGTTCGAGGGTTCGAGTCCCGATGGTTTCGCTTTTTCAATGTTCAGAATATTTAGCTTATATATCAGAAGTGGGATTTGATCTACGAATTGTCCACATGAGGCCATAATGTGATGTGATAGTGAGAGGGGGTGGCTGGAATGGGCGTGCAGGCGTCAGGCTCGCCAGGAAGCTCACGTACGTGCAGGTGAGATAGGTGTACGCACAAACCTCAGGTCCAGCACTCTTGGAACCTCGAGGACGAGGAGCGGAACAGGATGGCCGAATGTAAGAAGCAGTCGCGGTTGAATGGTAGCTTAATATACCGAACAGAACATTGATAGATAGGAACCGTCCGTAGCGCAGAGGGTTACGTAAGGGCTTTCTAACCGAGGGGTCCCGGTTTCGATTCCCGACGGTTTCGCTTTTTCAATGTTTATAATATTTAGCTTATACTATCATCTACCAAATTTGTGTGTCGAAACGTTATTAGCTTAGTGGTATTCTTTGCGGTTATAATTTTAAAATTCGTTTATAAAATAAATTCAAGATAATGTAAAATGTCATTAAACGAAAGCAATTCTCAAACCCATATCCAGCATGGTTATTTAACAATTCACAATTGACTTTCTGATAAGCTACAGCAAACCGTTTAAACGGAGCAGTCTGTATTATGACAAGCTTCATGGAAGGATGCTCACATTTCTCCAGATACACACACACGTCGACTGCAACAATATACGGCACCGATTTAATAGATCTGCTTTATATTTATTTATTGTATAAATTGTCGATCATACCAGTTTAATAATGTTCATTAGTGAGTGCAAATAGTATTTTAGTAACATCAGATAACAAAAAAATATATTCTCGCTTTGTTATTAGGTATGTCTTTTAACTGTCTACACTACTAATTATAAATGACTAATGCAATATTAAAAACATAATTCTTAAGAAGTGTTAAATCAATTGACCAGTTTTTTAGTCGAGATGGCGATAATATCGAGATTGACATGTGACAGATGTTGCCATACAACAAAAGTATCGTAAATAGTCATTTTTTGGAGTTAATTTTTGGTTTGTCTTAGTTTCAGGTTAAGATACTCGATGGCTGAATGGCCTTGGAAAGTGCTAGATGGAAGCAAAATCAAATGTCGTGAAAGAGCCATGGCTTCCAGTGGTTCTGTTGGCGTTTGTTATGACCCTTTATCCCATGGAAGCTTCTCCGACTGCAACTCTTATGGTCACAAGGCACAACAGCGGAGATATTTTTACTTACATGACAGGTAAAAAAAATGTTTAAATAAAGTTCACATATTTAAGGCGTTAGCGGACAATTATCCAGCAATTGCAGATAATATGTTCCGCCGTCTCATCTGCATAATCGCAGAATCTGCATGTTAAACTGTCCACTTTGCCTATCTTACAGAGATGGTATCCGAGTGAGCAGTGTTATAGCCATTTTGCCTGTCTTCAGCGTAGACAATTTTCCCAGTAGGCTGCACTAAGTTCCTTTTCCCCTTTTTGGGACTTCTTCAACGATGCGGCTTTTTGGGATACTTACCACAAAATGGTTCGGGTCCGATGAAATGTACCTACTCCTTCCTTTGCGAGATCATCTGCAATCTCATTTCCGACAATTTCTTCATGCCCACAAACAAAGTTACTTTACTACTTACAACTATAGAAACAAGCTATTTTTGCAGAGCTCAATAGAATTTGTGTGAAGGTGAAAACAATAAGTTTCAAATAAAATATAATTGTAAGAATGAACAGCTACGAAAAAGCGTAATAAACTTGCCGGGCTGATATAATGTCCAGCAAAACAACCAAAAAAATTTCTATATGACATTCACACCACAAAAACAATGAAATTGTATAGATGAGGAAACACAATTGAATGTAAATTTTTAAGGAAACTGTAACAATTCAAAAACAGTTAAACAATTTTTGATTTGAATACTGATTACAGGAAAGTATGTCATATTTATGATATTTTTACCACGAAAACCACGTAATGTAAAAAACCACTATAACGAAATTATTCTTTTTTATTTTTGAGTTATGGCATAAAAAATAAACACTACTTACATTAAGTGTAATTAAATGACTATTGAGGCACATCTCCGAACAATGCAGATACTAGAAAAGTTAGCAGACGTATTTTCTGATGCCAACATAAACAGTGTCAAAGTTTATTTTGCTGGATTCCACAGATGCTGCCATGTCGTATTATTTAAATATAATAATCATCCAATGACATTTTTTTTGTGATTCCTAAATATATGTCCTTTAATACTTATTATACAGGGTGTTAAAGCCAAACGGAATAAATTCATTATTTCGGTTACTGTACATATTTATAAAAAGTCCCGAAACACGTCAAATTTAAATTATAAATTGACATTCTTCAGCGTGAAAATGCGATCCCTACCTTGAAGCCCCCTTCGAATGATAGCTACAACCCCCAATTTCTTAAATGGGAAGTATAGGCTTGTGATATATCGCTTGAAAGGTCTTTTCATTCTCTATTAAAAAATGTTATCGTTTTCAAGTTTATTGCAACAATTAAGATATAATAGAATAAAATCATGTGGTTAGCGAAATTCGCTATAATATACTCAAAACTTATTACAATATACCCAAAACTAATTTCCCGTTTAGGTCCTGATAATAAGAAAGTAAGCACAAACCATATCAATGTGCTTTTAACTTTAAAGAGTTTCCGTGGCAACGTTAGTTGGTTTAAAACGCCTTAGCAAATTGTTTTTTAATTATACATAAGTTGTCATTTAAGTTGTCAGTATTATAATTTTAGTTTGAAATTGGTTAACTTCAATTCTGAAAAATGGTTAGATTAACGGAAATGCAAAAAATACAGTTTTACAAATGATTGGTTACGGAGATAAAACCCGAACACAACTCGCCTATTTCATGATAAATTCCCTGATTTACCGCCTATATCCCAAGGAACTATTAGTAGAATAGAGAAGCCGTTTCGCGAGTTTGGTCATGTAAGGCAGATAAACAAAACTAGCAGCCAATTCAATGAGTAATGAAATCAAATTAGATGTCATGCTTGAGTTTGAGGAAAACCCACATCATCGAGCAGACAGGCATCCACTACATTCAATGTTAGCCAAGCATCGATAGTAAACATATTAAAAGGAAATAAAATGCATCCATATAAAATGATACCTACTCAGGAGCTCATGGAAGAGGATTTTGATAGGAGAACTTATTTTTGTGAGCGAATGATGGACATGTTGGATGAAAATATTATCCAATTAGAAGACGAAATGAAAAGGAACCTAGAACTCAATGAACTAGGCGTGATCAATATAGTCACCTTACTGTGGATTGGAAGGAAATTAAATAGCAGATGAACTATGAAAGAGGGGGTCTGAAACACCCTTTTGGGTGCTCCAATGTAATATTGGAAGAAATAGGTAAAGTCGAAAAAAAGAGAAGATCTGACCATTGGAAAGATATAGTAGGGCTTAGACAATCAAACATTCTTTTGGGTGACTACAACCTGTTGAGATCAAATGAATGCATAAGTCAGAGTAAAACTGCACTAAGAGTTTTAACAGGGATCCTAACGAGACATTGTCGCCTGAATGGGCACCTGAAAAAGCTCAAAATAGTGAAGATTGTAGATTCTGTGGCATGGAAGAAGAAACTACCATCCACATACTTTCGAGTTTCACAGCAATTCAGAATCCTAGTGCACAACACCTAGGAGATTACTGGATAGAAGAGGGACATTTACCTAAGTTTAACTCTGCAGATATCCAAAAATTCCTCCGGGAAATAGGTCTAAAGAAGCTAGGTACTAGTCTCTGAGACTTTCCTCCGGAACTAAGTAGAAGTAAGGGGACACAATAGATATTATAGGTCAACAGTGAATGTCACCCCAATATACATACACACATACATAGTAAATATTTGATAATACAAACTAGTAAGATTAAAAATGGACAAGGTGTGTTCAGTTGAAAATTGAAATATTGTTTGGTAGTGCAGCTAATTTAAAACTGAGACGTGAGTAGAATTTTAGAAAGCCAGGAATTATTCAGGTACCTACCTACCAAAATTAATTTAAAATATTCCAAAATAAATAAAGAAGGAAGGAAAATTTGTTAAAATAAGTTTAAAATTATATACATTTCTTGTGAAAAGTCTTTTAGTAATCTGTTGTTTCACTACCAAACGATCACAATTTTAAAGACAAAGATCAAGACGGATTTCTTATCCACAAAATTTTCCATTTCTCTGACCCAACCTCACTTACCTCACACGCAAACCGCGAACTGTGCTAGCTTACCAATGAAACATCTTGAACTAAGAGTGTATTCAAGGCTTATGATTAGCTGTGTTCTGCCGTTGGATGTTTGGTATCTATCGATTACACGAGCCCTCCCGATTTGTGAAGAAATTGGAATACATGGAGTTCGGTCTCCTTATATAATCCCCATGAGGAAGGTGCTTATATATATTTTTGACAGATGCCTAATCTAAAACTGATTTTTGCTTATTGAACTCCATGATTCCGATATCCGGTGGTTAGAACAAACATTCTTATAAATACTTACTGATAAAGAGTGTATTGGCGAATGCGACACTTCCCTTCGCGGCAAAAATGGTAAGCTCACTCTTTGTATTGCACTGTTTATTTCTAGCCTAATAGCTACAGTTGTACGGAACGCGAGCTTTTACTTTCCAGTGCACTTGCGAATGCAAGCAGGATTTTGCCTTCCCCATCTTGACAAATTGCACATTTTTCAATAAGGGGAAGGGTGCAACCAAGTCTTCAAAACGGTATGCATTCGGAAGTGAAATCTCACGAGTCGTCCCTACCTGCAACCGTGAGGATCGATCGACAGTAGTTGTCCCATTATGGATACGACATTTATTATGTATGTATATTGCTAGCTTACATTCAAGTAATCGCCTATAATAATAGTTATTTATTGTATAAGTGTTTTAGTAAGTGTTTTAACCACGCAAGAAAGTTTTCTTAAATGGATTAAACGCAACTAAAACACTTGTACAATAATATTTATTTATACTATAAGGAATGTAAGTAACATTTACTAGTCGAAAACGATTTTGCGGCAATAACGTTCGAGACTAGTAAATATACTTACATACCGTGAAGGATATAAGATTTTTTTCTCCTCCCCGCAGAATTTATTCTTGGATTCTTATTAATTTAATTCGATACTTTTCGCATGAAATTATGGACAGCTTTGACCGGTTTATATAGCGTCATAACCATTGTTATTTTATCAACAACGTGAAGCTGATAGTTTGTTATAGAAAATTGAGATACATTGAAATGATTGATTTGTACAACAGCCAAATGGATATAGAAGAATCAGTAAATATCGCTTGTCTGTCGCTGATGCCAGAAAAATCAAGGAAGAGGTATGAAGCAACGTATCAATACTTCAAGAAATTGTGCCAAACAAAGACTGCTACTGCTGTTTCAGAAACCGTGCTTTTGGCGCACTTTCACGAAAAATCTGCTGTATTAAAGTCTCCATGAAGCTTATGGTGTGAATATTCCATGCCAAGTCCACCCTTTTCATAGAGGAAAACATAGATATTTCTAAGCGTTCTGGTAGACTTCGCGACCCTCGAAATTTTATGTTAATTCTAAATTTCCAGTGAGCACCTGTGTCAAGAAGTAGTTCACCTCCCCGAATTTCCGATCCATCCAATCTCTCCTATTCCCAATCGCTCCTTTTAGCGCGCCCTCATACTCCTCCCACCTTCTCTCCATTTCCTTCTCCATCCATTAATGCACTTCCTCTCTGGTCGCACCCCTCCAGCGTTTATTTCTGGCTCTAGCCATCACGTCCAATGGGTAGGTCCTTGCCAGCACCGCTGCTGCCAGTCCACCCACTGTCCACCCTCGTCACTTTAGGTTATGAAATTACACACTAAAATCTTATGTCTAGATTCCTTACGTTCACAAATTAAGATTGTTGTGTGATCAGGTGATAGTTTTAGCGGCGTTGTCAAATGGTGCTTATTTTCTTTTAGTTGAATTAATTTTGCATTGTAATAGATTACATGAATATATAAAAATATAAAATGATTTGCATTTATAATCATAAAAATTGAAATAATAAACATCCTTAGAATATAATGTTTATCATAGATTTGCTTTATACCTTACATTAAATATAAGAGTTTATAACAAACTTAATGCTGGACCACATAGATTTCTTCATATATATTATTACTTTGAAATAAATGAAATGATACTTCGGAGCTTAACCTCTCTAGTTTATTACATTGTTGAGTTTCATTTGGTTAATGTAAGTTAGGTTAGGTTTTGGTTCTAGTTACACTTTGATCTGTGTCCGTTGGTCGGGAAGCGATGATGAATTGAATTATGAAAACTATTTTTATGATTGTTATTGATAAATATGTGAATCTTGGTATATTCCCTTCCCCTTCTCGAAAAAACATCAAATACTTTGTATTCCACATGAAGTTTTGGAAGTTTATGACTAACAACATACATACTTATCTATATATTCCCATCCCCTTCTCGAAAAAATATCAAATAATTTGTATTACACATGAAGTTTTCCAAAAAGGGGAAGTTACCCCTTTACCTTTTTGGAAAACTTCATGTGGAATACAAATTATTTTATATTTATGACTATCTATATACAATGTATACATACTTATCTATTCCCTTCCCCTTCTCGAAAAAATATAAAATAAGTTGTATTCCAATTGAAGTTTTCCAAAAGGGGGAAGGGTTACCCTTCTCCTTTTTGGAAAACTTCATTTGGAATACAAATTATTTTATATTCATGTCTATCTATATACGTACATATTTATCCCATCTCCCGTCTCGAAAAAATATCAAATAATTTGTATTCCACATGAAGTTTTTCAAAAAGGGATTCCCTTCCCCTTTTTGGAAAACTTCATGTGGAATACAAATTATTTGATATTCATGTCTACATTTATACATGCATTCCTCATCTCGGAAAAATTCATGTTGAATATAAAGTATTTAACTATTTTAAAAAAAAATATCTATCCAAATAGTGGTCGCGGTGAAAAAATTGTTATTTGGATTTTTCTCTATAAATTCTGAATGTACCACACAGTTTTTAGTAAAAAGATCTAAAACCTTGTGTAAAGTATTTCCAAGCCGTCACGAGTTATCTAAAAGAGAACTGACAACATTGTCTATCCACCGCTCTATCTAAAATTTGTGACCATCTGATATCTAGACATAATTGTCAAAAATTGTGAAAAATTAAAAAAAAAGGCGGATTTTTAGTACTTTTAATTGCAATTTTATCTTTCAAAAGTGCATGATCCAAGAATTTTTTTAATTTAAAATGTTCTATAGCAATAGGGCTTTCTAATAAAAAAAAAGGTAAGCGGTAGTCGGACCGCCGACAGAAGCTTGCTTCTTATGCACAATAGAATGCGAGGTTGGGAAAACCATCAATAAAAATACGCGCAATAGAATGCGATGTTGGGAATTACATTAGGCCCAGTACGTTCTACTAAGTTTTATTTTATGTTTTATTGACCATTTTTTCAAAATTTTGACAATTTTTGACAATTTTTGACAATTTTTGACAATTTTTGACAATTTTTGACAATTTTTGACAATTATTGACAATTATTGACCATTTTTTCAAAATTTCTGACAATTTTTGACCATTTTTTCAAATTTTAACAATTATTGACCAATTTTGACAGTTTTGACAATGATTGATCATTTTTGACAATTTTTCAAAAATTTTGACCATTTTAGTCCATTTTTCCAAATTTTAACAATTATTGACCATTTTTGACAATTTTTCAAAAATTTTGACCATTCTTAATAATTATTGACAGTTTTATATAATTATTGACCATTTTTCAAAAATTTTGACAATTGACCATTTTTTCAAAATGTTTGACAATTTTTGACAATTTTTCAAATTTTAACAATTATTGACCATTTTTGACAATTATTGACCAATTTTGACAATTTTTGACAGATTCTGACAATTATTGACCATTTTTGACAATTTTTCAAATATTTTGACCATTTTCGCAAAAATGTTGACAATTTTTAACAATTATTGACCATTTTTGACAGTCTTTTATAATTATTGACCAGTTTTCAAAATTTTAACAATTTTTGACCATTTTCGTCAATTTTTCAAAAATTTTGACAATCGTTGACCATTTTTTAAAATATTTAACAATTTTTGACGATTTTTGATTGGTTTTGACAATTATTGACCGTCTTTGACAATTATTGACCATTTTTGATAATTTTTCATAAATTTTAACCATTTTTCAAAATTCTGACAATTTTGACCATTTTTTCAAAATTTTTACAAATATTTACCGTTTTTGACAGTAATTGACAATTTTTGACAATTATCGACAGCAAGCAAGTTTCAATTTAAATTTCATTGGATAAGTGGATTATTCAGAAATCTGGCAACACTGTTGCGTGACGAACCCTTTTCGTAACGTTACACGTTTTACGAGTTCACTAGCCTTCTCAAAAGTCCTATGTCGTGCAATAAGAAGCAAGCTTCAAAAATCGTTGCAAAATTCCGAGGGGCGCAAACCTTACCGGACCCAACGAAGCCAGAAGTCTCCTGCAGTACTTCAAGAGTAAAAGAAAACTTGGTTAGGGATGGAGGAATTATGGAGTCAGAACATTTTATACAAATTGAGA
Source organism: Lochmaea crataegi (assembly GCA_947563755.1). Taxonomy (NCBI): domain Eukaryota; kingdom Metazoa; phylum Arthropoda; class Insecta; order Coleoptera; family Chrysomelidae; genus Lochmaea; species Lochmaea crataegi. The sequence goes on along the minus strand of OX387423.1, from coordinate 25,573,456 downwards.
AAAAACGAGGAAACATTCATCCAAATTTTGTAAATAATGTTCTTGTCGTCAATACCTTATTTTATCAGTAGTGACTTTTTTTAAATCGTTGTTGAGGTAATAGTAACAAATCTTTCTAACAACCTCTATAAAATCAACCATGAAATATCAATCATATTAAATAATATTATTCCATACAATTAATACCTTGCTATGCTTTATACATGCCCCTATTCGTATATTCCACTGAATTCCAATGGTTTTTGTTTATTTTTCGACCGATCCTTTGTCCGACTTCATTGATCGATTTGCTGCCTACTTAGAGTCAATTTAACAGTTACATCTGATCGCATAACTTAGGTAGATTTATTAAATTACTATCACAAACAGATATTGGTATTAACTAATTATTATTTCTAATTATAAAGAGCATTCATATCGGTAGGCTATTAGAAATAATATTCAAATGCTTTTAAAGAAATCTTTTGATTAAATATTTGATTTTTCGAATTTATTCAACTATACTACTAGCTTTATTATTTGATTGGTCAGTTCTTGGAGTTAAACGCTAAATTTCATGGAAAAGAGCTATGAGTGTCGAATCTTTTGATTTTACACACCTGGTATGTCTGCGATTACAATGGAAAAGAAAATATTATTTGTTATAATTAAAAAAGGCGCGAATATAAGCGAATAAAACCGAAGTTATTGTTTGGATCGAGTACAAAATGTTGGACAGAGCGGTAAAAAACGAAAAGAAATATTTTGACTCTTGTGATCTTGAAATAATAGGATTTAATAGAAATTATTTTAAATAACTGAATAAAAGAGTTTGTCAAACATAACGATTTAATATATTCTATGGTTACAATATAATCTATCCAAACTAAGTGTTCAAAACAAGCCTTCCCTAGTTTGGATCTCCAGCAATTAGGTCAGCCCATGAAGGTTCGAGTATGTATGTATAATATATTGGGGAGACATTCACTGAGACCTAAAAGATCTATTATGCGCCCTTTCTTCTACTTAGTTCCTGAGGAAAATCTCGGAGACGAGTAACTCCTTTAGACGTATTTCCCGGATGAATTTTAGGATGTTAGCAGGCTTTAGTTTAGGTAAGTGTCCCTCTCAAGGGCGTCGCCAAGGGGGGGCAGGGGGAGCAGTTGCCCTCCACCCTAGAGATCAAATGTAGCTAGCCGCAAAGCGACCAAAGTGCGAGCAATTGACTTCCTTACCTATTAATAAATTTCGCATCGCATGACAAAACGTAAATAAATTCACAAGGTTTAATGTATATTATAGAAAGTATTGAAATATTCAGAATAACATTAAGATTTTGACATTCGTTTTTAAAATCTCCGCCATTTTCATCACGACTATATCAGATTTGCCAAAACGCAAGGCCATTAAACAGTGGTCTTTAGTAATACCATACTTGGATTCAATTATCACCTCCCTTGAAGTACGTTTTGCTGAAGAAAACACGCCATCATTCGCATTATCTAAGTTACACCCGGCGCAGATGCAAAAGATGACAACTGAAAATCTGAAACAAACTTGTGAATCTATTGCCCAGTTTTATGATTTACCGAACATAAAGAATGAAATCGAAGTTTGGCAGCAATTGTGGCACGATAGGCTTAATCTAACAAATCTAACAGTTGTTGATGTCCTAAAAGAAACAAATTCCTTCTTTCCCGAAACGGAAAAAGCATTGAAAATTTTGATCGCTTTACCATGCACGACCTGTACAGTAGAGCGATCCTTTAGCAGCCTCAGAAGACTAAAAACATGGCTAAGAAGCACCATGGCAGAAGATCGCCTTAATGGTCTGGCCATGATGAGTGTACACAGAGCTATAATAAATAAAAACCTAAATAATTTAAATGATAAAGTGGTTGCATGTTTTGCAAAAAATCCCCGCAGGTTATGTTTCAATTAAATATTATTTTTGTCAAAATAAATAATTATTACTGTGTTTAAAAGTTTGATTTAGTTATTGTGCTGTCGAGGGCTTGTGAAATTGTATACATTGATATTAGAACCGTTCTTATTACAATCGTCATGGAGGCAAAGACTTCATGCTCTCGGCGTTCATATTTTTTATCCTCCATAATATTTCCCCATTGCCCCCCCCTTAGTCATAAGCTGGCGACGCCCTTGGTCCCTCTTCTAAACAGTTTAGTCTCTTAGGTGTTGAGCCCTTGGATTCTGAATTGTTGTGCAATTCGCAGGTACGTGGATGGAGGTTTCTTTTTCCATGCCACAGAATCTACATTCTTCTTCCTCCAATCCTGTCAGTACACCTGTTAAAACTCTTAGTGCAGTTTTACTCTTAACTCAGGCATTCATTTGTTCTCAACTGGTTGTAGTCACCCAGAAGTATATTTGATTGTCTAGGCCCTACTAGATCTTTCCAATGATTAGATCTTCCCTTTTTTTCGGCTTTGCCCATTTTTTCCAATACTACATTGGAGCTGATACCACAAAAGGGTTTCGGTCCCCAAAAGGGTGTTTCAGTCCCCCCGTCTACTAGTTCATCTGCTAAGGCTCGATTAAGTCTACCATTGACCCCGAACTCTTTTGTGGTGTCCATTGGTAAATGGTGTCACATAATCTCAATCCTAGTGGATTAACCAACTAAATAAAGAGACCATTGTCAAAATTAACGGCGCAGCTGTTAAGACAAAAAATATCAATTGCTAGAACAATCATAGGACTACATAAATGAAGCACCGTGTTTTAAATTTAGCAGAAGTAAAAATTGTCTTAAGCTATTGAGAAGCGCTGACTATATCAATATTTTTCTGTATTGGTAAATACAGACCAAATGCACACCTGTAATGCAGAAGTAACTGTCAAAGCTATTAAAGTCTGATTAGCAATACCATGCTGGACAGGATGCTGTTGAATAAGGTGTAGGTAAAATAGACATGCAAAGGATGTAGTACTAAAAGTCAAGTATTAAAAAGTGGCAATTGAGTTAACTGAATCTCAAAATCAAGGAAATGTGAAAACTGACCAGGAAACCGTTCTTGTTAGCTGTTTACAGAAATCATTTATTGATTTAGCGGAAGATAGGTATTTATCAAATAAATATAATTTATCCGTATCTACTGAAAATGCAAATTAAAACACATTTCTGTTTTTTCATTTACTTGTTAGTTACAAGTTATTAGTTATCTGCATAATATTCTGGTGTTAAGTTAATTAGGTATATGATAGTGACATTATTACCCACCTCATCGGCTAAACAAGCCAGTTAAGTACTGGAAAAACTGGCCTGACGACATTTATTGACACGTGCTTGCAATAATTTTCGATGTGAGAGTTGATGAAGAAATTATTATATCCGGATTGTAAAAGTGTTATTTTAGAGTAAAATTTTTTTTGGTGTATATAAACAATTTATTTAGGAAGTTAGTGGGTTACAATATTGTCAAGAAGTTTTGGTTCATGTCCATGGTAACAGTAAAGGAAATTGCGCCATAATTGTTGTCACAGACTGTACTGCACATATAGCTGGGGAAATAATCTTTTTATTTGATCATACTGTATATATAAATACAAAACGTAGGTGTTTTATTTCGGTTCAAACTGTCAGTGGTTGTCAAATTTATGACCGATTGCACCACTTTGGCTTAACAAGTAAGCCAGGCTTATAGAATTAAGCTCGCTGCACCCTCATCTAAGCGAAGCTTAACTTCACGAAATTTTTAACATAGCTCTGTCTATGGCTTTTCTGAGCAGTAGATATGCGACTGCGCGTTTATATGTGTTCTGAGGTTCCATGATGATTTTGATTTGAACTTTGTGTAACTTGTGACAATCTAGCTAGTACATAGTTATATAGGTTTGTGGGATAGTATGTGAAGAGGGATGCGAGATTACGGTGTATGCGGACGATGTGTGTCTGCTATGTACGGCAAAGGGAGAGGCGGAGATAGAAAGAAAGGCGGAGAGAATGTGTAGGAAGATTGTGTAGAAGATAGAGCGGTGCGGACTGGAAGTGGCGGAAGATAAGAAGGTGGGGTTGCTAGTGAAGGGACGGAGCAAGACGAGGGAAGGTGAAGGGAAGGAGAATTCGTATGGAGGAAACTTCTAAACTAAAAATTTTAGTTTTGAAGTTTGCGGAAGGACTGAATGTTAAATTTTTTTCATGCTACTTATTTTTCTTTCCACAATACCACGTCGTCTTTTTGAATTATATCATGCTTTATATTTTTAACTCAAATTCAGGCAAAGCATGTTTTCTTCTGAATTGAAATTTGCCGATCAAACTCTCTCTTAACTTTCCATAATAGAAATGGGATTATTTGGATTGAACAAATGTATTTAAAAAATAAACATTCCTATTATATTCAAGTAAAAACAGAAGGTATTGTACGTATGCGTGGCTATATCAAGCCAGACATGGTGAAACGAAAGATTGGAATTATCAATAAGCTGCCATTTGTTAAGTCCCACATTTAAGCTAAACTGGTGCAATCGGTCATTAATGTCAACAGATAAAGAAAAAAGGACTTGTGGTATTTCTCAGACTAAAGAACCCCTTTTTTGAAATACTTACCTTAGCTTCTTTATCGCTTTTTCATTGTTGTTTGCACATTTTTCTAGTTTAACCTGACTATTAGGTAAACAATAATTTAACTCGCACTCGTAATGTATTAAGTATCCACTAGTTTAATAAACGAGCGTGTTTCAAGTTCTTGTTAATTTGTATTATACCAGTCCGCGTTTTATGGCAGTACGCTCATGATCAGTAAACATGTTTTAAAAGAAGAATCTTGACTTGTTACCCGCTGCTATCATTGTTTCTATCAGTTTCTTACAAATTCTTGTATATACTGGTAAAGGAACGCGTGTTACCATCCATTTCCTCAATAAAGTGTAAATAGTCAATAAGAAATAACAAGAAGGTTTTTCCTCATTTGTATAAAATATGAATTAGTTATATGCGTACCGTTTGAAAAACAGTTTGGTTTGCGTCTATACGAGTGATAAAAGGAAATTATAACAAAAGCAATAATGTGTATATTTCTGACGATTTAATTTATGCAAACGTGTTGTATATTTATACTTTCTTTAACCAACCGGTGTGAAGATAGCAGCTAATTTTTCCTACAAAGAAAATGTTGAGAACTGCTCATTTTGCGGTTTCAGTGGCGTGCAGAATATACTATATTGAATCAAATTCATATTTCGGAGAGCCACCTTGATATTCAATGAGGGCTGACATTAACTTGGCTTCTCGATTCCTTTGGAAGTAATTTTAGGGGTGACGTTGCAACCCTTGTTCCCCTTGGTAAGCAAATTTCCTTTGAACTGTGTGTTTCCAACATTAATACGCTTCTACCCTCCAAATATTAACTTGGCTTCCCGTTTCCTTTGGAAGTTATAATTTATTCTAATTTTAGGGGTGACGTTGCAACCCCTTGTTCCCTTCTTCCCCTTCGTAAGCAAATTTCCTTTGAACTGTGTGTTTCCAACATTAATACGCTTCTACCCTCCAAATATTAACTTGGCTTCCCGTTTCCTTTGGAAGTTATAATTTATTCTAGTTTTAGGGGTGACGTTGCAACCCCTTGTTCCCTTCTTCCCCTTCGTAAGCAAATTTCCTTTGAACAGTGTGTTTCCAACATCAATACGCTTCTACCCTCCAAATATTAACTTGGCTTCTCGTTTCCTTTGGAAATTACAATTTATTCTAATTTTAGGGGTGACGTATCAACCCTTGTTCCCCTCCGTAAGCAAATTTTCTTTGAACAGTGTGATTCCAACATTAATACGCTTCCACCCTCCAAATACTAACTTGGCTTCTCGTTTCCTTTGGAAGTTACAATTTATTCTAATTTTAGGGATGACGTATCAACCCTTGTTGGCTTTTCGTTTCATTTGGAAGTTATAATTTATTCTAACTTTAGGGGTGACGTTGCTACCCTGGTTCCCCTTCGTAAGCAAATTTCCTTTGAACAGTGTGTTTCCAACATTATTATGCTTCTACCCTCCAAATAATAACTTGGCTTCTCGTTTCCTTTGGATGTTACAATTTATTCTAATTTTAGGGGTGACGTTGCAACCCTTGTCCCGCTTCGTAAGCAAACTTCCTTTGAACAGTGGGTTTCCAACATTAATACGCTTCTACCCTGTAAATACTAACTTGGCTTCTCGTTTCCTTCGGAAGTTACAATTTATTCTAATTTTAGGGGTGACGTATCAACCCTTGTTCTCCTCCGTAAGCAAATTTCCTTTGAACAGTGTATTTCCAACATTAATACTCTTCTACCCTCCAAATACTAACTTGGCTTCTCGTTTCCTGTGGAAGTTACCATTTTTTTCTAATTTTAGGGGTGACGTTGCACCCCTGGCTCCCCTTCGTAAGCAAATTTCCTTTGAACAGTGTGTTTTCGATATTATCATGCTTCTACCCTCTGAATATTAACTTTGCTTCTCGTTTCCTTTGGAAGTTATAATTTATTCTAATTTTAGGGGTGACGTTGCATCCCCTTGTTCCCCTTCGTAAGCAAATTTCTTTTGAACAATGTGTTTTCAGAATTATTATGCATCTTCTCTCCAAATATTAACTTGGCTTCTCGTTTCCTTTGGAAGTTACCATTTATTCTAATTTTAGGGGTGACGTTGCTACCCTTGTTCCCATTCGTAAGCAAATTTCCTTTGAACAGTGTGTTTCCAACATTAATACACTTCTACCCTCCAAATATTAACTTGGCTTCTCGTTTCCTTTGGAAGTTATAATTTATTCTAATTTTAGGGGTGACGTATCAACCCTTGTTCCCCTTCGTAAGCAAATTTCCTTTGAACATTGTATTTCCAACATTAATATGCTTCTACCCTCCAAATATTAACTTGGCTCCTCGTTTTCTTTGGAAGTTATAATTTATTTTAGTTTTAGGGGTGACATTGCAATCCTTGCTCCCGATCGTAAGCAAATTCACTCCAAACAGTGTGTCCTCCACACCAATATACCCCTACTCATTGAATATCAAGGTGGCTCTCCGAAATATGAATTTGATTCAACATATATTCTGCACGCCACTGAAACCGCAAATTGAGCAGTTCTCAACATTTTTGCAGCTAAAATTGGCTGCTATCTTCACACCGGTCTTTAACCAGACGTTTGTTTCAAAACAATTTCACAATATTTAGTTTCTAGAATAGTTCTAAAAAGCTCTCGTACTCTGTAACCCATTGATATCTGTAATTCATTAATTTTTTTTAATAAGCAAAATGCCATAAGCAAATAGAAAATAATTTAAATTTCTACCATGTTTCTACAATGTTCTAAAGCATAATATATGCTCATATACCATGTCAACAATTTTTGAAAAAGTAATACACCTACAAATGAATACGTTTATAGAAAAGTTTAAGTTAATTCCAGATAATCAGTAAGTTTTAAAATAGAGCACAGTTGATGTACAGCGTTACTATCAATAATTGATGACATTCATTCATCGAGTGATGAAGGTAAACTTACTATGCTGGTACTGTTAGACTACACTAAAGCGTTTGATACCATTAACCACGAACTCTTCACAGCATTACTACGATATTACAATTTTTTAAATGATGCTGTTCTATTATTTCAAGACTATATCAGTCATCGAGTACAAGCAGTAGAATATGGTGGAAAATTGTCTTCTTTTTTATATAATTCCAAAGGTGTTCCACAAGGCTCAATTTTGGGCCCTCTATTTTTCAGTCTATATATTTCTAATTTTCCCAAAATTTTCTTATCCTGTAGACAACATTTCTATGCCGACGATACTCAAATTTATCTGTCTTTTTATCCAGAAGAGTTTGACCAGGCTATGGCAGCATTTAATTATGATCTTAGTAATTTAAATAAAGCTTCTGTGATCAGTGCATCACTTATGGAGCCATTGCGTGGAGTAGTAGAACTAGCCTATTGACAACGAGAGAAAACCTCTCAAAAATTCAAAGACTAGCCTGAATGTGCATTACAGGAGCAATGAGAACATGCCCAACGGCATCCATGGAAGTTATTCTCAACCTCACACCACTACATATGGTGGTGGAAAGTGTTGCAGAAAGAACAAGATAGAGACTAAGTAGAGAGGGAATCATTAAAAAAAACCACCTCCTTACTTCTTAGAAATCAGAAAACCTGGAACATGCCACAAGATGGTATGATGAAAAAAGAAATTCGTTACGGAATTAGGCAACAAGAAGGGATGGGATCCAACTACCATTACCAGACTTGGAAAGAATGCCATTCAATGGTACACAGATGGCTCAAAAGCAATAGAAGGAACTGGGATAGGAGTGTATGGGCCAGGAACCAAACACTCTGAAAGCTTGGGAAAACCCCGAGTATCTTTCAAGCGGAAATTCACGCCATAAGAAAGTGTGCCCAGTTCAATATTGATAAAGGATATAGAAGGCAAAGGATTATCATAATGTCGTATAGTCAAGCAGCCATTAAAGCACTGAACTCTTGTGTCATCACTTCCAAAATGGTGTGGGAATGCCTAGGCAAACTAAATGAACTAGGCGAGAACAATATGGTCACCTTACTGTGGATTCCAGCACACAGGGATAGAAGGAAATGAAATAGCAGATGAACTAGCAAAGAGGGGGACTGGAACACCCTTTTGGGGGCCGGAACCCTTTTGCGGTATCAGCTCCAATGTAATATTGGAAAAAATAGGCAAAGCCGAAGAAAAGAGAAGATCTGACCATTGCAAAGCTCTAGTAGGACTTAGGCAATCAAAGATTCTTCTGGGTGACTACAACCTGTTGAGATCAAATGAATGCATAAGTCAAAGTAAAACTGCACTAAGAGTTTTAATAGGCATCCTTACGGGACATTGTCGCCTGAATGGGCACCTGAAAAAGCTCAAAATAGTGGAGGAAGAAGAATGTAGATTCTGTGGTATGGAAAAAGAAACCTCCATCCACATACTTGCGAACTGCACAGCAATTCAGAATCCTAGGGCACAACACCTTGGAGATTACTGGATAGAAGAGGAACATTTAACTAAGTTAAAGCCTGCAGATATCCTAAAATTCCTCCGGGAAATAGGACTAAAGGAGCTACTAGTCTCTGAGACTTTCCTCAGGAACTAAGTAGAAGTAAGGGGGCACAATAGATCTTTTAGGTCTCAGTGAATGTCACCCCAATTTACATACATACATACATACATACCAGTGCCTAGCTCTCAACCCTATTAAGTCAACGGCAATTTTATTTGGGAAAAAAATTGATCGAGTAAAGGTATCCTCTAAACTGTTGAATTCAAGTGACATGCAGCATATCAAAATAGAGGAACAAGTTAGGGATCTGGGCATAATTTTAGACCAAGATCTTCGTTTCACAGCAGATTTCTAAAAATTTACAAAAGGCATATACAAATTTACGCTTACTTTATCAAATCAAACATATGTTAACAAGTGAATTAAAAACAGTGCTATCGGAAGCTTTAGTTTTATCAACATTCAATTACTGTGACGTTTTATACAATTCACATATATAAGTAAATTTTATGAAGATAGGATAGAAATATTGCAAAACAGTTGTGTGAGGTTTATTTAAGGAGCGAGGAAATATGATCACATTAGTAAATTCTATGGTGAATTAGGGTGGTTAAAAATGAAGCAACGAAGATTGTTACATTCCGGGTGCTTATTTTATAAACTTATTTCTAATAAAACTCCTGTTTACCTTGCCAGGAAAGTAAAATTCAGAACTGATGTACATAATTTGAATATCCGTTTTAAGGGTACACTCACTCCTCCGCCACATCATAATGCATTAATCAAGCGTTCGTTTAGTTATAGTATTACAAATATTTATAATAACTTGCCAGTTTCTGTTAGAGCTTCCAAATCTTTAAGTTGAAACTACGTACATTTTTAACTACTAACTAATTAATCTTTTTTTTTAATTGTTCACACAGGTTATTAATTTACCCTTCATCAATACCTTTATTGATTATTTCAAATAGTTTACTTTTTTAATTGTATATAAGATGCGAGCATCGACCTATTATTAAAGGGTTAGGTGGTAGAACAGACGCCCGCTCACAAGTGAGTAGTTTGAACCTCGCCCGACTGTTAATTGTATTGTTATTTTGTTGTAACTATAAAGATTTTGTTAATAAAGACCTTTATTATTATTATATTTCTTGGAAGGACTATATTATAGATTTCGTTGTCGGTATAATGTGATTGCGCGTAATGGCGCGCAACGGAAGGATTAAGACGATTGAGGCAGGTGGACAAAAATTTTTAGAAAACTCATCTAACATTATGGTATATAAATAAATTCTTAGAATGATACGATTCCAATATCTGTTTTCTTAATGACATTTTGTAAATTCGTATTGTTTGAAGACAGTATAAATACAGGAATCAAATATTAAATATATAGTATTTCGAAATTGGAGTTTATGTTGAGTGAACGTGGCAGCAAATTAATTATAATTAATGAGCACATGAACAGTAACTATCCGAGATATATAAAAAGCAGTGTAACATCTTCTCCAAGAATAACTATGAACGTTACCATATGGTCTTGTGGAACCTTTGTCAGGTTGCGATTCATTGGAAAACAATACGATACGAGAGACTCCAATCCTCTATTGTCCAAGTCAAGTGTTATCGTGCAAAATTCAACTCCACTTCTTGCAGATGATTTCAAAGGAAAACTCCCGAGGCCAGTCGGTTCCTCAAAGCACTAGAAACAACAAAACGGTCGTCTCTAGCTGTCTTAATGCCCGTATTTATAAACAAAACTTGATGCTGAGCAAGATCTTGAGCATTTGTTTTTGACACTTCTTACATGTAAAATGTGTCAAAAACTGATGCTCAAGACCGTGCTCAGCCTTGAGTCTTGTTTATAAATATGGTCATTAGTAATTAGTAGTCATGAACCAGGTCATCGTGTGAGCAGACTAGTCTCTTCGAACCGCTGGCTGAGTATTCTGACTTCTGTATTTTTGAATGAATTAAAGAAAGTTCAAGTAGGAACTTATGTGCAATTGAATAGCTTAAATTTACAAAAAAATATTGAAAATAATAATTATGAAAGGGAATTAAAATATGTTACAAATTTGATAGGTAAATTTAAGAATAAAGAAATATCCAGAATAGATTTTGTAAAAACTATATGTTATAAGGCATGTTCAAATTAAATATATGTACATTATATTATACAAAAAATATAAATTAAAATAATAAGTAAACAATATTTAGTTTCTTTATCATAACTTTGCGCGCAATCAACGCATACCTTTTTAAATACGTGCGCGCAATTGCATGATGGGATTAGGACAGCCGCTTGAGAACCCTGACCGCTGCGCGCAATTGCAGTCTGCCCTTCGTTGTACTTCAGTTTTCACAAAAACTAGCCTGCTCTGAAGGTTCGCATGTAGCTAATTATAAAAACAACTACTTTTTCAATCCATGCGAAAAATAAGCTGCTCCAGAAAAGCAAGTTTATAATCCCAATTGGGATCGATGAATTATGTTATTAGGAACAAAAAACCTTAGTAACACTTTTTCGTCCCGATGGTATTAACCAAAAACTTGCAAAATTACGGAAAACGCTGATCATTTTTTAAGGTAAAATGGATGAAAATAAACACTTTTTGACTGGAAATATTTTGAAAAATGCTTTGTTTTCGAGTTATCGGCAATTCAAAGTGAAAAATCGACCGAAAAACGTATTTTTCGAAAAAAAAATTCTCGTCTTCTACCACAGCTTTTTCAAATTTTCAAAATGCGAATTACTCGCGAAAACATGTATTATTATGTAGTGTTTTTTATTTTCTTGCTACTTTTATTTAGCTTGTTGAATTCGTCATACCAAATTCGCCAAATTTACGGAATCCTAGGCGGATTTGCCGTGACGAAGTGCGTAGCGTGTACTGATTTGCAAAACTATTTTTCGATTAATAACGATAATTCTAATACGTATTTTTTGGCTATTGTTTATTTTTCTTTATACCATGTACTGTCTAAAAGAAGCCTTTCTGAAACTAGCTATTTTGTCTGCCGCTGTTTTTGTTCTGCGTTATTTTTGTGCGGCGCTATTTTGACTGACGCTATTCTAGCCTAGCACTATTTTGTCCAGCGCTATTTTAACCTAGCGCTATTTTGTCCAGCGCTATTTTGACTGACGCTATTCTGGTACAGAGCTCATATACTCATATGCAAAAAACAGCAACTGCACGAGTGTGTGTATATTAAATTTAATTCTAAACAACTTAAATATTATAAAATTTCTGAACTATAATCGCATTCATTATCGTGATGTTTATAAATGTTTTTGTGTTATATATCATATATTATATCGTCGGTGATACTGCAATATGTCGTATGTCACAAATACGGCTATTTTTCGTTTATGTATCCATTGTAACCAAAATAAAGTCATCTATACCCCTGCAAAATGTTGTATGTGAAATTTGAACAGTTGCCATGATATTTCACAGTTACAAATATGTCATAAGTTTTTCTTAATGAAAATGGATACTTCAGTATGGCGTATGTCAGAATCAACGCTCTCCGTATGTGGCAACGCTGCACAACTGGATATTTCAACACGGCGTATGTCACTATTGTCACTCATACGCGTTGTTAGGTTGGATGCAAGATTGTAAAAAGAAGAAAGAAGTAATAAAAATAAGTTGTGATTGTTTATTTGAATTTATATGGTGAGTTTGTTGTTTTTTAAATTCAATAAACAATAACGTTATATTATGTGATTATTTCTAGTCAAGAACTGCAATTGTTGGAAAAAGATAATCAATAATATAACCTCAAATTATTTCTACATGTAAATGAATTACATCAAAGCAGCTTTCGATATTAGGTTCATGTTTTTCTGAATACATGAAATGCAAGTGCGTTGTTCGTTATTATTTTGTCTTTAAAAACGATTGATTTGTTTACTCTTCGACATACGACATCTCGCATTTAAAATAATGCTTTTTTAGTGATATTTCTCCTGATGTTAAGTATTGACATACGACATATTGCATCTTTTTTATTTTTCTTTTCAGTGAATCAATAATGTCGAACAGAGCACGGCTATTGGTGACATTAGCCCTGGATTCAGCTTCTGGTACAGTCGGCTCTCACCAAGTATCTAGAGTCAACAATTTGACAAATACATTTTACGATGCATCAACTTCTCAAAAAACAGACAGGACGGATCCAGAACCAGTTGAAGATCTATTAAGAAATAGAGAATTGAAAGATTCAGTTTTAACAACCTTGGAAGTGGCACAAACACAAACAGAAATAAAAAAAAACTGAAACACCGCATTCCAAAACCGTTATAGCCGAGGATATAGCTGAAGAATCATATTATTTGGAACAAAACACAGACAGTGATAATATACCAATAACTATTGTTCATCAGGAAGAAGAAGTGATAGAAGAAGAAAATAATAATGTTTATAATGCAACAAGTGAAAATTCAGATACCGAAACACATTTCAACGAACCAGATCCATTTAGTGACAGTGGCAGCGAATATTTACCCACAGAAAATGAGACTGACTCAGAACAAGATGTACTAGGAAACCAAGATCATCAGGTAATACCGGACGGGAGAGCGAAGGACGAGTAAAGGACAAGGAGACCCATCACAGTGGAAACGAGCAAAATATTCACAAGCAAGACTTAAAGTACATGAATACATGGGATTTCAAAAGAATAGTGAACAAACAGCCTTGAAAGGTCAGCGCAAAGTAAAGCCATCGTGTGGGGGACACAAAAATGACTCTAAGGGACCGCAACAAAAATTTGAGTGTTCGCAAATAACGAATGAAATGCGTAACCAAATATTTCAATATTTCTGGGAAATTAGCTCTTGGGAAGGGAAAAAAGTTTATGTAACCAGCCTTGTATTGCACTCTCAGCCCAAACACAGAAGAAGAAACACTGTAGAAGAAGAATCTAGGAAGAAAACAGGGCTTAAGTATTATTTAATGGACACAGATAATCAGAAGTCCACCAAAAAATATCACGTATGCAAGAAAATGTTTTTAGGCACTTTGGGTGTTGGCGAAAGATGTGTGAGAGAATGGGTTTCGAAGAAAAAGTGTTTACCAAATAGGGAGCAAGCTATTGAACCGGTTTTAGTAGAGCCACCTCAGGATTCTGAATGCACCAAAAATGTTAATAAATTCCTTGACAGCTTGCCTAAAGTTGAATCGCACTATTGTCGAGCATCGAGTAGAAAATTTTATTTGGAACCTACTTGGAACAGTTACAGACATTTGCATCGTGAGTTTATTAGCTATTGTGAACGTCAAAATATCAGATCTTGCTCTTGGAGACTTTTCTTTAAAACTTTTAAGGCAAAAAATCTTGAAATTTACACTCCTCGTAAGGACCAGTGCAACACATGCGTGAAGTTCAAGAAGGGAAATTTAAATAAAGTTGATTACGATAGTCACATTGCCAATAAAGAACACGCCCGTTTAGAAAAAGAACAAGACAAACAAAAAGCTATCTCATCAGAGGCAGAAAACTTGACTTGTGTCTATACCATGGACTTACAAGCCGTTCTTCTTTGTCCATATACCCAAGCCTCCGCCATGTACTATAAACAAAAGCTGAAGGTTCACAACCAAACATTTTTTAATCTCAGTGACAGAGATGTGTCTTGTTATTTATGGCACGAGGGAAATGGAGGTTTAGATAGCGATGTGTTTGTATCCATTTTATTGAAGTTTCTTAATGGAGAGATAGAGACGCACAGCCCCAAGGCAATTATTCTATGGAGCGACGGTTGTGCCTACCAAAACAGGAATTTAAACATGTCAAATGGTTTGCTGGAGCTAGCTATGGAAAAAAACATTATTATAGAGCAAAAGTACCTAGAGGTAGGGCACACACAAATGGAGGTAGATTCGGTCCATAGTGTGATTGAGAGAAGGCTAGGAAGAAAAAAAGATATTGCTGTTCCCGCAGATTATATCAAAGTTATAAGAGCGGCCAGGCAGAACCCATCGCCTTACAAAGTAGTGTCTTTGCAATTCAGCGATTTTTTGAAATATAACAAAGGAATGTACACACAAATTCGACCTGGAAACAAAAAAGGTGATCCCTGCGTTACAGACATTTGTGCATTGCAGTATCTTCCGCAAGGAGTTATAAAATACAAAATTAATTTTTCAAACGAATGGCTCGAACTTCCACGTAGGCCTAGTACTAGGACTTCTTTCTCTCACGAACCTTTATATTTATCGCCTCGCCGAATTGATGATACAAAATTCGTACATCTTCAAGAATTGAAAGCTGTCATCGAACCAGATTATCATGGGTTTTACGACAATTTGATGCACAGCTGTCAGTCTAGTCAAGTTTGTTCGCACATGAAACATTAATATAATTTTTTATTTTCTGTTTAGTTTGAGTTTATTTGTTTAGAATTTTGTTTTTGTTCTTCGTGATCTAAATAAAACGAAAAAAAGTATTAAAAATTGTTTTTCTGAGAACTGTTTATGCATTAAAAATTTGTCGTATGTGACTTTAAATATTCCAAGTTTGAATGCAATATGTCGTATGTAACGGTATTTTTCCTAATATTTCACTTATCAAAAAATCGAGTTCCTGTACTGATAACCTTATAAAAGGATACATCGTAGACAAATAATCGCAATTTTATATTCAAAATTTGACAAAAAAGGAAGTTTTTTTGCTCTCCTCAAATATTACCTCTTTGCGACATACTACATATTGCAGTATCACCGACGATATATACATAAATAATTCTCAATCATAATCAAGCGATTTTTCTTAATAATTATCTTAACCCAATATCATCATCATAAAACAAAATTTGATGGCTAGGGCAGGTACGACTCTGCGTAGAATCGACCGCCAGGTGTTAACTCAAGTGGTTGGTGATTTATGACCTTCTTATATTTCTGGTCGTACTTTACTATTCGACGTACTTTCAATTGAAACCGAAACACCAGAAGCATACAATATAAACGCTATTGTATGATCCAACAAGTACTCAGAGGTTCTCTACGGGTATACAGTAACGGTCTTGTGCGGGGCTTCTAGGTCTTTCTTTCCAGTTGCTCAATATCTATAGAGAGGCGTGAAATAATACTTTCACTGACTTGGAAAACGTCCGCACTTCTCTTTGAAGAAGACCCACTTCAATCATACCAAAAGCCATTCTAGCTTCATCCGCACCAAGTTTACGTCTAGGCATATTTAAAACAATTCTAAATTTTAAATAAAGTGGAAACAATAACTGAAATTATTAATATTATTTCTACTTTTGCTTTAGCCCCCGTATTTGTGTCTGATATACTTAAAACTAGTTGCAACTATAGCAGCTGAGGTGTTAATATTTCTTGTGTTTTGCACACAATAATAACGTTATATCATGACATAAAAATTTAGTTTCATAACTATTCTGTATAATTTTGTATTTTTACTGTCGGTTACAGAAGCTCACAGTTGTGGTAGGTTATTGGGATAAAAAAATAATTTTATTGTAATGTGATAAAAACGCTAGCTAGAAATCTGAATTTTAATATTGAGCGTTTTATGATCAAGGTAAATGAATTAATAAAAGAATTATGTATTTGCATATTGGTCCTTTGTGATCAACCAA
This sequence comes from Lochmaea crataegi, assembly GCA_947563755.1. Taxonomy (NCBI): domain Eukaryota; kingdom Metazoa; phylum Arthropoda; class Insecta; order Coleoptera; family Chrysomelidae; genus Lochmaea; species Lochmaea crataegi. Next base: position 25,556,844 of record OX387423.1, on the reverse strand, counting down.
CAGATTTATAGCCTTGTTGAAAATTATGAATCTCGTATAGGTACTGTGTGATATGCAGGGTGTGGCGCGAAAAGTTTTGATTAAAAGTAATGGCGGATACAGTTATGTTAAAAATCTGAAATTACGAAGCTGAAGGTTTTGGATGACGCTGAGTTCAAATATAATGTTGTCCTGAATGTGGCAATTCCGGTTATACCGGAAGTACACGTCAACTTTGTTATTTTAAATAGAACCTAATATTTTTCATTTTATTTTCGAATTCTACATGAAATTTTAGATAAAATGCACAATGCCCTATACCAAAAATTAAGTATTTTCGAGATATTTCGATTTTTTTCAAATTTTTTGAAAAAATCGTAGTCCACATTGAATAACGATATCTCCATTAATAACGAAGCTAGTGACGTGAAATTGCAACCAATAAGCAACAAGCGCTTGCCCGTTAACTCCATATGACCAACTCAATAATATTTCATACAGGGTGTTTTAAACTTAGCCGCCAACATGCACAATTTAAATCATTTATAAGTTGCTTACTTTAAATAGAACACCCTCTGTTTTATTACATTTTCCGCTGTATTGTTTTGAGCCAATTCTTTTGGTACCTAAATCCAACCACTTTTGATATATTTCATTATCGTAGTTAAAACATAACAACACTTAATTATTTCAACATTAGTAAAGGGCAGGTAATGCTTTCCATTATTTAAGGTGATATTTTATTATTTTTTCAATTCTGAAAAGTAACCAATAGCATGGTTCAAAATTAGCACCATCTACTTCTAAACATTTATGAATGCTTTTCATTAAGTTATGTTGTGTAATTCATATCAATGCATTAAAGTTAGACTTTCTGCCGTATAATCGGAGCCGAAACCACGTACTTTTGACCGGAGCTGTAAGAAAAATATTTTTGACCCTGGCAGGTGCCGAAATTAATGATTCTTCTACCGACTTACGTTAGAGCTGTTGGAAGGTGGGGATATTGTTTTGACGGAGTGTAAATGAAATTTGAATAGAATATTTTTAAGAGGTGTCAGTTAAATAAAAGTATTCAAAAAATATTGTGGTTTAAATCTCATTTAAAACAAACCAAGATAAGGATCTTATAGGTATTTTAAAAGTTCTTTTGTCCTTTAGATTCCTACATTATCCTTAAATCCCTGTTGCTCTTGTGATAAATTTTTTTGTAGCTAACAGTATCCAAAATTGTATTATTTATTCCAAGCCTTCACAGTCATAATTTTATTCTACTATATTAATTATTTATTTGTAAGAAAATATTTAAAAATTAGAATTACTTATACGGTACATGCTTCTAATAGTAAATGTCTAAATTAATGCAGAAGATCGGAATAAAGTAAAATGAAGGAAAGCAAAAAGTACTTGCATGCAGTAAAAACATCAAACGACTTTAAAGTGACCGAAAGCGGTAAATGTGACATCCTCGTAGATTACTAAAAAGAAAATACGTGATAGGAACATAATTAGAGCGGCTAATAATCGTAGCAATTAAAACAAACAAAAAAATATGAATGAGTGCGCCGACAACCACTTAGAAGTTAAGTACCTACGTTGAGAAAACATAGGTAGTCGTATAAAAGCCAAGTGGGCGATGCATTATTACATCAAACTAGTTTATTGCATTGCTTTGGTATGTGGAAAGATAAACAAAAATATACAAAGTATTACGATTGTGTTAAATTATACGTCTATCGGGTGTAAATGAGTCATGGGTCACCCCTGTAACTTTTAGAGATAGATAGTTAGAGTTAGTTAAATTTTTGGTGGATTATATTGGGGTTAATTTTAGACAATTTCATATGTAAAATCAATGAGACAGTACGTTACAGTGTCTTTTAGTAGGAAGGTCAAAACCTTCATAACACGTCAAAAATGTCGGTGACAAGACAAGAAGGGTCACTCTAAGCTCCTCCCCCAATGTTGTCTTTCTCGCTTCCTCTCTGATACTACTCTCCTTTATAATAAATTTGGAGATTTTTTTTTATTTCAAAAGAAATAGCATTTGAAAATCAAATTGGAAAAAATTCAGAAATTTGTTTAAAAATATAAATTTTACACATCCATGTAAAGATTTTCCCCATGAATATTTCATATATTTATTATATCAGATAGCGAATATCTTTTACGTTCAAATTTGTTAATCGTGAAATTAAAGAGAGAATAAAAGAAAAAATTAGAGCCAAATAGGTATAAAATTAACAATTTTACAAAATTTATAGTAAATGTATTTATGTATCTCAAAATATTTGTATGTTTGCCCTATTTCTTTTTCGCTTTTATATTGAAATTGGGTACTTAAAATTAATATAAACTTTGCCTTCCAATTTATTGGATAATAATAAATTCCATCTGCACTTTCGAATTCATTTCTATTGTTGCGAGGTCACCAACTCAAAGCCGGCCCTGTCTCTCAATTATGAATTTTGGTGAATGCGCTTTCTAGAACTTTCTGGTCACTGCAGTATTTACGCATATGAGGAGCGTCATAGTTAGTTCACAGACAGTTTACAGAAGTTCTCAGTAATCGAACAGTGAATGAAATAGTGAAGATAAATAGTGTAATATTCAAGTGGTGAAAATAAATTAGAAGTAATATACCGAGTGTAAATAAATTAGTAGACATTAAGTATAGTGTGTATATAAATTAAGTTTGATACAGTGCGTGTTTCTTTAAATAAATAGATAGTAATTAGCCATAGTGTGAATAATTTTATCCCACAAGTAAAAAAACTATTTAAACTCCCTTATCAGTCACTCAGTAAAAATACTACACATGCGACGGCTAATTAGTCGGAGTAAGGCGCAGATGTCTCGCTTTTGTAGACCCAATATCAAAGTACCGTCCCGAAGGGACCCTTCTTGCCTTTTGTATATGTTCGGTGATATGGTGCTGCAAACGCTGTACATGTTCTAGTGACAACTCCATTTGGTTGGAAAACAATCAATTTCCCTGCCAAGCTGAGCCACTTGGCAGCATCTAGTGTTCGCTTGGCGGTTAATTCACTTCATTCCAGGCACAGTTTAACAATAATACAGCTTTAAAAGTACAACTAAACTTAGCTTCCTCGCGGCTTACTGGAGTTACTTTTATGTTACTACAAAAAGACCGGGGAAAATGATCTGTTGGTTTAACCGGCGTGTCAGTTGGTTAAGCCAAAATTTGCGGTCTGCGATAGTTCCCAAACACGGTCTGGGTACTTTGGAGTATCTAATTATATGGTTGCAATCCGTACCAATTCCAAACCAGTTCGGAATTAACTTTGAATAGTCTAGAGCGCATGTGTGGTTACGAACCATCAAATAATTTGATTATACCGCGATTGATCTCAGAACGACAGATCATCTCTCAGAACCTGAACGAAAACAAAACAAGTAAAGGCATGATTTTTTAATCACCGGTAGATCCACCAATTCACCAACTGCGTTTTTATATTCATTGGTGGATTTCAGATGGAAGAAATGACGCGTTGATTTATTATTGTTGCATCAACCAAAATTACAAACCATTCCACCGCTGTTTCGAGGTGGTGGATAAATTTGGTGATTTACAAAATGACAGCTTGACCTGAAGAAAGTAAAGATTTGAAGCGGTTATAGCGAATTATTAAAGAAATGGACTGATAAATAGAAATCAATTTGGAATGTGATAATAAAGTATGACTGCACTATTAACAGCGTCAGAAATTGAAGAAATTTCAAGTGGTATCGATTGTCAGTTGTCAGATATAATGATGAATGATGTAAACAACAACAACAACTGCATTTTGTATGTGCCACTGATGACTTTAACTTGTCGGTGCAGCGGAGACTGACGTCAGTCAACCAATGGTAAAACAATTATGTAAAAAAAGTGCCGTAACTGTAGCTTTTTTGATATTTGCTTATAGCGCTACAACAAAACAAACGAAAAATGAAACGACCATAAGCAACTAAAATAAGAAAACGACTGACATATCGAGTAGTGAAAAAAATAATTACCTTTTTACGTATTTACAAATTTTCTGCAGTAAATTTTAATAAAACCAAAAAATGGGTATTTCTATTTAAACACATTTAGATATATGACATATTTGAACTTTTCAGCACTTCTTACAATCCCTGTATACAATAAACATATTTAGAACATTTCATTATTCACCCCCTAGTATTTTCTACAAACCCCAACTCAGCGGCAACATTTTTGAAATTGTTTAAAAGATTTCAGGAAAATTCCGTAAATTTAATAATATATATCTATGTCAAATAATTTTGCTTAAATTCGTCATAACCTATAATGTACGAGTAGAATTTTTCTGAGTATGAATAATTCTCAATAGACCAAGTAGTAACTCATTTTGACTCACCCTGTATATAGGTTAATCACTATTATTTAAGACATATTTTGAACGTTTTAAAAAGATCGGGGATTCATATCAAAGAATTATACGATTATACAGAGTGATGCGGAACTGTTGAAAATGAATAGATAGACTCAAAATAATAAATACAAAAGTTATGCAAATCATTTTTCTTTTCATCTACCTTTGTCTTGCAATGTTTTTATTAATTTTACAATACCTTTGAAATCGATATTTATTCACCAGTTTCAAATGAACATTGTTTGTAGCATTAGGTAATGTTTATTACCTCGTCGTTTTTTTTCAGATTCCAATACAAAATGCATACCGGAGACTTGCGTAGGCATAAGCAGTGGCACTGCTACCGCAATATCCAATCAAGATATGTGCACTTGCCGATGCCATCCTCATCTACCCGCCTTCAGAGAAGATCTTCGTATTTGTGTAGATGACATTCACGGTAAGTGGTTTGTGTTTTCAGGTTTCCTATTCATTTAACAATGTAATAATATAGATACACTTATACAGAGTGTTCAAAAGTTCAAAATATGAAAATTTTACCCAAATCGTCTAGATAAAATGTGTCTTCTTTTATTTGAACATTTTAAAACTATTTGTGCCTAATAGTACTTTAAATCTATTTGACATATTATTGTCATACCTGGCACTGGCAGTACAAAATATTAAAGGTTTCAGGCAAATATCAGAGGCGTGCGCATAGAGAAATAAATATAGGATGCAATTCTGACATAATTAATACACATTAAAATCCAAATAAATTGTGCAATTTCATGTTTAACTTTAAATATCTCGAAAAATAGAGACTTTATCGTTATGAAGAAAGAGTATGATATTTACGTAGAATTTGGTAAGAATCAACCAGTCACTTGCCCCTAACGTACGCCTCTGTTAGTATTTGGTGATTGATAAAGAGGTCGAAGTGGATTGTGGAGGTTAAAGGTATGGAGGTGAAATTAAGGGGTCGAAAGGATTTTTACAATGTTTGGAAAAGTATGATCTATTTTGGGAATTGTCAGATAGGCATGGCCTAAAAATGTGCAGATACAAAATACGTACCGATCTGACATTTTTTAATCAAAATAGGGCATGTCCACCAACTGACAAGTTGACACTAATGACAGTCGCCCTGAGGAAATCAATTATTTGGATAGATTTTAGATTGGTATTTGCTTGTTTTGTATTGATTTAATGATACTTTTTAATAAAAACAGTCATATAATACCTAAGCAATTAAAACAACGTCGAAAAAAGCACTAAATCAAAAAACTATTAAGAACCTAAGTGTTGTGCAGAAAACGCTAACATAATATGTTATTGACAAAATAAGGTTAGGACAGGACAACGTCTATCGTGTCCTCTAGTTCATTCAGAAAGATCATGTAGTATGATTTCAAATTCGATATTTAAATTGGTTATTGATTAAGTTGGACTGTTTAGATGCTTACGTAATGCATAAATGCATAAAAAGTTTTATATTTTTTCTTGAAAAAATATTCATTATAAAAACTCCAATAAAATCGGTCATTAGTAGCGGTTGTTGAACCTGCATAATAATATTTAAATATGGGTTTTTTGGCCACCCGTTATAATATGTTTATTTAATTAGTCGTTTCTACTCTGTATCGCTATTTTTTCAGATTTATTTGTTAATTAAAAGAGATAAAAATTCAGATAGAAGTATCCAAATTTTGAATATATCAATATTTATTCTCAAAATTTGGTTATGTTTGCTCACAATTATAACGTGTGTTTATGGCAATTGTAAATTATTTTGTTAATATCGGTAGCTGAAAATGGAACCTGTCATTAGGCGACTGATAAGTCAAATTTCCTAATAAGTGTGTCTACTTTTAATAAAACAAAACGTACAATTATTTTTTTACTCTATTGCCATCATTTTTTTAAATATTGCTACATTGACCGTCAATAGAAGAAATAAATTTTCTAGTCGTCAAAAAATTTGACACATTTTCAAAAGTGGTTACCTCTTGAACCACTCATTTGTTTTTAATAATTATTTTGTGCCTTGTAGGTCAATTCTTTTGTAGCAATCACATTTATGCACCCCGTATATTTTCAAATTTAACTCTACATCAAAATTTCAACCTCAGTATTGTTACAAAAGAGTTGACCTGCAATTCACAAAAACAAATTATTGAAATCAAATGAGTAGTTCAAGCGATAACCACTTTTGAAAATGTGTCGAATTTTTGGTGTTTAGATTTTTTGACGGCCAGTGCATTTTTATAATAAAATCAAAAAGAAAATTTATTTCTTCTATTGCCTTTAAAACGGACATTTGTAACGATTTCTTATCTTATTAAAAAAATGGAAACGCTGTGTGTATACATGTTACTTAAGTAATTTTGTTAAAGCTTGTTATTATATTATTTACGATTCGTAACCGATTGAACAGTTAATGTAAATGGTGCTCATTTGTGGACAAAATTTATAATCATAATAAAATGTGATCCACGGACTTAACAGTTTTAACTATTATAATGTCATTACTTCTAATACCAGATAAATTTAGCATCTCTTTTTGATCGTTAATTAATGCAAACATGCTACTAGCTTACGATTTTTAACTAATATAAACCGGCTACCTACACCGTAGGTTTAGTTAAAAATTTAAAGTTTTTTAATTCCCTATAATTAAGAAATAATAGTTACTGATATTTTTATTCGCATCATAGGCGTCTCTAGGCTTTCACCAGAAGGTTCAGGGAATAAGATATTAAAGTACAAACGAGGTTTTCGTTAAAGCAAGTTATCGCGGAACAGAATGAAAATATTAGACCAACAAGTGTATTAATAAGGGCTATTTCACAATAGAGATATTTTAATGTTGGAGATTGTTAATCACCCTTTTAATACTCGTGTTACTTACAAAACTTTTCCGTCGACTGTACATGTTGTATTATTTTTTCTCAATAGAACCTATTTGAAAACTAAAAATATTTATTTGGTTCATAGGTATAGTTTGGCAAGTCTATCTGAAGCTACGGGGCATCGGTAAGGGGAGAGGAAACATGGCCGATATCTGTCAGAAACGTACCAATTGCGTACGGTACCTATTTTATGAAAGTATTAAAAATAATAATTATTATTATATAATAATTATATATAGAAACAGAATTATGCTTTGCTTTAAAGGTAAGGTATTTTTCAAAACACGGTACCTATGTGTTAAAAATAGTACTTGAATTCAATATGGATACGAAATAATGAGATACCAAGTAAAACTGAAAATACGAAGGAAAATATTGACATTATAAACGCCACTGGATAATCAATGTCAATCAATTGTCGAAGTGAGAGGGAAGAACATACGCACGCGCCTGCCAATAGGAAATCAGGTGGTTACCTAGCAGCGGAGGTTCGATAAATATTCACCAATTGAGTTAGTAGGAGGGCGTGGTAATTATGATTTTCGCACGACGTTGCCGGCTTGAAGGAAACCCATAACATATATGGAAAAGTGTTCATCTTTTAATTTTCAGAAATTGAAAAAATAATGTTAATAGACAAAATCCAATGAAACAAGCACAATAAAGAACTAAAGTTTAATCATTATTGACATATTGTTAATAATAAAAAGTCCATTTTCTAATTATTATCACTACATACTTAGCACTTTGGGTTTTTCATAGTTAAACGTGGCAATATCGAATGTTTTCGACCGCATTCCTTTCACAGCTTCAGTTATGTTTGCCAAACTATAAGTACTGTCAAAAATAAATCATGACATTGAAATGAGGTTCAAATGTCCCTGTTTTCAATTTTCTTAAATTCTTTTTTGGATGTTTTAACACTAATAATCATTATAGTTTTGTAGAGTAATATAATAAAAACGATAGGTTAGTCTAAAACTAGAAGTATTCTATACTTAAAAATATTATTGTATATTTGGTTGCCTAAACCATAATCCTTTATCAATAGAAAATCTAAGTTGGGAATTCTGGAACCGTTGGCGATACTGAACACTGTTGACACTACACTTCACCAACACTAACACTATCTTATGCGCGTTTCGATAATCAATGTATCTTCTTCAGAGACTGAAGGTAAACCTCAGATTAATACATTAGTTATACTCTAAGAGGTAAACTAACATATGGTGCTTCGTCATCCATATAGATATACTAAATAAATTTTTATTGAGCCAAACTGGTTAATCCGCGGAAACCAATTATCTTGGCGCGAAAATTTTTTCAATTGATTTTTCCTCATATACTATACATGAACTTATGAAATTAGTTGTAATGTTGGTGATATGAAATATGTTGGGCAGATAAGATAGTGTAAAGTGTTAGTGTTGGTGTAGTGATAGTGTAAACAGTGTTCAGTGTAATAGAAAATCGTTCATTAATAAGAGTCATTAATGAATGATTTTGTGTACATTAATCTAGCTCAAAAACGAATGGTCGATGGAAATAGTATATTACTTCACTAGTCTGAAAAGTGACCTATTACATGCGAATGAGAAAATGACAGAATCGTTAAACGAGTGCGACAACAAGTATGAAAAGGCCCTTTCCACACAATTACTGTTAATAACTTGTAAATAAATGGATTTTAGTTCCTTATGGGGAAAAATTGGAAAATAAAAAAAGCTTATTGCTAGGATCTTGAATATTATAATTTTTAAATAAACTTAAAATAAAAAAAGTTATTTGAACGTTGATACGTTGTACCGTGACCGACGATGCTTTGACTCTCCAATACCTAGAAAACTGTTCACATGATAAATATGAAATTTGACAGCATGAAATAGTTGAAACTAATATTTATTATACAATTAATTCCGTTTTTCCTCTCGTTTCCGGTCACGTATAGAATTTTTCAGGAATAAAATTCAACGATACCAAGCTTGTCATGATTCTATTGTTACAGTTACATTCTAAAATCAGACCTTCCATGGGGGAAACATTTTTTTAAATTAAATGTAAAGAAGTCAAAGAACACTTCTACAAATTTATTTCGAGGTTAAAATCTCTCTAGACTGTACTATTAATTAGTCTGTGTAGCGAAACCAGAACAGTTAATTAAAATATATGTGTAGAACAAATCAAAATGCCCTTGTAAAGTATGGGAATTTGTAATGAATTTGCCAAATTCCACAATCTACGGAACATCGTCGGTCTTTGTAGTTGGTAGTTGGTAGTTGCAATCTATTAAACAAGACACGGCGGACATATTGATGAGCAACTATTTTCCATTAGTTTTCTATTCCGACGTTAGAAAGCCATTTTGTTCTTTAACAATTCAAAGGTCATCAAGGCCTTCGATGTAGACAACGCATAAACATCCCATCTAACGGTCGATTAAAGATTTTCAATAAGGCAATATCTATAAACATTGTAAATTTTTGTAAGATATACGTAATTCACAGAAGCCAGACGGAGCCGGTTGTAAATCTCGAAGAAATCAGATTTTCGTGTTAAGAGAGATGCGATCAATTACTTTTCCATTTATACTTCCACTTACAGTTATCGACAGGTCTTTTAGTACAATATCCCGGATTTGACAGGTTTATTTTAGATAATTGTTGATGAGTTATCTTATCAATTAATATACACATTAAAAGTTGACCATACACATTTAATTATGGAAGTAATAGTCACCATGAGGTTGTGTAATTTATGTTCCAATTTAAAATCTATATCAAATTAAAACAAACACCCACAAGGAAAAATGGTTATTTTAGATATAAGTGGGATAAAAGTTTCATTAACGTACCTACATACATATACCTAGTAAAAATAATAAAGACATTAAGGAACATGTTTTGATATACTTATCATTTATTTTATAAAATTTTTAAAAGGGATTCTCATTTATATGCTAAATTTGCCATCTACCATGAAAGTACGAAACATTTTTTGTAAGGGGTTGATTTATGTATGAAAACTTCCATTTAGCATAGGCGTGCCATAAGATTTTAAAAAGCATTCGTGAAATTTCGAATTGTCATGGACGTACGATAATATTTTTATAAACCGGTCAATTTGTTTCTAAAACTGAAAGCGAAAGAGAGGGAGACATGCTCCTTACTACGTGTGATAGACAAGGTTTACTTGGCTGACCGAAAACCGTTTGGTATACTGGTCTGGAGTAAACCTCACATACCTTGTAACAAGATATTGTTCATTACAAAAAATATATGAAACAAGCAAAGACAAAGAAATTTATGAAAAAGGTTAAAGGCATCAACTCCAATCTTATCATACCAGACGGGATCTCACTTTAGCAGAAACTTTTGCACACAATTTATGTTAATGCAATGTGAAAATCCAACTTTGACTATATAAGCGTAAAATTTTTCCTCAAGTATACGTAATGGAATACATCAATTCAATATTTAATAAAAACTTAATTTCAGGTACCGTACTCTTCGTATCGAATGCCTTTAATATTTATGATTGCAGAAAAGAATAAATTGAAAAGTTTTATTCGAGATTACAACTAAAGTTGTGTCACTTAACTCGAAGTTACCGTATCGCCGAAGAATAATCTTTCCGTTGGGATTATCATAAAACTTTAATGCATAACCTTTTATGGTATCATGTGAAAAATCAACTGCTTTAAATCGAACGATTCGGAATAAAGCTGATAATACAACAATTGTGAATTGAGTGTGGTCATCAGTTAGATTAGAAATTCAAGTTGGCGAAAAATAAAAGAAGCTTTGATAAGTACAATAGAGGATATTAGGAAAGAACAAAAGGAAAATGCAATGGAATATAAGAAGTTGAACGATAAACTAGAAAAAATAACAGAAGAAAATACAAGAATCAACAAGAAAATGAAAATATTAAAAGAGAAAATAAGGAAATTAAAAAAGAACAGCAGAGAGTATTGGATAGATTAGAAATGTTAGATAAATATGGAAGATTAAACAACATAATAGTCCACGGCATAGAAATGGATACAAATGACGGAAAAATAATCAAACAGAAAATGGAAACCCTAATCAGGAAGCACGTTGAAATACATGTAGAAATAATCTCAGCAGACAAACTGGGAAAATCTACAAATTTAGAGAAGATGAATAGTATCCATGATAAGAATAAGGTGCTGCAAAATAAAAGCAGTTTGAGAGAAATGAAGGAACAAAGGGTATACATTAACCATGACCTACAAAAAACGAAATGAAGATGCAGAAGATCATAAGAGAAAGAGCACAGGAAGAAAGAAGAAAAGGAAAACAAGTGAAGACTGATGGGTACGGAAGGATAGAGATAGATGGAGTGCTTTGGAAATGGAACAAGGACAAAGCAATCTTAGAAGAGGGACCAAAAAACTAAATCACATAAAAGTAGATAAGACAGAAATACTTAGTAATAGAATAATTAATAGTAGTACTAGTTATAGGTATAATAGTAATAATAGATATATTTATAGTGGGAACAAAATAGTGAGACCCAAAAAATTAGATAGGATAGAAAGCAATAGAAGAAGTATAAGTATTGATATATATATACAGGGTGTTTCATTAAGAATTATCCATATAGTAACTGGAGAAACGTTAGCACGAAACATGAAGATTTAAGCCAAAACACGGTGTCAAAACTATGGGCTAAAATCATTTAGAATATTTAGAATAAAACACCCTATATCTAAGGCTAAGGTCGAATATCGATAATGATAAGAAAAAAAGTGAAAATTATAGTACAAAAGAAAATAAAGGCAATGAACCAGGGGACAACTATGGAAAATAAAATAATACAAACAGTGGAGAATTTATGAGTACCTATCAGAATGCAAAATAATAGAATACAGGTACTAGGCATAAGCGAAACGAAGAAGAAAGGAAATGGAAAAATACAGCTAACAAACAAACATACATGATACTATTCTGGAGTACCATATGATAAGAGAGCAAAAGATGGAGTAGGAATAATATTTAGAGAAGACGTGAATAAGAAAGTGATAAAATTCAAACCAATCAACTCAAGAATAATATCTAATATCTATATGTAATACAGATCTATGGCCCAGTAGAAGGAGCTGAAAACGAAGAAATTACGGAATTATACGAAAATCTACAAAGGGAGTTACATGCAAGAGAAGGTAACGAGGAAATAATAATAATAATGGGGGATTAGAACAGCAGAGTAGGTAAAGATCAAAATAGAGGCATGGGATTCATGGGAGAGTATGGAGAGGAAACTAAACAGGAATGGGATAAGGATGATAGACTTCTGTAGAAGAAACGATCAAATAATAGGAAATACGATGTGGTATCAAAATATAGAGCAAAAATATACATTCGTGGCAGAAGAAAGAAACGCTAAAAGCCTAATAGACTACATAGTATACACACAAAATCTGACCGAGAATATACTGAGTATAGAAACAAAAATAGAAGCAGAAATAGGGTCCAATCACAGACTAGTAGTGGCTGAATGTGCGTTAAATATGAGTATAAAGGAAAATACACCAGAATATACCAGTTTAGCAATATACAAACTTAATACAGAAAAGAACAAAAATAGATATCGAGAATATACTAATCAGGAATTTCAAAAAATAGTAAATGAAAGAGTAGAATGGACGGAATGGAAGAAATAGTTTTAACAACTACATAGAAGATATGTGGAAGGAAAGCATATAAAAAACACCTAAAAAGGACGAGCTGGTGGAGTGAAGAGATAAAAAGATGGTAAGGGAAAAGAAAAAAGCCTGTAAAAAATATATCCAAACAAGAAGATAAAGATGACTATAATAAAAAGAAAAAATTAGTAAAAAATACTATAAGACAAGAGAAAAAGGAATCCTGGAAAAAATTTGGTGAGCAGTTAACAGAAACACATAAAGTAGATAACCGAAAATTCTGGACACAGCTAAAAAGAATGAGAGGAGGTAAAGGAAAAGAAATTAAAGCAGTGAGAAATATTAATAATCAGTTACAAAAACACAGTTCCAATCAGTTCCTTAACACAGGAAGAAAGGATAAACAGAGAATATCAAGACGAGCAGGAAATAAGCATATAAGAAATAGATGAAGTTACACATAAATAAGGACAGGAAAAGAAGGTGGAGAAGATGGCATTGCTCCAGAAATTATAAAATGGCTGGGACAAGAAGGAAAACAATGTATTTGGGAATTATGCAAAAAGGCAAAAATAATACCTAGAGACTAGAGACTTGATAATACCAATATATAAAAAGGGGACCAGATGCAATGTGATAATTATAGAACCATATGCCTAGCACAAACGGGCTATAGGCTATACACCAGAATTCTGGAAAAGAGACTAAGAGAATATGTACAACATAAATTGGAAGAAGAACAGGCAGCATTCAGACCAGACAGACAAACTAATGATAATCTGAAGCCAGTATAAATGAATTCACTACTATATGCAGATGATGTGGTATTGATAGCAAATACCAGAAATAATATGCAGAAGCTAGTGAATATATGGACCGAAGAAATAGAAAACATGAAAATGGAAGTGAATACAAATAAAACTAAAATGATGATCATAAATTGTAGACAACAGTTCAAATTACTATTGAAATAAAATGTGATGACGAGACATTGGAAAGAGTAACGACGTATGAATATCTGGGAACTATATTGACAGAAGATGGGAAGATAGAAGCAGAAATAACAAATAGGGAGAATAAATATAACGCCAGATTGTCAGAGAACATTGCCGTGATATTGTGCAGGTGAACTCGTGGGAGACCTGCACAAGAGCTCGACCTGGGCCTACACCCGCACAAGATTCAACTGTCCCAGGATTTAAGTTAATGACCATAGACTACTATCCTAACCCCTAACCTAACCTAACAAGCAAAATTGGTTACAGACGTAACTGCAAGATTGAAAAGCATACATGTATCAACGGAACGATGATATGATTTATTCAGGCCCAAATTTAACGACCGATTTAAACCCGCCAAATTTATTCCTTTGAGATTCCCTGAAGTCGCAGGTATTTGAACTATGTTATATTTCATTAATAATGACATAGCTACATGGGCCTTTCAAATAATCAAAAAAGAATTTTGTTGATACCTCAAACACAAATTGTTTTATTTCATTTAAACATTGATCCTTCCCCATTGGAGTGCCCTTGAATTAAATAATGTTTATTAAACCAATAGAATAGCTGGGTTAAGTAAAGTACAAAGACTTGCATGTCTTGGCTATGGAAACAGCATCATCAGCCATGGAAGCACTGCTGGACCTCCTCCGATTGACATAACAATCGAGGGAAGGCAAGAATCGGACTTCTAAGGCAACAAAATACGAGCAACAGATTGGATCACAATAAAATGAAGGAAATAGTGGTAGGTACCATCCTCAAGATAAATGAGAGATAACAACACTAAGGGCTCAGTTGATCTGGTATATAGACGGGCCCAAGACCAGCGAAGGAACTGGTGCTGAGATATATAGTGAGAGGAGAAATTCCCAAAGAGAGAGTCCCACTCATGCTCTACGGGCAAACATTTATCAAAGAACAATCAAAGCACAGAGCTGAAGAACAACACAATGTGAGTAGAAATCAAATCAGAACAATAACGAGTCTTCTCACTGGTCACAATCCGATGAGAGGTTACCTACACAAAATTGAGCTTTAAAACGGAGAGATGTTCTGAAGACAATGATGCAAAACATATAGTTTAGGAACGGGAGGTATTAGACCGCAGAAGACAGAAAATATTCGGACAGCTTAGGCTAACTCCCGAACAATATAACAGACAAACGGTGAATTACCTGTTCCGACTGGTAAAGAGGAGTAGAGTAACGGTGTTTTGAAGCTAAACCCGGAGAACACAAAAACCCAAGAGGCTGCGGCGTATCTGGCGATAGGACCAGCATCCGAGGAAAAAAACCAATAGAAAAACGATTACTTAGAAAAGTGTGCCCAGTTCAATATTGATAAAATATATAGAAGGCAAAGGCAGCGTTCATAGACAATTAATAGTAGGTTCACTCGTCGTCGGCACTTTCATGTAGCGCTGATAAAAACATGCCGAAAAACGAACGTTAAAAGACACGTGCATCGTATGTATATTCAGTGGTTGCGCGATTTAATACCTCCATAGCTTGTTGATTTATAGATGCAGTGTTTGGTATGGAAAATTTTTACAATAGAGAGTTTTTGGAATCCTTAATTCGTTCTGTCGTTACGGTTAACGCTATTCGGAGCATGCGTAGAAGAATTGGAAGCTTTCGTTAACGTTAATTACGATAACGTATTCCATTATCTACGGGAAGATTACGTTAAGATTCCGTTAACGTAATTTTTATTTTGATAGATGCAGGTTGCCAGATATATTCAAGTTAGTTTTCGTCTTTGATAGCATAATTATTTATTAAAGACCCTATTATCAAAATAAGACGAAAAATATCCTCTCATTGGTATTTTTCGAACCACCGACACAATTTTACCATGAGAAAATATATCTATTTTGAAGTTTTATTTGTTGAACGGAAATCTGACAACACGAGTAAGGGAGATGCAGCGATCTTTAATTTTGAAATAATGTGTTATTGCTTTTGACATTTGGTTGATCGTGTCAAAGAATACAGAATACAGTGTATGTGATGGTTGTGGCCATATTCATTGCGATTTAATACAATATTCGGGGCTTCCTCCATCACTATCACGATTACAATGGAGTATAATAAAAAAATCCAACTCATTATATAGCAAACCAACGAAAGTTTAATAAGATTTGACGTATTTAACATTAATTGTATTCACGTTATTTTTAAGTGTTTCAAAAACTATTTATAAAGCTCTCATTGAAGTCTGTTGAAGTTGATCATTTTACTTACTGCGCTTGCGCGAAATAACGATAACGTGAATGACAAACGCTAAAGTTAATGGTTCCAAAAACTCTCTAATGATGCGTGAATTATACGTTTTTAAGAAGATCTTTTAATGTCGCTCCGATACAATTTTTACATGCACACAACGCATTCGCGGCATTTTAAAAAAATAATTATCCCGTAATAATAATTAAATAGTTCACTGCAAAGACTGTCCAGCCTGTATACGATTAACCCCGATCGTACCTCCAAACTACAAAAGACTTAATGTCTGTCTATCGCTTGATTGGAACTACAAAATCCCGAAAAAGAGTAGCATGGGATAGACATTGCGCTGAGAGGAGCTTAGAGTCTACTATTCTTTGTATATGTACGGTGGGTAAGGATTTCCATCGTAGAAAAAAGGGGCACGATAGATCCTTTAGCTCTCAGTGAATGTCACCCCAGTATACATACATATAAGGATTAGTTATTTAACTGACAAATTTCCGACGATATTTCCGTATACCTAACGGTAGAAGTTAAACTTTTGTTTAATATTCTTAAGAAACTAGGCATTATATTTACAAGTACCTACCCACCAACCGAGTAATATATTAAAATAAACGCTTCCCATACAAATAATTGTATGTGTTAATATCACAGCGAACATCTAAAAATTGTAACAGCGATTTTATATGCACCTACGGGTTGCGACTTGAATGGAACTTGTTAGATTTTCGCACTGATAGTAGGAATAAATTAAATCGGTGCCTTGCTTCGACCAATAAATACTACGGCTTATTGAACCGTAAACGGATGAGTGTATGTTTTCCTTATAATCAATTCTTGCTGAAATTTTTATATCTGCGTTAACGATTCACTCTCTGTTCTTACATATTAAAATTCTGATTGGGTTATATGGAATTTTTATTTGAGTGATTTGATAAAATGTGATTGCACAAAATAAATATTGACTACTTATATAGCTTAAAGATTATTTGGGTGTCAAACTGGAGAATTTTTTGTATTATCGTAACATATGAATCTTTAAAAAAATGTATTATATGTAAACAAACCCATGTGACTGGAAACGGATAAAAAGCGAAATATGGATTTGTATTTTACCGGGTAAAATTGGAGGGTGGAAACCTGCTCTTAAGCACCGGGTGCTTGGTCTACTTTTTCCCAGTAGTGTGGGGAATTCTTCCCTGCAGGAACCCATCCCCACTCTGTAACGTTTATGTGAATAAATTACTTGATAACTTGATTCAATGGACTTTATTATATTTAATGAATATACAATACAAGTCAAATACAATAGCATGTCAGTGTCACTTTAGGATAGGTTCGAAGATGGCCTCGTGGTCTTTTCTTCTTTTCTACCGTCGATAAGTAACGTTCGTTTGTAGGCGCGTTCCTGTCATCGATGTTATGTCACACACTCGACCTTCCTTATCTGTCAATGGAACAGCGATAAAATGCCTGCCGGAACCATCCACACAAAAACCACCCGGTCTTCGTCCGACACAATCGAGACTGTTCTTTGCGAACATACCATAGGAATGTATCGGTTAGCCTTCCGTCTCTCTCCCTTTCCTAATTTTTCTTTAAAATTTGTGTAATTGTGTCCACAAACATTTGGAAGTTTTTCTTGCTCTTTATGGTCCACTCAATATCTGTTCCAGAGTGAACGCAAATCCTCGGCCAGGGGCTTATTCTGCGCGCAATAAACCACGACGTCTACCACCCCACACTCTAAACACAGGTCATCCCTTGTTTTTTAATTCCAAATTTATATGACCTGAATGACCAGTGCAGTTAAGAACTGCGTGAGGTAGAAATTTGTTGTTTTAATTACATTTATACCAAATCATTTACGCTTGGTATCAGTGCCCTTGTTCATTTGGCCTTATTTGTTTCCAATGTCCATTCTTCTTGCCATTATTCCAGGCCTCCCTTTCCTTTTTTCTCACCACACAGTCAGAGCCACTGCCCGGTCATATATTAGGTTTGTTCCAACTAGCATTATTTTATGAACCGTACTGGAATCGTTTCGAGTACTGTATAGTGCGCAAACTCGAATTTGGGATGGACAAATCAACTTTATCACCCCTTTCCAAAAGGTACAGTTTGTATACCGTCCCAAGCAGTCCCTATAACGATACTTTAATCAGTTGGAACGTGAAAGAATTACAGCACTTGCGCGAACGATACCAAAAACGGTTCTAACGCCAGCTGGAACAAAGCTAATATATCATTTCCCATTCCATCACGAGAATATGTACCGGCAACTCCATTCTTCTATGCTCTTCTCCATCTCCTCTTCTCTCGCCACACAGTCGGAACCACCGCTCTGGTCATATTATATCCTTTTTCGAAGCTATCGTTGATGCGGTGCGGTACGCGCTACTCACCTTAAGCAGCGGTACTTTGGGCTGTGGTCAGCATATCCCTATATTTTGCCCGAACCATACAGGGGTCTAGTATAACAGGATCGACTTTATGGAGACGATCAGTACCCTTCTCTTAAGCATGCCCAGACCCCAATATTAGGCATGATCTTATGCAGTTCGGAAGTTCTGCTTTCGGCCTCCTTCAACTCAGCCTCCACATGATTTGTGTAGCGCGATTTGTCATCTAGGACAACACCCAGGTACTTTATCGTCATCTGGGGTCATATATGAATGTTTCATCTGTCCCTAGGTCCTCTCAAAATTATTGCCTCGGACCTCATTTCCTTGCGCAAAAAATATTACTTTGCAGATATTTAGAAAATTTAGCCCTCTTACAGATGTTAATTCAAAATCCTTCCCTCTAGGGTATTATTTTTTAAGGAAGTCGAAGAACACTTATTCCAAGATCAAAATCCCTCTATAATAATTGTTTCAATTATTGAAAAATTACCGATAATTGAATTTTTACAGTTAAATATAAGATCTTCCGGCTAAAATAAAACACCTCCTAATAGTATCAAGTCGAATGCATCCGTAACTCACATACTTTCTTTAAATAATAGTAATCCACAGTGCCATACAGTAGTTTTACTACTCATCGATTATGCTATACGTTTATTATAAACTTAAGGTGTGTCATCACCAAACTGTTATTGTGGTTATCATAAACGGTAATGATGTGTTGTAAATTTGCGAAGAAGAGATAACTGTAGCAGTAGCGCCGTGCCGCTAGAAAACAGTTAAAAAAAAATAACCAGCCAGCGAACGCTTGCAATGTGTTTATTCAGTTAACGTATAGTATAATTGGAAACGTGCCTAAGGCCGAATTATTGGCTATAGGCAAACACGCATGCAGTATTGGTCTTGGTAAATACCACAAGAACGTATGTTAGACACGTTCACAGCATCTAGTTAGCATGTATTGAAAATAATTATGTTTGATGACAAATATGACAATGTCAAGGAAGCCGAAATATTGCGAATAATCAAATAAAAATTATGATCAACCAAAGAGTACTTGATGCAGATTTACCGTTTTTTGATTAACTATATAACTGGAATCAGTTATGGTAAATGCCATCTTGTTTTTTACTGCATGATTTTTATTTAATATTTTTTGGTTTAATGATTGGTCTTACAATTTTGAGGTTGTACTGGGAAACGATAAAACAAGTATCGTACAACTTGAATTACCGAACGGTCGATATTTTTTATCATTAAACCGCTCACAATATTAATAAATTCAATTTTCCATTCAGGAATTTTCCCCGATGCCTTCAAATTCTCTAAAATTCTTCCATTACATAAAAAAGGAGATACCTCTCAGGTTGACAATTATCGTCCAATTTCAATTATTTCTATTTTTAGTAAAATCATTGAGGTACTGTTAAGGCAGAGGTTATATGATTACTTCGACAAACAAGATTTTTTCTGTAATTCGCAATATGGTTTTAGAAAAGAACGATCAACTACTCAAGCTGTTCTAAATATTATTAGTGATGTAGTTGAGGGCCTTGAGAGCGGCAAGCATACGGCTATTACACTATGTGATCTTTCTAAGGCGTTTGACTGTGTTTCTCACAGTATATTGCTTCGTAAACTTAATTACTATGGCATTAGAGGTGTGCAACTCCAGCTAATTGAGTCGTATCTAAGTAATCGTTATCAGGCTGTATCATGTAATAATTCTTTATCAGATTTTAAACCGGTTGTTCATGGCGTTCCTCAAGGGTCAGTTCTTGGACCTTTGCTATTTATCATTTATATAAATGACTTACCCAAATTCATGTTTCCTTATAAATCTGTTTTATTTGCCGATGACACCACTTTTATTTATTCCGATAAAAACT
Organism: Lochmaea crataegi; assembly: GCA_947563755.1. Lineage (NCBI taxonomy): Eukaryota > Metazoa > Arthropoda > Insecta > Coleoptera > Chrysomelidae > Lochmaea > Lochmaea crataegi. The sequence continues at coordinate 25,536,377 of OX387423.1, read as the reverse complement.
ATGAAACCTTCAAGTTAATTTCGGATGATATTGAAAACAAATCTGAACTATGGTTTTTGTCCAATAAACTTAAATTAAATTCGGAGAAGACACAAAATCTCTACTTTTCTTCTTCTTCTAACCAAAAAACTGAAAGTGTAAAATTGTTGGGACTTTTTCTAGATAAATCTCTGACGTGGCATTTCCACGTAGACTATTTAAGAAACAAATTGTCAAGCTCAGTTTTTTTACTTGTTAGCTTTCAATCTTTAAAAACGGCTTACTTTTCCCTTGTACATTCCCATATTAACTATGGAATTGTGCTTTGGGGAAATTCGTCGTCGGCCAAAGATATCTTTGTAATTCAAAAGAGAGCAATTAGGATTTTGATTAATGTCAGTTTCCGTGAACACTGTAGGGCGTTATTTGTTCATCTACGGATAATGCCTCTCCCGACCTTATTTATTTTTAATACCCTTATTGAGGTCCACAAAAATCTTGATTCCTTAACAAAAAATTCAGGCTTCCATAATTATAATACTAGACAAGCATGTAATATTTATACAAATCGTTTTCGTCTGACAAGGTCACAGAAGAATTCACTCAACTTTCTCTTTATAATATCTTACCAGCAGAAATGAAAGTTTTGAGTTTGAATAAGTTTAAGAGGAGTTTAAAAATGTATTTACTTGGATTTTGTTTTTACTCTGTCAACGAGTACATTGAAAACTGTCAGAATATCTAGGATTTTCAAAAATGTATTTATGCTCATTGGACATTCATTTTTCTTTCTTTTGTTTGTTTTTACCTATTGTAATTGTAATTTAAATTTTACGCCAAATATCTACACCTTCCAATTTTTAGAATATATTTTTATTGTTTGTATTTTAAGTACCTAATATTATGTATTTTTATATGTTAAATGTTATACATTTTGTACCTTTGACTTGCTACAAACATTGTAAAACATGTAATGTAGTCAAATAAATCTATCTATCTATCTATCTTTACCTCCCATACATTTACGAACGATTTAGAAAAGTCTGCCTGGGCGTCGATTCTCCACTTCATGAGAAAATATTCCTATATGAATTGTTTCCTACACTAATATTCCTATAGGAATACAAAACTTATCGACTGCCATCGGAATTTACTTTCCTATAGAGGGGTTTCTTTGAGATAGACTCTCATATTTACTAATTCTAACCAATCACGCTTGAGCATGCTTATTACTTTTAGGTGTTCTATGCAAGTTGTATTGTGGTATTGGCAGCTATGAGAATTGAAATTGTTCGTGTTTTTGTTTTGTAACAAAACCTCTTTGTTAATGCAGACACTCTAGACGGAGGAGAAATATTAATATTATAAAAATTATTTATCATCTCAATTAAATTTATAACAAGTTGTTTGGATAGCCTAAACAGTTTTACAAATTGTCGATCACTTAGGAGATCAAATGATCAGCATTTGTGCCATTTTGACCAATAGTCTCTGTCAAGCATATTCTCTAACTCGTCGACATGTTCCAATAGGGATGATGACAGTCACTAAGAATAACTGAAATAATGATTTGAAATCATTGTATAGATTACAAAGATTCTATAGCAATCACTCATTTTTACATTGAAATTCTGATTATATTTATTTTAGTAAAAATATAAATACAAAAATTGAATTGATGAGGCCTTTAGTGTGGATTTAAGCAGCAACAATTATCAATTAGCATTTAACAATTAACATTTATCATTTAACAATTAGTAAAACTGCCATCGTTTATGCAGACACAATTATAAATTATACTCGATAGTCGAAATTCTGTAAAGTGAGTCAGAGCTATCTAATCAACACTTTGGTTAAAGCGCAGTTGCCATATTAGGCCAAGCAATAGGTAAATATTTTTGACAAAAATCCTAGTAGAAAACGGATGATGCCATCATGTAAAAGACATTACGTAGTATCATTTTGATATGTTTTGGACACGCAAATGTTTTTCAGTAATTTTTTATCAACATTTAAAACGAAAAAAACCTTCTTTTTTCAGTTTTTTTCATATAGCGTAAAACGTACTGAAGCAATCTCAATGGTATGTGAAGATAAATTGTAGATAATTGGAATACAAACAAAATGAGGGGTCGAGCGAGTCAATCGGATAATTAGGAACCGAGAAAATCAGGAAAAGCCGAAAAATTAGTAATTTTTTTTTAAATTCATATCTTCGTCATTTTTCAATTGCAAGAGCTGAAACTTGGCACAAAAAAAGTTCTTCATATGTGCTTTATATGCGCGAAGAGCAGACGCCAAGCGACGGTTACTTTTATCGCAATTACAATTTTAATTTTTTCATACGATAATTTTCAACGTGTCTGGATGCGTTGTCGATTGTCCGATTTTAAATTTGAAAACGGTTTTGAAAAGTGTAAATGTAGAGCAATAAAACGTATATTCTCGATTTGAAATCAAGTGATGCGAAGTTGGCCAAAAACGCCAGGGAACATCGCCGAAAATGACCAAGAGCTGTAAAGTGGTGGAGTAGTAGGGGGAAGCAGCGAGAGAGCGGTGTCTATGCTTTGCGTTTGATTATTTTGTCAAATAATAAAGGTATTCCATTTTTATTTTTTTATTTTCAAGTACCTGGAGTCGACACACGAGTCGAATTTATCGACGAGCTTAATACATTTGAACAGAAAAAACAATTAGTGGAGCAATCGAAATTTCGACCTTCTGCACACCGTTGTCGATTTAATTGCCACGTTTTTTTTGAATTTTTTAAAGCTATGAATTTGCTAGATTCTCTCGTATACGTACGTTGACATGTTTGGTGGATCGTAATTTCTTTCAAGTTTTCCAACTTGATGTGCTTTTTATCCTTTCGCTTCAAACTTGCTTGAATAAGATTTTTTATTCCTCGTTCCTTGACGACGCAGGACTTTGTCACTTCCATGTCTTCGCCGCAAAGTAAACAGGCATCTTTAACGTCCTTCCATTGCATATCATTTTCAGGTACCTTCTCACTCTTTTCACTCACAGTTTCATGTTGCCTAGTTACAAAAAAAAATTGTGAAAATACAAACCCGGGAGATGAATATTTGTTTATCGCAGTAAATATAAAAACTGCTTTTACCTCACGCTTGTAGACGCCGATGCTTCACTGCTATTTTCATCTGACTCCATGGTGAAATGATTATGTTACACAACTATACAGACTTTATGTGCAACGAATAAAAAATGTGTTATTAATCTCAACTTTTAATCATGTAAAACAATTGTAAATATACGCTACGTTGCAGCCGCTCCGAAATCTGCTGCTATGCGAGCAACTGGAGTGCGTAGAATGGCCGTTGGTTTTGATTTTGGAAAGAGAGGGAAAGAGAGAGAGTTACTAGTCGGTTTTGTCGACTCCAGGTACTTGAAAATAAAAATAAAAATAATGGAATAGTTTTATTATTTGCCACAATTTATTGATTAGGCTAATGGAACCGTAAGGATCCGCAGTCAATATCACAACCTCACACACACACAATAATCAAACGCAAAGCATAGACACCGCTCTCTCGCCGCTTCCCCCTATACTACTCCGCCACTTTACAGCTCTTGGTCATTTTCGGCGATGTTCCCTGGCGTTTTTGGCCGACTTCGCATCACTTGATTTCAAATCGAGAATATACGTTTTATTGCTCTTCATTTACACTTTTCAAAACCGTTTTCAAATTTAAAATCGGACAATCGACAACGCATCCAGACACGTTGAAAATTATCGTATGAAAAAATTAAAATTGTAATTGCGATAAAAGTAACCGTCGCTTGGCGTCTGCTCTTCGCGCATATAAAGGACATATGAAGAACTTTTTTTGTGCCAAGTTTCAGCTCTTGCAATTGAAAAATGACGAAGATATGAATTTAAAAAAAAATTACTAATTTTTCGGCTTTTCCTGATTTTCTCGGTTCCTAATTATCCGATTGACTCGCTCGACCCCTCATTTTGTTTGTATTTCAATTATCTACAATTTATCTTTACATACCATTGAGATTGCTTCTGTACGTTTTACGCTATATGAAAAAAACTGAAAAAAGAAGGTTTTTTTCGTTTTAAATGTTGATAAAAAATTACTGAAAAACATTTGCGTGTCCAAAACATATCAAAATGATACTACGTAATGTCTTTTACATGATGGCATCATCCGTTTTCTACTAGGATTTTTGTCAAAAATTACTATACTCGCTTGCTCCGTTGCTTGGCCTATATGTATTCTAGAGAGAAATGCTGTATTTTATAAATACACTTCAAATCCATTGTGTCAATATTTCAGGTACAAAAGATGCAATGTAATTAAGTCAATACCAATTTAATATATTTATTTCAAATTTCAAGCAGACTAATAATAATTAGTTTACTTGAAATGTGAAATAAAGTGTTTATGTATATTTCTTGAACGCAAAGTTTGTTGTGAAAAACTCGCCGATTTGACAATGTTGGAGAGTCGCTTCAATGTTCCGGCTTTGAGAACGAGATAGATAGATCGAGCTACGCGAATGAGACAGTGATAGTAAACAGTTATGTGAGGTGTTTATTCTCTTCATGAACGTAACATCAGTATTTGTGTTGTGGTTTTGTGTGATAAATCGGTTATTATTGGTATTTATTGTAATATTTATATCGGTATATTTAGTGACAATAATGGCGGAGTGTAGCGGTGTTGGCGATAAAAAACGGCGTCGTAACAATTCAATTCGGGAAGAAAAAGTCCTCATATTAAATGTGTACGAAGGACTGCGTGCCATGGACAAACAGTTGGGTGTTAGTGACGCTGTGATTAAGTGCAGTTATTTAACTAAAGTTTCTGAGAGTACTATATACAATATTCTAAAGAAATCGCGGGACGGATCTTTGACAAGAGAACGAGGTGAAAACTGTAAACCGGAAAGTAGGGGAAGAAAGAAAATTGTTTTGGACGACCAAACACGGAATGCTATACGTAGGGAAATACATTCTTTTTATTTTAGGAATGAAATCCCCTCGGTAGCTAAATTGAGCAAGGTAATAGAAGCTGATGATACTTTACCAAACATCAGTGATAAAGTTTTGAGACGAACTTTAAAATTAATGAATTTTCGTTACCAAACAAGAAGTAGAAACAGTGCCTTAATTGAACGAAATGACATTGTGGAATGGAGGAGAAATTATTTAAAACAGATACGACAGTTTCGTAACGAAGGACGGCACATATATTATCTTGACGAAACATGGTTAAATGAAGGCCACACTGTGTCAAAAGTGTGGCAAGACATGAATATACGAAGCAATCGACAAGCCTTTATGGGGGGTTTCTCTTCCGGTTTAAAAGCTCCCTCTGGGAAAGGACGTCGACTGATTATCACTCACATTGGCAGCGAGGAAGGATTTGTAGAAGGTGGATTACTAAGTTTTCAGTCCAAAAAAACTGTCGATTACCATGAAGAGATGGATGGTAACCGGTTTGAAACATGGTTTAGATCAATTTTAACAAAGGTAACTCCTGGTTCAGTGATAGTTATGGATAATGCTTCATACCACTCTCGTCGACTGGAGCAAATACCTACTTCAGCTAGCCGCAAGAGGGTTATAATTGATTGGTTAGAGAGTAAAAGCATTCCGCACAACGAGGCAATGCTAAAAGTTGAATTATTATCTCTCGTACGGAAACATAAAAGCAGTTATATTAAGTACGTTGTCGATGAAATGGCGAAAGATTTCAACGTCTCAGTTGTTAGACTTCCTCCCTACCACTGTGAGTTAAACCCCATCGAGCTGGTTTGGGCCCAAGTGAAAAATTATGTTGCGAGAAAAAACAGTACATTCAAAATGGCTGACGTTGAGAAACTGTTTGACGAGGCGCTGCATACCGTTACTGCTGAGAGTTGGCGTAAATGTATTCAACACGTATTAAAAGAAGAAATAAAGTTTTGGGATTTAGACATACGTGTAGAAGTAATGACGGAACCACTCATTATCGATATAGGAGGAGAAAGCGATGATTCTGAGGAGTCGTCAGGGAGTGATACCGCTTCCAGTTAGTCAGACATTTTACAAGTGACCTCGCAACATACCTATACTTATCGGTAATTTATTTTGGTCTTGACAAACAACTTTCTTTTACGTAATGATAATGCCGGTTAGCAAATAACGAAAATGTTACCTCAATTTTAGTTTTAGTAGTAGTAAGTTGGAATTGACTTTTAAACATTTTTTTATTTTGTTTTAACTTACTTATGAACAACTTGTGATAAGTTATTATTTCAAATGTTAAAAATTGAAATTCCAGATATTTCAGTATTCGCACCCTTAAACTATGATACGCTCATGGAGTTCACTTTAAATCGGTAGATAACCGATGACGTCACTTTACAGAATTTCGACTATCGACTATAGGAGAAAATAATAAGCATGCTCACAAGCCCGAGATTCTAGTTATTTACAATAACCCTACATTTTCATGTCTATTTGTGCATTGGAACAATTTTGAAGATGTATAGTAGAAATGAAGAAGCTGAGACTTTTTTTCTTTTATTAATGATGCTGACGGCAAGTATGTTCTTATTGAACAAAGGCAGGAAAAGGAGATGGGCTGTCAAGCCTATTAATTAATAGGAAAAGAAAAGAAAAGGGAATGTTTGAGAACCTCATTCAATCAATGGTGCATCAATAGACAAGATCGATAAGAGTGGCATCATCCATTTTTAGTACAACTTGAAAATAAACAAACACACAACAATGAAAAAAGTGAGGTTAACTTCAGGATCTGCGTACTAGTTGCGCACTAGATGAAATTTCGGTACATTTAATTTAAGAAAGTTAAAAGTTGGCCAACTTCGTAATTGTTAAATGATAAATGATAATTGTTAATTGTCTGCATAAATCCATACTTACTTGATGAAGATCCATACTAAATGATGAAATAAAACAATTTAATTTGTTTAAATCTTCATTTTATTTTGAGCTGACGTTCAATTTAAATTAGTGACGCGTTTCGCTACACAGTAGCTTTATCATGAAAAACTTTTAATTTTTATAGTGCCTTAATACGGAATTCTAAGATATTGACAAAAGTATTATAATATGTTTAAATTGGAATAAATTAGACACTTTTTGTACTATATTCCGATTTAAACATATTATAATACTTTTGTCAATATCTTAGAATTCCGTATTAAGGCGTGCAAACATCGTGGAGCAATTTTTCAAAATCAGTCATCATGCCTATTGATTTAAAAGAACGATTTTATACAGTTCAAGATGTTAATTAACAATTTTCAAGTTATTTCATTCGCATAAAACGTACACAGGAAAGAAATAACCTAAAAGCAAAAGAATGCAACAGGCAAACACACAATATATTAATCCACAGCACACCCTCGCATGCGCTTTGGTGACTGTTTTACATTTTCCCATGATTTAGGACCATGTGAATAGGTTCCTATGCTTTTTGTAGGAAAAGATTCCTACGAGAGTGCTGCAGGCTACCGAAATCTGATTCTCATGGGCAAACCGCCATATTTCTCATAGGAGTCATGGTTTAACCCTAATATTTTAGAAAACAATATTTTACCAGTATGCTTATACAGTTGATATAGAAACGATGCATTTCTATAACATTGGACATAATATTTCTCACACCAAATCCATTTTGGTAGAAGCACAGCTGTATTCTTTGGTAGAAGTAAAATTCTTAAGGGTGGTATAAGAACGTTCCGATTGGAATTTGAAATATCCAAATGGACCTAATGCTCAGAGAACACATTGGTACATATTTAAACACACTGACATCGAGCGGCAGTAGTTAGTGAATAAAGCAAAAGCGGAATCGAAAAATAAGCTCCAATAAAAATAACAGGTCACAGCAATTTATCATCAATAAAATCATATTTATAAGTTGACAAGGAGCATTAGAGCATTATTCAATCGATTTTCTTCAACATCTATTACAGAAACAATTAGCTGGGGTACAGTTTATCCAAAATCAACGAACATGTGCTCTTTTCCCTTGCTGACTTTCTCCTTTGATCTGCATATGCCTGATCAAAGGAAAAAGTCGGCAATGTAGATGAACATGTGCTTTAACTTCTGCAATTGATTTTGTACAAACTTTACCCGTAACTACATTCATTTTCATCGTACATTGAATATATCTTTTCAATGTAATAAGATTTATGTAGCCGCATACAAATTGATTAAATAAAAGAGATTGGTATGTAAGTATGCAAATTTTTTTCATCACTAACGCTAGATATTAAATCGAATATGTAAACTTCAATATTGCAAATCTTCCAAATGATAAACAACTGTTTAGATAATTGGAAAATTTGATGCGATCGTGTAATAAATAATGTTTCCTCACTCTTTACAATAACAGTTACATTCACAACAACAAATTCATTGACATCGGACATAACACGATTTACATTTTTTAATAACTGTGAAACATCTTTTTTTTTACCCGCCATTGGCGCCCTGACTTGTGTTGTGTTTAGATGTGTAGAGCAGTATTTTATTTCAACTAGGTTTTTTTTAAACTCATTGGGAAGTTTTATAAATATAATGTATTATAAATTAACCAGTATGGCAATTTGGAGACCATTTGATACGACAATTCGAGATGATCTTTCGCGGAAATCTAATAATTTATAGAAGATATATGTACTTTATTGGGATCAAAAATCTCTATCTTCACATTGACTTTAGAGAGAGTATCTTTATCGACCGGCGTTTTTGTATAAAGAACTTTTACCATTTGAAAATGTAGGTGGGTGTTGAGCATAAAAGGAAAGAAAACCTGAACTGACTGATATAAATGGATCACTTACACGTTTCAATGCGCGAATTACAATAATTGCAAATTTAGGATGCAAATTGTTGAATTAGAAGCAGCTGATGTTGAAAAGAAGTTGATGGTAATTCTCTATAAGGCGATGCCAAGGGAAGTTTTATGAAGGATAGGTAATTTTGTGGTTATATGAAATAAGGCGAGAATAATAGTTTAAAATAAAGCAAACACTACAACATTTGAGCATCATGGAAGTAGAAATTATGCATTTTGTTTATTCTGCAATTTAAGTCATTAAAAATGAAGTAAAGCTATAAAATGGTTAGTTATACTATAAGGGATGTAAGTAACATGCAGAACTGCATGACAATATAAAACTAATTCAGTACGCAGATGATATCTGTTTTTACGTCACCCATAAAACATGAGCGATGCGTTAAAGACCTCAAACACGTATTATTCTGTATTAAAGGATGGTTAAATGGTCTGGGTTTTAGTCTTGCATCTGATAAATCGGCAGTTTTGTACAAGCCACCGGCTTCATCTGGCGGACACAATTGATATAAATAATACCTCCTTTCCGATAGTGGATCACTACAAATATTTGGGGATTATCCTCGACAAAAAATTGCTTTGGTCCAACTATATTGTTACGCGAGCTACTGCAATAATATTCTCACTTAGTGCCCCCAGTGAAATCCCCGTATGAGACGACTATGGCTCCTCCGCCCAATTTTCGAGAAACATCGGTGCGTCCGCCAGAACATCGAGAATATCCAATGCACCCGCGAGAACGCCGAGAAATTTCGAGAATTACGGCGCGCGAGTATAAATAGGCCACCAGCATCGCTGCAGGCAATTAGTCAATCAGTCAGTGTTGATACCGAACGAAAGTAATCGCGCCTCGAATAAGTGTTTATTTAGTGACTCTCATATAAATTATAATTAGTGTGTTTAGTGTATGACATAAATTATTAAATAAGGACTGAATTACATATAAATCTGTAAATATAAATTAATTGTAAATATAAATTAGAATAAACGTTACAATATCTAATATATAAAATTCTCGTGAAACGGTGTTTGTAATTAAACTCCTCCGAAATGGCTCGACCGATTCTCGTAAAATTTTTTGTGCATATCGGGTAGGTCTGCGAATCGGACAACATCTATTTTTCATCCCCCTAAATGTTAAGGGTGCTCCACCCCTTAATTTTATCTTGTTATTTTTTAGGCAAATTTTTTTGTTTTTATTTTTTATGATACAGCATTCAAAAATACATACAACCCTAAATTTTCACCCCTCTACGATCAACCCCTATTTTTATTTGTTGATCATCCGAAATGGCTCGACCGATTCTCATGAAATTTTGTGTGCCTATCGGGTAGGTCTGCGAATCGGTTTCTATCTATTTTTCATCCCCCTAAATGCTAAGGGTGGTGGTCCACCCCCTAATTTTTTTTATTTTTAAGACAAAATTTTCTGTTATAATTTTTTTATGATACAGCATTCAAAAATATATACAACCCTAAATTTTCACCCTTCTACGATCAACCCCTATTTTTTATTTGTTAATTATCCGAAATGGCTCAACCAGTTCTCATGAAATTTTGTGTGCATATCGGGTAGTTCTGAGAATCGGTCAACATCTATTTTTCATCCCTCTAAATGTTGAGGGTGGTCTACCCCTTAATTTTAATTTTTTGGACAACATTTTTTGTTTTTATTTTTTTATGATACAGCATTCAAAAATATATACAACCCTAAATTTTCACCTTTATACGATCAACCCCTATTTTTCCATCGCAATTTTTATTTTTGCAAGATGGCAATCGAATATAATAATTGTAGTACGATATAAGAGCTAATTGTAAGCATGGCATTTATAGAAATTTGAAATAAACAAAAGCTTCTCTGACACTCCACTCAGCGGGTAAATATTATTTAAAAAAATTCTACTTTGGACAAAAAATGGCGATAAATCAAAATTTAAAATTCTTGTATAGGTATCGTTACTTGGAGATTAGCTAATTGGAAGGATGGAATTTATAGAAAGAAATTTATGGCATTTATAGAAGTTTGAAATAAACGACCGCTTGCATAATATCTTATTTAGTCGGGTTTGTTGGAACTCTTTTAACTCGAGAACGGCTGGACCGATTTTCATGGTTGTTGATTTGTTATTGCAGGGAAAAAATTATTTAAAAAAAATTCCACTTTTGACAAAAAATGGCGGTAAATTAAAATTTAAAGTTTCTGTATAGGTATCGTAAATTTTGAAATAAACAAAAGCTACTCTGACACTCCACTCAGAGGGCAGAAAACGACCGCTTGACAAGACAATGTTAGGACAGGACAACGTCTGTAGGGGTCTTGTAGTTAATTATATAAAAGAGAAATGTGAAAAGGGTTTGAATCTTCTTCGTACTGTGACTAAAACAAAATGGGGAGCAGAAGCAAACACTTCACTTATCTTTTATAGAGCCTACATACGCTCACTCATGGATTATGGTTGTACGTTATACGGTACAGCTTCTAACACAAATTTGCTCATCCTTGACAGGATTCAGTACAATGCTATAAGAATTAATTTAGGCCTTATGAAATCATCCCCGTGTCATGCAATTCTATCTGAATCACAAGAACCACCATTAAAAATTAGAAGACAGTACTTGGCCAGAAAATAGTTATTCAAATATAGAACTTTTAACATAGTACTAATGAATAAAATAGCTAACTTAAATTCTCAAAACTTAACCAACAAATACTGGATACAAAAAAATTTTCCACCACTAGCTGATGCTTTCGTTGATACACATAATATAAAAGTTAGTAACAGTCAATTGTACCCTATTTATAGTTTTAAATTTAAAGACATTTTCTACAAGCCAGATATAATATACCCCAATTACACTGAGAACCCCTCACTAAACAACACCATTATGAATTCCATATTGAATGAATTTGCAGATCAAACAGTGATTTGTACATATGGTTCGAAAAATGAATTTGGTACAGGTTTGGCATTTTATGTCTCTAACACAGACATGGTATGTCCTTGCCGCATTCCGAATTTATGTTCAATATTTACTGCTGAAGCATTTGCAATAGAAAAAGCTTACATGATGTTTAAAACAAACAATAACAGGAGTAGTTATATCCGATTCAAAATCAGTTTTGGAAGCCTTTAAAAGCTCTCCTTTCATACAATTTAAAAATAGAACAATTTTTATTATTAAAAAGCTAGCATCTTATATTAACTCATTAAATGTACATGTAAATTTTATCTGGGCAAAGGGCCATGTAGAGAGGCAATGAAAAAGCAGACTCTGAGGCCAAGAATGCTACAACAGGACATGTTATAAATTACCATCCACAGTACTATGACCCCATCAGTTATTATAAAAATCAAATGGGGTCAGATTGGTCTAAATTATATGAAGAATTTGCAAGAAAATCTAAAAACCACTATTTTCTAATTTATCCTAAATTGCCGAATAAAATCCCTCATTTCGTCAGCAGATGTCAGTATTTTGAATTATAGTATAGTATAGTAAATACTTACTAGTTTTTGGTTTCAGAAAGGTATAATGAAATAGTATATTGTTCAACGAGTGACGAAAGTTATATTTTTTTAAGCGAGAGAACAGTTCAAAACCTGCTTCATTTTTATAGTCAATTTTATGGAAAATATGATGAATTTTTGCGCTGAGTTCGAAAATGTAATAATAATCTAGTAAGTGATGTTTACTACAATCATCTAGTAGGTGACGTTAACGATGTACCTATGGAACTGTCAACTTCGGTAAATAATTTTCAAATTGTCATTCTTTTTCAAAAAAGCTAACCCTTGTATGAAACGAGACTTTTGTGTAATCATTGGCGAAAGCTTATGAATGACCGGTTCTTTCACTATAATATTTTATATTCTGATGAAGCAACGTTCACGACAAATGGAATTGTTTCATCCCAAAACTGTCGGTATTGGGCTAGTGAAAATTCAACGTAGTAGTATTTGCTAAAAAAGTAAATATTTGGTCTGCTGTTTTAGCAGATCGAATAATCGGACCGTATTTTCTGGAGCAAACGTTATAGGGAAGTATAGTTGTATTTGCTGGACAACTTTTTAATACTCAAATTAGATGACTTTCCTTTGGAGCAAAGGCGTAATAGTAGTAGTGCGAAAACCGTCGGTTTTCCAACGTCCGCAAAAATTTGTAAGGCGAGTGCCACAAATCTAGCGAGTAGAAAAAGTGCTATACGTACAAGTTGTACTCAATATTTTTCCTACAACCACATTTATTAATGAAAGAAAAACAGTAATTTATATAGGTATTTTATTTGAACTTTGAACAGAAAGAACTTACAAAATGAAAATTAAATATAGAAAAATCAGTTAAATGTATAGTTAATAGTGAAATTTGAACAATTTTGACTTGTTATGCCTGGTGTATCTTTTTTGGATAATAAGTTTTCATCAATTGTAATATTAGTGCTTGTCAGCGAAGATGTTGATGATTGTTTTTTATTAGGAATAATATATAGACCACAGTGTAGACGGTTTAAAGTTTTGAGAATTTTCTTGGAAATAAGCCAACAAAACATTTTCTGAAAATGATTTAATGTTGTTTATTTCTTTCCAGTTCATGAATTTTCTATATTGTTTTTGATATTTCTCTTCCGAAACCTCGGGTAACAAATTTTCGGTTGCATTTCGAGCCTTTTCGATAATATCTGGAGGAGTATTTTCAGTGTCGGAATTAGACAACTCAAAAGATAAATTTTGATCTTGGTTCATAATTCCTAAAATATTGCCTAATAGGTTAATTTTTTTATAATTAATAAATCAAAATAAATAATCAAATAAATAGTTCACTTTTTTTTGGTTTAAATTTAAAATTTGTATACCCAGAAATTCACTATAAAAAATATGTTGAATTGTCAAAAAAAGTTGAGAGGTCATAGGTAGCTGTGTTTGACATTTCGGTTCGGAAAAGTGCCATAGCGTGTACTTTTCGCCGAGCTTTTCGCATTACTTTTCCACCGGTTATCAAAGAAATTAAAAAAAGGCCTGCTTTGCGTATAAAAATTTGGGTAGAAAAGCGTGCTTTGCATAGTGGTTGTAGGAAATAGCTATTTGTATAACAAGGGAGGAAAGTGCTACTTTTCCTCCCGAGGATGAAGTTTACTTAGTAATCATTCAAGGGAGGAAAAGGCACTTTACTCCCATGTTATACATATGATTTTTGCGCCTCCCTCAAATAACAAGACATTTTTATTTATGAAAGAATTAAAAAAAAAAGAAAAAAAATTGTCCTCGCCGGAATTCGATCCAACAACTACATGCCTATCACGAACAGTGAGCTGTGCTCCAACGCATTGCGAAAACGGGACTCGTAGGCAAGTTTTGCGGAATCATGAACATAACGTATTGCCGAAGTCAAATTGTTAATAGAAAAATCGTTAAATTAAAATAACAATTTACTGATTTCTACCAATTTGCAAAATACTGTTCTTTAATTAAACGGTAGAATTTATTTTTTAGGTCGTCAATGCCGTATAAGTTATTTCATTAATGACGTACCATAACCTCACTTTTACTTTTCGACTTTGCTCCCTACAATGAGGCCAGGAAATGTATACTTTGGATAGAGGTAGGCGGAAAAATATATTTTCAGCATGATGGCTTTGTTGATGAGAGGATGGCTGGATGAATATTTTTGTGAACGATGGATAGGACGGATTTAACCATTTTGGATTTTTTTATGGGGCTACCTTAAGCAGAAAGTTTACGAAACAAATTTAAACCATAGCATTGAAGATATGAAACAAGCCATAAGTAATGACGTAAATGAAATCACCCCAGACATGCTAAGAAACGTTTATAAAGAATTTAGAAATAGAGCGAAGAACTGGTTTGAAGTTGGTGGAGGTTATGTCGAATAAATTATTGAATTTATTGAATTATTGAAGTAAACGTCACATTTTCGAACTTATTGCAAAAATGTATCGAATTTTCCATAAAATTGACTATAAAGTGAAGCAGGTTTTGAAAAACTTGAATTTTATTCCATCTAATAGGGTTTCAGAACAAGCAAAACTTTTTATCAAGATATCAAGAATGACATTTTTCACTAAAAATACAAATTAAAATATTTCTCCTCTTGGGCACCCCATTCGTGGACACACTGTCTATCCTGTTCATTGCTTAGTATAGTTTCAAAGTGTTTTGTATCCTATTATTAATTTCAATATACTGTTTTCCGTTCTCTAGAATTTCCAATTCCCACAGTGTTTGAAGCTTTCCACCTCTTCAATATTTGTTCTATCTATTGCTATATTTATTTCTCTACCGTCTTAGGGAAGATAAGTATCTATAAAAATATAACGAGGTAAGCTTTTCTTGGATTTTTTTGACTGATTCTAGGGTATGTAGGTATTTGCAATTTCAGATTGAAATCTTTATCTCTATATCACTAGTAATATTTAATTCGTATGGGAAAATTATTAACAGATTTTCATATATTATAGCTTTCAGCCAATTCGTTAAAATAATGCAATTATATGTTGAATGAGCCGAACATTGATTTATCTATATAATTAATGCAAATTCCTGATTATTTTTAGCCTACAACTGATATTAATCTATAATTGTCTTTAGCGAGGTATGTTAGTTCATTTGTATAAATGCAATTTATAAAGATGAGTGCCTAGACGACATATCTCAGCTACTCATAAATCAATTTTTTTTTTAATATTTGCATCGTTAGCTGTTATCATGTTGTTTCATTCCAGCCTGATGATATTATTATGTCGAAGATAGTTGTTTTTTGAAGTGAAACTTCCTTGTCGGTGATTCATTGATAAGATGATCAAATTTTAAGAAAATATTTCGAGAGAGAAGAAATATATGACGGAGAGAAAGAGATATTCTTCTGTCCTTCTTTGTGCGAAGACATTTATCAAACATTTTTTCATCTGAAAATCATAATTTTCGCATATCTTCACGAGAATGAACTGTTACCGTTAACTTAAATTTCCACTTCATCTTAATTCAGTGACAAAAAAGTAACTTTGGCAACGACGTTAAATTTTCTCACCTATTTCAACCGTCGACCACAGATCACCCAGACTTTAGATGGTTCACGACAATAATAATTATTTTGACCAAATTGACGCCATCTGGGGCTGTAAACTTTAACTAATAATTTGTCATGTCACGCAATGGCGCCAAATTTAAATTTCATTAATGGCGGGAAATTTAAATTCATTAAATGTTATTTTCGGTAGTTTAAACCGAGAACTACGAACAACTGATAAATTTCCAAATTTATCTTTTTTGCTTGAAATAGCCCTCAAAATTGCATATTTTTAAGGTGTATTAGCACAAAAATAATGCAATTATGAGGACTAGGTGCAAAAAATATAAATCCGGAAAATTTTTAGTTATATTTCAATTAATAATAAAAAACTCAAGGAAACATGTTACTATAAGCAAGGCAAAAATAAAACTTAAAATATAATAAATATGATTTTAATAAACTTCATCATTTGCATAAATAAAATAAAAATATTAACAAACATTTTGATGATAACTAAATACTACAATACACATATAAAATTAAGATTACAGAATATTATTATTATTTATTGGTCCATACAATGATTTAAACAGATTCAACAATAGTGTTGTTGTTATTTTTGATACCTTGAAGGGTGGATGCAAGTAAGTAAACAGAACTGGATTCAATCTAATGTAATATATTGCAACATTAAATATATATACAAACTTGTATTCTTGAATTATTAAAGAAAGGCGCCTTTCGTAGTATAAGCAATACCGACAGACTATAAATGCTTATAACTGACCAATTCTTGAATTCAATAGTTCAGACCAAACCAAATAGAAGAGAATCTTGTGCGATGATTATCTTCTCTGACATTCATTCAAAGTATATCTTGACACATGATTTTTATAACAAATTAAGTTGGCCAAAAGCATTTGGCCTTAAGGCATATAGTCTACACAAAATAATTATACTCCAACAGTTATGTCAGAGAAGATAATCATTGCACAAGATTCTCTTCTATTTGGTTTGGTCTGAACTATTGAATTCAAGAATTGGTCAGTTATAAGCATTTATAGTCTGTCGGTATTGCTTATACTACGAAAGGCGCCTTTCTTTAATAATTCAAGAATACAAGTTTGTATATATATTTAATGTTGCAATATATTACATTAGATTGAATCCAGTTCTGTTTACTTACTTGCATCCACCCTTCAAGGTATCAAAAATAACAACAGGTTATGGGCCCAGTAAGAGTTTAGTAATCAGGACTGCAAGAAGAGCCAAAGTTTCGAGGTCTAGAATAATTATTTTTTTGTAATTGTCAGTTGGAGACAATTTGGACTGTCGTCAGGTATACTTTGAAAGTCAAATTTCAAGACGGTATTTTATTGAAAAGTTTTCTGTTTTAAAGTACGTACGCTATTTTAGTTTAGTTTAGTTTGTATTTTCTGGATTGAAGTAAATATTTATGTAAAGTATAGGCAATCCTGATGGATTCCATAAAATCGCATTTAGAAACATTATGTGAGGGGATTCAAAAGGTCATGTGAATTATGTGTCTTGGAAATTTAAGCTAATTTTAACCCTAAAAACAAAGGGTTTATTTTTGGTAGCAACGGGTGTTGAACTACGTCCTCATGGATCGGAAAAGGATCCAGAAGTTTCAGCATGGTTAAAACAGGATTTGGAGGCACAAGCATTAATAGGCCTAAACGTAAGTAGCAACATTGCACTTAAAATTTCAAATTGCCATTCAGCTTATCAAATGTTAGAGAAGTTAGATATATTATATGGAAAGAAGTCTTTTTTAACTATTGAAGGTTTGCAAAGACAGTTTTTTAATTTCAAGTATGATCTAGGTAAATCGGTGATTGAAAACTGTATGACAATACAGCAATATGCTGATGATCTAAAAGCTGAAGACATTAAAGAGAGTTGGGTAATGACTAGAATTTTGGGAATGCTACCAACGAAACTACATCATTTTCGTACTGCTTGGGACAATGTAAGTGGGGCAGATAAAAATATTAACATAATGTTTGAAAGACTTAGGTTAGAGGACGACAGGTTGAAAGAAAGTGAACAGGCAAATCAAGGTCAGGCGACTTCATCAAATGCGCTTATTTCCCATCAAAATCGAGTCTCTGGAAAACCTCAGAATTCCAGAACAAATCTTTCTAATGGAAGCTCAAATGTTGAATGCTTTAAATGTGGAAAAAAAGGACATATGAAGAAGTATTGTAGGAATGCATCATCTGCAAAGTATTTAGCTTATTGTAGGAATAATTATGCCTGTAATAATTGTAAGCAAAACGGTCATTTTGCTAAAGATTGTCGGAAAGCCAATTCTGGAAGAGATGAGAGTAATCAGAATAACTATTCGAATCGCCGTGCATTTATTACTGTTGGTTTGTCAACTGCAAGTGTAGAGGACATTGAGGCTGAACCTGATTCCAATGTTTCATGGTATCAGGATTGTGCTGCTACACAACATATGACTGGTAAACAGGACTGGCTAATCAATTTTGTAGAATTTGAAGAGCCAACCATGGTCGTAATAGGTGATTCTACTAAACTCAAAGGAATCGGAATGGGTGATATTGAGCTAGAAGCTTTTAACGGAAACATTTGGAGCCAAGTACTATTAAAAAATGTTTTGTATGTACCAAAGATGGCATTTAATCTTTTTTCTGTAACTCAAATTCTGGATAAAGGTTATGTACAATGTGCAGATGCAGAACAATCTATATTTAAAAGTGTAGATGAATCCGAGGTTGTTGCAATGGCAAACAGGGATGGAAACCTGTATAAAATGATGTTTCGTCAAGAAAAATCTGAAAAATGCCTAATGAATGTCTCTATCAAAACCTGGCATGAACGATTTGCTCATCAAAATGTCAAGTATGTTAGGGACACCTTAAGAAGAAGTGGAATAAATTATATTGATGACTGGGATGATTATGTATGTTCAGGTTGTGTTTATGGAAAACAACATAGAATTACTCACCCTAGAAATCTAAAAATAGCCGAAAAACCATTAGACTTAGTACATGTTGATTTATGTGAAATGAATATTAGATCTCTAGGAGGAGCTAAATATTTTCTCTTATTTAAAGATGATTACTCACACTTTAGAACGGTTTATTTCATCCAATCCAAAGATGAGGCTTTATCAAAATTAAAAGCATTCATGAAACTGACTGAAAACCAATTTGACAGAAAAATTAAAAGCCTAAGGTCAGATAATGGCACTGAAATTAAAAATCTTGCTAGAAAAAACTTTTCGAAGAACTTGGTATTTTTCATACAAAAAGTAATGCATACACCCCTGAACAAAACGGACGAGTTGAGAGAGAAATACGAACTGTTGTTGAGTCAGCTAGGTCTGCTATACATGCGAAAAATTTAGACGAAAATCTATGGGCTGAAGCTGTAAACTATGCAGTTTTTACCTTAAACCAAACGGGAACTAGTACATTGAAGGACAAAAGTCCAGCAGAAATGTGGTTTGGAAGAAAACTGAATGTTAAGAAATTAAAAAGTTTTGGTTGTGATTGTTACGTTTTAATTGAAGCACACAAAAGAGCAAAAGCTGAAAAGAAGTCTAAAAAAGGGATATTCGTAGGGTATGAATTGGACTCTCCATGTTACAGGATTTACATTCCAAAAGAAAATAATGTCATTAGTTCTGACAATGTTATATTTGATGAACAAATTGGAATTGACAAATTCACTGAAATTGAAATGCCTATTGTAGGAAATAAACAAGAAATGTTGGAAGAACCGCCGTCCGAAGTTTCAAAAGATGAATTTATTGAAGAAGAAAGACTGACTAGATTGCGCGATAGAAGATAAGACCACCAGAGAGATTTAATGACTATGTATTAAATCATTTCGATGAAGAAAACTATCAAAACAAAGCCATGATTGGAGAAATTGAAAATATAAGCGTAATGGATGCATTGAAAGAAGAAAACTGGAATAGAGCTATGACAGATGAATTTGAATCATTAAATAAATTGAAGACTTGGGACTTGGTTAAGCAACCAGAAGCTGTAAAACCATTGACATGTCGTTGGATTTTACGAAAGAAGCATGATGGAAAGTTTAAGGCAAGACTTGTTGTCAGAGGTTTTGAACAAAGAGAAGGAATCGACTACTCTGAAACATTTAGCCCTGTTGCACGTCATGTTTCAGTCAGATTAATACTTAGCCTTGCAGCTTCAAACAAAATGAAATTAATTACTTTCGATGTGAAAACAGCTTTCTTGCATGGTGAATTGAAAGAAATTATTTACATGTATCAGCCTGAAGGGTTTGACGATAAATCCGGTCGCGTATGTAAGTTAAATAAAAGTTTATATGGACTTAAACAAGCACCGAAAAATTGGAATGATAAATTTTCCTCGTTCTTGAAGTCTCTTGAATTTACAAATACAGATGATGATCCATGTGTATATTACAATATAGACAGGAGTGTGATACTTACTTTATTTGTTGATGACGGATTAATTGCTGGAACAAATCACACTGAAATGATGAAAATTCTCAATAAATTGGAGAAAAGATTTGAAATTACATATGACAAATCACCTGAAGGAAAATTGTCATACCTTGGGATGGAAATAACTAATAATCCAGATAATGGAATTTTTGTAAGTCAATCGAAGTATACTGAAAGTATGCTAGAACGATTCAAATTCAACACAGTGAACACAGCCAGCACACCAATGGAAAAAGGAATGTTGACAGAAAATGAAAACTATGTGAATGACAAGCTACTGGGCAAGTCAGAACCCTACCGTGAAGCTATAGGGAGTTTATTGTACTTATCTACTATAACTCGACCTGATATTAGTTTTGCAGTTAATTACCTAAGTAGATTCACTAACCAGCCAAAAGTAAGTCATTGGAAAATGATAAAACGATTTTTCAGTATTTGAGAGGGACTACTCGATATGGAATATCTTTCAATGGAGATACACAACAAATAGCATATACTGATTCAGATTATGGAGGAGACAAATTAACCGGACACTCAACCAGTGGAGTTCTGATATTACGTGGAGGACCTATTGTATGGTATGCACAAAAGCAAAGACTTATTTTACTTATTTTTATCAGTTCCCTAATAACTTTGGTTAGCAAATCTTTAATTTCAATGGTTTTTGCACCTCCTCTGCTAGAAAAGTGATAGGATATTGGAGATTTCCATTGCTTTTT
Organism: Lochmaea crataegi; assembly: GCA_947563755.1. Taxonomy (NCBI): domain Eukaryota; kingdom Metazoa; phylum Arthropoda; class Insecta; order Coleoptera; family Chrysomelidae; genus Lochmaea; species Lochmaea crataegi. The sequence continues at coordinate 25,515,306 of OX387423.1, read as the reverse complement.
TATTCCTCTAACCATGAACATCAACACATGATCTGCAATATAATTGTCCCTTATATTTTCTCCCATATCCTGAAAGCCTCCAATATATCCATGATGTTCATTAAAATGAAGACCTGGTAAAATTGCCATTTCATCAAATAACACAGCTACATATTTTTCAGACGAGTCCATTGGTTCTGTTGTTTCTTGAAGCGAGTCAAAAATTTATTTATTTATGCCTGGACCTCCAACAATTTTAGCCAAAAGCCGAGTCAGGGTAGATTTGCTGGGCAATATAAATATTTTAGAAAGAACTCCATAAGATTTTGCACTTTGCTTGTACAGTGACAATGCTAAAAACTTTTCATCCAGTGTAAAGCGTCTCAATTTTTTTGATTTTTTGGCTTCTCTAAATTGACAACGAATTAACATAGCTGCCATGAGATTTAGATGTTCCATATTAGTTTCAAGATGATTTTGTTTTTGAAATTACTCTGCATCGAAAACCCTACGTTTGAATGATTTTCTAAGAGCTCTTTCTGAATTACATTTTTTATGTAGTTGTTTCACTGCAGAATACAATTTATTTTTTCTTGGAGTAATTGTCTGTTTAGAAATCCCGGATTTTTTCAAAATTTGCAATGGTGACAAAAGTGTATCAGCAGGACAATCTGAAATTATTTATTTATTTAGATTTAAATGTTGCCACTTCAAGGTTATTATACAAGTAATATTAAACTTATCCTTATTTCTGAAGAATTTTCCGTACTCTCAGTGTTCATTTCAACATACATTAAGCTCATTTCAGATTCATTTGGCACATTAGCTTTCACATAATTATGTTCTTGAAACAAAAGAGAGAAAAAGTTAGTATGAATCAGTATCACAATTACCTTTAATATAATACATACCATTCCATAATGATGATGAAAATGATGGCACAACTGATGAAACTTCCATAATTGGTTCTAAATTGATCTCAACTAAAAAATAATACAAACTAAGTATAACATTTATGTGTATTAAACTTAAATAATGATCTTACCTTTCAAATATAATGTTGGGATGGCATTGAGGAGTAGTCTGTTAGATCTAGTTGAAATGTAGATGGGTTCAAAATGTTTATGGCAAATTCGTTTTGCATGGTACACTAATAAGGGGTCCATTGCATTTAATTCAGCATTGTCTATAGCCATCAGCCATCAGCCATCTTTTAAAACGTTCCAAATCTTTATGAGGATTTGGGAATAAATCCATTACATTAATGGATTCGCATTGTAAAACACAACATTTATTAAAAGGCATCCTCAAAACTTCACCAAACAAATATAATAAACTAATACTGTAATTGGTAGAATTATCGAAAAAGCACAAATTACAAAAACACAGCAAGTTAATATGACGTTGAACCATGGAGGCTAGATAAGGAGATCGAACTCATACGGGAAAATTGACAAAACCTGTCCTCAAAATCGTCCATCTAAGCAGTTTGTTTTTTCACCGCGGCGTCGCGCATTGTACCTAAGATACCATATTAAAACTGTCACGACAATAACCTTACTTTTTATATTTTACCAATTTGACAGTAGGCAAATAGTAAACATTACTTGTGAATTATAAAAACTAGAAAATTAAAATTGATAATGTTGTTGAAATTTATTGCAATAGTGGTTGGTAGTGCAGATTATTTCAAAGGAAGACGTGAATTTAATTTAATTTGAGTAAACCAGAGTTTTTTCAGTTACCAAAAATAATAAGAAATATTCAAAAATAAAAATAAAGTAGGAAAGGAAATATTTATTATGATAGACTTAAACTATATACCTTACTTGTGAGAAGTCTAGAAAAAGCACAATTGCACACAAAATACTTTACTTTTGCTGATGACATTATTATATGTTCTATACAAGTACAATTTAAGAGAACTGGAAGAAAAAAGGTGAACAAAGATTTGAAGAAAAACCAAAGATGGTTGATAAGGAATAAGCGGTAATACTAATTTGAAAATATTACTGGCATGTTCTTTATACAAAAAAATATGAATTCAGTTGATATTCAGATAAAAATAGGAAATGAAAATATAAATAAGGCGAGAACATGAATTGAAAGAAATTTATACATCAAATAGAATAAAATTTATGTTTGCCAATTATTGGTGCACTTTACCAATGTAGGGATTACTAAAACCATAAGACATTGAAACTAATCGGTGACACTTATTTCTTACCAATCTTCAGCTACCTAATTCCAGTGTGGCACACTTGTAGTATAACATTCATAGATAAAACACAGAGGATTCAATATAGTGTAGAGAATGTTTTGTGCAAGTTCAGTTACAGAACGTCCACAGTTATATATTTTGTGTACGTACTTATGTATGTTACTAATTGTGACTTTCCACTGTGTTTGCTTCATTAGGAAATAAACTTTTGTAAATTGCAATTTTTGTATTTTTAAAATAAAGTAATTAAAAAAATTATTTTCATGTATGATACGGAATTATTTAAATATATTTTATATTGAAAATCTGTGCATGAACTAATGTTGTACCTATTGATTGAAAATATATTGTATTTTTCATTGTTATTGAACAGATTGAAGATGCATTGAGTTTTAAGACTTTTGGCTTCATCCTACACATGTTAAACCATTTCAGTATTCTGTTATAAGTTTTTGTAGCTTATTTACTGTTATTTTGAGATTATTATGACTGATCAAAGCGATGTCTTCTATATACTGCAATATGTATGCAAATTTAAATGTTCTGTCGCTAAATCATAGTTGATAAGATAGATAGATTGTAGAGCAAATAGGACAGTAAGGAACACTGGAGAAGTCCTTAAATGTTTTGAATAAAACTGTAATTCACTTTTACTTGTGGTGTTCTATCACTAAGGTGGTTTTCAAGATTAAAAGCAAGTATTTAGAACACATCATTTCATATAGTTTGTAGAATATATCACAGTTCCAAACACCATCAAACGCTTCAGTAATGCCTAGAAAAATAGCATCACTATGTTTTCATCATAGACTAGAGGTTTGTATATTTGATGTCAGGTTCGATAGTGAATGCATAGTTGAGCATCTGGTATCAAGATATAGATATATTTTCTGATATCCTTCAGTTAAATTTTTTTACAAGAGTACTCTTAATCCTATAAAGCCTATTGGTAAATTGAGCAGTAAATATGAAGTATTCTAATTACCTTATTTTAACTTCAACAGTTCACTTATTACTCATAATACCTAAGCTGGATAAGTATAGCAGGCAATAGGATAGGTAGGTATCAAGTTAGAGACAAAAATACTGATTGTATCATTGAACAATGTTTAATGATCGAAGGATTGTACACTTTATATTTAGGTAAAAGAAGTTACATAGTGTGTAGTAAATTACTTCTCGTGCAATTCTCTGTATATTCAATATTTTCATAATTTCTTCTTGTAAAGGCTTGACCAGTTCGGAAGCAATCATCTCTTCGTTAATTTTATGGAAAATAACCTAAAATATTAGATATTATTAATTCTGTAATTGTTTTATTACTTCTTATTAATAGGACCAAATTTGTGTGTAATTAGAGCTTATTGCTACTGGCTATTTATCTATACATACTTTCTATGTTTTCAAACTGTATTTCTTCTAGTTGCAATTCTGTATTATCCGAAGGCCATTTAATATAGTACATTTGAAGTGGCACATTTCCTCCAAGAATTTCCAGTGATTTTTCCTTTTTTTCCTCCGTTTTTTCATATTTTTGTGTAGCTAATATTTTTTTACTATTTAGGAAGCCAGATTCTGAAAAACTTTATACATATCGCTGCTTTCCAGCTATATTGGCACAACTCAAAATTTACGTTTTTACAGTACAAGCGTTAGAAAGTTTTATATAATTTCGGTTCATCCATTTCTATTTAGCTTTTTAATAAACTGATGATCTATAAGTTTTTAGTGAACAATGAAAGGCTTACACATTTATTTTAAGGCCATTAATGAATTAATCCGAAAATTGAGAAATTTCGAGTTGTGTCAGTATTGTCGGAAAGCAGCGATATTGTAAACATATCTCTTTATTAATCTTCAATTTATTTTTTATAATTGAGCAATCCAACTTGTGAACTTGGTTCTAGAATATACTTACTTGCACGAAGAGTGTCTTCTTTATTCTTCAAATTTCTCTTTTAAAGACATACTCATTCTAACTGTGCTGGACCTTTAAGAGTGTTCTAAAATTCCATACTGAAGAGAAGACATGATAGTAGATATTCATGTTTTTTATCACTTAAAAACATAAATAAATTCAGCAGCACAGAGTGGAACTGATTATTTTACCACCAAACGTTTACAATTTTCGATATTTTTGAAAACGAAGGCAAAGTGCGGATTTCTTATTCACAATATTTTCCATTTCTGTGTCCTAACCTCACTTACCTCACACGTGAACAGCAAAATGTCAAAGAAGCTAGCAACCAATAAAACATCATGAACTCGAGTTTTATGATTGGCTGCCGTCAGATTTTTTGGTATCGCAACTTATGTGGTGCCCTCTATAATGACCAGAAACTGGAATACATGGAGTTCGATCTCCTTGTATAGCCTCCATGCGTTGAACGTTGAACTAAAATAGCCTAGAGTACCAACATAAAAATATTTACTTTTCTATCATTTACCAACTTAATTTCTATGTATGCTAACAAAGCCATCTAGGGCTCTAAACGGATATTAAAAAATTGATTTGACCTTGAGTCATCTGTGTGAACCGTCTATAGAATAGGTGGTTTGTGCCGTCGACCCTCTACAGACGACTTGCTGTTCGCCCTCAACCTTGAACACCGAAGTCAAGTGTTTTTTGAAATAGTTGCATATAAGAACTTAAACAATAGATACACGATAATTTGCACAAATTAGTTATTTCCACAAAGTAAATTTTGTAGGTTAAGGTTAAGTAAAAGATCATTCCAGAACACATGACTTTGACAGGTCGGCCATATTGTGCTGGAAGGCAACTGAATCGATTAGTTGGAATTGAACCTTCGATAAAATGTCGAGAACACACACGACGAGTTTTAAGTTGTGATTCACTGAGGGGCCCCGTTTTAAAGCACCAATCCCAGCATCGCTTCGTTGCACAGAGAGATCAATTAAATAGTCACCTCGCTTCGTTGAAACAGCCGGAAATCGAAAAAAAAAGATACCTTATCTTTCTCCTTACATGCCACACTTAACAACACTACAAAACTATGGCATTTTAGATACCTTTAAGAACTAATGTTCAATTAAAGTCTAAGTATTATCCGATGTTTACCAGTAAACAATGAAAACTAAATAGAATATGTGTGCCCTCCAGCACAATATGGCCGACCTGTCAGTGACGTGATTCTGGATTGGTCTATACGATTGTGTCTGTAACGGAAATCAAATCTCTCAGCCAAATGCTTTTTTAAATTTGACGGACAGAGAACTACCAGTGACAAAAAAAGTGAAAACCAAAAAAAGTGAGATTATTCTATGTAAATAATGAAATAAGGTTGGGATAGCGCACTGCAACAAGCGCGCACAAATAACGACAAGCAGACACACGCGCGATGTGAGCCCGTCCCTCCCAGGATGCACCCCTCAAAGAGCGATGCATCCCGGGGAGAACCTTCCGTCCACCCCCCATCTCATCCGATGGGTCCTCATCGTCGTCGTTCGCGTTTTTCGCGTACAGCTCGTCCCTAGCCGAAATGGCTGTTGGCTGGGGTCGAGCTGTCTTCTTTTCGGCCGTGTAACCGCAGTGGTTTTATCGTCGGCGGTCTTCTCTTCTTTCGTTGTGTGTGCTTTTTCGCTGCCTCTATAAGGGGCGAATCCTTAGCCGACTTATTACGACTAAAGACAACCTTATAGAGTGGATCCTCTTGTTTTTGTTGACCTATTTGAAATCCCGACTCATCTTTCTATGGATGTGTCAGGCCTTCTCGTAGGCGGGTCTTCTAGAGATTCTCTATAGATGACTTTAGGCCATTAGCTGAGCTAATAGCCTTGTCACCTGGTCGAGAATCTCTTGTTTCTTCGGGGCTGTCGTCGTCTTCTTGGCTGTCGCTTGGGCGTAGCTGACTCCTGGCTTCGTTTCCTTTATCGGTGGTTTTCTCGTCGTCCTGTTATTAGGGGCCTTTGGGTATCCCTTGTAATTCGCCGGGTGTTCTCCCTGGCAGTTTGCGCAGGTGGCTGGCTTGTCCCTCGGTCTGCTGCACTCGTTTGAGCGGTGTGGTCCTCCGCATTTCACGCACTTGGTGTTCACCCTGCATGTTGTCTGCCCGTGGTGGTATCCTTGGCAGTTGTAGCACTGCGTTGGTCCTTTTCCTCTCTTCTGCTCTTCCCATCTTATCCTCACTTGTTGGATGTGCTGGATTTTTCTAATTTTTTCCTTATCTTCCGTTTCTACTTCCATCATATAGATGGGTAGGGGTCTTCTTTCACCAAATCTGGAGCAGATTTGGCTTATTTTGCCGATCCGGATTCCTTCCTTCTCTATTTCTTCTTTCAGCTCGTCGGTGTCCTCGCTGCTTGTTAGTCCTTTGAGGACTAACTTTCCTTTCTGCTCTTCCCGTGGAGTGTAGGTGTACCAGTCCACTTCCTTCCTCTCGTTGTTCAGGTACCTTGTCAGGTTCCTGTAGTCCTCAGGCCCTTCGCAGGGGATTTTCACTCCGAGTCTTTCTCGGATCGTGATAAATCTCGTCTTTATCCCAAGACGGTAGATGTCTTTCCTTACGGAGCCCCAATGGTGGGTACTCCGTAGAATGACTGGCGGTGGTCTTCGTGTCTTCTTGTTCTCTTCTATGGCTTCGTCCATTATTTCGTCGTCCGTTCTCCTTTTTGCGGCTGCTTCTTTCCTCTGCTCCTGTTGGATTTTTTTGATGGACACCACTTCTCGTTTTCTTCATTGCGTGGGGATTCTGTCCTCTGCGCCTTTCTTCGGACGCTTTCCGAGCGGCTTCGGCATCTTTTTGCCTCCTGAATGTCTTCCATGTTTTCCATGGCAATTCTTAGTCCAGTCATCTCTTCTTCCATTCTCTTGATGGTTTTTTTCAGCTCGTTTGCTTCTTCTATTGCTTTCTTCGTTTCATCTATTGCTTTCTTCGTTTCTTCTTTCGCTTTCGAGAGTTCGTGTTTATGGAGAGCTTCATCTGTTATTTGCTTCAGTTTCACCAGATCTATTTTCGGGAATGTTTTCCTGTCATCTTCGCTTGTCGATGAATACGTGTCCTCTCTTCTTGTTAGTTTGCTGCTAACTTGGCTGCTAGAGCGGCTGTCGTATTTCTTCTTTGGTGGCATCACTATAGTTCCTGTCCTCCACAGGTCCTAAAACATAAAAAACATCTATTTTTCGCGAAAATTCGCAAAATTAGCAATTCTGGAAAATTCCAAATAGAAAATAGCGTTAAGAAACACTATTTGCGTTAAAAAACGCTGTTTTCGTCTTCTAGTTAGCTTATTCGCCGGTTCGGCTGATAGAAATCCGCCTCCGTCCGATAGCTTTCTTAGAATCCGATTCGCTTGCTTCTGAGTATCTAAGACACGTCCTATCTACTCGGCTGCTCGCTGTCTGTCCCTACTTATGTATATACTGACGAAAAAACTGACAAGCAGTAAGGGTTATATTTCGCGGGTTATCCCGAGTACTCAATCAGTGCTGATGTCTCCTTCGCTAGGGCTAAATGCTTGGCGCGATCATTGGTGACGTTAGTTTGCATACGACCGTTGTGAGAGTGACTTGTCGATTTGTGAACAGATTTTTATAACTTTTCAACATTAGAAAATAAGGCGGTAAATCCAGAATTTTTACCCAATCACTTGATATGAGATATCTTCCTAAAATCTAGTATTTTGTGATTGTTTTGACATATTTGAATGATAAATAAATGAAAAGTTTTTTCTCTGACTTTATTAAACGTAAACACAAAGGGGCAAACGTGCGCACTAGTGCGCACCATTCCCATTATTAAATAGTAAGTACTAAGAAGTAATAGTAAGTTTACTTATTGTTTCCAGATGCCTAGAAATTATATACGTAAGACTACTATCCTGTCCCACATGACTAAAATCTTGCAAAATGCGCAGGATGCCATCAGGAATGATGGAAGAAAAATTAGTGAAGTGGGAAGATCTTTTAAAATACCAGAATTTACCCTTAGAGATAAACTGCTAGAAAATGATATGAAACCATTTCGATTGGGCCGTAAGCCTGTATTCTCAGAACAAATAGAGCCTGAGTTAAAAAAATATATTTTGCTACTTTCAAAATTATTTTTTGGGCTACCTAATGGGCAGAACAATATAATATTGTCCTTAACTTTAATCTAGAAAAGGGCCTAGATGGAAAGGCATGGCTTTATGGCTTCTGACAAAGAGTTCCTGAAATAAGACTAAGACAGCCTGAGGGCACCAGCTTAAATCGGATTTCATCCTTTAATGAAGAAGCTGTAAAATTATTTTACACTAATCTTGAAATTACCACGCAGAAGTTTAAATTTGGACCAAACAACGTATTCAACATGGACGAAACAAGTATTACAACCCTTCAAGCCAAATGCCCAAAGGTTTACGGTGCCAAGGGAGCAAAAAAGTGGGCTCCGCTATATCCGCTGAAAGGGCAAGAACCATAACTGGCCTTTTCTGTATGAGTGATTCAGGGAACTATATTGTGATGGCCCTGTAATAGGAATTATTTTTCATGTATATAATAATACAACCAACTCGTACGAATGAATTTTATTGACTATATTTTACATAAAAACTCACTAATCATCATATTTCTTTATAACAATATATAAGAATTGCTTATTTTGCTTATTTGCTGTTTCTATGGAGACAGTAAGTGATTGAACTTTACTTCCTGTACTCGTGCCCATAGAAACTGCAAATAATTACCAATTAGGTCATTAACCATATTATTCTTAAAAACTATTCTATTACATACATAATTTATATTTTCTACTTTACCACTACATCTCCACTGAAAAAATAAAAGAATTTTCGTTATACAAAATGAAAATTCTGTTTCATTACCTATACTAAAATACTATAATTGAGGTGAGGTACTAAAATTTACTACTCGACTTGTTACGAGAAATAAGGTTTTGTTCTGTTTTTATAAACAAGCACTTCTTTGCTCTTTCGGATAATTCTTTAGTTTGGAGCTTCGTCATTTATCACTACATACGGTCCTTCATAAATATTAGACAGTTTATTTCCTATCTCACCTTTCAGTAACACAAGATCGTCTTTTTTGTACGTCACTGGGTTTATATTTTTGACATGTCTTTTTTCTTTCCACTTTACTAAAAACTAAATTATTCCGCGCATCTTCTTGAGCTTTTTGAAGTCTATATTTTAATTCTAGCGGGTAACTGTTATAATTATATAAAGGGTTAACAATATTCTGCAAATTATTAGGTATATTACATATTTTACCAAAGACTAATTCGAACGGAGTATATTGAGTTTCTGTATGAACTGTTGTGTTATATGAAAAACACTAGTATGGAACCCACAAACTCCATAACGAGCTATTGTTTTTGCACTGATGTATTCTTAAATAAGCACCAAGAACTTTATGAGTATTTTCTAATGAACCTATGCTTTCAGGATGATACGCAGTTGATTGTAGCTTTTTAATTTCTAAGAGTTTACATGTTTCTGACATAGTTTCTGAAATAAATTCTGAACCTTGATCTTTGGCAATTTCTTTAGGTATACCGTATCTTAGAATAAAGTTTTCGACAAAACTTCTAGCAACTGTAACAGAATCCTTTTGATTTAATTGGATAGGCTTCAACAAATTTTGACAGTTCACACTGAATTGTTAAAATATACACAAAATCCTCGTTATCTTTATCTAAAGGTCCAACAATATCCAAATAAATCTTTTCAAATGCTGTATTAGCAGTAGAAGTAATGACCATCGGTTCTTTTATATTTTTACAATGTTTTTGTTTTTGACAATTGTCGCATTTTTTAACGTATTCTGTGATATCCTTATACACTCCAGGCCAAAAATAATATTTCTTTATGTTATTTGTCATTCTACGACCGCTTGTTGTTAGTAAGTGAAAATCATTTAATATAGATTTTATCGTATCTTTATTACTTATTCGTTGTACTCCTTTTATTACACAAACACGTGGACCGGTCCAATTACTACTTCTCGCAATTGCATTTTTTATTTTATTTATAAAAATAACATTATCGTCGTTTTTAAGGATAGCTATCTCCTTAATGTTTAATTCTTTACATAATGTAACTAAATCTCTCAACATTTCTGGTACATAACAAAAATTACCAAAATTTGACATAAAAATTTTTTGTTCAGTGTTTTTGTCTAATTTTTTATTGAAAACTAGTTCAATCATTTCATGGGGCTTTTTGAGAACTTCTACAATATTGGGTTGATCAGATCCACTATTTATAGGAGTTGTGACAGTTTTACTCGTATTTTCTTTTTTACTTTGAGCTCTTGTCAAAATGTTAACTATATTTCTTTGCATATCTTTGAGTTCTTCTGAAGTGATAATTATTCGAGATAATGCATCTGCAGTTACATTATCTTTCCCTTTAATATACTCTATCTGAAAGTCATATTCTTCCAATAGCAGTCGAAATTTTGTTAAACGGCTTGCGGGCTGTTATGATTAAACAAATACACTAAAGGTCTCTGATGTCACACAGTTCTTTTGGAAGAACTACATGGTCTTCCATAAAAGCGATAGGAAAGTATTGAATACTTTCGCATCTCGGGTATAAAGAAATGTTATTTTCATGTTTTGAATTCAATGGTATCGTTACTTCATTGTTGTTATTTAATAAATTTCTCGAAATTTATTATTCCTTTATATTTTTCAACTTCTGCTCAAAAAAATGAATACCAAATTTTAAATTTAAAATTACATATCCTTCGGAAATCAAATTTCCACCTAAACCCTTAACAGTCAAATTTTCGTTAGCTGTTAGACAATTATATTTTATTATAGATACGGTAGCACCGGTATCTATTATAAAGTTATAATTTCGTTCTTGTATGTAACAATTCACCCAGTTTAAACTTTCACATGAATAAATTTCATCAATTGTCTCGAAAAAACTGAAAATTCTCGTTATTTTGTAAATTTCCAGTTGAATTTGATGCATTGGCATCTTCTGAAATAAAAACTCGGTTATTGACCTGTCGGCCTTGATAACGTCAGCGGCCTTGTCGTAATGTGATATTGTTATTGCGATGAGATTCCCGTTGGTGTATATTGTTGTTTTGATAATGATGCGAATGGTTAAATCCTCTATTGCCTCTAAAATTTGCAATACCAATATTTCTGTAATTGGCTCTAGTAGAAAATGACCTATTAGAATAATAGTGACCCCTTCTACCGCGATGGTATCCCCTTGTAAATGACATTACTTGCGGATTTTCAGAATTTCTCTGTATATTTTCATCCAATGCTGATCTAATCGCGCCTTTTAAAGAGATAAAATTTCTAGCCGAAATAATTGATTTTTTAAACCATCTGCAAATTGTTTGATAGCTTGTTTTTCATTAATAGGTTTTAGTATTTTAAATGCGTCATTGTTACCGTTAGCTTGCGAAATTGTTGAATCAACGAAAAGAGATTCTAGCTCTTTTCCAAAGTCTACGATTGACTTATCACTTTGTCTAGAACGTAAAATTCTTGATTGTAAAGCAGTATCAGATTTTCGAGTCAATAGATGCGTTTTAATATCAGAAACTAGATCTATAGCATTAGTATAATTTTGAGATAGCCTAAGTTTATCGCTCGCTGACAACCGTGTTTTTGAAACAAATGATACTAACGATTCCTTACCATTATCATCAAGCATTGATTCATATAATTCAATTGCGTCAATTAACTGATTAGTTGTATTCTCATTATCATCCATTATAGGTAATAAATTTAGGGCTAGTTTTAAATCAAATGAAGCCATTTTTCTGTCAAAACTATAGCTCGTATGGACAACATTTAAAATTTCTGAATACAATTCATTAATTTTATGTGTGTTAGCTTTTATTACTGAAATGTCCTCCTCTGTGTATTCAAAATTTTTAATTTTTGCATTAATTTCAAATAATATTGTCTCAAAATTAACATATATCTGCTTAGCTTCCCCAACTTTCTTATTTAAAATATCGCCTTTTCTTCTTTCTGATCCTATTTTATTTAAATACTTTCTTATTTCATATAATATCTCGTAAATTTCATTAAGTTTCGGCATAGCCATTTATATAAGATGTGAGGGAAGTTTGCAAATTACCTTAATTGCAGTAATTGAAAAGTACATGCTAAATATATTTTTTACTAGTTACCCTTGCGTTCTTCTTGTGTTTATAAGTCACTGTTAGATTTTTGCACTTATTTCTTTTTCTTTACACATTTACACTTTCACAGTTAGACACGTATACGGTTGTTCTTTTCTAAACTATTTCTTGGCTTTTTGAAATCTCTTTCCTAATCTTATTTACCTTTCTTCTTTTAACAAACTTGTACAACATAACTGCCAAAATGAACACAACTGCAATGAAAGTATTTACACCTAGGATTCTTACAACATCACTTCGATTTGTGTTTTGGGGGTTGTCTGGTTTGTAACACCTCCACTGTTCCCAGCTTGGGCTATTATAACCTCCTCTTTTACTTCCTTTGATTGATTAGTTCCACCCATAATTTATTTGTAAAACTCTGGGTATTCTGTTCATTACAATCCCCTTTCAGCCACAATAATTTACTAACTTATTTTACAACACTTATGAAACTTAAAGACAGGATCGCCATGTGATGGCCCTGTAATAGGAATTATTTTTCATGTATATAATAACACAACCAACTCGTACGAATGAATTTTATTGACTATATTTTACATAAAAACTCACTATAATCATCATATTTCTTTATAACAATATATAAAAATTGCTTATTTTGCTTATTTGCTGTTTCTATGGAGACAGTAAGTGATTGAACTTTACTTCCTGTACTCGTGCCCATAGAAACTGCAAATAAATATCAATTAGGTCATTAACCATATTATTCTTAAAAACTATTCTATTACATACATAATTTATATTTTCTACTTTACCACTACAATATCCCTCCTATGCTTATTTATCCCCACAAAACAATGCCAAGAACTCTTCAAAAAAATGGACCCTTGGGTGCTTCCTACAAATGTTCCAAAAATGGTTGGATTAATTCTGACTTGTTTATTGAGTGGTTTTCTCATTTTGCAAAACATGCAAAGTCTACTGCATCTGACCCCATCCTTTTAGTCCTAGATAACCATTCAAGCCATATTTCAATCGCGGCTTACAATTTTTGAGAGGATAATAATATCCATATGGTGTTTCTTCTACCCCACACTGCTCAGACCATCTTCCATCTTCATTAGATTTAACATTTTTTAGTCCACTAAAAAACGCTCTTTACAGAGAATACGAGCTTTACTTATCCTCCTCTGGTCATCAGAAAATAACAGAATATGACGTCGCTGCTTCAGGGTTTCGTACTTCAGGAATGTATCCATTAAATCCAGACACATTTGATGAGGATGGTTTTGCGCCTTCCAATCAGGTAAATTACACTTTAGAAATTTCTGATGAAGATGATCTTACCGTATATCCATACCAAAAGCTAAAGATTCACTACCTGATACTGGACCAAAAGCTAACGTACATCCAACGAGTACTCTTTTTTTTGCCATGGCCCGTATACCAATAAAAAAAGTTACCAAAAGAGCTAAAAGGAATAATCAAAAGAAACAATGTTCGAAAATACTTACACCTGACAAGGAAGAACTAGAAATAACCGAAGAAAAGAGAAGGATAAGAGAAGAAAATCTAAAGAAGAAGGAAAAAGAAAAAACGCTCAAAAAGAAAACTGTGAGAAAATATTTTGATAAAGAAACACAAGATAGAAACTTAGTGATATTAACTTCAGTTTTATACCACCATCTTCAAAAACACCCTCCAAACCCAACAAGATATGTATGATATGTGGAGAAATTGGCAAAAATGGAGAATTATGGTCCCGTTGTATATTATGATCTGCTTGGAACCATGCTGACTGTACAGATGCTGACACTCCGGAAAATTATAAATGCGACTCCTGCGTACATTAAGCTTAAGTATATTTTAGTTGTAACGAGTTTTTATGTTAATATTGAACAATGAATATTTTTTTATAACAATGATTTATTGGGCACCATCACCCAATCCGTGCAATGCAATTTTTAACTTTTTTAAATGTCACGCTTGCGTAGTAATTTTTTCTTTAAATATTATTTTACCTGTATAAAATAGAATAAGTGTTGCGTCTCATAGCGTTCTTGAAATTAATTTATCTAATATAGTCTCGCCACGAAAAAAAATTCTTCTTAAGTGCGCATCATTCCCAACTCTCCCTTAATCTTAATAATATGTTTATTCCAACTAGCATGTATGAACCGTTCGTATCGAATACTGTACTAGAACTGCATAGTGCGCAAACTCGAATTATGGATGGTTCTTGAAAATATCAACATTTTCGACGATATGCGCATGTCAGTTCCGCCAATTCTAGGGCCATGCAAGGAATAGTCTAATATCGACCATTTCCAGTTTTTGTACCGTCCCAATAACGAAACATAATCAGTTGGAACGAGCAAGAAATACAGCACTTGCACGAATGATACCTAGAACGGTTCTATCGCCAGTTGAAACAAACCTTTTTTTCCCTTATTTAAGATATAAAATTCGCATGCGTACCTATATGTTACAATAAGGACAGCATTATTACTGCTTGACTTTATAAAAGTTCCAATAACTCTCTTATTGGAAGATTATATCTAACGTATAAAACAAGTTAAAGCATGATCTACATACCTGTACCAAGCATTTTTTTTAAAGATTTGAATGGAGATTGTTCATAATTATTTATTTGCCGATGGCTATATTATGAATTTTTCAATGACACAAGTTAAGTTGACTCTAATCAAAGTTTAACGCTGCAAGCGAATTTATAAACTTGAATGCCAATAACATTGAAAATTATGACTGCTTAATATTTTATGCAACGCGTGTTCTAAAAACAATTAATTATATCCTTTAAAAAAACTACAAACATGTTGATATTATGAAAGCAATCGGTATTTTATAATATACAAATGAAAAATGATTATTATTTTGTCATAATTGTTGATTGATCACATATAATTGCACAAGGGGGTTTTATACTGGGTAAATTTGGGTTATTTAATGAGAAATTATCGCCCATAACCAATCCACTCCATTATAGCCAAAAAATTCTCTTTCCTAGTTGGTTCAAATTTGCATCAAGACATGTCAATCAACGATTTACTCAAATTTTTCCGCTGTTCTGAAAAGTGATTTAAGAACCATAATTCTTCTCTTTTGGTTCGGCATAAAGTCTGACGGCGACATTTATTCAGGAATTAGACGATAATTAACGAACCGGTAGGACTATGATCTTGCAATTATGTAAGATTAATAATCATAAAATCTTAAATAAACCTTGTGAGTTCGCTGAAATTTAAAAGATTTCAATTTATTTTAGACAAACTGTACTTTATAGAATTTTAGCGGTGGTGTTTCAAATTGTTTTAACTACCGCTTCTTTGTAGTCAACTCTGCGAATGTCCTCTAATGAACTGTTTCGCCTGTCTCTGCCCTGGTGAGGTTACCCACCATTCTAGAGATTTCTGTGCCACCCGCTTTCCTGTGGCCATATTTAGTGTCGACTTTGCGACGCCGCAGAAGGGTTCCGGTCCGATGAATGGCATTGATGAGCCTTGTCTGGCCGTTTCATCCACCAATTCGTTGCCCTTATGACTCTCGTGCCCTGGTACCCAGTCTACCATGACCTTGCAATGGTCTCCAAGTGCGTTTACCTATGCAATCCCATACTAGCTTAGAATTGATTTCTATGGAATCGAGTGCTTTCAGTGCAGCTTGGCTGTCGGTGAAGATGGCAACTGAACGGTATGTTCTTTCCTGCCTTTTAATTTCTTTGACGCAGTGGTGATCGCCGTCACTTCCGATTGGAAAGTTGTGACGTTCTTAGATGGGCCTATTGGAATAGCTATCCTTTGTTTTAGTCCTACAATTCCGGCTCCTACACCTACTTTTGTCTTGGAGCCGTCCTTATACCAGGTCGCCTCAGCCTGTATGGGTAAACCTTTCTTCCAGTCTTCCCTACCTGGTATAGTTATTTGGAACTTATTATTAAAGCTATATCTCATGATCTTTGCGTCCATGGGTTGCCCCATTAAGACATCCGCTTTTAGCTCTTCGATAAGCTTTCGATAGTCAGCACCGTTGTTGACTTTTCAGTAATCTGTGCGTTACAGATCTGGCCTCGCCTTGTAGTGTAGTGGAGGCAGATCCAGCAAGACTTCCATCGCACTTGTGGGAGTACACAGGCAAGCAAGCCTTTGTGTGCTACTCAATAGCCTTATAGCTCCCACTTGCAGTGTCTTTGTCCACCACACTACTGATCCATAGGCTATCATTTGTCTAACAACCCTTGTGTATAGCCATTGGGTCATTTTTGGGGTAAGTCCCCAGTTTTTCCCACACATTCTTCTGCATCTGCCAAGGGCAATGGTAGCTTTCTGTGTGGTCTTCCGAAGGATGAGTGTTCCATGAAAGCCTGTGCTCAAAATGTACTCCTAGGTACTTTGTTTCTCTGGCAAATGTAATCACCTCTCCTCCTAACACTATTGGCTTTAGGCCTTGTAGTGCCGTCTTTTTCGTGAAATTGATCATTTGTGTTTTCTGAGCATTGACTCTCTTGTATGCACCAATGATCAACTATATTTAAGGCTGTTTGCACTCTTTCCGATATCATCCCAGCAAACTTGCCTTTGACTACAATAGCGATGTCGTCTGCGTATCCAAGACAGTAAAAATCTGCTGTCGACAGTTCTGTAAGGAGGTCGTCTACTAAGGTTGACCATAGTAGAGGTGATAGCACTCCTCCTTGTGGACATCCTCCACCCGTCCTTGCCTTGATGGTGACTTGCCCTAGAGTGGAGCTTATTATCCTATCCTCCAGAGTTGTCTTTATCCATCGGCATATTGTTGTGGATGTCCCCCGTCTATCCATTGCATTAACCAATGAATTCGTGGTAACATTGTTAAATGCTCCCTCGATGTCTAAAAAAGTGGCCATCGCTATCTCTTTGTCTTCTATTAACTATGAGATAAGCCTGTTTAGATCATCCAGCGCTAGATCCGTAGATTTGCCTGGTTGGTAGACATATTGACGATTGCTTAGGGGTTTATCATTTAACACTTCGTCTCGTATGTACCTGTCCAGTTACCTTTCTAATGTTTTTAGTATAAAGGAGGATAGGCTTATTGGCCTGTATGACTTTGGTGTTAAGTCAGATACTTTACCTACCTTGGGTAAGTAAATGACTTCAACCTTTTGCCATACTTCCGGTATGTATCCCTATGCCAGACTAACTTTGAGGATCTTCCCATTTGTAGTTGAATGGGATATATACCATCTGTCCCTGGATATTTAAATGGTACAAATTTATTTATGGCCCATCTAATTTTATTTGGTCTTGTGACTTCAGTGGCTATTTTCCAATCCGTAGAACTTGGCCTGTTTGGCGTTCGTTCTCGTATGGTAGGCATAACTGCGTCGGTGGCCAGAATTGATGAGGCTGGAAAGTGGACGTTTATTAGTTCCTTTAAACTCTCCTCTCTGGTTTCTGTTAGCTTTCCTAATGAAACCTACTTCCTTTCTGGTTGTCCCATCCTTTGCCAGGACTTTGTGGATTCGGAAGCATGCGGGGGCATCCGAGATGGCAACTATTCTTATTTTGTATGTGTAAATAAAAACTGTACGTTTAATGGGAAGGAAGAAGGAACCACAGACAACATTCACAACAAAACTCGCGATTCGGACTAGCTCCAGTCAGTTTGTTTTTGAAAAAACCAAGTTTGTTTCCGTTTTTGAAACTGAAACTAGTTGTACGTTTGGGGAAGATCCGCCATAAAAGTTGCAGGTGAATTTTGTCACAGTCAAAGTGACAATTGAACTGTGACATAAATTAAATTGTTACCATTATTTTGTTCCGGAAAGCTTAAGTACCAGTAATAGATAGTATTTAGAAAGTTACATCTGTTTTTCTTTGATTAATTTATCCATATCCATATTTTCAAACAATCATGTAAATAAAATAATTTTTTTCAAATGAAAGTAATAATAGACACATCTACTTGTATTATGTTCGTAAGGAAATAATTATATCACTGTACGTATGTATTGTATTCTCATCTTCAATACGAGCATAATGAAGTATTGTTAAAACAGAGAGATTAGAGATTGTTTCTTTTACGTTTTATATATCACTATTACTGTGATATAATAAAATAATTAATAACATCCGTAAGTTAAATGGATTTAACTTGATTAATGCGTATTCTTATAATAATAACATTTTTTAAGAGATAGGGTGATTCATGATTCAAATCTCTTACTCCGCTAGAAGTATCAAAATAAAAATGAATATCTGATTGTACCTAACCTTAAATTTCATATTATTCATACAATTGGCATATAGGGACGAACATATCTGTCGGTTGTGCATGGAAGAGGAGAAAACATTGCGCCCAAGAGAGAATATCTCCAAGAAGGAACTAGTGAAAAGACTTTTGAGCCTGATAAGGGCTACTGGACTCTTCACACAAACGGTACAACCAAAAGAACAAACAGCCTAGAGGTTTGGGTGCCTAGGATTCGAAGCCTCATCAATCAATGTACCTTAAATTTTGTTTTTGCGAGGTATGCTTAGCTATCAAAGAAGAAAGAAGAAATCAATGAACAGAAAGTAGTTTAAATTAAAGTCATTTAACTGTTTCGTTCTTTTCAAAGACAACCGTTAGTTAATACCACACATGACAACAACTTTTACCAACAAATTTAGGGGATTTGAGGGTAGCCATCATTAATTGCACCACACATGGCAACCAGCAAACAAACAGCAATGTGAAAACTGAGAATTTTGTGTAGTTTTTGAACTGCATTTGGAAGAATTGATTCGAACTATTTCCAAAATGCCAAGCCTAATGAATAATTGACATGCGTGTATGCGCAATTTTTGAAAAATATATAAGTAATGCCTACGTGATTCTATTTCTCGACTATTATAAATTAATAAAACGTGAAGTATCAATGTTCCAGCGGCAATGAATGAATACATTACCGGGTTCGGTAAGTATTGTTCAAATTAAGGTTAGATTTTATTGTGTTAATTACGGCAATTAAATAATATTTAAAGTGAAATGCTTTCCACGTAAAGTGAAAGTGAGCAAATGGTATAATAATTTCATTATATTAAATTGTGTGAAAATGTTTACAAGAAATTGATTTATGATGGTGCCTAATATGCTGGGTCTCACATTAAAATTTAATTTGTATGAACAATGCTAAAGACCGACAAACAACAAAATGAGATTCTGGTATATGAAAATTAAAAAAAAGCTTTTTTTTGTTTAGAAAAGTAGAAGTTAGTGTCAGTATTATGAAATTTTGCGACAATCAAATGAATGAAACGAATATTAAAAGTGACTGTGTGAATTTTAGTCTGAGTTGTCACAATAAGACAAAAACAAGAATCTTAATCCAACGCTCTGTGTTAACAAACTTATAGTATTGAACTATTATTTTTTGACGTCTAGAAATATTTATAATAATATTTAATTCTTTGTTATAATTATTGGTATATTACCTGAATTGTGGGTTCATAAATAATCACTTAACAATAGGGTGTTTACAAATATTTATTTATCTTAATAGGAGATTACAAAGTTAGGATCTTATATTTCCGGACGGACTTTACTTAAATAATTTTTCCGTCGACCGTGTATTAACATATGCTATTAACGTTCTCAAAATTAGACAAAATCATACATTAATGACCCCCATTAATGCATGATTTACCTACATTAATCAACGATTTTCTGCAGGCAACCCAACGCACATCTTATACATTATATTTATATTGACAGTTACCTGTGGTGTAGGCAACCAAACATACAATAACGTCTTTAAAAAATGAATCCTAGTATAGAATACTTCTAGTTTTTGACTTACCTATCGTTTTATTTTATTATTCTACAAAATTATAATAATTAGTAGTGTTAAGACATCCAAAAAAGAATTTAAGAAAAACGAAAACAGTGACATTTGAACCAGCGACCATCTCTGTGACATTTCGAATTGGTCATTATTTATTTTTGACAGTACTTACCTATGATACAAATAAATATTTTCAGTTTTTAAATATTGAGAAAAACGAATACAACTGATACAGTTGACGGAAAAGCTTTGTAACTAACACGAGTATTAAAAGGGCAATTAACAATCTCGAACATTAACGCACTCGCTCTGCTGGTGCGTTAAATTATCTCGATTGTTAATGGCTCTCATTAATACACTTGTTGGTTAAATAACTATTAAATAAGATATTAACGCTTACAATAAATTACTAAATAAAAGGAAAATTAAAAATCCCTAAAAGATAAAAACTCCTACGATGTCTTCAAAATTTAAAATTCTCATTAAACTACCATCATGACTGTCTCACTAGAATCATCTTCTATGTCGATGATAAACTCATCTATGACTTGATCTAGTAGAGGTTCCTTTTCCATGTGTTCCTTTTCAAATTTTTGTGCATGGTCACACCTTGATTTCCACATTCCCACTGAAAAATTCTTAAAGATTTCGTCGCAGTAGCCAGCAACTTTGTTAAAATTGAAACCTATGTTTTTTTCAGCAACATAGTGTTTCATTGCACTCAAGACTAATTCGATAGGATTTAATTCGGGGTGATATGGAGGCAATCGTAGAACATCAAACCCATGCGACATTAGATAGATAGATATATTTATTTGACTACATTACATGTTTTACAATGTTTGTAGCATCAAAGGTACAAATTATATAACATTTAACATATAGAAATACATAATATTAGGTACTTAAAATACACAAAAAACAATTCAAATGTATTCTAAAAACTGGAAGGTGTAGATATTTGGCGAAAAAATAAAATTACAATAGGTATAAACAAACAAAACAAAAGAAAGAAAAATAAATGTCCAATGAGCATAAATACATTTTGAAAATTCTAGATATTCTGACAGTTTTCAATTAATTAATTATCGATACAATAACGTTTGTATTTGGGTTTATATGTTTTGATAATGTCGTGTAGCTTATTCCTTCATAAACTTTAATAGATTGGACACTAGTTCACGGCATTGACCATAACTTAAGGATTATTTTTTTAATTTACTTTTAAACTCCATTCTAATAATTATAACTAAACTATAAGCTAAAACCACACCTTCTTTAAACTAACTACTGATATTAATTACCGTAACTAAAAACTACTATAATATTACTACGCCACTGGAATTACTGCGATATTAACCGTTTGCGATCTAAACAGAAACTGGGGTCCTCCATTTCAGGGATTCTCTAGCGATCGGATGTTCTAACGCGCATCTCAGAAGTCCAAAATCCAAGTGTCAACTTACACTGGGCGAGTTATAGATTCTATCGAATGTACTTAACATCCCTTCGGCATACGTTCGGTATTTTTAAAGTAACACCCTGTATATAGATATTTGATTAAATTAATATTTTAGAAGATATTTAATAAGATAAGAGGATGTCAAGAATTGATTTCAATATAGTGATAAATAAAAAGTAATTGCCCAAGTCGTTATATATATTTTAAGGCAACATTTTTTTTTGAGCTCTGACCCTAATTCAACGTATCTTTTTTTGAATTTAAATGAATGCAAGTTTTTTTGCAGCATAAACTAATTATAAAATTTGACATTATGACTGTAAAATATTTATATTTGGATTCAAATTTATTTATATTTTGAACTTGAACTATAAACTAGAAAATAATTTAAGAAATTCATGTTAAAGAGGGTGATACCATAAATAATGTAACTATTATTTTCTTTGACTGAATGTATGGAAAGAAAGACAACCTACTTTGAAACTTTGAAAAAAAACACTACCTAAACTAACTTTTTTATATCCTTATGTAAATGTTTATAAAGTTACTTAATAAAGAAGTATGTAGACTTTAGGTACACATAGAAACACCAATAAAAGAAAAAACCAGCTTTCTACTTTAAAACATTACGAACAAGATATCTCTTAATAGGAAGTAACAATAATTAGTGAACATACGGAGTAATTGTTGTGACAATAAAGATACATGAATTATGAACTAATCCTGTATTATTTATAACAGGTTATGGGCCCAGATCTCAGACTTAACTTGTTTATAATTATATTTTAGCCAAAAGTGTGCTATACAACTTGATTATCAAAGTGAATTTCTGTTTTATTCCGATTACAAATTTTTAGTCAAAAGCAGTGGCGGATTTACACATTTGCCGCCCCTACCGACCTCTACAATTCGATACCCTTAATAACAAATTTTTTTATTGTCGCTCACATTCCATCACAGCAGGTATGAAAGTTTCACAATACCATTTTGTACATTTTTTGTACAATAAAGCTAAGACGTTTTTGGTTTTCTTGGCTTAAGGTAGATCTTAGACAATTTCTCACTCGTTTCCAGCAAAGAAAGCTTTTCTCAACTGCCGTTGCTGGTGAACATAGAGAGCTATATGCGAACAGCTAAATACAAGTTAGCATTAAACGTTTTGCAAATTCTGTTTCCGCAGGAACGAAGATCTTTTCATTGATCCAGATTCCGGCTTATCAAAAGTTGGTGAATGTCGTAATGGATACGAGTACAGTTCCTGAATTTATAATGATAGAATTAAAGCATGGGAGTATAGCAAAGACATATTTATGAAGTCATCCGTGCCTAGTGATGAGCAAACCAAGAACCAAGACCAATACCAAGACAGTCTTGGTAACGGTCTCGGTCTTGCTTGTCCGGTCTTGGTCTTGGTCTTGCTAAAATACTTGTAGTCTTGGTCTTGCATATTCAGTCTTGGTCTCGGTCTTGGACTTGCTCAAATACTTGTAATCTTGGTCTTGCGTACTCAGTCTTGGTCTTAGTATTGCTCAAATAGTTTGTTACTTACTACTTACGTCGTTTTGGAACATTTTCGAGTCTTTTGATAGGTATAAATTATAAATGATCGACAATTCATATCTTTTTTTTTTTTTTTTGGGCCGAGATGGGATACTCATATTCGAATGGGTCCAGGACCCAAACAGTGTTGGACTCATCCCCAAGGAGATGCCTACCAACCAAACCCACCTCAAACTCGCCGTTACCCCCGACAATTCATATCTAGAAATCTTAAACACACAAAATTTTTTGTTTCGTCGCAAACATATATTAAAGTTAAGAAAAATATTCTCATATATCCTATTTAAAACGAAAGGTGTGATTTTTAGTTTAGTTTTGCCCTCTGGTCATGGTCTTGCATTCTCTGGCTTGGTTTTGGTCTTGTTCTTGTTCATTCGGTCTTAGTCTTGCTAGTGTATGTATGATCTTGGTCTTGGTATTGCAAAATCGCAAGACCAAGACGGATTTTGCTCATCACTAGTCCGTGCCCACGCTTCCCTACATATTGAACAACATTTAGGTATATAAATATGATTTTTCATTTATTTTTGTGAGACATAAAAATGTTGGTACCAAATTTGCCGCCCTAAAATCTGCCGCCCTAGGCTCCAGCCTACTCAGCCTGGTGGTAAATCCGCCACTGGTCAAAAGTGTGATATAAAATGGCGGAACGAGAATATATGAGTCATTTTGCACCTTTTACATTTTGTGAAATTGATCGATGGAAATTCCGAATGAAATTATTTATGAGGAAAAATGCTGGCTTAGTATAATTGAAAATCAAATTCCAGCAAAAAGAAATCAGACTGAAGAATGGACACAAAGCGATGTCGAATGTATGGAACTTATTTCAAGTAAGATCTCTGTTAAATATTTGTATTTAGTAACAAGTAAGTCTCAAACAAAAGAGATGTGGGTTGCTGTTATCAATGGTTTTGATCACGAATGGGAGACAAAAATGGCAGAGATTAGATGTAAACTGTTTTCAATGAAATATGATGACCGATTGAAAATTCTTGATTACTTTATGGAATTTAGAAGTTATGCTGACAAATTGCATGCATTTGGTGATAGAATGAAAAAATAAGCCTATATAATTCAACTATTGAGGTCATTTCCTAAAGAATTTTCACCCATCGGAGCAATGGAAAGTACAGTTGAAGTTATCTTGGGAGCAAGTACAATCAAGGTTAGTTTCTTTTAGTGCTGATTTGGATGAAGGAAAATCAAAGAATTATGAAGAAAATATCAGAGCCTTTATGGCAAAGTTCAAAGGTCATAATAAAGGTATGAATTATTGGAAGTTTGCACAAAATGATTTTAAAAACGGATCAAGAGAAGAACAAAAAAAGTATGTTATTAAATATATTTATTATGACAAACCAGGTCACATAAAAAGAAACTGTTATAAGTTAAAAAAATAGAGACAATTACAATAGCAATCACTACGAAAATCAATCAAAAACTGATAGGGCTGCAGCTCATAATACAGAAGTTACCGGCGATAAATTTTCATTACTGACAAATCTGGAGAACACTTCATCGCTAGAAGCAAACTCAGTAAGAAATATAAATGTCACTTCTGGTTTAATGGATTCCGGTTGTAATGCTCACATGATAAATAGCGGAGAAGGTTTAGTTGATATAACTGAGTTAGATGAACCGAAGAAAATTGGAAGCGCAAAAATTGATCAACACATGTTTTCAAGTGAGGTTTGTAAATTAAATATTGTTACTAGTGAGGGTAAAACTGGGGAATTTAAAAATTTATTTTTGGTACCTGAATTACGACAAAATTTATTTTCTGTTCGCCAGATCGATAAATGTCGTTTTCGGAAATAAGATAGGTATATATGTCGTTATATGTCGTTGGAAAAGTTGTGACAATAAAGAGACATGAATTGTGAACTGATCGTGTATTATTTATAACACGTATACGAAACAACGTAGATATTTTGTTGTGGTGATTCTTGTTTGAGTTATACAATAGATAAATGCAGTTAATTTTACCTGAGCGATTCCTTCAAAAACTTGTTCAGGGTTTTTAGGGTGTGGACAAAAGTTGAAATCCATACAAAACAAGATTGCGTCATCAAAGTTTTAAAAATGTTAATACTTTGTTTATAATAAGTAATGTAAGTTAACAAAAAATGGCAAATCAGTCATTTATTGTTAACTTGAAAAAATTATTATAAACAAAGTATTAACATTTTTAAAACTTTGATGACGCCATCTTGTTTTGTGTGTATATAAAAAGAGCTCCACGAAGCGAAATAATTTTACGGCAATTACTTAAACATTTTTTTTAGTTTAGAACGATGAAGGAAGTTTGAAAAAATTT
Organism: Lochmaea crataegi; assembly: GCA_947563755.1. Taxonomy (NCBI): domain Eukaryota; kingdom Metazoa; phylum Arthropoda; class Insecta; order Coleoptera; family Chrysomelidae; genus Lochmaea; species Lochmaea crataegi. Next base: position 25,489,858 of record OX387423.1, on the reverse strand, counting down.
TGTTAATTAACAATCGTCTAGCATATTGAAAAATTTGTTTTTATGAAAAATTCCAACGGGAATCAATTCTTTAAAGTGTTTAGATTATACTATGATTTTTTTGATTTTTCAATTAACTTTAAGTACTTAAAAAAAATTTTTAAAGTGACGTACTCGCTTTCGAGGCCGTGCGCACAGCCTAACAATGGCGCGTGGAGGGCTATTTTCAGCGTTAAATTAAAATTCTAAATAATGGAGGTACAGTTCCGGGAGCTTTTTTTTTACTAAATTTCCTCCTCTTTAAGGATCTTTTTTTCAAATTTCGAAAATATTTATTATTTACGAGCAATAAGCTACAAACCAAACATTGTTTTTTGAAGGTGTTTAATTGTTTATAACTTTTGGAATTTTTTATGGGCTAATTTAATTATTTGGCACAATGATCTAGACATTATTCCGGATCGAATGAGCTAAACCACATAATTTTGATAAAAGTATGTAGAATGAACACCATTTTAAGCTTATAGACTAGACTAATAGGAAAGAACGCAATTTTGCATTAATGTTTTCTTACGTCTCCATTGTAAATAATACAACTAGTATGAAAAATATAAAAGTTTATTTTTATAAACGTAGACACCTTGTATGTGTATAAAAGTTATGTATATGTTTTCCTGTTGACGTCCTTTGACTTTTTATTACAAAATACACGTCTATCAACACCTATTCAAGATTTTTTAATATCTAAATAATCACGATTATAAGAAACGGTTTCAGTCTCAGTAAACAACCTGAGGGAATGTCTTTTCAAGGTTCTCACATTTTTATTAATTGGATACTAGTGCGTCTCTGTTATGGTTCGTGATGAGCGACTCTAATAGCAGAAATAAATCCAATGCCATTTTCAGAAGCTGTTAAAACCGATTGGGTACCATTTCGCAGAACGATACCACAAAGAGTCATCTTATGTTGATGTTACTCTTCGATCATTAACTACTTCGAACCTTCTGCGGTGAATAGTCTCTTAGATCAAGTTTTTTGTTTTATTCAATTTTACTTTTTTATTTTAAGATCTCAGTGCTGTGTACCTATCTACAGTTGGAATATTATTGTTTTATTCCGTTCTAAAGACATGGTATAATTTACAAATAACAACCCCATACTTGTACGGTATAGAATTACTTACATACAGTGTTGCTCCAACTCGGAAATAAAGAAACTCAAAATTAAAAAAGAAACCGTCGAGATTGATTGGAAAATGTCAAATTTTTATTTAGGAACGTTCGACTCTTGGGAACTCCGCCCCAAGCCCCCACTAATTTTGGTCATTTTTTATTCAAAATTTTAGATTGACCTATATTAACTGCTCCACAAAAGTTAAGGAAGTTAAGAAAAATTGGATTTATGTTAAAAATTATTAACTGTTCATTCACCAAGGTTTTGTCTGTAATATATTAAATGTTTACTTGCTTAGCTGACTAGTTTTTTGTTCCCACTCTATTCAGTCAACTGTGATTTAAAATTTTGTCTTGAATTTTGGCGCGGATGAATCTAGTAGTACAGAATACACCAGCAAACAAGAAGCGAAGCTGCCTATCCTTTTTTTATGCGCATGTCTGAAAGGCGCCATTTTTATAATAAGATACTTGTCATACTTCACTTTGTCGACGAATTATATCGCCAGTATTTAAAAATTTGATCATTTTTCTCAGTGTATTTACTAAGTTATCTGTCAACGTCCGTCTCTCAAGCTCCTAAATTTTTGTTACCAAAACATCAAAGAGATTGTGTCGGACTTCGCTTCTTGTTAGTTGGTGTATTCTTTGCTAGTAAGGCTATTGTATGATTGAGGCGGGTCGTCTTCAGAGAGACGTTTTCTGATATTCGGAATGATCGTGTATTCCTCTAGTGCCCATAAATCTAAGAGCAGTGCAGGAAGTTCATAAGTTCAGAGTTGCTGTTTGGGGGGTATTTGTTTCAAAGAGCGTACATAATTGTTAGTGCTTGATGGGAACATGACTGCGCAGATTTACATACAAGTTATTAACAATGTTAAACGTTTGTTTCATGCTGCTATTGAATCAACATTCCTCTTTTTAGTAGTAGTAGTAGTCGAAGACTCTTTGGATTTCCATGGTATCCCGCATTTGGCACTGCCCCCTCGATCGCCCGACCTCAATCCCATCGAGCATGCGCTAGCTACAAAGAGCCTTGAATTTCCATGAACTAACTCCACAGACATTCCAACACTATAACATACAAACACTTGGTGACCAAAAATCGTAATTTGTTAAAACATAATTTCCGAATTTATTAACTTCCTTGTGGAGCAATTTATTTGGAAATATGAATAGTAGTAAAGTATATTTCACAATATTTCGTTGACTCGGTACCGTAAAATAGGGTGAATAGAAACTGCGGGGCGGATAGAAACACAAACTGGTATTTCCTTTTTTTATTTCCTAGTAAATTCAAATTCGGTTTTATCAAGTTGTGACCATGTAAACCTAGTTGTTTGAAGGGTTGCCAACATAAATCTTTAAAATAAAAAAATTGAAATGTTGGCAACACTGCGGCACAGGTGGCATAATTGTAACCTACAAAACCCGCGTTTCTGATAGTCGGAAAAACTTTGCCTGGAAAGGTAAGAAAAAACATATTATTTTATTTAAATTCACTCTCATCATACATGCATATACATCTTGTAAACTTTGGAATATAAAAACGACAAAAAACAGCTGTATTTTCTATAGTACATAATTTTTTCTATTTTAACCTCAAATTTTTGTAAAATCGGGGTGAATAGAAACACGGTGTTTCTATTCTCCCCTTGTTTGTATTGACCCTGCACAAAATAAAAAAATGTGTTTTTGTTTTAGGAACGCCATACCGAGAAAATATAAGCATGATCCGAGATCCAAAACTTATAAAAAAATTTCAAAAGAAGCATTGGCCGTTGCATTAAATGACATCCACGATGGAATGTCATTTAGAGAAGGCACGACATTCACTATTCAGTCCTCTACAGGCATCACAAAAACCCAAATTTAAAAAGGCAAGGAGGGCAACCAGTTTTAACTGAAATTGAAGAGAAAGCCATAATCAATGCATTATTGACATGCGCCGACTGGGGGTATCCTTTAGGCTCACTAGACTTGAGAATGATTGTGAAAAACTATTTGGATAGTAAGGGCCAAGTGGTGACAAAATTCGAAAAAATCTCCCGGGCAGAGATTTTGGTTATATATTCCTTAACCGCCATAAAAATATTCTTCGCACCAGGATGTGTCAAAATTTAAAAAGATGAAGGGCAGCAGTTTCTCCTGCAGCTGTTAATTCATATTTTGATCATTTAACTGAGACTCTCAAAGATGTACCCCCGTCGAACATCATCAACTACGACGAAACAAATCTTGCTGATGATCCTGGACGAAAAAAAATTATTACAAAAAGGGGTTGCCGATATCCGGAACATGTTTGCAATTCGTCCAAAAGCAGAAAATCGATTATGTTTGCTGCGACGGGAAATGGAGTAGTCCTACCACCCTATATTGTCTACAAGGCAGAACATCTTTATGAAACTTGGTCAGCTGGTGGCGTAAAAGGAGCTAGATACAACAGAAGCAAAAGTGGCTGGTTCGATGCAGCTTCGTTTAGTGACTGGGTCAAGAACATAGTAATACCAAAACTAAAAAAATTGTCTGGAAAAAAAGTCCTAATTGGAGATAACCTTTCCAGTCACTTTTCTCCAGAAGTTGTGGATGAGTGCAAACGGTACAATATTTCATTCGTATTTCTACCACCCAATTCTACGCATCTTACCCAGCCACTCGATGTAGCTTTCTTTCGACCACTAAAAATGGCTTGGAGAAAAGTCCTAGAGCGCTGGAAGATGACCGCTGGAGGTAGAAAGGCGGCATCAGTCCCCAAAAATCGGTTTCCCAGCTTCGTTAAAGACTTAATGGCAGAACTTCAAGAAAATCAGAAGAAAAATGTACAGTCAGGGTTTCGAAAATGCGGAATAATCCCTTTAGATCGCACACAAGTTTTAAATGTTCTCCCGAAGGAAAATAACGACGAAACCGTCCAACAAGATGTGGATAATGTTGTCGTTTCACTGCTGAAATCGCTAAGATACTCCGATGCAATGCCACAACGCCAAAAAAGAAAGAAAATTCAAGTTGAAGCAGGAAAAAGTGTGTCGGGGCAAGAATTTAGAAATGGACATTCTGAAGGGGAGATCACGGATGAAAAGCCAGAAAGAAACGAAGAGTTGCCCAAGTCTGAAGGGGAGATAACAGATGAAGAGCCAGACAAGGAGACGAACAACTCGCCAGACGAGCCAATGGATGAAGACATGCAGAATGATATAGGGTCGGACAATTTGGAAAATTCAGATGAGTCAGATGAGGAAATGCATATCCCTCACGCTCAGCTACGTTCCAGATTGGCGGACTCACACAAGGATAGCATTGATGAGATCCCAAAGGTATCCTATTCGGGAAAAATATTTCAAAATGTACATTTTGCTCCAAAGCACGCCATTAAGGAAGGAGACTGGCTAGTTGTTGCTTTTCCTGTGACTTTCGGCAAAATCAAAAAGAACAAATATTTTATCGGTAAAGTCACCTATAAAAGCGATTTTGATTTCGAAGGATCGTATCGTCCAAGCAAGCAATTCTCAGGACACATCTTTGAGTTTCCAACCGTGCCAGATATATCTACATTCACATATGAGCAAGTTGTGGGTCGAGTATACCCCTTTGAAGGTGATACTATTGAGGGACCTTCCAAAAAAGAATTGCTAAGGTTTTTAGTAACCCAAGCTGATTTAAACTAGTTTTTTTGTCTCATTATATTATCAAAATAAAGTGTTTTTTAAGGATTTTGTGAATAGTTTTTTAAGGAAATAAAATCTTGTCTACATTGAGTATGTTTCCTTCATTAAAAAACGCTAAAAACAAAAAACTTGAAATTTTGAAAATCAAGCTCTGTTTCTATTTACCTTCATTCTTCTGGAATGTCCAACACAATGTAAAATTAATGTGCCTTTCTTTTCACCCCAAATCAAAAACTTTTCATATTCAAACTATTCACTTCTATTCACTTAAAAAGTGGTTAAATAGCAAATAAAGTGAAAAAGTAACCTGTGTTTCTTTTCACCCCGACCTTGACCTGAATAGAAACAGGGCACATTTAAAAAAAAGGAGGGTGGGGGGCATATGTTTAAAAAAACAATACTGAAATTTAATCTACTAGGTGCGACCCAACTTTTCACGATTTCACTTAATTTTTAGCGTTCAGCGTTTTTCAGATACAAAGTCGAAAAGGTCCAAAGTTGTTTCTATTGACCCCATTTTACGGTCTCTAGTCTCAAGGATGTAATAATAAAAGTTTATAAATCCCTCATTGTACAGTAAACAGTAACAGATCCGTAGTCGGTAAAATTAAGATACTAAAACTAAATATTAATTTACCATCCAAACATTTCAGTTGTGAAATAATCATACTATTAGGAAATTATCTTTTCGAAGAAACGAGTACGATACGATACTGTGGTATTGTTATCGGATTAACGACTACCTGGTGTGGGTTTTTCTCTTGAATCAATCATGTTGGTGTTAAATTAAAACGAAATATTTTGGAATGGAGTATACAAAATTCAAAAATCTTCAAATTAACAAACGTATTGTCATCTATAAAGAAATATCACAAAAATAATACAAAGGTTACAGATCAGATGATCTGATTGGCCATTCTGTTGGCTTCATCTGTCAATCCCGTCCAGTCATTATGGAGAAAGAAAAGATGTCTTTAATCGTAGATTCACATACATTAAAGGAACTTAAAATAACATCGGAAAAATCAGAAAATGAATATTCACTAATCCGCATCTTTCTCATTTTGGAACGTTAATAAATAAAATAATAAATAAGGTTTATTGTTCACACGTAAATTATAAATACATTAACAAGTGAGTGGCTAATATGCAATCAGCTATAAAAAAACTAAGTATACAGAGCGGGTCACAGAAAACAGTCCACCCCGATATTTGGTAGCATTCCTTAGATTTAAGGAAATTAGAAAACTCGTCGATTTTTGTTCTAAGGGGGGCACATTTTTACGATACAGACATCTGTCATTTGTCAACCCCCTCCCTTCCACTTCACCAACCCCTTATTTTTAATTAGGGAATATACCACGTGCGGCACATCATTAGAAAGGCATTTAGATGGATTAATCAGACATAATGATCGTCCACGATTTTTTTCGATATTTACACCATCTTTGCAAAAAACAGTCATAATTAATTTAATATACAACACCTCTTAAAAATGAAACGCAACGCCTATGGTTTGCTAGTGTGTCATTTTTTCTGTCACTTGTTCTGCAATAGAATATACCATTTTGGAAGTATTCAAAAACTAACTAATAACAATCTTAAACAAACTGTCTTAGTATCAAATTACTATTTTTTTGCAATAATTAACTGTTTTAATTTACTTTTGATGTGACAGAAAAAATGACACATTATTTTCAAGAGGTGTTGTACTTTAAATTAATTAAGACTTTTTTTGCAAAGATGGTGTAAGTATCGAAAAAAATTGTGGACGATCATTGTGCCTGAATAATCCATCTAAATACCTTTCTAATGATGTGCCGCACATGGTATATTCCCTATTTAAAAATAAGGGGTTGGTGAAGTGGAAAGGAGGGGGTTGACAAATGACAGATGCCTGTATCGTAAAAATGTGTCCTCCTTAGAACAAAAATCGACGTGTTTCCTAATTTCCTCAAAATCTAAGGAATACTGCCAAATATCGAGGTGGACTGTTTTCTGTGGCCCACGCTGTATAATAAAAGAGATGAAAAAAAGTTACAAACAAATAAACAATATCACAAACTACATAAACACCATAGGTTGATTGATTATGTTATTTCTAAAAATTGGACCATTGATCGAAGTTTTATTGCTCCTGCCATGAAGTTATACAATTTAGTAAGCACTATGGTATCTGTAGAACTGTATCTTTTTGGAACGTTTTCGAGTATACACTTGAGAGAGAAAGAGAGAAAAATGCTTTATTGTCATATATAATACCACAAGAACAAAAATTTGATCGACAAAGTGATTCTATCAAAAATTTCATGAGCACAATTGCCGAAAAGCAGCAAACTTGAATAGAACATTTTTGCCTACACAATTAGAGAACTTTAATTTAACAATGGAGCATACACAAAAAAATAACTTATTTATTTATATAAAAGTTACAGTTATGACAATGTAACATTTCCTTCAGAAACACTCCTTTTTGAACTGAATTAATCTGACGTTATCTAACAAGAAATAACACAATGACATTTTAAATAAATATCAGGACCATGGTATTTGTTTGATCAACGCACCTTGAAAAAATTAAAATCTTGTAGCTGTAAAAATCACATGTGAATTTTGTCAAGGTAATTGCAGGTAACTTTTTTGTGAGTAGAAAAGATGCCGTGGCTATGGTATTTTGCCAGTGATTAACACTATAGTGGAAATAGTCATCGAAATGTATAAAAAGTTCATAGATGAAACGATCAACATTTAAATTGTAAAAAATGAAATCTAAAACAAAATAAAAAAGTGATATTTACACTAAATATAAAAAAATAAAGAGATATAATAGATATTTGAATTTATTAAGTTCCTATTTAAAAAATATAGTTTTCTCAGTGTCAAAGCTCATTCGAGAGTTATCGGCAAATAAATTTAATTTACCATTTATTCATAAGTCTGTGATGTCGTTAATGAATAACAAAATAGAAACGGACCTAAAACTGAGCCTTGGAGTACACCAACTTTATACTTATAGTATATTATCACTATGGTTTGAACTCATAAATAAATTTGGTTTTTCTTATAAAGGCAAAATGGTTTTTACGTGAAACCACCGAATATATGGAGGATGCTTTTATATTTTTACTTTAACTTTCACTTACATTTATGTTATACTTTTATTGACGTGAGGAGAGCTAGATACATGTCTGACGATTTTATTGCGTGACTTCCCTAAATCACACATATTTTTCAACATAAATAAATACTATATTATTACCTAAACATCGCTTCCTATGATATATTTGAATAGTGTTTAACACACGCTCCTATTGGTTGTGCTAACCATTTTATTTCAAAGTGCATGTTAATCAAGTCTAATGCATGTATAATAAATACATTATCATGGCTCTTAATTATATGGTAAATATATTGAATGAACATGTAACCAAGGTTACTTTGCGGAAATTCATTCATAAATATAGTTCACAGCTATATGGGAAAAAGTAGTTACATTTTTTTAAATTCAAATCATTAATTGTTGAGAAACAACTTTTTTTTTAACTGTGATTAAAGATGATGAATCCTCTCGGTTGTTTTATAAATTGAGCTAGATATTATAGAGTTAACAAGATACTGGGTGGTTAAGCTGAAGTATTTTAATAATTGGATTGAAATAATATTATAGAAACAGTACAATTTTTTGTAGATGAGAAGGTTTTTATATATTTCCACTACGCCGTTTACTAGTAACAGTAGTATTGAAATAATTGAAGTCCAAAATTGTTAAATTTTCGCCAGGCTGGTACTGGATGATTTCAACAAGCTACTAACAAAATCCTTAGAGATCAAAGAGATAGACATGGCAATTTTTCTACACATTGAGTGTGCTTTTAACACAGGTCAATAGGGAACTAAAATTTTAATTAGCAAATATGTACGTCAAAGTTAATAGTTTAATACTATTATAACGCTTTACAAAATTTGAAAAATACTTTTCAAATTTTGTAAAGCTTTATAATAGTATTAAACTATTAACTTTGACGTCTATTGATCACGCTTTACAAAAATATTACAATTTATTACAGGTAACTGTAATTAAGTAAATAGCAAAAATGTGCTAAAAAACATAAGAATATATTGCATGAAACTATTTTCTTTTTGTCACAAACAACCACTATAACGAATACAACATGCCGAAAAATTCAAATTATTGGAAGCTTTTGTAAACGCATTGCTATTGGTTGTGACGAGAGTATGATTTTGGTACTACGCGTGCGTCCATGCGACAACTAACGAAGATATACCATTAAAACAGCCTTGTTTACTCGAGTACTTCCACGTGTTTCTTTGTATTTTCGGTTAATTCTGATTTAATAGACTTTGTGAAATTTTGTTTATGTCCATAATATTCTTAATATGACGGGAGATACAAAGTGTCACAAAGAACTAACAGCAGCGGAACACAAATTTTAAGAATGTAAATGTTACGAATAGGCCAAGTAATTAGTAAGTATTTTTGACAAAAATACTAGTAGAAAACTAATTGTGCCATCATATAAGAGACATTACGTAGAATAATTTTTATATATTTCGGACACGCACATGTTTTTCAGTAATTTGTAATAAACATTGAAAACGAAATAAACGTACTTTTTTTTTAGTTTCTTTCATATATATACAGGGTGCGCCAATTATTTCCACTCGATCTCTAGCACCGAAACTAAAAGAGGTATCAACAAGATTTCTTGTAGGTTTATACGGTGTCACTCGGACTACAATTGTAAAATATTTTGATGTATACAGGGTGGCTAATTTTTGTGGAATGAAAATTAATTTGGTTTTTTTAAATTGAACACCCTGTATACGATTATGTCTTCTGATTCTACTTAATATTAGCTTTACGGTAGTTTTTTGAATTTGTAAATCCGACGCGGCGTTGACAAGTTATTCCTATTATAAGCAGATTTAATGAAAAAACAGCACTTCAGAAATATTAGCACAATAAACACATTTTTTCAAAAATTCCTCCAAAAGGCTACTATGATGTAAATGAAACATACACCTACCACAATAATTACCCAACATCTTCACCTGTTGCACAGGGTGTTTGCCGATGGCGTGCAAATAGTCTAGTTTTCAAATTGCAATAACTTAATTTTTTCAAATGGGACACCCTGTATATTTTTCTTCAGTTAGAAGCTCTCATTAATACACATTAAAAAAATATAGGGTTTTGGACATCTAACTTTACTATTTACTTTAATAATTGACGTTAAATGAGAAATAACATATTTTACACAATTTTTAATAAGTACAAAATTTTACAAAGTTTAATCGTAAGAAAACTACAATATTGAAAGTTAAAATTTATAATAGGTGTTCAAAATGTCTTCCATTTTCATTTATACATTTTCTTGCCCTTTCTTTCATTGATTTACGCACATCTCTTAGCATTGCAGGGGTCACCTGTCTAAATGCTGCAGTAATTCTGTCTTTCATATTTTGTTTTGTGGTAACCTCTTCTTTGTAAACAATATTTTTAATAAAACCCCACAAGAAAAAATCGCAAGGTGTAAGGCCCGGCGATCTAGCAGGCCAATTTGTAGGTCCTGCCCTTCCTATCCAACGATCCTGAAATTCCCTATTTAACCAATTGCGAACATTTAATTGGTAGTGTGGTGTGGCACCATCTAATTGAAACCACATTCCGTTGCGATGATTTTGAGGCACATTTTGCAAAAGGTTTCTAAAATCAAGTTCTAAAAAATTTAAAAAAGCAGCTCCATTTACAGTCCCATCAAAGAAATAGGGACCAATTACATAATCACCTATTATTCCCGCCCACACATTCAAAGACCATCGATACTGTGATGTGGTTCTAAATAAATGTTCATTGTGGTCCGAATAATAATGGAAGTTGTGTCTATTTACACAACCGTTCTTATGAAATGTGGCTTCGTCGGAGAATAAAACTTTGTTTAAAAAGTTACGCTCTGTATTTATCTTGTTTATTAACCATCTACAGTATTCTTCTCTACGCGCGAAATCACGCGGTAACAATTCTTGGTGAAGCTGGATATGGTAAGGGTGATATTTATTCTTCTTTATTATGCGTCTAATTGTGGTATTGGAAATATCTAACTGATTGCTTAATTGCCTTGTGCTTACATTGGGATCTTCAACTATACTGATCATTACTTTATATTCGTTGTCAACAGTAACAGCTGTAGCATCACGTGAATGTTTTTCATACTTGACGGTTCCCGTTCTATCAAATCTATTCTTTAAATTCTCAAAAGTATCCTTTTGTGGATGACGTCTTTCTGGGTATCTTTGACGATAGACCCTACTAGCAAGAAACGCATTTTTTTGACATTCACCCAGTATCCATATCATATCAATATTTTCTTGAACACTATAATTCTTATTATAATCCATTTTTTATACCTAATACCGATTAAATATAGTAGACGTGATATAATACAAAATTTTATGTTGACAATTAATGCTACAACAAAATATACCTACTGTCATTTTCATAGATAACTTGTTTTCTTATTAAAAATTGTGTAAAATATGTTATTTCTCATTTAACGTCAATTATTAAAGTAAATAGTAAAGTTAGATGTCCAAAACCCTATATTTTTTTAATGTGTATTAAGGAGAGCTTCTAACTGAAGAAAAATATACAGGGTGTCCCATTTGAAAAAATTAAGTTATTGCAATTTGAAAACTAGACTATTTGCACGCCATCGGCAAACACCCTGTGCAACAGGTGAAGATGTTGGGTAATTATTGTGGTAGGTGTATGTTTCATTTACATCATAGTAGCCTTTTGGAGGAATTTTTGAAAAAATGTGTTTATTGTGCTAATATTTCTGAAGTGCTGTTTTTTCATTAAATCTGCTTATAATAGGAATAACTTGTCAACGCCGCGTCGGATTTACAAATTCAAAAAACTACCGTAAAGCTAATATTAAGTAGAATCAGAAGACATAATCGTATACAGGGTGTTCAATTTAAAAAAACCAAATTAATTTTCATTCCACAAAAATTAGCCACCCTGTATACATCAAAATATTTTACAATTGTAGTCCGAGTGACACCGTATAAACCTACAAGAAATCTTGTTGATACCTCCTTTAGTTTCGGTGCTAGAGATCGAGTGGAAATAATTGGCGCACCCTGTATATATATATATATATATATATATGTATTGTATTTAGTGGCTCCCGGGGTAATCAACGTATAATAAGCACCCAGTGTATATTGTATATTCAAATTGTTGACCTTTTGGCACCTTTAAAAAATCTAGCGAAGTGGCTCCCAAAGTGTATAAATTAATTTGAATAATTAGGTAAAAAGGCACCCACCAGTGTTGTCAAATTTATGGGTGCCGTTTTGTAATTTTATTCATACGGCTGTATATTCTTATTGTTTGGTCTGGTTGTACACAAAGTTTTGGAGAGGGGCTTTTAGTCATCTCAGCGGTTATGCCTTAACTACAGAATTTAAATTAATAATAATATGCAATTTAAACAAAATATACCAATATAAATATATATTAAAGAGTTAATCAATTTTTCAAGTGTAATCACTGAAATTTATGTTAAGAATATTCGGATTAGAAGTTTTAAAATGAGTTTCAACCTTAAATACTTAGGTAAATAAGTTTGAAGGATACAATGAGGTGCTTGTGTTGTGACAACACGGGGGTACTCTACCGGTTTTACAAATTATATTTGTATTATCAGGTGTATTAATCAGAAATTGATATAAATGAACAAGTTATAACTCTGCCATCCTAAGCTGGCACTTTGGGTATGCGCTAGCCAGAAAGAGTTGAAGAGTGCCTGAATAGAGATAGAAGACATTTTTACGACGGTACGGGTGGTTTATCTAAGGGTAAGGCGGCTTGCAACACCAGTGTCGTATAAATCAGAGGGGCTTGGGTTAAATTTTTAATTGTAATAAGTAGATACATTTTATTTATTATTTAAAAAAAATATATATTTTACAAATATTTATTGAAATGGATGGATGTAGGTGTTTTTTCAAAAAGTTTGTTGTGATAACGCGCATTGTCCAACACAAGAACACTACCCGCAGGTGAATTTGGAATTAGCTTTTCTTTAACCCATTTTTCTAAATTTTCGTAATTCATTTCATTATGGTAGTCTCCAGTTCTGCAATTTTATTCCCAACGAATGTATGCACCTGGAATAAATCCTGCTTCACTGCCTGCATGAACAATAATCATACGAAGGCCTTTACTAGTCGGTTTTAAGAGTCCCAAATTTTCTTTGTTACTCCAGCTTTTGTTGTGAGTATGACTGGAATGAATATAGGTCTCATCTGTATAAACAATTGTCCTTCCGTTTTTCCTATATTGCTTCATTTTCCTTAAGAATTCTAAGCGTAAATGTCGAATTGAATCACGTTCCACTAATACTTTTCCATCGTTTATTATTTTTCTCCATCTAAAACCTATTAGGTGCATTTCTTTTCGAAGCGATTCTTTACACCCATCATATTCAAATTCTTCGCAAAAATGTTGATACACTTTCTTCAGCGTAGGTATAGTTTTATGAGATGTATGGTAATTTAAAATACTGTTTCTTAACTGGGTCTTGACAACGTCATCTTGCATTGTTTTTGTCTTTTTGCCAGGCCTTTTCTTTGGTGGAGTAGAAAACGAGGCTACTTCGTGTTTTCCACTGATTTGGACTCACTGGAAATTCGACGAACAGTTTCCAAGCTAACACCAAGAGCAGCTGATACTCGTTCACCGATCTGAAAGAAATATTCAGCGTTAATAAAAAATTATTGGGACATCATCCTTTAAAGAATTTACATTTACAAAGTCTAATTTTAATAAGTGATAATAAAATTAATAATTAAAAAGTGTACACATACATGCTATTCTTCTATAAAATGCATTGTGGTAAATCTATTCAAATACTTACTTTGTTAAATGGAATGATAGGTTTCATTTGTGCTGCTTCTTCCTTCATAAATTTTATTAAATTACTAACTAGCTCACGGCTTTGGCCACTTAAAACTTTATTATGAATTTTACTTTTAAAGTCCATCGTAACACTTTGAAGTAAAATCAAATCAACACAAAACAAATAATATAAAAATTTACTACGCCTCTGGAATTTTTATGATGTTAACAGTAAGAAACAGTAACATCAAATGAGCTCTCGGTGTCGATGGGCGGGGTTTGTCAAAGCGCATCTTATGGTCTAGTGCCAACCTAGGATGGTATAGTTATACTAAGATACTTTATTTACTTGTTTAGAGCAACCAATATAATATGTTATATTTCTGATGTGGAATTTATTATATATTAATTTTATATGATAAGTATGGAAATAATCCACGTAGTAAGAGTTGAAGCAATTAATTTGGTGAATGAATATCCTTCGTTACTGTTCAAAAATTTATTGTCAAAAAATTACAAGATCAAGTATATTATAAAGTTCATGATTGAATATTATTTTTAAAATAATTAATGTTTTTGTAGTACGTGAATTGAATATTAAAAAATCTTAATATAAAAGTAAATTTTAAGTGGCAATCTACACAATATATAGGGTGTTTCTTTTATGGTAACATTACTATATTCTAAGTCAAAATAGATATGAAGACGAATAAATGGACAAAAAGGTGACTATTATGGAGAACATGTTTGTTGAAAAAAATGTGCAGGGAAAACTAGAAATGGAGCTTCTGGTTTTTTAAGCTTAGCATTTTTTAAATGATAAAATATCAAAAAATGGAAAAGGGACATTTTATTTGATCACAGATTTATTACAGCCATGTACCAATAAATCTTGGATACAACGAGGCTAACGTCAATCGGTTTTTTGAATACGGACCTACCTCTTTTAGTACAATTATAAGTCAATCTTCAAAAACCCAATTTAGCAATATATCACTCTTAAGATTTTTATGACGTCTTATCTCAAATAACTGTTTTTATTTCTTCAAACAAATGTACTGAGAAGAAATCAAAATGGGGTTTCAAAAGAACTACGACAACCGTATTTGAAAATAGTTTTCATTGATGATGTTAGTTATTTGACATAAAACATCATAAAAATCTTAAGTGTGATATATCGCTGAATTTGTGATAGAAGAAACACCCTGTTAACTACTTTTGTTCATTTTTGTCTTTGTTCTTTGTAAATAATCGTTTTTATTTTCAACCAATTCATGTGAGAAATCAAATCATATTTTTATATAAAAGTTTCACATTCTTGCTTCCGAAGTGCTTAATGCAATAATAACCAATAACATAACACAAAATTCATAAATACTTTATTCCGTAACAGAAATCCGCATCAAATTTCCTCAAAAAATGCAAACATAGCAAAGATAAAATTGAAAGAACAAGGCTTTACACCGTTGCCATGTGTTGGGTGCCAGAAAAGCTATTAACTGTCGTGGTCCACTATGTCGTTTTTTACTTAATTTTATACATGTGTATAAGTATGCTACGCCATCTATAAAAAATTCAATGAACAAAAATGTATAAACTGAGACAAATCATATGCAATGTAGCACCTTCCTCGAATTTTGTGTACCACTCCTAGACATTTTGTTGCAGGCTAGGAAAAAAATATACACACAAAACCTTCCGGCACCCGAACGCGGGTGCCACTTTGTAAAATTGGGTGCCGCATGTGCATTGATTATATGAATCTGGTGCAACATTGACAACAAATATCTATATATATATATATATATATATATATATATATATATATATATATATATATATATATGTCTTTTATATGAGGAATCATCCGTTTTACCCAATAAGTAGCAAAATAAAAACATTTTGGATTTAATTTAGTTTTAAAACAGTTTTATTATGGTAAATAAAAATATACTGGTTTCAAGGTTACCTTGTAAATATACTACCGGCACTTAAAAACTGTTTAGCATTTAAAACTGGTTTTGATGTATCTATTGAGAATACATAATAAGATTACTTAGTCTTAAAATAGTGTTTGCTTTATTGTGGTTTTAAAATGGCTTGGTTTGAAGCAAATTTAAAACTAGTTAGTTTTATTAACGACTTACATATTGTTTGGTTTTATTACGCTCTACATCATGACGTTATAGTTTGAAAATGGCTTTTAAACATGCTCCTAAAGTAACTATTAAAACCTGTCTTTTAATCTGTTTTACTTTCAGATTGTTTTGTCAGTAAATATAACACATTGAAACTATCTCATTAATCCCACTTTCTCAAATACCGTGATAAAGCTATATTAAAACTCAACAGTCTAGATTGAATCATTTTGGTTTTCACTAAGCGTAACTGCATTTCGTGTTGTCAACAATAAAACTAAAAGCATCCCCTCTCCTTGTGTGTCAAATAAAGCCCCGTCATTTTGTTTAATGTCCAAACAGTGGTGTATCCTGTTTATTACAGAACTATTTTAATTAAAAATAAGACTGAAAGCGATTAATAAACCTGTAGAAAATGTATTAGCAGTTACTATGGAAGACGTAAGCCTTAAATTTATTTATTTTTAGGTTATGGCATTTATCACAAACCATATTAAGGTAAAACAGTTTTAATCACATTGCACTTTGCTTTGGTACTGAATACGTGCTCTTGAAACGGTATAAAATGCAAATGCATTAAAACCCTTTGATCTTATCGTTGCTTTATGATCGACTAAATAGTTTTATTTAATTTCCAGCTATTTCATTTTCTCGAAACAGTGGAAGCCATGACCAATAGAAATATTTAGGCCTCTGTAAAAAGACCAATCAATTAATTAAGAGGGTAATTTCGATTTATTCTATTAAAAAAATATCTAATATAATACTTATGTAAAATTATTTTTCTTCGATATTTAAAATTTTCCAAAAAAATCTTCCAAAAATTTTTGGTATTATTTTTTAAATTATAAATCTTTAGAAATTTGAAGGCGGTGTAGTTTTTTAAGACTATTTCATTAACATTTATCGATAAAGTGAGGTGCGCAAGTATTTTTCCATCTTGACATGCCTGAATCAGCAGGCAATAACTTACTAAAACTAATTTTCATTATTATCATTATACATAAATCCTTGAACAGGTGTAGCGTTTGTTTGTATCTCTTGTAAATTGCTTATGCGTGGATAGTTTTAAAAAGACATTTTCCATTTAAAGTCTGTCAGCAATAAAGACGATTACATTTAAGCATGTATATTGAACCGACACTTTTCAGACTACTTTGAAAGCGCATGGTTTTAAAACGTGTTTAAGGTGGTTTTAAAAGTATCTTGACCGAAGCCTTAAGACCAGTTTACTCAAGCTAATAGCGTTGAATTCATTCAACGCTAATAGTGATTTAGAGGGTTTTTATTATTGGTTTTAAAGACCTCTTTCAGAAGCTCGGGACTATTACATATTCCATTTATTATATTGGAAAGCTGTATTAGATCTTCGCTTTCTGCGGATCTCTAGGGTAGGGATGTTTAAGAAGAGTTCTAAAATAGCATAACGATGGTAGACAGACACGAATCTTAAAGGCAATGTATCTTAAAAATTTGTGCTGAGCAGCTTCTAGTTTCGCTTTCTAAGTAATGTAATGCGGAGACCATACTGGAGAAAAATAATCTAGGTGTCTTCTGACCAGAGAGAAATAGAGAGACTTAATAGCAGTGATTTTGGAGAAATCACAAGTGGTTCTCTTTATAAAACCTAACATCTTCATAGATTTTTGAATAGCAGCAGTAACATGGGAGGTATAAGTGTGTGAGGAGTCTAATATAACACCAAGATCTTTTATTTGCGAAACACATTTTGAAGTTTAATTATCAATGCTGTAATCAAAAGCTATTGGGTGATGTATTCGATGAAAACGCATAATATGGCACTTGGATGCATTCTGATTCATATTATTTTGTGTACACCAATTTGATAAGCAATTTAAATCAGATTGTAAAATTAAAGCATCATCATTACTATTATTACTATTTCAGGTCGTCAGCAAATAACAAAGCTTTGCTACCTTGAAACCAATCTGTAATAATATTTTCAAAGATTTTGGGAATTGTGCTGAGGATAGATACTAAGATAATTTGTGATGTCAGATTTTCTACCTGATTTATAAAGTGGAGTGACATATATGATGTTGTCCAGTAATACGGAAATTCGCCAGTAACAAGAGACTTATTAAATATATGAAAGAGCGGACGAGATAAAATAAAGCTAAATTTCTTAAGAAAAGTGGAAGGTATTCCATCAGGACCAGGACTTTTTTTAACATTAAGTTTTGACAATTTTGCATAAATGTTCAAGATTTCAATATACTAATGGAATACATTTACTTTTGAAGAAATCTGAACATCTTGCAGATCCAGAGGTTGATTTGAATAAACTGATGAGAAATGTTTGGCAAATAGATTTGCAATGTCATTCCCGTTACAAACAGTGCAGTCTCCAAGAGCCATTTTATCAGGTATAGTGTTGTACTCTTTCTTACTGCTTACAAATTTCCAAAAAAAATGTAACATTATTTGTAACAGAATCATCAGATTTTCTGGTACAGAAAAATTGAGACATGTTTTATTATTTTGATGTAAATTATTCCGAATAACACACATGAAGTCATTGGTGATAAAAATGCCCATAATAATTTTATAATACAGTTTAAGAAATCCCTCGAAAATGTGTCCCTAAGAAACCCAAAAAATTCCTCGAATTGGCATCACTGTCGTGGCCGGGACATTGTCGCCTGAATGGGCACCAGAAAAAGCTCAAAATAGTGGCGGAAGAGGAATGTAGATTTTGTGGTATGGAAAGTCCATCCACATAATTGCAGATTGCCCAGCAATTTAGAATCCTAGGGCACAACACCTAGGAGACTAAACTGGATAGAAGAGGGACACTAACCTAAGCTGAAACCTGTAGACATCCTCAAATTCCTCAGGGAAATAGGTCTAAAGTAGAAACTTTCCTCAGGAACTAAGTAGAAGTAAGGGGGCACAATAGATCTTTTAGGTCTCAGTTAATGTCACCCCAATATAAATACATACATGGTTGTATTATTTCCTCTTCAAAGTGCTCCTGTCTGAGTCCTCGCAGGAGCAGAGTGTGTGTGTAGGTGTTTCATCACTTAGTTCACATTTTCTGCACATACCCATCACTAACTTTTTATATTCCATAATTAGGCATTAGACCATGATAATATTGAAGTTACTCATATTAATGGGTGACTTTTAGTTTACAAAATAATGTATTAGTTATTACTTGGATATGATGAATAATTCACAGTTTTTGGCGGCGTCTCTTATTATATATGTGAACTAATACGAAAGGTGTTAAGGTTATTTACTTGAAAGTGTGATAATATGCTTGATGATGTTGATTGCACTGAGATAGCAGTTGTAACGCGAAACGAATGAACCTGAAGCAAATTCGTGATTGTGTAATATAGAATACGGCTACTTCAACTTGTTTTAGTAGTTTGAATAAATTTCAACTTTAAATTTATCCGAGTAGCTATACGCTATTTATACCGTTACAAAAATGTCTTTTACTATTTTATTTTGTTGTTTAAGCAAAAGCCGCCTATTTCTTAGATAGAATAGTTGATATGATCTCAGTTGAACCACGAAAAAAATCTTACATAAATCATACATAAAAATACAGAAAATTGTGAATTCATTGAAATTAAACTAATATAATTCATTTACTTTATTATAAAACATATTATACAGGATGATACATTAGTGCGATAAACTCCAATATCTTCTACATTCTTAAAGATATTCGAATAAAATTTTGACCGGTTGTAACCAGCCTGAAGGCACATATTTTAAAATTAGTCGAAATTGTACAGCGTGTTCCTGAACGCCGTGCCAGTTGAAAGTTACAATTTTTTTAAATGGGACACCCTGTATTTTACTTCGAATTCGAATTCTGCTTGACTTCTCTATTGCAATGATATAAGGTTGTAATAGTTTATACACTATATTTAAAAAGTTCTGACCACTTGCTCCTGAAAATAGTAATGAGTTCAACTTTAGGCTGCACAATTTAAAATTAATCTGTTACAGCCATACGTCTGTGATGGTCTTCTAGTATTATTATTCACTAGACCTGCTTCCATATCGAAGGTAACCGTATACAGGGCGAGTCCAAACTCGAATAAATCGGATTCACAATTTGTTTAAACAGATCACCCTGTATTTTATATCGGTAATTGAAAGTTAGTTTACTATACTTATACTATACTTTACTATACCCAAAAAAATCCAATAATACAAAATTTATTCACATCAATTACAAATATACCTACTAAAATTTATGAAAAAATCAACAATAGATTTATAAAAGATACTTAAAGTGACTACCCTCTACATCGATGCAGGCTTGAAGATGGTCTTCATAAGATCGACTTACATCTCTAAGCATTTGCGCATTAACATTTTGAAAAGCCTGCCTTATTCTATTTTTCCTATCCTCTGGTATACTTTCTACCCCTGATTTTTAGCATAGCCTCTGAAGAAAAAATCAACTCTACTTAACTCTGGTGATCTTGGTGCCCAGACAACTGGTTCTTCTCGTCCAATCCCCCATTCAGAAAACACATCATTATATTGACTCTGGATGAACGCATTATGATGAGCAGGAGCTCCTTCATGTAGATACCACATTTGTTGACAAACGAACTAGGAAAATGTAAATGTTTGTTGATATTTCAGAACCTACTTACTACAATTACCAAGAACGATAATAATTATGTGGTTCTAATTTATCTATTTAGAAAAACTACATCAATAAATCTGTCCCTTACACACTCGTGGCGCTGCTATCGACCTTTTAAAACATTTTACTAAAATAACACACTTTCCTAACACGTTGATTGTAGTGAATGAATTTTATGTAGTTATATAGTATGTAGATATAAGATACAAGGTGATACATTTAAAAATAATTGTGAAACCGATGTATTCGAGTGTGGACTCGTCCTATACACGGTTTCTTAGATATGGAAGCAGGTCTAGTGAATAATGATACTAGAAGACCATCTCAGACATGGCTGTAACAGATTAATTTCAAATTGTGCAGTTTAACGTATACGGGGCGTTGAACTCATTACGATTTTCAGTAGCAAGTGGTCAGATCCTTTTAAATACACTGTATAACCTACTACAACCCCGTATCATTGCAATAGAGAAGTCAAGCAGAATTCGAATTTTAGGTAAAATGTAAATTTAATATGGGCCCTTAGGCTGGCTACATTCGGTAAAAATTTTATTCGAATACCTCCGAGGATGTACAAGATATTGGACCTCACCTCACTAATGGATCTCACTAATGAATCACCATGTATTTGGTATTTAAATAAAGTGTATCTCAATAAAAACACGAATTCAGCATATTTCTAGCTGAATAAATTTACCAAAAAGAAAAACAGAATTGCTAAGTGACAAAATATGACGCGTCCAAAAATGTCTTTACCATATTGTTCAAATAAAACTATTTTATAAAACACCGACAACAAAAGTGCGATGACTGATGATCCTAACTGTACTTGAATTTTATTGTTAATGCATGGCAGATTAATTAACCAGTTGTATAGTTTGATACATTTGATGTAACTTCAAGTCATGAATCACTTAAAACATTAGGTTAGGTTAGGTTAGGTTAATTATCAAGCTTTTAATACAATACACACTCTGAATACCTAAAGGTTATGCTTATGAAAAATGTTGATGCACTCTACAATCATAGGCTTGTTCGCCGTTAATTATACAAATTTTCACGCCAAGCTTCTATTATAGAAATACTAGAAAAATGTTCCTCATTATTTTCCAAAACATCAAAAGGCTTCGTTATTCGGTTTATATTTTCAGCAGTAATTAAGTGTATGTCAAATTGCTGAAAATCATGCACGAAGCTTTGTTGTCCTAGAAACAGCTTGAATGCATTTTTATTGTTATTTGACCAAAAAGTGCTCGACTCAAAGGGAAGAGCACTTTGGGACTTAGTGGCGAAATTTGAAATGGAGTCAACAATACATAATTTTTGACGCTTAAAAGAACATTTTCAATAACATTTGACATCTCTATTGATATTTTTTCCTACATCCATATTTTATTGAATAAAGATTGTAATAATCCAGTGGCGTACGAGAATTGGTAGTGTACAGAAGCCGTTAGACGAGTTTTCTTAATGTTTTGACATTCATACAAAACCCAATTAGGATTTCCAAGTAGATTCTATTGACTTGTTTCCTGTTCACCGATAAGCTAAGACTTGTTTTGTGTTTAAGGAGTAGGCCAGGCAATAGATATCGATTATCACTCTCTTTTAATAATACTAAAGCCATCTTGAAATATTTTTTTCTACAAACATTAATAAAAGTGACGTTTTTTTAATCGATTTTCATACATAAAATATGTATTTGTTAAACAATTTAAAAATAGCTATTTGTATGCTTAGGCCGCGAAATACCTTTTTAACGTACCGAAAGAACAGTTATCGCAGAGGCCGCCGCTTGCGGCCGAGGTAAGATAATCTTGAGGTCGTTAAAAAGTTTCGCGGCCATGGCAGCACACTATTTTTCGTGCAATCGTTAAAATTATTAAACTACTTAGAAAATGGTAAATAAATATATTATTGCTCTAAAATCAACAGCAGTTCAATTTATTTAACAATGTCACCGTGTGCTATGGAAATGATATGTTTCAATATATACAAAATATTTTGACAGTTCTGACAAAACGCAAAATGTAGTTGCTTCAACTTCTGGAGTAAATATAAGTAATAATACAAACTGTACAATTAATGTTAATATTCATCCTAAATAATATAAGTAGGTACGTAATCCTTGTCTTTGTAGTATTTTAGAAATGTCAAGTTTGGAAGTGATATTCAAATTTGGAAGTGCTATGGGTAACGGCCGCGAAATTGAATTTCGCGGACTGTGCTGAGAACGCGAAATATTGACTTCGCGTGCAATTGCACGAAAAGTAACATTAAAGTGAGATAAAGAAGTTTTTTTAACGCTAGTTCTAAATATTTCCGCTAATGGCTCTGCAGCCGACTAAAATAGTCAAATATCATCGAGACATTCTGCGATTGCGATCGGCGATATCACAGTTGCCATGTAATAGAGCTATTGTTATAGGTGATGGTTGTTATTACTGCTTATTTGTTGATAGTAATTATCCAAATATTTCAAAAAAGATGATTCTCAGCAATTATGATGAGTTAAACTGTACTCCAGGAGAAATTGTCGAAACGGCAAATGATATTTGTATGAATTTACTTCCTCAAAAATCTAAAGAAGTCTTTTTTTTTCGTGCCGAGATGGGAAACTCATGTTCGAATGGGTCCAGGACCCAAACAGTGCTGGACTCATCCCCTACCAACCAAACCCACCTCAAACTCGCAGTTACCCCCGCCTCGAAATCACTACCCTAGCATACTTCGAGACGGGCGGCGGTCCCTCGCACACTCTCCGCTTACACCGTCATCTTCTCCCTCCTATCACTCCTGCCTCTCTTGCCATTTCGAGTCCTCTCTCCCTAACCATGCTCTCTACTACTCCACCTACCTCCATCCATTCCTCCTCCCCCCTCAACATTATCTCCACCATGTTTTCCCAGTACACCGCCTCCCCTAGTTTCCTCTCCAACTTCTTCAGCACTTCCTCGTTCCTCCAGCATCTAAACACATGCCCCACATCATCCTCCGCTTCACACCTCTCATACACACCAGTCTCTCTTTTCCCAATCTTGTGGAGGTACCCTACTCTCGACCCATGTCCAGTGAGCACCTGTGTCAAGAAGTAGTTCACCTCCCCGAATTTCCGGTCCATCCAATCTCTCCTATTCCCAATCACTCCTTTTAGCGCGCCCTCATACTCCTCCCACCTTATCTCCATTTCCTCCTCCATCCATTCCCGTACCTCCTCTCTGGTCACACCCCTCGAGCGTTTGTTCCTAGCTCTAGCCATCACGTCCAATGGGTAGGACCTTGCCAGCACCGCTGCTGCCAGTCCACCCACTGTACTGTACCCCTGCTCCACCCTCAGCAGTATCCCTCTCTGCACCCGCAGAAGTGGCCTAGCCCTCGCATTCACCCCCGCTCTTTCACCCCACACCTCCGCACCGTACAGCATACTCTGCTCTACCGTACTACCAATTACCCTCCTCTTCCACTCTCCCGGCCCTTTCACATTACACATCAATCTCCCCAGCCATGCTGCCCTCACTTTACCCTTCTCTGTTGCCTTTACCATATGAGTTTTGAGGGATAATTGGCTATCCAACCACACCCCTAGGTATTTCACAGACTCCTCCATATGAATTCTCCTTCCCTTAACCATCACCCCCCACTTCCCTTGTCCTGCTCCGTCCCTTCACTAGCAACCCCACCGTCTTATCTTCCGCCACTTCCAGTCCGCACCGCTATATCTTCTCCACAATCTTCCTGCACATTCTCTCCGCCTCTCCCTTTGCCGTACATACCAGATAGACATCGTCCGCATACACCGTAATCTCACATCCCTCTTCACATATTATACCACAAACCTCATCAAACACACATTTCCAGAGCCTCGGTCCAAGAACCGAGTGCTGAGGCACTCCAGCCTCCATCTCATAATTCCTCCCTCTGGAGTCTACAATCACACGTCCCGTCAGGTAGTCCTCCACCAGGTTAACCAACCCCTGCTCCACTCCAAGCCTCAGCAACGCGCTCAACACTGCCCGTTTGCTGACACTGTTGAACGCGTTCCCGACGTCGAAGAAAACGAGTAGGGCCAATTTATTCTTCCTCCAGCTGCCCTCCCTAGCCCTTTCCACCAAACCCATCACCTTGCTCCGTGCCGAGTTGCAAGATTTCCCCTTCGTGAACCCGTGCTGGTTTACCCTAAAACCCCATTCCTACCAACTTCCTGCTCAATCCTATCCTTTATTATCCCCTCCATCAATTTACCCATACCACACAGCAGGCTGATAGGCCTATAGTCCCCCGCCCGCTTCCCCTCTCTACCCGCCTTCTTCATTAGTATCACCCTGGCCACCTTCCATCCTTCCGGGAAATCCCCCTCCCTCAGCACCCTGTTGCATAGTTCCCAGTTCCACTCAGGCCATCTGTCCCTGGGGCTTTTCTCACTTTAATGTTTCTCCCCCAATCCCCTACCGCCCACTTCTCTACCGGCCTTATCCCCCTCATTTTCACTACCCCCTAGTATCCTGGATTTCCTGAATTCTGCCACCCACTCCTCCTTCTCACCCTGTGAACAATTTCTCTATAATCTCCTTCTCCCAATCCTCCTCTTAAACCTCGTTCCTATTTCCACTCATCCTCTTCACCGCTATCTCATACGCCTTTCTCCTTGGATTGTTTTCCAATTCCCCCAGAAACTCTTCCCACTTCCCTCTTTTCTCCCTCTCCACTCTACGTTCCAGTCCCTTCTTCTTCTCTTTATATCCCCCTCTTCCCCTATCCTTCCTCTCCCCCTCAGCAGCCGTCTTCGTTCTTTCTTACAATCCCTCCACAGCTCCTCTATTTCCTCATTCCACCAGTAAATGGCCCTCCGCTCACGCCTATTGCCCCTCTTTCCCTCTCTTTTACAGCCCTGTATCACATTGTACAATTCATCTGCATCATGTCCCCTTCCTATCTCTTCTCTTACTTTCTTCCTCATACTCTCTGCCTCGGCCTTCGTCCACTTCCATCCCCACTCTTCCAATAAATCCTTTCTCCCTTTCCTTATATCCGTATCCACTTACCTATGTAAGCTCAAGCTTTCCTCATCCTCCACTCCAACCCGTTGGATGTTAACACCTCCTCCAGGATCTCCCCTCTCCTGTCCGTTTTCTCCCCCCCCCCATACCCATATAGTATTCTTCGCATTGAAGTCCCCTGCCACCATTCTCCTTATGATCCTCCTTTTTCCTTTTGACACCCTCAGATCGTCCTCTAATCCTGTCATGCTCTTCTCATATTTTTCCAAGCTGATATTTGGGCTTATATACACACTGTACACCACCATGTCTCCCATTCGCACTACCACCCATTCCTTCCTCTCTTCATCCGCCCACAGCCCATCCCCCACCACTCTTATTTCTGCTTCTCCTGTATCGTTCATAATCCATCCCTGCTTCCCCACATATCTAGCATTCACCTCGAATACACACACCACATCCACTTCCCTCCTAAAAATAACTTCATCCAATATATCATGCGCTATCCTGAATTTCCCCAAATTTATCTGTAACACCCTCCATACATCCCCTACATTCCTTCTTCCCGCGCAATGCTCTCCCATTCTCCTATTTGACCAGACTCGTCCCCTCTGAGGGGTCCAGAGGGCCCCTCCCATTTTTTCCTTCACCTTTTCCATCGTCTCCATCTACTTCTTTTCTTCCCATACTACATTCTAACTCCCCTGGCTTGTGTCCCCTTTCCCCACATACCCTACGAAGGAAGGCCTACCGACAGTCTCTCGCCATAAGATCCTCGCTCTTACAAAGCCAGCACTTACTCCTTTCCTTGACTACCGTTACCTTACACCCTGCTACTTTATGGCCCTTTATCCCACATCCAAAGCATCTGTCATCCTCTCTACCCTCTATAATATTTACCCTGTTCCACCCCAATCTAATCTCCTTTTTTTTCAGTAAGGCTACCGCTTTTTCCCATTCCGCCCCCACCACCGCCATTTTCATCCCGTTCCTCTCCCTTTCCACTTTAATCACCGTTGTCCCTTTCCCAATCAAATTCTTTATTTTCCCCCTCACCTTTTCATCTTCCATCCACGGTTCTATCCCTACCATTTTAATGGTTTTTGTTCCCCTCCCCGCTTCCACCACCCTAGCTCCTGTCACACTTTCCACCTCCCCCAGAATTCCCCTCACCTCAACCAACTTCTTTGCCTCTATCACCACCTCCCTATTTCTTGAGACTCTGAGTCTATCCACCCACTCCCCTGTCATCTCCCTCTACCCCTTCTTAATCCTATCGATCCCCTCCTGATCGACTTCCCCGATATCCTTCGGGATTATCGCCTCATTTCTACCCTCCTTTTCCTTTTCCTTATCTGTATAGATTGTTACCTCCGCCACCTCTCCGTCACCTCTCATCCACGCCACCATCTTCTTCAGCACCTCCACCTCTACCTGCTCAGGCCTGTGGAATCCAATGCTGTCCCCGCTCCCCACTACCCCAAACAGTCGACCCATCAGCTCAAACACCTTTTTCTCATCCCCACAATCTCCCTTCATCCGACAGATCAACTCCTCCGTCTTCATCCTTACCCCATTCCTTTCCGTAGTGCGTACCTCCTTGACTCACTCCATTTCCTTTCCTTTTCCTCCTAGCATCGGGTACCTATCCCTAAACATCCTCTGTATTCCCTTCTCCATTCCACTGCCTTCCTTGGTCACCCATACCACCTTTACCTTTTCATCCCCTAATATTGGATTTCCCACCTTCACCTCTATTCCCTCCCCCTTTTTACCATCCTAGTCCCTATCTCCAACCTCCATCCATCCTTCCCAGTCTCTTTGCCCCACCTCCCATCGTGTTTGCATTATCTCCTTTCTATCGTCCTCCCTCTTCAACATCTCCAATTCCTTGACCCGCCAATCTGCTGCTGCCTTCTCTTTCTCCAGCCTTTCCACCTTCTACTCCAGTCGCCTTACCATATCCTTCAATCTCTCTACACTCTCCC
This sequence comes from Lochmaea crataegi, assembly GCA_947563755.1. Lineage (NCBI taxonomy): Eukaryota > Metazoa > Arthropoda > Insecta > Coleoptera > Chrysomelidae > Lochmaea > Lochmaea crataegi. The sequence goes on along the minus strand of OX387423.1, from coordinate 25,462,348 downwards.
TCTCTTCTTCCTTCTCATTCTCCACTTCCTTCTTTCCGTTCTCCTTCAGTTTCCTCTTCTGTTCCTTGTCCTCCAGAGGCGATACCTCCTTTCTCTTCACTCCAGTATCACTCCACCCTCTCGTCTCCCCCGCCTTATATGGCGTTCGTTTTACCTTCGTCGATTTACCAAAAATTCCATTTCCTTGTCCTTCTTCATCCATAACCAACTTCTTCAGCACTTCCTCGTTCCTCCAGCATCTAAACACATGCCCCACATCATCCTCCACTTCACACCTCTCGGTCACTCCAGTCTCTTCCCAATCTTGTGGAGGTACCCTACTCTCGACCCATGTCCTGTGAACACCTGTCTCAAGAAGTAGTTCTCCCTCCCCTTGTAAGTCATCACCTCACCTGAACTTCAGCAGACAGTTTTGTTTTTGTGGTTAGATTGATTTACTTTACAAATTTTTTTGTGCTTGTCCTTTATTTGTAAATATTATTGTAAAAAATTGAAGCCAGAATTTTAAAAAGCGCAACAAAAATGGATAATAATCCAAATAACAACGATAACGAAGAGAATTTCATTTGTCAAAATCAATTTGGAGGTTAGCTGTCAAAAACCAACAAATCCCACTGAAAACCGGTTTGTCGTTTTTAAGATTGTAGGCTACTTGACGTCACAAGGGAGGAGTGCGCGTCTACTTTTTGCACTTTTGAAAATTTTTTTTTTATAAAAACCGTGCTCAAAAGAATATTGAAAAATACGGCGACGTTTTTCCATAAAATACTAACAAATAAAGTAATAAAACAAATTTACTGAAAAGGCGCAATCACTCTGTTGAGATCTGTGGTCTTCACCATTACCATGGCCTGCGAGATATTACATGAAACATTAGTCTAACGTCATTGTCAATATAATTTTTGATTTTATAAAAATATTTTTTTATAAAAACAATGTCTGAAGCGAAAAAACTTCCCCAGTATATTGCAGCTGTTTGTGTATGTATTGGTGCTTGGGGTACAGGCACAGCTATAGCATGGACCTCAAATTTGACGAATCAACTTAAAGAAGGAGCACTTAACGGCTTAGAAATGGACGATTCTGCATTAGGATGGACTGGATCCTTAATGACCCTCGGAGCTATGTTCGCATGTATTCCAATTGGATATTTAGCAGATCTACTCGGAAGAAAACCAGCAGTTTTATTAACAATAATACCTTTTACAATTGGTTGGCTACTGATACTGTTTGGATCGCAGATTATAATGATATATATTGCAAGATTCCTGATTGGTCTGGCAGGGGGAGGGTTTTGTGTAATGGCACCCATGTACACCAGTGAGATCGCCGAAACTGAGATCAGAGGAACCTTGGGCACATTCTTCCAGTTATTCATTACTATCGGAATTTTATACTGTGGGGTTCTAGGATATATTTTTCCCATGAAATTATTTAACATAGCCTGCTTGGTTGTACCAATAATATTTGGTGTTTTGTTCGTCTTCCAACCTGAAACACCGAGATACGATCTGCAAAAAGGACGTACGGATAAAGCAGAAAAAACGTTCAACCGTATACGAGGCAAGGATTACGATCACAGCGGAGAAATGAAGGAGCTACAGGCAAATATTGAAAATGAAGGAAAGATGGCCGGTTTCAAAGAATCGATGAAAACTAAAGCTGCCAAAAAAGCAACACTGATATGCTTCACTTTGATGTTCTACCAGCAGTTGAGTGGAATAAATGCTGTTATGTTTTATTCTCAAGAAATATTTCGTTCAGCTGGATCTTCACTAAAAGATTCCTATTGTACAATCATTCTCCAAGTAATTCAAGTTATTGCGACGTTGGTTGCTGCTTGGACTGTCGATAAGTTTGGTAGAAAGATACTCCTTATAGTATCTGCTGGTTTAATGGCACTATCTACAGGTCTTCTTGGATTATTTTTCACTTTAAAAGATCGCAAATTGATGGATGACGTTTCCTCTATTGGCTTTATCCCCATAATATCCTTAAATCTATTCATTATAGCTTTTTCATTAGGCTTTGGACCGATTCCATGGTTAGCTTCATCGGAAATGTTCTCTCCCGAAATAAAATCCAAATGTAGTTCAGCAGCTGCAACTTTTAATTGGTTTTTGGCATTTTTGGTAACGAAATTTTATTTTACTTTCGCTGAAAGTCTGGGGGCCGATGTCACCTTCTACATGTTTACGATCATTTCAGCTTCAGCCGTCTTTTTTATTATAATTATTATTCCAGAAACTAAAGGAAAGACGTTTGCAGAAATTCAAACACAATTAGGATCTTAATTATGTTTAGAAAATTATATACAAATGAAAATTAAACGTACCTACATCTAAATATGTTTTTTATATTTTTATCTACAATCGTTTCGTTATGACTTTTTTTCCAGTATTTCAGTTACGTATATGAACAGCTGTTGTATGCGGGTGGGACTAAATATAAAACCCACCAAAATCATCTTAATAGTTCTCACTAAGAAAAGAAATCTCAACCTCAAAACTTAATAGATGAGAGGTTAAATGGAGACAAGAAACAAGTATCTACGTCTGAACCTAGATAGTAAACAACACCTGTGGAACAAATACGAGAATAAGATAACACACAAAGAAAAATAGCTCTAAGAATCTCCAGGGGAAATTGAGGTTGTAACCAAAGGAATCTAAGGTGGATGTACACAGACTTAGTGAAACCAATTATCACTTAGGGAGCCATTGCGTGGATCGAGTAGTAGGACTAACCTGCTGTGGACGAGAGATAACCTCTGCCATATTTAAAGACTAGTCAGTATAATCATTACAGGAATAATGAAAATATGTCACGACGGCTATGGAAGCGGTTTTTAACTTCACACCAATACATTTGGTGGTGGAAAGTGTTGCAGAAAGAACAAGCTAAGAAGGAAAGGGATCCGGACTTGGAAAGATTACCAGATAATGGTATACAGTTAAATTTACTGTTTGGACCCTTACTTTGTGGAATCTACTCATATTAACGTTATAAATGAAACAAACTGTTTTTAATTAATTCCAGGATATTGATAATTATTCCGATATTGACAACTTATTATCGTCAAAATCGAAATAATGATCAATATCCTTTCATAATTTGTTCATTAAATAGTGTAAATAATTAGAAACAGTTAGTTTCATTTATAACATTGGTATAGAGTTAGTCTAAAGCCACAACACAACCCCACCTAGCATTGCAACTCCCATGTTAAGAAATGGGGATACAGTTCCTAGCGCCACTCGTGACTGGCCGCATAACCATTTGAAGGTTGGCGGTAAAATTTAAAAAGTCTTCAATTAATTATATAGCCGTTTGAGATATTTGAGGTTAAAAACACGAGGTGATTTCGAAAATATTCTTTATTATTACTGGGAATTGATATTTGAATGACAGAAAAAATATTTAAAATGAAACCAGCTCCTGTTGTCAACCTCAAAATCTAAACCATTTCGGAGTTATTGGATCATAAATACTTTATAGAATGGGGCATTAAAACAAAGGTAATTTATCTTATCTATATTTTATTAAATTGTTCATAGGTAAAAGAAAAATAAACTACGAAATTAATTTCAATTAAATAAAAATACAATTCTTATATATTTGTTAAGTGGTTTTACCATTTTCATACAAAATTTGAGTAAAATTGTGTGGATATCAAATACAATAATAAAAAATACACTATTGCTTCTAAGAACTTGCTTACAGCAATGTTACAAACACATATATAATTACATAAATATTTTGATTCAATTAGTCAGCTAGACTGAGAATAATAAAAGAATAAAAGCTTAGTCATTTAATATAAAGGATCTTAATTTGAGTATATTCCAGATGTATTGGCTTATCACCATAGCTTTCTCATTTGTAATATTTTGCAAAGCATTAATTAAAGCATCTACATTCTGTAAACAAGATATATTGCCCTTCATCACAGTATTTATGGGACACTCAAAACCAACATGTAGAAGTTTTTCCTTTTCTTGATTGTTACATATAGAGCAAACTAATTTCGGGTCAATAAAATAGACAATACCATTAAACGTAAATTTAATTTTATAATCATTAGCCATACGTAGTTGAGCCAGGGTGCGGGTGACTTGTATAGGTAACTTTTTTGGTAAATACAGACTTGGTGGTTCAGAAATATCAAAAATACTATATAAAGACATATGAAAATACCTAGAAACAAGATTGACATCCACTTTGTGAAAATGTGTGTAATATTTAGCTAAAACGTCTTTCTTTAAAACAGAAAAGTTGAATGATGAAAAATTATTCCAGTAATCGAATACATTCAAATCAATGGAAAACTGTCTTACTTGCCTTGACCAATTGTAGTTGATATCGATTTATGAGAGTCCTTTTAGATGGTAAAGCAAAAATTTTTGACAACAACCGATACCCTTTTCCACTGCCCTTCCATAGTGTCAATGCTAAAATCTTCTCTTCTTCTGTGAACCGTCTACCTCTAGAGCATATTTGTTGCGTTCTAATCTGTGACATTATGAAAGTCTGGGTTAAATAGTTAACTTTTTCTGATAATTTTTCAAAAGCTGTACTTTCTGCCAATTGTTTTGCTGCTGACAGTCTTTGCTGATAAGTATTCATCCTACACCTCAATGTGGCAAGTCTATTGCTAGCGTTGATTACTTTGGCATACATAAGTTTTTTTTTAGGTGTCAAACTTTTCTGCCTAGTCACATTGATCGTTTTCAAAATACTTGATCTGTCACCTAAAACAAACAATGGTACCTAGTATTAGTAAAGTTATGGCAATTATAAAGATAATTGGTTGAATAATGCAAACTAACTTTTGTACTTATAGTTAAGTAAAACTTGGTGGTAGAAAGAAATGATGGATTATAGAAAATTTACAGATTAACAACTTACTTTTGGGTGTGAATAATAGTTCCTTTTTCTGAATTTGATCCTCACAAATATTTGTAGTAGGAACAACTTCATCAGGATTTTTCAAATTTTCATCCATGTGAAAGCTACAGGATGGCTGATCGATATCTGAAATTGAGCTATTGTAAAAAAAATCAAATTATGTTACCGTTATAACATTACCTATTGCATCAACCAACCTTCGTTTAGAAGGTATTTCCAGGAGCATCCTGGCATCATGGTCAGGAGTATCAGCAGCTGAAATGAGAGATGTTTGTAGATCATTGAATGCAGCTTAAAAATTTGTTGTTTAAAACAAATTATCAGTATTCAAAATTATATTTTGGATCCCCAACTTTATGGTAGTTTAAAATTATCTTACCTAATAAAAATAAAGCCGGAATCGCTGTTCTCTTCACACCTGTTTTTCCTACTTCAACTTTATCTTCCTCACTGAAATGTCTTTCGCAAACACGCATATTTTTGTAAATGTCTTCTGCAGTCATGTTACTTACTCTTTCACTTTGTATTACATTTAACCACGTTTGTAACATATTGAATTCGTTTTTGGGATTCGGGAAACGATACTGACTACTTGCGGTGTCAGTACATCCTGGGATGCAGCATTTTGTTTTGTTTTTGTGAGTGGTGGTTTCCATCTTTATACACAAAGAAGCAATTAAAAATAATAGATTTAAAAAAAGAATCAAATAGCACAACAGCAAGAACAGAACACAACAAGCAAACAATAAACAATGGCCGAACCAAAACACAAACTACAAACAGCGCCAAAAAAGTCAACTTCATATGCAGCGTTCGCGCATCAGAAGAGTTTATCTGATTGGTGTTATTGCCTCAAAAATTCAATTGACAGTTGGTAGCGCCAATAACATGCTGCGAGATGCATCAATGTAGCCGTAGCTTATTCGATTGCAGCGCCGCTCGTGACTGGCCGCATCGTAACTTCATCCCAATTTATCATATCCCAGTTGCAATGCTAAGTGGGGTTGTGTTGTGTCTAAAGCAATTGAAGAAACTGGGATAGGAGTGTACTTCAGTGCCGGACCATAGATTAACAACAATAACAAATAAATAGATAGCCCACCCTCCTGAAAAATTAATCACTGTCATTTTAGTTATTCAACCTGTCGCTCGCGCGCTGCTGCTAGAAGTAGCGGGCTTTTTAAAATATATTGAAATTATTATTTTTGCTATTTTTTATTTTTATCTGATAGAAATAGTGCGTACTAATACATTTTCATACATCTTTCTAGTGAGCTGGATAATATATTAGTTTACACTTTTTTATCAATCGAAAACGCTATTAATGGGGAATTTTATGAAAAGTGGAATTAATATTCCAAAATAAAAGTCTGTTTGAATACATTATTTTTTTTATTTATAAAAGAATAAATAGACAGCAACATTCCATAAAACTTTCTAGCTTGGGTGGTTAGCTGTACGGCTCTACTACAGTTTCCATGGCTCAGTAAATTCAATCTTTGTTTAATATCTGAAAAAAATTATGATATGTACTTTTTTTACTTACTAGTATTATTGCAATAAACATTTTATATACTTTAAAAATTTACCTTTACGTTTCCTGGGTGCATTGTACTGGAGGTGGGTAGAGCGCTGCAGGTAGTTGGAGTACTGCAGGCAGCAATGTAAGAATATGACTCTGAACCTGTAATAGCAATAAGAACAATTTTTAGTTATATTTGTCAAAAACCATTTTCTTATAACCACTTGTGAAATGGATCACTTTATACAATAGTAATGTAATGTATGTAGTAGTTTTTGGAATCTTATTGTACATTACCTTGTGGTTCAACAATCTCCTGGTTTTCCTCAGGTAATTCCTCCATACTTTTTGTTGGTGTTGGTGTATATAGGTTTGGAACTGCATTAGCTATTAAGTTTGTTCTATTATGATGTGCAGCAAACATCATTTCTTCGGAAAAGTGGATAGCACATATTTGAGAATTTTTTCTCCTTGATATGGGGATATCCTCTCTTTGAATTATTTGAATCCATTGCCTAAAAAGCTAAGAAAGAAAATTAAATGAAGCTATAGTAAACATCACTCTAAAGTTGCAGTCGTTAAATTACAAAATGTTCCAATATGTATCATTTTCACAATATGGATTTTGTTTATAATGTGTCATTAAACACAAAAATGAGACAGAGTTGAAGTATGCTGCAGATGACCTGATTATTGTGCAAGTTAAGAGTAATTGAACTCACTGAATATATTTTGAATCGATAATTCAACACATACTATCAATAATAGTATATCATATGATAATAATGTAGTAATCAAATTGGTACACAAATTATTATTAATCTTTATTCGGCCTATCCCACCTATTTAGTGGAAAAAAAACATGAAATCAAACACAAATCTATTTACAAACCTACCTCTGGGTCTTTAGGAAGGAGATGCATTTTAATATCCTTGTTTGTATTCTTACAAGTGGGAACAATACAGTACTGAACCATGATGTTAATGTTAATAAACACAATCACTAAAACGACCAAAAATGTCTATTTATACAAATTAATATAAAAATAACCGTATAATACACGAACGAAAACAATGGTTAACAATGGCGTATCTTCAAAATGAAAATGGAGATTATATAAATGGCGGGCTTATTGAAATCTGACAGATCCTCGATTACGTAGCGCTATCAGCGACAGGTGGAATAACTAAATAAACGAAGACAAAATTTATAGTGGAGTGAACATAGCATGTCCCGGACCAAACACTCTGGAAGTTTGAGAAGTATATTGGGCTCAGTTCAAAATTCATAAAAGATATAGAAGACAAAGGATTATCATCATGCCGTATAGTCAAACAACCATTAAAGTTCTTATGTGATCAGTTGTAAAATGGCATGAGAATTCAAGTTCAATAGAAATGGTTCATCGTGAAGATGGTTAAGCAGTAGTTATCAAAGATTAGGAGGGTTACTACCAGTAAAAAGGCATTTTCTTCTATTTTCTTGTAAACTAGTTGACGGTCCTGGTGAGATAACAAATTAAATTTTCAAGATAGAATGGAATGGAATAAATACCTGCATATTATTTTTATTCATTTCACTTAGCCATATGTTTCGAAAGTCATTCTGCTAATAAATTATTAATTGGAAAATATTTTAGATATTCCGTTTTTCTCATATACCATATGTGGATTTAATTAACTAAATCAGATAAATTTATTACCCATGAATAATTATTTTTTATATTTATATTGATACCCGAACTTTAGGACTATTTAATAAGTAGAACGGTTGTTAAAAATACACAAAACTAGAAGAATTTAAGAAAGACTGCTTTTCGATTTCAAGCTATTCTGCAATAATTCTTTAAAATTACTGCTATACTGCCTCTCCGCCATTTTATTTAACAGCTATTTTGTATTCGGCACACGTGTACGCCTTTGGACAAACTTTACCATAACAATAAAAGTTTAATACAAGTGGTAGTGGAAAAAAATTATTGAACAAACTAACGAAATATCTTTGAATATACTTGATACGTATTTATGATGAATATTGTATTCCCAATTGAAATATTAAAAGTGAAGTGAGGCCGCACAGTTATAAGAATGTGTTAATTTGAATAGCTATTTTCGAATAATGACAGACACCATCTGGTGAAGCATGGTAGGTTATTCAACAATTCAACAGTTTCAACGGAAAACCGCTAATAGGTTATTTTAATATTTATACACTAAATTTTACATATAGATACTCGAAAATCGGAGGTGGAAAGACTGTTCGACTTCACCGGAAATGAGCGTTTGTTTAAAACATTTAAAATCATCTCGAACTTAAACAAAATAAGACAAATTAAATCGGTATTTTAAGTAGATATCTTTAAAACGTATTAAATTAATCATACTATACGGCTAAAATGTGTTGACAATACAGCTTTCCCAAACTTTAAGTTGCCTATGCTGGTGCTTCAAATGTCAGTTTTGTGTCAAATCGAATTTCTAATAGAGGAGTTCAGTGTAAGGTCAGTGTGACCAACAAAAAAATGGTTTTTATGGGAAGAAGGACAGTTAATGACTATCATTCAAAACATAAGATTTTTGCAGGCTTTTTATCATTGCGAACATCTACATTGCTTTATTAAAACAATGAATACACTCCCGAAGCTTAAAATTTAAAATAACGTTTTAGTTGAATTCTCAACGCATCGGTGGTCAATCATTCTAGGAACTTTGGCAAGACACCATTTCACTTCTGTCACTAGTTATGTCAGTTGTCAGTGGAAAATCGATGAGAAGAATAAAGAGATACAGCTAACTAGAACTATTATACTACAAAAGTCAATGGAAAATAAACATAAACGATTAAACTAATATCAACAAAAATAAATAAAACTGACTTCTCTAACACAACTAGTGACAGAATGACAGATTTGAAATGGTGTCATGCCAAAAATTCCTAGAATTATTGGCAACCTATGCGTTGAGTATTCAGCAAAAACGTCATTTTTATTTAATATTTACGCTTCGGGGGTGTATTCATTGTTTTAATAAAGCAATGTAGATGATAAAAAAACCAGCAAAAATCGAATGTTTTCAATGGTAAACATTCTTCTCATAAAAACCACTTTTTGTTGGCCTAAAACTGAACTCCTATATTTCGGCTCAATATTCATCTATTTCGTTGGTTTTAACCACAGAACAAGGTTTTTAGTTCTGTGGTTCAAACAAAACCAAAAAACAACCAGTACTAACACAAGATCTTGGGGATAGTCAATATCAATTTCGACGGCCAAAGATAACAATTATTTTATGAGTACGCTTTTAGAGGTCCATATTTAATTAGTAAGTCCTTTGTCCATGAACTTTTTTCTAACTCAACTTTACTTAGTATTCGTAAGACGTCATATTTTCAGTGCTGCCAACTTGGTATTATCATTACCAGATCTGGTAATATTAACTCGGTTTCAGTTTTTAAATAGTAATTATGCGCCAAGGTAGAAAAGTGAGGTATTATTGTCGAGGTCCATTAAAGACCTCGAAGCTTCGCTTCCGAGACATTAATACACTTTTCTACCGTGGCTCATATAGCATTTTTTCCACTACTTCACTACTGGCATTTTATTTTTTTAAATATTAGTTTGTCGACTCCCGTTTGATATGACCTGACAACTGTGCACAAGTTAACCTCACATTCTATTAAATGGATTGAGATTTAGTTATAATCAAGTAAGCTCTGTATTTTTCTACCTTGGTTAATAATGAACAACTTTACTACCTCAACAAAAGTCAATAAAGTTAGGTTTAGAGGCTAGTAGCAGAGACAACCCTGAGACGCCCAAGTGCATGCAAAATTTTAGTTCGCAATACTCCACTGGTCCATTGTGTTGCAAGGTGTAGGTAGGTGGCGCACATGTAGAGGTAAGGAGGGTACGAGAGCTTATTTTCCCGACTCGGCACCCCCTTCCTAGAACTGTTTAAAAAAGAGCGCGAACTACGAAGCGGTTTAAAAATTCGTTCGTAATAAAGAGTTGTTTGAAAAATAATAAGACAAATCACCAAAAAGAATTGTTTATCGATAAATATAGCGACAAATATGAAAGTACACAAGTTTTCTTTCATGCATTTGATAGGTAGGTTATCAGAAATAAAATTAGTCCGTTAACATATCTTCAATGCAAGATGCTCTTCATTTTTACTGTTGTTTCATTTACCATTTACTTGTTGATGATTTTTTCCAAGTGTATTGCTCGGGAATAAACTCGGAACAACATCGACTCGCAGTTTACATGTACTCAAATTCAGGTAACTATCTTGTACAGTATCCGCCAAAATAAACAGTACCGAAAATAAAAATAAAAATTAATTTTTAATTTCTGTAATGTAAGTGTTCAAAATGTTCACCATTTCGACGCAAACAAGCTTCATATCGATTTTGTAAGTCAATAAACATATTTATAAAAAGTGGTTGATGTAACTGCCGAAAAATATATTGTATTATTTCCCGTAGTTCGGCAATATTCGCCGGCGGATTTTCCGAGTGAAATATTTTGTCCTTCATTATGCCCCAAATGTATGCGTCAGGTGGCGTCAGATCAGGTGAATGAGAAGGATATTCGAAGTCTGTTCCCCGAGAAATTATTCTATTTTCCGTATGAACGAAAATAATGCTCTACCAAAAACACTTTTTTACTAAGGTATATAATTTTAGTCTATCACAATAAATATTCTTCCCCACTTTATTTATCTTTGAGTATTTTTAATTACCTTTGGTACTTTAAAAAATCGTGGATTTTTCAAATTCAGTTCATGTCTTCGTCTTATATCACCAGCCCTACCACTAATTCAATTTTTAACAACGCACACCCTGCCCATTAAAAATTTTTATTATAACAATTTAAATTTTCTAGTTTTTAAAGTAATGTTTACTATAAATATTTACCTACTATCAAATATAAAAAGTAAGGTTATTGTCGTTACAGTTTTAAAATGGTGAAAGATCTACAATGCGTGACGCCACGGTGAAAAAACAAACTGCTTAGATAGACGATTTTGAGGACAGGTTTTGTCAATATTCTCATATGAGTTCGATCTCCTTGTCTAGTCTCTATGCCCAATACGATCAAAAATGTACCATTAATATGTATTTGTTTTTAAACTGTGTGCATAATGCAGTGTTGGCAACAAAAATCTGGTAATATTCTGGTATTGGCAACATTGACAAACATCTAGTAATATTCTGGTATTCTAAGTTTTAAAATTTGGTAAAATGGCTTTTATGAAAATGAATTCCCGGTTAATGGAGTACCCATACATGTTGGATTTCATTTGCTTAAATATAAGAATGTAAAGAAGAGGGGAAGTGGACACTCTTGACAGACACTGTATGTTTTTTTTTCTTTACAGAATGCGTGCTAGCGCCTTTCGTTGGTGGATCTACTTCACAACAAATACCGTTTGTTTATCTTCCTCTAAAAGGACAAGTTATTTATCCCGGAAAAGAAATATCCTTCAATGGTAAGTACAAAATATATTACTTCCAGTCCAAAAAAATATACACTAATAGTGTCCTAAATTTTTAAACTAAGCAGATGAAAAAACACACAAGGTTCAACGCTAACTAATCGACTTGGTTGCCCTCCAGCACAATATGGCCGACCTGTCAAAGTCACGTGTTCTGGAATGGTCTATTGGCATGTTGTTTCGTGTGTTTTCTATTGATTGAAGAAAATGTTAATGAAAATCATGTGTTTGATAATATCAAGGATTAAGATTCAACATTTTTTCAGTATCTCCATATATCTTAATCTAACTTGTAACAATATACATACATATAACAATTATTTTATCTCCTGCTGTTACATTAAAATTTGAATTAATCAAGCCGTAATTAAAACTAAATTAACAATGAATTATAATTTACCTAAACAAGATATTAAACAGACCATGATACGTTTAAATAATAATTCACAGTTAATACTCATACTACATTCAAGTTTATTATATGTTAATAGAGACTTAAATCTTGATCATTTATAAAACTGGAACTATATTAGTAACTGCATCAACATCGAAGTTGTTGTACGGCATATACGTACAGTTTCCACCTTTGATCGAACCATTAAAGACTTTTTCCACTTGATGTAATGTTTGTAGGCATGCTTGCGACTCTAAACGATCGAAATGTACGTTTAATTGGAAGTACTTAGATGCCATACAGTCATCGAAAACAAATAAATTTTTATTAAAACCGTTAAAGTATGGATATATGATAAATCGACAGTCGTAATATACTAATAAATTTTAGGAATACGTCTTTAGGAAATCCGTTCAATTTCTTTGCTTCTTGTTTCATTTTAGATTTTTTTCTTTTCTCTTTTTTTTTATACGATGCCAGTACAACTTTAATGCGATGACTTGGATTGTTTTTAAAACAATTACTTCTCTAGTTACAAATTTCGTTCCAATCAAGACACTAGACTGGAATCATTTGGGTGGCTAATAAGACCAATATATACGGCGTTGCTACTCGCACCAAGGAATTATCTTTGAAACGAATGAAGGGAAAGTTATGAAATTCTAGGACGATGAATGAGACTTTATTCTGCATATTTTGAAGCAAATGTCAAATGTTTTTGACGTCAGCACTTAGCGTACGGCCGCGATCTTGAATTTTTGGAAATGACAACCTAGGTCGAGTGACGTATAACAAAGAAGCTTATTTTTTTCTCTTTTCAAAAATAATAGCAATGTATCACTTTACTCGGAAATTATAATAGAAATGTAACAAAAATATGAAAATTGTAATTTTGAATAATACTGGATGTTATAGAAATTTATAAACTAAACATTTATTTAAGTTGCGAATACTGCTCAAAATGCTGACCATTTGTTGGTTGACAATGATACAATCTCTCTTCGAAGCTACGAATAGAATCGTTGATAATTTGTGGAGTAATTCCCTGCATTTCGAGACGTATGCGATCCTTTAAATCGGTCAAGTTAGTTGGTTTGTTAACATAAACGCGGTCTTTCAGGTAGCCATAGGGAAAAAAATCATGTGGTGTCAAGTCGGGGGATCTTGCCGGCCACTCAATTGCACTTGTATATAAATATTGCCTAACGTATCTTTGATAATATGGAGGTGCGCCATCTTGTTGAAAGTATACGTTCATATTATGAAATAATCGATTTAATTCAGGTATAATTTCATTTTGGAGTAAATCAAGATATTTAGCACCGGTAAGCGTACCTTCAATTAAAAAAGGACCGATCAAATGGTTTGTCTCCAAAACCGCCAACACATTAACTTTTTGTGCACGCTGTGTAAAAACAAGTGCGGATTAAACAGATAAGGAAGGCAAAAAGGGAGTCCTGGAGGAAATTCTGTGGTGAGGTGGAAACAACCTCAGAAACGGCTCGTCTCCAGATAATCCTTGCCAAATATCCTTTCAGTCCCGTAGGCAATATTTTAAAACCTAATGGATCATACACAGAAACTGGTAGAGAGACCCTGCAGATTCTATTGCAGGCACATCTACCAGACTCTGTAGAGATAGGAACGGAGCTATCCGTCAGACCTCCAACCCCCCCTGGCTCATGCGAGGAAAGAGGATTGGAGTGCGGCCAAAAAAGTAATAACCCAGTGCAAATTTAACTGGGCTGTTAACTCGGTTGAGCCATACAAAGCTCTTGGACCAGATGGTATAATCCCAGCGCATCTGCAGCAAATACATCTATCTCCAGTACTTTGCAAACTCTTCAAAGCACCACTAGCAACTGGATATGTTCCAACTGCTTGGAAAAGAGACCGAATTGTCTTCATTCCCAAACCAGCTAAACTGGGATGGGTTGGAAGCATACAGACAGGAAGGAACTTTGGTGTAGTGCACATACGGATCTAAAACTGACATAGGAACAGGAGCTGGAGTCCATAGTGCCAGACCCAGCTACAATGTCCACGCATCGTTGGGGAAGTTTGCATCTATATTCCAGGCAGAGATCTACGCTATCGACACTTGTTTGCAAATGAACATCGAAAGGGGGTATAGATCCTCATACTCTGAGATAGTCAGGCAGCACTGAAATCTTTAGCATGTCCCCAGATCAGATCTAGACTAGTCTGGGACTGCTTACAAAAACTTTCAACCCTGGCAAACCATAATAGAGTAACTCTTAAGTGGGTCCCGGGGCACAATGGTATTGTAGGCAATGAAAAGGCAGACACCATAACAAAGCTAGGGTCTGAAACTGCATTTACTGGTATTTGGATTATCAAAATCTGCTGCACGTGGTTGTACATCTCGGTACATTCAAACTAAACATCAAACACGTGCCAAAACAGGAACATAGCAAACTCCTGGTCAAAAAACTCTCGGAATATTAAACCTCAGCAGGGACCAGAGAAGAAAAGTGACGGGATTACTCACCGATCACTGTACCCTAAGGACGCTCATGCATACAATTGTCATATATAGAGAAGAAAATATCTGTCGGTTGTGCATGGAAGAGGAAGAAACATTATCTTCGAATGTGAAGCACTGTCTCATTGGAGATATAGACTACTAGGACTAGAGTAACCAAGGGAGTATTTCTCCAAGAAGGAACTAGTGAAAAGACTGTTGAGCCTGATAAGGGCTACTGGTCTCTTCACATAAACGGTATAACCAAGAGCGCAAAAAGCCTAAAGTCTGAGGTGCCGAGGTCTCTAAGCCTCTGACTAGTGGTGCCGAACCAATCAATCAGTGCGGATTACCTACAATTTGACCAGTACCGGCAATTATGTCTGTTAACAGAACCGTTCAAGCAAAATGTGGCTTTTATACGGATAAAAGTTATAGTTTGTATAGACAGTCCACAAATACCATGATTTCTTGCCAACATACTTGTAGATTTAGGGTTTTCTTGAACATCTAAAGTTTTAGCTGCATTAGTTGCACTTTTCGGTCTACCAGACCTTGGAATATCCTTTACTACCAGTTTATCGCTTAAAATATGAGCTGCTTCGTCATGGGAACATTTGCGATCACCATATCCAACTAACATTAAGATTTCGATCCGTTGTTTTTCCCAAAAATGTCCATTATTATTAATTTACTTTTAAACTTCGTGCTTATTTGAAATTAGTATCAGTTTTGACAATTTGTACATAAATAATGATGTGGTTGACTTTTTTAATGCCTACAATTGTTTTTGTTTAATTTTAAAAACCTACAAGATGATAATCATTAGTACGGTACAATTTAATTTAGAAAAATAAAACTGATATTTTATAAGACATTTTGTATTAAAGAGATGCATTGCTATCACTTTTGGAAAGAGAAAAAAATAAGCTTCTTTTTGATACGTCACTCGCCCTAGGTTGCCCTTTCAAAAAATTCAAGATGGCGGTCGTACGCTAAACGCTGACGTCAAAAACATTTGACATTAGCTCTAAAATATGCATAATAACGTCTCATTCATCGTCCTAGAATTTCATAATTTTCCATTAATCCGTTTCAAAGATAATCTGTTTGTGCGAGACTTTTCACCAACGCTGTATATTCTAGCACAAACTGATTTGACGTTAACATAAATAGTTTTCACGTACTTGTTCCCAGGAAGCAACAGATGGTTATGTGGTATGTGGTTTTCATTAATCCTGAGTAAAAGTTCAATCTCAGTTTACTTATTAGACAACTGAAACATCCATCTAAACGGAATATTCAACAATCGATAAAACTACATGATTGTCTACTATTTTCTAGTGAAGAAGCAACTAAACGTATTTTTTTACAAATAAACAAATATTTGTAAGCAATAAAACAACTTATCAAACGTTGGCATCTTGATGGAGTACAATGGCAGCGAATTTATTGTTCCCAGATAATAATAATACGTGGAATATAAAGTGTATAATTTACCGTTTCATTACTTTCTTCAAACAATTCCAAAATTTCTACGTTTCAATATCAAACAAAGGTTCGTCGACGCAACTCAAAAATCCATTTAGTTGTCAGTTTAATGAACAAAATATATTATGACTTTTGATCGTCACTGTTAAAGCCTCTCAACGTAGATACGTCTATGGCAGTAATAAGTTTAAAATGGACTAAGAGTGAAGTGGCCAGAAGTTATACTGGAATATTATTTTCCTTGAAGAAAAAGAAGTTTAAAAATTTTTGAAGGACTAAATAAATTACGATAGAAGACTTTGTAACGGTAAGCGTTTGTAACCTTACAGGGTGCTAATTTGTAACGGTAAGAGGCGCCAGCTTGAAGGGCTCCGGCTAGAGACTCCTCTCACGGGTGATTCGACCCCAAGTTTATGCTGCACAAGTATTACAGGAAGGTTGTAAAAGTTGAGGGCGCCACTACCGTTTTGACGTCGATAAAAAAATACTAATTAAAAAAACTAAGGCGGAAAAGGTAGAAACGCCTTGTAAAATTTAGATAAAAGTTGAAAAATTACTTAAAAACAAAACATTAAAATTTTACACCCGGGAGATATCTCCCTCAACTTTTATAGTTGAGGATTTAGAAAAAAAATAAAAAATAGAATTAAAAACAAATTTATAATTTATTCTGCCACAGGAGATGAACAGTGAGGAATTTGTACTTTTATAGGTACTTAGCTTATATGAAGTGGTTTCCTGAAGAAGATAGGCAGGTATTGCCTCTACGGAGTCTTGAGAAGATCTCGAAGAAGATAGGTAGACAGTCTTGATTTGGACTGCTGTGTCCTGGTCTAGGGCTGTATCCTGGGGTTATATCCGTGCCTAGGGCTTATATTCTAGCCTAGGTATTGGGGTTATATCCTCGGGTTGTATCCTTGCCTAGGGGCTGTGCTAACCTAGAAGTACAGGTGGATCAGGGATATATAGGAACTTGAATGTAATGGCACATTATGTTGGTCAGCTTTTCAGGTTAAAAAAAGGAAGGCAGTTATTTGAAAGTAAAAAATTGATTTAATTTACTGAAAGCTTTCCAACATTATATGTCCCATGTTAAAACAGTAAAAAAGCAATTATCGGCTAAATTAGAAAAAAAATACTAATGATCTGAAAGAAACTATAATTATAGCAAATAGTTAGGTACTTATATGAAAAAATATCGTGCTTGAGAAATATATGAAGCCGGCACTGTCGGTACGAAAGTATATTTTATAGGTTTACTGTTATAAAAATGTTATTTTATCGTTATTCTGCATCTGAAAAATCTTGCAAATGTTTGCACAAAAGTAAAACAGTGAATTATAAAAGAATATTCAGTTTAAAACTACCATATTAGTATAAAAGAACAGTTTATGACCACGTGTTAAATTTAATTTCGTCTATCTCTGTAAAAAAATAAAGAATGCATTCAAAAATTATATCAGACAGTACTTTAGAAGAAGCTTATTAATTATAAATTATGATTTTGAACTTACCACAGCAAAATTATTAAGATGCGAAAGGTATAAAACGATAAAAAATGTGTCTTTCCTCGGAGAGAGTCGGTAACGGAAAGGGCTGTCCCTCGTGGCGTTGGAAAAAATGGAAGCGTCCGTTGGCAGACGTCAATTGTCTTACAAAAAAACGTATGATCAGGGTCGAATTTTGAGATCATAGAACTATTATTGGAAGTGGCTAGTGACGACGAGCGGTAATTAAAAGGATGTATTCTCTAAAATCGAAACATGTCGATAGACATGTTACAACTTAAATAAAAACTTGAGAAACTCACCGGTATTTACCGTAAGCCAGCACCACCACTGAACTTATCGTTGGAAAACATGGCCACTTACTGATTTTGGAACAGAGCAAAAATGAAGACGTTAAGAAATTTCAGGGAATGACGGAAGGGTCAGGGGAAAAGTGGAATCAGACTTTAGAAAAAAAATTTTACGCCGCGCCACGAAGTAGGAATTGTTTACTTTTTGTAAACGAAATTAGGAGCAGTTAAAAGTACGGACAAACTATGTTTTTAATTTCATGAAGACTTACTGTATAACGTCGGGACGCGTGCGAAATGTGAGAGATATAGATAGTATGTTATGAGTTTTGTTGTTTCGAAAAGTTTTTAGGACGGGAAAAGTAGAAAAAGGGTAATATAAGGCGCACTGCAAATTGGTATTGAAGATGGATCTACTCAGCATAGAGTGAGTTAAGCTTCTACTACGCGAAAAGAGACTGAATCAGACATCAAACCACAATCTAGTAGTGTCAAGACTGACGAATCTCTTCTGCCAACAAGAAAAAAACAGCAACAGAAAACTACGAAACAAATGAAACAAAAGGAGTCACAACCAAATAGCTTCAACGGCTAGTTCTTTTAGAGCAATATCGAAAAAGTAGAGTTCAAAGGGAGTATTATGAAAAAAATTTGGATAGGATGAAGCGGGAGTAATCAGCAGTAAATATTGTTAACGAGGGGGAGTTAGCATTCTACAATATGTAAACAGTTCTCAAAATTTTCTCGTACAACGTATTATATTGACTATTTCACGCGCTTGTCAAATGAACCAATCAGGAGCTCTAGTCAAGTTCGGATTGGTTCGGATTATCGATAAAAACAAACTTGACTCTTGATCCTGATTGGCCTGTCAGTTCGGTGTTTTCAGATTTGCGTATGTGACAGTTAAACGTCAAATATAGATAATCCCGCTATGCACGCATTTAAAAATGAGCAGATTTGAGATAAATTTTATCGAATTAATCAATGAAAAAATTGATGAAAATGTTCCGAAAAATACGATGAAATCGAGGGAGTACGTTTGGAAGCAATTTACTAGATTTTGCGATGAACGAAAATACGTATTAGAAGAAGCAACGCCTCTCGAGAGACTAGCTGTTATATGAAAGGACTGGGGCTTCAACATGGGAAAAATTGATGGTTCTGATTACAAAGAATGTGTCGTAAAGACGATCTGGAATACGAGTGCTAAATTATTGCAAGACTGGTCGATTTTAATTTTTGAATCGTCATCACATGATGTAGATGTAACGAACATTGCGTTACCAGTATTAACGTGGTGACGTAATCGGCAATTTTTTTAAATGCAACCATGTGTCTCAAGACCCCTCATTGGAAAGGTCTTCTAATCGTCCTTACAAGTATGTAATTATTTGAATATTTATTTCTACAGGGTCGACCAAAACTGTTTATTTGGTAAAATTTTAATCATAAATTCTGATTCAATGAACTAAGTTATTGTAAGGACCGCCACTGGAAATAAAACATCGTAGTGTACCCAAAAAATATTTCTGTTTTTGGATATGTTACTGATAATAGTACCAAATTCTAATTTAACACTAATTGATGTGTATCAGTCAAGTGTTCAATAGTTAAAATCTTTAAATTAGCATAATTTAGTAATGAAACTTACAGAAACTGAACGAATCGAAATATTAATGATGATTGGCTATGGAGATAGAGTAGGGACACAGAAAGAAGTTGGCAATTTATTTAATGCTAAATACCCCAACCGAGAACCCATTACTCAATCAACAATTAGTAAAATCGAGAAAAAGTTTCGAGAAACGGGCCATGTTAAAGATCTCCCCAAAAGTGGTAGAAAGTCAATTTCCGAAGACAAAAAAGTTGACGTTTTCCTTGAGTTTCAAGAAAATCCCCAAACCAGCTCGAGACAAGTTGCGCTGGATAATAATTTACACCATTCTACTGTTGCTAGAGTGCTGAAAAAGGAGAAGTGGCATGCGTATAAGGTACATTTGGTCCAAGAGCTGTTAGAAGATGACTTTAATAGGGGAATCGAATTCTGTGAAACAATTATGGAACGATGTAACAGAGATCGTAATTTCATACAAAATATACTTTTTTCAGATGAAACAACTTTTATGCTCAACGGCCATGTAAACCGCCAGACGTATCGATACTGGGCAAGTGAAAATCCCCATTGGATGCAGGAGTATAGGACAATCAAATAATAGGGCCATATTTTTTTGAAGGAAGCTTGACCGGTCCTCGATATCTTCAATTTCTTCAGGATTATCTATTACCACAATTAAATCAACTATTTCCAAATAGATGTGATTTGTGGTTTCAGCAGGATGGGGCACCCCCACATTACGCCTTTGATGTACGAACCTACTTAAATGCTGTTTTTCCAGATAGGTGGATGGGAAGAAGAGGAACGATCGAATGGCCTCCAAGGTCGCCAGATTTGACACCTTTAGACTTTTTTTATGGGGATACTTGAAGAGCAAAGTTTATCAAAGTCGCCCAAATGATATAGAAGAGTTGAAGGATCGCATCAGAACGGAGATTGCACAAATAACGCCTGAAGTTCTCGTAAACGTTAGAGACGAATTTATTGCTCGGCTGTCTCATTGCATTATTGCTGAAAGTCATCAGTTTGAACATTTAATATAATTTAATTGTTTTAACAGTTTTAACAGTTCTCTGTATTTTAGTAAATAAACAGTTTTGGTCGACCCAGTAGAAATAAATATTCAAATAGTTACATCGTTATAAAGACGATTAGAGGCCTTTCCAATGAGGGGTGTTGGGACACATGGTTGTGTGAAGTGAATTCTAACAAATATATTTAACACTCAGTATAGTGGTTTGTATAATAATTCCAAAGTATGTTTATTATTTTATTAATAAACATCACCTTGTGTTATTACAACAAATCGAGTATACGTGATGAAAGAAAGTATAAATAGATATTTGTTAGTATTCACGAGGTCCCTTTTTAACATAAACTAGAGAATCAACCTCTGCCCTACTTGGGGCCAGTCATGATGTCTTGGGATAATACTTAAATTAGATATATGTAGTGTAGGATAATCCTAGTGAACAATAAAGTAATTTGTAGTATAATAGTTTTATATTAGAAGCAGTTTATCCTAAACCCGAACTATTAGAACTTATTACATGGCGACCGTGACAAAAAATTGCCGATTACGTCACCACGTTAATACTGGTAACGCAATGTTCGTTACATCTACATCATGTGATGACGATCCAAAAATTAAAATTGACCTGTTTTTGGATTTTTTCCAAAAGTCGTTTATTTTGGAAATAATGTATGTATTCCATACATTAGCGACATACTGTATATCTAGTTTGTTTAATAGATCCAGTAGGTATATGTTTGATTTATTATTAATATTATTAAAAAGTTTGTAATAAAATAAAAATAGAACAGTTTGCGTTAGTGAATAAACTTATTCGAAGTTATTCGAATTTTGTTTTTTAAAAACCAGAATTATCTGATGGCGTAAATAATAAAACTAAATTAAATTTGAACTTTTATTTTATGCAGTTTTATAGCTGCATTCAATTATCAGAGCTGTTGATTACAATGCTCAAATTTCTTCTCACTTCTTGTCTTTGCTGGCGAAGAGGTAGATCAACTTCGTCATTATTATCATTGTCATCGTCTTCTGGCACTTCTTCTTCAAGTGCTTCAAAATCGACGTCACGTTGCCACGTCATGAAGCACAATACAGGCTCCAATTATTTTTGGCACATTCTCCAATTTCACTCGGCAAACATATTGCAAAATAGGAAATCGACTTTTCAGTTGACCAAAACTGGGTTCAATTATCACTCTCCCTTTTTTCAAAAGTTTATTATAATTTGGTTCAGCACCTGGGGCGGGATTTCTGAATGGAGTCATGAGCCACGGCTCTATACCATATCACCAGCAAGTAGCACGACGTTGTTTTTATTTTGTAAATAATCCCTTATTTGTGAATTTCCCCCATATTCTTGAATCGTGGACCGATCCAGGCCAACTAACGTCCATACTAGTGAACATTTCTCGTGCATCACAAGTGGCTTGCAAATTCTGTGTAGGATAACCTTTTCGGTTGACATACTCATCACCATGGCGATTTGGTTTCAGTATTCCTACGTGGGTACAGTCAACAGCAGTCACTGTACGAGATACTGTAGCTTGACTTACACCCAGTTCTTGACCAATGCCTTACTTATACCCAGGGTCACTGAGATAGCGTAAACATATCTGCATTTTTAGGACGGATGATAACGCACCTCCTCTCGTTTCAACATTATTTATTCCCAAAAATCTGTTGGCATGCCATTGCACATTTTCCTTTTCAAACCGGTATAATTCTTTGTAATTACGAACAGGTGATGATAAACGCTGCTTGTACTTTTTAATCTCTCTCAGCTCCACATCTGCCATCGCTACAACTGATCACAACACGACTGAGTCTGCTACTGACCACACTCGAAATTATTCAAGGATATCCTTTTTGATTAGAGTAAAAGGTAACGTTTAAGAATAACCAAATACTTTTTGTGAAGGATATGCTCATACTCTATAAGTATAAGGTTTTACTCGAAATAATATGATTACGGGCTGAAGGATTTCCTTTATATTCTGCAAGTATAAGCATAACTTTTTTTTTATGAATACGTCCCATTATTTTGGTGGGCAGGGTCGTAGAAAAAGGGTTTGAAAGAAATTATTTGAAATTGCTCAATAAAAGAAGTAGATACATATTCTGTATTTAAAATGTTCGGAGTATTCTGTTCTGTTTGGCGCAATAAACTGATCAGTCAAAGCGCCCTCGTTCGGGCATTTTGTTGCCAGTAAATAACGTTTAGTATAAAAGTACTGCTTGTCAAACGTAGGAAAATACGTGGAAATTTACGGGTAAACCACGTATTATTTTTAAAACCCTATAATCTAAATTAATTCGTCAAGCAAAGCAACTGCGTCCTTTTACATCAAAAAAAAATTATTTATGGAACACTGGCGTGAGAATTCGTGATTTTTTTAACTTGCGTAGAATTTTCTGCGTACTACGCTGACCGTTAATTTTATTCGTTTTGGTTATGAATGTTTATTAGTCGATAACGATCGTAGTTTTCTGTCATGCTTCTTGAGCAATTGTTCATAAAGTTCTTCCCTTCATTTTTTTCTCTTTGATATAACGCGGAAGTCGATTAGAGATAATGAATGTTCTTGTTTAAAATTAAAAAGTAAATTGACGCGTGGCGATCCACTACAAAAAAAAACACCTACTTTAATTCCACAAAACAACTAGTGGCACAGACAACTTCATGGTAGTATTAATCTAAATAATATATCATGTGCCTACGTAATGCAATCCAATAGCGATTAATTATTCAAAATATGTGTAAAAGGATAGTGTTGAAGAAATATTATTGATATAATTAAATATTATTTTTATCACGCACATGATTGGGATATTTGATATTTATTTCAATTTCTACTAATTGCGGAAATGATGTAACATCTACAAAATTTCCTCTATGCCACAGAATTTACATTCTGTCCTCTCTACTATTCCAGGTTTTTTGAACCAAACAAACCTTACAAAGAAACGCTCGTAGATGCAGTGTGGTCCATAGGTATGAAATAAATTCATTTTAAACTTTATCAAGTATTTGTTTTAAAAAACCTGAAACATGTCGTTTTCTTTTGTCAATTTGATAATTTACAGTTGAGTCTAATTGAAGCCGTTCGGTGTAGAATCGTTTTATAGGACACCAGAAATGATAATTACAATGAAACCAAATTAAGAAAACAGCTGTGTACACAATTAAGTATAAATAGGTGTTTACTGGACGTGAAACTGAGTTTCAGATACTGGAGTGTACCTACGTTTCTGCGTACCATTGGTTAATGCAATGAATAGACTGAAGACATCCACAACAATATGCCGATGGATAAAGCCAACTCTGGAGGAGAGGATCATAATATCGACTCTGGGGCAAGTCCCCATCAAGGCAAGGACGGGTGGAGGATGTAGTAGGGGGCAAGTTTGTAGGGTTATCGGGAAGAATGCAAACAGCTTCAAATATAGTTGATAATTGGTGCTTACAAGGGAGACTGACAGTCAATGCTCAGAAAACACAAATTATCAATTTCACGAAAAAGACGTTCTAAAGCCAATAGTGTTAGAAGAAAAAGTGATTTCATTTGCCAAAGAAACAAAGTACCTAGGAGTACATTTTGATCAAAGGCTTTCATTGAACACTCACCTTCAGAAGACCACACAGAAAGCTACCATTGCCCTCGGCATTGTGGAAAAAACTGGGGACTACCCCCAAAATGACCCAATGGCCATACACAAGGGTTGTTAGACCAGCCTATGGATCAGTAGTGTGGTGGACAAAGACACTGCAAGTGGGAGCTGTAAGGCTATTGAGTAACACACAAAAGCTTACTTGCATGTGTATTACGGGAGCCATAAAAACTACTCCCAGTGCGATGGAAGTCTTGCTGAATCTACCTCCACTACACATTTTTATACAAGGCGAAGCCAGATCTGTAACGCACAGATTACTGCAAAGTCTACAACACATAAGCTAAACGCGCGGTGCTGACTATCGAAAGCTTATCGAGGAGCTAAAAGCGGAAGTCTTAATGGGCCGACCCATTGTCACAACGGTCACGAGATATAGCGTTCCAAATAACTATAACAGGTAGGGAAGACTGGAAGAAAGGTGTACCCATGCAGGATAACCTGGTATACGGACTTCAAGACAGAAGTAGGTGTAGGAGCCGGAATTGTAGGGCTGACACAAAGGATGGCTATTCCAATAAGCCTACCTAGGGACGTCACAACTTTTCAAGCGGAAGTGACGGCTATTCACCACTGCGTTGAAGAAATTAAAAGGCAGGAAAGAACATACCATTCAGTTGCCATCATCACCGACAGCCAAACTGCACTGAAGGCAATTGATTCCATAGAGGTCAATTCTAAGCTAGCAGGTGCCTTAAACGCACTTGATTTCAAGGTCGTGTTCGCCTGGGTCATAAGGGCAACGAATTGTAAGAGGAAATCTCTAGAACGGTCGGTAATCTCACCAGGACAAAGGCAGGCGAAACAGTTCATTAGAAGACATTCGCCAACTTTTACGGCAGACCTAATAAGCCAAGATAGGAAAACTGTCAAACCTATAGTAGTTAACAGGGCACTGTAAGCTTAACAGGCAAGCAAAGCTACTGGGGTTGACAGACGAAGCCATGTGCAGATTCTGTCACCTAGAAGAGGAAACTGCAGAGCACATCCCATGCCAGTGCGACTGCCTGGTGAATGAGCGGTGTCTTGTATTAGGCCATGAGAAGCCACCGGCAAGAAATTACATGAAAGATTCAGTCTCGAGGCTGATTGGCTACTTAAAAAGAGTCGGGCTGGAGAATGTAATCTAGATTCAGAGGACCACAGGAGATCTAAAAAGATCGCAGTGGAATAGGCCGATTAACCACCTCTTCAAATCTAATCTACTGCGTTTCATTTTTCTTACAATCCCTGCAAGCAATTTAATTCACCCAGCGTTACCACACGTAACACTGGATCTCATCCTCAACGTTCGCCGGCAGTTGTAGAACATTTGCTAATAGGAGCACATTGTAAATAACCAACTAATTTATTAGTTAATGTAGACAGCTGCAATGCGAAACATTTTATTCTTCAACTTATCACATACATTTTTTCTTTGTTATTTTAAACAACGGTTTTTGAACAGTTGTTCTACTTTGTTCTACATCTTTATAGATGAATGTTAAAATATGATATAATATAATCCATATCTAATGTTTTCAAATTTGTAATTTAGAGAAAGCGGCAATTCAAATTTAATTGTACGTGTAACAGAATTATTATAATAGAGTTAACTTCAATAAAACGTAAATCTATTATTAGTAAGATTTTTTAAAAAAGAATAAAATCGATTTTGTCCATATTTTTTGTCTACTAATAAGAGTTTAGGGTACCAGCAGTATTTTATTTCGATAAAAACTCCCAGTTAAAAAAATCCGCGCTAGCCAACGAAATAATAAACCTAAGAATGGGAGAAATAAAAAAAATTACCCCTAAGGCAGCACCATGGGCATATATAGGAAGGAACTTATCTTGTATAAAACACTCTATTTTATTGTAGAAAAATCGGGAATCAAGACATACTAATCAGATCATGAACATGAAAATATCAATTTGACAAGCGTCGTTCACGATTTCATCATATGATACAAAAAGTATGTGCCTTTCTATTTAATAGTGGGTTTATGCTCATGTAAGATGTATCATGTATGATTTAAAAAGTTAAAAGTGAGGTTAACGCATTGAGTACCGTAATAACAGCTTAAGGCGGGTCCATATTATGCCGCTGTTAGCCAATTGCCAATTGCCACGTGCCAATAAACCAGCCGTGTGGCAATGAAAATCGCTGAAGTGTCGATCTACTTCAAAGGAAGCCAATGAGAACGAAGAGTGGGGACGTGCCAACCACTGGCCTCTCGCGGCTTCAGTTGTGAGTTGTGATTCAGACTGTCTGCCAGTTAGCACGTGCTTTCAAATGGAGTGGATGAACGAGAAAGTTATTAATTTGATAAATCTATACCGTAATCGTCCTGTTATGTGGACATTGTACGACTAAACTAAATGAATACCAACACATGTAGACGTTTTTACAGTCGCTGGCTTTGCCAATTGGCATTGCCAACGACAAATCGCGGCATGTGGTGCGCCTTTAGGCTTACGGAGGATTTTAAGTTTTAACATATGTATCATGTATGAAGTGACTTTGAAGTTGATCCTCCTAGGTCATCGTCCATCCTGTCCTTTTCAGGAAGGTGGACAGGTCACTAGGAGACATCTCCTTTATATCGGCAGGTGTAGGCCAAGACTCACCGAACACACACTCTTCTTGTTCACACATTCTGCATAGAGGTGTGTCCACTAGCCCCATAGTATGGAGGTGTTTCATTAGTTGACAGTGGCCAGTCAGAAATCCTACTGTTAAGCGTAGGTTTCTCCTGGTCATCGCCAAATATTTCTTCGGCTCCAGCTTCCCAGAGTCGCCCAAGGTAATCCTGGCAAGACTGCATCCTTTGATTCCATCCCATCTCTTTAGGGATTGAGCATGGGTGTAACGCTTGTCTAGTTCCGCAATTGTCGAAGTCGTCCGGCCGTAGGTGTCACTGCGATTACCTTTACTCCTGTCGTGCCCTTTAACCCAACTCAGGATAATATTGTTATATACCGAGGCGTTAGCTAAATCTTGGTGGCACTGTAATACTAGCTCTGATGTAACACGTTTTCTGTTCAAGGCTAATAGGGCTTGTCTGCTGTCAGTGCAGATTGTTATGTTTTTGCCAGAAATTCCTTTTCTGGTTAGTTCTTTTGTGGCAATTGAGATACCATCCAGTTCAGTTCGAACCACGCTGGTATTTTTTCCCATTCCCCACTTAATTCTTAGGCTAAGTGATCTGGAGTAAACTCCACATCCTGAGCCTTCTTTGGTTTTTGAGCCGTCTGTATATTTGCGTATTGCATTTGCAGCAACTGACTCTGTATTCTGTGTCTAATCGAGCTGTCAGATAACTGAAGATAAATATTAAACGTAAACCAACTTGTTTACGAAAAATAAATTTGTAAACTATATAAATTTTGAAACATGCTCATGTAAACTCATGTAAACAATAATTTAACACAAATGGTCGCTGTTCGGCAAGTACAGAAGCAGTAGAAGTGATCTGTGGTCAGAGCTTGACGTATGCGATGTGTTGAATACATGGAAGAAATTAATCAAGTTGAGCATATTTTGCACCGTTTACTTTAAGACAGTTTTCAAATAAAGTAATCTTAAAAAGACTAGTTTGTCTAGTTTGCATTGCACCGCTCTCTAAGTATTCCTTAAACTGGTTAAGGAAGATTAAATATTAAGTTCCCGATTGGTCGACTTAAGTTCGACTTAGTTTAACATCGCGGTTGATAGCCGATTTTACCTGAAAAACTTTTCTTTATGAATGACGTTTTCGAAGTTGATTTTAATATCCTCGAGATAATAGACTTCCCGAGATGCTTTACACTCGATCTGATCATTTCCACGACATAAGGAATTTGCATCTTATCAAAGATTTCGAGTGACAAAGCAATGCTGTTTACGAGTTTTAGGATTGATAGAGGAAGCTCTGAAATTTCGAAATTATTTTCAAGTAAAATATACCTAATAAGGCTTAAATTCTAAACGGTTCAAACGTTAGTTTTAATTTTAAATTAATTTTTTCTACAAACGTCAAAAAATGACAAGGTTTGCGCATTGAGAACAATATGCGAAGTGACACTTTTTTTCGGATTCTTACGTTACCATGAGACCGTGCACGAAATTCTTCGCGCACTAGGGTGCGCATGTAAATTAATAAGACTTTTGTATTTCAATCTTTGAAAAAATGAAGCAAAACTCCAAATTATTATTTATTTTTAAATTAATAACAATTAAATACTTTTAAATTAATGATAGAATTTTACAATAAATTTAGTTATTATTTGCAATATTAACATTAATCCATATTAACAGTGAAAATTTGATTAGGAAAGACATTTTAAGCCAGCTCAACAATATTTTCTATAATAAATTAGGCATTTTACTTATTTATAATATTTTTAAAAGATAGATTTTGACGTTTGTAGAAAAAATATTGTTTGCATCTTGATCACCAAAGTAGCATTTCGCGCACTAGATACAAAAATAACTATAAGTTTTAATTTTTTCTTGCATTAATCCACCTTAACATGCAAGATGTAAGGATTCATTCATGAAACCCGTATTCGAAGCTATTTATCACTATGTGTGTGAGCCTACTTTTATTTTATATGCCTTAATCACGTTTATATTAAAAAAAAATAGTAAACAAAACAGAGGCGTCACAGATATCTTTGATTTTATGGGCGATTTAAAATAAACAACAGGATTTACCAATATAAATAAATTCTAAAATAATGTGTGATCGTACTTACTATGATTATTTTATTTAAAAAAACTAATACAACTTATAAAATAAACTAATGTTGTGTCTGAGATGAATGACGTGAGTCCGTGACATACCTGAAAATAAAATATCAACCTGAGCATTCAAATTCCCTTTAGTTTGCATTTATTTATGAAGTCAGTTGTCAGTACTGAATTAAAAGATATAATAATTTAATTATTGATAATGCAATTTAGTTTAAGCAAGAACGCACTGTGTCTGTCACCCACAAGTGCTAGAATGTACTAAACAATTTAATTAAACAAGAATGCACTGTGTCTGTCACCCACAAGTGCTAAAAGGTGCTAAGTATGTCAAAACACTCCCTCATAAAGGATTTAGAACAACGACAAAGGGGTAGGACGTATCACGTGGCTCAAGCACTCCACTTCAGTGATACAGGTAATAACAAAGGAACAGGACGTATCACGTGGCTCAAGCACTCCACTTCAGTGATACAGAATTCGTGAATCAACTGTACGGCTCAAGCACTCCGCCAGTCATATTATTCACAATACACGCTAAGCGGCTCAAGCACTCCGCAATAGCGCAAAACATGAGTCAGAGGATTGCAGACTTAAGCACTTTAATCATTTAACGTTATTGAGATTTATTTAATCATTAGCAAAATAAACAGAACGTAAAATAGAAATATAACCAAATAGGTAAAATTGAATAGCTCTGTGAGAAAACTCACCTAATTTCCAAAATGATCTGAAGCACTGAAATCCACCAGAACACACACACACGAACAAACAGATTTTATCTTTAAACTTGCATATAACTGAAAAACTGCATGTATTTGAAAAACCGATCTTTTCGGAGTGAGAAATAAATTAAGACTGAACTAAGAAAAAGGTTTTGAACGACAGTTAAGAATATGTATATAATATTCACACACACAAAGGTTGTTTATCATTGTCTTCGTAAACGATTTCATCTTAACACGTGTTTCTACTTTACCCATAGCTAAGAGCACTTTGGAACCATAAACCCTTATATTTTATGGTTACTTTACAGATGTCAATATATCAAGAGCCCCTGTGAGTTATAGTTTTTTTTCTGGTGATTGTTTCATGCTTTCACATTTTTAAAATTATTAAGTTTTATACATATACTAAAAAAAAGGAATTCTTACATGTGCCAGTAGATTTGATATTTTTAAATAAACAAAGAGATTGCGCTTTCTCAAAAGAAATCATGCATCTTCCTTCGTGTATCGTTCGTTGTAATTAACATTTAAATTCGTTATCCGAGACGCCTGACAACGTCTTCTTTGAAATGTCATTAAATACACATTATAAATGTTTAACGGACGCCAGAGTATTTAAAAATCTCAAAGGACTAAGATAGGTGAATATACGGAATGAGATCGCTAAACGCCTTGTGAGGTCAAAAAGTCGAGTTTTTTTGTGGAAGTGTGTAGAACGTTATCAAGATGCCATGAAACTCCCTATGGACTTTTATTAAATGTGTTTCGTTGGCAGTACAGCAGTACAGAGACGGGCATCAAATTTATATTTGAATACATTCCTTGGTGTTTACATTATGCTTCAGTCTCTAGCAACGGTAATTTGCAGGGATTTTCTTTTCTATATATTTTCACATAATCTACGAATTTTATAGTGCTAGCGGTATACAACGTATTTCAAAAGGAATTAATTTTCTACTGTGTCTTTCACATTCTAAGATGGTTTTGAGCATCTTTTTAACAAAATATTAAAATACAGTAGTTTACAGGTGGTTTGTGCAAGAGACACAGTACACGTTATAGTGCGTCCTCACTGATGTGCCCCACGCCGGTCAGCGCAAAGCGTTTGCGAACGTTCTAACTACAGCAACATTTAGTAGTTCCCACCCAAACAAATAGACGTCCTAACCGAACAACGTTCGACGAAAACATTTCTTTGATGTACCGACTCCTCATGGAATGTGTTTGTTTGTGTTTACCATAGATAACACACATACGGATAGATAGGACACTCCAATGTTAAGGCCTCAACCTTAATTTCAGCGCCATCTCTTCGTTTGGAAGAAACTAATTTGAAAAAGTGGCGGCTTTGAATGTACAGTCCATAATCTGCTATTCAATATTCCACTTATATTAACAAAATTTAAAATACAAATGAATTCTGAAGATATTTATCGGTTTAATTTCATTTAAATACAGGTATATAATAGTACTACATAAATATTAATGTATACATTTCAAGTTATTAAAAATTAAAACTAGTACAATATATAATGTTAATAAATATAAATATACATAGGTACATATATTTTTCTTTGTGATACAATGGAAATGTAAAAAAAACATAGTTTATGTTATTATGGATTTATATTATATTTATCTCAAGAGCTTCCAAAAGATGGAATAAAACAATTTACTTTGCTTAAATCTCCATTATAATATATTATAATGTTTTATTTAATCGTTTAGTATGGATCTTCATCAAGTAAAAGCCTCATCTATTCAAGCTTCCAAAAGTGTAGAAGCTCTTGAGATAATTAAAAACAAATATGTATTCAGGTAATCTTAAGGATCAAATGGATATCAACTGCCTTATTAAACCTATTTACCTGATAAATCAAAGAATATGGCAAACGTTCTCATTTTACTTATTTCCCTAAAATTTTTAATATACTGCATAAATATGAAATTTTAGAGTAAAAGTTTTCTTTTATATATAAACTAGAAGACCCGACAGACGTTGTCCTATCCTAACATTATCTTGTCAATAAGATATCATGCAAGCGGTCGTTTTCTGCCCACTGAGTGGAGTGTTAGAGTAGCTTTTGTTTATTTCAAACTTAACGATACCTACGCAGAAACTTTTAATTTACCGAAATTTTTTGTCCAAAGTAGAATTTTTTCAAATAGTTTTTCCCGTGCAATAACAAATCAAAAACCATGAAAATCGGTCCAGCCGTTCTCGAGTTAAAAGTGTTCCAACAAACCCGACTAAATAAGATATTTTGCAAGCGGTCGTTCTCTGCCCGTTGAGTGGAGTTTCAGAGTAGCTTTTGTTTATTTCAAACTTCTATATAGTTTGGCAAGTCTATCTGAAGCTACGGGGCATCGATAAGGGGCGAGGAAACATGGCCGATATCTGTCATAAACGTACCAATGGCGTACGGAACCTATTTTATAAAAGTATTAAAAATAATAATTATTATTATATAATAATTATATATAGAAAGTGATTTATGCTTTGCTTTAAAGGTAAGGTATTTTTCAAAACACGGTACCTATTTGTTAAAAACAAATAATGTTAAAAATCGTACTTTCAATGTGGATACGAAATAATAAGATACCAAGTAAAACTGAAAATTCGAAGGTAAATACTGACATTATAAACGCCACTGGATAATCAATTTCAGTCAGTTGTCGAAGTGAGAGGGAGGAACACACGCACGCGCTTGCCAATAGGAAGTCAGGTGGTTACCTAGCAACGGGGGTTCGATAACTATTCACCAATTGAGTTAGTAGGAGGGCGTGGTAATTATCATTTTCAAACGACGTTGCCGGCTTGAAGGAAACCCATAACATATTTGGAAAAGTGTTCATCTTTTAATATTCAGAAATTGAAATAATAATGTTAATAGACAAAATACAATGAAACCAGCACATTAAATAACTAACATTTAATCATTATTGACATATTGTTAATAATAAAAAGTCCATTTTCTAATTATTATCACTACATACTTAGCACTTTAGCTGTTTCATAGTTAAACGTGGCAATATCGAATGTTTTCGACCGCATTCCTTTCACAGCTTCAGTTATGTTTGCCAAACTATAAATGCCATCCTTACCTTAACGATACCTATACAAAAATTTGAAATTTAAATTCACCGCCATTTTTTGTCCAAAGTAGAATTTTTTCAAATAATGTTTTTTCCATGCAATTTTCCTAAAAAAGTATCCTATGTCCGACTCCTGGTTCTAAGCTACCTCCCCACCAATTTTCAGCCGTTCTTGAATAATAAATAGTGTAACTAACACGACTTTCTTTTATACATACAGATTTTATTAAGAGTAATATGAAATTTTTTATTCTAAGCCATGACAAAATTAAAGTTTATAATTAACAAATAAAAAATAGGGGTTGATCGTAGAAGAGTGAAAATTTAGGGTTGTATATATTTTTGAATAAAAACAAAAAATGACTAAAAAATAAAAAAAAATTAAGGGGTGGTCCACCCTTAACATTTAGGGGGATGAAAAATAGATGTTAACCGATTCGCAGACCTACCCGATATGCACACAAAATTTCATGAGAATCGGTCGAGCCATTTCGAAGGAGTTTAATTACAAACACCGTGACACGAGAATTTTATATATTAAGAAGATATGTCACTATAAAAAAATAAATGTACCTGTATGCAAATGATCTATTAGATAAGACAGGTTTTTTGTCAATTATTTAAAAAAGAAGATAAAGTCAAATCCAAATGTTAACGCATGTCAAAATTTTGAATAAACCAATGAAAAATTTTTGAAATTTGAGAAACGGGTATGCAATAGAAACATTGAAGGGCGTTGCGAGATAAATAAAAAGGAATAAATTTTCAAAAATTATTAGAAAAGTAAGAAAAATTTTAAATAAAAGTAAAAATAAAATAAACTGAAATTAAAAATAATGAGATGGGGAGCAGAAAATGTTAGAATCACAGTTGGATTTATAAATCTTTAACAAAATAAGAGGAAAATTAAATATAATTGAAAAACAGCTTCATGGTATGAAGAATTAAAATTATAGCGAGAGGAAGTAGTTATCGAGGGAAGTAAATTTCAATCCATTAAAATCAGGAGAAATTTAATAACATTTAGGACATTTAAAAAAATTACATTAAATTTAAAATAAAACGATTGGGGTGGGTGTAACATAATATAATATGATAATTATTATTATTTTATTATTATTATTATTATTATAAAACAATACCAACTAATTCTTCATATCAAAATTTAAATAGATATTTTTTTACTTAAAGACCATATATAATGTAACTTCTCAAATGTAACAATATAATTCAGTTTAAAAAAAATGTCTGGACAATTTTATTAAAATAACAGGAATCTTTTGAACAATGACCTGAGAGGAGTTTTGGCAGGGGCATATTAAAACTAAAAATATTGCCTAAATTAAAATCAATATAATACATATATACATTTTTTTCAGGTATACATACTCCTGTATGCGCCGTATCCGGAGCGAAGTATATGACTGAGGATGGTTGGATTGACTTACGAAACCCAGTTGATTCCGATGTTCCTTTTAGGCTTCATAAGGATAACGAACGTACATTTTTACAAGTAAGTTTGTTAATTAATAAAACTAGAAATTCACTATTAGTTAAAATTACTTTTTTATTTAAAATTTATTTGTAAATGAAAACGCATGTCATAGTGTTTAATTAAATAAAACATTACCTACACGAGGTTTACGAAAAAAAATCCATAAAAAGCATGTTTCTGAATTATATATGAAAGCTGAAAAACAAGACATAATATTTATTAATGGCGAACATTCGTTAAGGATTTACTACATAACGTACTTCACTTTTGTTTTTTAAATGGCATTGATTATGTCTGTTTTAAAACATTGCAGGCATTCAGCGTTCTGTGCTATTTTAGTAGCAGATATCGTTTTTATTTATTAAAAAAACTCGTTCAGTACTCAGTTTATATAACTTCTTGAATGAATACATTGTCAACATTCTCTATGAAAATAATTGCAAACATACGAGTCCTGACTGGATAATTTTACTATAACAACAAATCTCTCGTGTTTAGAAAATAAAAAAATAATTCGGAAGCATATTTTGAGCATTTTCCGAAAAAGGAATGTCTCGAAAAACCAAGACAAGACCATAAGAGAAATTTTTGAAAATATTTTAGGCGCTGTACCTAGACCACATACGGCGCAATATGTCATAACGGCTGAAAAAAAAGGAAACAAAAAACCCAAATTATACAGGATGTCCCTTTTAAAAATACCTTAGTTTATGTCATATCTACTAACATGAACCCCCTAAAAATAAATCGCCTACTGCACTGTACTGTTCTTCGGTTATTCAATCAAAAATTCTTTTGTACTTTTTATATAGAGCATTTCAATGAAAACTATCCACCCCAAGTGTAGCTATCGTTTCTCATTATCATTCTACTAGTATAAAAATAAAATAATACCATATTTCTATGGCCTGTATTGACGAAAGTAATATAGTTATTATAAGTTTGAAGAAAAAATAAATTGTTAGTAATAATAAAATAAATTTGTCTCACGTTGATTTTTATTTATTTCAGTGGTCAGGATACGGTGAACTACGCAACAAGTTGTCAGGCAGATTAGTTATGGTGAACCTTATGTGTAGAGAAGTAGCTGAATTGGAATCCACGGAATTTCCTAGAATTCAAATGCTGTTTTCGCCATGTGTAGCTTTTCGAGTCGTCGGGTCTCCAACTAAGCAACTCGTTAGCAGTAAGTATCCTTTTATATATATATATCGGCAGATGTTTTTTTAATTTGCGAAATTTTTAAATGGTTATTTCCTACATGTTACAAATGCAATAGGTAAATTCTAGAATTGAACTGTATTAAGTGATATGTGCTATAAAAAATTTAAAATTTATAGATTTCTATGTGAATTTGGCTTCTCGGTCTATTTGTGAATTTTATTTATTTACACAGTACACTGCAAGCTAGTCATCAAAAATATATTTATTTTGTGACAAATTGGAATTGGAACCAAAATAAAGTGAAGCTTGAGATTCAGAATTATAAAATATTTTAAAATACTTGAGATAGCGATAGCAATCCCTAGTTCGGGATTGGCTCTGTGTTCCAGCTTTAGCCGTTTGGGACGTTTCTTCGAATGCGCTTAGTAGTCCCGACTTTCGTTCTTACTCTAGACACCGAATTACATTCACCATTCTTGAAGAACTAGTTCTGGCGTAGTTCGTTTATTTTTTGGAACGATTTTAGAATTAGTTCAGAACTAATTCTTGACTTGTTGAAACACTTCTTTGAATCCACGCAAATTCCGTCCAATTATCCAGCTGGGAACAAACCTTAGAACTGTAAAAACGATTCGGAATCAGTTCGGATCGCCATTCACTCGTTATTAGAACACTGCACACCGTAAGTTCAGAATGTTCAATTTGTCTTGTTGGAACGACAAAGTCGGTGAAGATCTTAAAGGTTCTCAACTGTTCTTGGAACAATTAACCTAAGAGTACTATTTGACAGAACTAAAGTTGTAATCTTTTGTTTTGTTATATACTGCTGTTTGGGTTGACACTGTAGAAACATGACTATGATAATCTACGAAATCACCAATAGTTTTCTGTTTTTCTTTTTAGACGTAAGTGAAGTAGCATTCGTTATCGACCAAAATACAGCTAAAGAAACTACTACTACCGAATCATTGAGCGTATCAGAATATGTGGCCATTGGAATATGCTCAATCTTACTTGGCCTCATTTACGTTGCTTCTGTTTTTCTATACTTACATCTGAAAAAGAAAAAAGCAGCTTCCAGAGACAATCGACGA
The DNA here is from genome assembly GCA_947563755.1 of Lochmaea crataegi. Lineage (NCBI taxonomy): Eukaryota > Metazoa > Arthropoda > Insecta > Coleoptera > Chrysomelidae > Lochmaea > Lochmaea crataegi. The sequence goes on along the minus strand of OX387423.1, from coordinate 25,425,640 downwards.
GATAGTAGAGTTATAAGAGATATTGAAGAGGGAATTGTTAAAAGCAATCCACTTTTATCAATACCCACGCATTTTCTCCCTGGCGATGCAGGATATAGTGATACTAATAGTTCCGACAACGAGACTGCTCCAGATATAATTAAACATCATGAAGATCGCAAAAAACAAGTAAGAACAATAAATTATAAATAATTTTCTAAACCAATCATTTAACCTAAATAGTACCTATCTTAATTAGGGCGATTATAATCAAGATATTTTATTGTTTGAAACTGTATCTGCCTTTCAAAATATGGAGGGTAGAAGGAAGGAGAAAAATCTGAATGTATTAAAAAGTGTCCATCGAAAGGGAGCAAATTAAGGTGGCGCCATAGTAGCAAGTGGAAAGATTTTAAAAACAGCGCCATGAATTATTAGAGTAAGATAGAAAATTAGAAAAGGAAAGAAATACTTCAGGTTTATTACAGCGCGTATTTTTAAATTAGTATATCATAGACAAACATACATATGAAATATAATTCTAAATTCACATTCAGACGCTAAATTCACATCATTTCCGTTAGCTTCACGAGCTCTATTTCGGTGAATCTTCGAATTATAATTTGCTGTTTACAGGTGGACACTTTTTCAACTTGTCCCCCATACAAGACGGTTCTCCTTCCTTCTACCCTCCATATTTCAAAATCAACACGTATATTAATATTAAATTTGACAGATTGGAAATTTTACTTTGTTTGGTTGCCTATACAAAATGCGTGTATGGTTGCATTTATACTAACCGCCAATTTAAATGTATGTTTGGTTGCCTATACTAAATGCCAATTTAAAAAAGTATGGGAGATTTGGTTAAAAAAATAATGTAGTATAGCGAACGTCAATTCTGTGTATGTTAATATGTTTATTTTAAAAACAAGCAGTCTCCCAAAAATATATAAATATTTAATGTATTAACACAATAGCGATAACTATTTCACTTTTTTCAGACGTCTGCTTTGGTGCACACCCAAAAAGTTTATAATTTCAATTCCCGACTATCCTCATTTTCTTCATTCGATAATTACCATCAAGATTCCAATACAAATGAAAGGCTGCCGGAAGAAAATGTTTCAATCGTTGAAACTTTAGAAGGGAGAGAGGAAAGACCAGAAAACATAAAATCGCTGAGCGGTTCTACAAGAAAAAAGCTCTACTTCAATCCAGCTTATTTCGAACCACATTTACTTCTGGTATGTATTACATATTATTTATTCGTTTACAATAATATTTTATAATTTACTCCATACTACCTGCAAAATACTCGCAGTCATACTAAAAATAAAAGTATGAGTATGCAAGGAATGATAGGAGAATACCATGCGGGTTTTAGAAGAAACAGATCCGTAACGAATCAACTTTTTGCAGTGAAACATGAATATACCACTTATGAAATGGAGTAGGTACCCGACAAAAAATATTTCCATCAGTTGAGAAAAATTGTTACACTTACTTTATTTCACAGGAACCTCCACCAGCAGCTCTGGAATTCCTAACAAAAATTCGTGAAGTAATTTCCATAGCCAAGCAAAAACTATCATCCAAAAGATTTACACCAAGTCTCTTAAACATTCCCGAAGAAGAGCACCAGCACCCGATTGATACTTTATATGGTTTAAACCCGTCAGTCAGTAGACGTAGTAGTATTATAAGTTTGAAGAGAGAAAACAGCAGAAGAAAAACATGTACTGGTTGTCCAGGTTGTGAACCTCAAGATTTCAATTCGTCGAATGGAAAATTACCCGAATTTCCCGCTTTAGTAGCATGCCACAACTGTACTTTAAATACAAACGAGAGTAAGCAAAGAATAAGAAAATGGCTGGAAGATGTACCGACAATAAAAAGTCCTACTGAAGTCAATCAAAATCCTATAAAAACTAGCCACTGTCCAAAAAGAATCAGATCTCCTACCAAAACACTTTCGACGCCGTCGGAAAAGCAAGCGATTAAATCACCCCCACCCTTAAACATCATACGAAAACCTTTAGAATTACCACCTCCACCTCCGATACATTTTAAAAGCGAAGAAGAAAATTTCTATTGTACTGTTCCTATACAAGACTATACTGGTAACCTTCCACCTCCTGACATGATTCAAGAGGCCATGGAACTGGATGTGACAGAAGAAAAAGTAGCTACCCTAACAAAGGAACAAATGAATGCCGTTATTTATGAATTCACTAAACATACAAATTTATTGGATAATAAAGAGCAAACTCCAGAATATGAAACTGACAGTTTGGAAAGAGCGCCCCGCAAAGGTTGGTACTTCAAATATTTTTATTATACGTTTTAATTTATTATTATATAATTTGGGACATTCACTAGACATGGATAACAGTTTAACTACCTTTTAGTACATTAACTGAGAGACTCGATAGAATAGGGAGTTCAACTTCAAATTTTGTCCCCATATTTTTTTAGGTAATATGAATAAGTGGCAAATGAGTTATCCAAAAATAAAATTATATAATAAAGTTCTCTGCTGAATAACAGATTACGGATTAAAAAAAGGGAAACAAAAATTTACTGAAATTATGCAACTAATAATGCAGATACGTCACTAGTGTAAATGTGAAGTTGTCGATAGTCTTCGTTTGTTGTTCTGTTTAGCTTGTTCATGACAAATAAATAACATTTTGACATCTATCGCTGTCGTTTACTTGTTAAAGTTGAAGCAACGAATATAGTAAGAGTCTGTATTTGGTTGGTTGAAGGATTATTTCCCATTTTTATTTGTGTAATGTGTTGTTGTGTCTGAATTTTCTAAATTATTTGGATTTTAGTATTTAGATAGTAGACACTTAAGGCAGCACATACACGTAAACGTATTGACACGACGTGTATACCCAATATTTTTACGTATTTCATTGCATCTTAAAAAGAGTTAAGGCAATTGACGCCGGGTTTGTAGTTTGCTTACATTTTAATCCATTGAAAGTTCACCTATCCCAACTTTATTCTGTTATTTGTATTTGGTTTTACATATTCTTCATGATGAGGAGAACTTGGGCAACAGTACACTATACCTATAATAAAAATAAACATGTGAAGTAAATCGTTTATATTCGAGTGTTCCGAGTGCCTAACTCGGCACAATAAAACCTACGTTTACGGTATACGTAGAAACACGCAAGTATATTTACGTTGAAAGTATCTAAATACGTCCGAGAAGTACTTTCTGAGCACGCGTTCTTGTCAAATGATGCGTTTACGTTTACTTATGAATCATATTGCCTCAAGTGTCTATAGTGTTTTGTACCATATTGTACTAATACATAAAGAACATCAAATAAAAAATTCATTACTGCACTGAAAACAGATGAAACAAGTAAAAGTAGGTTTGGAACTGCTGGAAATGTATTTTGTGAAAAAAGTTAATCTGCCCGGCAGGAAAGCATCAACTTTCGGGCCGCCGCGCTAAACGAAGTTCCGGCTCCGTCGAACAGAAAAATAGTATACAAACCTCGGCTAGTAAATAAGAAAGCCTCAGATCACATGTTTGTCGACCTCAGCTTCGTTTCGACCGACAATTACATGTGATCTGAGACATTTCTTACTTTACTATGGCCTTGGTCCGTAATATACTATTGTTGTCAAGATCATTTTAATATAAATAAAATATTATACAAATAAGGAAAATAACTCATTATTTCAAATATAATATATTCATATTTATTAAACCTATGGTCTTTTCCCATAAACCAAAACTAAATGCTAGCAACTCACTGTGAATATATCCTAAACTTCTTCTTTTCTCCTTCTATTTAATGATAATTATGTTCCATGTCAAACTATGTGATTAGCTTCAATTTATACTATTGACGTAATGATCTAAAACGCGGATTTTGAAAATTTTTGAAAATACGATTTTTTAATTTGGAATTAAAATCAAAAATAATCTATTAAATTTGATGTAATTTGTTTCATTAGAATTAACTATCCGTTCATACATAAACCAAAATATATTTTTAGTTAAACACCCTATTCGCCATTCTCTACGTATTCTGTGTTGCCTATAGATGACAGTATATTTGAAAATTGGGCGCTTGACTACGGGAACCGTATTGATCAGCACTTTTTGCGTCAGTAACGAACTCTTGACAAAAAAGGCAGCTAGTCAAGATTATAATCGCTCCTAAGGCCCTCCATAAATATATCGATACACTGCAGGAGCCTTATAAGTTCGCGAAATTTCGTCTTCTTCCTACGTGAATCGTAATGATCAGTTCCAGATCATATTATCGGTACCGGAGAAAACGAAAAATGTTTTCGTAATGAAAAGGATAAAGACTTGATCCTAATTTAATAAATGATATATACCACGTTTTTAATAATAATAAACGTGGGGCGCATGCAACACAACTTCTTATTTATTTATTTTTAACTTTTTAGTTCGTTTTAAAAACGTCACTGTCATGTCACTCGCCTGCGGCTCGCGACATAAACGCACCTTCGTGAATAATAGCCATCATTATATGCTTGTTGAATAAAATACTATTATCAACCAAGCTGCTATATATAGACCATATGATGTATATCAAAACTAAAAAAGTGACATTTTATCTATAATTCTCCATTTTTTAAAATTCTTTCCATATAGTTTTTTATTGTAATCCAATTCCGAATTATGTTTAAAATTTTAGGTCTCTAACCCATAGGAGAATAAGTTTATAATCATGTACAAAGTTCCACCCGGACAGACATTTTTTTCTTGGCAGAAGGGAGATTATCATTCGACGCCTCAAGTTCCGTCTTGCATGGATGTTGATTGAGTTTACCAAGGAGGCTTATTGTATATATTTTTCATTTCTGTTTCCTAACCTAGCTTACCTAACATACTGTCAAATGAGCTAGCAACCAATAAAACATCATGAACTCAAAGTGTATGCAAGGCTTATGATTGGCTGTTAATGTTCTGAAGTCGGATGTTTTTGGTATCTGATTTAAACTGGCGCCCTCTGCCATGAACAGAAATTGGAATACATGGAGTCCGATCTCCTTATATAGTCTCCATGGAGTTTAAACTACCCTGTGAGAATTCTTAGTTGTTTTTTGAAAAGGCTAACCAGTGCCTTTGACCTCCTCCAGTTGTAGTTCCCGAGATATTTTGGACTAGTTCAGTCCTGGAAGGCTTTTCCAGAGGTATGCTGTTTTCTTTTTTCATTATTAATGCCGTCCTGAAGGTATTAGGACCAATTCCGCAGAACGATTCAAGTCCTACAAAGAGGGCCTTCCTGGATCCGTATTATTGAATTTTTGGGAGGAGGAGTTCCCATGGATTCTTTCTTAAAGCTACGTTAATGCCTTAAAAGTTGAAGTTGTCGTCTCATTAACAGTTTCGCCTGTCTCTGTCCTGGTGAGATTACCCACCATTCTAGAGATTTCTGTGCCACCCACTTCCTCGTGGTCATATTTTACCACTTTTAGGGCAGACCTAATAAGCAAAGATAGAAAAACTGTCAAAGCCGTAATAGGTATGTTAATAGGGCAGTGTAAGCTTAACAGGCACGCAAAGCTTGGCAGACGAAGCCATGCGCAGATTTTGTCACCTATAGGAAACTGCAGAGCACATCCTATGACTGGCGAATGTGCTGTTTCTTGTACTTTTTTTTCGGGTCGAGATGGGAAACTCATGTTCGAATGGGTCCAGGACCCAAACAGTGTTGGACTCATCCTACCAATCAATCCCACCTCAAACTCGCCGTTACCTCCGCCTCGGAGTCACTACCCTAGCATACTTCGAGACGGGCGGCGGTCCCTCGCACACTCTCCGCTCACACCATCGTCTTCTCCCCAACTACCACTCCTATACCTCTCATGCCATATCGAGTCCTTCTTTCCCCCTAACCATGATCTCTACTACGCCACTCACCTCCATCCATTCCTCCTCTCCCTTCAACATTATCTCCACCAAGCTCTCCCAATACTCCGCCTCACCTAGTTTCCTCTCCAACTTCTTCAGCACTTCCTCGTTCCTCCAGCATTTAAACACATGCCCCACATCATCCTCCACTTCACACCTCCAGTCTCTCTTTTCCCAATCTTGTAGAGGTACCCTACTCTCGACCCATGTCCAGTGAACACCTCTGTCAAGAAGTAGTTCACTTCCCTGAATTTCCGGTCCATCCAATCTCTCCTATTCCCAATCGCTCCTTTTAGCGCACCCACATACTCTTCCCACCCTCTCTCCATCGATTCCTGTACTTCCTCTCTGGGCGCACCCCTTCAGCGTATATTCCTGGCTCTAGCCATCACGACCAATGGGTAGGTCCTTGCCAGCACCGCTGCTGCCAGTCCACCCACTGTCCTGTCCCCTTGCACCACCCTCAGCAGTATCCCTCTCTGCACCCGCAGGAGTAGCCTAGCCCTCGCATTCACTCCCGCTCTTTCTCCCCACACCTCCGCACCATACAGCATACTCTTCTCTACCGTCCTATCAATTACCCCTCTCTTCCACTCTCCCGGCCCTTTCACATTACACATCAATCTTCTGTTTCTTGGCGATGAGAAGCCACCGGCAAAAAATTACATGAGAGGTTCAGTCTCGAGGCTGATTGGCTTCATGAAAAGAGTCGGGCTGGAGAATGTAATCTAGATTCGGAGGAGAAATGTCGCAGTGGAATAGGCCGGTTACCCACCTCATCAAATCTAATTTCATGTCTGAAGTTATTCACAAAATGGAATTGTTTGGTCACATCTCGAAGAACTACTACATGGAGCCGAATTCTTGACTGAGGGAGTAGAGCTTCGTAAGAGAACACATATTTTATTTTGTCTTTATCTTTCTTCTTTACTTTCTCATTATAATCACGAAAACAAAATATCTTTTCTCTTCTCCTCGGCCACGCATTCGGGAGACAACCATGTGGATTGAGGTGCACTCACTGTTTGTCCCAAGTTTTTTCCCACCTATTCCTTCTCTGACCATTCTCATCTGCGTTCTTTGAATTGCTTCATCTATCACTAGATCAAGAGGCGCGAGGTTCTAGTATCACCACCATGTTTTTTTATAGAAAACATTTTACTGTCGTACACTATGTTTTCACCTAATTTTTAACAATTTCCCTGATGTGATATTTTGTCCTTGGTTTTTGTTGAACCCACATATTAATCTGATGTTCAGTAGAATAGAAGTCTGCAACAGAATTCTTCTAATTACTTTACTCGCCACTAGATACCACCACGCTACGAAGATACGCAACTTCATGAACCGTCTAATCAACATGGATAACTGTTTGATTTATAATTGTATCACAAATTTAGAAGATTTAATAATGTTCCCCTTTTAAGGTCATTCAACACCATCGGAATACGCAGAAGTATCATCATCTCAACCAAGTCCTAGTCTCAGCTCGGTGTTACCAGACCACGAAGAGATGACTATGCGAAACGCCATATTCAATAAAAGAACAGGAAATATGACAATTTCCAAAATTAATATGGACGCCTTACAAGAAGATGATCACGATTATGAACTTATTGTGATGAAGAAAGGTTCGATGGTCAGTAGTGAGGGTTATAACCTTTCTCATTTACTACAAAAAAATAAAGAATACAGTTTAGTAAGCGAGGTTTACGTGAATAATGGTTATAACTATGGTAGTGCTCCATCCACACCTAGTAATTCCCGTTATTCTACATTAGATTTGAAACAACTTAAAGTTAAATACGAAGGCACTGCAGAAAAGCCTGGCAAGTTGTTGATAGAAGTGGAAGATTGCATGGATAACTATATCCCAGTTAATGATTCTGACGAATTCGAACAAGACACTTTAGATCGAAAACCAAACAGAAATTCGAAACGTGCAAACAATTACGATGATTCCCTAGAACGCCCTTCGCAAATTCTACTTACAACCACCGGAAGTTTTCGCAGCAGCACCGAAGCTGTTAATTTAAACCAAGAACCACTCGATTCTGGAAATTTTAACCGGGTATTTGGTAGTTTGAGAGAAATATATGAAGCCAAAGCAAGAAGTAGTTTATCGAAGAAAGCGATTCCTCAAGAAGGTCCGTACTCGTTTATAAGTGACGATGAAAAAGGGAGGATATTAACTTTGGAGGAGAGACATTCGAGAAGACAGAGATCAAAGGAGACTGTTGTGCAGCCAGATGTTATTCCACCGCCTCCTCTCGATACAAATTCGATGTATAATCGGCTTACCTCTACGAAAAAAGTTCCCAATGTATTAGGTGAGTTAAAAAAATTAATAACTAGCGTCAGAACATTGCTAATTTTTTGCTAGAATCCATTTTTAGGTTTCAGATCTTCTTCCAAATATAATTGGAATCTATGTATGTTTATTGTGGTGACATTGCCCGAAACCTAAAATAATTATTGTGCCTCCTTCCTTCTACTTAATACCTGAGGAACGTCTTAGGGACTAATAGCTCCTTTAGACCTATTTCTCGGAGGAATTTCAAGATGTCTGCATGCTTTAGTTTAGATAGGAATCCCTCTTCTATCCTGTAGCCTCCTAGGTATTGTGCCCTAGGATTCTGAATTGCTGTGCAATCCGCAAGTATGTGGATGGAGGCTTTTTCTTCCATACCACAGAATCTACTTTCTTCTTCCTCCATTATTTTGAGCTTTTTCAAGTACTCATTCAGGCGACAGTGTCCCGTTAGGTGCAGTTTTGCTCTGACTAAATCATTCACTTGTTTTAAACTGGTTGTAGTCAGCCAGAAGTATCTTTGATTGTCCAAACCCTACTAGATTTTTCCAATGGTCAGATCTTCTCTTTTTTCCGGCCCATTACTTCCAATATTACATTGTAGCTGATACCGCAAAAGGGTTCTGGTCCCCAAAAGGGTGTTCCAGCAACCCCCTCTTTGCTCTGCTATTTCATTTCCTTCTATTCCAGTGTGTCCTGGAATCTATAGCAAGGTGACGATGTTGTTTTTGCCTAGTTCATTGAGTTTGCCTAGGCATTCTTGGCCCGTACACTCCTACCCCAGTTCCTTCTATTGCTTGTGCGTCTGTATACCATTGAATGGCATTCTTTCCAAGATCCCATTCCTTCTTGTTGCTCAATTCCATATCGAATTTCTTTTAAAAATTGTACTTTTTCATCACATGACATGTCCCACGTTTTTTCTATTTCTAAGAAGCAAGGAGGTGGTTTTTTTATTGATTCTCTCTCTACTCATATATAAATATAATTAGAATGTCTAATATTAGTTTTTTTTTATTTGTAGACAATGGTAACAAAAACAACACGCTTCCATCAAAAAACGGTCATTGTCGGAGTACCAGCAATGAGTTAAAACCAAGCGTCGCTACTAACTACTCACCAAACGGAACTGGTACTCCCGACTCTCGAACTGACGAATACAAATTATGCCTCTTACAGAAATCGAAGAAAAACGGCAACATAACCAACCTTATCCAAACAGAAGATTTTATTTTAAAGAAAGGATGTAATGATCAATTTATTTTTCATTCAACAGTGAGTGCGCGGCCGAATTTAAAAGACAAACTCTCCTGGCAAAATACTCTAAGACCTGAAGATTCCGGTTATCTCAGTTCGGATTCCAACGAATCTCGTTTAAATAACGTTAAATTAACCGTGCTGGAACCCATAGGTAGTGAAACGGATGAAAGTTTAGACGACGCTCACAGTGAATCCGGAGCGGAAAGCGTGGAAACTCATTCCGTCTTTTTTGGGAGATTCAACAGGAATGTTGGTTTCAGTGGTTATGGTTCAATGGATAGTGGAGTAATAGGAGGCGAGGAAGGTATATCCAGTAGTGATTCCGAGACGGTTAGTTATGCCACTGTCATACCAGTTTCGTCTGATCTTTTTTAAAACAAAAAAAAGGAATAATTGTAATGACCCGAGTTTTATTTAATTCATCGTCGAGCCATATATTAGAAAAACTCGGATTTTACAATTTCTGAGTTAGATACATAATAGTTCCATATAAATGTGTTGAATTTTAACTGTAAAACGAGGTTTTGGTAAAAATTGTTTACTCTTTTTCCTAATTACAGGGTTGAATCTACCACATTTCCTCTTGTAAGTATCTTCCACTTGTGCCCAGTTCCTCATTTCCTTCATTACTGCCCCCTCCATATTTCTTCTTCGCCTTCAGTCGCACTGGCTTAGGTTGTGTTCTGCAGTTTCCTCCTCTATATGACCGATCTTGCACATGGCTTCGTCTGTCAACCCCATTAGTTTTGAGTGCCTGTACCACTCCTATCCTTCTTCTGTTCCCGTTTCCGACCATAGATTCTTCTTAATTGTTTTCTCTCCCAGATTTAAAATTTAGTCTGTGGTTTTTTATTCATAACTCAGATCTCACTTTCGTACAGGTCTTATAATTGTTTTGTAGAATTTTTCTTTGTCGCTTTTGTGACTTCCAGCTATAACGTATTTAGTTATTCCTTAGTTTCATACGTTGGCTTTTCATTTCATTTATTTCTAATCCTATCTTTATATACTATTCCCTTGAACTCTTCTTTTATCCTTGCGATCAGACCGTCGTTTGCATAGGCCTCGGTGGATTTTATTTGACCCCTCCAGTACACACCAAACCTAGCCCTGGCGGTTAGAAGGTAACCCACAAGCAGTGGCGTAGCGTAGGTTTTCGCCGCCCCCTAATTTTAATTATTAGTTTAAAGTTTAAATATTTTATTCAACGGATCTAATGTACATCGTACAAGTTATTGAAAGTCAAGATAAACTAACACTGCTTTGGAAGTTGAAGTTTTGGAAGTTCAGAAAATAAGAAGTGTTATTATTTTATTTGATTGAATAACTGAGTACTCGTTGTCGCTTGTTAGTAATTTGTGTTCAGGAGTACCTAGGCAGTTACCCCTACTCACTAGCACTTCGGCAGTACTTGCGTTGTCGATAGCTAAATAACATTGCGGGCGCCATTTGGAGTTAATTTTTTATTTATTTCCAATTTAAACAATCGTGGCACTTGCCTCCCTTTTCGTATACCGCCCGGGGCCATGACTGTTGCTGCCTCCTCCACGCTACGCCACTGCCCTCAAGGTTTCCCTTTATATGGATAATAACCAAGATTTAATTTAATTTTTCTCTTTAAATATATAAGGTATACTCCTGAAAACAATGTCTCACCCACGCGGGTCCAACCCCAAATAGTTCTACCCAAATCAGTACGACACCTTTCGAAAGGTATACATTCAACCCTGTACATCAGAATAAACAATATATTTATAGTTAAAAATCTTCAGAATGATTTGGGACACCCTATATATTATTTTGTTTTTTACTTACATACGTAGGTACATTATTACATTTTGTTTAATGAAAATAAGAGGTGAAAATTGTATTTGTATAGGTATTTTTAATCGCTAGATTTTTTACACTTTGACAACTGTCTATAAAAATATCTTCGATATTGTAGTTTTATATATTTTAATATTAATGTCCTCTAAGTCATTTATATATTTTCTGTTAAACGACAATAGATGCAATATTTTATGTGATATGTGGTTTATACGGCCGGAAGTGCAATATTTTAGTATTAAGATAAAATCCTCAATAAAAAATAGATATAAGAACAGGAGCAGGTTTTCCAAAATTATATAACAGACCAGTATACTTTGTCTAACTGGCCCTTTTCAAATAGACTAGAAATTACTTGAATGACGATTTTGATAATAAAACTATTCAGTTGGAATACCATTTTGGATTTTTGTTATAGGTCCGAACCACCACTGTGCCGTGTTTTGATTGACTAATTTGAACAAAAAACGGTTATTTTGACTTAACTATAATAGACATGTAGCCTCGCGGACTTTTTTGTGGATATTAATGAATACTTTAAAGATAGTTCTCGCAGCACACGCCAAACAATGACTTTTATAGGCAAATTTTTGAAACTTTAGGATACATTAATGTAATTTTTTCTTTATATATTCAAAATAATTTCTAAAATCAGTCAGTTGAAATGTTTTCAGTTTATTCATTATCAACGTACAAACATCAAATATTTTCTGTATATAATAGTACAGATTTAGTTAACGAAACTATCAAACCATACTGGTATAGGGGAGGGTGGGCCACGTTGAGACATTTATTAAATTTTTATGTGTGGCAGCTACACTTTAAAAAATTTCAAAACTCCAATCATGTTAAAGATTTCCAAATTAGTTCTAAACCATAATCAAGCAGTGTAGTTTTATTTTTTGACTTTTCTTTAAACTAATGATTTTGTCGCAAGCTACACTTTAAAAAATTTCAAAACTCCAATCATGTTAAAGATTTCCAAATTAGTTCTAAACCATAATCAAGCAGTGTAGTTTTATTTTTTGACTTTTCTTTAAACTAATGATTTTGTCGCAAGAGACATGCTAAAGGCTACCTTGAGACAGTAAAAACACAATCAATACAAGTAAACAAATTATATTTACTTCGTTAACATTCAACGAATTTCAACATTATCGAAATTGATACCAAATGATATGTATGATTGTTGCCTTTTGGCGCCACCACAATTAATTGGTAGTGGCAAAACGCATTTAACATCAGTTTCTTTAACTAAAGAAACATCTTCGATTACGGGAAATATAAAGGAGTTTTTGATTTTTGAGCTGTGACGCAAAAACTTCACCTCAAAATCAGCCTCTTGAATGCTAATAATTTTGCCGACATAAAACACAGCTTTTTTATCTGTAAATTCAACCAATATATATAAGAGTTTACTTCAGGCTTATCCTGATATTTTTCAAAATCGAATTAGCTAAGCGACTCTGCATCTGAAGAATCGGAAACAAATACGTTATCGCTATTGTCAGAAGAGGATAATTGCACTTCAGCCTTTTTGGTTGAAATTAATTTTCTTTTTGTTCCTTTAGCCCGTTTAAGAGACGCTTTTCGCTTCTTCTCATTCTCTTTTTGTTCTATTTCCATTTTCTCTGGTGTAACAGTTACAAGTTTGCTCCTGCCCTTTCTTCTTACCTTTCCAGCTTTCCTTGGTAATGCTTTAGGGTAACCAAATATTTGCTTCGGGCTTTTAAAACCACCTTTTTGTTCTTGGATGTTGTTTTCTTTTTGTGAAAGGATATTAGAAAATCTTTCGTTTTTAGTGGTTTCTTTGACAACAGAATCAGTATTGTTTGAAGTAGCTTCTTCGGGCAAAGTATCCCGTTTATCTTGCGGAGGTTCCTCTCTGTCAGTAACGCTACTCATTAAAAAGTCACTCTCATCAAAAATATGTCGATCAAAACGCAATATGCCACATTTTTTAAATCCCGATTTAATGTTAGATGAAGTTGACTTATCAAATGCAGAGCCAACACATTCAGCAGCTTGATAAATTGTCACAGGTATTCCGGGATTCCTCATCATCCAGGAATCTATTGCACTATTATAGTAAGTCTTGAACGGAGCAAATATTGAAACATCCAAAGGTGGCAGTTTATTAGAGCAATGTGGCGGCAGTGTTAGCATGATAACTCCGGTGTCTTTGGCTAAATTTAAAGTTTCTACGGACAAGTGGCTGTCGTGGTTGTCTAAGATTAGGAGGGTTGGACTTTTTTTTGAACATCCCGAATGATGAATAAAATGTTTCATAACGGACACGAACAGGTCACTTTTCATCCATCCGGATGGATTTGCAAGGCCCAAAGTTGCTGTAGGAGCTCCATTCAACATGTGCGGCTTAAAATTCACTCTTGGAAAAACCATTGCTGGTGGTAGAGTTGTTCCTAAAAAGGGAAAGGTTGTCGTTAAAACAAGATATTTTAATAAGAATTAAGAATAAACCATAATGACAAAGAATAAAATAAAATACACACCTGCTGCACTGACTATACAGCAAGTTGTTATTAATATTCCCCGTTCCCCACTTGTTACTTTATTGATTTGCTTAACTCCGTTCGGGGCTAAAATGATTTTTGAACATTTGTTGTCGAGGTTTCATCTAAATTAAAAATACGCGTGCCTTCATCAAATCCATTATGACGTTTCACATCTTCCAAATTATTAAAAAAATATCAACATTATGACGATTGAACGAAGTAGCTCGATCCTTAACAACCTACATCCTTCAGGTTGACGAATGCTGATTTATGGATGCCTTTTAATAAAGCCTTGCAACCAATCGACTCGAGCACCTTTGTTTTTTTCCAGGTTTCGGGCATATCAATTTTATTATAGGTACAAAGCTCATAAGCCAATTTTCTTACGTCTTTTGTAGATTTTCCGTAACACATTTTGCAACATTTTATAATGTAACTAGTCAATAATACCTCTTGCTCATCGTTTAAAACACTTCAGGTATCAAACTGCGGCTTAAAAGACAACTGTTTGTCTGGATTTTCTTTGATTTTCTTTACATCATAACGTGCTAATGTTTGAAATTTAACACTATTAACTTCTGCCGCTTTTCTGAGGCTAAATTCTTTTTCCAGGACATCTTTCACTGCGTTTTTCATGGATTCGGGGGTAAATAGTCCTTTGTCAGACTTTCTCTTTCGACCTCGAGACATCCTAAATAAAAAAATATATCTAATAATACATACCAAATCATAATGGGCCACCTTGATATATGTCTCATCGTAGCTCAATATAGATGTCTCTAAGTGACCTTACTGCTAATGTAATATTAAAATCGATATAAAATCATAACAACGAAAATTAACACCTTATAACCTCGAAATATTTTAAACTAATATCTATTTAATAGATTGCTCCACATTAACTTAGAATATCCTAATTGTTCGGTATGTTAAAATTTAAGTAAATATAGAGTAACGAAAAACTTACCTGGTATTAAAAACGACTTATACCGATAAAAATTCGAATCGCAAACAAACACTACAAGCGATAACAGAGGATCACTGGTAACTAGCTGTATGGTTCACCACAGGAAAGAGATCTTTAAGCGGTGCCAAATTTAAAAATTATAACGACTGTCTCATGGTGCACCTGTCTCGACATGGCCCACCCTCCCTACATTCCACTAAACACTTAAGTTTTGTTTTAATTGCATAAAGTATCCGCTATAAAAGGTTTTAAATAATTTTGGAAAACACTGTAAATGATTTCAAATATTATTGAGATCAGCTACTTTGCCAAATAAAAATATAGTTAGAACTAAGTGCAATATTGAGAATAGTGAACATTTAAAAAAATAGATTTATCAATGATGTGCAATGTAGAATATGTGCAATATTTTTATATATTATTTAGATAGATAAAGATAAACGTAATATTTATTGTGTGTAAAGTTAAGAATTTATACAAGGATTAGAAGAATAACAATTAATGACACTGTACAACACAGTTCTGATCTTCGAAATTATTAGTGTTCTAATAATTTGAAAGTTACCTAAAATTGTACTCACATGAAGCATTGCTTAATAATATAGAGATAATTAGTCACAGTACCCAGAAATGATCATTAGTACTGCACCACTTTAACAGATAGCAGTGTAAATCGATGTAGCTTGTCAGTTGTCATAGACGTTTGGTAAGACTATAAAGGACCGATTATACTGCTGAGCGCGGTGTCACACGGTCAAATTAGCAGCAAACTGAGTTTGATGAAACCATCAAACTGGTGACGTCATTGCGAATTTGATGCCCGAATCTATTTTCATCAGTTTGACTGTCACTGTCAATATATTGAGGTTAAAAATTGATTGATTTTAGAGTTTTTTTGATTTGTTAAAACAATGAAACTGGAAGGTAGAGAGAAAGTTGTGTTTTCATTATAAATAGCAGCCATAGGCACGGTTTTATAGCAAAAAATAATTAAAGCTAAATAAGATACTAAAAAAAGCAGAAGAGATTATGGTCTAGTGGATGGATCAAGAAAAGAAACCAACTAACCATTGTTGCTAGTGGAGCTAATAACATTATAGATTTGATAAAATATGAACTAGCCCCAGAAAACCCTTATGCTTTTAAAAATTATATGCGAATGTATGCAACAACATTTAGTTTGAATCACAAATCACGTTTGAACCATTAGTTGATTTCTTTATCTCTGATCTGTGGTTTGAATTTCCAATAGTAGTTGTTTATTTGGATACATTTTCTGGAGGGGATTTGCAGTGACCAATTAAAACGCTAGTTTTATCAATCTGGTTTGATATGAATAGTAACGCTCCTAAATCGATCAAACTAGTTTGTTGTACTTTGACCCCTCAGTTTGACCCAATTTCAAACTGAAGACGTCATTTTACAGTTTGATCAAACTAGTTGACTGCCAAACTGAAGCTAATTTGACCGTGTGACAGTCTACATTTTCACCATCAAATTGATGACGTCATTTTACAGTTTGATCAAACTAGTTGACAGCCAAACTGAAGCTAATTTGATCGTGTGAAACAGCGCTGACAGTTGAGCCCTAACTGCTAATTTTGCTGCTATTTAAAGTTGAAATTTATCAAGAGACAGTAAGAACGAATTTAGAACTAACTTTAAGTTAGGGATAACAGGACGATAACTGTAAGCGGTAAGATCGGCCCTAACTACTGTTGTCTTCAAGAAATCGGTATGTATGTATATATTGGGGTGACCGTTCACTGAGACCTAAATGATCTATTGTAGAATTGGAGATACGATAAAGGCAATCATTCTTCTCTTACTATCCTAAATATAATTTTAGAAAACATGTACATGATTTCAAATCTTATTGAGATCAGCTACTTTGCCAAATAAATATACAGTTAGAACTAAGTGCAATATTGAGAATGGTGAATATTTTTAAGTAATGATGTGCAATGTTAAATGTGCAATATTTTTTATATTTTATTAGTATGTGGTGTAAGAATAAACGTTGGGTTAAGTTTGAGATTTAGTGACTATTGAATTATTTAGATAGTAGTGAAATCGTTTATTTTATTCATGTGCAATATTTTTATTTTCTTCTATTAATTTGCCAGCGATTTTTGTAAGTACGATTTATGAATATGTATATAAATGGTTTTTTTTATTTTTATATTTTTGTATTTGTAAATACAGTATATATAGCTGGGTTTTTAAAAACTGTAATGGTAACGCGTTTTTCATATAATCTTAAGAGAGAGGTAAACAAATTGGCATTTATCGATTGTTGTCATTGTTCAGTGTACTGGTTGTCTGATTGAAAAGAAACGACCCATTTTTTTCTCAGAAATTATGCCGTCTGATGACTTATTATACTTTCCCTCATGCAACTGTTTTTTTTTCTTCCCAAGTTTAATGAAAAATAGTTTGAGATTCAGCGGGTTAGTTTCGGCATATGATTTGTACCAGAGTGTACCAGTTTGCGACTGACAGCGGGATAAACTGACAGAAATAATAAAATTCTGTCAGCAATGGATTTCAATTCGCAACTGTAGTTGTTGGAAACTAGTCCCCTAGTAAAAGTATTATTATTATTCAAAATCGAAAAATATTTCTGGGTTAACCCCTATTTACGAATAAAGAAGACCAATATGGCGAATTTCAAACTATTTCTCATCAATTGTTGGACCAGCTTGTAAATTTTTTTAAATACACATAAAAATTTGAAATAACAGCCATGACCTGCACTGTCGGAAAAAAAATATTTGTTTTCGTCCCCATCCTTTATCAGACACCCATATTTTTCGAAATATTTTTATAGTGTAATAATCTTAGATAATGTATAATATACATGTCGCAAAATATATGCTCACATTCTGTTAAATACTATACTCAGATGCAAAAAAGGCCACTTTAAAATGTTAATAAATTTTGATAACCTATTTATTTTGGCCTGATTATTTGAAAGAAAATTAGAGGAAATTCACTCCAGATTAACAAACATTACTTAGATTTCCGAGGTTGAATGTATACAGATTATACGAGGAAAAAAAATTTATTCGGAAATATAATTAATGTATATTAAACTGGGATGAATTTATTTCAATTTTTTTTATAAAATCATCAACATTCAGTCAAAACCGTGGCCGTTTTTTTGCACGTGAATGTATAAAATAAATTCAACCTTATAATTTTTATTAAAACTACTTGTAAATTGGTTGATAATTAACAAAATGCAAATTTTGTTATCAATGGCCCAGATATCATTCGATTTTGTATGTAAATAGTCAAATCAAAGGCTTGTACCAAAATATTGTATCAATTTTTATATCAGCTATCTGTTACTGAAGTGGTTATAATTATCAATTTACTATTAATCCGAAGACACTATACAGGAGCCCCAAGTTATTATATACACCCAATATCTTGTTTATTTGTAAAAATAAATGTTTTAGTTGGTAGTCCAATCAGCTAACACCATTTCGAAAACTTCATCGACTTTAACCACCCTTTTAAAACTTCCCCTAAATCTGGTATGCACTACTGCTCTAGGTAAAATTGATTCAAACAAATTTTGGTGCTAGCCTTTGGCTGCGTTTAATTGGTGCAAACTTCATGGTACCTGTGATGTACAGATTAAACAAATAAAAAAAAGAATTTATTTTATCAACAATTAATTTGAATTAAGTTATTTTGAAACTTCTAACGACAGAACTGAAGCAATATTTAACCTGTAGAAAAATACCTAGATAATAAGCAATGCATTTTTTAAAAGTAATTGATTTATAATTGGGATGTTGACTGTATTCAAATAAAACCATAAAAGTGATAGTCACGTGACATTGCACTGTGTATCATGTCATCTGTTCCCAAACATCATCAGAAGCTGTAAAAACGTTACGTTCGGTTGTTCGGTCTACTGTCTCCTTATTAGTTTACAAGAGTTTGGCGGGGTCACACAAGAATCCTGGGTAACGAAGGAGTGGACAAGCTTGGCAAGAAAGAAGGTCTCAGTTCATAGATCCGGAGCTCAGACTGGAAATCTCTTTAGAGCTACCTCGGACCACATAGAGCGTAAAGCAAGAACTTACTGGACCTGCTAAACATGGACAAGTAAGAGATCAAGACTATAACTGGAATCATTAATGGACAAGGCATACTAAACTATCATCTGAGCAGAAAAGGGCTGGTCTAAAACACCGAGTGTCGTATCTGCCTAGGAGATGAATCGAAGGAATACATTCTGTGCTACTATATGGATGCTGAACTAGTCAGGCTACGGACCCTAGGAGCTGCATTTGTGTGCTCTGATGATGTAGATAGACTAATATTAGATTAGATTTGATTAGGTGGCTAATCGACGTATTCCACTGTGAATATAAATTACATTCTCCAGCCCGATTCTTATCAGTGGCTTCTCGCCCCCTAGTACAAGAAACCTCACATTCGTCAAGCAGTCGCACTGCCATAGGATGTGCTCTGTGGGAGACATAATCTGCTCATGGTTTCGTCTGTCAACCCACCATTCTAGAGATTTCTGTGCCACCCACTTCCTTGTGGCCGTATTTATAGTCGACTTTGCGACGCCGCCGATGAGTTCCGGTCCAATTAATAGCATTGAAGAGCCTTGTCTAGCCGTTTCATCCGCCAGTTCGTTGCCCTTATGACCCTCGTGCCCTGGTACCCAGGCTACCATGACCTTACAATGGTCTCCAAGTGCGTTTAAGTTGTGGCATCCTTAAATAAGCTTATTTGAATTGCCATCCTTTGGTTTACCCATACTTGGGAAGATTAAACTCAATTTGGATTTAGGCACAGTAGACAGTATTGTCGCAGTGCACGGTCCTGAAAATACAACTCACTGAAACCAAGTAACAACCTCAGTTTAACAGTGTTTGTGAACAAAGACGTCACATCGGCTATGTGACAAGTATTGGTGCTTTGGAGCGAAATTTTAAACTGAATTTTTAAAAATATTCAACATCCCTATTATCTTTTTTGCTCAAAACCTATTTTGAACATTTAAATTTTAGTAAATATTTATTGTGACTGGTTTTATTGTTTATAGAAAATAAGTACGTTTGTTAAACAAGAGTTTTAATATATACTTGTTTATTAATTGGTTATTATTTCTACTTTTATAACCACGATAATAAAAAGTTACTTTTTACACTTTCTATTAGTTAGTGATAGAACAGAAATGGAGTTGAATAAAAAAAGTTTGAGATTATATTGAAATCAACAATCAGAATCAATGTTATGTAGTTCGCACACTTTTAGATACAAAACGTCTGTTTCGTTTTCCAAATTTATAAGCTTAGATCTATATTCAGTGTTGTTTGTTCCTAAAGTGCCAACAAGTGATTCAATCGCTTCAATTTCTTTGCTAACTCTGTCTTGAAACTGTTGCAAAACTACCGACGTTGTTTCTTCCCTACAATGCCTTATTTTATAATGTTTATAGAGTATCTTTGGAATTACAACTAATCCTGGTACGTGTCTATGAATGTGATGTAAAAATGAAAACATTGCATTTTTGGAACTGAAACAAACATTATTTATTACTGAATAATATGATTGTATAATACTCGCCAAGGTATTCAATAATTAGCGAAGGGTTTCGAGCAGGATCGAACTAGTACATAAAAAAAGAAATAAATTCAGTGAGAGATAGAGGGAGAGGGAATGGAGAGTGAGAGGGAGAAAAAGAGATAAAGAGAGGGAAGTAGGAGTAAATACAGGGTGAGTTACGAGGAACTGAACATACTTCTACCATAAGTAGAGGCACGTTAGGGGAATATCAAATGACCATTAAAAAATGTCTTCTTGTTTTTATTATTAATATACAGGGTGAATTATGGATCTTCACCAAAACAATGTTTCGTCATATCTTTTCAATGATTAAGTCGATTTGTTTTTTGGTGAAAGTGTGTATTGGTGTCTGGCAACTAACTGACATACTCAGGTTTAAAAAAATCGAGGACCGTATTCGTGAAAATTTGTGAGACTGCTTCATATTGAACACTTCACCCTGCATATGATTTTTCTAAAATCTGATATAATTTTTTCAGAGGGCATAAATAGACAGTTAGAACTGGAGCACAGTGTGTGTCGTTTCTGTTTATTTTAAAGATTTCTTTTTAATAACTAAACATTATTATACAGTAAGATATTTCATAATTGCCAATTTTCAATTTGACTCTAAAATGAATCTTTAATTGGAAATGTAAGGCAAGTGTAACAAAAAATTCAAATATCCAGGTCTAACTGTCTATTTATGACCTCTGAAAAAATTATATCAGATTTTAGAAAAATCATATACAGGGTGAAGTATTGAATATGAAGCAGTCTCACAAATTTTCAAGAAGACGGTCCTGGATTTTTTCAATTCTGAATATGTCAGTTAGTTGCCAGACACCAATGCACACTTTCACAAAAAAAATGAGAAAAATCGACTTAATCATTGAAAAGATATGACGAACCATTGTTTTGGTGAAGATCCAAAATTCACCCTGTATATTAATAATCAAAACATAAGACATTTTTTAATGGTCATTTGATAATCTCCTTACGTGCCTCTACTTATGGTAGAAGTATGTACAGTTCATCGTAACTCACCCTGTATAGCCAAGAAAATGGCAAGAGTCTGACTGTGCTTAGAAAAGCACTTGACGTTATTCCAGGCAGAAGTTGCAGCAATGCAGCACTGTGCAGGTGAGTTGGTTTGTTGTTCTTTAGAAATCGAAGAGACAAGAATTCAATTATATAAAGATTGAAAATCCAAAAAACTCAGCTTAAAACATAGGAAAACTATTGGACCAGATCCAATAGCAGACTATACAGATTCGGCAAATAATTATCTTCCATTTAGCCATTCTGTGAGTGTAAGAGAGGCATTTCTGCTGCCCAGTGATTGGTCAGATTGCCGCCTGTTCAAAGATTTCAAAAAAATATATTTTTTTGTAAGCTTTGGCCTGTTTCACACAGCTCTTTTGATACAACTGACAACGACATTTGTCAGTTTTGTGTTTATATGGAAATATTCATTACTTCAATCTTTATTAGGATATCAGATACACCTTTTTTGCGTTTGTTGTTTTATTTTTGTATTATATTCCAACCAAGTTGTGGTATTTTTATTATTTATTCAGTTTGAGTAACAAAACCCATGCACCTGAACAAAATAGGGCTGAATAACGGAGACCTTACATGCAGAAGATGCAAAAAGGGTACCGAATCAGCTCTGCATATACTATGCAACTGTGAGACGCTGGACCACAAGAGGCAGAAACTGTATGGTAGACCCCAAATGACTCCAGAAGACTTCTACAACCAACCAGCAAAGAACCTGTATGAGCTAATACAGGGAACGGATTGGCTGAATAGGCTGTAGTCAGAATACTAGGAATATCCACAATAAGCCCAGGAGGCTGAGGTGGTGCCGGCGAAGGGACAAAACCCAAAAAAAACCCATGCTTGTTTTTTTCTTGTTAATAATATCAGTTTCCAAGTAAAATACTTTTTCTGTAAATACTTTTACAATTTTTATTAACATTACAGTACAATTTTTCGATATCAAAACTTCTGTTGACTTTTAGTTTGTGCTCAAATGTAAACAGAGATTAATTTAAACCTACAGTTGCATTTTCTACATACTTATATATCATCAAATTTGACATAAATTACTTATTATAACCAAACATTTAGTTCACAATAATGTGACATTTGGTTACTATTCTCGCCTTGGCCTGTGGCCAATGATGATTCGAATTCTAGACACGCCTTGATCCCTCATTGGACACGACAATTGCGAGCAATACAATACATATGTCAAGTAATTGTCAATTAGTTCAAAAAGTCTGAACACGACCCTTTCGGAACACACTCCCAAACTAGTAACTTTTAGTGGTGTGATTGAGGTATCTTAAAATGCTCCTCCTAGTTAAAAACAAGGTATATATCAGATTCTACATATATGGAAGATAAATATTTGCCGAACCTGTATATCATCCACCCAACAACTTCACTTCGATGCCAAGCAAATACCGATTTTGAGCTCTATTTGTGCCAGATTTCACCAAACATTTCCTACATAACTTTAAGAAATGGTTGGTGAAATCGGGCATTAATTTCCTAAAAAGAGTGTAATTTATGCCAAACTGAAAAGACAGGTAGATAGTCTACCTTGGCGAACATATTATACTAATTTTCAATTTAAAAATGTGTGACATAGGGAACAAAAAAAAATGATACAAAAATAATAATTAATTGCATTTCATTAAAATACCAACCTATAGTACACGCTAGTACATACTGCTCCCAGTAATTCTGATTTAGTTGAGTGTAATTCTAAAATTGTATTATCGAAAGTCTGTGATAATCGATTAGCAGAGAAGTATGTTTTACAGCTGCATAGTAACTGCATTTTTGTCAACGAACAATGGATTTCAAAAGTACTGTCTAAAGTAATGTTCCATTCTTCTGGAAATATTAGAACCAAGTCTGTTTTTTCGGTGGCTGAAAGTGCTGCTAAAACATTATCCAGTTTACCAGTTGTAAGTGATACCTCGCACTAAAATAAAAATGTTGGATAAACGTATTATTTGAAACTTTACTGTATTTTATCAAATGAAACTTAATGAATTCCACTCGATCGGTTTCACAAATTATAACATTTTCATCGTCAGGAGTATGAATTATAAAAATTGATATAAATAAAGAGGTAACTAAGAAATTTCATGATTATAAGATGTCATATACATGAAGAGTATAATCTGTTCATGGATAAGCATATATTGAACTCACCACATCTCTATTAGTACTATCTTCAGACGATATTGTTACATTTGGCAAATCTTTTAAAACTTCTTCCTTTCCTCGTTGAATTAAAAGTTTCCCAATTATGAAACAATCTAGATTTTCCAAAAAAATCGGATCATCAATTACAGCAACAATATAAGCTTCAGATGATACGAAGTATAATTTTTCTAATTCATCAGTTATCTTTCGGCAGTCAGTTTCATGTTTACAGTAGTTGATTACGTTTTTTCCATAAATAAAATATTTGTAATTTAACTGTTTTGCGGATGACCATTTCAAAATCGGTTTCACATTTCCCAATGGCCTAAAGCAAAGAAAAGCATGAAAATAAAAAAAAATTATAACAAATCAAGAAAATTGTAGGAAACCAAAATGAGACGATTACAATTAAAAAAATTTTACATGAGGAATTATCTGTAAAAAAATAGTTTTTCGTTGGATACCGCATCTGTTGACAGAAGAACAGAAAGCAATTAGAGTCAATTGGTGTCAAAAAACTCTAAGCCGGTTTAACGCAGGAATCTCAAAAAATATATACAGTATTGTCAATGGTGATGAATTTACTCTTATGAACCCGAAAACAAACGTCAGTCGGCTGTTTGGGTGTTCAAAGATGAACCAAAACCGACGAAACTTTTCCGTTCTTGAAGTGTTTCCAAAAAGATGGTGGCGACATTTGTCTCAAAAGCGGGTTATGTAGCAACAATTCCTCTGCAAGACTAAATAACTGTTACTGCTGATTGGTGGAATAATTCCAGAATTAATGTTATAAATGAAACTACCTGATTCTAATTAATTCCACTATTTATTGACAAAATTATGAAAAGATATTGATAATTATTTCGATACTGACATATCATCCTCAGAATGACAGAAGTTACGTTTGATGTGATACCTACCTGATGTTTAATATTTTAGACCGGCAGCCCAAGACACATGTAGGCTTCATTATTTCAAATGAAAGCCGTTTTCACCATCGAGTTTCATGTTAAAAACAAGTAGAATAAGGCTATTCCCCAAGATCCAAGCTGGATAATCGACGCCGACGCTACAGTGGACATTGAAAATCTTAGAATTTTCGCGAAACTAGAACAATTAATTTATGGATACCGTGTACTTGGATGGGGACTTGGGGGATTGGGCATTGAACATTGCATTGCAATAGCCGCGTAATGTAGGTGCCACTTATGAGTTATGACTACTCATATTTCTATTTTAAATGAAACTAACTGTTTCTAACTAATTCCACTATTTAATGAAAAAGTTGATAAAAATTCTAAAGATGATATGCAAATATCGAAATAATTATCAATAATTTTTTAGAATTTCATATACAAAGCAAAAATGGCTCTAATGGTGTGCAGGAATCTGGCAGGGAGAAATTGGGGGTGCAACCCAAAAATCCTGAGCTGGATGTACACTGCCATAGTGAGACCAATCATCACTTATGGAGCCATTGAAGCTTGGGAAAAACCCTGAGTATCTTTCAAGCGGAAATTCACGCCATAAGAAAGTGTGCCCAGTTCAATATTGATAAAGGATATAGAAGGCAAAGGATTATCATAATGTCGGATAGTCAAGCAGCCATTAAAGCACTGAGCTCTTATGTTATCAGTTCCAAAATGGTGTGGGAATGCCTAAGCAAACTAAATGAACTAGGCGAGAACAATATAGTCACCTTACTGTGGATTCCAGGACACACAGGGATAGAAGGAAATGAAATAGCAGATGAACTAGCAAAGAGGGGGACTGGAACACCCTTTTGGGGGGCCGGAACCCTTTTGCGGTATCAGCCCCAATGTAATATTGGAAGAAATAGGCAAAGCCGAAGAAAAGAGAAGATCTGACCATTGGAAAGATCTAGTAGGACTTAGGCAATCAAAGATTCTTCTGGGTGATTACAACCTGCTGAGATCAAATGAATGCATAAGTCAAAGTAAAACTGCACTAAGAGTTTTAACAGGCATCCTTACGGGACATTGTCGCCTGAATGGGCACCTGAAAAAGCTCAAAATAGTGGAGGAAGAAGAATGTAGATTCTGTGGCATGGAAGAAGAAACCTCCATCCACATACTTGCGAACTGCACAGAAATTCAGAATCCTAGGGCACAGCACCTTGGAGACTACTGGATAGAAGAGGAACATTTACCTAAGTTAAAGCCTGCAGATATCCTAAAATTCCTCCGGGAAAGAGGACTAAAGGAGCTACTAGTCTCTGAGACTTTCCTCAGGAACTAAGTAGAAGTAAGGGGGCACAATAGATCTTTTAGGTCTCAGTGAATGTCACCCCAATGTACATACATACATACATACATAGAATTTCATCAACTTTTTCATTAAATAGTGGAATTAATTAAAAACAGTTAGTTTCATAAAAAATAGTAATATAAGTAGATTCCACAAAGTAAGGGTCCAAACAGTAAATTACGACTAATCAGGTTGTCATGGAATTTGTTTGACGCTTATAAGTTGTCAGCAAATTGGTCAGACCATAACTATAAAAATTGGTTTGAAGAGATTGATACAATAAAAAAATTACAAAAATAAGTATCGATACAATAATATTACCTAATAATTATAAGAAGTCTATAATCGTTGAAAATACTGATATGTTAAATTATACCTAGTTGAATTGTTATTGTTAAACCTAGGTATGTCTGCACTACTTGAAAATTCACGTTATTTGTCTCCTGCATTGCCATTTCTATTTCTGGATCAACTAGAAGATCTGGATCCCTTCTTTGACATGCTATATTGTGCAATATAGTGCAAGCAACTACAATTTCCTGTTCTTTATTGACATTAAGGCGAATACCTATTGCCAAGACAGGGAAACGTCGTTTTAAAATACCAAAACACCTTTCTATAGGATTCATTGTCTTTATCTGGCTCTCCTTGAAAAGCAGTTCTGCTGGGAGCACAGGTTTTATCAGAAGAGTAATTAAGTAGTTTCTTACACCATAGCGACTATCACCAACAAGTAGAGCATTACCAAAGGTACCATTTTCAAACCTTGCTTTTAATCTGGAGTAATTGAATATTGTAGAATCATGAGCAGATCCTGGCCAACGACAAACAATGTCTTAAATAACAAGATCAGGTCTTGAACATTAAATGAAAAATATCCTTTCTGATTCCTGAAAATTTCAGCATTGTGACCTCCTGGAGACTGTATTCTGGTGTACAGTCTATATCAACAATACACCGAGGAAATCGGCTGATGGCATGGAACTGCTGCTTAACAATTTCAAGTTCATCTTGAGTTTCAGGCATTTTAATCAACTCTTTGTGCAGCCTTGCAATGCTTATAAATTGTACGGCTGGATGTAGAATTATCAATACCTGCAAAGTCCCCCAGTCGTGAAAATTCCAAGATTTTCAATGTCCACTGTAGCGTCGATTATCAAGTTTGGGGAATAACCTTATTCTACTTGTCTTTCACATGAAAGTCGATGGTGAAAACGGCTTCCATTTGAAATAATGAAGCCTACATATCGTCACCCTAATTATCAAACCTCGTAACTCCAAAATCACAAAATTTACAGGAAATACAAAAAACATTCCAAAAAATTCAGATTGCGAAGTATTCTATAGGGCACGCGGATGTATATGGAATTAAGAGGTTTTCTCTTCTTTCCATATTATTAAAATAAAGTAATATGGAGTTAAATGGTTTTCTCCATAATAGGTAGTTTTTTTTCACTCACAGATGGCACCAAAATCTCATTTTTGACCAAAATTGGAGTTACGAGGTTTGATAATTAGGGTGACCGGTCTACCGGGCCACCGGTCTATTTTGGCTAGACCAAATAGTGACCTATCTTGTAATTGACTTAATATATATGAATAGAAAAAAGTAGATATGATATTACAAATATTCAAGCTTAAGTATTATTAGCTCTATGGGGATATCCTGGATATCTTTTTCCCAATTAAGATCATTACAACTTTGCAATGATATAGGAAACCAAGGAAAACTATTTCTGCTGATCTTTACAATTGTTGCTTAACACGTTAAGCGCCATTTGTATCTTTTTGGATACAAGTAACCTTGATCATTTGGGCCACCTGTATCCAAACGGATACAAAGGCCCGTTGGTCCAAACTTTGGTTTTGGCCAGAGAATTTTTTTTGGGGATAATAAAATAATAATTTTTGAAAAAAATATACATTATATTTGCAATACAAAACATAATATTTTTTCAAAGTTTTTTTACAAATAAAATTTATAATAACTCATATTTATTGAATTAATTCTGATTTATGGGTAATAAAAAAACCTTTCAAACAATAAAATTTTTCACAAGCACTACATTATGTGGTGAGTTTGTGAAGATTTAACTTGGGCATATTTCCGATCATGACTGTTTTTTAGTCTTTCATAGCAAGCAGAACATCTTCTTTACTTGTTTCTAACGCTTTATCCACATCGATACAAGTGGCCAAAAACGTTAATTCATGAAAATGGGCCGCCTGTATCCATTTGAATACAAAAACTTTTTCATGAAAAAAAATTATATTTAATACATAAATTATATAAAAACAGTTAAAAAGGGCCTTTTTCATACATTTTTACTAAGTTTACACAGTGGCCCCCAGTGATTATTTTTTTTAACATGGTGGCGCTTAACGTGTTAAGAAGAAGTTTAATAGTGGAGAACTCGCTGGATTTATCTGTTCATCGACGATATCGTATTGTGGGTCTCTTAAAGTGTCTCCTAATTTCTAATTGTTTAAGGAAATCAGTTCTTGTTTCTTATCACAAATATGAAGTACTTCTAGTTTTATGTTACGTGATAATGAGTGTTTGGTGTCAAGTAGATGTTTTCCGTAATGGGATTTATCAGTTTGTTTTAATATCTATGCTCGTAAGTGTTTATTGTGTCAAATTTCAAAGTTTCTACTGGTTTGACCAATATAGACAGCATTACATTCTGGACATTTAAGTTTATATATTCCAGACTTTTTTAATGGGGGTATTTTTGTTTTTACATTTAACAATTTTTTATTACATTGCTTTCTGTTTGTAATTTTGTATTTCTTTAGTTTTTTAAGGAAAGTTGTAATGTCACTTTTTTCCCTTTTTTATTAATTTATTTATTTATTACATGTAATGGATATATTGGTCAAACCATTAGAAATTTTGAAATTAGACACAGCATACAGATTAAAACAACCTGATAAATCCCATTACGGAAAATATCCACTTGACACCAAACATTCATTATCTCCCAACACAGAACTAGAAGTAGGTACTACATATTTGTGATAAGAAACAAGACCTAGATTTCCTTGAAGAATTAGAAATTAGAGGCCCACAATATAAAGTCGTCAATGAACAGATAAATCTAGGGAGCTCTTCACTATTAAACTGTCTTCTTAAGTAACAATTGTAAAGTTCAGCAGATATAATTTTCCTTGGTTTCCTATATAGTAGAAGATCCGAAGTAAGGTCGACCTTCACCGAGCTGATAATAGAATGAAACATGTTTTATATAATAAATTTAGTATATTAGAAAATATTTTAAAAATGGGTTGCCTTAAAAAATCCTGGACAGACTATTTTTAATTATTTAAAAAAAAATTAAGTTTTTTTACGAAAAGCAATTTTTAAAAGTTTCATCAGTAAAATCATTTAAAGAATCGTCCGAGCCACACAAAAACACTTTTTAGCCATTTTTTATCACAACGATACAGAATAACACGTGTTTTCGATGCAATAATAATATTATAAGTCACTAGTTACTCCAGAATGTCATTCAAAGATAATATACACAAAATGTCATTCTCTGTCGTATAAGTACCGAGCATGCGTACTTTCATTTTTTTTTTAAATAATAAAAAATAGTCTGTCCAGGATTTTTTAAGGCAACCCATTTTTAATATATTTTCTAATATACTAAATTTATTATAAAACATGTTTCATTCTATTATCAGCTCGGTGAAGGTCGACCTTACTTCGGATCTTAGACTAATATCATTGGATAGTTATACTGATCTTAAATGGGAGAAAAGATATCCCCATAGGGCTGATAATACCTAAGCTTAAATATTTGTAATATATCTACTTTTTTCTATCCATATATTATTTTAAGTCAACCACAAGATAGGTAAGCCAAAATATTAAACATCAAGTAGGCATCACATAAAAAGTAACTTCTGTCATTCTGACGATGATATGTCAAAATCGAAATAATTATCGATATCTTTTCATAATTTTTTCATTAAATAATGGAATTAATTAGAAACAGTTAGTTTCATTTATAACATTAATATGAGTAGATTCCTTAAACTAAGAGTCCAAACAGTAAATTCAATTCCAGAATTGGTTCCAAAGGATGCAAAAATGCATTTCTCTTCGTGGAGAATACTCTGAAAAACAATAGTGCTTTAAAGTTATCTACTGTTTTTTTCTAGCTCTATCCAAGGAGTTGTCTGCTTTAAATGGCTGTCAAAGACAAGCTAAATGACGCAGCCACCTACCTCAAAAAATATCTCTAATGCAGACGTTCGTTATAAAAAATTTTCAAGATCGAATGCAACACTTACTGTTCACTTTATAGCTGCCACGTTTTTTTAAGAACCTGTATAAGCATAAAGTAAGTAAAAACCTTGACAATAATTCTCTATGACGAATTCAAAACAAAAAATACACAATTACTGGTACAAAGTTTGTCACAAAACAAGCAAATAAAGTTTTAATGTCAATATAATATATAAATAGTTACACCTTCATACACGCATTGTTTTGCTGAAAGTGCATTTGTTTGTTTTCTTGGTAAATACAAGCAATTTCGTAACATCTTTACTAACTAATATTATAATTCTTACTAATATTATCGGTGGCAGTAAACTGCAGAGAGAATTTTTACAATTATTGAATTGCAGTTCAAAGTATTGGGTCGCTGAGCAATTACATAAAACTAATTGCAGTCTAAATAGAAATATCATTTTAAGGATACAGATTTTAAGAAAATTTACCCAAGTTAGGTTAGGTTAACTTTGGTTATGTTACAACTTTCCAAGATATAGTTTTCCTTGGTTTCTTATATCATTGCACAGTTTTACTGAATTGAGCAGCGTGTTCCAGAACACCGTGCCAGATCAAAGCTATATATTTTTTTAAATGTACCTATTTTACTTCAAACTTGAATTCTGCTTGACTTCGCTATTGCAATGATATAAGGTTGTAGTAGGTTATACAGTGCATTTAAAAAGTTCTGACTACTTGTTCCTGAAAATCGTAATGAGTTCAACGCCCCATACTGCACAATTTGAGATTAATCTGTTATAGCCATACGTCTGTGATAGTCTTCTAGTATCATTAGTTACTAGACCTGCTTCCATATCTGAAAAACCGTATAGAGGGCGAGTCCAAACTTGAATACATCGGTTTCACAATTTTTTTAAATGGATCACCCTGTATTTTATATCGAGGCGTTGAACTCATTACGATTTTCAGGAACAAGTGGTCAGAACTTTTCAAATACACTGACTTTATCGCACTAATGAATCACCCTGTATACAATATTGTCAGATGTGATGTATCCTGGATTTACTCTTATGAACCCGAAAATAAACGTCAGTCGGCTGTTTGGGTGTTCCAAGATTAACCAAAACAGACGAAAGTTATCCGTAGTAACAATTTCTCTGCTAGATCAAAGAACAGTTACTGCTGATTGATGCATATCTATTTGTTTGCTGGAAGTAATTGCAGAGTTTCGAAAAACAAACCCCCAACGACGAATGATCTTCCACCAAGACAATGCAAGTTCCCACACAGCTAGAAAAACAATTGAGTTTTTAATGCAAGAAAACATCGAATTGTTGGACCATCCTCCATACAGTCCCGACCTAAGTCCTAGCGACATTTTTACTTTTCCAAAATTTACGAATGAACTGCGTGATCAAAGATTCCAATCTCCAGAAGATGCAGTCAACGCCTTCACAAACTCTATTTTGAATGTACAAACAAGCGAGTGGAATAGCTGCTTCCAGAATTGGTTCAAAAGAATGCAAAAATGCATTTCTGTTCGTGGAGAATACTTTGAAAAACAATAGTGTTTAAAAGTTATCTACTGTATTTTTTTAACTCTATATGCAATATATAAAAGAATACCCTTGTATATGGTCATTTTTATCAAGAAGAAAATGCTGATCCCTAGGGATAGAAAAATTAGTTATATATAGATTTCGGGTATAACAACCCGGCCTCCCGACATTAATTATCTAAGGTATCTTAAAAAAGCATGATTTAGTTTTCTAAACAAAATTTTATTCAAATTTCGACGGTCTTTAACACGCTTTTAAGGATTTAATTACTATTTTTCGTCACAAAATAGTTGTCAATATTTTTGTGTAACAATATTTGACCACTTTTTCTTCAATGTGTACACTGAATCTAAGAAAAATGGTAATTTGAAAAAAAATCAATGTTTTCACGTTCCACGTCGTCAATCTGTCTGGCAGTCCAGTCGCGTGTCTTGTCTACCAATCTCCCGTACTACGAGGTAAAGCGCAGAAGCTCTAATATTTTCATCATCAAAATCGACCTGGTTTTAAAGCGCTGCAGTGCAGTCAACAGAACATCCCTCAATGAACACTTCCCGGTTATTCTGGCCCCCATTCATATCCAGAGTAAGAGTCATCAAGATGCAATGGATAGACTAGATATTTTTAGTTTGCGTAAAGTTAATTTTTGTGCGCGGGAAATTTGTGCCATTTGTTTTAAAACGATGTCGATAGTTATTAAGGAATACGTTTTGGAAACATTTTTAATATGGTAAGTGAACGAATGAATGAAAAATGCCGGCAATAAATGACCTATAAACCTATTTATTTGCATTTTTTTATGTTTTATAAGTCTGTAAATTACGACTATTTATATTACAAACAAGTCATCAAGAACTAGAATATGGTTTGGGTTTGAAAAATTTTGAAATAATTAAATACAAATTATGCGGCTTTTTATAATGTAGACATCATTAGGGTTTATATTATACGCGGATACACTAGTGATATTTATTATACCAGGTGTCCCAATTTAAACTACTTTATAATTTTTATGTAGGTTAGGTTAGGTTTGTGGTGAGTGGGTCCCTCTAAGGGCTGCCACTGCGACTCGCACGAGTCGCAGATTTCACCAAACAAATTCAGCTTCTTAACAAAGCCGATTCGTTTATTTGGTGAATGATATTTCAGGTCTGAGTGCGAAAGAGAGACCCAGGCACAAATTATATGCTCTGCTGTTTCATCATCTTCCAGACAAAGACGACAAGTCGAATCTTCCGACAGTTCAAGTCTTAGCATATGATAATTTAGATGACGTGGCCTGTTAAAAGGCATGTTAGACAACGTAGGTCATGTCTGCTATAGTCATTTGTTAGGAGACATTCTTCGAAAGATGTATAAACGCCTTTGAATGAACCAAACCTGGTATATTATGCCAGTCTCTTCTTGCTGTCCAGGTTTTTAGTGTTTGTTTGGCGAAACTTATTGCGATGCCAATTGTAGGTTCTGGTCCGATAAAAACACATGCGGCACCCTTCCTTGCAAGAGTCTGCCTTCTCATTGCCATCCATGCCAGAATGGCCAGGGATCCAGACCAGCGACACTCTATTGAATTCTCCTATTGAGAAGTCTTTTTTGGCAGTCTAATAATAATTTCGCCGTTACACGGTAAGAGAAATTTTTTATTGTTTTATGAGTGAGATTGGTTTGCTCCAATCTCTTCACACATGAAGCGATGGCGTAAATTTCCGCCTGAAATACGATTGCATAGGATCCTAGAGGGGTTGAAATTTCTGTCCTAGGTCTGCGCCCGTATACACCTGTACCAGAGCCTGAGGGTGTTTTTGAGCCATCTGTGTACCAATAGCTGTCTGCTCTTAATAGTTCATCCTTGCGGAGGACCCATTCATCTCTATTTGGAATTAGGATGGTATAAGGCAGGTCGTAGTTTACTATTGGAGGCATTGTGTCAGAGATCATTCCCAGAATACTGTGATTTTCAGTGTTCACTAGCATTCTGCTTTGCTCTGTATAAGCCTGTTTTCTGCATTTAGAAATATGTGCAATTATATATGATGTCCATCTAGCCTCCCTTTCCAGAAATGCATGGAGAGGAGGTCGGTCCAGAAGGATATCCATGACTGCTGAAGGTGTCCAGTAATTGCCAGGTCTCTGTATACCAGAGAACTTTGCTTGGGCTGTTCGCTCTAAAGCTTTTGACCACCAAGCAATAGCTCCATATGTGATCATTGGTCTAACAATCATCACATATATCTAATAGGTTTGTTTGGGTCCCAAGCCCCAAGATTTTCCACAGATCGTGCGACATGTCCACAAGGAAAGTCTGGCCTTATGAATAACTTTTTCCAAGTGAGCGTTCCATGTAAGTTTTGTATCTAGGATAATCCCCAAATATTTTACTTAAGCTACAAAGGGAATAACCTCACCATTGTAGGAAAGTGGTGGAAGATCCTCCAATTTTCTTTTCCTAGTGAAGGGGACTATTATAGTTTCAACAGCGTTAACAGAAAATCTGTTCCCTCTGGCACCAACTATGGACATCGTCCAACGTCTTTTGGAGGATATTATATGCTTCCCTTCCTGACTTGGTCCTTTCCAAGATGACAAGGTCGTCTGCATACGCTTGCAGTTCTACCCCTCTTCTTTCGAGAGCGCTAAGCAAGTTATCCATCAAGAGTGACCACAGTAGGGGAGATAGTACTCCGCCTTGTGGGCAGCCCCTAGAAACCTTACAGCTAATGGCCTCATCCTGAAGAGAAGTAGTGGCTGTTAAATTTTTATGTATAATGCGTTGCAAAACTAGACCCGTGCAAGCTGCGAGTATGAATTATGACTTTGCTTTGAATTTATCAATATAATAAGTACGGACCGTAATAATTTTTTTCGCCTACCGTACCGGAAAACCAATATTATGAACACCAAAAATAAGGCGGAAAGTATTGTTTAGCAGCCCAAGGGCTTAATGCCACGGTTTTTGAAGTTGTTCATCATCTATCACTTGGATACTTTGACATTTCATGTACATTTTTTTATTAAACGTCAGTGAATGTCAGAGTTTTTAGTTATATTTGCCGATTTTTTTGTTTATTCGGTAGGCGAAAAACGGTTGTGTGTCACACATGCAGGAAACGCTTTACCAGCTCTTAATTATCAACTGCCCTCGCTTCGCTACGCTCTCTCGTGCATCCAATTGTCTCGGGATTCTAAACCTCATTTTCTGTCCTCGTGACACAATATATTATTTTACAGATAATTCTTCATGTAAAATATTTTGAATTGTGGTCTTTGAAATGCCCAATGATGCTCAAACTTCACGATATGTGACATGTTGATGTTTTTGGATCGTCGCTAAGATTAATCCGTCTACGTTTAAATTCACCATTTCAACAAGAAATTGTCGACTGTCGTGGTGCTTCATTGCCGAAAATAGAAGTCAACTCGGTAAGGCATTCTTGTTGAGCTGACAAATCGTAAATATAGTATCTATTTTGATTCCGCATATTAAAAATAACCAATTGTTGCATTTTATTCATTTTTATTTACTAAATAAAATTAAAGTTTATCACCCTTATTAATAATAAAATTTAGATTATTCTAACATGACTTTAAAAGTAAATTAGTAAAAAGCATATTAATAAATATACATTTAACATCATTTTATCACTAGAATGATACTAAATCCTTAGTAATAAGTTTGGGTATGTTTTACACTGTACTTAAGTTAATCTAACTTTTTTGGTCAAATGTTAGTAGAATTAATTGTCCCTTTGTGATTATAATAGAAAAATTTTTATACTGGTTAAGTTGTACTTGATTATATACAAAAAATTCAGGTTAGACACTTTTACCATTCCTTTTATATTTAAACAAATTAGAAAATTAATGTGTAGATGAAGATTTGCTAGAAAATCCAAGACAGAATGAGGAAAGAAATCTCTTAGGGACCAAAGATTTTTTTTTCATAAAGTTGTACTTGTAAGTTAAACAAAAAAATTCATTAATAATTTTTTATTATTTTCATAAAAATTAACAATATTAAAGAAAGTCTAGAGTTGTGACATATTTACAATACATTTTCATTTTCAATGGACCAATATAAAAATTGTGTTATTTTTGCATTTTTCTAAATTTATATTTTCTGTTTTTGTCGTTTGTCGACAAATTTTCATGAACTAAATTTTTATTGCTCATTGACAAAAATGTAATATTTTAAACACTAGTAGAAATAATAGTATATTATTTTATATGGAGGAAAAGTGATACTTTTCATGATGCGCTCGTGTTTAACAGCCGAACGGAGTGAGGCTGGTAATAGAGAGCAAGTCATGAAAAGTAACTTTTCCTCCAAATAAAATATGCTGTTTTTTCTTCAAAAGTCCACAAATTAATGCAAAAACGTCTCTTTTTGACAAAAGTTGCACTGAATCCTCATCACTAAAATCCTCGGTAACATCAACAATTGTAAACGCTACTCTAAATTCACAACAAGATGCTACAACGGTATTGCGCGGGTTTAATTTTCAAAATGCAACAATTTCGCATTGTACATTCAATATTCATTTGAATGATAAATAGAAGTTTTAGTTTTGTTTTTAGTTTAATAAATCTTGAGTTGTTGACGCTTTTTTTCTTGTTTCTATCTATGTTGCTATGATAACACTTTTCCTTCCGCTGGCGGGAAAGTGAAAACTAAAGCTCCGGCGGAGGAAAAATGAAACTTTACGGTCGCCTACTCAGTCGAAAAATGACAGATTTACTGACGTTTGAAGAAAAAAGTTTTTATATTGATCCACTGAATCTGAAAATGTTTAGCCTTTTTTGCAGCGCTATGTACGACCTGCAGTTATTCAAGGGTATTCACGAAAATTAAAATCTCCTCCATCAATAAAATTAAGGGTTAGAATCAACAGAACATGACAGAACACCAAAGAAATTTTACAAAGAGAAATATGAGTGATTATAGCCGTTTACGTATTTTACGTTGTTGTCATGTTTATCTTATAAAACCATATTGTTTGTTACATGTTTCTAAGTATTCAATTATTAATATGATTTGCTTAGCATGCTATAAGTACGCTCTTAGTAACCATTAGTTAGTATGCTGTTATCGTGTTTATTAGTAATAAGGCTGTATATCTCTATGTTAATGCAGTTGGGATTTTTGTTTCAATGTAATTTTGTTCGTTTTTTCATAAAGGTGGCTCTCATCTAAAATGCTTCATTCGAATTATAGGTAAATATTTTTGACAAAAATCCTAGTAGAAAGCGGATGGTGCTGTCATATAAAAGACATTACGTAGTATAATTTCGATATGTTTCGGACACGCAAATGTTTTTCACTTATAAACATTTAAAACGAAAAAAACCTCCTTTTTTTAGTTCTTTTCATATAACGTAAAAAGTACTGAAGCTATCTCATTGGTATGTATAGATAAATCGTAGGTGATTAAAATACGAATAAAATGAGGGGTCGAGCGAGTTAATCGGATAAATAGGAACTGAGAAAATTTGGAAAAACCGGAAAATTAGTGATTTTTTGGAAAATTCATATTTTCGTCATTTTTCAATTGTAAGAGCTGAAACTTGGTACAAAGGAAGTTCTTCATATGCACTTTATATGTGCGAAGAGTAGACGCCAGGCGACGGTTACTTTTATCGCAATTGCAATTGTAATTTTTTGATGCGATAATTTGCAACGTGTCTGGATTCGTTATCGATTGCCCGATTTTAAATTTAAAAGTGGTTTTGAAAAGTATGGATGTAGAGCAACAGAACGTATATTTTTGATTTGTAATAAAATGATACGAAATTGGTCAACAACGCCCAAGAACACCGCCGAAAATGACTGGTTACACCGCTCGCCAGTACGATCCGTTACTTTCCGGCAGTCGGTCATTTTCGGCCGTATTTCCGAGCGTTTTTGAACTACTTCGCAGCATTTGATCACAAATCGAAAATATACCTTTTGTTGCTCTATATCTTTATTTTTCAAAACTGTTCGCAGATCCAAAAAAAATATTATATATTATATCCAGACACGTTACAAATTATCGCATCAAAAAATTACAATTGCAATTGCGATAAAAGTAACCGTCGACTGGCGTCTGCTCTTCGCACATATAAAGTGCATATGAAGAACTTCCTTTGTACCAAGTTTCAGCTCTTACAATTGAAAAATGACGAAAATATGAATTTTCAAAAAAATTACTAATTTTCCTGTTTATCCAAATTTTCTCAGTTCCTATTTATCCGATTAACTCGCTCGACCCCTCATTTTGTTCGTATTCTAATTACCTACGATTTATCTACACCATGGTGATTGCTTCAATACTTTTTACGTTATATGAGAAAAACTAAAAAAAGGAGGTTTTTTTCGTCTTAAATGTTTATAACAAATTACTGAAAAACATTTGCGTGTCCAAAACATACTTATCAAAATTATACTACGTAATGTCTTTTCTCCACGATCATCACAGAATTTGCCAATTCTGAAATCAAATTTGATTACAGAATGCTGGAATTCTCTCTCTTGAGATTGAAGAAATATTCTGCAACACCTCTGCCCCCATGCAATTTAAATGTATTTACATTCTCTCTCTAGTGATAGAATAATATTCTCACACTGGTTAGCAAAATAATAACATTAGCCTTGACGCAGTTGATTGTCATCGTAGTGACAAAATTATTGCTGTCACGTAACCGTAACCTAACCTAACGATGCAATTGTTGAAAATACCTCCAATAATGCACCAGTTTTTCATTTCGAGCACTGTACCAATATAACAATTAATAGAAAGTAGAATGTTTCTTGAATTATTGAGTGTTTACCTAATATAATAATTGTGATCGAGTTCAGTAATAAAAATTATCCCTTGTTCATTTCTATTTAAAAATATATATTTAAAATCTTCGATCGTGGAGAAAGTATAGTCTGCTACTCGGTTAGAATGAAAATTCGATGCGAGTGGAAAGTTCCGAGCGCGAGCCGAAGGCGAGCGTGAGGAACCACGAGCATCACGAATTGTTACAGAATATACTATTATATGATAGCATCATCCGTTTTCTACTAGGATTTTTGTAAAAAATTACTATATTTGCCATGCTCTACTGCTTGGCCTATTAAGCTTATTGGAATGTTAACAGAATTATAGTCTGTATACCTATCAGAACAATTTTAACGCCCGTTAAGAACTAATTACAAAATGTATGTTGTATTGTTTGAATAATATTAGCTACGTTTAAAACATACAATTTCCATTGTCACTAATTACCGTAACAAAGTAGATAGAGGTATTCAATATAATTTTATATTTTATTGTTGATAGTGCTCTGCCATGTTGCTGAGTGTGGTAATTTTTATTGGGTAAGTGTTTCAATGTAAAAATTGCTAATAATACAATAATATATATAACCACGTAGACGAGTTTGAAAAATATTTCATATTACAAAATTGTTAGCAAATTTCATCATTAATTATGCGTAATAACTAAATGAGGGGCACCAGTATATCATGAAAAAAAACTAAATTATTTTTATAAAAACCCGGATGCCCAAACATTTTTTATGTCATACCAGAACATTATTGTGTTTTTATACCTTAGGGACTATCTACATTGTGGCCCGCGCGGGCATTAAGGCGCAAAAAACAGTTCTCGATTAACTTATTTTTTATTAACAAAATATAAATTTACGTTTCTATATTATTTGTTTGTATTTACATAGAATTGGCAATTCTATTGATTGATTGTCTGGGTCTCTAGTTTCTTTAAGGAAATGCGAGATCCAGATGGTACATCTGACAACATCCTTGAAACCTCATTTTTTGAAGATAAGCTGTCCTCTAATTATCCTTCAGCAACTATGGTACTCTTCCATCCACCATGCCGCTTCAGCGTAGTCATACTTGCTCCAGCTTCTGCGAAAAGAGTTGCCGATGTTCGACGTAAACAAATGACCAGTGTACTTTTCGGGGTTGTTCAAACCCAAATATTTTGCAATAATACAGGGAATTTTCCCAAATGTTTCTTTTTAAACAGGTAGTACAGTACAGCGGCCTTGTCTGTAGCTTAAAAATAGGCAGTCATGTGGCCGCAAAGAAATATAATCTCTTATAAGATTCAAACTCTAACTCTTCATTTTGTCTTTATCAACAATGGTGAAAACTCGTTTTTTGTCAGTTTTGGTTTCTGGCACCGTTACAACAAAGACTGATTTTCTATCTTCTACATGTGTGACTACCATATTTAAACTGCTGCCGACATCCACCAAATAATAATGCGACCTTGTGCATTAAAAACGTTTCATTTGATGCTTCATGAATAAATTTTAGGACATTTTCGATAGCACACTGGATTTTTTTGGTTGGTACCCTTTTGACCTTTGCTTTGCAGCTCATATAACTCTCGTGGCCGTAAAATGTATGTTTTAACAAACTCTGTATAATGAATGAAACGCTCTCTTATCAAAATAATAAATATGCGAGTAGTGATCAGTAATTTTATCACAAAAAATGAATACGCAATTGGAAATTGGTAATTTGATCTAAAATTTATTAAAAAATTCAAGATAATTGGACTACAAATAATAAGACTTCAAATTTTACCAAAAATTTACTTGATGTGATTGTTTTTTTGTACAGTGTAAATAAGTCTTAAATAAGCTAAGCACACAAAATAAATTATTAACAA
Source organism: Lochmaea crataegi (assembly GCA_947563755.1). Classification (NCBI taxonomy): domain Eukaryota; kingdom Metazoa; phylum Arthropoda; class Insecta; order Coleoptera; family Chrysomelidae; genus Lochmaea; species Lochmaea crataegi. The sequence goes on along the minus strand of OX387423.1, from coordinate 25,385,313 downwards.
TTGAAAATCACTAATGCAGCAGCTTGTTTATACAGAGTGAGTTTTAAGTATAGAACGCCTCAATTAGAATTTATTTAACGTAAAATTTTCATTACGGCTGTTTGAGAAATATCGAGTTCCGTTAAACTTTTTTACTATTTTAATGACAGTAGATCTTGTTATGGGATTTAGGTTAGGGATATAAATTATTAAAGATATTACAGGTTTCTTGTTGACTTCTACGCATATCACCAAATATCATTAAAATCTCCATTCGTTCTCTTTCAGAGATACGATCCTTTGTGACTTTCAATAAACACCAACAATGCTAATTTATTGAAAAGTCAAAGCTGTTATTGTAGCAGTCATAGCCATCTAAATGTATTATTACTTCGGCGGAGATAATGTAAATGTAGCTATAACTCCGAAATTATGACATAGGGAACATTACATGAAAAATATTCAGTATTCGTGCGATCCGTTTCCGAGATAATTGAGGCGTTCCATACTCAAAACTCACTCTGTAGATGTAGGTAGGTACTCATGTTCGTTAATGGCCCTGAATTTATCTAAACTGATAACTTTTATTCCATATCTATTGAAGCTATTAATTCGTTTTAGACCGTTAATAAAGTTTTTTTGTTTTTCAGTTAACTGTGATGATTGAATCACAATTACTTCCTTACAAACACCTCCAAACGAGGTTGACTTACTTAAGCTGACGGAAACAATGAGACTGAAAAAACGAAGAAAAGCTCAAGTTAGTGGATGGAGGGTGATGAGAAGATGTGTCATATTTTTTACTGCTATTTGTGTAATTCCCGTTTTGTTGGTGCTAATGGTAGCCACCGATCGATATATGCAACCGATACGACATCATTCAACATATATACAACACCAGGTTAGTGTTTTGTGTTGACTGTTGTGTTATAGAAATTATAGTGCTTTAAAAACAAAGTTTTACGACGAGCTTACACTATTTATAAAGTGAGATACTAAAGCAACGGATAAATTCATTTTCTACGTAATAATTTTTGTTTTATTTACAAACAAGTCGCATCTACCTCTGGGGTAATTAGCGACAAATATATACACATACACACACATATACATATATATTATACATATAAATGTTTTATAATTTTGTTAATATGTTAATATCGGTGAGGTATTTAAACAGATTTTGGTTATTAGAGTTTTCGCCAAGTACCAGTTTTATATTGTCACTAAGGTTAATCTCTTGTCTTGATCTTTGAAACCAATGACTTATTAAAGATAGACCAGCCTTCACACCATTATTGCCTATACAATAGGTTTGTTCCAACTGGCATTTATGAACCGTACTGGAATCGTTTCGAGTACTGTATAGTGCGCAAACTCGAATTTGGGATGGACACATCAACATTATCACCCCTTCCTGAAGGTACAGTTTGTATACCGTTCCAAGCAGTCCCAAGAACGATACTATTAGGTTTGTTCTACTTGATGTTTAATATTTTGGCTAGACCAAATAGTAAGTAACCTATCTTGTGATTGCCCAATAGGGCTAATAATACCTAAGCTTTAATATTTGTAAAATCAAATCTTCTTCTTTTTTCTATTCATATATATTAAGTCAATCACAAGATAAGTCACTTACTATTTGGTCTGGCATCACATAAAATGTATCTTCTGTCATTCTGACGATGATATATCAATATCGAAATAATTATCAATATCTTAGAGTTTTCATAATTTTTTCATTAAATGGTGGAATTAATTAGAAACACTTAGTTTCATTTAAAAAAGTAATATGAGTAGATTCCACAAAGTAGGGGTCCAAACAGTAAATTCAATTATTTTATGAAAAACGTTTTTATAGACTAAATGATGTACGTTATTAATTTTTCGTTTGAATGAGTGTAAATTATATCAAAAATCGTAACTCTTAGATAGGCGAATTTTTAAAACATACATACGAAGGATATTAAAATTAAAAAAAAATTTTGCAATACAGATTATAAACATGTTAATATAATATTGAAAGGTTTTTTATTTTGTATATTATAAAACCAGGGAATAAATGAAAGTTCATTAAATTCATACACAATAAAATAGAAGAATTAAAACATTAATCATAATAAATATTTATTGATCTCGACAATTGTTTACAATTATTTAACAAGGATTACAACATAAAGTAACTGACACCCAAAATCGAACTGTTCGACAGTTTAATAAATGACTTTATCAGCAGACGTCAAAGTTAATAGTTTAATACTATTATAACGCTTTACAAAATTTTTAAAAATATTTGTCAAAGTACAGACCGTTCACTAAGAAGCAACAACTACTTCTCGGGCTGTTTGCCCCGACAGACATTGAATTACACTTCTAAGTTACGCAGGGTTGGTATATTTGCAAGATATAACCAACCATTCTGGTTTGTAATTAGAAGGGACATCACTTGTAGACCGGTTTCGGCGTATTTGCGCCTCATCAGTACAAGGTAGATGCTATTCGTCCAGAAGCCCTGATCATGAAATGCGCATGCGTACATGCGGGCTACAAAATTAAGCGATGAGGCTAGACGCAAGTCGTCTTAAATATATTGGGGACAACCAAAATATAAACAAGGCTTGTCTTTCTTTAATACGTCATTGGTTGAAACTTTGGGCATTCGGTTAATAAATGTTAGAGCTGTGTGTTGCATATTTCGCATTGTGGGGGTTCTCTTTTAGTAAATAGGTAACTATGGGTAAGTCTAGTGTGACCCATTCGTAGTCTAGTTAAAATAACTTTTAGTGGTCTTTTGTTGATTGATTACGACCAAGGTTTTACTTCCGGTTTCACATCACGTAGTTTCGATTGGAATATTTGCCATTTGTTTTGCTTTAAGTAGCGGTTTTATGTCGCCGTACACTACCGTCTGCACTTCCCTCTACGTAATTGAAATAGGTCAATTTTTTTACAACGAAAACTTGAAACCCCCCATAAACTCCGAGTTTCTTCAAAATGTAAAAAAACACGTCAAATTTTATTGGGAGGGGGGCAAAATTTCATACAAAATTCATACCCAAAAATGCAACCCCGCATCCACCCAAAATTTTTTTAAATAGCAAGTGTGGAGGAGTGACACATCATTTGAAAGGTTTCATATTCATGTCTTTTGGGGTGTTGCATATAACAATATAGTTGGCGCCTGTCAACAAATATCAAATGTCAAAATTAACTGTCATGTTTAGTTAACTTAACGCCAAAGTTTCAGACCGCTTCGTTTAAAGCTGTACCTAAACTGAATTATCAAAGTTGATGATTCAGTCGAAAAATGGAATTGAGGCGATAAAATTTTCGCGCAATAATTTTTTACAATTTTCGAAATCAGTTGTCTCAACAATAATGCCTAGCCTAGTTGGTTTCTGTTTTCGACGACAGTCACAAGAAGATTTATCTGTAAAAAAAATAGTTTTCCGTTGGATACCTCATCTGTTGACGGAAGAACAGAAAAGCAATTAGAGTCAATTGGTGTCAAAAAAATCTTAACGCAGGAAACTCAAAAAATATATAATTACTATTGATTTATTCATAGAAACACTTACACACTGTATTAAACTCAATTTATATACACACTTTACTTAATGTCTACTAATTTATTTACACTCGGTATAATAGTTCTAATTTATTTTTACCACTTGAATATTAGGTACACTATTTATCTTAAACAATTCACTATTTCTTTCACTGTCTGATTACTAAAAACTCTCTGTGAACTAACTCTGTACTAACTGTGAACTCACGGTGAACTCACGGTGAACTCACGGTGAACTCACGGTGAACTCACTTTGAACTCACTCCCTGAGTCGTCGCAGGTATTGCCTTTTATATATTTCAACACCTTCCAAAATCTTTCGCATTCGCCAAAATTTATAGTTTAGTGACAAGGCCGGCTTTGAGTTGGTGATTTCGCAACAATACTGTTACGTCAGACCTGTACTGAGGATATGAAGAGGTCCATAAAGAAAAAGAAGAAGTCATACATCTGGTAAGGATATTATGCAAAATAAATGTATCATAGACTTTCAAAATAAAATTTTAGTAATTGGAAATGAAGAGATAATCTTAAGTTCGGAAGAAAAGACTTCTCAATAGAGAAGAGGTTATAGTGGACAAAGCTACAGTTCCCGAACATTCTGAAGGAATCGTCTTCTCGAGACTTCGCCAAGAACCAAAAGATCTACATGTGGGTATTGTGGACAGTGAGGAACTCGTGAATGAAGGAATTCTGGTAGCTCGATGTAGATCAACCAATTCCAGTTAGAGTTGCTGATTTATCTAAGAAAACTTTGAAATTAAAGAAAGAACAAAATGTAGGACTTTGCAAACCGGTAAAAAGCATAATCAAGCGCGAAAATAGTTCCAAAGAGAAAACCACCACAAGTAACTCAGTTGACACCAGCCTCATTAAACAACTATTTAAAAATGATGACCACCTAACAACTGAAGAATTAAGAAAAATTAAGAACTTTATCAATGACAACTGCGACATTTTTGAGACGGGAAAATCTACAGGACGCACCAGTCTAGTACAGCATAGAATTTATACAGGACATGTCAGACCAATTCGTCAAATGCCAAGGAGATTACCATTTGCTAAACGGAAAGAGGTAGAGAAAATGATAGAAGACATAATGAATGCAAATATTATTGAAGACGCTTCTGGTCCCTGTCACCCGTGGTCCTGGTAACTAAGAAAGATGAATCCACTCGCTTTTGTGTAGACTATCGAAGACTAAATCAGGTTACACAATAAGATAGCTATCCACTGCCAAGAATAGACGATACACTAGATGCTCTATCAGGTGCGAAGTGGTTTTCCACCAAAGACTTAAAGAGTGGATACTGGTAAGTAGAAGTACACCCTGATGATAGAGACAAAATAGCTGTTTCTACTGGCAGCGGTCTCTACCAATTCCAGGTCCTCCCATTCGCACTCTGTAATGCTCCGGCCACATTTGAACGACTGATGGAGATGGTTTTGAGAGGATTAACGTGGAAAACATGTCTAGTATATCTTGATGATATAATGATCATGTCTAAAACTTTTGACGAGAATTCTTTTTCTTTATGGACCTCTACATATCCTGAGAACAGGTCTGACGTAACAATACATTATTGTCAGTGCTGATGAGTCCTGGATTTACTCTTATGAACCCGAAAAATGTCAGTCGGCTGTTTGGGTGTTCCAAGATAAATCAAAACCAATGAAAGTTTTCCGTTCTCGAAGTGTTTCCAAAAAGATGGTGCCGACACTTGTCTCAAAAGCGAGTCATGTAGCAACAATTTCTCTGATCAAAGAACTGTTACTGCTGATTGGTAAATATCGATTTGTTTGCCAGAAGTAATTGCCGAGTTTCGAAAAACCAACCCCCAATGACAAATGATCATCCACCAAGACAATGCAAGTTCCCACACAGCTCGAAAATCAATCGAGTTTTTAAAGCAAGAAAACATCGAATTGTTGGACCATCCTCCATATAATCCTGACCTAATTCCTAACGACTTTCTTACCGCTCCAAAAATTAAGAATGAACTGCGTCGTCAAAGGTTCCAGTTCCCAGAAGATGCAGTCAACGCCTTCAAAAACTCTATTTTGAATGCACCAACAAGCGAGTGGAATAACTGCTTCCAGAATTGGTTCCAAAAGTTGCAAAAATACATTTCTCTTCGTGGAGAATACTTTGAAAAACAATAGTATTTAAAAGTTATATATTATTTTTTGGTAGCTCTATATGCAAAATATAAAAGACAACCCTCTTATAAAAATGAAATGGTGTGAAGTGAAACGACAAGTGTCCTCGAAGAACTCAAGTTTCAAACCAATTGACGTTAAAACACTGCTTTCTGAAGGTACCAAAAAGTACAGAGCAATGGACAATGGGAAAGTTGCGTCAACCAAGTAATATGCAAACGATGACTCGGAAGATGTAAATGAAAAGTTTACAATGACAGTAGGATTGGCAACGCTGTTATCCTGTATCCGAATATATGTGAATTCCACTAGAGGGTGTGTAGTCAGGCTCGTTCAGTTGCCAAATATTACCACAAAATGTGCTCAAGCAACTAACTGTCTATTTGACAGACCAAATTTTAGAGGTCATCTGCCATACAATCCTGATTTAATCCTAAGCGACTTATTTATTCCACTACAAAAACAAACTACGTACACAACGAGAATTTAATACATTTAAAATGTTTGCTTAGTTCACTTCTCCCAAAATATATAATAGCAACCCACTTTCCTGCTAATGTGCTACTCTTTACTCACAATAGTTTAATATTAATTAAGTAGACATTTTAGGTTTATTTTCGTCACTAATTAAGTAGCCTGGTGTATTTAAAAATACTGATGTTCTAATTTTAAATATATTAGAACGTAGTGTCCCCAGACATCGCGACATTCTATTTCGATGTGTTGGTAAAACGACTTATTTTTAATATTCTTTAACCCAGAACCTGTACCCAAAATTCAATTTTTATAATCTACTATTAGATCAGTAAAAAATAAGTAATAAGTAAAAAAATTTCCTAACTACATCCGTATTCAAGATACAGGGTGTTGAAAAAAAATGTTTTTCATACACATTTTTTATGATTATGTCGAAACTATTAGCAACATTGTTATTAGGTTTTGTATGAATATTTTTTGGAAGCTGTCATGAATTTGTTTTGACTCTCATAGAGGGGGCTAGTTATACGGTTCGTACAGAGTAGTTTTAAACATAGCTTTACTATTCATAGTTTTCCCAGTATAAGAAAAATTCATATTTTGAAAACGTTGTGTTTTATGTTTAATATTTTTTTTGTATTAGGGTCTTTGTAGAATTTACATATTTTGTTTTCCAGGTTAACGAAGTGGAAAAAGCGCCTACTGGACCGTTTCTTAATCAAAACATGTCAATCGTAGCTAAACGAATGGATAAAAGAAGGAGACACATGAAACACATGTGTAAATTATTAAACTTAGACCGCCCCGGTAATGACTCATTACACAAGCCGAATCCATGGGAATTTTTAATCGACAATAAGCATCATCTGATTTGGTGCAACATTTTTAAGGCTGCCAGTACTTCTTGGATGTATAATTTCAACATACTGGCTGGGTAAGTTTTCTCTACTGCGGGACAGTCTACCAATGGCAACTTCAACATAACAGATCACTCAATAAGTTAATAAAGTTTTTCCAAATATTTTCTTCAAATACAATTTATGTTTTATTTTTTAGATACAACCCCAGATTTTTAAAAAGAAGCAAGTTAGTGCCTTTGACATTAGCTAGACATAAGTATCCTCGTCCATCTCTCCAAGAACTTCAAAAAGCTTTTAACACTTCCATATCGTTTTTAATAGCTCGACACCCTTTAGAACGACTTTTATCAGCTTATCGAGACAAACTGCAGTTTGCACTTCCCCATACATACCATCAAAGATTAGGCAACATGATTATTACGAAATATCGATTTAACAAAGTGAGTTTACTTTTAAGTGATAACATAATCAAAGAAAAAAAGTCATCAAATGAAGAGTTCACGATAAAAAAAAGTTATATCCACTTTTTCCACAAAAGCATGTTTTGACTGTTTCCCAATGACATTTCTGAGTTCTATCTACTCTCATGCTTATTTTGGATCAAAACAGAGTATGAAGTATTTAAATCAGTAGCTAAAGTTAATGTTTTGCATCAGAAGCAGATATATCCACAAGCATGTTTTAACAATTCAACGGCGTTTTAGTTTGTTGGCGGGAACCAAGTAATAACAGCTATTGTGTGTGTATTTATGTATGAATTTTCAAAGGAAAGAAGATAAAAAAATGTGTTATTTTGAATTTTGCTTGTAACTTTTTCAATTAATAAGTAATATTTGTTTAAATAAATTGTCTCATTTGTGTTCAAAACTAGTTATATCCATAGTTTTTTGGCTAATATCTCAACAAAACAAATCAATGATTATTTTTGTCAAACTAGATCAAACAAACTTGTCTTCAAATAATCTTACTTTTTCTCAAGTACAAAATATGAAGATTTTTTCATTTCCTGAAAAATTTATATAAGTGGATATAACTAGTTTTGAACACGAATTCCTCAAATATAAATTATAATATAATACTTAATATAAAAAACAATGCAAAAGATTTCATGCGATTCGGAGTTGTACCTTGAAGTTCCTTTATGTCCTTTACTACACTAAATGTAAGTAAATATTAATTTTTAGAAAAATAAAGTAACTCTGACCCAAAGAACTCCAACATTTTCCGAATTCGTTGAGTATCTAGTGGATTGTGTCAAGAATAAAGAAACATTAGACATGCACTGGACACCAATAGTGGACTTCTGCACGCCCTGTATGTTTGACTTTCAAATAATTGCACATACCGAAACATTACAGGAAGATCAAATGTATCTTATAAAAATGGCAAAACTTGAAAATATTATTCAACCAGAATGGAAGAATGCAGGAAAAGGAGCAACTCAAAATCAAATTAGTAAATACTATTCCACACTAACAAGATCGCAGATATTTCAACTGTACCATATTTACAGGTAATTATAAGCTTTACAATGAAATAATTTATTAATATGCAATAAAAGTTAATAAAACTTTTACTATAAAATGAGATAATACATTTCACCCAATATACCTTCTATATAGATAAGATAGCAGAATAGCCATACCTTTATTAGTATGTGTATCAAGATATTAAAGTAACTATGTTGCATTAAATACATATACAGAGTGATAAACTTATACTCTTAAACTTCAAAATATTTTCATTTACATATATTCTTTAATATATATTATAACCATAGATAAATATGTTTAATTTTAGATACGATTTTGAGCTATTCAACTATTCATTACATGGATATTTAGAATATGGTATACCAGATAAAGACCCATCTTCTTTGCTGGCTGCTATTAGTATGAAGGAGTTCCAGCAAAATGACTTACCTAAAGTGTACTGAGAAGTTTTAAACGTTCATCTCAGACTTGGTTCAATTTAATGAAATTGTGATACTTAGATCCTAGGTTGTGTTGCCTTTTTAGAATAAAAGTATTTAAATTTTGTATATTTATTTTACAAAACTTTCGACATTAACTGGTAGGTAAGTAGATTGACAAAAATTGCTTACAAATGATAAATAGATAAGAAATAAATGAACAAAGTTAAGGGGTCATGGAGCATACCTTGATTATAAAATAAAGAAATTTCACATTTTTAATTTAAAGTTTTTCAATGTTATTATCCCTTAGTATAACCTCAAAATTATATCCCGAGTACCTACCTACATCATTTAAAAAAATATTGAAGTTTATAATTTATATATCTTCTTCTTCTCTTATCCTTCTACCTTTTCAGGTGTCAGACGAGGATTCCGGTTCCTCTTGTACCCAATGCTCCCACTCTTTCCTGTCTCTTGCTAATCTTTTCATTTCATCTAGAGTTTTTCCTTTCTTATTCACTATCTCCTTTATTTGGTCTATCTACTTTCTTCTCGGTCTACCCCTTCTTCTGTGAATAGTACTTCCAGCTTCCATCACCTTTCTTGTAATTCTATCAGTTTTCATTCTGACAATACATCCATAGCAATTTAATTGTTTTCTCTTTATTTTTCTTATTATTGATTGTTGTTTTGTTATTTGTCTCTTCATTTCTACATTTGTCCCACTTTGTTTTACCTGCTATTCTTCTAGGTGCTTCATCAAAGATTACAAAAAAAATATGAGATAGTTCACTCCTACGAATTCTATTGATCAAAGCATTCATACCGCTGGTTACTGTCTGGTGACTTAGCAGTTGGTGCCATGCTACAGTATGTCGCTAAATCCTTACTTGCATTTAATTTTGCATATTATACGGGTCATCGCCTGTCGAGCGCTGGTATTTTAAATTTATTAATTAATTATTGCAATAAGGAAAAGATAATATTATTATTATTATTATTTATTTATTGACGGGCTAGAACCCATTAAATACAATAGAGTACAATAATTGATACACAGAATTTAAAAAAAAAGAAAAAAATATATATATAAATAGAAAAAACCATAAACTTATAGATACATTAATTAACACATAAGATAAAGCACATATCACTTACAATAACAACTAAAAATATTTTTTAAAAATTACAAATTTGGAGTTGTCGGCGAAACTCAGAAGAAGATGTAAAGAAATCAAGATTCAATCGATTGGCCAATCTTGTGGACCTGGGGATGAACGAATTATTGCGATAATTAGTATAGTAGTGTGGTTGTGAAAAAGTAACACTATTTCTAGTAGATCTAGTTGGTGCGGAAAAACCAATATTCAACAAAAGAGTAGGACAATCGAGAGTAGAATTGACTATGTTGAATAGAATGAAAAGATCCTTGCAATTCCTTCTGTAACGAAGAGGCTCCAACATAAACTGGGAATGCAAATCATGGTAATTTAGGTGGTAGGTGTTAACAGGATGAATTCCAGATTTATAGGCAATGAGTCTTAGAAATTTTCTTTGTACTTGTTCAATGTTGTGAATATGGTTCGTATAGAAGGGATTCCAAACAGAAGATGCATATTCAATAAGAGGTCTAACAAGGGAGAAGTAAAGTATTCTAAGACATTGCACGTTTCGAAAGTCACAAGTTATCCTTCTGATAAAACCAAGCATCCTTAATGCCTTATTAATTGAAACATATATATGGGGCCGAAAAGACATGGTAGAGTCAATCACAACACCAAGATCTTTAACTTCTGACACATTAATAAGAGGTGTTTGGTTAATGTTATAGATAAAAACAATAGGGTGACGCTTTCTACTAAAATTAATAAACTGACATTTTGCTGGATTCAGTTCCATGCCATTGGCAGTACACCACCGAGATAAATTATCTAAATCTGCTTGAAGATTCTGACAATCCTCTAATGAACGTACAGTCAAATACAATTTTAGATCATCAGCAAAACATAAGAATTGAGAGTTTATAAAACAGTTCTGGATGTCGTTGACGAAAATGTTAAACAAAAGTGGTCCTATGTGTGATCCTTGGGGAACACCTGAAGGAACTACAAACCCAGATGATAAGAAGCCACACACACGGACTATTTGAATACGACCAGTAAGGTAACTTTGAACCCAGTTTAGGAGACTACCATTAACACCCATATTATTTATTTTTTGAATCAGAAGGCCATGATTAACTTTATCAAATGCCTTGGAGAAATCTGTGTACAAAGAGTGAACTTGATAACCAGAGTCCAAGGCACTTGAAAGATAGTCCACATATGTAAGGAGATTAAGCTCAGTTGACTTCCCTGAACGGAAGCCAAACTGCTGGTTAATGATATAAGGATCCAAAAGTTTGGTAAGGATTTTAGTAACAATATTATCTAATAATTTAGGAATTACGCTCTGAATACATATCGGCCTATAATTGGATGTTTGATTTTTCACCTGTTTTGTAAATAGGAACGACGAAACTAGATTTCCAGAAATCTGGAAAGATACCAAGTTTAAGGGAGTAGTTAAAAATGATATGTAAGGGGCGAGACAATACAAAACTACAATATTTTAAAATAGAAGGAGGGATGCCATCCGGCCCAGGACCTTTATATACATTCAAACCACAAAGATGTTCATATATTTCAGAGATAGACACACAATACTCAGAAGCATTCAAAGGAGTAGAAGATATATAACCATAGCTAGGACAGGTCTTATCAGAATAAACAGAGCTAAAATAATCTTGAAACAGGTTAGCTAAATCGATTCCCACAGGATATTTGACATTATTGAGGTACATTTCATCAGGAATTGTATTACATCTTCTTCTGGAGTTTACAAAGTTCCAAAACGATTTTAAATTAACACCAACAGAACATTCAGTAAACCTAATATAATCGTTATAGTCAGTTTTAGACCTGAGCTTACACCGAGAACGCAGCTGAGAGAATTCCAAATAATCAACAGGAGATCCTGTTAGTTTGAATTTCAAGTGAGCTTGCTTCTTTAAATATATGAGATGTTTTAGTTCTGATGAGAACCATCTGGGGAATTTTCTGGATGAAGCTTTCTTAACAGGTACAAACAGGTGAATCACGGTATACAAAATATCATAGAAAATATTAATATTTTTCTCTTCAATAGCAATAACAAAATATTTTGTGATATTTGTTAATTGTCTTAGTTGTATACATAATAAATTGTAGAGTTAATCACTTTCCCAGGAACTGTGAATACAGTCTTGGTTTTAAGTACTTATAATGTAAACAAAGATAAAAATATAGAGAAGCAATTAAGGGCCAGAAATGTGCCTACAATCTCTAGGAACTTTGTATAAGTATTTCATTTAGTCTTTCGGGAAACGTTCCGGAAATAAAATTTCTTATTCGCATTATTTTAACTCCTGTCTTCCAAAAGTTACATTGATAATATTATAATTGTGGTTTTAAAATGCCTGTGGGTTGTGCTGTGATGGGTTGTTCCAGCAAGGTGGGAAAACCAGAAATATCCTTTTATCGTTGTCCCAAAGACGTTAAGAGGTAGGTATTAAATTAGTTATTATCAAATAATTAAAATTTTTTTGAAATCCAATTTATTAGATGGAATGAATGTTTTAAAACTATTGTAACAAAGATATTTGATAATAATAAATTAGAGCCTACAACAGATCACTATTCCTACAGAAACTAAAAATGTGCCTTTAAAAGTGTTTTTGTTAAAAAAATGTCTAATACAACATTCATGAGAAACCTGCTTGAATTTTGTGCATTCGGCTGATAATTTAATAAATAAAGAAACTTTTTTCTGTAGACTAGAAGCTTACAGGACAAAGAAGGCTGAATTCAGTGGCTTATGTGTACCGTCAAGGGACGTTGTTGAGAATGTTATTGCGATGGAAAATATATTTGTCGAAAAATTGAATTCTATTGCTAACCAAAGGGGAATTGGTCAGTTCCTTATGAACGAATTTACAAAATTATCTTTTGACCATCCTTGCAATCAATTTCCTATCAAATACTACGTAAGTCTCTATACAAGAGTCCGTATATATTTTACTCTCAAATTTATATTGAAAGATCTGAAAGACAATAGATTAAATCCATCTTATAAACCAACCTCCAAACTTAGTATTTTGAAACATTTATAAAATTTATTAATAAATATAGGTATCCTGCAGCTGCATATGTTTTTACTGTTTTAACCTTGTGAATCCAAAAAATTTAAAGATCAAAATTGTTTTAGTGGTCCTATTATTCTGGTGGCCAATAAGTATATTTAATTGAATTTGTGATATTCCTGTATAAATAACCGCTAGATCATCAATAAGTATCACAAAATTACTAAAATGTTGAATAAAAACTGTCAATGGATTCATTTTAAAAATTTTAATGTATTTTTTACTTATACCTAAGCTTTCCTTTTCAAATTAATATCCTGAACATTTTTCGAAATAATTAACATTTAAAAACATTATATTAAAAAAACCTTTAATAAATCATCCTATTACATTGAATATATATTTCTCAAGTTACCCCTGTATAGCTTGGTATAAAATATACTTTTCTAGCGCTCTGGTACCTAGCGGTGTCGTTATTGACAACAAATGCGAGCCGTAAATATGATTTATGAGTGCGGCGATCGTTTAAAACACTAAGAAGAATCAGACCGCCTGCGAGTGAACTATCTTATATTTTTTTTTTGTAATCTTTGGCTTCATCTCAATTGTGTTCATCTTGGCTTCATCCTTCCTTCTCAGTGTCCAATTTTCACTTGCATATGTTATTATTGGTATCGTTATTGTATTGTGGATCTTTATTTTCACTTCCATATCAATATCTCTATGTCCCAGTATTGTATTATTTAGTGTGTAGTACAGTCTCATTGATTTATTTTTCCTACTTGTTATTTCTGCTTCTATCTTCCCATCTTCTGTCAATATAGTACCCAGATATTCATATGTCGTTCCTCTTTCCAGTGTATTTGATCCTGTTGTTTACAATTTATGATAATCATTTTAGTTTTATTTGTATTCACTTCCATTTTCATGTTTTCTGTTTCTTTGGTCTATATATTCACTAGCTTCTGCATCTTATTTCTGGTATTTGCTATCAATACCACATCATTTCTGGTATTTGCTATCAATACATCATCTGCATATAGTAGTGAATTCTTTTTTACTTTTCAGATTTGTGTAGCCAATTATCGTGTTCAACTGCTCAGTTTTGTTTTTTATTTGCTTCGTTATTTGATCCATTATTAATATAAATAAGAGCGGACTTAAGCTATCCCCCTGTTTTATCCCTTTCTTCATTAAAATCTCTTCTGATTTCATTACTGCTATTTGTACTTTAGCCCTTATGTTCTTGTATGTGCTTCTGATAGCCCCTAGGTATTCCATCCCATCCAAGCATCTCCAGATTTCTGTTCATTCTACTATGTCAAAGGCTGCTCTAAGATGTTGAAAACATTTCTTCACTTTCTCCTAGTTTTCTTTCTATTAGGTTTGTTATTATAAATATATTATCATTCGTTTGTCTGTCTGATTGCTGCCTGTTCTTCTTCCAATTTATATTCTACATATTCTGTTAGTCTCTTTTCCAGCATTCTGGTGTATAACTTATAGCCCGCTTATGCTAGGCACATGGCTCTATAATTATCATATTGCATCTGGTCCCCCTTTTTATATATAGGTATTATCAAGTTATTAGATATAAAATAGAATAAAACTAATACAATAATAAATATTTATAGGTACTCACGTTTTCTCATTGCTGGAAATAGTATAACATATCACAAATTTGTTATTGAAATATTTTTTCCAGTTCCATGTTACCAAACACAGTTTTTCTTTTGAGTCGTCACTAACTGCTTGTAGTTTTTTAATCAAATGTTTTCTTTCTTCAATTTTTTGTTTTTTTGAGAGATTGATGTTTTTGATTTCCTTCAATTTATGTTGGAAGAATTCTTTAACTTTATCTCCAAAATCCAAATCGTCTATATCGAGGTCTATATCAAGATCGAATTCCATTTGGAAGAAATAAGCAAATTATACTTTAAATATCTTAAATATAATATTGTTCGTGCACTTAACCATGGAGGCTATACACCTCCATGCCCTTAACTATAAACATAATTAATAATTATACTACGAAAAAAAAACTGTAAAAAATATTATAAAAACATAACCTCAATCAACAACTTGAAGGTCTTGAAAATTCAAAATTTGGTCTTTTTGTGATCTGTGGTCAAAAAGAACTATTGACTTATTTGATTCAATTAGATTATAAAGAGTTATAAATCATGTAATATTTTAATAGTTGTTGATTTCTAAAACATCCAATTAGTAATTAAAATTTTCACAATACAATAATCGTGAACTAGTATTTAGGCAACTTTTTATACAAAGCAAAAATGCAGTGGGTACTTTTTAGAGGATAGATACTATTTATTTATGGGCCGCCTATCCAACGTAACATTATATTATATCTCTGATTGTAATAAAATTAATGAAACCTTACGATAGGTTTTAATAAACAAAATAGTACAAGACGACTAAAAATAAACATGACAAAAATCCATAATAGTAACAATTTAAGTGAAAGTAAACTAACTATATACAACATTCTTCCCGCCTCAGTTAATGAATGTAATCCTTCAGGAATGCAGGAGGTCTTCTTGCTCTAGTAGGTCTATTGTTATCGTAATCCTGCACGTGAGGTACAGTATTCGGTTCGGACATTGGATGGTCAACTAAACGACTGGGAGGTGTTACAGCATCAACACTAGTTCGTGGATCTTGAGTAACAGTGGACCTTTTTGGGGGTTGTTCATTCTCAGCCATTGTTTGTAGATCTTGAGCGGCCAGAGGAGAATCTTCTTCTGAAACTTGTAGAGTGTCATTATCGTGAAGAGGGGCTAGATGTCTCAGAGATACGGTGGTTTCTCTTCCATCAGATAAACGGACTTGAGCATATAGAGGATTCACATGAACAAGCTCTACTTTTTCAACCATGGGATCATTCTTGCTTGTCCGATTAAAATTTCTCATTAAAACGGGACCAGTACTTAACCAACTCGGAAAAGAGGTTCCGTTCATTGAGCGTCTCGGATGGGTGAACATTCTTTCGTGAGGTGTAGAGTTAGTGGTTGTGCATAGTAATGATCGGATAGAGTGAAGATATTCAGGCAGTACTTGTTCCCATTGATTCATCTGAAGATTGCGAGACTGAAGAGCCAATCGAATCGTTTTCCATATAATACCATTCTAGCGTTCGCACTGGCCATTTCCACGGTGATTGTATGGAGTAGTTCTGCTCGTAGCAACTCCCAGAAGTTCTAAAAAGGACTTAATTTCACGGGACATAAAGGAGGAACCTTGATCAGTGTGTATATAAGAAGGTGTACCGAATAGAAAAAAGAGTTGTTTGAGATGCTTGATAACTTCAGAAGAAGTAGTACTAGAACAATGAAAAGCAAACGGGAAACTGGAGAATTCGTCTACAACCGTAAGCATATACGGTTTTCCGGAAAAAGTTAGAAGGAGGCCTTTGAAATCTATATTAAGTCTCTCGAATGGTATTGTAGATTTAATGAGTGTACTTCGTAGGTACTTTATAAAATTTGGGTTTAATTTCATTGCATATGCGACAAGAACTAGTTATTTCACGAACTTCTTCAAGTGAAAAAGGTAAATTCTTTGACCTGAGCCATTGGTACGTGCGAGTAATACCAGGATGTCATAGTGATACATGTATTTCAGAGAGCTTAATTAGACTACTTGTGGAAGAACTAACTCGACTTAAGGCGTCAGCAGCTCGATTTAAAACACCAGGACGAAAGGAGCCATTTCTAGACGCCAGCGTAGGATTTTATCATTCTTAACCTTTCCATACGCCCTGTTATCAAACATGAAAGATACGCGTCTTTGATCAGTAATCAACTGAAAATAGTTAGGCAATAACTTTCTGAAAAACATGGTATCCACTGAGGATAGTGAGAAAACAAACCTAATGCCCTTCGTAAAGATGGAAGATCATTGGATTCTGAAAGCTCCATGAGAGGCTTAATACGATCAGTGTCAGGCTTAATAGTGCCATTTTCAATAATGTAACCAAAATGTTTAATTGTTTTAGTAGAAAATTTTGATTTGTACCTTTGTGCAATTTTGATGAAGTTGTCCAATTTAAAATCATGCTCCTCCTGAGTTTTACCACAAATGGTAATGTCATCTAAATAAGCAAATGTATCTTTAAGATCCTCTAGCTGTATTATGCTATTGATTACTCGTTGAAATCCAGCAACACCATTTGTTACTCCAAAAGGAATTCTAGTATACTGGTAAAGCTGACCACAAGCTTCAAAAGCAGTGTACTGTTTATCAGAAGACTTGATAGGAATTTGATGATAAGCGCTCAGAAGATCAACGGTGCTGAAAAATGTATATTGAGATATACTCTCTGAATCATTTCTAGGAAGTGGAAATGCATCTAGAAACGTGAATTTATTTACCGTTTGAGAGAAACCAACTACCATTCTTTTTTTATGATTACTGTTGGAAGTAATCAAGACTTGGGCTCTCCAAGGAGAACAACTTTCTTCAATAATAGGTACCCTCCTGTAGAAGATTTTTGATTTCAGATTTGATAAATTTTTCATCTGTCTGTGAATATCTTCTAGATTTGGTAGCAATAGGTCGACAATCAGGAGACATATTTTCGAAAAGACTGGCTTCCGGAACTTTAGCAGCCGCTAAACTAGAAATACGAAGAGGAGATCTATTCCCACCTAACTTCAACTCTAAAGACGAGTGTTTACTTAAAATATCATGACCTAATATAGCATCGGCACATAGATTGTCAAGAATTAATAGCTTCACCTTAGTATGGTTGTGTCCATAGAATTTAAGGTTGACTGAAGAATATCCTAGCATTTTAGAAGTAAATGAAGAAGAGGCCATAGAGACGAAGTCATTGAGAGGAAAAGTTTTAATATTTCTGGATCGAACGATGTTAGAACTTATAAAGCTCTCTGAACTACCAGTATCCACCAAAGCATAAACATAAACACCATCGACTAATGCAGCTATAATTGAATTTCCTATAGCAAATGTAATAGTATCTCTGTTGGACTGTTTTATTTTGGATGATTGACATACGAAGGCCCAGTGTCCTTTTTTCTTACAGACAGAGCAAGCAGAGTCTTTCACAGGACATTTAATTCGAGGATGCCATCTATGTCCACAAAAGAAGCACATATTAGTGGAATTGAGGCAAGTTTGTGTAGCACTTAGTTGAGGGTCCTCAATGTTTTGCTTAATATAATCTGTCGGATGGTCAGACGTTGAAGCATTTAATGAAGGAGGACAAGATAGTTCTTCGTAGGCACTTGAGTGAAGCTGAGCCGCTTCTAAAGATTTCGCTTGAATGAGAGTTTGATGTAGAGTTAATGTTTTATTTTCCAGTATTCTTTGTCTCATATGTGGAGATATTGAGCCACGAATAAAAGAATCTCGAATATACTCGTTACGATATTCGTCGGCGGTAACAGATTTAAACGAACAGTCTTTACTAAGAGAATTTAAAACTTGAACGTACACATCAATAGTTTCACCATGTTGCTGCTTACGAGTTGCAAGTACGTGTCGAGAGTATATTTGATTCACTTCTTTAATATAAATTTTTCCCAGGATGTTCAGTGCCTGCTCATAAGAAGAACACTCAGATATGTGTTCGTATATATTAGTACCAATGTAATTGATAAGGATATTTAATTTTATAGTACTTGCTTCAGAAGATTCTTCTGTCAAGGAGACAGCAGATGTCAAAAAATTTTGAAACGTATGGATCCAATGTTTCCATCATTTCGAAGCTGTGGGAGAGTTTGGATCAGTGTTAAATTTCTCAGGACGAAGCAAACGATCCATCTTCACTCTCACTCTTCACAGAATTTTGTTTATTAAATTGTAATAAAATTAAGGAAACCTTACGATAGGTTTTAATAAACAAAATAGTACAAGACGACTAAAAATAAACATGACAAAAATCCATAGTGACAATTTAAGTGAAAGTAAACTAATTATATACAACACTGATTATATGTAATTCCTGTATTAATGTAGTAATTGTACTGTTTATACTAATAATATTGTTTTTAATTGTTGGGATGTTCAAGTTACCTACTTGTGTAAACATAAATAAGCATTTAGTACCTAGATATAGTTATATAATTCAAAATGTTATAGATAGAATACTTACTTCATTAAGTGGGTATTCTTCATGAAGCCTTCTGCTCGCGACAGAGACATTATCATGCTCACTGGATAAAACACTTGTTTTATACCATGGGTGTGGTACTAGCATGTTACTGAATAATTTGCGCCATTCTATTGGATTATTTATGCTTACATCAAATGAAAAGGTTGGCATCATATTTTTTATTGTTTGCTCCAGATGTATTCGATACGAATATAAATATAACAAATAAATATCAACACTGAATGTCAATATCGAAATAATTATCAATACTATTTTAGAATTTTCATTAAATAGTGGAATTAATTAGAAACAGTCAGTTTCATTTAAAAATGTAAAAAAATACATTGTCTATCTACTTTTAGAACTATCGATGTAGGTACTACATAACGTAAAAAAGTAGAACTAAATTACGATGCATAGATGGATATACTATGGTTTTAATGTTAATAATTTTTTAAATTACGTAGTATTCCTATTGAATTTAAAAAACTGAATCTAAAAAAAGTACTGGTTATCTCAATACTGTTTTCTTCTCTTTAAAAATATATCATGAATTACTAACTTTTCGGCACCTATAAGTAGGTAAATTAGTTTTTTGTGGAGTAAGCACAATAACGTATGAAGCACCGAAATTAATGGATTCCCATATTGCCCCAAAAGCTTTCGAAAAAATATAGGTTAGTGATTCTTTTTTATAAGATATTGTCACCAATCCAGATTTATTTTGCATTCAAGCTTTCCGCTAAGCACTGTAGATCGAATATCATAACCCATCATAGGTTGTTAACCTTTGTCATTCCAAAACATTTTCTTTCCTTGACACTGTCAGTATTGACTAACACTTAAAAAATCATCAAATAAAAAGAAAACTCGTTTGAAATTTGGTGTCACGGTACCTACAGCTCGGCATAGAATTAGGTTAAATTTATATTCTTATTTAGTACTTTCTCCTTAAATTAGGGTCATGGTACTCATGTTTCATCCTGGTAACTCATCAAAATATGTTTATAATTTACCAACAAATAACTTGGGACTGAAGACAGAGACGTAATCGTTGAACTTTACTTCATTGAATGGAATACAGAATAGCATTTTTTTAACCATTATAACAGAAGGTGGCAGGAGTATGTATGTATGTATATTGGGGTGACATTCACTGAGTTTTCTTCTTCAAAGTCACAGAAACTACATTCTTCATCCTCTACCATTTTGAGCTTTTTCAGGAGCCCATTCTGGCGACAATATCCCGTTAGGATCCCTGTTAAAACTCTTAGTGCACTTCTTTGACATATGCATTCATTTGATCTCAACAGGTTATAGTCACCCAGAAAAATCTTTGATTGTCGAAAGTCCTACTAGATCTTTCCAATGGTCAGATCTTCTCTTTTTTTTTCCGCTTTGCCTATTTCTTCCAATATTACATTGGAGCTGATGCCACAAAAGGATTCCGGCCCCCAAAAGAATGTTTCAGTCCCCCTCTTTGCTAAATCATCTGCTATTTAATTTCCTTCAATTCCAGTGTGTCCTGGAATCCACAGTAAGGTGACTATATTGTTCTCTCCTAGATCATTGAGTTTGCCTAGGCATTCCCACACCATTTTGGAACTGATTACACAAGAGCTCAGTGCTTTAATGGCCGCTTTACTATCCGACATTTTAATAATCCGTTGCCTTCTATATCCTTAATCAATATTGAACTGGACACACTTCCTTGCGTGGCGTGAATTTCCGCTTGAAAGATACTTGGAGTATTTCCCAAGCTTTCAGAGTGTTTGGTTCCTGGCCCGTACACTCCTATCCCAGTTTCTTCTATTGCTTTTGAGCCGTCTGTGTACCATTGAATGGCATTCTTTCCAAGTCTGGTAATGATATTTGGATCCCATTCCTTCTTGTTGCTTAATTCCGTAACGAATTTCTTTGAAAAGTTATACTTTTTCATCATACTATCTTGTGGCATGTCCCAGGTTTTCTGATTTCTAAAAAGTAAGTAGGTGGTTTGCAGGAGGAGGAGGTGAGCAAGGAATGTTCATATTTTTTGAAAATGAGATAAATAGCGACACCTGTAGTTAAAAGCCTACAACCAAAAAAATACGCAACGTCGGGAGATATTCAATGCAACGATTTGACAGTTCAGGAATAAAACGAAGGTGGTCCGTGCGGAAAGAGTGACAAAATTGAAATTTACTATATTTTGTTACATAACCACTTTTTAACGAATCCGCCCACCAAAAATTGGTCACATTATTAAAAGTGCAGGCTATCTCTTGAACTACTCATTTGATTTTGATGATTTTTGTGTGAATTGGAGGACAATTCTTTTGTAGCAATACTGTGTTGTCAACAGAGATTAGTGTCATCATGTCTATTTTAATCTCCAGCAGTAAGTCCATCTATTATGAACGACAGCGAGCCCGGAAACAGTTCCTGTTGAATCTACATCGACTACTCGTAGTCCACTCTTGCCACTACATCGAATGTTTTCTCACCGGAAACAATTAGACCATTACCAAAAGTTCCATCAAGAAAATGGAACCAATCAAAACGATGCAAGATCAGATCTGCTGAGATAACTGATACATCTGCTAAGGATGAAATTGCTACTAGGTATAGAAGCCAGTAGACATGCGAAGAGCGCGAAGAAACGTGTTTTTAATAATGAAAATAAGAAGTATGAGTAAAGTGAAGAAGAATATAAAGAAAAATAAGTCAGTAACGAAGAGAACGATGATGCATAAAATAATTGAAATAAACTTTAATTTGATTGTTGTCACTAGTAATTGTTATTATTATTTTTCAAGTTTGTAAAATAGTTGATTAGAATTATGACACGGGAAATTATTCGGTCTTTGACTTTCTCCGAAACCTTTTTTCACTGATGGACACTAGTTAAACTAAAAATTGTCACAACTTTACTCTGAATAATTCTCAAAATTCTTTGTTGGCATCTTGATCTATTATTCTCTCTCTGTAGAATATTCAAAGTAAAAAACTTTTTCAATTTATCTTGGCCGCGGTCTTCAAGAAGCACCTTTTACATTGTAATTTCATATTATTAAGTTAATACTATACTAGCGCTGTATTTTCTCTATAATCGTAATATTTTAATTTATCAATATTTAAAGAATACCTATTCATACGGCCCTGCATTAGGCTAGGTAAGTATAACACGGACTTCCGAAGAGGTTTTTGGAGTTTATTGAACTTTCGTATAAGAATTTAAAGTAAGAACAAGAAACATTTTGAGTTGCAGTCAAATATTGGACGGATTGTCCTAACGATTCCAAAACGCCAATAGCGAACGCAATGCTTTTAAACTCAATAAGTAGGTATGTATACGTTTTTTGAATAGCCTATAAACAAAAGGAATTCGATTGGTAGATCAGTAAATTAAAATATTCTCGCTTTGGACGAAATAAAAATAAAGCAAATCAAGCTATATGTAAAATTAAAAGTGGTTTATATTCAAAAAGGGATACGTTCATTCAATTTTCTTGTTTTGTTGGTATAGTTTATACGATTTCAGTTTGACAACCGAAAAAAAAATTTAAGGGCTGCTTGACGGCCACAAAAAGCACCTTATTGAAATGTCTTTTGATTGTCCAACTGGAATCCTATTAACTATACACAAGAACAAAAGTCCTCAACATATTATGTTGACATTGGCGTCAAAAAATAATAGTTCAATACTATTAAACGCTTTACAAAATTAGAAAAATTAATTTCCAAATTGCAGACTACTTCTCGGGCTATATGCCCCGACAGATATTGAATTATACTTCTAAAGTAAACGGGGTTGGTATATCTGTTAAGATAGAACCAACCATTCTGGTTTGCGATTAGAAGGAATAACATCACTTGTGGACATGTAATACAAGCTTATGTAAACAATAACTTAACACAAACGGTGGCTGTTCGGCAAGTTCTGAACCAGTAAGTGATCTGTGGCCAGGGCTTGACGCATGTGTTGTGTCGAATTCATGGAAGAAAATAATTTCTTAGTTTCTTGTATGAACACCTACATTACATTACATGGTTTTATGTTCTTGGTATTAGTTTTAAATTAATTTTAATTTTTGCTTGCATGAATCCACCTTTAATTGTTCAAGTTTCATTTTCCAGTAAAACTTACTAGTAGGTACACATTACAGAAATAAATGTTGTAATTTTTAGACGTCAAAAAATAATACTTCAATACTATTATGACGCTTTACAAAATTTGAAAAATAATTTTCAACAAACCTTCCACTCAGAAGCAATAACTACTTCTCGGGCAGTATGCCCCGACAGACATTGAATTACACTTCTAAAGTAAACGGGGTTGGTATATCTGTTAAGATAGAACCAACCATTCTGGTTTGCGATTAGAAGGAATAACATCACTTGTGGACCGGTTTCGGCGTATTGCGCCTCATCAGTACAAGGTAGATGCTATTCGTCCAGAAGCACTGAGAGCATTATCCTGGACTGGAGACTACGAGATACCACACCAATACATCAACCTCAGTAAAGGAAATGCTAAGAGTGATCTCCACATCTAATCACAAACCAAAATTCTATATCGACAAAAAACCATCTCGGTTTTGTAGTTATTTACGTAATTGCAGTTACCTGTAATGGTTGGTTGGTCTTGCAGATATACCAACCCCGTTCACTTTAGAAGTGTAATTCAATTCAGGGCATATAGCCCGAGAAGTAGTTGTTGCTTCTTAGTGGACGGTCTGCTCTTTGGAAATTAATTTTTCTAATTTTGTAAAGCGTTTAAAAAGGGCCGATTCTACAATGCCAGTATAAAAGTCAGTATAGTTATTCCTTCGATATTTTATACCTAGATTTATACCGAGAATAACTGGATGTGGGTTCTACAATGGATTCCTATGACAGGTACTGTTATTCCGAGAATATCTCGCAGGTAGTTCCAATGAACCAACGTTTTGACGTTTGACGCTTTGAAAAGCGGGAAATTCTGATATATTAACTTACCATAATTCAAATTTCTTGGATTGTTTTGATAAATTAGAGAGTGGAAGAGAATTCACTGGTTCACTGGTTGGTTATAAATAAAAAGAAAGTTAATCAATAAAATTGATGTGATATTAATGGAAGAGGTAGAATTTTTGAAGTAGGTATTTAACTTTCATATCATTGAATTTATTTCAGAATGCAAAAAACTGACACAGTTATTAATACTAGGGAAGATTAAGGCCTGCAGACGACATGTCTGTTTCTGCAGCCAAAAGCACATAAGAAATTCCAGTTCATCATATTCCTCAAAATAATTTTGTCTGATAACAAATTTTTCAAATTAGAAACTTCATTCAACTTATGATATACTTTACCCAACTTTAAATACTTTAGGATCAGTATAGTTTTATATCTTCAATTTCCTTATCTTCTGACCCGAGACATTACAGCTATTGTTGTTGGTATTTTCACGCGAAACCAACCAATAGAAATGCAGAATAAGTTTATTCCTCGGATATACCCTCAAATTGGAATAGATAACTTATACTCTGGTTTATACTTGGAATAAAGATATACCTCTAATGTAGAACGCAATAGTGACTCGTTATTCTACGTATATCAAATACCAGGTTTATACTCAAATTGTAGAACCGGCCCTAATAGTATTGAACTATTATTTTTTGACGTCTATATATCACGCTTTACTAATATGACAATTATTTACAGTTAACTGTAATTAAGTAAATTATGTTGACATTGTTAGCCAGAATACGGACCAAGTTCGCGAGCATTTCTCGAATAGTTTCCGATCTCTTTCCGAGGTTGGTGTATTATGCAAGTTCTATAGCAGTTCGTTCATGGTTCTGTTATGTTTCTAATATTAGTGTATAGTATATAGTATGTATAGTATATAGTTTCTGTCTATGACAGTACAGATGTACAGATGTTCTTGGAGCCTGAATAAAGATAGTTAAGTGTTGTTAGAACCCCGAGTTTCATTTGTGAACATATCAATTGGCGACGAAGTGGTAACTTACTGTTTTTATGTATTTTTGGTAGCGAAGTATTTGGTTGCTGAAACTATATAGATACTGTTACGTTACGTTGACAGGCCAGGTAATAATATTCATTTTCTTAAAATGGCTATGATTGGAAGTATAGAACCATTTAAAGGTCCAGCAGGAGAGTTCGAGTCATATTTAGAAAGAATAGATCATCTCTTTGAAGTAAATGTGGTTACTGAAGATAGAATGAAGGTTTCAATGTTTATAACCTTGGCAGGCCCGGAAGTTTATCAGACTTTAAGAAATTTAGTTTCGCCGGAGAAACCAGGTGATCTATCCTTTGAGCAGATAATCACAAGGTTAAAAAATCACTATGCTCCACTGGTTTCTGAGATTTATGAACGATTTGTGTTCAATAAATGTAATCAGAAGATTGATCAGAATATTGCAGAATTTGCTATAGAGCTACGTAAATTGGCTAGTTCGTGTAGATTTGGGCAATTTCTGGATGAAGCATTACGTGATAGATTTGTGTGTGGAGTAGTTACTGAAAGTATCCAGAGGAAACTTTTATCGGAAGCTCAACTTACTTTCACGAAGGCGTGTAGTATCGCCCAAGCAGCAGAAATAGCCGAAAAACAAGTTCATAATTTGACAGATGGTGGAGCTTCGGGACTTAATTATTTGAAAAATAAGTCAAATCAAGTTTGGTAACGTAGTGACCGAGGAAGTGACTGTAGCAAATGTGGCAGAATCCATATCAAAAATAAGTGCCCAGCTGTTAAATGGAAGTGTTTTAAATGCAATAAGTTTGGCCATGCTAGAAATTTTTGTCCAACTAAAAATACAGTTGGATCATTGGAGAAGCAAACGTCAGATCAAAATGCAGTTTATCAAGAAGAAGTCAACAACGATTTGTTCAATTTGAGCTTAAACATGATGAAAGCTGTAAGTTCAAGTGTAAGGGCTAATGATACTTCACCACATCAGTTGTCTTTAAAGGTAAATGGTAAAGATATTAAATTTGAAACTGACACAGGAGCATGTAAAACAGTGATGTCTATAAGTCGTTTCAAAGAATTTATTAATGTAGCTCTGACACCTGTTCGTTTTAAGTTAAATGTAGTTTCAGGGCAAAATATCAAAGCCCTGGGCGAATGCATAGTTGTAGTAGAATTTGCAGGCAACCAGTGTTCATTGCCATTAACTGTTATAGATTCAAAAAAAGAGTTTGTGCCATTACTTGGCAGAAATTGGCTCAACATTTTGTTTCCCCATTGGCAGAATAAGTTCTCTATCGAGGGTCAAGTTAATTATGTTGGTGTTGATGTAGTTGGAAATCTACAAAGTAAATATAAAAACGTGTTTGATCTTAATCTGTGTAGTCCTATAAAAAATTTTGAAGTTAAGTTTTGCATCAAAGACAAGGTTGTACCCGTTTTTAAGAGAGCTTATTCTATGCCATATGCGTTAAAACCCAAAGTGGAGGCTAAATTGAGACACATGTTGGAGGTTCAAATTTTAAAGCCCGTTAGGTATAGTGAGTGGGCATCACCTATAGTAGTAGTTCCGAAGAAGTCAGGTGATGTTAGAGTTTGTTCTGATTTTAGAACCACTGTTAATAAAGTTATAAATATCGATCAATACCCCCTTCCCACTCCAGATGACATTTTTGCTGGCTTGGCAGGTGGTAGTATTTTCTCAGTTTTAGATCTGTCTGGGGCATACCAACAGCTTAAAGTTCATCCCGATTATCAAAAATATTTAACAATAAACACACATATGGGTTTGTTTAAATTCACTCGCTTAACGTATGGCTTATGTTCAGCGCCAGCAAAATTTCAATGGGTCATGGATCAAATTTTAGTGGAGATACCTAAAGTAAGTTGTTATCTGGATGATATTTTAATTGCCTCTAAGTCGATGGAGGAAGCAAAAAAAGCTCTAGATGAGGTTTTTTCACGATTAAGTGACTACAATGTTAAGGTAAGCAGGGTATTTATCCTACGCAAGAAAAATTGAGAGCTATTCGTGATGCACCTGAACCTCAAAACATCACGCAGTTGCGTAGTTTTCTGGGACTTTTAAATTATTATAGTAAGTTTTTACCTATGATTTCGTCTCAATTAAAGCCGTTATACAGATTGTTGGAAAAAAATGTATAGTTCCAGTTTGATGACAATTGTCGTGAGGCTTTGAAGCTAAGTAAAAACTTGATGATGCAAAACCAAAGCCTAGTACATTATGATCCCAATAAGACCATTGTAATTTTGTGCGATGCTAGCTCTTATGGTGTCGGAGGTGTGTTGGACCATCGGGAAAATGGAACAGAGAAACCGATAATATTTGCGTCAGGAACATTGTCAAAAGCTGAACAAAATTATTCTCAATTAGAGCGAGAAGCATTGGCGATAATATTTTGTGTCAAGCGGTTCCATAAGTATATATATGGGAGTTCTTTTATTTTGGTTTCAGACCATCAGCCTTTAAAGGTTATTTTTAATCCTAGTAAAAATATCTCGGTAATGTCTGCATCGAGAATTCTACGGTGGAATATCATTTTGTCAGCCTATGATTATAGCATTGAGTTTCGTAATGGGTCAAAATTGTTAGAGGCCGATATGCTGTCTCGGTTACCTCTACCAGATGCTACGGATATCGATTCTTCAATAAATTCTTTCAATATATCTGGTGACTTACCTATAACATTTGAAGATGTTGCCAAAGTTTCAAGTAGGGATTCTCTCTTTGTCAAAGTCATAGATTATGTTAAAACCGGTTGGCCTAGCAAAGTGTCTGATAATATAAAACCATACTATCTTAAAAGAAATGATCTAACAGTGGAAAAGAGGTGCCTTATGGTTGGGTCCCGAATAGTTATCCCGGAGGTGCTCCGCAGAGAATTGCTTGATTTAATTCATGAAGATCATATAGGCATAGAAAGATCCAAAATGCTGGCTCGAACCACCTTGTGGTGGCCGGGTATGCAACAGGATATTGAGAACACTGTCAAATCATGTGTGGTGTGTCAATTAACTCAGTCTAATTCCGAAAAATACTTGTTGTCTTGGCCAAAGCCAACTAATGTCTTTGATAGGATTCACGTGGATTTTTTTCACCGTAATAATAAGTGTCTTCTATTGATTG
This sequence comes from Lochmaea crataegi, assembly GCA_947563755.1. NCBI lineage: Eukaryota > Metazoa > Arthropoda > Insecta > Coleoptera > Chrysomelidae > Lochmaea > Lochmaea crataegi. Next base: position 25,356,946 of record OX387423.1, on the reverse strand, counting down.
TAGATAGCAAATCCAAATGGCTTGATATACACGTTATGTCTAGCGGGAGCAACTTAAATCAATTGATCGAAAAGTTAAAAATTACATTTTCCTATATGGGACTACCCAATGTAATAGTGAGTGATAATGGTCCGCCATTTAATGCGGAAGGGTTCACTAAATTTGGCGAAGCCAATGGCATTTCAATTGTTAAGGTACCACCATACTACCCACAATCAAATGGGGCAGCTGAACGTCATGTTAGGGTGGCTAAAGATGCGTTGGATAAGTTTGAAATGATGAAAAAGATAAAAGGGGATTTAGAAGGATTTTTTACTGAAAAGTGGCAAGTTTCTTTAACATTAGAGCAGCAAATTGTAAACCTGTTTTTTAGTTTTAGGAATACCCCATGTGCTAGCACAGACCTAAGCCCCAACGAATACATTTTTAAAGTTAAACCAAGAACTCGCTTAGATTTATTAAAACCAAATAAAATAGGAGATGATTTCACAAAAAAAAATAGTTATAATAAACCGCCTGTATTTTTGGTGGGGGAAAAAGTATTAGTTGGGAAGTTGGGTCCGTATTGTAATGATAAATGGAAGGAGGGGATTATTTCGGAACATATTAGCCCTGTGACTTATATGGTGGAAGTTGATGGAAAAACAGTGTATAAACACGTTAATAATTTGAGAAAATTACAATTGCCTCAGCTTAGGTGTGAACAAGTCACACAACAGTGAGTTTCCTGTTCTGCCACCAACTACTACAAGCATAAATACTAAGTTTTCAGTAACGCCAGTAACGCCTTCATTAGTTGTTCAGTATCCTTGTTCTAATACAGAACCAGTTTCTGATTTCAGTAAGCCTATAGAAGGGCTCGAAAATAATGTAAATAAAGAAACAATTTTTAGTAGTATTCCGTTGAGTACGCCCGACTCAAATTTAAAGCCAGATGTAGAGCTAGATGTGAGGAGAAGTTATCGAATTAGGAAACCGCCGCAAAGGCTAAATTTATAAAGTTTTTTTTGTATCTTCAACATGTTAGTGTTTAGTACTAAGAAGAGGGAAAATGTTATGTTTCTAATATTAGTGTATAGTATATAGTATGTATAGTATATAGTTTCTGTCTATGACAGTACAGACTGACAGATGTATTATGATGTATGTTCTTGGAGCCTGAATAAAGATAGTTAAGTGTTGTTAGAACCCCGAGTTTCATTTGTGAACATATCAGGTTCCTATTCGAGTCGGTAAAAATAAACAGTTCAAAGGGTTTGATCGCGTACATGGGATGTTTGTGGTCGTTTGGAGACTGTTCGGCATAACGGAAAGTGACTAGCCAGCAAATAATAATTAGTTATTATCTGTGATTGTTTTTAATCAGGAATCCTCGACGAACTAGGACCTGAACTGTCCACATGCAAGTTTTTCTAATGTGGAATATTCACTGGCGAATTGTTATTCACAAGCAGCTCGCAAAGTTTTTGTTTCAGTCTTTAGTCTTTGAAGACGGTGCTTGCCCTCGCCCTCCTACAAGCAGCACTACGAATTGTGGAGGAATGGTCCTTAAAGAGCCAAAAAAACTAAACTTGTTGCTTTTACGAATCGAAGAGTTTTCCCGCAGGGTAGAGTACTGCTGTTCGGAGAAGAACTAGAAATATCCAAAGATGTTGAATATCTGGGAGTGACCCTAGATTCCAAACTGAATTGGAAGGCACACCTGGAAGAAATTACTACCAGGGCGACTGGGCTTTTCTGGCAATGCTGAAGAGTTATGGGCAAAACCTGGGCAATACGACCTGAGGTGGTTCACTGGCTTTACACAACTGTGATAATGCCAATGATCACATATGGAACAATATTCTGGTGGAGGAGGACAAAAGGGTCCTCTGCAGTTAATATGTTAACTGAAATCCAAAGACCTTCTTGGTATTACCGGGGCAATAAACAGCACGGGGACGGCATCAATGGAAGCCCTTATTGGACTTTGGTACTTTTTGTAAGGGAGGAGGCAATGATGGCAATTCTTAGGCTGAAATCGGGAGACGTATGGTTCCCGAACAATGTTCGAGAAGGACACACTGATACAACTGGGAAAATACTAGATGAGTTTTGATAGCATGACACCGGAGAATATATTCACTGAGCGAGTGAACATTATCATCCCATCTAGGGAACAGGTGATGCACCCAGGTATTTCTGGAAAAATCATCTGGTTCGCCGATGGTTCCAAAACAAACCATAGCACTGGGGCTGGTATAAAAGTCCTAGAAAGAGAATGTTCTTTAGCCTTGCCTCTATAGCCTGTATTGATGATAACATCAGAAGAGGATATACCGGACAAAAAATTTAAATATTCACTGACAGCCAGGCTCTGCTTAAAGCTATCAGTAATCCAACAACTAGGTCTAGACTGGTAAAAACTGCAAAGAATCCCTTAACAGGCTGGCAAGAGACAACAAAGTGTCTCTAATATGGGTGCCGGCATATGAGGGGATTGCAGGTCATGAAATGGCCTGGTGACTGGACACCGCACCCTGAGGAAACATCTGCACAAAATGGGCAAAGTTAGTGAGCCTATGTGCAGAAAATGTGAACTCTATGATGAAACACCTACTCACATACTCTGCTTCTGCGAGAACTTACAAGGACTCATACTTTGGAGAGGAATTAATTCAACCATTACAACTACTGAAAATCTCTCCAGTCAAACTAGTGACTTATATAAAAGACACGAAGCTTCTGGAATGGAAGTAGATAACATGGGAAATGGTACAGAGATTCAGTTCTAGTTGAGCACAACCCAAACAAATATGAATGAATGATGCTCGCCCTGGATGTCCTAATACGTCACCAACCTTTGAAATCGTTGAAGCAGTGAGGAAAATTATTATCGAATCACTACATAACACAATATTTTCCGATGGTTTGGGCATGAAAGGTGTATCAGCAAAGTTTGTTTCAAAATTGTCAAATATTTTCCAAATGAACACTCGCATGAGCATCGCTCAGGAGCTGTTGAATTGCGTCAACGACGATTCAGATTTGCTCAAAAGAATCATAACTGATGACGAAACATGGGTATATGGTCGAAACTAAAACCCAATCGGTTCAATGGAAGCGACCAGAAGTGCAAAAATCGAAGAAAGCACACCAAGTTCGGTCAAATGTCATAGTTTTGTTCACTGATTTTTTCGTAATTAAAATGGCATGCTGCATCAATAGTTCTTGCCAAAAAGGTAGTAGAGTCAATAAGAAATAGTATCTTGAAGTTAGGAGCCAGCCGCTTTTGTGAAGCAGTACGAAGAAAATGGTGATTTATCATGCAAGCCAAAACATTGAAGTATGTACCATATGCGAATATTTATTCTAGCCACCGCGGAGTAGGGGCTGCACTTGCTGCAGGTCAAAACAAAAAGTCAAACTATCTTTTTCCAAGCTCATAAAAAGGCTCTCGCCTGTTTTTGTGAACAGTGTTTATCGGTAAATACCGTCATTTATTGGATAATTCAGTCCATTCAGGCTACAGTGTCCCGTCAGAACACCTGTTAAAACTGATTTACTCTGACTTAGGCATTCATTTCTTCTCACCTGGTTGTAGTCTCCCATCTATCTTTGATTGTCTAAGCCCCACCAGATATTTCCTTAGGTTTTGCACGGGGAGGAGGACTCAATTGTACATTTTGGTTAGGTTAGGTACGTTATTTATTTTCGAAAAAATATCGGCGCAACATTTCCAGGGCAATTTTAAATTGCAGTTGTTCTAGAGTCTCAGCAACTTTTTTATGATTTTTATTAGGGTGAATATTTACTAAACACCTCACGAAATCTTATTTGGGTATTAATATTTGATTCATACTTAGCATACCTATAATAGCACAGTTTTTGAATTCTAAAAATATCGAACTATAATTGGAAACAAATTAATAACAACCGTTTGAAAATTATTCCAGTCAGAACTGACTTTTCCAATAGGTAGGTATTTGAATTTTGAATTATCATTCTATAAGCGAAAAAAGAGGGATTTATACGATTGGGCCAAAATCATTTGTTCTAATGATAATGAATTCACAAAGGAGAAAACTTTAGTAGTCAGTTTTTAATAACAATGTCAGAATTTATAAACAAAAAAACTAGGAACAAAGAGAATGGCTCATTTTAAAAAACCCAATAATAATAATAATAATAACAATAATAATAATAACAATAATAATAATAACAATAATAATAATAATAAAACTAAATTTTCAAAAACTTAACAATACCGTATGTTAAGGGTTTATCAGGAAGAATTAAGAAAATTGGTAATCAATTCAATATTCGAACTAGCTTTAAATGTAACAATACGTTGAGATCTACACTAACGAAAACTAAACCAAAAAATGAAGAACAACCTTCAAAAAACTGCATATATCAAATATCCTGTGAATGTGACAAATTTTATTTAGGTGAAACATCTAGACCTTTGAAAATCCGAATAAATGAACACAAAAAGTATATTAAAGATAGGGAGCTCTTTAAGTTAGGTATTTGCAAACATGCTTGGGAAGAGGGGCATCATATTCAATGGGATTCGGCGAACAAAATATTAAAAGAGCCCAATAGTAAAAGACCAAAAATCAAAGAAAGTGCTTTAATACAACTAAATGCGGATAAATGTGTAGCTAGTATTTCAGCCGAATGTAGTCAAATTTGGTTACCAATGCGGGAAAGAGAAATTTCCAATAATCAATTACCTGCGTTATCAGGTTTTCTTATGATTTATCATTGGAATTGTTGTTGGTCAATACACACTTCAATACACAAAATCACAAAACTGATTCGACATATTTTAAAACAAAAATAATCATATCACAAAAAGTAACAGCAAACGCGTTTTATAAACAACATTTCCGAAATAAGCCAAAAATCGATATCATTAATAAAAGCGTTCACTTGATTCAATTAATTCCTAGTAGAGTAGACTATAATATTATTAGAATGTCATACAAAATAGTTATTTTTCTACAAACGTCTGAAATGCCATTTTATGACACTGGTGTTAAAAGTAAAATACTTTTAGCACTAGTGCACTAGTGGAATTGACGCATTCTCCACTCGTGAAAAAAAGCACCACTTGTTGCATAGTTAATAGTTATTTGCATAAATGGCACTAGTGTGCACTAGTGCTAAAAGTATTTTACTTTTAACACCAGTGTCATAATATGGCATTTTAGACACTGACAGCATGCGTTAAAAATCATACTTTTACTGACGTTTGTAGAAAAAATTTTTTATTTCACATTTTATCAAGGATATGATCTACTATTGATTTCAAAAATTTGACAACAAATATTTTGCAGTCTTAAACTTCAAAATATTATTGATTGTCTAGTTGCCCAATTTTTTCGTTAGTCAGATAGGGACCAGAATTTAAAAAGTTTGATTGTTCTTGATAACGGTAGCTGGAGCACTACCGAAACGTTGAATTAAGAATATAAAAAAGATTGAGGTTTGATTTCCCAAAATAAATAAGAAAAAGGATAATGAATACACCACAAGGAACATTCAGAAGATATTCAGAACTAACTAATTAGTTTGACAGTTCGTTTTGTAAGTTCACCAAAATTCCAAAGTTTACTTGTAACATCCTCACACTTGTAAACGTATACATAAAGCCCTCTAATTATTAAATTGTAGTTTAAGAAAAAACTAAAAAACACGCTTTATAGGTAATCGAACTAAAAAGTAGAAAGTAATTCTTAACTTAAGAATAAAATGATTAACGAGAAAATTAATGACATTGTGGTAAAAGCGTAGGGTGCTTTGTACAACATTTATACACTAAATCTGCATTTAGGAATAGAACCAGTAAGAAATTATAACAATTGATATTGAGCACCCCACGCTATTAGCACAATGACATTTTATTCTTAAATTAATAATTATTTTTTACTTTTTAGTTCGATTTACTATAAGGTGTTTTTTTTGTTTTTTTGTTTTTCTCAAACTCGATGCCAGATAGAAGTTATGTTTTTTTATTTATGGAATACCCTATATTTTACTACTATATTGTACTGTCATCGGTCCTAGACGAGTGTGCAAAATTTCGAATCAATCTTAGCGATTAAAGTGTGTAAAAATCAAGTTTAAAGGTTGCGTTACAAACAAACAAAGAGGAAGAGCTCAGTTTTCACAATAATTTAAAACGTTCAAAAATTTTATACTTTTATATTTCAAAAACACGAGTTTCTCAAAACACTCTATATAGGGCATTACTAAATAAACGTTTATGAAAAAAACCGTTACAAAAAAATTGTTTAGTGAAAAACGCACCACTATATCGTTTGTGAGTTCGGAGATATTTACACTCAAAATGGGTCAGACTTCTGGTATTATTGAAATATTTTGAAAAAAGTCAAGTTTACTTCTTAAACTTTTTTTGTACCAAAAACATTGCAAAAATCACTTATTTGAAGAATAAACGTCTTTAGAAAATTAACGTACAGTATCATCTAATATAATTAAGCTTAGAATATTCAGAAAAACACATTAAAGAAAAATATAAAAATGCCTCATCTGATAAGGGTAGTCGCTCCTCCGGTGCTAACTTGTAATAAAACAAAACGAGAAAATGTACGCAATTTTTTCGGTTCAACCAACCTTTAATAACCACAGTTGTTATTAAGCGAAGAGAAGGAATGATAAAAATTGAAAAAAAAGCCGCCATCTCGTCCTGACCAGACACAATTTATTTTTTGTCGAAAACATTTTTTTTATTCTTTTTATTTCTACGGAATCGGGTAGATGACCTGGTATCTGTCCGCTTGCTTTCGTGGGTCCTAAACCAAAGTCTTAAATGTTGTAGTGGTCAGTATCAAGGCCGTATCTTCTAAATATTTTGAAAGGGTTATTTTTAGTTGTACGATTCTAACTCAATAACTGTAAAGTAAATCTAAACAACAATGTGCGTAGGTATCTGTTAAAAAACGCTCACAAAATATTCACCATTTTTACAAATATAAATTCATTTTCGAGTATCAAATGTGAAAGAAGACAATAATGAAACACATATTATGCGCAAATTACTCAAATAGTTTCTCAAAAAAATTTATACAAGGAATAGCCTCAGGAAAAACCTGAAAATTATTTACAAAATAGTAAAAACTAAGACACAGCACCATAGATAAAAGATTTATATATCCATTGTCATTAGAAATACGACTATCATATTATTCAAATATTTTTGGTGTGGCAAGCTTAGGGAATTGCTAAGCCTGGAACCCATCTTAAGGTGGATCCATGCAACATCAACTAAACCAAAACTAATTTAAGATTGAGATTAAATTTAAACTAAGAATATTCAGCTGTTCATGCAACACAAATCAAGAAATTAATAAACCAACCGGACATGCGCACTCTTTTCACTCATTTTTTGTCAAAACTTCCAATAGTAATCGAGCTATCAGATAACTGGAGATAAATATTAAACGTAAATCAACTTGTTTACGGAAAATATTGTTGTAAATTATAAAAATTTTCAAACATGTAATAGAAGCTTATGTAAACAATAACTTAACACAAACGGTGGCTGTTCGGCAAGTTCTGAACCAGTAAGTGATCTGTGGCCAGGGCTTGACGCATGTGTTGTGTCGAATTCATGGAAGAAATTAATTTCTTAGTTTCTTGTATGAACACCTACATTACATTACATGGTTTTATGTTCTTGGTATTAGTTTTAAATTAATTTTAATTTTTGCCTGCATGAATCCACCTTTAATAGCTCAAGTTTCATTTTCCAGTAAAACTTACTAGTACACATTACAGAAATAAATGTAGTAATTTTTAGACGCCGAAAAATAATAGTTCAATACTATTATAACGCTTTACAAAATTTGAAAAATAATTTTCAACAGACCTTCCACTCAGAAGCAATAACTACTTCTCGGGCTGTATGCCCCGACAGACATTGAATTACACTTCTAAAGTAAACGGGGTTGGTATATCTGCAAGATAGAACCAACCATTCTGGTTTGCGATTAGAAGGAATAACATCACTTGTAGACCGGTTTCGGCGTATTTGCGCCTAATCAGTACAAGGTAGATGCTATTCGTCCAGAAGCACTGAGAGCATAATCCTGGACTGGAGACTACGTTGATACCACACCAATACATAAACCTCAGTAAAGGAAATGCTAAGAGTGATCTCCACATCTAATCAAAAACCAAAATTCTATATCGACAAAAAACCATCTCGGTTTTGTAGTTATTTACGTAATTGCAGTTACCTGTAATGGTTGGTTGGTCTTGCAGATATACCAACCCCGTTCACTTTAGAAGTGTAATTCAATGTCTGTCAGGGCATATAGCCCGAGAAGTAGTTGTTGATTCTTAGTGAATGGTCTGTTCTTTGAAAATTATTTTTCAAATTTTGTAAAGCGTTATAATAGTATTGAACTATTATTTTTTGACGTCTATTGATCACGCTTTACTAAAATATGACAATTTTTTACAGTAATTAAGTAAGTAGTAATTTTTGTTTTTTTTTTAGTATGAAAATTGTTGTAATACATTTTAAATCATTTGTAGTATACTGTTGTAATTCCACATTTACAAAAAATCAGACCTAAAAATGAACAGCTCCAAATTACGCAGATGAACTAGAGGGTCACAATTCACCTAAAAACGGTTGTTAACTGATCTATTATATCTAAACCAGGGGAAACCAACTTTATTACACAATAAAAAATCAACTACAGTATACTACCAATGATTTAAGATGTTTTACAACAATTTTCGTTTTTATATTTTTCATAGTTAATATTTTTACTACAAAAAGAAACAAAAGTTACTAGGGGAAATATGCCTATGATGGACCCCCGCCAATGATGGACCACTAGCTGTATTTTCAAATATACCGCGCATAATACACTACCAATACATTGGTTCGGTCGATTGAAGTTACTAAGTAGTTGTTTATAAGCGCTCACGTGAATATAAACAGTTTTTGTTCAAATACATAAATAAGTTGAAATTGGTAAGTATCGATGTAAGAAAGTAGCTTGGCATGATATTAGATATCTCTTGTTTTACGTTCAACTGGAACCTGCTTTTGTTGCTGCAGTTTGAAGGAACTATTGGATGTTAATTGTCGAGCAAAAATTGAGGTTATGGGAAAGAACAAAAAAGCTTGGGATTTTAATTTAATTTTTGTAATGTGGCCTATGATGGACTACTTATCTGTATTCTATGATGGACCAGGGGGTCCAACATGGGCAATGAAATACGTAGAGCAACTTTCTCTAAAGCCATCGAAGACGAGATTGCAGTGCGTATCATTGAGATGGAAAGTATTCCTAAAGCGCAATCCACAAATATCTTTGCGTAGTCCAGAAAGTACATCGTTAGCTAGAGCCCAGGCTTTCAGCAAGGCTAATATTGAAGCATACTTCAAGGCACTAGATAATACTCTGGAGAAGTACAATTTTCTCCCCGAAAATATTTATAATATGGACGAGTCGGGTTTGACTACGGTTCAAAAGAAATGCCAAAAGATTTATGCAGGAAAAGGCCGTAAGCAAGTTGGTGCACTTAGTAGTGCAGCACGTAACCGGAGTGTGTGCAATGGGTGCCATATGCAACTACATCCCTCCTGCTCTTATTCACCCTCGCCAAAGGATGAATGAGGAACTGATGAACGATGCTCCCGCTGGTAGCATAGCATTCTCACAAGAAAAGAGAATGGATGACCAGTGAAATTTTTTGTAAATGGCTCAAGCATTTTGTTAGATATACGAAGGCTTCAAATGAGAATAAGGTTCTATGACTCCTAGATGGGCATAGTAGCCATAATAGTCTTGAATCCCTGCAGTTTGCCAGAGAAAATGGTGTTATTGTGTTTTGCTCCCCTGTACACTGTTCCCGTCACGTTCAACCATTGGACGTTGGATTTTTCCGTCCTCTTCATACATATTTAGACCAAGAAATACAATTATGGCTTCGTCAAAACCCGGGAAAGGCAGTAACCCAATTCAAAATAGTAGGCCTTCTCAATAAAGCTTATTTGAAGAGTGCTGTACCAGCAAATGCGATAAATTCCTTCAAAAAGACTGACATCCATCCTTTCAATCCTCATATCTTTGGGGACTGGGAGTTTGCACCAGCTTTAGCTACGGATAGGCCGATTCCCGTTGCTGAAGATGAGAACCAAATGGAATTAGACATGCAAAAGCAATCTAAATCTGGTCTTAACTCGTCTTCATCCTCAGTTCTCGACATTTCGGTGAAAGAAATTTTACCTCCTCCTCAAGCTGCACCCATTGGCGCTGATAAACGAAAAGGCAGAAGACGTGGAAAAACAGGCCATTAGAATTCAACACCAGAAATTCAAGAACTTAAAGAGAAAGTTATTGAAAAGGAAATGAAGACGAGAAAACAACAAGTCGGGCCAGTAAAACGAAAAATTTTCATTGACAATGACGCTTCTGATGAAGACGAATCCGTTTTGGAGGAGTTTCTGAAAAAACGGAAAGATGACTCAGATGATGATGCCTTTACTGTAATGAGTTGTACTCGAACTCTCGTTCCAGAGAAACTTGGATTCGATGCCAAATATGTGAGTCGTGGTGCCACAAAGAATGCGTTATAATGATATTTCCCTAGAGGGTCCATCATAGGCACATTTCCCCTACAGTTATTTTTATAATGTGTAACAAGATTTACTGAAAAATGACATTTCTGCTAAGTCGTGTTCCAGGTTTAGACAGCTCAAGCTTTGGTCTTCAAGTCGGTCGTGGGGGAGAGTGGGAACGAATTCTAAAACCGACAGGGTAGAAAAATTGTAGCACAAGGTGTCAGCCGAGTTGGACTATACTAAAAGTGTGAAAAATAACTTGAGCACAAGGTGAAAAATAACTTTCGAACGAGTGATGTACTCTATTTTTCTTATAACCACGGGATAACTACGAATTTATTTTGAATCATTATAAAAAATTTCGATATTAAATAAATATATCACATAAGATTCGTTGACTGGTGTCCAGTCTGCTGGTTCGTTTCCCGAGCGTTCACAACTCTTTTTATTTCGAAGATAAAAAAATTACACTTTTTTAATATAGATTTAATGTTTATGCTTTAAACGTAAATGTAAATACTATCTATAAATAGATTATGCATTTGACAGCTTTCCGTGGTACTATACAGTGCTTTGTTACTTTCCTACATAATCGTAGGAAAATTGAATGAGAGCTCTCACCCAACAGCAAAAACAACCACCATACAGTTTGGATTTAGCCACAAATGATTCCTTATTCTCGCAGATCAAGAATAAAATGTGTGGTAAAGGTCTTTTCACACCTGAAGAAGTCGTTAATGATTTCAGAGTGAATGTTTTGACGGTATCTCAATCAACATTGAAAAATAAAGCCATTTTCTTCTATAAATATCTGTATTTATTCATTTCCGGATGGTTGTTTACAGTAATTAAATTAGAAAAATTGTTTTCAGATATTAATTGCTCCGCTGTCAATAAGTGATCTATCAGGCTCTTTTGTTTTAAAGATTCTGTTTGCTACGCGTATTTTAAACTATTTCTTTCATAAAATAATGCGAGATATAGGTATAGATAACAAAGACGTTCAAGGTATTTTCGTATGTGTGATTTGACAAAGAATCTATTTTGATAAAAAATAGAAATAAGTTTATGAGGTTATAGGTGACAATTTTTAAATAACAATTTGTTTTCCTGGGTGACGACAATGAATCAGTGGCATTCAAACGGTATTTTTTCTTTGTGTGATTTTTTTATTTTTAAATTGTTTCTCCTTATTCTTGTATTATATGAAAATAAAAGATGAAAGGAGTATTACCTAGTGTTGGAAAATTGAAAAAAAAATTATGCAGAAATTAATCAACTTAGTTCAGAAGTAGATATCTTTTTGAGTACTTCAAATCGATTATCTTTCAAGATATTTTTTTTATTTCTGGTTCTTCAATTGAAGCTCATGATTCTTACCAACTACTAGCTGAAATAAAATAATAAATAAAACCCGCCCACGCAATTCTGTGGTTCAGATATGCATTATTAAGGTTAGATATTCTTCGCAACATACTTTGAACTGAAAAATGTTTATTATACATATACCTTGATCGGCTTCGATAATAATTATTATATTTTTGTAGACGTACTATTTAAATTCTAAAGGGTGTTAATTTATTTGAAAAAATCTCCATTTACGATGGGCGTACGATAAAATTATTAAAAGCGTTTGGTTTTTAAAATGTTCAACTATCATTGGCGTAGAATTCAATTTGTATAAGGAATCAATTAATTTGTAAATATTTCTACATCATGGACGTACTATGAAATTTTTATAAGTGATTCATTTATTAGCAAAAATTTCCATCTATCATGAGAGTACGATAAAAATTTTGTAAGGAGCCGATTTATTTGTAAAAATTTCTTTCTCTCATAGGTGTACGATAACATTTTTATGAGGAATCGATTTATTTGTGAAGATTTCTTTCTTTCATAGTCGTATAATAACATTTTTATGAGGGACGAATTTATTAGTAATAATTTCCATTTAATGAATTTCTAGGTAAAATTTAATCAATGTGTTTGAGGTGTCATAGAATATTGTATATCTTTAAAAAAATACCTTCGTCAATCTCCGGAGCTTATTATATAGGGTGTTCCAAAAAAGGTGGCCCCGCTGCTAGGATTAGTAGAGCACAGAAAAATAAATGGGTTTGCTTAGAAAAAAGATTGCTGAAAAAAATTATACACATTTTTTATGATTATGTCGAAGCTTCTGACAACATTGTTATGAAATTTTGCATGAATTAATTATTTTTGGTAGGAACAAAACTTATAGGTTGGTGACGTCACCACCTAACTGTTACCGTAACTTAGGCGTAGGATTAAATTAGTATAAAGGGTGAATTTATTTGTAACAATTTCCTTTTACCATATGCGTACGATAAAATTTTTAAAAGGGGAATTATATCTTGACTGTATATATTGTTTGTTTTATCTCTGGTGTCTGCATTCATACGTATAAAATACGATCGATCCGCTCCGTTCAGTGATGGTCACTTCACATGGAGACTAAGCGTAGGGATGGTTCAGTCCTAACATTTTTATACCTTTTGTAACTTCTAAGCAAAACGACCGATACAAATAATTATGTAGATAATCAACCTCGATTATGAAACTATTCAGTCCAATAATTTAGTATCAAAATTAATTATTGTTGTCTATATGAGATTTTTAAAAAGTAGTCTTCAAATTATCCATAAGTTTGCTAAATATAGGACTTCCAATAAGGAATCCTTCATTTTGTAAACAAAATTTGTTGTTATAAAATAATTTTGATCAATGCAAACTTCAAATAAATTTAGAATATTTGTTGAAATATTTATATCTATATTTTTTTCATTAGGAAATCTGCATTCTTTGTTAAACCAAATGAATTTTGAATATTTTGCGGAAAATACATACAAGATGTTTGGCTATTTTATAAAAATATTTACCTACCACACCAAATAATCACTTTTTTCGTCGACCTTTACAAAAAATGACATTTTACGTACTAATATCCGAAGGAAAAATCAACTATTTTTGAAGACAAGTAGTTTTCGTCCGCAAACACTTTTCGTCCGCTAAGACGTTAACATATCCAAATTTCCGAAACATATTGCATTTTTGAAAAAACATGGTGTTGGGTACAAAGCGAAAAAATCTGGAGTATTTAGTCGAGATAAAATAAACAGATTTCTTCGTGATGCCCCAGATGAAACTTATCTTTTGCATAGCGGACGAAAAGTGTCTGCCGACAAAAATAGTCGATTTTTTATTCGGAAATTAGAAATTTTTTGTAAGGGTCGACGAAAAAATATAATATACACCTCGGCGAAAAACTGTCTCTATAGTGTCTCACCTGCTTGCTAGCCTCGACTGCGCCTCGGCTATCAATTTGCAGGCTCGACTATAATAGACAATTTTCCGTCCTTGGTACATGAATAACTTATAGGCAAATAATGGCTACATCATAGTAATTTTCGTAGGAAATTCTAGGTTTTTTGAAAATAAAATACAGCTCATATTACTTCCAGTTAATGTAGGTTTCTATGGATAGAAGATTAGTTAGATAGCTTTTGATTTTATACATTACAATCAAACATATAAATATTTTCACCTTATAAAATTAGTATAGATCGTTTAATTGAAATGTTATTGGTGGATTAATTCTTATTCTAATACCATTCTTTCAGCAATTCCAGACCAGTATTGAAAAAAATTTCTAAGCACCGTGTTTTGAATTATAACAATGATCAACAGATATTTAAACATTAGTGGGGATTACCGAACGGCGTTTGAGGATCACTGTATTCCAAAATCTTGTCCGCCCCTCTATATGTTTATAAAAGCTTTACTTAATGTAAAATCCGAGATGCTCCGTCTTTACACATACTCGCCATCTAGGCCATAACGACCAAAAATTTTAAAATGGACCGACCTCAGTTATACGCAAAATTCCAAGAATTACAAAAAACAGACAATATTTTCGTTTTAGAAAATTTTTTGGACGTTTCTCGATGGAAAATCGAAGGAGAAAACGGCCTTGATATAGGCAGCGGTGATGGACATTTTTTATTTGAACATTTGATTCCAAAATTGCCAGAGAATTTTGGAAAATTCGTAGCTAGTGATTGTTCTGAGAAAATGATAGATTTTGCTAGAAGTAAATATTTTTTACCGAAAGTTGATTTTATTAAGTTTGATATTGGTTCCGAGGAAATTCCGGAAGAGTTTGAAAATGAGTTTAACCACATTTACTCTTTTTATACGTTACACTGGGTGAGAAAACAAAGGTAAGTCATTAATTATATAATGTTTAAATGTTAGTTTTTGCATGAAACTTGGGAGCGTTGTTTACATTATTATATAATAGTTGGCATTTTTATTGAGTTAATTGTAGATTCCTTATATAAGGGAAAATTTAGGGGTATATAGGGTGTTTTTATTGAAATATTATTTGTTCATTGTTTAAATCATGCTGATTTTTTCAGAATTCTTAAGATCATTTTCCATATTATACAATAGTTAGCATTTTTATTGGGTAAATTGTAGATTTTTCATATAAGGGAAAATTTAGGAGTACACAGGATGTTTTTATTGATATATTATTTGTTCATTGCCTAAATCATGCTAATTTTTCCAGAAAACTTTGCAGCGTTGCTTACATAATATACAATAGTCAGCAATTTTATTGAGTCAATTGTAGATTCTTCATATAAGGGAGAATTTAGAAGAACACAGGGTGTTTTTATTGAAATATTATTTGTTCATTGTTTAAATCATCAATTTTTTCAGAAAACTTAAAAACAGTGTTTTCATATTATACAATAGTTTTAATTTGTATTGAGTAAATTGTAGCATATAAGGGAAAATTTAGGGGTAGACAGGGTGTTTTTATTATCATTTGTTCACTCTTAAAATCATGCTGATTTTTTCAGAAAACTTGAGATCAGTGTTTTCATATTATAAAAAAGTTGGCATTTTTATTGATTAAATGGGAGATTATTCATATAAGGAAAAATTTAGGGGTCTACAGGGTGTTTTCATTGAAATATTATGTGTGTATTGTTTAAGCCATGCTAATTTTTTCAGAAAACTTAAAAGCAGTGTTTTCATGTTATACAATCGTGAACATTTTTATTGAGTAAATTGTAGCATACAATGGAAAATTTATTGAAATATTATTTGTTCATTGTTTAAATCATGCTGATTTTTTCAGAAACCTTAAGATCAGTGTTTTCATATTATACAATAGTTAGCATTTTTGTTGAGTAAATTGTAGATTTTTTCATGTATGGGAAAATTTAGGGGTACACAGGGTGTTTTTATTGAAATATTACTTGTTCATTGTTTAAGCCATGCTAATTTTTTCAGAAAACTTAAAAGCAGTGTTTCCATATTATACAATAGTTAGCATTTTTATTGAGTAAAATGTAGATTATTCATAAGGAAAAATTTAGGGGTCCACAGGGTGTTTTTATTGAAGTATTATTTGTTCATCGCTTAAACCAAGCTAATTTTTTCAGAAAACTTTGGGAACGTTGCTTACATAATATACAATAGTTAGCAATTTGATTGAGTACATTGTAGATTATTCATATAAGGAAAAATTTAGGGGTCCACAGGGTGTTTTTATTGAAATATTATTTGTTCATTGCTCAAACCAAGCTAATTTTTTCAGGAAACTTGGGAGCGTTGCTTACATTATATACAATAGTTAGCAATTTTATTGAGTACATTGTAGATTCTTCATACAAGGGAAAATTTAGGGGTGCAGAGGGTGTTTTCATCGAAATATTATTTGTTTATTGTTTAAATCATGCTGATTTTTTCAGAAAACTTGGGAGCGTTGCTTACATTATATATAATAGTTAACATTTTTATTGAGTCAATTGTAGATTCTTCATATGTGGGAAAATTTAGGGGTACACAGGGTGTAATTTTTTAAAAAAACTTGAGAGCTTTGCTTATGTAAAATACAATAGTTAGCATTTTTATTGAGTAAATTGTAGCATATAAGGGAAAATTTAGAGGTAGACAGGGTGTTTTTTTCAGAAAACTTGGGAGCGTTGCTTACATTATATACAATAGTTAGCAATTTTATTGAGTACATTGTAGATTCTTCATATGAGGGAAAATTTAGGGGTGTTTTTATTAAAATATTATTTGTTCATTGTTTAAGCTATGCTAGTTTTTTCAGAAGACTTAAAAGCAGTGTTTTCATATTATACAATAGTTATCATTTTTATTGAGTAAATTGTAGCATTTAAGGGAAAATTTAGGGGAAGGCAGGGTGTTTTTATTGAAATATTATTTGTTCATTGCTTGAACCGAGCTAATTTTTTCAGAAAACTTTTGGAACGTTGCTTACATAATATACAAAAAAAATTTAGGGGTCCACAGGGTGTTTTTATTGAAATATTATTTGTTCATTGCTTAACCCAAGCTAATTTTTTCAGAAAACTTGGGAGCGCTGCTTACATTATATATACAATAGTTAGCATTTTTATTGAGCTAATTGTAGATTCTTCATATAAGGGAAAATTAAGGGGTATACAGGGTGTAATTTTTTCAGAAAACTTGAGAACTTTGCTTACGTAAAATACAATCGTTGTCATTTTTATTGAGTAAATTGTATATTCTTCATAGAATTGAAAATTTAGGGTTACACAGGGTGTTTTTATTGAAATATTATTTGTTCATTGCTCAAACCATGCCAATTTTTTCAGAAAACTTGGGAGCGCTGCTTACATAATATACAATATTTTTTATTTTCATTAAATAAATTGTAGATTCTTCATATAAGGGAAAATTTAGGGGTACACAGGTTGTTTTTATTAAAATATTATTTGTTCAACATATAAACTAAAGTTTAACATTCGCTCATTAGTTTAAAAGTTCTAAGCAGCCTTTTTACTAAGGCAAAGAGTGTTTTTTTTTAATTTATAGACACTGTCAAATTTCAAAAATTATTATAGCATATCAAAACTATGGTTTTTTAAATTGAACGCCCTATACGTCCTGGAACATAATGTCAAAAATTCGGGAGCAGCTAGGTGGATGAGGTAAAAATGATGAAGAAAACCTAATTTTTACTAAATTTGATTAAAGAATCACTTTTTATGTCATAGCTGTACACCAAATAAAAAAAAATATGAAATTTCTGAAATATTCATTTTTTTCGTATTTTACATATGGTTCAAGATGAAATAAAAAGCAATAATAGGCTTGATTTGAAAACATGCTCAAAAATACAGTCGATATAATTCGAAATTTTAAAAAAATTATAAAATATACGAGGGTTGTCTTTTATATTTTGCATAAAGAGCTAGCAAACAAATGTATATGTACCAATCAGCAGTAACAGTTATTTGATCTTGTAGAGGAATTGTTGCTACATGACCCGCTTTTTGGAACACTTCGAGAACGGATAACTTTCGTCTGTTTTGGTTCATCTTGGAACACCCAAACAGCCAACTGACGTTTATTTTCGGGTCCATAAGAGTAAATCCAGGATTCATCACCACAGGCAATACTATATTAGACTATTTCAAAAAAATCGAATACTTTTTTTCCTTAAATATACTGAAAATATTGTTGTACACGACGAAAATAAAATCCTGTAAAAGTTTGAACTCCTAATATTTATATTAATATAATAATTCCTATTTTCCATTTAAATAACTTGGAAACAAAATTGTCTTGTCTTTGGAATTTTGTAGCTCACGTAGGGATCACGTAGGGAATGACTAAGACATATTATTGTAGGAAATTTGACGCACTACAAGAAAGGTCTCTTTTTTCCAATTGACTAATTGCTTTCTGTTCTTCCGTCAACAGATGCGGTATCCAACGAGCAACTAATTCTTTTACAGATAATTCTTCATGTAAAATTTTTTGAATTGTGATCCTTGAAATGCCCAATTACGCTCAAATTTCACGATATGTGACATGTTCTTGGATGAGCTTACGTAGAGCATCGACGTTTTCCTGGGTGACTGCCGTTGCTGGTTGACCTGTTTTTGGATCGTCTCTAAGATCAATCCGTTCACGTTTACAGTCTCCATACCATTCTTGTTAACACAGCTGTCTTCGAAAATTGTAAGAAATTATTGAGCGAAAATTTTCTCGGCTTAATTCTATTTTTCGACTGAATCATATAATTAAATTTGGGTGCATCCTCCAAAATTTTAAAAAATTGTTTTCAATCTCATTATTCTGCTAAGGAGATCAGATTCATGAAATAATTTCCTTATTATTTATGAGTGGCTTCATTGATTTTGTTCATCATTTACCTTTGTAGTTTTTTTGCTGATTTAAATATGGAAAATAGAAATTAAAATTGAGAGATCTTGATTCAAGTCAAAGGATTATTATTACTTTAAAAAAATACGATAGGACAGCAGATGTAGTGGATCTTCATTCTCATGTAGGCTTCAACCAATTTTTATATTTACACTTTTAGTCGGTTCGTTGTTCGGAGAAGCAGCCCGATTTATTTCACAAGAGAGTATTAGAATAATAACATAACATTAACTTCAGCTGAATTTTTTAGGAGAGCTTTCCAAAACATCTTTAACATGCTGAAACCTGGAGGAGACATTTTAGTGTCATTCATAGCAAAATCCAGTTTGTATGATATTTACGACAATATGTCCAAATATAAACGATGGCAACAGTATTCCACAAAAGAATATATATCCCCATATCATCCCCTTAAAAATCCAGAGAAATATTTGGAAAAAATTTTAAGAAAAATTGGATTCGATATAAAAGTTTGTAAAATGATACAAAGATCGTTTTTATTTCCAAACTTGGAGGTTTTCAAAAGTAAGTTTTTATATTCATACAAGTTCTTTGACTAATAGGTACGTACGTTTATATGCTTCGAATGTTTATATATCTAGTCTAAAATGATGTTATTTAAAAGTATTAAACATCCAATGCGTCTACAAAACTATACCTGATGCATCATATATCCCAATGACGTCATAGCCCAATTTTGTTACTAGTCTATGTTTCCAAGCTATTAAAAAAGAATGAGAATCTACTCATTGGTGGGATCATCCAAATTCTTGACATTTCTTCATTGCCTTAATATTGGGCTCGAGAAATCTGGGACAGGGACTTCGTTAGCCCTTTGACTTTTTACATGATTGGGAAAAAGACAAGAATTTGATGATCGTTAAAATTTAACGTAGGTCACCGCTAGCGACAAAATTTAAAAAATTAATGAACCTGCACCGACCACGAAAGCGTTTAAATGAACCCAACAGTTTGCAAGCTTAAAACTGAAAGCTAGTTAGAGGACTTAGTTAGAGGAGTATTATAATTTAACCACCAGTCAGACCGGTCAGTATTGGTAGATGGTAGATAATAAAATTTCCCTAACCACTGGTATTGATAAATAATCTTTAATTTTAATGCTAGAAATAATAATGGAAAAAGAATTATCGATTTCTGTTTAATAAACAACTTGATAATACATGGTTCCAACATATGGATATCCACAAATACACAAGAGAAGTAAAGAGTAGGAGTGAAAAGTCGATAATAGATTATATAGTTATAGAAAGACAATAAAAGACACAAGAGTAAAAAGAGGACCAGAAACCATTATGTAGTAGAATCCAAATTTAAAGACGATGAAAAGAGAAGTCAACCACCTGCATCAACAAAAAGAGGGAAGCTACTGCATTAATCTATAAAAACCTATAAATTAAGAGATAAAGCAGTTGCATGGAATAAACAAAAAACTTGATTATAAAGAAATAGAAAACGGAAATATGGAGGATAGATGGAACTACTTTAAAAATACTATCATATATACAGGGAGATTCATTAGTGCGATAAAGTCCAATATCTTGTAAATCCTCGCAGATATTCAAATAAAATTTTCACCGATTGTAGCCAGCCTAAGAACCCATATTTTAAAATTAGTCGCAATTGTTCCAGAACGCCGTGTCAGATCAAAGTTACATTTTTTTACTTCAAATTTGAATTTTGCTTGACTTCACTTGACTCCATTGCAATGATATAAGGTTGTAGTAGGTTATACAGTGTATTTCGAAAGTTCTGACCACTTGTTCCTGAAAATCATAAGGAGTTCAACACCCCGTATACTTTGAACTGCACAATTCGAAATTAATCTGTTATGGCCATACGTCTGTGATGGTCTTCTAGTATCAATATTCACTAGACCTGCTTCTATATCTAAGAAACCGTATACGAGTTCAAACTCGAATACATCGGTTTCACTTTTTTTTTGTATCACCCTGTATTTTGTGTCGGTAAATGAAATCTACTAAACTATACTTCAAATTTTATCAAGTATTCCCTATACCCAAACTGAATAGTTGTCGTCAAAAAATAATAATTCAATACTATTAAACGCTTTACAAAATTAGAAAAATTAATTTGTAAAGCGTTTAATAGTATTGAACTATTATTTTTTGACGTCTATATATCACGCTTTAGTAATATGACAATTATTTACAGTTAACTGTAATTAAGTGAATAGTTGTTGTGATATTTCAATTTTATGATTAAAACTTTTATTTCCAACAAAAAATCAATAAAAAGCTACATAAAATTCTTTCACAACAATTAACGTGTTAGGAAAGTGTGTTATTTTAGAAAAATGTTCTAAAAGGTCGATAATAGTGCCACAAGTGTATAAGTGACAGATTTCTTGATGTAGTTTTTCTAAATAGTTAAATTATAATCATAAAATTGAAATATCACAAAAACTATTCAGCTGGGTATAGGGAATATCTAATCAAATTTGAAGTATAGTAAAGTAACTCTCATTTACCGATATAAAATATAGGGTGATCCATTTAAAAAAATTGAAAAACCGATGTATTCGAGTTTGGACTCGCCCTGTATACGGTTTCTTAGATATACAAGCAGGTCTAGTGAATTATGATACTAGAAGACCATCACAGACTTATGGCTGTAACAGATTAATTTCAAATTGCGCAGTTTAAAATATACGGGGTGTTTAACCCATTACGATTTTCAGGAACAAGTGGTCAGAACTTTTTAAATACTGTTATGTTTTTGTTATTTATTTAAATAGTTTTTACTTGTGGGATAAAATTATACACGATACTGTGACTATTTATTTATTTAAAGAAACACACACTGTATTAAACTTAATTTATATACACACTTTACTTAATGTCTCCTAATTTATTTACACTCGGTATGACAGTTCTAATTTATTTTTACCACTTGAATATTACACTATTTATCTTCACTATTTGATTCACTGTCCGATTACTAAGAACTTCCGTAAACTGTCTGTGAACTAACTCTTTACTGACAGTTTCAGTAATTCTGAACTAACTGTTAACTCGCTCGAAAGCCCGCGTATATATAGTACTTCTCGACTCTAGAAAATTCTAGTACCTTCCGCGCTCGTCCTATGCACAAACAAAGCCTTATTCCAGAAAGTTATCGAATCCCCTGCGCAGCCACCAAAATTTATAATCGAGAGACAGGGCCGGCTTTGAGTTGGTGACCTCGCAACAATACACCGTATAACCTACTACAACCTTATATCATTGCAATAGAGAAGTCAAGCAGAACTCAAATCTGAAGTAAAATATAGGGTGTCCCATTTAAAAAAATGCAACTTTGAACTGACACGGCGTTCTGGAACACGCTGAACAATTGCGACTAATTTTAAAATAAAATTTTATCCGAATATCTTCGAGGATTTACAAGATATTGGACTTTATCGCACTATAGCAAAAAAAGTGTGTGGAATAAATAGAAAACAAAATAATATGAAACTAACTTCATGATCGACGATAGAAATAAAAAACCAAGTGAAACAAAAGAAAAGGGCATGTAAAAACTACTAATCGAATAAAGCAGAAGGGAAATATAATAAATATAAGGATGAAAAAACTAATTAAAACATCGAAGAGCGAACAATGGAGAACATTTGGGGAGAAAATAGAAGGAGCAAATCAGAAACTCTTTTATAATGCATTAAAGAATATAAAAAAAACAAAAAGCAGGACACATATTTTATAAAAAATAAGAACGGCGAAATATTAACAGAAGAAGAAAAAATTATGCAAAGATAGAAAGAATTCTATCGGGAACTACTTAATGATACAAAATAAAGAGAGGAACAAATCCAAATCAATATGCAGGAAGATGCAGAAATAAATATAAGTAAATAAGAAATAGAACAGGTGATAAAACAGAACTTAAAAATGGAAAAGCGCCTGTATATGACAAAATCACATCAGAAATGATTAAAAACGTTGGACAAAAAGGAAAAGATATGATGATTACAATAAAATTGTAGAATATACCTACCAAGGGACTGGCAAAAACCACTCATTGTACTAATTTTTAAGAAAGAGGATGTGAAAGACTGCAATAACTATCGAGGAATAGCATTAATGAACTCCGCGATGAAAATGTTGGAGAAAATACTGGAGAAAGAATCAGGTCGACAATAGAAAATACACTGGAGGAATCACAGAGTGGATTCAGAAGTGAGAGAAGCACCCAAGACCATATATTTACTATTAAACAGTTTAATAGTATTGAACTATTAATTTTTGACGTCTATTAAACAGTTAAAAGAAAAAGCAGTACAAGAAAAAAAGAAACTATTCGTAGCTTTCCTGGATCTAGAAAAAGCCGTTGATACAGTACCTAGAAAAAAAATGTGGAAAATATTAGCAGAAAGGGGAATTAATTCAAAAATTATAAGAATAATACAGAACATCTATGAGAAAAATGAGAACGCAGTCATAAGAAATAACAATATACCAAAAAAATTTGCTAAGACAAGGAGGGAGCCTGAGCAATTTGTTATGTTATGTGTGGGACATTTGCAATTGTGCAGGGTAAACATCAGTGAAGGAGCAATTGCATGTTATATTAATAGCAAAAAATGAAAAAGAGGTACAAGAAAACATAAATGTGTGGAATGCAGTAATGGTACACATGGGAACGAAAATAAACAGAAACAAAGCAAAAGTTATGGTCATTGGAGGCGACAAAGAAGAAATAAATGTAAGAATAGATACAGACAGAATGGAGCAAGTTATACATTTCCAGTACCTTGGAACAATAATAGACGAAAAGGGAACACAGGAATCAGGTACTAATAGTTAAAACTAAGAAACTATACTATGCCATGAATACCAAATTTATTCTAAAAAAATAAATATCTAAAGATACGAAATTAAACGAATTTAAGACAATATATCGACCAATACTTAGATACATATGGACAACAAAAAAGTAAAATGCAGACGACAGAGAAATATTTAAGAAGAGTAAGATGTGTAACAAAAGAGGATAGAATGAAAAACGTAGATATAAGAAAATACCTAGGAATACAATCGACCTTAGACTTTATACAAGAAAGACAACTACAATGGTGGGGAGGGTTACAACGTATGGATGAAGGAAGACCGGTTAAGAGAGTATGGAAAGCAAAAATTGGAATACATAAAAAAGGGGCAGACCAAGAAAAACTTGGGATAAGGTTGCCCATATGGACGGAGCTTCCCTGATCTGGGATACCATGTTACTGACTTGTCAAACCTCCCTCGTATATAATGCAACAACTGCACTCAATATTATTTACATTTTGAATAAATAAACATAGAAATTAGATATTATGTTATTTTAAAATGTGTCATCGTATTCTAATAACGACCAAAGAAGCAATAAAAGCTGTTAAGTGGACCTAATGACTCATATCGATAATATATTGATAATTTTTGGGCAAATTAAAATCGTTTAAAACGAATAACCATCCATAAACCATATGCGCCCTATTAACATTCCACAAAATACATTAACCTTCCTCATTATGGAACACTAGTTTGGATTCACAGAAAAAAAACGCATAGTAAATATTGATAATATTCATTTCATTATAGCCTTGATCACGTACACGTTCAACATGGGCTCGACGACAAATTATATTGGAACTAAAAATTATGTAACTTCGGGAGAATAGAGTATATTATCCATCTAATTGGCAGAAAAATATTGAAAAAAAGAAGATGCCGTACAAGACAAAGAAAAAATGTATGCCAGCCAAAACTCCTAAGCCAGAAAACTGTCGTTCTTGTATATACAAATGTAGCAGCATCTTTGATGAAGAAAACAGTCTCAACATTTGCAAAAACTTTTGGGCTTTCTTCAGTTATTCAAGACAAAAGGATTTTATTCTGAAATTTGTAGATCGAAAACCACCAGCGAGACCTGGAGCAAACGTGCCGCTGGCTAAACATCGAAAGTGTAGCAGAGCATGTTATTTTATGAAAGATGGAACAAAACGCAGGGTCTGCAATTTTTTTTTTACAAAAAACATTGAGAATAAGTAATGGTCCAATAAATAAAGCCTTTGAAGGTTGTAAGGATGGCGTTTTTACAGCGGATGATAAAAGGGGCAGGAAGGCCAATTACAATAAGACCAAAGACGAAGATGTTGCCTTTATAAAACAGCACATTGACATGTTTCCTGTAATGGAGTCACATTATAGGAGGAAAAATACAAAAAGGCTTTTTTTGGAATGATGAAATAAAAAAATTTAATTTGTTTAAATCTTCAAATGAAGATTTAAACAAATTAAATTGTTTTATTTCATCATTAGTATGGATCTTCAACAAGTAAAAGCCTCATCTATTCAAGCTTTTTTTGGATTCCAAATTATCTATCAGCAAGATATTTTTCTTAAATAAACAGTTCTACTTGGAAAATAATCGAACACCGGGCTACTGGTGTTCGATGTACCAGAAAATCTTCGGCACATCTTTCATTTTTCGTTCCAAAAAAGGACCAGTGTTCCTTTTGCAATAAATATTCTGAGGCCAAGAAGGCAGGTTCACTTAATGATCAACTTTAGTCTGATTATAATAAACATATGGCAAAAAAATGAAGCTGATAACCACAAAAAGATTTCGAACTTATGTTTATTATACAGCTACAAGATGGTGAAGCGTAAAGGTTCTATTTTTTACAAAGGGAATCTAACTAAAATTTGTTTTAGTTGAATATTTGCAACAATACATGCGAAATTTGACAGTAGCTAATTGACTGGTAGAGTATGGTGTCATGAGCTGGTGTATTCTGTGGTACAATCGAGGTACCAGGTACCCTATAACAATACCAAAGTATAACTGGTACATGCAAGAAATAAAACGTGTATAATTGGTCGACAAAGTGAAGTATGACGAAGGATCTTATTATAAAAATGGCGCCTTTCAGACATTCGCATACAAACAAAGGATAGGCAGCTTCGCTTCTTGTTTGCTGGTGTATACTTTGAATGCACTGACGGCCTCGTGGCTGCTTGTAGAATGATACACTTTTCTGCGGGTGCCCAGCTAAAATACGCAGGCGCATGTGCCACGTTCATTAGCGCACTCAGATTAATTTAAATTGGAACAAATGGTTAAACATGTATGATAAGAGTGGGGGGTCGGCAACCTTTTAATAAAGCCAAAGTGCCACTATAAAAAACTGTATAATTTTTATACGAATAAAATAAAAAAATGATCAACAATAATTCTAAAAATTTTAATCAAAAAGGAAACATAGCACGGACTTTACTGTTAAACGAAATATTTGTTTTTATATAAGGCAACATCTTGTTTAAAGTTTGAAACGTTTTCAGTGCGATCCTTGTCCTTGTATTTATCGCGAAAGCTTTTCTATTTCTGGTTCATGTCTTTAAACTTTTAATATAACACACGCCTCTGAATTTTCTGTTGTTAGCCGGCATCGATATGGATTTAAAATGATTTTCATATGGGAAAAAACTTGCTCACACATATAGGACGATCCGAATGCTGAAAGCATTGCAAATTCCACTTTTTTAGGCAAATAAATGTATCTGGCAAACTAGCCCAACAATTCAATAGTTCGATTGGTTTATCCTGAAGATCACGTTCTAAAACTCTTCTAGTTCCACAAATTTTGTCTTCCATAACTCGGAGTTCCTAAATTCAATATGCTGAAGCACAAAATCCACCCATGCGAAAAGACAATCATTGAAAGGAATGATGAAAGTCTGGTTTTATAGATAGATCTTTATTGTTCTTTCGTATGAGTATACATGAACAAGGGTGACAACATTTATAATATTATTGGCTAGTACAAAACATATATTTTGATAATAAATTATAATAAATTTTATAGCAAATTAGGTGTGGATAACATATCCCGACAAGAGTGAGGTGATATCATTCGTTTACAATGAAAGACCTGCTTTTTAATATTTTCTTTATTATGTCATATATTTGATAGAGAATTTGTGGTTCAGCTTCATTATTTATTATTGATTCAATGTCAGTTACGGATTGATATATTTCAAGAAAGGGACGTCTAATTACTTCATACACTGGACAAACAAAAAATAAGTGTTGTAGGGATTCTAAAGCAAGGCAGTTACAAATAGTGCAAACTTCATTGGTTTTTATTGTGTATGCATTGCTATTAACATACATGTATATTATATTACTATTGTGGGTGCGCATCTGTGAAATTAAGCGTTTAATATGTAGAGGAATGGAGAGATCTAAGTGATTTGTACAATAGAAAGGATGTTTGCCTTGTAGAATTTGCTTATACATCGGGCAGAATGTACTTAAAAGTATTTTGTTCCAATCTTCTATGTGATTATGTTGCTCAAATCTTCCTAAAATAATGCTGATTGTGTTCGAGTCAAAAGTATCAATATTAAGTTCCGAGGCTCCGATTTTATGTAGAATGTCATTTAATTGGCTGATTCAATTATATTTTGATACTATTTTATTCTGCTGGTTTAGTTGACATATTCTCTTTAGTGCTATCTTGGGAAATCTATTTAAAGGTAACTTTTTAATCTTTAATAAATATTCTAGAGCTTGTTTTATAATAAAATACCCAATTTTCACCAATTTTATTTCAGCTCTCAAAATGTAACTGGGCGTAGTTTTCTGTAAATAGAGAAAAATTTTCCAGAAGTGATTTTGAATTATTTCTCCTTCATTTATATACCGAAGTCCCCATATTCCACTGGCGTACGAGTAGGTTGGAACTACGATGCTGTAGTATAGGGCCTTAACACTTTTAATATCGGTCATGTGTGAAGATTTAATTACATTCTGAATTGCGTTTTGTGTTATTTTAGCTTTCTTTAGTCTGGTTTTATCATGAAGGAGAACATGTGACATTTATCAAAATATTGACCTCTTTCAGCAAATTCTTCTTTCAGTGATGTCATGTAGTCTAACATTTCCTCATTAAATGCAGCATTATCACAATTATTAAGGTAAGGTGAGTATGTTTTTAGATTTGGAAAGTATTTATTTGTATGGGAGGTAATATAGCGAATGAATACATCTATTTTCATTTTAAAAGACTTCCAGGAATCATACAAATCTAGAACAGTTTGACCCGATCCTTACAACTTAAGGTTTAGTTCGCCGAGATTATTTGTAATATCAGTTAGGAACACCAACTTACAAATCCATTCTTTATTATCTAGTTCAGGAAAGACTTGAGCTTGATTTTTTGCAACAAAAATGACCTAATTTCTCCCAATCATTCCAC
This sequence comes from Lochmaea crataegi, assembly GCA_947563755.1. Classification (NCBI taxonomy): domain Eukaryota; kingdom Metazoa; phylum Arthropoda; class Insecta; order Coleoptera; family Chrysomelidae; genus Lochmaea; species Lochmaea crataegi. The sequence goes on along the minus strand of OX387423.1, from coordinate 25,328,819 downwards.
AAATCTAGAAAGCACTTTACCGCTGCTAAGCCAGCGTATACTGATGTATAATGGAATATCTGAATAAGCACTTTCGATTTCTTGTAAAAAGACTTGAATTATCTGTGAGTTAATGAAAAACGATAACTTTTACAACAGTATCCATCACAGATTTTAAGCTTCCGCTCGAGATCTTCGCGCATAATCTTTCTTGATGAATAATACAATGAAAATTCAAAAGTGGTCGACCAATGCGTGCAGTAAGAAGAGATACCTACAAATCCCTTATGGGTTAAGTCTAGTTCCCGTTTCTCAAAATGTTTAACAAATTCTGATAGTATATTTTCTTCTCCTGTCATTCCTTCGAATGGTAGCAGACAGATCAGTTCTTCATACACACGGTTATTGTCAAAATACGGCGCAATTATTGCCAACCGGAAAATGTCATTAACGTCGACACTTTCATCCAACGAAATACTAAATACGATATTCCGTTTAATGGCGTCGATCTGTTGTTTCCGTACATTTTATGCCATTTCACTAACTCGCCTCTCAATAGTCCGCGCTGATGCTAGTATATCTTTAATCCGGACCTGTATTGCTTGTTTATTAGAAAAATCATCAAACAATACATCCACACTTCTCCTCAGAAACGTTTGCTTCAAAAATTCCCCATCAGTGACAGATCTTCCCTTTTCTGCCAAAGATTGTTCAATTTTAAAACTGCATTCGGTTCCTTGATCTTTGACTAATTTTTGTAAAGAATGTTGCCTGCTTTGTATACTGCTTTGCATACTGCTCATCGGATTGTCTCAGTTCTATTAGCATTATCCTTAAGCCCCGATTCATGTCTTGTTTGAAAATGTCGTTGAACACTAGATGTCCGGAATACTACGCTTTCCCGATATAATGCACATATGGCTCGATTTATTTGCTGTACAAAACCATAATCACTCGTCCAAGAACTTTGAAAGGGCCGAACGTCTAATTTCTGCTTTTTAGCCGCCATAACACTAACGTTAATCACGCACTTGTACGTTACAGGTTGATAAATAATGTTACGATTAACTATCCTGGGTCCGTCCAATAACAACACCTGGTACAACTTTTACCACTAAACTTTGATTTCTGAACTTATCTTTACAATAGCTCGTACTAAACTAAACTAACTCTAACTGAATACACGCTTATGTAATGGTAAATCCGCGTCCTAGAAGTTTCCCGTATAACCGTGGCAAGGCCGCTCACCGGGCGTTCGAAAAGCCGAGAATCACCTGCTCGCGTCTTCTCTTTTCTAGAAACGTCCCGTCGAGGTCGCATCGTCTAGCCTGGCATGTCATCACTTAGCTTGGTCGAGCTACGTTGCCAGCTTGTGTACAGTTCCGTAGATTATTTTGAATTTACAATAAGTATCCTTAAAATTAAACCTCTATTTTATTGCTTTATTTTAAAATATTACACACCAAAGCTCACAAAGCTATGCGTGCCATTTTAAAATGGCACGCGTGCCGTAGGTATAGACGTATAAAAGTTATAAGCTGTTGAAATGAGCTACTTTGAACTGGAAGACTCTGTAGAGGAGGCGGAAAAGTTTTGTAACTAACACGTGTATTAATAAGGGCGATTATCGCCATTGTTGGTGAAATAAGTAAAACTAAATAAATTTTACTTTTATATTTAGCGTTATTACTCTGGTATTTTTTAGATACAATCAGTGCTGTTAACCCTATTATACAAAAATTACCTCCAGATGATGTCGAAGCTTACATTGAAGACTTTATGGCGGAAGTGAAGACTCATCAAACTGTAACTATAGAAAATTTGAATAACAACAATGAAGAAACTATCCGAGAATTTCACAAAATTTTTATTGTGGTTGCTTCAAAACCTTGATAGCAGAAATATTTAAATCCTCTTGGTTTAAAAACTATCAAAATATACACTGTGAGTCAAGATTTTCTGATTAACTGTGCAAAAATCTATTTCTTCTCAAATTGTTTTTCAATTCCTGATGTTGGGGATCTCATTTTTTGAGTTTTGTTATAATTTAAATAAACTATAACTTCGATCTCTGCAGAAAACTTGACCAAGTAGTATCTAATGAATGTTGGTGTAGTAGGAGTGTAACTTATGTTGAGTAGTTAGAGTTATTGATACAAATTCTCAAACAAATATCAATTCCTTTATACTATTAACTTCTGCTCTATATTGTAAGATCTTCTGTTGTATTTTACCGTATGTATTATTGGAAAAAGTAATCATTTTATTAAGATAGATAGGTACTTAATATTTAGCAGATTTAAAATAAACATGCAGATTTGTTAATTAAAGTTTTTTATTAGAACCTTTTTCTGGACGAGCGGGCAAATTCGAAAGCCTGTGAGTTTAGTAAAAGTACTATTTTACAATTCATCCTAGACTACTGAATAAAATCCCTCATTTTTTCTTTTTTCCAATATAATGAAAGGTTAGTTACTCTAGCAAAATTTTTAAGATCTTCACATATTTCGTATCTCAAATTTTGAAAACGGGATAAGGCGGTGACAATTTGACTCGAAAAACTGTCAACCTAAAAATACTAGACAGTTTTTCTCTCGACTAATCACGGAATACACCAGCATACAAGAAGCGAAGCTGCCTATCCTTTTTTAGCCTGTTTTTTGTATGCGCATGTCTGAAAAGCGCCATTTTTATAATGATATTTGTCATACTTCTACTTGTCGATGAATTATATCGCCAATATTTTAAAATTTGATATTATTTATCAGTGTATCAGTATCTACCAAGTTATCTGTCAACGTCGGTCTCTCTATGGTGTAATAGAGATGAAGGTGTGTTACCGCGCACGACCAATCCAAAAACTTCCAAGGCGCCGCCATATTGAAAAATCAGACAATCAGAAAATAATGCGCGAAATCAAACGCTTATGCCCGTTTGCACCGTTTATAATTCAAGCATGCCTTTCGTAAGTTGTTCTTAACTTTAAGAAGCAGTTAATAGAGGAGTTCAGTCTAAGGTCAGTGTGACCAACAAAAAGTGGTTTTTATGACAAGAATGACAATTAATGTCTACCATTCAAAACATAAGATTTTTGCAGGTTTTTTATCATTACGAACATCTATATTGCTTTATTAAAACAATGAATACACCCTCGAAGCGTAAATCTTAAAATTTAAAATGACATTACGTGGCCAGTAATTCTAGGAACTTTCGGCAAATCACCAATTCTCATCTGTCATTATGTCACTAGTTATGTCAGATGTCAGTGGAAAAAGCAATCAGAAGAATAAAGTGATACAACTAACTAGAACTACTATAAAAGTATGGAAAATAAACATAAACGATTAAACAAATATCAACAAAAGCCAATAGCACTGACATATGACATAACTAGTGACATAATGACAGAAGAGAATTGGTATTTGCCAAAAGTTCCTAGAATTATCTACTGACCACCGATGCATTGAGAATTCAGCTAAAACGTCATTTTAAATTTTAAGATTTATGCTTTGGGGGTGTATTCATTGTTTTAATAAATCAATATAGATGTTCGTAATGAAAAAACTTGCAAAAATCTTATGTTTTGAATGGTAGACATTAACTGTCATTCTTGTCATAAGAACCACTTTTTGTTGGTCACACTGACCGTAAACTGAACTCCTCTATTGTCTCGCTTATTGCACCGCTGCAGCCTAAGCATTATTTAGTAAAGAACCACTTAGCGCATTGCGCACATGGCAACACTGAGAAAATCTAGTAGCTTATTAATGACTTTTCAGATTTGGCTTTGTATCGAGTGACCTTTAGCTTTCGCCCGGGTCGAATGTAAACGGTTAACCTATAAATACAAAGAAAACAACAAACTTCAGAAATGGTTGAGGTTTCATTAATATGATAAACCTTTAAATTAAATCTTTTAGAAGCTCTTGAAATAAATAAATAAATAAAAATCTGGTAATCTTCTTAACGACCAAATAGATATCAACCATTCCCCCTTATTAAACTTATTAACCTAGAAGATAGGTCAGGAGTAATTGATGCGAATGAATTTCCAGATAAACTTGTTCAATAATTTTGTTAATAGTCGTTGAATTCCGTATTTACGCATTTTTTGTACTTTATTTCCATGTAAACATGTTGTAATACTTTGTCAGTCTAAATTAAAAAATTTTCATTATATCTTTACTCGTTTGCTTTGATTTTTGGACTTCAGTTACATTAAAATGTCAACGAGTGTGATTATTATAAATATAGTTTTAAAAAATTATTTATGGATTTTATTATCAATATTTAGAATTAAGCGAGACGAGACGAGACAACCGGTAACAAGACGAGACCGAGACTTGAACGAGACGAGACAACCGGTAACGAGACGAGACCGAGACTTGAACGAGACTCAATTTCTTCGGAATTGACGAGATCGAGACGAGATTTTTGATACTCTCGCCCACTCTCGTCTCGTGTGCAGCCCTAACTATGATTAATATTTAAAGCCTTTCTCACGACAAAATAAATTTTCAATTCAACTGTTTAAGCATAATTTTATTTTGAAGAGGGTATAAAATATGTACTATAACTTGATATTCAGTTTAGAAATTATTTTTATTTCATTACTTTCAATAAGCTCAACAGCAATTCGTTTACCAACCATTTTGCAAGTTGATTTATTTATCAGAATTACAAACGTCAACCCATTTTTGTCGGAGAGCTTCATCCTTTGGGAATTGAAAATATTTGACATTTTTAATTTTTGTGGCTCCATTCCAGTTGTGGCAAGCGGCCACAGAACATCCAGTTATAATTGTAAATAATATTTAACTATAAACTGCTTAAAGTAACAAATGCTCGAAGCTACGTTGTGCTTATAACACCCGTTAAAAAATAACTGATTTTGAAATGAAAACAAAAGACAAAATCTTTATGTAACAACAAAAACACTTTCACTTAATATTCTCACTAAATTCAATGTTCAGGGTTCACAATTTATTAGAAAAATGAACGATTACGAGTAGGATTTGGTTATGTAGTAGAGATGGGAAGTACGTGTGCGTGTCGTACAAAATGTACGGCACACTTTAATTTTTATACTAATAGTCCAATCCACCAGTAGTTCATTGGTTTTAGTTGCTGGTTCGCCGGTTGGGTGCTGGTGTGCTGGTAAAGTTATTATAATAATTACAGTGAAACCACTTTTAAAGGTAAATACCTATTATTAGTTTATAGATTCTACTACTACACCAACAAATAACCAGTAAGGGTAAGTTTGTACTGTACGTATCGTACTTGTATGTACTACTACTACGGGTCATTCTTTCTCGTACTACTACGAACTACTCCGCCGCGGCCTCTAAAGTTGACGTAAGTCACGCTCGGTCTCATCGTACAATTGTACGGCACGCACTGTACGGCACAATTTGGTGTACTTTACGTAGTGTGCCAGTACAACCATCACTATTATGTAGGTTATGACATTCAGTCAAAACATTAAACATATGATTATCAATATGGCGACGTTTTGGAAGGTGCGCAGAACATGACAGAAATTCTTCTTCCGTGGGACCTTCTTCTCTATTACACCATGGGTCTCTCAAAGGTCATACATTTTTGTTACCAAAACATCAAAGAGATTGCGATTGGTGTATTCTTTTTGGTCTAATTGCTGCAACAGTTTTTCATTAAAATACAAATCTCTTCTGCAACAATTACCTATTATAAGTTAAAAAAACACAAAAAAATAAGATATTTCTATTTAATTTCATATAAAATTGTAACATAAAAAGTTAATGTAACACACTACTTTTGCATTGCACAAAACCACTATTGTAGTATGTACTAGATCGTTCAGGAAAATTTATCTACACTCAATTTATTAAATTTCTTATAATTTGTTTAAAATTTGCAATTTATACAACTTTTGTGATGACTAAAGGTCACTTTTGTGCTGAAAACAATAATTTACCAGCATAAATATTTCTAAAATGTTTTAAAATTTTATATTCCCATTGATAATTTCACTCATTTTTCCAAAATAAAAAATAATTGCAAATTTTTAAAGAATAATAAAGGTACATTTACAACGAATCCAATTTGAATTGGAAGTGAAACTTTAACAAGAGCTTGTTTTCCCGACTCGGCACCCCCCACTATTTAGAATTTCTGTCAATTTCTTCAAAGTCAGAACCTTATTTTTTCTTGACTAAAACAGATCCATTGGTTAATTTATCGAGAAAGGGAAGAAAAATAATTGAAGAAGCTATCCAGTGTTGAAAAAATGGCTTCTTCAATCATTTTCCTTGCCCTTCTCGATAATATACGAGAGCTTCTAAATAGTGGGGGGATGTCGAGTCGGGAAAATAAGCTCTCATGAACTTTAGTGTTTGTCAAATGAAAAAAAGTACCGCCATTTGCATTGTAAATTATCTTCGGGGTCATTCTTTCATTCATATATTTGGGTTGTGCTCATCAGCCCAGGCACTTGAACTGAATCCTTGTACCATTTCCCATGTTATCTACTTCCATTCCAGAAGCTTCGTGTCTACTATAAAGGTCACTAGTTTGACTGGAGGGATTTTCAGTAGTTGTGATGGTTGTATAACTTCCTCTCCAAAGTGCTTCCGTCTAAGCTCTTGTAAGTCCTCACAAAAGCAGAGTATGTGGGTAGGTGTTTCATCATTAAGTTCACATTTTCTGCACATAGGTTCACTAACTTTGCCCATATTGTACAGATGTTTCCTCAAGGTGCAGCGTCCAGTCACCAGGTCGGTAACTGTCTTCAAATGTCTCTTACCCAGTTTCAGTAGCCTGGTTGAGAGTTCCTTGTCTACCTTGTTCAGTAAACTCTTTGTATGAAGGTGCCCTTGTGTCACCCTCCATTTGAATTGGTGTTCCCTATCTAGCCAGTTCCCGATTTCCCCTCTTATGCAATCTTTTGTGATTCCACAAAACAATTCCGGACCGATGAAGTCTCCTTTAGAGCCTTCTTTAGCTAACTGGTCCGCCATTTCATTACCTGCAATTCCCTCATGTGCCTGCACCCATATTAGAGACACTTTGTTGTCTCTTGCCAGCCTGTTGAGGGATTCTTTGCAGTTTTTCACCAGTCTAGACTTCGTTGTTGGATTACTGATAGCCTTAAGCAGAGCCTGGCTGTCAGTGAGTCAATTTTTTGTCCGGTATATCCTCTTCTGATGTTTTCATCAATACTGGCTATAGCGGCAATCGTCTCTGCTTGAAACACAGTCGTATACCGACCAAGGCTAAAGAACATTCTCTTTCTAGGTCCCTTTATACCAGCCCCAGTGCCATGGTTTGTTTTGGAGCCATCGGTGAACCAGATGATTTCTCCAGAATTATCTGGGTGCATCACCTGTTGGGATGATGATATTCACTCGCTCAGTGAATATATTCTCTGGTGTCATGCTATCAAAACTCATGTGAAATATGGGTTCATCTAGTAATGTCCCAGTTGTATCAGTGTGTCCTTCTCGAACATTGTTCGGGAACCATAAGTCTCCCGATTTCAGCCTAAGAATTGCCATCATTGCCTCCGCCCTTATAAAAAGTTCTAGAGGAGGAAGTCCAATAAGGGCTTCCATTGGTGCCGTTCCCGTGCTGTTCATTGCCCCGGTAATACCAAGAAGAGCTTGTCTTTGGATTGCATATTAACTGCAGAGGGCACTTCTGTCCTCCTCCACCAGACTATTGTTCCATAGGTGATCGTTGGCCTTATCACAGTTGTGTATAGCCAGTGAACCACCTCAGGTCGTATTCCCCAGGTTTTGTCCATAACTCTTCTACATTGCCAGAAAAGCCTAGTCGCCCTGGTAGTAATTTTTTCCAGGTGTGCCTTCCAATTCAGTTTGGAATCAAGGGTCACTCCCAGATATTTGACTTCTTTGGATATTTCTAGTTCTTCTCCGAACAACAGTACTCTACCCTGCGGGAGAACTCTTATATTCGTAAAAGCAACTAGTTTGGTTTTTTTTTGGATTAACTGAAAGGTCCTCTGTAAGGCACCATTCCTCCACAATTCGCAGTGCTTCCTGTAGGACATTCATAACCACCTCCGGGAATTTCCCATTGGTGACAATCACTATGTCGTCCGCAAAACCCTGCGTCCATATGCCTTGATCATTCAACCTACAGATCAGTCATCACCATATCTTCGGGGTCACTCACACAACTGATAGTGCATGTCCACCAACTCATGGTGTAATAGAGAAGAATGTGTGCTCCCACGGAAGACGAATTTCCGTCATGTTCTGCGCACTTTCCAAAACGCCGCCATATTGCCAATCATAATATGTAAAATATTTTGAATGAATGTCTAACCAAATCCTACTCGTAATCGTTCATTTTTCTAATAAATTGTGAACTCTGAACATTGAATTTAGCGAGAACATTAAGTGAAAGCCTTTTTATTGTTACATGAAGATTTTGTCTTTTGTTTTCGTTTCAAAATCAATGATTTCTTAACAGATGCTATAAGCACATTAAGCGTTTGATTTGCGCATTATTTTCTGATTGTCTGATTTTTTAATATGGCGGCGTTTTGGAAATTTTTTTGATTGGTCATGCGCGGTAACACACTTTCTTCTCTATTACACTATGCACCAACTGACAAGTTAACACTAATGACAGTTGCCCTGAGGATAAACAATTTTATTTGGATAGATTTAAGAAAACGTCGAAAGAAGAACTAAATCAAAATCAAATAACTATTAACTCGTTCAATGCCGCTGGCTCTCATAAGAGCCGACGCTGCTCATGTGCTGATACCACTGACTCTTAAAAAAGCCACGGTTAAATGCTGTTGCTGTGCGGGATATTTCAGTCAGTGACAGTTGGCACACAGGGCATATTTGAGTATCAATTCCGCCGGCTCTTAAAAGAGCCCCAAAAAAATCATGAAAATTTAAGTAAATTTGGAAAAAACGAAATTTAACTCTTATCTTTAAGACATCTTAAGACTAAAATAACAACGCATTGAAAAAAACTAAATTGGCACCTGACTAAAACCTGCCGAAAATGGATAGCAGTGAACGTGTTAAGAAGCACGTGTTGTGCAGAAAACGCTTGTATATGTTAGGGCGACCGTGAGATGACGTAACATGGACTTGCCCTATTCAAGTTGGTCCAAGCAGCTTGGCGAGACCAAGCAAAAATTCGTAATTTGGTTTTAAGGTTATGTTCACGATGTGTTGTGTGTTTACATAATGGAGACTAGATAAGAATCCATACATGTTCAAATAGGAAATGTAAAACTCCTTTTTGTTAAATAAGCACCTAAGTACAGTGTAACATTTTGGACATGGAAAGTGATGAGTCCAATACGAACAATAATATCCACTGAAGTTTCGCCACCGGATTTTTAAAACATGTTTTAATTCACAAAATAAACAATCTAATGTAAATGACCGTTCATTAATCTGTCAAGTAATTCCAATTTGAATTGGTATTGATTGTAAACGTACCTTTAGTCCATGAATACAAGTTCTCAGTTAATCAAAAACAACTATTTATAGAGAAAAATATTAAGAGTCATTTATACTTATTTTCACTCAACTTATAATAATTTACTTAATTACAGTTACCTGTAAATAATTGTCATATTAGTAAAGCGTGATCTATAGACGTCAAAATAGCTATTTATGATATTAGTGTTAAAAGTAACATTTTATTTTGTGAGTGAAAAAGTTTGCGAAACGAGCGAAGCGAGTGGATCAATTTCTCGAACAAAATAAAATTTACTTTCACAAATATCATACATAGTTTTTTGTACAACTCCTATTTTGATAATAAAATAAAAGTATTTCAAGAAAATCACATTTTGACGACTATTGTCAGTTAATTATTTTTTTGACGTTTTAACAATAATTCTCATTTCCTGGTAATGATTATGTTTCTTTTAACACTAGTGTTAAAAGTATATATTTTGCTTTTAAAACGCTACTTTGACAGGCATTAAAAATGTCACTTTTAATGGCAGTTGTCCAAAAAATATTTTTTCAATTTTGTAAAGCATTTAATAGTATTGAACTATTATTTTTTGACGTCAACTTATAAGAATAAAAATATTGGAATTGTTTCTCGAAAAATATCACAGCTTATACATTAATGTCAAATACTGGAACCAAAGTGTTGTAATAAAAATAGATACATGATTAGATACAAAATTAAATAGCAAGGCAATTAATAACGTGAGATATGCTGATAACACAGTAATACTTAATTGCAAATGATAATAATAAACTACAAAGACTTGTGTAGAAAAATTATAACACATTATTCTAAAAACACATTTAACTCCAATTGGAGCCAGGCAAAATTAATAATAGACAAAGTTTGTGCTACAGTTTACAATTTAGATTGAAATTAATGCATGGGCCACAAAGAAAAGACTTTAAATGTTTGGAGGCTTTTGAAATTAGGATGCGTTGAACTACAGGAACCTTACAACCAACTTGGAACTTATGCGATGATTTGGGGATTCAATATACCTAAAGGCGCGTCCACACTATGCCACTGTTTGTCAATTGGCATGGCCAGTTGGCAAAGCCGATCCGGTGTATACGCGACCGTTAGCCCTTGCCAATAAGCCAGCCGTGTGCCAATGAAAATCTCTGAAGTGTCGGTCTCCTTGTAAGGAGGCCAATGAGAACGGAGAGTGGTAACATGCCAACGCTGACTATTGCATCACAAACATTCGGTACGATTTTTGAAATTATTTGTTTCGACATCTTGAACATGTAACTTAACGAATGATAGGAATCTCCCGTCGCTATAAATCTGCTAGGCGTTCATCAGCGGAAATAGCTCTTCAGAATGACCTATCTGTCTTCTTGATATTTGGTGCACTCAAATTTAGAAGAACTTCGACATCACTACTACTCATTCGAAAAAAGTTTCTGAAACTATATCCAGATCTGTACTCAAGATTCAATTCGTCCATATCGTCCAGTAGTAAATCTTTTATCAAGTCATGAGTTCCATATTGTGTTGTACTTTGAATGAATACCAGCACATATGTAAACGTTTTTACAGTCGCTGACTTTGCCAATTGGCATTGCCAACTGCAAATTGCTGCATTATGTGGATGCACCTTAAGCGCTACTCTACCTGGCGGCAGAAAACTGAACTAGCTTCTTGAACATTAGGTTTGTTCACCGAATAATAATGAGGTTTGTTTCAACAGAAAACTCACATGAGTTCAGAGCTATTTAAAATCCATGCGCGAACTTATATTTCCAGAATCGTCATTACATTGCGAACGACTTGGAACGACTTGGAAACTGACTAAGCACTTATTATGTCATTTTGACCAGAATGATACTAACAGTATAGTCACTTACTTCAAAACTTGCCGCCAATGGTTCAATAATATTTTTACTGATAAGAAGATGTTAAAAAAACCTGATTACTTTATTGAGGCACTGTATTTTGTAACTTATTTTCTTTATATCAGTATCATTTTCAGACGGATCGGATGACATTGGCTCCGTATAACGTGCCGCCGGTAGATCAAAATTTGCGGCTGACGTTCGCTTGATGCTAACCGGACCCTGGCGGTGATTGCATTAATTATTATGGAAATATTATATTCTTGTGACCGACTGTCGTTGATATTTAGATTTTTATGAAATCCAGTTTTGTTGCAGTGATATTTGTAATTAATAACCGTCCCGGCCAGCCTGTTCTCGACGTGCACTTCGCTAATTTTGCTCAGCAGCTGTGGACATTTCAAAATGGTTACCTATGCGCGTGACCTCATGCGCGGACTGTTAGAATTCCCGGAAATGGGTTAATACTAGTTTTATTTTTATACTATAATTTCCCCAATAGAAAAAAAATAGTGTTCTCTTTAATTATCAACGTCCTCAAAGATTTAAAAGGCACTGACGGAAAAGATCAATCCTAACAAATGAAATAAATTCGCGTTTCTTTATAATAACGTTACAAGGCATTCAAAATAATTTAATAAAAGTAGAATAACAAAAGACACTACAGAGTTATAAAAAATATACTGTATATTGCGTAATTTAAATATAGCAAATATCAATAAATATTTTATTTCTAACGAGAACAAACTTATTATTGCTCAAACCAACCGATCGCTATCTTTGGTTTAATCTATTTCCCAACTATTATCTATCGATTTTAGTTATTATTTCCTGAATCACATAGTATTGAAATTAGGTACTCCACTATATTTTACAAGCTGAAAAGCTATTTCGGTTTAGTTTTTTCGTTAAAATTTGAACTGATTTTCCTATATCAGATATAGTCGTATCCATAATCGTCGTCATAGTCTTCTGGTGTACAAAAGAAAAATTCAATCAAATTCAGAATTGGGCCTCTAGAAAATGGATTCAGATATCGTCCTCTCTTATCTCTTAAATACGGGTACCTCTTGTAATTAAACATTTCATTAGTTGTTAAATTCATACAAGCATGGAGTATCTAAAAATAGTTAAATTCAAAATTAATAATATACCCTGTATACTATACAAATGTGAAAGAACCAATTTTTTTGGTTTATAAAAAGAGTTATGTACCTATGTTAATTTTATATCCCTTATAGTCAATTACTTATTTGGGCATGTTCAGTCTGGTTCATCGGTTGAAACTAAGCATAAAACTTGTTGAATGTGCTGACAGTCAACAGCTGAGTTCCGTCTGAATGCATTGCTTAGAGTTAGCGGTGGAACATAACCTATCTTTCCAATAACATATCTCCAGATTCATTGGATACGATCATATCATTATTCTATAATATTTAAAGTTGATTTCTATTATTATACTTTATCACCAAAAAACATATTGTAACTTAATCCAACATATTGACAGAGCTAAGTGAGCAAAGCGTAAATAAATGCCAATGTCTGAACGCAACCGCTGAGCCAGCAACTCAACCGTTGAGCCCGTCTGAACGCGCCCAATGTTAACAATTTTACTAAAATTTGACATATTTACCGAAGTACAAGTAAGTATCCATCCCAATCCAGAAAATATGAACGCTTCTAATAATCCAAGAATGTACAAAATCCCAAATCCTTCCAGAGCTATACAGTACATTGCAAAATAAATGGTAAAAGAACAATTGACAGCTATACTCATTACAAACAGGAAAAACCAGGTCCTATTTCTTAGGCCTACACAGTTATATATAAAAGGGCAGTGGTGATCGAAATACGATACGCACCTATTACATATTCTACAATGTTTTGCTCTTAAAGGCCTAAGGCACCTAAAAAAAGTATATGTTTAAGTTATTATTGAAAAATGTTCCTATGTTAATTTAAATTTGACAGTCCAATAACGAGATGGCCATTTTTAACTTCGTGACATTAGACAGGGAAAGTAGGTGTCAGCTATAGCTACTTACTGGGAAATCCCACCTATGTGTTTCAGGCGAAGGTATTCGCAATCTTCAATGCGCGAAAAAAAACAAGAGGAGAGCTGTCGAAGGCAGGGAGATCCATAACATGGACATGTGTCAATTGGTTGTTTAGTTGAAAATAAATGATTTCTCGCGTAGATACAGATATTGAAAACTATGATAATCTAGGAAGAAATGTCATGCAACCAGTTACACAAAATTAAAGCATGTTATGAATAATTACAAAATGATCGACTTTCCAAAACCAAAAAAAATAACATTAAAAAAATGGAATACGTACCTACAAGTATGACATAGTCGATTCAAAATCGAGTTTCTTTTTTTCCACTTATCAAACATCGGTATTTGTTTGATAGATCTATGATAAGATTCAGAATTCATCGGAATGTAACCAGGATTCTTTCGATTAGCTACTATCCAACATATCCACATCACAACATTCCAATAAATGAAACAATAATGGGAACCTCGTAATATATTCCAAGTTATTGGTATGCACTGAAATGCCAAATAAAATTAGTGAAAGAATTTGATGGATACTGAAGTGGATTATTTCTGTAAAGTGTCGAATGTTTGTCACTTGGGAAATGCGTGAACCAAAAAAAGTGAATAAAAACAATCTGACCCGTATAATTATTATTAGGTATGTCAACAAGATATAATACTAATTAAGACTACATACTGGTGTTGTTAGTATAAGAAAGAGTTTTCCTACCCTAATTATATACATTGGGTATCCCCATAACAAAACGGAACTCATAAAAAAGATTAGTGGTGCTTTCGAGTTTCCTGCTTTACCAAAAAGAAGACCCCAAACTTCGTTTAATGGCGGGAACCAGCTTGAGCGACGTTTGTTCTCGGTATGAAGTAATTCTACAATATCGTTGTGTCTATGACTTTGAGCAAGCATCAGAGGTGTTTTATCATTTTTATCTAAAGGTTCCAAGTTAATATTGCTCTAAAAAATAAAGCAATTGTTGAAAAAAAGATATTTTTTTAATTATTGTGAAACTTACTTTTTCGCAGAGAAGTTTTACACATATTAAATTTCCAGATAAACAAGCTAAGTGCAAAGGCGTGGATCCGAAATGATCGGGCTTTTGTAAGTTACTTCCTGAATACATCAGCAAACGTATTAAGTCAGCGTGACCTTTATAAGCTGCCCAATGAAGGGCAGTATCACCATTAATATCCATAAGATCATTGGAAGCTCCCATACCTAACAAAAAAGCTGCCGTAGCTGTTCTACCAAACATGCAAGCTGTCATTAACGGTGTTAGTCCCTTAAAATCAGCTGCGTTTACAGCTACACCCGCTTGTAATAGAACTTGAACAAGTGCCGAGTGACCTATAATAAAAATGTGCAATTAAAAAATGTTTACAGGATTGATATTTTACCCGTGTGAAGAAAGCAGCCAATTTTAGATGTACTCTCCACTCACACCGTCGTCTTCTCCCTACTATCACTCCTACCTCTCATGCCATATCGAGTCCTTCTCTCCCCCTAACCATGCTCTCTACTACTCCACTCACCTCCACCCATTCCTCCTCACCCCTCAACATTATCTCCACCATGTTCTCCCAGTACACCGCCTCCCCCAGTTTCCTCTCCAACTGCTTCAGCACTTCCTCGTTCCTCCATCATCTAAACACATGCCCCACATCATCCTCCACTTCACATCTCTCGCACACTCCAGACTCTATTTTCCCAATCTTGTGGAGGTACTCTAAACTCGACCCATGTCCAGTGAACACCTGTGTCAAGAAGTAGTTCACCTCCCCGAATTTCCGGACCATCCATTTTCTCCTATTACCAATCGCTCCTTTTAGCGCGCCCTCATACTCCTCCCACCTTCAAAAATAAAATTTTTGATGCAAAAATGTTGAGAACTGCTCGAGACGCGGTTTCAGTGGCGTGCAAAATATGTATTAAAAAAGTCATCCCTTAAACTAAAATAAATTGCCACCTCCAAAGGAAACGAGAATCCAAGTTAATATTTGGTGGATAGAAGTATGAAAGTGTAGGGAACACACTGTATGAAATAAGTTTGCTTATGATGAGGAACAATGGTTGAAAGTCAAATATTAACTAGGCTTCTCGTCTTCTTTGGAAGTTACAATTTATTTTAGTTTTAAGGATAACGTTTCAACCCTTGTTCCCTATCATAAGCAAATTCCCTCCAAACAGTATGTTCTCTATATTATTATGTGCCTACACACCAAATATTAACTTGGCTTCTCATTTTCATTGGAAGATACAATTTATTTTAGTTTTAGGGGTGACGTTTCAACCCTTGTTTCCCATGGTAAGCAAATGTCATTCAAACATTGTATTCTCTACATTATACCTACTTTTACTCACCAAATATTAACTTGGCTTCTTGTTTCCTTTAGAAGTTTCAATTCATTTTAGTTTTAGGGGTAACGTGTGTGTCAATCCTTGTTCCTTATTGTGGGCAGATTTACTTCAAACAGTATTGTAATGTTTTTCTTATTTATTTAAATAGTTTTTACGGGTGGGATAAAATTATACTACTATGGCTAATAACTATTGATTTATTTATCGAAACACTTACACACTGTATTAAACTTAATTTATATACACACTTTACTTAATGTCTACTAATTTATTTACACTCGGTATAACAGTTCTAATTTATTTTTACCACTTGAATATTACACTATTTATCTTCACTATTTCATTCACTGTCCGATTGTGATGCCTTTTGGCCCAATATAATAATATAGTAATAAATATTTAAAATAAGAATTAAATTCCCTTGATCTTATTTCAACAAAACGTTCGAACATTTCATTATTATATAAATATAAATTAAGAAGGTTATTGAATAGAAAGTCAAGTTCAAATCGTGAAGTAAGACAATTATTTGTTTTATTTGACTGGTTATATAAATATGCATTCAATATTTACTATAGAAGAAGTTGATTTAGAATAAGTCATGAAGAACATTCTATGTAGTCGAATGGTCAGAGATCAGTAATCTTTAACCATTAAATATAAGTATGCTATGCGGCTAGGTACTTATGTGTATCATTAGCCATAGTAAGTAGTGTAATGTATTATAGTAAATAAATCAAACATATCCCAGTGCTATAAGTAATACTTTCATTCCCTTGAGATGATCCTCCAGGGACACCACCGATTCAGAGGCCTTTCCACACCTCTAGTCTACCAACTTATCCATTGGAGACGCATCCATTACAATTTCATTCACTGTCCGATTACTAAGAACTTCTGTAAACTGTCTGTGAAATAACTCTTTGTCTTCGTTTCACTAATTGTCAACTCACTCAAAAACCCGCGTATATATAGTCTTCCACGCCCGTCCTATGCGTAAACAAAACGATTAACTAGAATGTTCTCGAAAGGAGCGCATTCGCCAAAATTTATAGTCAAGAGGCAGGGCCGGCTTTGAGTTGGTGACCTCGCAGTATGTTCTCTAAACCACTGAATAATAAGTTGGTTCTCCGAAATATCAACTCGATCTAATATACATTCTGCACGCCACTGAAACTGGAATTGAGCAGTTCTCAACATTTTTGAAGTTAATATTGACTGCTATCTTGACAGCGGTAACAAATTACACATTTTTGGATAGAGGAATAGTTCAGCTTCCACATTAAAAAAAAGGTATTATAGGGTGCTCCGTTTAAAAAATAAAAGAGTTTTTCTCCGATTAACATTAAACGTCAATTTTAGTGACATTTATCGATCATAGAAGTAACACTTTTACTGCCTAGGCATTAAGAAAATCATGTTTTCTTTTTTTTTTAATCTCCCAGAGTTTACTCAGCAACGGCAATGATAATGCTTAAAAACAGAGGGATTAACAGTACCACATGCAAATGGATAGGATCCATGCTTGAGCATAGGAGAATAACAGCACATATGCATGATAAAACATACACCGTTAGGACAACTAAAGGATGTCCTCAAGGTGGAGTACTTTCACCACTTTTGTGGAACCTAGTTGTAGATGACTTGATCTGTAGGTTGAATGATCAAGGCATATGGACGCAGGGTTTTGCGGACGACATAGTGTTTGTCACCAATGGGAAATTCCCGGAGGTGGTTATGAATGTCCTACAGGAAGCACTGCGAATTGTGGAGGAATGGTGCCTTACAGAGGACCTTTCAGTTAATCCAAAAAAAACCAAACTAGTCGCTTTCACGAATAGAAGAGTTCTCCCGCAGGGTAGAGTACTGTTGTTCGGAGAAGAACTAGAAATATCCAAAGAAGTTAAATATCTGGGAGTGACACTTGATTCCAAACTGAATTGGAAGGCACTCCTGGAAAAAATTACTACCAGGGCGACTAGGCTTTTCTGGCAATGCAGAAGAGTTATGGGCAAAACCTGGGGAATACGACCTGAGGTGGTTCACTGGCTCTACACAACTGTGATAAGGCCAACGATCACCTATGGAACAATAGTCTGGTGGAGGAGGACAGAAGTGACCTCTGCAGTTAATATGTTAACTGCAATCCAAAGACAAGCTCTTCTTGGTATTACCGGGGCAATGAACAGCACGGGGACGGCATCAATGGAAGCCCTTATTGGACTTCCTCCTCTAGAACTTTTTATAAGGGCGGAGGCAATGATGGCAATTCTTAGGCTGAAATCGGAAGACATGGTCCCCGAACAATGTTCGTGAGAAGGACTCACTGATACAACTGGGACATTACTAGACGAACCCATATTTCACATGAGTTTTGATAGCATGACACCAGAGAATATATTCACTGAGCGAGTGAATATCATCATCCCATCTAGGGAACACGTGATGCACCCAGGTTATTCTGGAGAAATCATCTGGTTCACCGATGGCTCCAAAACAAACCATGGCACTGGGGCTGGTATAAAAGGACCTAGAAAGAGAATGTTCTTTAGCCTTGGTCGATATACGACTGTGTTTCAAGCAGAGACAATTGCCGCGATAGCCTGTATTGATGAACACATCAGAAGAGGATATACCGGACAAAAAATTGAAATAATCACTGACAGCCAGGCTCTGCTTAAGGCTATCAGTAATCCAACAACGAAGTCTAGACTGCTGAAAAACTGCAAAGAATCCCTCAACAGGCTGACAAGAGACAACAAAGTGTCTCTAATATGGGTGCCGGCACATGAGGGGATTGCAGGTAATGAAATGGCGGACCAGTTAGCTAAAGAAGGCTCTAAAGGAGACTTCATCGGTCCGGAATTGTTTTGTGGAATCACAAAAGATTGCATAAGAGGGGAAATCGGGAACTGGCTAGATAGGGAACACCAATTCAAATGGAGGGTGACACAAGGGCACCTTCATACAAAGAGTTTACTGAACAAGGTAGACAAGGAACTCTCAACCAGGCTACTGAAACTGGGTAAGAGACATTTGAAGACAGTTACCGACCTGGTGACTGGACGCTGCACCTTGAGGAAACATCTGTACAATATGGGCAAAGTTAGTGAACCTATATGTGCAGAAAATGTGAACTTAATGATGAAACACCTACCCACATACTCTGCTTCTGTGAGGACTTACAAGAGCTTAGACGGAAGCACTTTGGAGAGGAAGTTATACAACCATCACAACTACTGAAAATCCCTCCAGTCAAACTAGTGACCTTTATAGTAGACACGAAGCTTCTGGAATGGAAGTAGATAACATGGGAAATGGTACAAAGATTCAGTTCAAGTGCCTGGGCTGATGAGCACAACCCAAATATATGAATGAATGAAGCAGGCCCATGGAATCAAAAAATCACTTCCACACATACATAGGCTAACTTCACTGTGCACACTATTATTGTCGATATTTAACATTGTATTCATTAACTTTCGGTAGATATTATTATGTATACAATTAAATGTCTAATCGACAATAATAATTAAAAAATACGATTTAATTATTGTTTTATTATTATTAAGTTATATCCGTCATAAAAAAGTTTTCATTTTAATTTGATTTTTCTAAACACACTGTACAAACAATCGGAGAAAAAATTATATGTTTCACACGGCAGAGAATCAGATTTACTGCCTTGGCTTCGCCGCGACAATGAAATGCTAGCCGCGGCAGTAAATCTGTTACTTCTCTGCCTAGTTAACTATTTTATTTCAATTGCACTTTATAGGACATTACTAAATAAACATTTATTGTGAAAAAATCTTTTGGTCAAAAGAAACTGTTCAGTGAAACCCGCATCTCTCTATATCTTTTGAGTTCGGAGATATTTGCAGTGAAAATTGGACAGAAACTTTGGACCGTGAAATTTTCAAAACTTTCAATAATCTGCATATTAATTTACTGTTAACAATGTATTGAAATCATAGAATTATAATAAATACCTACATTACTAGGTATATTGCTTATATATGTTTATCGAGCTTGTAATCCTTTTCCCATTAATCAGACAGTTACAGCGTCTATAAGAGGCTTTTTTCTTGGTATACCACATATACTATGGTATTCCCAAGGTATACATAGTATCAAAGAATACACCAACTGGTGTATTCTGTGCTAGTATGGGTACTTGACGTTTTCGACTTGCTAAACCATACTAGAAGTATGGGACCAGAGCATACACAGCGTCGGAGTCGAGTACACTTCGTTTATTATCAGTTCTTCTCCTTTCTTTTTGTTGTCATCTTTATTCAATTTCTCTAAACGCTGCAATTAATATTTATTTCTGTGGTTTTAAGCCGTATAGTGACAACCCTGTGATAAAACGACAAAAAGATTTCGAATTTGTGTTTATTATACGGCTACAAGATGGTGAAGCGTAAAGGTTCTAGTTTTTACAAAAGGAATGCAACTAAAATTTGACTGGTAGAGTATGGTGTCATGTGTATAGTATAATCGAGGTAACCTACAACGATACAAAAGTATGCCTGGTGCATGCAAGAAAAATCGTCCATGTTAATAGGACAAAACCAAGTTACGTCATCTGACAGTCGCCCTGAGATAAACAAGCGTTTTCTGCACATGTGGTTCTTAATAGTTATTTGATTTTGATTTAGTGATTTTTTCGACGTTGTTTTAATAGAAGAGTTCTATATAAGGTCAATGTAGCCAACACAATAAAACAAAATGATCAAAATGTCATATGAAATGGGGTCACTGAAAGAGGTCACCTATTAACTTAATTTTTAAGTTTTTCAGATATAAACCTTGTTTTATGCAATATATCTTGTACCCGAATGATAAAAAGCTCGTTTTAATTTAGGGTGTTTTTCTTTCTAATGTTTACCACAAATGTCACAGTAACTGTCAAAACATTGTCAGTGCAAGCAACATAGGCGTTGAAAGAAATCAAAAGTAAGTTAAATGGTGACCCCCATTTCTTATGTCATTTCGATAATTTTAATTTATTGTGTTGGCTATTTTGACTTTATATAGAACTCTTCTATTGCTTAAAATTTTAAAAGCTATATACAGTATATGGAGGGTAGAAGGAAGGAGCACCATTTGAATGTATTAAAAAGTGTCCATCGAAAGGAAGCAAATTAAGGTGGCGCCATAGTAGCAAGTGGAAAGATTTTAAAAACAGCGCCATGAATTATTAGAGTAAGATACAAAATTAAAAAAGGAAATACTACGTAAATAATTGAGATTTTAAATACTGCATATTTCTCAATTACACAAGTCACGAAAAATACTAAATTTTTCAACCCAGCACACTTCACTCGGTTTATAACCCTAAATTCACATCATTTCCATTAGCAACACGAGCGCCATTTAAGTGAATCTTCGAATTATAATTTGCTGTTTACAGGTGGACACTTTTTCAACTTGTCACCCATACAAGATGGTGCTGCTTCCTTCTACCCTCCATAATACAGTAGAACAAATTGACCTTTACCCTGACGTCATACCTACAAACCTCGCGAAATGAATCAATGAGTCAAAAATGGCTACTGTTACTTTGTCGTGTGCGTTGTATTTTCACTGTTTGTTTATCTTGTCAGGAGAAAAAGATGAGGCATACAAAAAGTTTGTGTTTACTACTGTTCATTGTTAGTGACGTCAGGGTAAAGGTCAATTTGTTCTACTAATGACTGTTTATAATAAAAAGGATCATTAAATCAATATACAAAACAACCAAATTACAAATCTAAAATCTATCCAAATAACTGTTCATCCTCAGGGCGACTGTCATTAGTGTCAACTTGTCAACTGGTGGACATGCCCTATACCAAAATTATACGAGTGGAAAATGAGAATTTCGAGAAAATTATTTTATTATATTTTTTCTTCGGCTGTTTAATTATTAAAATAAAATAACTTTAAATGTGACTCCACTAAATTTAAAAATATATAAATTTAAATACGTTCATTCAAGTTCCTTTTATTGTAGAACTTTTTTATCACATATGACTGATCAGCTGTTTTAATATCTTATAATACTTCAAAAACCCATCACATAAAAGCTTGGCGATAATGACAAATACATTACCTTTTCTACAAGCCCAATGAATAGGTCTAGGTCCTTGGGTACCGAGGCAAGATAAATCTATGGGAGCACCTTTATCTACAATATAACGCATAATCTCGACGTTCCCATCGAGAGCTGCCCAATGAGCAGGAGTATATCCCCATTCATCTCTAGCCCGAAGAACTTCACACCCTAATTTTTCAACAAATTCAGCGATTTCTGGGAGTTCTCTGTAAACCAATAACATTTAAATACAAAAGTGTTATCAAATATATTGTTTATTTTCAAATTACTTCCAAAGTGAGTGTTATTTTCATAGCATAAGTTTCTTATTTAAAAAGAAGCGCTTAGAATTTTTAGGTGAGATTTCAAAGCCTAGCACCATAGGACAAGTCCACGTTACGTCGCACTTCATCTGACAGTCGCTCTGAGATAAACAAGCGTTTTCAGAACTGGCACGTGGTTCTTAATAGTTATTTGATTTTGATTTAGTGCTTTTTTCGACGTTGTTTTGATTGCTTAGGTATTTTAAAAGCTATATATGACTGTTAATAATAAAAAGTATCATTAAATCAATACAAAACAACCAAATTACAAATCTAAAATTTATAGAAATAGGTAATTGTTTATCCACATGGCGACTGTCATTAGCATGGAGACTAGACAAGGAGATCGAACTCATACGGGAAAATTGACAAAACATGTCCTCAAAATCGTCTATCTAAGCAGTTTGTTTTTTCACCGTGGCGTCGCGCATTGTAGATCTTGCACCATTTTAAAACTGTCACGACAATAACCTTACTTTTTATATTTGACAGTAGGTAAATAGTAAACATTTCTTTAAAACTAGAAAATTGAAATTGTTATAATAAAAATTTATAATAGGCAGGGTGTGCGTTGTTAAACATTGCATTAGTGGTAGTGCTGGTGATATAAGACGAAGACGTGAGCTGAATTTAAAAATCCACGATTTTTTAAAGTACCTACCAAAGGTACCTAATTAAAAATATTCAAAGATAAATGAAGTAGGAAAGAATATTTATTGTGATTGACTAAAATTATATACCTACCTTAGTAAAAATATAAATACATTCAGCTAATTATTTTACCACCAAACGATCATAATTTTCGATATTTTTGAAAACGAAGACAAAAAACGGATTTCCTATTCACAATATTTTCCCTTCCTATACCCAAACCGGTGTGTCTAGTCGACCGCTAATCGGACGACTTATTTATTTTATTCGTCCAGTAATCGTACGACTTATTTATTTTATTTCGGACGAAGATAGTCGTCCGAAAATTTCAGAAAAAAAAAGGAATTTCAAAGAACACATCACTTGTCTGCTTGATATGCATTACTACATGTATATTGTACCTAAGGTTATGAACACGCAAATACAGGGAGTCTCTCTAACTTCTACCTCAGCGTGTTTTTAAAATTCCGGGAAATGCGGTTAGAGAATACCCGGCTGTAGACGAGTCCCTATATTATTTTTTTTGTGGAAAATGGTGGGGATTAAGATGCTTCTGGAATGTGCTTGACGATCTTGCTCCAGTTCCTTTTGTTTTAAATTTTTTTCCTTCATTAATACACAAATATTTTATTGAATAGTAGCGTAAGTTCAGTAGGGGGAAAATGGTTAGATTATTTTTTTTTGTATTTTAAATAAATAAATGAAAGTATATTTAAATATCAATCAATACATTAAATTGAAAATCAGTTTTTTATAAAATTGACAGCTTTCATAAAAGTAAATTTCAAAAACAAAAAAGTTTTATATTTCGTCAATAATTTATTACTTAAATGACGATTCATTTTTTTAGTTTCTGATGATGATATTCAAGATAATATGGACCTAGAAGAAAACAACGAATTATTAGACACTGAAAGAGAAGTAAATGGTACAGAAAATTTACAAATAAATGAAAAATTTAATTCGTATAGCGATTTGAAAAAAAGAATAATTGATTATCAAAATTTTTTACACTGTGTTTTTTACAAAAGAAATTGTGTAACAATAGAAAAATGCCGGAAACAAGGCGTAAAAAGACATATAAACCCAAACTTACTACTATTCAATAAAATATTTGTGTATTAATGGAGGAAAAACATTTAAAACCAAAGGAACTGGAGCAAGATCGTCAAGCACATTCCAGAAGCAGTGCCAGGCCTCCTCTAAAAATAACGTTACAGAAGATGGTAACAGTTTATTTATTTCAACAATTAATTTAATACACAATCGACGACGACTAAATATTTTTTATACATCCGATCACAGGATTAGTAAACATATATTATTCGTCCGATTACTGGACGAATAAAATAAATAAGTCGTCCGATTAGTGGTCGAATAAAAAAAATTATTCGCCCGATAAGCGGTCGACTAGCAACAGCCATGACCTAACCTCACTTACCACACACGCAAACCGCGTACTGTCAAAGAAGCTAGTAACCAATAAAACATCATGAGCTCGAGTTTTATGATTGGCTGTTATTGTTCTGCCGTCAGATATTTTGGTGCAAGATTATAAGTGGCGCCCTCTATCATAACCAGTTATTGGAATATATGGAGTTCGATCTCCTTGTATAGTCTCCATGGTCATTAGTGACAACTTGTCAGTTGGTGGACCTACCTATTGTGGTCATTTATTGAATCCCAATATCTCCATGCCCAATATCATGCATTTTTATCTACCACACTTTTTCAATTACGGTTAAGAAACGTATGAGATACAATATTATTTTTGTCTATTATTGAAATCATTCTCGCCAACCAATTTCTCAATCCTAATTGTAACTACATAATTGTCGTTTTTTGAAAAACCTCCAAATGCAATCAAATAACCTCAACCTACTTTGGAAAACTTTCACATAAATCTTCAAGATGGATTGAAGCTATATTATCTGTGATTTATTTTTATATATGTATAGTAGATTAATGAAGAGAATTTTTAGCATTAATTGTTCCTATTATAACAATAATATGAGTAGATTCCACAAAGTAAGGGTCCAAACAGTAAATTCAATTAATCGTTCCTAGTTTATGTGGTTACTGGTACTTACCCGGACTTTACGAGATCAAATATACTCTTCAAAGAATATTCGTTGATATCCGATTCTGAGCCGTCTTTTTCGTGGTTGGCCGTAACCGTAGTAGGGTGATCGGTATCGGCCACCATATTGCAGGAGGCCGTTTGCGGAAGGGCCCATACACTGCGGGCTATGCCCGGACTCGGATACACTTTGCACAGCGTACTGCCGACTATTGAATATACACCCCTCGTAAGTTTCGCCTCTTCGGTATTCGATTGATTACTTTGCGGATGTTGTTGCTTTTTCGCTTTATAACATTTAAAATGCAGATAATAGAGTCTACCAAGAAAACGGCAATCTATCGATTTTCTTGAATGTAATAAAAGACCTTGCGCAAGTTTCAATGTGTTGGTACACATGCATTATTTCCATTAAACAGGGTCGGTTTGATGAGAGATGTGGAGATGTGGACATGTTAAAATAAGTATCAAATTAGACCGTGAACAATATTTTATTGTTTGTATTATAAAGTGCATTCCGATTTAAACATAAAACGCACTGACTGCATAGAAAATTGTTCCGATTTAATCAATGCGCGCATTGATAGCGCTGAGACTTCTGCAATGTTGTAGAATTTTTACGCTCCTTCCAGCGCATTGACTGCTTCAACTATCGACATGAGGCAGTTGATGCGTTTATGCAATCTATGCGTCTCATGCGTAATTCGGAACACATTTTCAGCTTGACTTGACTTTAAGTGAACACAGTAATGGATACCGGCTTGACAATGGTAACAAAATTGTATGCGTTGTCAGTTTTAATAGAAGAAGCGAATGAGATAATAAGCTTATTTTTAAGTGAAAACGATATGGAAAGAGCAAACCATGATAATATTAATATATTATTTTACTTCATTTATTTGATGCTTAGGTTAAGTGTTGGTCGTGTTGCTCACATTAGTGATATTTTCCACAGACGCACTATTTTTGCAAAACCTTGTTGCAAGAGAACAAGCTGTACCTGCTGCACATGATAATAGAAGTGAATCAGTAGCTGACAATCCTTAGGTTATCTATGAACCCTATGACAAAATGCGCATACAACCGTTCCGAATAACTATAGCGCTTCAGGCACATTAATAAAACGGAACGATTTTGAAGCGCCATGCAACGGTGCAACAGTATAATGCATCCTATGCGTTACATGCGTAATTCGGAACGCACTCATAAACATTTGAAACCAGTTGTGAATTTTTAGCGGTATTCTTAAACGTATACGTAACAACTTATCGAATGATGTTGATGAAAAAAATCTTATAAAACAAGGCAATCACGTATACGTATACATACGCATCCTTTAAACGTACTCCATAACTAACAATCTTATTCCTGTCGACATTTTTTAAAACTTTTGCTTAGAGTTGTTTCTTCAATTTATACAGTGTGGAAACCACTTATGGAATAAAATTCTTTATGTCATTATTTTAGAAAATTATAAAAAATGCCGAGACACGTCAACTTTTGAATTGAGTTGTGCGTTATGTAAACATAAATTTAAATGTACAGGGTGATTCACGCAAGTATGCCATGGTCGGTGTTGTTTTTTTTAATGAAACACCCTGTATATTTGCATATTTTTGAAATCCTCTTAATGAACCGATTCCAACAAACTGAATAATGTATGGTCAATTATGAATTATACAGGGTGAAATTTTAAAATTAATAATTTATTACTACTTTTTTAAATTAGCTAAATATGGATTTATCAAAAATCTAAACTAACTAATTATTAGACGTATTTGTATATTAAACAAAACCTGCTACGCCCATGAATTTTATCATAAATACCTAAAAACGCCAATAATTAGACAAAATCGGTAAATAATGTGGATTGTTTTCTATTCTGTCAGTTGTTGATGTGTTGACAGTTTATACTGAAAAACTAAAATATTTGTCAAACACTCTTTCCTTGTCGACATAACAATGAAATATTTAACTGAGACTCACCGAATTGAGATTTTAATGATGATCGGGTACGGGGATAACTGCAGAAGTCAAGTTGAAGTGGCAAACTTATTTAATCACAGGTATCCCGAATTGCCTAATATTTCACAAAGTACTGTGTCTAAAATTCATGCACAATTCAGAGAACTTGGACATGTCAAACCATTGAAAAGAAAACCACACTTCGTTGAAGATGATGTGAAAGTGGATATTTTGTTAAGTGTCGAAGAGAATCCAACTTCAAGTACACGTCAAATTGCCCGTGAAAATAATGTTAGTCATAGTCAACTGTTCTAAGATGTCTTCATAAAGAAAAACTTCATCCCTACGAATTAACTTTTGTGCAGGAGTTAACAGAAGACGATCCAGATCGTAGAATGGATTTATGCGAAAGATTGATGAATAAGCTGAACAGAAATGAGATAGCTTTTTTCTGACGAATCAACATTCACATTGAATGGAGAGGTAAACCGACAGAACTGTAGATATTGGTCAGCAGAGGATCCTAATTGGATGCGTGAGACACATACTCAGTACCCTCAAAAGGTGAACGTTTGGGCCGGTATCATAGGCGAGCTATATTTATAGATGGAAATTTGACAGCTGAAAAATATTTAAATATGCTTAGAAATGAAGTTATTCCTGCGTTGGCAAACTTATATCCCAGCGCAATAGATCCTAGCTTACCGAATGAAAATGTTTGGTTCCAGCAAGACGGGGCAACACCCCATTATGCTTTAATGGTAAGAACTTATTTAGATGAAATCTTCCCCAATAAATGGATTGGACGATGAGGTACTATTGAGTGGCCAGCTAGATCGCCAGACCTTACGCCGTTAGATTTTTTTCTGTGGGGTTATCTCAAGAACAAACTATATGCAACACAACCAACTAGCATTGTAGACCTCAAAGACAGGATAACTACAGAAATACGGAATATTTCACCTCAAACTTTAAACAAAGTTAAGGAGGAGTTCTATAGGAGACTGTGCTATTGCCAACAACTAGGTGGAGAACATTTTGAGCATTTATTTTAATGTATTAAAATCAAATACATCAGGTATTTCATGTATGTGTTTAATAACTGTAAAAATAAAAATTTCACCCTGTATAATTCATAATTTACCATACATTATTTAGTTTGTTGAAATCGGTTCATTAAGGGGATTTCAAAAATATGCAAATATACAGGGTGTTTCATTAAAAAAAAACACCGACTATGGCATACTTGCGTGAATCACCCTGTACATTTAAATTTATGTTTACATAACGCACAACTCAATTCAAAAGTTGACGTGTCTCAGCATTTTTTATAATTTTCTAAAATAATGACATAAAGAATTTTATTCCATAAGTGGTTTCCACAATGTATATACCTATCAAACCAAAATGTGCAAAAAAACTAAGGTAGATGGTAGAGCTGTCAACTTATGGATTCTGCGCATGCTTACTTTGATACGAATAGAGATACGGTTGGAATTTTTGCTTGGCTTTAAGTAACTATATTATCTAATTTTTCTTTAAAAATAGATATTTTGTGTTTAACGAGGGACAACTTCTGACGACCAAGACTTTGAGACCATTGATTGTATTATTAGACCCTGGGTTGGCAAATATCATGATATTTATATAAATATCATAATATCGGTTATATATCGGATATGATATATATCAGAAATTTTGATTATGTTCCGAGATAAACGAAGATAAAAAATAACATTTTTCCTAAAATATATAATAAAAAAAACTTGTCGCTTGATAAATTTTTAAGTAACGCAAAATCGTGAAAGAGGAATATCATCAATCATCAACTTCACCTTCACTTAAGGCAACCAGCCAAATACTTCATCATTTGAGAAGATCCAGTCCAAGCTTTTAGCTTTTATATCGGTATTTTGATTTAAACATTTAAAAATAAATACTAGTTCACTCGCTTTTTCATTGCCTAGACGATATCTTAATTTGGATTAAATTATTCCAAAGCTCGAAAATAGTATATTAAAGTATAAGTGGATATTAAGGTCTTTAAAACACGCACGATTTTTCGAGCACTCCGGCTTCGCCGTCGTGCTCGAAATAGAGCATGTGTTTTAGAGACCAGTTATCCACGAATACTTTACGCTATTTTTTTTATTGGTGCACTTTGAAATTATAAATACTGTTATCTATTACTACTACAACAACAAGAAATGGAAATAAGAACTAATAATGTAAAATGGTTGAATTCGTGATGCTACATCAGTATACCTTGC
Source organism: Lochmaea crataegi (assembly GCA_947563755.1). Classification (NCBI taxonomy): domain Eukaryota; kingdom Metazoa; phylum Arthropoda; class Insecta; order Coleoptera; family Chrysomelidae; genus Lochmaea; species Lochmaea crataegi. Next base: position 25,299,711 of record OX387423.1, on the reverse strand, counting down.
GTTGTCATGGAAATGAGAAAAATATAAACTAATTTGCATTTTGTCTTTAAGATTTATTGTTGTCACCGCAGTGCATAAAAATGAATTCTAATAGTATTAATTTAGATAAATACCATTTCCTCCGATTAGAAAAATCGAAATATTAATATCTCAAACAATACCAACTGTACTTTCCATTTTCATTTATAAAATTGAAATTGTTAAATATTGTTCGAATAAAGGTTTTGACGTTACAAAGTACTCCTGTCAGATCAATAATGAAAAAATTGTCATTTAGACTTCGTTTCTCGAGTTGTTGATGTTGCCATGGCATTTTTAAGAAACGCGCGTTTTTTAAAATTCGATTCAAACACGCTGAGGCGTGCTTTAAATAGGTAAAATCAGGGCCGGCGAAAGGCTAGTTTAACGCCCGTGCGAAAGGCAAATTTTCCGCCCCCGCCCCCCTCTTGCAATATCTGTTATGTGGAATCAATTTACAAAGTTAAAATAAAAATACTCAAAGAAAAACTAATACGTGACTATATTCACTTTCATAATCGTGAATCGTGTGTAAATTAAAATACAAAAGAACAGAAGAAAATTATTTATTAAATATTAAAAAAACTAATAATGACACTTAAAGTTATAAACATCTAAAACATTATATTATAAAAATAAACAAAATAAAAATATTTTCTCAAAAAAGCATAAAAATTATATTATTCTACTAAATACAAACTAAATTTAATTAAAATTAACTTTTCTGGCTTTAGTTTGTGAAAAATCCTTAAGAATATTGTCAATATTAATATTCAACATTTGATCAAATTCTATGCTCAACATAGTCAGATTAACTAGGCGCTCTTGAGAAATACTTGAACGTAAATAATTTTTAATAATTTTCAATTTGTTAATTTTTAATAATATTAGACACTTTTAGTTCTTGCCAGTTTTTTATTCACTATCTCTTGATTTGGCGCTCCTAGATGTTGGCGCCCCGTGCGGGCCTTCCGCCGGCCCTGGGTAAAATGGTTCACTAATAAAAAAAATCCTTTATAAACCAGCTGTTGCCGCTAATGCACTGAATAACTGCTCACATAGTTGTAAGAATTCGTTTTTTGGCCATGCGGAGTCAGGAATTGCAACCGATTTCCACCAAATCAATGGATTTGTAGTTTGAAATTGTGCAGAAAATAAATACTTTAATTAAAGACTTTGTAGTAAGAGCCATAACAAGCGGAACAAATTCTGGGTTTGTTGAATTTAGAAGATCGAAAGCATGTTGTTTTTGAAACTGTGTTAAATTTTGTCGGAAGAATCTGTGATCAAGCATATTATTCGCCAAATAATGATGTGATCCTAATGCCATATCTTTTCTTTTGACAAACGCTTTTTTACCATAATTGGTTGATATTTCACTTTCAAATCTTTTTCCAGTTGATACCATATTTCTACTGCATTGATCACGTTGCATGCGGTCTAATGCAACAGGAATGGGATTAAGTCGGTTCATGATATCCATTGCATTTTTTATAATGTGGGTATCATTAATTATTCTAATAATGTCTTTATCAATAACTTCCACATGATTTTGACATAACTGGGCCAATATTCCCCGGTTATCCAAATATGACTCAATTGCATCGCTCATGGTGTTCCAGCGGACTTCCTGAGGCATGACTAGTTTTTTCCCTTTTTTTCCTTATAAAAAGCTGCAGGCAAATGCTCGTTTCTGAAATTTTTTATAACTTTCAAAATGTGCTCTGGAATGTTAAGGTCTTCTGCAAGTAAATTAAGGATGTGGGCAGAACATACATAGTGCGACATGTGCTAATATCAATTTGATTTCACGAATTGTGAATTGTCTACCTGATGTACCTAACAAGCAGTAAACAAAAACCGGGGAATGAATCCCCGAATGTCGAATTGTAAGTTTTCTAACCAAGAAACGCACTGTTGTCACCTTTATTTTTAAGCAAGTCGAAAAATATCAAAGATTTTTTGTTCCGGTATTTATTTCTTAAAAATAAGAAAATGATATATATAAGAAACAATAAATATCAGATATATATCATGATATGTATCCTGATATATATCACTTGATATATATATCGGCCAACCCTGAATTTAGACCATCTGATCCAGGAGTTTTGTATGGCTCAACCATCAGGGCTATTAGCTCAGTTCATTTTTTTCTGGGTTATTTCTTTGTTGTCTACACTCCAGTCCTCTTTCCTCACCAGAGCTAGCGGAATTGGAGGTCTGACAGGTAGTTTGGTAGTTCCATTCCTGTCTCTACAGAATCCGGTGGATTTTCTGAGGCTGTTTTCACCTCTCCACAGATTTTCCTTTTTGTCTTCTTGATCTGTTTGTTATATACAGTCAGAGTAGATTAATATTCTTTCACTCTCTTGTTCTTTTATGTTAAACGGATTGTTAGTTTTTTATTTTAGTCTGGTAAGCTCTTCACTCCACTAGGTTAGTTTATTCCTGAAGGATTGGGTTAGGTACCTAAGACACAATTTGTGTATTATTTGCTATTAAACATTAAACAATATTTATTTAATTACAGTTAACTGTAAATAATTGTCATATTAGTAAAGCGTGATATATTATACATATAGACGTAAAAAAATAATAGTTCAATACTATTATTACTTTAGAAGTGTAATTCAATGTCTGTCGGGGCATATAGCCCGAGAAGTAGTTGTTGCTTCTTAGTGGACGGTCTACTCTTTGGAAATTAATTTTTCTAATTTTGTAAAGCGTTTAATAGTATTGAACTATTATTTTTTGACGTCTATTAAACAATATTGTTGATAGTATTATAATAGTTATTTATGCAACAAGTGCATAAAGTGGTGCTTTTTTCACGAGTGGAAAAGTTGACGCATGAGCCGCAGGACACTTTATGCATATGTTGCATACACTATTTTTTCTACAAACAAGCAAAAACCAAAAAATGTGTTATTTAGGTTGCTCTAAATGGACTAAAAATGGTGTCGATTTGAATGTTTATCTTTGTCATGATGACAAATCGCTAAGTAAAATGTCACTTTTAGCACTAGTGCTAAAACTATTTTACTTTTAACACCAGTATCATAAAATGGCATTTTAGACACTGATAGCTTGCGTTAAAAATTATACTTTTACTGAAGTTTGTAGAAAATAGTATATTATATCACTAGGAGTAGAAAGTAGAGATGGGAAGTACGTGTACGTATCGTACAAAATGTACGGCACACTTTAATGTACGGTGTCATTCATTCATATATTTGGGTTGTGCTCATCAGCCCAGGCACTTGCACTGAATCTTTGTACCATTTCCCAAGTTAGCTACTTCCATTACAGATGCTTCGTGTCTTCTATAAAGGGCACTAGTTTGACTAGAGGGATTTTCAGTAGTTGTGATGATTGTATAAATTCCTCTCCAAAGTGCTTCCGTCTAAGTTCTTGTAAGTCCTCACAGAAGCAGAGTATGTGGGTAGGTGTTTCATCATCAAGTTCACATTTTCTGCACATAGTTTCACTAACTTCGCCCATATTGTACAGATGTTTCCTCAAGGTGCTGATGATTTCTCCAGAATTACCTGGGTGTATCACCTGTTCCCTAGATGGGATGATGATATTCACTCGCTCAGTGAATATATTCTCTGGTGTCATGCTATCAAAACTCATTTGAAATATGGGTTCATCTAGTGATGTCCCAGTTGTATCAGTGTGTCCTTCTCGAGCATTGTTCGGGGACCATAAATCTCCCGATTTCAGCCTAAGAATTGCCATCATTGCCTCCGCCCTTATAAAAAATTCTAGACGAGGAAGTCCAATAAGGGCTTCCATTGATGCCGTCCCCGTGCTGTTCATTGCCCCGGTAATACCAAGAAGAGCTTGTCTTTGGATTGCAGTTAACATATTAACTGCAGAGGTCACTTCTGTCCTCCTCCACCAGACTATTGTTCCATAGGTAATCGTTGGCCTTATCACAGTTGTGTATTGACACGTAAAGTGCAAAGAGTAACATCTATCAATGATTCCCCCCTCGATGATCTAAATGTAGGCGTATTACCCACATTCGCAATATCAAGTTCAGTAGAACCTACATAGATAGTCAAATAGTTTCTTACCTCTGGTGTTGTTGTCTTTGCTGCCCCAACTGCTATGGTGTACGTTGGTATCAGCCCCTACAATGACATCCAGATTATGTCTCCTTGAGTATTCCATCAGGTTCTCCATGTTAGTCCCCGGTAGTGGTACTTCTGAATGACTATTGTTGTTTCTAGTACTACCCCATATTTTTCGAGTATTATCTTTGCTGCTTCCTTGTCACCCGTGCATAGTTCCATAATCGGCATCAAGTTGTATTCGGATCTATAGCAAATACAAGTTCTTATTTTAGTACGATCAGTTCCCATTATCAGTCCCATTCCCCTAATATTAAGCCCCAGTATCTTACCTTTGTTTATCCAAGGTTCTTGAATTAGAACGATATCTATGTTTTCAGCCACCACTCTTTGTTGTAGGACAGCGGTGGCTGTCTTTTTGTGCTGCAAGTTTAACTTGTAGCACCTTGAAGGTCCTTTGAGGTTGATGGTACAGGTTCTCGATCAGTCCCTGTTTCCTCCTCGGTCGAGTTTTCCATGGTTTTAAAACGGGTCCGCTGGAATAGATAGAACGGTCTCCATTGAGCCCGCACCAGTCCTTTCATGGACTCCTCGTCAATCCGGAGACTCACATGCAGTCCCCTGTCGGATGACTTGGAGCCGAGGATCATCCAGCGATCAACCTTCAGTCCTGGATTCTGTTTCTCGAGCCTCCTCAACCCCACTTTCAGATCCTCTTTCTTAGTCTCAGGAAGTAGGGCGAGGACTCGTAGCTGCTTTGGAAGTTCATCACTCTTGTTGAGCTTCCAGTTGGTTTTCTGTGACAAATAGTCCCTCGTTATAATGAAGGGCTCCTCATTGTCACAGATTAGCCCGTAGTAGCCGTTCATGTATCGACTGGCTTCAAACCTAGGCGCCTTCTGCACCTCGTCAATCATGTCAGTTAGGTTCTCTTTGATAGACCCCACCTGATCTTCAGAGACAACTGTCTCTGGGAAATTTTTTGGGACCACAGCTGCCTTGATCCCTTTGAGGGCCACGCTGTATTTAATACCAGTTTTAATACCGGTACCAGTGGTACAATTGGCCCTCTTATTTTTCTTTTCTCAGGAGTGCTCCTGGCTGACACAGTACGCTTAACGCCCTTTGTCTGCTGGTTTACACCCTGTTTTGATCTTGAGGGAGTCGGCAGCACCACATTTTTGGTGTCAATACCTCGTTCCCTCATTTTTTTCAGCTTATTACGCTGGGAACCTGAAAGTTTCCCGAACGAAGCTAATCTTGCCACAGGATTCGCTATAACGTCTCCTGGTGGCGTGGTTTGATCTTGGGCTCCAGAAGTGTCTGGCTGCGCTGTAGACACTTCTGTCTCCATTGCTGCCGGATCTTCCAAATCCCTTTTACTAGAAGTCTCTATAGGCTCCGTAATAGGTTTTTGTTTCTCTTGGTCCATATTTGTTCCCGCGAGTATAGGAGAAAGAAGGTCAGTACCTGCAGAGCTCCTTGTACAGGTACAAGGCTAAATGCAACGGGGTGCGCCAGGTGCCCCGAGGTTAGTGGTCTCGTGGCCGAATAACCCACGGCCATCCATCCCTTCAGCGACCACTTAACTTTAAGATTTGGGAGGTTATTATAGTGGTCCTCATCCACACAGGCCAGGCAATCAAGCCAAGCCCCCCGATCCACATAGTTCGGCATGCCCCTCACAGGCCTTACCCTAGTAAGGGGGTAGTTGCTCTGCTATGTAGTTTGCGGTATGCGTCACGAGCTTGTCAGCGATTGGGTATTCGGTTGGCAATGTTGGGCGTTTATAGCCCTCATCCTTTCTTATTCACCAATAGACCAGTTCTTTCATTTGCATGACGTCCCTGGGCTCCCCTATCCGCAACCTGGGGACGATCCCGATAGGTAGCTCAACCCATCACCCTCCTATGTAACAGGGCAATGCACAGAGAATTGAAATCTTGGACAAGCCGTAGCAAGTCCTCGAAAACTCAATGAACACGGGAATGTACGTGTCGTACAATTTTATTGTACTGATAGTACAATCGACCATTAGTTCATTGGTTTTAGTTGCTGGTTCGCCGCCTGGGTGCTGATAAAGTTATTATAATAATTACAATGAAACAATATTTTAAGGTATTATTATTTTATAGATTCTACTACCTACTACACCAATAAATAACCAGTAAGAGTAAGTATGTACTGTACGTATAGTACTTGTATGTTTTATGTGTTCTACTTCTAACTATTCCGCCGCGGCCGCTAATGTTGTCGCGCTCGGTCTCATCGTACGGCACGCTCTGTGTATGGCAAAATTTGGTATAGGGTACGGAGTGTGCTAGTACAACCAATTGTATTGGTTTTGCTCATCACTAGTAGAAAGCGCTTATTATTTGTTGAGCCCACAAGTTTACTGCCGACGTCAATTTAAATAAGTATTAAAATTACAGTTCCTACCTACTAGTACTACATAGGTACTATTATAAACCTATAACTCTGCCTATAATAAGGCGCTGATATCGTTATCCATTTTTATTATAGTACAACATTGAGTCATAATTGTACTAGTAAAATAATAGATTATTTCTACGATCTGTGTTGCCAGAAGTAATAGGAAAAACATTCTATATGGATCGTACAACAGAGACAACCAACTCTGGTACAGACCCGATATTATTGTGAACTCCTCGTACTATAAAAAAAATACCAGTTGAACTTCCTTGATACAGATTGGCAACAGTGATAAGATTAAAATGGTACAATAAATATTGAGGTTAAATTTTATTTACTGTTATGATTTAAGTGTCAGTGAGGTGCTCTATTTTTATATATATTTATATATTTTATTTGTTATTCCTTTATACATTTATTAAATATATCTTATAAATAAGTAATGTGCATATTATCCTTATCTAAAGCCTAGTATCAGTTCAATAGTAAAGAATCTGTTGAGGTTTTTATCGTATAGACGAGCATTTAGTGCGATCCAGATTACACTGTAGGAATTCAGAATAATATACAAAAAAATTAAATATCAAAATGAGATTAATTATTTTGGACACAGTTGATAAAGTGAGTGAATGGGCAGCAACATATGTAATGAAAAGGATAAATGACTTCAACCCATCTCCAGATAAATATTTTGTTCTTGGACTGCCAACAGGTGAAACATTTATAACTTAAACAGTTTAATGATTTACAGTAATTTTGGATTTAGAATAATATATATTGTTGAATCTTTTACATTGTTTAACATGTATCATTGTTGTACTCAAAAATCTACTGCAAATGTACACATTTTTAGGTGGCACTCCATTAGGAATGTATACAAAATTGATAGAATTTCATAGGGAAGGAAAGATATCTTTTAGGTATGTGAAAACATTTAATATGGATGAATATGTTGACCTGCCCAAAGACCATCCTGAAAGTTACCACTATTACATGTGGAACAACTTTTTCAAACATATAGATATCAGCCCTAAAAATGTCCATATATTAGATGGAAATGCTCCAAATCTATCTACTGAATGCTCACATTATGAGCAAGAAATAACTGCAGCAGGAGGAGTTGAATTATTCATTGGAGGTATGTATATTTTTTTAATAATACTTTTGTATATATCGCAAGAAAGTATTTAATTCTTTTACTTGTGTGATTTTAATTTGAATACTTTGCATAATTGAAATTTGAAATAAATAAGTACTTAATTGTTAATTTATATACAATTGAAGACATGGTTCTTTTGATTTCAAACTAGGTACCAATTTGTGTATGTAAAATCCAACTTATTTACTCTAACAACTATAACTTGAAAACTTTATTTTATTACATCAGTAAACTTCATCCCTGACTTATTGTCTTGCCAGTGCATTACTGTAACAACTCAAAATAGATAGTTTTGAGATATTATGGTTTAAAGTTTTATCGTTTTATATAATATATATACACCTTACTTTAAAGTATTGATTTTTGTGTATTGCTTACATCAGTATAAGTTGAAATACAAAATAATGCCTTTTTAAAGCCGTTTTCAGAAAACAGTGTCATTTTGAGTTGTTGCACTATTGCACTGGCAAAGCAATATAGCAAACAAGATTCTTGATTATATAGCTAGTATCTAGAGATTGTTCCAAATTTAGAAAACAATAATGTAAATAACCAGACTATTCAGTTAGCATACAATTAAATAAAGTTAGAAATTTTATAACTGGGGGCCAGAAGAAATTTTGAGATTTAAATTTCTTATTTAAAATTTCAAATAATGAAATGAACTCATCAGTTTTTTAGTTATAATAAAATGTTTAGGCTTTACCAAGAAAACTTTTAAATTTGAAAATTGACTTGTTCTAGTTATAAATAATATTCTTGTTTTAAGGAATTGGACCAGATGGACATATAGCATTCAATGAACCTGGATCATCATTAGTTTCTAGAACAAGAGTAAAAACCTTAGCCAGAGACACATTAGTTGCAAATGCACGTTTCTTCGACAATGATGTAGAGAAAGTGCCCAAGCAAGCACTTACTGTAGGTGTGGGAACAGTAATGGATGCTAGAGAGGTAATCAGCTTTTTTTATGTTTAATTCACTTTTATACCAAAGTTATAAATTAGATAAATGTATTTATTAATTTGCTAACAAGTGTATATGAACCAGACATACCTACATCAAGACATTTTTAAAATAGGCAACATCAGCTGTTCAATTTAAATTTAAAGATAGAGATTGGAAATAAAAACTAAACAAGATTAATACTTGAAAAGCAAAACAGAAGTTCCAAAACCTTTCTATGAGGGAGTCAAGGAAAATATATTTTAATGGAGTAAAGAGCTATAGATGATTTCAAATTGAATGCTTTGCTTATTTTTTGCCTTATTTGCCCTAGTTATAAGGATGTAACCCTGTTTGTGCCTTTGGCTTTCATGAACAAATTTAAAATTGGAATAATAGAGAATTAAAAAGTGGCAACTTTTTAATGCAACCTTCTAGTATATAATGTCTCGTATAATGTTTTATTATCTGGATACATAATGATACAAATAATCAACCAACATGTGTTAAAATTATGTCGTGTAACAGAAAATATATAAACAATAACTTTTTTATTGTTTTACTTATTTTCAGATGTTATAGAATAAAGATAAACACTATCTATTGCGTGGAGTAGTAGAACTAGCCTATTGACAACAAGAGAAAACCTCTCAAAAATTCAAAGACTAGCCTGTATGTGCATTACAGGAGCAATGAGAACATGCCCAATGGCAGCCATGGAAGTTATTCTCAACCTCACACCACTACATATTGTGGTGGAAAGTGTTGCAGAAAGAACAAGATACAGACTAAGTAGAGAGGGAATCATTAAAAAAAAACCACCTCCTTACTTCTTAGAAATCATAAAACCTGGGACATGCCACAAGATGGTATGATGAAAAAGCTTAACTTTTCAAAGAAATTAGTTACGGAATTAAGCAACAAGAAGGAATGGGATCCAAATACCATTACCAGACTTGGAAAGAATGCCATTCAATGGTACACAGATGGCTCAAAAGCAATAGAAGGAACTGGGATAGGAGTGTACGGGCCAGGAACCAAACACTCTGAAAGCTTGGGAAAAACCCCGTGTATCTTTCAAGCAGAAATTCACGCCATATGAAAGTGTGCCCAGTTCAATATTGATAAAGGATATAGAAGGCAAAGGATTATCATAATGTCGGATAGTCAAGCAGCCATTAAAGCACTGAGCTCTTGTGTTATCAGTTCCAAAATGGTGTGGGAATGCCTAGGCAGACTAAATGAACTAGGCGAGAACAATATAGTCACCTTACTGTGGATTCCAGGACACACAGGGATAGAAGGAAATGAAAAAGCAGATGAACTAGCAAAGAGAGGGACTGGAACACCCTTTTGCGGTATCAGCTCCAATGTAATATTGGAAGAAATAGGCAAAGCCGAAGAAAAGAGAAGATCTGACCATTGGAAAGATCTAGTAGGACTTAGGCAATCAAAGATTCTTCTGGGTGACTACAACCTGTTGAGGTCAAATGAATGCTTAAGTCAAAGTAAAACTGCACTAAGAGTTTTAACAGGCATCCTTACGGGACATTGTCGCCTGAATGGGCACCTGAAAAAGCTCAAAATAGTGGAGGAAGAAGAATGTAGATTCTGTGGTATGGAAGAAAAAATCTCCATCCACATACTTGTGAACTGCACAGCAATTCAGAATCCTAGGGCACAACACCTTGGAGATTACTGGATAGAAGAGGGACATTTACCTAAGTTAAAGCCTGCAGATATCCTAAAATTCCTCCGGGAAATAGGACTAAAGGAGCTACTAGTCTCTGAGACTTTCCTCAGGAACTAAGTAGAAGTAAGGGGGCACAATAGATCTTTTAGGTCTCAGTGAATGTCAACCCAATTTACATACATACATACATAGGGTTGTGAGAAAATTTGTCTGACAATGTCACGTCACGGTCATAATGAAAATGACAGGCACGTCAGATATTTTTATGACACCCTTGTCATTTATTTTTTTATCAATTTTGATTAAAAAAAAATATCTGACCGTCATTAAACTATATTACAGTCACAAAGTATTCGGGAACTTTCGCTTCAAACAAGATACAACACGCATAATTCAGAGCACGCGTTTAGAGTTGGAGTTAGAGTTTGGAGTTGCATGATGGCTTTACTTATAATACTTATATAAATATAATATCCTACATTTAAGGTAAAGCAATTGAAATAATGATAAATGACCATAAATGACGTATAAATGACTCGTCACGAGTCACGTAAATAAATGACCGTCATTTTACATCCCTATACATACATACAATGTTTTATTATCTGGATACATAATGATACAAATAATCAACCAACATGTGTTAAAATTATGTCATGTAACAGAAAATATATAAACAATAACTTTTTTATCTTCAGTTTTTATATTGTTTTACTTATTTTCAGATGTTATAGAATAAAGATAAACACTATCTATAATATATACTAGGCAGTATCTCTATCATTTATTGTTTGCTTTTATTTATTCAAACTGGTAAACAAACATGTTATCAATAAATCAGCTTAGTTGTAGAAAAAAATTATCAAAAATCCTATCCAGTTTTTCAAAAATAATATTGACAAATATTTTTAATACAGATATGAAACTAAGTTTTTACCACTGACTCATCAGGGAAATATTTTCAAGATAAAATTACATGTACTTACACTTTTTGTTATATACAGGGTGTCTGGAAAGTGAAAATTTAATTATAATGGCTTTATTTTATTTTCAAGGTTATGATTCTTATTACGGGCAGCCAAAAAGCATTTGCCTTGTACAAAGCTGTAGAAGAAGGTGTTAATCACATGTGGACAGTATCAGCATTTCAGCAACATCCTAATACTTTAATGATCTGTGATGAAGATGCGACTTTGGAATTGAGAGTAAAAACTGTCAAATATTTTAAAGTAAGTGGTACAGTTAAATCTATTAAAATAAAATACTCTGTCTTGATTTTACTCCATAAAAAAAATTAAAAGTATTAAAAATATATATATCATGAAAATGAAGCCAAAAAGACGAAAAAAGTTTTTTTTTGCATTTCAATTTTTTGGCACACTGATTACATTAAAAAGGATTAACATACTCATATGTATATAAACTAGGAATAAATTGTTTTCTTTTAGATTGACATTTCATAAAATAGATAGTGATTTTCTACTATATGAGTCTCCCAAGCTGTATACTAGGCTTTAGATTTTAAAATCTAAATAATATTTATATTTATTGTACCAAAACTATTTCGTAAACCAGTGTATAGGGTTGCGAAAAGTATTGGATAAGTATTAACATTGATATTTTACAGGTATGTTATTATGGAAGTAAAGTTGATGAAATTAAATGTATTATTGTTAAACATGGAAAAGAAAAAATCAAACCATCTGAGAATTTACAAACTGCCGCAAAACAAATAGAAACTACAAAAGATTCAGATACTATTGAATTATCCGATTATAATGAAAAATTAGAGCTAGTCGAAAAAATTGAATTAGCTCAAAAAATTGCTCCCACTAAAAAATTTGAATCGCTTGTATTCATAAAAATATCTTACTCGCCGGAAGACTTATCTGATGAAATGCTATTATCTATTCCCATATCTGAAAGTACAAAAAAAGTACCCAAGATAGAACACAAACTTCAAGATCTGTAAGAGAACCAAAATTAGAAGAAAAAATGGAACCTGAAAAATTAATCACTGCTACAAAACCTACTGATACAAAGTTATCATCTGATAAAAAACATGAAAAAGAAGAAAAAATCATGCTTGATGATACATTATTAATATCTGTAAGAGATCCCAAATTAGAAGATAAAAACAAGCCTAAAATGTTGGCTGTCACTGCAGAACCAACCTATACATTATTAAAATGTATAAGTGATCCCAAAATAGAAGAAAAAGTAGCACCTGAAATATTAATCACTGCTACAAAACCTAGTGATACAAAGTTAACATCTGATAAAAAAGATGAAATAGAAGAAAAAATTATGCCTGATGATACATTTTTAAGATCTGTAAGAGAACCCAAATTAGAAAATAAGAACAAGCCTGAAATGATGGCCGTCGCTAAAGAACCAACTGATACATTAATAAAATGTGTAAGTGAACCCAAATTAGAAGATAAAAGCAAGCCTGGAATGTTGGCTGTCGCTACAGAACCAACTGATAAAACATCTGTGGATAGTAGAGCATTTAAATCAGTTAAAAAAGCTGACATAAGATCAAAGTCTGGATATGTTGAAAAATTAGAATGTTTTGAAAAACTGTTATCTGGTGAAACTCCTACAGAGAAACTGAGCAAATCAGTGTCTTTTAAGATCCTGTTGAAATGTTGGTAATTGTTGATTCTTATTCTACAGAAAACCTAAAAACCGAAGCCGTTGAAGAATTAGAACATACAAAACCATCGAAGATTGCAGAAAAATACAAATGTAGTGAAAAATTAGGACCAGAATCAGTAACCATTACTGAAAAAATTATTACAGCAAAGCAAACTCGAATAGATGAAACAAAAACAATCAAACCACTATCATTTATTGAAACTGTTGAAAAATCCCATGAAGACAAGGGTAAATTGTTATCTACTGTTGGAAATGTGGAAATAAAGAAAGTTTCTAAAAATGTAGCAAAATATATCAAGAAAATTGAATATCTGGAGCCCAGTTCCCAAACAGAACCTATTAAAACAGCCAAATATAAAGAAACTAAATCACCACAGTTTATGGAGGAAAGAGATTTGTTTGAAGCATTGGAATATATTAGAAAATCGGAATCATTTGAAAATGCGTGTTTTCTGATAATCTGGAATCAGTTGAGGTAAACAAACGTGCAAGGAAAGCAGATTTCCAAAAATTCGAATCTATTGGAGAAATTGAACCTAGTACAAGACGTGAATTCGTTGAGAAAAACAATTTAGGGACAGGTAAAAGGGATGCTGTGTCAGTATCATTTGAAAAACTTGAACCTTCTACAATGCATAGTATTAATAATAAAAAATGTTTTACAAAAATTGAATTTATCGAAGGAGATATAGAAAAATCTAAAAATCTAAACATTTAGAACAGTTAAAAGTTGAGAAAAATAAAGATGCGGAATTTATGGATAATTCAACGTCATATGAAGAGTTTGAAAGTAACAAAGCATCTGATATGACAAAATGCTTAGAAGCAACATCAGTTTAAAAACATTTAGAACCAATTCGTACAAGTAGATTTATTCAAGTGTCAGATTCTTTCAAAAAACTTGTTTTTGCAGAACAAAAGGACGGTAGTACATCAACGGATAAATACTTTGCAATAGAAAAAATTAATGGAATTGAATATACCGACAGTTCATTAGAAACTGTGCAAAAGTTAGAATCTACGGAAAAATGTAAATATATCCAAAAAATGAATGTTCCAACACCAAAATTTGTTGATTTTAGTATCAATATACTTTCCAAATGTTCCAATAAATCTCTTTCTTCCAAAGAATCTGAATTTACGGATAAACCTGAGTGTTCCAGTAGACTTACATGTGTTACTAAACCGGAATTTTCGAAACAGCCAAAATGTGATAGTAGGTTAAAGTGTATAGAATCGTTCGCACTTATTAAAAAATCACGAAATACTTTAAAGCTGGATGTAACTGAAAAATCGAAAACTACTGAATCTTTTGAACAGTTAAAGCAGAAATATTCCAAAAATCAATAAATTGTTTAAAGCTGATAATGTAATAGGTGTGTTTCAATATTGTATCGATTATTTGTATATATCAATAGGTGCCTTTCTGACATTAAATTGAGTTTTATTTATTACGCTAATTCACGTAAAATATATGAGTGACTTCCCAAGTAACTAGTCTAACAAAAAATTAAAATAATAAATTGGAAAATGAAAGATTCACTGAGAAACGTATATAGGAATGCCATATTAAAATAATAAACCATTTATAATTGCATTTAACTCTCCCTAGCTATAGCCTGTTGGCTCTGCCAGTGCTAAAACTAAATTTAAAAAAAAACATTTTTGTTGAACTTTTCATCTCTTTTTTACGAACCCAGTATACAATGAATTTTATGACATGTCACCCAACATAAAGGTCTGCATAAATTCACCTGTTATTACTTTGTAATCCATATATACCAATTATTGTAAGTAGTTACCAATATATAGATTGTGTCAGCTCATAGTGAAACCAACAATTTGCATGCGTAATGGCATCTACTAACAATTTAATTTCAAATTCACGTACACTAAATGAAATAAATAACTGACTGATTATTTGTTAAAAACAAAAATGTAAATAGCAAGTAAGTATTTCTTCTGCTTCAACTATTAATAATTAAAATATATCTAATACTATTTTACTAAACAAAAAACGTCAGTGTTAGTTTTATTTGAACACCCATTAACAATGTAATTTTCATTACTTTATGTGAACTAATTTTTCCCAAAAGCATATTGTGTACAAAATCGTTTTCCATACTTTAACAACTCCTTACCCTTACGATGCGAAATGCGCTCATGGTACATAAAACGATATATAACTACATTTTTCCACTATCAGAAAGAATTTAGATATGCAGAGGCCGTTCCTACTTTAATTATATCCCTTGTGATATAGATTTTTCATTAAACTATAAGTTAACATCCAATAGGAATAGAGCATCCCAATATTAGTCAACATCTACAATTAGTTAAATTTGACAGTTCTCTTTCCTGCATATCTACTGTTGAAATTAAAGTATGGGATTCGAAAAAATAGTGTATGATATGATTTAATGACTATTTATACTCGTGTCTTGATAGCCATCATTAAATGATCATTGCATAATATATACTATTAACGAAAGCGTTTAAACATGTATAGTATTATACAAGTCATGTTTGCCGTAAATTTTTACCGATAAAATAACAAATCATAGGCTTTTGTACTACTAATTCATTCAAGTGCGACTAACCTTAAATATAAAAAAAGTGTTTTTGTTTTCTAGATGTACTATCTTATTGTGAAAAGTGTGATTTGTTTTGAAATTAACTTATCAAACATTGCAATGCACAATATAAAATTATTGACTACATTTATTTTACAGGCACTAAGTGACCACCATACAAATAAAATGTTGGCTACTGAGACTGAACATTTCCAGACGCACCATTAAAATATACCTACCTTGAATTTTCCAAGGTCTTCATTGTATACTAAATATAAAGTTTATATTAATCCATTTAATGTATTAGGTGAGGGTTAAGGAAGAAAATAAATATATATTTATAAAAACTACGTTTGTTATGATTTTCAAATACTTAAGGTATTGATAAAAATCAAGATAGACCGACAAAGTTCTGTCATCAAAATGAAACGTTTTAAAACCTCGTAATTATAGTCTGTAGACTTGGAAGCTGAAATTTGCAATAAATGGATCTATAAAACAGATTGGACAACGTAAAGATTGTATTGTTAACTTGCAATGATAGTTTCTAGAAATTCCGTATTTTAGTGATTCAGCAGGCATAGGATGTGCTCTGCAGTTTCTTCCACTAGGTTTCCAACTTTCTTGTTGTAGCCATCTTTACTGTTAATTTTTGCGATGCCGCAGAAGGGTTCCGGTCCAATGAATGGCATTGATGAGCCTTGTATGCCATTTCATATCCCTTTTCGTTGACCTTATGGCTACCGTGACCTTGCGCGTCCTTCCAGTCCTCCCTATTTGGTATAGTTATTTGGAACTTATTAAAGCTATATCTTGTGGCCGTAGCGTCAATAAGTTGCCCCATTAAGTCATCCGCTTCTAGCTCCTCAAAGCTTTCGATAGTCAGAACAGTGCGGTCGGCTCTTATGTTATTGACTTTAAAGTAGTCTGTGCGTTACGAATTTGTCTGCACTTTGAATAAAAATGATTAGTGGTGATAAATTCAGCTGGACCTCCATCGCAATTGTGGGAGTGGTTTTTACGGCCCCCATAATACACAGTTAAGCAAGTCTTTGTGTCCTACTTAACAGCTCTCACCTGCAGTGAATTTTTCCACAATATTACTGATCCGTAGGCTATCAATGGTTCAACAACCCTTGTGTACAGCCATTGGGTCTTTTTTGGTTTGAGATCCTAGTTTTTTCTCTCGATAAATTGCCTTAAAATTCATCACTGGTCATCCCAAATTTTTATCTAACGTCTTTTTTTTTCAGGACTTGAGCGACCACCACGCAGTTCAGTTACAATCGTGGAAAGGCGACACCAAAGATACGGAAAGATTAAAAAAAGCTTCTTGAAAATACACATACTTGGCATTTGAACATTTACTTGTACCAAAACAATGTGTTGAATTTTAAGCAATAAATTATGTGGAATAAATAGTACATGACAAGTTACTTGTTAATGTTTTGTTTATTATTGGAGGTTAAAAATGTATTTTTTATAATGCCACTTGTATATTTTCGAACGGTTATTTCATATCGTCTCTAGAATTGCAATAAAATCGACCAACAAACTTAGTTTCAAGAATCCATCCTTATTCTTAAGTGTCCATTAACACGTTGACTGTCCCCATAAGAACTTTTCTACTTGCTCATGCGCCCACGCATTTTTTTTAAGTAATCGATTGCTTACTTTCGTAAACAACTCTTTTGACATAACAGAATATAATATTTTTGTTTTTAGTCATTTTTTTAATGTTTATCTATATACGATTCATGGACGTCTATAACTATTTAACGGTTCTCGTCGTTCATGGATCACATATATGATCATTGTTTCCCGCCCGTTTTTACCTGATTTTACTAGCGCTCGCGTCACTCCTCTCTTACTAATAGTTTGTTGTCAGCGTGGTCCGCGTGTATAGCAGGAAGATTACTTGCCGTTGTGAAAGTATTCGAAGAGGTTGTTAGATGCTTTTTTTGTTTCCGAGTAATTGTTTCAAAAAATTCTTCCGATTTCACGTCTACAATAAAGGTAGGATATATTGTTTTACTTTTATAATAATTATGTGGTCTAATAAAAGTGATTTTTAGGTGTCATGGCTGGAAAGTATTTATCAGTCAAAGAAATGCAGGATGAAAAGGAAGTTTTTTGCGGGAGAGGAAAGCGATTGCGGATCCTACATTTGACAACTCGGAAGATATCAATTATTCTGGTTCAGAAATTCAAGAAGACAATCCCGAGGGAGGATCTGAAAACGAAGTAATTATTGACCACACCACGTTTCCCGTTGAACCATCTTCCTTAAATTGGTCAAATAATCTTCAACCATCGACGAAGTTGCAATTTATAGGAAACGAAGGCATTCAAGGTATTCTTTCGCAAAACCCCGATCCTACCCCTACGGAAATATTCTTTTCAATTGTTGATGATGACATAATCGAGCTAATGCGTTACGGAAACGAACAGGTACGCCAGTCAAATGATGCAGTCCCAAGCAATAACTCGAGGACATCGCATGAATCGATGGAAAAACACGGACAATAAAGACGAAATGAAAAAGTTTTTGGCTGTGCTGTTGTTTATGGGATTAGTTAATTTTCCGAAAATCGAATGTTATTGGAAGGTAGATAGCCTGTAGGTACTATCATCCACCTTTTCATAAAATCAACATGAGCTATAATCGTTTTTCACTACTGCTCAGATGCTGGCATTTCGTGAATAATAACTCGCCACGAGAAGACAACAACCGCTTGTATAAAGTATCACCTTTAATTGACGCGATAGTAAGCACTATTCAAAAGATTTATACTCCTGGTAAAGTCGTTGCAGTTGATGAAATTTCGAGTATACAATCCTGGAAAATCTGATAAGTATGGCGTAAAAATCTATAAACTTTGCACGCCAAATGGGTTCGTCTGGAATTTTTTGATATACTGTGGAAACGATCCGTCAATTGAAAGTCGCACTTGGAGGGTCGTATATTTATCACCGATAATTGGTATACCAGTATACTTTTGGCCTTGTATTTAAAAGAACGCAAAACAGGCCTTATTTGTGGCACTTTAAGAAAAAATAGGAAATATTTGCCTAAAGATGTTGTTCTAGTCAAGTTAAACAGAGGAGAGCTACGCTATGCAAGCCAGTGAAATTACAATTTTGAAATGGCACGATAAAAGAGATGTGTTAATGCTATCTACGTGTGAAGAAAATGGCATGAGTGAATCTGGAACCGGACGTAATCAAAAGAAGAAACCAAATATGATGATTCAATACAACAAGGCTAAACAAGGTATTGAAATATCCGACCAAAAAAGTAACTATTACAGATGCTTACGAAAATCTTTAATTTGGTAGAAGAAAGTGGTCATTGAATTGGTTTGCGGAGCAGTTATTGTTAACAGCAGTATTATATACAACGAACTCCAAATAAACCCATGAGCTTCAATTTGTAGTACACCTTATACGTGAGATTTTAGAAGTAGAGAATAAAACAGTTATGGAAAAGCCTAAAAATACTGCAAACCATTGTTTGAAAGAAATACCGCGTGGATCAGATGGCTAAATAAAAAGAAAACGCTGTCATGCTAGTTATGCAACAAATAAAGAAAACAGGGACTCTAGAGTTCGCTGCTAAACGGACAAAACAAGTTTCCACCGTATGTGACGCTTGTGGAAAAGCATATTGTCTTCAATGTTTTAATGAAAAAACATTAGTTGTAACCTATATATATATAATAATATATATGTAACCTATATATATTTTATTATAATAAAACCAAATTTTTGAAGAAAACGTCCGTTTTTTTTTATTGACACAGAAAACGAAATATTTTAGCGCCCCGTGCGAGTCATGTATATGTGATGCAATACAATTCTCAAGCCTTTAGTCAGACGTCCACTTTTACCATTCCGCCTTACAGCGTCCAAAAGCTAGGTGGAAATATCTACGGGTACCTAAGCAAATGAATCAAATGTATCTCATGAACGTCATAGTGATAGCGTGCATGCATCGTATGTGATGCATGGGACAGTCAACTTGTTGTTTTCTATCGACCTTGCATTTTTGAACTATACACATCATTCATTCATGTTAATGACCCCCTACCAATGAATAATTTGTTATTCATAAACAATTTTGGCTACCAAACAAACACTATAATACTGCATGTCTGAGATGTTAGATGTACAAATGTTATTAGTTGTTGAAATAAACTACTTTATACTGAGACAGTCGACGTAAAAGTTTTGTAACGAAAACTCGTGTGTTGCCTTTATTTACACGTGCTAGTTACAAAACTATCCTGTCGACTTTACCAGTGAAAAGTAGGTCTTTTCAACAGTTTAAAACTTTTACAAGTTTCATTATACAAACCTACAATTTTAGTGTATGTTTGGTTGCCTATGCCAAAATCGTTGATTAGAATGATTTTTATATTAGTGGAACGTGGATAGTATATTTATTCTATCTATTTGGCAAGACCATAATATAAGAATGGATAATCATATGTCAAATGATATCACATTGTCGACCTGTATTAGCGACGTTGGCACACTTACCGAAAAAACCAAAAACTTCAAATTGAAATGCTGTTACTAAACTTTGACTAATGTGTAAATGGTAGATAATCTCGCCAAGACAGAGACATGCGTAACAGTTTATTAAGAGGTTTCCAGTTTAAATAAATAAGAGGACATTCGCCAAAAGGTACAACCATCAATAAGCAAAGATAGGAAAACTGCCAAAGCCGTAGTAGGTATGCCACTTGCAGATTGTATCTCTTAGAGAAGGAAACTGCAGAACATATTCCTATACCTGGTGAATGTTTGGCTTCTTGCGCGTTCTTATCGCTTATTCATGTGTAGGTTACTTAATAAAAGAACTCTTATTTTATATTTTTAATTTAAACAAGATTATATAGTGCAAATTAAATATAAGCATATTTACAAATACTTAAGATTTAATTGATAAATACATTTTTCCTTTTAACGTTTGCTTCACAGGATTAATTTTTTTCAAAATTTGGGTCATAATATTTACAAGTTGTTCACTAGAAAGACCAGTCTTTTTAGATTTGAATTTCTGCAATAATTCTGTAGTGGTCATCGGTTTTCTCATCAAGTATTTTCTTACAGCATCTTCTGTAATACCCGATTCGTTAGAACCAGAAATAAAAGTAGGGAGATCTAACTTCACTTTTTTAGGGCTGGGACCAGCTAGAGCATCATTTATAAGTTTTCGTTTATTATCGGTTGGAGTAGCTGAACGGGAACTATTTTCACTACTAGCTTCCTTTTCTTCTTTTTTTGATTTCTTCTCGTCTTTTTTATTTTTCTTTGATTCTTCGTCAGAACTACTATCTGAACTGAAATCATTGTCATCTACTTTTGTTTCCTTTTTAGTATCCTTTTTAACATCCTTCTTGGGTTTCTTCTTCTTTTTCTTTTTGTCTTTCTCATCAGTTTCTTCTTTCTTCTCTGTTTCCTTTTCTTTTTCCTCATCTTCATTGCTTTGTTCTTTTTCTGATTTTTCACTATCTTCATCTGATTCTTCGTCAGAGTTCAACAATTTTCTAAGTGCTTTTTCTTCAGCTACACCATCCAAATTGACATTTTCAGGTTCACTATCACTGCTATCACTAATGTAATCAAGTTCTCTCCCTTCTCCATCGCCATCATCAGAATCTTCAAAAGCCTCAGCTTCTGTATCACGTTTTTTCTTTTTGGGAACCACTTTTTTCACCTTCTTCTTTTTGTCATTTTCTTCTGGTTCTTCTTTTTCCTCCTCTGCTGAAGAATCGCCATCGGAGCTGTCCATCCATTCATCCATTTCAGATATTTTAAGATCTTTTTCTTTTTTGGTGGTTGATTTTTTACTTTTTTCTTCGCCTACAAAATTAATTAGGTAATGTAAAACCAAGATCAACTTATGGATATTGTAATATTTGTCTATAGTTCACTTTGAATATTCTTATATGGGTATATATGATGTGTTTATATGCATATATGTATGTATCTCAGTACATATGGATGTGCATATGTGTATGTGTCTGGGTGTTTGTAATGTATATTTTACTATTAATTTTCTGTACATGGAACCACAGACAATGAAAATATAGGGAAACATTTATTTGAGATGTATTTGTACAAACAAGTGTTAATTCACTTAGGTACATATAATTTGTAACTATAGTAAAAATTATGAAAGTTTTTGTGAATTATTGTAATTGTAATTTTGAATTGATTTGAAATAAATAAAATTCATTGTCTATTTTAAACAGGGCCTATTTTACCACTAGGCCTACCAGGCCCGTGCCTAGGGCCCAATGATCAGAGGGCCCGAAATGGCAAGCAATCTTAATTTGCAAAGCATAGCGGCACAAGCAATACAAGAAGCTATAAAAACATATCAAATAAGCCCGACACCTGACCCCCAATTAAGTTAAAGTTCGCCGCATCGGCGGTTGCCTTTTTATCTGAACAGCTTAGCGAAAAAATTCATCCTCATAACCAAAATTAAAACTGAATCTTTAATCCTATTGGTTATATTCCAATATACAGAGCAAGACA
The DNA here is from genome assembly GCA_947563755.1 of Lochmaea crataegi. Lineage (NCBI taxonomy): Eukaryota > Metazoa > Arthropoda > Insecta > Coleoptera > Chrysomelidae > Lochmaea > Lochmaea crataegi. The sequence goes on along the minus strand of OX387423.1, from coordinate 25,277,595 downwards.
GGGCCCGAAAATTTGATGGTGCCTAGGGCCCAACTCAGTTGAAAATAGGCCCTGATTTTAAAGTGAAGAATGACCCTTACCTCATAATTACACATATAGAAAAATAAACTATTAGAGATACTAAATTAATATTAAAACAGGAAATATGTGAATTGTTATTATTACCTTCATCCAAATCTGCTTCTTCTTCGCCCTTCAATCTCTTTCTCAACATGAGTGAAAAGTAGTTCAAGTGCTTATTTCTCTTGCTAAATTCCATTTCTGCTTCTTCTGCAGATAATGCTTTATACCTTTGGCTTGGTTGAAATTTGTACCATTCTTGTAATGGAAATGCTTCAATTGCGCCATCTTCAGCATGTGTAAAAACATAGTAAGCTGTATTATTCGAAACACCACCTAATGGAAGAAAATTGCTATTAAAGGTTCTGAAACAAATATTTGCTTCAATAAATATTAAACCAAAAATGTTGTACTGGACACTAACCTTCTCTGATTCCTTTAAATTTTTTAACAGTGCTACCCATTGATTTTAATATCCAAGGTTGGTCTTCTACTTTGTATTTTCTTGCGATAATACCCAACTTTTTGCGCCTAGCTTCTTCCTTGGCTTCTCTACCAAACTCAGAACCAGCCCCAAATTTTGGGAGTTCTTCTTCTGCTCCTTTATATTCCTTCATATTATTTTCTCGCTCCATGCTTACCTTAGTCCATTTCCCAAAATCTACATCTAAAGTTCCATTAAATCTCATAACATGGTATCTTTTTTGTACATGTTTGGGAACACGTATTGAAAATTCTTGGACATTTACAGGTGGAGTTTGAGATCCCGTAGCAATAGGGGTAGTCATATTGTGTTAGTATGTATTTGAATATAAAATAGTAGTAGATATTTATTCTAAAATATAACTGAATATTACAAAACTAAATCTTCAAAATTGGAACTAAAACAAAACTATTCATTATAATCTGTTATATTGTCTCTGGTTATAATGTTAATTTTTCTTATTACTTTTACTTTTGACGTTGTGCCATATGTCAAGTCTGTGCATACTTGCATAGAAAAATGTATATGTCAAATCGGAAATCATATGTGCCAAGCCATTAAAACTACTAAACCACAGAATACAGCGGTCAGTTGGTGTATTCTTTCACCAAAGTGACATTGACATAACCACGTAATCATAGAGGCAAGGGGCTGTTTCGGTTATCCATTTACCAGTCTGATTGTATACCACAATCAGTTTTTCAAAAAGAAAAGGGCAAAAAATACAATGTGAATTCTGAGGTGATTGATGGAAAATTGGTTATGCCTACACAGTTCTGTTCAGTGCAGAAAAAGAGCACACCTACATTATATCTATGATAAAATGTCAAAAACATTATAGGCTATAACGAACTTCTTTCACATCAGAAACATGCCGAGACCACAGAGTTTATTTATTTATGTGGCCTAGACAGACATAGAGAAGATGAATTAGCTATCAAAATCCATTTCTGTTATTCATAATTCAAATTTACATCTCCTGTATACCGGTTACATTGGATTGCACCTACAGAGTAAATTATTTTGTATTTAAAAACAAATACTTCTTTTTAAAGAAAAAATTTAAAAAAAATTCGCGAGACACTAGAACTACAGAAGTAAATTACAAAATATAGACGTATTTATTAACTATGGAACTATCAACTTCGATCATGGTTCATTGTTTGGAGTGTATTACACTCTACGGCACTACCGTAGATTAACAACACTGGGTACTACCGAGCTCGTACAGCTGGCTGGCTCGTAGCTCTGACACACTTTGATATGTACCTATGTTCGTGCTTATACATGACGTCAATTAATCAAAGTGAAATTTATATAACATTAAAGTATTCCAATACATACAAAAAATAAAAAGTTTTATATAAATTATTAGGTACTGACAATATAACATTATATTTGAATAAAACTAAACAATTCTTACAAACAATACATTTTTACAACATGGCAAAATATTAATGTGGTTACGCCTGCGTGAAGAAACTTTCCTTTGTTGTCCTTTTTCGTTTCTGTTTTCATTTCTTGTTCGAGGTCAGATTTGCCAGCTGTTTGTAGACAGTTCAGCTGATGTTTGTTTTTGGGTGGTACATTTTGATGTGACACACATTTTAATAAACGTGCAATTATAAACATTTTACTTTAACTATAAATAAATTAGAATGCTTCTTAAATAATTTGTATGAAACCGTTTTGACCCAATATAAAATATCGTTAATGACGTAATAGATGTATTCGTGAAGACAAAGAGCTTAGTATATTTTTGTTTTAAAGATAATACAAATCTGGAAAGCAAGGAGGTCAAGCGAATTTCAAAAATAAGTCTGGATAGTGATTCATCCGGGGACGACGGTGGTGAACCGCCGCGTAAAAAAACCCGAAGGACTACAAAAAACGAGACGATGCAGTCGACTAACGGGTTGGTCCAAAATGGGGCACCATCATGTAGCAACGGGTCAACAGAAAATGGTCATGGTGATGCTGAAAATGGCTTCTTCCTCAATCGCCCCAACCAAGAAATTGTGAGACTGATTGGACAGTTTCTTAAAAATGAAGGATTGACGTAAGTTAATGACCTCTAAAATCAATGTATTTCGTTGTTTATTAGATGTATTTTTAAATATAAAAATAAATTGAGTCTTCAATATTTTTAAACTTTGTATGCACATACTCGAACTGATTTTAAAATAATTGAATATGCAAGTCATGCAGTAATTTATGCAATTTTTATAATTTACATTTTCCATTTTGAAATAAACACGAATTTCAATGCTTAATTTAATACTAGTAAAAGCTCTATTATACAATGTAAAGAAATAATTATAATTATCTGTGTAAGGCTCTTGGCTTGCAAAAATATTAATCTGAAGGTTAAAACTACTTAAAACCGTACTTGTAAACAGCAAACTATTATACATAAACCGTAACAGAATAATAATTTTGAAGTAGTCTTTGTATACCAACAATCCTTTGTTTTATTTGTAATAAAATGTAAACTCATTGATTGGAAAGAAAACCAATAGGTATTACAATTAGATTAAGGTTTTAAGAGAAAATAAAAAATAGACTAAGCTAGGTGAACACAAATATGTTTCTCCACATAAATGTATTTATACAGATAGATCATTATTGCTTTTGTTAAAACAATAACACAGTGAAATGTTACTACTGTTCTTGTAGAAAATTAAAAATATGAAGATACTAATTATTTACAAATTAATAAATGCCTTTTTTTAAACATATAGTAAAACATGTGAATCTTTAATGGATGAATCTGGATGTCGCCTTGACCATCCGGCAGCTGCAAAATTTCGTCAGCATGTCATGGATGGAGATTGGTCTAAGGCAGACCATGATTTACAGGAATTACGTCCTCTTTTGGGACAAGACACTAATATTTTGGTAAGTAATTGTAAACAACATTACTGTATTTTTTCATATAGTACCAAATATTCGGTTTGTAAATTGATTCACAATACCATATGATTCCAGCTTATTCCCTTCTTGATTTTAGGGAGTCACTTCCATTTTAAACATAAGAAAACTGTACAAATGATAAAAACATTTTTCAGGCTCTTAACAAATGTCTGACAGAAAGACTATATATGATAATAATAAAGCATAAATCTGATAACAATCTTTCTATACTCAGATTTAGGAGTGTTGATTGTTAACCAATGTTTCTTAACTTCCTTTCTAGTCTTATAGATGTGTTTATAATAAATAGGATCACAGAAATATTCTAAATGCGTTCACACCTCAATTTCATGTATTAAATAGTACATGAAATTTAAATTGTTTTTGGAACTTCCTTTGTCTATTTCCAATATACCAATCTTGCCCTTTTTAATGACTTGTATATCTATATTTTCTGAAAACATACTTTTTATACAGTAGCTGCTAATTTAACATCATTTTCAAGTTCAATCAACTAAAGTAGTAATTCAATTAGTAAAGTTACACCTATCAATTTTAGGAAATGAAGTTTTTGATTCTTGAACAAAAGTACCTAGAATTTTTAGAAGAAGGACGAGTTCTTGATGCTTTACATGTTTTAAGAAATGAATTAACACCTCTTCAACATAACACTGCAAGAGTACACCAACTCTCAAGTTTTATGATGTGTTCTAATACTGATGAATTACTTGAACGCACAAATTGGTAAGTATAAAAACTAAAGTGGCATTTCACTTTTTGGAAAATTGAATAGATGAGGCTTTTACTTGATGAAGATCCATACTAAACGATGAAATAAAACAATTTAATTTGTTTAAATCTCCATTTTATTTTGAACTGATGTTCAATTTAAAATTAGTGACGCGTTTCGCTACACAGTAGCTTTATCAAACTAGTGAAGATACAATGAAAAACTTTTAATTTATAGAGTGCCTCAATACGGAATTCTAAGATATTGACAAAAGTATTATATGTTTAAATGGAAATAAAGTACAAAAAGTGCCTAAATACGGAATTCTACGAATATTCACTAATTTTAAATTGTACATCAGTTCAAAATAAAATGGAGATTTAAACAAATTAAATTGTTTTATTTCATCATTATAATTGGTAATTGTTTACAGACTGTTAAGTTAATTGTACTACATTTAACTTTGCCAAAAAACGGCAAGACCGCAAAACCCAACGAATTAAGTTGTTGGACAAATATCGCCATTGAATTGAAGGAATCACCTTAAACTATATGTTGCTTTAAATATTTTTAGTTTGCTATTTTTCGATATTTTTTTATTGTTTATGAATGTTTTCTTCACTGTATGGTAGAGTTTCATTGTTTTCTCTATTATTTTACTAATTTCTGCTTGTGTTCCCTGTTGATCAATTGTTATTCCCAAGTATTGAAATGTTCTCACTGTTCTATAACTGAATTTACTGTTTGGACCCCTTACTTTGTGGAATCAACTCATATTACTATTTTAAATGAAACTAACTGTTTCTAATTAATTCCAATATTTAATGAAAAAGTTGATGAAAGTTCTAAACAATTATTGATAATTATTTCGATATTTGCATATCATCAGAATGACAGAAGTTACATTTTATGTGATGCCTACTTGATGTTTAATATTTTGGCTAGACCAAATAGTGATTGACTTAATATATATGAATAGAAAAAAGAAGAAGATGTGATATAACAAGTATTAAAGCTTAGGTATTATAAGCCGTATGGGGAAATCCTGGATATCTTTTTCCCATTTAAGATCAGTATAACTGTGCAATGATATAGGAAACCAAGGAAAACTATATCTGCTGATCTTTACAATTGTTACTTAAGAAGACAATTTAATAGTGGAGAGCTCCCTAGATTTATCTGTTCATTGACAACTTTATATTGTGGGTCTCTTAAGTGTCTTCTAATATCCAATTCTTCAAGGAAATCTAGTTCTTGTTTCTTATCACAAATAAGCAGTACTTCTAGTTCTGTGTTAGATGTTATGATTGTTTGGTGTCAAGTAGATGTTTGCGTAATGTGATTTATCTGGATGTTTTAATCTGTATGCTCGTAAGTGTTCATTGTGTCTAATTTCAAAATTTCGAATTGCTTCCTTGGTTTCCTATATCATTGCACAGTTATACTGATCTTAAATGGGAAAAATATATCCAGGATATCCCCATACAGCTAATAATAACTAGCTTTAATATTTGTAATATCATATCTTCTTCTTTTTTCTATTCATATATATTAAGTCAATCAAAAGATTATTTGGTCTAGCAAAAATATTAAACATCAAGCAGGCATCACAAAAACTGTAACTTCTGTCATTCTGATGATGATATGCAAATATCGAAATAATTATCAATAATTGTTTAGAATGTTCAACAACGTTTTCATTAAATTGTGGAATTCATTAGAAACAGATAAATAAATTCCTATACCTATTTCTTCTTGTCTTTCTCCGATAACCATAACTATCGTTTTGTTTTCAATCATACCCATCCTGTTTCTAGATTGAGTTTCAGATATTTATTAGTTTTCGTAAAAATAACTATATCATGAGCAAACGCCCCTTCTGACACTTCTACTCTGTTAAGATCGAAAATTATATGAGGCATTGTCCATAACCACTACGCATTTTTCTTTTGACATATTGGATTCTGCTGAATTGCAGTCTTCCCTAAATTAATTATAAGCTGCAAGTATTTTTTTGGTTATATCACTTTAGGACTGGTTTCATAATATGTTAGTAAAGTCGACTTTATAAAAAGGAGGCTTTTAGGTAAAGTGTCCTTTCCAACTGTGGTAAAGTGAGTTTATTTTCATAAATATTTTCAAAGTTGTCTTTATTTAAAGTGCTCTTTATCATTTTCTGTTTTATTTTTTATTGTATGGTGTCCCTGAAACTTGCTCTTATTTTTAACCAGTGGTGATGAGGAAAAAGGGCTCAGTTTTTATTACTGATGATAGGTTGTTAGAATTAGTAGAAAAAGAAAAAGGTATTAATGATCACGTAGAATCTTAGGGTTAACAATAATTGCTCCATGGGCAGTGAGTAACTTTTGATATACACACCAATTTGTACAAGCCAAGCAATGTCCTATTTGCTTTAAAATATGTAGATACAACTATCGGCTTTGTTAACCAAAATCTTTCGAAAAAAGAGATATCGTCGTAGTCTTCAAAATATTGGTGATATACTCTATATATTTTATGCCGTCTTCTTATTTCATTATCAGATCAGTTACTTGAGTCCCAAAGTAGATTCATTTCGAAATAATTTCGTTTAGATTGTGACAAGTCGATTTGTTTAGTTGTTGTTTGAGGTCAGGTACCGTTATAAAGTAGACTTTACCGCCATAAAGGCCGAATTCGGCACTTTACGGTTTAAGTCGACTTTACATTATTTTGATTTTTATGATACCCAATTATGACTTAAAGGATGCTTTTCGGTTTAAAGTCTCTTTTAAAAATGGTTATGAAACCGCTCCTTAGTACCTTTGGCATGTTTGGTCAAATACACTCACCGGTAAAAAAACTCGGCCACCTAAAATTTTGCTGAAGTTCGTTGTCCAAGAACTTTCGTAATTTTCCATCAATTTCAATTTTTTCTACGCCAAATTGTAGATAAATTATTTGCTATTAAAACAAACTCCAGAAAAGTTTTCCAAAAATGTTGATAGCTTTTTTATACAGGGTGAAAAAAACCATGTATTTGTAGTCCAATTTCTTAACACCCTGTTGAACATTTCGGGAAATTTGTAGAGTTTACGCTCAGTTTATTACAAATACCATCCTTTTCGCCTCCTTTCAGATTTTATTTCACCTTGTTATCTTTTGAAGATACACGTATTCAAATAAAAGCCTGGAATTTTATAAACACGCCAAGATCGATTAAGGAAAAAAAACTAAGGCGGCTTCTGTCAGAATAATTAAGTAGGCGTATGTCAAACTATCGTCAATAAATATTCGAGAATAATATTCAAAGTGTCAAAATGGTTTTAAGTACTGAGAATGCATGCAAAATTGTAGCGTTAATTGAAGATGGACGAAGTCAACGATATGTGTCTCGAGTCTTAGAAATACCCTGAACTACACTACAATATGCTTGGAATCGTTATTTGGAGACAGGGAATTGTAATAGGAGACATGGTTCCGGTAGAAGAAGAGCAGCCACAGGTCTTGATGACCGGTTCATCATCCTCTCTACATTAAGAGATCGAAGAACAACTGCTCCTTTTCTGCAACATCGATTAAGAAATGTACGTGGAGTTATTATAAGCGAAAATACTGTTATAAGAAGACTTGGAGAATGCAGAATTTATTCACGTAGACCAGCTACAGGTCCACAACTACACCCACGACATCGGCAAGACCGGCTTACATTTGCAAGAACATACATCAATTGGAATTTAGAACAATGGGGTAATGTATTGTTCACTGATGAATCGAGGTTTTGTTTGCGATCGCCTGATGGTCGGGAAAGGGTATAAAGACGGCGAAATGAGAGGTTTGCCGACTGCAGTATATCGAACGAGTCTCATATCAAGAAGGTTCTGTTATGGTATGCTCAACGTTACATACAAGACGTTCTTCGGGAATCTGTAGTTTACTATGCTCCATTTGTTGGATATGACTTCATTTTAATGCACGAAAATGCAAGACCTCATGTACCAAATACTGTTAACCAATATTTGGATGAGGTTGATATCCAACGATTAGAATGGCCTGCATGTAGCCCAGATCTGAATCCGATTGAATATCTCTGGGATGAAATTCAAAGAAACATTCGTCGTCGTCCTATACTTCCCGAAACACTTGACGAGCTGCGTTTTGCGTTGTAAGCTGAATATGACGAAATTCCTCAAGATCGCATTATTCGTCTTATCAATTCGATGTCTCGGCGATTGCGTGCAGTTATTTCCGCTAGAGGTGGGCATACGAAATGTTGAAAAATGCCAATTATGTTTTTTTTGTTTCAAATTACTGTTGAATATTAAAACAACAAATTAAATTTTTTCCCAAAAACAATTCCAGGCCTTTATTTGAATACGTGTATCTTTAAAAGAAATCAAGATATCAAGGTGAAATAAAAACTGAAATATGGCGAAAATGATGGTATTTGTAATAAACTGAGCGTAAACTCTACAAATTTCCCGAAATGTTCCACAGGGTGTTAAGAAATACATGGTTTTTTTTCACCCTGTACAAATAAGCTATCAACATTTTTGGAAAACTTATCTGGAGTTTGTTTTAATACTAAATAATTTATCTACAATTTGGCGTAGAAACAATTGAAATTGATGAAAAATTACGACAACGAACTTCAGCAAAATTTTAGGTGGCCGAGTTTTTTCGCCGGTGAGTCTAGTTGTCAACAAATCATCTAAGATATTGACAAGTTAATTTGACACGAATCATCGTACCAACTTTGTTTACACTTAGCAATTATTCATGTGCCCTAAATATTAGGGTTCATTGAAAATTATTCTAAAACTAAATGTTTGTTTTTAGGGAAGGTAAAGGTATACAATCTCGAATGATTTTAATGAATAAATTACAATCATACCTACCCCCCACAATAATGTTACCACCTAATAGACTTCAAGAATTACTTAATCAAGCATTAGAACTTCAAGCGATACGTTGTAGTCATCACAATACTTCCCACGGCGTTTCTTTACCAGAAGCCTCGTTATTAGTAGATCATGTATGCCTAAAATCGTCATTTCCCATTTATACAATACAGGTAATAATAATTATAATAAAAAATCTAGCAGCCTTATGTAATATATTTTATTGTAGGTATTAAATGATCATTGTGACGAGGTATGGTTCTGCAGTTTCTCACCAGATGGGACCAAATTAGCTACTGGTTCGAAAGATCAAAATGTTATCATATGGGATGTGGATCCTGAAACATGTACTCTTTCATTAAAAAAGATATTAGAAGGTCATAATACTGGTAAGTAAACAAAAGTATGGCATTTCTCTTGTGCATACTGAAATATTCTGATTATTTATTAGGTGCTGCATATATATCATGGAATCCAGATTCTACCCATTTAATCGCATGTGGTCCAGATGAAAGTCCAGAAGTTTGGTTGTGGAACATTGAAACTGAAGTATTTCTTAAAGTCACACAGTCTCAAGATGACGCTCTCGTATGTTGTGCATGGAACAAAGACGGAACTAAATTTGTAGTAAGTTATTATGTTTGTAATTATCCCATTTATAACAAAACTGTTGATAATTATTTGTGTGTTATAGGTTGGAGGAGTACGTGGTCATTTCTATCAATGTGACTTGAAAGGAAATGTATTAGATTCTTGGGAAGGCGTTAGAGTAAATGGATTGTGGTGTCGACAAGACGGAAAAACAGTTTTGGCGTCAGATACTCATCATAGAATTAGAGGTTATATTTTTGAGGAGGTAGCTGATCAACAAATGTTAGTATCACTTTTTTATAAATTATTGTTTATGGTAATTTGAATTGAAATTTTTTAGTATTCAAGAAGACCATCCAATAATGTCATTTACAGTGGATAAAAAGGATAGATTGGCTCTCTTAAATGTTGCCACTCAAGGTGTTCATCTTTGGGATATAAACGACCGATGTTTAGTACGAAGGTATCAAGGAGTGACCCAAGGACATTTTACAATACATTCTACTTTTGGTGGAGTCAATCAAGATTTTATTGCTAGTGGTAGCGAAGATAATCAAGTAAGTAAAAGTCGTCAACGTCGATACAAATATAAATGTCGATTTTATTTCAGGTGTACATATGGCATATACGCAACGAGCAGCCAATAGCCACTTTACAAGGTCACACGAGAACTGTCAATTGTGTATCATGGAACCCGATTTATCATCATATGTTAGTATCGGTATCGGATGATTGTACGATTCGAGTTTGGGGACCAAAAGACAAAATGCCCAAACCAGCAGGCACCAGCTGAGAATATGAGGACGAGTCTGAATTAACAGATTGCTTCATTATAAAGAACTACTGTGTATAAAGTTGATTGCAGCGTCCATACTGTCTGCCGCGATCAATAATTATTAGTAAGTTACTGTTTGTCCAACAATCGAATGAGCATCCTATCGATACGACTCGTTTTTAGAACCATTGTTTACTTGTAAAAGTGGTAGCTCTTCACAAACAAAAAGTACATTTCATACGGTTGTCATTTAAATACACTGAAATAAACGTGGGTTTCTCAAATTATAAATATATTAAAACTTTATTTAAACGGAAGTTAACAGTCCGTTTATATTTTTTCGTTTGAACTAAAATCGATTTGGACCATTTTCTGAGTTAAATTAATGCCAAAAAGTTTTTATTTACTGTGTGTCTAACCTTGGACAATTGTACAGTTATAATAGGGCAAGTCCACGTTACGTCATCTGACAGTCGCCCTGAGATAAACAAGCTTTTTCTACACAACACGTGGTTCTTAATAGTTTTTTGATTTAGTGCTTTTTTCGACGTTGTTTTAATTACTTGGGGAATCAATAGGGAACTTTACAATTTTTTTTTATTCAAGTGGCGTCTAAAAATCCTAATCCTCGAGGCTTTTTTTAATCAATATTAACTGTGTCATTTAAAATCATTTCAAACGACCTCTAGTAGTAGGCCCAGCTGGGCTGAGTTTGAAAAGTACACATTCTCTTTCCATGGTGTGATTCGTCTGATTCCTTTTCGAACTGTTAATGTGGCAGTTAAATAACCTAACCTAAAAGACGAAAAGTAAACAAAACACAATTAGTCCAAGTTAGAGTATTATAAAAATAATAATTATGAATCGGAAGTGTAAAGTGGTTGCGTCTTTGACAAATTTGCAATCACACAAAACGTATCTATCTAAGTCAATATTAATATCAATTTTTAAATGAAACAACCCTTTATTTTTGGAAGGATTTTTTAAACTGCATTATAAAATTATAGGCATTTTTATCTAACACCAATGATTTCATGTGTGTTATTCGGAATAATTTACATCAAAATGATAAAACCTGTCAATTATCCTGTGCCACAAAATCTATTGCACATACACATATTTAAAATTTTGTATATTTATGAAGTTTCCTTAAATATTCAATTCTTTTTTTACTAAGGCATAATTATGTATATGTATATTATTATGAAGCTGTAAATTATTCGAAACTGGAGGGATTATGTGAACAAATATGATATTTTTTAGACTTGTACGAGGGATAGTTTCTTGCACTATGCTGGCAACACTGCACACAGAGATCGTATTCGTAATATATTTTGTAACATTTCTTAAGTCATCTTAAAAATATTATGGACACAAACAAAATTTAACAAAGTCTAATAAATCAGAATGAACCGAAAATACAAAAAAATACATGGAAACACTCGAGTAAACAACACAGTAAACAAAGCAATAATGGCTTTTTCAATGGTATACCTTCGATCCTTGTCGCATGGACGCACCCGCAGTACCGAAATATTACTGTTCTACATAACCAATAGCAATGCGTTTACAAAAGTTTCAAAAAATTTTAATTTTTCGGAATTTTAAATTCGTTATAGTGGTTGTTTGTGACAAAAAAAATAGTTTTTTTCATGCAATGTATTCTTATGATTTATAGCAAATTTTTGCTAATTAAAATTTTAGTCAAGTTTCCTATTCAAAACAACCAAATTAAAAATCTAAAATCTATCCAAATAATTGTTTATCCTTAGGGCGACTTCTCAAAAAATGTGTGGCTTGCCTTGTAAAGGAGTATGCTTTTTCATGGTATGGGAAAAAATGGCGTATACAACTCGCCTTTAATGGCAATTGGTTAAATAGCCATCATTAAATACTGATTGCATTTCTTGAAATTTTACAAAGTGTATCTTCTATCATAACTACACAATCTAGAACTATGGGATAATCTCTAATATAACGCCATAGGAATTTAAAAAGGTCACTTTATGCATGGGGTGATAAAAAATAGTTTTCAACCATTAGTTAACAAAAATAGTTATTACAGATGATTCTAATTGTTGTTTTTTTCCTATCGTAGTTATTTTTTCAGAAAAAAATTATTCTCCGCGATGCTTAGTTCTTTGTTTCATAAAACACATTCTATCGAACTTCCTTTCTTAGGCCATTTATTTATTAACTTCCAGATGTCTTTGGACGACATTTCCGTTCCTGAAATTGAACTGATTCTCACTTATTTCATCAGCTATATTTAGGTATATGTGGTTCTTAAATGAAAAGCAACATTGCATTTTTTTAAATTCATTATTGTACAAAATACAATTAATGTTTTTGGCAAATGGGAAATGAACAATTGAGTAACGCCGTCTTGTGGTAAAAAAACCCAACTAGTAATAGCTTACGTCGATAGAGCGAGCACATGCATTTCTCACACTAATTAAATATCGTATACAAATTATGGTAATGGGAACCCAGTTCTACTTGATTTAATATTTTTTGCATTTTAATTTTTATGCCTTCTAAAGAGTATCGTGGCCACTTAGTTATTGACAGGTATCAATGACAGGAGAATATATAAATTATTTAATCTGGCACTATCTATTCAGTTGTTTGTAGGACACATAGTGACTTTTAACAATTATTGCATACTATGAGGAATATGAGTAATAACAGTTTGATTAATGCTGTATATAACTTTTTTTTTTCAACTTTTATAAAAACCAAATACCAAAAGCCACGAGTAATCAAGGTAATATTTTTAGTTAATCAAATTCTTACTGTACAATTACCACTGGTAATAATGAATTTCTGTTAGAAGAAAAAACAAAAATAATAATAACGCATTTTTTTACTGTTGCCAGAAATTTATTTCGCAGTTTTCGATAAATTCAATTTTTATTTAATTTTTTTTATATCAATTCTTTTTGTTAATTTTTGTTTTTCCTGATGTGTTCTAATGGGTTTGGTTTTGATGAAGATATTAAAAATATTAAGGATTTCTATTGTTTTATTCAGAAAATGACGTACTTACGCAGAAACATTTAAATACAATATTGTTAGACTTTGGTTCGTCTGTAAAAATAATTTGAAATTAATTGATTAAAATTAAATTCCAATGAGCTTGTGTTTATTAGATCCGCTCATCCAGTAATTATATTTTCAATTTCAAAGTTTATTTACAGATAATTTTCATTAATTCATAACACTTATACTCGTTTGCATCGTTTAGAATTTAAGCACTACTTTCGTAAGTTGCGCTTAACTTTGAAAACACTTAATTTTTTGCTCAACACATTGCGTGCATGTCAACACTGCGAAAATCTATTAACTTTTCAGTTTTGGCTTTGTATCGAGTGACAGATAACCTTCGCCCGCGTGAAATGTGAACAGTTAAGCTGTTGTTCGTTATTTGTTGTTAGTAATTCCCGCTGCTCGAAAATAAAACATTGATCACATATATGCGTTTATAAACCGTTGTTGTCGTGTTTTTCGTCATTTCAAAGTCGTTCGTCGTTGCACTCAAAAAACCAAATTTTATATCTTGTTATTCGTGATTCGCAGTTCCACCAATGAAAACTGAAGTTAGTGCCACGTGACTTGATATCTGCCTATCGTGTCAAACTCCACTTATTTTGATAATACATTTGCTGTTGAAGAACTCATTACTATCTTACTTTCTTGATATATAGTTACAAAAACGAGAAACAATAACAAAACATTAATAATCTTTCAAATCAATTTTTCTGTCGTCACCTTTGTGACCAATCAAATTTCAACATCGCCAGCAACGATTAGTCGACTCTGGAACAACTGTGAATAACGAATCGCCGCAACGTGGAAATCGGAACAAACAACAACAACTTTAGAAATAGTATACTACGGTACACCATTGTACATCTGTACCACAAAAAATTGTGTCCTGCAGATTCTGGTCTGAATAATCCTAAGTAAGGAAGCTGCATAAATATTACTTTGTACGAAGTCAGTTTGAACAACCCATATACTTATATAAGTCTATAGAACAACTTATGTAAGTATTTACAAGTATATGGTTTGTTCCAACTGACTTGTTACAAACTATAACAGCATAAAATACTTTTTTATGAAATCAATTTCAAATAAGTCTAATTCGTAAGGTAATTGTCAGTAGTTAATAATTTAATTTTATATATTACTGTTTTATTTATCAATTTATCATCTGTTAAATGAGATGATATTGGTTGTGATTTTAGAGTGTGGGCAATATAAGACAAAGTGATGAAAAAGTTGAACCTTCAGTCTAGGAAAAGTTATATTATTATTTATTTTATTTTGAATCTTAGTTGTTCAATATTTTTTTTTAATTATGAATATACTGTTCTCTTAAATTAAAAAAAGAGTTCAATATAACTGTTTCCATGATTTATTATTAATTAATCGGAATAATGTTTAAATTAATAAGAATCGGATTGTAACCAAATTATTTCAAAATATAAAAAAATTTATATAATATGAGTTGATTGTGTAATTTTCACTCGTCAATTTTTGAATGTTTTAGTGCGTATTGTATGTGTATCGGTACATTTAAATGAATTTGAATAAAATAACAAGAAAATGGATGTAAGAAACAACATTAGTTTATATCATTTTAATTTATGTATAAAAATAACTTATGCCATAGTGCTATTGTCACTTTTAACATCGTCAAAAGTTACCTGCAACCTTTACAGCGACAAATGCACTACATTTAATTTAAAATTGCAAAATTGTGCCATTCATATGTGAAACTGTAACGAAAAGGCCAACAAGAAGAGTTAGTTAAATAAATTTGGAACACAATCGCTAAAAGACTGCGTAGCAAATATTATAAAGAATTCAATATTGTAATTAACCCTTTCGCCGACGTACAGATTAATTCATCACGAGCTGCACGTAAAATCCTATAAGTATCAGCTATTAATAAATCTGAAGTATTTACTATGTCCAGATTATATGACGAACATGAGCCGGATGTACTTCAAAAGAAATTCTGTTACATTTTGGTAGAGGAGCAACTTACTGCAAAACTACTATACTATAATTTCGTTTCTGAAATTGAAAATAATGAAAAAGAAACTGTTCGAATCGAGTATAATTCTGTTTTCGAATACGAGACAAGGCGGTGACAATAAATTGAGTGGTAGTAAATGGATTTATACGCTTAATATTTCAGAGGAAGATATTTACCCAGTATGCTTATTTAAGTTGATGGAAAAACGAGGCACTTGTATGACTTTGGACAAGAATGTGCCTATTGGAATTAATAAAATTTTCAAACGGCAATAGTTAGCGAATCCAGTAAAAACGGGATTGAACAACAAACTCTAATAAAAATAAACTGTTTCCTATAGCAATTTAAGGAGAAAAACTGTCGACCATTATTTTAGGTTGACAATCTTTCGAGTTTCCCATTAAACAACCCAAATTTGCATGGTAAAATACAAACCTCTTGTGCAATTATGTGACTGAGGTTTTAATTATTCCATTTTGATTGTGTCATAATACAATAAACATTTTATTACAATGGGGCAAAAAGATAAATAAATTTCTGTGGAAACAAAAAATACTAAATTCCTAGGTACTTGAAATGAATAAATTTACATAAATACACTTTTATAGATACCAATCTTGGTAAAGTACCTAGTTCTCTAACAACTTTTTGGCTTAAAAATTAATTTTGAGGTTACCTTACAACATTCACTCATTTGTATAGATACAGATTTTAATTCTAGGACAGAATGCGAACTCTGTAACTTGATAGAAATAGCAAACAAAAGAAATTTCTTTCTATCGACAAACGCTACCCTCTATGACTTTTTCCTGAAAACTTCGGGCGTGCTCGGGTAGAAAGAAACTAATTCTACCTAACTTGAAAACATTCTCAGAATTTTTACATCTTCTGATGTTTTTGACATTTAGTTGACAGTAATATCAATTATTTCCATTTTTGAGTTTTGTTTTTCTGCTATTCCATACAGGATGTATCTTTTTTTTATCAATCTTTAAAAACTGAGAGTATTCATTTGTTTCTTAGCTACGTATTATTGGCATCTCTTATCGTTGGACTTCTTGGTGCGATGGGTTAGCGCGTGCCTTCCACAGTGAGAATTGTCGGTTCAAATCCTACCGAGATCACTGTATGTAAGTACTTTCAATTTTTTTTATGTTTCAACATTAATTATCATAGTTTTGCAGAATAATATAATAAAAACTATATGTAAGTCAAAAGCCAGAAAGTAGTCACTAATAAATGATTTTGTGTACTTTAATATAGCTCATAATTACGAGTAGATGATTGCGATTGAAAGACGTTTTCTGACTTTTTGAGAAACTTCAAAAGGTGGTTACTATCGCAACACACATTGTTGAACCCACCGAAAAACCGAAGTGATTAAACCACGTCGTCAAGCGTATAATCGGGTATCTAAACGCCGTAACTATGATCAATTCGTAATTTTTATTGGCTAATTTTATCATGAATTATATAATCAGTAGTAATAATATAAGTACTTCAAAATAATCAGGTTATGCATCGATAACTTGTTGCATAATTACAGAGTGTCAGTTTGACAGTCCAACTAATCCGACCGCGAAGCGGGAGGATTATTCTGTCAAAATGACACGATTTGTAATTATGCAGGAGGTTTGAGATGTATAACCGTATTTATTTTGAAGTACGTATTGTATTTGATACGATTATTTATTGAGTAAATATAAACAATTTATTAATTTAAATACAAATTGGTACGATGGAAATTACATTTATTATATACTTTATTGATAAACGTCAAAATTTGACGGTCCTGTTAGTTTGTGTATTGTTGTAGATTGATGTCGATGTGGTTACTATGGAAATTAAACTATTGTAAAATTTTCGAATTGGTAGAGCTACTCTATGTATAATCAGGTATTATCGAAATTATACAAGGTAACTTAACTAAATTGATCGTTCTAATTGGTTGAAAATTATACGAAAAAAATAATCAACGTAAACAATGGCAAAGTAATAAGTATGTGTATAGAAACAGATCGTTACTATTTCTATCTGCTGAATATTCACACGGAACTACTCGAAAATAGAAAGAAATTTTCTTTCTATTATATTACAGAGTTCACGTGCTGGAATCTTGAAGAGGTAGTCAAACACAATTTTGAAAATTACTTTTCTAAAATACGCAACTTTCCACAAGATCAATCTATTCTTTATTACAAATTTTTATCATTTAAAGACACATTTTCTTGTTATTGACTTGAAATAAATAAGAAAACATTTTTCGTATGTTATATTAAAAATTTTTATATATATATATATATATATTGGCACTTTTAAAATTATAAGGTTTTTTTATTAGGCCAAAATAATATTTAGCATTACTTTTTGTAATTTTATATTATAAATTAGATTGTAGTGATCATTGAAATTTTTTAAAATGTATTTATTTAATAAGCAGAATTTTTATTCGGATCGTTAGATATGTTATACAGGGTGCCCCGAAAAGATTGGTCATAAATTATACCATATTATATTCACGGATCAAAAATAGGTTGATCTATTTGAAAATTTGAATTCATTTTTTTAAGGTTGCTCGAAAACGGTGGAACGTAAATTTATGAAAGTTTATATGAGGTACTAGTATACGATAGCCCATTAACTGGAAGTAGTAGCGTTCATTTATTTTTATTTATTATGGATTTTCAGAGGGGCACCCTTTTGACCCCTCAAATTTTTTGGAAAATAGGGAACACCACTAGAATAAAACGTCTATTCTGACTTTTTGTATTTCTTTTTAATAATATTTTTGTTTGGAAGATACAGCCACCCTTTTAAATGTCAATTTCAAAATATAGAATTATTAAACTTACTGTAATTTCATAAGTATCAAATAGTATATTATTCAACAAGAATATAATGATGGCTATTATTCTAGAAGGTGCATCATGTCGCGAGCAGCAGGCGAGTGACATAAACACCTAAGTGAACATTAGCCATTATATGCGAGTAGAATACTATATTTTGCGCACCACTATTAATTGCCTGTTTATAAATGACTTTTTTTCTCTTTCTTCAATTTAGGAAGGGATTATAGGCTTTCATATATAACTTTTTCGACTTTTCTGGCAATCAATTTAAGGATACTATTTATTCTGCTTCTCTTATTTTTGGCGGTGACTGATTCGTTTTCCATATTATATGTTCTAGTAATTTCAATTTAAATTCAGTATAATAATTTAAATTCTTGCAATCAGCTATAAATTATTCAAAACGCCACTTTCTTAGTTTTGACATCATCATACGCTATATACACAACAGCTTGATAAATCATTATATATGTCTTCGTAGCGGAATGGTTTAGAGGTCTGACTGCTTGAAATGAAGAATTGTAGGCATGGGGTTCGAATCCTGGTCGCGGTGATAATTTTTATTTATTATATTGTGACATTTGTATATAAATAACCTTCAATATAGGTCCTATTTATCCGTGTCATGTGACCTGTTCATTATCAACACCTATTATTCACTGGTGATTAATGTACGTCATTATACTTGAAGGAGCACTCGCAAAATGTAAACATTATCAAATAGTCGTGGACAAAACAACTTTATGATTACATTACAATTTATAATAATAAACAAGATAATGAAAATCTAATGTAATACGTATTCTTACTTCAAATTAATTTCGTCTATCTACTATGTAGGTAGAATACATTACCTACCAATTATTACATGTAAAAAAATATGAACCAATTGAATGGCCACCGCGCGGTCCATGTCTAAATCCATTAGATTTTTGTTTCTGGGGATATATGAAAGAAAATGTTTATTCTGTGGAAATAACCAGTGAGGTACCGAATTTTACAAATTGCTAGAGAGTTTGGACATAAACATTTAATTTTTCATAACATTCGGTATTTCTTGTTAAAACGATGTACAGGAAGGAGGAATTGAACAGTTGTTGAGTTGAATTAAATTAATATCGTGTTTGTTTATAAATTGTAATGCAATAATAAAGTTGTTGACAACTTATGAAAATACAGTACAGCACCGGGATTCTATTTCACGATACGACCGTAACAGCCGACCAAAATTGACAATCAGCAATTCTATTTTTCGATTAGTCGTAGAAATACGAGTCGATTCACTCGATAGGTATGGCCGAGATGTATTCGTTAACTTATTTTGAAACTTGTATGATATTTGGCATTTCCTGGCATATTCTAACCTGCGCATTCCAATTTCTAATAAAAAATAAAAACGTTTCATGTTTTCTGCCTATTTTTGCAAATATTTACGAAAATAACGTCAAGAGAAGTCATTTTTTATGCAATAAACTATTATTCTTGGTACAATGTTGCCTATTGTGAGGGAGGGTCTTTTAATGGCAGAGCAAGCCCAAAGAATTTTACTCCTTTGTCGACAACGATAAAAACTTGAAAATAGTGACCCCCTTTGAAATACCTGACTGGCGATTCAGAGAACCTTATAGAATGAATAAGAGGTAAGTTCAGAGTCCTCATCTTAAAAATGTTGATATTACTATCAATAATCTATATTGTTTAAATCAACTAGAACCCTTAAAGCGCAGATCAATAAAAGGATGATTATTTCTCCAAATCCCAATGAATTTAGTTTGAGGTCCAATTCAACCCATAATTTTTTCTGTTTATCCCTTCCTGAGGCCCCAATGAACCTGCCATTTGCAAAATCTCTATTTATTTTTTCTCCGTGAATTGGAGAAGAATTTCCCAGTGGCAAACTCGTATCTTGAATGACATTAATATAGTATTTTATCAAATATAAAAATCAAAAGTTCAAAAATGTAAAAAGAGTTTTTTTAATCTGCCAAATATCAAATGAATTCTGTTGACAATGTCAAAAAATATTTTCAACTAACTTTACTTTGAAAGACTCGTATCAAAATTGCTGTCCGAATCCGAGAACACCCGATTTCAATTCTATCGTAAAATAGAATGGGATGATCCGATACGACCTAACTGAAGAAAGTATTCGACATCGAACGACTCGATAAAATCGTGTCGTGAAATAGAATCACTCTGCAGTTTAATAATTCAATATGAATTTGACATTTAAAAGGGTCGATGTATCTTCCAAACTAAAATGTTAACAAAGAGGCAAAAAAGTTCAAGAAGACGTTTTATTCCAGTGGCGTTCCAAATTTTGTTAAATGTAACCCTGAAAATCCATAATAAAGAAAAATAAATGAACGCTACTACTTCCAGTTTATGGGTTATCATATACTAGTGTCTCATTTATAAATTTTCTTAAATTTACGTTACACCGTTTTAGAGCAACGTTCAAAAATTTAAATTTCCAAATGAATCACCCTGTAACTTTTTTGTATGCATTTTTGTATATAGGTAAGTGAGCTTCAATCAACCTATTTTAGACCCCAGAATAAGTGGTATATTTTATGACAAACCTTTTCGGGACACTTGTATGGTGCAATCTCTTTTCAGAAGACTGGCTATAGTTGAGTCATCAAATGCAATTTTTACTATTTACTTTCATAGTATTTCGTGTGGTTATTTATTATTTAGAATTCAATATAACTTTCATCCTTTTTTGTTTAAATGAAAGCATTGTAACTAAAAAATAAATATTTCAATTGTTAAGTATTGTAAGATAAAGCATAGTAAATTTATAACAAATACATTTATCTTCAAAATAAATACAATGGGCATAACCACTAATTTTCAAAAAGAGTATAATCGTGATCTCCATGCCTAAAAACTACTATATGAAGAAATTATATATTTTTATTTGTCACAGAACTAAAAGTCAATCACGCTGAGAATGCTTCTGTGAACAAATGTCATATTCCATCACCAACAGTGTTGCCGAACTAAAATGGTCAAACTCGTTCTCGAGATAAAAGAAGAATACAAACAAAATTATAATCATTCCAACAAATTGCTTTGTTGTGAAATGACATTTTTAACATTAGTTGATACATTGTATTGTAGGGTAAAAACAGCTCAGATACACAAAAGCCAATGATGTGTAACTTTGACAACACTGCACTACGCTGTCCGGAGGATATAATAATAGAAGCAGACAGTGTTAGGGGTTAGTATGTCATAGCACCGCCCACTTGTTTCGGACATTTTTCAATTTTGAATTAATATGTTGATTTCAAAACGCCAGGAAATTTGTTAAATTAGATTTTGACATATGATATTGTCTGCACACTGAGCCAACATCATTATTCATTGATTGAAATATATTTGAAAGGATTTCATCTCTTAGTGGTCGCCCCATTGAAATTAGACTGATTACCAAAAATTTACTATTTCTTATTTTTCGAAATACCCTCTTGAATTATTTCGAGAAGGTGTAAAGAGATGATAGAGACATCCAAATCAGGCATTGCGGAAAATAATTTTTTTAACCAGTCTAGTAAAAATTTCATGTTTTAAAATGTATTTGATCTAAATTGAACGTGGCAAGATATAGCAATATATTTGCGCTTAAAATAAAAATAAAATTGAAATAGAAAAATACACAATATGATATTAAGCAGTTTTATGTAAATAACAAATGTTTTGATCAAACATGTGATATGCTCAGAGTCGTTTAGATCTACAAAGATATACCTTGCTATGATATATAGAGTGGTAGGCTTATGTTTCTGTCGTGTGGAGTGTAGCAATAAACAATATTTTTCATTTAATAAATTTTAACACTGACATTGAAGTTTTATGTGAAAATAATTGATCCCTCTTTCCCCGTAAGTTGTCCCAATATCTGAAAGTAGATAAAATTGAATAACTGATACAAAGACATATGCCATTTCAATGTAGACTGTCTAAACCTGGAATACGACACAACTGTAATTATCCATTAAAAGACAAGATGGATGGAAATTTGTAGACATGTCAAAATACAGTGTTCAAAATGGACTTAAATAGACCAAGGAGTGTAAAAATTTGGATCTTGAAAAGTGGAGGTGCATGACTTTCACTGAAGTGTGGGGGGTGATTGTAGTAGAGTTATTCAACAAAAAAATGAAGATTTTCATCCAGATTGTTGGTATCTTTGATGGTGTGGGGCTCGTTGTTTGCAAGAGGTGTGGGAAAACTGCATTTCATAAATGGAATTGTCAATCAGAATAAACTTTAGCCACTCGAGAAAATTTATTTTTCGGCAAGATGGAGCAGCATGCCATAAGTCATAAAAGGTCTGAAAATTCACTGACAATAATAATTTTGTTCCAAAAACAGTTCAAAGCTATTAAAAAATTACTGGGTTTTTCCCAAGCTACTTTACTGTTCCAACAATTCGAATTGAAGATTCTGAATTCATAGTGCAGTGTTCCAATAAAGAGTGAATTGCGTTCTGAACTGTTTCCGAATCGATTTTAACATTTGTTAAGACTTGTTACTCCTGTAAGACTATTTAAAATGTTTAGATATAATAAAAAGTACACACAATAATTTGCAGGTTTTTGATAGCTTCAAAAGGCCAACTGAAATGGGACTATTTATCTGGTAATCGTGAATCATTACATCTTAGGGTTACATCTAAACTTCTAAACTAAAAATTTCCATTTACGATATTTTTTGTTTTTGTTTAATTTTCTCAGACTTTACATACACAAAGATTTTATTTTATTGTAAAAAAACAAACCTAAATTACTTCATAATGTTCATGCAGTTTCACTAGCGTTAATCCTTAAAACAACAGGCACACTCGTACAAGGCAAAATAGCAATTTCTGTAACTACAGCTGTAACTAGATCTGGAGGGGTAACATCATACAGGAGATTTAAAGGTGTTAATTTTGGCATATCCTTCCATTTTGATAATGAAGTCGACGTTTTATTTACATGAGTTACACTGAGTTTATCAGGGTCACCTAAAACATTCAAAAAACATTTGTTTTATCAAAATGTAGTTACGATATGTTAGTGACTAATATCTGAATTTATAAGACTGAGCACGCATCAGTGTTTGACACATTTTACAAGTAAGAATGCCCAAGTTTTGTATATATAATACGGGCATAAGAATCATATCACTATTCCATACTTTTAGCACTGCTTCAAATTACAACCAATCATGTGTGCCACCAAAAAATCAAGAACTATTATACTTTGTTCTTAAACTGAGAGGAGCGATTTGAATTTAAGTTCACATTTCTACTGCTTGGTGATTGATCAGATTGCCGCCCGTTTCACACTGCTCTTTTGATACAACTGACATGACATTTGTCAGTTTTGTGTTTATTTATATGAAAATATTCATTAGTTCAATCTTTATTACTACTTTTTTGCGTTTGTTGTTTATTGTTATATTTTTAACAAAGTACAAAGTACGCCATTTTTATTATTTATTCAGTTTGATAAACAAAATCTATAGTTCA
This sequence comes from Lochmaea crataegi, assembly GCA_947563755.1. Taxonomy (NCBI): domain Eukaryota; kingdom Metazoa; phylum Arthropoda; class Insecta; order Coleoptera; family Chrysomelidae; genus Lochmaea; species Lochmaea crataegi. Next base: position 25,253,742 of record OX387423.1, on the reverse strand, counting down.
TTCCTGTTTTTTCTTGTTGATTACAAATAAAGTTCCCAATAAAATCTTATTTTTGAAAATATTTTTACATGAAGTTTTTTATACGTTACAGAACAATATTATGGTATTTTTCGATATCAAAGCTTCTGTTTACTTGTAGTTTATACTATACCTAAGCTTCAAATGTAAATAAAGAATAATTTAAACATACAATTGCATTTTTCCATAATAATGTGACATTTGGTTATTTCTTTCGCCATGGCCTGTGGCCAATGCTGATTCGATATTTAGACATGCCTTGATCCCTCATTGGCCACGACATCTTCGAGCAGTACAATAAATATTTCACGTTATTGTCAATTACCTAGTTCAAAAAGTTTGAACACGACCATTTCGGAACACACTCCCAATCTAGTTACTTTTATTGGTGTGTTTGAGGTTTCCTAAAATGCTCCTCTTAATTTAAAAACAAGGTATATGATATAAGACAGGAATGATAAAAATAGTCAGCTGACTGCATGGAATAACAGTCTAAGAACTAAAGGAAAATGTCCCAAGTCGCTTGGAGACCTTTGAGTTTTTTTATTCATCTACTATTAACCACTTTTATAATTCAGTTTTATAATTTGTAATAATTCGTGGGGGCGTCGGCCCAGCTTTGTAGTGGAATGCTTCGGATGCGATAATTACAACCAAACAAGGTCGAGCGAGGTTAGTACTTGGATGGGTGACCACTGGGGAAACACCGTCGTAGAGTCCGTACAGCCTGCAGCGAAACACCTTAGATTACTAGGGTCAGTAGCAAATCACAGCTCGCAGGCATTATACCAATGAGCACGAGGTATAATGTAGATATGCCGTCTTTCGGATGAGACGTAAAACCGAGGTCCCGAGTCCATGGATGTTGGGCTCGATAAAGATCCCTACCACTGGTTGGAACACTAGTGGATTCGGCAAAATTTCCGGTTAGTGGTAGAGTGCTCCCGGCGTCGGTGATTAGCCTGAGTTGCAGAAATAGACCGACGTTAAATAACCGAATAAAAAAAAATAATAATAATAATTTGTGAATAAATTATTATTTACTTTCAAAACTATATGTACTTTAGTTACCATTTGAGGGTTCAATTTTTTACAACTGGTAACTCGCTAAAAATCGCCTAATATCTTTAGAACTACAGCTAACATTGTCTAATTATCCCCGTTTGTCTTAGAAACTGAACTCTTGGCATTTATAAATTAAATACAAATAATATTGTGTACTTACCAATTTCATTGTAAACAAATGAATCTGTTTGGACTCGTTCACTAAATTTGTATGTTTCACAACAAACCAAAACAGGTTTATTATATTCTCTAGCAACTAAAGCTACTTGTGCTGTACCTATCCGAGACATTACATATCCATTAGTTAAAATAGCATGTGCTCCTAATACAACTTTTGTCACAGAATTCATTACATAGCTAATGGCGTTTATAAGAACATAGCTGCAGTTAAGGCCGGCTACAACTAATCTTCTTAATAGTTCCCTACCTTCCAAGAGGGGTCGACCATCAACTATAATTACTTTAAATTTCTTACCATCATTATGTGCTTCTAATAAAATTTTTGTTATTAAGGATGAGCTATAATAAATTAAAAAATGTAAACATTGGAAATATTAAAAAATTTACAATTATCACTTACCATCCAAATGTTAAAATTACATCTCCATTACTAATTTTTGCACGAACCTTCATGCTTATAGCATCACTGGCTTTTCGAATATCGTCATGGATATATGTATCTATTATCTCTTGTAGCTTGGCTTTTTTTTCACTATCTTTTAGATTAGTATTAATCTGTGTCAACTGTAATTTAAAATATCTTAAAGCATTCATCATAGATACAGCTAATGGTCTACAAGAATGCAAATGAGTAGCTGAGTTTTGAAGTACATTTTCTAAATATCTACAAAATTCTTGTTTTGGTGGAGATTTAAGATCATCAACTACATATTTAAGAGCTACTAGAAGTGCCAAACATCTAGCATTTGATCCAAGTACTATTTGTTTACTATATTGCACACCTGCAAGACAAAAACAAAATTGTATATTAGCGCCAGATTTGTGCAAAAAATAACAAAGATGACAACATAAAGCATTCACCTACAGTTTAAAAGAAGCCCACATGCATATTTTCATGGTCCTAGCTCCAAGAGTTTGGGCTGTGTGTTGATATGTTATACATATATAGATTATTACTACACTTTACATTTTGAGTCATGCCTCTTATACTGCCTTTCCAGTCTCCATGCCACCCACCTTTTTTTAACAAGTCTGAACCTTGCAATTCTCTTTTTCTATTTTATATAGAGGACATAAGAACAAGGAAAGCATTACATGTACTGTTACTTACCCAATTTTATAAATACTGGATGAATTTCAGGATGCACAGCCAATATTTTTGTTTCAATTTTTAACAGATTTTCACTATACAAATGTTGCACCAGCTGCACTTTATGTGAATCAGTTGGTTTCTTAATTTCCTTTTTAGGTATTGACTTTTTTTCTGGTGTTTTGTTGACTTCTTGTTTGTGTGCTGAATCAGGCTTACCTAAACCTTCCTTCACTGTGGTTGTTTTAGTTGCAGATTTTGCAGCTTCTTCACTTTTTTTTTGTCTCTGGGCTTCTTGTTGCTCTCGTCTTTTAGCTTTCAATTCTGCTTTACTTGCATTTTTTTCAATTTCTTTGTCAGCTATAAATAAAAAATGGACAATATTTTTATATAAAAAAGATTTACATTCATCTTGTATCAATAAATTGTTAGGACAGAAATGGTTGGGAACATTGTTAATATTTATAAAGCATTTAAATTGTTTGCTGATTTTTTTTACTTTTCTCTTTATGTATAGCCTCACTGTAAATTGTTTACATTAGACACACACTGTTTATCTATTGGTAAATTTACCTGATCACATTGTAAGCCATTTAATACAGACAAAGCCAGTGCGAACATGGGACTTAAAAAATAGGGACCCTCGGAAATTAAATGTTTAGGCTAGTATAATAGGCAACAATTTGATTCATAGAAGTTCCTCCTTAGTATATGAACTTATTGCAACAACATATTGTTACTGAAATTCTTAGGTTAGCAAGATATTTGATGATACTTGGTTTCAACAAGATGGTTCCTCTAAATGCCAATAAAACACACTTTATCTAATAAGCGTGAATCTTTAGATAATTCAAGTCTAGAAATAAGTTTAATAATCTATTTAAAAACTTTTCAAGAATGTCAAAGAGTGACTTCGAATTTCTTTTAAACACAATTGGACCAAAAATCACTTGATATATCAAATTTTTCATCAATAACAGCCCATCCATCTTTTTTAGCATTTCTATCTTTATATATTCAGGTTTCCACATTCCACAACTCATGGTGTAAAAGTATTTCATTAATAAAGTCAATAATCCTCTCATTAGACCAAGTAGTAGTCATTTTATTCCTACAAATTTTTCAAAAAACAGCAAATAATCAAAACAATGTAATGTATTTTCGCTTGCCAAGCGATCGTCTGGCAACCTGTCTGCAACAGATAAAACTACATTGGCGATACCAAACACATTTGGTTATAGTGGCTGGGACATACTAAAATATTACCCTATATTGCATAGTCTGGCTGTTATTGTTGGTAATGTTGCTGGCTACTATATAGCAGCCACATATTGTAGTAATAATATTACCCATTTAGTAGCACCTAAACATGGGAGAAGGAAACCCAATACGAATACTATGTGAGTAGAACAACCAGAATAAAAACTATTTTTAGTATATGTAACTCCTAGAAGTATAAGTTGACATATTGGTTACTCATATTTATATAAATCGTTTATTTTACAAGTAAATCCATGTACCTGCTCTATTGAGAAAAATCACCAACCTTTTGAATTTATTTCTAATTTTGTTGCCCATTCAAGTCTTCTTAGTTCTTTTTCACTAAGACCTTTAGACAAGCTGTTTTCTTGTGAAATTTTTTTATTATTTTCAATATCTAATGATTTGTTAGCAGCCTTCAAATTATTGCTAGTACCAGATGATGTTGGATTTTGTATAGTTAATTTACTTATATGTTGACTAGGCTTTGCATTTACTTTTAGGGCTCTTCTTTCTTTTTTTGTTAAGCCATCTGCTCCAACATTTTCCTCTGCAACACTTTTTATAATTACAAAATAATATTTTGGAAATATCTAAGCTTACTTTTAATTTCAATTTGTGGTTTTTCCATTATTTTTTAAACCTTTGATGAAAACTTTTTCAAACATATGAAAATGAAACTGCTCAGAAGATTAACCTCAAATTTTTACGTGTGTCACTAAAAGAAGAGTGTAATGTGACCTGGAATCACAGAAATAAACGCTAATGTCTGTGGGTAAACAGAGATGATAGAAAATATGTTTCTGTGATCCGATCACAGTACATCACAACTTGCGTCTGATTTTGTAGTCCGCATGCACGCATGAGCATTTCTTGATCAGTTTGCCTTCTACAGGATAAAGCAAACTGATCATGAAATGCGCATGCGGGCTAGGAAATTAAACGCAAGTCAGGTAGGGCCAATACCGCTATTTATTTCTGTTCTTACGTCCTTTTTCATATAATACGTAGTTCTCCTTGACCTACACCACACTACCACAGAATAACTGTAGCTTTGACATTGGAGATCTGTGATTAGTGATTTTGACATTTCCTATTTCTTGAGGAAAAGTTTAGATTATTCATAATTTTTACAAAAGAAATAAAATTACTTGAAAAAGGTATCATAGACGAGAGATCAAAATTCCAACAATAGTGGATATTGAAAAACTTCACTTTAGATTAGTTTTTGTCAACGTTTTACAAGCATAACATCATGTACCAAGTAAGTTGATTTAATTGCTTAAAAATATACACATTCATATTTTTGTTCAAGAGAATTTTAATTAAACAATTTATAACTATGCATAACACTACTCTCATTTGATCACGTACGTTCATATATTGTACGGTATAAATTGGCATGATAAGAATGGCACATTAAAATCCATAAGCTTTTTCTGTTTAACTTAACTTCAAACCTGTAGCATTCAATTTACAGGTAAGGTGTTTTGGTTCTTACAAACTCTAGGTCAAAATATATGTAATGCAATATTGTTAATATTCTATAAACATTTATTGCTTTTCTAACCTCATCAAATTGTTAGATATGAGTGTTTAACTATTATTTCTGCATAGAGAAAATAAATATTTGTCAATTATTACAGACAAATTATATTGCCAAGGTTGAATGAACTTTTAAGTCAATTTATGTATATTTAGAATTATGTGTATGTGTCTAAAATTATATCCTATTACATTTCGATTGTATTTATAGAATTCAGGAGGGTATGGAGGCTATAATCAAGGAGGATATGCTCCACCACCACAAGGAGGTCAAGGAGGATATGCTCAACCACCACAAGGAGGTCAAGGAGGATATGCTCCACCACCACAAGGTCAAGGAAGATATGCTCCACCACCACAAGGTCAAGGAGGATATGCTCCACCACCACAAGGAGGATTTTCATCTGGAGGCTATGCTCCGCCATCACAAGGAGGAAGTTTGACACCACCAGCAGGATATGGCCAAGCTACTCAGGTGCGACCAGAGATACAGTCTTGGTTTCAGGCAGTAGATAAAGATTGTTCTGGTCAAATCACATGGGAAGAACTTCAAGCTGCCTTAATAAATGGTCAAGGAGAACGTTTTTCACCAACAGCTTGTAAACTTATGATATCCATGTTTGATACAGACCGCAATGGTACAATTGGTGTTAATGAATTCCAGTTGTTATATACTTATATTAACCAGTGGTTGGCAGTTTTTAAAAATTATGACAGAGATCAGTCAGGCAGTATAGATGAGCCAGAACTTTCTCAAGCATTTCAACAGATGGGCTTCAGATTTTCACCAGAATTTGTGAAATTTATTATAGCCAAGAGTGATATAAAATCACACAGCAACATGTCAGTAGATCAGTTCATTGTAATATGTATTCAAATTCAACAATTCACTGAAGCTTTTAAAAAACGAGACACTGAGTTGAAAGGAGTTGTTACATTAGGATTTGAAGATTTTTTGAGTATTGCTCTGAGCTGTTCACCATAATCATTCCAATATCTTCAACATAGACATAAGTAATGAAAAAATAATTTAAAGTGGAAAATGTCATATATTTTCCTGAAAACTGATTAAATCCAGAAATATAATGAAAAACATTTATTCTTAGCTTGCTTTTAATTTACAACAAAAGAAAATGTAATTAAATTAGAATAAAATACCATTTTGCACAATTTTTCAAATAATTAATCAGTATTTTGTGAAATTATATGAAATTTTTGCATTTATTTACCTACTTTTGTATTAAATAATATTTATACATAAAATGTTGGTTGTACTATTTTTTTAAATATATATTAATTTGTAATCAATATCACCATCTGATGCTTTTGCTTTGAATATTATTGGATCCTCAAAAAGTTATGCTGAAACTGACTAACTACAAAGTATCAAAACTAATATTTAATTTAGAAAAGTTAGTTGTAAATTTCTTAATTTTAAAATAAATTATCATTTAAAACACAAATGTTACCAAGAATAAATTTGATTTGTAGAGAAATTTCAAACCAGACGTCAGGAATGAAACGAAATAGTTTAACCATGTGATCAATTTACAAACTGTCAAGTTGTTTATTATTTCTCTACAACTGAAACCAGTTGAAACTGTCCATTACTCTTGCCAAATTGGATAATGGAAGTAGTCATAATAATATGTTAATATTTTAGTAAGCAAAGCTATATAAAATGATAAAATATAAAATTTTGCATTTGGTGTTTATTCCTAAAAAGAAATTGAATTGCATTTATATTAATAACCATTACTGAACACAATTAGCACACCCACTTCATCAATATTCACACTTTACACTCTGATGCATAGTAACCAAGGTTACTAAAACTTTGGTGGTTCGTCAACCTTATATTCTAAATTTCATGGCGCCCAAATGTATTTTTATGTTCTTTCGAGTAACAGGTTTCTTAGTTTGTCCAATATTCTTATTTCCAGATTAATTGCAACTAATTTCTTACACTACCAATACAATTGCATGTACCACATTTCTTGTACATCTACTTCCAGCTTCTTTGAGCAAAAGATATTACGATTTTGTCGCACTATAATCGTTTGAAGCAGATCAACAAAATATCTGCATTTCTGTACCAAATGGAAGGGGTATTGTTATGTATTAATGTAAGTTAATTTTAAATTTTTTTAATCTTACCCGAAAGCTTTATTGTTTTATAAGTAAATAAGCCAAATGTATATATTTTTATTCATTAAAATGCTATGTTTATTAAAATTTAGTTTCATTAACTTTATTGAGTTGGTGTGTCAGAGACAATATTTAGATTTTTCATGTACAATTCTATAAGAAAACTGAATTGTGTGGGGGGGGGGCTGGAAATAGCTCTGCTGAAAAATTGTAAAAGTCTTTGACATGACCCTATTGAAAGGAGCTATGAGTATAATTTACTTACCAAACGCTTAGCAGAGGCTTCTCTACATTTAACCTTATGATACAGTGTTAGTCATAGAGAAAGAAATATTTATTTTTCTATGGTGTAAACAGTAAACAAACATACTTTCATTAACCTAATTTTATTTATTTTCAATAATAAGATTTATTTTCTTCTCAAAAATAGTAAACGTGTATATTATCTCTGTAGTAAACAAAAAAAAACTTGTAATGTTAGATGTTGCAGAAATTTGATGGTTGTTCGTTTATAAATTATCTAAAAGGCAAATAATTATGCCGAAAATTACTCTGAAATTTTCGTCAATAAAATATGCTGTATGACACCACCAAAAATTCTTTCGAAAATTTTCGGAGTAAAAATATAATAGCTATTTGTATAACAAGAGAGGAAAGTGCTACTTTTCCTCCCGAGGATGAAGTTTAATGCCCGCCGACGCGTAGCGGAGGGCAGTAATCATTCAAGGGAGGAAAAGGCACTTTACTATGATTTTTCCGCCTCCCTCAAATAACAAGAAATTTTTAAATAATTTATTTATGAAAGAATTAAAAAAAATTGTCCTCGTCGGAATTCGATCCAACACCTACAGGCCTATCACGAACAGTGAGCTGTGCTCCAACGCGTTGCGCTACCGAGACTCGTAGGCAAGTTTTGCGGAATCATGAACATAACGTATTGCTGAAGTCAAATTATTAATGTAAAAATCGTTAAATTAAAATAACGATTTACTGATTTCTACCATTTTGCATTCATACTTATATAATAGGATATAGTTTAGGTCGTCAATGCCGTATAAGTTATTTCATTGATGACGTACCATAACCTCACTTTTACTTTTCCACCCTAGGGAGGAAAAGTACGACTTTGCTCCCTACAATGAGGCCAGGAAATGTATACTTTGGATAGAGGTAGGCGGAAAAACATGTTCTATATTCTCCAGACAAAATTTTGTGCGAGAATCGGCGCAGAACCACATAATCGGTTTGTTTGACATTAGCTATGTTCTTTCGTACTGATTCTACTGATGGAACTTATGTGATTAAAGTGGAAGGGATTTTGCAATCAGAACACATTCATTCACTGAATGCCCGAAAGAACGAGCTCATTTTCATCATAGCCTTGAAGACGTTTTCGTCAGGAGCGGCTACAGTTCCTAGGAATACCAACGTTGCCAATACCTTCTTCAATTATTTTCCTTGCCCTTATCGATAAATTAACCAATGATCTGTTTTATCATGGGTTTAATGGGATTATTATTACGTTTTAAGGGGATGAGTAATCTGTGGGTATTGGCAACGTTGGTATTCCTAGGAACTTTAGCCGCTCCTGTTTTCGTCCACAGATAACATGTCATTTGGAGGTTATTTATTTTTTATTAATTTATTGAGTTACGCTGTGTAGAACAAGAAAAACTAACGAAATGGAAAGAAAAATAATATTAGATTCCCTTGTAAATGTATATTATAAACTTCTAGCTTAAAATTTTGAGGAACTGATATAATAAATTCCGCGTTTAGTATAATTACTTATGATCACTTTTAAGGTGTAGAGGGGGAACTGATTGAAAACGAAAAAACGATCGCTTAAACCATTGTCTAAAAAACGTAAACTGATCTACCTAATTTTAGTTACATAGATCACTTCTTTCAGTACGAAAGAACATTACTATCACTCATTAATTGTCTTTTAGGTAATTTATAAACGAACAAACAACAAATTGCTGCAACATCTAACATTACAAGTTCTTTCTTGTTTACTATCTTTGAGAAGAAAATAAATAAAATTAGGCTAATGAAAGTATGTTTGTTTACTGTTTACATACATCAGCTGTATCAAAATAACCCGACTGCGCATGCGTATCGTAGAATTACTCCGAAAATGTTTGGAAAATTTATTGCCTGTGAAATGCAGATTTTAAGAAAATGTTATAAAATTTTAGGAGTAATTTTCGGCACAATTATTTGCTGTGTAATACGGCTCTAATAAGCGATCAATCTGGTCCCCTAGAAGCGACCCTCGATATTCATGAAAAGTTCACTTGGCAACATTGTTTGCAGACAGCTGACAGTGACAGCAATTATTAGACAGACCAGCATAAAACATACATACACCAAAGACAATATACACCAATTTTTAGTATTGTTAATCTATGATATACACTTTTCTTTATCTATGCTATACACCACAACAAAACCCCACTACAATATAATACCATTGGTAGGTTTAATAATATTGAGATTGTTTATCTTACTGTTTATGTATATATTCTATTTCTAATCTATGTTCTATTTTCAGTTAATGTAAGTGGTGACATTTGCTTATAGTGGATATTTTGTTTTCACTTCGCAACCACTAATTAATCAAAGGTGGTCCATAGTCACCAAATACATTTATGGATTAGTGATTGCTTATGGAATAAAGTTTTTAGGCTGCTAAGTTTGAATCTGGTAAAAGCGGAGATAGAAAAATTACAATTGTATATGCTTACATATTATATTGGTGAGTAATTGAAATTGATTATCAATGGTTTTCACTGTGTTTACTGATCTGATTAGAGAGTAGTTGCATTTTTTCTCATACAATTTCTATTGTACCTATATTTCATAGCATGCTACTATATATTAATCTAAGTTTTTTTAAACCCAATCTGTAACAGGCTTGTCCCTTGATAAAAGTATTACTAGATATATGCTAAATTATATTTGTACTAAATCAGTTTTTATTAACAAATAATAATCAGAAGCCAGTCAGCCACAGATAATTTAATTTTTCATGAATAAACGTACTTGCATAATATGATCATTTATTATTAAACAATAAAAATTTATAGTTGAATAGGTAATTTATATTTACCAAGTTGTCTATAAAATGATCAGTTGTGTTTTGAGTGCCTTAACCTATATTTATATAGGAATATATTTAAAAGTGTTTCTGAGTTATCTCAATACTTTTAGTTTATTAGTTTACCATATATATATATATACAATACCATACTAGCCACATAATCTAAAGGAGGATGTTAACTCATGTATCTTCATTTAATATTTACAATATAAGAAACTAGTCAATTAATTGATAGGTAACTATGGAAGATTAATATGGGTCTTATGTGCTTCTAGGAGGTGGTCCACTACAGCCTTTGCAAATCTATTGTGTATACCCGCCTATTCTAGAGTTACTTGTCTAGACCCATCCTTATTACTAGACTCTATAGGCACTTGTTATTTTATCATTGTTACTTAGTTTTACACTATTTAAGAATAACAATTGTATTTAGAACTTCAGCAAGCAATTTACTAAAAACGTTCAAAGTACATTTTGAATAGTGCATATGCTTGTATTAATAGTAGTGTTGAGTTCAGTTATCTCGATAAGTAGTAATGTATAAAATATAATTATTTAATAAAACAATATTCACAATATTTAAAATTAAAGTCGTTACTCATTGTGGTTAGTTTGATGCATTTTTTAACGTCCGCATATATCCAGTTAGTCAGTAGAGTTTTGGTGTGTCTACAAAAATTTGTCCACATCTCTGGTGTACTCAGAGTGGACAGAACTTATGTTCTTATTCTAAGAGATCTAATTGTTTACATTTTCAGGGTTAGCCAACTATCTTTTCATCTTTTTATTTCCTAATCACATTGCAGCCATATTTAAACAAAATTAACTAACATATTGGTGGTTATGGTAGTTTTTCAGAATCTATAAGAACATTTTAAAATTTTCCCCAAAACACTGAGCTACTCTTCGTTCTTGTTCTCTTAATCCATGTTGACAATTTATCAAATTTTTCTCTATTGACATAATTTTAGAGTTTATCCAGATTTCATCTTCGGTAGATTTCATTTAACAATTTTAAGTTTCAATCTGAATTTCGTAGCAACAAGATTATGATCTGAGTAAATATATGGAGTTTACAAGTTTTACCAGTGACCAACGCTTTTGGTTTGGCAAAAGCATTTTGAGCAAATAAAGAACTTATTACCTAGTTATTGATATAGAAATAATTACCCCATTTATGCTGACACCACAAAGATGTTTCATAAAATTGAATTTTGATGTGATAAAGATGGTAAATTGCATATTTTTGTACAATTAAAATTATCATTGAATTAAACTCTGTAATTAAATGACAAAATTACTTATGCAACTTATTTTATACAATCAGACTTATCTACACTTGATAGCTATTTTATCAAGTTATTTAAATTGAATACTTAAGAGCTAGTCTTAAATCCAGTTAGTTACAATGTTTTCTCGCGCTAATAATTTATTTTTTTGTGGTATCTGATAATTCTTTGATCCTTGATGAATGATACTACATAGAGTCAGTTGAAGTGGATATTTTTATAATATTCAATTCCTAACCTAATAATATTAGGATCCAGCAACTTCCTTAGTCCTACCAGTAACCTCAGATCCAAACCAGTCTTTTTTCAAAACTGATAAGAATGGTGGTCAAGGTTTTTTCGATTCATATTTCTAATAAAATAATTAATGGAGTGAATTATTTTCTTAAAAATTGCAGATCTCTCACTTATGGGTATAATTGCAGCAATAGGTATAGTGAGGCAAAGGGTTGCCGACTAATTCCCACTTGCACCAGTTTAGCTTAAATCTAAGGCTTAACAAAGTGCAGCTTACTGATAATTCCAATCTTTCATTGCACCATGTTTTGCTTAGTAAAGCCACGCTAACCTACAATACAATACCCGTATGTCTTCACTTGAATGGCAGAGGGATGTGCTTAAAATTTCGTGCATATAAGCTTCGCTTAGATGACGGTGCAGCGAACTTAATTTTTTAAGCCTGGCTTACTTGTTCAGCCAAGGTGGTGCAATCGGGCATAAATCTTCCGTCTGTTATTATTAACGTGTTTTTAGTGGCCCACCTTGTATATATTTCTACTACTATAAATACTTCCTATAGCCTTTCGGTAGTGTCAGGTGTCAATTAATAGTGTACAGTGTACATACCTATTTGTGTTTATAAAATATTTCTTTAACAACAATAAAAAACAAGGTCATACTTTTCTAAATTTAATTATTGCAATGAAAATTGTTGACGTTATCTTCATAATTATTCGTCATACTATAATTATTTATCTGTGCATTTTTAAAAAGGATTGTGTGTTGGAGTGTATCATTCATTAGTACTTATTTTTATTATTATAATCATTAGTTTTAAACTTAATATTTTTAAAACTGATAGTCAAATAGATAAATACTGAATAATATAATCAATTTTGTTCATAATTTCAGTAGAGTTCCCATTATATGCCGGTAAGATAATGATAGAATCATCTTCTTTGAGATTTTTAATTGAATTTTGTTCTGCTTTTGTTGTATTGTTTTTCATATGAATTGATTTTTCTAACATTACTTCACAACTTCGTCTTCAGGTAATTCATTACTTACTTGTAAAATTTTTGGTATTAGTTTTGGGGTCAAAGGAAAATTTAATACTTTAGAAAGAACTAATACCTCTGAAGAGCTTAAAGTTTTGTTTGATAGATTGTGGTTTAATTTAAGAACTCTACGATAATGGTGTTCAGTGGCAATAAGTCGTCGTTTCTTCTTTTGGTCTCTCCATACAATATTTGAAATGAAATAAATTTTCAGTCAGATCTACCCATCTCGCAGTTTCAAAACCCAAGAAAGAACCATAGATAAAGGATGCGTTAGGTTAGGTTGAATAGTTCGAATACTGCGATGGATGAGAAATCCGCTCGCATCCGCCCGTATCAATTCGTCGTTAACAGAGACAACCTGTTGTCTCTGTCGTTAATAAACGTATACAATCTTTGTAAACAGAGTTGATCCTAGATATTTACATATAATCCTAACGCATTTTATTGTACATGTACAGTAGTGAAAATAATGCATCGCTGGTGTTGTTTGTTTAATTATTGTTTACATAATTTTTTTACATTTTAGAACAGAAATATGGGTTTCTGTAAATATTCACCGAAGTGTAAGAAATGGACAACGTTTGGATTTGCAGTTGCGTTAATATTAATAGGTTTATTTTTTTCCGTTTTCTGGGTAATGATTGTTAACAAGATTTTAGAATATGTAAGTATTCAATTAATGTATTTTACATTGAAGTGAATGACGTGACGTTTTGGTTGTTACGGTTGCAATTAACACACTTATTAATGGACTATATATTTATTTTACTTTAAATTTTTTCATAAAATTATGAGACACTTGTTCGCTCATCCAGCGTGTGTAATATTCACTTATAACATCACAAGAGCTTAAATTATTTCCGGAAATTTTCTTGAGGGCATGAATATTTTGAATATTATCCCGAGTCGAAGACGAGGGATAATTTTCTAAAAATATTCATGAACGAGAAAAAATTTCCTTATTTTTTTTTTCTCGTGTGGTATTCGGTAAGAATATTTCACTCATACATGTTGTATCAATGTAACGAATGCTAAATTATTAAATAGAAATTCAAAAATTTCCGTGGAAATTCCACGTTGCCATGACAACCGTTGTCAGACAACGTTAAAATAATGTAACGTTTATTTTAATTTATATTTACAATTAATTTATATTTACAGATTTATATGTAATTCAGTCCTTATTTAATAATTTATGTAATACACTAAACACTTTATCGATGCGCGATTACTTTCCTTCGGTATCAACACTGACTGATTGACTAATTGACTGCAGCGATGCTTGTGGCCTATTTATACTCACGCGCCGTAATTCTAGAAGTATCTCGGCGTTCTCGCGGGCGCATTGGATATTCTCGATATTCTCGCGGATGCACCCGGGTGTTCTGGATGTTTCTCGAAGTTTGGGCGGAGGAGCCATAGTCGTCTCATACGGGGATTTCACTGGGGGCACTAAGTGAGAATATTATTGCAGTAGCTCGCGTAACAATAATAAACGTGAAACGTCAAAGAAGAGTTTCCTAGAGGTCATGACTGTATATCTCCACTATATTCAGATAGATAATGTAACGTCTCTAACTTAAAAATCTCAATAAAAACAAATTATTTATTTATTTAAACAGTAACGTAATAAATTTTTGTCAATTTCCTGTTCTATTTTTTCTCCGAATAGATTCATGACCTCTAAGAAACTCTTGACGTTTCACGTTTATTATTTTAACTTTGTCTGACAATGGTGGAATGGCAACGAGGAATTATCGCTGGGTTGTCATGGCAAAGTGGAATTTCCGCTGAATTTCCATTTAATAATTTAGCATTCGTTGCATTGATACAACATGTATGAGTGAAATATTCTGCTAAATTTTTGTTAATACATGTGTTCAGGCGTCAATCCGGCGCCAAGGGCCTAGTAGCAAAGTGGCGGAGAACCACAGCATTGTTGCCACTGTGCCCATTATACATATAATGGAAAATAATATAAAACAAAAAATGTAAATTTAGGGGACATTGGTAAAAAATACTTTCAAAAATGTTAATTCGTTGTGCAAATTTGTTGTTAAAGACTACAAACTAGATTATTTTTACTATTTTATATATTTATATTTAAACGCTTTGTATGTATATATTTTTTTACAACTATTTTATTTCTATAATAAACAGTAATAATCTGATTTCACAATGCCCGTTTTCTTAACAACAACTTTTCTACTACTCCGCGTAAATCATTTATTTAATACTACAATAGATATGATAATTTTCACAAGATTAACTATATGCAGTCTGCTTCTAAATGTATTCAATTGTAAAAATAATGCTTTGTTCTATATGCAATAACATTTAACTGATATAAATTAATCTTTCAACATGTTGATAGGCCATGATTCATTCGTTCATGGTGGAAAGTAAATATTAACCTTTATACTTTGATGATTTGTGGTTTCAAATAAATTTTTATTCAAAATACCTAGTTCAGAGGTCACCACAAAAAATCTTTGACTATATTGCTCTTCGATCATTAGTCAGATTAGATGAATAACGGACTATTCAGCTGATCCGTCCATTAGCAGTGCCGTGCTGTTTTTGAATTTTTTTGTTATAAAAAATATTGATTTTATTTGTAATTTATTCAAGTGTTTTTTTGTTCTTATTTCATATGGTAATTACAAATTTATTTATCAACACCATTCAGAACTACCAACGCCTTAAATACCTGTAACAGGTCTACTTCGAACCTGATTAGTTTACCAAAACGGATAATATGCCTTCTCAGAAGCCTAGATCTCGTGGACTAAAATACAGGGTGGCCGGACGAAAACGAAACAAAGCCATAGGAACTGCGTCAACGTTTTAAAAAAACGCAGAGACCCGTCGATTTTTGATCAAAGGGGGACACTTTTTTCCGGTGTTTTTGAATTCGCATCACCTCAAAATATTTAAATGACATTAGGGGTCGAGTAAGGTATCATTTTAAAGCCCTTTTAATTCTCTTTAAAACAGTATTTACATTTTAAAATTCGGCCTAATACTTTTTAATAAATTACATTTTAAAATTTAAATTATTTACTTGTTTAGTTTTTAATAAGAGTTTTTAAAATTGGAATTTTTTTCAATTTTGTCAAAATGACACATGAGTCGCTGAGTACGTCTATGCTTTAAATGTTGATTTTCTTGCTTTGCATTGTTTTTGTAATCGAAGCGAAGTTTTGTTTAATTTTTTTTTTAATAAATACCTTGGTTTATTCCATTGCGTAAAGGGTAAATATCATTTTGCTTTATTTTATGAACAATAAGTGTGCAAATGTAACGGCTCAGTTTTTTAATGAAAAATATCAAGATAAACATGTCAGTATGAAGTATGTTCTAGAATTGGTGAAAAAATTTCAAGAGACTGGAAATGTAGCTAATAAAAAACGAGAAAATAGACCGCCTGTAGTTAATGAAGCTAGTGAAGTTGCAGTTTTAGGACATGTTCATCTAGATCCTATGTTAAGCACAAGGTAATTAGCATCTGTGCCTGGGATCAACCGAACTAGCATTCAAACCATTTTGAAGAAGAACAAATTCCATCGGTATAAAATACATTTAGTGCAGGAACTTGATGAGGATGATTATGACATGACCGCCGTTTGCAATTTTGCGAAATAATGAATGAGCGAGTAGCGAATATGATCCACAGTTGCTTCTCAATATCTGTTTCTCCGATGAATGCAGCTTTTTTATTAAATCGTCATAATTGCTGCTACTGGTCTGATTCAAACCCAAGAATTTTCCAGGCGGTGCATACACAGCAACCGTAAAAATTAAATGTGGGCTGGGTCCATATTTTTTACCTGGTAATTTGACTGTCGAAATGTATTTGCAATTACTGGAAGATGCTATTAACCCTACATTGACCGATATTATTGAAAAAGACCAACAGTATAGTGAAGATCATTTAATGTTTCAACAGGACGGTGCTCCTCCGCATTATGCTTTAATTGTTCGTCAGTATTTAGACCAACATTTTCCACGGCACTGGATTGGGAGAAGAGGTAGCATTGAATGGCCTCCACGATCACCAGATTTATCGCCACTTGATTTTTTTTGTGGGGATACCTCAACAGTAAAATCTACAAAACACAACCAGCCTCTTTAGAAGATTTTCGTCAAAGAATTGTCGAGGAGTGCCATCGAATCACTCCGGAAATTCTTCGGAATGTGCGAGAACGTTTCGAATAAAATCTTTATTATTGTATGGACGTGGGTGGTCAACAATTTAAACATTTAATTTAACTAAGAAGTAAGTAAACAACTAAACATAATTGAAACATTAACAAGTAATTTATTAAAAAGTTGTTTTGTGGGTACGTTGCTGACGGAATTATTTCCAACTTGCTTTACCTCTTGTTTCTTGTGAGCTGTTTGCTGATTCTGTAGATGACGGTTGGTCGACGAGAATACACAAGATGATTTTATTCCACTACTTTATTACATAAACTTGATTTTAGAACATACAAAAATTGATTGTACAAAATATATTAGCAGTGTCAGTTCAGTTTCTACGTCTCTTTTTTCTGGAAGGCGGGGTTGCCGCTAACAATTGATATTACAAAATTAGTGAGGAAAAATAAGCAAACCCAACAAAAGTATTTACTTAATTACAGTTACCTGTAAAAAATTGTCATATTTTAGTAAAGTGTGTTATCAATAGATGTCAAAGGTAATAGTTTAATTCTATTATAACGCCTTACAAAGTTATAGAATTTTGGTTTGTGGTTAGATGTGGGGATGTCGCTGTTATCGCATTCTTAGCATTTTACTTACTGAGGTTAAGGTGTTGGTGTGGTTTCAACGTTGTCTCCAGTCCAGGATTTCTTCTGGACGGATAGCATCTACCTTGTACTGATAAGGCGCAAATACGCCGAAACCGGTTTACACGTGATTTTGTCCCTTCTAATTACAAACCAGAATGGTTGGTTATATCTTGTCTGTATCAATGTCTGTAAGTAGTTATTGCGTCTTAGTGAACGGTTTGTTCTTTGAAAAGTATTTTTCAAAAACTTTGAAAGGCGTTATAATAGTATTAAACTATTACCTTTGACATCTATTATTAAAAAGTGTTCGGCCGAAATTTAAAATTTAAAGACTGTTGTAAAGAGAATTAAAAGGGCTTTAAAATGATACCTTACTCGACCCCTAATGTCATTTAAATATTTTGAGGTGATGCCTACCTCCGCTATGGAGGGAAAGTAGCGAAGTCAAAAATACCGGAAAAAAGTGTCCCCCTTTGATAAAAAATCGACGGGTCTCTGTGTTTTTTTGAAACGTTGAAGCAGTTCCTGATGATGGCTCTGTTTCGTTTTCGTCTGGCCACCCTGTATAGATGTATGGTATACAAAAAAATATATCTTATAATAATTAGAATGTTGAATTATATTACTCACAGGTAATTAAACTGTTGAACCTGTCTAATAATTATTATTATACAGCGTTGCTGAAAAGTCTCGCACCAAGGAATTATCTTCGCAACGGATAAAGGGAAAGCTATGAAGGACGATGGACGATGAATGAGACTTTATTCTGCATATTTTAGAGCAAATGTCAAATGTTTTTAACTTCAGCGTTTAGCGTACGGCCGCCATCTTGAACGGTCGAGCGACGTATCACAAGAATCTTATTTTTTGTATCACTTTTCTCGGAAATTATAATAGAAATTCAATAAAAATATCAAAGTTGTTATTTTAAACAAAACTGGATATTACAGAAATTTATAAACTAAACATTCATTTAAGCTACATCACAATAAGTGCTGAAAAGTGATCCTGATACAATCTCCCTTCGAAGCTACGAATAGAATCGTTGATCTTTTGTGGAGTAATTCCCTGCATTTTGATACGTAACGAATCCTTTAAATCGTTCAAGTTAGTTGGTCTGTTGACATAAACGCAGAGGAAAAAATCAAGTGGTGTCAAGTCGGGGGATCTTGCCGGCCACTCAGTTGCACCTCTTCGACCAATCCATCTCTGAGGGAAAATTGTATTTAAATATTGCCTAAAGCCATGTCGTCACCAAAGAAACATAGAGGAACATTTTGTTGCTGGTTGCCGCAACCTGTTTATGGGAACAGAAACAACAGCACAAGTTCCGTAAACATTCTGTCCACATCAAGGTAACTCATTCTTGTGAATGTTTCGTTGTGTTGCTGCAACAGGAAACTTTGTGTCTACACCAGTACAGTGTGGGTTATAAACTATATGGTGCGACGAAGATTTACAGGCAGCAGCAGCTGCAACTGTAATTATTTTACAAAATCAGAAAAAAGGAGTCCGTAAATGTTGGACTAGACCAAGTCTTTTAGACATAAAGTCACATGGTGGATTCCACAAACACTCGGCATTCCGGTATAATTCAATTAAACATATTATATTTTCTGTCCATTTAAACGGCATGTTTTTTATTATTAATACTAACTAATCAAATCCTCTTAAGCTGATGTTTTCGGCAACGACGCGACTGCTACACGACACAAGTTTCGAGTTTTAGAAACAAGCAACAACGTGTCCTCACTGATAAAAATACCGTTAAGAAACAAAAAATGTTTACCAATGTTGCTATATGTCCTTTGATCTTTGCCGCCAAATTTGGAAACAAGTAACGTATAGGAACTTTTGTTGCTGCAACCGTAAACAATGAGGAATTTGAATAAACTTTTGGCAACATTCAGAAACAAGTTCCAGGAACAAGCAACATAAACATAATGTTCCTATGTGTTGCTTTCGGTGTGAACGAAGCTTAACGTCTCTTTGATAATGTGGAGGTGCGCCATCTTGTTGAAAGTATACGTTCATATTATGAAATAATCGATTTATTACAGGTAAAATTTCATTTTGGAGTAAATCAAGATATTTAGCAACGGTAAGCGTACCTTCAATAAAGAAAGGACCGATCAAATGGTTTTTTACCAAACCCGCCCACACATAAACTTTTTGTGGACGCTGTGTACAGCCTTCTCAAACTAGTGCGGATTACAATTTGACCATGCAGTACTGGCAATTATGTCTGTTAACAGAACCGTTCAAGCAAAATGTGGCTTCATGAGTGGATACCAAAAAATCTAAGAAATTGTTTTGCATCCTAATTTTCTCTGTAACCGTTTCACAAAATTGTAATCGGCTATCAAAATAATCTTCAGCCAATTCTTGGAGATTTTGAACTTTATAGGGATAAAAGTTATTTTTATGCAGAATAGTTTGTATAGCCTGTCTACAAATACCATTATTTGTTGCCAATGTTTTAGGGTTTTCTTGAACATCTAAAGTGTTATCTTCATTAGTTGCACTTTTCGGTCTACCAGACCTTGGAATATCCTTTACACTACCAGTTTCTATTGAATTTAGTAAAGCGTTGTCTGCAGGTATTGTTTTGTTTAAGTTTGTAACATTCACTTGTATTTTCATGTTGTCAAATAAGACAGTTGTATAGTTGTCATTTTTACATTAAAATATCATTCCAGTCATTTTCATATAATCACAATAATTCAAAAGGTTATGGGCCCAGATTACGTGAAATTGTAAAGGAAGATTAACTGCAGTAAATATCGTTATTTATTTTGTGCAAGAATTATTTGTGAACTCAAAAAAAAGAAAATTGGAAAGCAATTTATTTTTGAAGTTTTGAAGCCGATAATTATTAAAAGACAAAATAAATGGAAGGCGATCGCGTTAATATTGTAAAGCTGGAAAGCGGCAGCAACTGGCTAACATGGAAGTTTCAAATGCGTCAGATTTTGGAAGCTAACGAACTTTTTGACTTCGTCGATGGAACAAACGTCAAACCGACAGCTGAATGTACAAATTATGCTAAGGAAATTGTGACTTGGAAGAAGGCGGATGCTATGGCCAGACGAGCAATTTCCACGACTTGTATGAAACAGGCATTACTGCAGATTATGAATTGTGAAACAGCTCAAGAGATGTGGGAGACGCTCAAAAGTACGTATGAGCAAACATCAAAGGCAAATATTTTATTTTTACAACAAAAATATTATGGCTACACAAAACAACCGGAAGATGACATTGCGACATTTTTATCAAAATTAATGGAAATAGTGCAGCAATTACGTGATCAAAAAGAAATTATTTCTGAGTCCATGGTAATTTCGAAGATTTTAATGTCACTACCGTCCGAGTTTAATCATTTCCATAGTGCATGGGAATCTGCAAACGCAGATAGTCAAACTTTGGCAAATTTGCGGGCTCGTTTGATGGCAGAAGAACTTCGTTTGAAGTCGCAGGGTCAAGTTCAAGAAGTAGAGGCGCTAATGGCTAAGAGAATCTTCTCGAAGAAACAAATCAATAATTACAAGAAAGGAAATTCATCGAATAATAACAAAGCGACAGATAAAAATGACAAACCGAAAGGCAAATGCTTCAAATGTGGAAAAAAGGGCCACTGGAAAAGGGAATGCTCGGAAAAGAAGACTAACTTCAACGGGAGAAAAGAAGAAAATTCAAATGATGCTTTTATTTGTTACAAAACAACAAATAGAGACCAAGATACTTGGATTTTGGACTCAGGTGCAACTGATCACATGAGTCATCGCCGAGAATGGTTCGAAAACTATACGGAAATAGCTGAACCAATTACAGTTGGTAATGGTGACAAGATAATGGCTCTGGGCCAAGGCGATATCAACATTTTTGCTTTTAATGGAGATGAATGGATTCGCAAACGAGTCATGGGAGTCTTGTTCGTGCCGGAACTTAAGAAAAATTTGTTTTCATCGGGAAAGGTGTTAGATCGCGGCCATCAATTGAACATGAACAACGAAGGTTGCAAATTGCTGAAAGATGGAAACATTGTTGCAGTGGGAGTTCGCACAAAAAGTTTGTTCCAAATGTTGTTCAGAACAATACAACCATCAAAGATTGAAACTACAGCGAGTGTAGCAATCAAAAACGCTACACTTCGTTCATGGCACGAACGTCTAGGACATCAGAATTCGACACATGTGAAGAAGTTTCTACTAAGTCGGGGTATAGATTTCATTGATGAGGAATTTGCATGTGAAGCTTGTGTCTATGGAAAGCATCATCGAAGCAGTTTCAAGAGTCGCGAAGAAAAGTCAAAGATGTGTGGCGAAATCATTCATACTGACGTGTGTGGTCCGTTTCAGACGAATTCAATTGGTGGATCCAGATATTTTTTGTTGCTCAAAGATGATTATTCTCATTTTCGTTTCGTATATTTCATGAAACAAAAATCAGAAGTAGCGAGTATTATCGAAAAATGTGTTAAACTGATTCAGAAGAAGCATGGTCACAGTGTTCGCAATATCAGATCTGACAACGGCACAGAGTTTGTCAATGAAAAGCTGAAAGTTTTCTTTGAAGCAGCTGGAATTCATCATCAACGAACTGTGCCATATACACCAGAGCAGAATGGTTGTGTAGAAAGGGAAATACGAACTATCGTTGAATCAGCAAGGACAATGCTTGAGGCAAAGAAGATTGATAGGAAGCAGTAAATACAGCAGTTCATGTGCTAAATCAAACTGGAACAAGCACAGTTGACAACAAATCACCGTATGAATTATGGCATAACAAGGAGGCGAAGCTAGACCATTTACGGATTTTTGGTTCGGAAGTATTTATTCACATTCCAAAAGAAAAACGTCAGAAGCTCGACGCGAAGGCAGAAAAATGTATGTTTGTTGGTTATGACAATAATTCAAAGGGATATCGAGTTTGGAATTCGAAAACTAGTAAAATCGAGATCTCACGAGACGTCGTTTTTTTGTTATAAAATTCAATGGGAACACTCGATATTTGTGTTGAAGAAAATGCTAGTGTAGTCAGTAAGAATGAAAATAACGAAAACGAAGACAATTATGGTATTGACAAAGGTGCAGAAAATGAAAATGACGAAGATAAGGACACAAATGAATGTGCGTCACTAGATCAACAGAAAAATCGTGGTATGACCTGCGATCTTGATAGCAGAAATATTGTCAATAGGCGTCTACGTGATCGTAACACATTAACACATCTGGTAACTGGTGAACAGTCTGCAATGTTGGCAGTCAGTGATGGTACAATACGTATGAGCAGGCAATTCAGTCGATTGATTACAAGCAGTGGGAGAGAGCAATGGATGAAGAGTACGATTCACTTATGAAAAATTATACTTGGATTTTGGTCGATGCGCCAGTTGATCAAAAAGTGATTGACAATCGCTGGGTCTACAAGGTCAAAGAAAATCCGGATGGGAGTGTTAATCGGTATAAGGCACGATTGGTAGTACGAGGCTTTACACAAGAGTACGGAATCGATTACCAGGAAACATTTAGTCCAGTGGTGAAGTTTACATCAATCAGAGCGATCCTAGCATTGGCTGCGGCAAAGCGTATGACACTAAAACAGTTTGATGTGAAAACGGCTTTTCTAAATGGCGATTTAGAAGAAAATGTTTATATGAGCCAGCCAATTGGATATAATGACAACAGTGGCCGAGTGTGTAAACTATACAAAAGTTTATATGGTTTGAAGCAGGCTTCGCGCTGTTGGAATAAGAAGCTTACTTCTTTCCTTAACAGTTTTGGTTTCAAAGAGAGTGGATCCGATCCATGCGTTTTTGTTAGCAACGGAAAAGATGGAATGTTAATTTTGGCAATTTACGTTGACGATGGATTGATTGCAGCAGAAAAACAAGAAGCCATTAAGCCGGTCATTAGACACTTACAGAGAGAATTTGAGATCAAAATTTTTGAGCTGAAATGTTTTTTGGGACTCGAAATTGATCAGCTTTTGGATGGATCGATTCATGTTCATCAACAAGGATATGCAAGAAAGGTTCTTGATCGTTTTGATATGACATATTGTAAGACAGTGACAACTCCATTAGCTAGTTCACAAAACTTCGGAGATTTTGAAGCTGATAAAAAAATCGATTTTCCTTATCGAGAGGCAGTCGGGAGCTTGATGTATCTGGCCGTTGCAACCAGACCAGATATTAGTTTCGCAGTTGGAAGTGTCAGTCGATATTTGGAAAAACCAGCTACTGCACATGTGAATGCAGTAAAACACATTATGAAATATATCAAAGGTACGATGAACAAAGGAATACGTTTCGTAAGCGGAAACAATTTAGACTTTTGCGGGTATAGTGATGCCGACTATGCTGGAGACACGCAAACACGAAGATCAACATCAGGTTATGTTTTCATGCTTGGAGGAAGTGTAATTAGCTGGGGATCAGAACGACAAAAATCCGTCGCACTATCCACAACAGAATCCGAGTATGTGGCAGCGTCACAAGCTATAAAAGAACTTGTCTGGTTGAAGAATCTCTTATGTGATCTTCGACAAGTTAAATTGGATGTACCAGTTTTATTTATGGATAATCAAAGCGCAATACGACTTGTGAAGAATCCAGAGTTTCATAAGAGAACTAAGCATATTGACGTACGTTACCATTTTATCCGAGAGAAATTCAAAGATGAATTTTTTGAATTACAATATGTTCAAACAGATGACCAGGCAGCCGATATCATGACAAAGGCATTATCAAAATTGAAACATCAACATTTTTGTCAAATGTTGAATGTATTGTCAAAGTGAATGTTGACATTGACTTGTAACAAAAAGTGGGAGTATTGAATTTAGTAAAGCGTTGTCTGCAGGTATTGTTTTGTTTAAGTTTGTAACATTCACTTGTATTTTCATGTTGTCAAATAAGACAGTTATATAGTTGTCATTTTTACATTAAAAGATCATTCCAGTACCAGTTATTCATTTTCATATAATCACAATAATTCAAAAGTTTCATTAAATTTGTTTTTTAATCTCGTCACTGTAGATCTACTTATAGGAAGGCATTCAGCATTTAAATCGTTAAAAAGATGAGCTGCATCATGGGAACGTTTGCGATCACCATATCCAACTAACATTAAGATTTCGTGCTAATTTGAAATTGGTATCAGTTCAATTTGTACATAAATAATGATGTGGTTGACGTTTTTAATGCCTACTATTGTTTTTTGTTTAATTTTAAAAACCTACAAGTTTATATCATTACTACAGTACAATTTGGTTTAGAAAAATAAAACTGATATTTTATAAGACATTTTGTATTAAAGTGATACATTGCTATTATTTTTGGAACGAGAAAAAAATAAGCTCCTCTGTGATATGTCACTCAACCTAGGTTGCCATTTCAAAAAATTGAAGATGGCGGCCGTACGCTAAACGCTGAAGTCAAAAACATTTGACATTTGCTCTAAGATATGCAGAATAAGGTCTCATTCACCTTCCTAGAATTTCATAACTTTCCCTTTATTTGTTTCAAAGATAATCCTTTGGAGCGAGACTTTTCAGCAATGCTGTATATCGAACTTTTTGAAACCTCAAATATGATGCAAATAATTTTACCAACAGCTTTACTAAATTTAGATTTTTGTTTTTTTAGGAATTAGGTATATCCAGTACTAACACAATTAGTTACAGTATGTGGATAGAAACTCCCATACCTATATATCTATCGTTTTACTTTTTCAATTGGACCAATTCTCATCAAGTCCAAAAAGATCCTTCAATCAAACCAATTTTTGTAGAATGCGGACCTTACACATATTACGAACACCACGTTAGAGATAATGTTACATTTAATGATAACGGAACGATATCGTTCTATAATAGAAGAACATGGAAGTATGCACCAGAAAAATCTGTTGGAAAACTCACTGATAATATCACCACATTCAATCCAATTCTGGCGGTAAGTACCTATGTACTCCCTCGAAAGTGACTCAATATATTCTAATTACAACAGTTCATTACCAGCTTCTCCACTCCTTTCCCGAATTATTTTAATATTTTTAAATTTATTGCAAATAATACTTTTTTAAACCAAAACTGTCTGTACTGTACCAAGTGAATTTCTCTATGCACTGTACTCAATATGATGCCAGAACAGTTCATAGATGCCAGTTCGAACAAATGTTCAAAACCTAATATTTCATAAGCGTCTCTCCTTTTGGTTTCCACCTTTTTATTTCAGTTTTCAGCTTTCAGCGGCTTACTCGCTTCTTTCTGTTATTCACAATGAGCAAACAGCTGAATATTATTATTTTTAGGTTATTGGAGACATCATTAAAGATAAACACGCTTTAGTAAAATTAGGAGTCGACTTTTTTTTGAAAGAGAAAAGGACACTATTAGCTATTACTAAGACAGTAGATGAATTTCTATTTTCGGGTTTCGATGATCCTTTACTAGATTTAGTTCGTAAATTGAATATCACTGCATTCCATATACCTTTTGAAAAATTTGGTTGGTTTGTAGATGTAAGTATTACTTCTTATTTATCTATAACTTTTGAACAAATGTATATGCTTAAACAATCCTAATTGATACAGATTTCAGTTTGGTTAGAAAATTGTACATTTGAAAAATTTTATTTCACAAATTAATGAGATTTTTCATCTGTTTACAAAACAAATCATTATTTTTCCTGGAGTTGTCTATGCACATCCGATCTTCCCACATGCTTATGCGCATATTAAAATCAAATGTGATGTAAATAACTATTCAGTGTATACGTAAAGAATGGAATAAATTCGATATTTCCTGAACAAAAAGCTTTCTTAAAAAAATCTTAAACATGTCTATTTTTATTATTTAATTTAATTTTTGACTAATTGAATAATACCTTGTGACATTCCATGATAAACTTTTTAGATATTTTATTAAAAAACTATCTCGAGGAACTACAAATTTTTTGATTATTTTTGTCTCAACCCATGCGAATTAGTGTAAATTTATCTACATACATAATTAAATATCTCGAGTGTTAACCACTTTTATTAATAGATACACTTGTTCTTCAATAACTATTTTATCCTCCGATCATTAAACAGGCTAGATAAATAACCCGCTATACTGACAACACACTTTGTTTGTAACCAATATCTATATCGATTCTCCCATTCCAAAACAAGGATAGCAATACACACAGCAAAGGTCACAGATTCCAATAACAGTGCCCTGCTGTGTGAGGATTTAAATTTAATGAAAATGTATTTATCTTAGATTGATTTATTACTCGGGGAATGAATTTTAGTTGCCGTCGTTATTGAATTATAAACATGTATAGTTACACATTGTTTATTTTCTATTATATACAGTGCTATTCAAAAGTCCCCCCCCTCGTATCTTTTGAACGGCTACACTTACATTAATAAAATTTGGAAGGTGAAAATAAAGTGCTGTAAACTTCTCTACGAATGGTAACAGGTGACGTAATAGTAATAGATGACGTCACAGTGCCACTCTGGCCAATAATTTTAAATAGGACCTTATGGCAAGTGATAGGAGTGTATGGGCCAGGAACCAAACACTCTGAAAGCTTGAGAAAAACCCCGAGTATCTTTCAAGCGGAAATTCACGCCATAAGAAAGTGTGCCCAGTTCAATATTGATAAAGGATATAGAAAGCAAAGGATTATCATAATGTCGGATAGTCAAGAGGCCATTAAAGCACTGAGCTCTTGTGTTATCAGTTCCAAAATGGTGTGGGAATGTCTAGGCAAACTAAATGAACTAGGCGAGAACAATATAGTCACCTTACTGTGGATTCCAGGACACACAGGGATAGAAGGAAATGAAATAGCAGATGAACTAGCAAAGAGGGGGACTGGAACACCCTTTTGGGGGCCGGAACCCTTTTGCGGTATCAGCTCCAATGTAATATTGGAAGAAATAGGCAAAGCCGAAGAAAAGAGAAGATCTGACCATTGGAAAGATCTAGAAGGACTTAGGGAATCAAAGATTCTTCTGGGTGACTACAACCTGTTGAGATCAAATGAATGCATAAGTCAAAGTAAAACTGCACTAAGAGTTTTAACAGGCATCCTTACGGGACATTGTCGCCTGAATGGGCACCTGAAAAAGCTCAAAATAGTGGAGGAAGAAGAATGTAGATTCTGTGGTATGGAAGAAGAAACCTCCATCCACATACTTGCGAACTGCACAGCAATTCAGAATCCTAGGGCACAACACCTTGGAGATTACTGGATAGAAGAGGGACATTTACCTAAGTTGAAACCTGCAGATATCCTAAAATTCCTCCGGGAAATAAGACTAAAGGAGCTACTAGTCTCTGAGACTTTCCTCAGGAACTACGTAGAAGTACACAATAGATCTTTTAGGTCTCAGTGAATGTCACCCCAATTTACATACATACATACATACATACATGGCAAGTGATATCTCGTTTGAAAGGCATTGACATTGGCTACATAGCCATATTAATTTTGTTTGGGTTTAAACTAATTTTGACGGATAAATTAAATAAATACCAAAATTATTGAAATTATTTTTTTAAATTTAATTCATCAAATATCAACAATGGATTCTTATAGCAGGTGTTCGAAATGTGCTCCGTCTACTTCCTGACAGTAATACATCCTATTAGTAAACTCTTGTCGTACTCGTTCGAATGTGTCAGCTGAAATTGCATTGCATTCTTCAATAATTCTTTCTTTCAAAACGCCAATGCTATCTGGTGCCGTAGTATAAACCTTGGATTTCAAGTACCCCCATAGAAAAAAATCTAATGGTGTCAGATCTGGTGACCCAGGTGGCCATTTTATAGGACCTCGCCGGCCATTTTATAGGACCTCGCCGGCCGATCCATCTACCTCGATATTCTTCATCCAGGTAACGTCTTACTGCACCATAATAATGTGCAGGAGCACCATCTTGTTGAAATGTTATTTCCAGATGGCCGAATTCATCTGGATTATCTTCCAGAATTTCAAGAATTAACGGCTCAATTGCATTTTGTAACATCTCCAGATAC
Source organism: Lochmaea crataegi (assembly GCA_947563755.1). Taxonomy (NCBI): domain Eukaryota; kingdom Metazoa; phylum Arthropoda; class Insecta; order Coleoptera; family Chrysomelidae; genus Lochmaea; species Lochmaea crataegi. The sequence continues at coordinate 25,224,925 of OX387423.1, read as the reverse complement.
ACTTCACCGCTTAAATTTGAATTTAGGAAAACAGGACCAACTATGTGGTTTCCCAAAATACCTGCCCAAACATTGACTTTTTCTGGAAATTGGGTATGTTGTTCACGAAAGGTGTGAGGATTTGTGTCACCTTACATTTTGTGTATTCACATTTCCATTGAGGCAAAAAGTACTTTCGTCACTAAAACAAATTGTTTTTGTGTAATGTGGGTTTTGACTAATTTCATTTGTCAAACATTCACAGAATTCGAGTCTTCTGTCAGGGTCGTCATCCGAAAGGTGGTGCACCATTTTTAACTTGTATGGATGAAATTTATTTTTAGCCAACACTCTCTGTACTGTACTTTTACTTACTTCACAGATAGACGCAACTTTAGTTGAAGAGGAAGTAGGGTTTACTACCATTTCAGCAACTATATCAATTTTTTTATCATCACTAAATGTTGGTCTACCAGATCGTTTGGCATCTTGAACACTACCTGTTGCTTCAAACTTGTGAAGAAGCTCCCTCAAATAAGTTCTCGAGATAGGGCGATCTGGGTATCTCTCATTAAATAAACGTTCCGCTTCATGGAGATTCCTTCTAGATTCACCAATTAGCTGCTACTTTGTCGGCTTGAGTACGTACCATTTTGCCTATGTAAACTCTTAAACGTCTCGTTAAACAATAATAAAATTAAATATTTAAGCTATTTAGAAAAACTTTGCAAAGCAACAAATACTATTAAATTAAAAACGTCAATTTTTTTGACAACTAACCAGAGGCGGACTGAAAAATCTTCAATATTTAAATGTGAAATAATAATTTTGATATTTATTTAATTTATCCGTCAAAATTAGTTTAAACCCAAACAAAATTAATATGGCTATGTAGCCAATGTCAATGCCTTTCAAACGAGATATCACTTGCCATAAGGTCCTATTTAAAATTATTGGCCAGAGTGGCACTGTGACGTCATCTATTACTATTACGTCGCCTGTTACCATTCGTAGAGAAGTTTACAACACTTTATTTTCACCCTCGAAATGTTATTAATGTAAGTGTAGCCGTTCAAAAGATACGAGGGGGGGAGGGGACTTTTGAATAGCACTGTATATTCAGTAAACCCTTCTACCATTTGATGGTGCAATTATTTATGTACGAATTTCTTCCATTCTCTTCTGTTTTGTGCCAATTCCGCAACTTGTTTCCTGCTTATATCTTTTATTTAGTATTATGTCACAAGTTTTTCTTGGTCTGTCTCTTGTTATTTTGTATTTTCGCTTTCCAAACTCTTTACTGGTCTATTTTCGTTCATTCGCTGCAAATGTTCCCACCAATCTAGCTGTCTCCCTACTATAAATTCTAATGTGGATTGTACCTCTAGATTTTTTCTTATATATTATTTTCTGTTAATAATATAAATTTGTATTCTTATTAGACTGGGTAAATGGTATTTATATGTCAAATGATGCACCATTGGTAATTTCAGAACTCTAAAACTGTTCAGAACTTGTTGCTTATCTGTGAAAGGATTGTAAACATAACTTGGACCACGTTATGTAATAATAGATTAAGCGACATTTTATAATTTTCCAGAAAATTGAATGTAAAGATTTTTTTATTTTTAAGTTGTCGTGGAGTCGTTATTGTAGGAGTTATAAATTTGAGTTTTTGACATTAGGACTATTATATAGTGTATTTTAGAGCCCCGTTTTTAAACGTATGATTATATAACCAATTTAAGGCTATAGTGCCAGAATGTCGTTTAATTCGATATTACTTTTTTATAAATAAGCCAGTATCTAAATTTTCGCAAAGAATTAACCAACACATTTGTCGCATGATTCTTTATTACAGAACTAAAAAATACAACGTAACATGTTGACGAGGAATAATGCAAAGAAAATTAAGCGCCATTCCTGGCGCTTGAGTCTATGTTACAAAAAAAGGATTTAGATTGTAACGAGTTATTTTGTGGGGCACCGATTTGGAGTTCATTTTTAGTTTTCACTGTAGCATATTTTATTTTTATATAACTCGTTACTTACTTTCCGATCCTTTCTGCTACCACATTGATTTTTTTTACCGCAATATTATATTTTCTTAGTAATTCAAAACACATGAATACGAAACTAAAAATATAAAATTTATTAATTTTGATTCTCAAAAATTCAAAGACTAGAGGACGTCCGGTATATAAACTATTTTAATTAAAATAAAAGCCGTCCAGTCTAGTAGAAAATTTTTTGTAGTTGAAAGTAAATTAATTTCATGTATGATTCCGATAAGGCAAAAATTTTAGGTAGGAATTGGGATATAAATTCGAAAACCGAACGATTTTGGGCATCTCTGCTACCGGTTGTTTTCAACAAAAATCGTGCTCGGCTACCGTATGTTTTCGAAACTCTGCTGTCGTTTGTTTAAACCAAAAATCTCTCCTACCGACCAAAAATTTTGGAAGTCCAGTTACAGTGAATCCGTAGTATCCAACCGTTTCTGCCATAGTCGTCTGAGGGTTTAGAGTGTTTTAGAAGTGTCGAATTCAACGAGACCCCTGGAATTTTCCGTAACCTCCATCTGAGGCTATCTGGAACTCTTGACGCGAAGGGTCAAGGGGCCGTGGAGCAAACCACGTAAAAAATCTGGCGCCCGAGCATTCGTTTATAAGATTCTGCATCGAGGGTGACCAAAGTGACGTGCCCTATTGGTAAAATCCAAAGGGTAGGTGAATTTGAGCGTCACAAGATGCAAATAAGTTTTGCAATATCGATATGTCGGATAATTCTTTATAACGTATCTTAAATTTGCATTTTGCCTTGATGAGTTCTAAACATGTCGCTTAATTCAGGTGCTCTTGAAAATAAAGAAGAAAATATTTTATCTGGGAAAAGGTTTTCAAACATAGATTATAAGCTTCTCTAAGAGATGGCGCCATTAACTTGATTTTTGAAATTTTGTCGCTTAATTCGCTATTACATAACATGGTCCACTTACACTTCATTTTTTGCATAGTACACAACGATTCCCTCTTGTAAATAATTTAACTAATAAATAAAGTATGCTTAATTGATCTACATTAAAATTTCTCCACAATATCTACCACAGTTGAATACAACAGCCATAACATGTTTAGTGAAAATTAAAACAAACAGCTGTCAAAAAATGTAAACATTCAATATAAGCGGTTTTGTCACATTTACTGAAAAATGCAGAATTACAGAAACCTTCAAATTGACATCCTGTTTATAAACATTAACTCATGTATGAATGAAATTGTGTAGATTGTCAAAGATTACATAAATCACTTTTTATACATTTATCTTAATCATTTAAATAATAAGACTTGGCAACATCTGTGGAATAAATAAATAAACTTTGACATTGTTTATGTTGGCATCACATAATATGTCTGTTTACTCTTCTAGTATGTTCATTATTGGGTTGTATCCATAATATAAACATGTAAACTTATTGGATCTTTTTAGAGAAATAATAGTGCACAATATGATGGATTTTACAATATGGAAGATGGGGCAAATGGTATCAGCAATTTAGGTATTGTTAGAAATTGGAATTATCAAAGTGAAGTGCCTTATTATGAAGGAAAATGTGGAAAAGTAGATGGAAGTCAAGGTGAACTCTGGTATCCACCTCACGAACAAGAGACTATTAAAATATTTTCCAACGATTTGTGCAGGTGCGTTATTAATATTAATTGAATAGTCTTATAGTTCCCCTTTTTTATCCAGTTTTACATTTGTATTTAAAAATAGGGTCCGGTAAGGTTTGCGACCCTCGGAATTTTGCAACGATTTTTTTTTATTAGAAAGCCCTATTGCTATAGAACATTTTAAAAGAAAAAAATTCTTGGAACATGCACTTTTGAAAGAGAAAATTGCAATTGAAAGTACTAAAAATCCGCCATTTTTTCTTAAATTTTGACAATTTTTGACAATTATGTCTAGATATCAGATGGTCACAAATTTTAGATAGAAAGGTAGATGGACAATGTTGCCAGTTCTCATTTCCGTAACTCGTTACGGCTTGGAAATTCTTTATACAAGGTTTTTTTACCAAAAAATATGTGGATGATTCAGAATTTATAGAGAAAAATCCAAAAAACAATATTTTTTCACCATGACCACTATTTGGACAAATATTTTATTTGAAAAATAGTTATATACTTTATATTCAAGTTTTTTCAAAATTCATGTGAAATGTAATATGTAATTTTTTCGAGAAGGGGAAGCTAATAAATATGTATGTACCTATATAGATTAAGCTTTTGATTATGGCTAATGTAATCTTAACGATAGTAGAAAGTGTGACGTGTTGAGACCTAATCTAACCAAACCTAACCTAACCAAACCTAACCAAACCAAACCTAACCTAACCAAACCTAACCAAACCTAACCAAACCTAACCAAACCTAACCAAACCTAACCAAACCTAACCAAACCTAACCAAACCTAACCAAACCTAACCTAACCTACATAATTGAATATTGTATAAATTAATTTAATATATTATTCACTATATTGCTATATTGCTATAAAACTGTATTAGGTACAGCAGTAAGTTTGTTATAAACTCTTACATTTAATGTAAGAAATAAAGCAAATCTAAGATAAAAATTATATTCTAAGGATGCTTAATATTTCAATTTTTATGATTATAAATGCAATTCCACATGAAGTTTTCTAAAAAGGGGAAGGGAATAAATATGTATGTAAATAGATAGACATAAATATCGGCGACCGGCGAGTTGCATCCCACAAAGTAAAATTTTACCTGAACGAAAAAAGGTGACCGTCGAATAGCATCCGTAATCCAAAAAGGTCTGTTCAATAATAATCGCCTATCATGGACAAAAGCAGGTCAAATTTTACAGCAATGAATTTTAATCGTAAATATTTTTATAAAAATTGGAACATATATCTGTATGAGATTTGAAAAATGTCATCATATTTTTTTATCTAGTGACTACTGGCCAATAGACGTCAGTCGACCAAATTTCGACAACATTTTGACGTGACCTAATCGACGACTTTTTGTCGGCATTTATTTACGTCATACTGTCGACTTTATTTGGTGATGTCTGTTTATCATGTATGTACATTTCAATTAATTTATTTTGGACAGAAAAATGTGAAAAACACACCTTGTTAACGATATTTCAATACCAAATTAAATACTATAGTAAGTATACTGGTACATTATATTTCTAGCTCGATTTATTTTCATTTTTTACAATAAACATCTAACAGCACACCAGAAATTAATAAAACCGTTAACCTTCATTCCTAAAAAATAAATAAAAATAAAACCAATAAATAGCTAGGTCCTTTTGAAAACTGCGCTCTTTTCTACCAATCAATAAGCCTACATTCAAGAGAATCACAAAGTTGCCAGATGATTACAAATTCCTTTCATTATGAGGAGCGATCTTTTTTTTATTTATTTTACATCGTGTTTATTGGCACTATAAAAAGAATTTGATGTGTTTTCTATCAGGTTAATTTTCACCATTTAAAGAAAAATAAGTTATTGCATGTCAACCATCTTATAATTTCCATATTTCTAATGTAATAAATTTTGCTGGTAATTTTGTGATAATTATCGGCAACATTGCAAATCAGTCGGTTGACTGAAAGTAAACCGCCACCATCTAGGGATGGCAATATCGAATAAAAATGACGATATATCGAAACATCGATATATCGCAACCATGGTATCGATATATGCGATATATCGAAACAAAAATATCGATATTGCAAAATATCGATGTTTTTAATTATTTTTTGTTGTTTATGCTTATCTTATATAATTATTATTCTTGAATAGTATAGTAACTGTTTTTAAGGTGTAAAAAAAATTTCATTTTTATTTATTTTCAACGTAAAACAAGGAAACAAACTAGAAAATTCAACATAAAAGAAGAAAACAAACATTACAAAATTTAACATAAAATAAAAAAAACAAAACAGAAAGTTCTAATATCATATCAGATAAATATTTGGAAAAAATGTAGTTTAGTGAACCAACGCGGATTTTTATGAAATATTTTTTTTTAATTAATTCGAGGTCGCTGAACACGAAAATGAAAAAAGAAATCGGCGCTCTCTTACCAAAAACGAGTTATGAATTTTTTAAGATGAGGTCAGATCAGCACTGCACTGGTTTTAATGTCATATTATAACTGCTTTAAAATGATGCATTATAACTTGTACACAATATTAAATACACTATAATTACTTTTTAAGATATTCCTCTCACACAGCCATTTAAAAAACACTGATATTGATATCCATTTCTTGTAAATTCTTTTTTTTAATTCCACAATTATTATATATTTTGACATTTTCATGTAACATGACTGACATATAAGTTTTGGTCTGTTTTCTGTTTCTTCTTAGTCCTACAACTTGTACCTAATAGCATGTTCAGCCATTAGAGATATTTAGCCACTTGAATTAGTTGCTGAATATTTTCGATTTCATGATCGTGACCATATCGTGACATAGAAGATATAAACAAGATGAACATCATGAACATACACCTATTTTTCCGATAGCTAGCGCCGTATTACAGCTGAAACATTTTTTTTTCAAATTTTGAGAGATGTTGATTTTAGAAAGATGGTTAGTTTTGAGATGTTTGGTTGATATTTATCATTTATTTGAAGGATAATGAACCATTCAATTTGATCATTGAGGATGCTGAACAATTTTTTTTTGAATTGCACTCATCAATTAATTCTTTAAAAAAATTACCTCCTCAGTTGTTCGGCCTCTATAAACACTGCTGTCAACGAAAATAGTTGCTGCAGGTGTAATTCCAAATCAAATTTTGAACATACTCCTAATATTATAAGACTTTGGTTATCAGAAGCTGTTTTCCCTTTTTAGAAAATTTGAAAATTCTACTAATAACGCTTCCCGACCAACTAACACATATCAAAGTGAAATCGCAATCGGTTCCTATCAGCTTGATACATTTATTAGATTGGATTTCCGTTTGAAATAATGAGGTAGATTGATTATCGCGAGCGAAGCGAGCGCGCCGGATCGACGTTTCGCAATTCGCGCGCGCGAATTGCGAAACGTCGATCCGGCGCGCCTTTTTCACAGTATGTTGATAGCTGTTCATTCAATTTTTCCATAACTGATTTCAGTTAAACGAAAGTTGAGATAAATTTCTAATTCAGAGATAAGATTGGATTTCCGTTTGAAATAATGAAGTAGATTGATTATCGCGAGCGGAGCGAGCGCGCCGGATCGACTTTTCGCAATTCGCGCGCGCGAATAAGGTTTACAAAGCTTTTTTGAAAGTAAACATTATATTAGCAAACATTTCAAGTATTTTATTTCAAAAAGCATTTCGTTTATTTCAAAGTAATAACCTCGAGTATAAAGGAAAAAAATATATATAATAGCATTGCATTTGTTAGTACCTATTGAAAAAATAACCTATATTATTTTGAACTAAAATTCGAGATAAAAGAAAAAGACTATGTAGTTCAGCAGTAAGTTTGTTTAAATCTCTTTTATTTAATGTAAGGTATAAAACAAATCTAAGATAAACATTACATATTCTAAGAATGTTTATTATTTCAATATTCATGATTATAAATGCAAATCATTTTATATTTTTATATATTCATGTAATCTATTACAATGCAAAATTAATTCAACTAAAAGAAAATAAACACCATTTGACAACGCCGCTAAAGGTATCACCTGATTATACAAATATTATGATTTGTGAACCTAAGGTATATAGACATAAGATTTTAGTGTAGGTCACAGCACAGGGGGAGTGTGCTTTATAACCTATAAGTGTCAAGTGAAAATAATTATGCTTAAAAATATTTCTGAAAATTGGCGAAATTTAAGTATTTTCTTCCGGTTTTTTTTGTGAAACAGACTTACATTTAGTTAAAGATAATAACCTTTACAGTTTAAAGTGAAAATATTCACCGTAAAATAGCATTAAATAGTGTTGAAAATGTACCATTTTTTGAACTAAATTCGTGATTTTTAAAGTAATTTCTGAATGATCCAACGAAATTTTTGTTCTAATATACTTTATTTAAGGTAAGCTATCAAACAAATTTAAAATTAACATAAAATTCCGAGGGTCGCGAAGTCGACCAGAACCTTAAAAATATCTTATTATTATGATTTCTCCTTTCAATTGATTAACTTGTTGAAGTTTATTGAGTTGTAATTGTATTAACATTCTTGTTACTAAACTAAGGAGATAATATGTCTTTACCACTACAAACACCTTTTTACATTTTAGTACCCTAACTTTGGAGAGAAAAGAAGAATTTACACAATATGGACTTAAGGGATACAAATTTGTAGGAACTGAAAGAAATTTTGATAATGGAACAAGCTATCCCGAAATGCGTTGTTTCTTGGGCGAAGGTTTCAGTGGTGAACAAGATTCTGGAGTAAGGAATGTATCACTTTGCAAGTAAGTTTTTTTTTTCAAGTATCTACAGAGTTTCGGAGGAAGAATATCAAAAGAGCAAACGTTGTATGATGGTAGTCGAGAATTAACTTCCTGAAAGTTGTCAAACTAAAAAAGGTTAACTGACATTTTTTGTTTCCCTTGTATAACACACATTTCAGACTTTTACGGATTCCAAAATTTGCCTTGCTGGTACCATTTAAAATGATCAGACTGTATAGTGGGAATTTAAAAAAATTAAGTTGTTTAATTTCATCGAGTTGAAATATTGTAATGAAATTGAAATCATATATATGTTCATTTATTTTATTTAAAATATAACTTTATTGATATATTGTAGGTATGTATATATTTTTATCCAAATTATGTATTAATAGTTGTCGCGAACTGTATGCTTAAATTCGCAATCAAAAGTTGCTTAATTACGTGCCGAGACAGAGGAGCAACACAAAAATGGAAGCAGTAGTTGAGTTTTTATATCCAAAGATCTGCCATCGGCGTAGAATAAGTAGTACACTGGCTAATATATTTTTATGTTGAAAGTAGATTTTTGACTCTGACGAGAACTATACACCAGTTTTTATTATATAAGCTTTATTTATTTATTTACCCACCCACGCTTGTATCATGTGTATGTAGTTACAGCACAAACTATTTTAATTTACTTAAATTGTAAATGTATAATATTCAATTTATGATTGTTTGCAGGTTTAGAGCTCCAGCGTTTATTTCATATCCTCACTTTTATCTAGCGGATCCCTCTTACTTGGATACAATAGAAGGTTTAAAACCTGAACAGGATAAACATGAAATGTATATTTCTTTACAACCCGATACAGGCTTACCACTGATGGTTAAAGCACAAATACAATTGAATCTTAAAATGGAGCCGGTCGATCACATAGAGTAAGTGCTACTTTATCAATTTCAACTTGTTTATATATTTTTTGAGAGTGTTTTTTCATAATATGACAGAAAATTGCATTAGAACCAATCCGGTAGAACGGTTCAGGTCCTACAAAGGGAGCGGCCACTGCCTTCCTGGCTATTTCATCAGTATTTCAGTAGTGAAAATGTTTGAAAATCGACTGGCACAGTCAGTTTTTTTTATATAAAATCATTCTTTCACCTTCAAATTGTATCATGAAATTTTGGAAAAAAAAACTCATTTTCCACCTAAAAAGTCTTATAAATACTAGATTAGATTGAGTTTTTTTTTTCTCTGTTTTTGGCACTTGGAAATCTCTGTCCATTCAGCCAGTATCTAAGACTAGGATGAGTAAATTTAGTGTTATAGTTCATATAACAACCTTTTTGGTGTGCGTCATCGTTTGTGACGTATATCCGGGTTTTGGGTATGTCGATATTTAATTTGTTATTTTGACATATAGTTAACCTTTAATTTGATAAATAAAATCATCAGGATCGTATTCAGCCAAATTCGAAAAGGCTATGAAATTAATAATACTTGGGATATGAAAACACTGCAAAATAAAACAAATTGTATATTTAATTTACATATTAAAATAATTCAATATTGGTAAATATAGTCCTGCATTTGAATAAATAAAATGCTAACAATAAGATCAATATTCACTTTTCATAAATAATAATTTACCGTAAACAGCAAAGTACAGACCTGACGAGAACTGTCAGTTGGACATTGGAAAAATACGTAAGACACGAAAGGAACGTCTGCATCGTATTTTGAACGATATAATTTCGCCCGATTGATAGGTCGCGTTTGCGCGTAATCTAAACATCAACCAATCAAATTTTTGTAAGTCAAAGATTAGGGTTAACGTTTGTACTACGTTTAAACGCTTCATTATTGTGATATTTTGATTAGGATTAATCACAGACCTGCCTTTTTTTCTATTTCTTCCAACGTAATGTGTTAGAAAGACATTAACAATCAATGACGCACACCAAGAAGGGTATTATATGAACTTTATTATGTAGTCGATTTATATTATACTTATATAGAAGAAAAAATCAAAAGGAAGGATTTGGAACACAAACTTCACACCCAGGGGCCGATCAGGGTGACTAACGGACAGATCAGGTGGGCCTCGGATAGGAGGGATAATGGGTATATTATAGGGTTCAATTGGAACAAAAACGGGACTAAGTGCACTATAACTTCAACTTACATAAACATACGAAAGATATAAGCGAGTCATATGCGGTTTTATTGTTCAACGAGAGTAAATGTAATAAGTTTACGGGCAGTTCAACTCGGTTGCGTAGTAATTCACCAAAAATTTTATGCGTTTGTTGACGGTATTTGTTGCAGTTGAAAAATATGTGGTCTAAATCAGCCACTTCTAGACAGATGTCACATTTATTTGAATCTTTGAGTCCTATCTTGTTAAGATGCAAGGGGTAGCAAGCATGTCCAAATTTTAGACGAGAGATGGTGACAATTTGGTGCCGGTTATAGCTGGTATTTTTGTGCCAAAGCTCATTAGGTATGATGGGTTGAGTTAAGGTGTTGGGTGGTTTCTTTTATATTCGGTCCATAGGTTATTCCATGATTTTCTAGACATCTCTTTTATTTGGCTGAAGCACGTCTCAATAGTGGTGTTGTTATTAATAACTGTTCCCGTAGAAATGGCTTGTTTAGCTAGGGTGGCAACGATTTCATTATGAAGAATTCCCGAATGTGCTTTAACCCATATGAAATGTATATTAACCTGATGTCTTTCAAGATTATTTATCGCCAATTTTAATTCTAGAGTAAAGGGATTTTTAAAATGGTCGTTAACATCAATCGGTGGCGAGATGGAGGTAAGAACTGACAAAGAATCTGATAAAATTATAATTTTCTTACAAGAGTTTATGTGAGCGAAATCCATAGCTTGAATAATTGCAAGTGTTTCGGCAGAAAAGATTGACGTTGATTTATTTAATTTAAATTGCTTTTTGATATTTAGTGATGGAATATAGTAAGCGCAGCCAACTCCATCATCTTGCTTGGATGCATCCGTATAAATATTTAGATACCCTGAATATTTGGCCAAATGGAGATTCAGTGTATGTTGACAAAGTGTCCCAATATTATTATAGTAAGGAATTTCAATTTGTATAGGTTCAAGCAGTGCAAAAATATCCGTTATTGATATTATAGCAGGTTTAACTAGTCTATTGACTATATCCTTAGTATCCTTAAAAGCGCTGCATACAGGTGGAGATGGTTTTTTGTTCCAGTATTTATTTGTCAGATCATGTACTCAAATTAGATATTTTATTGAGAGTTAATGATTTTTTATAATGTGACTTAATGATATATTTTTCAGTTAGTGTTTTTCTGCGTGTGTGTAGTGGAGGTTCGAGAGCTTCTACCCTAAGGGGCTCTACTGGTGTAGAGCACATTGCACCCAAACTTAATCTAAGCGATGTGTTTTGTATGGTATCTAGTTGTTTAAGTAGGTTTGTAGATACAGAGCCATAACATATGCAACCATAATCTATAATTGACCTGATGTATGTTCTATATTACATCAAACATGTTTGGGGATCTGCTCCCCACCATGTCCTTCTAACGAATTTTAGAAAATTGATACCCCTGTTACATTTTGTTACGATATTGTTTATATGTGGTTTCCAGGTGAGTTTTTTATCGATTGTTATGCCCAGATAGGAAGCTGTAGGTTGAACGGGGATTGAATGATTTTTTACTATGATGTTTTCTATGACTGGAAGATTGTGTCTTGTGAAGAAGGTAATAGTCGATTTTTCTGGACTTAGGGGAAGACCTATTTTGTCTAGCTTATCAGTCATAGAACTTAAGGAAAGCTTGATATTTTCGATTGAGCTATGATATGTTCTATCTGAATTATATATAACAAAATCGTCGGCATATTGGATTATACTGAACTCCGTGTTAATATGTAGACTGCGTGTAAATATATTGAATAGTAATGGCGAAAGGACTGAACCTTGCGGCAATCCGGTAGATACGTTGCGAGGTTCTAGAAGGATATTATTTGTTGATCTTACATATATTTTCCTGTTAATAAATAGATGGCATATACAATTAATTACTCTGGGGGGAAAATTTATACTTAGTAATTCATCTCTTAATAATGATATGTCTACGGAGTCGTAGGCTCCTTTAACATCCAGGAAAGCTGCTCCCATGTAGTGATTCTTAGTAAAACATATTTGTGTATCCGTGACTAATTGCATAATAGCATCAGTGGTACCATACCCCCTTTTAAATCCATATTGACTGGAGGGTTATTTACCAATAGGTAGGATTCTAATCTAAATTTAATTATCCTCTCGAAGGTTTTATAAATGCAAGAAATAAGAGCAATAGGACGATATGAGTCTACTAGATACGGTTGTTTGCCTTGTTTAAGAATTGGGACTACTATGGATTTTTTCCATTCAGCTATATTACCTTGATATAACCATACATCATTGTATACCTCGACTAAGAGTGTTTTAGCGTTAAAAGGTAGGTGATAAATCATATCATATGTTACGCCGTCTAATCCAGGAGATGTGTTGGGGGATTTTTTTAGTGAGAATATTAGTTCATTATACTTAATGGGGCTATTAAAGAGGTCATTGGTGCAGATAACTGAGTCACTAACGTTATTAAACTCTTTATCGGCAGAGGGTGGTGCAATTTTTTGAGTAAATTCTTCAATCCAATTATGATTATTGTAGCATGATATATTGTTGATATGTTTTGGGGTTCTTTGCATTTTTTTTTGCTTGATGCCATTGTATGGTGTGTTTTTGTTTAATTTATTGCAGTAATTGACCCAATGTTTTTTTGCTTTGTATTTGAGGAATCTTTTTGTTGTTGCCATTTCTTTTTTGACCAGTAAATAGTTGTCGAATGTACTACTGTTTTTGTAGGCATTTAGTGCTTGTTTTCTTTGGTTGACTGATTGGTCACACTCATTATCCCACCAAGGTGGAGGAGGCGGATGTTTACTAGGGTTGAAGGGTTTATTGACTGGAATAGACGATTGCGCCGAGTGTTCAATACCTGCTAAAAAGAATTGATATTTTTCATTTGGGTCATCGAAACGTTCTGGTAAGTTATTAAAGAATGTTTCAGATAGAGAGTGGTATAAATTCCAGTTAGCCTTTCGAGTGTTCCATTTAGATTTGGGTTTTGAGTTAATTGCTTGTGCGATATGAACACCAATTTCCATGTAAATTAAGAAGTGATCTGAACCAAGTGTGTCGGGTACTACCTGCCAGTTGATCTTGTTTGCAATGTCGGGAGACGCCAATGTTAAATCTATTGCCGAATTATTGTTTGACCTCGATATTTTAGTTGGAGACCCGTCATTTAGAAGTACAAAGTCAGTTTGGTTCAGGGCATTAAGAATGTTGGATCCAGAGAGGTTTACTTTGTATGATCCCCATAGATCATGGTGTCCATTAAAGTCCCCGGCTATAATAGTGCAACCGTCGGTTACACTCTCAAAAACATGGATGAAATTATGTACAGACAATCTCACATCTGGTGGGCAATACACAGAAGCAAAAGTAATACTTAGACTGTTATATCAAATTTTTGCGGCACAAGTCTGAATACCGTCCGCAATATTATTTAGAGATATTTCTTTAAACCGTATATTTTTTTTAATGAAAATTGCAACACCTGTGATTCTGTCAAATCAGTCTTTTCGAATTACTGAGTAGCCTGGAAAGCTGTAAGGGGTGTTTGGCTTAAACCAGGTTTCGCATACTATTGCAATATCTATATTCAAGTCCGATAATGTTTTACTTAAACTATGTTTATTTGCTACAGCGGAGCGTGCGTTCCATTGAAGAATTTTTAAATCGTTAGTATTCGTCTTGGTCATAATCTTCTATAACACAATCTGATTGAGTAGCTGTTATTTTCTTTATATCGGTAATGCTGATAGTTGTCAGTTCATCAAAAGAATTTACTTCACTTATAATTTTTTTAAATACTGAGAAGAATTGTTGAATGAAGATCTCATCATTAGCATCAAGTTGTCCTTCACAGGAATATTTAATGGGATTAGTAGGGCCAAATTTAAAGGGAAACATAGGAGGGGACTGGGTCTCCAAAACTGGGGAAGATGCCTTACGTTTTTTCTGTGGTTGACTGGACTGAGAGGGTGGTTTTATCTGGTTTTTTGGATTATTTGGGGTAACTTGTTGTGGTGTTTGACGATTTCTATTTTGGGGATTCTTTTGTTTTTCTGTGGGAAGTGCTGGGAATTCTTGTTCATTAAAAACATTAAATGCTTGAAACCTATTATCTGTTTTTAATGCACCTGCGTAGGATATATTGCTGGACAATTTTGCTTCTAAAAATGTGATATTTTCTTCTGCCATTCTTTTTTTGATTTCCTGCAGTTCGATATGCGTCGGGCAAGTCTTTGATATTGAGTTGTGAGTATTTGTTTTGCAATATATACAACAATTGTCTTGGGGGTCCCTACAACTGCTTCATCCTTCTCTTTACCGCAGTTTATACACAGCACAACAGAACCGCGGCATTGCTTAGCGACATGTCCATATCTTAAACATTTAAAGGATTGAGTTACTCTATGTATGAAGGGGTCAACACGGCATGAAAATGAATTAATACAGATGTGGGTAGGGAGTATGCTCCCCTCGAAAGTAACGATTACCGTTTGTCTTGGGACTATCACTGTTTCACCGTTGTTGATAATTCTTTTTTTCACCCTATACACTTCTGTTATTGAAAAATTGCTAAATAAATATTGTTCATCAAAGCTAGTGTCCACGTCTTTAATTACTCCCTTCCGAGATAATAAATTATTTGGGATATAAGCTCTTAGATTTTCATGTATCAAATTTTCATTAGTTACCAATTTATTTGCATCATAAATACTTTTTAGTTGAACCCTAATTCTATTTTTACCAACTCTGTCTATTTTACTAATGTTTTTAATATTCAACTTTTTATGAAGAACATGACTAACTGCCATCGGATGTAGTCTACCAATATTTTGGTCATTCACCTTTTCTATAAATACATAGACAAATTCCGAATACAGGTTTGGTTTTTGCAAATTGAAGACCTTACTTTTTTGTCTGAAGCTGTTGTTAACTACCGTATTATTTTCTCCTAGCTGTGTATTATTTTCTTGGAGATGATCGGAATTATTTTGTGGTAAATGGTCTTAACCCTCCTTGTCGGGGGGAGGATCCTCGTCCACGTTCTTGATTCACTAATTCACTGTTTTTTTAAATTGTTATAATCAACAATAACTAAAACTAGTTTTTTGTTTTCTAATTAAATTTAAATTAGCACAGTCGATTCGAAACTCAAAGCACTACGTCTTTACTGTTCCGAGGATCAAATTGTACTGATTAGATTGAGTTAATTTTAATAATCTATTCCATGCCATTTTTAATGTTTGCGATTCCACGCTTCTACCAGCATATAACAACATTCTTTTAAATTAATATACTTAAAAAACTTTAACATCGTTTCTGTTTCACTGTTGTCTGCTGACAAAAGATGACGAAGTAGCTGCTTTCTGTATAAACGTTTTAAAGTTTCAATGACACTTTGGTCCATAGGTTGCAATATTGATGTTATGTTATGGGGCAAAAACTTAACTGTAAACTTCCATTTTCTCGATTTAGTGTTTCAGCGGAAGGGTGCGTCTAACAACAACAATACATCGCCTTCTTTTCCCACGTCCTTTTGAAATTTCTTCACCTCGGGAATAAACGTATTTTCATACCAAGTAAGAAAAATATCTGTGTTCGTCCACGCAGCGTAAGTTGATTGATTGGTTCGGCACCACCAGTCAGAGGCTTAGAGACCTCGGCACCTCAGCCTTAAGGCTTTGTATGCTCTTGGTTATACCGTTTATGTGAAGAG
Organism: Lochmaea crataegi; assembly: GCA_947563755.1. Lineage (NCBI taxonomy): Eukaryota > Metazoa > Arthropoda > Insecta > Coleoptera > Chrysomelidae > Lochmaea > Lochmaea crataegi. The sequence continues at coordinate 25,208,600 of OX387423.1, read as the reverse complement.
ACCAGTAGCCCTTATCAGGCTCAACAGTCTTTTCACTAGGTCCTTCTTCGAAAAATCCTCCCTTGGATACTCTAGTCCCAGGAGTCTACATCTCCAATGAGACAGTTCTTCATATTCAAAGATAATGTGAGAGGCTGTTTCCTCCTCTTCCATGCACAACGGACAGATAGGTTCCTCCCTATATATGCCAATTGTATGCATGTGCTTCCTTCGGGTACAGTGACCGGTGAGTAATCTCGTCACTTTCCTTATTTGGTCCCCCTAACTAGCGTAAGTTAGGTGGATTTATACATTCTTGAAACAGCGCGGATTTTTTGATTTACCAATAAGTAGCATGGCAATCGCTGTGTTCCTTTAGCGTTCGCGCAAACCATAACTGTAACTCTGTCTTTACTTTTATAAAATCATTCTTTCACCTTCAAATAGTGTGATGAAATTTTCGAAAAAACGCAATTTTGGCCTAATAAATTATAGTTTAAAAAAGACTAAAAACACGCTTTATAGGGTAATCGAACTAAAAAGTAGAAAACAGTTCTTAATTTAAGAATAAAATGATTAACGAGAAAGTGGTAAGAGCGTGGGGTACTACATTTTTACACTAACTCTGCATTTCGGAATAGAACTAGAAAGAAATTATAACAATAACGCTTTTGCCACAATGACATTAATTTTCTCGTTAATTAAGAATTATTTTCTACTTTTTAGTTTGATTACCCTATAAAGCTTGTTTTTTATTTTTTTTTAAAACTATAATTTATTTTTTACTTTTTAGTTCGATTTACTATAAGGTGTGTTTTTTAGTTTTATCAAACTATTACAAAAAAAAACGTAACTTTGATCTGGCATCGAGTTATGGAACACCCCACCCCGTAACATTGTAACTAATTTATAAATATGAAATGTAAAGTCATCTACAATTTTTATATATTACTTTTTTCTATATCTTCTATGATAACAGACCTTTTTTTTCGGGACGAGATGGGAAACTCATGTTCGAATGGGCCAGGACCCAAACAGTGTTGGACTCATCCCCAAGGGGATGCCTACCAACCAAACCCACCTCAAACTCGCCATTACCCCCGCCTCGGAATCACTACCCTAGCATTCTTCGAGACGGGCGGCGGTCCCTCGCACACTCTCCGCTCACACCGTCGTCTTCTCCCTAACTTTCACTCCTAGCTCTCATGCCATATCGTGTCCTCTCCCCCTAACCATGCTCTCTACAACGCCACTTACCTCCATCCATTCCTCCTCCTCCCTCAACATTATCTCCACCATATTCTCCCAATACACCACCTCCCCTAGTTTCCTCTCCAACTTCTTCAGCACTTCCTCGTTCCTCCAGCATCTAAACACATGCCCCACATCATCCTCCACTTCACACCTCTCGCACACTCCAGTCTCTCTTTTTCCAATCTTGTGGAGGTACCCTACTCTCGACGATGATAACAGACCTAGTGAGCTTTATCACACTAATCAACCACCCTGTATATTGAATTATAAAAATTAAACTCTAATTTATTTAGCTGATTGATTTTACTTTTGTTATTCGTAACGTCGCTGAGTATATAACAAATAAAAAAGTTTTATCTATGAGGTCGCGTTAAGATTCGAACTCGCGATCTCCTGTTCACAAGACATTCTTAAGCAACTGAGCCACGGCACATGTTAGTTTATCAGCTCTAGTAGGACGTTTCAAGCAAAACGATAATGAATTTATTTTTATACAAGTTTAAGATTTAATAACACCCTATAATTTACTACTATATTGTATTGTCATCGATCCTTGACAAGTGTGCAAAATTTCGAATTAAACTGAGCGTTTAAAGTGGGTAAAAATCGAGTTTAAAAGTTGCGTTACAAACAAACATACAAGTGAAGCTAATATAAAGCGTATAAAAAGTCTTGTAAATACCATCAAACTATGAATATTGAACTGAAATTTTAGGTGAGTACTCTCAAAAGACCAATATATTTGGAAAAAAATTAACAAGAACCTGAACAGTTCCCGTTTTATGAATCATCGATGTAAAAGTAGTGAAAATATTTGAAAATCCACATTTTCGAAACAAAAGGTACTCATAACTCGACTAATTGGAAAGTTAGAACGTTCTAGTCTTCATCAATCGATATTCAAAATTTCAAGGAAAAAAATTTTTGGGCTTGAAAAACGCTAAAATTTTGTAAAACGGGATTTTTTGGGAACTCGAATAATTGGAAAGATAAAATCGATTCAGGGGAAAATTTTTCATATAAGGGTGAATTTTGAGTCGATATTTCTAAGTAATAAGGGAGTTATCTGAAAACAATTTATATCGCTTAATATTTCCTTACCCACCCCTTTGTTCAAAATCTACGGAGTTTTTGGGACGAGAAATCAATTGGCACAGTCAGTTTTTTTATTAAATCATTATTTCACCTTCAAATTGTATCATGAAATTTTCGAATAAAACACATTTTCAACACATCTGATATGTTGTGTCTATGTTTATATTATAATTGTATTCCATTTCAGTCTTTTGGCTAACATGTCTTCAAGATTGATGCCAGCCTTTTGGTTTAGTCAAAGTGCAGAACTAACTGAAGACTTAGCGAAGCCGGTGAAAACAATATTAGCATTACCTTCTGCAGGCCAATATGCAGGCTTCAGTTTATTGGGCCTTGGAGCGTTAATCGCTGTAATTGGATTCGCAGTAACTTATAGAAAAGGATGGCACGATAGTGAGGAAGAACAATTATTAGATCAGAATTCGATTTAAGTATTAATTAAAATATTGTTTCAGCGAATAAAGTTAAAGGGAGTAACTCGTTAGAACATTAATTACGATAATAAACTTTGAATATTTGATATGCGGAATCGCATAAATTTGCCTTTTTAATTTTTGGTAGGGAATAATTTGTCAAGAAGTTGTCATATATTTTAAATATGTATAAATAGTGAAATTCATAATCATATGGCAGCGTTAGGGAGATATCGCAATACTTTCTACATGCGAGAATAACTAGCAATGTTGCCAAACTGATTTAAATAGTTAAACGTTCTTAATGTTGCCTTGTTATGCACTGAACGAAGTTTAGTTGAACCTGAAAGAAGTTTGACAACGTCGAAAAACGTTCGTTAGTGACAATGCTTGACGTTTTGAGTACTCTCGTTTACAGTTACGGACGTTGAGGGTTGTTATTTTAATTCCGAATTACATGTAGTTTGAACGTATTTCATTGATAAAACGAGCAACAGTTTAAATAATTCGAACTTTTTCACGTCATTAAATCTAATCAACCTTTTATGAGATAGTGACAAAAGTTACCCAAGTGTCAAAAATAATAGTTTAAAGTTTAACCTCCAATATTGGGCATTGAAGTTTAAACTGGTTTAATCTCAATAGAATCGATGGTGCATACAACTCGAAATTATAAACGAGTTTAAGTGTATAAATAATGTAACCAAAATCATATTTCGCTGTTCTTCGTAAAAGACGGACCTGCTTCTTTTACAAAATTAGCAAATCTTCGGATAGCACTTGGATTGGCAACGCTTTTATCCTATATCCATGTATTGCCATTTGAATGTGAATTCCAGTATGTTCATTAGGTAAAAATTATCCCATAAATGCATCTCAAGTGTAATTAAAATGCTATAAAATTATAGTGAACAAATTAGTTGAATACCTACTTTAACCAATATTAATAGATAATTGCAAAATTTTACAAAGGGAATTTGTTGTAGTAGTTCCGCATAAGTCGAATGTAGAGGATCGAGCGCATTTATAGCTTTCGTTATAAATATAATATATTTTTCTACGTAAAATTAAATATTGACAATAAACTTCTACTATTTGTATTTTTTTTTAGATATAGACAATCTGTAAAAATGTTGTGCACAACTCTCACAGTCTGTTCTTTGAACTCTTAAGAGCACCTTCTTGATCATGGTAATTATGTAATGTCTGGTTTTCGTTTTCTTTTATATTCATATTTGAAATTCCTCATAACATGGCAGCTTTATCTTTCTTATAATAAAAAAATTTTAAATATAAAAGTGAAACCATGAAGACTAGATAAGAAGCAAGAACTCTATGAATACAATATATTCTAAAAATAATAGGACGTTAGTGTTCCATTTGGACCAAAACGGTGAAGGATAAGGCGGGACTCAAGTCTTTGTTATATGTCATGGCATGACATTGAATATCGCGTCTCTTTTTCATTTTTAGCTTAAAATCACAACGGTACTTAAGATGTTTTCACTTCAAAAGTATTTTTTTTTTTCGTGTTTCGCTCGATTCAGAGTTTCTTTATTCGTTATCTACTCTACCTATGATATTACAATCATTCAAAGCCTCTGCCGAATCTGTATGTGCATACAGATTCGGCAAATAATTATCTTCCGTATGGCCATTCTGTGAGATGAAGCTATAGAATAACAGATATACAATGTCTAGAGAAGTGGGTGTTTTGTGGTGGGGAAGTATGATGTTCTCTCTTGGACATACGCAGATTGCGAAAAAGTTTAAAGTACGACAAGGTAATATGAACAACACTACTTGAAAGAAAGGTACAAGCATTGTTATGTGTGTGAAACTCGAAATTAGATCATTCCCCTCTACTAAAACAGGTTGGCGTGTGTTCATTGTCCTTCTTACTTTTAACCGTTGTGTTGCCAAATGTACTTATCTGCATAAAATGCCGTTGAAAATTTTAAAACAACGATTGGGAATAACTTTTACAGATAAGTACATTTGGCAACACAACGGTTAAAAGTATAAGAAGGGCATTGAACACACGCCCACCTGTTTTGGTAGTGAGTTTCACACAGAGAACAATTCTTGTCTCTTTCTTTCAAGTAGTGTTGTTCATATTATCCTTGTCGTACTTGTGTAAACCGTATGACCAATTAAACTTTTTCGCAATCTGTATAATTTTATATATAGTGCTTACTGTATACGAGATAAATATTTGCCGAAGCTGTTATTGATCTTTCTCGCAGCATTTTTTCATTGTTATAAATTAGTGAACCCGGAGTTACTGCTTTCAGCCGGAGGTGAGGATCTGTCAAAATTGTCAATAGTATCAATTTTTAAGATAATTTAACATAACCTAGCAATTTAAAATTTTGTTGAAACGTTTTTCCATGTTAACTGATATTGTTTTGTTTTCATTTCAGTGTATTTTTGTGAAAAAATTGCGTTTTTTATAAGTTGAAATGCACAAACCAAAATATGGAAATATTTTACTGTTTCTGAGACAGATAATTAACATAATGCTTTTTTTAATACACCCACCTCCTGTTATTTTGAGCTGGAGTCAGTAACCCCGGTAAAGTAGCCGGCCAAAGTCAGTAAGTCGGAATATGGGTTTAGAGATTCCATTCTATTGTGATGCCTTTAATGTATGCAGATTTGTTCCATTTACAATTTTAATGACTTCTATTCGATTAACTAATTTATCATCAGTAATGAATGATTCCTTTTGGTACAATTTGAATCTGATTATTTCTATTTATCGATTAATGAACATACATACGAACATTAAGTATTTTTTTATGTTCAAACAATTTAAACCAAAATAATTAAATCTTATGTTTCGTTATAATCAGATTCCAACAATTCGTTTTTAATTTTCTATAGTAAAATATTTTCAAAATGGAATACTTACTGGCAAATAGATTTTATAGAATCGTTCTAAATTTTATATCTTTGTAAATTACTGTAACTAAGATGATACAAAGTATTCTTAATTTTGCAAAGTACATTGATATTTAGAGACTCATATATGCAGAGAAGTATGGCTGTTGCTTTGTTTATTTCTTAAATAACTGGCGTTAGATAAAGACAACGCTTGTAAATAATAAACACATCCTCGTAGTATACAACACAGAAAATACCTTGTGAGATTCAGTTTTGCAACCCACCTATAAAGATCTGGTCATTTTTTTACAGACCATAGGACTAAATGCATGGGAATTGTTATTCCAATAATGCCCTTTTACACCAATTGGAATTTAAGCACGCCTTTCGTAAGTTGTTCTTAACTTTAAGAAGCACTCAAGTTTTTCGCTTGCTGCAGCTTAAGCATTACTTAGTAAAGAACGCATTGCGTACATGGCAACACTGAGAAAATCTAGTAACTTATTAGTGACTTTTCAGATTTGGCTTTGTATCGAGTGACAGATAGCTTCCTCTATCAATCCTGAAACCCGTAAACAACATTGGTTTGTCACTCGAAATCTTTGATAAATTGCAAATTCCGTTATGTCGTGGAAATGATCAGATCGATTGGAAAGTCGAAGTCTATTATTTCGAGGAATCAACTTCGAAAATGTTTTTTTAGGTTAAATCAGCTATCAACCGCGATTTTAAACTATGTCGAACTTAAGTTGACCCAATCGGGAACTTAATATTAAGTGCTCCTTGAGGAATACTTGAGAGCGGTGCAACGCAAAATAGTCTTTTTAAGATTACTTTATTTTAAGACTGTCTTAAAGTAAACAGTGCAAACGGGCATAACACACTTTCATTTCTAGGCTATTCATCGAAGAGAACGGAAAGACTCGGTTGGTGTCTTTTGTATTCGTCACGAAAATGTAGAGGTGGGAATACCGTTCCGCTATATGGTCAGTTACAAAATTACCAGATCTGAATATGCAGCTAATGTGCTGAACACTCAAACACACTTTGTTATCTAGGTTGTGTAGGAATACAATAGATTAGGCTGTGGTTAAATTTTTAACCTTTCCTTGATGGTGCTACACTTTATGTCACACAGGTTCCACAGATATACGACATAAACAACATATTTTTTGTTTTATTTTAATGAGTTTTACTTGGTTTCTTTATTTTTTTTTGATTTTGAACTTATTTTAATTGTTCTGTAATCGTGTAATCGTTTGCATATTATACTTAATTGCAAATCTTCAAAAACTCTGCCTATCAATTTCAAATTTTGACATAACGTTCCAGTCCCAATATTAATTTAACGCATTTTAACTGAGCCGGCCGGGTTCGCTAGTATATATCTATATCTGTATCTGTAGAGTGGGGAGGGTGAGTTTAGGCCACATGTGACCCATTGTACATCCTCCCGAGGAGTTGTCCTGCTAGGTCATTGTCCATCCTGTCCTTTACAGGAAGGTGGACAGGTCACTAGGAGACTTCTCCTAGTATATTTATAGAGATGTCTGATAAAGGCCTTTTCATCATATGACAAGCGCAGGTGTCAGTTAGATATAGCTGTAATTCAAACGTTTCATACAGTTTTGCACCACAATGGCTGGAAAATTAATATTAGCACCACAAAGAAATCAGTTATAAAAAATCGATTATGGTGCTTCACTTCCTTTATAATTCACTTGAATTGTGAGGAATTAAAAAAATCAATATAGCCAAACAACGCCTCTGCATACTTTCAATAAGGTCGTTGAAGTAACTTTGTTTGATTTGTCTCTAAAGTTGGGGTAAAAGCTGTCCAAGTTCTTGGAGTGTCAGTGAGGGTGGTTCATGGGAATTCAAGGCTCTTTGTAGCTAATCCCAAGTATGCTCGATGGGATTGAGGTCGGGCGATCGTAGGGGCAGTGCCAAATGCGGGATACCATGGAAGTCCAAAGCGTCTTCGACTACTCTTGCACGATGCTATCGAGCATTATCGTCTAAAAAGAAGAAAGTGCAATAGCAGCATGAAACCAACATTGTTAATAACTTGTACGTAAATCTGCGCAGTCACCTTCCCATCAAGCACTAACATTCTGTACGCCCATTAAAACAAATGACTCCATCCTTGTTTACAAAAAAAACAGTACGTTGAAAATGATCAATCCTGACGAATGCGCCCAAAAAATGTGATGAAAAGGTCTATACTAAACAAATGTCAATGTTCTATGTGTTAAAAAAACGGATAATAATACATACTGTGATATTTATCGTGGAATTTGATAAAAAGTGTGCTTTAACCATTAGGTTAGATTTACTTAAGAGACAATATAAGATTGAACTGACTTATTTTTTTACTTGCCATTATTAAATGTGAAGTTGAATAAGTACTTACTTTTAAATTTTTAATCCAAATTAATAAAAACGTATTTTATAAGGTTTTAGAAATGTATAATTAATTGATTGATCAGGGTATATATAACCATTATGACTTTGTGAATAATAAGTATACCATAGTTTATACCAAAAATCTGTTGATTTGAATTAAGTATATAGTTTATACATAAATATTTGTATGTTAGTCTTTTTATTATTTGAAATAAAGTGTTTAGTCATGTTATATATGAATTTTTACTGAAATTTTTTTAAATTCTTCCATTTTTACCGATGTCACACAAAACTACAAATTAAAATCAACATATATATAATACAGATAGAGGCAACAAGCTAGCTCGGAACCCGTCAGCATGTAAGAGAGAGAGAGATAGAAAGTCATAGGTTCAGACTGTCTCTCTAATAGCGCGCGTGCTATAGACAGAAAAACCTCTTTCTCTCTAACCGGAGTTCAGACGGACATTCCCAATTACAAAGCGGCCTATGCCTCTATTTGTAGTATCTCTATGGAAATCAATGACCCCGTTACAGCTGGTAGAACATCTCAATGCAAAAACCAAAACAGTGACGTCGGCGTAGGTGTTTGTTTGATGTTTCAATTGCAATTGTTGCAATTCAATTTCATACCAAATACAACTCGTGGGTAAATTAAATATTAAATTCAAACTCATCACTGTCTGGGTTGACATTGCTAAAATTTTATTTGTTGGCAATAATGCGTTTTTAGCTACAATTTTGACGTTTCTGCAGGTTATCTTTAGCTGTAAATCTGTATAATCATTTCTAGAGCTACCATCGCGAAGATTTTAGTTTTTTTCTTGCTAAAAACCTGATTGCGAATGAAAATAGATTGACCAGAGGGCAAGCGCCCATTAGTAGTGCAATGTTTTTCTTATTTATTTAAATAGTTTTTACGGGTGGGATAAAATTATACACACTACTATCGCTAATTACTATTGATTTAATTATAGAAACACTTACACACTGTATTAAACTTAATTAACATATGCACACTTTACTTAATGTCAATTAATTTATTTACTCGGTAGAATAGTTCTAATTTATTTTTACCACTTGATATTACACTATTTATCTTCACTATTCCATTCCCTGCCGAAAATGTAAATTTAATCAATTAAGGGGCATATTAAAGATTATAATCAGATTTCTCGACAAATTCTGCTTATTTTTTATGACAAGTTTTAGTCTACCTCTTCAAATAATGGGTGGGGGAAAGTGGGAACCTTGTTACTAAAAAACGCCTTCGATTCCGGTTCTGCTTGGCCGATTTTAATAAACTTGATGTTGTTTGAAAGAGCTTTTGTTAAACAATCGAAAATTTGTAAATTTGAAGCAATCTGATTAATAACATAAATGCTAGAGGGCGCTGTTTAATTTTTTTTAAATATTGTGTTTTCTCGTTACAATTTTAAATGGAAGCACAAAAATTTAAGTAGGTCTTTAAAAAGTAGACTAAATTAGTAATAAAAAAGTGAAAACCGCAAGTCGATATCTTTTTCCTATCCTGAGATATCATAAGAAATAGGTAAATGGCGGGAATTGTTTTTCCAACGTCTAGAAGACTAAAACTTGTCAAATAAAAAATATGCAGAATTTGTCGAGGAATCTGATTCAAATTTTTATTATGTCCCTTAATTGAATAGATTTTGAAAAAAATTTCATTTTAAAATTTTAACTATCAAATACGTCCTCTAGCGGTGGACCTACAATTCTGAAAATAATTTCCAGGCCACTTTTCTTATACAAATTGTTTTCACGAACTTTTGCTATAATCCATTCCTGAGATATGGCCGTCGGCCGTTCTTAGTTGGCCACCCGGTACAAAAGAGAAAATAATTAAAATTTTATCGAATACGGAATATTACGAAATTCTGTTATACAAAACATATTCATTTTCTTTAACGTACAGTAAGCTACAGGGCGTTGATTTACCTACGATTTTCACATATAAGTGTCCATACCTTTTAGAGGACTTTGTATAACGTAGCAAAACCTTACATCAAAAGCCCCAAAAAAATGTGAGCAATCCGAATTCAGTATAATATACAGGGGTTCCCATTTAAAAAATTATGTTTGGTTTGTATCGGAGATATTCAACACTCTGTATAGTTCGAAATAATTTCAAAATATGGACTTTAAAGACATTACCAATTTTCTTAATAACATTTTTCGATATCTCTTAAAATAACCCATATATACCGAACTTTGTCGTAAGATTGATACACCCTGTATATAGCCAAGCCAAAGACAATAAGAGTCTCACTGTGCTTAGGCAAACCTGTGACGATATTCCAGGCAGAAGGTGCAGCAATACAGCACTGTATAGGAGAGCTATTAAGGCAAGAGTTTGAGGAAAATACCATTGCCATATACTCCGAAACCCAAGCGGCTATAAAAGCAATTAGTTCCATGCAGATAAATTCCAGACTAGTTATGGACTGCTTGGAGACGCTACAAGAGCTGGGCAGTCATAATAGATTGTCCTTAGCCTGGGTACCAGGCCAATCAGATCACAAGGGCAATGAAGAGGCAGACTCACTAGCCCGAGAAGGGACACGATGTGTTTCCATTGGCCCAGAACCTTTCTGTGGTATAGCGAAAGCGCTGCAAAAAACAAATAGTACTTGGATAAGAAAGCAGTGTAGAGAATGTTCATAAAATTACCCTCGCCAAAATTCACGGAGTACCTATTGAGCCAGAATAGGAAAACAATGAGGATCCTGGTTGGGCTCCTGACAGGGCATTGTAGACCTAACAAACATATGAATAACATTGGATTGGCAGACACAACCATATGCAGGTTTTGCCAAGAAGATGAGGAAACCTCGCCACATACTGTGCTACTACGAAGGCCTGACTAAGCTGAAGTTTTCGACGATAGGGAAGGAAAATCCACAACCCTCCCAATATATGGAGGACCCGAGGTTTGGCATTCGAAGTCTAGTTATAAGGACGGGTCTAGACAAGGAACTCTAGAATAACAGGAGGGCATACACAATAGATGTGCAAAGATCGTAGTGGAGAGGCTCTTAGAAGCACATAAGCCCCATATTTATCTGATCTTACTATAAGGAGAGCGCCATTCACTGCAGAAGTCAGACTCAAAAAGACTTGTGACGTAACCCTGTTCAGTCCATTTAAATTATCTGGCAGTGAATATTGTAAACTTTAGTTAGTGCTACTATGTTCCAATACCTTCACATCTACCAATTATTTATACAAATACATGTAACACCCTGTAATTCACCGCACATATTTGAGTTAACCAATAAGTAGGTCAATAACTATATTGATACAAATGATTTAAATCTAAACTGATAGGTAAACAGACGTGATGACTTTGAATATAAATATGAGATTGAGGGTCACGGCAGTGTTCCTATTAGTCATCATAACGAAATGGAACCGTATTCCGACTGGTATCTTCATTCCGACCATTGTACTTCTTTCCCAATATTTTAAAAGTGCGATGGAACAACCACCTCTCTTACATTATGAATAAGACGATCAGCTGCCCTCATTTCTGCCGCACGTACTTGGTTCATCCATAACTACCATTAGTTGCATCTAATGTTTTGGCGCGAGATGTACTAATAGTCGCTACAATAATAGTGTTCTGTGAAGATATCCTAGACAATTTCTATTTATTCAGATATTTGTGATATCACAATAAATAAATCGAATTTTTTAAAATTTTTGGTAAGGTGAGTATTTTGTCTTTATAAAAATAAGTCTATATAAATAGTCTTCCAACGTATTTTATAAGTAAAATTATAGTGGTCGGATATATATGGTACATTCGAAACCAAGTAAACCCTGATACCGTCCAAGTAAATGGGATTTTACAAACCTTCACTTGTTGCTCTGTTATCCTAATAAAATCTCTATATAAGTATTACATTTTCATTGTTTTTTAGTTATATTGATATCAATATTCAACAAAAACTTGTATGCGAGCTACTTTATATGTACTGTGTTTCAATGTATTTGAATTCTTTACTCACATCAATTTACTTTGTACTCAAATTAATTCAGTAATAGAAACTAACTGTGTGGATTTAATATTTCTACATATATGTATGGTAGGGTTATCATATACACTACCTGCCAAAATGTTATTTTTCTTACAATATATAAAGGTGACAATTCAAAAAATGTTTCAATTTTATAACTATATTACTTGAAAATGTTAAACGGTCGCATACATGACCTACTGTCCATGTTACCGACCAGGGTGGTCGCACTCTGGGATGTCACTGTCATGTATGCGACCTATTCACAGACAAATCTACAGAGCTTAGAACAGATTTATATTTTGCAATTTAACAATATTGTTGTTACAGTTTCTCCACAATGAGTACTACAAAAAGGTTACAATACTCACAAGAAAAAATAGCGAAGGCCATATAGAGATGATATTAATGCTAAAAAATTAACAATACGAAAAGCGTCAAAAATTTATAATGTGCCGAAAACCACGGTAATAGATACGATGAAAGGCAAATACAAAAATCCAAGAACTATTGGGGGCCCAACTGTGTTCACAGATTCCGAAGAAAAGATTTTGGTGAATTGGATCATTGAAATGGGTCGTTTAGGATTTCCAGTTACAAAATCTCAATTGATTGACTCTGTTTCAAAACTTTCCAAAAATATTAACCGCGAAAATCCATTTAATGATAACATACCGGGTAAAAAGTGGTATACTGGTTTCCTCAATCGACATCAAGAAATATCTAAGCGAGTTCCACAATCTATGTCATCATGCAGAGCAGCTGTAGCAGAGAAAAATATCAGAGATTGGTTTACAAGAGTAAGAGACTATTTCTCTGAAAAAGATTTAATTGATATATTTGATGATCCCAGACGTCTATTTAATTGCGACGAGTCAGGGTTTTACCTATCTCCACGGGAAAAACAGGTTTTGGTGAGAAAGGGGTCGAAGAAAAGTCTACACTCGTTCAGCTAATGACGAAAAGGAATGCCTAACTGTTATGGTTACAATTGGAGCAGATGGAGCTGTACCTCCTCCGTTGGTACTATTCCCATATAAACGTTATGTACCATCAACGATTATGTTGTGTACATAATCCTTGATGTACCATCTGCGATAATGACACAAATGCCACGTCAATGGGGTGTTGGTCACTCTGAGTCTGGATGGATGACAAGTGAAGCATTTTATGAATTCATAACAAATGTGTTCTTTCCATGGGTTAAGAAATATGAAATACCGTTGCCAGTTGTTATGTTTCTGGATGGTCATTCTTCTCACATAAATCTACCAATCCCTGAGTTTTGTAAGGAAAGTGGCATAATATTAATTGCTTTTTATCCCAACTCTACCCATCGCATGCAACCCTTGGATGTTGGTATATTTTAGCCGATGAAAAACTGTTGGCGAAATGATGTTCGTACTTTTGGGATGGAAAATGGCGGCTAAAAATGCAGAGATCTGACTTTTCAAAAATTTTAGAAAAAACTTTCAAAGCAACATTAACCCCTGCCCTAATTCAAAGTGCTTTCAAAGCATGTGGTATTTTTTCTCTCAACGAGAATAATATTGATTATTGAAAATTGGTCAAACAAATAGATGAGCTCAATCATGAAAAGAACGAACCCTCTTCAGCATTGTCACATGAACCCTTGCCTGTGATATCTGATTTACAATTATTGAAGCACGCCTGACGAAGAATGTTCTGTAGAATTTTAAATTGGCAAAATCAAATGATGATTTGGATAAGAAATACATTGCCCTCTTTGAATTTTGGAACAGCCTCCATCCAAACACATCAGAACAATTAGACCCATCCTTGCCAATTCCAGACAATTTTCCTGATAATCGAAGAGATACAAATTCTTTGCACAACGCTACCTTGGAAAATATAACCGACGATCAAGTTAATCAAACAATGTTAGATATTAGGCTCGACGAATCGTTTTGGTTTGAAAAATCAAACATGGTTGAGGCTAATATTGGTTCAGATGGAGCATTACTTTTTATTGACCCTAACTCAACAAATGTTGTAAATTCAGAGCAATTTGATAGCTTAGATAATCATATTGATGAAGACACAAACAAATATATAGAATGCCTATAACTCGCCTAAGACCACAACATATGTCCATATAACTCCTCCCAAAGAAATTGTACCCAGTACTTCGGAACAACCGGACAAATATCCGACTCCATTTAAAAATGCCCTTTACTGGCCAGAAAATGCAAAAAGAAGTTATCCAGATAATACAGACCCGAGCAAGAAAAAAAAACGAAAATTTATCCTACAGTCGCTATAAAGTGATGAATTTATGGAGTACCAGAGAAGAGTAACCGTAGAAAAAAAGAACTAAGAGAATGAAAAGCAAGAGAGACTACAGAAAAGACGAAAAAATTATGAACAAATCAACAAAGAACAAAGTTATTTTAAAAACTGCTAGACCATCTGGCAAAGCAACTGATATAGCAACAGAAAATAATGGACCAGAACCAACACACAATAAAAATTATACAAAAAATGATATTGTGGTGATTAAATATGAGGGACGAATATTTTCCTGGAATGGTTTTAGATAAAACAGGTGATTGTCTGAGAGTTAAAGCTATGGTTACAAGCGGAACATTTTGGAAATGGCCGGAGAAAGATGACATTTTAGATTATCCACCGAATGATGTTGTTTGCAAGATCGAAACACCACGTCAAGTTAATAAACGGGGTGTATATAAGGTGCCAGAGATGGATAATATAAGAAATAAAGTATGATTATTCCTCTTTGTTTTCGCATATTGAAATAATTATTAATAAAAGAACTATTTTAATATAATTGTTTATCATGTTCTTTCATTCTTTCGTCTTGTAAGCTGCGGATTTGAAATATTTGTTGAGAAATGGAGATTTTAGTATTGAGTTAGCACTAAAAAAAGCATAGGTCGGAAATAGGCTCCTTTCTGGACGCATTTAGGCAAAACGTGCGCATGTGGTCGGAAAACGGGGTATATTAGCTCGTTTATCTAGGACCACATAAAAATGTAAAGTTCTTTTGAAAAATGGAACGCAAGTTACTTATGTTTACTGAATTAACTAATATGGACATTTACATGAATAGTTTTTGATATTTTGTAGCAAAATAGAAATAAAATATGCATCTTCGAAACGATTCCCTTTTATGAGTCGATTAATAGTCGGAATACGGTTCCATTGCGTTAATGTTAGCTTAGGGTGATGTCCGGTATTGACAAATGAGTCAAAATAGTCATAATACAGGCTTAGCCTGGTATCTACGACTTATATCATTGTATTATACAATGCTTATATGCACTAATCAACCAATGTACGTACATATAACTACCAATATACTTATAGATTGTATGATGCTTATTTACTACCACTCGTCCAACCCTAAGGCATAAAGGAAAACGTGTTACAATTGCTTCTTGTCGCTGCTTGGTCTATCGAAGATTTAAATAACTTGATTATTATAAGGGAAATGATCCAAAATTTAACTTCTAAGAGTTGGCATTAAACATTGCTGGGAGGTATTGCAGAAAAACCAATATTCAAAAATGTTTTTTTATATATAAAAGTTCATGTTTGTTAATACATAAATAACGTAATAAAAAAAAGTTTAAAAATCGTATATACACAATTAAATGATGTCTTTATATACAAGTCCAATTAATTATTTTAAATAATATACAACCAATTTGATTCTACTTAACATTTAGTAATTTTAATCTACAATAATTTAGTTATCAACACTTTGTACAAATTAACTTATAAAGTTAACATCACTCGCCTTCTCGTGTGGGAAGGGTAATTTCAGATATTTTTTCTGAGGATACAGTACTGGTTTGAGCCGTCGTCTTTACTGCATTTGGATTCACAACGTGAGCCAATACTTGCCGACTCTGAATTCCTAGAAAACATAAAACATTAAAAAACTGCAACAATTTCTGGGTTTTTGAGGTAGGTACTTTAAGGTACGATTTCGACGGCGGCTGCAACGGCAACCTCAAACTGCAACTGCATGCGGTCGGACCAATGCAAAAAGCAACGACAGACCGGCGGTTGCAGTCGGATCTAAGAGAGTGTTGGAAGAGGAAGAAGATGATGACTTTTTGTTACTTCATCCAGAGAAAAAGACAACTCCCAATACTTATAGGCTAGATGAAGAAAATTACTTAGTATGATAAAAAAAAACTGCTATTGACATTTAAATAAAGCCCAGATTAATCAAATTTCCCTCCAAAAATATCAATTTTTACCAACAAATTGTTCAGTGAAAACTTGTTACCATCCTGAGGTCGGCGACACTACTGGTCCAAGATCGGTAGTGCGGTTAAGGTCGTAGCAATTGACAGTGTCGCGTTCCGAATGTATTTTATGTAGATATGCGATATGTCGCCTTCGGAATAGTACCTTTAGCTTTAAATAAAATGAGTTACCTTTGCCTTGACCTGTAGTTTGAGCAATTGGTATCACTTTCACTCCTTGAAGAGCTTTAATATTAATGGCAGTGCCTTGGAAACCTGCTGGAAGTAGAATTTGCTGGGCTACAATTTGGCCGCCTTGTCCTTGGCTTGCTAATACCACTCTTTGCGTATTAGTAGCACTACTTGTATGTAGTCTAACTGGATGCCCGCCGATCATAATATGGCCCTGAGATACGTTTGACGTAACTTGACCACCTTTTGCCGAAGTAAACATTACTTGTTGTGGAGATTGCACTTTCACCTGGGGGCTGCAAAAAAATGTTATGTTAAAGTACTGTAATGTTAGGCTCATTGCAGAAAAAAAAATTATATTGAAATTATTTATTTTTAAATGAAAGATGAAAAAATCATTTAAAAATAAAAATCAAAAAAGGTAAAAGTTTATAATTTTTGTAAGTTCAGAGAAAAATATAAAGAAAAAGGTAATTGCAGCACCGTCGATTATCATAACTGCTGCTGCCTTAGCATAGAAGAATACCTAACCTAACCAGAGATGGTGGACCAGACCTTAGTTATATAGAAAAAGGGAAACATAAGTTTAGCTGCAGAATTTGATCAGGAAAAATATAAGTATTATTTGAGAATTGACATCATTTGATTGAGGACTGCGCATGCCTTTGACCAAGGCGTCTTGTTTTATTGTTCCTTGCTCGTGTTAGTTGACTAGTCGTCTACTTTTGTGGAAGTGTCGTGCAATAAATATCAAGTAATTTATATGATTACCGCCAATGATCGCGTTCATCCCAACAAACTTGATCAGGTAGCGATTTTAAGAGTAATACATCGTTTCTTAATTCTGCTGAACGTGCTAATCTTGATATAACAACATTATTTGATATATGACTTCAATATTTATTTATTCATTTTCGATTTCAATTCATTTTAATAGTTCCTACAGGTGTTCATTCATTTTCAAATATCTTTAAACAAAAATATGTTAGTCATTTTATATGTTTATTAATATATTTGTCATGAATGACAGTTAATGCATCATTGAACGGTAACGTAGCAATTCAATTCTTATGGGAAAAATGGCAACTGATACCACATCGGTCACATCAATCAGTTGACAAAACAGGAAATTTATTATCGCTCCGGTAGCGCTACGTTGGGAAGAACGCGGCCAATGCTATTTTATGTCAGACTTTTGACATTTTATTCTCGTCACATATATCTGCACTAAAGGTACGTTTACATCTGATACATGTGCCGAGAGTGAAAAGTCAAATGTCTGAAATAAAATAGTATTGATCGCTTTCATTCCAACGTAGCGCTACCGGAGCGACTTTAGTATTTTTTATCAGAGAAACTACCACTTTATGTTAAAATTATGTTTTCATTTACAGTAAACAACCCAATGAAAAAAGCACCTACCTGAATACTATGTTGGGTTGATTAATAATATTAATATTATTACCAACCGAATGTTGTCCAATATTATTCCCAGAATTCTTCAAAGCGTTCTGTAGTACTAACGACGGCGCCGAGGTACCCGATTGTGTTTGTAAAATAACGTTCTGTCCTTGTATATTTTGAATACCACCTTTACTACTAGCCAACAAAATTGGTTTTCCACCTAAATGTCCTAAGTTAAGATTAGCTGCATTTACCATTCTAATAGTATTAGTATTTCCCGTGACGTTCAATGTCAGAGACTTTGAATGCGGAGAATTTTTACCAGCCGGTATTCTTATTTGATTTGGTTGACCAACCAACAATTTGGGTTGTACAGTCTTTTGTCCATCAATTCCTTGAATTAGTTTAGCGTTAATTAACTGCTGGTTGCCTTTCGTATTTAGTTTTGTTAATGTTTGGGCTTTATTAATTGATCGAGTCGAACTTTTTGTGGCTGTTGTTGAAGATGTAATTGTAGTAGTTTGCGAAGCCACCACGAATTTCGGTTGAGTTGTTAGAGTAAGAATATTGTTCTGAGATCCTACAGATAATTGTGTTAGAGTGTTGGATTTTGACGTTCCTGTGAGGTGGATTAAGTTTTGTTGTCCCGTTTTGGAACCAGAAACCCGTAGAGTAGTACCTGCATAAAATATGGAATTTAAAAAATAAATAAAACAATTCCTAAAGTTAAAGAATGATGATTGCATTTAAAAAAGGAGTATTTAGTTTATTAATTGAATAATGTGTCAACTGACATCTGTCATTATCAAAGTAAAGTTAAAATAGATGTCGCTACAAAACCATGCAAACTACAATTTTGGGTTGAAACAATTATGAAATAAATATTTTATATTTGGTTTAAGAACTAATTACATGTATACCCTGTAGAAAAATGGATTTTAATTTGCATATTTTCTACTTAACTAAGGCCAGTCCCAATACAGTTGATAGCACGGATCGGGGGTTCGGACCATAAAATAATTGTAAACCATAGGCGCGACGGAACTACCTACCCCGTAACCTATAGAGGTACAACCCAATTTCCTGTTAATATTTAAATCGTAAGTACCTGAATAGAATAAAATTTGAAGTAGTTAGTATTCGGCAGCTAGCAAGTAACGTCTATTCGTCTAATTAAGATGGCTTCAAGTTCAAGTTTTTCTCCAATTCCTATTCAACGAGTTAGCAAAAGTGCATATTCTTTGCGGGAAAAACATTCATCCTGAACGTTCATGATGCTCTTGTGCACCAAAACCCCACAAGTACTGTTCGCGACATAATTACGAACTGTGTCAATATGATAGGGGTAGGAGAATCAACGATTTATAGATTTTTACATGAGAGAAAATGCCGGAACCTCGGTGAACCTATTCCTCACCCGGGGAAGAAACCATTAGAAATTGACGACGATGTTAAAAACAGTGTTCGTAGAATAGTGCATGGTATGTATTTCGCAAAAGAAATACCAACATTGGACAAGATTGTGCAAGCCGCCCAGAATGACGAAAACCTGCCACAACTATCAAGAACTAGAGTATGGAGAATTATTCATGGAATCAACTTTCGGTGGGAAAAACAGAACAGAAAATCTTTTCTTATTGATAGGCCGGATATTGTTTGCTGGAGACGAGAATACTTAAGGTCAATCCGAAAATATCGCAACGAATGTAAGAATATTTTCTATTTGGAAGAAACCTGGCTAAACGAAGGACATACCGTATCGAAAGTCTGGAAAGATAAAAATATACTGAATTCCCGACAAGCTGTCATGGAGGGTTGATCAACAGGATCAAGACTTCCCTCTGGAAAGGGACGCAGGCTTATTATAACCCATATAGGCAGTGAAAACGGACTTTTGGATCAAGGATCAAAGAATACCACGAAGAAATGACGGCTGACGTTTTTGAGGAATATTTCCAACAAATGATCGAATACATACCCCAGAATGCAGTTATTGTAATGGATAACGCCATCTATCATTCTCGCTTCCCACAAGTTCATGGAAAAAAAGTGGCGATAATTGAGTGGTTGCAGTGTAAAGCCTTAAATTTAGATGATACAATGGTGAAAAAAGAACTTTGGCAAATTGTTAGACAGCGTAAGGCAAAGTATAAAAAATTTGTAATCGATGAGATGGCAAAAGGTAGAGGTATTATTGTACATCGCTTACCCCCTTACCATTGTGAGCTGAACCCAATAGAGCTTATATGGGCACAAGTCAAAGGTTATGTTGCCAGGAACAACAAAACTTTTAAACTTCAAGAAGTACGGCAACTTTTGATAGATTCATTGGCGAATGTGACTGCCGAAAACTGGCAAAGCGCCATAAAACATGTTATAGCTGAGGAGGGGAGAATTTGGGATCTTGACGCCTTAATCGACGAAAGTACAGAGATCAAACCGTTAATTATTAACTTAGGACAAGACGATTCTTCAGATTTTTCTGATGAAGAATTTAGTTAATAATGCTGTATATATTATAGTTAAAGTAATGTTCACCTGCAATAATTTGTTATAATTTTTTTTATTTTTTACAAGATTATGTGTGTATATAAATCTTAGTGCACAATTACTTTGTATTTTCATTATAATATTAATTATGATAAACGTTAAGCAAAAATCATAAATAAACTCTAACCCTGTTCTATGACTATGGACCGTTTGGTTCACTGGGTATGCTTCATTTGCATTTTATTACCTATTGTTATTTGACCGATTACCGGGTGGCCTGGTCACAATTTCTTTCTTCTTAGTCTAGTTACATTGTAAAAAAATAAGAGATAAAAAATTTTGGGACGCCAGACCTCCGTTTTCCGTTTATTATAGGCGCTCTGTGCTATCAACTCCTTTGAAACGAACTTTAGATAGAATTTAATTGTATATTTGTAAATTTTTACCTTGAGTTAAAACACTTGTTTGTTTCTGTTGAGGTAGCAAGCTTTCTACTGATATTACTTGTCCTGCTGCGTTAGTTAATACTTTAGCAACTACAGGTCCTTGACTGGAATTGGCTGACTTTGTCAAATCTAAAAATTGTTATCAACTTTAATAAAGAAAAAGACTCAAGTAGTGCAAATATCGTGAAGCAAAAACGTGGCTTGGAAGCAATATACCTGCAACCAAATGGGGCTGAAGAGAAGGAACTGCAAATAATTCAAAAATCTTATTCGTAGCTTCACAGAAACCACAGTCATACCTGACGATGTATTAACTAAAATCAATTTCTTGCAGCTGCAAAGCCGGTAGTAAAAGTAATAGATGTGGATGTCGAAAATTTTTATTCTACACTTAACAGCAATCAGAAATACAGAGTTTCTATGAGCTATTCTGTTGGCTATTAGACCAATAGGTTGGTCTTAAGAATGTCCTGATGAGACTTCTCCAATGAGAGATCTCTTATGCTTTATTTGGGGTCAATTGTCCAGCTACGTACGACTTCTGATGTTTGTTTCTTGGGTTAGAGGCTGTAGTAGTAGATTAGGATGGGTCTAGCTTTAGGTAGTGATTATGGCTTCTTTCTTGTAGTGTTGGGATACTGAATTCTTGATGGATCAATTTGTTTGTGACATACCATGGTGCATCAACTAGTGTTTGAAGGATTTTAGATTGTCCTCGTTGTATGAGAGCGATACTAGATTTGCTGGCGCATCCCCATAATTCTATTCCATAGGTCCAGATGGGTATGATGACTGCCTTATATATTAAGACTTTATTTTGTACTGAGACTGGCGATCTTCTTCCAAGTAGCCAGTGTAGTTCTCGGAACTTTAGGTTTGTCTGCTTTCGTTTCTTGGCTAAGTGTTCCCTCCAATAGAGTTTTAAGTCCAAGTGTAATCCCAGGTATTTGACACAAGAAGTTATCACTATGTTGTTAATAGTAACTGGAGGACATCGGCTTTTTCTTAGTGTAAATGTTATGTGCTGGGATTTGTTTTCGTTGATTTTTATTCTTTATTGGTCATGCCATTCTTCGATTTGGAATAAGTGGTCTTGGAGATTGGCAGAAGCTATTATTGGATCTTCATGTTTAGGCAGAGTCATCAGCAAATGTGCCGATCATAGTATAGTCTGAGGTTGGGATGTCAGATGTATATATCAGGTACAGGACTGGCCCTAGGACACTGCCTTGTGGAACTTCAGCTTTAATGGGTTGGAATTCAGAAGTCGCATAACTAAATTTTGTTCTGAAGGTTCTATTTGTTAGAAATATGAATTTGGTAGTCAGTGTTCAATTTTATTTAATAGACCTACATGCCAGACTTTATCGAAGGCTTGGCTAACGTCCAGGAAGGCTGCAGAGCAATATTTTTTTCCTCTATACTTGTGATGATGGTATGCATGTCGAAACCATGGGACTGCGATGTACAGATTTATGTACAAAATATCACTTTGTGGACAATTGTTCGTATGTCGACAAAATTGAAAGTGGAAAAAGATAAGGAGACTAGACAGGACTGACAACAGATTGTAGAAAAGTAGTAGGAGTAAATAATGGATCAAAATGCCTTGGCTTTATGATGATCATTGATCATTAAATTTAAAAACCTGTTGGTCCAGAAAATCATCTTAACGAACAAAATAAAGCTAAAATATTCTAATAATACAAACAATATTACCTGCAGTAAGTTTTTGCTGACTAACAACTTGCGCACCAACCGGTACCATTCCGGATTTTTGAACATTTATCAGACCACTTTTCTGTTTTAGAATGATCTGCTGTGGATTCGCTAATAGGCTGGCATTCGGCAAAATTTTTTGTTTAATGGTTTGCAGAATTTGTTGCTGTTGGGCTTGACTTAAATTACCTTGCGATTTGATTTGCAATCCTGGCTGACCAACAATTTGATCGGATTTCGATACCGCCACCGTCATAATGTTGGTTTGGTCAATCGGCGAATCGCCTGAAACATTTGTTAGAGGACTTAAACCGATGTTACTTGTAGGCGAAGCTCTTAGTAAAGTGACATTTTTGACATTCTGTAATTGTAAAATTTGTTGCTGCATACTAACAGGTACTTTGATTTTCTCTTGTTGATTTTCTGATGTTTCTACTTGATTTTGTTTTTGAACTATTATTTGTTTCTGTTGAGCGGCGATGCTTTGAAGAAACTGTTGAGTAACAACTTGACCTATTTGTTTAGTTGGGGTAGAACGTTGATCTTGAATTTGTTTGATCAACTGTGCATTTGTCGTTGGTATTATGAGTGACTTTCCTTGGGACGGAGAAAGAATTTTAACGAGACTCTTGCCTATAAATATACAAAGTTAGTATTTTTAATATTAAATAATAAAACAAGTTTAATGATATTTAACAAGAATGTAATCTGTATTATTAGAAGCTGGTAAAATAAAATGTAAATTTGCAATGACATGATCTATAAAACAGGGTGGATACTGTCAATTTATGAGAAAAAAAAAATTCACCCCATCGGATGAGAATGTACCAAAATATTATATCTGTAACTATTATATGGAGTCTGACTTCAAGTAATAAATTGTAGAATGAGATACTTGTTAAATCGGTAAATTCAAAAAAATTACTCACCGCTTTTCAAAGTCGGACTTGCTACTCTATTTTGAATAATTGTTTGGAACGTCTTATTCAAATCTTTATCATCTTTTGTTTGTTTCAAAGTAATATTTGAAGCAGCAGCAAGAGGAGGAGGCTCGTCAGATATCACAGGTTTAGATTGCAGGACAGTTTCTTGAACATGAACTTGCGTTTTAGGTAAATTATTACTTAGCAACAAACTTGTTCCTGGACAAAAAATAAATATTATGAATCTTCCAGCATTTTAAATTTCATGCAAGTAACTTATTTAAATACAGAATAGTATATAACCAGGAGGGGTAATTTAAATAGCCTTACACCAATAAAAATTACTGGATCAGAAACTAATAGACCGGTAGCCCATG
This sequence comes from Lochmaea crataegi, assembly GCA_947563755.1. NCBI lineage: Eukaryota > Metazoa > Arthropoda > Insecta > Coleoptera > Chrysomelidae > Lochmaea > Lochmaea crataegi. The sequence goes on along the minus strand of OX387423.1, from coordinate 25,184,738 downwards.
ACATATGTAGACTTCATTATTTCAAATGGAAGCCATTTTCACCATCGAGTTTCATGTTAAAAACAAGTAGAATAAGGCTATTCCCCAAGACCCAAACTGGATAATCGACGCTACAGTGGACATTTAAAATTTTCACGAAACTAGAACATTCAACTAATGGATGCCGTGTACTTGCGATGCATTCCTTGGGTACTACTTCATCATAAAAAAACATGGCATACAAATCCAAGTTAATGAATAAATATCGAATAATAGATTTATACTATTAACGCCTTATGAAGTTTTAAAAATATTTTCAAAAACAATGACCGTTCACTTAGAAAAACAACTACTTCTCGGGCTATATGCCCCGACTGACATTGAATCACACTTCTAAGTTAAACGGGATCGATATGATCTACAAGATTTAACTATTAAATTTGATAAAATACGGTGCGACGTAATTTGTTCACTTAGAATTAACGATGTGCTAATCATTAACAAGCAACTATTTTTAGTTGAACACCCTATTGCCAACTTAAATTCAAATTGCCCCTTCTAGATTTCAAATAAGATATAGTATGTGAAATGACCCTTTTGACAGGAATATATAATATTTCATATTTGTTGGCGAGTTATTATTTACTTTTAGTAATTAAATTAATGTAATTAAATGCTTTTCAACTTCATCACACTCCACATAATCTGAATCTATTTAATTTTGATTACTTACCCTTCTGAGGCGCTGAAACAGTTATTAAATTTGGCAGTGGAGGATTTTGGACTTGTGTGGTTGGTGTTCCTACAGCCAAAGTAGCCTGAGATAAAGGTTGAGTAACGCTGGTTCGTCTTGGTGGTTTGGGTGTAGTTTCTTGCAAAGGAGGAGGTTGCAAAGGAGCAGGTGTTGCAGTTGGAGTTATTTCTGATTTTACTGATTTTGCGGGTTTTTCAGGACTCTGCTTTCCTTTGGATTTCGATAGAGGTTTCTTATGCACCTTTTTATTTGTTTTATTAACTCCTAGAAAAATAAATAATTTATCAAAAAACAATTAAATTTAATACATCTATCTTTTTATATTAATTATATAATGAATTACCTTGATATTGTTGATGAATTCTTTCAAAGTCCTCTTCAGTTCTATTTCTATGCAAGTATATCCAAATTTTTTTCTTCGGGTCATACTTAACACAGGGATCCCACTGAGTGTGCATTCTATCTAATGCTCCAGAAACGACTGATTGTAAAACATTATCAGGTGCTGTGCTGGAGATATATTGAGAAGATTTCAAAAGTTCACAAATTTCTGCTCTAGTACCTTCTCCATTCGGAAGTCTTGCAGCTGCATCTCTTACTAATGATAGGATAGTAACAAAATTTGGTCTATCAGCAGAAAGCATTGTGTGTTCTCTAGCTTTGCTGTTGCCCACTGCCGGATTGTAAATACCTTTAATTGGACCTACTACTGATTCATAATTATTACAACGATATGTGAACGCCTTATGGGGATTGTCATACCTAAAAAAGAAAAAGAAATTGTCAATATACTATCAAGAAATATGATGCATAACATTAAAAGAAAGTACAACTTACCGTCGCCTTTCTTGTTCTCTGAAATTTTTAATTTCATCAGAAGTAGCTTTCCTTACAGTCCAAGTTGTAGGGAATCTCGGTGGTGGTGGACTACTAGATCTATCAGTTATATCTACATCTAATTCTTCTTTACTAGGTGATAAATCTTTGCTCTCAGATCTATGTTCAAGCCAAAAACTACATAAAGAGCTCAGTACAGAATCTGAATCCCTTAACGCACCTATCCACTGATAAACATCTAAGCTTGATTTATATTCCATGTAAGGAACAAAACCATCTGGTTGTTCAGAAGCATTACCGGACAAAAAAGTAATTGCAGATGGTAGAATTCCTATCCAGTTATCAGTACAACTGTACCAATCGTTAAGAGGGCTTATCGGGTTTTCTTGCCAAGCTTTTAATCTTTCTTGCAATGTATACATATTCATTCTATGATCACAAGTGGAACATATCACATCTCTAATTAATGAAAAGAAATTAGCGTGTGTATCTTGCATCAATTCAGGTTTATTACTTAATTCTAATATATCAATGTCTGAATTATCCAAGTCAATGGGTATGTTCATAACATCAATTCCATCTAAATCTTCTACACAAGCTGGAGTAATCTTGCCATACTGGGTAATACTGTTAATAGGTTGAAATACGTTTGAACTGCTTGGAGCAGAATTTGTTACATTAGTAAATGTTGTAGTTGTTGTCAGAGGAGGGATTTCTTTTTTAATTTCTACTTTCGCATTGGAGGGTATTCTTCTAACATTATGTTTAGCTTTAGAAGAGGAATTTGACAAAGCATCCATAAGTGAGTCTGAGTCAGAATCCGTATTAGAACTATGGTCATAATTTGTTTTAAATTTATTACTAATACTAAATGTATGTTCGGAAGTCTTTCTGAATTCCTTTTTGATTTTCTTTTTGTTGACTAATTTAGATTCTGGTTGATGTTTGGTAACTATTTGCATGTTTTTATTGTAAGGCAATTGTGTTCTATTTATAATTTCTGTAAGTGTAAATCCTTTTGCATTCATCTCTGGATCATCCGGCATATCCAACTTTCTTTTTTTATGTTGATAAATCATATTTTTATAAGAATCGTCATTTATATAAAATGGATTGAAATTAGGCGTGATGTATTTTTCTAAATCTACAGGAAAATTATTTAATTTTGCAAACATAGTTGAACTATGGAACTCTTCTTTTGAATTATTTAAACTATTTCTAATGCTATTGAGATGCCTTTTTTGTTTTCGGGATAATGAAGATGGTGGACCCTCTGGGTAATTCTCATCTGAAGAACACCCAGTATCGTCTGTTTTCAATTTTATTGATTGCAGAATTTGAAAATACCTTCTCTTTGTTCTACAGGATACATAGTCTACATTAATCTTTTTCTTTTCTTGCTTTGGATCTACCCCTGGTGGTAAATTTCTTACTTGAGATAAAAGTTTATTTCGAGATTCTACAATGTCATCTTTTAGCTGCTTTCTAAACATCTTGTACCTACAACACATTTAAATACAGCCAATGACATATTGAGATGGGTAAAGTGAGCACAACCTTATAAGCATAATCAATTATGTGAAACTTATTTGCACTCATTACAATTTTTGTGCACTTGTACTATTTTTATTATTAAAAGATGTGCTACCTTCATCACAAGCTAGCACAACGCTTGCAATTATTGTTCGATTTCAATGAAAGCATTGTTATTACTAAGTGCAAAGTCTGTGGTATCTACAATTTTTTTTTGACCTCCAAACTAGCTACAATTTTTTTTTTAATTTCTAATGTAAAAATGACCAGAAATTGCTAATTGAATAATTAATGCCATCAAATGTCAATTTATAACAATCGAAAGGTAGGGAAAGTGCAGTTTTGTTATGTTCAAGTGTGAGAAACTTGAAAATAAATACTACTAAAAATGATTAAAAGTTAAAGAATGAGGCTCCTTTAACAATGAAATATGTGGGAAAACAGCGAAGGTACAATGGGGCCATAGGCAGGTAAGACTGTAAAAATTAAATCAAATAACATTAAAAAAAACTATAATTTTTTCATGTTGTTACAGCATTTATAAGATGATAAAGGACAAAGTTTTGGGGTCCTTTCATACATACATAAATAAAAACAGTATTGGAAAAACAATATTACTAAGTACTTAGCTTTAATATAGTTAAGCATTGATATACATTACTTCAATTGCTCTTACTTTATTTGTCAAATGCTACTGAAGTAATACGTGTCTTTGGGAAGTTCTGACGAGCATTTATTTATTATATCACATTAAATTATTAAAGGTCATGTTATATTAATGAATAAACATTTGATAAGATTCTAGGCTACTCATTAATATTTTAAATTAAAAAAGTTTTTGATGGCAAGTAAGCATGTATCATTCAGTGGACAACTTGATATGGTTAGTGACAACTGTTAACTATGATTTTAATGATAGAAGTCAGCAGTTGGGAGAATATGTGCAGTTCAATATATAAATACCTGTATTTTGCTTCATTCCTTTCGGCCTTTCTAATAATCTTCCTCATACGCGCAATATCTGGTCTAAAGTATCCAGCTTTTAAATCATCATGAAATTTAACTAATGGGCTGGTAAATTTAAAAACTTCAAAATCAAACAGTCGCTGTAAAGTTTTAGTTTTTTCTAGTTCATCATCTTCAGGAAAGTTTGGTAGAAAGGTCTGGAGATGCTGTCTATTTTCTTCAGAAAGAGAATTCCAAGTCTCTGTAGATAGAATTTCCCTAAATGTATCTTGTCTTTCACATAATCCTTGAGGTAATTGAACTTTAGCATTTCCTATCTGTGCTATTTCCATACCATCATCTTCAGAGCTTTCTGTACTATAATCTGATGATGAAGTATCTTCGCTACTTGAATTATCCATATTTGTAGTTTATATATTTTCCTGAAATAAATAATCATTAGATAATTATTAAGTAACAAGTATATACAAAATTTCCTAAATTATGTATTCAATAATTTTAAGATGTTCATTCTGTATAATATAACCATAAAAACAAAAATAACACATTTAAAACAAATTCCGTCAAATTATTAACAGGCCTTTATTAAAAACTATATAACTATAACTACTAATAATATAAACCCTGACAAATATGTCAAAAGAACAACTGAATTATTTATTTACTTATTCAGCTTACTGATAACTATCAAAAAGTATATGAATACTCCTACTTTGTAGATATAGAATACAAAATCAAATGATCATCAACCTAAATTCTTAATTATGTATATTTAGGTGCACTTTTAAATTTAATGTAGTAAGTAAATTACATTAAAAAGTATACTTAAAGCAATTATTATTAATGAAAATCTTCTCAGAATCTAGTTTCTGTAATGCCTTTCACATTATACATAACTGTTACTCTGATTGTTTATTGCAATATAATTTAGATTCTTCTCTTAAGGTGATGGTTTGGAATATGTTTAGAGCTCTTCATTCACATTTTATCACCACAAAAAAATTTCCACTCACATTGATCTTTTATTTGTAGGTTAGGTAAAATATAGGGCTTTCCGACCTTTACGTTTTTAAACCAGTGAAATTATATGCAAGAACAGAATCTGTATAATCAAATCTTGATTCACAGGTCCATGACCCTTCAAATCGAAATTTCAAAAAAGTTAGTTGTAATAAAAGCCCGTGATCTACAAAATTAGAACATTCATAACTGAAAATAATTTAATACTTAATCAAGGTCACCTTTAATACGAAACAGGCAAAATTATAGTTAAATACGCTTTGAGTGTTATTCAGACATATTAATTACTAATTTTACATGACGATAGAGGTACCATCAATAAACAAACTAGTTTGATTTGAAAAGGCGGGGGAGGGGACATGGAGACATTTTAAAAAAATCAACAGTACACACCTAGTTGTTGAGCTATGTTTTTTCCATAAATATCTCGGCCGCACTCACTTTTAACTCGTAATATACAGGCACGCCTGCATTGCGGATATAGATATACCAAAACAACGCATATTCACCTCTAACGACTCGCCGCGAAACCATTTTGGTAGAAGCCATCAAGAGGAAAACTCGATTATGATTACAATAAATTTACAGTGAAAGGGGCTGTAATTTAACACAAATAGCTCACTCATAAATTCCTTAGTTCTTATAAAAGTATGGTAACAGCAATTTATAGTCTTTAGTAATATATTTATATTTAAAAATCGAGAAATAAAATAAGGAAATTCCGGCATTTAAATATAATTTGGTGTTTTTAATTTCAAACGGTTTTAATGTTGGTCACCTCGAAATTTGACATATTGACAAATATTTATGCGCATGATCTTTTCTTTCGTCATCAAAATGGCACTAAACGTACAAGTTAAGGTCCATCCCGTTGTTTTATTTCAAATTGTTGATGCTTATGAAAGGAGAAATGCCGATTCTCATCGAGTTATTGGTACCCTCTTAGGTAAGCTATCTATATAAAATCTAATAAGCATCCGCCTTTTAAATAATACGGCACAATATGTCATACATAACCTACAATTTAGTCGTGGTTAATTTTCTGGCTATACTTTGTTTTACTGAATTTCCAAAAACATTCGCTAATGAATTTTGTTAACATGAGTCACCCCGAACTTCATTACATTTTATAGTTAAACTTATAATGTATTTAAAATGTTCCAATCTAAATAACAACATTTTGCAGGAACCTCCGATAAAGGAATAATAGAGGTAACAAACTGTTTTTGTGTCCCCCATAAAGAATATGCCGACCAAGTTGAAGCTGAACTGTCTTATGCAATGGATGTTTATGACTTGAATCGAAGAGTAAACTCAAGTGAATCAATTGTTGGATGGTGGGCTACAGGTCATGAAGTTACAAATCATAGCGCTGTTATTCATGAATATTATTCTCGAGAGTGTAGCAGTCCTGTACACATAACTCTCGACACCAGCCTTCAAAATGGTAGAATGGGTCTTAAAGCATATGTATGTGTTCCTCTTGGAGTTCCAAATGGAAAACAAGGTTGTATGTTTACATCAATCCCAGTTGATGTAGTTTGTTATGACCCAGAGGTATTTGGTCTCCAGCTATGCCAAAAAACCATGTTAGCAAGTTCTACAAGACCAAGAAATGCCAATCCTATGCTAGATTTAAATCAAGTATCTGAAGCTGGTAGTAAAATGAGTGTGATGTTGGATCAAGTTCTTCAGTATGTAGAAGATGTATTAGCTAACAAAATGCTTCCAAACAATGCTGTAGGAAGATCTCTCTTGGATCTTGTCAATTCTGTACCCCATATGAGCAATGAACAGTTTTCAGAAATGTTTAATAGTAATGTTAAGGATCTTTTAATGGTTGTTACTTTATCTCAACTTATTAAGACTCAATTACAGTTGAATGAAAAATTAACATTATTGACCAACATATAAATAAAAACATTATTCTATATTTTGATTTTATCTACCAATATGTATTCCTATACTTAAGAAGCTTTTCATTTTAATGTTGTAACTCCAAGTTTATTTTTTAATAAAATTTTAACATATGTTTGTTCAGTTTTGCTAAGCCAAGTTTCCATTAATATAGTAACATCACAGATATATTGAAACTAGAAGATCTACTCTATTGATGAGGAACATTGCAACACTTCTCATCTGGCAAAATAATTTGTTGATTTATTAAAAAATCACACTAGAGCAATTACAATACTAATGACGGCAACTATGATTCAAATGAGAATCTAATCTAAAATAATGTGAATGGCCAATTTTAAATCTGTTTTTTAAACCCACAATACAATATATTTTTAGATTTTAATAATGGTAATGATCATATATTACCAACAAATACTTCCAGATTGTGATCCAGATGTAACAGTATCATCACTTGAAGATCTTTCGAAATTATTAGAATAAATGTAAAACTTTCAACAAAAATATTAGGAAATTCTGTACTCTACATCACATCTTGATATCTCTGGAGGCTGGGGATATTTGGATTAATAACGTATAGTAAGAAATATTAGGGCACTTTAATTTTAGTAAACTCCATACATTTTACATGGAATGGATAAATAAATCACCTTAGTTACTGATTACTGCAGATTCAGTATTTTCAATTTTATATAATAAGGCCTAAATAGTAAACCAAACATTAACTTCATTGTTGAACAGTAACAATATGCGACTTTATTTTTAGGAAAACAGTACAATTAATTAAGTAGTCGATTCTGATTCTTTCTTTATGTTATGCACATCTTTAAGATGATTATTCAAATATTCAGAACCAGCAAATGCTTCGGAACAAATTTCACATTTTTCCGTTTCATGCAGTCTCTCATGTATACTTAATGCATAATTAGTTGCGAATCCTTTGTCACAAACTTTACAAAAACATTCTTTAGCTTCTTCTATACCATGCTTAGACTTCAAATGTGATCTTAAAGACACTCTTTGGCGAAAACCTTCAAAACAATATTCACAAACAAAAGGTTTTTCATTAGTATGCTGTCTCTTGTGGGTTTTTAGAGCATATGTTGAAGAAAATCCAGTTCCACAATATTCACAAACATGAGGTCTTAATTTTTCGTGAGTCATTCTGACATGTGTTAATAAGTTACCATTTGTAAAGAATGCTTTTCCACAAGTTGAACATTTAAAATTTCTTAAACCCATGTGAGCTTTTTTCTTATGCAACAGAAACTTGTATTTGATTCGAAATCCTTTACCACATTCTTCACAAACATATTGTTGAGCTGCATGTTTATGCTGATAGAATATGTGACCTCTTAAACTTTCAATATTTTTACAAGTGACACCACACAGAGAACATACTGACGGTCCAGCAGTGTGCAGCATTACATGTTTTCTTATATTGTCTGATCTAATGAGACGACCACAAATGTGACACTTAGTCTTCTTGTGCTTTAAACTGTGCAAGTTAAAACTTCCCTTATCTAAAAAAATAAATATAAGTGAATAGATTAACAATAATAAATATTCATTTGGTTGGTTTTTAATAGGAATTAATCCACAATTTTTATTTTCAACGTTTTGGTAGCATATTGAATTATTAAATTTTTCCCCAATTTTTAAAACATTAGACAATCAATATCTTCTGTATGTTCCTTGATGTATATTCACTATTATCCCATGAAAAAGTAACAACATTTCTAAAATAAGCAAAAAAGTGCAATCTCTAAAAAACCGTTCCTGGAAAGTGCACTTTACTAGATAGTCTAGTTATCGCCGAGTTTTTTTGTCAGATAAATGAAATCTGAATAGAGTATAGAACATCTCATGAATGACATTTTTCAAAGTATTAATATTGAGGGGAAATTATAATTAGAAAAATACAAAGTTTATTTGTCATATATGAGTTTTTAGTAATATCACATGTAAGAATAAATGTTGAAAATTACCTGAAAAACTTAAATTACAGGTTTCACATGTAAATCCTACAGATTTTATCTGATTTTGTACTTCATCTATTATATTTTGCAAATCTTTATCAGCCAAATCTCCTTTTTCCTGTTGTAATGGTTCCTCAAGCACAGATTCTTGTTCAGTTTTTATATTTTTTGTTAAATAATCCTCATTATTTAAGGAATCTGGTACACTCGAAATTGAACTTTCTCCAATTTCTACATATTCCGTTTCACGAGCTTTAACTGCTTTAGTTTTATTTTGAATAACTTTTGTTTGTCTTGGTTCTGGCTGTGTAACTTTATTTGAAGAAATTGATCCTAGTGTTTGTTCCAATAAATGTTTCTTTTTCTTTAAAGCTTCTAAAAGCATTTTATGTGCTTTGATGATACGCTTTTTAACCATCAGTGCCATTTGAACTTCTTTGGCACATTTTATACAACTATATTTTGGGAGTCCATCATTTTCATGTACCTACAACATAGTATTTATTTAGCAGATCAAACATTATTACAAGTAGGTATGCAACTCAAGAGCTAAAAAACATTGGGATTATCTTGGATTTAAGTACATACGAAATGAAATGTTTTTTATTTAAATCGAGAGCATGAATACAGTAGGTACAAGTGTTACTTCAAGCAAGTTTTGTATAAATCATTTTTTTCGAGAAGTAATTTTATATTTAACTTGTTAATGAATAATGCTAATCATTTTATGATATTATTTACCTTTATTGAAGTTAATACATCCAACATTTTAGGAAAATCCCCTCCGAAGATACTGACCCTCGTAGGGGTTTTATTTAAACATAATCTACATTGGTACAATTTTGCTGGTGAGCTCATTTTTACATATTTTAAGTTGACAACTACAAAATTCTATATCACTACCCCTTATTCTTCTACATTTAAACAGATAAAGAAAAAATAATATAATTAATGTATTAACAAAGAATAATGTTCATTAATATATTGAGTGACGTAAACGTAAAGTAGTATACCAAATTCGGTAAAACTCATTAAATCACAACTTCGCCTATCACAACTATAATACAAAAAGAAAAGTTTGATTTTTTATTTTTACAGAAAAAAATTGTCAAATGCCGATATCGTCAAAAATAAGGTATAGGTACGTCAAACGACAAATGAAATGACCGGCGAACCATAGATATGAATGAAGCAGAGGTCGAGAACTATCGATAGTTATCGATGTTTATGACTATCGAACACAATCGATAGTTTTGAAAAGTTATCGATAGTATTCGATAGTGATGCGCTGACACACACCATATCGAAACATGTTTTTATATGATCAAAGGAGGAAAATAGAAGACGAAATATCTGTTTTCGTGTTTTATCTCTGACTTTGTCGTTTTGTGGCATATTTTGTGTTTTAACATTTTAACCTCTCACTAACCGTCACCTGTCTGTCATGTCACCTCACTTGTTTTTTAATGAAGTGAACTTTACTTTTACTGTTACTTTTCCTACTTTTTTTAAATAAAGTTAGCATAACATTACATATAACCTGTATGTACTCGTAAATTATTTAAAATTACCAGTCTCGCAGACTATCGAAAATTATCGATGGTTTAGAAAAAACTATCGATGGTACGGCTATCGATAGTTCTCGACCTCTGGAATGATGTGTCCATGGTGTAAAATGTGTCCACATAAATTTAATTCTGTGTGTGTGAACTGGCTTTGCAATAACCACAGAATAATATTCTGAAGACAGAGAAACCACGAGATGGGTAGAAGAAACCAAAATATTAGTTTTATATACAATTGATTTGTATTTGTTGTTGATTTTGATCGCTAAGATGAGATAAAAATATAAAACTAGCAAATCTATTCAAGAGTGAGTGTAGTCTGGCAAAGTGTACTTGTTAATATTATCCGAGTAAATAATACGAACAGACTCCTACATAGGCATACGGCGTCTAGCCGACATAGGTAACAAATGATCATTTTGACTAGGGCCCGATTTATTAAGTTAAAACGATTCTAATCGGAAAGTTAGGTTACATTTTGGATATTTCACAAGATTGATATTATATTCCCTTCTCCTTTTATTCTTTGGTGCGCGCTTTGTTGCGTGTGCCGGCTAGACGCTTGTCAGAGGCAGACACGGAAGGTGTGTATTCTTTGGTGTAATAATCTATGGGTATAATTTTGACATTTGATTAGTAAAAAATGTAAATAAATCAGACAACCAAAAGTATGATTGGAACTTATTACTTTGTAATTGTAGGACATAATGATAAACCCTTATTTGAAATGGAATTTACAAATAGTAAGGATCCAAAGGTATTTTCTCTTTTCACATTTCATGTATTTTAAAAATTTCAATTGAAAATTTATTTTAAATATAATTGAGAGGTTGTTTGGTTTTAGAAGGAGGATCATAGACATTTAAACCAATTTATTGCGCATTCCGCTTTGGATTTAATAGATGAACATAAATGGAAAACTAACGCTATGAATTTAAAATCCGTAGATAAATTCAACCAATGGTTTGTCTCTGCTTTTGTAACAGCAAGCTTGATAAGATTTGTTATTGTTCACGATAATCGTAATGATGATGGTATTAAAAACTTCTTTACAGAAATATATGAATCATACATTAAACATTCCATGAATCCATTTTATGAAGAAGATACCCCAATTAAGTCTTCAGCTTTTGAGAAAAAAGTGCAAATATATGGAAAGAAGTATCTTTCAAGTTAAAGTATCTATATACATTTCAATTTATATGTCTCCCGTTACTGATTACCATAGATTTCCTTAATAAATTCTGAATAGTTTTAACTTTATTTATAGTTTTTGATTAACTATTTCATTATTAAAGTTTGTCAAAAGTCAAAAATATTTCTATTGTCTTTAAAGTAAATTCACACTTGAAACATGGGTATGGTTTTCGAAATGTATTCACTTAATTTGTGATTTAAAATTGGCATGGTGTAAAATAAAGATTTATTCAATTTTAAATTTATTATTTTTTAAAATATGTATAGAACAATGAATCTATAAATGTAAAAATTCGTGTGTTCAGTTTCAAAAAAGATCTTATTTGAAGAAACTTCAAAACAAGAATACCAAAGAACATATTTGAAATTTACATTACATAACGAGAGGTTCGAAAATATGGTAAAAAATATGCAGGTAAATAAATTTTATATATTTTTTATGTACAAAACAAATAATCAATTTAATACTATAACTCTTGACCCAACAAAGAAAGTTGTTTAAGGAATTGTTTGGCATTATAAAATGTTGTTGATCCATATGAGACCCTCTTCGTATTAACTGCTGTTGTTTTGTTCTAAAAATGCAATGAAATTATTTTATTAGAATTTATAAGCATAAATGTGTTGATCAATTTTTAAAAATGGGATTACGTTGTTCTGTCGGAACCGTGGGTTGTCTGCTACAGCCGTTCAGTGTTAACCCGATTGCAGCGCTACCTACCGGAACCTACCATCCTGGGACTCACTCAAACACACACAAGAAAGATTAATCAAAATAGGTTTACAATACTAATTGTGCTGTGAAAACCAAGAGAGTTAACCGAGAACCGGTGGAACCACAATCTAGAACACCTCTCAAAAAAGAAGCTCATTGAAAATTCAATACAGCTAAATTTATCGGAGATTGGGATACGCACGGCGTTGACAAAATACAAAAAAGTGACCAGGAATGAAACTTAAAAGACGAGCCGGTTCGCTGATCCTAACGACGTCTTAGAGTTCCCTACAATGGCGTTGCCTCGACGGCCTAAGCGGATTGGGGGCCGCAAGAACTATCGTCACCTATGATACTGTTCAATGGGACAAAAAGTTCTTCAAACCGTATTGTTATGAAGTCACCAACTCAAAGCCGGCCCTGTCACTCAACTATAAATTTTGGCGAATGCGAAACGTCTGTTTTCTAGAGTCTTCTGGTAGGACAGTGTTTACAGTTACGAGGAACGTGGTAAATTCAAGAACCTTCGAGAATTGAGAAATACTATATATACGAGTTGTTAGTTACAATGAACTATAAATACGGATGGAACGGGCACTTTGTGTATGAATTGATGTCAAGATGAGACAGACGACAAGGATAGCGCTAGTCAGGGCAGAAAACCTGTATTTAACATTAGAGGAAGTGTATTTATCGTGTTTGCTTTTAAATAATTTTGCTTCTGCTGAATTTTTAAATTAATAATAGTAATTTTTGATGATTATTATAAATATTTATAGACTTATAGCCTTTAAGAGATTTTTATTTTGTTTCATATTTGTCTGAAAATGGTTTAATCTTGCAGTGCAGTGAATTGTACTAATAGACGAACAAAAGGTATCAAAAAGGAAGTTTCGCAGGTTAGTTTAATCGTTTAATTCATTTTGGAGTGGTGAAAAAATCTGTAGTTTTAGGATTCCTTAAAGATCCCAACTTGAGGAAGTTAGTTAGAAGTGGTAACATGCAATAAGAAGAGTAGATTTTACTCCCAGTCCGACATCGGCAATTTGTGCCTATAGATGATTATGAAGTAAATGTTCATGGAAATAAGGTATTGAAAAAGTCGGCTGATTTTCCTGCCCCTCTCAGCAAGGAACCTAAACAACGAAGGGTTTGAAAAAGAAAACATGAAGAAATAACCCTAAAAGAACCAGGTATTTTCATTTGAATATTCCTATTTACTTCTAAGTAATTTGAAGTGTTTATTATTCATTTTATTATTTTCAGATCAAACTTTGGATATCTGTGAGGTGGTAGAGAAACCTGAAAATCGTGAACTTATAGATTACGAAAATATGTTGGAAGCGCTGGTCCTTCAAATTTAACACACAATCGTGAATCTATGGAATCATGTGAAACTGAAAATTTGTAATTTAAGGTAGTTTTAATAATAATATAGTTATTATCAAAATTTTCACTTCTACTAATTTGTTGAAATATTTATGAGAGAACCTGTATATTTTGGGGATTTCAAGTTTTCTGATTTAAATAATATGCAGCGTAGGAAGAGGTTTTGTAAAGTTGCTCATGAAACTGTTCAAAAGTACAAGAAAGTGAACAAGTATAATCAAAGCAAAATAAGTAGGCAAAGAATGAATTAAAAGTCTAAATAGCCTATTGAATGAATTACTCAAACAGAAGAAAATATCTGCAGGCTACGTTCATGTATTTTGTCTAGAGGTGGTCATTTCCAGCATTTATTATGAATCGTATTACATTTTACATCTTTACTGTTTTCCACTCAATTTATTAAAAGAATTATAAATTATGGTGTTTATTCTATTGACCTCCTGAATTTTGTCGCATGTATTTAGAAACACCCTGTATTTGTGATGTGGTAGAGTATATATAGCAGGTTTTATTAGCAAAAAACTTATCAAAACTCTCAATTGCAATGAATGTGCCCGTTCTTTAATAACTTCTAGTTCTACTTGCATGCTACTGAATAGAAAAAAATAGAGGGGGTCTTAGCAAGCCTACAAAAGATATAGTTAAAATTTGTATGGTTGCAGAAAGCATGTCTGAAAAAAACTTTTCTGTGCCGAATATAATGTTGAGACTGGTCTCTCTTGCAATGAGAAATTTGAACATCAGTGAATTGTTTTTATGTTTATCTCAGCATTGTCTAGATCAAGATCCACTTCATGGTCATATAATTCAATTGGTAAGATTAATAATGAAAAATTAATGTTATAAATGAAACTAACTGTTTCTAATTAATTCCACTATTTAATTGAAAAATTTATGAAAATTATTAAAGGATATTGATAATTATTTCGATATTGATATATCATCGTCAGAATGACAGAAGTTATTAATGATATCCCCATAGGGCTAATAATACCTAAGCTTTAATATTTGTAAAATCATATCTTCTTTTTTCTATTCATATATATATTAAGTCAATCACAAGATAGGTCACTTACTATTTGGTCTAGCCAAAATATTAAACATCAAGTAGGAATCACATAAAATGTAACTTCTGTCATTCTGACGATGATATATCAATATCGAAATAATTATCAATATCCTTTAATAATTTTCATAAATTTTTCAATTAAATAGTGGAATTAATTAGAAACAGTTAGTTTCATTTATAACATTAATATGAGTAGATTCCACAAAGTAAGGGTCCAAACAGTAAATTCAATGAAAAATTATTTTACAATTCGGCTTCACCACATAAATTCAATAAAAAACCAAATTCCTGATAGAATCGCACAAAAGCTTAGTAAAGCTATTCACTTTAAAAACCAATACCCTCATAAGGAGAACTGTTGCTTTCTACACAAATCTGCTAAAAATATTTTGTAGGTATTTTGAGAAATAATTTTTTGTAATATAATATATATCTTCCAAAATCAGTATTTTTATTGAAATTTAATATTATATAATAATTTTATCCTCTTTACCCATCCCTATTACTCCCTTTTATCCAATTACAATTGCTTAAATAAATTTTAAAATCAAAATTACTATAAATCCGCTATACACCATCTTGAAATTTGCGGGCCTTTTGCCCTGACTAGCTCCATCTCTCTCTCGGACCTCCTTTTCTTATGTTGGCCGCAAAAACGTTTCATTGTTTAAATGGGAAGGGGCCATTCTATCCGTATTCATAGTTCATTGGTTAGTTAACAGTAATTACAGAGTTAGTCCACAGACAGTTTACAGAAGTTCTTAGTAATCGGACAGTGAATGAAATAGTGAATTATTCAAGATAAATAGTGTAATATTCAAGCAGTGAAAAAAAATTAGAACTATTATACCGAGTGTAAATAAATTAGTAGACCTTGAGTAAAGTGTGTATATAAATTAAGTCTAATACTGTGTGTGTTTTTATAAATAAATCGATAGTAATTAGCCATAGTAGTGTGTATAATTTTATCCCACCCGTAAAACCTATTTAAAAAATAAAAAAACATTACAGTAAAAATTGATACAGCCGTTTAGAAGGAGTTGCATTAGATATATGGAGGGTAGAAGGAAGGAGCACCATCTTGTATGGGGGACAAGTTGAAAAAGTGTCCACCTGTAAACAGCAAATTATAATTCGAAGATTCACCGAAATGGCGTTCGTGTAGCTAGTGGAAATGATGTGAATTTAGGGTTATAAACCGAGTGAAGTGTGCTGGGTTGAAAAATCTAGTATTTTTCGTGACTTGTGTAGTTGAGAAATATGCAGTATTTAAAATCTCAATTATTTACGTAGTATTTCCTTTTTTAATTTTGTATCTTACTCTAATAATTCATGGCACTGTTTTTAAAATCTTTCCACTTGCTATTATGGCGCCACCTTAATTTGCTTCCTTTTGATGGACACTTTTTAATACATTCAGATGGTGCTCCTTCCTTCTACCCTCCATAATTAGATACACAGGTACAGAAGAATTCAGATTTCATTTTCTAGTACTACTATTAAATTAGTATATTCATAGTTTTTAACGAAATAAGTAATTACCTTGGCATAATCCACTAAATTTTGATATTCAATATAGTTTCCTCCACCTACAACAAAAACAATAGCTTCTTGGAAAGTGGATCTATTTTTTGGTGCTTCGAATATTTTCGGTTGTTTCGGATCCATATAACGATATTCTTCTATATCTGAACTATTTTTGAATTCCATGAGGTTGTCAACTATTTTCGTTACGGGCAAATTCTGTAAAATAACATTACTTTGACTAAAACGGGAACTTGGAAAAAAATAATTATACTTACATGCCTCGCTACGACTAAGTTTTTAACTCCTGCAACCAAACTTGATCCTTGAGACACCAACTTTGACAACATATTGACAGTCTTTGTTCCAGCACCTTCATACTGATTAACTACACTACTGGCCATCTTTGTATAACTCCTAAAAGAGTTTCAAACATGCACAATAGACAATCATAGATGTATGTTTACATTTTTTTAATCACTCAACAGTCAATTGCGGTAATTGCAAGTTTACCAACAGGAAATGATCACTGACAACCCGGTTCAGTTGAAAGCAAAATGATGAATATGAAATATTAAAGTTCTTAATTGATTGAATACTCAAAAATACTTACTTCCACCTTTTTATGTATAAGAGCGGTGATAGATCACAGCCAGATTCCATTAATGCATTTTCGAATTTTTGCATATCTTGATCTGTAATGTGAGGGTTACAAATAAAATATATTATAAATAACCTCAACTTATCTTCAGGTTGGCCCGCCGCAGGATCAGTAAATATGTCCATAAGTGGCTTTTCCAAAGCCTGAGCTTTACTCATAATTTTTTCTTCCATCTCAAAGAATGTATCCAATTTTCGAGATTTGATACAATTGAGAAGAGCTGATAAAATATTATATTTTAAGTACATCTTTAAAATGTATTTTTATTTTCTTAGACATAAAGAGATTTGAGAAAAATGTTTACAAATAAATGACAAATATACAATGACTTTACACTGTGTTCATTTGAAAAGGACCCACCCTTAATATTTCAAAAATGGGACATATTAGAAAGAAATGCCGAAATACGTCAACTTTTAACTGGAGGGGGACACTTTTTGGCGCTAATGTCATAAACGTCAGATTCTCCCCCTCCCTACTGGAGACACCCCTTACATTTTTTCAAATGGCATTAGGTATCAAGTCATACCTCATTTAAAAGGTCTGGTAAATCTCTATTCAATCATTTTGTTTTGCCTTTGATGCCAGCCTTCCATTGTTGTTTAATCGTTGTTTAAAATTGGCTCTTTTTCAACTTTTCGTATAACCCCGTATTGTGTGTATTGTGTTATGATGGAAAGACTCTTTGAAGAATAAAAAAGTCACAAATAGTAAAAAGACAACTGTTAACAAGAAAAATCTGCTATTTAATCATGTGTTCAAAGTGACCACCGTTAACAGTCAGGCAATAAAAGTTGAAAAAGAGCCAATTTTAAACAAAGATTAAATATCAATGGAAGGCTGGTATCAAAGGCAAAACAAAATGATTGAATAGAGATTTACCAGATCTTTTAAACGAGGTGTGACTTGATACCTAATGCCATTTGAAAAAATGTAAGGGGTGTCCCCACTAGGGAGGTGGTGAATCTGACGTTTATAACATTAGTACCAAAAAGTGTCCCCCCCCCCCCAAGTTAAAAGTTGATGTGTTTCGGCATTTCTTTCTAATATGTCCCATTTTTGAAATATTAAGGGTGGGTCCTTTTCAAATGAACACAGTGTATATTTCATGAGAATAATAAATTAAGATACTTATGGTATTGTAGTTTCAACTGTTAAAACATGATTAGATTTTGCTGATAATGTACAAACCAAATTAAAAGACACAACATATTTAATACTTAAAAAATGACTACTATTAAAAGACATAAGCCTACCTGTAGCTACAGAAGTGTGCATGTCTATAAGTCGTTTCTTTTCTAATAACTGTGGCAATGAATTCACAGCTGATGTTATTTTAGCTGTATTATCTGACACCATTGTTATTGCACTCTCATTTTCACCATCAATTCCCATAGAAGTTTTTAATTTCTTAACCTCTCCTTCTGATGATTTATACTGTTCCAATTCTTCTTGAATAGCTTCTGCTACAGTGGGAAATGAACTACCCTTATGTGTACCCCAAAATTTGTCTTTTGAATCCAATTCACAAGATCTACTTTTGGCTCTAGCACCTGTGAAAGTATTTTTTTCAAGTTTGCATTTAGGATTTAAACATAACAGGTTAATCTCTTACCTCCACTGGGAGTAGATTCTTCAATTATAACTCTGTTTAATGATAATTCTAGTAAATCATGTGCCAGAGCTTGATAAGTCCAAGTGTGATGCAAAGGTGTAGCCATATCTACATTTCTGTCCAAAATAATTAATAGAGGCCGCTGAAAATTGAAATTTCCAGACTGTGCATCAGACACAAATAAATTATTTCTAGTGTCAAACAGATTATCTGTTAGTTTGGTTTTTAATTTTTCAGCAACCATTTCAGCAGCATTGCCTTTTGGACACCTTATTATGGGCACAGTACCTAAAAATATGTTATTTATGGTATAATTTAATTTTTAGTAACTTATTGTGAAGATATTCTAAATTAAATGTATGTATAATAACAAATAAAAAACGATAATAAAATGTATGATCAAGGTGGACAATCAATCTAAGAAAAATAGGACATTTATAACCATAAATACATAATTATATCATTTTCATTTTGAAAGTACTCACCTAAAGTAACAAACACAGAAAAAAGACACTCCACCATGTTATTCATAATAATATCCATTTCCGAATCTTTAATATCGCCCCTATTTATATCTAAAAACAATGACTTGTAATAATTATAGTTTAAATTGACATAACTTACTGTAATACGAAATAACATCACTATTTTGGTGTTTCAAGATAAACAGATCATCTTCCAATGAAATAAAATTAACATATTGGTCGTAGACCTACAATAAAGTGTATTATGTTTTCAACTATAACTACAAACAACACTTTACAAATTATTTCAACTACCTTATGTATGTTTGCTACACTGTTTGATGCTATTGCAGCAGAAGCTAAATCCTCCAATTTTTCCCTAGAGATAGGAGATATGAAATTGAGATGATAAATGTCATATGTTCCTTTCTGAAAGTCTTGACTAATTCTGTCTAAATTTTCTTGTGTTGGGGCACAAAAATAAATTGCAGGAACATCAGGAATTGGATCTCGGTCTGAGTGTAATTGTCTAAAATTTGAAACAAAGTATCCAAAAAATACTTAGTTGGATAAAAAATGTTAAAACTTACACAAAGAGTGTAACGCCTTCTTCTCGTAATTCTTTTACTGAAATTAATGGTGACATTATA
This sequence comes from Lochmaea crataegi, assembly GCA_947563755.1. Taxonomy (NCBI): domain Eukaryota; kingdom Metazoa; phylum Arthropoda; class Insecta; order Coleoptera; family Chrysomelidae; genus Lochmaea; species Lochmaea crataegi. The sequence goes on along the minus strand of OX387423.1, from coordinate 25,164,904 downwards.
TCTTGTCCGACCCTATCGTAAATTAATATCTTCCAAACTGGATCAGAAGCTGTTAATTTTGTCTGAGGCTGATTTAAATTCAACATTTGCTTTATTGCATCTAAAAACAGTGTTGTTAATTATTTAATCTATTTCGATACCCAAAAATACTCACTTAATTGTTTTAGCCTTAAGGACGTCATAGATTACAAGTTTGTTATATCTTATTTTCTAAGAAATTTTTTAAAAATTACAAGTATCACAAATCACAACATACGTGTACTATCCACGGTCGATTTGGTCTATTAATTAAACAGCTGTCATACTAACTTGACAATTGACAAGTAATGGATAGGATGACGTCAAACCATACTGACGTTGCCACATTTATGAAAGTATAAACTGTCAATTTCTTCAAAATCATAACGGTATTTTTTCTTGGTTAAAACAAAACAGATCATTGGTTAATTTATCGAGAAATGCAAGGAAAATGGTTGAAGAAGCCATTTTTCAACACTGTATAGCTTCTTTAATCACTTTCCTTGCCCTTCTCGATAAATTAACCAATGATCTATTTCATTAACAAATGTGGCAACGTCGGTATGGTCTGGATAGGATGCCTTAAGGCGGATCCTGATGTGCGGACTATAAGCAGAGCACACTGGCGTTCGATGATGTGGTTGGTTGAAATGATCTGTCAAAAGAGCGCTGCCACTAAACCACGAAGAATACGCTGAAAAGTAAAGTTTGTCTCTATATAGTTTTCGGTGTTTTATGACAGTAGCGAACTCGAAACATTGTTGTTACTATAGTTTCTTTTTCTTTTTGCAATTGATAAATTAAATGTAACTTTACCAGATTCTGCTTGATGGCAGGCCTTCGCCACGAAGGACATTTCGATAATTTTATTGCCGATACACCCATTGCATACAAAATTGTTTCACTATTAGGTACATGGCTTTCCATTTTATAAGTATTCAGCTGAATACACAATAAAAAATCAATATCAATCAACTTTCAACAAAGGCTTTACCCAGCTTTACCCAGCTTTACCTACGCTTTATTTGTAAACAAATTGAACGCTGAAATGGAATAAACAGAGATCGTCAGGATCCAGTCCGCTGAAACGAACGTATTGCGCTGTAAAATTGAGTGCGCTTCAAATCCGCCCATGAGGACCCTCCATCACATAACTCCATCACAACTTCTGTCATTCTGACCTGACGATGATATACAAATATCGACATAATTATAAATGATACTTTAGAGTCTTCATTGTTTTTTTCATTAAATAGTGGAATTAATTATAAACAGTTAGTTTAATTTTAAAAAGTAATATAAATTTACTTATTTCTGTGAATCCCATCGAACAATTTTGCTTGTCAGTGTGTGTCATTGTCAATAACGTCACATGTCACATTTGTCAACGTCATTGTCGTCATTATATGTCATGTGGCACTAGATTAAACAGACGTGTACATCAGTGTACATAGAAAAAGTATTAAAATTCATAGTTGCACAGATTGATAATTAATCAATTGATTAAGCATGACAAATACTATAATTAATTACAGAAGAAATATTTAATATAATATATTGAAAGTTTGTTTTTATATTTACAATATGGATGTTCGTATAAAAATTATTTTGTAGTGCCAATATAATAATGCAATGCTCCCTAGACGTCGACGAACTGGCTCAGAAGACGAGTCTCAAGTTTTAGTTGGGAACGATAATTATTGGTCTAACAATCAACCTAAAACAATAAATCAATCAAACTCTGTGTATCCAAACAATGTTACTTCTGAGTATTATTTAGATGAAGAGTACATCGAAGATTACACAGAACCAGAATTAGTCATGACTGCGAGAGACAGAACAAGTGAATTTGTTAATACTATACAAACTCTTCAAGGAAGAAATATTGCTAGGGCTGTTGCTGCAAAAGACCCTAAGAAATCATGGGTTATACAAAGTCATTCCGAATTTATGTTGATTGCTAAAAATGTAGGTAAAAATATAGCTAGTACCTACAGTAAGCTTGAAAAGTTAACTCTGTGTAAGTAGTCATTTCAATCTTTACCATATTAACTTCATAATGTCAACATTCAGAATCGTACACCTATTGTTACTTGCAATATTAATTTCATTTCTAGTGGCAAAAAGAAAATCATTATTTGATGATAGAACAGCCGAGATTCAAGAACTCACATATATAATAAAAGGTGACCTTAGTAATTTAAATCAACAAATAGCTCAGTTGCAAGATGTGTCTAAAACACAGAGGCAAGGCACTATTGGTAAACATCTACAATCACATTCTAGTAGTGTTGTACTAGCACTTCAATCAAAGCTAGCCAGTATGTCAACAGATTTTAAACAAGTCTTAGAAATTAGAACGGAAAACTTGAGACATCAGAAAAACCGAAGAGATCAGTTTTCACAAGGAGGATTACCACCACCTACTGTAGCTCCACCTACTCAAGGTAAGTTGTCAATTTAACTACAGCTCATTTTCTGCCCTTGTGACACAATATATCCTGTTTATATTAATAGGGTCTAATGAAAAAATCTTTGTCTTACTTTGCCCTTGTGACACAATATACTATAGCATCCTGTTTATATTAATAGGGTCTAATGAAAAAATCTTTGTCTTACTTATTAAAATGTTAGTCTAACTATACAGTACTTTTCAAAGATAAATTATTATTTTATTAAGATTCTTAGCAAATTATATAATTGTTTATTTTTAGGGAGTTTGTTACTACAAGATGAAGATCAAGTGAGTATCAATTTAGAAAATACTGCATTACTCCCAAGAAGGCAATCCCAAATGCAGGCAGCTCTAATGTATGATCAAACAGATAATTATCTACAAAGTCGAGCAGAAACTATGCAAAATATAGAATCAACAATAGTAGAATTGGGAGGTATGAAATCAAATATTTAGTTTTGATAGAGTTCAAAGCCCACTTTTCACACAAACAGTCTTGTGAATTATTTAAAGTTTCAGTTCTGTAAAACAGATTTTTCTAAAGTAGCTGTTCGTCCGAAAATTGTTTAAACAATCCTTGTGTCTCAAATGTACTTGAGAATATCAAATTTGAAATCCATTAAATCCAAAAATGACGAAATTATATTAGTATAATCAATGTACATGTCCACAGGAGCTAGTTGAACACTTTTAATCTCTTCCTTGATACATAAATCATAGGTATTTATTGATGTATTTAATACTTGGCTCAATGTTGCTGTTTCCTTTTCTACTATATCCTTTATTCTGAATTAATAGTTTTTTAACGAATGTAAAAGTATACACTAGTTCAAATCTGTAATATTTCCAATTTTAGTCCTAAAATATTTATTGAAAAATTATAGATTAGGTACATTTAGTTGCTACTACTGGATAATGGTGAAGTTGCTTTAAGTCAATGTACTAGTATCCTTTCTTGTCTAACCCAATATATGGTGACTTCTTCTTTGTAGGTATAATCAATCATCAGGATCTACAATTATTGATCCATCTGTAATCCAAGCAGTTTCGATTCACTAAGATATCAAGGATAATAATTTAATAATAATAATAACGATTTCTAGCAGGTTACTGGTTATAACTCAGTGGTTGTTCGCTCGCTTGAATAAAGCAGTTACGATAATTGGTTGTATTGCCCTCCTACACCTCAAGAAGAACATCCGATCCTTCATAATTCAAACTAATATTCACCATTCGTATTTTCTCTATTCAAGATGACTGAACTTAATCAACATAACTTCACAGCTAAGATGTAAATAGCTTAGACATTTATGTTTTGAAATAAAAGTGGAGGTTAAAACCACTGCCAGTTACCCTCCTCTTGACCAGGGTAAGTTATTACCCTGGTCACTGATTTGACATTTTGGGACAAAAATTGGGGGGATTTCAACTCTTTATAACCAGTTCCTCGCAAAAAATCGGCTAATGAGATATTCTTAGAGGCTTTGTATAAGATTAAAAAAAATCTTGTTTAATGTTTTGCCGCTACTATTAAAGAAAATTAATATGCAACTCCAAACCGTTTTTATTTCACAGGCATATTCCAACAATTGGCGCATATGGTAAAAGAACAAGATGAAATGGTGGAACGAATAGATACTAATGTGGAACATGCTGAAATGAATATAGAAGCAGCACATGCGCAGATAGTTAAATATTTCAAAAGCATTTCATCCAACCGGTGGTTGATGATAAAAATATTTGGTGTTTTAATTCTCTTCTTTATTGTCTTTGTTGTATTTTTGGCATAATTTTTTAATTATATAAGTTTTGTATAAAGTAATATATTATCCCATTATTATATTTTAAGCAGTTATTTCCGTTTTCTGCGCAAAAATTCGGATATGATATTGGAAACGGACGACTATTTTAAGAAAATAAAAATGCTGGGTGTTTGATCAAGGGAGGTGAGCGGCTAAAATTTACCGTACAACTTCCAGAAGAAAATCGATCAAAAGAAACAGCTGTAAATGATTTTTAGTTCTCTAATTTTAGGGGCGTAATTATCAATTATAACTCATAACGTGAACGATCATTTTGACTGACCAGAGAAACTAAGGCCCCTTTCAGACTTAGATTGTGAATCCCAGAGATGCGAATCTCGCATTCAGCAAATGTATGCGATCAAGTCTTTCACGCGTAGCCAATCGTCGAATTCTAAATTTTTTATCAGTCACTGGCGAAAATTCGTAACCAGTCACTGTCAATTTTACATGGCAATATTATGTGACCTTTCACACTTGGATACTTTTACAATTAACTACTATTAGGCGGGACGACGAAACAGTAGTGAAATAATCACCTTGGAGCATACAGTGTTTGATGTTATTGAGCACAAAAACTGTCTTATAGGGAGAGATTTTTGCGATAACAATGTTGCATGAAATTGGCAACTTCGCACACGTAATTTCGATAGAGAATCCGATACAGAAGCCAGCAAGAATTTTCACAAGACTCCGAATCTCGCCTAAGGAAGTTGATAAATGCTTTATAGTAGAATTATGTCCGTTTTGAATTTAAGCACGCCTTTCGTAAGTTGTTCTTAACTTTAAGAAGCACTCAATTGTCTGGCTTGTTGCACCGCTGCAGCTTAAGCATTACTTAGTAAAGGAACGCATTGCGTACCTGGCAACACTGACTTTGAATAAATTGACAGTTAGCTTCATAAATCGGCAATGGTTTTCAAATTCCCAGCGCAGACATAAACCGAAGTGCTGCTAGTAACTGATTAATGGGAGACACGCTGTTGTTTCTATAATAATAGTTGATCATTTGGACTTGTATGTTTCCTTATTAGGTAATATTTTACTTAAAAATAGTTCAAAAATTTCATTTCCTCTATCAATCCTAAAACCCGTAAAAAACACTGCTTCGTCACTCGAAATCTTTGATAAAATGCAAATTCCTTAATGTCATCCGTAAAGACAGGTTTTTCAGGTTAAATCATCTGTCAACCGCGACACTAGTCTTTTTAAGATTACTTTATTTTAAGACTATCTTGAAGTAAATGGTGCAATCGGGCATAAGCAGCTAGTTTCAAGATTTATCAGCTGAAAATTAATGGTTGATCTTGATTATGAGTTTTAATTATATATAGTAAATTTTATACCCATTTAGAATAAGACCATCCTTATTTATTATTAATAAATCGGTTGAAACAAAAAATTACCAACAAAAATGAACGTCGTAACTAATTTATTAGATGTCACGTTTTTGAAGTTACGTCAAATTTTGATTTCATGTTAATGTCATAACGCAAAATAAGATATAAAAATGCGATATTCTGATGAATCCAAAAAACTTAGGCTTAATGTAGTAAACTATTTTCAAAACGATTTAGGATCTCGATTTAAGGCAATTCAAAAAGCGTCCGAAGCGCTAAAAGTTCCAGAAAGCACATTATATAATCTTGAAAAACCAAACAGAGCTACAGATTTCGAATTTAGAAGAAATATGTCTGCAAGCGTTTCCCGGAGCAAAACCCGAATTACAAAAAATACCCTGCATTGTTTGAGGGAAGTAATTTATAAAATGTATGCGCGAAAGGATAAAATCACAGTAGAAACTATTTTACGGCAATTTATCGAAGAGTCACCAGAAACTAAGATTTCCAAAGGTTCGTTATATTTGGGAATTAAAAAAATGGGTTTTCATTTCAAAAAACAGGATGGAAGAAAACATTTATTGGAAATGCCGGCAGTCAGATTAAAAAGAATATTATTTTTGAACAACTACCATGCTGCTAAAAGTGAAAAGCTCTTTACACCTGTTTTTCTGGACGAGACATGGGTTTTTAGTAAAAGCGGGGACAGAAGAATGTGGCAAGATGGTACTAAACACAGTGATTTAAAAATAACTGGAAGTGGGACACGATATGTAATTGTTCATGCCGGTAATAAAAAAGGTTTTGTGGCAAATGCATCGCTTATTTTTAAATGCAATAAAAAAACAGGCGATTACCATGAACACCGAAAATTTTGAAAATTGGTTTAAACAGCAACTAATTGTAAACTTGGAAGAACCATCGTTAATTATAATGGATAACGCAACGTTTCACAGTCGCCTGGATGAAGAAATCCCAAGAAAAAGTTGGAGTAAAACACGCATGTTAGAATGGCTCAAAAAAAAGAATATTCCTTTTCCAGATCACATTTTAAAGGATGCTGTTTGGAATATAATTGAAAAGCAAGTTTTGCCAGAAAAAAATGATCATTTAGACAAATACGCTGCCGAGCATGGTCATTGTGTTCTCAGGCTACCACCCTATCATTGCCATTTTAATGCCATCGAAATGGTATGGTCAGAAACTAAAAGGCACTATGACCAAGCTATTACGAAAACTGCAAGGTCACCTACTGAAGTCTTAAAAGTATGGAATGACGTTGTAAAAAATGTACCGGAGCAACACTGGCAGAATTACATAAATCATACAGAGAAAATTATTTCTGAAGCATGGGAAGTAGAAAACAAACTGGACCTACTAAACATCGAACCTATGGTGATCTCTGTATCCAATGAATCCGATGATGAACTATCACTTTCCGAAAGTTATTCTGATTTAGAAACTAATTAAACTTTGCCTTGAAGATCACGTTGTCATTTTTTTTAAATCTAGAATTTGTACTTAATCGAACTCTGAATTGCCATATTTTTTTAAGAAAACTATGTATCTAGTTAATAAAACAATGTTTTTAAAATTAGTGCGCTTCTTTTATATTCTTTTATTATGTCAACATCTTTAGAATTTTATGAATTTCATAAAATTAATTTGTATTATTACAAACCGCCACTGATAATATGAAATTTCAAGTCACTACGCCAATGCAATAAGAAATATGTCAAGCATTTGACATGACAAAGGTCATAACCTAATTTTTTTCATGCGGGTTCAGATGGTTCAAGAAGCCGCATACGTTAAGTTACTAAAACGGTTGGTACCTCTAAATAGGTATTAATTTTACTATACATCACTAGACAGTTTGTTTAGCATAGAAATGAAACGCAAGAGAGCAATGATCAGCTTTTTTAATCAAAATTATATTAAATCAATGAAATATTCCAAATTATACTATTAATTTTCCAGTTTTATAACATATACTGTATACTTAAAATGGAAAAAAGAACTAGTAATGATGACTTAAATAAAAGTTTCTAAATTAAATTATACAGGATGGTTTTGATTTTTTTGTTTTAGAGATTTGTGCTGCGGTAGAATTGGAACGGTCGTAATAACATGAAAATATAACATAACATCAAGTGACAAATATGTTATATGCAGTCAAATTTTCAAGTTACAGATTAAGCCAACCAATTATTCAACCTTTCAAATTGCATTTTTGTAAAAGCTTAAGAGGATAAATATTCATTTTCTTACAAATAAATTAAATTTATCGTTCCGACAGAATGCGTCTTAGAATTGACTGAAAAGAAGGAGCAGTTGTAATTTGGGTGTATTTTATGAAATCGTAAATATGGATATTTTGTAAACAGAAAACGCACAACAATAGACATCTTATTATTAAGCTGGATTTATAAACTCTGTTGTTCGTTATTCTCACTGATATCACATCCGTTTATAAACCGTTGCCGTTTGTCTATTCTGCCAATTGGCCAAATTCTATTGTTGATTCGCAACTCCACAAATGTCAAAATCAAAACTTGCACTATTGTTCTCGGTAAAAAGAGTTGATGCTGTCAGTCTTGCCAGTGTAGTATTAACAGTATAAAAAGACGGGGGCCGGAACAATGGTCACACGTACAAGCGTTCGTGAAAAACGGACCTGTACACATTTCAGTTTGGAAAAGCTTTCTCAGCTTTACCGATCTGAGACGCGGCTTGAACGACCGACTGTTCGCTCAATTGAATCGAGCAAACCCGGAACTGCACAGTAGACTCTCCGACATTTATAAGCTGGTATGAGCTTTCGTCTGTAAGCGTGTAGACGGGTCATTATATTGATGTGATTCAGCAGCATAAGATACAGATATCTATTGGTGCTACCAACTGTAGTGTCAATTATTTATGTAAAAGAATCTTCTGATGTGCAAATTCTGCTTATGAAGTTGACGAATCTCCAGCAACTTGGAAAACATGGCAGTTACAGAGTTTATAAATTCACCTCCTTTATTATTGAAAATTGCAAGCTGTAAATTTTATCAACATAAACGATTGTTTTGTAAATTTAAGATTTATTGGATAAATATATGCATTATCACTTATCCAACCGTTTTAGATAGCGATATCAATAAAAATGGTACAGGTTATGTTGTAATAATTTATGTATACAATATTAACAATTTCAACGTAAACGAAATTAAAATATTTATAATCTTATATTTATTTAATTCGAAATTATTTCATAAAATACCAAATCACGATTTGCTGAGAAACATAGACGCCAAAACGATTCTTCTTTTTTTTTCTCACGGTAAACGAAAATACGTAATGTTCATACTTGGACTTATCAAGTTAAATAAAAAAATACAACGAAATGATAACTTAATACCATGCTTTTTGGAATTAACCAAATGCGTTATCATTATGCATGCCTATTGGCTGTAGGCCTAGGTCCGCTAGCATTTCTATTCTGGTTTTGTTGTCGTGGCCTATTGAATCCATTATTTTGATAATAGGACTGGTTGTTATTAGGCCTTGGCGGGCCCCTGTTAGGTGGTGCACCTCCATCTTTACCAATTTGAAGAGGTTCTTCCGTCGTTCTCAACGTGTCTTCAATACCATTGTTACCCATCTGAATTTGGGGAACTTGATGATTGGTTGGTGTCAAATTATTGGGCATCGCAGCAAAGTGAGTCGGCACAGGGACAGGATGAGGTGGATGATTATTAAAATTCTGATTCGTGAATGTCTGGCTAGGTATTTGTTCAGGAGGATCTATTTCAGATTCCTAGAAAAATTAGAAAGTTTTCAAAAAACTTTTAAAAACAGTTGACTGAATGTTTTAAAAGCCAAAATATTGTGAAGGAAAACATTGTCGAGGTGAGAGTAAATGAATAAATACCTGCAAGAAGAAGAAGCTTCCAGTTCCGAGCATTTCAGTAATTGGTCTTGGTGGTTGCTGTTGCTGTAGTTGTGGTGGAGGTTGTTGTTGTTGAGGTAGTTGTTGGTAGAACATAGTTGGTTCTGCAGTTAGGCCTTGCTCTAATTGTGGTGGTTGCTCAACTGGCACCGGAGGAGGTGGCTGAAGAATGGTAGCTCTATTTTCTATTGTCAAGCTTTCAATTACTGGGGCAGTAAGTGGTACAACGTTTACAATTGGAAGCTCTTGAGGCTGCAGAGGTTGTTGTGCTACTACCTCCACTGACTCATTGTTAATAAGTGATTCTGTGGGTAAAGATTCTGGTTCAGCAACTAGTTCTGGTTCCACATATTCTTCATATACCTAAAAAGTAGTTTGCTATAAAAATTACAAAAAATTAACAAACATAGAAAATGGCAACAATATGGGACAAATAATCTAAACATAATGCTTTTAATGAGTGGTAAGAAATACAAACTATTTTCAAGATTCACCTGTGCCTGATCAAAATAGCCACTTTCGTGTATTTTTCCTAATGTTTCCTTAATCTGGCTATAGGTGCCGCCGAATACTTCTTTAGGTTTACCGTCAACAGCTGCCAAAAGATGTTCCGCAGCAGCTTGTACTTCGTTCATGAAAGCAGTGGCATTGCCAGCTTCATGTTTTGGCGTCACAGCAGGATAGAGATCATCCAGTAACCTAAAAAAATAATATAAAGTAAGAAATAACAAAAAATATTATAATTGTTACAGTAAAATATGAAATAATATGATTTTAAGAGGACTTACTTTAGATCCGTTTCTGATAATTGAGCAGCCCCATTCCTGCCATTTAAGAAATCATCCCTAACAGTTTCATTGCCCATTTGATTAAGAGCATCTTGCACCAATAAAATTTCTCGCAACCTTGCTAATTCTGCTTGATATTTGACAGCAGCTTCTTTTTTTGCATTCTTTTTAGCATCCTTTTCAGATGCTACCGCAATACCTAGGAACTGTTTACATAAATCTCTAGCAAAGTCTAATGTACTTATCACCTCATTGAATTTTGCCACGGCAGTCTTTTGATCGGCATTCAGTTCTTTTCCGGCATTTTGTAAATCTTTATATGATTCTAATTTTGACTGGAAAATAAATTACAATTTATAAAATACTGTAATTAAAGACATTTCTCGTATTTCAAACCAGTTAAAAATTGATATGTAAACATGTATTTTTGATAATGTAAATGTACTGTATAGCTGGTTAATTTCAATTTAAAATAAAGAAAGTGCAACAATCTTTTACAGCTCATATATAGAAGCATATTGCATCCAATTTAAATAAGATTGGCAGACAAAATATGTAAATAAGAACTGCAATATTTAAATTGTTTATCAAGTAATAGTGAAAACAGAATTTCTTCAATACATCTAAATGATCATGTGATGAGTTTCCATAATTTTGAAGGTCCCAAATCACACCTTAAAGATCACAATATTCAAATTATAAGTTGATCTTTACAGAATCTCAAATGTTATTTTACATTAATTATAGCTGATACTTCGGTAACTATTTATCATATTTGTTCATTAGCGACATAATTTCTAATGTCATGACATAAAAAATAACGACTTTATGTCACACAGACATCATAGACATAACCAACTGGTTAAAACTGATCTAATGGCAACCACAGTTTATACAAGTGGCCCAAAGTTCTACCCAAAAAGTAGCTGTTTCCATAGCACCTTTCAACAACAAATTAGTGTTGTCCCAATTGTGCAGCTGACATGCATATTTTGATAAATCCATTTTCAACATTTTCAAGTTTTATGAAGGTTTTATATGAGTAAAATCCATTGATAAACTTACAATTAAAGTAACTGTGTTAAATCCTATAGAAATTGTAGCCCAAAATCAAGCAAATTGAGTTTAATCCAAGCATGTAAGCATACTTCATGTAACTGTGTTGAATCCTATAGAAATTGTAGCCAAAAATCAAGCAAATGGAGCTTAATCCAAGCAAGTAAGCATACTTGATAAAACAACATTTTTTGCTTTTATGCAAATAGGCATAAATTGGACTAATCCCTGCTCCACAATTAGCCTAAGACAAGAGCTAGCCAACAATTTGTCCGAATAATATTTGACCCATACAATATAAGAATTTTATATTTAAATCTAAAATGACCTGGAAAAATATTTTAAATTTAAAATAGATAATTTTGATTTAAATGCTATTTGCTTTTGGGGTATTTTTTACTAAAAATAATAATTATTATTGTCTGAATTCTCATTATGTACCTATTCGAAAAAATATATTGTTATATTAGGAATACTCTCTTTAGGAAACCAACTAAGATTGTTATTGTTGTTGACAATATTTAAAAAAGATAATGATCATGACTAAACATGTATGCAATATATATACCTTCCAATGGTTAGGAAAACAATTCATATTCCACAAGGAGGGGAATGAAATTCAATCCCTGTATATAAATAAAAACATACATTTCTGTAATACCTCCCTTTTAGATATAGTCAAGCTTCAGTCATGCATTTATTTTTCAAAATCACTAGCCAAACATATTTCTTTTTTCGCCATTAGTTCATTTTGACCACTCTTATAAATTATACTTTATTTATTAAAAATATGTCACCAACACGCCACGCAGAAGTTATCTAAAGATAAATATTAAATCCATATTATCAATTAATCTAATGAACTAATATCTTGAAAATAATAGTTGTTGCTTACAATTGTTAGTTTGATTTAATTAATGCTTATTATTCCAGTAAACAAAAAAACTTTAAATGAACCTTGATAGCCGATTTTTTTTTTCGGTAGGTGTTGTAGTATTCAAAGGGATAAAATGTAAAACCGAGTGAGTGAAAACAATTTTGCACTACATTCCCACGTCACGCCGAGAAGCCACCAGACCGACATCAAATACCTTGATTCATTATTAAAATGAGGACAATGTAATAATTAACAACTGCACGGAAAAAGCATGTTTTGTTAAGTATACAACGGCAACTTACCTTTCTCTTCTCCAAATTCCTAATTTTATGTTCAATAACTGTAATAGCTTGCCTAATAGGAGTTAAATTTTGTGAAGAATCTGCTAATGCATTTTCCGGGTTAATTTGCTTGTCAATCTTGACACTAGCCGCAGAGGGCATTTTTAAGCAAATATTGGAAAAATCCAAATAACAGAAATATCTCTCAACTATTAGAGAGATAAACAATTAAATACCGCAATTATTACTGATACAAAGAACACGAAGTGTTAGAAAACTGTTGACAGCACAATGAAGACCTCCATTGAAAAGCCGACAACTTACAAAACCGGAAACAGCCATTCCCTCCTTTTGATTTGGCAATAGAACGGAAATGATGATAGTTAAAATGGAGGCCTTTTTGAACTACAGGAAAATAAATTCATTAACAATCACAAACCACAGTGTTAACAATCCTTGAAACATTAATATACAGGAAATACCTAGAGATGAAACAGACTTTAAGCAATGAAATTTCATTTGTAAAAATAACTAATAAACTTTGGATTCCAAAAAGGGCATTCCTTCGATGACCATTTTATGGCATGTGGACCACAAAGCACCTTGTATAGTATTTTGTGATTCGGACAGTAGGTTATCTATGATTCAGACACTGAAGTTGGGTATATTTGTAAAAGCAAAAGTCTATGGTCAATATGCACCTCTGAGCATGATCGATATCATAAGCAAAAGTTAGCATATTCAACAAATCAGCGAGAAAATCATGGAGATTCGTGGTTTAATGTATAGGATAAAAGTTTACTCGTCATTAATAAAAAAAAGTAGAGTCCAGTCATGAGACTGCCGACAGAAGTGAAAACTTCAATAAATATGAATCCCTTTTAAAAATTTTATCGTAAGCCTATCGTAAATGGAATTTTTTACAAAAAAAATACACATATACACAGTATACATCTCATGGAAAGCATGACGATGATTTATGCAACACTATACTATATACGCTTCATTATTAATTGTGTTGCATAACCAAAAGTATTGTGTGTTGCATAAAAGCGTGACGATGACGAAAAATCCATGTTTTTTCTTCACCTAAAAAAAGTGCTCAACGCGCCTAAAGAAGTTTTCACTTCAAAAATTACAAAAGCCGCGAAAATTATTTGATGTTGGGATCATAGATCACTCACAGTGTTTGGAAATGAAATTTCGACTAAGCGTAGATTGACTCATGCGTGATAATTTTATGTCAGATCCAGAGTTGCTATTTACGATAACAAAGATTACACCAACAGACAAGAAGCGAAACTTCGGAAAAAAACGAATCTGCGGAAACCAACTTTTAAATTAGTTTCATATATGTGATGCGATCACATCAACTTTCGGGCCTCCACGCTAAACAAAGTTGTCGCTTTCCGGCTCCGTCGAACAGAAAAATAGTATACAAACCTCGGCCAGTAAGAAAGAAAGCCTCAGATCACATGTGAACTGGGACATTTCTTACTTTACTGGCCTTGGTCCGTAATATACCATATATTGAAATTCGAACAATTGCTAATATTAAAGGGATTCAGTTTGTTTGAATGACAGCAACGAGGTAATTCTTCCCGGCCTAGTCCGGGAAATACGTACTTTCCAGACTAGGCCGGAAAAGTGATACTTTCTCACAGAAAAAGCGACCGGGAAGTAGGTACTTTCCGGACGGTTACCGAATAAATATTTTTGTAATCTTTGTCAAAACTAAGTGGCTTATCTAAATTTTTTATTATATGAACCACATTTAAGAGAGTATAACAAATACTGTGGTAGGTATATATCAACTTATCAATATCACTATCCATATTATTCTTTGTTAATTTATAATCTCTTTTAATACCTTTTTACTTTTCTACTCGACTAAAGTACCTACCGATAAATTGAACAATTCGGACAGACTTTATATTCACTGGAAAGACGGCCAGTATATATTCCTATCAATGGCAAATTGTACTTGTATAACATAATGATACAGAGCACACACATTTTTGTATGTAGACGTTCAGTTCCGGGCTTACTTTTGTGATCCACGATTGAATCTATATACTTCTGGTCAATATTTTTCAAAAATAACTATATTTAAAAAAACGTAGAGTCCAGTCATGGGATTGCCGTCAGAAGTGAAAACACCAATAAATGAATCCCTTTTAAAAATTTTCTCGTAAGCCCACCGTAAATGTAATTTTTTACAAAAAAAGTACACATATGTACACAGTATACATATAGCTCATGGAAAGCATGACGATGATTTATGCAACACTATATACGCTTCATTGTTAATTGTGTTGCATAACCAAAAGTGTTGTCTGTTGCGTAAAAGCGTGACGATCACGAAACATCCATGTTTTTTTCATCACCCAAAAAAAGTGCTCAACGCGCCTAAAGAAGTTTTCACTTCAAAAATATTAAATTGCTCCCTCTGATGTACACGTTAGGTACTTATTAAGTTGCGTGTTGAGAATACAGTATGGAGGGTAGAAGGAAGGAGCACCATCTCAATGTATTAAAAAGTGTCCATCGAAAGGAAGCAAATTAAGATGGCGCCATAGTAGCAAGTGGAAGGATTTTAAAAACGGCGCCATGAATTATTAGAGTAAGATACAAAATTAAAAAAGGAAGTACTACGTAAATAATTGAGATTATAAATACTGCATATTTCTCAACTACACAAGTCACGAAAAATACTAGATTTTTCAACCCAGCACACTTCACTCGGTTTATAACCCTAAATTCACATCATTTCCATTAGCTACACGAGCGCCATTTCGGTGAATCTTCGAATTATAATTTGCTGTTTACAGGTGGACACTTTTTCAAGTTATCCTCCATACAAGATGGTGCTCCTTCCTTCTACCCTCCATTTCAAATGTTACCAGCATTTCAATATTGGAAAGTTACAAGATAGGTTGACTGAAAGTAAAGTTGCCTTTTTAGGGGACCACTGTAAGGTTAGTTATACGAGGGAAACAAAAAATGATGTCGATTTTATATTATAGCAACACCTTTAAAAAAATTTTAAACAATTTTCGTTCATTCATTCTGCATATTTTTTGTGACTACTGTCGATTGTTTTGATTTTTCGCTTGAGGCTTGAGCTTCGAAATGGAGCCACTTTTAGAGAAATATCGTGGTTTTGGCTCAGCCAACCGCCAAAAATAGGAAAAAAAATTTTAAAGGCAACATAGCGGCCAAGATTTACTTCTAAATAATTTTTTCTGTGTGTCTGATGATATTGTGAGGCCCAAGTCAACTCGCTCTCACTGGCTTGTTTATGTATATTTTTTTACGAAACATTACTGAATGTTCTTCAAATGTTATACATATGAGCAAAAACAACTTGAATAAAGTAGCCTGATAGTTTCTTAAAAAAAATGCTTTAGACCCGTTACCCCATAACGGTTTTAAAGTAAAAAACTTTAGATTTCGACTTTAAGAATTTACAATGTTAGACTATAAAATGAATAACCAAAATCATTTAAATAACTTGTATAACATGGATAAACGTATCCTGTTATACACAGAGTTGGCCGTCACGGGACACCCGGCAGATGTAAAACATAATAATAATAATTATTATTATTGACAAGATTTTTGAAGCAATTACAAAATGAATGGATTAAATTTTTGATATAAATTTGAAAATATTGGTCCTATATAAAAATTATTCTTATTGAAGGTTATTCATATACAAATGTCACAATATAACAAATAAAAAAAATCTTCGCGACCCGGATTCTTAATTTTCGCAGCCAGGCCCATTAACCACGTTGCTATACAGACATAATAATTTTTTATCAAACAAGCTATTGTATTGTATGTATGTCAAAATTAAATAAATGATGTTTAACGTAACGCAAAACAAAATAGTTGGCGCAACGCTGGTTTAAGGCCTTTTGAATTGTTGCCTTTGCCGGAGTCCAGTACCTCTTGTTTGACTGGGATACACCAGCTTTATTTGAATGAAGTACACTTTCAACTGTTTTTACACAATTTATATTTTTTTACAAAGAACAAAGGAAAAATTAACAATATTTGGTTTTACAGTGGTTTACAAAAATAGATGTTTTTCAGTTTGAATCTCAACGCTAACTAACTGTCCGTTATTCCCGCTTTTCGCATTTTCGAGCTTTTCGGCGAGCCTTTGCTTGATGATTTATAACGACGGTAGCGACATTTGGAGGTGACTTGCTGAGTCGCAGCATTTGATATCGGCACAAACAATAGTATAATAACAGATAAGTTAAAATAGATTTTTTCATAAAAGTGACGCCCAAAATTATATTGGGTGGATAGTGTTCATTGAAATGCTCTGTATATAATATCTATCTGGGTTATAAAATTCAAAAAGTAACAGAAACCTTATTAACACTTTCGCTACTGGACGTTATTGTACTGAAAGACTTGGAGAAACTGACACATTTTTTTTAAGAAATAGCTTTTTATTCCACCAAAGATACGAATGAGATAAAAACCATTTGTTTTTTTTTCACAAAAAAAAGGGTTTTTTGGGTGCGTCCACATATGGTACACACAGTTTATCTAAAAAAATTAAACTTATTGACTTCGAACTAGGCGTACCATATTTGGCCACGCTTTTTATTTTCGCAAATTGCAGTTATGAATGTCAAAAAAACACTTCATACATGAAAATTTAGCTTCGTATCCCTGGCAGTGCATTTTTACTCAAGGAGTGTTTGGCATTGCGTAGGCTCGACCGTTTCTTTCGTTGTTTTGTTTATAGCATCTAGTACATCTACCCCTAGATTCTATCTCAACTAGTTTTTGGTTTTTGGAAGTGTCTGCAGATGGAATATTGACCATATTATGCCTATTAGAAAAAAATGTTGTTTGTTATTTTTTCCCTAAACTTAGTTATGCTCATAGTTTTATTAGTGATAGATTGATATGCCACATGAGAATTCACCAACGCAGTATTTGTGAGTAGTTCTATGGCAACCTTTCTATACCATTTTATACCGCGTCGCACAGTGGTTGAATACGACGCCTTTTGAACAGACACATCTATAAATTACTTTATACTATTATACCTCACAATGGTAGATGGTTTTTTCACAACACCCCTTCGTGTTTGTTATCTATCATTTCAGGAACCGCTTCAGTTGATAAAAATAAGACCTCCCTTTTTTCCTTCCATTTTCCTACTACATGAGTATTACTCTCACGAGCAGTCATGTCTCCTTTCTGAAGTTTTGCATCGGTAACTGGCTTGGGGTTGCATTTTCTATTTTTCCTTAGAGTTCCAATAAGATGCGTTTGTCTCTTTAGAAGGGGATGTGCGAGGCTAACGCTAGTATAAAAGTGGTCTGTACATAATACACGTCCACGATCTAAGAGAAGCTCCATAAGTTCGAGAACTACACGACTGGCAACTGGCTGTTCGTTTGGATTGTTTTCCTTACCAGAGTATATTTTAAAATTATAGGTATAGCCGATTTTACAAGGCGCGCCAATTGATGTTTTACATCAAAAAATAGTTTTTGATCGCTAGGATCGCTAGTAAAAGTTTTCTAAATAATTTTCATAAGAGCAAACCAATTTTTTTAGTTAATTTAAACGTAGTTATTTTTATTGATAAGTTCTGTAATTTATACTTGTTACACCAATCACTAACACTGTTAATTCCTGATTAGCAGTTTAAGAATGTGTGTATAATATCAAAGGTGATCGCAGTATGTAATTGCGTTAGTAAGAAAAATATGGTCTGGGAATTGGCCTATGTTCATGGAAACAATAATTTACAAATGATAATATTCATTTTATTAAATGAGTGTTTGTGCTCTTTATAAATAACCAATGCTGAAAATTTACAAAATAATAATTAACAAATAATACAATATCACTTTTAAAAAACGTTAGAGCACTGAAATAAAAAAATGCACAGCATGCCATGGTAAATAACCATAAAAAACAGATTACGTACTTATTCAAATATTATGCATATCGATCACTATTCCTAAATTAATTACAATTTAATATTAATCATATAAACTCTCATCAAATATATACAATTTTTGATTTAAATTACGGCTTAAATTAATATTTCAATTCTTGAATCACTGTGAACGCACTGAATTTTTTGTTCTAAAACTATAGTCTATGCTGTCTATTTCTGCCCAAGACGTTCGCACTTCCAAGAATAACTGAAACAAACAAAATTTATGTTCACACAATTCTCCATCATTATGAATCTTTAAAAGAAAAATATATTGAGTAACATAGTAACAAACGAAAAAAGAGTAAACAGATGTAAAACTGTTAGTAGCAAGAATACCTAGGTCAGAGCAATATTAATTTATAATATAATAATTTACCAAAAGACCTTAAAGAAAATTGTCTTTTTCATCACCCATATGTGACTAATAACCTCTCGCCACCATATTTATGGTTGGACCTCTATTTATTTGAGAGTAACATAAATAACAAGAAATTGGCACTCAAACTATTATTTCTTGTTTTCATTTAACGTGGTTGCAGAATGCAAAAGCATTGTAATTAAGGCATATATAATGGGGAGATGAAATCCTTTCAAATATATTTCTATCAATGAATAATTATGTTGTTTCAGACAATATCATGTGTCAAAATCGTATTAAATAGATTTGCTCGCGTTTTGAAATCAACATACTATTCTAATTCAAAACTGAAAAATGTCCGAAGCAAGTGGGAGGTGCTATGACGTACTAATCCCTAACTAGAAATAATTGGAAAACTTTTTCAAGTACGTGTGATAGTACTTGTCTAAGAAACCAGGTGTAACTAGGGGTAGTAAGCATAGACCTACTAGTCGTGCAGCAACCCAAAAAGATGAAGAAATCGCACTAAAACTTGTGTTTCAATTTTACCATATCTTCAGTATTCTATTAGCAACCTCATATTAATAATATCTATAACAGTGGTTCCCAAAGTTGTCTGGGCCACGACCCATCAAATACAAGTTTACAAACTCGGGACCCACCTCTATGAAATTTAACCGTTACCAATATGAATAAAGGACTTTTCAAATAACAAAAAAAGTTTTAATACAAATTTTTATTACTCAATTAAATAACTACATAAAAAAAGTGATTTCAATGGGAAGGATGAAATTGTATCCTATGTTTGGCCATCATAGTTTTGACATCAAGTTACTTTTAATCACAGTGAGTTTGATAAGTCCAATTTATTTCGGTATTTAGTTTTAATGTTCACCATATCAGAAAATCCGGCCTCACATAAGTATGAGGTAGTAAAAGGGAGGAGCACTTTCATAGCTTCATCAAACAGACATGGATAGTTACCAGCAACCGAGAGCCAGAATTTCGTTAATTGCTTACGATTGAAACTATATTTTAATGACGAATCTTCTGATAAATCAATTAGTTCTTCACTTGCTTTTGTTGTCATACCAGTTGGTAGGTGGTCTTGAAATGGGTTACAAATCCAATTCAGCAAGTCGAGCTTTTTCATCTCCTCACCAAAATAGTCGTCAAAGTTTTTTTTAACAATGATAAATGATTGGAAATTGCAGATACTACGTTCATCTTTGGCTGCACTTGGTTTTCAACAATAAAAGTTTCAAGTGTTTCAAAACAATCATACTTCCCATCCTCAATACAACTCTTCCACAGCAAAAGCATTTCCATGAACGCGCGAATTTTATCGTGAACTGTGAAAATGTTTGATCCTTGCAAATACAAATTGAGTTCATTTAACTTCGAAATGATATCCGCTGCATATGTGAGCTTGAGAGTGAATTCTTCGTCCATTAGATGTTCAATATATTCAGTTTTTCCTTCCTAGTGAATTATAACTTCATTGCGTAGTTCCACTAATCGTGTCAGTACTTTTCCCCTGGATAACCAGCGAACTTCCGTATGCAAAAGGAGACATGTATGAAGACTACCCTTTTCTTCACACAGCTTTTGAAATAAGCGAGCTCATCTAGATGGGCGTGTGCGAACAATTCTTCTCTCTCTTTCAAGTAGTGTTGTTCATATTACCCTTGTCGTACTTGTGTAAATCGTATGTCGAGATAATATTTTTCGCAATCTGTATAGCGAACAAAACCAATCAATTGAGATAGGCCATGCACGTCGGTAGGCTCATCTAGTTGCAGAGCATAATATTTACTACCAATCATTTTCCGGATTAGATCATCTTCTGTCCATTCAGCCATTTCGTCAATTCTTAGCGCAACAGTATTATTTGATAGTGGTATGCGCTCGATTTATTTTACTTATTTTTCTCCAAACATCGCTCCAACAGCATCTTTAATCGATGGAAATACCAAGTCTTCACCAATGGTATGAGCCTTACCTGCTCTAGTGATCCTTAAGCTAATAAGGTACGATGCATATACAGCATTTTCATTGATATTGATGAAATGAGAAACAATTATACAATGAAAATGCTTTGTTTCTATATGTCGTGCCAACTTACTTGGGCGCATACTTTCGTACGCTAATATATCGTTCTACAGGGCAGGGCCCACTCAATATTCGCTCGCGACCCACAGTTTGGGAAACCCTGATCTATAACAAATAACATCAACTGTCTGTGTCTGCTTCTATTATATATCCTCTGGACACTGTAGTGCATTGTTGTCAAAGTTACTTATCATTGGCTTTTGTATATCTGAGCTGTTTTTTCCCTACAACACATCAAGTAATGATAAAAATGTCATTTCACAACAAAGTAAGTTGGAATGATTATATTTTGTTTGTATTCTTCTTTATCTGGAGAACAAGTTTGATCAGTTTAGTGCGGTAGGAATATGTGTAGGGGCTAGTACGTCACACTGCATTACACCAATGAGAGCGGCCTTTACAAATGGCGCGTAAAATGGTTTGTTTGAAATGAAAATTATATAATTTATTGCATTATTCATATTGTAAAACAAATAAAAATATGTAATTACTTCATATAGTAGTTTTTAGGCAATGAAAATTAGTGGTATTTCCCAGCAATAGGCTATAACAGTAATTATTATGCGCCAAGCTAGAAGAGTGAGGTATTATTGTCGAAGTTTTAGTGCAATTTCTTCATCTTTTTGGGTTGCTGCACGATTAGTAGGTCTAAGCTTACTACCCCTACCTGGTTTCTTAGGCAAGTTCTATCGCACGCATTTGAAAAAGTTTTCCAATTATTTCTAGTTTTGATTTTATCCAACTATCGCTTGAATGTTGGTCTTGCAAAGTCTGAAGGGAACTTTAAAACTCACTGTCTTTGGCAATTGTATTTCCCAGACAGACGACGCTGTTTCATGATTTACATTTATAAAAACTGAAGTATATTAATTTGTTCATTCAAAGCCGGAAGAATTGAGTTTTTGGATTTAGTTTCAATGAGCGATTCATAAAATTCCTTCTCTTTAGCATCATCACCTAATGCCAAAATACACACAAAACATATTGCAAATTCTTCCTCCTGGCTTGGCTACCGTGAAATATCTTTTATCAGGGAAGCAAAATCTACCAGTGATTAGCAACAACCAATACCTCAATTTATTGCTAATCAATGGTAGATTCTGCCAAATGCATCTGGTCCTGAGATGTCATAGCAGCATATAGCCGCTTTTTAATCTATAATCATAATTTAACAGAGCAGCCGAGATGAATATTATTTTACTCATAGTGCAAGAAGTGTATCCGTTAGGACATTTCCTATCAGTCATAACGAGTGATGTGTATTTTCAATAATGGATTGTAATTATTGATAAAAATGATCCCTGCAAAGGTAAACATAAAAATAATACGTTAACATACCTGATTCAGCCAATTTTCGTCTGCCAACAACTCATTTAATATACACGTAGTATCTTTTGTTGCATCATTAGTCCGTTTTTCACTAACACGTTTTGCACATTCTATATACATGAGATACTTTTGGTGAGTCACTTTGTTCAAAAGTTCCACTTGGGTTACACATAATCTACACATTAAAAAGTCCTGAAACAAATAATACAAAATAATTATAATTTATGTATTATTGCACACAAGGTCAAAAACATAACAGTAATAAAATTTGGAAAATATTTTTTGACCTTTTAATATTTTTTTTTATCATCTTTAATCGTACAATGTGAGTAATAAGAATTTACTAGCAAACATGATGAGAAGAGAAAAAGGATAATCTTTTCTGCTTCGTCTCACCATGTTTTCAACTGAATGCCGACAGTCAACACTATTGGACTAATTAGTCAGACCAGAGGATGTATATAGTAACTAAAAATACTGTATTACTGATGTTATACAGGGTGTCACAGAATAACTATTCCTAATTTTCAGAAATGGCAGAGGGCACTTAAATAAACATTTTTTTATTAATAAACTAGTGTCCGGAAATTTCTCGTTGTCAAGATAAACTAGAAATCTTTAAAAATAATTACATCAGGAAAGAGTAATTACTTACTAAATTGAAGCAATGTTAGAAATAATACTGCATCAAACTTTATAAAAATTGTTCGAAGTTACGACCACCATTTTCGATACACAAGTTATAACGATGTGTAATCGACTGCCGAATTCTTCGAAATAACTGAAGAATTTCCGGACACTAGTTTATTAATAAAAAAATTTTATTCAAGTGCCCTCTGTCATTTCTGAAAATTAGGAATAGTTATTCTATGACACCCTGTATACAGCCTTATTCATAAGACGATTTTTTCTTGCATTTTCTTTAATTATTACATATAAACAAGGGCAGAGGGACAAGTTCCTATTTTACCCAAAAAGTCAGGGGGTTTTTTTGTTAGCAACTAGTAAGTGATTACGAAAATGATTTTTATTTTGATAAAAAGCAGTGGCGTGCCATTTTTTAATGTAATAAAATTATATTTTGTTCAATAACAACGGTTCAAAAAAAGGTAGATGATTAATTTTTTTCATTAAATTCTAGAAAAATGTATCCTCTTTTAAAATATGTAAAAATGAATATACCATTACATTTGTTTTTTTTGAAAAAAACTCAAAAATTTGCTACCATTTCAGTTAACGCCATCTAGCGGCGAAGACGAAAGTCAAAAAGTCAAAACCAAGTAAGCGTTTTGTAGTGTAAATTATGCTCTTTCATATGAGCCCAAATTTGTTAAAATCGGTCCAGCGAAACGGGAGAAATCTTGGTTTGTTTAAAAAAACAATTGAACTTCCCCCACCGCTTTATTTTGATAGATAGAACAAAACATTTTAGTCAAAAAGTGTAGGTGAATAGTCAGTAAATATGAAAATGATATCATCGATATACTTTCATTAGGCAAAATTCTATAAAAATCCCATTTTTCTACTTAGTGTTGGTTGTTACGCCCTCTAGCGGACGTTTGACAAACTCGAAAATAATTTCCAGCAATTTCTCTTGGCGACTTTTATCATGAATTTTTTTTTCTAAATCTATACGACTAATATCTTATGAGATATGGCCGCTCGCTACCCTTAACTGATCACCTGGTAAAATAATTCGTATCAAGATAAATATTAAATGTTCCAGGCATACTTTGGTATCGTTTTAGGGAATAGTCCATCCCAAGATATTTCGTTTTAACTCAACACCAACGTGATTGATTCAAGAAAAAAACCCACAGCAGATAGTCGTCAATCCGATACAATAGCACGTATGGTATCTACTCGTTTCTTCGAAAGTATAATGCCTAATAGTATGATTATTTTACAACTGAAATGTTTGGCTGGTAAAATAATATGTAGTTTTAGAATCTAAATTTTACCGACTACGCATCTGTTACTGTACAATGAGGGATTTATAAACTTTTATTATTAAATCGTTAAGACCAGATACCGAGTCAACGAAATATGAAATATACTTTACCTCGACACATGATACCAGACAATTAGCTACTGTCAAATTTCGCATTTATTGTTACAAATACTCAAAATAAATTTTAGTTAGGGAAATTGCTTTTGTAAAAAATAGAACCTTTATGCTTCACCATCTTGTAGCCGTATATAATCGGACATTCCACAGAATAGTGAAATTTCTCGTCCATTCACAAGGAGGATTAGGACCATTTTCTAAATTATTCTCCACTTTCAGCGTAAACAATAAACGAATAAACACAAGTTCCAAATATTTTTGTAGTTATCAGAGCTAGCTAACAACCACAGAAATAAATATTAATTTCAGCGTTTATAGAAATTGAATAAAGGAGAAGAAGTGATACTAAACGAAGTGTACTGTATTCGACTTCGATGCTGTGTATGCTCTGGTCCCATACTTCTAGCTCGGTTTCGCAAGTCGAAAACGTCAAGTACCCATTCTAAGTATACCATAGTATATGTGGCATACCAAGAAAATATCGTCTATAGTCACAGCATTAGTAGCTCTACTAACAAGTAGCCACTAATGTTACTAAATGTGTCATATTCATAGTCTGTACTTTAGTAGCTAGTAGTTAATATGCATGGCAACAGAGCAAATTTTAATTTTGACGTGTTGTGACTAACTTCATTCTTATTATCATAACCTAACAAATGTCATGTTTATTTGGTTCTCATGTATTTTGTGCAGTTTGTTAATTGGTAAAATGAGAGGTCTAAACCAGATAAACGTTAATGAAGAGTTAGTTGAGATGCCAATAAACGTAAGCAAGCAGTATTTTTTTGTCGCAAATCCCATAGGACAAATTGTAAATAGAGAGAGAGAGAGAGAGAGGGAGACATACAAAACGGAATGAAATATAATAAATGGATTTATACATTAAAACCCCAATGTGGAGTGATTTCTTTCTGCAGGTTTTTTAAATACATATGTACGAATATTCAATAAAAATTTTGCTATAATTACTTTTCTACTTGCACAAATTATCTAAAACATTTTTATATGTACCTATACTGAATATTTACATTATTTAAAACGCAGTTTATGTCGCATGCTGCTAAATATTTAAAACGTTACTGGCGTTAGCATGGTGCTCAATGTGATTATCAACTAGTAGAGTCTTAGTAGCCACTAACTTTGACTATGAATAAAGCTGTTACAAATTAAATTTTAAATATAATGTGTGTCAACTCATCATATGAATACAAAAATATCGTGTATACATTTATCCACGAGTTAAAAATCAAATACAAGCCATATTTCAGTAAGGAACAACAATTAAACATACCTTTTCGTTTATGGCATTAGGATCAGGCTGACAGCCTTCCAATGTTGTCGAATTGTAAGGCTGACCATACATCAGTACTCGAGCAGATACGCCGATTCTACCACACGCCGAGCAAGGCTTAGTCTCAGCATCCGACACGCTAACTTCTCTAAGGACATTGAAACATGGCCACGTGCATATCGCTGCCTGAACGCTCGCGGGCCACCTTAATATGTTGAAGAATTTTTGTTTCTTAGTGTCCGTTATATCATCGATGGTTTGAACGTTTGAGAGGAAGTAGTCATCTGCATAAAATATAAATGTTTCAATTGTGATATTGACTTATTTGAATAAAAACATAATTTCAACATGAAATAGTGTTTTTTTGGTAATTTTCAAGGTAAATGTAAATGGGTCATCAAAGCCAGATAACTTTAAATGTGTCGATAGATTTATACAAACTTTGTTTTACATAAAACTACATTGAAGAAATGATAAATAAATAAATAAAAATTACCTTTTTCATGGAATATTTCCATAAGGAAGTTACTGTCCAAAGCTTGGGATATCAGCGTTTGGATGTACACTTCAAAATTATCTTGATAGAGTTCGAACTGTTTCATACACTGTTCCTGATATTCGAAGTCTATAATTGTCATTTCATGTTTTAAAAACTCGACTATAGTTTCTAACTGACTCTGCGATCTGTATTTAACGGGTACGGCCATATACTCTTTTTTACTTTCGGGAGTCCAAGAAGTATACTACAAAAAAATGATAATTTTTCATTAGTTTAATTAAATTTGGCCGAACTATACGGAACCACGAGTTTTGACTGATTTTGCAAAAAATCGATAGTACTCACCTATTTTGAAGATTATCTGGCGAAAAATTTGCTTTTTATCAGAATTTTCAGAGAAAAATCAAAAAAAAAGATTTTCTCAACATTTCAATGGCAACTATTTCGAAAAAATTATTTTCCCTTCCCCTTTGTGAAAAATATCCAATAATTTATAACACACATTAGGTTTTTTTATTGTCGAGATAAAATACAAAATCGTATTCACGTCAGTCTTCCAGAATTATATCAATCTATAAATTAAAATATTTAAAATAACGGAACTAAAATATGCCTACCTCTAGCTTATTCTTTCCTGACATTTGTTGTTTAAATAGACAAAGTTATAAACATGTAAATACGTACTTGGAAAAGTGGTACTTTTAATGATATTGTAAAGAAAATAATCTAATTTTTCGTTATAACTTAAGAGAAAATATCTTTTTGAATAGTTTCCGATGCAGTGCGACAGAGTGAAACTTTTTCTTGTATAAAATACCAGGCCAAAAAGTGAAGGTTGAAATTCTGAATAATCCGCAAATTTTTCGACGGATAATCTTCAAAATAAGTGAGTACTATCGA
This sequence comes from Lochmaea crataegi, assembly GCA_947563755.1. Lineage (NCBI taxonomy): Eukaryota > Metazoa > Arthropoda > Insecta > Coleoptera > Chrysomelidae > Lochmaea > Lochmaea crataegi. Next base: position 25,137,810 of record OX387423.1, on the reverse strand, counting down.
TTTTTTTGCAAAATCAGTCAAAAACTCGTGGTTCCGTATAGTTCACCGGACCTTAGGGTGAGAAGTCAAATTTCTAGTAGACGAGGTTTATTCTAATAAAATAAAACTCCAAATAATAATTTAATAAACAATATTTAAATATAAAATATAATGCATACTAGAAATTATATATCTAAAAAGTTTACTTACCGTTGATATATTTCTATACAAAGTAATGCCATTTTGTTCAAATGGTTCATATTTTTGAAGTAGGGTTTTACCATCGACTCTCCAGATAGCTGGCCATTCTTCCTTCAATTCAGACTTGATTACTACAAATTCTCCAGCCTGAAAAAATTAAGATATACAATAATTTTTTTAAAATCACATTTCTAAAATACTTTTCTGCACAAATTTTTATTCATAAAGCAGGCAATAGTTCATACTTTCAACAAAAATGTGACATTAGTATACACAAAGTATAGTTTGGCAAACATAACTGAGGCTGTGAAAGGAATGCGATCGAAAACATTCGATATTGCCACGTTTAACTATGAAAAAGCTAAAGTGCTAAGTATGTAGTGATAATAATTAGAAAATTGACTTTTTCTACTCGTTTTATAATATACTTATTAAAAGACTAAAATCTGTATCATAATGATATTCATTATGATACAAATTTTCATTATGATACAGATTTTTAAGCCAATAGGAATGCGCCATTCGCACAATATTTAATATAGCCATGGATACCTGGTTGACATTTCTGAAATTAATTATATTAGGTGACACTTAATTTGGCAGCTGTCAAATAAATTTATTTGTTGAAGTTCCTTTCATTGTTCTTGTTTTTTATAATAAATGATAATTATTAATTAAATAATTCTTATTAATCGGAGTAGAAAAAATATTGTATGCAACTTTCATGTAATGGCCCTTAATACACTCGCATATTATATACGAAACTTGCCTGCGGCTCGTTTCGTATCCTACAACATGCTCGTGTCTTAATGGCTATCATTACATGATCGTTGCATAAAATACTATTTTATTATTAACCATTATGTCAATAATGAATAAACGTTAGTTCTTTTATGTGCTTGTTTCATATATATGTTATGGGTTTCCTTCAAGCCGGCAACGTCGTGCGAAAATCATAATTACCACGCCCTCCTACTAACTCAATTGGTGAATATTTTTCGAAATGCCATTGCTAAGTAACCACCTGACTTCCTATTGGCAAGCGCGTGCGTGTATTCTTTCCCGTCACTTCGACAATTGACTGACATTGATTATCCAGTGGCGTTTATAATCTCAGTATTTACCTGGTATCTTATTATTTCGTATCCATATTGAATTCAAGTACGATTTTTAACATTATTTGTTTTTAACAAATAGGTACCGTGTTTTGAAAAATACCTTACCTTTAAAACAAAGCATAAATCAGTTTCTATATATAATTATTATACAGGGTTGGGATAAAGTATGGAACCAAGTAAATATCTTTTAAACGAAAAGAACGATATTTATGAAAATTTGCAGGAAAGTGCAATGGAACAAAATGCATCTGATGTACATTTTTTTGTTAATAATATACTTCCGGTTTAACCTACTACACTAAACTCAGTATGTATGAATTCAAAATAACAAGCTCTTTCAAAATTTGTAAAAATATATAGGGTGTCCCATTTAAATTAAAGAAGTTGATGGCATTTCCGGTTAAACCGGAAGTATATTATTAACAAAAAAATGTACATCATATGCATTTTGTTACATTGCACTTACCTGCAAATTTTCATAAATATCGTTCTTTTCGTTTAAAAGATATTTACTTGGTTTCATACTTTATCCCTGTATAATAATAATTATTATTTTTAATACTTTTATAAAATAGGTACCGTACGCCATTGGTACGTTTATGACAGATATCGGCCATGTTTCGTCACCCTTTACCGATGCCGCGTAGCTTCAGATAGACTTGCCAAACTATATTAACTTTGACACTTACGTAAAAATAATCCAAATTCAATAGTATAATCAACTGAGGTAGTAGTTTTATGAATTGACAAGTTGTGGGCGGAATATTTTATTTCAAAATTCAAATTATTATAAACTTACATTTATTGCAGTTCTGACAAAAAAAATTAACATTCGAATTTAAACACAGCCCTCGACGTCTACATTAAATAAAAGTTAATTTACAAAACGGAATTACTATTCAAAACTGCTCAAATTTTACAATAGTGTGTTCAACTTCAAATTTTGTCCCCCTATTTTTTGGGTAATATGAATAAGTGGCAAATGGATTATCCAAAAATAAAATTATTTTATATTTTCTCTGCTGATTAACAGAAAAAAATGGAAACAAAAATTTACTGAAATTATGCAACTTATAATGCAGTTACGTCACTAGTGTAAATGTGAAGTTGTCGATAGTCTTCGTTTTATGTTCTGTTTCAGCTTGTTCATGACAAATAAATAATAGTATGTTGACATTATTTTGACATCTATCACTGTCGTTTACTTGTTAAAGTTGAAGCAACGAATATAGTAAGAGTCTGTATAGTTTGGCAAACTTATCTGAAGTTGTGAAAGGAATGCGGCTGAAAACATTCGATATTGCCACGTTTAACTATAAAAAAGCCAAAGTACTGAGTATGTAGTAATAATTATTTGAAAATAGACTTTTGATTATCAACAATATGTCAATAATGATTAAACGTTAGTTCTTTAATGTGCTTGTTTAATTGGATTTTGTCTATTAACATTTTTTTCAAATACTGAATGTTAAAAGGTAAACATTTTCTAATAATGTTATAGGTTTCCTTCAAACCGGCAACGCCGTGCGAAATTCATATTACCGCGTACTCCGAACGAACTCAGTTGGTGAAGATCAGCCCGTTGCTATGCAACCAGCTGACTTGCTATTTGCAAGCGCGTGCGTGTGTTCTTCCTTCTTACTTTGAGTATTGACTGATATTGATTGTCGGCCTAGTTACCGACACCACGGATAGGTTTGCCAAACTATACTTGGTTGGTTGAAGTCTTATTTTCCATTTATATTTGTGTACTGTGTTATTGTGTCTGTATTTTATAGATTATTATGAAACCAGTGTACTAATAGTTGAAGAATATCAAATTAGATTAGATTATATTTGATGAGGTGGTTAATCGGCTATTCCACTGCGACCTTTTCAGATCTATTGTGGTCCTCCTAATCTAGATTACATTCTCCAGCCCGACTCTTTTCAAGTATCCAATCAGCCTCGAGACTGAATCTGTAATCATGTAATTTCTTGCCGGTGCCTTCTCATCACTTAATACAAGAAACCGCACATTCGCCAGGCAGTCGCACTGGCATAGGATGTGCTGCAGTTTCCTCTTCTAGGTGACAGAATCTTCACATGGCTTCGTCAGTCAACCCCATTAGCTTTGCGTGCCTGTTAAGTTTACAGTGCCCTGTTAACATACCTACTATGACTTTGACAGGTTTCCTATCTTTGCTTATTAGACCTGCCGTAAAAGTTAGCGAATGTCCTCTAATGAACCGTTTCGCCTGTCTCTGTCCAGGTGAGATTACCCACCATTCCAGAGATTTCTTCCCCACCCACTTCGTTGTGGCCATATTTATTGTCAACTTTGCGACGCCACAATAGGGTTCCGGTCCAATGAATGGCATTGATGAGCCTTGTCTGGCCGTTTCATTCGCCAATTAGTTGCCCTTATGATCCTCGTGTCCTGGTACCCAAGCTACCATGACCTTGCAATGGTCACCATGTGCGTTTAATGCACCCATCAAATCCCATGCTAGCTTAGAATTGACCTCTATGGAGTAAAGTGCCTTCAGTGCAGCTTGGATGTCGGTTAGGTTAGGTGGCAACTGAACGGTGTGTCCTTTTCTGCTTTTTAATTTCTTCAACGCAGTGGTGAACCGCCGTCACTTCTGCTTGGAAAGTTGTGACGTCCTTAGATAGGTTCATTGGAATAGCTATCCTTTGTTTCAGCCCTACAATTCCGGCTCCTACACCTACTTCTGACTTGGAGCCGTCCGTATACCAGGTTGCCTCAGCCTGGATGGGTACACCTTTCTTCCATTCTTCCCTACCTGGTATAGTTATTTGGAACTTATTATTAAAGCTATATCTCGAGGCCATTGCGTCAATCGGTTGCCCCATCAAATTATCCGCTTTTTTCTCCTCGATAAGCTTTAGATAGTCAGCACCGTGCGTTTGGCTTATGTGTTGTTGACTTTGCAGTAATCTGTGCGTTACAGATCTGGCTTCGCCTTGTAAGAACATCAAATAAAAAATTCATTACTGCGCCGAAAACAGATGAAAGTAGGAAACTGCTAGAAATACATTTTGTTGTCAAGATCATTTTAATATAAATTAAATATACAAATAAGAAAAATAACTCATTATTTCAAATATATATATATATATATATTAATATTTATTAAATCTATTGGCTTTTTCTATAAACCAAAACTAAATGCAAACAACTCAATGTTAATCTATCCAAAACTTCTTTTTTTCTCCTTCAATATTGGTGACTACACTATCTTATGATAATTATGTTCCATGTCAAAATTTGTGCCTAACTTCAATTTATACTAGTGACGTAATAATCTAAAAGGCGGATTTTGAAAAATTTGGTAAATTCGATATTTTAAATGGGGATGAAAACAAAAATACACTATTAAATTTGTTATGCATAAACAAGAATCTATTTTTAGTTGACAATCTATATAATTTTTGTTTAATATGTTAATACATTACTGCCCGATTGCACCAGTTTAGCTTAAATGTAAGGCTTAACAAAGTGCAGTTTACTGATAATTCCAATCTTTCATTGCACCATGTTTTGCTTAGTAAAGCCACGCTTACGTACAATACCGTATGTATTCACTTGAATGGACAAGCTGTGCTAAAAATTTCGTGCATACAAGCTTCGGTTAGATAACGGTACTGCGAGCTTAATTTTTCAAGCCTGGCTTATTTGTAAAGCCAAGGTGATGCAATCGGGCATACAATATGCATAATTTGTTGTTAAAAAGCTTGTTTGTAGAAAAAGTATAATGAACAACATGCGTACAAAGTTACTTTTTCCACTCCCCTAAAGTCTCGTACCACAAACTTCTGCGATCGTGGGAAAAGTATAACTTTGCGCACTTAAAAAATGTGTGAGAAATTTTTTACCTGATCCTGTTTCTCCCTTAATCTATTCGACTGCGTGAATGGAAAAAATGAATATTTAGATAGTTATTAAAAATTCAATTATTTTATTTGGAAAATAAAATGATTTTAAACCACAGAATTAGTAGATTAGATTATAAGATTAGGGATCTCAATAGAACACACTTGCCAAAAATTGATCGACAAACCTCTATTTTACGTGGATGCTAGAAATGTATTCAAAAACTGATAACGCTGCGCTGTATATTGAAAAAAAAAATGTTTAAAGAGTACCCCAAGAAAACGACAACGACGTGACAATCGGATGACAAGACTGTCACGCAGAGAACTCATGAAAATAAGAGGACCCACCTATACGAAAGCTCGGCACATCCATATAAACAGCGGCGGATTTACCACCAGGCTGAGTCTAGGGCGGCAGATTTTAGGAGCGGTAAATTTGGGACCATTTTTTTATGTCTCACAAGAATAAAAAAAATCTTATTTTATATACCTAAATGTTATTAGGTCCACACAAAGAATTCAATATGTAGGGGAGCGTGAGGCACTAGGGTGTGTCATTTTTAGGCCATTATTTTTTTTTCCTGCTATACCAGAAAATCTGGTAGTGTATAGAAAATAAAAAATTCGATTTCCCATTTAAATAACACAGGAAATATATATTTTTTGTTTTAAGTGGACTTTTCGCTATTAAAAAATTTTTTTTCAAAAAAACTTATGGCTTTTTAGAAAATTAAATTCTCTACAAAAATATCTCTTTGTACAAAGACTGTAGAACCACTAGTTTCGAAGTTTAGCCCGTACATCGGAAACATTTAAAAAAATACACATTAAATTCCATTTAATTTTCAATTTATTACTCTTACATGAGTAATTTAATTTTATTGTACATTTTTGAACAGTAAAATTTTAAATAAGTAGCATCAAAAAAATTCAGCAATCACTTGTGGTATTTATCCGAACAACTTATTTGTTCGTCATTATTTGATAATGTTAGTGCAGAAATCAAATTAAAATTAATTGAATCGATTCAGAAAAAAAGTCAAATTAAAAACTTGTAAACGATTTAATGTAAAAAATGTTAATATTAATTCCTTACAAAACAAAGAATTGTATGACTTTGCGTCAGAAAAGTCGTTGATTATTTTTGAAAGGTTGGAACTCCCAACTGATTTTTAAAATTTACATCCTAATCAGTGGATATCTGACAAAAGTTACAATATGTGCTTGAAAATTTTAAAAAATGTACACGTTATCAATGATACTGCGGAACGGGCGGTCCAACTGATGGAAGCCTACAATAAAAGCTTAACTGCTGATGAAGAGCAGAAGCTATGCATAGAAAAAAATTTCCAAATCTAACAAGCATACGTTAATGTTACCATACCATTGTTAGAAAAATAAAAAAATAAAACTTTTTGTAATTATAACGATTAATTAATAATAATTTGACTTAGATTATTATATTAAAACGAGTCAATACTTTAATTCAAAATTTTAATGCTCAAAAATGTAAGAGTAAATTGAAAATTGAATGGAATTTAATGTGTATTTTTTTAAATGTTACCGTTTGACGGGCTATAATTTCGAAACTAGTGGTTCTACAGTCTTCGTCCAAAGAGATATTTTTGTAGAGAATTTAATTTTCTACAAAAACCTTTTAGCCCAGCGGCATAATTTATATAATATTTTATATTATATACTACCAGATTTTCTGGTATAGCAGTAAAAAAAATAATGGCCTAAAAATGACACACCCTAATGGGGCACGGATGACTTTATAAATATGTTTTTGCTACTCCCATGATTCAAGTCCATAATTAGAAATGCAGGTACTGTACTCGTATCCATTAAGATATTCACCAATTTTGATTGACCGGAATCTGGATCATTGAATAGATCTTCGTTCCCGCGGAAACAGAATTTGCAAAACGTTTATCCGAACTTGTATTTAGCAGATCGCAAAGCTCTATGTTCACCAGAGCAACATCATTTGAGAAAAGCTGTATTTGCTGAAAACGAGTGAGAAATTGTCTATGATATACCTTAAGCCAAGAAAACCAAAACACCTTAGCTTTGTTGTACAAAAAATGTACAAAATTGTATTGTGAAACTTTTATGCCTGCTGTGATGGAATATCATCGGCATTATCAGCTCGATTCTAACTAGAATCAAATATATCGCTTTTAAACTTCAAGTAAGCCTAATGAAATTTATTTATTTACGTTTACCGAATATAGTTAAGTAATTCTGTAAATAGTATTAGTAGAACATGAGAGAGAATTAGCTCAGAACCCAGAACCTAACCTATGAACTGACACTAGTTAACCTCATACTAATTACTGGAAAAAAGTGTTGAAATTAGGACGATGAAGTTACAATTTCATTGACAAAAAAATTTGTTATTAATATGATTGTCAACTAGGGTATCGAATTGTAGAGGTCGGTAGGGGCGGAAAAATTTGAATAGCCTACTGGCGGCAAATGTGTAAATCCGCCACTGCATATAAATGAGTCGGGCTTTCATATACAGTCTGGAGAGTCCCAAGAAAAACCGCATGTAAACAAAGACCACGAGTGATCTATTCTAATTCGGCTGGGTATTGGACGACTCGCACTGAAATGTTAGCAGTAGGGAACAGAATACACCCCTGTTCAACCTTATTCACTTGCCTAGGTCAGTCTATTCAGATGACTGATGTTAAGTTATCAATACTTTCAGTTGAGAAAGACTTTGAATTTTTTGTGGGAAGAGTTGTTATTAACAAGTTGTGGTTTGTATATATCGTTCACCATGTGGTAGTTGGGAGAATTTTATGACGAATTTGGAAATACTTTGTTATGAACTCAAAACCAGGACGGAATTCATGATCATGTATGGGGATTTCAACAATGACTTTCTAGTGCAAATACTCACCTAAAAGCAATGCTACACCTACTAGATTCATATAAAATTAATCTTAATAGCTTCATTTCTATTACTTTGAAGACAGCTTTCCAATAAGACGCAGCTATGTGAAAGATACCAAAAAATCATGAGTCACTTCAGAAGTGAGAAAATTCTCTCAAGACCTTAGAGACTTACATCATCTATGTCTAAACAATTTAAATAACAGGGAGTTACAGCTTTTGTACAAGACTAAAAAGCAGGATTACAAACATTTGGTGGACAATTGTAAAAAAAAATGTTACCGAGACATTATTGTAAATTCTGGTAATAAGTCCAGAGCCGCCTGGAAAGTGATGCAGGATGTTGGTGTTAGAAATTCTTCAGTGCTCTCAATAATAATTAATAATGAGGGTCAGGTCATCAACAACCCTTACGATATTGTTGAAATTTTTGTAGATCAGTTTACACCTGATATTCAGACTACTTCCAACTTAAATGTCAAAATTAAACTCAGACCCCTAATTCATTTTTTTGAGACCAACAAATTTTGAAGAAGTGATGATGATAATTAAGAACTTGGCGAATAAGTACTCCAGTGGGGTGGATGGCATTTTGGCAACTATAATAATTAGACATGTTGCATATGTTGCTGGGCCTCTGGTAGATCTTATAAATTTGACATTTACGACTTGTCACTTCCCAGATAAACTTAAGCATGGGAAAATTACTCCTGTCCATAAAAAAAGTTCAAAGCATATTTTCTCGATCTATCGCCATGTATCTGTTTTTCCAGTGTTTTCTAAGGTGCTTGAGAGAGTTATGTAGAATAGACTTTTAGAATTTTTAAAATCACAGAAGTTACTGGCTCAATGTCAATATGGCTTTCTGCCTGGAGAATCAACTGAAAAGGCTATATTTAACTCCCTGAAGTATTTGGTGGATAGGATTGACAGAGGGGAATTAGTTGCAGGTATTTACTTTGATCTCTCAAAAGCCTTTGATACATTGGACCATAACAGATTATTGTATAAGTTACAATGTTATGGGGTGGTACACATCGAAAAGGAAGACCGCTCAGACCAGGCCACTAGCCATTTAGAACGAGGCACGAAGCGCCAGACGATAAGGTCCCAGCGGATGAGATAACAACAAATGATAATGTTGGTTTTAAAGAGTATCAAAAGATTTGGGAAAACGTTTTTCACATAGAAGAGTTACTACTATTATTTTTGTGTTCAATTAGTTAGAATTTTTACTCACTTTAAAAGGTCCGTCGTCAACGACAGATGGAATACTGCTTTGTATTGATGCTGCGATATTGTCCTCCAATGTGGGCGCAATATTCTGCTGAGGCTGTTGAGGTTGTTTGTGTTTGTGGGAAGATTTCTTTTTAAGTGAATGATCGCTGCCGTAACCGTCTCCATCACTGATACCCGCTCCTTGCGCAGCTGCCGATATTAGATTCTTTATACTTTTTTTCGATTTACTGCCGACTAGACAAAAACAAATTTTAAAATAAAAAAATGTATAGGAGATGTTATTAATGAAAATAAAGTTTGTATTAATTTACTTACGAGGTCGGCCTCTTCTGTTCTTTTTAACAACTAATGCTCCATCTTCTTCCTCATTATTAGCAGCAGGAGTCCAAGCTGGATCAGAATCGGAATCCTGAAACTCTGGTGGCTCCTCTGGCTCATCATCTTTACCAATCTCCGATAAACTATTCTTTTTCTTCGCTGCTCGTTTCGTCGATTCGCGTCTGGGAACATTTTCTAAATCTCTTTCTTTTCTCGCTTTTTCTTTGTCTTTTTTATCTTTGTGTTTTTTCTCTTTATCGGGTTTGGGTGGTTTGTCTGACTTGGGTCGCTTAAGTTTATCAGAGGGAGACTTAATTAATTTAATTTTGTCTTTATCCCTCTTTTTCTCTTTGTCCTTTTCCCTTTCTCTATCTCTAAACTGCTGTCAAATAAAGACAGTAAGTTCACATTTGAAAAATAGTTTAAATATAACTTACCTCTGCATTTGGAAAGGAAGCTTGTTTTTGTTTATTTTTTTTCCCGAAAAAATCGTCATCCGAACTGAATCCATCATCGGAACTGTCAAAACTGTTACGTTTTCTCTCTTTAGGTAAAGGGAAATACCTTGGATCATCTTGGGGATCACCTTGAGAAGAAAGTCTAGCGACAGGGGCTGGTATAGGAGGAATAGGCACAGGCGGATTTAGATTAGGTGGTCCAGAAGGGACACCATTACTTTCGGGAGATTTGTCCTCCATACCTTTCACGGGATTCCTGGGCCACGTTTGTTTTCTGTTACCTCCTCGCATAGCAGGAGGTGGAGAGGTATCCCGTTCCCCCTGCAGAAATTTTAAATAGCTACTCATGAAGCTAGGGCCGGTACCTGTCGGCTTTTCTGAAGGTTTATTGTTACCAGAATTCATGGATGCTGCTGTTTTCGGAGCAGATTGGTGTTGATGTTGATTGTTTGGAACTCTTGTTGAATCTACAATATTAAGTAATATTTCTATGTTTGATAGTAAAAATGCGAAGGGATTGGTGTGTACAAGCCAGTAACCAAACACTCTGAAGGCTTCAGAATTAAGGAAAACCCCAAGCTCGATTCAAGCGGAAATTTACGCCATAGGAAAGTGTGTCCAGTTCAATATTGATAAAATATATAGAAGGCAAAAGATTATCATCCCAAAAAAAAAACGTTTTGAACTATACTCTATTTGAAAAAGGCATAGAGCAATAAACCCTTGTAAAATGTCCATTCCAAGGGCGTACCTGCTTCTGATCCTAAAAATTCCAATAATTGTGAATTTTATATTTAAGGAATATCCTAAAATCATGTGAGGTTCTTTTCACGAAAAATGGTTCTGACTCAATAATAGCTTATTTGGGTTTCGCAATTATTTCTGAAATTGGAAGAGAAAAATTGTGGAAAATTCTGCGAGAGATTTAGATGGGAAAAAGTAAACAGAAAGTCGCTTTTAATCGATGAAATTTTATGTTAGAGACGGAATTATTTGCGATCAATAAGGGATTTTCACGATGAAAATGGAAAAGGAAAACGACTGATAATTAGGCATATTGAAAGTACAAATGGGTTTTTGAAAGATGGTCTGTTAGCATTTGAATCAATTCATACTGGAAGAGACTATCACGAAGATATGAATGCTGATGTTTTTGAGAACTATTTTTCACAAATGATAACTCGAAATCTGCTTAGCTCGGTAATTAGTAATTATATTGGACAACGCTCCTTTTTATTCGTTTTAAAATTCTGGAACTTAAGTTGCCCACCCAGTAAGAGTTTTGCATGTTAAATTAGGATTTATTACTCTCTGTCTATTTCAAACAGATTGTAGGCGAGAACAACATCGTCACCTTACAGTAAGTTCCAGGACACACTTGAATAGAAAGAAATAACATAGCAAATGAACAAGTAAAAAAAGGGGCTGAAACACCCTTTTGGGACCATAACCCTTTTGTGGTATCAACACAAATGTATTATTGAAAGAAATGGGCAACACTAAAACAAAAGATCTGACCATTGAGAAGATCTAGTAGGGCCAAGATAATCAAAGATACTCCTAGTGTTCTGCCTGAATTGGCAACTCAAAAAGATCAAACTAGTGGAACAAGAAGATTCTTAGGAATGGAAGAAGAAACCTCCATTTGCATAGTTGCGGAAAGCATAGTAATACAGAATTTACCTAAACTAAAGTCTACGGATATTCTAAAATTCCTCCAGGAAATTGAAGTAAAGGAACTACTAGTTTCTGTGACCTCCTCCGGAACTAAGTAGAAGAAAGAGGGTATAATCGATCTTTTAGGTGAATGTCACTCTAATATACATACATAGTGAAAATGCGGTAAATAATAATTTGATCATCCAAATGTTCGTTATACTTACCTTGAGACAGAAAATTCAGTTCTTCCTCAATATTTGGCACCACCACTTTGGGATGTTCCTCAGGCTGTGGTTGATACTGATTGGAAGCTTGTGGTGATTGTTCATTGTAATTTGTTAAGGGGGTCAACTCAACAGTAGACGGATATTCTGTGGGATGGGGTGGCAAATGGAATGGGGCAAAATAGGGCAAGGGAGGAGGTGGATGGTGAGGACCATGAGGATGGGGTACCATAAGACTTTGATGTTGTGGGTGTAATGATTGAGATGTGAGGAATTTGGAAGTAGGCGGAGGGAGATTCCATCTATCAAAATCAAAATAAGCTCCATTCTGTTGTGGCTGATTGGCACCGGAACTGTGAGCAGGTGGAGGAATTCGACCTAAAACCACTGCTTTGTAACTCAATACTGTTTCAAAAATATATAAAAACGTTTCTTAAAACTATAAAAGCAATTGTAATCACATATTTAAAAAAAAAATAACATACTTGGCAACTGATGCATTTCTGCTATTGGTTTATCACTGCTCTTCCTTCTTTTAGGAGGTTTAGGCTCCGTTTTAATCTCAGTTTGTTGCACCTGACAGCTCTGTTGCTGTTGCTGCTGTTGCAAATTCTTAACTATACTCATAGGATCACCTCTACAGCTTGAAAGATCTTGTAAAGTAACCTGATGACCACTGTTCGAGTCAAAATAGGTCTGTTGTCTCTCACTACCTCCAAGTACTACTCGCTGTTGGGCTGACTCGTTTCTGTTCATTTCAATATTGTTATTTGAAGTGTAGCTGCTACCGGATTGTGACCCAGTTTGATTATTTTGAAATTTTCTTTGACCCTGTAAAGTGTTTATTTATTTATTTACGTGCATTACCCATTCATTTACAATAATTAAAATTTTAACAGTACCACACTATAACATCATTTTTTTAAAAGTATCAAGTCAAAATAAAAAGATCACATTTAAATCTACTAAAACAAATATTTAAAATCATTAAAATATTTTGCTTAATCACACCGAGTCACAAGAGTATCTACAATACATCAGTTTCCATTCTACCCAATCTAAAAGAAACAAATGTATCCCTCCTTTATTTTATACCACAAAGTGACCTTATAAAACGCTCATAACTATTGAAGGAATCTAATTCTGGTAAGCTATTTGCCAAACGTGTTGTTCTGGAAATGTATGAATTATGGCCTATGTTCGTACAAGAGAAGGATTGATAGAATGTATTAGCTGATCTTGAGCTTCTTGCAGGAACTATGAAATTAATGTTACTAAGTAGGATGGGCAGTTAGGAAGGGAATTTAATATTTTGAACATAGTTTCAAGATCATCATGATCTCTTCCGGTTTTCAGAGGAGAGAGTTGGAACTTGTTGTAGAGGGGATTGAAATCATATCTATATTCATCTAAACGAGGAATATTTTGACTTAAATGCTAGGTATCTTAAGAATTTACTTCGAACTTGCTTTATTTTGTGAATGTAACATGCATATCCTGGATTCCAAACCGAAGATGCATATTCCAGAATAGGACTGACAAGGGAATTTTATAGTAATTGGATTGCATAAATATTATCAAAATCTCTGGAAAATCTTTTGACAAAACCCAGCAATCTCAGTGCTCTAGATACCATATAACAATAAGGAAGGACAATATCAGAGATTAATCAATATATACTCCCAGATCCTTGATTACTGATACCCACAATATAATTGAATCATTAATTTTATAATATAAGATATAATAGATAAATAGAAGAAATATTAAGAGGGTATTCAATATTATGTATGTTGAGCTAATTGAATTAACATTATCATATATTTTCTATAAATAACATAAAATGTTGATTATTGAAAACTCTGGATATTATTTTCATTTTAATTTAAGGCTTCATAAAAACAATAGTTTTATATTAACAACTGCATGAATCAAACAAAATATACTTGAAAACTCCTGTGAACTCAACATTAAACATGTTCACATAATAAGGGTTTAGAATAAATAATAAACTACATAATATTGTCTATTATCTTTCAATACTTTGGTAAAATCCTTCCTTGATAAATACCAATTATTGTTCAGGAGAAAATAATTTGCTTTGATATAATTTTTTTTTATATTAATAAAATAAGTGAAAACGCCAGTTCTATAATCTATTTGTGGTAAATTTCATAATTACAATTGAACCAAACTCAATGGGACGCGATTTGTAGCTCTATTATGTTTTTTGTTAAAGTTAATTTTCTCCATTTGCTCTATGTATCCAATAATAAAAAAAAGTACTAGTTCAATTAATAATAATTAGTAATAATTGTATTGCAATTCCTCAAATTTGCAAGTTTATTTGTACTTCCCATCAAAATATTAGTTTTAATTTAAACATTTATGCATATATCATCAAATGTTCAACAAATCTTGTTAATTATTTATCAAGGTTAAATTGGTGACCCCCGCCGTGTAATTCGTAATTTTTAAAATGAGGTAGTATCTTGTTTGTCCTTTTCTCACTTTACAATTGTTTTTTGAGTCTATACATAAATGAATTTGTAAAACATGTAAATTACACCATCTAAAATGACGAATTAATAAAATTGACACAAAATGTTTTTCAAGTCATCTTATTACTAACTCTGATGAAATACATTGTGAAAGAAAACATTCTTTCATAAGTCAAACTATGGGACAAACAATTTTCTACCAAGAATCTCAAGACCCACTAATGAAAATGCAGAATATTTATGTTGACAGTCACTAAGAATCACTGAAATAATGATTTGTAATGATTATATAGGATACAGAGATTCTAAAGAAAACACTTAATGTTACATGGCATGAACGATATTTTATTTCAATGAAAATATGAATATAAAAATTAAGAATCCGCCATTTCAGCTCAAAAACCGATCGGAAGCGCGTGACGTTACGCTTTTGTAAATATTGTTCAAACTTTAAACAGTACTGTTTTATCATTTTATACCGAAATTGGGCTCTGCCCATTAATAAATAAACCTTACCCAACACCTACCAGTTTCTTTGATTTACTAAAGTCAAAACATTTCAATTACCTGTCTTTCATCCCAACAATTCTGGTTCTGCTGGTTGTTATGATTAGGGCGTTCATAACGTTCAGGAAAATTTTTCTCGTGGTTTAATGCTCTAGTAATAACAGAAGGATAAGCCACATTACTAGTCTGAGAACTTGGTCTAGGTACCGAAACATCTAATGGCGAAGGCGGAGCTACTTGATTGCTAGAGCTTTGTTGTGGAGATGATATTGAGTTCATGGGGCTATTGTACATGGGATAGGCCGGACTTTGAGCATGACCTACATATAATTTAATAAGATTAAAAACGATATATTCAGAGTCACTCTTTATTAAAGTAAACCAATTGATAACTAAAAATTACCTAAAGGTGATGCCTGGGAATGTGCTTGAAGTGGACTTGGTCTTCTTGGTACAACAACATTACAATCAGGTCCGTTGGAATTGTTGTAATCAGATCCACTTTTGGGCCTCTGAAATTCTTCAGAGTTTGAACTGCCTTGTTGATAATGTCTGTAATTGTGCTGAAATTGTGGTGGCCTCTTTCCCGATGAATTACTTCCAGAGTAGTTCAATCGGCCTGGGGCATCCATTATAGAGAAACTTATGGGTGAGGATTGACTCTGATTGTCCTCATTACTTGGCCTATAAAAATATTAATTCTTGAGTATGGTTCAACAGAAAGTATTGGCACTGATCTTACACTGTTTCATCATATAATATTTAAAAAAAAAACCTGTAGAATTGGAACTCGGTTTAATGTTTTAGGTATACTAGAATGAAGACAATGAAAAGTCCTAGCTGAGTTTCCCAGCCATTCTTGCACATGTAAGTACATCATTACCTTCAGTCTGTCTGACTTCAATGCTCTTGGATATCATTTTTTTAGACAGCATACTGATGATCCTGGCCTTATTTTTGTCATTACACAGAAATTTGAAAGGTATCATAGTTTCTGAAGCTCATAGTACCTTGTAGAAAATATCAGTTTTAATATTTGTATCCATCATTTTTCAATACAATGTACAGATTCTGGGGAAAAAGCAAGAAATTAAAGTCACTTTTTAGGATCTGGCCCATAAAGACTTTTCAGTTTCTTCCATCTAATGAACAAAAATATTTTTTGAAGCAAGTTCCAACTTTCCAGAACATTTCTCCCAATTTTTCTAATTTTATTAGGCTTATGCCCAAATTTTGTTGAACATGAGTATTAACACTCTAATAGATGTCTAGTTGATACAGTAATAACACAAATTGGATTGGTTCAGAGAATAGAACCTTTATTTTATATACCAACATTAAATCAAGTGATTATGAAAAATTATTGCACTTAGATTTAGCACAATTGAAATTTTACTAACCTTTGTCTTTCTTGTTGATTTCCTAGCTCAGAGTAAATTTTCGTCTGAGCCTTTGTTTGGATTTGTTGTTGTACAGGCGAAGCCTGTTGTTTACTAGGTGGAGATGCAAAAGCTTTTTCGATTGTAGTACGGGAAGCATTTGGAGAACTTAAAAATGTAGTACGAGCAGGAGGCTGTGGAACTCTATAATCCTTAGAGACAGTGGTAGGCGGTGAGGATACAATACATGATTGCTGTATATTAGATGTATTCGCAGACGAGAAAGTTTTACTAGTGTTTGAGGTATTATCAGATATACTGGATGGGACTTGAAAGAAGCTACTTGAATTGCCCTGTGATGCATTTGTTTTTGTTGATGCAGAAGATACTTGTGGACTTTGAGCCCTGTTAGTACCAGATTTGGCAATTTGAGAATTTAAATGGTTGTTGAGGCTTTGCGCAGCTGCAAAGTGAGCATTAAAATTTTCATAAGTTTTACTTGTTGTAGTGGCTACGACACTTTCATGGGGTAAGATACCAAAAGGGCTACTTTGTTGCCAAGCACTTGCAGCTCCTTGTTCAAAAAAAGCTTGAGGTTGGGGATGGAACTCACCTTCCCCAGATTGTTTGGTAGCAGCAGCTTGTGCCAAAGCTTGAGCTCTTTGTTGAGTGACCTGAGACACATAATGTGCTGCAGGTTTGGCTCCTGCTGCTGCATGGTGGAAGAGGGGAGTAAATACTGATTCATATCCTACTGGAGGTGGAGAAAGAAATCCACCAGGTAGAAGTTGGGTGGTTGTTGTTGGGGGAGCACCTGCAGTTGTTGTTGCTAAATGGTGATGTAATTCTCCACTTCCTGATCCCGCTTGCACACTAGCAAGGCGGTTATAGGGAGTTGCATACCATGGCCCCACTGGATCCATAATTAGCACTAGTTAACTCATGTCGCTTAGCCATCCCATCTGAAACAAAAAGACACTTTAGTATTTTATTGTATATGAAGTTACTAAATATATATAAAAGTTATAACGTACATAAATAAAAATTCATATGGAGCAAAATATTTTTATTAGGTAGTTCTTTATATATTTTTACCAATCACAAAAAGGAGTAGCTACCTCTACATAAATAACTAGTATGTTTCCATTAGTATACACATGTGAAAAAAATTACAAAGAAGCTACCTACATCCTAATATTTTAATAGAGTAGCAGTTATTTAGCAGATCACTAAACAAATTAAGAAAAACTAGCATTAAATGAACTGTAGCTTATTATTTCATTTATTATAAATATCTACAACACAAACACAATCAAAATTATATATACCAAATTTTTACACAATTTATACTTACTTGTAACTGTGTAATTTATTTTAATTAAATGAATAAAAGGTTTTTTCTAGTTAATATTCAATATAAGTAGCCTTTTAAAATTTAGTTTATTTTGCAAATGAAACATGTTTGTATTATTATATTTCGAAATTAATTATTTATTATCCATAAACCTACCTACATGGGTTTATTTTTGACTATTATAAAAACATATTTCATAAAAAATAGTATAAATGACAAAATTTTAAAAAAAAACAAAAATGTGGCAAATGTTATTTGATATTGATTAGGTTGACAAGTATTTGGTTAATTAGAAAAGATAGATGGGTTTTTCATTAGGATTATCAACAACCTGAAGACTACCCTGTCTGAAATCCTTTTATTAATACTGCACAAGTTTTAATAATCTCAATATATCCAAATAAATGCTTTCTTCAAACTGAAGACAGAGTAACCTTGAACTATTGTGAAGCCTATATTCTTTAAAAAAATTTAAATAACACCGCTGGTTTTAGCGTATTTATCCAACATTTCAATATTTATTAAATACACAGCCAACTTTTCAAAAATAAGGAAGCTAATAGCCTAAATAAATCAAATCAATCTTGACCTCTGACATGAAATCAACAAAATCAACGCTATGCCCTAGCCATTTGGATGATTAAATTTAAGTGAGCTTCTAAAAAAAGTATAAGCTTCTTCTCAATGTCGATAAATTATGTCTTGCGTTAAGTTTATACTTACTTCTCATTTGAAATTGCAGCAATCGGGAATATTTTCAATATAAATTTCATAAATATGGCTACATAAGATGTGGACAAGGTCTATTCATAAGTAAAAACCACTCGAAATCTTATATTTGATTAAGTCACTAATGCCGAAAAACCAAACAATCTCTAAGTAAATACTACCGGCTAACTATTTAAAAAGTTTTTCCTTCGAAAATCTAATAATAAACATGGTTTCTTCTAATAATTCTGTATGCACTAGCTCACCAAACTTTGGTCCGCCATTTTACAATTTTCACTAACAATGGGAGGCGCCATCTTTTGGTCTCTGCAGTTTTGGCGCTAAAGTTAATTTTTTATTGTATTTTGTTTTTACGCAATAAAAAGTAGTTTAAAAACATTTCGAATATATATTAGTGTTTTATTAACTTAATGTTTCAGAATGTGGTCGTAAAATTAATGACTGTTTCAAAATAACAAAATTATCCTTCATTTAAATAAAAGAAGCGGAACACATTTCAACTGAATTTTGTCCTACTTATAATTACAAATTGTTTCAAATGATTATTTAAAAAACAAATATGGAACAGTAAGATATATTAATATTGATATAGATCATGATTTCCGTAGGAAACTACAAGAATTTATTGGATACGATAAAATTTTAATTGGTAAAATTCTGTGTTGGCTAGAGTGCAATGTCACATGTCTCAGAATTTGTCAATCCATGCTACCACTGATACCACCATTAACATTTTACTAAAATAAAAGTTACCAATTGCACAGAAACAAAAGACAGTTTGAAATTATTTCTTTTTTAAATGTGAATAATACAATGCAAACCTTTTTTTTCAATAAAATAAGAGTACCACGATAAGTATCTCATTAAAATCTCAGGTATTCACTGACTTTTGATAGAACCATAGACAACTACAGAATTTATAGGAAATTTTTTTATATTTGTCAACACAATCCATTTTTTACATAGTCGGGACTACATTAAACTAACTGGGCTAGGCCGGAACAGCCTGTTTTTGCCAGCGACCAAATGTCGGTAAATATCAAAGCAATTGTCTCGAGCTAGGCGGGTAGCAGACACTTTTATTCAAATTAGTTTGCTATATGCGTCTACCTTCTTCTTGCTCCAGTAATTTGAACTTATTGAGGTGTCCATTCAGGTGGCAGTATCCTGAGGACACCAGCCAAAACTCTTAGTGCAGTTCTACTGTGTCTTCGGCATTCATTTGTTCTCACCTGTTGGTAGTTTCCCAGAAATATCTTTAATTGTCTTTTCTCTACTAGATCTTTCCAATTTTTGGATCCTAAATGTTACCAAACAGGAGAAATTAAATAAAACAAACATTGGCAAGAATAAACTTTATTGTTCTAGTAGTCTATCACATTTTTTCCAAACTGTAGACATATCTTTAGGGAGTATTTATTTGATCTAAGCCCGTTACATTACATACTTTCACAATATAGCTGATATCAAACTTTAGTATGTTTAACCACATACATTAATTGACTAATAGTATTTTATTAATTCCCAAGTGTGTAGACATATAATTGATATTGCTTACTTTAAAGTAAAGTTTATAGTAATTAAGACTACAAAACAAATATGAATGTGTGATTTATCTCAATATATTCTTGTCGGAAAAACGATAGAAACGCAAAAATGGAGCTAAAAGATCTGTAGGCTCGCTATACAATTAAAAAATACATTCGTTTCCCACGGAACTTTTACTTATTTTAAAGGTCAATATTAGAAATATATCAATGAAAGTAGAGTTCATGATTTGGCAGTGTGATAGATAGCTTGGTATAACACCCTTTTGTTATCAAGTCTTCAATAGATGGAGCTGCGATTTACTTTCAAACGTTTCCTTGGTGCTAAAAATTATTCTACGTCACACGTGTTCCACAGATATACGATATATTTATATAATAAACAAAATTGGGAAACAAGTTGGAATATAACGCAATATTATTAAAGATCAAAGTAGTAATAATGTGCGCAACTGATTCATTTTACTTAATGTTGTATGTATACAGATTTGGCAAATAATTATGTTTCGTATGGCAACTCTGTGAGTGGAAGAGAGGAAGCTATAGAATAACAAAGATACAAAAAAAAAACCACCTCTTAGAAATCAGAAAACCTGGGACATGCCACAAGATGGTAAGATGAAAGAGAATAATTTTTGAAAGAAATTCGATACGGAATTAAGCAACAAGAAGGAATGGGATCCAAATACCGTCACTAGACTTGGAAATAATACCATTCAATGGTACACAGACGGCTTAAAAGCAATAGAAGGAACTGGGATAGGTGTGTACGGGCCAGGAACGGAACACTCCGAAAGCTTAGGAAAAACCCCAAGTATCTTTCAAGCGGAAATTCACGCCATAGGAAAGTGTGCCCAGTTCAATATTGATAAAAGATATAGAAGGCAAAGGATTATCATCAAGTCAGATAGTCAAGCAGCCATTAAAGCACTGAGTTCTTGTGTAATCAGTTCCAAAATGGCATGGGAATGCCTAGGCAAACTCAATGAACTAGACGAGATCAATATCGTCACCTTACTGTGGATTCCAGGACACACTGGAATAGAAGGAAATTAAAAAGCAGATAAACCATCAAAGAGGGGGACTGAAACACCCTTTTGGGGACCGGAACCCTTTTGCGGTATCAGGTCCAATGTAATATTGGAAGAAATAGGCA
Organism: Lochmaea crataegi; assembly: GCA_947563755.1. Taxonomy (NCBI): domain Eukaryota; kingdom Metazoa; phylum Arthropoda; class Insecta; order Coleoptera; family Chrysomelidae; genus Lochmaea; species Lochmaea crataegi. The sequence goes on along the minus strand of OX387423.1, from coordinate 25,116,655 downwards.
AAGCCATTGGAAAGATCTAGTAGGACTTAGGCAATCAAAGATTCTTCTGGGTGACTACAACCTGTTAGATCAAATGAATGCATAAGTCAAAGTAAAAGTGCACTAAGAGTTTCAACAGCGGTCCTAACGGGAATTGTCGACTGAATGAGCACCTGAAAAAGCTCAAAATAGTGGAGGAAGAAAAATGTAGATTCTGTGGTATGGAAGAAGAAACCTCCATCCACATAATTTGATTGCACAGCAATTCAGAATCCTAGGGCACAACACCTAGGAGATTACTGGATAGAAGAGGGACATTTACTTAAGTTAAAGTCTGCAGATATCCTAAAATTCCTCCGGGAAATAGGACTAAAGAAGCTACTAGTCTCCGAGACTTCCCCCAGAAACTAAGTAGAAGTAAGGGGGCACAATAGATCTTTTAGGTCTCAGTGAATGTCATACATACATACAACAGAGAGACAATGTCTAGAGAAGTGGGTGATCCGTCGAGGTTGCTCATATAGGAGCAACAGAAAGCACCATTCATAAAATTATATATGTCCGAGAACAGCATACTTCCCAAAACGCCCACTTTTCTAGATTTTGTCTCTCCCGTTATTCTGCAGTTTCCTCTCTTCCACTCACAGAATGGCTATACGGAAGATAAATATTTGCCGAACCTATATATTATGCCTAATTAATACAAAAGTTAATAAACAATAAAAATGAAGATATGTTGTTGCATCAAAAACACCAAAAGAATTCAAACGTGTTTTTTACCTTTAAACTTTGTAAAAATACCGCGGGGAAAACTTTATACGTATATTATATTATTGAGTATTATTTTATTAGTGAATTGGGAATTTGTTTCACTAAATTATTTTATTGCTAAAAGTACCATATTATCTACATAGGTATTTAAAAATAATATCGAGAAGGGTCGACAAAAAAAAACGCGTACTTACATTATTTAATTTGCACAATCTGCTGTATTATATGTAACATATTTTGTATATTAAGATAGGATTTTGTTCTGAGGTGCCTATGAGTTAATACCTTGACTGGGTGTACTGTATAAATAAATCAATCAATCAGTTCCCCCGTCTGACAACCTCAGGTTGTTATGATTAAGATATTAACGACTATCTCAAGACTGAAAAAACTTGTACTGATAAAAACATAAGAATCGGTGACAACTGCAAACAGTCCAGTAATCTATTAAATTATGTCTCAAAACAATTTGGTTGTTTTAATTTACATACATTAAGCCATACTAAGGATGGAATTATAAAATAGCTGAAAATTACTTCGTTATCGATCTTTAGGTTTATAGAATACTTATTAAAATAACGAGAAGATTATTATAAAGACTCCCATATTCGAAACACACGTTTATACGTAAAACTAATAATTATACAATACATCCGAAAACATAAAAAAATATATTTTGGCAAGATTACTACACAAATAAAAAATATCTACAAAATATGCCAACATTGTGATTGTACTTAATTTTTTTCCATTATATATTACATTCTTCTTGTTTTTTACAGTAAAATACATCTACAGATATAATTTTGTTGATTCTTAGTGTGGAGGGTACAAGTAGGACAAGCATAGCAAGTAAATTGAAGTTCAGAATATGACCAGAGTAGCGCTGATGTAATTAAATGTTTCCTTGGAGTGTAGCAAATTCAAACAAAGTGAAGCCGAGTAGGAAAAGGCAAGGTCACAATTACCAAAAATTAGATTTTCAGTTGTAGTTTCAAAATGATTCAACATGTGGTCTTGATTTTTATATTACATGATGATCAAATTATGTATGTATCATGTTATTAACATAATAAAAATTGTCTTGAATAGAATAACTTTTCTCAATAATTTGTCATTTGGTAATTGTTACTTACTTAATGTTTGAGACTAATATTAACAGAAGTGACCACAAGTGTTATGTTTACTGATATAGATACGACCACACTATTTTTTCATTAATAAAAGTGAAAATAATACAGACTTGTATGGAACGCGTTTACTTATAACTTGACAATATAAATAACAAAATATATAAATATGAACATAAAACAGAAAATTTTTATTATTTCACATGTAATAATTTTGTTACACTAATGTACAGTGAAACTAGGTCCACTTTTTAATACATGGAGCCTATCCTCCTACTTTTACCTTCCAGTTGCCGCTGCTGCTGCTGGCATGGATCATTGACAATTGTCAAAGCATAGCTATGTGTCAGCTGCCAATGTTTCATTTTATACATGAAGAGCCATCTATCACACAGCGCAAAAGAGCGGATGTTATTAAAAATACTGGGCCCTTTTAGCAGCCTGTGTATCTACTGACAGTTATGTGTAAGATTTTATTAGATGTACCCGAAGATGTGTCTAATTTAGTATTGTACTTATAATGAAAGTGAGATTCCGATTTTTTTTATAATAACTTATTTAAAAACTAACACAAAACCTAAAAACAATACATTTTATTTGTATTATTCTAGAAATAATAAAATTACGTACCTTTTGGCATTATTCAAAGTAAATTTTAGGTTACGATCATTTTAAGAATGTTGTCATATATCATAAAATAATTTCTCGGATTTATTGTATTAAAAATGTATAAAACTATCATGCAAAAATAAAAACATCGTTCAGATTATTTACAAAAAAATTATATAAATTGAACATCTATTATATACAAAAATAAATATCACTTCTAAGATCAATATCATTGGTAACGAATTCAGGATGAAAGAGACTAGAAAGTTTAACAAAACGAGTTTCCAACAACGTCTACGTTTCTAATTCATTTGAATATTCTTAGAACATATTTTTTTCTTATTCTCTAATCAAACTAGTTTATATTTGTTCGTAATTATTATTATTAACCAACGTAAAAGAACTTTTATATATATATATATACTTTTTAAAACAATGGGTTGTTATTGAACTTTAAAATTGTTTTACAAGATAAAAGGAAATTATATGAATTGAAGTGAAAAGTCAGACACAACTATGATAGCTGCCATATTTAAAAGTAATGGGTAGATTTATAATCTTTGTAAAACGTTTTAAAAAAATATCAATATTCCTTCATATCAACATTGACGATAAGCTGGGTACAACTAAAAATAATACCATTAACAATTTATAGACAATTTCAATATTCAGACGATAAAAAGTTTTTCTAATAATGTCATGTTGTCATAATACTTTTACCACTGATTTTTTTCAAATTATGTACCCCGACGTAACGTTATTGGGAACTCTTTGAACATTTTTCAATAATTTTATCTATATATGGGACGACGGCGAAGAAATTCCATCGGACACAGTTTTTTCAAGAACTACATCCAATTCATCTAAAGGTAATAGAATCTGCCAGAGAAAAGTTAATAGACCTTTCTTCCGAAGGAATGAGTTTTCTTCATACATCTCTAAGGTAACTTTACATTTCGACATAGGTATTAACATCCTATGTAGTAGATGTTCTCTGTAAATAAACAAATATATTATTTTTATAATACTACTATAGTCGGCAGAAGCAAACAAGAGCCCCGGAAAATATGCGAACTAAAAGAAAGGTCATCGCAACCAGCCAATGATAACGATTGTACATTAGTAATTGTAAACATAATCGAAATAATATGGGCGAATGATTATATCAATATACATCAATTCTAGTGGCTGCATCTACCTTGTACTGATGAGGCGCAAATACGCCGAAACCGGTCTACCGGTGATGTTATTCCTTCTAATCGCGAACCAGAATGGTTGGTTCTATCTTGCAGATATACCAACCCCGTTTATTTTAGAAGTGTAATTCAATGTCTGTCGGGGCATACTGCCCGAGAAGTAGTTGTTGCTTCTTAGTGAACGGTCTGTTCTTTGAAAATTATTTTTCAAATTTTGTAAAGCGTTATAATAGTATTAAACTATTATTTTTTGACGTCTGCGTCAGTGTTGTCAACGTGAGGGTAATTATCCGATTTTCAGACAATTTCGTAAACAGGATAATTTTTGTATCGAATAATTTTTCGAGTGTTTTGCAGAAAGGTTATATAAAACGGCTATTGTTTTGGGGGATTTTTAATATTGACTAGGGTCGAAGACTTTTATTTAGACAACACGGTGACCTTTTGGTAATTTTGACAAATTCTGATAATTTGAATAGTAAGTTCGGATTATTTTTATTTTTGCATCGTCAACACTGGACTGCATTATATTTGATGTAAACTGTCATTGAAAATCTGCTTTTATAATTTTATACGTTATTATTTGCTTCATAAATTACAGAACAATCAGTATTTATTAGGACTAATTTGATAATTAACATAGTAAGGTATGTACTATAATTATTATTAAAACCCTTCAGTGATAGCGTACGGTCTCTCAGACCGGCTCAATATGTTTTCCCACTAATCTGGCACATATTTGATTGTGGAGGTGTGGGAGTCTCAGTACCTTTCCATTAGTTGTCGACGGACATTAGTATGCAATATTAGGTCAAAGTGCCCCCGTGTCGCTAATTTATACACAATTGCGGTGTAGGAGATTCAGCGTTGCCGGACGTCCCGATTTTTAAATCAAAATTAAATGTCCTGCGCGGGACAGGCTCAGTCCCGCTTTTCGGGGATAAGTCGACCGCCCGTAAATCGTAAATTTAATGAAAGCAGAATTACTCATCCAGTTCAATCTACAGCTATTCTGTGAAGAGTTCTACATCTTTATTAAAGAGAAAAAGGAAACTTTAAAAGAAGTTAAATCTTCACAGAAACATCATGAATAAGTAATTCTTATAAATAATTATTCTCTTATTGCAAGTTGCAATTTGTAACACTCACTGCTCAGACTATTGTTTGTAACGCCATATTTTTCTATAATGAATAAAACTTATTTGATTTTGATTTCTTTTTTTTTTCTCTATAAGACTCAACTATTTAACCATAGGGTAAATCTGATTTAAAATATCATATTTATATTAAAATACATTTTCTATGGCTATTTTTGCTATCTATTGCCACGTAAACGTAATTTGAACTCAAATAAAAAGATAAATATTTAAAAACTTTTGATTATATACGTTTTTTTTACTATGTCCGCTTTCGATGAAAGAGTCCTGCTTTTTTCAGTCAAAAAGTTCCAAAATCCCGAGTTGGCAAAAAAAAATCTGGCAACGCTGTAGGAGACCGACGTTCAGTCACAAATCAATTATAACTGTAATTAAGTATTTATGGAGACCGTACATTACAAAACGTTCGACGTAATTTCGAACAGCGACTCTACAATTGTATGGAAGTCGATGGACACCATTTTCAACATCTAATTCATTAATTCAATATTATTATATCATATAACTTCTAATTTAGTTAATTTTCGTTATAGTATTAAAATTATTTATCATATTGTTTTTGCAATATTTGTTTTAATTTACTTTTGATGTGATAGAAAAAATGACACATTAGCAAACCATACGCGTTGCGTTTCATTTTCAAGAGGTGTTGTACTTTAAATTAATCAAGACTTTGCAAAGATGGTATAAATATCGAAAAAAATCGTGGACGATCATTATGTCGGAATACTCCATCTAAATGCCTTTCTAATGATGAGGCGCACATGGTATATTCCCTATTTAAAAATAAGGGGTTGGTGAAGTGGAAGGGAGGGGGTTGACAAATGACAGATGCCTGTATCGTAAAAATGTGTCCCCCTTAGAACAAAAATCGACGGGTTTCCTAATTTCCTTAAAATCTAAGAAATACTGTCAAATATCGGGGTGGACGGTGGTGTGGCCCATGCTGTATACTGTGTATATATGTGTAATTTTTTATAAGGGGTTAATAATTTAATTGTAAACATTACCTTCTACTATAGGCGTACAAAAATTTTTTTAAAAGGAATTAATTTATTTGTAAAAAATTCCATTTACATTTTTTAAAAAGGGATTCATTTTTAGTGTTTTCACTTCTGTCGGCAGTCCTATGACTGGACTCTACTTTTTTTTATTACATTAGGTACATCATGAAATTTGAGAATATAGACATTTAGGTAGTTTTATTTTTGGTCCAATATACATTTTTTTATTAATATTTAGAGTTAAATATTTACCAAGTTTGACTTTGTTTACATATCTTTTGACAGTTGACACTTATGGTATCGATATTTGGTTTTCGATTCAAAATATCGATTGTAAAAATAAAACTACAGCGACATGAACACGCCCACCCAAGGCTCTTATTTGCTTCTGCCGACTGTACTTTCGTTTATCATTCAAACACATTAGAGATTAATCATTGAAATTAAGCGAGTAAATATTGACTGTAAAATTTATCATTTTCTTACATACCTAACACTAAGACAAATGAATTGCTGTAATTTCCCATCCTTTCCAAGAGTTTTGCTAGTTTGATTAATTTCTTCAATTAAATGACAATAACATCTCCAAACTGCAACTGTTTCTTGGTGGTTTCTTTCTAAACTGTGCGTTCGATTACCAGATACCTCTTCTAACAACTCTAACTCAAATTGTTCCTTGACTCGTACTGAAATATACATTAAAAACTCAATATGAAAAACATTTTCAATAATCAAGTTGTAATAAACTACATACCGAAATAGTCCCATAGGTAATGTTTTCCCATAAAAAGTCTTGCAGATTTAAAACCTAACATGAAAACATTTTCTAAACAAGAAACTAGGCCATTATCACTGCATAGAAGAGCCGTCAATGTTGTGTGTCTTTCTGATGTTCGTCGATGGTGCCATTTTATAATTTTATTCACACAATCACCTACAATAACAAATTTATGAGACTGATGAATTGTACAGTTAATTATTAACAAAGTAGAACAAATATTCAATTATAGTTGAATTCATATCTACATTCATCACTAAATTTTCAAAACATCTCAAATAGTATAAATTGATAAATTATTATTGTACCTAGCATATGTTGAATTTGTGAGGGTTTCATTTCTGTTCTTGAAGCTATCGCTGGTGATCTTGATCTAGGTGTCGAACGTCCTAAGCTACCACCACTGGATTTAACTGTTATTTCTTCAACTTCTTCTTTTCTAGACATTAAACTACCAACTAAAAGCCTTTCTGTTGCACCATCATCTACTCCTCTTCCAAGCCATCGGCCACATGCAAACCTAAAAGAAAAAACTAATAAGTGTATAGAGTAAAAATAGAGAGATGCATCAATCTGAAAGGTGGGTTACGCAGGTACGCATTAGAGTATCTAATACAATGAACAAAAGAATGTATTTTTTGAAATGAAGGACGCTTTTACAGTAGAAACTCTGAATCTTTACGATCACCTGACTTAATCCTTGATATTATCAAAGACATAATTTTCATTGACCATCTTTTATCAATAGAAAACACACGAAACAATATGTAATAGCGATTATTTTCTGCACAAGAGTTACTACAAAACATACTTAAGAGTTCCTTTAAATTATATTTCAGTTATCGTAAAGAGACAACAATATAATAGCTGATTGTCAATGATCATTCAAAATTTGAATTTGACGTTAGTGCATTTTGAGTTTATTTGAGTAGGTTTCTAATGTGTTTAATCTGTAATAATAATTCTGGAAGATTTCTGTAACAAAAGTCAGAAAATATACTATTGCTAGTTCACACGGTCCACATGTTGAACATTTTTATTTTGGTTAGTGTCTATTTTAACGAATACAGCTAAGTATGGCTAATGACAATATATTATCTTATCCCCTTTCAATAAATTAAAACTTTGCTTAAGTAAATGATAAAATTATGTATAATACTTACTTATATGTGTGCCCAGATATGTCATTTCTAACAATAATGTAGTCAATCATCCATTTAGCATAAAGCCCCGAGTTGTCATGTCCAATTCTAAAGGTTGTAAGAACTCCTAAATTTTGATGCTACAAAAGAATATTAATTGTACAGAAAACGTATAAAGTGTATAAAGGATAAATTCCAAAAAGTAAGAGTGGAATTAATAACTATAATTTTATCCTTTATATCAATTACGCAAGATTCTTTCTTAAGGTACCTATGTCGATACCACAAAAGTCAAATGTGTGTTCTGGTTCATTGACTTCCGTTGTATTGCAGACGTTTGTCTAGTAATGAGATTTCAGTGTTGCCCCACGTTGGGCGCCAATGAAACATAGTTAACTCTTAGTGAATCAAAAAATGCTTGGTACTTAAAGGATGTAAAAGTATACCCAGTGTTACATTTATTTTTTGAATAGGGAAGGTTCTTGCCTAACTGATTTTAAATTTGGAGATTGATAAAGAAATATTTCAGATATTTATATGAAGGGCGCCACTAATTTTATTTCTTGAAAAAAAAATCAGTCAACATTTAACTTTTGTCATCTGTCTAGGGAGTTAAAAAAATACACTGAAGTAAAGGTAAATTTTAGTTTCTGTGAGATAAATAAAACCATAAAACTGTAACAATGAAAATTTTGAATGATCCATTATGTATCTGATTAGTAGATTTATCTTTTCAGTTGAACTGTCTAGTTACACAAACTGAAAAATATTAAATTTACTGTTTGGACCCTTACTTTGTGGAATCTACTCATATTACTTTTTTAAACGAAACTAACTGTTTCAAATTAATTCCACTATTCAATGAAAAAGTTATGAAAATTCCAAGATATTTGTGGTGACACACTATAAACAATATTTAGAATTGAGTAGTTAAACGTCAGATATAAAAATAGGATGTCAGTCTGATTTTTGAGTTGTCACACTCGAGAAATAAAATTGCTCTACGAGTTTCCTTGCTTTTATTGAATCTTTCGAAACCCACAATTGGTGACCCCGAATAAAAAAGTGTTTTTTTCGAAAGTGTTCAAGTGCTAAATCAAAATGCCGGACAGTCCAACCCCAATGCTGGAGCGCATTTCCGTACATATTCCTCCTTTCTGGGCTACCGACCCAGAAATGTGGTTCGCGCAAATTGAAAGCCAGTTTACTATCGCTGGCATCACGAAAGACGAAACACGTTTCAGTTACATCGCCGGAAATTTAGAGTCCAAGTACGCAATGGAAGTTCGTGATATAATTACACAACCACCAGCAACAGAAAAGTATCAAAAACTGAAAGAAGAACTAATAAAAATACTCGGTGCATCCCAAGAGTAGAAAACACGACGTCTATTAGAACACGAAGAGGTAGGTGACCCTCACAGTTTTTACGCCATCTGCAAAGTTTAGCAGGCTCAACAGTACCAGCTCACATAGTTCGATCTATCTGGATTGGACGTCTTCCTACATCAATGCAGGCTATTTTAGCAACGCAGGTAAATGCTAACCTTTCTACCACTGCTGAACTCGCAGATCAAATAGCAGAAACAATATCTAGACCGCATGTATCTGAAGCAACCACATCCTCAAACCGAATCGAAGCCCCTTTTGAACAAATGTGTTCACAAATCTCAGCACTGACCAAAAAAAAACGAACAGTATGCAGATACTCGACGTTTTCTCGTAACGGAAGAAAAGGAACACGAGACGGTTTGTGTTGGTACCATGCCCGATTCCGACAAAACGCAAAAAGATGTGATAAACCTTGTAGTTTCAAGTCGGAAAACGGTCAGGGCAGTCGTTAATGGCGGCTAACGATACTAGCCCGGGAGCACTCCGCCTTTTTGTCACCGATTTCGAATCAAAAGCAACTTTTCTCATCGATACGGGAGCAGATCTCTGTGTGTATCCACGGTCACGTATCCGAGGATCATGCATCAAATCTTCCTACGAACTTTTCGCAGCAAACAATACAGTGATTACAACCTTCGGTTTTATAACATTAACCCTTGATTTTGGATTACGTCGCCATTTCACTTGGCGTTTTGTTATTGCTGATGTATCTAAACCAATAATCGGTGTAGATTTTTTGGAACATTTTAATCTTCTAGTGGATATTCGCAACCGACCGCTAGTAGATAATACAACTTCACTCTCCTCTAGTGCGAAGACAGTGACGAGTTCAGTTCTGCAAATTAAAGCAGTAGTAGGAGCATCAAAGTACCATGAACTACTCTCCCTTTTCCCAGAAATCACCCGCCCTGCTGGTAGCACTGTAGAAACAAAACACTCTACGCTTCATCACATCAAAACAACTCCTGGTCAGCCAATTTCAAGTAGACCAAGACGACTTGCTCCTGATAAACTCAAAATTGCCAAACATGAGTTTAAAATCATGATACAGTTGGGACTAGCACGACCATCATCAAGCAGCTGGGCATCACCTTTACATATGGTGCCCAAGAAAAACATGGAGTGGCGACCTTGTGGTGATTATCGCTCTTTAAATGCTAGGACAATACCCGACCAGTACCCAATTCCGCACATAGAGGATTTTGCCCAATCATTGAGCGGTAAGTGCATTTTCTCTACGATTGATTTGGTACGAGCATATAACCAGATCCCAGTCGCACCTGAAGATATACCCAAGACAGCAATAACTACTCCTTTCGGTCTTTACGAATTTCCTTTCATGACTGGTCAGACTTTTCAGCGCTTTATGGATGAAGTAATTCGTGATCTTGATTTTTGTTATGTGTACATAGTCGATATCTTAGTCGCATCAGCATCGCCAGACGAACATTAAATCCATTTAAGGTTACTTTTCAAGCGACTCAAAGAATACGGTGTTCTTATCAACACTGCAAAGTGCAAATTCGGTGTACCTCAAGTTAATTTTCTCGGTTATCAAGTTTCTAGTGACGGTTCGCGTCCTCTTCAACGTCCTCTTCGCGTCTTTAGTCAACAACTTTTCAAAACCAGAAACGGCCAAGCAGCTACGACGATTTCTTGGAATGCTAAATTTTTACAGATGTTTCATCCCTGAAGCATCCAATCTGCAAGTTCCTTTAAATGAACTTCTGCATGGAAAGATTAAAGGTAATGCTAAACTAACCTGGAACGAGACTGCAATAAACTCATTCCAAGCATGCAAATACGGTCTTGCACAAGCAGCCCTTTTGGCCCATCCAAATCTAGCAGCGAAATTAGCTATTGTGAGCGAAGCATCCGATACAACTGTTGGAGCCGCTTTGCAGCAATTAAATGAAGGAGATTGGCAACCGCACGTTAAAAAAGTTGCCCTTTTTACATTTTTATTGCCTTTTTTAGCCCCATAATATCTGCCTTTAAAGGCGCCTTTTTTACCATTTTTTTCTGCCTACAAATCCGGGCTTTACTTATAACCTTCTATATGTCGGTTACTAAACAACCAACTAGTATCTGAGACTTTCCTCAAAAAGGAGGCACAATAGATCTATTAGATCTCATTGAAAGTCACTCCAATATACGTTCATACATTCGGTAACTAAGGCCTTCAGCGGTTAATGTTCCTTTATCAAAATTAATAAATTAACGAGGACTCTCTGTGGTAGTGCGTAATCGGTCAAATATCGCAACACCCTTTATATTCTTGCATTTCCAATATATTTCTAGTAAACTGTAATACTAATTAAGACAAATAACAAAATTCCGCTTTTATTTAATAATTTACAATTATAGAAGCAAATTAAAGATTTTTTTAAGTATACCATTCATTACTTACTTTGAATTCAAAATTCAGTGTAGCTTTTGGAATAACTATTCGATTTGTTTCCGATAGTGTACCTGATAAGACCATCCATATATTCGCTGACGATGTTGTTCCTTTTTTATTTGGTACTATTACAATACGGTATGGTATCACTGAAACATATTACCTTTTAAAAAAAAATAATGGTGATTCAACATAAAGTAATGCTCAAAACAATTAATGTACCATGCTTATTAAAAGAATCAAGCAGTTCAAATATTTAGCTTGTCTGTCAAAAAAAAACAGCAGGAGCTTATTGAAAAAGCGGTACATTTCAAAGAAATGTACCAAAAACAAATATCATCATTTTAATAGTTATTTATTGCAGCTTTTTCCCACGCAACGTTTTATCCAGATTTCATCAAAACATGATTTGACGTTTCGCTCTGAAAGCGGTTGAGACGTCAAAAGTTATTGAAGTACACTAAACGATGATAATAAGTTGATATTGTCAGGCATGCAAAAACTATAAACATTCTTTAAATACTTGAAATAAAATTCAAAAACGAATTTGTTGTACATTTAATTTATATAAATTGACATTTTGTTACCAGCTGTTGGATAGGTGCATGTAAAGCAGAAGTAGTCCACGGCGTTCAAAGAAAGTAAATGGTAAAGAAATTGTTCGCGTTCCTCTTCAGAACGTACAAAAGCTTGTCGTTTATAAAGTGTTCTTAGTAAACTTTGATCGGTAAGTAATGTTCGAAAATGTTTCGATAGTTGTTTCTTTTCTAAAGCTAATCGTACCCATACACGAGCCATTCCTATAGCTGTCTTTACGTCTGTCATTGCTTGAATGTTTCTAAAAATCAATGAAATGTAAAAAATTCATTAAAAAATGCATGATTTATCGATTATTTTGAACAAAAACGTAATAACAATGGTCCATCTACCTCTGATTGCTGTAAGAGTAATACCCGGTTGCAAGAACGCTAATTAAGTCTCCCATCATGTGATGGTTAATTAAAAAATGATTAACCATCAATGGAAATCCGGTTGCACGATAAAAAGTAAACTCTTAATAATCATTCATTATGTGATTGACCATTAATTGTCGGAAGATGTAGCAACATTGTAAAATTTCACCGATTGCTGTTATAATATTGTTACAAGTCATATTTTTATATTAAACTATTTCGATTCTGTTTTCATATTTGATTTTGTGGTTTGTTTTTTTGATTCTACAGTTATATGTACGATAAGTTTGCAATTTTCATTGTATTAAATACTAACCGTTTCGAGGATAATTTATTAATATTCTGATTAATGTGTGTATTTTTAACCAATGGAGAAAATACCAAAGCGCTAAAACTTCACCGCAATCGAGAAGCAATTACTTCTTTCGTTTGTTGAAAAGTGAGTACATTTTTGATATAGCATAACTAATACTACTATAATATACCTTATTCTAAAATATTATGAAATAGTACACTTATTTAAAAAAAAATTTACAATTGAAAATTTGAAAAGGAATGCAAGAAAAGATGTCGCCGAAGGAAATGTAAGCACTTAAGTTTCATTCATATAAATTGTTAGCTAAATACCAATATTATTTCTAGCAAAATAGGTATAGAAAGCAGTTAAAACTGAAGGAGGCTCGAAGTGCAGCGGCTGAGTATTAGGTACTTACTAAAATACGCCACAATTAATTTAAAATTATAATTTGAATGTATAATTATAGCGAGAGACAAAGACGGGAGGCGGCAAAGTTATCGCTTCTATTGAAAGTAAGCAGGTGCTGCTGTTAGCCAAACTGCAGGGGCAGGTGAAGCCACTATCCAACCCCAGCTACTTATTTCCGAAAATATATTTTTGTTTTTATATACATGCTCTTTTCTTAAATCATTTTAATCATTGATATATGATGCTTCAATTGGAGCAAATCAAGAGTCGCCTCAGCCATCGACGTCACTAGAGGCTATGACCGTGGAGGAAGTGCTGACATCGCAGCCAAACAAAACCACAACAAAAAGGAATAAAAAGAAGAAAGGAAAAAAATGCCCCTTTGCAGAAAAATACAAAAAGTTATATTTTCGCCAAAAATATTTAAATAGTATTGTGGAGGGGAGGGTCATAAAATCTCAATAATAAACCAACTAAAAATAAAAAAAATTGAAAATAAAAATAAATAAGTTAAATCAATAATTATTTGTGTTTTATTGAATTAAACTAATTTTGAGAAAATAAGAAAAAAATTAAATTATTATCTATTGAAAATACTTTCAATTATTCCGTTTCGAACAGCGAAAAAATTGGTATTATTATTCGGACATCGTAAATCGGATCTTTAAACTGTTCGTCGAAATTTTCCACCAGATTATTTTGTTGCTTGCAAATATTGTGCAATACGCCACAAGCTACAATCACCTCAGGGATAAGTTTCAGTCTTAGGCCCGACTGTAGGCATGGAAATCTTCTCTTAAGGACTCCAAAGAAACGTTCAACGCAGAAATATGTGAACGATTGTAAGCTTGTTCGCACGGACTCTCTGGATGCAGCAATGGAGTCAATAAGTAGTTTTTACAGGCGTAACCACTTCCTCCCAGTAAAACGCCATTGCCAGAAATTCCCATTTCAAATTCGACGGGAAGAGGGGAGTCGTTGAAGATGGTGCTATCGTATACAGATCCTGGCCAATGAGCAATTAGATGTCGCAAATTTTGATCAGCATCAACGGTTGCTTGAACATTAATACTGAAATATTGCTTGCGATTTCGAAACAACTCTGCTCGTTCACCTCCTGGTGATTGTATTTTTACGTGGGTGCAATCCACAGAATCTACGACTCGAGGAAAACCATATATGGCGTATATTTCCCATTTCACCCGAGCAATTTCATCCTCCGAGGCTGACATTTTTATATACTCAAACGATAGCATTGCGATTTGCCTGGTGACTTTTCGTATGATTAATTATTATTAATATTTGAATTTATCAGTAATAGATTGATTTATTATGTATTTTAACTTACCCTATATCAAATAATATAGAAGATGGCAGTTCCGGCAATTCAGACCTTAACTTTGCATCTTCCAGCTGTCCAGTCCAATTTTCTAAATTAGTAGTCAATCTAGACACATCATTTGTACCAAAATGATTCTCTTTCTTCGATAAATATTGATATTTTTCTTGGTAAGCAAGTAAATGAGACCACAACGCCGATTTACTTCTCTTTTTTTGTAGTCCATGGGACCAAACTCTTTCAAGAAAATCGCACAATGACGTTATTAAAGTACTTTCTTCTATGGCTCCGAAACTGTCTGTCGCATTATTACTAGATAAGGTAACTCCTTCAGCTCCTAATTTGGCAAGTAACATTCTTTTGGTTTTCACTTTACAGTCCTAATAATGATAGCATTGTTAAAAATGTTACGACAATCATTTTTTTAAGAAATTTCAACTTGGGGTCTTCTCTGTGCAACACATGTTTTTATTAACTGAGCAAAGCGATTTAAAAAATATGTTTCAACAAACAGATTTTGTAGAGAAAATCCTAATATTCTATATAATTACACTAAATACTGAATATAAATAAATGATACTTCAAAAAATTTAAGTATATTCTTCAAAATTACTCACTTTTAAAAGCTTTTCAACAAAACTCCAATTCTTCTGCGCTATGACAGCAGGAGACATATCCTGGTTATTGGAACTTTTTAAATTTCTATCATTAGGCCCAACTGGTGGTTTTGAAAAACTCAATCCTTTTTTGAATGCACTAGCTCTTGGAATACTACCCTTATTTAATATGGGTGTTTTGTTCAATACTTCTTTATCTAAAATTTAATATAAAATTGTGTACCTGGTAGAAAAAGTCGCATGTTCCTTCAATGTTTAGCGATTGTAATAATTGAAGTTAAAGAAGGTCTAAGACAAGTTGTGGACAATGGATTACCTCAGACCCATTCCATCTTCAATTAGTACTTACAATTTCTAAACATTGGATGATGTGTCTATGGAAAAAGTTTGAAGCATATGTAATGCCATCTCACATGGATGTACAAATGACAAAAAAATTGTAATATATGCAGATGACATGAGCCACATATTAGCTGAACACAAACTTTCCTCATCGGTTGGTTACGCAAATGACGCTGCAGAAGAATTTGCAAGATGGTGTTCAGATAATGGACTACTGATTAATATAAAGAAAACTGTATTTATTATTTTTCAACAAAAAAACATCAGCTATGACTTCTGCTCATTAATTATGCTTGATCATAAATCGATAGAAGTAAATAACTTCAAATATTGTTACGTCGGACCTGTACTGAGGATATGTAGAGGTCCATAAAGAAAAAGAAGAAGACGTACATCTAGAACCGTCATTGAAAAGTCTAGAAATGTCATCGAAAAGTCGAGAACTGCCTGGAACAGGTGAAAAATATAAAAGGCGGGACAATTGACATTAGTTAGTTAGTTTTGAAGTATTAGAAATTTGAGTTCTGTGTTCTGATAGTTAGACCTTATTTTGTATTGAATTGTGAAAATTCTAGAAATAAAGAAAGTTCAAGAAAGTAAAAGTACTAACAATGTCTAGGGGTGACCAGAAGCTTACATGGGAAGTACATATAGACAAAGTGGTCTCAAAAATGAATAGTTTATGCTTCATCCTTAGACATCTGTATAATACAACTTCCGTGCAGGTATTGGAATTAGCCTATTTTGCACTGGTGCAGTCAGTACTTACTTACGGACTAACTTTTTGGGGAAAATCTTCACATAGGGTCAAAGTATTTAGAATGCAGAAAAAATAGTGAGATGTATAACTGGCTTACACCATAGAGCATCATGTAGAAGTTTATTTAAATCCTTAGAAATTTCTCTATATATTCCTGACTACATTAAAAATTAAAAAAAAAAAGCTCAACAAGTAAGAAATAACATGATTCATGAATTCCTGCAGATTTCTTCTCAATTTTTATCTTGTTAAAATTGATTTTATTTTTAAATATAAGTGTAAAGTGTAACTAAAATATTTATGGGCCATTCTACTACTTTTTTTTACAAGTATCATAAATGGGCTATTAAACATGTGAAGTTGTCTCATTTTATAGATGATTATTTCCTTCCTATTAATTTTGACCAATCGCTATCAAGAATTGGTATGTCAAATATAAATTTTAAGTGGAAATATTACTTAGAAACTCGTTTTTCCGGAAAAATTAAATGCACTAAGGATATTACCCCCGAATAAAGAATTTGAATAAATAAAGTTCGTTACCTAAAATAGGAAATTGTCGACAAGAAACAATCCTACAATTCGTAATCTCTCTGGGTAAAGGAGATTCGAAATCGGGACATGCCAATCTTCGGTCAATTGGCTTTTGAGTATCATGAGCACTGATGCAAGGTTCGTAGCATAGAGAGCGCATATGATTTTCACAATCATTCCTATTTTTTAATAATTTTATTCTATTATCGAATATCATTAGATTACTGTCAATTTCACCCCATATTGACAATATTTTGTTATCGATTAATGTAGCAAACATCTGAGATTCAAGGAATCTCCACAAAAACATTCGATCTTGTTCAGGCTGATCTGATAAAAAGGAAGCTTTATCAAAATTTTGCATAGAGTCTCTATTGTTAAACCAGTCTTCTTTGGCCTGTAAATAAAAACTTTTATTAAACCTTAATTAATTTTTAAGATTAACATTACCTGATTAGGAAATATTACAAAATTTTCATAAGATTTGAATATATGCACAAATCTATTTAAAAAAATTTCTCTAAGGGCATTGTTGAATTTGAGATCTTCGATATAGGAATCTGAGGGTTGATTTGTCTTTGGTTCTAAAGTCACTCCCGTTCTCCTTACTATATCAGCAATTCGTTGTAGAGCTTCTGATCTAGCAGAACCAGGCGGAGAAGGGGGTCGATCATTATCGAGAGTATCATGTATAGATAGTTTTCTCAGATTGTGAGGGCGCCCTGGTAAGGTACTACTTCTCGAAATAATTTCCTAAAAACACGTGGTAAATCAACGATTCGGTAGAAACATGACCTTAAAACTTACCTGAGAATTTCTGGTATATTCAATGTTGGGAATGTGCACACTATGTTTGTCTAAAACAGACATAATTTCGGCAGTAAGAGGTTCTAAATGTGGAAAAGCTGCCATCTCTTCCGGTAATTGTACTTTACATTTATCTACATCTACATAACAGAGGTTAGCTTCAGAAGCCACCTTAATATTTTCTGACGTGGCGTATAGACCTTAAATATAATTAAAACAATGAGATGTTAAACCGATACCTTTTGGTATTTTATTAAAGTATATTTACACTAATTTGCAAAAATTAATTTAAAAAATTTTTAAACCGAATATTTGAGTAGAAAACTGAAAATTAATAGACGTCAAAAAATAATAGTTCAATACTATTAAACGCTTTACAACATTAGAAAAATTAAATTCCAAAGAGCAGACCGTCCATTAAGAAGCAACAACTACTTCTCGGGCTACATGCCCCGACAGTCATTGAATTACACTTCTAAAGTAAACGGGGTTGGTATATCTGTTAAGATAGAACCAACCATTCTGAAAGATTCGAAACTGTTCGTGGGATTTTTGCAAATTTATAGAACGCAAGACATTAATAAATTTCACGAAACAGAGAAAACTCGAGCCTGCAAGATTTTCCAGGGTCCCGATTGGCTTGTGTAGGGCTTTCCTTAGTGTAGCAACAATATTCGAAGCTGTTCATGGAATTTTTGCAAATTAATAGAACCCAAGAGATTAATAAATTTTGTGAAACTGGGATAACTTGAGTCTGCAAGACTTTTCGTGGTTCTATGTCAACCCTTATGTAGCTAACTTCTCATTTACATAATGTACGTCACATCATAAATGGCGGACTATTTAAAGCATCCAAAAATTGAATTTTCAAATCGACATAAAAAACTTATGAGAATAAAAATATGAAAAATAATTGATTCCCCATTATACTTTTGTCCAACACTAACTATTAACATTGAAGAAACGTCATATTTTTGATTAGTTCAACACTTCATTATATTATATAGGAATCAGTACTACTCTACTACATAGTGAAGTGTCAGACATATTTGGCTAACTGCCTCTATCTAGCTATACTAAAATCAATTGTCAAAAATGTTGTTAGCTCTCAGACTATAAGACAAAATTGACACTCACTCCTTTACATCGAAGAGGTAGACTGAAAGCGATTAAGCATTTATCTAATAAACCAGTTATACTTAATAAAGCTAATAATGTATATATACTTACCCATCAAATAGGGAACAGGAGCATCCAAAAAATGATGCAAAGATGCTGGCATTATTGGCACATACACATGAGGCCATGTAAATGGAAATAATAAAGCCGTAACGCCTTCAGCAACGACCATCAATTTTTGAGGGTCTGAAACAAAGGTATAATAATAAAAATACTGTTTACTTTGAATTTTGACATCCTCTTAATAACATAGAGCAACCAATAAATATGAAATTTTTACCAACAAAAAGTGAGCACATGTTTGTTCAAGCCCAACTGGTTGGTCCTCTGGGCAAAAAAATACCTCCTACTGTGTGTTAAGGAAAACCGAATATTTGATTTACGTAAAAAGCATTTGTAAATATTAAATAATAAAAAGAGCTTAGAGTGTATTGAAGACAAAAGATGGTGTACTCCAGTGCAAACAAAATTACTAACCTGTACTTCTCAATAATACTTGGTATTCCAGTAATAGGCAAGTAAACAGCTGCACAACAATATCAACTCCTAACCATAAAAACATAAGTCTCAGCGGATAATCATGATGGGGTAGCTCGTACGGGGGTAAAGAATTTTGTATTACGACATTTGATGGAGGTAATTGGGGATCTGAAGGTGGCAAGTGAACCAATAGACTTTTACCAGGCGCGGGTAACTGAACCTAAAATAATTTTTGTATGTAAATAAAACATATTTTTCATTGGTAAACATAATATTGTTAATAAAATGTCGGTAATCATTATACTTGTTGAGAATACTTCAGTCACAAAGTGTAAATTATTTTTCTTATGTATGACTATCATTGAGTTTTATTTCCCAATTGAACCTTTTAAAAGAATCTTTTAAAATGTTATGTAGCTAATTTTAAATGTCTTCAAACTCAATGAGTATAGAAGAAAGAAAGAAAGTTATTGTTAGCTTTTCGTTTTGTTAAAATTTGTTATTGAAACCTATAAATTATAGTAGGTAGTAATATATTTACAAAAGTTAAAAGTGCATGAAAATGTATATTTTGCAATCACTCAAGGGACCATAAAATTCAAAACTGATAAATGATTTCTTTATAAATATGTTAGTTTTTGAATTTTAACGTTAGACTACCAATAAATATTAAGATTGAAAATATTCACATCTGTTAAATTGGCGAAGGTGAATTAAAAATAATATACATATATTTTTACATTGTGTTCGAAAATTAATTATTCACAGGGTGAATCACTACCAACGGGACGGAGTTTTAAAGCGAAACGGTGAAAGTTTCGAAATTTTTGTCATTTTAATAATTTTTATATTTATAAAGGCTGCATTTTATAATTATTTTCATTACATCTTAAGAAAAGTCGACATAACTCTAAATACCACTGTATGTAGATGTAGGAAATCATTATTAAAGTATATTTTATTTTTCATGAGAAAAAATATAACTTTGATATATCACACTTTATCGGAACATCCTGTATATTCCAAAATAATTTTAAAATGTAGCCTTTATTAATGTACAAACTACTGAAGTGACAAAAATTTCAAAACTTCCACCGTTTCACTAGAAACCTCCGTCACATTGGTCGTGATTCACCTTGTATATATTTTTTATCTAGGCTTGTTACATATTTTTAACAATAGTGTGAAATGTGACACCCATTTCAACATTATAAATACGCTGTTTCTAGCACTATTCCAATATATATTTATCATATACATTTAAAAAGAGATTAGAATCTTAAGAAATATTTCTTATCTTGCAAAAAAAATTTAAAATCGAAGATTATTTTATTCTTCAATCCAATATGTTATGAGGTTGTTATGTTATGGAGTTATGACGTTTGTAACTGAGAGTTGGAGCTGTTAAAGTAACAACGACACCACCAGTTGCTAAGGAGATAACAAATAGTCATTATTATTAACTAACAATAATAATTACCAGATGTTGAAAACATTGAAAATAAAATAAACTCTATATTGTATGATTAATGTGTATAAAAAGTAGAGTTGATGATTTATTACTTGTAAAATGAATAATATTGACAAGTTGGTTCTGTAAATTTCAGATGGGCGAGATAAAATACTTCATAATGACACTTATGATATAAATAATAATTATTAATAGGATTAACAATTTCAATTACTTTCATAATCTAATTAGGAAGCTATAAGCAGATTCTGCTTTTGTATTTTGTAGAGAAAAAACAAATCTATCTACCTAAGTTTATTAATCAAACTTGCCTACGTCTTGTTTTACAAAATAATTTCAGATTATAAGTATAACGGAGGTCAAAATAAACATTCAGATACGATAATAGCACGTTAAATATAATTTACACTAGTTGATGTTGCAATTTATTTAAATTCCGCTATAATAAATGAAAATAATAATAAAATGTTTATGATTAAAATGTAATTTTTTAAAACAAATTTTACAAAAATGTTGTTTATCCATATACTTGAATTAAATTATCTTTGACACTAATAGCCCAAGAGCTGGCACCAATTTTTGGATAGGTATTTGATGCAAGCTGAATACTTGTCCTATACCTCTTCTATTAAACCCCAACACGGAATTGCAGACCTGGCTGGTGAGTAGCAGGGCTAAATCAACCAGCCAGGCCAGGCGATTTAGTCAGGTTTTTAACCTTGCAGACGCGTGCAAAAGTATTTTGCAAAAAAATATAAAATATGTATTTGAGGCAACTTGAAATTTTAATAGGGTATTATTTAAGAAAATTAGATTATAAAAAAGACAGATCATTTTGGTGGGACTTTCTGCCTGCCAGGTGATCTAAAAAATTATGTATAGGTGCGAGTGAGTAGCGCTATAGGCTACGTGAAGTGTGAGAGAGAGCGTTTATCGGCAGCTGTCTGCGTTCTCGCTCGCCGTGACTGCGGTTCTGAGTCTGAATTTCGGAGTAAACAATAGAAAATGTTGTCAATTTGTGCTGAAAACGGTTTGCATGTTTGCGTATGTTAAATTGACATGTATGTATTGTTACGCGAGCTACTGCATTACATCGAGAATATCCAGTGAACCCGCCAGAACGTCGAGAGATTTCTAGAATTACGGCGCGCGAGTATAAATAGGCCACGAGCATCGCTGCAGGCAATTAGTCAATCAGTCAGTGTTGATACCGAAGGAAAGTAATCGCGCCTCGATAAAGTGTTTATTAAGTGACTCTCATATAAATTATAATTAGTGTGTTTAGTGTATTAGATAAATTATTAAATAAGGACTGAATTACATATAAATCTGTAAATATAAATTAGAATAAACGTTACATTGGTGTCAGGTGTAGGGTTAAAAAAATAAATAAATAAATGAATAAATATACAGGAAGATGGCGAAGAAACTTTGTGAATTAAAAGTTTCAGAGCTTCGAAGAGAGTTGGAGGATTACGAACTGGACACAAGTGGGGTCAAGTCAGTGTTAGTGGAACGACTAAAAATAGCTATGATTAACAATGGACTGGACCCGGAAACGTTTGAATTCACCGACGAAGCGTCCGCCTCTATAACCTCTTCCATAAAAAACGAATTGTCTTCGATGGAAAACAAAATGTCGGACATGGAAAATAAAATTTCGACGGATATAAAAAACGAAATTTCAGCCATGGAAAGTAAACTCTCGGCGGACATGGAAAACAAATTGTCGGACGTGGAAAATAAAATTTCATCCATGGAAAATAAAATTTCGACGGATATAAAAAACGAAATTTCAGCCATGGAAAGTAAACTCTCGGCGGACATGGAAAACAAATTGTCGGACGTGGAAAATAAAATTTCATCCATGGAAAGTAAACTTTCGGCGGACATGGAAAACAAAATGTCGGACATGGAAAACAAAATGTCGGACATGGAGAATAAAATTTCGACGGACATGAAAAATGAAATGACATCCATGAAGACTGATATTTCTGCCGTGGAAGAAAAGATTAAAAGAATGGAGCAAGAAATGAAACAAAAAATCAAAGAAATCGAAAGGAAGACTAGTAATAAACCGGATATTACAACTAGGCAAGCCCCGAATAACGACGAACTGGCAGAGAAAGTAGAGTTGAAACCGAAAATGGAAAACGATATTAACAGCCGAGTGAAAATGCCAACATTCGATGGTAAAACGTCATGGCCGAACTATCTCAAGCAATTCGAGGCGGCATCAAAGGCAAACAACTGGAGTGAGAAGGAAAAAGCGTTAAATTTAACTCTTGCCCTTAGAGGAGACGCTATGGATATCCTCCAGACCATTCCAGTGGAAGAGGCCGAAGATTTTGAACAACTCAAAAAGCGATTGAATATGAGATATGGCCTGGAACACCTGGAGCATCTGTACCAGTCGCAGCTGAAAAACCGCAAACAAAAACGCGACGAAACTCTGCAAGAATTCGAAGCAGACATTGCGAGGTTGGTGCGGTTTGCCTATCCATCGGCACCGGAGAATGTCATGGAATGTTTAGGGGTATAGACATTCATCGACGGAGTTCGTGACCATGAAATGCAGAGAACTCTACGCTTGGCTCGGCATAAGACACTGGTCGACATACTCTCTGCAGCCTTGGAGTACGAAGCAGCTACACAGGCTTCCGGAGTATACGGCAAGGTGAGGGCTGTAGCAGACGAAAAAGTTGAGAACAAGCTCGACCAGATTGTCAACATGATGAAAAGCATCTCAAATGGAAAACTGAAAGCTGTGAGATGCTGGAATTGTGGAGAAATGGGACATGTACGCAGTTCGTGCAAGCGACCGAGAACTGCCCAGCAGGAAAAACTAGGAAGGGTCGACCTTCAGAGGGCAGCTTCGACCCGAAGACCTTCCAAAGACCCTCTCATCCTAATAGCCTCTCTGAAATGTCGCGATGATAGTGTAGACGTGGATGGTGAAGTTAACGGAAGGAAGTATACATTATTGGTGGACACTGGAGCAACGAGGACTATTATTCGCCCCGAGACTGTCAACACCCGGAAAAGACTTTTACCGACGAGACTGCGACTCAGGACTGCCACAGGTGAAAGCGCCAATGTCAATGGGGAACTACCGGTGCAATTGGGAATTGGCGCAGAGAAGTTCACCCATACTGTCGTTGTCGCTGATATCGAAGAGGACATAATACTCGGAATGGACGTTATGAACCGACATGGCTTCCAGCTAGATTTCAAGAACCGAGTGATTAGAGTAGGTTCTGAGGAGGTATTCCTTCACCCACACGAGGATAAGACTGTTCAGGTAGCCGTACAGGAGGATTCAGTTGTACCCGCAAGGAGTGAATTTTTCACTGTGGCAAGGCTACAAGGAACCGTCGAAGAAGGAACACCGGTCATGATGGAACCATGGAATCACGATGAAGAGGTTGGTCGAGGAATCCTGGTTGGAAAAGGGTTAGTCATGGCTGCCGAAGAAATACCTGTACGCATTATAAATGTAAATGATCATCCAATAACTATGAAGAAGGATACCAAAATTGGAACTTGCGTACCAGTGGCGTCAATAATTCATCAAACAACAACCTCCAATGATGCCAACAATAAATTTGAACAAATGATAGCAGTGGCTGGACAATCCCTTAGCCTGTAAGAGAAGAAAAAAATCAGAGAACTCTTGCTACAATACCGATCTCTTTTTGTACCAAAAGGAGGAAAGACAGGAAGAACATCTGCTGTCAAACACAAAATTGACACCGGCGACGCTAAACCGATAAGACAATCGGCTCGACGGCTACCACAGGCCAAAAGAGAGGAAGCGGAGAGAATTGTTCGCGAGATGGAAAAGGACAAGGTAATAGAACCTTCTACCAGCCCTTGGGTCTCTCCGGTAGTTCTGGTAAAGAAGAAGGATGGAACCACGAGGTTTTGCGTGGACTACCGGCAGTTGAACAATGTTACAAAGAAATATAGCTATCCCTTGCCGAGAATCGACGACACTCTGGATACGCTGGCCGGTAGCAAATTGTTTTCTACCTTGGACCTGAAGTCTGGATATTGGCAGGTAGAAATGGATCCAGCCGATAAAGAAAAGACAGCGTTTACCACCGGATCTGGATTATGGCATTTCACCGTTATGCCATTTGGGCTGTGCAATGCCCCCGCAACGTTCGAAAGACTGATGGAAAACGTATTGCAAGGGTTGTCCTGGAAGACATGCTTAGTGTACCTTGATGACATCATAGTCTTGGGAAGGACATTCGAAGAACATCAAAAGAATTTGGAAGGTGTCTTCAAAAGGTTGCAAGCTGCCCAACTGATGCTCAACCCCAAAAAATGTCAACTATTTCAAAACAAAGTCAATTACCTAGGCCATGTAGTCAGCAAGGTGGGTGTAGCTGTAGACGAAGAAAAAGCTGCTGCCGTACGAAAGTGGCCAAGACCCACCGACAAGCACCAAGTTAGAAGCTTCCTTGGACTCTGTACATACTACAGGCGATTTATAAAGAAGTTTGCAGATATCGCTAAGCCCTTGACACGACTTACAGAGGAAGCAAGGGAGTTTCGCTGGGACGAAGATTGCCAAACTTCGTTCGAAACCTTGAAGAAGCACTTGACTACTGCACCTATACTCGGCTATCCACTACCAGAGGGAGAATTCATACTAGATACTGATGCTAGCAATGTTGGAATTGGAGGAGTGCTATCACAGGTTCAAGTAGGACAAGAGAAAGTTCTGGGATATTTTAGTAAAGTCCTTTCCAAACCAGAACAAAACTCCTGCGTCACAAGAAGAGAGCTCCTAGCAGTAGTGAAGTCCGTGGAGCACTTCTATCAGTATCTGTATGGGAAGAATTTTGTGATCAGAACCGATCATGCAGCACTTAAGTGGCTTATGCAATTCAAGAACCCTGAAGGTCAAATCACTAGATGGATCGAGCGGCTCCAAGAATATAATTTCACTATTGAGCATAGAGCCGGAATAAGCCACTGAAATGCAGACTCCCTCTCTAGAAGACCATGCCCTGCAGAGTGCTCTCACTGCAGCAAAACAGAAGCTAAGGAAGCTGCGATTCGAAGAACCACGGTGACCACCGACGAATGGACACCAGAAAAGTTGGAAGAGGAACAAGAGAACGATCCCGACTTGAAGAAAATCCGACATTGGAAAAAGGAGAACTATCGACCTACTTGGCAAGAGATTTCAAGGTACTCGCCAACGATGAAATCGTATTGGGCCCAGTGGGACTCGCTGGTTTTGGAAAACGGTTTGCTACAGCGAGTAATCGAGAACGATGAGGGTTCCGAAAGTAGAAGACAGTTGGTGATTCCAAGAACAAGGATAGCAGAAGTACTGCGGAAATTACACGACAGTCCGTCAGGAGGACATCTAGGTGTGAAGAAGACCCTCCAGAAAGTGCGAGAACGGTTTTATTGGATGCACAGTTCCGAAGATGTGAAGGACTGGTGTAAGAAGTGCACTACCTGTGCTACGACCAATGGACCGCACGGGAGAAGAAAGGCTCCTATGAAACAGTACAATGTCGGAAGCCCTTTTGAACGCATTGCCCTGGACATTGCCGGACCGTTTCCACCGACAGCAAATGGCAGCAGGTACATTTTGGTGGTGATGGACTACTTCACAAAATGGGTAGAAGCGTATGCCATTCCAAACCAAGAAGCCGCAACGGTTGCCGATGTGCTTGTGAATGAGTTCATTTGCCGATATGGAGTGCCCCTGGAAATACACAGCGACCAGGGCAGAAACTTCGAAAGCCAGCTGTTTTGTGAAAAGCTCGGCATGAAGAAAACGAGAACTACGGCTTTGCACCCACAGTCGGACGGAATGGTAGAGCGAATGAACAGAACTCTTGGCAAATACCTGTCTAAAGTAGTATCTAACCATCAGCGAGATTGGGACCAATATCTCTCGCTATTCGCGATGGCCTACAGATCCGCCATCAATGAGTCTACCGGCCAAACACCAGCAAGAGTTCTGTTCGGACGCGAAATGAGATTACCCTGCGACCTTGAATTTGGATGCCGACCCGGAGAAGACATAGCTGGTGAAGATTACGTGACCCAGCTGAGAAAAAGAATGGACGACGTACACGAGCTGGTTCGATCGAATCTCCAGATCGCTAGCGATAGGATGAAGAAAAGGTACGATACGCAAGCTACGGAAGGAGGTTTCCACGAAGGAGACAAAGTCTGGCTGCATAACCCAAGAAGACAAAAGGGTTTTTCTCCAAAGTTGCAGAGAGCTTGGGACGGTCCGTACCTCGTAAAGAAAAGAATCAACGATGTCATCTATCGTATCAGCAAGATCCCAAATGGAAAGCCAAAGGTGGTACACCGTAACCGATTAGCGCCATACGAGGGTGACCACGATGAGGAAGTAAACCAGCTTCAGGAGGTAGCCGATCCTGCTTTTGTAGAGTTCATGGGTGCTTATGGTGGTACCGGAAAAGCAAGATTCGGCGTCACCACTGAGAGACGACAAGACCTGCTTACCGTTCCGGAGGAATACTCACTGGCAATAAACATCCCTGCCAGCGTAACCGATGCGCGCGGACTGGCATCTCTGTTTATAAAGAAGAGTGGCGCACGACTTTTGGTAAAGCAGTTACCAGTACCAGGTAAAGCTTTGAAGCTGCAAAATGGCTCCCGCTACAATTTCCACCTAGTGACGAGGAACACCTTCGACGTACAAGGATGTCTGGGAAGCATTACGAAGCCTGAGGGAGCATGTGCTTGAATTGAACGTGTATAGGCTAGCCATGCCCAAGATTGAATGTAGGCATTTAGATTGGCGAATAATCCGTAACATGGTAGAAGTAATCTTCCGAGATACCGAAGTGCAGGTACTGGTTTGCGGCCATGCTCGGGAGACACAGCCAACAGAGAAGACGGTCGCATGCTACTTCCATACAACTGGAAAATGCAACAAGGGGACCAGTTGCCGATACAGTCATCTCGTTCCAGTTTCCTAGCTAGTTCCAGGAGGAACTGTCTCTTAAGGAGGGGGCAATGTTACGCGAGCTACTGCATTAATATGCTCACTTAGTGCCCCCAGTGAAATCCCCGTATGAGACGACTATGGCTCCTCCGCCCAATTTTCGAGAAGCATCCAAAATACGAAACATCGAGAATATCCAGTGAACCCGCCAGAACGTCGAGAGATTTCTAGAATTACGGCGCGCGAGTATAAATAGGCCACGAGCATCGCTGCAGGCAATTAGTCAATCAGTCAGTGTTGATACCGAAGGAAAGTAATCGCGCCTCGATAAAGTGTTTATTAAGTGACTCTCATATAAATTATAATTAGTGTGTTTAGTGTATTAGATAAATTATTAAATAAGGACTGAATTACATATAAATCTGTAAATATAAATTAATTGTAAATATAAATTAGAATAAACGTTACAGTATGTATGTAAATTGGGGTGACATTCACCGAGACCTAAAAGATCTATTGTGCCCCCTTACTTCTACTTAGTTCCTGAGGAAAGCCTCAGAGACTAGTAGCTCCTTTAGTCCTATTTCCCGGAGGAATTTTAAAATATCTGCAGGTTAAATTGACATACTTTTTGTATTATTTTTTTATCATACAAAATTTGTTATTTAGTCAATTTTAATGCAATTCTAAATGTAATGAATCAATTAAATCCTTGCTATTACTGCGAAAATATTGTTCTTTTTTCAAAAAATCATGACATTTTTTTTATTTAATTTTCAACTTTTGTTTCAAAAATTAATAGGACAAATATTTTTGCCGTTGTATACAATAATTGTACCATTGAAGAATTATTATGAGTACAAAAATATAAATTTTATTCATTCCGTCAGAATTTAATTGTTCATCTTCAGCTACCGATACACGCTCTCTCTCTCTCTCTCTCTCTCTCACTACAGCTGTACATAATTTTTTGATCACCTGGCAAGCAGAAAGTCTTACCAAAATGATCTTAATCTTATTTTTTAATTATAAATAATACCCTATTAAAATTTCAAAAACCCGACTATATCGTCTGGCTTATTTTTTTCTCAACTCTTTAAATATTAAACTACAATTTATAAACATTTCACATTGTCTCAAGCATATTTTTGGCAAGAAAAAAAATTAATATTTTTAAAATTTTAGGGGTTGATTCAACTCCGGTACTCACCAGCCAGGTCTGCAATTCCGTGTTGAGGTTTAATAGAGGAGGTATAGGACAAGTATTCAGCTTGCCTAAAATACCTACCCAAAAATTGGTGCCAGCTCTCCTACTATAATTTCAAATGAAAATCGTATCAACAACAATGAGACTGGGAAGTAATAAAATTATTTATATAATATTGTTGATTTAAAACAAGCTTTGACAGCTCGACAACAAGCAGAGTTGAAACAAAATTAGTGATATATGTAAAAGAGGAGACATTAACCAGCATAGGTTAAACAAAGAAAGGAATTGAAATAAGTTTCTACCAGGTGTAATAAGTAAACTCTGTCCATACTTGTAATGAAGTGACTAAAACGGATTATTCAAAGGTAGCCATAAATAAACAATGAAATATTATTTATGCACTGGTTTCCATATTTTAAAAGCAGATAAATTATGGTCTGTACATATTTTGTTAAATTGTAATTCGGGGTGGAGAATAATCCAAAAAATAAGAGATGATTAATATCAATCACTTTTTTGAGTTATAAATGGTGTACCTAACTCTTCTTTATTTTATATATTTAATTTCAAGTTTTTGATTTCTAACATATTTCTAATAGCGATCTTTGGTCTTTTACCTGACATTTAGAAGCTTGACTGAATCATTAAACAATAATATTAAAATCACTTTACCATGAATAAGAAACAATGCATAAAGCAATGATTATAACTTTACAATTTTTTTTTCAAGATGAAAAGTGTAATACTCACTTCATACAGCAAATTGAATACATAACTTTCTAAACTGAGACCACTAGATGTATTTGAATGTTTAGGAACACACCTAAAAATAACCAAGAACAAATCAATAAATACATACAGTTAATTTAAAGGTACAAACCTATATAAGTTTTCCAAAAATACCCTCATGGCATGAACATACCCACACTGACTGATTGTACCAATACTTTTTGACACATATAACTTGTCTTTACAAATATCATAATATGTTAAAGCTGCACCACTTGGATTATGACTTAATTTAAAATATCTCGGTAAAGATTTTGACTGTGGACCTTGAGTTTGAGTAGTTTGCAGAGTTTGTACTCTCAACCCACTTGACAATTCAGTAATGTACATAGCCTAAAAATAGTATTTATTAGTGTAGAATATAGAAGTGGTGCATATAAAATTTCAAAAGTCTTAGTCAAACACATTAGATACAATTTTACTTAATATTTCAGAAATTAATCCCTAAACCTGATACTTACTTGTAATGTATGCATTGCTTCCCTGATATCTCGATTTTGCACTTCTTCATAAAATATTAAACTGAATCCAAAACATCTCCTTCCATCTTCCCTTGTTATAACAAAGGAATGGAAGTTTGGAGCTTGAGTTACTGAATGTTTCTGAGTACGAAATTTGAGTCCAGCAGGTAAAGAAAACTGAAATGCATTTTATGAATGTGTTAATATATTCTCCTTTTAAAAGTACACAACAATAACAATAATGTTAAACATTAATTAAGCCAGACTTTAACAAAACCAACAATAAAAATAAGTATTTTTTATATTTACACACAATTTTAATTACAGTAGTTGTCTTGGTAGAATATCATGAAAAGTTTTGGTTCATATCCATGGTATCAGTAGAGGGGCTGGTAGCATAATGCCTGTCTCAGACTGTAACCACAGAGATTCTACACCTATCATTCTCATATGTATATCTACACAAATACTATCAACAGTTTCCACAAGTGGCAATCCGACGTCACTTGTGTTTGTAAATATACAAATCTATTTGCCCACTGAAAAACATATATTTGGCTTTATTTAAATTATAACTTTTATTCTAGACAATCCATGGTAAGAAGTATTTAAGCAAAAAGTTATGTATACCTAATATGGTAAATTATTATTCCTGGATGCACTAATTAAAAAAAATAAGGGTGCTATTTATCCATAATTATTTTCTATACAACAAATAAGGAACTAAATGTTAATACCTATTTAATGCCAAGAGTATTGTTATAAACTAGTTTAAAATTATCTGGCATGGATAATTCTAGTATTATAGTCAATAATTACTAGGCAGTGGTACACAGAAAGTGAAAGTACTGAAGCTGCCATAAATAAATGTACTTGAGTTAAGTAAATAGTTATAAAAAACACTACAATTAATGATGTTAAGTCAAAAATATGTTCATATGCAGTCAAGTTTAAGTTTATCAAGCTTCTTGAGGAATTTTAAAGGTTTTTAGCTTTTGATTTCAGCTATACCACTGAACCAAATTTGAAGTTTTAGATGTTCATTCGATGCAGAATTTAATCCTCTTTGATATTAAACAGGATTACAAAAATTTCGCAGTTTTTTGGCTCTAAAAAGTTATGATCACCTCCTGGAATGGTGCAAACTTAGATTACATTTACATCATTTAGGACCCAATGAAAATGAGGGTATTAAACGATTTCCAGCTTATTGGAAAATAATTGTTGATAAATACCAATTTGATTGGCCTAATTCCATTTAAAATATATACCTGAATGTAATTTAACCAATAATAATATACCTACAGTAATTTTTCAATTTACCTACTAAACTTAATAGTATTGTCTATATTTATTGCAAAGTAAGATCATTAGATAAACATATTTTATTTTGTATGTATTTGCATTACAGTTTCCACTTACCATGCAAACAGCTGATTCGTCAAAAGGATTTGATGATACATTGTCTGGATAATGTGCCAACACTTTTCCTTTGTATGCTCGTTCCAATGGAGAGACATGTAGGTTGTCCTCTGAAATATTGTATGAAACATATAGCTGTATAATATTTAACGACTTACCTGCATATTTATCTGGTTCTAATCCTGAGCTATAGTCAAGTCCACATATAACAAAGTAATCAATCAATTTGCTCATTATGTATACTTTAATACAATATCAAAATTCTCGTGAACTACAACACAAATTACTATGGATTTAATAACTCGCAATACTTAAAAATAAATTTCATTCTTTACACATATATTTGTCTTGAAAATTTCAGCCATCTCTAGCCTTAAAACTAGTTCTCTTTTCGTAATTTTAATTGTATTCACATAATCCAAACAACCTTTCTCCTTTAGTATTTCACTTAAACTGTCAAAAACTCTCCCCTCCGTGACTTTAAAAGTCTTGATAGGTAGGTGATCTGTGATCTTGATGAGGCTCTTGCGTCTAACCGAACCGTTTAATTTTGTAGCCCGCATGCGCATTTCATGGTCAGTTTGCCTCGCCTTTTCCTTTTGAATCTTTAGGTTAGAATAATTAGGAACTGATACTTGTTTTTGTTTCTAATAAGTTTCATTATTTTTCTTGGTTAAAACAGATCATTGGTTAATTTTTGAAGAAGGGGAAGGAAAAATAACCGTTCCATTCACCCTTTACCTTCTGTATAGCTTCTTCAATTATTTTCCTTGTCCTTCTCGATAAATTAGGAGGCAAACTCATAGAATAACGTATAGGCAAACTGATCATGAAATGCGCTGCGTGCTACAAAATTAAACTGTCCGGCTAGACAGATAAGAAGCCACGTGAAGTTTGCCAACTGTCATGCGCACAACCAAAATCGGTCTTGTTTATCTATGTCGTCCACGAACTTCCAAGTTAGTGATGTCGCCTCGTAACGACCGTTTCATGCCTTTACAAACAATTTTCACGCCGACAGCCATTTTATTATTGACATTTGAGGTTGTGTTTGAAGCAATCATTTAGACTCCGTTTCACGTAAGAAGAACCCACTTGAAGTTGCAATCGTATGCGCGAACTTGTCAAAACCAGCGCCATATTGTAAAATTGACATTCGACTTCAAATCAGTAGCGTAACCTTTTCACATTTTGTAGGTTAACACAAAATTAGAATAATGTGGATAATTTTTCCACGACAAAGTGAAGTATGACAAGTATCTTATTATAAAAATGGCGCCATTCAGACATGCGCATACAAAAAAAATATAGGCAGCTTCGCTTCTTGTTTGCTGGTGTATTCTTTGGCTTTAGATCAAATTAAACGCACAACACTCGCAGATAAACTAGCTGAACGTCTCAAAATATTCAAAAATCAAAAATATTCGACAATAAATCAACGTTTTCAATTCAATTCAAGTACAACACAACCTCAAATGTCAATAATAAAATGGCTGTCGGCATGAAACATCGTTTGTAACGCCAATGGCATGAAACGGACGTTACGAGGCGACATAGATAAACAAGACCGATTTTGGTTTCTGCGCAAGTCAGTTGACAAACTTCACGTGGCTTCTTCTTAGGCTACATTCGTAATCAATTCGCTGGCCAAGTGGCACTTTGGCACGCAAGTCGGCACGAAATTTGCCATTCACAATAACTTCAAAGTCGACTTTAACGCAAGCGCATTCGTACCTGAATAATTGTCAGGATTCCTTCATCATATGGTCGAAGCATGATTCTGTCTGTATTTAGTTCAGTCTGTCTGAGGTTATAATATATAATTTGGATTTGGATTTTTTTTTATAGCAGTATATACTGGAGTTTAGTAGTGCAAGTAAAGTAGAAGTAATGTCCTCCTCCTCCATTTTATTTTTTTAATCAGTCGTACGGAAAAATCAAGAAAAACAAACCAAAAACACACAATTCGATGAAAATGTCAAACTATCAGATGTCAGATATATCAAAAAACAAATAACAAAACTTAATGCGCATGTCCCATAGCCGGCACGAAGTGCAAGTCGAAGTGAAAGTTTGCAGCTTGCAAGAAATTTCGACGACTTCAACTTCAACTCTGACGCCAAATTGCGTTGTGAACGATCACACTGAAATAGATTTGCTTAGCTTTCGTGCCAAAGTGCCACTTTGCCAGCGAATTGATTACGAATGTAGCCTTATGGGAAACGGAGTCTACTGTCGAATATTTTAAGACGTTTAGCTAGTTTATCTGTGAGTGTTGTGTGTTTCATTTGATCTGAAACCATGCCTCCAAAAAAAAGTTGTTGGTGTTGAAGGAAAAATGATTCACATTATTCTAATTTTGTGTCAACCTACAAATTGTGAAAACGTTACGCTACTGATTTAAAATCGAATGTCAATTTTACAATATGGCGCTGGTTTTGACAACAAGTTCGCGCATACGACTGCAATTTCAAGTGGGTTCTTTCCATGGTTAAATAAGTACGTACTTATTTAACCATGCTGGCTGGTCTTTATTCTTTTATTCCCCATTTACGACCACAGATTATATACGACAATCACGACATAAAGCTAGGTCACAGAGATTTATCATAGAGACCATGGAGGCTATACAAGGAGATCGAACTCCATGTATTCCAATTTCTAGTCATTATAGAGGGCACCACATAAGTTGCCGTACCAAAAAATCTGACGGCATTGGTTGCTAGCTTCTTCGACAGTTCGCTGTTCACGTGTGAGGTAAGTGAGGTTAGGTCATGTTTCCAAAAATATCGAAAATTGTGATCGTTTGGTGATAAAATAATTAGCTGAATGTAATTATATTTTTACTACGGTATATAATTTTAGTCTATCACAACACAATAAATATTCTTTCCTACTTCATAACAATCAAAAAATTGAAATAGTTCGTATTTTTTGTCAAATTAAAACATAAATGTACTATAACAGCGGTGGCTTGGTTCAGTTCATTCGAACGACAGGGTCACAGAACGTGATTGAACCAATCACGGGTCTTGGAACTGATTCGGTCTTTGAGAACGGGTCGTTCGTGACCTTCCCATCCCTACCTTGTATAGGCTCCATGGGCTGCGTTCATAAACTTACTCCAGTGAGTAGAGAAGAGTATGATCACGTGATTAGAAAAGTATGTTTGATGGTTACTCGGAGTAACCGTTCAGAGGCTTCACCGGCCGAAGGCAAATCAAATGTCATTGTGTTGTGTATGAATTTGGGGTTATATTGTTCATTTCGAAAATAGAAATTAATTAACCATGGATGAGTTGAATATTAATAATCAAATATTATCAATTTATCAATAAAAATAACCTGGCAGTAATCTGAACTGAACTACTGTATAAGCCAAACTGTCATAACTGTCAGAGTATATAATGCTCCATTAAAAAGCGGAGTATGCAGAGTTTACTCCGGGTAGGTTTCTGAACGTTTATAAAAGCATACTCTATACTGGTAGAGTAAATGTATGAACGCTTCGGGGTAAACTATCCTTACTCTGAGTAAGTTTATGAACGTAGCCATGATGGATTATCAAAAACTGTCAATCTGTCAAATATTTACTTTTTATTAGACAGTGACAGAGGACATCACACTGACAGCCAGAGCTTTTTAGACCATTAGTTGTCTCAGTCAGTGGGTATATTATCTGTGTTTGTCTCTGATTAGAACTAGGGTAGGTGATTCTTTCAAAAAAAGATCGATTTTTAAATCGATTCGAATCGTAACCTGTTGAATCGATTCATAAAAAAATCGAGGTCTAAAAGATCGAATTCTTAAAAATCGATTTTTTTCAAGTTTGTATTTACAATGTGAATATATATAAATCCATTTTATGAAAAACAAGAAAGATACCCTAATAAGGGGCCGTACCCAAATTACGTAAGATTATTGGGGCAGGGGTAAAATTGACATTTACTTACGCTGTCTTACGTCATGGGTGTGGGTGAAAAAATATTTCTTACGTAAGATTTTTATGACATTTTGTCAAACTCGCAAATTGAGTATGACGAGACGCTGCAGAAACAAACATTTCGATACATCCGGAGTCAAATAAAATCACAGCACAAACAAAAAAAAGTACTTAGTATAGAAGTATAACGGAAAAAAGAGTATTTATGTGTTGTAAAAGATGATCAAACAGAAGAAAAATATACAGAGTGGATCGAAAAAGATGATATGACTGAAGAAATGGGAAAGGACGTTATTATAAATTATACAAATGGAACTGAAGAAGAAGAAAGTTCATTCCTGGTGATTCAATCTCTTTCGGAGTGGGTAGAAAATCCTTGGATTGAAAAGTAGTCTGATTATAAATTTTTTTATCAAATTTGATTTATCAGAGTATAGTTGAATTATTATCCAAATAAATATTATTTATACCTCTGCAAAATGTGACCTTACCTATCGTTTTTGTACAAGTAAACTTTTTTTTTGCAAAAAATCTTACGTAAGAGAGTAGGGGACGTTTATGAAATCTTACAGTATCTTACGTTGAGATAGGAGGTTTGAAAAATCAAGGGAAATTGTCTTATGTAATTTGGGTACGGCCCCTAAACAATCTCTGGGATCTCTTATCAGTAAAATCAGGGATTTTTTAGTTCAGGCGATTCGATAATAACAATTATTTTCATTACCATATCAAAGAATCCGATCAGATATAAAAGAAGACATTTATCTTCTAAATGTATTTTTTACATTAAAAAGTTAAGAATATAGATAATATAGCTTATAGTTCCCAAAACCAAACCAGAAAAAATCGAATGTCGATTTTAAAGGGTGAAATATCGATCCACTGAATCGATTCAGTACAACATATCGATTTAAAAAATCGATATATTTGGCCCGAGGAATCGATTCTTCGATTAATCGATTTCAGATCGCCATCCCTAATTAGAACATATAATACTTACTTCAACCAAAAGGTATATTATCTGTGAAAAGGACACTGATCCATGTTGGAAGAAGTATACAGAGTTGAAATATTTTTACACTATAGAAAATATTTTTTAAATGAACAATAATGACTATAATAGTATTTTTAATAGATACATCAGCATCTATGCTACAAAGGTAAAATTGAATACATTTTTCTAATTCGATTCTATAATCAAAAACTTTTCATAGGACTTATATAGGAGGTCGTACTACTCTGTTGGATGTAGCAAAATCAGCAGTAGAAACTTTCGTAAAAATTCGTCAACGAAGTATGGATAGTCGTATTGATAGATACATGCTATTAACGTTTGAAGACACTCCAAATAATATCAAAGCAGGTAATTTAAAGACTCAGTTTTAATAACAAATATTAGCACTACCAAAAAACACTACACTAAAAAATATATCAATCTCAGATAGACAATAATTAAAACGGATTATAAAATAGGCAATCTATACCCAAAGATTATAAAATAACTTTTAAAACTACCTAATTATTATGGATAATTTTAAACAGTGCATATATAATATTGTAAGAAGAACAATCAATTAATATAAATCCATAGCACATTTCTAATATGATAATAAGTAGGTAATGAGTACCTAAGTAGTTCGATATTAAAATTTGGCATTATTTCAAGACTTAACAAAGTAAAAATTACATATCTTAAAATAGCTGCAATATTTGGTTTTCTAAACATTTGTTTCATTTTATCCCAAGCATTTTGAAGGTATATGTACCAGTATAAGTAGGATTAACTTTACTTCAATTTTGAGAATACCTATAGAAATTCAATATCTAATTTATTTATAGGTTGGAAAGAAAACTTGGCTACTTTTATGAATGAGTTGAAGAATTTGCAGGCACATTCCTTAACTACAATGGGAGTGGCTGTAAAGCAGGCATTTGATATACTCAATATTAATAGGATGACTTCGGGAATAGATACTTACGGACAAGGTAGATGTCCATTTTTCTTGGAAACAGCAGTTATAGTATTAATTACTGATGGTGGCAAATTAACAACAGGTTGGTACTATTTAAATACTATTACTAATTAAAAAAGTAGGATTAAACTTGGGTCCCTTTGATCACCTTGCTTATAAAGTTGTAAAATAATTTGGATACATCCAGCTATACTGACTCCTAAAGTTTTATATAGTAATAATTAAATTTTGTAGTAAATGGTGTACAAGAAGAGTTTAACTTACCAATGAATTCCCCAATACCAGGATCAGAAATGACCAGGGAACCTTTCCGATGGGATCAAAGATTATTTGCATTAGTACTAAGACTAACAGGTTTGTATCTTCAGATTTAGTATTGGATAGTACTGAATATATATGAGTAGATGACAATTGTAGTTAAGGTTCATTTATACTTTGTAGAAATGGGGATATCACCTGATAAAAACTGCATAATGGAATTTATCTTAATCTCTTCTTAACTTTTTGTGCTAAAGTTTTTTTATAGTGTGTCTATTTAATTCTTCATTCTTTTACATGGGAAACAAAAGTTAGATTCATTTTTTTTATTCCTTAAAGTAGTTCCTAATGTCTTTATAATATAGATATTTTTATTATACTAGGTTTATAAAAATAGATGTCATTAAGAATCTGTCTGATCTCATCTAATGCCAATGTAAAAACAATCCATAGTTTCTACTCCTATATGTTTTACATCTCTATTATAATGCTGCTTACGATTCAAATATATGTTTATTATTTAATAGGTACTCCAGCAGTTGAAAGGGACACTGGCTTAGTGCCTAGTGACAGCAGTCCTATTGATGCTATGTGTGAAGTTACTGGAGGTAGATCATATTGTATAACATCTCACAGAATGTTGAACCAATGCATTGACAGTTTGGTTCAGAAGGTAAAAAAACACATAAGTACAAAAATTTTGTTTAATATATTGAAATTAAAATATACCTACTTTTACAATTTAGGTCCAAAATGGCGTTGTAATAAACTTTGAAAAAATTGGTCCAGATCCTCCTCCACCTCAGTATGACAAAGAAGAAGGTAAAGACGATAATCTCAAAGAAAATGAATATGCCGAGATGAATTCTGATCGTGGTCTAAACATGCCTATAATAAATACATCATGGCACAACTGCAGAAAAATGATTTACGTTCCCAAACAAAGCAAAGCCTATTGTGTTGGTAAGTTTTTAATTAATTGTTCTCAAAATCTTTTTTAAATAACAAATAAAAGTACTTGTAAGGAATTAAATCTTCTAGTCCATTTGTCTCAAATGTTAATACTAATTGAACAT
Organism: Lochmaea crataegi; assembly: GCA_947563755.1. Lineage (NCBI taxonomy): Eukaryota > Metazoa > Arthropoda > Insecta > Coleoptera > Chrysomelidae > Lochmaea > Lochmaea crataegi. Next base: position 25,077,821 of record OX387423.1, on the reverse strand, counting down.
TTGTATATGGATGTATTTTTAAATTGAAAAAGTTTCAAAATTTGAACTACAACAAATTTTCTTTTGATTTTAAATACAATTATTATTAAAATAGTTTCACTCACTAAATAATTTCCATTATACTATTGAGAAAGCAATTCTCATCATAATATTAATTATTTTTAGGGTTCTGGCCTATTCCAGAATCGTTTTGGCCGGAAGCTACTGCCTCCGTACTACCACCTAGATCAGCTCACCCTAACATAAAATTTGCCTGTACTAATTCGGAACCTTTGGTTATTGAAAACCTACCATTTGACAAATATGAGCTGGAACCTTCACCACTTACACAATTCATCTTATCTCGAAAACAGCCCAAAACATGCTGGCAGGTAAGTAACAAGTAATTGTTTTCTTGGTGTACCTTTGAAGTCAAAAGGTCAAATTCTCATGGTTAAACATATACACTGCCGAGCATAAAATTAGGGTCACCCAGTAATTTGAAGATATTGTAGAAATTTTTATTTTTTTCAGATATATAGTTTATAAAACTATAACGGATTGCTTGAATAAAAAAAGTTGATATTTCGAAAAGCGGTTGAACAAAAAACGGCCCATCGCCCAAATTCCTAAAAACCATTATCAGCATATTTTTTGTTCCTATGGGTTTATCTGTCTATTGCAAATTGTTTGTTTAGAGTTGTCATTGTCAGTGTATTGCAATGAGCTTAAATCCTGTTGTTGTGGTGGCTTTAGAAGATGGTCGAGGTAAGCGCGAAACGTTGGTGTAAGTCTCTCGAGTATGGCAATGGTACGAAGAGACTGGTATGCTCACTCGAAGACCTGGTTCAGGCCAAGGCAGGAATACAACAGCTAGAGATGACCGCTTTATGGTTTCTAGTACTTTGAGAAACAGAACGGTTACGGCAGTTGCCCTTCGAAATCATCTGCAAGAAGTGAGAAATGTAAACATAAGTGAGTGGACAGTTAGGAGGCGACTTCACGCTGCTGGTTTATCTTCTCAAACTAGAGCTACTGGACCGCTGGATTGCTAGGTTGAATTTTGCACGAGAACACTTGGCTTGGACAATAGAGGATTGTTTGCTGATGAATCGCGATTCTGTCTCACAGGCTCAGATAGAAGTGTAAGAGTGTGGCGACGGCCAGGCGAGTGATATGCTCAAGCGTGTATTGCTGAGCGACTTCCATTTGGTGGAGGATCAGTTATGGCATGGGGAGGCAAATATATTAACGCTCGCACGGAGTGTCTTTATCGAGAATCGGACGTTGACTGCGCATAGGTACCTTAAGGAGGTTCTAAAAGACCATGTTTTACCGTTCATGGTTATTCTTGGAGACGACGCAACCTTTATGCATGATAATGCACGGCCTCGCACCGCTCGGATAGTTACTGCGTATTTTGACGAGGTTCAAATCACGCGATTTGTTTGGCCTGTCCTAAGTCCAGATTTAAATCCAATAGAACATGTTTGGGATGATATAGGGAGACATTTAAGTAGACATGTGCCTGCCCCCAGAAATTCTAGAGAGCTTCGCGGAATGGGACAATCTTCCACAGAATGTGATCCAAAGCATGCCTCATCGTTTGCAGGCTGTTATCACTGCCAGATGAGGGAATACTAGCTACTGAAGTCCTTAAAATTTCTGTTGTTTCAATGAAAAGCATATAAAATTAAAATTGTTCATTTTTATTACTTTCAATAAACTTTGAACTACAAAAACTATTTTTAATCAACTATGTTACAACCGAGAAAAATCCGAAAAAAATAAAAATTTCTACAATATCTTCAAATTACTGGGTGACCCTAATTTTATGCTCGGCAGTGTATTAGTGAAATGTATTTCTGCTGTTTTAGGTATTTGTATCTAATAGTTATAAAAATTCGGAGGTAGGACATCCTTTTGGATATTTGAAAGCAAGTACAAATTTAACTTGTGTAAATCTTTTTGTAATGCCTTATAATTATCCCGTGTTATTACCGTTACTAGATGAACTGTTTAAGGTAAGTGATTTTTTACTTTTGATGAATAAAATTCTTAATATATAATATAGTTAAATAACTCTTCTACCACCTTGTGGTGTGATATTTTTACTCTTTTATAAATGTTTTCCACTTCTTTCTGGCAGTGGCCAGCTTTTTAGCTTCCATCTCCAAGTTTTTCATTTCTGCTGTAATATTTTCCCTATTGTCTCATCCCAAGTCTTCCTGGGCCTTCCTCTTTTTATTCTTTTGAATTTTTGCTCCCCATATTCTTTTAGTTAATGTAGTCTCCTCCATGCACTGCAAATGTCCCCACCAGCCCAGTTGTCTTTTCTCAATATACTCCAAAGTTGACTGTATTTCCAGTTCTTCTCTTATTATTGTGTTTCTTATCTTATCTTTTTGTTGTTACTCCACTTATTCGCCTTAGATACTTCATTTCAGCCGCTTGTATTTTACTCTTTTGTGTTCTATTAAGTATCCAAGACTCACAGCCATGCGTTAACATTGGTCTGTTAACAGATTTAAAGACCTTTAATTTATTTGTTATTGAGATTTCCGTTTTATTAATAAAGTTTTTATTCATAGAATAATATAGATTACTTACTTTTTGAAGTCTTGTATTTATTTCGGCTTCCTGAGTTCCACTCTGTTCTAACTCTACTCCAAGATACTGAAATGATTTAACTTGTTCTATACTTTGATCTTCAATACATATTTTTATCTTTTCTGTTTTATCACCAATCACCATTCTTTAGTCTTATTTGTGCTTATTTTCACTCCATACTCCTTTAATGTCTTGTTCCAAATGTTTAGGTTTTGTAGTAGTTCCTTTTCACTTTGTGCAAATATAACAATGTCGTCTGCAGAGGCTTGGTTATTTCAACTGTTTGCAAGTTTCTATGTCCTACCATATATTTTCTACATTTATTATTTGTTTTCTTTATGATTTCATCCCTAAACACATTTAAAAAAAAGCTTATCCTCCTCCTCGTCTAAAGGCCGCTGCACAATTACCCGGGAACGGGAACGTGAACTGGAACGAGAACGGAAAAAAGTTAAAATACACATATTTTATTGTACCCATGCATAACCAATTTCCGGTAACGAGAACGAGAAGATGCCCGGGAACGAGAACTGGAAAGTTGGCCAAGTTTTAACATTCCCGTTACCGTTGCATTCCCCGAGCCAATCACAGCACAGGATATATAATGCTAATAGTTGAGCCAATAGGAAAGCAGCAACCTGTTTGATGCAAACATAACCATACATAACCTTGTTGCATGAGAATCTCTCAGACTAATGTAAAAGTGGCCCCAAAAAGAAGCAATTAATGTGCTGGCCAATTTTCTTAAGAGGAAGAGGCCAATAATAACATCAATTAATTCAAAAATGATTGATATGATATTCGGAAGTTTGTTATTGAGTCACAAATTGACAGTGTTTTATAAAATAAATATCTCCAGACACCCCTACTATTTCCGTTCTCGTTGTTGTGCATCTAAATATAATATTTCGTTCTCGTTTCCGTTCTGGTTCTCGTTCACGTTCCCGGGCAATTGTGCAGCAGCCTTAAGTCCACTTTGAGTTGTGAACGCTTCTGATCTTCTATTATGACTTATAACAGTATTTAGATTCTTATCATATATTTTTTGTACCATTCTTATTGTTTTATTATCTACCTCTCTTTTTTATAATATTTTCCACATTATTTCCCTTGATACAATATCAAATGCCTTTTCTAAATCTATGAATACACAATATATATTTCTCTACTCTTGTATACATTTCTCTCTGTTTTATCAAATTCATAAATACATTGTCTTGTATGCTCCTTCCACCGCTAAACCCATTTTGCGCATCGTCTGGTGTGTTTTCCACGACTGTTCTAATATTTTCATGTTTGTATAGAGCAATGTCAGTCCCCTGTAGTTACCACATTCCCGTCTATCACCTTTTTTGTATATAAGGACCATTGATGCCATTTGCTTCTTTCGGTATCTTTTCTTCTTTCCAGCACTTATTATATATTTTTAGTAATAGTTCTTCTCCACTTTTACCCATAGTGATCATTTCTCCAGTTATTTTGTCGCATCCTGGTGCTTTCCCATTTTTTAACTTTTTAATTATTTCCGTGAATTAATCTATGGATATTTCTTCATCATTATCGTCCTGTATTGTTTGTATTTTTTCTTCGTTTGATTTAGTCTTTCTTTAGGCTTTCTCCGTTATCTAATAATTCTAGAAAATATTCCTTCCATCTTTCAATTACTTTTATATCTTCTGTTAACGTTTCCTGTTTTTAATATTAGTTATTTTTGTGTTTTTTTTTCAGTTCTCCATGATTTTAGCTCTTTGTAAAATAGTTTTTGGTTACTCTTGCTATCCTGCTCCATTTTTTCTCCAAATGGTTTCCATTGTTCTTCTTTTGCATTTTAACTAATTCCTTGGTTTTCTTTCTCTTGTTTTATATTTTTCATAATCTGGATTTATTAACTCTGTTGTTCCCGTTGTTCGTCCCTAGCCGTGTTTTCGACGTTGATGGCGTCTCGTTATTCACAGTTGTTCCCGAGTCGACTAATTTATATTGGTTTTTCGTTGTTGGCGATGTTGAAATTTGATTGGCTACAAAGGTGACGCATGTCATACGACAGAAAAATTGACGCTACAGATTATTTAGGTTTTGTTATTGTTTTTCGTATTTGTATCAATATATTAAGAAATTAAGATAGTAATCAGTACTTTAACAGCAAATCAATGATCAAAATATGTGAAGTTTGATACTATTGGCAGATATCAAGCCACGTGGCACTAACTTTAGTTTTCATTGGCGAAACTGCGAATCACGAATAACAAGATATAAAATTTGGTTATTTGAGAGCAACAACCAACGACGTGGAAACGACGAACAATACGACAATAACTGTTTATAAACGCATGTATGTGATACCATTGTTTTATTTTCGAGCAGCGGGAATCACGAACAACAGAGTTTATAAATCCAGCTTTATTCTACATACTTCTTTTGCTGTTTCTGTGATCGCATTTTTCATCGACTTCCAAATTATGTCAATGGTCGACCTGTTTCTCAACATCCTCTAATTTTTTGCTGAGGTATATTTCATACTTTTTTGCAATTTTTTTGTTTCTTAATTTCATTTGAATTGCTTATATGTTTATTTTGCATTGTAGATTCACAGATGGAAACCAACAAACGAATGGAGAACTCAATTTCAGAACTACACTAGAACTTTACCTGCATACTATGCTGGATCTTTAAGAAGAGCACTTACAAGAATGGGTAATACTCAAATAATTTATTTATAATGCAGCTCTAATTCGAAATAGTAGCTTGTGTAAATTGATCATTTATATTATACATTCTAAATGATTTAAAGTGTCTTTGAAAATGACAGGTTTTTGTTATATTTTGTCGCAATTTTTTAGGAACCCCAGTTGCTCTAGCTCAAACTTTAATTCCGGAAAATTCGGAAAACGGGTTAAGTTATTCTATATCAAATTATTTAAAACGCTTAAAAAATCAGGCTAAAGTAGAATATGATAAAATGTGTAATGAAATTATACAAAGACAAGCAAATGTAAGTGATTTATTAAATATATATTATAGTTTACGATAACTTATATGTTTGTACTTTATAAATGCTTTTCAGATGAATGGATTAAAAACCAATTTCAATAGTCCTGAACAAATTCGAGTAATGCCCAAAGTGACCTTAAAGAAAGAGTTAGTGAGTCATCCTTTGCTGGTAGACAGATTTTGTTCTCAAAGAGATCAAGTCTTGGATCAAGTGAACGTTTGGACTTGTACGTTAGATAAAGAGAGACAAACTGTGAGCTTTAAAAATCCTTTTGATATACCTAGAAACAGACTGATACAGCAGGTAATTAACAATAATAATCTTCACATACATACCGTTTTTTAAACCAGATAAATATTTTATAATTGTTATATTTTAGGTTGTTCGTATGAGAAATAATTTCTTGCAGTCAGATTGGGTATCTCTAGACCAAGATAGTGCTCATTCTTTACCCATTTCACAAATGGGCAATTACCAAGAATATCTCAAGAAACAAACGCCTCAATTACGTGAAATAGAATCTGCTCCTGTCAGACAACATATGTTTGGTAATCCGTTCAAAATTGATAAGAGGATGATGGTGAGTCGTATTCTATATTTAGGTTTAAGATCATTTTTATCAAATATCGCAGCTCTTGCTCTCTTTTAGAACTATTGGAATACCGCACTTAATAAAGAAATAGATTTTTCGCTTAGGTTTCGATAAAATCAACTTTTTACCTTCAAATACTGAAATTATCGAAAAAAAAAACAAAAAACATCGCGTTACTACTACAAATCAACAGTTAGAACGTTATTGGCCCCTTCAGGGGAGGGGGGATAAGTTTCATACACGGGGAAATTTTCAATCGATATTTTCAAGCATTAGAAGTAGAGATGGAAGGAAATGTTAGGGTATGTGGCTTATTTAATCTTTGTGAATGATACGAAGCATTGTCCATACCATATAGATTGCTTTACAGTAATCAGTAGCGTTTCATAAAATATTCCAAAAGGACTGGAATAAAATGTATTTAATAACCTAGATGAGTTTCTTTAAAAAGGAATTCTAATGTTTTTGTCTAGCTGTGAAGGAAAATAGGGCTACTGTAAATATAGTTATACTTCGTCCCAAGATATTTCTTTTTGACTTATCCCAACATGATTGATTTAAGACCAAAACCCACAGCAGGTAGTCGTTAATCCGATAACAATAGCTCAGTATCGTACTCGTTTCTGCGAAAAGATAATGCCTAATAGTATGATTATTTTACAACTGAAATGTTTGGCTGGTAAAATAATATTTGAGTCCAATTTTGTAATTCATTTAATTATTCTATTATTAATATTATATATATAAGATATATTTCCGAATTATTATATTTCAAGTTGGAAGATAATGCCTAATAGTATGATTATTTTACAACTGAAACGTTTGGCTGGTAAAATAATATTTGAGTCCAATTTTGTAATTCATTTAATTATTCTATTATTAATATTATATATATATAAGATATATTTCCGAATTATTATATTTCAAGTTGGAAGTATTTTTCAGATAAATGGTTGGACCACCTTATTTATAAATATTTTATTCTAATTGTGTAAATATAAAAAGAGCGTTCATTGCTTGTTTTTCTTTGTCTGACCTGTACTGCACCTACCTACTTTATTTCCAATACCCTTTTTATATTTACTTATAATGGGATTAAAATATTTATAGATAAAATAGAAAGTGGGGATTTCGGGATAATTATTTTTAATATTGTCTCAGAATTTTAGTTTGTTATAAACATTTTACTCCGAAAATAATCTTGTGTTTAAAACTAAGTATGTGGCGTCCTAGGGCAAAAAAGTGCATTTATCGCCGGATGCGAAGCGAATTGTGAAAAATGTGCAAAAGCAAAAGAAACATGTATGTTGACCAAAACCCCAAAATCCATAGTAAAAGACATTAACAATAAGCCAATACAAAAACGAAAAAAACGAAGTGTCGCTAATAAAACCAAATGTGTTGACCAAATGCAAAAGGATATAATCCAAAGAACGATATATGTCCTACACCAAGAACGAATGATACCAACCCTAGATTGTATAAAAAAGCGGTTAATTAAAGACGAAACGGGAATTGTTTCTCGCATTCTTGACAAGCAGGAAGTAGTTCATTAACTCTTCATTGTCTTGTAATCTCGGCCATTCTTTAAAGGTTCTAATAAATAGTCACACTCTTTAAAAAATTAGCTGGCTTGCAATTTTGATCAGATTCGAGTACCAATTGACTGAAAAGCACACACACAGCAAACTCCTGGTCAAAAAACCCTCGGAGTCGCTGACTAACGAAATATTAAACCTCACCAGTGACGGGATTACTCACTGGTCACTGTACCCTAAGGAAGCACATGCATACAATTGGCGTATATAGGGAGGAACCTTTCTGTCGGTTGTGTATCGAAGAGGAGGAAACAGCCTCACCCATTATCTTCGAATGTGAAGCACTGTCTCATTGGAGATATAGACTCCTAGGACTAAAGTATCCAAGGGAGGATTTCTCCAAGAAAGACCTAGTGAAAAGAGTGTTGAGACTGATAAGGGCCACTGGTCTTTTCACATAAACGGTACAACCAAGAGCACAAAAAGCGTAAAGGTTGAGGTGCCGAGTTTTCGAAGCATTTGACTGGTGGTGCCGAACCAATCAATCACCCATTGACCAACCTGGGATCCATTTTTGAGAAGAATCAGATTTTCGTTTGCGTTTTTCTATAAATTTGCTTAAAAATAAAATTTTTACCGAAACAACGCGTTTTTGTTGAGTTAAAATTTCCCGCCCTTTAATTGTCTTGTACTTATATCCTATAGAATTTAAAAGCTTATACAAAGATGAACTTATACTCGAAACTTTTCTTAATGTCGTCCAGTAGCTCCTCAAAAGTAAAAAAAATAATTTTTGTCTACCTTTACAAAAAATGACATTTTACGTACTAATTTCCGAATTGAAAATCGACTATTTTTGAAGGCAAGTATTTTTCGTCCGTTGAAACTTTAACATGCCCTAATCCGAAACGTATTGCATTTTTGAAAAAACAAGGCGTTGGGTACAAAGCGAATAAATCTAGAGTATTTAGTCGAGATAAAATAAACAGATTTCTTCGAGATGCCCCATATGAAACTTATCTTTTGCACAGCGGAAAAAAATACTTGGCTTCAAAAATAGTTGACTTTTCATTCGGAAATAAGTAATTTTTTGTAAAGATCGACGAAAAAATGTAATATGCACCTCAGCGAATAACTGTCTAGTGTCTCGTCTGCTTATTAGCATCGGCTCGACTATAATAGACAGTTTTTCGTCCTTGGTACATAAATAACTATTATTGTATGGTACATTCTAATTTGTCGTTGAACATCATCCTACCAATTTTGTTCACAACTTGGCATGTTAAACTTGATAAAACTAATTCACATGCTACTGAGATGCAAAAACAAGTGGGATGGAGTTAACCAAAATTCAAATGTAATAATTTTTTTTAATATTTAGGTTGACGAAGCAGATATTGATCTTGTTGGGTCGCCGACTGGTGCAACTAGAAATAGCAAGCGCCCTCTTCCAAATAATGATATTATTATGAGAATACCTTCAAAACGGAAACCTGGTCCACTGCCTAAAAACTTCAAATTTTCCAGACCAAGTATCGATACCTCACAACCTCCAAGCCCACAGGGATCTCCGATTCCATCGCCTATCCCCTGGTTAGTTACACATTTTCTATGATTAATAGAGTTACTTTTTAAATGTCCTACAAAGCATAAGTATTTATTTCATGAAAACGTCTGTCGTCAACGAAACAATTTTTTTTCACAAACAGCTCGTATTGCTTATGATGTCAGACACTATGATCTCAGTACAGCGCCTATGCAATAATGAAGGTATCCATATCCATAGCTATTATAGTTTCTTTTCATAGGTGGATGTGATTCATTAGACCTTGTGAGGTTGCACCCGGCTTAGATATTGCTATCAATTTGTAAAGGGTGTCAATAAATAATGTGTTTATTGGGTTTTATCCGAAGCACTAAATTACAAATAACTAACTGCAACAAAACAAGAATAACAATTTTACGAACATAAACAATACCTTCTGCTGGGAAAAATCATACTGCATGACGTTAATTGGTTTGTCGCGCTTTGGAGGTCGTTTGAAATGATATTAATAAATATAAAAATGGAAAGTTTCCTATTATTAGAATGGTCGTTCTTGTTAATGTCAGACTTTTTGAATAAATTGTATCCATTCTAATATTTTGACTGACCATATCATGCAATTTAAAATAATATAATTTTTTTTTAACAGGTTAAGTGTAATTGAAAAAGAATTGCCTCGCTTCGACGAACCACCCAATCTCATAATCAATGGTATTGAATTAAGCCCGGCATCGAGTCCGATGAGTGAGCGGTGTAGATCTCCTTCGCCTCCTAACGTATTACACGAACAACCCTCTTATAGCGTCGGGGAAATTAAATTCGTTACACGTCCTACTTTAATTACTCCTAATTACACCACTACCAGTATTTTAGATACGACTGCTACGAATTCTTTAGGTGATTTTTATTTTAGTACTTCGCCGACAGATGATAAACAAATTTCGCAAATTTTGAAAGAGGCCAATTTGAACCATAACAGTTTCGGTTCTTTTAATTCGGCGTCGGCAAATAGTACTGTGATATCGGAAAACAAATTGAAGGTAAGTAATTTCAGTTAATCATTCTGTACTTTATTAATCATTCAAAATGATTTATTGTCTTTACACCACCTATTCGAGAAACAGGTATATATGATATTTAATTTTTAAGTAATACCAATTTTATTTATATCACGACTCTGAAAGTTCCGTTTTGAAATAATTGGGAACTGACAGGTGGGCGCGGCTTTAAAGCATGTCGGAAAATAGCTTAAAGGCAAGTTTTCCTAGACCAGTGTTTTTCAAACTGTGGCTCGCGACCCCTAGGGAGGTTTGGTAGAATGTGCTTTGTTTATTTTTCAAAAATTTGTCTAAACTTAGTTCTATTTTTGAGATGCTAATAATCAAATCATTTTGTAGTTGAAGCTTATTTCTCTTTTTTACTTTTAATGTCTACCATTGAAGAAAACATTGGAAGTGGCGGATGATACTAAAAAATGTAAAGTGTCCCTTGCTAGCTCTCGATATTCTTGTCTCTTCTTCCAAAACGCGTCAATTATTTTGAGACTAAATTCTATTTAAAAAAATATTTTATATTATCTGTTACTCGAATTTGATATAGATTTATTGGTAAATAACAACCTTTTATGTATTTTAGATTGAAGAAGAATTAGAAAATGAAAAAGAGATTGAAAATCAAAACTTCGAAATTCGTAAACAGTTAAATCGATTAGTGCGGAAACCCGGCAAAAACTTTACCGAATTATTCAACAATATTAGAACATTAAAAGGTGATATTGATAAGCAGGTTATAGTCGTAAAGTTAATCATAAAAGAATCGTTACGATTTAAAAGGCAGCACCTGGCTAGTTTATTAGAGGATCATTTAAGGACTATAACAAACGCTGACAATAAATGATTTTAGTTTTAATTTTGTAACAATATTTATGTTTTAGATATTTCTTTTGTATAAAGTGAATCGAATTGAGATAAGATTTTTATAAAATTATTTAATAAATATATTATTAATTAATAAACTACTGACTCCACAGACTCGTCACCCCAGATTCTGAACACCTGTGTCACAATACAAATGGTACCTAATTCCTCTCGGAGATTGGAAGAAACCAACCTAACAAAAAAAAATTCTCGTCAGCCCAGCGGCTTTAAAAGCACTTACTCTTACCAACGTCGAAGTTGCCAGAAAATACTCTCCTCGATAGGAAGATTCAAAAAATTGTTTCTGGTCTGGATCCCTGGCCATTCTGGTATGGCTGACGGCGAAAAGGCCATGTTATACAAGGGAAGCTGCTGCAGGTGGTTTTAGCGGACCAAATAAACATAAATACCTAGACTGCAAGAATAATTAACCAGGATTGGTTCATTTAAAGGCCTTTATACATCATTCGAAGAATGTTACCAAACAAGTGTTGGACTATGGGAACAAGATCTGCGTTGTCTAACACGTCACTGTCGTCTGAATTATTATATACAACTTGGATTGTCGGAAGATACAACTTACCGTCTTTGTATGGAAGATGATGAAACCTGTTCCACCGCAGACAGAGAACATATGACATCACAGTAGTCATGTGACAAGTGTGCAGGTATATTAGGTACTATACCTTGTTTTTAAACTAAGAGGAGCGATTTGAATTCAAGTTGGCATTTCTGCTGCCTAGTGATTGGTCAGATTGCCGTCTGTTTCACACAGCTCTTTTGATATTACGGACAACGAGATCTGTCAGTTTTGTGTTTATTTATATAAAAATAATCTTTAGTTCAGTCTCCATTACCACTTTTTTGCGATTGTTTTATTCTTAATAAATTATTATATTCCAACCAAGTTAATTGCTATTTTTATTATTTATTCCGTTTTATGAACAAAATTTATATTCCATGCTTGTTTTTTCTTGTTAATAATATAAGTTTCCAAGTGAAATCTTATTGATGTTAATATTTTTCAAGTTTTTATATACATTACAGTTCAATATTATGGTATTTTTCGATATCAAAACTTCTGTTTACTTCAAGTTCGTGCTATACCTAAGCCTCAAATGTTATTAAAGAATAATTTAAACATACAATTGCATTTTCTATATACTTATTTATCCTCAAATTATAAACAAATTTTACATAAACTACTTATTATAACCACACATTTTTTCAAAATAATGTGACATTTGGTTACAATGTTCGCCATGCCTGTGGCCAATCAAGATTCGATATTTAGACATGCCTTGATCCCTCATTGGCCACGACAGCTGCGAGCAGTACAATACATATTTCACGTAATTGTCAATTAGTTCAAAAAGTCTTAAGACGACCCTTTCGGAACACACTCCAAATCAAGTAACTTTTAGTGGTGTGTTTAAGGTTTCCTAAACAAAATATTCCTAAATTTAGGTTGATAAAAAACAAGGATTATGTACACAATATAGGATAGCTTATCCTCGTAAGAGTATCATTAGACAAGTGTTGAACCCCTACTACGCTGTTTTTACGTCACAGCTGGTTCACGTCGCCGGTTGATTCCACCGCTGGTATGATTCTAGTTGTCTGAGGTTACTTTACCTTTATTTACTTTGTAAGTCAGTATATCTTTTTATAGATTTTAATACTTAATTAAACATTTTAAGTTTTTCAAGAAATAATAAAGATGCCTGGACAATACTGTGCTGTATCGTGTTGTAAAAATAATCAAATGGACTTGAAGAAAGTTGGCAATAAAGATGTCATTTTCCATTGCTTCCCTCTTGCAAGAGATTTAGTTCTTGTAAAAAAAAAGAGTGGATTCGTCGCTGAATGTCTACATTCAATCCCAAAAACGGTTCGGTGTGCTCTAATCACTTTACTAAAAATGATTATGAACGGGACCTTCAAAATGAGCTTTTAGGTAAAAAAAATATTGAATTAATACAGTTTCCTGTAAAATTGTCGTATTTAGTAAAGCGTTTTAACAACAGATGTCGAAGAATAAAAATATATTATTCTACGCTTCACAACTAGTTTTGAAAAATATTTTTCAAAACCTTGTACTGATGAGGCGCAATACGCCGAAACCGGTCTACAAGTTGTGTTATCCCTTCTAGTTGCAAACCAGAATGGTTGGTTTAAATCTTGTAGATTTACCAACCCCGTTTGACTTAGAAGTGTAATTCAATATCTGTCGGGGCATGTAGCCCGGGAAGTAGTTGTTTCTTCTTCGTTGAACGGTCACTGTTTTTGAAAAATATTTTTCAAAACTAGTTGTGAAGCGTAGAATAATATATTTTTATTCTTCGACATCTGTTAAAAAAAATATTATTTATAAAAAAAATACTATATCACTTTCTCTATTTTTTTGAATCCAGGTTTGCATTTGCGCCGAAAATTGAAAAAAACTGCAGTTCTAACTTTAAATTTAGAAACAATTGATGAGAGAAATGTAATTTGTCCTCAGCCTAAAACGTTAGCTACAGTGCAACCGGAAATTGACTGTCACTGATTGTTTGATAAAGGGCCAATGATTTCTCACAATGCTTCTGAAATTTCAGATAATAGTAGTTATAAACAAAAGTATCAAACATTGCTAAAAAATAAACACTCTTAAAACTGCAAATTTCAATAATTTGGTGAATTATTTCAAGTCCAAATATTATAAAAAACCAACTAAAAAGTCCGCCAAAGCAGAAAAAATACAAAATGGTTCTTACAAATAACCAGATTGATTTGCTTCCCAAAAAAAGAAAAAGGGTAGTTTGGACAAGAGAGGAAATCTCTGTGGCATTCACCATTAGATATTGTAGCAAAAAATGTTATTTAAATCTCCGAAGTCAATTAAATTATCCATTGCCAGCACTGTCTAGTCTTCGCCGTTGGGCATCTCAGCTGGACGTAAGTGAAGGAGTGCTTACTGATATATTGATGATGATGAAACTAGCTGGAGAAGATTTAACAGATTTTGAAAAAACTGTAGTACTCCAATTTGATGAGGTAAAAGTACAATCAGTTGAAGAATATATCTACAGATCGGGTGTTAGGTAATATATTTTCATTATTATTATTTATTAAAACAAATTCAGGATTTTGATTATTTTTTTAATTTAACTGTATCTCAGAGATATGAGACAAAGGGTTTGTAGCTCGGATTGTAGGTAACCCAAAACCTCCATTTTAGCTATAAACCCGCTCGGGCTTCTTTAACTTAATGGCTCAAATCCAAACAGAGTCACTGGAAGAGTATAATACGATAGGTTATTATTTAACTAAACCAATCTGTGTTAAACCTATGTTTTATTGTGTTAATTTTTAGGACCTCATCGTCAAATGCAGGTAGTACAGGCCCGCGGTCTCTTTTCAAAATGGAAGCAACCAATATATATAGCATTTGACCAGAAAATTACGAAGGAATTCTTGAATAGTATAATAAAAGAATTACATAATATATCTTATAATGTAGTAGCATGTGTAAGTGACTGCGGAGGTGGTAATGTTGGATTGTGGAAAGAATTGGAAATCAATATTGAAAAACGCTTTTTCTCTCATCCAGAAACAAATGAAAATATATACAATATGTCCCTCTTGGAATCATATAGAAAACTTTTGTATTATTAATTTTAGGAAAAAAAGTTATTCTTCATAAAAAGTTCTGCATTATCTAAAACCTGGAATACAGTCATCAAATATCAAATTTTTAGTCGTATACGAGGTTTGTCAAAAAATAAGAGTTTTACTCAAAAGTAAAGTACCTTTAAATTTGACAATATCGAAAAATGTTACTGAAAAAAGTTGATCAGAATTAAAAACTACGTTTAAATATGCAAGTACATTCGTTTAAATTGAAACTATTTTTTACTAATATTTCTATTTTGAATGAACATTTATCTCTTGTGATTCCGAAACACATGATAACCTTTTAGTTTTTCGATGTTTTCTAATAATTTTGCAATTAAAGCGCGTAATAAGTGCATATTCATTCATTTTGCAAATAATAAAATACATTCAAATACTAAGTTATAAAACTAACATCATATTAGTATTAGAAACAAACAAATTTAATTTTCACTCATACTAATGCTTCGACCTATCCACCCTCTCGTTCAATACACTCAATCGTTCTATTGGAAAATTCACGTAATACATTCCTTATCATTTGTGGAGAAATGTCTTGACATGTTTCTAAAATTATCCTCTCCAAGTGGTCAGTATCTTGAAACGGCGCTTTCTGGTAAACTTTTTGTTTCGGGTAACCCCATAAAAAGTAATCAAGGGGGGTTAGGTCAGGGGATATAGCATGCCAAAGGAGATCTGTGAATAACTTTTCCATGAAACAAATTTTAAAGATAGTTCCTAACATTGATTGTACTGTGGCATGCGGCACCGTCTTGTTGGTACCAAATACATTGACGTTTTATTAAGGGTAGTTCGTCCATGAATTCATTGATATGAGTTTGTAAAAACAGTAAATAACGTTCGGCATTCATAGATTCGCGAAAAAAAAAGGACCTATTAATTTGTTATTATAAATGCCACACCACACGTTCGTCTTAAACGAAAATTGGTCATGAGACTTTAATACAAAATTGGGATTTTCCTCAAACCACCAGCGACAATGTTGCGACGAGACAGTTCCATATGACGAAAATGTCGCCTCATCGGAAAAAATTATATGCCTCGTAAAAAAGGGTCCTCATCTAACTCTCCTTGGATGAGAGAATAAAAATCAAAGCGCCTATCATAATCCCTTTCTTTTAATGTGTGTACGATGTATGGTTTGTATTTATTTAGTTTTAAAATTCTTACCACTGTATTTTTACTTACATTTTGTTGTAACGACTTTCTTTTGCGTAATGACAATTTTGGATTTGCTACAACAGACAGCATTACATCAAACTGCGTATTCTCATCAGCAACCAGTTTTCGAAGTTTTCCATTAAAATTATTTTTAATACTTCCAGTTCTTCTAAATGTATTTACTATTTTCGTTACAGTTGATTGGGTTATATTTTTATTGGGATGTCTATTATTAAAAATATTTGCTGCTTCTCTATGCGTTTTATAGTAATCTCCCACAATCAAAACAATTTCTATTTTCTCTTCATCAGTTAATAACGCTACCATTTTTATGTGTCTTATAAATTCTAACGCGGTTTGGAAATTTACTGTCAACATTTCCTTCTATCAACAAATTATTTGTTTGTCAGTGCATCTTAGATTACATGTAACTACAGTTAAATTTGCATTATTGTAGTCATACGTTTTAAAAATAATTTTATTAACGTAAATGAATGTAATTGTAATTTTTAATTCTGATCAACTTGTTTTAGTAACATTTTTCGATATTGTTACTTTACTCTTGAGCAAAACTCATATTTTTTGACAAACCTCGTATACGACTAAAAAATTTTATATTTGATCACTGTATTCTAGGTTTTAGATAATGCAGAACTTTTTATGAAGAATAACTTTTTTCCCTAAAATTAATAATACAAAAGTTTTCCATATGATTCCAACTTAGGGGGACATATTGTACAGTGAAACACATATTTTCCACCACATCATCTAATAGTCCATCATTCCTCCACATTTCCTCAGCTATATGGTCCACATGGTCGCAGTGTTTGTTCCATTCCGCAGAACCAACTTCATCAAAGGCTGCTCGAACTAATTGTTCTATTTGAGCAGCACTTTGAGAAACATTTTTCATTGCCACTTTATGTTTTACGCTACTCCATATTAGCTCAATTGGATTGAGGTCGCAGTGATATGGCGGCAACCGTACCACAGTATGTCCATGTTTTTTCAATAACTCATCCACATAGTATGTTTTAGAATGGTTGAAACGTTTGACAAGATCCAGAAGTTCTGCTTTAAGCATATCATTTGTTGTTGAGATGCCATTTGCTTCAAGCCATTCTCTAATAATATGCTTCCGAGTTGATTGGGTTGGTGGCTTATTAATTTGAACACTGTGGTAAGGGGCATTGTCCATAATCACAATACCATTAGGAGGTAAGTTTGGTATTAGTTGTGTTTCTAACCAGTTCATAAGATTTGTATGGTTCATGTCATCGTGATAATCTCCTGATTTCCTTTTTGACTTGAAA
Organism: Lochmaea crataegi; assembly: GCA_947563755.1. NCBI lineage: Eukaryota > Metazoa > Arthropoda > Insecta > Coleoptera > Chrysomelidae > Lochmaea > Lochmaea crataegi. The sequence continues at coordinate 25,060,499 of OX387423.1, read as the reverse complement.
ATTAGTAGTCCATTCTTCACAAACCCATAACGTCCACCAGCATGTACTATTATGTACCGTTGACCAGCTCTGTTGGATGTATACACACCAGGTTCATCTTCCGATTGCCAGCATTTACTAACACCATATGATGGATGGATATAAGTTTCATCCAAATAAGTTATTGGCTTCTTGTTGTGACCCAGAGCATCATTATCCCTCAACCTTCTTAAATAACGAGCCCGCCAAGCTACAATATCATTACGTTCCATCAACAATTTCCTTTTATTGTGGCATTTTTTATACTGAAATCCAATATTTTTTAAATGCTTTCTTAAGGTGTCTGGACCGCCAGAGTAATCTACTTTATTTTTCATTTTATTTACCAGAATATTTATTGTTGGAACTTGTTTATCAACCGTATAGCATTCATGTACGGTTCTTTTCAAAATACCCAAGTCACAATCATCCAATTCTATTTTGTTGGTACCACCACTTTTTTGTTTTTTTGAAGGAGACCCCAGTAAAACACCTTCTTGCAACAGTGATTTCTCCTTTCTGATACGTTTTATGGAGGTAACTGATTTTCCTGTTGCTGCTGCAGCTAATTCTGTGGCTTTTTCCAAAGGGAATGACCACACACCAGCAGCTTTCTGTCTATCAAAAAATTCCACAACGTTTTTTAATAATATTGCGAGCTTCACTGTGGACTGTTTTCCTTGATTTTGGGTACATTTTGTTGGGGAAAATTGAACTGAAAGAAAAACAAACATTAATAGGCCTGATGAACATTAAATGACTGGTTTTTGTGTGTTGTTCTAGGTTATGTTTATTAATTATAATTATAGTACTTACCTTACTATGTTAAGTTAATTATCAAATTAGTCTTAATAAAGACTGATTGTCCTGTAATTTATGAAGCAAATAATAACGTATAAAAATATAGAAGCAGATTATAAAATAACAGCTGACATCAAATAGAATGCAATCCAGTGTTGCCGATGTAAAAATAAATATTATCCGAACTTGCAATTCAAATTATCAGAATTTGTCAAAATTACCAAAAGGTCACAGTGTTGTCTAAATAAAAGTCTGCGACCCTAGTCAATATTGAAAATTCCCAAAAACAATAGCTGTTTTATATATTATCATTTCTGAAAAACTATTCGGTTAGCGAAATTGTCTAAAAATCGGATAATTATCCTCAGAATGACAACACTGATACAGACACTAAAATTGATGTATATTGATGAAATCACTCGGTCATATTATTTCGATTATGTTAACAATTACTAATGTACAATCGTTAACATTGGCTCCTGATTGGCTAGTTGCGATGACCTTTGTTTTAGTTCGCATATTTTCCGGGGCTCTTGTTTGCTTCTGAGCACTTGTATATGTTTGCAGATGCTCCGCATCTTTTGAAATTATTAAGGAATTGGCTTTTGGATACAGGCTTTGTTTTGGAGGGAGAAAAAAAGATAACAAGGGAGCCTCTTAAAAAATTAATCGACTCGACTAATAATGAGATTAATCCATGCTGGAAAATAAATCAAAATCACTTGGATTGTGAGGGTAGTCGAAGACAAAACGTCAGAATGGCAGCTCAACTTTTATCAAATAATGTTGCCGAGGCACTTTATCGTTACAAACCTGGTAGTGACAGGCAAATGTGTGTAGATTTGTCAGAATTCATTAGTAATATTAATAAGTGGTTTGATATTTTTAATAGTTACACCAAGCAAGCAAAGTTGCCTTTTAAAAGTGCATTTGGTGTTAATTTTAACGAACAAGAAACTCATTTAATTAAAATGGAAAATATAATATCATCTATGAGAGCAATTGGGAAGGACTCTTTACACATTTTTCAAAAAGGCATGATCATGTCAATGAAGTCTTTAAAAATACTCTTCAAAGATATGGAAAGCTTTTTGATATTAAATATATTTGCACATACAAATTAAACCAAGACAGCTTTGAAAACTTTTTTGCCCAACTTAGAAGTCGTGGGTATCCTCTTTCCTGTTGAAAACAAAATATGAAACTCAGTGAAAATTCTACTACTCTATTTAAATTATTCTTGCCATAATAATAATCTGATTGGACAAAATTATGATAAAAAATACTACCGATATAATCGCCCACAATAATTTACCTATTTTTAAAATTCCAGAAACAAATAACAACACTTAATTTTTCAATCGGCAACTAGAGGGCGTTATGTAACACCTAGCTCTATGATTTTTTCTGAAGAATTTCAAATTGAATGCTATAACTCTTAACTAGTTTACAAAAAGGCAAATAAGATGACTTATTGACCTGTCAAAACCGCGAACTGATATCTCTTGTCATTCCAAAGATATTGGCATTGGAGTGTTGATCATTGTTGGCTCACCCAGTAAGTTGTAAGAGAAATTATATTGCTCAAATTGTTTTGAAAATAAAATAACAAGTAAAAACGTATCACAAAAATATTTATTAACATTACATAATGAAACAAAACTTAGGAGCTGCTCATAAAAGAAATTTAATTAAGGAATATTTTGTAAAAAATCCAATTATATATTGTAAGTGAAGGATTGCGCCACCTAGCGAAAAACTATGGACTCAAAAACATTTTTAATCATTTTTTTAGGGCCGATTTTCTCATAAGATTTTTTTTCCAAACTCTAGGACATACGGTTTCCGAGATATGGTACCTCGTTACCATTATTGAATCAGCCGGTACAGTAGGGATGGATATCAGCAAAGAACGTGACACTGTCGGGCACTAATAGAAATAATTCCAAAATGTTTGGGACAAGATTTGATGTAGGGACTTGAAAAAGTGGCACACTTAGGAATAAAATAATGAGTTTCCCAAGATAGTGGTCTCAAAACCAGGCGGTTCAAAATTCATGGTATCACAATGTACCTTAAATCTCCAAGTAAAGGAATGCGATTGTTTCCACACATTCATAACTTAACCTAAGCATGGAAAGACGGACCGATTGTCCCAGTTGGTGAAAGAAGTTTTCAGCGCAGTTAAAAGCCTTACGACTTGTAGTTACAGACGACGCGGGTCTCGTTCAAGCTTACATCATATTTAATGACTCCTTCCATGAAACCCGTTTTCTTGCAGCTATTACAAAAGGAATGTGGGTTCCAATGGTTTTCCCTTTTTTTTGTAGTTGAAAAAATATAACGAAAATACAGTGAACATTTATTTTATATAGAAAATACAAAATTTATTTTATAACAAAAAAAATAGTACAAATAATGATTGTGGATATAAATTTGAAAATATGATTTAACGAATTATTGTTACTTTTGATATGCTATCAGATTTCATTTTATTATACATTTACTTTCTGGTAATAAAATACATTTAAAACTCCACTATATCATAATTACCATATAATTGTGGGTAAAAAATCAACTATTTTATGCTGCGTTTTTCCGATCATTTTTCAACTCGAAAAGTGCGTCGTTACCGGTCTAGATCAGAAAATTGACTCAACTGCTCGGTAGTACCTACTTTCCCGAGCTCTTATGTCAAAATTTTCATTAAAGACAAAATACCAGAGCCAGAGAGAATTTTCGAAGGGTATGTTGAATATCACAAAACCAACCTGGAACTTCAAGAATCGAATCCAATATTATTGATAACACAAATATTATGATTCCTAAATTGAGCGGAACATCAACGTTTAATAATTGTACTTTGCATAGCTGCACATTCAACATAAATATTAATAATAAATGAGTTTTGTTATACATTTTGGCAATAAATATTCTGTTCCTATATTATTGTCAAATTATCGGTGGCTGCACAAAAAATATTGTACGCGCCACACTCGGAAAGTGTATTTACAGGGCTCGCATGCTTTCAAGGCTCCGCCTTCGGCGTCGCCCTGAAACTTGCATGCTCTCCCTGTAAAGTATCACTTTCCGAGCTTGACACGTAAATAACTATTTAGATTTGTTTCGTCAAAATAACAAAAATGCATTCAACAGGTAATTTTTGTGTATGCTATTCACAGAATGTGTGTATTTACCATACTAATTTACCTTTACAAAACAGTCCTTATAACCTAAAGTGTATTAATTTTACATACTACACAAATAATAGCGCAATTATTATCAAATAGTGGAAAGGTATTGTTGATCAGACTCTCACTTTGAACATTAATATTATTAATTAAAAGAATATAATATACAAACGATCAAAATTATACAAGAGAGAACGTAGAAAAATTATCGTGCACAACCGAAGGACGGACAAATGTTAGGGAGAGGATTATGGTTTTATTTAAAAAATTTACATCCAATGGCGGCCTGATCTGTAATCATCCCATCACTATTGGTGTTTATTTTTTGTGTTTCATAATTAAAATTTGCATTGATATGTTTTCAAATTTCACAAACATTATGCTTAATCAAGATGAACGTTCCGCAAACGTCACGAAACTATTTGAAGTCCGCACAAGAGAGTCAGCGACTCAAAAATGATTTCGAAACGATACCGGAATTCTTGTTGGAACAAATCTATTATAATTGAAAATATTTTTAAAATAAATCCTCAACCCTTCTGTAAGGTACAAGACGATATAAAAATACCCAGGAAACACAAATATCTGAATAAATTAAACTGCATGAAAAATATTTGCTAATATATTTCTATAGGAAGACGTATTTGATTACAAACAACTCAACACGTTTTGTATATATTATGTACCCGCACTTAAACTACAAGGTTGTACAAGATCTCTTTAGAGAGCTTCTATGTTTTTTGTAACAATAACTTAGTTTAAAAAGTATTGAGAGCTTGGGGAATTGTGGGGGAAACTAATTGCAACATAGTTTATAAGATATTAGTCACTAAAAATAATTCGTTGATCATTATTCGCGGAAATTTTTCCGATAGTGGGCGCTGCAGTATATGTCAAAGCTATCAGTGGAGTGGGGAAACAATAAACACATCCATTTCTGTTTGTCTGTCCATTTCATTCAATTTCGAATTTTGAGCGATAAATATGTTTTGTGAAAGATGGTGCTGGTTAAAATTAGGTGGACATTTGGCGACAGAAATAGGCCGATGGTAGAAGGCGAACAGGCATTCAAAGCATTTGCTGGTCATTATTATTAGAGTCTAAATAAGTATTCTGATACAACAAACTTTACCAAACCAAACTTCTAGAAATCAAGAAAACGATATTAATACTTTACTCACTATACACGAACTCTAATGGCGATTTGGTTTGTTTTCCCCATTGCAAGGTTATAAAATTTTGACGGTAGGTGTCGCACCCTTTGCTAATTTTCGCGTAAAAAGGTGTTCAGTTGTTTATATTATTATTGTAATTGATTCATAAAATAATACTTATTCATGTTTGTTTAGTTATTAGCTACCATCATGTTTTGCCAACTTAATTCAGGCATGTGTATTTCCCGGGCCGTATCCTAGAATCTATCTTTCCCAGCTAGCAATTCGTGGTCGTTGAGCATTTGGAGATCTTGAAATTGCAAGAATTTGTCTTGACCTCGGATGTGAGCATAGTTTGCAGAGAGACACATAAGATAGTGGATCTAAAAAACAATTATGAAAATCAATTTTCATCAAAAACAACTCTAGAATTGTAACAGAATTATTGCTACCAAAGATATATTATTTGCGTCCAACTACTAGATAAAGTAAGACAAAACATTAGCGAAAAGCATTGATCTGACAATCAGATCACATACCACTGTTCTTAATAGCGTCATTTCTTGTCACATGCATTTCCCACCTCTACTAGCATGTCACTGTTCTACTGTGCACCCCGGAGCAAATAGACGACCATGATACACTTATAGATTTCCTGCCGTTTTGAAATCAACATATTAATTCAAAAGTAAAAAATGACCGAAACAAGTGGGCGGTGCTATGACGTACTAACCCCTAACATTATCTGTCTCTGTCTGCTTCGATTATATATCCTCTGGACACCGTAGTGCACTGTTGTCAAAGTTACTCATCATTGGCTTTTGTATATCTGAGCTGTTTTTCCCTACAATACAACGTATCAACTAATGATAAAAAGGTCATTTCACAACAAAGTAATTTGTTGGAATGATTATATTTTGTTTGCATTCTTCTTTTATCTTGAAAACAAGTTTGACTATTTTAGTGTGGCAACACTGTTGGTGATGGAATATTACATTTGATCACAGAAGCACTCTCGGCGTGATTGACGTTTTGTTCTGTGACCTTAATCGTCTTTGGCTGTGCATCCTGTTTGTTTTGTACGTTTGTCGTCTGTTTGTAAGGTTATTGTTGCCGTTTTTGTGTTGTATTTTCAATAGTTTTCAAAAACTTGAACTTGAACAGCATACAAATACAATGAAGCATAACCTCAAATTTGATTGACTTTTGTCGTACACGGGTATACGGATTTACTATGATAGAACTTATATGATTGGTCCGCTTAAGGTCGATAGGCGTGTAAGGGCTAGTACGTCACACTGTATGACACCAATGAGAGCAACCTTTACAAATGGCGCGTAAAATTGTATGTTTGAATTATCTACTTCATATAGTAGTTATTAGGCATGGAGATCACGATTATACTGTTTTTGAAAATTAGTGGTCTTTCCCATGGTAATATTGTGATTGTACAGAAAATACGAAGTTTTTACGTGGATTGGGTACTAACAAAGGAGTATGTTCAAGAAGAGCTACGAAAAGGTGAACCTTCCAGAAAAACTCATTTGAAGAATGTGGTGCAGTAGTTCCTGCACATTTAGAGGAAGCTGCAAAAAATGCACAGCAAAAAAAGAGGCAATCAAAAACATCTTCACATACACGAAAAAAAAATTTCAGGGCATCCACATTCATTTGAACAAAACAAGGCTAATTGATAAATTCTTCGATTTTAATTATTTGATCACATGGAACCTACTAATTTTTAAATTTTTATTATAAGTAGAGTTTATTATAAGTAGACTCCTGCTTTAAGGTTAATTAGATATTTATAGCAGTGGCGGCTAGTACATAAGCGCTGCAGTGCTGCAGAGCTCCCAAAAAATCTTGTAATTAACTAGAATATTTCCTTTTATCAAATATAAAATTTATAATATATTTTTGAAGGCATTCGCATTGTCATAATGATAAAAAAAACAAGCCACATCTGAAATAACAAAGAAGCGTAAATAAAGTCAACCAAGTTATATTGCTGGGCCACACCAACGTGCTCTTTGGGCACTTTAAAACACCCGCGCTGCACACTTCTCCCTCTTGACCATCCAACACTAAGCCGTGATCATGCGTGATTTTCCCTCTTAAAATCGCTGCATTTATTCCAGCGCATCGAGGCATTCGGTACGGTTCGATTAAAGTCCGTAGTAGAGGCCGAACGAAGTTTTTCAACTCTGGAACGAATTAAAACATTTCTTAGAAATTCAATGACCGAAGATCGTTCAATAGCTCTTTCCATCTATCTATTGAAAAAAAATGTATCTCCGAAATAGACAATTTTAATGACAAAGTGATTACAACATTTGCGAACCGAAAACAACGTAGACCGTAGAAGGTAGACTTAATTTATAAGGAATAATTTGTTAGAAAAGTAGTGCCTAGAGACTCTTATTTTTTGCGAACCGAAAATAACGTCGAATAGACTTATAAGAAATAATTTTTTGTTAGCGAAGTAGTGCTTAGTGCGTGACTCTTATTTTTCTTGTGTGGCAATGGACAACCGTTCCAGAAATCAAATATTTCAACACGGAAGGCGGAGAAAGGACGATAAAATCGATGGAAGACAACCCCCTTGCAAGGTAAACTTTTTTTAAAAAATTGCAGAACACCTTAAAATTTTTACCACGAGCCGCCACTGATTTATAGGATATGAAAATTTTCTTCAATCATCCATGAAATGGGCTTTTATTACTTACCAGACTTAAAATTACCAGTACTGAAGCAATAGTCGCCAAAATGAACATTATTTCAATTTTTTCTACATGATCTTTGCAAAAGGCTTTTACTGCACTTTCTCCTGACACTTTCATATGTTCCTGTCTAGTACCCTCGGGAAACATGAAATCTAAAAAACAAATAAACTGTCACCTTTAATGTTACAAGAGAAGGAAATATGACCAAATGCCTTCCGAATTTAATTACATCTTCATTTAAACAATTACAGAGCTTTTTATTTTACTATCTGGCAACAATCCAATAGAAATAAGGTAAGTACAAACTGCAAGTTGTTTACTTTCAAATGATCAAATTTTTGACGAAAACAAGTTTAAAAAAATATATTTTAATTTATGAAGTATATGAACTTACAGAATTGTGTCAAATCGATATCATCTTGGAATGAAGCAACCCTTGGATTTTCACACATTTTCCAAAATACTGTGAACAAGGAAGTTGCCATCACCAAAAAACAGAACATCATTAGCCAAGCTATCTGAAGAACATATGTTACACCCATGAACTAGAACAAAAAAAAATGAGTTTTCAGTTTTCACTTTATTTTAGTAGGATCTACTAGACCTATATGCTACTTACAACTGCACAAGTCAGTCTGCCACTAACTATCCAACCCCATCTCCTATAAACTTTATGACGAGTTGCACCTGTTGCAAGAAAACCTACAGTCAGATTCATCAATCCCAGAGCACACATACATGCTCCTACTAGAACAAAGGTCATCTTTACAGTATCCACCCTTAAAAAAAATAAAATATGTTACATACACAATAAAATAAAGTGTATAAATATGGGATATATTGTGCTACTCTAAAGTAGTTGGCAAGCACTTTGTTTAAGAATTACAGCCAAACATTGTTATGCGTATTTCACAAAATGTCAAATTGATATATTACCAAAATAATTGTAGATTAAAAACATCACTGAACATGAGCACTGATAATGTTGATCCTCGGTACATGGTGCCACAGAAGATAACTACTCCTAATGCACACATTATTGTGGCAACAAGACTAGCGAAAGGTATCCTTGTTAGGCAATTGTCGAAACTACCTAAAAATTAAAAATGGAATAAGAATATATAATTGTTTATTACTTTAGTGTGGAAATTTATTTTCCTTCAGGTCGAAAGTACGTACTTTCGTCCCTAGTAGCAGGGACGAAAGTTTAACATTTACTCTCTGTGAGAAGTACACGCTCGCCCTCTATAACAGCGGGAGGAAAGAATTTCTCAGTTGTATTTATACTCGTAACGACCAGCAGCAGCTCGTGCCGCAAATGTCGGGGCAGGCATCAAAAACATTTAAAGTTAAAAAAAGTGAAATTAATAACGTTCTTTCGACCGGCTATGAAGAAAAGTCGTATACACTACATGGGCCAAAAGTTGAAATCTCGTTCCTGCTTGTCACTACTACTATTAATAATAAAATTTGTAATAATTTTATGACAAAAATTTTTAAATCTTAAAATAGGCAAATTTTATCTTCAGATTCTGAAAAAGTACCCCAAGTTTAAAATAATGAAAAGCAAACTGATTGTGAAACTACTGAAATGAACTACTCAAGTGCAATTTGGCATCCATAGATATAACCCCAAAACAAGTCCAATATTTTAATACTAAAGTGTAAAACAGTTGAATATTTGTTGGACTAAAAAACTGGATTCACCGATTATTTATGTAAAGGTATACATAAATTAACAGTGTGACTAACCCTAAACATTTGATGATTGATATCTGACATATCAATACCTTAATAACAAAAAGGTTTGATGTTTATGTAGTTGGTGGTATTGAAAGACTTATTGCTACAATTGCTGATGACGATACAAATATAAGGTATTTTGTGAAAAACGAGGAAATCTTTGACATACTGCATGAAATCCACTTGGCAATTGAACACGGAGGGAAACATCGCATGTTGAAAGAAGTGAACAAGAAATATAAAAATATAACCCAGGAAGTTATAATGGTTTATTTATTGCATGTCAGAAAAAACAGAAATTAGCTAAGAAAGGAATTGTGATCAAACCCATGGTATTCTCAGAAATGAATAGCAGATGCCAAGTGGATTTAACAGACATGCAGTCAAACCCAGATGGGGCATATAAGTTTATTATGGTCTACAAAGACCATTTAACAAAATTTGAACACATCAGGCCTTTACAGCAGAAGAAGTGGCAAAACATTTATTAGATATATTTTGCATTTTTGGTGCTCCGTCCATTTTGCAATCGGATAACGATAAGTCTACTTTATTATAGTTTTTGGTAGTTACATGAGAATAAACGAGTAAAATCAGAATAATTGAATAAACTGGTCGTCAAAAAAACACCCACTATATAATTTGTATGATTTTTAATTACGATATCTCTAAAACCCGCCGACCGTTTTTAATGAATTTTGCAATTCTAAAAGCTGCCTAAAAATGTGCAAAAATTTCAAAACTTTTGGTAGCTGGGAATTCCACAGTTTCTTTTTTTTTGTATGAATAACTAGGGACGTTTCCTCTTGCCTATAAAATCGTTTTTTTTTTCAAAGTATCGTCGAAAAAAAGATACTGTCGAATTTCCAGCTCATTTAAAAGAAGGTAAATCATTCAACTGCTTTTTGATATGCCGCTAATTTTTAGACACCCCCTGTATAATTCGAAGAATAATTTCTGGTGGCCCTTAAAGGATTCCTCATATAGATCTTTTATGACAATTTACGTAATGATGTGCATGATGAGGAGTGGACTGAAAATTGTACATGAAAACCCTAGACATAGCCAGTCACAGGGAAGTGTAGAGTGAGCAGACCAGGTTATCCAAAATATGCTCAAGACATGGATGAGTGATGAGAAAAGCAGGAAGTGGTCAGAAGGTTTACGATTCGTCCAACTTATGAAAAATTGAGCATATCATGATGGCATAAAACTTTCACCTTACAAAGCCATGTTTGGATCTGATGTTAAAGTTGAACTTACATCCTCTTCTCTACCTAAAGAGGTAATTCTCTCAGAAGAATTAATTATTATACAGTTCTTATTACAATACTAAATTTTACTTGTAGGTTATCAAAAGTATTGAAACAGAAGAGCTAGAGAAGATAATTAATAATGAGGCTCATAATGAAGAAGATGTTATTCCATCAAACACCACAGAAAATGGTGAAAAGGAGGATGACTCTGAGAATCTTTGTTCACATTGTAATAAGGAAAGTTCTTTGTCTGGTGGTTATGTTTAATTTGCTCCAGAAAACAACAAATTATTGAACATCGACGCGAAGCGAAATATTCCTCCTTGGCAACATCTGGAATTAACCGGATAATGCAAGAAATCATTGAATCATTTGCGTGTTACCAAGTCTGTTTGGATAATTGCGACATATCTGGTTCAACCTAGCTTTATCCAATTACGCGCTTTATCCGTAACATATGCATTATTTATTTATTTATTTACGGGCAAGCACAATTCCATAAAAAAGTGAACATGAAAAATTTTTTTATAATAGAAATACCTACAAGTGCATATTATAAAAATACAATTAATGATAAAAAAATACAATGCAATGATACAAAAATACAATACAATGATAAAAATGAATACATAAATAAAAGGACAATTTAGTAAAAATGGTAAAACAAAAAAAATATAAGATTTTTACATGCGTAACATAAGCATTACTACTATATAGTACAAAAACAAAACTATGGAAATTACATCCGTTAAATTAAAACGTTTAGTTGAGACAGGTATGAATAATTAAAATATATAAATTCTTACTTCTAGAATAGTATTCATTTTCTGATTCAAGGACTGACTGTTGAGAAAACACACTCGTTTGTGATTGTGATATTTCTCGATCAAAATTTGTCTCTAAAAAAGGCCTTTGATACGTAGGATAACTCTGGTTGTAATTATTGGCCATTGTCAAAATCTTAAAATTGGTGACTAATTTAAAAGGTACAATAATGTATTTATATCTTATCAACATACCAGACCTGTGATAAGATAAACTGGATAAACAATTTTTATGATTGTTTATAAATTATTACTAATACTATAAGTACGTACCCATTTCGATCAGCGATTCAGTTTGTTACAGTCTGTTAATATATACTGGTCAACTTTTATTAAACTTATTATGAACTTATTCACATAATGGATGAGTAATCAATTGTGAAAATCTACAAAATAACATATTATAATAACTTTTATACCATAGATAACCTTTATCATAGGTAACATACCTTTATACTGAAAATAATTAAGAAAAATGAAGAAGAAAGAAGTATTTAATTTAGGGTATTCAACAAAATAGTTTCTTTTTTTCACTATTCGTGGGAAGAGTGAGTACAATTGTTTTTCTATCTCTTTTGCATTAATAAGAGTAACAAGAATACCAAATTGTACGGTCGAGTCAGGCGGTCTATTCTCGAATGTCGAACAAAATGTGTCGAATTCGACATTTGTCGATGAAAATTGTCGCACAACTTGAAATTGTGGTATTCTCAATTGGTTTCGTCTTCCAATTCGCATGAGACATATTTTGTCGAATAGCATGAGCTGGCAACACCGATTTAACGATTCTCAAATATGTTCTATGTCAATGTGTCGTGGGTTTTGGTTTTTTGAAGGTTATATGCACACCCTTTGGTTATATTTGCATTTGCGTGGTAGATGGATTATTTGTTTGACGCTTGTCAACGCTTGTGGCAGTTCTTTAAAAAGAAATAACTTTTAATGTCCTAAGTTTATATACCTACTTGTAACAAGTTTTATTAATTATTTTTTTAAGTTGAACTGTTTTACTAGTTTTACTTTTAAAGTTTGTTACTCTTGACTTAAAATAGTTAAATGATAGGATTAGTTTTTTAAGTTTAACTTTTTTCTTCTAGTTTTACTTTCAAAGTTTATGTTACTTTTGAGTTAAATGATAGGCTAAATTGCAGTTTAGTTTCAACATATATAATGTGGTAAAAAAAAATAAATGATCTCATTTTACATATTATTGTTTAATTTAACGATAATTAGCAATGGGTTCCTCTGTGCATTTTCATTTTGGTTTTGATCAATATGAGGATCCACTTCTTCTAACTCTTCATCTGGATTTAGTAGTAGTTCGACTCTATTTTGTATACACATATTATGCAGCTCTATGCAAGCATTTATAATCAATTATGCTTTGTTCGGTGAATAATTCAATGTTCTGTGCTCAAGTAAGCACCCAAATCTCATTTTCAGAAAGCCATTACACCTTTTTATTGTGCACCTTGCTTTTTTTGCGCTTCATTAAATCTTATTTCTTCGTCCGTAATAGGGTCAGCCAATGGTGTAATGAGCCATGGGCGAAGAGGATATCCAGAATCACCTAAAAATAAAATAAAAGAATGAAATACCGAAATCATAAGTGAGAGAAATGTTATTCTGGGTGAGTTTCATTTAAAATAACTGATGCTGAAGTCATCATTCAAAGGTTAATCATCCTGTATGATAGATCATTGTTTTAAAAAATAGTAAATTAAAATCAAAAATTGACCTGTTTCGGGATTTTTTCATATTACTGTTTATTTAGCTAATAATTAATTTAAGTGTTACATTATGGATGCACTGTATAGTATAAATTTTTACCTTTCACATTGCTGCTATGCCAAATATGGGAATCATGGGTACTTCCAGGATATTTTGCATTTATATATGAATAATCTCCATATTTTCATCACATATCTGAAATGTAGGTAATAGAATATTAATAATAATTTATCACCTACCTATCCAGCTGAACATTTATAGAATGATACTGTTTTCGGTTTACAAAAATATGTTGAGGTGCCAATGGATCATTCTTTTTTGGAGGTACAATTGCCACATGGGTGCAATCAATACTTCCTGGCATCCCAAAAATGTTGTAAAATCTAAAACTAACTGAACTAGGTACAAATGCAACTTTTTTATTATTAATAAAAAAACCTGTTTCTTAAACCATTAAGCTCATTCATATTTCTGGGAAATTTTACAAATCTTACAAGAATCTCTGAAGCATTGTATTTCTTTAACATATTTATCTACTCACTGATGACTGGGACTAAGCAAAAATTGTATTATCTTCTACACTACCCTGGTAACATCCTGTTGCATAGAAATGTAGTGCCAAAAGAACCTAGAGAACAGAATAAAAAGTTATCAGAAAATAGTGTATAAGTGATACATAGTTATAGTCTATCTATACGAAGTCAATAATGTACGTGTTGTATACAATGATTTAGAAAAGTATCATGCTTACCTTTTCTTCAAGTAATAGTGCAGAAGAGCCATGTCCCTGCTGTGCCAAAAATGGTTCCAAAAGAACAATTAACTCACGCACTAATTCTTTACTTAATCTAAATGCTTTTATTAATTTCTTGTCGGATAATAATCTGAAACCATCTTGAAATATTCCTCTTCTATCTCGAGGACGTTGATAATTTTCTTGATTTTCCAAATTTTCAATTACCACAATCTAACCTTTTAAACCTGCTACTATTACGGCTAACCGCGCTAACCTAAAATAATCCTGTCAAATATTTCTTGTCGCGTTCGACATGAAATTGTCGACCGCTTCAAACCACTCTACAAATTGTCTACTAGTTATCTATCGAAAATTTTCGAATGCGACATTCGAGAATAAGGAATTACAATTTTTGTTCGAAAATGTAAAAATCTCGCATGCGACAAAATATGTCATCGTTTGAGAATAGACCCCCTGATTACAAATAGAAATACCACAGATTATTTGCTTCAAACCATAGATAACGAACTGTCTTTGGCAACCACAGATCATAGTTATATAACATAACTCAGATAACCAGCCTAAAACCATTGAGTGCATTCCGATTTACGCATAAAGCGCGTTGACTGCATAGAAAATTGTTCCGATTTAATCAATGCGCGCATTGATAATTAATAGCGCTGAGACTTCTGCAATGTTGTACTAACAGTACTGAATTTTTACGCTCCTTCCAGCGCATTGACTGCTTCTACTATCGACATGAGGCAGTTGATGCGTTTATGCAATCTATGCGTCTCATGCGAAATTCGGAACACATTTTCAGCTTGATTTGACTTTAAGCATTGTTTAATAAAACAATGCTTTAAGTGAACACAGAAATGGATACCCGGCTTGACAGTGGAAACAAAATTGTATAGGTTTCCAGTTTTAATAGAAGAAACGAATGAGATAATAACCTTATTTTTCTGTGAAAACGACATGGAAAGAGCAAACCATGGTAATATTAATATATTATTTTACTTTCATTTATTTGATGCTTAAGTTAAGTGTTGGTCGTGTTACTCACATTAGTGATATGCAAATATCACCCTGTATATATTTTAGTTTAGTAGGTTAAGTTATTGATTGTATGTAGTTATAAATTATTGTTATTCAATTCAGCATGTTTATATTTTATATTTATATTTGCAACTAACAACATTTTTGTTACTTGCCAATATTGGGGTTTTAGAAGTAGAATAATAAAATTACATCTTAAGCTGAAAGGTTGTTTTTTAGTTAATTATAATATCTAACAACCAGCCCTTTTCCCATTTAATAGAAGAATAGCACAACGCAGTATTTTTGCAAAACCTTGTTGCAAGAGAACAAGCTGCACCTGCACATGATAATAGTGGTGAATCAGTAGCTGACAACCCTTAGGTTATCTATGAACCCTATGCGACAGAATGCGCATACAACCGTTCCGAATAAGTATAGCGCCTCATGCACATTAATAAAACGGAACGATTTCGAAGCGCCGTGCAACAGTAATGCAGCCTATGCGGTACATGCGTAATTCGGAACGCACTCATTGTCTAAAAAATAGTCAATGCTAAAACTAAACCTTGTGCACTGTCATGATATTATCATTTTGATAGGATTCATGACATTGTCAGTTATGTTACAAAGTTGTCAATAATTTTATGTTAGTTGTTCTCTGTAGAATAAAGCCTTATTTTAAAGGTAATCCTTCGTACGTCATGTACCACTCACAAGAAGAACATGATCAAAATTTACAAATTTTTTTAGATGTCATTAAGAAGTACCGTTTAACAATTAATGAAACAAAATCAAGATTTTCCCTCAAATCGATTTGCATTCTTGGGTATTTAATATGCAACAAAACTATGAATCCGGACCCAGAACGACTGAATTTACCAGTACCTGATACTACAGCTTCTCTTCGAAGAATTCTAGGAATGTTTGCACACTACTCTAAATAGGTTCCTAAATTTTCCGAAAAAATTCAGCCGCTAGCACACAGCACAAGTTTTCCATTGTCCGAGAAAGCAATTTCGGCATTTAGTCAGCTCAAACAAGACATAGTAAACTCTTCGATTTCTTCAATTGATGACGACACTGTGTTAACTGTTGAAACCGATGCCTCGGAGTTTGCAATAGCTGCTCAATTATCCCAATCAGGAAGACCAGTCTCATTTTTCTCAAGAACCTTGTCCTCTCAGGAACAAAAGCATTCGTCAGTTGAAAAAGAAGCGTACGCAATAGTAGAAGCACTGAAAAAGTGGCGACATTTTTTAATTGGCACTTTCAGCTCATTACGGATCAGAAGTCAGTGGCATTTATGTTTAACAACAAGTCTTCGTCAAAAATCAAAAATGAGAAAATTCAACGTTGTCATGCTACAAGTATGATATCGTTTACAGGCCAGGAAGTCAAAACACGGTAGCTGATGCATTTTCCCGTATTACTTCTGCAACTATGTCATCGGCTGATCAAAAGAAATTATTTGATTTACATTCTTCTTTGTGTCACCCTGGTATTACCCGGTTTTTCCATTGGATACGCTGCAAAAATCTGCCTTATTCTGTGGAAGACGTTCGTCAAATTACCTCCTAATGTCCTGTTTGTGCTGAAATTAAACCAAAATTTCACAAAAATGAAGGAACGTTAATCAAAGCCACATCACCATTTGAACGTCTTAATTTGGATTTTAAAGGTCCTTTGCCTTCATCTTCAAGAAATAAGTACTTACTAACCGTTGTTGATGAATTTTCCAGATTCCCATTCGCATTTCCATGTTCCGACATATCATCCTCTACAGTTATCCAATGTTTGCGTCAAATATTTTCTATATTTGGCACTCCGGCATATGTTCATTCTGACCAAGGTCTCTTTTATGTCTCGTGAACTTAAGTCATTTTTAGAGTCTCACGGTTTTGCTTTTCAAGTCGCACGACTCCCTATAATCCTCAGGGTAATGGTCAGTGCGAACGATTTAATGGAATTATATGGCAAACCATCCAGTTGGCTTTAAAATCTCAAAATTTGAAAATCAACCAGTGGGAGCAGGTTCTAGTGGAGTCTCTTCACTCTATTAGATCTCTTTTATGCACTGCTATCAACTCGACCCCACACGAATGCATGTTTAACTATGTGAGGCGCTCAACTTATGGATCATCGATTCCTACATGGCTAGCTGCACCAGGACCAGTGCTATTAAAGAGATTCGTCCGTTTGAATAAATAGGAACCTTTAGTTGATGAAGTCCAACTCCTAGAAGCCAACTCGGAATAGCCCATATCCGATTGGAAAATAGAGAAGAAAAGACAGTTTCCACTAGGCATTTAGCTCAACGAGGAGACATATCATTAACTTATTGCGATGAAAATTCTATCAGTCAAAATCAAGACCAAAGCATTCAAGAAAGTCAAGACCAAAGCATTCAAGAAAATCAAGACCATCTCATTCAAGACCAACACAATTAAGACGCAGAACTGAATATCGATAGGCCAATTAGGACATGAAGGCGCCCTCAATATCTAGAAGACTTCCTCGAGAAATAAGAAGGCGGGAAGAATGTCATGATATTACCATTTTGATAGGATTCATGACATTGTCAGTTATGTTACAAAGTTGTCAATCATTTTATGTTAGTTGTTCTCTGTAGAATAAAGCCTTATTTTAAAGGTAATCCTTCGTAATTCACTACATGCACTTGAAAACTAATGCACGTTCCAATTCAGCATTAACACATCTCGGCATTGTGCGCCACTGAGTCGCATTCCTAACCTACCGGTAGTTACGCTAGAATGGTTTGACTTTGACACTTCTTGTTTCTTAGACAAGGAAAGAGAGTGGACGCGTAACCCGAGTCTATGGAGGGTAGAAGGAAGGAGCATCATCTGAATGTATTAAAAAGTGTCCATCGAAAGGAAGCAAATTAAGGTGGCGCCATAGTAGCAAGTGGAAAGATTTTAAAAACAGCGCCATGAATTATTAGAGTAAGATACAAAATTAAAAAAGGAAATACTACGTAAATAATTGAGATTTTAAATACTGCATATTTCTCAATTACAAAAGTCACGAAAAATACTAAATTTTTCAACCCAGCACACTTCACTCGGTTTATAACCCTAAATTCACATCATTTCCATTAGCTACACGAGCGCCATTTCGGTGAATCTTCGAATTATAATTTGCTGTTTACTGGAGAACACTTTTTCAACTTGTCACCCATATAAGATGGTGCTCCTTCCTTCTACCCTCCATACCAGAGTCGTAAAACTGTTACCACCTGCCACATCGCCGATGGGGTCAGTGGCGTAACATAATGTTTGTTATACATTTTTTCCAATGTTATAAAAATAATAATTGTATTTAAAGTTTTGACAAATGAATGAATGTTTGTTAGAGACACATAATGGGTTGGTATAAAAGGAAGTCAATAAAATTAAGCAATATTACACATAGATATGTTTAATAGGTATAATAATTATGCTAACAAAAAATTCATATTTATACATAATATACTAACTAAATATTTTACAAAAATAAAAATCCAATTAAATACGTATTTGCTATTTAGTGTCCTTTGAATAAAATAAGCTTGGTCAATTGACTTCTAATAGGATTTGACTTTTGGGATAGTATTTTTGTCATATAATGTACACGAACATTAATATATTTTGTTCAAATAGATTTTATTAATGAATGAATGTGATTTACTGGACTTTCCAGAACATGGTTTTTCAAATCTAGAAATAAATTACAACTAAGAGATTCTGATATGGTTCTATTGGATAACATTAGAACAAATTTTTTTATGTAAATGATTTTTAAACATAGGTAGGTATTGCTCGGCCTTGTTACAAATTTTAATCACGTCGTGAGACGGATATGAAAGACCGTCTTCTGCAAAATTAGTGAATTTAAAAAATTTGCACGATTTCCCGTTAATGCTACACTGCAACTTTCACATTTCATAATTTTTTGTAAACTTTGTGATACAAAGCCAGTGATATATGTAACAATTTGGGATGAGCACTCTGACATTGTAAGATTATTAATAATGTATTCATGATCTTCCCAAATGATATGTATTATATCAACTTCTTGGTCAGAAATTAACTGGTTAACACCAGGTGTTGTAGCATTTATAATATCTTCTGGTTTTACAAATTCAGTTTTACTTGATGTGACTAATACTGGAATTTGATCCAATGGAATACAATTACCCACACCACCCTCTCTTACTTCACTTCACAACTACCTTTCTATTTAGCCTTTTTAAAGATTGGTTCCATACTCTAATCTTTCTAGTCTTCTCTTGGCTTTTAACAGTTTCTTCCTTCTTCCTTTTCAGTTTTTTTTACTAGCAGAATCAGCAGTTTGGTTTAATGACTGTGTTGAGGAAGTAGAAGGACTGGGTTCTGTAGTTTGCATATATTTTATTGGTGCTCTCTTTTTCGTCTAGAAAAAACAATATTTTTATATAAATATTTGCAATTCACAAAAAATTTTAAATTATTTTTTCCTTAGAACTACTAACTAGAAGTTTTATTATTATTATTTATGTAAGTACATACCTTCCTGGTTTGCAGATATGTGGGCAGCTGGGGAGAAATTGTTGGGATAGCTTCATAGAGCAAGCGTACTCTTGAACTTGCATCAGTTTTATAAAACCAACGTTCCTCAAAGTGTTTTGAGCAAAGCCTATCATTTTTAGTTGGTTCCCAATCCTTAATGTTGATATTACCTATCCATAATTTGCGTTTTTCCACATCTGTAGGAAAGCTATAACAAAAAATAAAAAAGTCCATAAATTAATCATACATACAATATTTTCCTAGGTGAAAATTTCCATATTCTACAGTGACAATAATTATTTTTTCGTTTTGTTTAAATTTGTATTAATCTATTATTGAAATGAATATCTAGATTTAGTTTGGAGACACTTAAAAATTGGTTACCCACGCCACTGATATAATGGCTGTTTTGAACAAAGAAAATATGACATCTATACAGATCTAGAATGAAAATTATTAAACCGCGTTATCGAAATACTATAATTAGGTGAATTAAAGACTGAGTTATTATATACTTAAGATTAAATTGTCAGGGATAACTCTTTAATCATTTAAAAGGTACTTACAAAACTACAAGGGCCATTGTACATTGTATATAATTGTTTGTTTACCTGTGAAATGAAATTCCAACCTCCTTTTTCTCGCTGCGACTTCGGCATCCGTAAGCACAACAATTCACCATTATTCAGTTCAAAAATAAATAACAATCTTGATAATTTTCACTTAAAAATTCACGAACGAAACACACGCTATTTTCGCTTTGTTTGCCACATATAAAATGGCGTCCACTAAAAGTGTGTAACAGAACGCAAGCGCAAAATAAAGCCACAGACAATAAAGCGAAGTGCGATATCCATATGCACTCTTAGAGTGCATTCCGATTTACGCATAAAGCGCGTTGACTGCATAGAAAATTGTTCCGATTTAATCAATGCGCGCATTGATAGCGCTGAGACTTCTGCAATGTTGTACTAACCGTACTGAATTTTTACGCTCCTTCCAGCGCATTGACTGCTTCTACTATCGACATGAGGCAGTTAATGCGTTTGATGCGGTGATGCAATCTATGCGTCTCATGCGTAATTCGGAACACATTTTCAGCTTGACTTGACTTAAAGTGAACACAGTAATGGATACCGGCTTGACAATTTAAACAAAATTGTATGAGTTTCCAGTTTTAATAGAAGAAACGAATGAGATAATAACCTTATTTTTAAGTGAAAACGATATGGAAAGAGCAAACCATGGTAATATTAATATATTATTTTACTTTCATTTATTTGATGCTTAGGTTAAGTGTTGGTCGTGTTGCTTACATTAGTGATATTTTCCACAGACGCAGTATTTTTGCAAAACCTTGTAGCAAGAGAACAAGCTGCACCTGCACATGATAAAAGTAGTGAATTAATAGATGACAACCCTTGGGTTATCTATGAACCCTATGACAGAATGCGCATACAACCGTTTCGAATAACTATAGCGCTTCATGCACATTAATAAAACGGAACGATTTCGAAGCGCCGTGCAACAGTAATGCAGCCTATGCGTTACATGCGTAATTCGGAACGCACTTCTAATCTGTCTTGTTTGAAGCGATAAATATGTATTTTGGGTCACATACCTTCTGGGTACAATAAGTCTACAGCCCATCAATAGTATGTATTCTGGGTCACATACACTCGATGCCTTACTCAGCAATTACACCTATATTAAGCTGGGGCTTCACACCAAACTAGTCTAGGTCCGGGTAAAGTTTGTCCAAAATCAATTGCAGAACAGACGAACATGTTCAAGTAAAACCATATCAGTTTCAGATTTTTTGCAATAACAATATGGAATGCTTATAGTTTTCGATAGCATGAAAAAACAGAAAGGCTGCCTATTTGGCCCGAAAATAAACGACAATCACTTGCTTGTGATTTTCTCAAGATGTGATCATCAGGATTACACGGACATGAATGGGACTACCCAGGGATGTACCAGTTGGGACATCCCCTGGAAATACTGAGCGGGATATCCCAGGGATGTCCCAATCATGTCCTTGTACCGACGGTACACTTTGGTACATAAAAGGGACGTACCTAGGATATCCCTGTGTTGTTTGGGCACGTGTTCGTTCCCTTGCCGACTTTTTCTTAGGACACTTTTATTCAAATTATTCTGTTATATTTGGTTGAGGAGTATTTAATTTCGAAATTTATGGTACACGTAGACAAATTAGTTAATCAAAATATGTTTCGCTCATCCAAACAAAATTTTGACAGGAGCTATTGACGGTATCTTGACCAGGAACCATAATCATCCCTTACAACTTCATGTAAGCTTTCACTTCCACTGTAAACGTCTCTATGCAAACATGGCCGTACCCAGATCCTGTACGTTTTATGATTTTTAGAGCCATATAAGCCCTAATAGAATGCCATCGTCGTCAAAATATTCTCGACAAGAACCGGTCAGCAACAAACTAAACAAGCCGTTGGTGTAGTCAAATTTAATTCCGCGGCAATTCCACTGCGTGCTATGACAAGCCGCGGATTCCCATGCCGGCGGCTAGGCCGCTAGTGCCTCTGTTCTAGCCCAGGCTCGCCTTTACTCAACAACAGTTTGATAAAACCCGTACAAATTTTAAAATTTAATAGGATTTTTTGTGGAATACAGATAAACATAATAAAATGATACTCTAATTTAACCGAAACTAGAGGTAGTTAATACATATTTAAAAAAATAAATTAATTAATTAGAGAAAACAAGAAATAAGAAATACCTATTGGCGAACGAAATAATGACAAAGGAACCTATAAAACCAATCAGAGAAAGATTCCATTATTAACTAATAAATAACCAGTGGCGGATTTACCACTAGGCTGAGTAGGCTGATTTTAGGAGCGGAAAAAATAAATAAAAATCATATTTATATACCTAAAAAGGAGCGTGGGGCACGGAACGGATGACTTCATAAATATGTATTTGCTACTCCCATGCTTTAATTCCATCATTATAAATGCAGGAACTGTACTCGTATCAATTATTATGACACTCGCCAATTTTGATAAACCAGAATCTGGATCATTGAAAATATCTTCGTTCCTGCGGAAACAGAATTTGCAAAACGTTTATGCTAACTTGTATTTAGCAACAACAGCAACAGCAGTTGAGAAAAGCTTCCTTTCGCTGGAAACGAGTGAGAAATTGTCTGAGATCTACCTTAAGCCAAGAAAACCAAAACGCCTTAGCTTTGTTGTACAAAATGGTATTGAGAAACTTTCATACCTGCTGTGATAGAATGTGATCGACATTATCCGCCGGATTCTTACTGGATAATCAAATATATTTCTTCTAAACTTTAAGTGAGCCTAATTAGTACCTTATTAGTAGTACATGAGTGAGAATTAGCTCAGAACCCAACCTATTTCTTGTGCAGTTTTAACTAAATTGTTGGGATTTGAAAATAACCTAGGAACTGACACATCGGTACCCTAGTTCACCATCATACTAATTACTGGAAAAAAGTGTTAAAATTAGGACGATAGTACACAAACTCTCAAGGAATAGCGATGTGGTTATAGAGGCAAAGAAGGGGGTTGAGGTGAGGAAAATTCTGGGGGTGGTGGAAAGGGTGACAGGAGCTAGGAGGGAGGAAGCGGGGAGGGGAACAAAAACCATAAATATGGTAGGGATAGACCCGTGGATGGAAGGGATGAGGGGGAAAATAGAGAAATTGATTGGGAAAGGGACAAAGGTGATTAAAGTGGTAAGGAAGAGGAACGGAATGAAAATGGCGGTGGTGAGGGCGGGAATGGGAAAAAGCGGAATGACGTATTGGGAAAAAAAGGAGACTTGATTGGGGTGGAACAGGGTGAATATTATAGAGGGTAGAGAAGATGGCAGATGCTTGGGATGTGGGATAAAGGGGCATAAAGTAGCAGGGTGTAAGGTGAAGGGAGTCAAGGAGAGGAGTAAGTGCTGGCTATGTAAGAGCGAGGATCACATGGCGAGAGACTGTCGGCAGGCCTTCCTTTGTAGGGTATGTGGGGAAAGGGGACACAAGCAGGGGAGATGGAATGTAGTAGGGGAAGGAAGGGAGTCGATGAAGACGATGAAAAACAGGAAGGAAAAAATGGGAGGGACCCTCTGGACCCCTCAGACGCGACGAGTCTGGTCAAATATAGAAGGAAGGGGAGAGCAGTGCGCGAGAAGGAATGTAGGGGATGGATATGTCAGCCTGGAAGAATATGAGAGGAGCATGACAGGATTGGACGACGATCTGAGGGTGTCAAAAGGGAAAAGGAGGATCATTAGGAGAATGGTGACAGGGGACATCAATGCTAAGAATACTCTGTATGGGGGGGGGGGGAGAAAACGGACAGGAGAGGGGAGATCCTGGAGGAAGAGTGGAGCAATGGAGGTGGACGAAGGCCGAGGCAGAAAGTATGAGGAAGAAAGTATGAGGAAGAAAGTATGAGGAAGAAAGTAAGAGAGGAGATAGAAAGGGGACTTGGACAAGATGTAGATGAATTGTACAATGTGATACAGAGGGCTGTAAAAGAGAGGGAAAGAGGGGCAATAGGCGTGAGCGGAGGGCTATATAATTACTGGTGGAATGAGGAAATAGAGGAGCTGTGGAGGAAGTGTAAGAAAGAACGAAGACGAATGCTGTGGGGAAGAGGAAGGATAGAGGGAAAAGGGGGATACAAAGAGAAGAAGAATGAACTGGAGCGTAGAGTGGAGAGGGAAAAAAGAGGGAAGTGGGAAGTGGGAAGATTTACTGGGGGGATTGGGAAACAATTCATGGAGAAAGGCGTATGAGATAGAGGTGAAGAGGATGGGTGGAAATAGGAACAAAGTGCTAGAGGAAGATTGGGAGAAGTAGATTATAGAGGGAAATTCTTCACGCACGGGTAGTCATTCCGAGGCGGGGGTAACGGCGAGTTTGAGGTGGGTTTTTGGTTGGTAGGCATTCCCTCGGGGATGAGTCCAACACTGTTTCATTCATTCATAAATTTGGGTTGTGCTCATCAGCCCAGGCACTTGAACTGAATCTTTGTACAATTTCCCATGTGTCTTCTATAAAGGTCACTAGTTTGACTGGAGGGATTTTCAGTAGTTGTGATGGTTGTATAACTTCCTCTCCAAAGTGCTTCCATCTAAGTTCTTGTAAGTCCTCGCAGAAGCAGAGTATGTGAGTAGAAGTTTCATCATCAAGTTCACATTTTCTGCACAAAGGTTCACTAACTTTGCCCATTTAGTACAGATGTTTCCTCAAGGTGCAGTGTCCAGTCACCAGGTCGGTAACTGTCTGGACCCATTCGAACATGAGTTTCCCATCTCGACCCGAAAAAAAAGTACACAAACCATGAAGTTACAATTTCATTATCAAAAAAATTTGTTATTAATATGACTGCCAACTAGGGTATCGAATTGTAGAGGTCGGTAGGGGCGGCAAAATTTGAATAGCTTAATTATGGCGGCAAATGTGTAAATCCGCCACTGAAATAACGTGTATTACAGGCGAATTTTTCTTATAATTTGAATTAACAATCTCTACTTATTGAATTGATGTCTTAATGTCTTGTGAGACTCACCTGCTTTAGATATTTTGTGTTATAGGTACCTACCTGGCAGGACCAAATCAGAGATATAATGCTCCGGGTTTATAAAAAACGGCAGATGTTAAAACATTTCTGAGCAGAAAGTATACAATAAAATTTAAAAAGGGTGCAGGAAAGGAAAACAAGATATGCAGGATTCTCGTACTCCAGGTGTTTTTATAGTGAAACGCTTTTGCGCATGATCGTCACTTCAACTCACCGAACAAAACTACTTGTTGCCCTTGTTGAAACAAGTAGTTTGAACCGATTGCCGTGAGAGTCGGTGCCAGCTGAAAGTTAATTTTGTTTAGCGGCGTGTATTCAAACCAAAACAAACTTTTGTGTTCGTTCGAGCTTTTCTATAGATTTGAAGTCAAATATGGAGCTTGCTTGTACCGAGAACTTATCTAATGCTTCTAGAGCTTCGCGGGATAGAGTAATTTTTAATGATATTCGTGTTATAAACAATTTGCTGAACGACGAAGTGTTTTCAATACCTAAGTGTGACTATTTTCAAACAATTCAAAATGACATTCAACCTTTCATGAGAAAAGTTGTGACTACCTGGATGCTAGAAGTAAGTGATACTATTTATAACTCAATAATTAATATTGTAAATTAAATTTATGGTGAACAATAATAGCTTTCATTTATTTTTTAAGGCTTATTGATATTTGACGATTTTTTATCGATTTCAAATTTGAAAATTATCTTTTTCTTCAATATAGATATATTTATTCACAAATATTGATAATGTTTACAGACATTGGTAGAGACAGGCACGATCACGCATCTAAACAGTGATTATGGGAAACAAAAGAATGCCTATCAGAAAAGCAATTTTTAACAAATCTGGGGCACTCGACATTTTTTTATTGATAAAAATTGAGTCATTATATTAATGATTTAATAGTTTCGTGGGAGTCATTACTTTTTAATCAATTCTACCTATTTTGGTTCTTGCTCTTCGAGAAATTTCATCATTTATCGGAAATTGTTCCTTCAGAAGTTGTTGCCACTAATATTTTGTACTCACCAAATATATATTTAATCCAATCAAACGGTAGTTTGAAGTGGAAAGTTTTGGTGTAATTGTTTTTATTGGTTTATTCTATGTTTTTTGGGGTGCTGAACACGAATCTGAAATTGTTTAACAAAAATTTGCTCGGCAAAGATGAGAAATCATCAAAAAACCTCAAAAAATCATGTTTTTTAGTGGTTTTCAGCTTATAACTTGCGAAGCAAGGCTATTTACGCAAAAAATGGTTAAAATGAAGAGGAGAAAATTTCCTATAATTTATATCTCTTAACATTTTTTCGTACGTCGTATGGTTTCCACGCAAAAGAGTGCTGAAATATGGGAGAGATTAGCATTTGAAAAAAATAGCAGAAGACATCATAGGCGTAACGAGGGGGGCGTTATTGGGGACGTAACCCCCCCCCCATTGATTAGAAGAAATTTAAAAAAATTGAAGTAGTTATAGTGTAGTGAGTGAGTGAGTTTAAGTTATTGTAATCAATAAATAGTATTACTTGTATTTAAAACTTATTTCTCGATTGCCCTTCCAAAAATAACATTTATAACAAAAATATCATTTATAACTTCCGAAATAACAATTATAAAAAAATGTAATATACTTATTTAATCTGAAGCTACATGATTATAGTATAATATATAATTAAACCTGTATTAAGAGAAATCTTTTTTTTGAAGGGAGTAATATGTTGGAGGTTGACTGGTGGGGGGTCACCCCCCCCCCCCATGGGTCAACTCTAGTTACGCCACTGGAAGACATCATTAGTTTATATTTTTTATTTTATGTAGGTGAACATTAATTGATAGATTGATCAAAGAGGCAAATTTCAGTACAATTCAGTATTTATGACCTACCTATTTATTTAAAACACTTGTAAACATATTGAATAGAATATATGAAAGCAGTAGAAACACATTTTGACACACAAATAAATAGTGAGTAGATAAATGATGGTAAAGATAGAATTATCCATGCACAGTTACCTTCAAGTAACTCCGGATTATCCTCATCCTCTGCTTCTTCCTCAATTTCTGCAATAGGCATATTATTGCAGCTGTTCTCACAGTTGTGGCACATACTGGAACAGTTAAGGCCAGCTTTTCTACATCCACAGTTGGTCTGACAGGTCTTTATGCATTTGCAAGCTATTAGTTTCAATACTGCGTCTGGTGCTGGTGGCTGTAATGTTTTTACTGGCTGTAGACCTCCTTTGGTTTTTTTCCAACCCCATTGTTCAGGATCTTTTTCATTTCCAAGCCATTGTTGTACTTGAAAGTAAACTCTCAAAGAATGTTGCTGTGCTGCAGCTTCGGTAGGAGGTAGCGACGCCAAATGTGCTGTTGTTTTGTATGCAGATCTAAGGTAGCATTTATACCTCCATTTCAGGGTTGGGCTGTTTTAAAACAAACTTTTTAAAACTATGTTTCAAAACACTGGAAAAAAACAGTAATGTTTTAAAACACTGTTTTAAAACATAGTTTTTTTCACAATATTTTATTTAAATAAGGAATACTCGTTTAAGTCATTTTAACTTTGTTAATTTATTAATTTGAAAATTGCAAACAAAGATTATAGATAAAGTAGGTGAAAGAAAGAACAAACCGAAATAAAACCAAAGACAAGATAAAAGTAACTAATTAAAAACTTTATTTATGTTCAGATAATAAATAAAAGCAATTCTGGATGCTCGATGTGATTAAATGGAGTGTTTGTAGCAAAAAAATATCTAGCTATTTGAAGGTGTAGTTTTTTCGCTTCATCCATAGTGGTCCTTACCAAAAAGTTAGAGAGATCCTTTTTTATTGTAGCACTTTTTTCAGAAGAGTTTGATTTAAATTTCTTCAGTGGTGCTACTGCTGAGGTTGACGGCTCTTCCATTCTCTTCAGTGCCGTATTTTTTAGTGATGGACGTGAATCTGTAAAAAAAATAAAAATAGGATGTACATACTCATATAGCTTAACAGGACAACAGCTAATGCAAAAAGGTGGTAAAGGTAAATTAACAACACAGAAAAACATCTTTCTCCTCCGCCACTGACTTTGTTAGACTATTATTAAAACCACATGAAAATTATACAGAATATAAAGAAAATAGGTATCATCCTAAACTTACCTTTGTCTGAATCAGAATCAGAAATTTCACTAGTTTCAGCCTCCTCTGGCTCCTTAAAATTACCGTCTGACTCTGATGAAACACATTTTTCATGATGCTTTTTCATTCTGGCTACTAAAATATACATACACAATTGTTTCTTACATTTTTTACACTCCGCTTTTGATACTGTATTTTTATTTTGTTTCCCGTCCTCCTCAGAACTAATATTCACTGCTTTAATTAAATTAAAATGTATCCAAATTGGGTCTCTGCGTCTTCCTTGACCCGACATGCTTGATATAAAATAATAAAATAAAGAAGAGGAAATATACAAATAATATAAACAACGACGACCTGAACACTGTTTACACTAACACTACACCAACACTAACACTTTACACTATCTTACACGCGTTTCGATAACCAAGTTAGGTAGGTAGGAAGGTAACTTTACCTTCAGTCTCTGAAGAAGATAACTTGGTTATCGAAACGCGCGTAAGATAGAGTAAAGTGTTAGTGTTGGTGTAGTGGTAGTGTAAACATTGTTCAGTGTCGAGTATCGCCAACGGTTCCAGAATTCCCAATTTAGTAAACAACCACGGCTCAC
Organism: Lochmaea crataegi; assembly: GCA_947563755.1. Classification (NCBI taxonomy): domain Eukaryota; kingdom Metazoa; phylum Arthropoda; class Insecta; order Coleoptera; family Chrysomelidae; genus Lochmaea; species Lochmaea crataegi. The sequence continues at coordinate 25,031,407 of OX387423.1, read as the reverse complement.
GCCGCTCATGGCTCACGACCCAACAACGTGATAGATGCAGGTGCTAGTAGTGAATCATCACAAAAGTGAATAGCTGGCGAATTCGGAGATTACTGAAGTAGGTAGTTGTTTTTTTCTTGTTTTAAAACATGTTTTATTTAGATATGAAAAAAAACTGTTTTAAAACAAAAAACGTTGTTTTAAAACAAAAAAAAACAATTTTTGCCCAACCCTGCTCAATTTGTTCAAGGACGCGCTTTCCTTGTCAGTCAGCCGAGTCGAACCGAAAGGTCTTTGTCTTAAGGCGAGGCGCTGCAGATGAATTCTTTCACTGAAGAGAAAATTGCATTGATTCATCCATTATTTTTTGCTTTTTTCCAAAAATTACTGATTTCTCCCATATTTCAGCACTCTTTTGCGTGGAAACCATACGACGTACGAAAAAATGTTATGAGACATAAATTATAGGACATTTTCTCCTCTTTATTTTACTACATAACCATTTTTGCGTAAATAGCTTGCTTTGCAAGTTATAAGCTGAAAACCATTAAAAACATGATTTTTAGTGATTTTTTGATGATTTCTCATATTTGCTGAGCAAATTTTTGTTGGACAACTTCAGATTCGTGTTCAGCACCCCAAAAAACATAGAATAAACCAATAAAAACAATTACACCAAAACTTTCCACGTCGGCTCCTTTTTGTGTACCTTTTACTAGCCTAATTGCCGTAAAGTTCTTTTAAAGGCTTAGTTTCTTCTAAAATACAATGGTGCATACCTATATTTTGCTTTGTCATTTTCTTATAAATCTGTATTGCATTCTGAACTAGTTATTTCATAATATTTCTTTCTTACATTTACTATTAAGAAGTTATTACTTAAATATGTAACCTACAATATTTATGTCAGGATCTAATATAAAATAGTTAAAAACATAAAGTTGTCTATTATTATTGGAAGGCAATATATTTATTTGAGACCTGAAACAATTTGAGAAGAATTTTCCTATTGTTTATAAAAATCGCGTCGCTTTTTTTTAGGTTTGCGAAGAACAAATGTGTGAAGATCAAGTATTACCTTTGGCAATTAACATTATGGATAGATTTCTATGTGTTTGTCCTATTAAAAAACAGCAACTACAGTTACTTGGAGCTACATGTCTATTGATAGCTACAAAAGTTAGAAGCACAAATATGCTCCCAATTGATCTTCTATCGGCTTACACAGATTACAGCGTCACTTATGAGCATATATCGGTAAGTTTTTTTATTTATTAAAACTCGCCAGTCTATAATTAGTCGCCATCTTGTGAAATTTCCAAACCGGGAGAAAATGACCTTGAAAAATATGCAGAACTTAGATTACTGTTAGAAAATCTTGGTAAAGTCTGTCTTAATAGAGTTGATAACACGGATCGGGGGTTCGGACCATAAAATAGTTGTAAGCCCTAGGCGCGACGGAACTACCTGCCCCGTAACCTATACAGGTTCAACCCAATTTCCTGTTAATATTTAAATCTAAGGACCTGTATAGAATAAAATTTGAAGTAGTTAGTATTCGGCAACTAGCAAGTAACGTCTATTCGTCTAATTAAGATGGCTTCAAGTTCATGTTTTTCTCCAATTCCTATTCAACGAGTTAGCAAAAGTGCATATTTTTTGCGGGAAAAAACAGTAATCCTGAATGTTCATGATGCTCTTGTGCACCAAAACCCCACAAGCTCTGTTCGCGACATAATTACGAACTGTGCCAATATGATAGGGATAGGAGAATCAATGATTTATAGATTTTTACGCGAGAGAAAATGCCGGAACCTCGGTGAACCTATTCCTCACCCGGGGAAGAAACCATTAGAAATTGACGACGATGTTAAAAACAGTGTTCGTATGCATGGTAGGTATTTCGCAAAAGAAATACCAACATTGGACAAGATTGTGCAAGCCGCCCAGAATGACGAAAACCTGCCACAACTATCAAGAACTAGAGTATGGAGAATTCTTCATGGAATGAACTTTCGGTTGGAAAAACAGAACAGAAAATCTTTTCTTATTGATAGGACGGATATTGTTTGCTGGAGACGAGAATACTTAAGGTCAATCCGAAAATATCGCAACGAATGTAAGAATATTTTCTATTTGGATGAAACCTGGCTAAATGAAGGACACACCGTATCGAAAGTCTGGCAAGATAAAAATATACTGAATTCTCGACAAGCTCTCATGGATCAATAGGATGGGTCAATAGGATTAAGACTTCCCTCTGGAAAGGGACGCAGGCTTATTATAACCCATATAGGCAATGAAAACGGATTTTTGTTTCAAGGATTATTGGAATTTCCATCTAATTCAAGCAAAGACTACCACGAAGAAATGACGGCTGACGTTTTTGAGGAATTTTTCCAACAAATGATCGAATACATTCCCCAGAATTCAGTAATTGTAATGGATAACGGCAGCTATCATTCTCGATTAGTAGAGAAGCTTCCCACAAGTTCATGGAAAAAAGCGGCGATAATTGAGTGGTTGCAGTGTAAAGCCTTAAATTTCGATGATACAATGGTGAAAAAAGAACTTTTGCAAATTGTTAGACTGCGTAAGGCAAAGTTTAAAAAATTTGTATTCGATGAGATGGCAAAAGGTAGAGGTATTATTGTACATCGCTTACCCCCTTACCATTGTGAGCTGAACCCAATAGAGCTTATATGGGCACAAGTCAAAGGTTGTGTTGCCAGGAACAACAAAACTTTTAAACTTCAAGAAGTACGGCAACTTTTGATGGATTCATTGGCGAATGTGACTGCCGAAAACTGGCAAAGCGCCACAAAACATGTTATAGCTGAGGAGGGGAAAATGTGGGATCTTGACGACTTAATCGACGAAAATACAGAGATCGAACCGTTAATTATTAACTTAGGACAAGACGATTTTTCTGATGAAGAATTTAGTTAATAATGCTGTATATATTATAGTTAAAGTAATGTTCACCTGCAATAATTTGTTATAATTTTTTTTATGTTTTACAAGAATATGTGTATATAAATCTTGGTGCACAATTACTTTGTATTTTCATTATAATATTAATTATAATAAACGTTAAACAAAGATCATAAATAAACCCTAACCCTGTTCTACGACTATGGACCGTTTGGTTCACTGCGTATGCTTCATTTGCATTTTATTACCTATTGTTATTTGACCGATTACCGGGTGGCCTGGTCACAATTTCTTTCTTCTTAGTCTAGATACATTGTAAAACATAAGTAAGAGATAAAAAGTTTTGAGACACCCGACCTCCGTTTTCCGTTTATTATAGGCGCTCTGTGCTATCAACTCCTTTGAAACGAACTTTAGGTAGAATTTAATTGTATATTTGTAAATTTTTACCTTGAGGGACAAAAAATAGTTTTTATATTTATGATTCATAATTTCTAAAATCTGAGTTATTCGAAAGTGTTTACGCTAGTCAACTTCCGAACCCTTGGTAGTGGGTAACAATTAAATGAAAGCAATAAACCATTTTAACTGAGAATAAAGTCATTAAAATTAACGCTGATTCGTAAACAGAGGACCCGCATAAGTTTGTTATTCTCTAGCTCCAGTATGGATAACTATTTCCATTATATGGGAAATATACTTTCATTCATTTTAAGTTGCTTAATTCTGTGATCTTTTACCAATAAATTTGAAATATTATAGATTGCTCAATCCGCATAATTAATCATTAACATTAATGACCTTCGAACTATTAGAAATATATTTTCAATAACCTACGACAATCGCATTCTTACAAGCAAATTTATTAACGCATCAGTTGATTTTGGAGATCACCAAGCGTAACCCTCGACTTAACTAAACAGGGTTTTTACGATGTTTAACAGAAGGACATCTTACCGCCAAAAATAAAACGGACTTACCATCTTGAGCAACTACTACCGGAAAGTTAATGATCGCAGGTAACTTTTTATTAGGAGCCAAAGTAATAATTTTAATTTCAACCGACATTTTTAGCGATATAAATATATTTGCTGATAATGTTCAAGATAGTAAAACAGAGTTTTAGACAAAAAGCTAAAAGATATTTAAATAGATTTTTGTAAAAACATAGACTTCTTCCAAATTAAAATGAGACCATCTCGGATCTATACTGAACTCAATGCAAAAAGTTTGAGTGAAAGAGTGTTTCATCTATTTTTAGAAAAATATTGTGAAACAAAAATTACGAAACTTTTGAATTGCCGCTATTTCAACATGGCTGCTGCGCTTGCGCTCGTCATATGATGAAAACGTCTATATATCTTTTATATATTTTCGTGACTTTTTAGCAAGGAATTAGAGTAAAAGGACAAAGTGCTTAGAAGAATTTCTATACTTATGGGATGTAATAATTATTATGGAAGAGGTACCAACGATAGAGAAAATAATGATATAGTGTATTTTTATCATATTGATAGCTGAAGAGCTCATTATAAATTCAAAAACGTGTCTGAAACACTTCAGGGCGATTCAAAGAATTAGACAGAATTGTAAGCGCTTCTTCATGTAAATAAGTGTTCAGTTAGCAACTTCCGCTAGATTCTTCCTATATAGTGAACCGAAGGTAGCGAGGACAATAGAACCCTAATACCATTACCATTCAAATATATTTAGAAGTGATAAATTTGCCGCGACAGTGCAGTGTAGTTGGGTAAGAATAAGATCCTATTAGGTATTTTATTATAGATGTATTTTATTACAATATTTATTTCATTTATATAAGTAGCACAGATATTTAATTAATAACTTTCGACGTATTTACTCCAGGTAGTGATAACAATAGAAACGGAAATCCTAGATTATTCAATTTAATCAATTAATTAGTAAGTTCTACATATAAGAATGATTTGTAGCCCTAAAAAGGGCTGATTTGTTAAAAACTTGCAGATGATGTTTAAATATCCTACTTATTGTCCATACTTATTCGCTTTTGGAGAATTGAGATACAATTGATTTATTTTATCCTACTTGTCTGTCGGGGCATATAGCCCGAGAAGTAGTTGTTGCTTCTTAGTGTTAGTGAACGGTCTGTTCTTTGGAAATTTATTTTTCTAATTCTGTAAAGCGTTAGATATAATAGTATTGAACGATTATTTTTTGAAGTTTATTATATCCTGCATAAATTCCAATGTCCGCCTATGGTTTATTGCGGTTTTAGGATCTGTGATAAAAATATATTATAATAGAGAAGACAAGAAGTATTTTAATGACTCAAGGACTCAATAACAATTCGGAGCAAATTGCATTTTATTTATTTTCAATACGCATTATTACATTTTGGTAAGAGTTACTGCTATCGAATTACAGTATAACTCACTTTCAAAGAAATTTGCAAATACTCCTTTTTGAATTAACAGGGAGTCACGCGCCTGTCCTTTAAATTAGGAAGGAAACAAAATGTAATTAAATGGATTCGTACCATCAACCGCAAGAAATTGATCAAATCAGAAGCGGAAAAGAGTAGCGGAGGTTGGTGGTGTCACAAAAATGCAGCACACGTCCGGAATATTGTCTTCAAAAAACATTATCTAAAAATCTTTTGTTAAATCTTCGGCTTCTTATTGTCTCAAGGGTCAACAGTCATTATATTTTGATTGCCATTTTCCTTTTTAGACACTGATAACGTCTTACCACAAATTAGTTACAAAAAAAATGTAAGGGTGCTCAACCACCTTACATCCTGTTCAAGAAAGGATATATCCTGAATATATCAATATGGGTATCCTCATTTCGTCAGGACAATTACGGGAAGTGGGTTAGTAATGGGCTTTTCGATCGTCTTCTTTTATTTGTGGTTTTCTACTAAAATTATTTTATCACAAGTGGTTAATTTGGGTTGTTTACTGAGAAAAACTGTCAATTATTAAGTTGACAGTTTTTCGAGTCATCATTAAATGACACATGAAAAACATTTTTGTGAACGTATCGACAATAATATTTCAAAATATTAATTACTGCTTTTTAAAAACTTCAAATACAGATGTTAATAATTTTATTCTTTACATTGGTAATGCAGTTGATGCCTTTCCTGTTACGTACAACCGGTACAACTAATGAAATATTAAAAGATCCATTATGATTTTTTATGAATTTTTATTCTTTCCGGTTTTATTTGGTAATTTTTTTATACGTCTAAATCTTCCGGACAACCAACATTCTAATACCATCCCATATGTAAATAAGGGTTTAAATAACAAAAGAAGAATCTTAAAGATCGAAATCGTGGGGGATTCAGTGCACATCCTTCCTCATCCTCATACCAGCACCCTCCTAAAAGTCCTAAATTCATATGATTATCAGTCTCTATTGACACAAAGGAATAGCAGAATATCTATGAACTTTAGTTCCGGTTTTTGAACTCGTTCAAGGGTTGTTTCCCCTAAAGAGATAATGCGGCCCATATCGGAATCAGGTCCCGTACACGAGATAAAAGATTTTTTCGGTTTCTCACAGTTACGTCATAATTCGTGCCTCTGTAAGGTGAACAAAGGTGCAACTTATGAAAGTCCATGAGAATTTTTTGATGAAATCAGAGGACAGCGGTGTAAGGGTGGGTTTTAGGAGGGTGATATTTTCATGATATGCAATTGTATAAAGAATATTTGTTTATATTATGGAGTTACTATTTGAGTCACTTTATTGTGATGTGAAACATAATTTTAAATGAAGTAACTTGAGAAAACTGTAGTTTTATCGTACAAATTCGGAGTTTCTTAGTGTTCATATTGACGTCTCTCCAAATCATCATTTTTTATTGCGGATCTAGATCTTTTTGTCAAGAATGTATTTTTTTTTGTGAAATGTTAACATTTTTGGGACACCCTTTACAAGTACAATGGATGCCACATTGTGAAAAATCACGAATGTAACATAAGTTAACTCTTTGGAAAATGAAATAAAACTATTGTTTAGACCTCTAAACTGTTTTCTATTATTTACCTAATTTAATTATTTGTATACCCGCCTATGTGCAATTTTATTTTGACCACCCTGCGAGCAACTGTACACGCATGCTCGCTGGACGCGAGTTTGGTGCCCATTTTCCGCGGTACCGGCTCACCTTCTCACCCTCAGTTTTAATTGAGACTCCATGCAAGAAGCATGAATATTATTCAGGCTACAATTGGTAGTAACATCATTAAACCAATATTAATTTGTACTCTATTCATAAAGTCAAATTTCTGTTTCTTTTTTTTACCATTTAAATACTGTGTTGAATAAATATTCTATTTTTTTGTGACTGTGTGGAACATTATTTATCATCCAAAACACCAGCGATCTATCGAAGGAAAAGGCATTAAGTACAGGACAGTGAAAAGGCTCACATCCCGCACAACTATAACTAACGTTACAAAAGTTATACCGAATCCGGTATAAAATTTATAGATATTGAAAAGGATTACCAGCGATCCTGTCTTAAAATATTGTAAATTTGGGATCTTTTATGGCCTAATCAATGGTTCCCAAACTTTTTTTACTCATAGACCACTTTCAAAATTTTGCTGATTCCGGTGGACCCCCTGCAGCCACATTTCTACCATATCCCCAAAACTCGACAAAAACGTGAAGATTAGATCAACTATGGAAATTTGCGTTGCGGCTGAGTTCCAACCACGTCAAAAAAGTAAAGTTGGCAAGTTTTTTGAAATCTACTCGCAGCACAAGAAACCAATCAATTCTCACTTATTTTATTTTTATAAAACTTCCTATTCGAGTTGTCTTGTATTTATTCAAATATTATAATTATTAAACTATTAATTATTATTTTTACAACAGTCGTAATATAATTAAAATTAAACAATAATAACGTAACGTAACTTCTACAATGATAATCACAAAATAGTCATAATTTTAATGGGAGGGATGTACTTGATGGATTGAGAGCAATATTTGGCTTCAATTTTGTTAGGAATAACCGCAAATCTCCTCGTTCTGTGATATTCAATCTGCTCCTTTTTTTTGTTAAAATGTTTGTAACGACACTAAAACTTTTTTCGACAAGATATGACGAGAGAAACGCTATAAGAAGCCTTCTCGCAAATTCCCACAGTCCGGGATATTTTTCTGGTATTTCTGCTTGCAGCCAAAATGCTCTTTTAAATTTCACCTTCAGCTTCTCATTAGTGCTAAGCTCGAATAGCTCCTCTTGTAATATCACATTCTCCACTTCCGTTTCATCAAATGGATTTATGATCCATGGTGGTATTTCCATCGACGGAATATCTTAAAATCTGATTTGTTGCAGGGCAATAAAATGTTGAACGTATGTCTGAATATCCTCATCAAAGCATTCTACCTGTGACAAGTTTGAAAACTGGGAAAATTCGCGCCGACTAATATTTTGCTTCATTCCAAGAAAAACTGAAATTACACTCTTTGTTTTTATTAAATTGAGGCTGTCCCCTTGTAAATGTAAGTTAATGTCATTACATTTTTTGAACAAATCTGTCAAATACGCGATGTCTGCTTTCAAATTGATCAGGTTTTCTTCTATATCTGGATCTTTACTTTGTGAATTGTGAACACCCATTTTTTTGTCACGCCAACGTAGACCCCCGTCGAGTCTCCCGTGTACCCCTGGGGGTCAATGGCCTAAGTGATATTGTGACTGAGCTTCGTTTTTGTCTGATCACCCTGTATAATATCAATTGAGTAAAAAAAATTCCCATAAGTAATTTGGTCATTGGGAGACTACTAATTATGGGAATAAAAAAATGTGGATGTCGCACAGATCATTAATGATGTCGCATCACGAAAATCGCCATAGATGTTGGCTGAAGTATGTCAGTAGGGACCCTATAGGTATTTTAGTGTAACCGCAGAAGGGCCCAATGACAAATCCATACTTACCCTATAATTATTGGTTTGTAGGAAACTGAATTTAACATTATCTCTTCCTGATTTCATTAGTGATATGGTCGTACTATATTATTAAAAAATAGATGGTGGTGGTGTAAATGAAACAAGTTTTTGTCAGTAAAATTAATAATTGAAAAGGGTTAATTGTAATGTATGAAAAAAAATTCTCATTTAGATTTAAAATATACCATTTGTGACAATGTAACACATTTTCAGTTATAGCATAGTTTCTGTAATAATTGCATTTGTGTGTTTATGTTTTTATACGTGATGGATTTTTTTTTGTAAAATATTAACCTCAACATAAGGCATGATTTTGAATGTTTGCACACATATACTTTATCCAAAATAAATGTTATTTCTGCAAAAAATAAATTTTTTAAAGGAGAAATTTACCTTTTAAAAATAGAATTTAAATTTCGCGCGATTTAAATTTTTACGATAGAATAGTAATGGCGTCCTTTGATGACATTTCGCTTCCGTAAAAACTTGACAGCTTGCAACTTATTAGTTTATTTTGATACATAATAATTTCAAAGATTCTTAGGGACCGTCATCATGTCTATTTTGTGAAATTTTTTCTTTTGTTTTTTTGATTATTGAATAGTATTTTCGAATTGAACGTAATCTACATTTTTGGTCGTTTAGATCATTTTTAAGTTTCCTTTTTTACTTTCTAGCGCCATATCTCGAGAAAACAAGATTTCTTTAAGTAAAATATATTGCAAAATTTAGCTTAGACTTGGGGTTAAAATCGAGCATATATTGAAAACAATCATACGAGCCGTTTTCGAAAAAATAGTCGAAAAGTAATAGAGCGTTTCCAAGTGACGTCATCCCGTGCCATGTTGTCAGCTGATCATGGACAACCTTCAGAAAGATGGATGGAAATAGCATTTTTTATTGATTTATATATAAATCGAGAACAAAAGTTAATTGGTTGTGGTACATTTGTGTACTAGTGTGAATTAGTTGGATACTATAATAATTTAAAAGTGTAAAAAGCAATTGTTATGAGTATTATCGTGTTTGAGGTTATATTAGAATTTAGTGTGAAGGTTGTCCGGTGACAGAAATTCGTCACTATGACGTACTTTGAAAAGGTCTATTGTTTAGTGTCAATTATGCCATGGTAACTTAAATTTCTTTAACTTAATTGTTGTTATTAACAATCGCCTAACTTGTTGAAACATTGAGTTAGATCGACTTTTCCAACGGAACCTCATTAAATGTTGAGGACACACCATAATTTATATGAATTTTTTAATTGATATTTAATACTTTTATGACGTACTCGCGGAAGCCTCCTGTAAGACACAGTCGCGGTTAATGGTAGCTTATAATACCGAACAGAACATTGATAGGTAGGAACCATCCGTAGCGCAGAGGGTTACGTAAGGGCCATCTAACCGAGGGGTGCTGGGTTCGAATCCCGATCGTTTGGCTTTTTCAATGTTCAGAATATTTAGCTTATATATCAGAAGTGGGATTTGATCTACGAAATGTCCACATGAGGCCATAATGTGATGTGATAATGAGAGGGGGTGACTGGAATGGGCGTGCAGGCGTCAGGCTCGCCAGGAGAGCGAGATAGGCGTAGACAGGCAAGTCATCAGGCTCACGAACCAGTAGGTGAGATAGGTGTACTCACAAAAAACTCAGGTCGAGGTTAATGGTAGCTTTTAATACCGAACAGAACATTATGGGTAGAAACCGTCCGTAGCGCAGATGATTACGTAAGGGCTTTCTAACCGACGGGTCCCGGGTTCGATTCCCGATGGTTTCGCTTTTTCAATGTTCAGAATATTTAGCTTATACTACTCTTTAAGAATCCTTTTTCAGATTTCGATTATATCGCGAAAAACAAAAAAAAGTTCCACCTCAATGCACTTATAAATTTTGCAATTTTTCATTTGCTAATATAACAATTTGATACAGTTTTCTAGACGTTATTCCGAATTCAATGAGCTATCATTATTCAAAAAAAAAATTTAATACATAAATTTTTCATCTAGTTGTGATTTTTAAAAGTTGTCACTATATCATCCCCTAACTTCTAATGCAAAATTTCTTTCTCTAGAACTATCTTCGGCACTTTTTTTTAATTCCTCCTTGAGGAATGAAGAAAAAACTTGCACAACTGCATTTAAATACTTCAAACGACGTATTCTCAAAATTCGTATTGAACGTTTCTGTGTAAAAACACTCATGGTATAATCTGAATGTTAACTCCGTTGGAATAATTCATACTATTTGTCATTTTTTCTAGTCATTATAATCGGTTAACCATCTATCAAGTTTCTATTGTTATATACGAAATTTTACCCGGAGGGCCTATATCTTGTTCTTGCAAAACTACAATCTCACTAACGTAATTCTTTTAACCCCATTAAAAAGTCCATACCGATATTTTGTTTCCTATTATTCCAAAAGAATCATTTTCATATTAATATGGTAATTTTTGTTTTCATAGATGCACAGACTGTTACAATAACCGAATATATTTCATCTTGTCTAGTCGGATTTCCCCTTAAATTATTAGAAAAGGCGCGCTCTACAAGGAGGAGAAATATAGGGTGATATACCTATAGTGTCAAAGTATTGGCGATAATAACAGGTCTGGATCCATGAATTTTAATACAATAATATACTTTTTCAAATGCTGTTTTTAAAAAGTAAAAATAATTTCTAAACTAAAAGTTTTTGTAAAAATATTGTTTTTTTAATAACTTTATTTTTTATTGTCTATTTTTATCCGAAATAAAAACACAAGAGCTTTCTATTTTATCGGATCTTCGATCTCGCGATTTTTTCAAATGTCAGTTTTTCTTGTAAAATTACAGATTAGCAGAATTATTTAGTTACAAAAAGAAAAAGCCTAGGGTAAGATACATTAACGACCGATATATGAATAAACAACAACAATAATAATTATCTTTGTTAATACAGTTGAATTGTTGGAATGAACAGTTATTAAATTTTTTGGTTTCGTGTACTGTACTTTCTTCTCTGCCTTTCTCACATGTGGAATATTCATGTTGATCTTTCTTATTCGAGGGTTAAGGGAATAATAAGATTTTCGTGATGTTCGGGATCAATTTCAAGGTATGGTTTATTAGATGATGACTGTCCCGTTATCTCTAGTTGTTGGTCACTTTCTCCTGTTTTGGCTTACTGGGAAACTGTTCTAGCGCGGTTTAAATGATTGGTCATTTTATTGTTTATGATGTTGAGTCCAATTTAAGTTGCAGAATTTTTGGTCCGAGTATAAATCGTATTCCAGTAGAACATTTTTGTACCAACCTTCAGAATTTGTATTTTTCCAAAATAGAGTTCAACAAGTCGTTCAGATGTTATGTTTTCATTTCTTTTTCGTAACAGTAATTTTAACAATGCAACGGGACAAATACCTTTATAGATTTCATTTTTTGTTATCCATTTACAGGCTGCTAATTTTTTCGACCGTCTTTGAAAATATTTAATTGATTCAAATCTCCCTATTGGATTTTCATCTTGGATTTTTTTCTTCTTTAAAATGGTGAATTTTACAGTTTCCATCTTCTCCTCTCCAAGCTAATTCATAAGAGCTATATGAAAGTATATTTTTTGTAATGCCTCTAGTTCGTCTATATTCAACAATTTTGGAATTTTTATAGGCCAAGCAATAGGTAAATTTATATGACAAAAATCCTAGTAGAAAACGGACTGTGCCATCATGTAAAAGACATTGCGAAGTATGAACCTGATATATTTTCGACTCGCAAATGTACGTAATTTTTTTAGTTTTTTGTTAATAACACGAAAGCTTATTAAGTAATCGTAATGGTGTCAAAAGATTATTTTGTAGATAATAAAAATACGAATACAACGCATTTTTAAGCGAAGTGATTGGATAATTAGGAACGAAGAAAATTCGAAAAAATTGGAAAATTCGTCAATTTTCGAAAATTCATATCTTCGTCGTTTTTCAAGTTATAACGTTGAAACTTCGTAGAAAACAAGTCCTTTGTATGCACTTTATGTAAGCGAAGAGTAGGTACCAAGGGACAATTACTTTTGTTACAATTGCAATATTTTGCAGAAGGTTGGTCTGGATGCGTTATAGATAGTCCGATTTCAAATTTTAAAACGGTTTTGAAAATACTGATATAGAGCAAAAAAATGTATATTTTCGATCAAATGCTGCCAACTAGGTAAAAAACGCTCGGGAATACGGCCGAAAAGTAACTGAGACATACTATATAGATATACGATCGTGCTGTCGCTCGGCGTAACCAGCAAAACAATATTAAATTGTACCAAAATTGTACTTACTGAAATCTTTTTCTTGAATAATCTTCGTAGTTAAATTCCAAATTGATTTAACTGCATATTCTTTACAATCTTCTCCAATCCTCTTTTTCATATTATAGGCCCAATCCTTTATTAATATATTGGCTACTTCTTGTAACGGAGTTATTTCGGATTTGACGCTAGTGTTTTTTGTGAATTGGGAAATTGATTTTTCTATACTTTTTGTATTTGTTGAATCGAAACACCTAACAACTCATGTTGTATGTTTTAGTATCAAGTATGAACAATTTGCAGTCCGAACCTGCCCCAAACAATAGTAAAAATCTATGAATGACTAATTTGCAAAAAAGAATGTGTTCGAGTACTCGTATGCAAACGAAGGGGTCAATTAGTTTATTCTTATCCAATGGAACCTAGACGCCGCCGTCTGCTGCGCGGTTATACACTTGGCAGTGACCTTTTTCTTCTCCTCCTTCATTTCCCACAGACTCCATTGTGCAGACAACCCTTTGTCTAAATACGACCCTCTTAACGGCATGACGACGATTCGGCGGAGACGGACTCTCCCTTCGCCTTAAGGGATCATGGAAGGATCGGCTGTGAACTTAGGGGGTAATTGTCGCGCCAGACAGTATCAGCAACGAATATGGACGCTTATAGAAGGACAGGCCTATGTGTAAGACCGAGAGGTTTCCAACTGACCGTGGGATGGCGCCAGATGGACGAGAATGACGTTTTGTGTTCGGGGGAGTGAAAAGAGAAAGCGCGTGGGTGAAAAATAGGGGCGGAGCACGTGGGATCGGCGAGCGAACAAGCCCTCAACTCGGATTTTGAGTTTGTTAGTCAGCGACGGTGGCGCCATCCGGTGGCTGACTAACAGAATCTAAAGGATCTGTTAGCCAGCCCCTCAACTGACCTCCCATAGGACCTGCCCTTTTATAAGCGTCTATATTCGTTGGTATCAGACACTTTACCATGGATAAATGTAGAAGATTTGGAAAAAATTATTTGTTTATTCTTACCAAAAGATGGCGCTTTCACAAAAAATTGTTTACCTAATATGTTCTTCTTAAAAACACTAACACTAATTATTATTTACTGTTAATTATTTGTACATGCCTAAGATATAATTACATGATTTAAAATAATTTCTTTTCATTTGTGCAGCTTTTAGAAAATATTTAATACCGTTTTTTTTTCTAAATTGTAATATTTACCCCCCTTGGATATGTACGTCTATGAAAACTACAAGCAAGAGATCATGAAGCGCGTTTTTATTGCCCTACATATACTTCATTCTTATAATTAGATGTAATAAAATTTGTCACAGGTGGGTTTAAGGACAAGGGATAACCACAAGGCGGTAATATTTGAATTTATTATAGGAAAAGGAAATATTTGGAAGCGTTTTTTGTCTACCACATTGTGAATTATGCATACCTTTTCACCGTATAGCATTGGGCGCGTATAAAACCTCATCTTGTGTGGTAATTAGACCAATAATTTTCTCACCTATCCTCCAGAGTTCCTGTAGTAGGTCCATATCAATGCTTTCTTGAACCATTCTCCTACCCAACGTAAACAAAGCAGATTCTATATTCTGAAGATTGGTTTGCAGGATTCCTAATTCCCTCTTCATTGTGAAACGGTCTCTGAGGACAATCCTTCTTCGATGCAGTTAGCTGGCAACGGGAGTAATCTCGTTTTAAACGGACTTACTCCACTTTCAGAAGGTTGCTCCTCATTTAGGGAGGATTTCTTCCTTTCTTTATTGGAGCTAGTTGCTTCTGCTGTGATGCTTTTGTCTACCTGTCTCTGGGTCTGGAATTTTTCCCAATGCGGAAAACGGTGATATTTTTAGTTTTTGGAGTTCCTCCTTGGATTCAGGATCCATTGAGAAGGTACATAATATCTCCTTGTCTGCAGGATATTAAGAATAGTAAAGCAGTCGGGTTTTTTGATTTTTAAAATAGTATTTGGAAGCGCGAATTATGTTTTTCAGTCAGCCACATTGTGAATTATACATACCTTTTGACCGTAGAGCATTGGGCGCGTGTAAAACCTCATCTTGTGTTAGAGAGACCAATAATTTTCTCACCTATCCTCCAGAGTTCCTGCAGTAGGTCCACATCAATGCTTTCTTGAACCATTCTCCTACCCAACGTAAATGAAGCAGATTCTACATGCTGAAGATTCGTTTGCAGGATTCCTAGTTCCCTCTTCATTGTGAAACTGTCTCTGAGGACAATCCTTCTTCCATGGAGATAGCTGGAAACTGGAGAAATCTACTTTTAAACAGGCTTACTCCACTTTCAGAAGGTTGCTTCTCATTTAGGAAGGATTTCTTCATTTCTTTATTGGAGCTAGTTGCTTCTGCTGTGATGCTTTTGTCTACCTGTCTCTGGGACTGGAAACTTACCCAATGCGGAAAACTGTGATATTTTTAGTTTTGGGAGCCCTTTCTTGGATTCAAGATCCATTGAGAAAGTTCATAAAATCTCCTTGTTTGCAGGATTAATATTTTTTTTATTTTCCAGAATTGGGAAATGCTGGTCCTATCGAAGTTACAATGGAATATTCTGGCTGTTACTGGGTTCGATTACATCGACCAAGTTATTGAAAGATGTTCGTGGGGCAACGAAAGTCAATTTCTTAGAAGACACGCACATACTTTGGTGTCTATATGTTATACAGGTAAGTCAGATTTGAAATAATATACATATTTGCGTGTTATTGGTCAAATAACTGAATAACATTTCACAAAAGATGTATAATGTTCGCCAAGATATATCGTTGGCTTTTACTTCTGCTTTCATAATTAACATATCCATTTAAGCCTCGTTGTGTAGGACCGATAATATTTAAAAACAATATTTTTATTTACTAACAAGAGTTAACCGTTTACGGTCAGTATTGTAGTATTTAATGTTCACGAATGTTCCTTAATCAGCATATGCCGATTTGATATCTGAATGTTAATTCCTTATACTGTGAATAATCAAAACATGAAATATAACAGATAATGGCTGGAGGGACAAATACACTAAAATTCAATACATTACAATCAAGAAACTGCTTATTATTTCTTTTGAACCATCGCAGATTAATAAAAAATGTGATCGATCGTATTTTAATCCATATGACCACATTTTTTTTATTGGATGTGTCAATTAGGCATTAAAGTGATGCGCTACATTAAACAAATAAAGCTATATAGGTGCTATTTCAAACAGATGTAGAGTAATGCAAGGCGTCGCCGTCGTTATCCACCCTCTATAAATATGTGGGGTTTCGATTCGATTTCTGACCCCAAAAATGCAGCTGTAGATCTCACTATCAGATATGTCAGGATGTGATATATAAATTGTTCCACCTGAACCATATAACAATAGTAGTATTTTTTATGAAAACCCAAAAGTTACGAGGGGATGTAAATAAAAGAAAAACGTACTGTGTGTATAAACAAAAAGAATTGATTACAAAGATTTTGAGGATTTATATCATATGTGAAACAGTTACCGTCGTCGCCAAGTAAACAAAAAACTAGCCTAGCTATAGACAAAGCAAAGACACCGTACATAAACAATTGTGATCTTTGGAGTAGTTTTTCAACAAAATATTATGAAGTCTGGGGAATACTATACCTTTTATCTTTTACATAAATAACATTTTGTTCTCTTTGTTTAACAATGAGAAGATTGTCAAATTAGTAGAATTAATCGGAACCTATTAATTTAGTAGGACATAAATAAAAACGTTAATTTTAATGGCCCTCATATTATCATTACCAAAGAGTTATTTATTCTTCTTATTGTTTAATTTATAGTCAAAAGTAATTTCCCCCGTATGTTAATTATTTAAATATTAGATTCTTCAAAATGTAAGTATAATATATTTTTTCAAGATCGACACTTTCATGTAAATATACAATGTACAATAAAAAAAATGAATAGGCAGTTATGGGGACTTCAGGCAAGGGGGCGTCCATTAATTACGTGAGATGTTCAAGGGGTTGAGGGGGTCAAGTAAAATCTTTCCAAATCTCACTTGGGGGAGGGTTTTTAACAAACATCACGTAATTTTTTTTCAATAGAAAACTATGTAAAATTGCGTGAAAGTAAAGTAAAAAAATTTTCTAGAGTAAAAATATGGCGAAATTCGACAAAATAGTGTTTGTCGTATTCGCCCAAACCCCGCAGAGCAGCACAATTGTATGCTAGTCTTTGCTAGTATTAAATTAAAATAATAGAACAAATTGTTTTTTTTAAATCCAACGGGTTTACAGCCAAAACACATTTTAAAAAATCTAGCGTGAGTTTTGGGGAGGGGGGAGGCAGTAAAGGAAAATCTTACGAAATCTCACCAGGGGAGGCGGGGGAGTCGAAAAATCCTAAAAAATGTCTCACGTAATTTATGGACGCCCCCTAAGTGAAATCGCTAATAATTTTAAAATTTTTATCGTACGCCTATGGTAAATGGAAATTTTTACAAATAAAATTGTGATACCCCCCATAAAAAATTAATCTAAAAGTCTCTTGATAAAATAAAAATAATTCCTCTTCTATAAAAATTGTATTTAATACATATAAAAAAATATAATGATAAAATTAAAGAAATGGACTACTTATAATAAGTGAACGACTTATTTTGTAAAACTAACTAGTTTTGTCAAGCGCAATAATAGACTGACATTGACAGATCGAAAGTACGACCTTTCCACCCGAGTCGGAAGTAAAAGTCAGCAATTGTTTATTTTCAACTTTTGAAACCAGTCAAAAATAACTTCTTTATACAGGGTGCGCCAATTATTTCCACTCGATCTCTAGCACCGAAACTAAAAGAGGTATCAACAAGATTTCTTGTAGGTTTATACGGTGTCACTCGGACTACAATTGTAAAATATTTTGATGTATACAGGGTGGCTAATTTTTGTGGAATGAAAATTAATTTGGTTTTTTTAAATTGAACTCCCTGTATACGATTATGTCTTCTGATTCTACTTAATATTAGCTTTACGGTAGTTTTTTGAATTTGTAAATCCGACGCGGCGTTGACAAGTTATTCCTATTATAAGCAGATTTAATGAAAAAACAGCACTTCAGAAATATTAGCACAATAAACTCATTTTTTCAAAAATTCCTCCAAAAGGCTACTATGATGTAAATGAAACATACACCTACCACAATAATTACCCAACATCTTCACCTGTTGCACAGGGTGTTTGCCGATGGCGTGCAAATAGTCTAGTTTTCAAATTGCAATAACTTAATTTTTTCAAATGGGACACCCTGTATATTTTTCTTCAGTTAGAAGCTCTCCTTAATACACATTAAAAAAATATAGGGTTTTGGACATCTAACTTTACTATTTACTTTAATAATTGACGTTAAATGAGAAATAACATATTTTACACAATTTTTAATAAGAAAACAAGTTATCTATGAAAATGACAGTAGGTATATTTTGTTGTAGCATTAATTGTCAACATAAAATTTTGTATTATATCACGTCTACTATATTTAATCGGTAATAGGTATAAAAAATGGATTATAATAAGAATTATAGTGTTCAAGAAAATATTGATATGATATGGACACTGGGTGAATGTCAAAAAAATGCGTTTCTTGCTAGTAGGGTCTATCGTCAAAGAGGAAAAAATCTAGTTTAGTGAACCAACGCGGATTTTGATGAAATATTTTTTTTTTAATTAATTCGAGGTCGCTGAACACGAAAATGAAAAAAGAAATCGGCGCTCTCTTACCAAAAACGGGTTATGAATTTTTGAAGATGAGTTCAGATCAGCACTGCACTGGTTTTATTGTCATATAATAACTGATTTAAATGATGCATTATAAAGTCTACACAATGTTAATTACACTATAATTACTTTTTACGATATTCCTCTCACACACACATTTAAAAAACACTGATATTGATATTAATTTCTTGTAAATTCTTTTTTTAATTCCTCAATTATTATATATTTTGACATTTTCATGTAACATGACTGACATATAAGTTTTGGTCTGTTTCTTCTTAGTCGTACAACTTGTACCTAATAGCATATTCAGCCATAAAAGATATTTAGCCACTTGAATTAGTTGCTGAGTATATTCGTTTTCATGATCGTGACCATATCGTGACATAGAAGATATAAACAAGATGAACATCATGAACATACACCTATTTTTCCGATAGCTAGCGCCGTATTACAGCTGAAACATTTTTTTTCAAATTTTGAGAGATGTTGATTTTAGGAAGATGGTTAGTTTTGAGATAAGTTTGGTTGATATTTATTATTTATTTGAAGGATAATGAACCATTCAATTTGATTATTGAGGATGCTGAACAATTTTTTTTCTCTGAATTGCACTCATCAATTAATTCTTTAAAAAAATCACCTCCTTAGTTGTTCGGCCTCTATAAACACTGCTGACAACGAAAATAGTTGCTGCAGGTGTAATTCCAAATCAAATTTTGCTAATATTATAAGACTTTGGTTATCAAAAGCTGTTTCCCCTTTTTAGAAAATTTGAAAATTCTACTAATATCGCTTCCCGACCAACTAACACAGATCAAAGTGGAATCGCAATCGCTTCTTATCATCTTGATACATTTATTAGATTGGATTTCCGTTTGAAATAATGAAGTAGATTGATTATCGCGAGCGAAGCGAGCGCGCCGGATCGACGTTTCGCAATTCGCGCGCGCGAATTGCGAAACGTCGATCCGGCGCGCCTTTTTCACAGTATGTTGATGGCTGTTCATCTAATTTTTCCATAACTGATTTCAGTTAAACGAAAGTTGAGCCAAATACAGCGCCAGCTATCGGAAAAATAGGTGTATGTTCATGATGTTCATCTTGTTTATATCTTCTATGTCACGATCATGAAATCGAAAATATTCAGCAACTAATTCAAGTGGCTAAATATCTAATGGCTGGATTTGCTATTAGGTACTGTGCGACTGAGCGGAAACAGACCAAAACTTATATGTCAGTCATGTTACATGAAAATGTCAAAAGATATAATAATTGTGGAATTAAAAAACGAATTTGCAAGAAATTAATATCAATATCAGTGTTTTTTAAATGTGTGTGTGAGAGGAATATCGTAAAAAGTAATTATAGTGTAATTAACATTTTGTAGACTTTATAATGCATCATTTTAAAGCAGTTATAATATGACATTAAAACCAGTGCAGTGCTGATCTGAACTCATCTTCAAAAATTCATAACTCGTTTTTGGTAAGAGAGCGCCGATTTCTTTTTTCATTTTCGTGTTCAGCGACCTCGAATTAATTTAAAAAAAAATATTTCGTCAAAATCCGCGTTGGTTCACTAAACTAGACTTTTACCGTCAAAGATACCCAGAAAGACGTCATCCACAAAAGGATACTTTTGAGAATTTAAAGAATAGATTTGATAGAACGGGAACCGTCAAGTATGAAAAACATTCACGTGATGCTACAGCTGTTACTGTTGACAACGAATATAAAGTAATGATCAGCGCACCCTGTATATACAAAAAGCCCTAACGTCCATTTTCCGATCCTGACAACAAAATAGTATATTATGCAATGAGCACAAAATGATGCCCATTTTGCACGACTATGAAATTTGCAGCACGAGCCGAAGGCAAGTGCTGCAATTCATACGAGTGCAAAATGGCCATTTTGTTGCGAGTTGCATACTATACTTTTTCTATGACAACATATCATAACATAACATCATAACATACGATTTTGTCTTTTGATCTACGTTCCATTCAAAAAAAAGGTTATAAGCGCGTTAATACATACTCTTCGACGTTTCCGGTAATAAATTCAGTGTTGTTACCTTCGCTGCTTCTATTATATTCGGAGGTGTCAAATCTAAGTCAATATCACTATCAGTTTCCATTTTAATTAATAGTTTGTATAGAAAACAACTATGAAATTACTCGTTACCTACTAAAACTTTGACAGAAACGATCTGCTGACATTTCATCAATTTGTCGCTGGACGTCATAATTTGACAAGCCGTAGTCGTCTTGATTTTAGAGTGAACCTATACCTAACACGAAATATTCCATTTCGCATTTGTTGCTTAGCAACCGATGCAAAAATGAAATTCTGTACAAAAAGTGCTTGTTTATGATTGAAGTTACGGTTATAAAATGAACATTTATCGAGGTTGTCGTAGAAAAATTTATTTTCAGGACGAAAAAGTGTATATTTTGTGGTCAGTCTTGAAAAAATTGTATTTGCAGAAGAGATTATGTTGAAAGAATTTATCAAGAGAATTTACGTAACACATTTTTATTCAACTTTAAAAGATCGCAAACAAAGTCAGTCCATTTAAAAATGGCGAATTTAAAGGTCCTGAAAGATAATATAGCAGTAAGAGCATGTGCATAAGAGCACCTGGATGGCTTACGTATACACAAAAAAAACCATACGTACATAACATAATAAAAATATAAAACAAAAATGCCTTCCAGCATCTGCTGCCCGCTATTTTCGCGGTCGGTGAACTGGTCCTGTCGAGGGCCGGTGTTGGCATTGCACGCTTTCAGGTTTTGTTTTGCAGGATTACCTTTTTCCTTTTAGCCCAGATATGCAATGTGCGCCTGCTGGTGTCGCTGTTGCTCTTGTGATAACTATGCATGTAATCAGATGTATTTATTGTTCAGGGAGGGATTCGCTGATAATAATGTTTTTTTTTTAGAATAAAAATATATAATATCTAAACGTTGGCAATATAATTAGATAAATTGACATAATGGACAAAGTGACTAAGTTCATATATATACATTTTTGAAGGATTTATACATTGCGGAAGATAAAATAAAATAAATTTCAGAAAATCAATAAATATTAGAGGAATATAAGTCCTGTGATCGCTATATGCGAAGTATGCGAAGCCGAAGCGGGTCGCTAGTAGTTTAATATTTCAAGTTAACTAAAATATATTTCACAATATTCCGTTGACTCGGTATCTGGTCTTAAGGATTTAATAATAAAAGTTTATAAATCCCTCATTGTACAGTAAACATTGACAGATATGTAGTCGGTAAAATTAAGATACTAAAACTAAATATTATTTTACCAGCCAAACATTTCAGTAGTAAAATAATAATATTATTAATTATTAGGCATTATCTTTTCGAAGAAACGAGTACGATACTATTGTTATCGGATTAACGACTACTTGCTGTGGGTTTTTCTCTTGAATCAATCATGTTGGTGTTGAGTTGTTAAGTATTTGAAGATACAGTATATTTGAGTACGGCTCTGAAAAAGTCTTTATCGTACACGTTTAAGTGAGGGGATGAAAGCTGTAGGTGAAGGGTAGTGTAGTGAGTAGTGATTCCTGAACTTGTTAAGACCAACTGCGTTTTGTTATTGAATTAATGAAGTAGGTGTACATACACGTGTACATTTTTTTTTGTTTCTGTTTCAAAAAGTGTTACTATTTTACATATTTAATTCGTATTCATTTCCAGTTAGTGGTCTTTAATAATTGGTACATCTTAAGTCAGTTTTATAGTTGACATTTTTTATATGTGGGGTAGATATAAATGTAAAATAATAATTCTTTTTTATCACACGAAATTTTGAATATACGTATACAGTTAGAGGATTACTGTTTGTTTCCTTAAATATACTGAAAATATTGCTGGACATGACGAAAATAAAACACTGTAAAAGATATTTATATTAAGAGGTACCGCATTGATAATTTTTTTTGGTCTATTTTCCATTTAAATACCAGAAACAAAATTGTCTTGGGCTTTGGAATTTTATAGCTCACATAGGGAGCAATACTTCGGAATAACTAAGATATTTGACGATCAACAAAAAAGGTCTCCTATAATTTTTTAATATTTTCACTCCTTTCAAAGTTATTCAAGGTTAAAGTTAAATTAGTAATACATTTTGACTTTTTTTCAATTTTTCGACGCCAGAATCAAGTTTATGAAAAATTTTATAAGATATTTTTTGAACAGAAAGAAATTTCCTAATCATTTGTAATAAAAATCTTTTAGTTCTACAATTACAATTAATAAAAATGTAATTAAAAAACAATTTTCAAATTGAAAGTATATTCAATTGATATAATTGATCATAAACAATAAAATTATGATTATTAGCCAACAAAACGCTCTACAAAAAATATCATAAATTTTTTTCCAAACGATTTTAGCGTCGAAAAGTTGAAAAAATGTCAAAATTTATTACCAAGTTAACTTTAACCTTGAATAAGTTTGAAAGAAGAAAAAATATAAAAAAATTATAAGAGACCCTTTTTGTAGTGCGTCAAATTTCCTACAGAATATATCTTAGTCATTCCGAAGTATTGCTCCCTACGTGAGCTATAAAATTCCAAAGCACAAGACAATTTTGTTCCCATGCTATTTAAATGGAAAATAGAAATTATCAATGCGGCTCCACTTAATATAAATGCCCTTCTCGATAAATTAACCAATGATCGTTTTTAAAAGTCAAATTATAATTGCGATGTTGTCAGATTTTCAGGATAATCTTATTACTAATACTAGGCTCTACCTACGATCGGCCGAGATTACATACCGTATTTTGGGGCGTCTTTTTATTGAGAAGATTGTAAATCCGAGATTACATCTGCCCCAACTAGAAACCGCTAGAAACTATTTTTTCTCCGATTGACATTAAACGTCAGTTGACATTTATCGATCACAGAAGTAACACTTTTACTGCCTAGGCTAACTTCACTGTGCACACTATTATTGTCGAAATTTAACATTAATTATATTTATTATCTTTCGGTAGATATTATGTATACAATTTAAGGTCTTATTGACAATAATGATTAAAAAATTCGATTTAATTATTACCAATAACTTACGATTGGAAAAAAATATTAAAAATTATTAGTTATATCCGTCATAAAAAAGTTTTCATTTTAATTTGATTTTTCTAAACACACTGTACAAACAATCGGAGAAAAAATTATATGTTTCACACGGCAGAGAATCAGATTTACTGCCTTGGCTAGTTTCATTGCCTCGGCTTCTCCTCGACAATGAAATGCTAGCCGCGGCAGTAAATCTGTTACTTCTCTGACTAGTTAAACAAATAACTATTTTTTACAGATAATTCTTCATGTAAATTTTTTTGAATTGTTGTCTTTGAAATGCCCAAAGATGCTCCAATTTAACGATATGTGACATGTCGATCTTCTTGGATCAGTTTACGTACAGCATCGACGTTTGCCTGGGTGGCTGCCGTTGTTGGTGGACCTGATCTTGGATCGTCGCTAAGATTAATCCGTCCACGTTTAAATTCTTCGTACCAACGAGAAATTGTCGAGTGATGAGGTGATTCATTGCCGAAAACAGAAACCAATTCCATTTTTCGACTGATTCGTCAACTTTTCAGCTTAGGTACATCTTTAAATTAAATGGACATAAAATCACATCTAGTGTCTGTAATTTGCGTTTGACAGTTTCTGAACACACTGTATGATCAGTGAAATAAGGAAAAACTATTGCTAATAAAGAATCATTGTTTACAACTCTCTCTACTTTCTTTTATAAATAAATCAAACTGAATAACAGTCGAGATAAATTTTCCTGTAACCAAACTAAATTTTATTATATTCGCTGTGAATCTTCCTAACCGATTTCCGCCGCGTTGACTTATACCCGTATCTATTGTCCCTAACCTTATCTAACACCTTGACTTTCTGTATCACGAATCCCAATCAAAATCAATTTCTCAAGGTCTTAAAGAATACGTACGGATAGGGCATTGTTCCGTCACCATCTGACATTCGATTCGCCAAATGTCACGTGTCTTAAAAGCATCAGCAGCCCTTGGGCTTTTAAAGGGTCATCTGCAAAGTCGTAATATCCAGACATTATTGTTCTTTGGTTTCACAATAGGGTAAAATTCTTGAGATGATGATTTATAGAGGGTTATTGCTACAAGGCAACGGTTATTTCTTAAAAGAAATCATTGTCAATATTTTTTAACATTCAAGAAAATTTAATTTATCTTAGAAAGGATACATATAATATATAGAGGGTGAAAATTGGTATTTAATGACGATATTGACATATTTTTTCTACTTCCGGTTATACTTCGTTTTTTAATGGTACATCCTGTATGTAGTTACATATTTTAGAATAATACGTTGTGTATTATTGAGACAACTATCTTCGAAAATTGTAAAAAATTATTGCGCGAAAAATTTTCTCGGCTTAATTCCATATTTCGACTGATTTATCGACTTTAGAAATTCAGTTAGGGTACAGCTTTAAACGAACCGGTCTGAAACTTTTTTTTAACTAAAGTATTGTTACAGTTTTCTGTAAAATTGTCGTATTTAGTAAAGCGCGTTACCAATAGATATCGAATAATGAATTTATTATTGTAACGCTTTACAACAAAGTTTTGAAAAATATTTTTCAAAAACAGTGACCGTTCAACTAAGAAGAAACAACTACTTCTCGGGCTATATGCCCCGCCATAATTGAATTACACTTCTAAGTTAAACAGGGTTGGTATATCTGCAAGATATAACCAACCAGTCTGGTTTGTGATTAGAAGGGACAATATCACTTGTAGACCGGTTTCGGCGTATTTGCGCCTCATCAGTACAAGGTACATGTTCTCCGTCCGAGAGCTCTAAGAGTCTAATCCCCGACTGAATTTGACAGTGAAATCACAATCAATACATGTCTTCCAGTAACGGAAATGTTAAAGTTGTGACAATAGCGACATCTTCACCTCCAACAGCAAATCAAAATTCGAAAAATTTGACAATAAAGTATTATTGCAGTTTCCTCTAAAATTGTTGTTGTAAAGCGTTAGAATAATATATTCTTCGATATCTACTGACTGTTAATTTTGACATTTTATATTTGTTAACATGAGCCAACTATGTTGTTAAATGCAACACTTAAAAGACAACCGTCGTATCTCGTTTTTATCCGATCCAGCTTATCCAGCTATATTTACTTCAATAGACACTCTGTATATTTTTGATATTTGAACTAAACTTAGTTAGTTAACATATTATATTGAAAGTTTACCTTAGGTCGGTAGTTAACGTTATATTATCATTTTAATGTTTACTAGATAAGGGGTGACAAGTATTGTCCCTCCTCCAGAAGGTGGGTTGCATAATTTCACTACAATTCTTATTACAATTTTTCTTTCTCGGACAAATAATGGAACACACTTCTCAGGTATACAAGGCTATGTGTTAAGATGTTGTTAAAAGTTATCCAATCTTTATAAGAATTTAGTCTCGTGCGCGACCAGGTGTTTCTCTCGCAAAGAAACCCCTACGGATTTGTACAACTCACCGTCTGCACCGAATATACATAACCCAGACCAGGCAAAAAGTCTTAAAGAAAAAAATTCGGGGTCGTTTACTTTAACTACCCCTGCTCGCTTTGTAGAGAAAATTTCAATTGTGATTAGGCCATTGTCAAAGACAGGATAGCTTTCTTTTGGGTACGAGGGGTAAATTCTACAACAAGCTGGTTCTGTCGCCCTTGAAAAAGTCCGTCCAAGTCGCTTAAATCTACCGTTAAAAATTTTTAGTATGCTTTCTTGTGTGTTGTCTGCATATGTCACTAGTTTGATCGTATCAAGATTAGGGGAAAGACATTAGTTCTTATTTTATACTTTGGAATCAGTCACATTTTTTATTTGTTAATATAGGTTGTTACTGAAGTTTTATAATAAATAAAGTACACATCTCCCTATACTTCAAATTTTGACCCCATGTTTTATTAGGTAATATTAATAAGTGACAAATGTGATATTCAAAAATAAAATAATTTAAAATTAAAAATTAAATACAAAAATCTGATATCTATCACTCTGTTGTTTACATTTTTCAATTTGAATTTGAAGCATTTTATTAATAAAAGGTATAAAGCTTAAACTCGAGCTAATCAAAAATTTTATCCAAGATGAAACCACCTGCGAATACAAACAAATCACTGTCACTATAACCTAAACTTCTTCT
The DNA here is from genome assembly GCA_947563755.1 of Lochmaea crataegi. Classification (NCBI taxonomy): domain Eukaryota; kingdom Metazoa; phylum Arthropoda; class Insecta; order Coleoptera; family Chrysomelidae; genus Lochmaea; species Lochmaea crataegi. The sequence goes on along the minus strand of OX387423.1, from coordinate 25,004,238 downwards.
TTCCTTTTTCAATTTGGGTAACTACCCTCTCATGATTATTTTTTTCCATGTCAAAATATGTGACTAACTTCAACTTATACTAGTTACGTCAAAATGTAAAAGACGAATTTTACGAAATTTTTTAAAATATAAATGGGGATAAAAACAAAACAACACTATTAAATTTGATAAAATACGGTGCGACGTAATTTGTTCCCTTAGAATTGACGATCTGCTATATAATCATGAACAAGAATCTATTTTTAGTTGTACATCCTATACATTATACAGTATTGAAAATACAAATAGAATAAATTTATTATTCCAGTTATTGTACACATTTGAAAAAAAAACCTGAAACATTCATTCTGCAAGAAAAACATTTCATCCCTAAATGACACCCCCTTCAAGTGACAGTTAGCTATAACCTCTTATTTTTCAAATAGGTTTATCAGAAATAATTTTTAAAAACTGGTAATAAATTCAAAATGAAGAACAATGTTCCAAATACTACAAAACAAAACATATCAAATTTTATTTAGGTGAAACATCTAAACCATTAAAAATCAGAATAAATGAACAGAAAAAGTACAAAAATATGGAGTTATACAAGTCAGGTATTTGCATATATGCTTGGGAAGAAGGGAATCATGTTCAATGGTATTTGGTGAAAGTCGAAAAATTAAATGCTTTAATACAACTAAATGCAGAGAAATGTGTAGCTAACATTTCAGCAGAATGTAGTCAAATTTGGTTAACATTGTTGAAGAGAGAAATGCCAATATCATATCAGTATCATAAGTTTTTATCCAGGTTTTCTTATGATTTATTGTTGAAATTGTTGTTAACCACATTTGAATACACAAAACCACAAAACTAATTAACACATTATTTAAAATACATACTGTCTCACAAAAAATAATAATAGCATTTCTAAATTAAGACAAAAAGTGATATCTTTAAAAAACAGTTCCTGGAACAGTGGAACGTGTACTTCAGTATACGAAGTAGATTATAATACTACTAGCGGACCCGACAGACGTTGTCCTTTCCTAACATTGTCAAGCCAATAGAAATTTTGGACCTTTTTTATTTTGATTGAAAAATATCAGATTGGTACGTATTTTGGATCGAAAAATCCGATAATCAGATTTACTTTTATCCAATTAATAGAGAAATCAAATTTTTTATCCATTTTTTGGAATGGCCCAACCCAAAATCGGCCCAGCCATTAAGCAGCAGTTCAGTGCGAACTTGATTGCAGCGCCAACTACCGGGACCAACGGGACTCTAAACCATTCAGGAACTCACTCAAACACTCCCAAAGTTTCATTCAACAAAAATGGTCCAGCCGTTTTTAGGAGGAGCTGCTTACATACACACGTTCAGAAGAATTTTATTATATAAAAAAGAAGATAAGAATGTTTTCAAATACACAAAATATTTCTTCCAAAATTGAATAGATGAGGCTTTTACTTGATGAAGATCCATACTAATGATGAAATAAAATAAATTAAATTGTTTTATTTCATCATTAAAAATATTTCTTTATTCACAATCGTTTTTATCAAAGATTCGTGAACGGACCTCAAGAAAATTTAACAACAATTTTTTAGAAACTTAAACTTCACAATATTTCCATGGACGGACTTCAGTATGGATACTTTGGGCAACAGCACAGGGTAGCAAATTTATGGAGGAATTTTCTTCTTCATATCTTATATGTATATAAAAATGAATCTGTGTAATGTATGTACGCACATTCGAACGCCGGCAACAAATTGGATAATTCTTTTTTTTTGTGTTCGTTCTTGCTTCGGCAAGGTTCGTATACAAAAAAAATGTAAAAATCGATCAATTAATTAAAGGTTTTTTTTTTGGACGCGGCTGACGGACGTTGTTTTGATAATAGTTTAGAGGTTAAATCGTGTTTTGTGTGTTTGGATGTGAGTTTAGAAGTTGGGTCAAAGATTACAGAATTCTGTAGTAAGGCGTCAAAATATCGGTCGGTGTACGCGTAAAGTAAGTGGGGTGTACAGTCTTCGAGGTAATGAAACGGAAGAAGTGCGATGTCAGCGTTTGGAGGTAAAACAATATTGGATGTGGCTGACGGATGTTGTTTGGATAAATATTTTTTTTTCTTTTACAGGTCAAGAAATTGACAAAAACGTCAGCTCAACCCTACATGTTTTTTCTCCAAAAGGAAAAACCAAGAATATTGTACCTACATTACAAGGCATTACAATAGAATATAATAATAATTTTAAGAATAATATTTACCATAATTGAGTAAATAAGTGTGTGAAGTTATTCATAAAATTCATTTAATTTATTGACAAATAAATGTATTCCAATATTTGCCAATAAGCAAATTATTTCAATATATGGTGAAAACAGAGCTATTGTTTATTTTTTTTTAATTTTGTCATAAAACAGTCTTTTAGGAATATTTCGCCGGGTCAGCTAGTTTTTCAATAAAAACGTTCAGTCTTTAGGAGAACAATTTCGAATTTTACAGATTAATTGTAATAAATTATAATTTCTGTTAGCTCTGATTTGCCCGATCCTTCAATTTAAGGCTCATATGAAGCCGGAGTGGGGGCGGCAATTTTACTTCTGCCCGGTGGTCACATAAATCCGGCTCTGAATGTTTTCATGGATTGTCTAGTTATCGAATATTTTAGAAAAGAAAAAATTCAAAATTAGATTAATTCTTGATAATGGCAGCTGGAACGCTACCGAAACGGGGAAAATAAAAATATTCAAAAAACATTGAGGTTTAAATCCCATTAAAAACGAATCACTCATACAGAAAATAATATTCAATACTTGTACGGGACCAAAATATTTTTTTCTCAGGAAGCTGTTCTATTTCTATTCAGTTCTTATTTTTCTACGGATTTCGGACATATGGCTTTAAAATTTTTCACATTATTTATTACTATACTATAACAAACCGACAGCTAAAATATCAATGATTTCATATTTTCCCACCATTGCGAAAGTATTATATCCTACTAGACACCTGCAAATTATGTTGTATTCGTATACAATTAGATTGTGTGAAATATTGGGTGTTCACACTACCTACCTGTATGTCGACCTATTATTTTCGCAAAGGAAGGTTATTTTGTTGTACCTAATGGAGAACATTCTATGAGAATGTTCAAACTAAAGGTAGGCAAGTAAGTTTTTTTTATTTGGAATGTTCTTTCTTGACAAGTAATTTCTGTTACCAGTTTGTTCTAACAGACAATGACTTCGATAATTATTATGGGTCGGTTAGAAATTGTCTGTGCATCAAATGTAGGTATTTTAGTACCGGTAGTACCAACTGTTCCTTCTTATTGAAATTAATTGAACGTCTTGTAGTCTAGTAAAAAACAAACCGTAAACCAATATGTCGTGAGGTAAGTCGGCCGACCGTGAAGTCGAAACAGAAGGAAATTTTGGATTCTTGATATTTGGTAACGATATAAAGGAAGAGCTCGTGCCTAAAAGGAATAATTAAGACCATTCTTTTGATAGTAGAGCCCCGGAAATCGCGAGTTTATATCTCGTGCGCACCTTTTTAATCAATTTGTTAGTTGTGGTTCTTAGGTAGGGGCGCGTGCCAAGGTTTCAAGTTCAACCGGAAGTCGTTTCTATTCAAATTGATGGTAATATAATTTTTTATCCCAAAATAAAATAAATGTTGATATTGGACTTATTATGTATTCTGCATTTGATGTTACATGGTCCTATAAAATGCGAACTTATAGATATTTTGATAAAATGGTAAGAACTGAAGAATAAAAAATCCAAAATCAAAGTTTTTGCATGCAAATGTATCTTGATTTTTTTTTAGGAATACATACATCAATTTTTCAGCTAGTTATGATTTTGTAAAGTTATTACTCTCATCCTCTGGCTTCTAACCACTCTATCTTTGTTAATTTTCATGATAGGAAAAAGGATAAGGAATAGGACAAGAAAAAGATTTTTATGCAAAAAAAACTTTTTCTCTACAACTTTTATTTTGGATTTTTTTTTCTCTCTCTCCCTTTATACCTGTACCTGTCTTCTAGAAGGTTTATTGTTCGGGGGTGAAAAACAACAACCCACTAACACTATAATAAACATCTTTTAATTGGTCGAGAAAAAATTATGATTAGATTTGCAAGTTCAGACATTGATTCCTTAATAATTTTTATTTTATGATGCCGAGTCCAGACCAACGACATGTTTCGCGAGAAATCCAATACATTTTTACACGCTTTATATTAGCTTCACTTGTATGTTTGTTTGTAACGCAACCTTTAAACTCGATTTTTACCCAATTTAAACGCTCCGATTAATTCGAAATTTTGCACACTCGTGAAGGACCGATTACAATATAATATAGTTGTATAAAAATAAATTCTTCTTCGTAGCCGAGTGGTATAGAGGTTTGGCTACAAAAAGGGCTCGAATCCTAGATACGGTATCCGTGTCATGTGACATGTTCATTATCCACACCTATTATTCACTAGAAATATAAATAATAGTTTGAAAAAAACTAAAACACACACCTTATAGTACATCAAACTAAAAAGTAAAAAATAAATTATAGTTTAAAAAACACGCTTTATAGGGTAGTCGAACTAAAAAGTAGAAAATAATTCTTAATTTAAGAATAAAATGATAAACGAGAAAGTTAATGTAATTGTGGTAAAAGCGTGGGGTACTACCTTCATTTATTCCCTAACTCTGCATTTCGGAATAGAACTATAGTAAGAAGTTATAGCAATTGATATCGAGCACTCCACGCTTTTACCACAATTACATTAATTTTCTCGTTAATCATTTTATACTTAAATTAAGAATTATTTTCTACTTTTTAGTTCGATGCGTGTTTATTAGTTTTTTTCTATAATTTATTCTTTTGCGAGTCCTGACTCGAGTCGGTAAAGATCAAGGAGTCTCAGTTTAGTCTATTTATTTTACAAGTTGTCAGCACAAGGCACAATTTGGATGGCGTGTAGGTTGATGAAAGTAGGAGACCAGTGAAATTACTCGAATTTAATCACTGATTTGACAAGACAACTGAATTTGCATTGTTGCACTGTTGACCTCATGGTGCGGACAGTTTGTCTCAATTTTGTCTTGTCCCAATACATAATTTTTGTCGTGTTTTTGTCCCCAAATCTTGTTCTCTTTTTGTCTAGATCCGACATAATTTACTGGAGTTTTTATTGAAAATAGTGATGTTTGTATCAAAATAATGCCGAACATTTAGCAAAACTGTACAAAAAAACACGAGCAGACCATTCTACAGTCGGTAAAAGGTGCTTTTTGCAAAAGAAATAAAATTTATTAGGACTGGGAAGCTAAAATAATTCTTTTTTTAAACTTATTGTAAGACTCAAAAAGTAACAAGTATAATAAAACTCGATAATAATGGCTCCGGTACAAAAGAGCGATGTTCGATATAGCGACTATAAAATCGTGATATTAAAAAACAGCGATAGACAAAATAGCGACATTACAAAAAAGCGATAGTACAAAATAGCGATATAAAAAAGAGCGATATGAAGTAAAAACAGCGATTGTCATCGTCAATGTCAAATTGAAAATATGGAAAGTCTGTCGCAAAAAAATAAGCCTGTTCTATTCCACGAGGGTTATCGTTACCGAAAAGATAAATCGTTTATTGAAACTACTAATTGGAGATGCTGCAATTAATTCTTTAATAGCCGTTTTCCCGAATGTCGACCTTGTGGGATGTCATTTTCATCTTTCTCAAAGTCTCTGGAGGAACATCCAAAAAAAGGTATGACTGCTCTCTACAAAGAACGAGAAGATGTAAGAATTTTTTGCAAAATGCGCTTAGCACTAAGTTTCGTACCCCCAAAAGGTGTGCAATTTGCTATGGAAATTATCCAAGAAGATTTTCCCCGTGAGCTGGACCCCATTGTAGCATACTGGGAAGAAAATTGTGTCGGAAGGAGGCTTCATCAGGTCAAACCAAAATTTCAAATTACAATATGGAATGTATACGAGAGGGTGTTAGGGAATCTTCCAAAAACAAACAATTCTATTGAGACTTGGCATAATGCATTCCGAAATGCCCTAGATTGTCAGCACCCAACGGTGCATAAACTGTTAGATCACATTCAAAGCGAGCAAAAGAAAACAGAAGTATTTGTCACGAGATATCGATCAGGCATTAGAGAAGTTGAGGCAAGAAAAAAATATACTATACAAAAAGACCGTTTGAAGAATATTGTTGAAGAATACACATTTAGAAATGTTAAAGAATATCTTCAGGCAATTGCTTTAATTTTAGTACTTTAGATTTGTTTAATGGTATTGTTTTTTTGTTTTCTCTCAATTAATAAATGAGTTTATTTATATTTTTTTAAATATGCTTTCCGTTTGGTCATAAACAGTATGTTACATGACAAGTGTTACAAGTGATATTTCCAGCAAAAGTTCGAAAATTGTAGTACAAGGGGCAGCCGAATATTACAATGACCGAGTCTGACATTCATATTCAACCCGACTTTTGTACACTATTTTTCCTGTGTATGTATTTTATCTAATTTTCGTATATGGTCGTAGGAAAAATTGTTTTCTAAATATTACTTTATTAATTTTTTTTGTAGGTCGCCATTTTTAAATATCGCGTTTTTGTACAGTCGCTGTTTTATCATGTCGCTCATTTGTATATCGCTATTTTATTATGTCGCGTTTTTAAATTGTCGCTGTTTTATAAATCGCTCAAATGGGGTCGCTGTTATGGGTCTCGCCATTATGTAGATCGCTCTTTTGTACCGGAGCCGATAATAATACAACTATCTGAATTTATTCTCTTCAACGTCATGGCAAAGAATCTTTGGTCATGTTTTCACATCGACTGCACATTTCAGGTTACTTTCCTTTTCCGATCCTCCCGATCCTTGGCCATGTGTATATATGTTACAGGAGGTGAGATAAACAAAACTGGTTTCAACATTCAAGTCACATTTTTGTTAATAGGTCCTGTCTAATAAATAAAGTAAGGTGACATATTTATTAAGGAGTTCTGTCTAATGAATATCATACTCTAGAAATATGAAATATAACATTCGGCCATCCTGACAATTGGTCTGTCCTCGGACCCTAAATATATACTACTAAAAAAACTTAATTAAATTAGCTCGAATCAAAATAACTTATACAATAGATAAAATATGACATTATAATGCCATTTTTTTGTTAGGCGAAATAAAGTAGTTAGCAACCCTAGACGTTACTAACATACCTACATTTGTGATTGACACAAAACCCAAAGATTATAATTTCAAAGCTTTCGTGCCGTTAAGCTAACCGATATTAGATATAATAAAATCTGCAAGGTCGTAACGGACTTAAAAGATTGGAAATAATTCTAAACACATTTCTGTAAATATGTATCCGAAATCCTTTTCTTTGGTCTGTAACTTGTTTCTATCTACCTTCCCATCCTTTTTATAGAAAGGCTAATCACTAGTATTTTATAGTGCTATGAATATTGTTGCTTATTTCAGGTATAGATAGGTATGCTCAAAATATACCGTTGGCTCTTAACTGGCAAAATGCCAAACGAAAGTCCCTTCAAATAATAGGATAACAATAATATATGCAGATTCAGAAAATATATACCACAAAATATCTGAAACCATTTATTGCTTTTTAAAAATTATCGGGCCTACAAAATGAGGCTTAACCATATTATTAGAACTAAACTATACCGAAATTTAAAACAAATATTAAATTCATATTTACTTGAAGTACTACCATAGTTCTGCTTGATTTGTTGAACTGAAATTTTAGTTTAACAAAAAAGTCTTCTCGTAAATAGATATAAATGTCGCAAAATAACGCAAAAAAATTGATTTCTCAAGCCCTTAATGTGAATCCAGTGCTGGTAAAACGTTTTACTGGTGAATTTTTTTAATATCTAAGAACGCCTATGATGCTTTTCTATATCGAACACGTTAGTGATAATGAGGAACTCAGGAAGAGGGTAACAGGTGGTTGTTTAAGGAATAATCGTTGATATATAAAAACAGTGTGGCCAACTGACGTATCGTAAATATTACAAAGAGGGTGAAATTTTATTGTAATTATTAAAGGCGCAGGTGAATAACACATCTTAAGGTATGTTTTTAACCAGTAAACTAAAAAATACCATACGTAGGTACTTCAAGTATGGAATGTTTAGTTTTATATTTAAATACTTTATATCGCATTTTTAATGTTTTTCTGCAAAACAGTGAAGATTAAACTGCTTGGACAACGTTTTTGAATGCATGAAAAAATGAATTTAGAACGCCTATTTTGTCGAGGCTTAACACGAAACGCGATAATTCGAGATTTTCAAAAAACTCGCCTCTGACTCGTCAGTTATTGAAAAAACAAGTCTTGGTCTCGTCTCGTAACCAGTTGTCTCGTCTCGCCGTATTTCATGAAATTTTTGTAAAAGTATTCAAAAAAACTTCCAGAAGAACTTTTCATCCACTTTTTTTTAAATGTTCTTTTGTTTTTGGCATTAAAATTATTTAAAAACCAGGAATATAAAATAGAATATTTCACAGAAGGTAACCATATTTTATATTTCGTAGAATGTACTGTCAAATTTTTTTTAAAATCAATTGCAGAAGTTAAAGTATTTGCTCGTCAATCTCGCCAATGTTTCCTTTGATTAGGAATCTGCCGACATATGCGGTCAAAGGAAAAAGTCGGTAAAGGCACCGCACACTAACTAATGACAAGTAAATTCACTTCGTCGATTCAGTAGTTACCGAAAATTTCCTTACCTCGCCTATCCTCTGCTGAGTACTGGTGAGTTTAAATCGAGAAAGTGAGTACAGGGGTAGCGCGGCGATAACGGGGAGTACGTCGCCAGAGAAACGATGTACCAAAAATTTCAAACGTTCCGACGCAAGTGATTTTCTTGTCGTTAGTTAGTGTACTAAAAGTGGTAAACGAGACGAACAGGTGTTTAAGCTTCTGCAATTGATTTTGGATAAACTTTACCTATGCAGACTAAGTAGAGAAGGAATCATTAAAAAAAAACACCTCCTTACTTCTTAGAAATCAGAAAATCTGGGACATGCCACAAGATGGTATGATGAAAAAGCATAACTTTTCAAAGAAATTCGTTACGGAATTAAGCAACAAGAAGGAATGGGATCCAAATACCATTACCAGACTTGGAAATAATGCCATTCAATGGTCCACAGATGGCTCAAAAGCAATAGAACGAACTGGGATAGGAGTGTACGGGCCAGGAACCAAACACTCTGAAAGCTTGGGAAAAACCCCGAGTATCTTTCAAGCGGAAATTCACGCCATAAGAAAGTGTGCCTAGTTCAATATTGATAAAGGATATAGAAGGCAAAGGATTATCATAATGTCGGATAGTCAAGCAGCCATTAAAGCACTGAGCTCTTGTGTTATCAGTTCCAAAATGGTGTGGGAATGCCTAGGCAAACTAAATGAACTAGGCGAGAACAATATAGTCACATTACTGTGGATTCCAGGACACACAGGGATAGAAGGAAATGAAATAGCAGATGAACTAGCAAAGAGGGGGACTGGAACACCCTTTTGGGGACCGGAACCCTTTTGCGGTATCAGCTCCAATGTAATATTGGAAGAAATAGGCAAAGCCGAAGAAAAGAGAAGATCTGACCATTGGAAAGATCTAGTAGGACTTAGGCAAACAAAGATTCTTCTGGGTGACTACAACCTGTTGAGATCAAATGAATGCATAAGTCAAAGTAAAACTGCACTAAGAGTTTTAACAGGCATCCTTACGGGACATTGTCGCCTGAATGGACACCTGAAAAAGCTCAAAATAGTGGAGGAAGAAGAATGTAGATTCTGTGGTATGGAAGAAGAAACCTCCATCCACATACTTGCGAACTGCACAGCAATTCAGAATCCTAGGGCACAACACCTTGGAGATTACTGGATAGAAGAGGGACATTTACCTAAGTTAAAGCCTGCAGATATCCTAAAATTCCTCCGGGAAATAGGACTAAAGGAGCTACTAGTCTCTGAGACTTTCCTCAGGAACTAAGTAGAAGTAAGGGGGCACAATAGATCTTTTAGGTCTCAGTGAATGTCACCCCAATTTACATACATACATACATACCTATGAAGTCCTACCTAATACAAATTTTAACATGACCAGAACCTGGACTCTCGGGGGCTTCGCTGTATGTGGTCTCGGCATGGATGTATATGGGTCTCGGTATCGAATAGAATATTTTCAAAAAAGTCTCGTCTTGTGTCGGTTTTCCGAGACGAGATCGAGGCAAGACGAGATGTGAAAAATCTCGCGCTCGTATGAGGCGGTTTGTTTGGCGGAGTTCAACAGTTTATTGTCATTTCGTTGATATTAATTAAGGCCGCCTTTCTTTAAACTATACCTTTGACATCTTATTCTTGACTGATATTTTTAATAAAGCAAGCTAAATGTATTTTAAATGCTTATAGAGAAAAAAACTGACCGTTGTTTACAAAACAAAGTTCACAAAATCCAAAACAAAATGCTAACTCGTTTTTAGATAGGGGCCACATGGTGGGTGCTGCATGGTCCATCATCATCATCAAGGTAAAGGTTGTAATGGTGTACCACTTTAAAGCGTGGCAGATGTTGAGCGACAGAAAACAAAACAAGATGGAAAATGAGATTCTTTTTAAATATATTTGTTTCGAGCGTGTCTGACGTATCTCGCGTAGAGAGGAAAAGGGATAGTCGGATAGCAAGGTGTACGGCATTCGTAGTAAGGAGTAATACGGAGTGGGGTATCTTGATCTTATGTTTATAGTATAAATACCTGTACCTGCCTTATGTTCTGTCTACCACCTGCCTCGTGTGTCGATAATTATTATTGTAGATCGTAATTTTATTCGTCCTTTGACTTACGAACTTTCCTCAATTTCTTTTACGTTTCCTAGGTAAGTGCAGAACAGAGACGTTGGATAGTATTGAGAGGGACGGAATCTCAGAAAAATTTGAAAATAAAATTTTTAATGAGCCATTAAAGTAATTAAATGGAAGAAAGTGGAAAAATATTTGAAAATAAAATTTTAGTGGCATTTGGCACTTGAAGTGGAGGAAGATATTTTTGTTCTGTCAAGGACATTAAGTTTATTTAGTTTATCAAATATACCGTGTGGGTCACAGAAAATAGTCCACCTCGATATTTGACAGTATTCAGTAGACTGAAACACGTCGATTTTTGTACTTGCATCTAGCCGGACCGTTTAATTTTGTAGCCCGCATGCACGCATGCGCATTTCATGATCAGTTTGACTCGTCTTGTCCTTTTGAATTTTTAGGCTAGAATAATTAGGAACTGGTACTTGTTTTTGTTTCATAATTTTTCTTGGTTAAAACAGATCATTGGTTAATTTTTGAAGAAGGGGAAGGAAAAATAACCATTCCATTCACCCTTCCCCTTGTGTATAGCTTCTTCAGTGATTTTCCTTGCCCTTCTCGATAAATTAGGAGGAGGCAAACTGATCATGAAATGCGCATGCGTGCTACAAAATTAAACGGTCCGGCTAGTGCAAGTGATTTTTGTTCAAAGGCGGACACATATTTACGATACAGATATCAGTCATTTGTCTACCACCCCCCACCTCCTCTTACATATTTACCATGACTATCACACACGAAGTATGAGAGATAACAATAATTACTAGCTTAAAACTAACTAGTGTAGTTATACATACAATCTGTATCACATTATCCGTTCATTGTAGTATTAAATACTCGTTAAATAAATATTTGAAATCCACCCTTTTATTTTGAAACTTCGCTATAAGTATGAACATACTTTACCACCCATATCACCGGATATCCAAGTGTTTTCAACGATTAGGCGCTTGGCAAAAGGCGCATATTATGATGTACATAATTGTTTTTGTCATATTTTCCTATATAATAACATTCCTGTATTCACCCTTATGAGAAACTTCTGACAAGTGTACTCGATACGATTATTACATAACTTCCTTCATAAATATACTTGAAGAAAATATTCATATTTTTTTACTTTCAATTCTGCATATTTACCACTTTCTAAGCACTAATAACATAGAACATAACCTCAATTTGAATTCCCTATAGCTAGAGCAATGTTCTCAAGAGCAAGTCCACGTGACGTCATCTGACAGTAGCTCTGAGGCGTACTAGCGTTTTGGTTTGAGTCTATTTGGTTCTGATTTAATGCTTTTTTTCGACGGGAAAATTTTAAGTGGATTAAAAATGGTCGACATATAGGTAAAATCTTAGTTTATTTTTAATAGACTATTGACAAGTGAAGCATTGTGTTGACGTTAATAGTGACCAAATTCATAACTTGTTCAAAGAGTTCTTGATCATATAATATCTCTATAAACTAAACCCTTGCAATAAGCATTATTGGTTTCTTTTGAACCTATGAATTTCATCCATTCATCTGATTAAAAAAAAATAATAACATTTTAAATCCGTTAAATTGAAATTATTCCATTTCTTTCATAGTTACAAAGAAGTTCAAACTGACGTGAGAAGGGTTTGTGTAAAATAATGGTCGAAAATATTAAAAAATTATTAACGACATCTGGGGACGCAAGAAGCCACATAGAAAATAATAGAGATATAAAAAATATTAGAAGTAAAAATCAGAGGGAACTTCGTTAACAGGTTTCGAGGGTAACATCATAGATACAAAAAGACGCACTTCAACCACCTGCCCTATGGAATGGACGATGCACCCGAGTCTTCGCATATGCTTCTAGTTTCTTCACCTCTTGTTTTCTTTACTCGAAAAGTCGTAGAACTCGCTTTAGAAAAAATACATTTGTGTTTGTTCATAGGGGTACAACGACTTCGTCACCCAAGCACCTGGATATATGAAATATAGAAATTATTTAAATTCTCGGTATATTTTTTGCAAGTTTCCGTTATTAAATCTTTTAATTTTTGGCGAATTAGAATTACTAATGATAAGACAGGTGATATTCTATAAATTTGAATTATTTAATATGAAAAATATAAAGATATGTGTCAATTTTAGTTGTAAAATAATTCTCAGCCAGTTATTACCTATAATAACGACAAGAATCTCATTATAATTTTTTTCTTATAAAAGTGAAGAGAAATGTGATTTTTAATTATGTATATTTGCATTGTGGTAATACAAAATCATTATTCTGCAAAAATGTTCCCCAAAAACATTTACAATAAGATGAATAATGGAAACCATGCTATATTTTTTGTTGTCCTTTGTAGGCACGTGTTTTGAAAATAAAAAATTTCAAATAAAGGAATGTATTTTTTAATTGGCATCGTGGATGTATTGGGGTGCGAGGTACGAACACGTGTAATATCCATAAATTCCACATTCAATATCGCATTATAACCAATTATCATTAAAAGCCAAAAGCTACGTTGTTCTAGGTGCGTGAGTGCATGAGTAATTTTAGGGGAAATGGACAGTATTTGATTCGATGCCGAATATAATACATATTAGAATGCATCAGGTGAGGTGAGAGGCGAAAGTTCAGCTATGCTGTTACCAGTTACACCCTAAAAACACCCCGGATCCAGATGTGTGACATTGCAGCTGGACATTACCATTACGGTATTCGGATAATCACTACTTACAAATTATTCTTATTGCCGTGAAGCAGTATTTTATTATTAAATTGTTTTAATTTGCATAAGCAGGTTTAAAAGAAGCCACGTTTTAGCAAAACAATGTAATATAGGTAGGTACAATTGTTTTGGATTTGTGGTCGCTCCATTTAATATGCCATCGTGATATATATATATATAATTGAGATATCGATAATATAACTATCTCTTTTCAAAACAAGAAAGTTCGAATTATGTTTGCTTTATAAATAAACGAAAACATTTAAAAAATACTTCCTATTTTATCAGTATATCGTCTTGCCAGTGAATAATGTAACAACTTAAAATATGTAGATAGTTTTGCGATATTAGGGATTAAAGTTTTATCCTTTCATATAGGTACCTAAACGTTGTAAAATTTTTACCATTCTTTAAAGTATTGATTTTTGTGTATTGCTTACATCAATATAAGTTAAAATACAAAATAACGCCTTTTTCAAGCAGTTTTCAGAAAACGGTGTCATTTTGAGTTGTTACACTAATGCACTGGCAAAGCGATATGTAAAAAGTAAATACCGAGAATAGTATAGATCTTATATTTATAGTATTTTTAAACTTGAAATTTCAAAATAATATAATATAATGTTATTGTTTTAGATTTGTAGCATAATATGTCATTGTATTAAATGATATATATATATATATATATAAGTTCGAATTATTTTTGATTTATAAATACATTTAAAAAATACTTAGTACTTTATGAGTATATGTAAAAAGTAAATATCTATAGATATTTTAAAACTTAAAATTTCAAAGCTCTACGCGGACTAAGGTGAACCAAAGATTTTATACTTATTGCATCTAACTCGTTTATAAAAAACGAATTCTATGACGGTTACACGCAAAAATAGACTTCAAAACGTCACAAATAAAATCATAGCTACCCTAAGGAGCACTACAATACCTAAAAACCAACAATAGACTTTGAACTACATTGAAAAATAAGTTTCAAGAAAGTAACCTTACCAAAAATAAGGACACAGTCGATCAGATTAAAGCATGGATTTAAAGTAGTTGATAAAGGTTGAATTAGCGATGTGGTCCACAATTTTTTTTTGATAAAGCGACAGCTGCGAGACGTCCTTTTGTGTATTGCCTTTGGGTTTCGGGTAGTCTGTATAAGACTGATTTCGCGTTTCCTTTAAGACTGTGTTATTTCTTGGCATTTATTTAAAATTGCGATTTTTCGTTGATGTGGTTTTTGTTGCGTTAGGTCAGAAATATATTATATAGGGTATATTTGACCAGATGCTCACAACACAATAACAACAATTTCGACAAAAATAAATAACCCAGAAATGTACATAAAACACAAATATTTATATAAATATCTCGGTATAATACCTTATTTATCATCAATGGATTATATTAATTATTATAGTAATTTTCTTTGAATAGCTTCAGTTAAATTTAATATGAAATTTCTTGGTATAAAACATAAAATCAACAATAATTATTTGGCTAGCAAGATTTAATATTCAATAAAAACAACCTTATTTTTTTTGTTTCAGAACCCAGTTTGATCCAAACACCTCCATCCGTTATAGCCGCCGCTTGTATCAGTTCTGCAGTTCGAGGTTTGAAATTATTGTCAGCTGAAGTAGCTCTTCGAGAAATTTGTAGTATGTTAAACGTCAATCCCAGGACCATAGAATTTTTGGTTGGTGTAATCGACAACGCTGTATCAAAAGTTGCCCCAATTCCAACACCAACCACACCTGAAACCAAAACAACAGTGCAAGGCTACGAAAGTCCTCACTATGGACAACCGGAAACCCCTACAGAAGTTGAAAATATCTATTTTTAATCGTTTTTACTGACTTGTGTTCGTAATTAGTTTGACATGAATGTCATTTTCTGTTACTTAGTTACTTAGCTGTTTGTAGCAGTTTTTTTTTAAATTTTGGTACAATTCAATGATATATCAGTTTAAAAAAAAAACTCCATCCATCTCATTCAATGGTGTCTCATCGGCTCTCATGTCTGGCCTAAATGGCTAGTTTTCGGTATCTCAACACGTTTGCAGGATGCATTGCTAGGATCTATTCGCCCATGTCTCTTGGTTAATTCAGTTCAGATTGTATCCTGTTGGCGATGTTGGAGGGAATAAGGAAAGGGTTCAATGGGCACCGAATGGAGGAAATCTTTTCTTTACTTATCTTCCACTTGTAGAACTAACACTAGTATTTTCCCTAAACATATATCTTATTCATCATAACTGTCGCATCTGTCATTTCTCCGTGACTT
Source organism: Lochmaea crataegi (assembly GCA_947563755.1). Lineage (NCBI taxonomy): Eukaryota > Metazoa > Arthropoda > Insecta > Coleoptera > Chrysomelidae > Lochmaea > Lochmaea crataegi. The sequence continues at coordinate 24,988,328 of OX387423.1, read as the reverse complement.
AACTTGCAAATGTCAGATCACCTGCTCACTAAATGTTAATGTTTATATTTTTTATTAAAAATTAACTGAAAAACCTGACCATTCAATATGCAAAATATTCACTGATATATCATTTGACATGTTTTACGTTTATTTATCGTTAACTTGCAGAATGCAAATTTGTTTGTGTTATTTAATATTTAATTTATTTTATTCGACGAGTTAAGTGTGTGTTAAAAAGTTTTTTGTAACCAGAAAATAAGTTTATGTATCTACTTTTTGATCTCTGAATTACCAGTAATTCTTATAAGGTTTAGTTAATTTAAGTTTGTAAATTGTTGATCTCAAATGATTAAGTGCCTTAAAATATTACTATTATCACAAAAGTATTCTATATAATATCAATTTGGATATTTTAGCAGAAAGTTTTCGGAATGAAAGTGGTTTACACACTAAATGAGTTATCTTTTTAGCTAACCATTCTAAATAGTTGGTGTTTTTAACTTTTTTATTATTAGTAACTGATGGTTTTACATACCCCCATCTTGCGGTGGATCGTATTGAGGTGCGATCTAGCGGTGCGTGTCGAAAGTAGGTATAAGGTAAAAAAGGAGGTAATCGGAAACTGTAATTTGTGTGCCGTCCTCTACTCTTCACTCATTTAATATTGACAATGTTGCCAAGTTTCAACTAGATATTTTATTGTTCCTGTGGAAACTCGAGATAGACACACATTAAATATATTTGTGATAGTATGTTTACATTAACATCATTAAGATTACCATAAATAAATTTCTACAGGTTGGTTTTTCACAAGAACAATTAAATATCTAATTTATAATTGAAACATGCAAACATTGACAATATTAAGTGAGTGAAATGTAGATGGCTGCACACTAATTACAATTTCTGGTTAACTACTTTTCTACCTCATACCTACTTTCGAGACTTGCCGCTAGATCGCATCACAATTGATCCGCAGTATGGAGGTATGTAAAACCATCAATTGTCAAGGTATAAAATTTTATACTGCTTGTCAAAAGTAGAAAGAGACGAGAGTTTTTAAATACAGCCATGCCCCCCCTAGTGCGCAAAGTACAGCGGCTGAATTCATCAGTTGTTAGAGGTATATCAATGAATAAATATCGCAGAGTATAGATGTGAAAGTATAGTTGAGTTATACATATCTCTTCCTCTGAATACTTATTCTTTCATTCTTGTTCGCAGCATGTTACATTTCCACGTCTCTCCTTGCGTTTGACAAGCTGTGTAGAAGGTAATGCAAAATGCCATGCAGTAAAACTTTCTGTTATTTTTTTTTATAATATAACCCACACTTATTTAATTAATTAAATCGTAAAAGATCTTTTTAGATTTTTGGTGATTATATAGATTTCTCTTTTGATGATTAATTACAGGGTAAATAAAGGAAAAGTTTCCATTGTATTCGTAACCAAATATTAAATTTTATGCAGATTGATAATTTGAAAAAGCTCTTTCGATGATATGATTGAATTAATACATGACCCCCGAGCCATTGAATTTGGCCCAATCAGTATTACTAATAACATTAAGATAGCGGGATAATGAAATAGCTAAAGCTTATTTATTATTTTCATAAAATTTCTAACTAATTAATACAATTAGCATTATAAATATTTTTGCAGAAAATTTGCCAGGCCAACGATTATTTGTCGAATATCCTTAGCTACCGACTTTCTACGAACCATTTTCGATTAACGATAGATTAGTTTTGACATTTGGAAACGTCAAACATATTTGAATTGTTTTAATTACGCAGGGCTAACTTAATTATACAATTTAAGTTGAAATACCTAACAATGTATGTATGTCTATTGGGGTGACAATCACTGAGACCTAAAAGATCTATTGTGCCCCCTTACTTCTACTTAGTTCCCGAGGAAAGACAAGTAGCTCCTTTAGTCCTATTTCCCGGAGGAATTTTAGGATGTCTGCAGATTTAGTTTAGTTTAAATACCTAAGAAAGGGACCTCGGAGATTAGACTTCCATAGGACAATTTAAATAAAACCATGTTTTTTCTTATTAGCAACCAAAATTTTTTTGTTTTGATATAAGTTTAAGTGATTGGGCCAAACTCGACGGAATGGGACTCGTATATTTACCACACTGCAGTCTCTGTGTTAATATTAGTACCGGGGACCCATAAACCTTTAGTATAGCTTTTTAAAACCCAACGATTTTTTGGTAATCACTGCACATTTTTCTTTAATTTTGGTTATTAAAAAAAATGTTTTATATTCAGAAGTGGTTCCTTTATTGACTATGTACAACATGTATTCTGTGATCTTCAAAACCCACAAAATTAATTCAGAATCGCAGTTTTGGACAGCCAACACACAAAAAAAAAATTTTCAAAAATACTTTTTGGTTATTATATCGGTTTTGTTATCTAGTCTTTAGATTTGTATTTACGTATGTATAGTTATTTTTAATATCCTCTTCAACATCATGAAATCGTTTGTTGGGGCAGTTTAGTTTGTCAAAGGTCGTATTTACCAACAATCATTATTAAATTCTTCAAAAATATTCATTTTTTTCTATTTATATATTATTGTGTATTTTTAAGGGTTTTGAGTTTTTACTGATATTTTGCGTTATTGAATTCATGCGCCGGACTAGTAATCCATACTACTATTACCTGTTAGTATTTTTAGTTTCTTTATCCTCCATTAAAATTTCATTTACGCCCCGTCAAAACAATATCCCCACCTAAGAACAGCTCTAGCAGAAGACGTTTTGCGTTTCTATTGATAAGAGTTTAGGTGTATTTGCTCTATTTTTCTTCTTGATTTATTCTTTCCGTCATCCATTCTCCATTCCCACTTTTTCTTTTTGTTCACTATTCCTCTAATTACCTACTTTTGATACCTATTTTGTACCACTTTATTTTACTGATTAGTATTTTCCGTAATGCCCAGTTTTTACTGTGATAACGTGAAATTATTAACTACGATTCATTTTAAAAATGATTAATCAATCTCAATTGGCTAGTGTTTCTTTACTTCACAGACATGAAAAAAATTATAATCTTAAAAATGCACAATAAAATGGGGTCAATTTTATAAATCATAAAACATATAAATTTAATTTTGCTACTTTTTCTTGAAATTGTTTAAAAAATTATTTCTAAAATATGCGGCTCTAAATCGCATCGATATTTTATGTTGATACTGGTCCACTACTTTTACTGCTTCTTACAATAATGTCTAGGAACTGAGTGTATATTCAGACCTGTCGTCTGAAATTGTATAAGAGGATAATGACTTGTAAATATTTTAAAACCAAAGTATTCGGGAATGATAGTTTTTTGACTGTATTTATTTTTTTATGTGTATTTTTCTTACTGGATAGTTTGTTGTATATAAATTTTTTAAATAAATATATCATCAGCATTAAATATATTTTTATTTTGGAAATACCAATATTATTCACAGGAATTAAAAGTAAAACTTTTGAACTATGTGCTAGTAGAGGAAAAACAATATTACCAACAATTTAAATAACGCCAATTTGAAGGAAATACTAGTGAACTCTACACTATAGTCCATTTAAAAACCAGGAGGAGTAATTTCAAAAGCATTATTCACACCACTAAAAGTTACAAGATTAGTTACTAAAGAGTATGTTCCGAAATGTATATTATGTTGTGTTCTTTTTACGGGATTTGCTCTGTTCACTTAAATGCTTTTGCATATTCTTTTTAAGCCCTCGCTTTGAACAGAGTTGAACTATCGCTTCCCCCTTGCCCCTAATTGCACTACCTCTAGAGAGGGCTTGGTTCCGATTACTTGCTCCGTTTAGTTGATCATATGCTCAAACCATAACGAAAACAATCAAAATTTGAATTTTTTTTGAAGTGCCTTCAAAATGTGAGAAATTTCAAAGATAATTGTTCAATACTAATGCCTTACAAAGTCTGAAAAATATTTTTCAAAGAACCGAGACTGTTCACTTCTTGGGCTATATGCCCCGACAGACATTGAATGACACTTCTAAGTTAAACGAGGTTGGTATATCTGCAAGATATAACCAACCATTCTAGTTTGTAATTAGAAGGGACAACATCACTTGTAGACCGGTTTCGGTGTATTTGCCCCTCATCAGTACAAGGTAGATGCTATCCGTCCAGAAGTAATCCTGGACTGGAGACAACGCTGAAACCACATCAATACATTAACCTCAGTAAAGTAAATGCTAAGAATGCGACATCCCCACATGTAACCACAAACCAAAATTCTATAATGACAAAAAACCATATATCAGTTTTGTAGTTATTTACAGTTTCCTGAAAAAATTGTCATATTTTAGTAAAGTGTGTTATCAATAGATGTCAAAGATAATAGTTTAATACTATTATGCTCTCAGGGCTTCTGGACGGATGACATCTACCTTGTACTGATGAGGCGCAAATACGCCGAAACTGGTCTACAAGTGATGTCCTTCTAATAACAAACCAGTATGGTTGGTTATATCTCGCAGATATACCAACCCCGTTTAACTTAGAAGTGTAATTCAATGTCTGTCGGGGCATATAGCCCGGGAAGTAGTTGTTACTTCTTAGTGAACGGTCTCTGTTCTTTGAAAAATATTTTTCAAAAACTTTGTAAGGCGTTATAATAGTATTAACATTGTTTAAGTATACAATGGTATTAAACTGTTACCTTTGATATCTATTGATAACACCGCTTTACTAAAATATGACAATTTTTACACAAAACTGTAATTAAATAACTAATAATTTTATTACAATCACGATAAAGGATAATGAGAAACTTAGCCTATGATATTGGACTTGGTACAGAAGACAAAAAAAGAGCAGAAACGGGTAAAGTGAACATAATTTTCAATTTTAATCAACTGATACATTGATTTTTTTCAAAAACTCTTAAAGCATTTGTTAAGAGCATTATCGACCCAAAAATTACGAATGACAGAAGGCAATGATAAAAATAAATATATATTCGGTTAAATAATTCAAATATTAGGAAATGTCAATGCTAAAAAGTGCTGTTAGAAACCGGTTGCAATCTGACCAATCAGAGGGATACAGAATTACCAACTCAAATTACTATTCCTTCATATCTTACTGCAGTGTGCTAAACCGACCTAATTTCATTATTTACATAACCGCACTCTTTCCAGTTTTGCTCTTTTTATGTTACAGGTACTGACATTAAATTGAAAATAATATTTGACACTGTTTATATAAGGATATCACCAGAGCCGGATTAAGGCATCGCAAGGCCGGTAGCAAAACTTGAACTTGGGGCCCTAGGCCAGTAGCAAAGCTTGAACTTTCTACTAGCCACAAAGAAAAAGGGGTTGAAACTTAAAAAAACACTAGTTAAAAGGATGTTTTATTGCCATTAATTGATTAACTCTCCTATAGTACGACTTTTTTTTTCTCTCTCGGTTTCTACAGAATTTAATCAGTCACACCATTTTTTGATTTTTTTAATTGGGTGAAATTGAAACAAAATTATATTGTCCAAATAATATAAGAAAAGGCCACTTCGTTAACTTTCACCATAAGCTACGCTAGTATATGTCTAACGAAGTGGCCTTTTCTTATATTATTCGGACAATAGGTGTGTATTATGTTTTATTTAAATCGGGTATAGAAATACTTCGTTTATCTACTTTTAAAAAAGAAACACAGGTCATTTATAATATTAACTAGTTAAACGACAATAGGAAAGTTTATTTAAAAAAAATAAATCACAAAACAGTTATTGGAAAAAAGAAAGTAGGCAATAACTCCAATAACATTAAAAACATAACATAAAAAAATAAAATAAAAGCAACTCAGGTACTTTGTCAGGTAATATTTAGAAGTATGGAGGGTAGAAGGAAGGAGCACCATCTTGTATGGGTGACAAGTTGAAAAAGTGTCCACCTGTAAACAGCAAATTATAATTCGAAGATTCACCGAAATGGCGCTCGTGTAGCTAATGGAAATGATGTGAATTTAGGGTTATAAACCGAGTGAAGTGTGCTGGGTTGAAAAATTTAGTATTTTTCGTGACTTGTGTAGTTGAGAAATATGCAGCATTTAAAATCCCAATTATTTACGTAGTATTTCCTTTTTTAAGTTTGTATCTTACTCTAATAATTCATGGCGCTGTTTTTAAAATCCTTCCACTTGCTACTATGGCGCCATCTTAATTTGCTTCCTTTCGATGGACACTTTTTAATACATTCAGATGGTGCTCCTTCCTTCTACCCTCCATATTTAGAAGTACTAAATAAATTTTAATCACAAAATAGTATATTCTGTAACAAGGTTAGAATGAAAATTCGATGCGAGTGGAAAGTTCCGAGCGCGAGCCGAAGGCGAGCGTGAGGAACCACGAGCATCACAAATTTTCATTCTAACCGAGTAGCAGACTATACTTTCTCCACGATCGAAGATTTTAAATATATATTTTTAAATGGAAATGAACAAAAGATAATTTATATTACTGAATTCAATCACAATTATATTAGGTAAACACTCAATAATTCAAGGAACATTGTACTTTGTATTAATTGTTATATTTGTACAGTTCTCGAAATAAAAAACTGGTGCATTATTGGAGGTATTTTCAACAATTTCATTGTTAGGTTAGGTTAGGTTACGGTTACGTGACAGCAATAATTTTGACACTTACTCAAGTTTTGCCACTAAGATGACAATCAACTGCGTCAATGCTAATGCAATTATTGATAACCAGTGTGAGAATATTATTCTCTCACTAGAGAGAGAATGTAAATACATTTAAATTGCATGGGGGCAGAGGTGATGCAGAATATTTCTTCAATCTCAAGAGAGAGAATTCCAGCATTCTGTAATCAAGTTTGATTTCAGAATTGGAAAATTCTGTGATGATCGTGGAGAAACACTTTTCTTGACTTAATCTTAGAAAATTTAGAGATAACTTTGCTCATGTCAATATTTTTAATTTATTTATTTTCGATATTCATAAGAGTGAGATCATTCAAACGCTCCTGTCCCATTGTGCTCCTTAACTGATTTTTAACTCGTTTTAAGGTTGAAAAAGAGCGTTCCCCGCTGCAGTTAGTGATCATTAAACTCAAATAAATCCGTAAAACAATTTCTAAATTTGGAAAGCATGAGTCTAATGAATTCTCTATAAGAAATTCATAAAACTTTAGCTCCAAAGACTCGGGCTTAGTGTTCTCAACAGTAGAACCCATATATCTGTTTTTAGTAGCGGCAGTAGCGCAGCAAATTGTACCAGCTCGTTACCCAGACAATCTTCTACATCTTTTGGGTAAGCATTAACAATAATTGGAGCCTTCTGCAATATTTCTTCTGTAGTTAAATTTTTCATTTGGCGAAGCATTCCGAATACACTGTTCACTCGATGGTAGGCATCCATACGTTTTGTTAATGCAGACAGTATATTATCAATTATTACAATAAACACCTGTGTTTCAAAATGTTTTCCATTTGTTTGATTTTCTACAGCTTCGTCGAGTGCAGTTGAGCCGCAAAAATGATCGTATTTGGTATTTCTTTTTCGCTTTCTTCCGACTGTAGTATGGTATTCTTCACATTCTGACAGGGACCTAGATTTTGTCTCTATATCAGAAAATTTGGACTGCATTGCTTGAATATATTCATGTAATGATTTATACAAAGAGTACCCAGTGTTTAGGTCTTGGTCAGAAGATTGAAGCGAAGAATTAGTTGCTTGCATTCGTTGTAAAATTTCATTCCATGCAATGGTCATTATATCCCAGTTTCCAATTTACTCATTTTCTATACCAACCCATAAGCTTGATTACGACCTCTATCTTTTGCTCACAATTACAAGATAAGTCATCTAAAACTTCTTTAATAGTATTAAAACCATGAAAAAGTGCTTTCGTCAAATCAGCTCGAGCAGACCACCTAGTGTCTGATAATCTTTTCAAAGTTGTTGGGATTTTGAAGCTCTCTGGGGTCCTGAACAGGGGATTCTGAGTAGTATTTTTCAATGCTTCCGTAAGAAGACCCCATCGGTAAGTTGAAGCGGAAAAAAAAGTGTACAGGTTTTCAACGAAATCGAAAAAAATGGATGCTTCTATACAAGACTCTGCAGCGCACTTGACAACTAAATTTAATGAATGGGCAAAGCAAGGAATGTATTCCGCATATTTATTTATATCTTTAATTTATTGTGCCTGTAAACCGCTGTATTTTCCACTCATGTTGCTGGCATTGTCATAACTCTGCCCTCGACAATCCATAATATTAATACCGTGTTCATTTAGGAAATTTCGTAAAGCTTGAGCTAGTTGTTCACCAGTATGTCCAACCATGTCCAAGAATCTCACGAACCTTTCCACCGGTCCAGATGGCAGGACGTAGCGTATTATTAAAATCAGTTGGTCTATATGCGAGATATCTGGAGTTGAATCTAATCATACTGAAAAATATTTGAATGTTTTAATTTCCAAAATTATTGGATCCAATCAAATGAATAAATTCTTCGCACGTTGTTTTCGACAAGTATGATGTATGTCCTTTTCCTTTATTTGCATACAAGTGGATATGTTCGGCTAGAAACACATCAAATTTGGCTATTAACTCCAGTAAACCTAAATAATTGCCATTGTGAGATGAACCAATAATTTTATCACTACCCCGAAACGCAAGACCTCTTTCAGCTAAGAAAATTATAAATGCCGTTATTCTTTCAAGCAGTGTCCGCCAATATTTTTGTTCGGTCATCCCTATTTGACGTACCAGTTGAGAATCTATACGTGCTTTCTTGTTTTTGAGAATTAACAGCGAAATTATTGCTTGTTTATGCGAAGTGCTTTCTTCATGTCTTTTTAAAGAAATATGAGCGTTCTTCCAGTCATCTAATCCATCCATTGTAAACCTCACCGAGCCCTCTGAGTCCGTTACTTTACAAACAAAACAAAAAAATACTTTCTGAATAGCACAACCATTCTCTCTCGTAAGTTTTACCAGTTAATTTATGTCTGTACGTAAAAAATGACTTTTGACAGAAACGTGGTTTATTTTCGGTGTCATATATTTTTTTTGAAGACAAGAAATCACTATTCATTTGTTGCACTTCAGTACTGCTTTTGGCGTTTCGATCAAAGTTGACCGGCCATTCACCAATATCGTTGAAATACATTTTATTTTCATAATTTTTTTGACCTACATCGGCAACTTGTGACGTTTTTTCTTCATTGTTTTGGCTTGACGACGCAATTTCCAGGTGTGATTCAGTAGTTCCAATATCTCTTTCACTAGAATGCAATATAGTTGCAACTTCTGTGTTCTGTTCTTCGACTTCTTGAGACTCAGGACCATTCTTCTTAAAAAACTCAGACAATTTAGGTGTTTTCGATATAACAGCTTGATTCTTTTTCTCCTTTTCATCTCTTGCTTTTCGCTTTGCACTTCCAGAAAGATAGACTCTACCAATATCTCTAGATCTGCCGCTCATAGTGCGATGTCCTCTATGTATAAAATAGGGGTAAATTAGAAAACATCGAAGTTAACTAGCACAACTTTTTTTGCTATCAAAATTGCTCAAAATGTCTCTAAAACTGACTTTAATTAGATTTTTGAGAGCGTGAAAGCTACCTCTAGGCGTCATGTGTATTTCCTAAAAGATTGCTGACAATTTTCTTGTAAACATTTGAAATAACATAAATTACTGTTTCTGTGGAAAAATACAAATGAATGTTATACTTCCGAAGCAGTATACAAACTTAGTTCTGCAGAAGTTGCTACTATACTATATCCATCGAACAAACAGAGCGACCCAAACAACGATAGATGCGTTGATCACCATGCGCCTTTGCATCTATTGGCGAAAATAAATATGCCTCCATGCGCTGGCCAATAGGATTTAACTGCAATCGGGCGGCGGAATTCATTGTCCATACAGAGTTGGAGAGATCACGTGCACTATGCATGATACTGTTTTGGAACACTCCGTTGCTTGGATGGACAGAGTATAGATATAATAATATACTTACTCTAATATTGGCGTCCTATTCACAACACAACCGTTCACAGAACACGACCCCGCTTGTGTTGATGGTGAAACGTTATGCTGCGTGCTTCACCACTGCGCACTTCATGATAACACGTGACTTCTCTCTCAAGGCGTTCATTGGCTGGCAATAAATATGCAAAGAAATTTTACAGTTTTGTATGATGCAATGTTGCCTGATACCATTGAATTTTACGATTCCTTTGTGATTTTTCATATGGAAGACCACACTTACATAGTAACTTCACATAGTATCATTACATTACAACCTAAAAATACATTGTTAAAACAGATGTTTTTAAAGTTTTTTTTATTTTCCTCTGATACTCATAATAATTTTTTGTGCGGTTCAAAGCGCGGGGCCCGTAGCATTTGCTGCTCCTGCTACGTTGTTAATCCAGCTATGGTTATCACAAATACTGCAGGACAGTGAATTCATGTTTCCAATAACTCACTATTACCTAAATAGAAATTATGTTGAGAAAAAAAAATTTCACAATTACCTCATTATAATTTATTTAAAATAATGTATATGTGGTGCAGACAATTAAATAGAATATGATACATAAATTAGCAAATGTAAAAAGTACAACAGAATGTTCAATAAATATAATCCCAATTTTATCAACGCTTCAAGAAATAACAAATTCCACTTATGGAAAGGGTTGAAACAATTAATTAGTAGGTACTGGTTTTCTCCTTTATTAGTTTTTTTTTATTGCATAAGAAAGGCGAGGAAATAATAATTTAGAAATTTGTACAAATATCATTCCGAAGAGCAAAAAATAGTGAATGGAACAAGATATGGTAAAGATTAATGATTCTGAAAAAATCATGACTGATAGAAAGCTACATAATTTTCTTTGCCGAGCATTAGTTAGATAAAAACATAGATTCCAGATAATTAGCTCAACATTGATTCTTTCAATACTAGTGCGCGTGTTCAGCCGGGCTCAACGGTTTAAACTAACCACAAATCATGTTGAGTCAGTCAACAGTTGAGTTTTGAGTTCCGTCTGAACGAAATGAATGCATTGCTGAGAAAGCGGTGGTACATAAACAAACTTTCTAATATTATTCTTCCAGTTTCATTAGATACAATCATTTCATCATTTATTATGTGGGTTGTCTTTTTAGTGTTGTACATATTAGGTTTGTTCCAACTGGCATTTTATGAACCGTACAGGAATCGTTTCGAGTACTGTATAGTGCGCAAACTCGAATTTGGGATGGACACATCAACTGTATCACCCCTTCCAGAAGGTACAGTTTGTATACCGTCCCAAGCAGTCACAAGAACGATACTTTAATCAGTTGGAACGTGAAAGAAATACAGCACTTGCGCGAACGGTACCAACAACGGTCCTAACGCCAGTTGGAACGAAGCTGTTGTATAGTTGTTCTAAAGTCAGTGTAATGACTTTAAAATAAAGTAATTTCAATGAGGTATTGAGTCAAGTAGCACGTTAGTTATTTTCTGTAACTCACTCATCATGTCCGAGGAGTTAGTAATTGTTAAACTTGAAATCACTCTCCTTTTTGCTTTTGTCACTTTCAATGTTTTATTTCAGTGATATCGGTTTGTGACATTGGGCGCGTTCAGACGAGCTCAACGGTTGAGTTGCTAACTCAGCGGTTGCGTTCAGGCAAGTTAATTTTGATATTTGTTGATAGGCGCCAACTATGTTGTTAAAGTTCTTCTAAAGTTGGTGTAATGACATTAAAATAAAGCAATGTTAGATATATTTTCTAAAATTGTTAGACTCACTATATAAATGTTCTCCTTACTTCAGTAAACTCAAATAAGTTTCAAAGAACAGACCGTTCACTAAGAAGCAACAACTACTTCTCGGGCTATACGCCCCGACAGACATTGAATTACACTTCTAAAGTAAACGGGGTTGGTATATCTTTAAGATAGTACCAACCATTCTGATTTGCGATTAGAATGTATGTATGTATGTAAATTGGGGTGACATTTACTGAGACCTAAAAGATCTATTGTGCCCCCTTACGTCTACTTAGTTCCTGAGGAAAGTCTCGGAGACTAGTAACTCCTTTAGTCCCGGAGGAATTTTAGGATATCTGCAGGCTTTAACTTAGGTAAATGTCCCTCTTCTATCCAGTAATCTCCAAGGTTTTGTGCCCTAGGATTCTGAATTGCTGTGCAGTTCGCAAGTATGTTTTTGAGCTTTTTCAGGATGCCTGTTAAAACTCTTAGTGCAGTTTTACTTTGACTTATGCATTCATTTGATCTCAAAAGGTTGTAATCAACCAGAAGAATCTTTGATTGTCTAAGTCCTACTAGATCTTTCCAATGGCCAGGTCTTCTCTTTTCTTCGGCTTTGCCTATTTCTTCCAATATTACATTGGAGCTGATACCGCAAAAGGGTTCCGGCCCCCAAAAGGGTGTTCCAGTCCCCCCCTTTGCTAGTTCATTTGCTATTTCATTTCCTTCTATCCCAGTGTGTCCTGGAATCCACGACTATATTGATCTCGCCTAGTTCATTTAGTTTCCCTAGGCACTCCCACACCATTTTGGAACTGATAATCCTTTGTCTTCTATATCCTTTATCAATATTGAACTGGGCACACTTTCTTATATCGTGAAATTCCTCTTGAAAGATACTCGGAGGTTTTTCCCAAGCTTTCAGAGTGTTTGGTTCCTGGCCCGTACACTCCTATCCCAGTTCCTTCTATTGCTTTTGAGCCGTCTGTGTACCATTGAATGGCATTCTTTCCAAGTCTGGTAATGGTATTTGGATCCCATTCCTTCTTGGTGCTTAATTCTGTAACGAATTTCTTTGAAAAGTTATACTTTTTCATCATACCATCTTGTGGCATGTCCCAGGTTTTCTGATTTCTAAGAAGTAAGGAGGAGGTTTTTTTAATGATTCCCTCTCTACTTAGTCTGTATCTTGTTCTTTCTGCAACACTTTCCACCACCATATGTAGTGGTGTGAGGTTGGGAATAACTTCCATGGCTGCCATTGGACATGTTCTCATTGCTCCTGTAATGCACATACAGGCTAGTCTTTGAATTTTGGAGAGGTTTTCTCTCGTTGTCAATAGGCTAGTTCTACTACTCCATGCAATGGATCCATAAGTGATAATTGGTCTCACTATGGCAGTGTACATCCAGCTCAGGATTTTTGGGTCACAATCCCAATTTTTCCCTGCCAGATTCCTGCACACCATTAGAGCCATTTTTGCTTTGTATATAATCTTTTTCGAGTTTGTTCCACAGGAGTTTACTGTCTAGAGTCAAACCTAGATACTTCACTTCTTGTCTCCATTCAACATCGCTCCCATCAAGATTAATAGTTTTGAGGTTGAGCTTTTTTTTCTTAGTGAAGGCTATTAAGATGGTTTTGGTGGGGTTGATGTCCCACTTGCCTACACCAGCTATTCGTATAGTTCAGACCCCTTTTTGAATTTTCCCCTGGCTGTTATGACAATATCATCGACATATCCTTGGCAGGATATTCCGAGGTCAGTCAAACCACACAGGAGTTCGTCAGCCGTCAAGCTCCACATTAATGGGGATGCTACTCCTCCCTGTGGACATCCTGTGGTTGTACAGATGGAGACAATATCTTTGCTCGTCCTTGTCTCTGCTACTCTAGTGGTGAGCAGTTCTGACATCCATTTGGATGTTGTGCTGTCTACACTTCTTCCATTTAATGCTCTTTTCACAGCCTCATGAGGAGTATTGTCAAAAGCTCCTTCTACATCCAAAAAGGCGCATACTACGGCTTCTTGGTTGTCTAGAGCACCTCGGATATCCTCCGTCAGTTGTACCGGTGCAGTCTTACCTGCCCGGTAAGCATGCTGATGCGGGTGGAGAGGTAGCCTCTCTAGGATTTCCGCTCTAATATAATTGCCAATAGCTTTTTCCATCGTTTTGTGCACAAACGATGTTAGGCTAATTGGTCTGAAGGATTTGGGGTTTGTTGTGTCCCTTTTTCCAGCTATTGGAATGAAGGTTACTAATGCCCTTCTCCATGCTTCTGGTATATAACCCAGTTCTAAGCTGCTTCGATTGATCCTAACCAAATGTGGTAGAATTTCGTCTTGTCCTTGCAATGCTGGGAAAATTCAATCGGCTCCCGGTGCCTTGAAAGGTGAAAAGGTGTTCATAGCCCATTTCAACCTTTCGTTACTACAAATGTGCTTGCGATTAGTAGGAATAACATCACTTGTAGGCCGGTTTCGGCGTATTTGCGCCTCATCAGTACAAGGTAGATGCTATTCGTCCTTTTGACGTCTATAGATCACGCTTTACTAAAATATGACAATTATTTACAGGTAACTGTAATTAAGTAAATAACTACAAAACCGAGATGGTTTCTTGTCGATATAGAATTTTGGTTTGTGATTAGATGTGGAGATGTCGCTGATATCGCACTCTTAGCATTTCCTTTACTGAGGTTAATGTATTGGTGTGGTATCAACGTAGTCTCCAGTCCAGGATTATGACTCAGAGCTTCTGGACGAATAGCATCTACCTTGTACTGATGAGGCGCAAATACGACGAAACCGGTCTGCAAGTGATGTTATTCCTTCTAATCGCAAATCAGAATGGTTGGTTCTATCTTAAAGATATACCAACCCCGTTTACTTTAGAAGTGTAATTCAATGTCTGTCGGGGCATATAGCCCGAGAAGTAGTTGTTGCTTCTTAGGGAACGGTCTGTTATTTGAAATTTATTTTTCAAATTTTGTAAAGCGTTATAATAGTATTGAACTATTATTTTTTGACGTCGATTGATCACGCTTTATTAAAATATGACAATTTTTTACAGGAAACTGTAATTGAGTAAATAACTACAAAACCGAGATGGTTTTTTGTCGATATAGAATGTTGGTTTGTGATTAGATGTGGAGATGTCGTTGATATCGCACTCTTAGCAATTCCTTTACTGAGGTTAATGTATTGGTGTGGTATCAACCTAGTCTCCAGTCCAGGATTATGCTCTCATTATTTTAAAGTTTTCATTGGTTTTTCATCAAATAGTGGAATTAATTATAAACAGTTAATTTAATTTAAAAAAGTAACTTATTTTAATTCTTACCTATTAATAAATTTATATTATGTATTTTTTCTAAATATTTCTAAACTAGCTTTCTAAGAACATCACAAACTAACAGTTTACTGAATTAAGGAGAACATTTGTATAGTGAGCCTAACATTTTTAAAAAATATATCTGGCAACATTGCTTTATTTTAATGTCATTACACCAACTTTAGAAGAACTATAACAACATAGCTGGCGCCTGTCAACAAATATCAAAATTAACTTGGCTGAACGCAACCGCTAAGTTGGCAACTCAACCGTTGAGCTCGTCTGAACGCGCCCAATGTCACAAACCGATATCACTGAAATAAAACATTGAAAGTGACAAAAGCAAAAAGGAGAGTGATTTCAAGTTTAACAATTACTAACTCCTCAGAATTGATGAGTGAGTTAGAGAAAATAACTAACGTGCTACTTGACTAAATACCTCATTGAAATTCTATACAAACATTTTGAAATAATCTTTTGTTAGCAATTTACTATACTTTCAAAAAATACAGTGGAAGTACTCATATATTCTTATGCCCTATTTTCAAATAAAATTTCCCGACAAACGTAACTAAAATCATAAATCTTCGCTTTTTAAATTTGATGTGGATATACATGTGACTCCTCCAGTCCCTTCCGTATCTAATATACCAATCGGTTTAATCGCTTTTCTTTTTTCTCGCAATTTACCTAATTCTATTTGTAATTTATTTAAAATTGCATAATTCGGTTGATTAACAGCTGCTTTACTTTGCAAACAAGTGATTTCTTGTTCTTCCAACTTTTTTTCTTTGAAACTTTTTACGGAACGATTTCCATAAAGTCTAAGTAAAGAGCCCCAAGAGGTTATGCTCGGATGTAAGGCTTGCAGTATCGCCTGTGATGCTCTTTGTTTCCCATCTCTTTTATTCTTGCATGCTACAGTTGCTGTGTGTTTACCTAAACATAAAATATTATTTATTATTGTATTTTTCAAATTAAAAAAAGTTGGCTTCAATGTTATAAATAGATCTAACAGAGATGCCAAACAGCAGGGTAAATGAAGTTGGAGAGGATGGGAAAGGTCATAGCTAATGCAGGCAAAAAATTTCAGCATCTGAATGCATACAGTCGAAAAGGGGTGGGCATTGAAAGGGGTGAAAAATGGTCTGAATGGTTTCCTACATAACCCCAAAATAATTTATTTATTCATGGGCAAGCCCAATTCACATAAATATTACAGTATTAAAAATGTATTTACTTAATTACAGTTACCTGTAAATAATTGTCATATTAGTAAAGCGTGATCTATAGACGTCAAAAAATAATAGTTCAATACTATTAAACGCTTTACAAAATTAGAAAAATTAATTTCCAAAGAGCAGACCGTCCACTAAGAAGCAACAACTACTTCTCGGGCTATATGCCCCGACAGACATTGAATTACACTTCTAAAGTAAACGGGGTTGGTATATCTGTTAAGATAGAACCAACCATTCTGGTTTGCGATTAGAAGGAATAACATCACTTGTGGACCGGTTTCGGCGTTTTTGCGCCTCATCAGCACAAGGTAGATGCTATTCGTCCAGAAGCTCTGAGAGCATAATCCTGGACTAGAGAATACGTTGATACCACACCAATACATTAGCGTTAGTAAAGGAAATGTTAAGAGTGCGATATCGGCGACATCTCTACATCTAATCACAAACCAAAATTCTATATACACTTTAGAAGTGTAATTCAATGTCTGTCGAGGCATATAGCCCGAGAAGTAGTTGTTGCTTCTTAGTGGACGGTCTGCTCTTTGGAAATTGATTTTTCTAATTTTGTAAAGCGTTTAATAGTATTGAACTATTATTTTTTGACGTGTATTAAAAATGCTCTAAAAACAAAAACAAAGAAAAAAAAACCTGTAAAATTAAATTAGGTGTCAAATGGATTGTAATAACGTGCGTATATACGGGGGTATGTCATAAATGTCAAATGTATCATTTTCAGGTAGCCCCAATTTTATTAAAATTTAAGTATGTAGTGTGGTTCAATATGCTAATGATGAATATGAAGTCAAAACAGCATGATAGATATATTTTGTGGCATATGTTGAGTGGCATCACAAATTAATCGGTTCGATCAGGAATCTGAAATCCGTTACGTCACGTGTCACATCAAACGTCACGTGCTACGCCAAACATCACGTGCTACGTCAAACGTCAAGTAATACGACAAACGTGAACCATGTCAGTGTGGGAGGAGACATTGCTATTTTTGAGGACAAAAGTAGGGTTATGAGTCAACTAGAAAATCTTTGCTTGTCTGAAATGGAGGAAGTAAAGCTGACGAGGGGAGCAGTGTTTGTATTAACTGGATACCTGAAGAGGTAGATCGACGACAACAAACAATAGCCTTGTATTACGTCTTTAGACAATTACCACAAGTAGCAACGTATCCATTAAGACGTATTCAATCATGTTCAACAGAACAGAAGAGGATATAAAAAATGGAATCAATAATGTTTTTGTCATGGCATGTGAAATATTAGTATCTGTCTTTGTTTTAATTTTAAAAATTGTAAAACGATTGAATCTACATGCAATATAAAAGTTGATAAATATACAGTGTTTTATTTAAAAAATCAATTTTTCCTTAAAATCACTATTTATTCAATTATACAGTAACCAGTGGCGGAGGCGTTGTACATTTCGTTCGGTGCAAGAATATAGGTCAGAGGCGTGGCAGGGTTTCGGAACTTGGGCAAAGTTTTCAATTTCACAGGGCGTACCATCAAATTTGCAAACGTCAATAATGTGTGGAAAAACACCAAAGATGTGACATTTATTTAGCGGAAATTCAGTATAGTTAAAGTATGCCTCATTGTAGTAAGTTTTACCAAAATCCAATTGCATTCTTTCATTAGGCCAATAATCGCCATTAAGTGACAGTCATACTTTGTACGTCAGCATTGTCAAATAAAGTAGGATCGGCTGTACTCACGTTACGTTTGTCGGTTTGAAAGAAAATAATAACAAACTGAAGTGGATGTTTCAACAGCCCAAACTTCACGTCTTGCACCTTTAGTAATTGTTGCCAATTGGTGTAACTCCCACTTCCTAAATGGAATAACTATAGGTTGATCTTTTTGAATGGATTTCATGAGATTTATCTTTATATCGTCATTAGGAAGGATATGTTTAACTTTTCGCTTGTAATGTTAATTTTAGCAGTTGTACTAGAGTGCGTACCAGAGACATTTTTTTCCGTGATATATATGCAATCATTATCATTTCGCGCTCGAACTAGTTGTATTGTTTGTCGCCCACATGTTAAAAATATTTTTGAGAGGTATTTGAAGGTTGAAGGACTTGCCGCTGACATTCAGAATAGGATCTTTCGGGTAATTCCAGCCGGCTATAGCCATATGATTGGAATCTTCTTGGTTATAACAAGTCATGGCGCGTACGGCACTTACTATTCCAGGATCCCGGACTGTTTCCATTTCCCTGGCACTTTCACTGTACGTACATGAATCGAATAGAAAGGCTCCAACATTTGCTAATTTTACATCACCAGCTCCATTTGTTTCAAGCGAACCTTTAATGCACAACAAAGTTTCGCTCATTGCAAAGAACGAATCAACTTGATTAATGCTAAACAATGACGGATGATGTGTTTATACCTTTTCTCGAAACGGAACCGGTGGCCGAAACTGGTGAATCCGGCAATATTACACGTTCTGAATCTCCAGAAGAGATGCGTCCCGAAATTTCTCAGGAAGCTTTCGCAGACTATTTGGATCAATATCCTGCAATCAGTCATCAGTTCATTGAAGATTACTTCCAAAAAGATGATAAAATTGATAAAAATTATGGTCCGATATACAATGATGAAATCGGTTGGTCATTAGGCAAACGTCGAATTGCGTTTGATGGAAAAAGTTTGTGTGGACACGCCCACCAAAGACGAAAACCAGAGAGGAAATCACTCGAGCATTCTCGATATTCTCGCTCATACTAGGCGAATACCGAAAAATCTGCAATCTGATCAGGGAAAGGAATTTTACAATAGCAAATTTCGGTATAAATCATTATAGCGTATTAAGTACAATGAATGCTTCTATGGCCCAGCGTGTTATAAGAACGCTAAAATCAAAACTCTACAAGTATTTCAGTTTAAATGGCACTAGACATATTCTAACTGAAATTACTCAAAACTAAATAAAAAACATTCTACAACAAGATGTAAGCCTTCTCAAGTCAACATATATACAATGATGTTTATTGTAATTTCTTACAAAGGGCTATCGATCGTGGTCCTTCTGCCCATTAAGTTTACATATTTTATAATACATAAAACATAAATACATGTTAATACTGTTAACTTAGTATTAAATAATTGGAGGATTGTTTTCCATTCACTTCTCTCCTCCATTTGGGAAATGAGCTGAGTGGACTGTATATTTTTCCTGATCTGGTTTGGTTTTCTGTACTTACTTTCTATACCAGCGGCCTATGGATTACAGGCTTAGTAGCGGAGGAAGAGGATTGTGTTTTTTATTGTGGATGGTACTACGATGAGTTTTAATGGAACATTAATCCATTTTATATTAAAAAATAGTCGGGAACTCAAAAAACATATTTTATTTTGTCAAACTTGACAGACAACTAACTTTTTGTTTCTATATCGACGGTTACGTTATAGTGAGTTTTGAAATAATTATAACTGCTCACTTACTGAAACATTGGTACATTTTTTAGTTACTTTTATAACTGATTACAAACATATTTCGGATATGAGAGAAGGGGGTAGGGTGAAGGCATGCAAGTTCGAATACAAATGGTTTGTTTTCGAACAATAATATCAATATGTGAATGAAGTAATAAAGAATTCACTCTGCTAGTTCTCGTATTCTTTCCCATAGTGCCTTCTCTGGAAATTTGCATCTTGAAATTCTGTTTTCTCTGATGATACAGTATTTGGACATAAGGAGCATACTATATTCGTTTTTTTGCAAATTTTTCTGCGTGTTTTTGTATACGATCATTTAGGGGTGTGATTTTCGTTAGTTCGTATAACAGCTGATTTGGAGGATTATGTAGTGTATTCCTTGGATGGCGGACTTTAGTGATATTTCTAATTGAGGATGTTTCTGCGACCTGCAGCATATGTCTGGTATAAACCCGTGTGTCAAGTCAACAAATCCAACGAAAAATCTATTTTGAATAACACCCATAGCCATTTAAAGATAGCCGTCCCGCGAAAATTTAAAGTTGGTGACATTGTGCGCATATCCAAGGCAAAACATGTCTTTGAAAAAAAGTTTTGTAATCTTTGGTTATACACCCAATTGGACTACTCAGCTATTTAAAATCACCAAAGTTAAAATTACCAATCCTGCTACGTATTTACTTGAAGACTTGCAAGGTGTACCAATCAGCGGTTGCTTCTATGATGAAGAACTACAGAAAACATCGAATCCAGACGTTTACTTGGTGGAAAAAGTTCTTAGACGTAAAGATAAGAAAATGTTCGTGAAATGGTTAGGCTTAGATAGAAAGTATAACAGCTGGATTGATGGAATTGATGTTTTATAACGTAGGAGGCCACACGGAGAGGTTATAAATTGGAGTGAGCTTCAGATCTCAAACTCAGTTAGCAACATGAGTTCTCAAGATGCCAGTTACTAGTCCAAGTGATGACGACAGTAGTGTAATTGATATTAACTACTTTTGGAAAACTATGAGTTTGCTGCAAAGTCTGAAAATGTGTACCTGCTTTCAACACAATATTCAATTTCTGGTTATGAAGAAAAATGTGGAATTAGTCCTTCAAGATCATTTACGCCTGCTGTGATTCTATCTCAACAGCTCAAATTCAGCAAAATATCTTTCAGCATTTATGAACGGCAAACCTTTATTTCAATAATGACGCAACAGATGAATTTCTTTCATACCGTAGACGAGTTCAAACCTGATTCGTTTCCATGTGTACCATTACTCCATTAAATTGCGACGATTGTAAGGTAATTTTTGTCAGGAAACATTAGGACATGGGATATCAAACATGTTCCAATTAAAGGGCCCCGTTGCAACAAGTTTTTTGGTACTCATTATATTTATACTGGGTGGTGTTTTTGAAAAAGTACACGTGTCCGTCAATGCTCCTGTTATAAAAAACATATCTTTTACTATGATTGCTTTGAAACATTGTGTTTATTTGAGAATTTTTAGGTATGAATAAATTATTTTTCTCAACCGAGAAAATCTGCTACATATTATTTACGGGCATCTTTATTGACTGCTATTAAATTACCTGAAGAACTGAAAAATCTGAATTAAGGAGCCAACTTCTTTAGGTAGATAATCATCGAGGATTTCTGGTTGTGAGGGAATAAGTTTTAAGTTCAAATCAATTTTCCATAGGAAATTCTCATTAATAATATATAAATGGTAATTTTTAAATTCACCACCATCGCAATAAACATATACTCCGGTGTTATGTCACATACATTTTTCTCAGGTTTATTTGGTTAAGGTCTATGGTGAGGTGCCTTTGTAGTCGGTGAGTTAGTAGGAATAGATGCATATTTCTCCGTAGGTCCATAAAGAGCTTCAAGAACTATTTTATCATGTTCGTCCAATTTTGGAGCAATGTTGAATTGATACCATGGATACATTATTGCTGTCTCAACATCACTGTGGGCAATACCTAGTAGACTAGTCCGATCATCTGAACTTACCCATCTAAATTTAAATACCACTTTTCATCACCATCAATATGAAGTTCTATGCAGCTGGAGCCTTTTCGGAAATAAGCGTTCGCCAACACCTTTCCAGGACCATCAAATGTACTTGTGCACTCATTTCTACCTTGGCAATCGGCTTGAAAATAGTGTTTTCTAGATGCAACAGTAATAGTTATATCGGGAGCATAAGGGTGTGTTTTGCGTATAAATTCAAATTTAAACTTTGCACTGTTGCTCCATCCACACTTCAAAACACTTTTTGGTTCCATCAAGATATTCTGTCGTTGCCTGAGGAAAAAACCATTTCAAATAAAATTTGGTCCACTTTGATTCAACTCTAAAAGAATGGTCATCGTCGGAAGCTGCTTCACTTACAGCATATCTTGGTCTATTTAGAGGTTGTATTGTTTTTTTCAACTAATTCTCTTGTTGCAGGGATATTATATATTTCTTCAAAACTCACCAAATAATCCTCAATTTTGGTTAAATTATTTTTACTTGCGTTAAGGTACCCGAAGCGTTGTAAATACTTCATAGTATACTGTTGACCGACGTCACGCTGCAGCTAAGATAATGATTAACATGAGCTTCATTCTTCTGTAAGTGTAAAACATAAAAACTAGGGCTGATCTGCTGTTTTGTTGCTAATCTGTAAAGAAAAATTATGTCAATGAATTGTCACAGTAACATACAAAATTAATTCAAATTTCTAGTTTTATTTTTTGTTACAAAATTTCTTTGTATTATTACTAAAAACCAGTTATTAAAAAAAAAGATATTATTTTAAACACAAATTTTATAATAATTATTCTTTACGTGCAATTATTTCATATTTCATGAGAGAAAATATTAAAAGAAATTTGCTTACCTGCATACTTGTAGTCTGTGAAAACTAATAGAGAATACCATAACGAGAAGTTTTATATACAGAAAAGAAACACCACAAAAGCATGTTTTATACCTTGGAAAATATTTTTACCCTAGCGAGGGTTACTTATACAGATTGCGAAAGTCCCTTTCGTACGCTGCGACTTATACAAGTACGACAAGGAAAATGTGAGCAAAACTAAGTGAAAGAGAGAGAAGACTTGTTAGCCCAGCGATCAGTCCCCTCTACCAAAACAGTTGAGCGTGTATTCATCGCCCCACTAGTTCAACCGCTGTTGCCAGAAGCGATTAATTTGTAAAAATGATATTTTTGTCACGTTACCGTCAACTTTTTTTTCGAGCTGATACACTATTAGGTAAAATTAAACACCTTCATCCGGCAACAGTGTCCTTTCCATAGAGAACTCACATTTAAATATATGTGATCTTTTCCCTACAGACCTTGGTTAGCGCAAACCGTTGTATTTGAAACAAAACATTTTGCAATGCCTACATTAAAATACGAAACCTGCGAAAAAGTACAAATTATAAAATGGTATTTTGGAGGTCATTCGGCTGATGCAATAGTCAATTTGTTTATTGTGGCATTTGAAAATCGCCCAATTCCTTCACGAACAACAATTTTGAACATAATTAATAATTTCGAGAAATATGGATGTGTTTCATACTGTAGAAAATGCCAAGCGCCGGAAGATCCAATCGAACGTCCGATAAACGACGAAAGGCAAACTAGAGAATTGAATGTTTGTTTAGCGGTTGAAACAGGACAACCATTTTCTTCAAGACAAATTGCTGAAGAGGTCAACATGGATAAGAGAACTGTACAGAATATTTTAAAACGGAACGGGTACCATTGTTACAAGGTTCAGACAACGCAGGAAATTTTTCCCGAGGACAATATCAGACGAATGGATTTCTGTGAAGAAATGATGGAACGTCAAAATGCTAAAGGGAACTTTTAAAAAATATTTTATTTACGGATGAGTCAACCTTTTCATTACATCAAAAACACAATCCATCCGTCACAAGATATTGGTCTCGGGAAAATAAACATCTAAGCATTCCAATCCGAACACAGTATCCGCAGAAGTTAAATGTTTGGACGGGTATTTTAGGTGACAACTTATGAAATGTCTGTTAGTGTTGTGGGAAAATATCGGTATATTTATATTATGGACAGAGAAAGCGACCTAGAAGTATTTACTCCTGCAGAAATAAGGGCGGTGGCAAAAATATTGAATTAAATTTGTTGCCGGAGAAGTCTCGGATGAAATATGAAGGAAATGTCAAATGTTTCATTCCCATTGAGGATAATCATTCTGCTGAAGTAGGAAAGTACTTACTTTGCTGTCTAGGCAGGAAAAGTAATACTTTGCTGATTGATATGTGTCTGCAAAATTAATATTTGCTGTCAATCGGAGAAAAAATTATAAATGTGCTTGTTAATAATAATGAAAATTTTTCATAAGATCATATCTTGGTCTTTTTCGATACAAGTATATTTCAATACTATACGTTTTTCAACATTCATTTATTAATAAGAATAAAAATAAAGGTGTCCGCCAAATATTATTCAAACCATTTTTCGTTCATAATATTATTTTGTTTGATAATTTAGGAATTTCGTTTTTGACTTTCTACTCTCTCTCTACTTCTGTTTTGAAAAAACGACAAAAAACCCCTCATGGGAACGTTCTTTCTATAATTTACTTCAATAATAAGTAACATTGAAATGCCAAAAAAGCTTTGATGCTGAAAACGCCAAAAAAATATTAACTTTAATTTACAATTTTCAGTACTAAAGGATAATAGCCCTCGGCCTGCGGCCTTGGGCTATTACCAAGCAACACGCTTGAAGGATTCTCTATGACAAAATTACCTCGGAATTATCAAGACCCTAGGGGTATTACTACTGAAAATTGTAAATTAAAGTTAATATTTTTTTGAAGTTTTCAGCAGCAAAGCTTTTTTGGAATTTCAATGTTACTTATTATTGAAGTAAATTATAGAAAGAACGTTCCCATGAGGGGTTTTTTGTCGTTTTCTCAAAACAGAAGTAGAGAGAGAGTAGAAAGTCAAAAACGAAATTCCTTGCTATTATCCTTTAGCAACACGCTTGAAGGATTCTCTATGACAAAATTTTGAGTATTTATCAAGGTCCGAGGAGTATTCGATAAGATAATATTTACTTTGTAGATATCTAAAAATTGATTGTCAATCTGACGTTTAATAATTTTCAATACAAAATTTTAAACATTTAAACATTTTTATACCAGTTGTCAGTTTGACGTTTAATTAATTTTTAATAAAAAAAACACCAAACTGAAAACACCACATGTAGGGTATTATCGGGGGTAATATCCCTAGTGCATTTAATTTTTCCGGAAAAATTCGGAAAAACGAGTTTCTAAGTAATTTGTTAAAATAGATTACTTAGAAACGAGTGTTCCAATTTTTCCACAGGAAAAATTAGATGCACGACGGATATTTGGTAAGATTATTTCCTGAGTTAAATAAACATTTTATTTTAATACAACATTTTTTTTATTAAAATAATAAGAACAATAACTTTGCCAGATTAGTAACAGCAGTTGATCGCATGGAATGGTTAGATATTTTAACTTCTGTCGTGTTCATACCTGTTTTTTGGGCTGCGTCTTTTGTCCATTTTGACAGTTCATTTCTTCCAACAGGAATGTTTTTAAATCATCCAGTGCTACGATTGGATTGCCATGCTGAATTCGGTGTCAAAAACAATCTATTTTCCGGAAAAACTGCTGACAGCTAAGTTGACAGTTGTTAAGTAATTTTTCCACTTAAAATTTATATTTGACATACCAATTCTTGATAGCGATTGGTCAAAATTAATAGGAAGGAAATAATCGCTGTAATCCAGAGGTGATTGGATGAAATTTGACACATGACTTAAAATTAAGTAATTTGATTACTATATTTAGTAAAAAATTATCGGGGGTAATATCCCTAGTGCATTTAATTTTTCCGGAAAAATTCGGAAAAACGAGTTTCTAAGTAATTTGTTTTAACAAATAGCATGAGCGAGAGTGGTTTTAAAATAATAAAAATACTCACAGTAATACCTGCTTCTTTTTTTTTGATAATTTACATTAATAATAATGTTAAAAGTTGATAGATTTGCTATTGATAACGAAAAAATAGTAATTTTAATTCATAAGCAATTTTCTCAGTAGGTAATACTATCTCTTTTTTTCTAATCAAAATCCTTGGGGCTTTTGCGGTGATGAACATGCTGTTTACAATTTATATTTTTATTAGATTACACGTGTGGAAATAATAAAATATCGGTAACACCTTCTCTGCAAAAGTTGAACAGACTTTCAGTTTTATTGTTTCACTGGTGCTGAGATCATAGTACAAATGTATGTTTAATTTTATTATACATTTGCACGATGGTCTTACAAACAAAAAAACAGTTTTACACCGTGTGTGTGTGTGTGTTGTACCTGCTTAAAATATATGAACTGTTTGTGGTAAATCACACTTCTCGTAATGCATTATTTTTGCAGTTTTTTACATCTTTGGACTTTTTATACATATGAGATTGTGCGAATTGTTTCAACCGTGAATTTTCATCTACAACGGTTTTTAAAACTGTGAGTATTATTTAACTTTTCTCGTTGATGTTTCCAACAAATCATTTTTTGTACAGTTTTCTATACAATACTTTATTTCATACACATGTGAAACAAATAAAAACCACCGACGTTTTTTTGACTAATACAGTTACAAATTATTGGAAATATTTTTCTCTTTTTTACTCTGCTCACTTGTAATAATTTTTATTTACCCATTTTATAACCAAAATTTACTTGGTAGCGGCTGTGCTTCTCTGCTTGCCTCAGAATAAATATCTAAGAACGTCTCTGCTCGTCTCAGATCACCTCTGCATACCTCAGATCATCTTTACATACCTCAGCTCCATATATGGCTTACCTAACCTCATTTGACGTGACATGTGACGTGTACAACGCCTCCACCACTGGTTTTCCAATACTGTATTGCCATTATAATTGAATAAATAATCGATGAAATAAAACAATTTAATTTGTTTTTAATCTTCATTATAATTTGAACTAAGGTTCAATTTAAACTTGTGACGTGTTTCGCTAACACAGTAGCTTTATCAAACGAGTGAAGGTATAATGAAATATTTTTAATTAAAACGTAAATTAAAGTCATTATTGAATAATAAACCAGTATTAAAAAACCCACAAACCAAATTTTCAGAACATATATTTTTTCATAGATTCGTCAATCTTTCAAATACAGTTTTTTCAGATAAAAAAAATCAATTATTACAAAAAGGTTTTAAACATAATATTCAACCCACATGTTCATTTGATAAATTCAACAAACTAGTTATAGAAACAGAAATTAACTTGTATAATTTTCCAAATAATTCTAATCTTAAACATAAAGCTTCCGATATTATTAAAAAAGGATTTGTCAAGTTCAACAAACCCAACTTTGAATTATCAGTCGCCAAATCAATTCAACAACAAATCAAAGTCAAATAGTCTTATTTTCACAAAAGCAGATAAAGGAAATACGGTAATAGCATTATGGAACCAATGATAGCGAAGGTGGACGCTAGGCCCTTTTGGTTTTGCCATATACCCCGTACATGATGACATTCACTTTGACACGTTAAAATCGGACCAATAATAGTGGAGTATGGCGCTAATACCCTATTTCAACAACTTTTAAGTTTTTCTTCTTGAGATTCGATATTTTCTCCTTATTCTAGACACTAAGACCTATTTACCGAGGGGTGACTCGCCCCGATTAATATACTTTTTATTTAAATGTAGAGTTGGTATGGGGTAGCTGGAATTTTTTCCTTATTTTTACCGTTGTTCTTACGATGATATATATCCAATAACGTAGCGCATGCGCGAAACGATCGCGATTTATCCCCACCACTTTTTGATCCAATTTTGCCAGAACAAACCTGTTTTTTTCACGATTTTCGTCTCCGCCATGGGGCAGAACTGCCCTAGCATCTTTAATTCAACCGACAATCAAAAATTTTAAAATATCAAAGTTTAAGCTCCAGCAGATGTTTTTTAAACTTGAAGGTTGACATTAAAAATTTAAATGTCCTCAATAGAGTTAGCTAAACTAAGTGTCATTGGGAGAAAACTATTCATTGCATAGTTGTACCTACGAAAAGAAACATGAAAGGTTTGCACCTGCCTAGTAAGACGAGGAGGCACAAATAAATATAATTTAGAGAGAAGCTCGGGACTATTCCATATTCCATTTATTATACTGAAGAGCTGTATTAGTTCTCTTTGCTTTCTGCAAATCTCTATGGTAGGGATGTTTAAGAATAGTTCTAAAATATAATAACGATGGTAGAGGCAATGTATCTTAAAAATTTGTGCTGATCAGCTTCTAGTTTCGCTTTCTAAGTAATGTAATGTGGAGACCATACTGGAGAATAATAATCTAGGTGTGTTCTGACCAGAGAGCAATTAAGAGACTTAATAGCAGTGATGTAGGTAAAATCACAAGTGGTTCTCTTTATAAAACCTAACAACTTCATAGATTTTTGAACAGCAGTAGTACCATGGGACTTATAAGTGAGTGAGTAGTCTAATATAACACCAAGGTCTTTTATTTGCGAAACACAATTAAAATTTTCATTAAATGCTGTAATCAAAAGCTATTGGGTGATGTATTCAATGAAAACACATAATATGGCACTTGGATGGATTTCGATTCATATTATTTTGTGTACACCTATTTATATCAGATTGTAAAATTAAAGCATCATAATTACTATCAACTACTTTAAAACATTTGAGGTCGTCAACAAATAACAAAGCTTTGCTACCTTGAAAGCAATACATTATATCATTAATAAATAAGTTAAAAAATAATAGTCCCAGATGAGACCCTTGGGGAACACCAGAAGTTACTGGAAGAGTATGAGAATAGTAATGATTAACTCTGACCATTTGTAATCTATTCCTTAGATAGCTACTTAACCATTGTAATACAAGACCTTCCACACCACACAAAAAAAGTTTATGTAGCAAGAGTTCTTGATTGACTCTGTCGAAAGCTTTGGACAAATCGGTGTACACAGTATCAATCTGCAAACCCCTCTCCAAAGCATCAGACAAAAAGTCAACATATGTGAGTAAACCCAATTCTGCAGACCTTTTAGAGGTGAAACTAAATTGTTGCGATGTCATAATGCTCCAGCAGTCATAGGTAAGATAATCTGTAATAATACTTTCAAAGATTTTGGGAATTATGCTGAGGGTAGATATAGGACGATAATTTGTGATGTCAGATTTTCTATCTGATTTATAAACTGGAGTGGCATATGATGTTTTTCAGTAATCCGGAAATTCGCCAGTAACAAGAGACTTATTAAATTAAAAAATTAATCGACTTACCTGAAGGAAGATTAATTGTAATTTTCCGAGCTTGTCCGAAGATATAATTATTACATTGTAGTTTCCGCGAAACATACTCATCAGGACGATTCTTTATAGGCTAAGCAAAAACGCTATGATTCACTGCTTCTTATCGTATACTAATTACTTGTGTAACTTCATTCAGTTGAGTGCGAGTTTCGAAAATCACCTAATATCTGGGAACTAAATATGTATCAACCTAGGGAGGGATGGGAAATAATTATATCTACGGACAAGCTCGGAAAATTACAATTAATCTTCCTTCAGGTAAGTCGATTAATTTTTTAATTTTCCTTCGCTTGTCCTTGATATAATTATTACATTGTAGATGTTCAGAGCAAAAAGGGTGATTTTCTGAATATTTCTATTATTTATATTAACAATATGATAATAATTAGGTAACCGAAAAAACAATGTTGATGCGAGGCCTACACTGTGAGCAGAGAATATAGATGTGCCTATTCCTGCCTCATGCAACATTTTTTTTTAATCCAGCGATTGATGGCGCGGCATGGCATGGTTTCTTATGTGTCAGTATAAGATGTTCCTCATTATTACGAGATAATTTAGTTTCTTTGATATATGCCTTGATAGCTGACGCCACACACAATTGTGGTCTACTTCCAAAGTAAGGCAAAATTAAAAGAGGTTGATTTTTATCCAAGACAGTTGTCTTTATTATATCAGGGATTTTAATTTCTATCCTTTCTACTGATACATATATTGATATTCTGAAGTTCAATCAAGGAATGAGTCAGTACTCTGCTGGCTGGTGTTAAAGCCCTAAGAGTAAGAAGTTTACGTGTCAATTCTTCTAAGAGTAGAGTCTCTAGATGGTATAATTTTTCAAGGTGTCTTAAAACAGGATCCGGATTCCAGGTTGAAGAGTATTTCGGCCCTGATGGGAGAATGTTGGACACCCTCTTCAAGGAAATATTTATTATCTTCTCATCATTGGGATTTAGTGGTTTAAATATTAAATTTAGCGCTGTTCTATACGAATTCACAACTGAAAACGATTTTACATCCTTAAAACTATCTAACAGAAAGTTCAAATATGTTTGTAAATTATATACAATGAGGTTTTGTTGCTTACTTATGCAAAATTTCCAATATTTCCTAAAATGAATATTGTTTTAATGTACCTTCTGATAGAGATGCTCATTATTTCGACTGCTCCATCAGGAACGCCACAATGGAAATCTTGCTGTGTAGTGGATGACTCTCCCTAAAAGGAGTGATAAGCAAATATTTTTCTGGTTGAAATTAAGTTAATAATCTATTAAATACCGGAAACCACGGCTGTGTTGACCAAGTTTCCGAAGCCTTTTCTTGTTAAACCTTCTCTAAAACTCTTGTGATAATAGCGAAAGGAGGAAAGGCATAAAAGTAATAATAACTTGACCAGTCTAGGGTGAATGCATCCACTGAAAGGGACTCTGGGTCTGGAAACTATGAAACAAATTTTGGACATTTCCTATTTATTCTTGTGGTAAATAGGTCTATTTCTGGATAGCCATATAGCCAAACCTTTTTACAATATCCCTAAATACTTCGCCGTTTAGTTCATATTCTGTGTCTATGACCATTGTCCAAGATTCCCTATCTGCATTTGTGTTTGCAGTCGAAGAGATATAACTGTCAAAAATCAAAATATGTCTTTCCTCGCACCATTTCCACAACATTATTCAAATATAAATATTTAATGCTGCCACCCCGATTTATACAACAAATGGCTGTCTGGTTGTCTATTCTTAGTAATATGCGAACATAATATGTTTCGTCTTTTTAGCAAGAGATTTTAAAGCATAATATACAGCCTTGATTTCTAAGAAGTTAATGTGAATTTTTGATTCTTGGTTGTCACAAAACCCATGGCACCCCAACCTGCCTGTGAAGCATCCGAAAATATCTCTTTCGAGAACGGCTTAGGTTTTATAGCTTGGCCTAACCCAACATTTTCTTGCCACCATTCTAGTTCTTGTAATAATGAATTCGGGATGATAATTTTCCTACGATAGTTAAGGTAATCTCCCTGTAACGAAATATGTTTTATTCTCTCAAAAGGTTTTATATGAATAAAACCGTAACTTGTAAGCAGGACAAGAAGATACAAATTTACCTATTGGCATAGCAAAATCTTTGAGAGTGTGCTGTTTATTTTTATTTTTAAATTTAATGATTAATTTTTTTATAATTTTAATTTTCTCGATAGGAAGGGAAATCCTCATATTTATGGTATCATAGTTAAAACCTAAAATTTTTATATTCTGTTGGGGTTTTAATGTACTTTTAACACGATTTATTATAAAACCTAAATCTTCAAGTAAATTTAGTGTTGTTAGAGTATCTTTTATAGATTGTTTCTCGTTTTCGCTTATTATTAAAATATTATTAAACCTAAACCTTAGATATTTCTCTTTTACTCGGACTAGAAAATAAGCGTCCTTTAGATCAATATTTGTAAGGTAATAATCCCTATACAAAAGCTCAAGAACTGTTCTGTAGTCCTCCAATTTAAAATAAGGAGCATGAATATAGGCATTAAGTTTTTTTAAGTTAATCAATATGAATTTGTAGCTTCCATTTTACTGGACAACATTCTTCAATAGCGCCGATACTTATTAAAGTTGTATTAAATGTTTATAATTTTTAATTTGATTTCTTGGAATTTTCACAGATGGTTCAATTGTTTAAATGATGGCTTGGCTTATTACCTGAAGTTCCTGGTAGGCTGAAAGATGATTGCCAACTCTTCTTTTGAAAATCCGCGCTTGCTTTTTAATGGACTGTTCTTTTTTTACAGCCTCAGCAAATTTTTTGCTGAATAAAAATTCATCCATATTCAGAGTTTTTGCGACGTTTTTACAATAGGCGTCTATACTGTGTCCATCCAAGCAACGGAGTGTTCCAAAACAGTATCATGCATAGTGCACGTGAATTCTCCGACTCTGTACCGATGTACCAAAGATAATGAATTCTGCCGGCCGATTGCAGTTAAATCCGATTGGCCAGCGTATGGAGGCATATTTATTTTAGCCAATAGATGCAAAGGCGCATGGTTATCATTCTTCGATCACGCATCTATCGTTGTTTGGGTCGCTCTGTTTGCTCGATGGATATACTTTAGGTGTGGGATTATTTTAAATTTTTTTTTTAAATTCAAATTTTCTGTGAGCCGATATAACATGATGAACATTGCTAAATAATTGACAGGCGTCTGCCAAAATAATGAGATTGTCTGAATGTTCCGGACTAGGCCACATTTTTTCAATAACCAGTAGATTTTTGCAGTTTGCTGCAATTTTATAATTATTGAAAAGTTCCTTCCTCTGTTCTTTTGCTATACCCTTTGATAAATATGAATTCCAACGAACTCTTCAAGAAGAGGCTTTCCTTCTATTTCGCTACTGTCTGATTTTTCGCCCAAAACAGTAATGTTCTGTTCTGGTAAGTCATTGCTCGGCTGACCGAAACAAAAAAATCGCACGATTTTATTCCAGTGAGTATTCCTAGAAGGGATAACGAACGTTCTTCCCTGTATAAATCCAAAAAACCAGAAACATCATCAAGAATCGCCCGATTCCATAATGATCTCTATGCAAAAATAACGAACGTGTACTCTGATTGTTCAAACAGCAAGAATATATTGTAAGACAAAGTATTATTTCCACTCAATTAAAGGCTTGCACACATTGACGCGAATTAATACGCCGCGATAACGAAGCGAATATTTCGCGACATAGGCGGTATCAAAATTCGTCTCTCCTATACTCGATAGTCGAAATTCTGTAAAGTGAGTCAGAGCTATCTAATCAACACTTTGGTTAAAGCGCAGTTGCCATATGTATTCTAGAGAGAAATGCTGTATTTTATAAATACACTTCAAATCCATTGTGTCAATATTTCAGGTACAAAAGATGCAATGTAATTAAGTCAATACCAATTTAATATATTTATTTCAAATTTCAAGCAGACTAATAATAATTAGTTTACTTGAAATGTGAAATAAAGTGTTTATGTATATTTCTTGAACGCAAAGTTTGTTGTGAAAAACTCGCCGATTTGACAATGTTGGAGAGTCGCTTCAATGTTCCGGCTTTGAGAACGAGATAGATAGATCGAGCTACGCGAATGAGACAGTGATAGTAAACAGTTATGTGAGGTGTTTATTCTCTTCATGAACGTAACATCAGTATTTGTGTTGTGGTTTTGTGTGATAAATCGGTTATTATTGGTATTTATTGTAATATTTATATCGGTATATTTAGTGACAATAATGGCGGAGTGTAGCGGTGTTGGCGATAAAAAACGGCGTCGTAACAATTTAATTCGGGAAGAAAAAGTCCTCATATTAAATGTGTACGAAGGACTGCGTGCCATGGACAAACAGTTGGGTGTTAGTGACGCTGTGATTAAGTGCAGTTATTTAACTAAAGTTTCTGAGAGTACTATATACAATATTCTAAAGAAATCGCGGGACGGATCTTTGACAAGAGAACGAGGTGAAAACTGTAAACCGGAAAGTAGGGGAAGAAAGAAAATTGTTTTGGACGACCAAACACGGAATGCTATACGTAGGGAAATACATTCTTTTTATTTTAGGAATGAAATCCCCTCGGTAGCTAAATTGAGCAAGGTAATAGAAGCTGATGATACTTTACCAAACATCAGTGATAAAGTTTTGAGACGAACTTTAAAATTAATGAATTTTCGTTACCAAACAAGAAGTAGAAACAGTGCCTTAATTGAACGAAATGACATTGTGGAATGGAGGAGAAATTATTTAAAACAGATACGACAGTTTCGTAACGAAGGACGGCACATATATTATCTTGACGAAACATGGTTAAATGAAGGCCACACTGTGTCAAAAGTGTGGCAAGACATGAATATACGAAGCAATCGACAAGCCTTTATGGAGGGTTTCTCTTCCGATTTAAAAGCTCCCTCTGGGAAAGGACGTCGACTGATTATCACTCACATTGGCAGCGAGGAAGGATTTGTAGAAGGTGGATTACTAAGTTTTCAGTCCAAAAAAACTATCGATTACCATGAAGAGATGGATGGTAACCGGTTTGAAACATGGTTTAGATCAATTTTAACAAAGGTAACTCCTGGTTCAGTGATAGTTATGGATAATGCTTCATACCACTCTCGTCGACTGGAGCAAATACCTACTTCAGCTAGCCGCAAGAGGGTTATAATTGATTGGTTAGAGAGTAAAAGCATTCCGCACAACTAGGCAATGCTAAAAGTTGAATTATTATCTCTCGTACGGAAACATAAAAGCAGTTATATTAAGTACGTTGTCGATGAAATGGCGAAAGATTTCAACGTCTCAGTTGTTAGACTTCCTCCCTACCACTGTGAGTTAAACCCCATCGAGCTGGTTTGGGCCCAAGTGAAAAATTATGTTGCGAGAAAAAACAGTACATTCAAAATGGCTGACGTTGAGAAACTGTTTGACGAGGCGCTGCATACCGTTACTGCTGAGAGTTGGCGTAAATGTATTCAACACGTATTAAAAGAAGAAATAAAGTTTTGGGATTTAGACATACGTGTAGAAGTAATGACGGAACCACTCATTATCGATATAGGAGGAGAAAGCGATGATTCTGAGGAGTCGTCAGGGAGTGATACCGCTTCCAGTTAGTCAGACATTTTACAAGTGACCTCGCAACATACCTATACTTATCGGTAATTTATTTTGGTCTTGACAAACAACTTTCTTTTACGTAATGATAATGCCGGTTAGCAAATAACGAAAATGTTACCTCAATTTTAGTTTTAGTAGTAGTAAGTTGGAATTGACTTTTAAACATTTTTTTATTTTGTTTTAACTTACTTATGAACAACTTGTGATAAGTTATTATTTCAAATGTTAAAAATTGAAATTCCAGATATTTCAGTATTCGCACCCTTAAACTATGATATGCTCATGGAGTTCACTTTAAATCGGTAGATAACCGATGACGTCACTTTACAGAATTTCGACTATCGACTATATCACATTTGTGCGAATATTCGCGACATAGCCAGTAACAAAATTCGTCTTTCTCCTATAACATTTTCGCGAAAATTTCATAAGATATTTTTTTTGATATCTGAAAAAATGGATTCTTCAAGTTCTGAAGAAGAAGCAATACTATTATTGGCCGCCTTAGAGGATGAGGAGGTTGAAAGGTAAGGGATTTTGAAAATTTTTTGTTGAATATAACACGGGCTGAGAACCAGAAGGTTCTATGTGGCATTTTAAATTTTTTTGATGTTCTAACGCTATTTGACTGCTTAATTATGCTCTGAAATAAAAATTTCTAATTTGATGATAATTACTAATATACCTATTCACCCATAATAAAGCACTACCTAAAATAAATTAAAGTTTCTCGTTTCGATTTTATTACCTATCAAATTTTCTTTTTGACTTTCTGTAAAATTTGGTGATTGTCACTTAGAACCTTCTGGTTCTCAGCCCTGGTTCTTAATTATTAATTTCATGAACTTGAGGTGGGGATCATATTAAATTCCGTAGCGCCTAACAGTTTCAGGACAGGATATTTTTCAATGTTTTCGTATGAAAAAAAAAATGAATATTGAAAAAAATCGTCTATCAACTAATAAAAAGTTACATTTTGTGCTGAAGTTGGTGTTTTGTTTTTATTTTTTAGAAAAAGGCTCTGGACACATGATATAAATATGGAAAGAGAAAAAAAAAGGCGAATTCCATACACTAATGCCACAACTGTGACTAGATGAAAAGCGTTTTTATAAATATTTCAGAATGGACATTGCTTGTTTCGATGAACTATTA
Organism: Lochmaea crataegi; assembly: GCA_947563755.1. Classification (NCBI taxonomy): domain Eukaryota; kingdom Metazoa; phylum Arthropoda; class Insecta; order Coleoptera; family Chrysomelidae; genus Lochmaea; species Lochmaea crataegi. Next base: position 24,952,344 of record OX387423.1, on the reverse strand, counting down.
AACCTAATTAAAGAAGATATCGAAAAACAATATACCAATTTACGAGAACATATTTCAGCAGAAGAAAGACTAGCCGTTACTTTGAGGTAAGTTGTATATTTTTGTTTTAAAAAAATCTACAAGTTTTGGTAACAGGGATTAAACTGTGTTAAGTAATCAGCGGCCGAATTTTCCTCAGTTTGATGGTTTTCGTCACCAGAGTTTGGAGAAATAAGTGGACTACTGACATACGAGTTGAAATTAGAGTTGCAACTGTTGGAAGTTGACGGTCTGGACACATCCACGTACGCTTTTAATACTTGTTGCTGTGACTGTTCTTCATAATGCATTATTTCTTGTTGGGCAATAATTTGCGAAATTTGTAATTTTGCCTCGGCCTGACGTCTACCTGAAAATTTCCTCATGGTACGTGCATATGATAAAAACAATAAATCGAGATCATCCTTTGTTCCAGATGTTTTTTTGTTTTCAAAATAGGTAATTATTGATTCCACTGAAGATGTTGGTTTCGTAGTCGATGACTTTGTGGTCTTTTGTTTTTTTAATGTTCTACTGGAGGGTGTTGTGTTATCATCACTCCTATCAGCATGTGTAACATCATTATTTTCCCGGGTGTCAGAAAAATCGCAAGTTTCCGTTACTTGTTTTATGTTTGTATCCTGTGTATTATCATTCACATTATCCAGTTCTTCTGTAGACTCTGTTTCATTTATGTATTCAGGAACGTTCGAAGAAGTTTTTGCAAAAGTCAGAAATGGTCGAAAAGCATCCATGTGATCTGACCATTGCCATTTTTTGCTTTGTTTTGCAGCTTGTCCCGTTTTTGTTTTGTTTATCCTTATAAATCTGACATAAGTATCACGCAAATTTTTCCACCTTTTCTTTGCTTCTTTACCTAAAACATTTTTTTTTAGATTTTTAGCAACTGGAGACAGCTTCAGTACAATAGGGCACAGCTATCGTGTTGGGTTTTCGACAGTTGGTCTGATTGTGAAGGAAGTGTGTAAAGCTATATGTAAAAGAATGGAGCCTCTTTATCTTCCAGCTCCGACCAAAGAAATATGGAAAAGTTCTGTTGAACAATATTCAAGATTTTGGCAATTTCCAAACTGTATTGGTAGTATTGATGGCAAACATGTCACAATAAAATGCCCAAGAAAAACTGGATCAAATCATTTTTGCTATTTAAAAAAATTCTCTATAGTACTGATGGCGATCGTTAGTGCTGAATATAAATTTATTTGTATGGACATAGGGGGTTATGGCAAAAATAGTGATGGGGGCATATTTGACAATTCTAATATGGGACAGAGATTTGAAGCTAATTTAATGAATGTTCCAGAAGATAAAAATCTTCCTGGGCAAAACGAACCTTGTCCCCATGTTTTGGTTGGGGATGAGGCGTTTGCGTTGAAGCCTTATCTAATGAGACCTTTTCCATATAAGCAATCCAGAACAGACAGACGTAAAGAACATTTTAATACTCGTTTATGCAGAGCTAGAAGAGTGATCGAGAATGCCTTCGGCATTTTGGCCCAAAAATTCCGAATATTTTTAAGGCCAATTGAAACCAAAGTTGAAACGACAATTTTGATTGTAAAGACGGCGTGCATTTTGCATAATTTTTTACGAACTCGAGGAAATGAACAAGTAGATTTCGATTTGCAATCAACAGAGTTTGAGGAAAACATAGGAAGGGCATTTAACAATATACAAAGGGACCCAAGACGTGCAACAAATATTGCATTCGCTACTCGAGAAAAATTTGTTAATTACTTTAATTCAAATAATCAATGATATTATTATCACCCTGTACAATAAAAAAACGTATACCTATGAAAAAATATCTTTTTTTAATGTTTCAAAATTAAATACCTACCTGTAATATGTATCTCTTGCCCAATTTCATCCCATAATTATCTTTCTTTCTTATATTTTTGTAATCTTCATGGGCTAAATCGTATAAAATCGGATATTTCTTCACAAACTCTATTAATATTTCAGTGGCAGACATCTTTGCTTCGCAACGAAAACGATAGAAAACGCGGCTGGTCGCGAAATAAATAAAATTCGCTGCAGTTTCGTTGTCGTCAAGCGAAATTTTCGCGCCGGTTTGTTGCTCCTCGTATACGCCGAAGACCTCGAGTCGACGAATATTTCGCGAGGCGAAAATTTCGCCGTCGCGCCGAATTATTCGCGCCAGTGTGGGCATTCCTTAAATCGCTCGATTTTCCCTCTAAAAATACCGCTCAGTACTTTAAGAGGTAAATATATATTTTTAAATCAAAATAGTGGACAAAAAAACTCACGATTTTATTCCAGTGAGTATTCCTAAAAGGGACAACGAACGTTCTTCCCTGTATAAATCCAAAAAACCAGAAACATCATCAATCGCCCGATTCCATAATGATCTCTGTGCAAAAACAACGAACGTCGTGGTACTCTGATTGTGCAAACAGCAAGATTATATAAGACAAAGTAATATTTCGACTCAATTAAATCGCTCGATTTTCCCTCTAAAAATACCGCTCAGTACTTTAAGTGGTAAATGTATGTTTTTAAATCAAAATACTGGACAAAAAATCGCACGATTTTATTCCAGTGATTATTCATAGGGATAACGAACGTTCTTCCCTGTATAAATCCAAAAAAACAGAAACATCATCAAGAATCGCCCGATTCCATAATGATCTCTACGCAAAAATAACGAACGTCTAGGTACTCTGATTGCTTGCGTTCTCCACCGTAACTATTTAATATCAATAAAAAGGAATAAAAACAGCCTACCTGTTGAATCATCGCTAGAGCTAGAGGATGACTTTTTTATCTCACTATTTTTAATATTTTCATCCAGGTCTGGAAAAAAATGCGCCCGTTTTGGCATTTTTAAATCACTATTCACTTTCAAACACATTTAAATCCTATGCTGAAGAGCACGAAATACGGAATGAAGTTACACAAGTAATTAGTATACGATAAGAAGCAGTGAATCATAGCGTTTTTGTTTAGCCTATAAAGAATCGTGCTGATGAGTATGTTTCACGGAAACTACAATGTAAAAATTATATCAAGGACAAGCGAAGGAAAATATATGAAAGAGCGGACGAGATAAAATAAAACTAAATTTCTTAAGAAAAGTGGGGGTATTTCCATCAGAACCAGGACCTTTTTTAACATCAGGTTTTAACAATTTTGCATAAATGTTCGAGATTTCAATGTGATAATCGAATACATTTACTTTTGAAGAATTGTCGATTTCATAGGTACTTCTTTTTTTAGAAAATGATTGCAGGATCACTTAACTTGGTAGGATCGAAGCTTTGTCAATATAGAATAAACAAATTTTCATGTCAAAAAGATCAGTAGTTTTTGAGAATTTCACGTTTTCATTCGAAAAATGTCTTTGTTCAAAGTCCCTGAAAAAACTTTTCTTTTTTGAAAGTTCACATAGGCCTCAATTGTTCACTTTCAACTCCAATTTTTGAAAGAAAAGTTTGGATAAAAAATGCATACAAATTTCTTTTTCGCTAAAATTACTTTTAAAATTTTAGGTAAATTTTATTTTTTTATGTGCAACTAGTTCCTGTTTTCCCTATTGTTCCTCCTGTCGTTCTTGTTCTTCTTCCCTTTCATCTTCTCTTGCAGATTCTAATCAGTTGACATCTCGCTCTACAAGTTGAAATTTGATATCTTCAGAAGATGGTTTTTCGGTATTAATGCAATTAGAACATAAATTTGAACACTGAAATCCATGTTTCCTATCACTGTATCTCAGGAAAAGGATAAAGAGCATTAGTTTCAGCTCAATTCATGGCTTTGAAATGAAAAAATAAAATCCTTCAGATTGGGGGTTGGAAGAGATCACTGGAAGAAATACTAATGCCAAAAAACACTGAAGAAAAATTTATACTTGAAAAGATTTTTTGTAATTGTGAAAAATGTTGTAATACTCTGAGAGGAAACATAGTTTGCAGTGTTCTAATTGTCATGGGTTGCAATATTGCTCTAATCATCATCTAACCATCTTTTGAAGAAATTGACTCTGAACCTGTAGATCAAGACAATGCCAGCAGATTAGAATCTGCAAGTAAAGAGGAAGAAGAACAAGAACAGCAGAAGGAGAAAGAAGAACAAGAGGGAGAATAAGAATTAGACAACAAACATTATAGACAAACTAAGCAAATAAAAATGATTCCTCCATATTTTCTTACCTACTGTCATTGTGAATTCGTTTCCTTGAGATTTAGAAGTATTTCCTTGATAACTGATTTGAAGATCATCCAAACCAAAATTTCTTTGAAAGCATGTTAAAAGTATATCATAAGGTGCTGGTTCAGTCGTTTTGGAACAAAATTCTGCTACTCGAGGATCTTCCACTCTTATTTCATCAAAGAAAGACAGATCTTGATCTTTTTCTTTTTTTGTCGAATCTCCTAAAAGTTAAATACGGACTTTGAATATTTAAATATGTTTTATGGAAAATGTGGTAATTATTAAAAAAATAATGAATATTTGTCTCATAACAATAATCTATCTGAAACTTTTGAGCATATAATGATTACTCTTAAACAATTGCTTCATTCATAAATTTGTGATTAAAGTATATTATTGTTTATATGTTTTGCTGTAAAACAGATTGTGTATGTAAGTCATTTAATGATAATCCAAATTTGTATAAATTTTGTTGCCTTTTTGTATGAATTCATATTGACATCAAATATTTCAAATTTTCATTATACTTTAAAATTTATACAATTGGGATCGTGCCGACAACTGAACTACTTTGTTTTATAACCTCACCTTCTTCGCCATAACAATTCTTTTTTTGATTTTATTTCAGACAGTGCCTTTGATTTTTTTATTTCATTTAATTCATTGCTTCTGTTAAACCAATTAAATAAGCACCAACACAAAAAAATTAGGTTAATAATCTGTGGTTATATACTATCTATTTGTGTATTTGTGACAATCTACGAGTTTTACAAATGTCCAAATTAGAAACATCATAGGTCAGAACACATTTAAACGCGCAATCGCATATCTACTGTTCAAAAATGAGCCTTGGACAAAGCTGTACTTTAAATTTCATGTAGTTAATCTTTGATAATGTGTAACGAGCTTATTTTTTTTAAGCCTGGCTCACTTTTTAAACGAACCGGACATCAGTGTTTATATTTTATATTGTTGGTGTTAATTATTTGTGATTGTGTAATATCTATGTATTTTCAATTAGTAATTATGTATTTATCATAAACCATTTTACACAGAAATTCTTGGACTATAAAAGGTGACAAAGAGTTGAGTCTTCACCTAGTTCTTCCTGAAAAGGAATAATATGTTTGTTTTATAACGGAGATAAGAGAGTTACTTCCAAGAAGAAAAGCATGAATTTTAAAACTTCAGAAACCAGTGACTAAATTCAATAAAGTATGTTTTTTGCTTTTTACTCAATATTATTTTAATAGAGGTTAATTTTTGGTTTAGATATAGTAATACATATATCCAGAAAAAAAATGGATATTAAAAGTGAAAATCAAATTTTATTTGTAACCTTATAGACAACTTTTGCAACAAACAACTTCAAAACAAAACTAAAATAAAAAATTAAAAAATAATGGCAAATAAAGTGAGGTTATAAATAATGTACAACAAACTAGTAACATTTAATGCTGCCAGCTGCAGAAGAGCTTATATTGAATTTTATAAGATAGATATAGGCTAATACAGAAAATTAAAAGCGTAGGTATTGATGGGACAGCTCTTATTTGGATAATAGATTATTTGAACAACAGGCAACAAATGGTAAAACTCAATAACATACAGCTAAGCAGGTTATGTAATGATATGGGTGTACCACGGGGTAGTGTGTTGGGACCTTTGCTGTTTTTGATTTATTTAAATGATATTGTGGACATTGCAAGGGAGTGCAAAATTCATTTATTTACGGATGATACCCTTCTGTACTTCTGCTGGAGTAATCTTGAACACTGCATAGGAGTCATAAACGCTGTTCTAAAAAGGGTGCATATGTATTGTTGTGCAAATTTGTTAAAAATTAATATACAGAAAACAAAATGTATGGTATTGGGCGTAAAAGATAGGTATAGGGAAGTTAATTTAAATATAAGAGTAGGTGATGAAACAGTGGAGACAGTAAAAAATTTTTGTCTATTTAGGAATAACTATTGACAATAATTTAAAATTTAAGGAGCATGCAAACCAAGTTATTAAAACTGTGGCCTATAAAATTAACTATTCAAGACGATGCTCTCCACATCTAAGCCAATGGTCCAAATTAACTGTTTTTAACACTGTAATATTATCACATTTTAATTATTGACCTACAATTTTGTACCTACTCAAACAAAATGAAATCAATTGTCTTCAAAGGATGAAAAACCGTGCCATGTGAATAATATTGAAGTGTTCTAGGTATACTCCTATAACCAGCATGCTAAAGACACTTAACTGGATGCCAATAACTAAATTAATTCTATACTTCACATTAATTTTTATTTTCAAAATTAAAATTGGACATGCACCAGTTTATCGGCAGGATAAGCTCTCTAATAGTCTTGGTGTACATAACTATAACACAAGAAATAAAGAAAATTTAAGAATTGAAATGTGTAGGAGAAGCAGTACATACAACTCTGTATTTCACAAAGGTATTAATTCTTACAATAGTTTACCAGAATACATTAAAAAAGTTCATCTGTAAATTATTTTAAAAGAGCATTAAAGGATTATTTATTGAGAGTGAGCAGACACAGTGTAATATTATATGTTTGTTTAAATTTGTTTTATTCTTTATGATGTACCTACCTAATTTTTTGTGCTGTAAACACTATATGTTGTACTGTTCTTTTATTTTATATTGTGTATATCATGAAAGCAGAATTAGTTATTTTTGACTAAATAAAGAGATATATATTTCTATTGACCTGTTTGACTGTCTGGAGCAATCTTGAATTTCATTTCTGGAATTAGTATTTCTAAAGTCGCTTTAGCCGCATCCGACTTTGCTTGTTTTTTACTGGTCCCATATCCAACCCCGTATCGCATATCTTTTATAATAACAGTGGCAGCGTAAGGTGTTGCAGCATTTTCTAATTCAGTGAATTGGTAAGTAGGTTGTTTTTTCAAAGCATGTTGAACATATTCGTGAAGAATACAAACGTAAGATTTTCCGTTGGGATTCATAATCCATTCTTTCTTGGTGTTAGTATTGCTTTCAGGATTTTCTAAATTTCGGATAGGAAAAGTTATGAGCTTTGTACCATCTGGTAGAGTCGGTCGTTGTAACTGCTTCTTTTGTTTCAATTTTTTGGTAAATTTCCTTCTTTCTGACCAAGATTTAAACCTTAATACTTTCATATTTTGAAATTTGAATAATGTTTCACAATATTCTCGAACTTGTTCTGGAGAAAGATTTTGCATTTGAATATTTTCTTGTAGAGTTTCAATTTTTGCATTTGGAAATCTTTGGTCACATTGATTATTAGCCTCAGGTTCTTTAGCCTCTGCCTCTTCTTTTTGTAAAGCTCTTTTATAATTCAAACAAGTTATGGCATTTACAGGTATATGATGCTTCCTAGCTGATCCTGGACCCAGAAAATATGGCCTTGATAGAGAACAAACTCTAGAAACTTTGTGTAAATATATAGGCATTCCACTATTATGAGTTACTTGAATCCATCCTTCTGGCAGTACATCAAAATGATTTTGACCCTTTTCAATTAACAATATCTTGTTCTTCTCTTCAAATGGAATTTCTTCATCATTGCCTAAACTACAAGAAAACGCAATATGTTATTGATATAAAAACTATTAAAATATACAAAATATATTATGTACCAATACATACTAATTAAATTCATCACTGCTAAGCCCCTACTAGGGTGCTTTTTTTAGGAATTTTTATTTTATTTTCACTCCTCACTCAAAATAATTGTAGGAAATCCAATTTCCTTTAAAAAAGGTTCAATAAGTTGAATTGGTAAGATTGACATTTGCTGAGATAAAAATCTTAATTTGTAAAAAGCTAGATTCGAAAATTCTGAAAAATTTCATAAAGTGAAAAGGTTAATGGTTTATATCTCAACTAGTGTTGGAAAAAATGTATTTGGTTTATTTGTGGGTTAACGTTGACATTAGATGGACCAGCCTCAGCTATATCTTGGATATCGTGTGGGGTTTTTGCTATTGGTTCATTCAAATTCAAAAGCTTCGAATTATGGGCAATAAATACGATTTTGGCAGCCCTTTCTGTGGTTAATCTGTTTCACGTTTTACAGTGAATAAAGGAGAACACACTGAAAGATCACACAGTTGCGGCACTTGTCTCAGGCATTTCCAATATGGCAGTGGCTATATCTTTCAAATTTGTTTTGCAACAACACCCTGTCCACCAAGAAATACTGTCATTTTTTTGCTGTCTCCCAGACACACGGTAACTGCCATAAATTACTTTTTGCCAAAAAGTATGTCAACTCAGTAGAAATCAAATCCTTTTTTTGTTGAAATTTTGGATGAACCGATAATATGTGATATAGAAATTCCATGGCTTGAATATTATGTTCATCATTACTTAATTGAGAGCCACAGTATTTGGGATCCAATAAATAAGAGGCCAAATGCAATGGTTTAAGCATTATTTTTTTCTATTTTTAAAAAGACTCAACAATTCTTTATTTTCTGTTGACTTAATAGACAAACTTTTAACCTCACTGTTAAAACAATTTGCAGATTGCGGAGCGAAATATAAACAGTATGGCGCGAACATATAGCGCGAAACCTATAGCCGAAAGTGTGCCAATGCAACTTTCCCTTCAATGTGAGCGAACTTTCCCATAAATTATGGGAACGTTCGCTACTCACAACACTAATCTCAACAAATACTAATCTTAATGATTCAACTCGTTGGACATTTTTTGAAGAAAATTAAATTTCATACAACATAAATAGTCATTTTTTAAATAACTTCAAAAAGATAGGAATTTTTCTTACAGATACAGATTACAATTATGACACATCAAGCACTTTTATTTATTTATTTATTGACGGGCTAGAACCCATTAAATACAATAGAGTACAATAATTGATACACAGAATTTAAAAAAAAAAGAAAAAAAATATATATATAAATAGAAAAAACCATAAACTTATAGATACATTAATTAACACATAAGATAAAGCACATATCACTTACAATAACAACTAAAAATATTTTTTAAAAATTACAAATTTGGAGTTGTCGGCGAAACTCAGAAGAAGATGTAAAGAAATCAAGATTCAATCGATTGGCCAATCTTGTGGACCTGGGGATGAACGAATTATTGCGATAATTAGTATAGTAGTGTGGTTGTGAAAAAGTAACACTATTTCTAGTAGATCTAGTTGGTGCGGAAAAACCAATATTCAACAAAAGAGTAGGACAATCGAGAGTAGAATTGACTATGTTGAATAGAATGAAAAGATCCTTGCAATTCCTTCTGTAACGAAGAGGCTCCAACATAAACTGGGAATGCAAATCATGGTAATTTAGGTGGTAGGTGTTAACAGGATGAATTCCAGATTTATAGGCAATGAGTCTTAGAAATTTTCTTTGTATTTGTTCAATGTTGTGAATATGGTTCGTATAGAAGGGATTCCAAACAGAAGATGCATATTCAATAAGAGGTCTAACAAGGGAGAAGTAAAGTATTCTAAGACATTGCACGTTTCGAAAGTCACAAGTTATCCTTCTGATAAAACCAAGCATCCTTAATGCCTTATTAATTGAAACATATATATGGGGCCGAAAAGACATGGTAGAGTCAATCACAACACCAAGATCTTTAACTTCTGACACATTAATAAGAGGTGTTTGGTTAATGTTATAGATAAAAACAATAGGGTGACGCTTTCTACTAAAATTAATAAACTGACATTTTGCTGGATTCAGTTCCATGCCATTGGCAGTACACCACCGAGATAAATTATCTAAATCTGCTTGAAGATTCTGACAATCCTCTAATGAACGTACAGTCAAATACAATTTTAGATCATCAGCAAAACATAAGAATTGAGAGTTTATAAAACAGTTCTGGATGTCGTTGACGAAAATGTTAAACAAAAGTGGTCCTATGTGTGATCCTTGGAGAACACCTGAAGGAACTACAAAGCCAGATGATAAGAAGCCACACACACGGACTATTTGAATACGACCAGTAAGGTAACTTTGAACCCAGTTTAGGAGACTACCATTAACACCCATATTATTTATTTTTTGAATCAGAAGGCCATGATTAACTTTATCAAATGCCTTGGAGAAGTCTGTGTACAAAGAGTGAACTTGATAACCAGAGTCCAAGGCACTTGAAAGATAGTCCACATATGTAAGGAGATTAAGCTCAGTTGACTTCCCTGAACGGAAGCCAAACTGCTGGTTAATGATATCAGGATCCAAAAGTTTGGTAAGGACTTTAGTAACAATATTATCTAATAATTTAGGAATTACGCTCTGAATACATATCGGCCTATAATTGGATATGTTTGATTTTTCACCTGTTTTGTAAATAGGAACGACGAAACTAGATTTCCAGAAATCTGGAAAGATACCAAGTTTAAGGGAGTAGTTAAAAATGATATGTAAGGGGCGAGACAATACAAAACTACAATATTTTAAAATAGAAGGAGGGATGCCATCCGGCCCAGGACCTTTATATACATTCAAACCACAAAGATGTTCATATATTTCAGAGATAGACACACAATACTCAGAAGCATTCAAAGGAGTAGAAGATATATAACCATAGCTAGGACAGGTCTTATCAGAATAAACAGAGCTAAAATAATCTTGAAACAGGTTAGCTAAATCGATTCCCACAGGATATTTGACATTATTGAGGTACATTTCATCAGGAATTGTATTACATCTTCTTCTGGAGTTTACAAAGTTCCAAAACGATTTTAAATTAACACCAACAGAACATTCAGTAAACCTAATATAATCGTTATAGTCAGTTTTAGACCTGAGCTTACACCGAGAACGCAGCTGAGAGAATTCCAAATAATCAACAGGAGATCCTGTTAGTTTGAATTTCAAGTGAGCTTGCTTCTTTAAATATATGAGATGTTTTAGTTCTGATGAGAACCATCTGGGGAATTTTCTGGATGAAACTTTCTTAACAGGTACAAACAGGGGAATCACGGTATACAAAATATCATAGAAAATATTTAACATATCATCTAATGATCTATTCAATAACAAAGGATCCCACCGAATAAGTTAGTTATAGAGCATTAAATCCCAAGTATATCCCACTTTAGAACTATCTGATAGCATCAAATACAGCTGAGTTATAGATATAAAAGAAATCATCAAAGTTTTGCAGTATTAGCACCAATGTAATATTGGATGAAGTAGACAAAAAAATGGAACAAGAAGAATGTATTTTGCGGAATTGTAGAGGAAACACCTATTCACATACTTGTGGAATGCATAGCACTACAGAATCCTCCTAAGACTTACCTAAACTGAAAAATATGGATATTTTTAATTCCTATAGAAAATAGTACTAAGGGGGAACTACTAGTCTCCGAGACTTTCCTTATGAACTGAGTAGAAGAAAGGGAGCACAATAGATCTTTTAGGTGGTCTTAGTGAAAGTCACCCCAATATACATAAATGTTACAATTCAAAAATCAGCTGCTTTAAAACTTGAAAAAGTACATCAAGCATTGCTGGGGAAATATTCTTATACTATCACTGATTACAATTCAACATAAGCTAAACCCACAACTATCCAAAATCTGGCATGTCTACATACTTTAGGTTTAGATGATTGTTTATTTTATAATGGAATTCATCCTGTTAACACCTACCACCTAAATTACCATGATTTGCATTCCCAGTTTATGTTGGAGCCTCTTCATTACAGAAGGAATTGCAAGGATCTTTTCATTCTATTCAACATAGTCAATTCTACTCTCGATTGTCCTACTCTTTTGTTGAATATTGGTTTTTCCGCACCAACTAGATCTACTAGAAATAGTGTTACTTTTTCACAACCACACTACTATACTAATTATCGCAATAATTCGTTCATCCCCAGGTCCACAAGATTGGCCAATCGATTGAATCTTGATTTCTTTACATCTTCTTCTGAGTTTCGCCGACAACTCCAAATTTGTAATTTTTAAAAAATATTTTTAGTTGTTATTGTAAGTGATATGTGCTTTATCTTATGTGTTAATTAATGTATCTATAAGTTTATGGTTTTTTCTATTTATATATATATTTTTTTTTCTTTTTTTTTAAATTCTGTGTATCAATTATTGTACTCTATTGTATTTAATGGGTTCCTGCCCGTCAATAAATAAATAAGTATAAACCAAAGCATTATAAGATGCATTTTTACAATAAATTAATTTAATTACATCCCCATTGTATGTATTCATTATAGCATAGCAAATACTTACCCCGCTTCTGAAGCTTTTCTTTTTCTGCTTTCTAATGCTTCCTCCAGCATCTTATCAATTTCCTCGTCAGGAATATCGGAGTCGAAGTCTCCGGAGTTATCAGATTCGTCATTGCCTTCAGTTTCATCCAAAATGTGAAATTTATTAAATTCACTGGTTCCGTTCTGTAAACCATTAGATTGAGCAAACGGACAACTTGAGGTAGCTTCATCTTCTCCAATAAAACCATTCATTATTTCACAATTTTTGAATAATGATGTTCTGTTTCCACACGGTTACAATCAAAAGAATATTCCAACCAATTACGAAAGAAAAATTGAAATATTCATTGAAAAGTACCGAGGAAAACTTATCACTTTTAACGACTATTCAATATAAGAAAATTATTTAATTGGCAATAAACAAAAAAGTACTTTTTAGATAGACCCAGAGATAATGGACAGACCCATGACATGACAGACCATAAGCAACCATAGACAGCTTGACTTAAATACACCATAGCATAGGGCTGCGTTCATAAACTTACTCCAGTGAGTAGAGAAAAGTATGTTTGATGGTTACTCGGAGTAACCGTTCAGAGGCTTCACCGGCCGAAGGCAAATCAAATGTCATTGTGTTGTGTATGAATTTGGGGTTATATTGTTCATTTCGAAAATAGAAATTAATAAACCATGGATGAGTTGAATATTAATAATCAAATAATATCAATTTATCAATAAAAATAACCTGGCAGTAATCTGAACTGATCTACTGTATAAGCCAAACTGTCAACTGTCAGAGTATATAATACTCCATTAAAAAGCGGAGTATGCAGAGTTTACTCCGGGTAGGTTTCTGAACGTTTATAAAAGCATACTCTACTGGTAGAGTAAATTTATGAACGCTTCGGAGGAAACTATCCTTACTCTGAGTAAGTTTATGAACGTAGCCTAGGTATCTAAAAATAAAATAGATAGGCAACTCAATGTATAAATCTCAAACCATGTTTTCTATTAGCCCTCTTTTGGTTTGGTGACCGAACTATATAGTTGTAACTGTAAAACTCCTTTAGCCAAGACCAAAAGATGATATTCTTTTGTATGAAAATTATCACATCAATAAAAAAAGATTATCAGTACGCAGATGCGAATTTCAAATTCAAGCGGGGCATTTTTGCATGATCGAATAATGAAATACACATTACACATTAATTAAAAAGGAAAGTTTATGGAATGAAAAAATAAATGGATTCAAATGTACATTTTTAGCGATAATGTAAACACTTATTAACATCAAGATGATTGAAAGAAATAGTGTATTACGATATCCTATTTATAAATAATCCATTCAAACAAATTTCATCACCAAAGTTCCGCTCCTGGCTAGAAATTTTCGTCTATGCTAACTAAAAATTCAGTAAAAACCAATTTACTCTAAACAAATACTAAACTAAATAATCTAAGTTATTTTGAGTTAATTAAAACTTTCTGATTCAGACGTATAAATACAAATACAAAAATTGGTGTAATGAAGCACGAAGCAGGGACATCAATTATTGTTTCCGATTTTCAATTTTTACTATCGTTGAAATCTGTGATTTCTGCATCTCTGTAGGCGTACATGATCAAGTCTAGGAAAAATGGTCTCATATCGACACCTCACCCTCATGAGGCCGGGAGCTTGCACTACAAATATAATGCGGACAGGAGTTTCCTATAAGAGTGTATAGGATAGTGATTTGTGGTATAGACCACCGAAGTAAGCGTTTCTTTCTGTGGTATAGTCATAGTATGCGCAATGCAGGCGGTCTATCCTCAAACAGTGATATGTTTAGTTTCTTGATGGACAAAAGTACAATCTCGCATGCGACAAAAATGTCACTGTTTGATTAATAGATTGCATAGCGCATGACATTTTTCTACCAAGACATTCAGCTATTAGTACGCCCACAATCCAATAGATGGCTATCATAAAACAAAGTGAAGCATGATTTTTGTGTTGAGTTCGAGTTACTTATCTATCTTAATCGATGCGCTGCCTATACATCTATAATTCATTGACATAACCAAACAAAACAGAACAATTAGAATCCGTAGACATTTTGTATTTCAATATTATTTAAAAACTAACAGAAATAATGGCTGCAGCAGCAGCAGCGAAAATCGCAGAAGTTCGTGAAACTACTCGTGTAGAAAGAATTGGTGCTCACTCACATATAAGAGGCTTAGGATTAGATGAAAGTCTTGAAGCAAGACATGTATCTCAAGGAATGGTTGGACAGGTAGCAGCAAGACGAGCAGTTGGTATTGTATTACAAATGATAAGGGAAGGAAGAATTGCTGGAAGAGCTGTTCTTTTAGCTGGACAACCTGGTACTGGCAAAACTGCAATAGCAACAGCTTTGGCCCAAGCTCTAGGTCAAGATACTCCTTTCACTAGTATGGCAGGGTCAGAAATATATTCACTTGAAATGAGTAAAACTGAAGCTCTTACTCAATACCTTAGAAAAAGTATAGGAGTTCGTATCAAAGAAGAAAGTGAAATAATTGAAGGTGAAGTAGTAGAAATACAAATTGAGCGTCCAGCTACTGGGGTAGGAACAAAAGTGGGCAAACTGATTTTGAAAACAACTGATATGGAAACTGTTTATGATTTGGGTGGTAAAATGATTGACAGTATTTTGAAAGAAAAAGTTCAATCAGGTGATGTTATCACTATTGATAAAGCTACAGGAAAAATAACAAGATTAGGCAGATCTTTTGCCAGAGCTAGAGATTATGATGCTACAGGACAACAAACTAGGTTTGTACAGTGTCCTGAAGGTGAACTACAGAAACGCAAGGAAGTTGTTCACACAGTAACACTTCATGAAATTGATGTCATAAATAGCAGAACTCATGGCTTCTTGGCATTATTTTCAGGGGATACTGGTGAAATAAAACCCGAAGTAAGAGAACAGATAAATGGAAAAGTAGCAGAATGGAGAGAAGAAGGAAAGGCAGAAATTATACCAGGAGTTCTATTTATAGATGAAGTACACATGTTAGATATTGAATGTTTTTCTTTCTTGAATAGGGCACTTGAAAACGAAATGTCACCAATAGTTATAATGGCTACAAATAGAGGCATTACTAAAATTAGAGGAACTACATACAAATCACCTCATGGTATACCTTTAGACTTGTTAGATAGGACAATTATTGTTCCAACTCAGCCCTATGATGAGAAAGAATTGAGGGAAATATTGAGCATTCGTTGTGAAGAAGAAGATTGTCAAATGTCAGACAATGCTTTAACTGTACTAACAAGAATTTGTAAAGAAACATCTCTACGTTATGGTATACAATTAATAATGACTTCCAGTTTAATAGCTAGGAAACGCAAAGCTCATGAAGTTGATGTTGAAGATATTAAAAGAGCCTATCAATTATTTTTTGATGAAGGAAGATCTGTTCAATTTTTGAGAGAGTATCAGCAAGAATTTATGTTCAATGAAATAGATGATAAAGATGATATGGAGATTGAAACAAACTAATTATTATTAGTATTTCTTATGTACTTTGTTTTTTAATATAAGTAATGCCCAAGTTGTTGATGTTTTAAACCTAATATGATAATATAAACAATTAATTGAATTTACTGTTTGGACCCTTACTTTGTGGAATCTACTCATATTACTTTTTTAAATGAAACTAAGTGTTTCTAATTAATTCCACTATTTAATGAAAAAATTATGAAAACTCTGTCATTCTGACGATGATATGTCAATATCGAAATAATTATCAATATCTTAGTTTTCATAATTTTTGCATTAAATAGTGGAATTAATTAGAAACACTTATTTTCATTTAAAAAAGTAATATAAATAATAGGGCATGTCCACCAACTGACAGTTGACAGTCGCCCGCAGGTAAAACAATAAACAATTATTTGGTTAGATTTGTATTTTTGTTGTTTTGTAGTGTTTAATGATCCTTTCTATTATAAACAGTCAGATATAGCTTTTAAAATACCTAAGCAATTAAAACAATATCGAACAAAGCACCAGCTCAAAATTAAATTAACTCGAACACGATCAAAATAACCTATAAGAACCACGTGTTGCGCTTAGAACATAGAGAAATAGCATAGAACGCTTGTTCCAACTTCAGATTCATCCGGGCGTGACGTCACGTGGACTTGCCCTATTAATCCTAGTGGTCTGTGAACTTTATCAATGTATAGTAAATTTTATACCCATAGAATAAGACCATCCTTATTTATTATTAATAAATCGGTTGAAACAAAAAATTACCAACAAAAATGAACGTCGTAACTAATTTATTAGATGTCACGTTTTTGAAGTTACGTCAAATTTTGATTTCATGTTAATGTCATAACGCAAAATAAGATATAAAAATGCGATATTCTGATGAATCCAAAAAACTTATGCTTAATGTAGTAAACTATTTTCAAAACGATTTAGGATCTCGATTTAAGGCAATTCAAAAAGCGTCCGAAGCACTAAAAGTTCCAGAAAGCACATTATATAATCTTGAAAAACCAAACAGAGCTACAGATTTCGAATTTAGAAGAAATATGTCTGCAAGCGTTTCCCGGAGCAAAACCCGAATTACAAAAAATACCCTGCATTGTTTGAGGGAAGTAATTTATAAAATGTATGCGCTAAAGGATAAAATCACAGTAGAAACTATTTTACGGCAATTTATCGAAGAGTCTCCAGAAACTAAGATTTCCAAAGGTTCGTTATATTTGGGAATTAAAAAAATGGGTTTTCATTTCAAAAAACTGGATGGAAGAAAACATTTATTGGAAATGCCTGCAGTCAGATTAAAAAGAATATTATTTTTGAACAAATACCATGCTGCTAAAAGCGAAAAGCTCTTTACACCTGTTTTTCTGGATGAGACATGGGTTTTTAGTAAAAGCGGGGACAGAAGAATGTGGCAAGATGGTACTATACACAGTGATTTAAAAATAACTGGAAGTGGGACACGATATGTAATTGTTCATGCCGGTAATAAAAAAGGTTTTGTGGCAAATGCATCGCTTATTTTTAAATGCAATAAAAAAACGGGCGATTACCATGATAACATGAACACCGAAAATTTTGAAAATTGGTTTAAACAGCAACTAATTGTAAACTTGGAAGAACCATCGTTAATTATAATGGATAACGCAACGTATCACAGTCGCCTGGATGAAGAAATCCCAAGAAAAAGTTGGTGTAAAACACGCATGTTAGAATGGCTCAAAAAAAAAGAATATTCCTTTTCCAGATCACATTTTAAAGGATGCTGTTTGGAATATAATTGAAAAGCAAGTTTTGCCAGAAAAAAATTATCATTTAGACAAATACGCTGCCGAGCATGGTCATTGTGTTCTCAGGCTACCACCCTATCATTGCCATTTTAATGCCATCGAAATGGTATGGTCAGAAACTAAAAGGCATTATGACCAAGCTATTACGAAAACTGCAAGGTCACCTACTGAAGTCTTAAAAGTATGGAATGACGTTGTAAAAAATGTACCGGAGCAACACTGGCAGAATTACATAAATCATACAGAGAAAATTATTTCTGAAGCATGGGAAGTAGAAAACAAACTGGACCTACTAAACATCGAACCTATGGTGATCTCTGTATCCAATGAATCCGATGATGAACTATCACTTTCCGAAAGTTATTCTGATTTAGAAACTAATTAAACTTTGCCTTGAAGATCACGTTGTCATTTTTTTAAAATCTAGAATTTGTACTTAATCGAACTCTGAATTGCCATATTTTTTCAAGAAAACTATGTATCTAGTTAATAAAACAATGTTTTTAAAATTAGTGCGCTTCTTTTATATTCTTTTATTATGTCAATATCTTTAGAATTTTATGAATTTCATAAAATTAATTTGTATTATTACAAACCGCCACTGATAATATGAAATTTCAAGTCACTACGCCAATGCAATAAGAAATATGTCAAGCATTTGACATGACAAAGGTCATAACCTAATTTTTTTCATGCGGGTTCAGATGGTTCAAGCATACGTTAAGTTACTAAAACGGCTGGTACCTCAAGTATTAATTTTACTATAGATGAGTAATCTGTGAAATTTTCTGCAGGTTAAATACACTACCACAGAATAACCTATTCAGACAAAGGAGACACTTTTTGACATTTCTCTAAAAACAAAGGTGTCGCTTCTGTGTGTTATCACAAGTTCTTCTTTTTTAATATAGTGTGTAACCTAATGTCTATTCAGCAATCCATACCTCCGACTTCCGTCACTTTATCCTGTCACAGACTAACCCACTCACACAGAAGATACACTTTTGACATTTCTATAAAAACAAGCAGGGTTGCTGAATAAACATTAGGTTACAGACTGTATTCAAAAAGAACAGCTTGTGATAACTGTCAATTCATTTGTCATAAGACAGCATCAAAATAAAGGGTTTTGGGAGTGTTTCTTATTTTATTTAATCCAAAAACATCCATTTCAATAATTAATATTATAATTTAAGAAACAGTAATTTATTAAATATGACAGCCCCAGCAGCCGGTGGAGATGCCAATAAAGGAAGAACAATCGCTTACAAAGATAAAAGTAAACCCGCCGATGTCAGAACCAGCAATATTAATGCCGCAAAAGGTATAATTTCAAAATAGTTTATTGATTATGTATTTTCATAAGCTTATATGAAATTTTACATATTCTTTTTTGTGTTATAATCGAATGTTTTAGTTTTTTCATTATTTTATAAGTTAAAATTCTGTTCAAACTTTCAGCTGTTTGCGATGCAATTCGTACGAGTCTTGGTCCTCGAGGAATGGATAAAATGGTATGTTAATTTGTCAAATGAATGTTGTATTTATAATGTATAACTGATTTTCAGATCCAAGCAGGAAACGGGGAAGTGACTATTACTAATGATGGAGCTACTATTTTGAAACAAATTAATGTTATACATCCTGCCGCTAAAATGGTTGGTATAAGCTAATACAGATCAGTTTTATGTAATCTATTAAAATTTAATTGTAGTTAGTTGAACTATCAAGAGCTCAAGATGTAGAGGCTGGAGATGGTACTACATCTGTTGTAGTTATTGCTGGAGCATTATTAGATGCTGCTGAAAAATTATTGCATAGGGGTATTCATCCCACAGCTATTTCGGAATCTTTTCAAAGGGCGTCACTATTAGCAGTGGATGTAAATATACCTTTTATATTTTTGAATTTATATATAGTATTTATTGCAAGACATATAAAAATAGCATTATATTAATTTTTTAGATTTTAACGAAGATTTCCACTCCCATAGAGATTACAAATCGAGAACTGCTAATCAAAAGTGCATCTACCTCTTTGAATTCAAAAGTTGTCTCCCAACAATCTAGTTTACTAGGACCTCTAGCTGTTGATGCTGTACTTAGAGTTGTTGAACCAGGTAAGCAAGTAATTAATGTGAGATTGTTCCAGCCACAGTATTTTTTATATTAAAATATTGTAAATCATATTTGTTATTTATTGTTTGTTTATTTATTTGTTATTTATTTATATTAAAATGCTAGGCTTTATTATCAGAACGTCTAGACATTTTTCAGCAGAGGTCTTAAAATTATTATATTGTTCATTAGTCTGTAGCATCTTAGAGTATAATTTAGTAGTTTGGTCTCCACATTTTAATACTGATGCACAGTCAATAGAAAGGGTCCAAAATAGATTCCAAAGACAATGTGCCTTTAAATTGGGAATTCGGGTAAGCGATTTTCACATCAATGAGATGCTGACTCGTTTAAATCTTCAGTCCTTAAGAAATAGGAGAATAGAACTTGATTTATGTTTCTTACACAAACTACTTAGTGGTTACATTAATTGTCCTGACTTATTAGCTCTAATCGAATTTAAAGTAAATAATAGAAGAACCCGTAACACTGAATTGTTTCGTATTCCATTTCACCAGACAAACTATGGCAGGAATGAACCTATAACTAGACTGTTAAGAACTGCCAACAACTATCAACACAATCTCGATATTTTCGACTCTGCGTTGTCACGATTTAAAAGTCAAGTCAGGGGAAATAACTTTACATAATCATGCATCTTGATTTTGTTATAAATATTTTTAGGTGTTAATTACTTTACCTTGTACAACTTTTTAAAATCTTATATTTTATTTCATAGCTTTTAAGTTTATTTATGTAAATCTATATTTAAATTATGAATGTTAAGCATAGTATTATTATAAATTGGTTTATCCGTTAAATAAATAAATAAATATTCTAGGTAGAGAACAAGCTTGCAACTTATCAGACATAAAAGTAATTAAACAGATTGGTGGTACTGTAGAAGATACTGAATTAGTGGAAGGCATTGTTTTTCCTCAAAGATCATCTAATGTTTCTGGGCCAAAGAGAGTTGAGAAAGCTAAAATTGGTTTTATCCAATTTTGTATTTCACCACCCAAAACTGATATGGATCATAATGTAATTGTATCAGATTATGCCGCTATGGACAGAGTATTGAAAGAAGAGCGGGCGTATATATTGAATATTGTCAAACAAATAAAAAAAGCAGGCTGCAATGTTCTTCTAGTAAGTATAACTTTATATTTATATTATCTAACCATTATTCAAATTTCTGCATTATCTTATATATAGTTTACTTACTTCTTGTTTGCTTCTTGACTAAATATTGGGATTTTAGGAGTATGAAATTTCTTCCAGTATAAAACTTTAATTTGAAATGTAACATTTATATAAAGCTTTTCCTTATTAATAATTATAGAGTAATTATTTTGTAGAAATCAATACCTTGATTTTGATTTATTTATTTTAGGTTCAGAAATCAATTTTGAGAGATGCTGTATCTGATCTAGCTTTGCACTTTTTGGATAAAATCAAATGTATGGTTATTAAGGATATTGAAAGAGAAGACGTTGAGTTTGTTTGTAAATCATTAGGTTGCCGTCCTATAGCATCTTTGGATCATTTTGTTGCAGATAATTTGGTTACTGCTGATTTGGTAGAAGAAGTTGGAGCAGCTGGAAATAGAATGGTGAAAATAACAGGTTTGTAGTATCACAATTAAATAAGTAATCATAATATGATAGAATCTTTTCTTCTGACATTTTATGACGTGATGAAAAAATATAATTATCTATCTGCAATTGTCACATTTACTTATGCAAAAATTGATACATTTGGCAAGTGGCTCTAATAATGGAGGCTGTTTTTAGTGAGTATGAAAGTGTTTCTTCTGTGTGAGTCTGATCTTAGCTCTTATCATCTTTTCTCTTTGCTTTTTGCTCATATCTTACCTTTATTTGAAGTTTGTGTTACTTTACTTATTCCTTACTGCCTTACCCTATTAGGTTGGCTGGTGTTTGTTGACTCTTTCCACATACTTAATCTATACTGATAATGTTGTTCCTCACCACTCCACACATTCATCCTAACATATCTCAGCCTCAGCTATTGCCACCATCACAGCTGTTGTTGCTGATCTTCCTTAATCTCTCTAATGTAACCACCTGGATTCCCTTATACCCTTTAATCAATTATTTGATCTAGTTTTAATGTTTTTAATTTTTATTTTACAGGAGCTCAGAATGCTGGTCACACAGTAACCCTGCTGGTTCGGGGCTCGAATAAATTGGTACTTGATGAGGCAGATAGATCTCTACATGATGCTCTTTGTGTAATCCGTTGTCTTGTTCGTAAGAAGGCACTTATTGCTGGTGGTGGAGCTCCAGAAATTGAAGTTGCCCTTAAATTAGCTGCCATGGCTGATAAGTTGGAAGGAATTGATGCTATTTGCACCAGAGCATATGCCAATGCTTTGGAAATCATACCATTTACATTAGCTGAAAATGCAGGATTAAATCCTATACAGGTAATAAATAAACTTTATTTTAGAAATATTTTTATTGGCTCTGTTTTACCCCAGTACTATTGAACTCTTCTCTATTAACTCTAAAATTTATATATAATTTTCACATAGTATTTGATTTTTCTACAAAAAAATATGTTCTAGCATTAGGTATATCTCAAAAAATACGGTATTCGCCAAAATAAACAGTACCGAAACAGAAAGTGCTGTGGAGTTGTTTATGTAATATGGATTTGTCATATTTGACTTAATTGTCATTAGTTGATATATTAATAGTACGCTGCAGTTAAATTTGATTTAAAAATGGTTCTAACAACGGAAGAAAAAGTGTTTTTGGTAGAGCATTATTTTCGTTCATACGGAAAATAGAATAATTTCTCGGGGAACATACTTCGAATATCCTTCTCATTCACCTGATCTGACGCCACCTGACGCATACATTTGGGGCATAATGAAGGACAAAATATTTCACTCGGAAAATCCGCCGGCGAATATTGCCGAACCACGGGAAAGAATACAAAATATTTTTCGGCAGTTACATCAACCACTTTTTATAAATATGTTTATTGACTTACAAAATCGATATGAAGCTTGTTTGCGTCGAAATGGTGAACATTTTGAACACTTACATTACAGAAATTAAAAATTAATTTTTATTTTCGGTACTGTTTATTTTGGCGGATACTGTAGATGTGGTTTTTCTGAACACTCCATTATTTTTTTCATTCGGGTCATACCTAATCTTATTTATGTCAATAAAAATGTTCTGAATATCACAATATTTATAGAAAATATATAAACGTAAGTGATTTATGAGTTTTACATTTATAATTTTATTTTCAGACAGTCACTGAATTGAGAAATAGACACGCAAAAGGAGAAACTTCTGCTGGAATTAATGTTCGTAAAGGCGCTATTACGGATATTCTTGAAGAGAATGTTGTCCAACCGCTTTTAGTCAGTACTTCTGCTTTAAGTTTTGCGACAGAAACCGTCAGATCCATATTGAAAATTGATGATATTGTAAGTACTATTTACTTCAATATTTTGTTTAATCTTTAAGCTGGATTCTGTTGTTCCCGTTATCCGTTGCTGGCGATTCGTTATTCACAGTTGTTCCCGAGCTGACTAATTTATATTGGTTTTTCGTTGTTAATGATCTTGACATTTTGATTGGTCACAAAGGTGACGTATGTCATATGCCAGTAATATCGCCGTGACAGATGTTCTGTTATTGTTTCTAGTTTTTGTATCAATATATCAAGAGAAGATTGAAATGAGGTCTTCAACAACAAATCTATTATAAAAATATGTGGAGTTTGACATAACTGGCAGATATCAAGTCACATTAACTTCAGTTTTCATTGGCGGAGCTGCGAAGATATAAAATTTGGTGGATTGGGAGCAAAGACGAAAAAATTTTGCATTTCAATTAAGGTTGCATCCCATTTTCCTGCATCAGAATGAATCGAAACGTCAGGCTTCAATAACAATAGATTATGATATTTAATTCTGAAATTTTTTTAACATATATTTGTATTCATTTAATGGTGAACACTGGTTTTTTGTTTTAGGTTAACACGTTCACGTAAGATATGCTGCACCAGTAACTTGTTTTAACATAATGCGACAAGTTGAGCTTTAATTTCTCGTTTCGTCTAGTTTTAACTGTAATTTAAATCGTTCATAAATTTATAACAATACTAAATATGTGTATTATTTCAGTTGACCCCCGAAACATGCAAATATTTTCCAAATAAATGCTGGTTTCATACCATTTAAGCAACTAAAGTGAATTTGACTCTATTATTGGATGATAGTTAGACTTTAATTAACAATTAGTACTTAAAATTATCTAAAATGTCATCGTTTTGTAGTGTTGATAAGTGTGCAACACATAAGGTATCTTTTTTCAATTATCGGCAGTTTTAACGAAGCGAGGTGACTATTTAATTGATCTCTCTGTGCAACGGCGCGATACTTGGATTAGTGCTTTAAAACGGGGCCCCCTTAGTGAATCACAGCTTAAAACTTTGCGTGTGTGTTCTCGACATTTTATTGAAGGTCAGTTACTGCATCTGCAGGAAAACATGCATCCCGACTGGATTGATACCCAAAATATGGGCTACACCACTAGTGGGAACCAGATGACTGCAGCTTCAAGATATGGCAGTGACGGCTATTGGTAAAAATTTTAAGGTGTTCTGCAGAAAAAAGTTTACCTTGTAAGGGGGTTGTCTCCCATCGATTTTATCGTCCTTTCTCCGCCTTCCGTGTTGAAATATTGGATTTCTGGAACGATTGTCAATTGCCACACAAGAAAAATAACAGTCACGCACTAAGCACTACTTCGCTAACAAAAAATTATTTTTCAAGTCAAGTTCGACGTTATTTTCGGTTCGCAAAAAATAAGAGTCTAGGCACTACTTTTCTAACAAATTATTTCTTATAAATTAAGTCTATTCTACGTTCTTTTTGGTTTGCAAATGTTGTAATCGCTTTGTCATTAAAATTGTCTATTTCGGAGATACATTTTTTTCAATAGATAGCATGGAAAGAGCTGTTAAACAATCTTCGGTCATTGAATTTCTAAGAAATGTTTTAATTCGTACCGTATGCCTCGTTGCGTTGGACTAAATGCAGCGATTTTAAGAGGGAAAATCACGTCTTACTTTTAGACAGTCAAGGGGGAGAAGTGTGAAGCGC
The DNA here is from genome assembly GCA_947563755.1 of Lochmaea crataegi. Taxonomy (NCBI): domain Eukaryota; kingdom Metazoa; phylum Arthropoda; class Insecta; order Coleoptera; family Chrysomelidae; genus Lochmaea; species Lochmaea crataegi. Next base: position 24,927,309 of record OX387423.1, on the reverse strand, counting down.
GGGTGTTTTAGAGTGCTCGCAGATCACGTTGGTATGGCCCAGCTATATATAATATCAACGATCGCGCGAAATAGGTTCGTTATTCCACTGGTGGACTTTATTTACGCTTGTTTGTTATTTCAGATGAGGCTTCAGTGGCTTGTTTTTTTATCATTATGACAATGCGAATGCCTCACAAAATATTATAAATTTTATATTTGATAAAAGGAAATATCTTAGTTAGTTAAAATATTTTTTGGGAACTCTGCAGCAGTGCAGCGCTTATGTACTAGCCGCCACTGAGACATGGGGAGACATTTGAAAGAAGAAAGCGGAAAAAAGTTGAAATAGAGGTAGGTATTATATTTAAAAATAAGTGTTTGCACCTGAATCTGTTGCACTTGACTTTCGTTGGACTCAGATAACTCCTTTGTTGATTGCTTTTTTCGCCGTCTGATATTTTAATTATTATTTAATTCAATTCAGAGACAGTTTACTGACTGCGCAATGTGTTATTTGTAAAGTTTTTATTTATTTATGTGCCTTTCCCTTACGAATCAACTGTATATTCTTTTGGTGAATAAAAATTATTATTATTATTATTGACATTGTTCTACAAAGTCTGTCTGACAACCAACTGACTTACAGTTACAGCACATGTCAAAACACACAAGTTAACTGATCGGTTGTCCTCCAGCCAGAACAATATGGCCGACCTGTCAAAGTTAGGTGTTTTGGAATGGTCTGTTGAATTTCTTAAATTTGATCTGTCAATTGTTTTATGAATAATCATTTGACATGTGACTTATTGACATTCCTAAATTTTTCTGGTAATGTCACATGTTTACTTGCACAGTCCTTTGTACAGCAATTTACAAACTTTTAAAGCAATTAACCATATTCAATTAATGATAAAATTAATGGGTATGGTTAATGAATTATTATTACATTATCTCGCCTCGCATTTTAACGGAGTGTGCAATTTATTCATAAGTTCGCAGAGATTGAGGATATTAAAAAAAACTAAATATCTAGTTAACACATTTAAAATATTGGAAACGTTTAAACCATTAAGTAATAATGCACATTAAGGTTAACAAATAAATAATAGTTCAGCTTACAATAATAAGTTGAAAGGTCACTCTTTAGTTTTAAGTTGATTAAGAATTTGATCAGAAACAATTTTGGTAGCTCTATCAGCATTCGGTATCAAAAACCTATCCATATCATTAATTTTTAGATTTTCGCCATCTGGGACACCATATTTAAAAGTAATTAATTCAGGATGTCGTTTTCTAGCAGTTATTTTAACTATAGCTGACAACGGACGCTTCACAATTACTTCTGCAGCGCCCTTAATATCTGGCATTTCTCTCAAAACTATCAATTCAGTATGTGTAACAATTAAGTGACTCTTGTACATGAAGCCATTCACTTTAACTTCTTGACACGGGAAGTGTTCAATTACTTCAGGTTTTTTTAGATAAGTCTGGATTTGAACAAGTTCTTGCTTTTCTTCTGTATCTAAATGCTAAAAAACCGTATCACAATTACAACATATAATTTTAGTTTTAATTTTGTTGGCTATTACGTGAGAATTGAATAAAATCAAATAGTACTTTTACTAATATTTAAAAAATGTAAATTTTGGTCACTGTTTCTATAAAGCAAATAATGTTGAGCACAAATTTACTATGATCCTGTCAATGTCATAAAACTATAATACAAAAACAAGTTTACTTACTTCATTTGCCACATTATCATGATCATCATCAATGCTGAATACTGGAGCAACATCCCTGTATCTTTTTCCTATCTTATCGGTACTAGACACATGTCTTTCTGGCATAGGACTACCATTTGGGTTGACAATATAATCTATCAATTTTCCCTTCACTTCCGCAGATTTTGATTTCATGGCAGCGGAAATTTTCCCGAAAAGGTCATTAGACTGTGATGGTTTTTGAATATTTTGTGCTATTTTTAAAGAATAAGTAGGCGCACAAACTACACAGTTTTTGGGGTTGTGATCTTGCAAAAAGTCATCGATGTTATCCGAAAAATAATTGTGTACAGCAATATAGCCACCCATTAGTAAAGATACATATTGGGTATGTTTTTGAAGAAATGAAGCAACTACCATATGTGTATATTGATCTTCTTCATTCCTGCCAGAACCCAAAAAGCATAAATGTTCACCACCTACAACAATACATGCATAAAAATATTTTCTATTTAATTTTTTAATTATAATTGCATGAGAACTGGATTCTGTTGATTTGTATAAGGAATATTTTATGGACACTAGGGAACTTCAACAATTTCAATAAAATTAAGTGTAGTTTTGGTTTAAAACAGATCGTTCAACTATACCTCGTTTATAAAACCAGGAGGAGTAATTTGAATTTAAGTTGGCAATTCTGTAGACCTCTGATTGGTCAGAAAGCACCCAGTTTCAAACAGCACTTTTTAGCATTGACATTTTCTGATTTTAGAATTATTTGATAGTTGTGACATATATAATATATTTATTTTCATCATTGTCTTCGTTACCTTATTATTTTATCATTAAACTTAGTTTTCCACTCTATTTCGTTATATTAGTTCTTTTCAGAGCACTCTTAAGCAATCCTATTCAATTTATGCGATTATGGATCATTCTACTAGTACTTCGCCAAATCAATGAAAATGGCGCCTGAGTTTAAGTCATTTAGATCTGTCAGAAGAACAGTATAATATAATAAATATGTATTATCAAATAATGGATGAAAATAATAGAATACCAGCCTATTTATTGTTCACATTCCAATCTGACATCTTAGGAACCATTTTCAGCATATAAAGGTTATTTATCATTGGCTTGTTTCCTCGTTAAGTGAATCAAGGTATATTTCCTCCTGGTTTTTAAATGGACTATAGGATCACATGACAGGTGGTGAGTGGGTCGTAAAAGTTACCTACTCACAGGCCTTCCTAGCCTGTGTGTCGTTGTCTTTTCAAGGCTAGTAAGTAATGAGAATGTTTTATTTTACAAATGAATGTTTTTACTACATACCTGCATTAGACTTGTGAGCCAAAGCTTGCCTTTGTGCACTAAGCAATCCTTGTACAGCTGTTGCGAATGCACTGGGTTCTTGTAACATTAAATTACAATCTAAATGAAAGGCAGTTGGCAAATGGCCAGCATTATAATGTTCAATAGGCCTACAATCTACTAGAAAGAATCTAACAGCATCAACATTGGTAGTTTCATTAGTTGTATTTTCAACTAATTCATGTACAGTGACTGGTAGACACAAAGCTTGTGAAACAAGTACTGAGTTATCTCCCCTTGCAGTATAAATAGTCTGCATTAGATCATTGCGAAAAGAAACTGGGGTTTTTAGTGCATAGTATTGTGCTAAAGTGCAAAAGTCAGAAACATCATCTGCTTCAAGACCACATGGCATATTAGTAAGACTGGTTACTATATTATCTCTACTTTCATCATTCATAGAAATGATTTGATCTCTAGCATTAACAACCATAATAAGTGATAAAAAAAATATAAAGAATGGGTCAGATTGCTGAAAGTAATAATCCCACATATTAATCACTACTTCTAAATTACATGTGGCTGCAAAAAGTGACTGAAACCAAGAGATACAATACTGTTCTGGTGTTATTCTTTTAGTGTCTAAAAAGGAACATAATTCTGGGTCATGATAAAGTAGTAGTAATCTTAAAATATGGAAAGCATTTCCATCAGTTTGACAACTTTGAGGTACAAAAGTATCTCTAATTGCTTCAAAAAGATTGTATGTTGTAGATCTTGGTGTTTTTAATGTTAAAATAGGTGCTAACAATTCTATCCAGCCGTTATTTCGTACATATGGAATATTTCTGCTTTTGCAATAAAATGTAATGATTGATTCCAGATCAGAAATAACAGATAGCTTATCATCTTCCTCATTTCCTAATTTGGCTACAAAATTTGCACAGTCTTCCCTAAGTACAGTTTGATTTGGCAAATCAAATACTTCATTGAAATGATCTAACTGATTTCCCTTGTCTCTAACATCTAGGCATATCTGAAACAGATAAAGAGATTATTTCACAACCAAATGGATAATTTTTAACTTGACAATATTTACTTTTTGATAATTGAAGAATGATTCATTCAAAAATATATTTACCTGCCATACATCAGATCTTAAATTTTCTGGAAGTGCTTTACCTTTACAAATACAATAAATATCAGTTGCTGAACATTCTTCTAATAAGGCATTTTCTAGATCATTAATCCTGGAACAAATAAATATTAAATTCAAACATTGTAAACATTCTTTTGGCCTAATTAAGCTAATGTCACAAAGCATTACATAATTAAGAAAAAATACTGCATTATTATTTATTGCATACCAATGACTCTCCTCCAAGGGGTTAGCCATCTCCACATACTTAAGATGATTTTTATTGTTTTAATAATTTATTTACACTTATCTAAAAAACAACGTGTCAATTATGACAAAAAACAGGTGTTGACTTATGACGATGGAGTCATTTTCACAACCATCGTTTTTAACTTTAATCACTTTTTAGATTCTGTTAACCAACAATGGATTTGCAACTGTAAACCTGTACCCAAAATATGAAATTCCAAGTTAAAATAAGCAGAGTGCTTGAAAATGACTGGTTACAAGTTACAGCCAAAGCCATATTTTTGTGATCTAGCGTCTTTAAGCGGATTAACAGTGTAGCTTAAGCGTGACCTCATAACGGTGACGTCACGCTTAACTTCGCAAAAATGGAAATATCTAGCGATATTCTGACATGTGACAACGACATTTCTCTCACGACACATACATACTTTAGTTTGTTTATTTTTTTCTTTCTGAATCTGTAGTAAGCAAAATAATATTAATATACCTAATAATATTGCTTTTGTTAAAATTTGCGATCTTAGAATTTAGAATGAAAAGGAGGAGAGACTCTTAAGAAGCTCTCAAGAAGAACAAAAAGTTTGCAAATAATTTCTTCAATTCTAAGAGACCATCATATCAGATCAATTTATGAGGAAGAATGGATAAGCCGTAATCTAAATTATGACTTTTATATTTTATTTCGAATGTCTAAAGAAACATTTTATGATTTTTTGAAAGTCGATTGGTCGACTCTCTATCAATTTATTCTGTCAATGCTGTCAATTGAATGACGCACAACAGCTGAACCGCTTCAAAGTTTTCTGGCGCACTCCCGACCACGCCAGTTTCCGCTTCAAGCGTTTTTAAGCGTGACGTCATTACTTATTCGCGAAAATGAATCGCTTTAATCCGCTTAAAGACGCTAGATCGCAAAAATTTGGCTCAAATATGTCATTTAACTGTCACTAGTGTCACTGTCAATACTGTCACTAGTCACTACTATCAGTTACTCTTGTTATGGCAACAATAAAAAGTTTATAATGTACATAAACTATAAATGTTATTATTAAAGTAGGTATATTGAAAAATGTTTTTATTTTAGTGCCATAATACGTGAATTAATTAGATTAAAATGGAAGTTCATATAGAAACTGCAGTAAGAGTTTGTCCTCTGGAGTATAATAATGGCGAACTTATTTGCGTTCAAACTAATCCCATAAATAACACAGTCCAACTTAATAATCAAGTTTATCCAGTAAATTATGCTCTGCCCGTCAATGCTTGCCAAAGTACAATATTCTCTACAACAGTTATGCCTATGGTAAACCTTTTACTTGAAGGTTGTGATGTTTCTGTTGTAACTTTGGGACAATCTAGTTGTGGAAAAAGTTATACTCTCTTTGGCCCTGGCTTTCATTTTGCCGCTAGCGAGTCCGAACATGGTATAATTCCAAGATTCATTAGAGAAGTATTCACCAAAGTTGGACAATATAGAGATAGGAGTTATTCTATTCACATAACTTGGTCACAAATATTAGGAGAAACAGTGCAAGACTTAATTGGAGGGTGCAGTGTTGAGTGCATGGGAATTTTAGATGCATTTAGGCATATCCAAATTGGTTTATCAAATTTGGCTCCCAAAGGAGCACATTCATTATTTACATTAACTTTAGAGCAGCAGTGGGTAATAGAATCAACTGTACAGCATAGAATATCTACAGCTAGTTTTGCAGGTAGGAATACATTTCTGAATCTTTTATTTCTTAAAGATATAACATTTAATTACACCAAATTCTTCAAGTTACAGATACTTTCTATTCTGACACATTTTATTAAGTTTATTAAGACATCTTCTTTATTGATATTGGTCATAGTATCAACTAAGTGATATTGATTATGAAATACTTTAATTTTTAGATCTCTCAGGAAGTGAAAAAGTAATGGTATATGATAGCAATGGTTTCATGCAGACACTACCTATAGATTCTGGGTTAAGAACTCTCCAGCAGTGCATTGTAGGTCTTTCAGAACCTTATGCAAATCAGTTTAATATTGATCAGGCGCCTTTCAATCAATCAGTTTTGACAACGTTATTAAGGGACTCTTTTGGTGGACGTGCAAAAACACTAGTAATATGCTGCATATCACCTTTAATTCAAGACTTCACAGAAACTTTGTATTCATTACAATTAGCACTTAGATGTAGATTGATAAAAAATATTGTTACTATTAATTCATACATCACCTATGAAACAATCCAGGATAGTTTAGATGTATTTGGATTACAATTTGCTGCTAATCAATTATTTAAACTGGTTTCAAACGCTGAAGAGTTATTTCAAAAATTGGTTGTAAATGGAGGCCTAAATCAGGCTGAAATTGAGCAAATATCTCAATGGTTGACTTTGAAGCAAGAATGTGAAGAATGTTTAAGTGAGAATTCTGAACCTCATAGATCCTTGGAAAGGATTGAAGAAGAAATTGAAGATAGTTCTGAAAGTGTAGTTAGTGATAGTGAGAGTATATTAGAAGAAGAAGAATCTCAAACATTGTTGGAAAAATTGGATGGATTGATTGAAAATTTTAAAGTAGCTACTGATCATCTGATTTCTGACTGCAATAATTTAGTTAATTGTAGTTCAGATGATGCTAAAGATACACCAAATAGTTCCAGTAATAATTACCATTCAAAAGGAGCAAGATGTAGAAGAGGTAGTATTCATTCTGTAGGTATGTTATTTAGCCCACTACTTTTTTTTTGTCTATGCTTACTCAGTGCTGTCCTGTCTGTGTTAGGTTAAGTACTGGATGACATTTTTGTGAAATGGGTAATTTGGTGTATGTACAAAATTTTAGTTGTGGTCAACCCCTTGATATGATATCTATTTATGTAGTGTTCTTCATTACAGATCTTTGGAGTGTAACAAATTCTATAAAACTTCCAGAGGAAGAGCCAGCTGCAGATACTGAGCAAAAACCCAATACTCTTACATATGAAGCCAAGAAAAAGGTGTTAAAACAAATCAATGCTGCCATTCAAGGCTGCCAAAAACAAATTAGTGACTTAGAACAGACAATCAAAGTTAAACAAAACCTAAGGCAACAATTACTACAACACAAAGACACTCAGTCTAATGCACTTGTAAAAATTGAACAGAAATATCAAAGACTGAAGACAGGATATGAAAATATAGAAACCAAAATGGTACAAGCTCAAAGTCAAAAAAATCATTATTTAGAGGAGCAATATAAAACAGAATTGGAGCAATTAGAAATAAAATTAGGTAATGTGAAGAGTTTAAAAGATCATATTACTGAGGATGGTAAAAAGTTGGTAGAATTAAAAACTAGTCTTGAAATCTCTAAAAAACAGTTAGAGAAACTAAAAAAGTACAAAAAAAAAGAAGAAAAAAGAAGACAAAACTACGAAGCACAGATTAAAGAGGAATCAAGTAAAATGAGTAAATCCAAAGATAGTTCTAGCAGTGAAAAGAAGTGTAGTGAAAATTTGCAAGATATGCAACTTGTTGTTTGCCCAAATAAATTTAATACAGGTAAAATGTTTAAATCAAATTAAGAATTTGTTATTAACAGTAATTAATAAATTAAAAATTATTTTATAGGTTTAAGGGATCTTACCATCCCTGTATCTAACGAAGAACTAGAATGTTTACGGCATGAAATTCGCAATTTAAGAAAAACCAGAGACTTTTTGTTAGACCAAAAGTTTAAAATGGATATAAAATCACAAAATAAAAAAATAATAAATGAATTTGAAGAGAGGAAATTGTTCCAGTACGAAGAAGCAATCGAAGCCATTGATTTGGCGATCGAGTACAAAAATGAAATAATCTGTGGTAATATTCCCGTTATTGAAATATCATTACAAATAGTGGAAGAGCAAGGTGATAAATTACTTATGGATAGGTTAATGAAACTAAGCGAAAATGAAATGAGAGTATTGCTACACAAATACTTTCAAAAGGTAAATGTTATGTTTTCAAAATAGACGCCCAATTTTTAACTGAAATATCTTTAATGCTGAGTTGTTAAACGGTAGATAATTTGTGCAGGTTTGAAATAATTATTATAAGCTGGATTTGCTCTCAACCAATACACCTCTCCAAATCTCCCCATTTTGAGAAAATTCCAGATTATCTTTTGTATCTCCTTATATTTTCAATCTCTAAATTTGTCCCTCTGTGAAACCTTGTCTCAAAATTGGATTTCTTTTAGTGCCTGACAGTGACATAGGGGGCCCTCGCCCCTGATGTAACATCACATATTTTTCAATGTTATGCATGTATTTAAAAATAATCATAATAAAAAAGTTATTTTAATTTTTTTCATATTTTTATTAAATAATCTTAAAATCAACAAAAATTCAAATATTTTAGATAACGGAGAAAAAAAATGACTAGTTAGGAAACAATAAACGATTAATTATGTTAATTAAAGATACAAAACTTTTAATAAGTATTTTAAATTTTAACATGTGACGTCACAAAGCTTTTGACCACCCCCCCCTAGCCCCTGGTCACCCAATGTCACATTCCGGTAATACCCTCCAAGCCCTTTAACATGTGGCGTAATTTATGGATGGCCCCTAGTAGGTGTTCATGTACAATAGTTTCTTCACATTCTTTACAGAGGCCATCATTTAAAATTTTTCATTTCCAGATATTCACTCCTTATTTACAATTTCCCATAAATAAGTATACTACAGGTTTCATTTTCTCCAAGAGTATTTTTTTTTTCTTGTATATCCTGGCCACAGGTTTCTCCATTCATCTCCCTGCTTTTTCAATGTCATTTTACAGTGTCTTAATCAGTTGTAGAGTTGTAGTTGCTGCCATTGCCATGTCTATTTTCGTTCCTTGCTTTGCGAGAACATCTGCTTTATCGTTCCCCCCCACATTGCTGTGACTTGGAATCAAGCATAGTTTCACTTTGCATTACAAAATTTTCACACCGCCTACTGCCTTTTATTATTTCTCTATTGATTCAGACTTTTTAATGCAACTTTACTATCCAAGTATGTGGTTCTGCTAATCCCTGTTTATTATGCTGCTTTTTATATTGCAAGAATTTCTGCTTGTAAGACATAACATCCATTCATAAGTCTATGTGACTTCTTAATGTTTAATCTTTTGGAGTATATTCCTGCTTCTATGCCAGTCTTTGTGTCAGTGAGATCTGTAAATACTGAGATTTTGTATTCCATCAGTATTATTGAATCCTTACAGTCTTTTCTTGTTGGGAAGTTAGTAGTTATCTTCTTCCTAAAGTAACTCCTGGAGATCAAATATTCTATTTGCTATACCTCCACGTTCCTCTTCCAAGAATATTTTGAATCCAATATGATCCCCAGGAATTTTGCATCTTTTGAAAGCATGAGTTCCTGTTCTTTCATTTTTGCTAGAGTAAACTTTGGAGTTTTATATTTTCTAGTGAGTAGTACTAGCTCTGTCTTTGGGTTTACACCAAATTCGTTCTGCTTGTTGAAAAGGTTAATTTATTGTAATTTTGTTTTCTCCAGGTTGTAGATTTAAGAAGTAGCAGTAAGAAACTCGAAGTCCAAGTGATAGAATATGAAAACCAAAATGAAAATTTAGCATATCGCTTGCAAAATTTGAGTCATACACTTCAACAAGTACGATTAGAAGGAGAAAGAAGAATGGTTTTAATGCAGCAACAGCACGAGGACAAAATTCATTTAGTATTAAGACATCTAGCAAACGATAGTACAGCGGATTCAGATCAGGTGATACCAAGAGTGAATGGGAATAAATTAATACCAGGATCAGTTGGTAGTGGCAGCAAGCAAGTCGGAAAAAGTAGTAGTTTAATAACGAGAATTACCAGCATAGCAAGACATGAAATCGTACCAAGGCAGTTACAGTCAGTGATTCCAGCTCCACAAGCTAAGATTACCAGACAGAAAAATAAATTGATTATTCAACAAACAAATAAGTAATGTATTGAACTGCACCACTCAAGAATGTTTTTGAAAGATTGATTTAACGGCTGCAGTGGCGTACGGGTGATTTGAAAGACATTTTAAATATCAGAATCAGTATTATTTACATAATAAATATTGCTTGCTAGACGTGGTAGCATTTAAACAAATGTTTGACATGGTTAAAAATTATCATATTTAAAGGAATTCGTATATGGCAAATAAGTTGTTCAGTTTTTTAATGGTTTGTTAAGTGTAGATTGTGATGATGTTATATTGTGTGTTGCTTTAAGTCTACAAATATGCATTTATTTAATTTGCCTTGTTAGTATGTGTCAAATCTTGCAACTGAATTTTAAATAACCGAGAGAAAGTAGACGTGGTTCTATCGAGAATGGATAAATGGTATTCTTGAACGTCAATAGGATCTCCCCCTCATGCTTCTACTGGGTAAATTGAAGGGATCAGCTAGGGAACACGGAATAATTTGACAGTTTTGTGAATTTATTTGACGTTGTGGACCATTAACCTCACTTTTCTAAGCAGTCGCGGTTGATGGTAGCTTATACCGAACAGAACATTGATAGGTAGGAACCGTCTGTATCGCAGAGGGTTACGTAAGGGCTTTCTAATCGAGGGGTCCCGGGTTCGAGTCCCGATGGTTTCCCTTTTTCAATGTTCAGAATATTTAGCTAATGCAATATAGGAGACAAGATCGGTGATGTCATTAAAATTTCGAAACTCTACAGGTCTTAGACCCGTTTGCACCAAACTCACTTAGTGTTAAGTGTCTCTTAAAATGAACCCCTAACTTAAATTACGTTGCACCAGCTGCTAAGTGACATTTAAATGGATAAAGCTAATCTTAAATTTAAGTGCTCCTGTAATGACCACTTAAATATTTAAGGGCGGGATTTTAACCTAAAATAATTTGTAAAGTGGCTGCAGAACTGTTGTGGTTTTCTAATAATTTTGATAATGGATTTATTAAAAATTGAAATGAACGTGTTACGTGACGACCTGGAAATAGTTGAAATTATGGAACAAGGATTTCCTAGGCGTATATATGAAAAATATTCATATTTCAATGAATTGGATGAGCTGTCTTTCTTCCAAATGTTTCGATTAATCTCCTGGCTCTCCCCCAGTTTTACTTGCAGAAGTTTTTTCTCTGCCACTTCCTAACAGCCTTTTTTGATTTTCGTAAAACTTTTTAAATGATTCTATAAGTTTTTGATGGATTTTGAGAATTGAATGAATTCATTATTGAATACCAAGCCTTTTCTTTTTCCTTTATGGTAATACTATCAGTCTTTGTATTTTCAATTTTGTGTCTTAAATCATATACTGAATTTAGCAACAAACTTTTTTCTTCTGTTGAGGAGTTGGGTGCCCTTTGTCGTTTACCACCACCTGCTTAGCTAACATTTACCGTATTCATTCTAACAGGGACATTTTCTTCACATTCCTCTTCAACAATAATAAAACGTTTTCCATTGTTATTAATGGGATCCATCTAAAAATTACAAATTCGCATAAGACTCGGGTACCTACTTTACAAAGAAAGTGTTGTATTACCTACCTTTTATCCGACAATCCTTATCATTATCAAATTCTAAATAATTTACTTAAAACTGACTGACTGGACAGTAAGTAAGTTAGGTTAATGAAATGATAACAATCATCGGCAACCGGCCATCCAATGAAATAGCTTTATTGAACTAGGGTGAATTTGCACACAAATGTGTAACTGAAATATCACTAGATAGAAAAACTTAACGGGCCCTTACTTAAGATTCTGTTAAGTGACAGTCATGCAACTGGGAATAAATTTAAGCGTCCATTAACTTTAAGAAAAGATTAGTTAAGTACTCTTTTCAAGGGGTACTGGTGCAAAAGGGTCTTATAGGTACAGTTGTATATTGGACAAATTAGAAATATATGTTCCAGCATTTCTGTTTGATGCAGATTACAGATTGTGCAAAGTTCTTGCTGATTAATTTTGTAATAACCGCTTAAAAAGTACTTAATGTAGTATTTAGAGGAAAGTCTGGTTTGTGCCACAATTCTAATAAATTTTATTGGATATTTTAAGTGCAAGTACAGTTGAGTACCTCTCATAGTCTCATAAATCGGAATTTTAAAACTGGTTCTCAGATTTTAAGAAAATTGAGGATGTTGTAGAAATCCTCAGTAGCATTTACTCTCTGTATCCTGATGGTGAATGGAGCAACGAAGCTGCAATTGTTTTCGGGAGTGATAAAGCTACTCTGCAGGTGGAAATGATCGATTTTCAAGAAAACACAGCTTTAAAACACAAACATGCGGAAGTTTCCAGTGAAGAGTTCTGGATAAATTTGTGTGTGGTAATAAATATCCAGAACTACAAAAATTAGCTTTCAAACTTCTTACTTTGTTTGGGCCAACCTATATTTGTGAAGCAGCATATTCGAAGATGAACTTCATTAAGAATAAATTTCGATCTCGACTTACTAATGAACATCTCTAGGATTTAACGTCAATAGCTTGCATCAATTTTACTCCAAACTTCAGACAGATAGTCCGCAACAAAAAATGTCATATTTCTCATTGATATGTAAAAAAATAGCTTTGTTATTTCCGTAATTACATTTGTTTAATAAATATTTTTTTCTATAAAATGTTTTATTTCTTAAAACGGACCCCGAGCGAAACTAATTGGTGACCCCTGCCCTACAAGATCTTTCCAATGGTCAGATAATTTATTTGTTAAAATTTCCATCCATCATGGGCGACGATAAAATTTGTATAAGCGGTTAATGTATTTGTTAAAATTTATGAATAAAGTGCGTACGAATGAATTTTTTTCAAGGGATCAATTTATTTGTAAAAATGTCTATATCATAGACGTACAATAAACTGCTTAAAAGTAGTTAATTTGAAACCGTTTTGATTTACCATGGTTAATTTATTTGTGTTTTAACATCTGTCCGTTTATTTGAGTAACCAGTAATATATTCTTATTTGCAAATTACCTTCAATGATAAATCATAATTTTAAACTGAACAACTTTTATTGGCAACATTAGATGGATAAAAACGGAGCTCAATGGAGTTAAATGTAGTCTGAGATAAACTAATATTACATACCTTACATTAAAATGTAGTTATGCTGAATTCACTGCCAGTTTTACAACAAAGCAAATAATGTAATGTTATTAAAAATTAATTGATTTACCTAACTTTGAATTTCTTAGAAACTCATTAAAGTAGTGATCATGACTAAAGGAAGTAATTTTATGATCAATACAGTGGCGGCACACGTCTTTTATACCTTAGAGGAGGGTGGTTGTAACAAATTAAATTCTTAAATTATTATGTAATCAGGCTTAGGGGGCGTGGGATCCAATGTTTTTTCAATTTTGCTAAGAGGAAGTTATTTTGTGAAAAACACCAATAATGGAGTTTTTTATGGATATAATCATACTAATGAGTGTCTTTTTTATAAAATAAAACTAAGGACTTATTCACTAGTATTCCTTATTATTTTCTAATAACTTTATTATTACTCTAACTAACACATGCACAATCACTACTCTCTGTGCTAGCACTGATACGTTGCAGAAGCTCGTAAGATTTGATCATTTTGAGTCGCTGTTTCTGCAATAGCAAGGAGCAATGCACCTTAGATACTTCTGTCTTATACTTGTGCTCTTGATGTCCATACGGACTTGAGAATTTGTTTGTTTGTATAGGAGTAGGGGAAGGATGTCGAAGATGACGCACCTAAGCCTTTTTTTTTATTTATTTACGAATTCAAAGTAATTGAGCTGTTGTTACTATCAAGGAGTTATATCAAGTACATTTACATTTTATTATCATTTGCTATACTTGTTTTTTAATTAGGTATAGTGCATAATATTTTTCTTGGCTTTTAAAAAAATTATAATTTGCGTCATCTTTCCCTCCACTAAGGATAAGATGTCGCGCCACTGAAGATAAGATGACGCACTGTTGTGGGAAAGTATGGAAGTTCAAAATGGAAACATAAATTAAGAAATAACCATATTCATTGGTATTTAGCAAAAACAAATAAACCGTAAATAAAGATAAAATGTTGATCCTAATAAATTCAGAAAAATAACAATCTTAATACTTTAGCAAAAGTCACAAATATAATTTTCGCGACTGTCTGCACCACTGCACTCCTTATGCACCCACTTTCCACAACTTGTACATCGAAACCATGTTTCGGTTTTTCTACCGAAATCTCCACGTAATATTCAGATGTCAGTATTGGATACCTCGTCACTCATGTCGTCCATTTCATCGTCATCACAGAGCCCATCTTCAGAAAAATTGCTTTCGTCGGTCTCGCTAACTTCCACGTATTTTCTGGATATTTTCTTCTTGATTGCGCCGGTTTTTACTTTAGTTGTATTTGCGTTTTTTGAACCCGCAGTGTCAACAAATACTTTTTTTCTTAGCGTCTTGCAACTTTGTAATTTTTTCTTTCTTTTTATTATTTTTAATTACCAAATCTTCTTTTAAAGGAGTGCTGGTTAGTATCTCAGGGTGCTGCTTTTGTCGACTACATTTTCCTTTAACTTTCTTATTAGGCACAGGAACAGGAGAAATAATGGCTATTGAAGTATGCGCACGTTCGTTTTGTGAAGCTTCTTTTGGGGGAGTCCTGTGACTTGGAAGTGACTCTTTGCTGGTTGATGGTAGAGGTGAATTTTGTTTTCTGGGAGATTGAGGTACTGTTTGTTGTGGGGTTGTTATATCTACAGGTAGTGATGCAAGAGAAACATCTCTTTCCAAATTAGAATGGTTCATATTATCAGCAGGTGCAAAGTCATCCACTGTGAACTTATCGCTGTTCAACGGATAAATACCACATGCCTGGAATCCGGAAACTGCTTCTTCAATATTTGCAACCTGGTCGTATACTAACTTAAAAATCTCAGCTACATCGTACGGAGTTATTTTATTTTCAAACTCAGAGTTTCTAATCTTCGATTTTAAAAACAAATTATAATGCCGACTGTATGCATTTTTTAATGCGGCAAAAAATGTTACATCTAGAGGTTGTAATCTGAGGGATGTATGGGGTGGAATACTAACTCCCATTCTCTCTGCAAAAGTAATGTATTTTAAGTGAAATATGGCTTGTGTGGTTATCTAATACAAGTAATACCGGATTATCAGTGCTCGATAAGGTTCTTTTTTGAAAATATTGCAGCCACAAAAAAATACTGTTTCATTTGCTCCACCCATTATCTGTACAAGTATAAATTGCGCCGCTTGGTCCATTCTTTTCCAACTGTGGGCTCATTCGTTTTCTGGGGAATACAAATAAAGGAGGAATATAATTACCAGATGCACTAAATGCGGTAATCACTGTTATATTTTTTCCACGTTCCCATGAAGAAATGATCCCAAACTGCTTGACTCCTTTAGGTCCAAGTCTTTTACTTGATTCTCTGGAAACCGTAGATATACCCGTTTCATCTACATTAAACATGCAATCTGGGAGAAACTTATACTTATCTTGCACTTTTTGTAAATTTTCAAAGTAGCGGTCGACTTCCGTTTTATTAAAAGCAGTTATCCTATTTATGCTAGTGGCTTCAGGTTTTCTGAGTGAGATTTGCGGATTTCTTTTTAAAAAACCATGGTACCAATTTTTGCCCGCCATTTGTTTGTTCTTATTGAAATTGTGTTTGATGTTATTGTGTTCTGCGAATTTGAAAACCATTGTTCTTAGTTCAATGGAAGTTATTCCAAAAAATAAATTTGCCAATTTGAGTACATGGTCTACAATCTCCTTTTCTTGAGCTAGCGAAAATATTGGAGCTCTTCCAAGTAACTCAGATGAATTTTTGATTTTTAGTTTTCGTCTTAACGTAGTCATGTATTTCAAACGATCTGGCTACTTCTCGAATTTTACGACCATCTTTTACGATTGCATTTAAGGTCGCGTCAAGAGCTTCTACAGAAAACGATCTTCTCTGCGTTTTTCTAGTATATTTACCCATATCTATTAGAGAAACGCAAGCTTTAAAGGACATTATAACAAATATTTGAATATAATATGATAGCTAACGTAATAAACTGAAAAGGCAAAGATGACGCACCCTGCGTCGTCTTAGCCGATTACGCACAAACTTACTAAATTTTTTTCAAATTATTGAGCTCCTGCATGTAATATTTAATAAGTATCTTATATCATAAGCGCAAAATGACACTCAATTGTATAGTACTTACTGAAATAACTTTAATAGAACTAAAATTAAATAACTCACCTCTGATTTTCTCAGAGTACCAAATAATAAAAATAACACGTGTTTCTCAACTGCCTCATTCACACTGAACAACAATATGGAGGACCCATCGAGCTTTAAAGTAATAGTAGTAAACCAAAGAGGGCGCAGCGAGTATAAAAGCTGATATTTATGCAGTATTGGCTAAGAAACTAGGGTGCATCATCTTCGACGCCCCTCCCCTACTTTGTTTTAGGTTGACAGTAGAATTTCTTCCATTCCATTTTCCAAATTGGATATTAAGTTGTTGTTTTTGGCGTGAGATCTTCAGCGTTTAATGTCATACCCAAATATTTTGGTTTGTGAACTTGACGACTAAAATAATTAAAGTTGGTTAAACTGCCAAAATCAACTGTTTGCTAAATCTGTTGGACAAACTGGCGATTTCAACTGACTATTTCACTAGGACAAAATTTGAAGGTTTTGAACTGGCAATTTTTTGTCTTGTCGCGGCAATTTTTTGACGTTTAATATATCAAATCTATGTGTATAAAATTCTATCACTCTGTGATAAAATTCAATATAAAATCTTTGTTAGTGGTTTCTAAGGAAACTAAGTTGTTTATTTATTTATTTAACTGTCTAAAAATTATTAAAACCATTGGGAATTAATACAATTTCAAAGTGGACGAAAATATCGGCAGAATCAATTGGTATAGACACAAAAAAAATAAAAATAACCAATCATTCACATAGAGCTTCTGCTATATCTGCATTAGCAAAAGAAGGAGTTTAAACGTTTAAACATATGATTTTTTAGTTTGTCTCTCGCGAAATAGTCATGTCGAATACCACTCAATTAAAAATTTTGTAAGGTAAAATTTTTCTCTTGTCGTATTCAAGTTTGTTGCTTTTAGGTAATTTTGCTCATGACATTTAATCCAAAACCACTCGCCTGACGGCTCGTGGTTTTGTTAAAAATGTCATTCGCAAAATTGCCAAGCAACAAACTTTCATGACAATCGAGAAATTTTGCCGAAAAAATTTTCACTCTCGTGGTATTATATATGAAAAACCAACTGACTCTTAAACCCACAGCACCAGAATCCTCCCACCTCCACCAGCCGCCACTGGTTGTATCATTATTTCAGTTATCTTGCGCATGTCTTAAAATGTTACCGGTAGTTCAAAACTAACTGTTTATAGGATAATTTTGGAAGAACCTAAAACATGTGCTGCAATAATTTTCAAATACTCATTTTCATGAGTCGGTCTGACAAATCTCCAATAACTGCAGCCTAAATGACAATGTATTTTTGCTCGTGCTTTTTAAGCACCCGCAGTCCAGCACCAGATTGTGCAAGTTTTTAACTGGGTGTTCTGCGCTACTTTGAGGTTGGCCAAGTAATGACCTAATTACGATCAAGTCTCTCGCATGTTTACAGTATATGTTTCACTGTCTCGGTATACCTACCGCATTATCTGCATGTAAGGTATCCATTGTTTAGTTTTAATTTGTTCAGATATTTTACTGGTACATGTCCAGTTACAATTCTCAGCTGATTCCTGCACAGTGTGAGCAGTTTCACTGTACGATTCAGACATAGTTCTTTCATGGAGGTTTACCCATGCATTTGTCCCAGTGATTTTTATGTTGCTCCCTAATCCAGTTCTTTACAGGTCTTCATACTACAGTTTTTGGTAAACAATCCGACATGGCTCAGAGGCTCTCTGACCCTCTCCAAGTTAGTCAGCTTTTTCATTGTCCTCGATACCCTAGTAGCCATCAGGACAGCTCTCCCCTTTTCCCTCGCGCATTGCATATACCTCCACCTAAAATACAGAGGTATAATTTCCCAGTGCGTAGCTATATAGATGTTACATGTATTTTTAATGTACCTCCGCCCCAGTTTGCTGTTTTAGACCTATATTGGCAGTGATGTGAGTCGGTCATATGACCGCGTCATTTTGGTGGTCATGACGTCGGTCACGGTCATGTCACATTCGAAAATGACCGCCAGGTCATTTTGCACATAACCTTATCTGTATGTTAATAATATATTCATATTAATTATATTATTTATAGATATTCTTATTACTTAAGTTACCTAAGTATATCTTATACAACAGTTATTGTTGTATAATTTATACATTTAGTACTTTGGTACCATAGTCCATAGTACCTTTAAAATTTTTAGTGTGATATTGGTGTTCTTTTTTATTTATGTTAATAATAAATTGTTTATTTCTTATATCCTATATCCTTTTTTTCATTTCAAGATAATGATTCACATATCTGCATTTCACGTCTTTCTGCATTTAGGTATATTTCAAAAATTAATGATCTGTCAAAGATTATGAAAATGACCAAAATGACGGTCATATGACGGTCATTTGTCACAATGTTTAAAATGACCGTCATTTTACATCACTGCCTATTGGTGTACTTTGCCTGTTCCTGTCTAATAGTTCTGAGTTGTCAGTCTATTCTATCTGTATCATATTGTTGTGTAATCTGTTCTCATGCTTAGCACATCCTACAACCATAAAGATACTACAGATAGAGGCAACAAGCCATAGGCGGCTGTGTAAGTGGGAATGTCCGTCTGAATTCCGGTGAGAGAGAAAAAGACAGACGTCAGAGGTTTTGCTGTCTTTGTCTTTCGTCTATTGCATGCGCACCATTAGAGAAAGGCAGCTTGAACCTCTGACTTTCTATCTCTCTCTTATACGCTGACAGATGCCGAGCTGGATTGTTGCCTCTATCTCTATGCCTACAACTCCTACGATATTCATGTGTTTGGGTTGCTAACCATGTTTTCGAATCTATTTAACCTAGTCCTGCCTTTTCCTCTATTATAAGGTGTAAGAAAGATAGGTTTAATAGTACTTCCATTGAATATTCCTTAAGATGGCAAATCTAAATTTCTAGACGTACCTACTAGTACTAAAATACAGTGGCGGCTCGTGGTAAATTTGAAAGGGGGGTCATAGGTGGTGTGACCAAAATCTTAAAATACGGAACGCCACTGACCCCGGATGCCTATCCGCCATAGGCAGAATTTTTCGAAAAACCACTCCCAATTTCTGCCCCGAAAGTCGTTGAAATCGTTAAAAAAGCAAAATTTGTGGAGTTCGTTTCCAAAGCCACAGAGGCAAAAAAATTTTTTTTTCCACGCTTATTTTATATAAAAATGATGCTCTCTTAAAAAACAACCATATTTTATTCATTTCTATACATATTAAAATATGACAAACTTAAATTAAATGATAATAAGTCTAAATCTTTTTAAAATTTAAGTGAAGCCTTCGATCATTTGTATTTGCAAACAACTTATTACGTCAAAACACAGCTCATTTTTCTCATTATTTCGCTTCAAATGCTCTCCTTTGAATCAAAATATACGCGGCCTGCCAATCCCTCTACTCATCTGTTTTCTAAGCGTGTAATAATCAGCCGTCGTGAGTCGAATCATCGTCGATATTAAACCGGGCTTTTGACCCATCACATGTAAACTTCGGGCGTGTTTCTCTCACGCCGCGAAGATCGTCAGCGCTTGGTAAATTCCGTTCCCATATAACACCTTGAGGTCAACAGTGGACACGAGCCCGCTTTCCAATTTTGGTTTTCGCCGAGTACTTGATGCTTGATGCAGAATAACGTTTACACGAGGGTCTTGAAAAACGTTCACACGGGGGTTTTAGGTAAATTTTATTCAAGAGAAATACTATACTATATGTATTTATAGTAGGTAGGTATATTTTATTTTTTTAAATGCTTACTTAATTATTTTTTAATGGAAGGTCATTGACCCAATGACCTAATAGAGCAGCCGCCACTGCTAAAATATAATAAATAAATAATTTACCTTTTATCAACGACCATAATAATACGAATAATAATAAGCGAAACTTTTGGTTGTAGAACCTACAGACATTATGTCTGTGAAAATATTCTTTTTATGATGATATCAACTGTTGAAAATATCTAAACTATTGAATTATTTATTAATAAAATGTATAATTCTTTTTGATACTTTTATTTTAATATAATACAAAATAACTCTTTAAAAGCAAACGATATGGTAAGTAACAGTGGTCAAACATATGTCGTTTATTTAGTTTGATTTGGTCACTCAGTTTATTGGGCTTGCGAAAATTAGCGATAGTGACCATAGAGAACAAATTTATTTGGATAATGGAAGACAATAAGAAAAAGCCGTGGAATTTATATAAGTACAAAGAAATCCAAGTTACAAAATCAATCAAAATCTAGTGATTTAAAACAATAATCAACACAAAATACATAATTACTGATGAAAAATTCATCAAAAAACAAACCAAACTTGTATCCTTTGCATATTTATGATTTTCTACATAATTTCAAAACAACAGTTGAAATTTCCTTAAAAATAAATACATTAACTGCCAAAAAAAACCTACCACCAAAAACTTTTGTGTGGAGGATGATGTGGGGCATGTGTTTATATGCTTGAAGAACGAGGAAGTGCTGAAGAAGTTGGAGAGGAAACTAGGGGAGACGGTGTATTGGGAGAATATTGGAGATAATGTTGGGGGTTGGGAGGAATGGATGGAGGTAACTGGCGTAGCATGATTAGGAGGAGAGGATTCGATATGGCATGAGAGGTAGTGGGAAGACGACGGTGTGAGCGGAAATAGTGCGAGGGACCGCCGCCCGTCTCGAAGTATGCTAGGGTAGTGATTCCGAGGTGGGGGCAACGGCGAGTTTCAGGTGGGTTTGGTTGGTAGGCATCCCCTTGGGGATGAGTCCAACACTGTTTAGGTCCTGGATAGGACTCACTCGAATATGAGTTTCCCATCTAGACC
Organism: Lochmaea crataegi; assembly: GCA_947563755.1. Classification (NCBI taxonomy): domain Eukaryota; kingdom Metazoa; phylum Arthropoda; class Insecta; order Coleoptera; family Chrysomelidae; genus Lochmaea; species Lochmaea crataegi. The sequence goes on along the minus strand of OX387423.1, from coordinate 24,905,876 downwards.
CGAAAAAAAAAACTGGTTTGTAATTTGAAGGATCAGCATCACTTGTAGACCGGTTTCGGCGTATTTGCGCCTCATCAGTACAGGGGAGATGTCATCTGTCCAGAAGCTCTGAGAGCATAATCATGGGCTAGAGACAACACTGAAACCACATCAATACATTAACCTCAGTAAAGGAAATGCTAAGAATGCGATAACAGCGGCATCCCCACATCTAACCACAAACCAAAATTCTATAGACAAAAAACCATCTCGGTTTTGTAGCTATTTACTTAATTACAGTTTCCTCTAAAAATTGTCATATTTTACTAAAGCGTGTTATCAATAGATGTCAAAGATAATAGTTTAATACTAATATAACGCCTTTAAAAGTTTTTGAAAAATATGTTTCAAAGAACAGAGACCGTTCACTAAGAAGCAACAACTACTTACTCTCAGAGCTTGTGGACGGATGACATCTACCTTGTGTACTGATGAGGCGCAAATATGCCGAAACCAGTCTACAAGTGATGTTGTCCCTTCTAATTACAAACCAGAATGGTTGGTTATATCTTGAAGATATCCCAACCCCATTTAACTTAAAAGTGTAATTCCATGTCTGTCGGGGCATATAACCCGAGAAGTAGTTGATGCTTCTTAGTGAATGGTCTGTTCTTTTACATCTAAATTACATATCATTTCCTTTGTCATATTCGCAAACTTCTTAGATGTTTTAGCCAACATTCTCCCACGACCACCATCCCATTTCATCCTGAGCTGCGTCAACATCATATAAACTCATCGGCGGTGAGATAATACTCAATATAATTTGCATTTTCATCATTTTGTGAGTTAAATTTCTTTACACATTCGATTTCCACCATATTAATCTTTTCAGTCTTATTTGTTGCAGAGGGGTACAGTTGCAAATTGATATATTTTTTAGTCTCTTCCACTTGTACATATGTGCCAAATACTTTTCCTTTGTCAAAACATTTAAAAGGAGTTGATTTTTCATCCTTGGATCTTAAACCTCATCATGATAACGAGAAACTGAAATACTCTCCAAATATTAGAACAATAAACAACACCAAATGTCTAGCTTGGAGACAACACAGAAAAATATGATATTGCAAACAATTTTTAGTTTTCAATTAATCTACAATTGATAAAAATTTTCTAATATACTCTTGTATATTATTTGCATGAAAAACTAATTTTTTTATATAAATATACATATTGTTTCAACAATATACATAATTATGTCCCCACTTCCACCAAAGGTTTCTGATTTTAGAGAATATAAAAAATCATCATAATCAAAGCTGTTTTTGTGAATTGCCTGTTCTATGTATTCATTGACACGACTATCATTTAAAATGAAAAATTACTGTTAAATATATTATTATATCGCTTGTTGACTAGATTTTTAGAATTCATTTTATTTTGAAGCAACTTTTAAGCATTTAAAAATAGTTAACTACAATAGTCACACTTATTACAAAGATTTTTTATAATACATAATGCCATTTTAAAGATAAAGAATACTGAGCTATATTTACATAGTTGTGCAAACTCAAGTTATAAATATTAATTTAAAGAGAATATTGTATCAATTTTAGGTGTATATTTTCAAATTTTGATCTTATTCACTTAGGGCTAGCGCATACATACAACTTTTAGTTGAACAACTGTTTTGTTGTGTATCATATGTTCAAAAGGATATATTAAAGCGCACATACTGTCAACTCGATAGTTGCTCGACAAAAAAGTCAAAAAGCTTTATCGATTTGCTTTTGATTTGAAAGTTGGACAACTATCGATCAAGCGCTCAATTTGTATTGCATTGTGCGCAGACCATCGACTAAACAGTCGATCCGCGACTGACCGCACTGCGACTGCCAGTCTCGTATAAGCATTTGAAGAGGTGCTACGATTTCAGGAGATAAAAAAATCGATTGTATGCGCACCTCCGCAACTAAATTGTTTAGTTGAGTAGAAATCACGAATATATTCTGATACACAACAAAACAGTTGTTCAACTAAAAGTTGTATGTATGTGCTAGCCCTTATTAAATACAAATATGACAATAGGAAAATGCTATATCTACTAATGGGCCCTATTCTGTAACTGAAGTAGATAGATAAGAGATAATTGCGTCTATTTGGGCAATCATCAAAAAAAAGTTATTGGAAATACACAACATTCCAATTCCTCGGAAAATACAATTAAAATACTTCTTTTTGCAGTTTAGCTGAAATGCATGTCCACTGCAACTGTCAAGTAGTCAGTTGACAAATTCCGATATCGAAATGTTATTTCAACAGTGCTGGTGATGTCAAAAACTATTTCAACTAAACATCTTGGCATTCGAAATCTTACAGGGTAACGTAATGCCGATCGCGCATGATTCTGATTTGACTGCTTGACTTCAATTTGATTTGAATCATTTATATTCGAGTTACAGAATAGTCCTGAATATTACTATTTAAAGTATCTTGTCAATAAAATATTCTCAGATATTTACAAAGTTCATACTCTTACTCCTAGATTTACAATTATTTTAAAGTTGGATAAGTCAGTATTTTCTGCACAAACTAAACTAGTCATTTGAAAAACAAATAAGTACTTAAACGGCAAAATATTTACTGCATCTTTGACACTTCAAATCTTGTATTAACAAGTTCTTCATCTGAATCTAAAATAGGAAGAGCTGGATCACTTTTAACATTTTCTTCTAACCATTTGAGATCATCATCAATTGATGTCCTTTGGGGCATATTATTCTTAGGATGGTGGACTCTCACTTTAACCCCATAAGCATCATTAACAAGCTGTTCTTCCTCTTCTGCATCATCTCCGGTATCCAGAAGTGGAACAAAAGCATATCTTTGATTGTTATTTGTTGGCCTCCATAATATCATTATCACTAATAATAATAAAGAAAATAATATATGCCAATAAGCTTCTTCCACCCAGATATCTTTCCAAACAACTAAGCACTCAACAAAGTGGTGATCTTTTATACAATATAACATGAAACAAACAGATGCCAAAACTGAAAATATTAAAGTGTTGGTAAAATGTCTGTAGAGAGTTAATTTAGTTTCATTTCTTCTCAATCTTAATGTTCTTGTAGTATTTACTAAAGCAGAGAATATCCACCAGCAAATAGCAGAATCCAATACTGCCAAAGGTACAGATGCCACTAGCATGTCTCTATTACTGTCTGTTTTTGCTTTAGTAATTCTCAGATATGCCTCTGATGCAGCTAAAAAGAAGTATAAAAGACCAACACCAACCACTCTATGCAGAGTTGCTCCCAATCTAGGTTTTACAATACCAAAACCTAAACTTACGATAACAACAAGCATACGAGCTAAAGTTCTTTTTGCACAAGATATCCATTCTGCGAATAACATAGCTCCTTGTACTCTAACTCCTGTATTATTAATACTTTGATATTCAGCATAAAATGTTGCTTTTTCTAACATTCCTAATAATATAACACCTCCAATCCAAAACTGTACTCTCAAGAGGTCTCTCCATTGTGAAAATGATAGTATTAACCAGATTATTCCCAAGATGACATAATATATACACATAAATCCATAAAACGGTAATAAGGGCCAATCAGCAGCTGAAAGGTAACCATAATCATTTTTCATTTCTATATGAACTCCAACACTGTATTGTGAAGTGTTTGTGCTAACAACAAGAGCCAAAACATAAACACCATCATGGCTTATTATATGAATTGGTTGTTTGCTATCATGTTGTGTCTTTGATGACGAGTTTGATGTAGAAGTTGTAGCAGAGTTTTCTTTAATGAAAATATTATCATTGCAATCATATGTTTCATTAGTATGATAAATTTTAGATGAATTTTTATTCTCCGAGGGTGGTAAGGTAATTTCCTGAAAAATAAAAAAAAATCTCAACTGGTTTCTTTATTATTTAGCAATATAATTCAAATCAGATGACTAATTTTGGTAGCCATGAGTAAGTAAGAAACTATCAGCTATTTGTAATATTTTTCAGCACAACTATCCTGTTTATCAACTGTTGTGAATATTAGGTTTTATTATGTTATTCTCACCTCGACGAATCTGCTCATGAGCATAATCGAAAATTCATTATTTTACTATAACAATCAATTTTTATTACATCAGGTGATTAATATTTTAAGGAAATTGTGAAGCAATATAAATGATTAAACAGTTCTAAACCTACCTTCTTAATTTTGTTGAGAGCAGCTTTAATATCAAAGCAATTCGACTGAATGATAACTAAACTTATGCCTATTTTTGAATCTTGTATTTTAGAATCACAATTTACTAAAAATCAAAAAAATATTAATAACAATGATAATCGAAGCTGAATTATTGAAAAACTTACTTCCCACTAAGATTTCTGCTCCTTTATATAAACTTTTATACAGATAGATACTATTGTCTCCCTGAAATATAATGTTTATTAGTAATGTGTAAAACCGAATAATTTGTTTTTATTTACCGATGTTAAATTTTCATTCCACTTCCCTTCATCTGGCAAAGCTCGTGCAGTGAAAATAATGTAAAAAAGAAAGAAAACAAAATATGTTACAGATTTAATCATTTCGTATTTCTTTATAAATTTTTCAAATATTTTAAGCTTTCCTACATTACAAACGTCATATATTTACACGAAAAAGTTGACAATTGATGCTCGTTTTTCGTTTCTTCTCATTCGCGGCCTCACAGAACTAGTTATCCTAATGACAGTCACAGATCACATGACAGTCGCCCTGAGGTTAAACAGTTATTTGGATAGATTTTAGATTTGTAATTTGGTTGTGTAGCTCACCTTTTTCTATTGAATAAAATAAAATATTTGGGAAATAATGAAATACAGTAATAGTGCTAGTAACTACCATTAATAAAATAAAGACTTACCTTTAGTTGTGGAATTATAATCCATGGGAATCACTACCAAAACTACACATACAATTCATTTGTAGTATGGAGGGTAGAAGGAAGGAGCACCATCTTGTATGGGTGACAAGTCGAAAAAGTGTCCACCTGTAAACAGCAAATTATAATTCGAAGATTCACCGAAATGGCGCTCGTGTAGCTAATGGAAATGATGTGAATTTAAGCATGGTCTGCGCTCTCTTATAGGCACATTCCAATCGCATTCCATTGTTAGCAGAACACGCCTCGCCGACAGGGAGCGCCATTGTCACAGAACACGAAACAGAATCGTGAAGCTAGGCGTGTATTCATTTTGTAACCGTTTTGTTTTGATATATTTGACTCCATTTTGAATTTGTAGTTGTGTTGTGCTTGAACGTAATTGTTACCAGAGATAAGTAACCTATTTATTACTTATCTCTGTTGTTACCTATGAATTTAAGGTTATAAACCGAGTGAAGTGTGCTAGGTTGAAAAATTTAGTATTTTTCGTGACTTGTGTAATTGAGAAATATACAGTATTTAAAATCTCAATTATTTACGTAGTATTTCCTTTTTTAATTTTGTATCTTACTCTAATAATTCATGGCGCTGTTTTTAAAATCCTTCCACTTGCTACTATGGCGCCACCTTAATTTGCTTCCTTTCGATGGACACTTTTTAATACATGCAGATGGTGCTCCTTCCTTCTACCTTCCATAATTTGTAGGTGATTTACAGAAAGAAAAGACTTCTACTCATAGGTAACTACTAAATTACCATGGCCTCCTATCCTATAGAACATCCAGCAATAGAAGAGTATGGTTGTTAAATCTCTTCTTATTTTCCTCCTATGAGTAATATCGTAGTAGATAATTTACCTAGCTTATACAGGGGAAAAGTTTATGGTATATTTAAGGCAATTCTTCTTGTCAATGTAAATATGTAACATGTCATGTAAGTAGAGCAATATTTTTGCGATCTAGCGTCTTTAAGCGGATTAAAGCGTTTCATTTTCGCGAATAAGTAATGACGTCACGCTTAAAAACGCTTGAAGCGGAAACTGGCGTGGTCGGGAGTGCGCCAGAAAACTTTGAAGCGGTTCAGCTGCTGTTTGTCATTCAATTGACAGCATTGACAGAATAAATTGATAGAGAGTGGACCAATGGAATTTCAATAGTTCATAAAAATGTTTCTTTAGACATTCGAAATAAAATATAAAGTCATAATTTAGATAACGGCTTATCCATTCTTCCTCACAAATTGATCTGATGTGATAGTCTCTTGGAATTGAAGAAATTATTTGCAAACTTTTTATTCTTCTTGAGAGCTGATTTCTCATTACAAGGACCACCGAAAAAGCTGTATCCTCACTGAGCACCACCAAGTCTCTCCTCCTTTTCATTCTAAATTCTAAGATCACAAGTTTTAACAAAAGCAATATTATTATACCTATATTAATATTATGTTGCTTACTACAGTTTCAGAATTTCAGAAATAAAAAAATAAACAAAGTAAAGTATGTATGTGTCGTGAGAGAAATGTCATTGTCATATGTCAGAATGCTAATCGCTAGATATTTCCATTTTTGCGAAGTTAAGCGTGACGACACCGTTATGAGGTCACGCTTAAGCTACACTGTTAATCCGCTTAAAGACGCTAGATCGCGAAAATATGGCTTAGATTCAGAGTGCCGACTGGTTGTCATCTGTCAGCTTATATAGCAAATAGCAAACTTTTAACATGGAGAATATTATGGAAATATTATTGTGTGTGAATATGGTGTGAATGTGAAATTGTAAAAAAATCTGCCAGAAAGACTATACATACAAATTTTTAATTCAAATGTACATACAAAGATGGTTTTACTTCTTGCTAAACTTTCAAATGGTGTTTGAAGATTTGTATACTTTATTGACAATAATGAATAGTTAATATGTTTGAAAATACATTTGTATAAATTCATGTGAATGAAATGGTCAGTTTACTTAGTGAAATTCACTTCTGGACAACTCAGGAAGATATTGTCGTTAAAAACACAGATTATGGCTCATTTAGGTAATGTACTACATTTGTCACATAAAGTTCTGTTTCCCTTTAGAAGTTTTCATTTCATACTACCTATTTAGAAACTTACAAATACACCAAATCTCCAAGAACACTAAATCAGTTCTGAGTGTCAGAACTTTTAAAAAGTTAATAACGGTACTGTACCCCAACAAATTTCCTACATAGAGCTCACTGAATTTATGTTTTACACTCTAAATTATTTCATTAATAAAATTTATCTTTTATCTTCGTTTCAGAAAAGGTTAGGTATCCTTGAATAATATAAATTTTTTTAATTTAAGTACTATACTCAGTTCTATACAACTTGTATTTTAGGTACTATGCTAAAAAGGATGGGATTGAGAGTCTTTATAGTCAAACTAAAAAACAATATTGTGAGCAGCGTGGTATCAGTTGGTATCTTCTTAACAAAAGACCTCAAAGACTTAAGGATAAGTTGAAAGAATTAGAAGATTATCTAATACAAAGTAGAATTGTTTGTTTTGTTTTTGAAGGGAATAAAATATTTCTTTTATTATCAACTGGCCTTTTAGTAACTTTATCAACAAATAATAATGGTGATCTAACTAATATTGTTCTGGACAAACAACTGGCAGCAAAACTTCAAGCCAACATTATTTGTGATGGTAAGTTCAAGAATTATTGCTTAAATGTTTAATAATTGACACATTAAAAAAATGGTGTTACATTCTTATTTAAAACTAGAATGACTTATGGATCCTAAATACAACACACTGTTGGGACAGTTCTTTTATTTTTTTGGTGAATATTATAGTTATTGACATTGTGTTCTGTATATTATTTATTACTATTTTTTGGCATCAGAATGTGTAAGACTTAACCCTTTCCGTGCGGCATGTCGAAACCTCTGCTCTGCTCTTATTGCGGACCGTTCTCAACCAAGTTACGCTCGCATTGTGGCAGTTTCTTGTTGGAGTCGCTGCAATCATTATATGTTGCTTGGACCATAACATCCCGCCTAGATGGATATACTAGTTCTTCGACTTTGGATTTTTCTTGGTTGATGAAAATTAAAAACACAGTGAGTTGTAAAATGAAGATATATTTTGCAATTTACTGAAGTTTCAATTCCTATCAACCAAGGAAAATACAATAAGATCCCACAACAAAACTTCAGAACATATTTTTCAATTTTTTTTTATTTAATACAATACTTATTCATTCAGTAAAAAATATAAACTTAGAAATTGTCTGAAAGCCATCAGCGGAAGAAGTTTTCCGGGCGCCGGCAAGTAAACTTTACCAAAAAAAAGGCGCGAAATAATAATCCACCAATAAGAAATAGGACGGCCATTTTCAACAATGTACCTACTACCACGCCTCCTGAGGAAGTACAACATACATACTACTGCTGCTCATCACAGAATACTTTTAAATAAGCTATTCGCAACGAAAATAAGAATATTTTATACAGCACTTATATATAAGTGATTCGCACTGGTGGCATGGTGATTCACTACTTACATATAAGTGTTTCGCAATGAGAAGCCGTTTTTCAAATACTGATATATGTCATTCGCAGTGAAAGGGTTAAGTGTGAGTGTTCACATCTAAAATCTATCTTTATATAGGGCCAGTAAATCATTTGTACTGTTATGTAAATAAATATTGAATATTTTTTATTACTTTGTACTGTTCAACAATAAATTAAGGTGCACCTTATCCAAGTAAAATACTTCCATTCTTTGTGTACATCATATTGATTGAATTATTGACATAACAAATATTGGTTGGGATTCTGTTTAAATGTCAATTTGTATTTTAGGCATAATTATTGGCAACCAAGTGATATGCATTTGTAATGATGGTCATGTACTGGGTTATGGTGGTCAGTGGAAAGATGGATGGGTATTAGAAGGTGGACCTAGGCGAATGTTAAATTATTATGGAGAATGGCTTGCTGTTTGGGGCAAAGCTGGAACAGAACACCCCCAGCCTTGGAGCCCTCTAGCTAAAGATCATCAACGAGCAAATTTACATTTGTATTGGATAGGAGTTCGTGATCCTGAATTGCTCTCTTATAAAAAGACTGATGCCGAACCTTTAGAGGTAGTTGTCAGCAAATTTACTAACCGGACGTTGATTCTAGTAGAACAAAAAGTTACACAAAGAGGTAAACTTATTTTGCCCAAATATTAATGGTTATTTGCAACAGTAAACTATTTTTTAAACTTATTTACTTATTGTAATTTTTTTAAATTTTAAAGCTTTGATTATTTTAGAACTGTATTTGTATTTTTAGGTGCTGTATCAGTAGAAGTAAGCAGTTTTGAATTGGTGGGAAATAATCTTAAAAGAATGTCAGTAACATCAGTACCTTTACAAACCCAAGTCAGTTGCTCAGCTTTAAGTAAACTTGAAAATAGACTCTTAATTTGCTGTATAGATGGTTCTTTGGCTTTACTAGATCGAAACAGAGGTTCAACAAGAACCATTAAAACTAGTTTTATTCCTACTTTGCTAGCTTGGCAACCAGACGAAGCTGTAGTAGCAGTTGGAAATGATAAAGGCCAGCTACAGTATTATGATACTGCATTGACTTGTATTAAAAGCCAGTTGTTAAATGAAGATTGTCTACCTACTCCAATTTTTAATCTATCTACTTATTTCAACTTGCAATTCAGTGTAGCGTCCATTAATTGGGGTCCAAAAAATCTACTTGTTACATTTGAACAAGGCCCAATAGCTTTAATATCACATATCAGTAAATCATTAACTTTCAAATGTTTAATACAGAATTATCTACATCTAGGAAAAATTGATAAAGCAATTAAGTTATTACTCTCTTGGGAATTTAAAGAAGACAGTTTTCTTGCTTTACAAAGAATTGTTGCATGTTTACTGAGACGGCCCTTGAACGAAGAGGTTGCACAACAATTACAGAATGTATTGGGATGTTATCACAATAGTCCAGTACCTATTTCTGCACAGATTAGACATCGCTATGGAGGTCAGGTAAGAATATTTTGATTCATTTTGTATTGAATTTGAAACGTTTTTTTAAAAAACCTCGCAATCAACCTTATGATTAATGGCTTGTATTGTATTGTGCTTAGGTGTTGATTGACTGTGAGAGCCCATCAGAAATGTGACCAGTATATATACAGATTCGGTAAATAATTATGTTCCTTATAGCCATACTGTGAGTGGAAGAGAGGAAGTTATAGAATAACAGAGAAACAATAGAGAAGTGGGCATTTCGTGGAGGGGAAGTATGCTGTTCTCTCTTGGACATATACAGGGTGTTTTCAAATGACACTTACAACGTTTGCATGTAGATACCTCTCGTAAAATTGGACAAAATGATATAAGCATCTAGCCTATTTACTTTTCGAAATACAGGGTGTTGAAGTTATGAAAAATTAAAGGTTTTAATTTGATATTTGGCAGGTTGTTTTTAAATGTAAAAGGGCATATTTTGATGGAAAAATAAATTTCAATTCTTGATCCAGTGGTGTACATTTAGAAGAATATGTCACCTTTCCCCTCCCATTTTTTACGCCACTGGCATTTGAAGCTATTTTTATTTTATTTTGTATTCCTCAATGGTTTTCACGTGAAAAACGCATAACCTTTACATATAAAAAATTTGTAGTTTTCAAGATATGAAGTCTGCAAAATCACTTTTTAATAATGAAATAAAAAAAATATTTTTCTTGAATTGTTTTTAATAACTACCAAACTACTAACGGTTAGAATATGTCGAGGAATATGTAACAGGAACTAATTTGTGAAACAGCAATGCATCTAAAACATTGAGAGAAGATTGTTGAAAATACTTTTCCAACAAAAGAATTAATGACAATAAAAAATAAGATAAGTAATTACAAAGTTAAATAATATCCCATTCAAACATAATTTTTCACCAAGCAGCCAACAAGTTACAAGAGATGTACAAAATTTTGTTCATTTACATTTAAACATAATCTGCAATGTTTCTCATTGAAAATCGCATACCTTGGAAAGACTGGCGATTGCCGGAAATAATTTCTGTAGCTGCATGGATTCTTGCTATCAGTTCCTCCTCCGTTTTTACTATTGTATCTTAGACAAGGGACTTCATGTAACCCCACAGAAAGAAATCGATTGGATTCAAATCCGGTAACCTCGCTGGCCACATATTGGGTCCACCTCGGCCTATCCAGTGGTTATTGTTGGGTTATAAGTTGTCTGGCCGCTAGAGAATAATGTACAGCTGCCCCATCGTGCTGAAACCCTACATTATCCATATTTGCTCTAATATTTAATGGTACAACGTCGTTTAATAAATCAGGCAGGTCTTCTCTCAAAAAATTACAATAAATATTACCATTGAGTTTATTAGGTAATAAATATGGACCCACTATACAATCTCCAAGAACGCCTGCCCACACGTTAAGCGAGAATTTTTCCTGATATCCACGTTGTCGAATAACATATGGATTTTTGTCATCCCACACGTGGCTATTCCTTGAATTGAAAAAATTCCTTCACGTGTGAATTTGGCTTCATCAGTAAATAGAACAAATTCGGTAAAGTTCCTATTTTCTAAACATTTTTGGGTGTACCAATTGGCAAACTCCACTCTTTGAGGACAATCTGTTGGTTTCAGGGCCTGAACTTGGGTATATTTATAAGGATACGACTGCTGTTCATTTCAAATATTCCACACAGTTGAGTTACTTACATTTAAAGATTTACCAATGCGAGTGCTTAAATAGGGTCTATTTTCAATACGGTTTAGAACAGCCTCCTCTAATTGCACAGTTCTTACAGTTCGTTTTCTACCGCTACCTTGTAATTTTGAATTAAATTGTCCGAATTCTCGCACTCCTGTCAATTTGAGCAAATGTTGTGTGACGTGGAAATCTAGGTCGATTTGGATATATTTCTCTATACAAGCGCTCGGAACGTCTACCATTCTTTCTGGCTTCCCCGTATATTAGCTGCATATCAGCCATTTCTTCAAAAGTATAAACCATCATAACAAAAAGTGTATGAAAGTTGCACAAACAAATTTAATTGCAAATAATTTATTTTGGTTTGACGTTAAACAAAATGACATTTACCATTTCATCATTGACATCCACAGCCTACTATACAATAGTAGAAACGGAGGAGGAACTGGTAGCAAGAATCCATGCAGCTACAGAAATTATTTCCGGCAATCGCCAGTCTTTCCAAGGTATGCAATTTTCAATGAGAAAACGATGCAGATTATGTATAAATGTAAATGGATATCTTGTAATTTTTTGGCTGCTTAGTGAAAAATTATGTATGAATGGGATATTATTCAACTTTGTAATTACTTATCTTATTTTTTATTGTCATTAATTCTTTTGTTAATAAAATCACAAGTTAGCAAAAGTATTTTCAACAATCTTCTCTCAACGTTTTAGATGCATAGCTGTTTCACAAATTAGTTTCTGTTACATATTCTAACCATTAGTAGTTTGGTAGTTATTAACAAAAAATCAAGAAATAGTTATTTGTTTAACTAGGCAGAGAAGTAACAGATTTACTGCCGCGGCTAGCATTTCATTATCGAGGCGAAGCCGAGGCAATGAAACTAGCCAAGGCAGTAAATCTGATTCTCTGCTGTGTGGAACATATAATTTTTTCTCCGATTGTTTGTACAGAGTGTTTAGAAAAATCAAATGAAAATAAAAACTTTTTTTTGACGGATATTACTCACAATTTTTAATATTTTTTCTAATCGTATGTTATAGGTAATAATTAAATCGTATTTTTTAATTATTATTGTCGATTAGACCTTAAATTGTATACATAATAATATCTACCGAAAGATAATAAATATAATGTTAAATATCGACAATAATAGTGTGCACAGTGAAGTTAGCCTATGTATGTGTGACGTGGAAGTGATTGTTTGATTCCATGGGCCTGCTTAAATCACATTATCATTGCCGTTGCTAAGAAAAGTCTGGGAGATTTAAAAAAAGAAGAAAAATGATTTTTTTAATGCCTAGGCATTAAAAACCACTTTTACTGCCTAGGCAGTAAAAGTTTTACTTCTATGAGGGGGCATCCATTAATTACATGAGCTCAGAATAGGGGGGGATGGGCCCAATGAAATCTCACCAAATCTCATTTAAACCGAGGGAGGGATAATCGAAAATCTCACTAAAACTGACGTTTAATGACAATCGGAGAAAAAATATTTTTTTTAAATTTCATTATTAAAAAGAGATCTTGCAGACTTCATAAAAACAATAAATATCTTGAGAACTACAAATTTTTTGATATGTAAAGGTTATGCGTTTTTCACGTGAAAACCATTGAGGAATACAAAATAAAATAAAAATAGCTTCAAATGCCAGTGGCGTAAAAAATGGGAGGGGAAAGGTGACATATTCTTCCAAATGTACACCACTGGATCAAGAGTTGAAATTTGTTTTTCCATCAAAATATGCCCTTTTACATTTAAAAACAACCTGCCAAATATCAAATTAAAACCTTTAATTTTTCATAACTTCAACACCCTGTATTTCGAAAAGTAAATAGGCTAGATGCTTATATCATTTTGTCCAATTTTACGAGAGGTATCTACATGCAAACGTTGTAAGTGTCATTTGAAAACACCCTGTATATGTCCAAGAGAGAACAGCATACTTCCCCTCCACGAAATGCACACTTCTCTATTGTTTCTCTGTTATTCTATAACTTCCTCTCTTCCACTCACAGTATGGCTATAAGGAACATAATTATTTACCGAATCTGTATATATACTGGTCACATTTCTGTCACAGTCAATCAATACCTAAGCACAATACAATACAAGCCATTAATCATAAGGTTAATTGCGAGGTTTTTTAAAAAAACGTTTCAAATTCAATACAAAATGAATCAAAATATTTTAAAGTTATCAAATTAAAACATTTAATTTTTCATAACTTTAACACCCTGTATTTCGAAAAGTAAATAGGCTAGACCTCTCAAACCTTATATCATTTTGTCCAATTTTACGAGAGGTATCTACATGCAACTTTGTAAGTGTCATTTGAAAACACCCTGTATAATTTAATGTATAGTGCTCACTGTTGCTCCTATTTAAGCGAGGGCGAGGGGTGATCCGCGGACCAAAAGTTGTACACTAAAATACCAAATACCCCAAATAATACCAAAAAATTCCAAATATTTCACAAAATACCAAATATTACCTACACAAATGATTAAGTTTGCTTTAGAGGAAGACCTGAAAACATTATACCCATTTTCTTTTATAGGTATTTGGTATTTATAGTCTATTTCAGAAAGGTATAGAGTAATAAAATGGGGAATTCCGTCCAGTTCGGATCAATTTCGGTGTTGGCCATAGGCGTAGGTGTTGAAATAGTATTGTTTGTAATATTAAAATTTCAAGTAATTGGGTAAGAGAATTAGGAAAAGTATGTTTTCTGGCCTGTAGTGTCAATATCGAAATATTGTGTAGGGATTACTTAGGTAGTAGATTATACAGTTACGTTTTGCGTTTAACAGGTAGAGTTAGTTTAAAACCTCATGGGCTCTACGTCACATATGTGCAGATGACCAAAATCGGTACAACGCGGCAAAACCGCATGTATAGCAGTAAAGTTAAAAACATCGTCATTTGAAGTTGAGTCGTGCTACCGAACACATCGGATTTGTTAGATACATAATCGTATTTCGCAAGTCTTGGGTAACGCGTTTAATTGAAATATAATGTTCAGACAAAGTGTGGTTATTTAGTTTATAATTTATATAGTGAAACATGATACAGTGCGAAAGTTTACAATGGAAACCGCAAATAAAAGAGACTGTATGATTTAGGCATAAACGTTGAAAGATGCACTAAAATATGCTTTTATGCATTTATAAAAAACGCAATAATATTTGTATTGAATGTAATTTATTATATTATATGCTAATGTCACAACAAATATTTATTAAAATTAGGTACCTACTCATTATTACACTTATTATTCTTATTAATCCTATTATTGCTTATTTTCCTCCACTTGCAATTTGGGTATTTTGGTAAACAAATTCTGAAAATTTGTTAAGCTTTCAGCAAAAGAAATAATTGATTTTATGGCGGCAACGGGCTTATCGGACAGCAGGGTCTATTGTCTTATTAATCTTATTCTGCTAATGCCAATATGGGTATTTCCAAGTAACAGGTACCTACTTCCCTTATTTCTTTATCTAATTTCACAGATGATTGACCATATTAAAATCCGAAAATAGCTGAAAATATGCACTTATAAAATTTATTTAAAATATGCATTTTGCATATTTCCCGAGCTCTACCTATAAATAATAATATTATTTAGGTAATTTAATCATGGAATTCGTCTACAAATTTCTTTATTTACTAAAAATAGTTAATTTCTATATTTAAATATAACAATATGTTCCTACATACATCATTTCTATTTTTCCAATAAACACAGGTATTTTTAAAAATATCAATTCTAGTGTAAACAATGTTCTCGAAATATCAAAATAATAAAATATAGCTTTGCGCTACCCGGAGCGTAGTTAACAACCACATGAATGAAGTAACCCAACTACCACGGGATATGCGATGTTTTTGGAATTGACGATTGGCCGATTGCCGGCTTTACTTGGCGCACAGGGTTGCAGTTCCATAGCCCATGAGATTATGCACTAACTATACCGTTTAACCTTCTATTAGTTCCTCTGCCTAATTCCAACCCTGTTTCAGATTCGGCTCAACCATGCGCCGCAAGGTGCCTTACCCAAAATTTTTAGACCTTTATAAGTATATTTGTTTAGTTTAACGCATCAGTATTTGCTGTTAAGCCGTAAATAGTGTTCACAGTATCATAAGATTAGTAATAAAATGGCGACATTTACACCAACGAAAAGATGTTCCAATAATTCTCCACTATCAGTGAATGAAAAACTTATCATTTTAAATGTACACGATTGCATAAAATACGATTACCCGAAATTTACTGTACAAGAAACTGTCGACCGATGTTCCCGAACGACTGGAGTTGGAAAGTCCACCCTTTTTAAATTATTGCGGGGGAGAAAGATAGCAGGCCAAGTGGACCCTCCCAAGAAAAGTCCAGGCAGACCAGTAAAAGTCCTTGATGAAGACACCAAAAGTGTAATTCGAAGAAAAGTTCACTCTTTTTATTTTAAAAAAGAAATACCCACCCTAGATAAGATTTTAATGGAGCTTGGCCAGGATGACAGTATTCCGTTGATAACTAAAAAACTTTTATGGACCACTTTGAGAAATATGGATTTTGCCTGGGAAAAGCATAACCGTAAAGCACTTCTACTGGAAAGCGATGAAATTGTTTGCTGGCTTACTTAAGAAGTATAAAGCAGTACAGAAGAGAGCAGAAGAAAATCTTTTATCTTGATTAGACGTGGATCAATGAAGGTTATACAGTACCAAAAATGTGGCAAGACAAAAATATAACCAGTGCTCGCCAAGCTTTCATGGAAGGCCTGTCAACGGGTATTAAGGTGCCTTCAGGTAAAGGGAAAAGACTAATAATCGTCCATATTGGAAGCGAAGAGGGATTTTTAAAAGAAGGTTTGCTAACCTTTCAGTCGTGCCATACGGGAGATTACCACGAGGACATGGATTCGGATGTTTTTGAAGACTATTTTGGTGAAATGATAAAATATCTTCCGGCTGATTCAGTAGTAGTTATGGATAACGCGAGTTATCATTCTCGACGCATAGAGAAGACTTCATCTTGGAGAAAACAAGAAATTATTGACTGGTTAACCACCAAAAGTATTGAATTTGAAGATATTTTGATAAAAAAGCTATAGCAAATGTACACAAACATCGTTTTATGAAATACGCCGTGGAAGATATAACAGGAAAACATAGTGTGACTGTACTGCGCACACCGCCATATCATTGCTAACTAAATCCTATAGAACTTATAAGGGCGCAAGTGAAAGGATTTGTAGCAAGACACAACACGACATTCAAAATGAAAGACGTTAAGCTACTGTTTGATCAAGCCATTAAGGAGGTGACACCAGAGAACTGGCGAAAAGCAGTCCAGCATGTCATTAAAGAAGAGGAGAAAATGTGGGATCTTGACTACTTGATCGATCGGACCGTCGACCCGTTAATTATAACGTCAAGAGGAGATGACAGTTCCTCAGATGACGAAGAATATTATGATTTTTTATAATTTAATTTCTGTATAATGTATTTTTTGTATAATGTTCAATAAAAAATAAGTGTACCTAATACTATGTACATAATGCCTAATTTTTATTCTGTTAAAATAAAATTCTTTCCTTTTTACGAGTATCCTACCGGCACGCCTTTGGCACACTATTTTCAGTGTTTGTGAATGGATAACAATGGGCTAAACCCATATATTGACCCCAACCCGGGTGGTACTACCTGTACTTGATAAAAAGAAAGAATTTTACAATGCCAAACTATGAAAGTGGCTTAAATATTCGTTGGGTCACTGTGCTCCCTTTGCATACCTAATGAGGTTTTATTACACTATACCTTTCTGAAATAAACTATAGTTATGTAGGTATAGGAAGTTCCACTATAAGTTTACCAATAGCTATTTTTTTATTAGGTATTTATTTTACAATAAAGTTTGTTAGCAAAGTTCTAGGATAAATCCCGAATCTCCTGGAACACTGTATACAGGGTGTTCAGAAATTGAATTGTTGAATGTTGAAATGTTGAAATGTTGAAATGTTGAAATGTTGAAATGTTGAATTGTTGAATTGTTGAATGTTGAAATGTTGAATTGTTCATCAATTTTTATATATGAAACACAAACAAAAAAATATGTTCATTTTATTTTCTTTTTAAATCTTTATACAGTTTTTTAATGTTGACCACATCTAACCTCTTTAGGTTAAATACTCCCGTTCCTATTAATTGGAAAGATATAAATTCCTGGTCGTCAGCAATATCGTCTTGCTTAGGCCATATATAGGACCCCAATTAAAGTTAGTAAGCGGTAGTAAAGCTAGATTTTAAATTTTAGAAATATTTAAAAACAAAAACCGAATTATATAATAATTGAAATTAGTTCAAGAGTTAATATGAAGCGCCAACTCAGCCGGCGAGAATGATAGTCCGGGAACCCTCGACAAAAATTTCACTTTTTTATTTAATTAAAGCCTCCTGTGCTTAAGCAAGAACACGGACAGACGTATTTTTTTCATAGATTTACGAAAAACTATTTAAGGCTCTATTTATCTATTTTTTTTTGTGAATAAAAATATTGATTTTTAGTGCAAATTATTATATTAATATTTTATTCTTTTATTTCATTATTTGTTAAACAAAATAAAAATAAAAGTCAATTCAGCATATTATTCCGTGTTAAATTTAGCATGATCATAATAGTATTCATAGTAAAGTAGGAATGTAGGTAAGTAAAGTAAGACCAGAGATTTAAGAAGGTCGTAAATCAATATAAGACGACGACCCTCATTATTACCTATTGTTCGAAATATAGATAAGCAATAAAAGTGTGTGTCCCCTATGTTACACCCACTTTTTATTACATTAAAAAGCGTATTTATTAGTTAACAGAAAAATGCAACCACAACTGTACAATAACAACCCAACTATCTCTGGATAGTCTCGATATCATCTATTTTTGTCCCTCGCTCAGGGTGGCAGGTAGGTATCTGAAGGGTAAGCCATCCTACAGAGGCGTACTCTCCTTACATTCGGCCATCCTAATCCAGACTGACCTCAGTCTCCTTCTCTGGTTAATCTGTAATCTAAATGTTTTTTTTTAGTATCATTTATTCAGAGTAAAATAGATGGACAAATACATTCATTTAAGTCGATAGATTCCATTATCGATACAAATGAAGTAGTCATAATTATCCAACTGAATTTCTAAATTCATTGGATTTGCCAGGATTACCATCACACAATTTGCTGTTCAAGGTTGGCTCGGTGATAATTATGTTACGAAATCAACTAAAACTGTTCAACAGAACAAGACTCGCTATTAAAAAATTTATGAAAAATTTAATTGAAGGCACTTTAATCATAGGAAAGTTCAAAGGCAAAGATGTGCTTATTCCAATAATACCACTACGCCAACTGACTTTCCTTTTGAATTCAAATGTGTCCAGTTTCCAGTGCGCCTTGCATTCGAAATGACAATAAATCCCAATCATTAGAAGTGTGCTTGAATTGCCATGTTTTTCGCATGGGCAGTTGTACGTTGCGTGCTCAAGAGTCGGCAAACCATCGGCCCTATATGTTTTTTTTTAAAGGAAAAACCAATAATATTGTACATTATAAGGCATTACAATAGAATATAAGAATAATTTTAAGAATAGTATTTATTTACCACAATTGAGTAAATAAGTGTGTGAAACTATTCATAAAATTCATTTAATTCATTGACAAATAAATGTATTCCAAATACTTGTCAATAAACAAATTAATATGATGAATATATACAGTCCTACTATTTTAATTAAACTTTATTTCAATATATGGTCCTATTGAAAACAGAAGCTATTGTTTATTTTTTTTGTCATAAAACAAAGTCTTTTAGGAACTCAGAAAATATGGCGGTACGAAAATCGCCGGGTCAGCTAGTAAATAAATAAATAAATATGTAAAATAATATGTCACACTATAGCTTTGCGTTGCAAACTTTTTATATTTCCTCAAGTGTTTGGATCTACCAAGCGTATCATCTAGTACCTGGTTATTCCAACAGACACTTATCTTCTCAAGTGTTTGGATCTACACCTGGTTATTCCAACAAACACTTATTTTCTTAAGTGTTTGGATCTACCAAGAACACCATGTTCTACTTGATTATTTCAACAGACACTTATCTTCTCAAGTGTTTGGATCTACCAAGAGTATCATGTATTACCTGGTTATTCCAACAGACACTTATTTTCTTAAGTGTTTGGATCTACCAAGAACATCATGTACTACTTGATTATTCCAACAGACACTTATTTTCTCAAGTCCAAAATTTCCTTTTCGTCCTCGGATATCCGATGATGATTGTGGTTCGCTTGACTTACAAGTTAAAGATCATTTAACTTCATCTGTTTTACCCAAAACCTGTAAATCATAAGAAATTCTATCGCTTGAAAACATAATTTTCTATCTACCTCAATTATGTTCCCAAAATTCACCATATCGATGATTAATTAATTCGGTAACACATTTTCAATATTAATAGGAACAGTTTTCAGCCAAAGATCATTATTTAATTTGTAAAGTACATTTCACAATATTTCGTTGACTCGGTATCTGACTAATAAAACTTTATAAATCCCTCATTGCACAGTTAACAGTAACAGATCCGTAGTCTGTAAAATTAAGATACTAAAACTAACTATTACTTTACCAGCCCAACATCTCAGCTGTCAAATAATCGTACTATTGAGCATTTTCTTCTCGAAGAGACGAGTACGATACGATAGACGATACTGTGCTATTGTTATCGGATCATCGACCACCCGCTGTGAGTTTTTTTTCTCTTGAATCAATCATGTTGTTGCAAAACCAAAACGAAATATCTTGGAATGGAGTGTGCATAGTTATTTGAGGTTGATTCAAATAGACAAACACTAAAACAAAAATTACAGTAACCTTTGCCTAAAATAACATTATACGACAAGTAAGCATCGTCAATTACAAACGCATTTACATTTCCCATAAAGCTTTTAAACCATAGAGTTAACAAAAGCAATATAACTTATCATTAACTTCTCAACAATTGATTTTTACTAGTGTTCATGAACTCAACCTTTATAGTGTACTTTTCAAGTATACCCTTTTCATATATATTTTTATTTAACATATCATCCACTAAATTTATGAAGGTATTCTTCTCTGTTCTCTTTTATTTCGGTACCACTGCTCTACGTTTCCATTTCTTACATATTTCACATTTTGTTACAATTTTAGGACAATATATAATTAAATAGGGTCCCTTACAATAATAGTAAAGATTCCAGCTGAAAAATAAAGCCTTAAATTTAAATTTTAATCGTTTGTGTCATGTTTTATGTCGGATTTGGATACTACAGATGTTCCAGGATGTTCAAATAATATTTCCTTCATCTATATTAAAATTTAATCTCCGCAATTTCCTTGATTGTTCAAAACAATAGTCACTAAGTTTTTGATTGGACAAATGAACATAATTAGCGGTTTCTACAAAGAATTTCTCGAGTTTGATAACGTTCAAAAATATCAAACAATAACATTTTCATAACAGTATTGCCCTTAAGCCTAGAAGTAGCCCACTTTGTGGTCATAATTTAACGTCCCAATTATAATTAGAACGCAACAGATCAACATCATTTGTTCATTAAATAGCCGAATTATTTCCATAAGATGAATCAAAAATAGGTATCTATTAGTGATTCAACAATATGTGAAGAAGTACTTACGGTTTGTTTATCTACTTATCCTTTTTTTTAAATTCCTTTTTCAACTTTTTCACTTGTTACCTCATAACGTAAAGAATAACTATCATTGTCATTAGACGAACTAGATCTTTTGTGTCGTCTACTTTTCTTTGATTTTCCTATCATTAAACGCAGGATATTCCACTTCTGACTTGTTACACCCACTTTTTATTACATTAAAAAGCGTATTTATTAGTTAACAGACAAATGCAACCACAACTGTACAATAACTACCCAACTATCTCTGGATAGTCTCGATATCATCTATTTTTGTCCCTCGCTCAGGGTGGCAGGTAGGTATCTGAAGGGTAAGCCATCCTACAGAGGCGTACTCTCCTTACACCTAAAAGATTCCCAGGTCCGGATTAAAATATCTTATGAAATAGTTTGGCATTTTAATAATAGTAGGCTCTCTATTATTTTTGTCGGGGACTACTGAGTTGTATCACGACTACCTGAGTTAATCCATTTCCGCCTTTATTGGGGCCACCATCGAGGTGAATCATTACGAAATTACACATAAGCCGTATTTATTGAGGGAATACCCAGTACCACTAATAATAAATTGTATTTAGGCGCATATTTGTTTTTATTTTCTCAGTAATTTTACCCAATCTTTACCCGCTCAATCGAACTTTGTGAAGGGTGGTTACTATTCATTTCTAGTTTTGCTAATTGAGTAGTCGGTTGTGAGTTTGTTAGCAGAATGGAAATTCAATACATGTTTAGTGAAAAAGGGGCAAAATTGTTGGTGTTAAATAACTTTAAATTTTCAAAAGCACACATTGCGAAGTGTGGGAAAATAAGATGGCGTTGTACTAACACCAAAAGTAGGTGCAATGCAAAAGTATACACGAGTGCAGATGAAAAAACTATTTTGGAATCCCAGCTGGAACACAATCATGAAAGTGAGAAGACAATTGCAAGACAAGCTGTGAGCAATAGCGTTAAAAGAAAAGCTGTTGATGATTGTACAGAAAGACCATCTAAACTAATCCATAAGGAATTAACTGTAAGTACTAAAATTTAGAAATTATTAAATTTAGATATTATCAGTGATTTTTGTTGTCGCAGAACAATGATTGGGCTTCAAGCATTGGAAGCGATGATCTACTACGCGTAAGAAAAAATATTTACGAAGCACGGCGAGATGTTTTACCAGCATTACCGAAGAATAGAGATCAGGTTTTTGATGTAGTTGCTAATTTGATTTTGTACAATCTTTATGTTATTTTTATTTGCCGCAGTAGAGTTCATTATAAGTTATAAATTAGTTATAAGTTATATTATAAGTAGGTATAAAATAAATGTAAATTTGTATATTTCAAAATAAAACTGTAACACTATACCTGAACGTCTATTTATTTTATATTAAGTATATCAAATTTATATAAAATTGTTGAGACCATTTGCCACCAGACTTTATTCTCAAATCGCAAATGCCCCAGGAAATTCGGTGGTACAACTCGACGGTAGGATTATACCTACCTGATATATTGTGGTACAACTCGGCGATCCCGTTTTTGTCAAGGGCTTAAAAATAATGAAGCTGGTATCCAGTGTTGCAAAGAGACTTTAAGGACGTCTCTTTTACAAAACGGATTTAAATTTAAAAAACTCACTAGAAGCAGAAAAATCATAATGGAATCTGTGAGCCTTGAGAAGTGGACATTTGAATATTTATTGGCAATAAACGAATTTAGAGAATATGGTAGAATAGTAGTGTATTTGGATGAAACTTGGTTTGATACACACGATATTCCAAACAAAAGTTGGGCAGACTCCTCTGACTTGTGCCAAACTAATGCGCCGTCTAATAAAGGAAAACGCATTACGATAATTTACGCAGGAACCGAAAACATAAGAAATTTTTTTGTGATTCATTGGCTGAAACCTTGGGACATGCGGTGCTCAGACTTCCTCCTTATCACTGTATGTTTAACTCAATTGAACATATATGACATCAGCTTAAGTCAGCAGTTCGAAGAAATAATACTTCTCCAACCTTAAGTTCAACTGTGGTAGCTTTTATTCAAACAGAAACTGCAAACATTCCTGATAGCAGCTGGGCCAACTGTGTTTCCCATATTAAAAAGGTGGAAAAGTCATATATGGATATAGAAAAAATTCCCAAAGAAAAGTTTATTATCAATTTGGATAACTTTACGAGTGTGTGTATATTAAATTTAATTCTAAATAACTTAAATATTATAAACTTTCTGAACTATAATCGCATTCATTATCGTGATGTTTATAAATGTTTTTGTGTTATATATTACATATACATAAACAATTCTCAATTACAATCAAGCGATTTTTCTTATTAATTATCTTAACCCAATATCATCATCATAAAACAAAATTTAATGGTTGGGGCAGCTACAACTCTGCGTAGAATCGCCTGCCTGGTGATAACTCAAATGGTTGGTGATTTATTACCTTCTTATATTTCTGGTCGTACTTTACTTACCTTAATTTCATTCATGTGTTCTAACCCAGTGAGCATTTTATTCCTAAGAGGGAAGTGTGTCTTTGGTGACGTCGCTGTTACGTCGCAGTTCCTTTAATTTGTGTCAAATTGCTCACAAAATATAGAGTGATGTCACACAATTACACACAAATAAGGAATTGCGTGTTCTATTACACAGTGTGGGAATTGCGTGTTCTATTACACAGTGTGGGAATTGCGTCCACTCACAAGGCACTTAAACTGATGCGTCACGCGAAGTGGGCATTGTGTTAACACAATGTAGGTACTGTGTCTGTGTTTTCCAGATACACAAATACGTAACTTAGTGTGACATAATGTAGGCACTGCGTCCTAAAAGTTGAGGAGTTAATAGATGTGTTACTAGGGATGTAAAATGACGGTCATTTATTTACGTGACTCGTGACGAGTCATTTATACGTCATTTTTGTCATTTGTACGTCATTTATGGTCATTTATCATTATTTTAATTGCTTTACCTTAAATGTAGGATATTATATTTATATAAGTATTATAAGTAAAGCCATCATGCAACTCCAAACTCCAACTCTAAACGCGAAACGCGTGCTCTGAATTATGCGTGTTGTATCTTGTTTGAAGCGAATGTTCCCGAATATTTTGTGACTGTAATATAGTTTAATGACGGTCAGTTATAGTGTTTGTTACTGTCATATATTTAAATGACGGTCAGATATTTTTTTTAATCAAAATTGATAAAAAATAAATGACAAGGGTGTCATAAAAATATCTGACGTGACTGTCATTTTCATTATGACCGTGACGTGACATTGTCAGAAAAATTTTCTCACAACCCTATGTGTGACACAATGTAGTAATATTACCTACACAAAGTAGGTACTGTGTCTGAACGTTCCAAACACACAAATTAGGAATCTTAGAGTAACACATTTCAGGCACTGTGTCCTTCAAGTTATGGAGTGGATAAATGTGTGACGCAAAGTAGTAATATTACCCAGGATGTGTCTAAAGGGTCGCATCTCAGCTCTGAGTAACACAATGTAGGAATTGTTACCATACTTTTTCCATACTATGAATAACCCACCCAGCAAGTCAGATTAACTCATCGTGTCATATTCATGTTTATAACAATGTCGTCTTCTGATAAACGTTGTTGTTGAATGTAATAAAAATACGCGTCAAGACTTGTCGCTGTGTAGATACAGTTCCGACATTGCGTTGATTATTATTAGGGAATTATGGCTGCAGACACAAATTAGGAACAGTGTTACACAATTCCTTATTTGCGTCACCTATGAAACAGAGTGGGAAGTGTGTGTACACAGTACCTTTGATGTGTCTTTTGACACATTTAAGGCACAGATAGGGAATTTTTGTGTCGCGGCCATATTTTCTTTTTTACTTTGTTAAGCGAACTTTAATATATTTACTTGTGCCAAATAAGACAACCATTCGATTATTTATTAATAAAAAGGATCGAGTTAATTATTGGTTATTGAATGAATTTTAACTTATTATATGGCCAAAAAATTGTAATACAATATGACTCTTTTTTTCGTTAAATTTAGTTTTCGAAAAATATTTTAGTAATAAATCATTCTTTTCGAGGCCCCTGTTACTATTATTATTAAACCGAAAAAGTACACGAAAAATCTTTCGTACCAAGAGAAAAGTGACTTTCGCATGCTGGAAATATTATTTACAAAAATTCATGGTCCACCATTTTGACATTTTATATTCTATTTGAGTTACTATAATACTGATTCCGTACGTCCTTTATTAGCAACTCGTCTGAAATGGAAGTACCGTGTGGAGTGCTTAGGAATTAATCCTATACAATAGAACACATGAGTTCCCTAATTGTGTCGAGTTTCCTTGTCCACACATAGTATGATTTGTGTCAGGAACTGTTACGTAATTGTGTCGGCATTGTGTGATTAACAAATGACCAAATGAAGACGCACGCACTGAAACAATTCCGTAATTGTGCCCTAAATGTGTCGTGTCACGGTGCTTCAATTCCCACACATAGTAGAAACGTAGAGGTAACAGTTTCGACACAGTGGATGTAGCCCCCCGACACATAGATCTGACACAATTACGAAACTATTCCTTAAATGTAACTTAATTTTGCTCACTGGGAATTCTCTTACTAAGTATATTTTAAGCCGGATTAATACGAAGATTACACACTACCACCTACCTTTTGCTTTCAACACTATTTACGCAAGTAAGTACGTAGAACTGTACAGTCTTAACTCTTTCTACGTTGACACGCGTGCCGACATGGCTATCTCTCTCTGTTTATCTTAATTATAGGAGGTTTAAGAGACAGAGTAAGAAAATATTCTAAAAATAGTAAAAATATCGAATTCAGCGCATCAAAATCGTCGATCAGGTGGTTATAACAAGGGTCGCGACGTTGCAAGATTTCCTCATGAATTTAACATTTTAAGTAGACATTACTGCGCTAAGCCTTTCTTTGCGCTGTCACGCGAGCCGGCACGGTTATCTCTCTCCCTGTTTATCTTAATTGTAAGACGATTAAGAGACAGAGAGGGAACATTTTAAAAACAGTAAAAATGCCGAATCACCGCATCAAAATCGTCAATCACGTGAATGTGACAAGGGTTGCGACGTTGCAAGATAATTTTCCTTTTTAATTATAGATGTTACTGCGCACGTGTATATTAATTAATTATCCTAAAATTTTTACGATATTACCACGAAATTCCTATAAAAATACCAATAATACCAAACAAAATACCAAATATTATCAAGGAACACCAAAATTTTTAAAAAAATTCCAAAATATTATCAAAAATACCTTATTCGGGTACAACAAAATACCATCAGCGGTTCACCCCTCGTATATGAGTTAAATGATGATGGAAGATAAATATTTGCCGAACCTGTATATACAGGGTGGTCCTCAAGTAATTGTAGTAAGTACAGTACAATCTTCACTTTAAAATATTGCGATTTAAACCAACTAGCTTCAATAAAATGTTGATATTAAGAGAGATACAGGGTGTTAAACATGAAATTTTAATTTTTGTTTTTTACAATAACTTTAACGCTTTTTGACGTGTGTGCACAAAAATTTGTGTGGGAGTTTTTGGATACGAGAAATCATAATTTTGGTCCTATTTCGATGTATTTTGTAGATGTCGCCACATAGGCCACGTATGCAGTATAAATGCATGCTAAACTTTTTTGCTGTTTAAATTAGCGCTACTTTAAAAAAATGTTAAAGCCACATCATTTTAACAAAAAAAAACGTATGTTTGTTAGTATCCCCAAATCTTGAGAGATAATCACGACGTTTACCTTACGATTAAGGGATCAGAAAAATTTCATTTTGAAAAAGACTGCACCTAAAGAAGTATCACCCTTAACATTTTACTCCGGTGCAAAATTTATTGGCATTAAGATACCAATTTGCAACTAATATCCGAACCAGGCAAAATCAACCTTTGTTGATAGAATATTATTTACCGGCGGAGCCACCTTCAAACGCCGTGGTGTTTTTAATTTAAGAAAAAATCATGTCTGGGTAGTTGAAAATCCCAATGTTGAAAGAGAAAGGCATTTCCAACATGAATTGAAAATGAATGTATGGTGATAATTACTTACATTTCTTGCAAAATGACTTCACTGATTTATTGGAAGAATTGCCACTGAATTTGAGACAAAATATGTTGATTATGCAAGATGGTGCACCGCCACATTATACGAGAGAAGTCAGAAGATATTTAAATACTAACTTTCCTGATCGCTGGATTGGTCGCGGTAGCCCCTTCCCTTGGCCACTACGTAGCCCAGAATTTAATCCTCTCGATTTCGGTGTATGGGGTGCAATGAAACAACTTGTTATAAGAATATCATAAATACCCGCGAACTTCGGCAAGAAGTAAATAAAGCAGCATTGTATTTTGATTCAATGACGTTATTTAATATGAGACGATATTTTATAAAACGTATGGATAAATGCATCGAAGAAAATGGTGGACATATCGAACATTTATTTTAGACAATATTAAAGTTATAATGTTATTTGTGTAGTTTACTTTTTCTTAATTTGTTTAATAAATAAAATGTATCCTAATTAGGACTTCAGTTTAAGGTACCATACATATTTTTGGTGTTAACTGCTACTATACTCTAATACTGTTCATCTTAATAATGAAAAAAAAATTATTATCGTACACACAACTACATTTTTCGAACATAATTTAATTAAATAATAATAATGTAGTTCATAACTAAAATGTGATTATCAGTAGTAATAACCCAAGGACATTGCTAATTGTTCGAAAACATTTTATAACAAATTTCGAAAGCTTGTTGCTTGGAAACAGACCGACGCCGCAGGCGGAGGTCTGTTGCCTATAAGCAACAAGCTTGAGAAAGTTGTTAATAAATTTTTGAGCATTTATCAATGTTCGAGGGTTATTCAAATTGAAAATTTTTTGATAATTATAGAAAAAAATACACAGTATATTTGCTTCTATAATAATTCATTAATGTTCTCTTATGACCAAATCTTGACATTTTGAAATATTAATTATTTGAAACGACAAAATCGAAATAAATCAAAATGTATCCATGGCAACGACCGTTGAGTTGCATCCGTCTCACCGCTGAGTTGCATCCCGTCAACAAATTTAATATTATGTCTAAAACTGGTAGATAATTAAATAAAAGCGAGCATTGTTGTCATGTTTATTCTGATATCGTAATTGATACTAAATTTTATTTCCGAAACTGCGTCTAATACAGTTTTATAGCAATATAGTGAATAATATATTAATTTAATTTATACATTATTCAATTATGTAGGTTAGGTTAGGTTAGGTTAGGTTTGGTTAGGTTAGGTTAGGTTAGGTTTGGTTTGGTTTGGTTTGGTTTGGTTAGGTTAGGTTAGGTTAGGTTAGGTTAGGTTAGGTTAGGTCTAAACACGTCATACTTTCTACTATCGTTAAGATTACATTAGCCATAATCAAAAGCTTGAGAGATTTAAACTAAGAAAATATGATGACATTTTAAAAATCTCAAACAGATATATGTTCCAATTTTTATAAAAATATTTACGATTCAAATAATATATCGGCAACATTGCTGTAAAATTTGACCTGCTTTTGACCATGATAGGCGATTATTAATGAACAGACCTTTTTGGATTACGGATGCTATTCGACGGTCACCTTTTTTCGTTCAGGTAAAATTTTACTTTTTGGGATGCAACTCGCCGGTCGCCCCTAATAGAGTGAAAACAGACCGTGAAAACAGCCCATGGTCTGTTTTCAGTATAATGTTGTTCTGATTGGTTGTGTTCAATCAAATGACCTCAAATTAACTGATTTCATTGGATATCTACTAGAACAAAAATTTTTCAGTAGTAATAACCCAAGGACATTGATAATTGTTCGAAAAAATTTTATAACTGATTTCGAAAGCTTGTTGCTTGGAATCAGTCCGAAGCCGCAGGCGGAGGTCTGTTGCCTATAAGCAACAAGCTTGAGAAAGTTGTTGAAAAATTTTTGAGCATTTATCAGTGTTCGAGGGTTATTCGAATAGAATTTTTTTTCTAATTATAGTAAAAAATACCGAGTATATTTGCTTCTATAATTTCGTTAATGTTCTCGTCAGTATTATGACCATAGAGATAATACAAATAGAGGCTACAAACCATAGGCCGCTGAGTAGGTGGAAATATCTGTCAGAGCTCCGGTGACAGAGAAAGAGACAGACGATCGGAGGTTTTTCTGTCTTTGTTTCAGTCTATAGCTCATGAATGCATTAGAGAAAAACAGCCTGAACCTCTGACTTTCCATCTCTCTCTTACTTGCTGACAGGTTTCGAGCTGGCTTGTTGCCTCTATTTATATTATCTCTATGATTATGACCAAATCGTGACATTTTGAAATATTAAATATTTGAAACGTGAAAATCGAAATAAATCAAAATGTATCCATGGCAACGTACCTAATAGAGTGAAAACAGCCCATGGTCTGTTTTCAGTATAATGTTGTT
The DNA here is from genome assembly GCA_947563755.1 of Lochmaea crataegi. Classification (NCBI taxonomy): domain Eukaryota; kingdom Metazoa; phylum Arthropoda; class Insecta; order Coleoptera; family Chrysomelidae; genus Lochmaea; species Lochmaea crataegi. The sequence goes on along the minus strand of OX387423.1, from coordinate 24,875,963 downwards.
CTGATTGGTTGTGTTCAATCAAATGACCTCAAATTAACTGATTTCATTGGATATGTACTAGAGCAAAAAATTTTCAGTAGGAATAACCCAAGGACATTGATAATTGTTCGAAAAAATGTTATAACAAATTTCGAAAGCTTGTTGCTAATTATAGAAAAAAGACGAGGGATAATTTTCTATAAATGTTCATGAACGAGAAAAAATTTCCGGATTTAATTTGACCTCGTGTGGTATTCGGTAAGAAAATTCCACACCAAATTGTGAGTGAAATAATTAAAATTTATTTTTCGATTTCCAACAACGTCACAAACTTTCTACTGATTTTAGTAGCTCAAAAGTGCCATTTTAGGACCTATAATATTATATTTTTTCTTTTTGTAGTTACCTACTTGGTCTTACTACAAGTGGTAAAAAATCATGATATAAAAGGTTTTTCGGAACGCTGCATGAACAGATTGACAGCGCGTCACAATTTTGGCAGCAATTTAGACCTTTAAATTGTTGATTTCTACTCGTTGTAGTTGCACGAAAATATCATCTCCAGACACAACACAGTATATTCTTTAATTGAGTAACTACAAGAGGTAGAAAATTGCTTTTTTGCAAATAAAAACCAGACTGTCACTAAAATATTCTGTCATTATAAACGTAAAAAAAATTTCCAGTATAATTTGCTGTTGGGTACCCACGAGGAAAAAATGTCCGCTCAAATTCATCCGTTGCCATGGTGATCTGACAAAAAAACACGTTTTGATTGGTTAAAAATTACAGGTGTGGAATTTTCTCTAAAACCGTTAAGATTTGGGGATACTAACAGATATGCCTTTGTTTTTGTTAAAATGATGTGGCTTTAATATTTTTTACAGAAGTAGCGCTAATTTAAACAGCAAAAAAGTTTAGCGTACATTTATGCCGCATAAGTGGCCGATGTGGCCCCTCTATAAAATACATCGAAATAGGTACAAAATTATGCATCCACGTCAAAACGCGTTAAAGTTATTGTAAAAAACAAAAATTAAAATGTCATGTCTAACACCCTGTATCTCACTTAATATTAACATTTTATTGAAGCTAGTTGGTTTAAATCGCAATATTTTAAAGTGAAGATTGTACTGTACTTCTATGTACAATTACTTACGGACCACCTTGTATATCTTTTGTTCATGACTCTTCTAATTAGCTATTCAGTAATTCAATTTTGCTAGCAAAACATCAAATTGCTCCTGAGAAATTCTCTTCTTACCTCTTTAGGCATCTTATTGAGTCTGATTTCGTTATTTGATAGAAGAAGAAACGAAAGATTGACTACATTCTCATGTGAATACAGCTTGGTTATGATATTGATTTGTTTTTCCTCCATAGCGACAGTAATGGCCACAACTAACCATTGCAATTTCTGCAATTTGCTTTGTGTTCTGATTTAATTGATTTTTGTCCACCACATGAATGATGGCTTACATCTATTTTTAAATACACAATCCTGCTATTTTTAAGTACCTAAATGAATCACTTACATTTTTAGGTTATATCTTTAACAAGGCGATTTTTTCACCAGTTAGTTCGAGCTGAAATGTTTGAAACTGCATTTTTATTAGCTGTTGATGTAGGTCACCATGATTTGTTTATGGATCTTCATTATATCGCAGTGAAAATTGGAGAAACTGAAATGGCAGCTGCTGCAAGAGCTCAAGCTTCTGCTCTACTAAGCAGGTGTTCTAGTGAAGGTTTGTGGGTTAATGATAAAACATAAAGACAGCATAGAACTATTAACTATCTGAAAATCAGTTGCTTTGTAGCCAAAAAATAATTATCATTACTTTTACTTTTACTTTTCAGTAACATATCTCAAATATTTGTAACATTTAACATTTGCATATATATTCTAATTAAATATTTATTGTTTCAGCATCAAATTGCTCTCGTTCATCGTGTTCCCAATGCTCAGAAAGTGAAAGTAGCTCTAGTGAAGATCATAGCTCTTTTGAGAACCAACGAGAGGAAGTACCATCTACAAAAACGGCATATGTACCACCGTTACCTCTTAGCTCGGATAATTGCCTTGCTACTGATTTTAATCAGCCCGATCCAACTACCTATAAGCCAATAAACGAAAAACAAAATTTGCCGATTACTACTAATTTAAGTGATTGCTTTAGGTACAGTTATACTCCAAGAGCCACCTATGTTAAGTCACCACAAGTACCTAGTACTTTTAGTAAAACCGTTGTGAGTACTTGTAATAATATGATACCACCACCTCTGCCATTTACAGTGCCTTCAACTAATGCAAATAATATGCCTTATATACAAAGTACATCCTTTAAAGAAAGTTTTTCAACGAATCCGATCGTAAGTAACGCTTTTTCTTTAAACGGAAATGTTTTTGTCAACTCATCTGTTACAAGTACATCATTTTTGGGCAATAGTAAGTTTCCATCAACGATACCAGAGTTTAATATAGCTAGTTCAACTCTAAACAATACAAAAAAATGTCCTCCACCCACTGGGAAAGTAGTTGCGCCCCCATTACCGAAATTGTATTCTAATTCAAATAGTGAAGATTTAATATCGTTTCCATCATCGAATGCATCACATCCAAATATTCCTAATTCGAATAATAAGAAACATCAACCCAAAGTGAAATTTTCCGATACTGTAACAGCTTTTATAGTACCCGAAATAAAAAGACCTCAAAGACCACCTCCACCATCTCATGTTACTAACCCACAAAAAGAATTGGCTGACAGTTTACCACTGTGTCATCCTAACGAAGATTATCTGAAAGATTTTGCGCCGGTCAAAAAGGAAGATGGAGAAGAGGAAGGCGATAACGAACAACCTACAATTAAAGTTATACATTTTGGAGTAGTTTGAATTTAAAAAAGAAACTTCTGTAATATATACCAGGACTGAAAAACGAAAATGTGCATTATCTCCAATCTTTTAATATTGAATAGGTATTTGTTGGTTCAGTACTTACATTTTTTTATTATTATAATTTAAAAGCCACTGGATAATTAATGTCGGTCAATTGTCGAAGTGAGAGGGAAGAACACACGCACGCGCTTGCCAATAGGAAGTCAGGTGGTTACTTAGCAACGGAGGTTCGATAAATATTCACCAATTGAGTTAGTCCGGAGGGCGTGGTAATTATGATTTTCGCACGACGTTGCTTGAAGGAAACTCATAACATATTTGGAAAAGTGTTCATCTTTTAATATTCAGAAATTGAAAAAATAATAAAAAATGAAATAAATAATGTAATAGACAAAATCCAATGAAACAAGCACATTAAAGAACTAACGTTTAATCATTATTGACATATTTTTAATAATAAAAAGTCCATTTTCTAATTATTATCTCTACATACTTAGCACTTTAGCTTTTTCATAGTTAAAAGTGACAATTTCGAATGTTTTCGACCGCATTCCTTTCACAGCTTCAGTTATGTTTGCCAAACCATACGTATCCAGTTGATAAACTACGGGGCTGGTTCTAATTTAACGCCAATCAGCCCTATTCTGAAACTGAAGTAGAGATGAAGACATCTATTCGAAATCCTGACAAATTGGAATGCTAGATGCTTTCAAAGATATTAGGGCAATCGGTAAAAAAGTACAAATACAAAATATTCCATTTGATCCTGAATTTCATCTCCAACCAAAAATACCCATCACAAAATTCGTTTTTAACAGAAAATAAAATTTAAAAAAACTGCTTTTTGAAGTTAACCAGAAACGCATGTGCACCATTGCAATCAGTGATAGGAATTAGGCGAAAATAAACTCGTTATTTGCTATGCCCAGTCATTTTCTGATAGTTGCTGACAGTATCTGATAGACCATTCCAGAACACTTGACTTTGACAGGTCGGCCATATTGTGCTGGAGGACAACCGAATCGATTAGTCAGAGTTAAACCTTGTGTGTTTGTGTTTTATGAGCAAAAATTGACTGATAGAGGTACACTAACTTCGATAAAATGTCGAGAACACACACGCCAAGTTTTAAGTTGTGATTCACTGAGGGGGCCCCGTTTTAAAGCACTAATTCAAGCATCGCGGCGTTGACTAGAGAGATTAATTAAATAGTCACCTTGTTACGGGTTTATTTCAGAACTTACCTCAACAAGTATTAAATAGGATTAAGGCTCATTAAATTGTATACTATGAAATCAACCAAGAAAAGTTAATACGTTTATTATCAACAACTTTACATAACTTTTGACATTATTTTTTTAAAAGCCTCTACAGGTCTTGGTTTCCCCAAGCTTCACCATCTGAAAATAAAAATAGAATTCTTAATTGAACAAAACCTTATTTTAATTTCAATATAATTCACCTTATTTTTATTTTTATATAAACAGTTTTATTAAAACTTACAAAATGTAAACAAAACCAAACAGTGTCAGCAATCAATCAGCTGTCAGAAATATCTTCTTTTATTTCATTAACAACCTTGACCTTAGTAATGCTTGCCGTGGCAGTAAATCTGTTACTACTCTGCCTAGTTAAACAAATAACTATTTTTTGTGGGTAGAAAGTAATTTTGTTCAAGAAGAACGTGCTACGCTTTTGGCGGATTTGATATCTGAAATCTTTGGGAAATATTAAATAGAGTTCCAGTCTGAGGAACTGAATCACTTACTTAGTGGATATATTACTTATTTTTGTAGCCCAAAGAATTTCATTTATAATATCCTTCGTGTTTGAAGCCACAGTAAAGGCCACATGCCAACCTAGGCCTTCATAAAAGTCCTAAGAATCTCCATAAAAATCTTTATAAAGATCTTGAATTTTTTTTTAACAATAATCTTAAGGAATAGCTTAAATTATAGTTGGAACTTTTCTTCCAAGTTCAGCTAGAAAACTAAATAAATACCTGATTGATCATCACTTTAGTTTGATAGCTTAATTAGTTACCACCTCATGGTTGAATTACCTGAATCAAGTTGAAAGCAGGATAATGTGATGACTACCCAAGTGGTGAAGTTTTAGGGATACTTCCTGTAGAAAGATCCCAGGGACAGCAGCAAGTTTATGACAGAAGTCCATTTCTACAACTACATATAAACGTTAAATGTTAACAGTAAAATTTATGCTAGAATGTCTTATGCATATATGCACAAGGTACCTAACTCACTTGGCCCTTTATTTAATAATTAATAATTTCTTTCTGATTATGAAAATATAACCCTTATTGAAAAGAATGATACACGAATATATAAGTTATTTATAGCGATCGAATTCATCCCTGAAAACAATCCCGTTATAACATATACTAGTGTCTTTTAATAAGAAAAGAAAAGAACGTAAGTTGCACTTACCTGTCGAGGTTTTATAGCGGCAAACCCTACCACTAACTTTGTTTCATTGTAAAATATTAAGTAACTGCCTCCCTTAAAACCCCGTTAAAACAGCCGGAAATCGAAAAAAGATACCTTATCTCTTTCTCCCCGCATTCCACACTTAACAAACAAAACGATGGCATTTTAGATACCTTTAAGAACTAATTGTTAATTAAAGTCTGTTTTCCCTCCAGCACAATATGGCCGACCTGTCATAGTGACGACATTCTGGAATGGTCTATTGTTGTTGGAACAAACCCATAAACTCTAATGTCATGACATAAAAAATGAACGCGTCATTTCTTCAATCTGAAATCCACCAATGAATATAAAAACGAAGTTGGTGAATTGGTGGATCTACTGGTGAATAAAAAAACATGCCTATAGTCACGCGAATACGAGCCTCAAGACATAACCAATCGGTCAAATTTGATCTAATGGTAATTACAGCTTTTACAAGTGGCACTATGTAATTATATTTATTGAAAAACGATGGGTACCCTAGACAAGATGAATCCGTGTGGTGAAAGATGGAATGTCATCATTACGGGACAATTTGTCAGTGTGCAAATAGGCAAGTTCTAGTCAACGTTTAGCCTGAAGGGAAAAATGTATTTAATTCAAACTGCAACTAACTTATACCTATAATATTTGATTCAAGTATCGTACAATTATTTTTATTAAATTACATTAACTAAAGATGTTTAATTTATATATTATATGGTTTGTTAACGGACATTAAATTTGCACGTTTTAATATTTATATTTAACATTAGATAGGCACGTAGATCTAATATTTATTTTTTTATACATAATACTCATTTTTTATTTTTATAATAAATATTTATATATGTACTTGATTTATTTTTCGTCTAAATCTCTTCATTTATGGTAGTTGGGTAAATTTTGTAAAGCAGCATTTGTAGGTTAATAGTAGTTAGTTAATCTACTACATATACGCAGTTCATTTGTTTACATTTATTCAATGGAAAAAAATCAGGTGAGAAAATTCATAAATTACCTGAAGCCAACATTAAAATCCAGAACCACCACAGATATTGTTATATTGTATTATTTAGAAGCAACAATAATCCAAAGACTTCAATTTTGTATGGTTCCTTAATATATGTCCTCCAATACCTCATTTATACATTGATCAATGTTTATAAACAGCTTTTCAATGTAACGCATGTCAATGCGTCCACGTTCCTTTTATCAACCGGCTGACGGTATCTGAAGGAAGTACATCAAAGGAAATTTGGGAAGAATTCGTTCGGTCGATTTTCGGAGTTATGTGAGAATAAAGACTGTATTATTAATGCGGCATGAAATGAAGCAACTCAAACTCTTAATATAAGGTGAGTAGATAACAATGCCGCCTGGCTATATGTAGCGAAGGTGCTAAAGCTATGACTGGCAAAAAAGTAAAGTAATATTTAAATTAGGCTTTTGATCTTAGTACGTATCATTGTCTGCCGAGTATACTACACCTACTGCAGCTCTAAGTTTATCCATAAGCTGTGCTAATTCCAACGTTTCGCTATGTGTCATTTGAGGAGATTCCAATTTTCCTTCCATAATACATTTCCGCGATTCTTCAGCTTCGTACGCTAAACCGGCACTATTTGGGTATACAAATTTACCTTCATTCTTTGGTAGTGCAAATTCTCTGAGCTCCCCGTTGACGTCTAGAGAAGTTGGACACCAAAACATCGGTACTCGAATGTAGCCTTTGGTACCGGATACTCTAGCTGAAAGAAAAATGATGTTAGATATTAGTCGTTGCCAGATAATTAACACAAAGGTACACACATGTTTTAATTATAAATGTTCTTCATAAATATAAAACAAATTTTAATTTGCAATTATTGGGGGTGACAAGTTTAATTTTATAATGAGTCATCTATACTGTCTCATACCTACTGTGCAGAATAAATAGTCGAAATAGGGCAATGCATTTCAAATGGGCGAATAAGTATGTAGCATTGTTGCTGGGTAAAAATATGCCGTTAGGACTATTATGATTTGGCAATACAACCGCCAGAAACGTCAGTCAAAAATTCTGACAAGTAAACCTGAGGCATTTTGTGATAGCATATTTTATTACATTAGTCCAGAAAATAGGCGCCCGTGTGCGCGCGACGGTAAGTCGTGCAAGCACGGGTAAAGCATTTATGGATGAGTAATGAACGATACTTTTCATTATACCTTTCTGAAACCAAAAACTAGTAAGTATTTAGTCACTGACATATGCTGACATAATACAATTGTTGTTTAGTGTTGCCAAGTGAATTGAACAATATCGAATCTTAGCGCACGGGAAAAGGGCATTTTCGGTACTCTTAATAGGCATGTTAAGATAGCGTTTTCGGTGAGGTATAATGAAAAATATGTTATTTATTGTCTATCTATTGCAACTTTCCTTGTTTCTTATAACTATATAATTCTTGGTTGTACTAACTATATAATTCTTGGTTGTACATATTAGTTGTGAATCTGTATTTTATATTTCATAAATTAGTATAATTACCTGCTTGTGTTTCATTACAAACCTTTCTTTTAGTGTCGATACATGTTATGGGAATAGAAAACATCACCAGAAACAATACCCATGAACAATAAGTACTATGAATTCGAGCCTAACTCGCAGGACCTAACAATACAACCGATAACGTCATTTGTCCGTAAGAGCCCATACTGCACAGTAAGTATGGGACTAATATTATTTTTCTACTACCGTTCGCACTAGTGCGTTAAGAAAAAGTTCCAATTTGTATGTATACCTAGTCTTATAAAAATATAGGTAGGTATAATAAACAGATATTAAATCTGAGTTTTTTTTTAAATCGGAGATTGAAACGTATAGAATTCAGTAAAGTACATCTAATAATTATTAGTAAATAATTATTGGGTACTGGAAAATAATAGAATAGGGAGCATAAGTACGTACCTATAAGTTAATTGGCTGTGAGTGACTGATATTTCTTCATGCATTGAATCTGACATTTAAAATTTAAATTGAGATCTTCCGACTATACCTAGGGTAAGCAAAAGTATTTATATTTAAGTATTGAATATTTTTAGTCAAGTATGATGTTATTTTAGATTCTATTTTTAGAAAACGGAATAGGAATATATATTTATAAATATGGATTTCTCTGACGATCTCTCAGAAGATTATTTCGCAAATACACCACCAAACATATAAGACGTAGCACAGAATGCTTCTAATGATTAATTGCCCCAAAAATCTGTGAATTTATTTTTGCTTATATTTAGTGTCCAACAAATTATCAACAGTAAAAGAAAATATATATAAATCTTCAGTTTTTTTTAAATTAAAATTTCGGTAGTTGAAAAAATATTGTATGCAATTCGTGTGTAAACTTCCTTTTTTGACATAAATAACTATTTTGTTTAATTGACATTATATCTACCTTCACAAGACAATTGAACTACTCCAGATGCAGAAAGTACAGCTATTTTACCACCATCATGAGTTAGTACGGCCGCAACAGAACTGTCGATACCATCTTCATTTAAAAAGCCAGTTGCTGCTACTTTTGTCGGTTTTGAGCCGCGAAAAATATATTGTTGAAATTGTAGAAGATATACACCCAAATCTAGAATCACGCCACCTCCTAACTCAATTTTTTTAATTCTATCGATTTGTATAATAGGAACACCAAAGTGTACATCTACTTGCAAAACCTAAAAATTTAGGAAAATGGTGAATAGTGAAATAAATCAATAAGTAATATCTATAATGATAATGGAAGTGACAGCTGACAGCATGATTATATATGATCCTGTGGGTTATTTAATACAAATATATTTCGGAAAGCGATTATGAAAATAGGAGATACCAAATTAGATTGAAGAGATCCAAAGAAAATATATGAGATTTACATAAAAGTTGATAAATGTATATCAATTACTTAATAACTTTTGAAAATACCCAGGTAGCATAAGACGTACCTCGGACGTACAAGAAACGTCATTGCAGACGTCTGGGTCACCTATATTATGACGTCAAAATGACGTCTAAATGACGGGCAAATGTCAACGTCAGCGGACGTCAATTCTAGACGTCATTGGACGTCAATTCTAGACGTTATTGGACGTCAATTCTACGGCAACTTTAGACGTTTATATCAAAAATCTTTAACTGATAAAAATAACAAACAATACTTGAAGTTAATTTTTATTAAACATAAAACGTCATTCATTCATAATAATACATTTTAATAATAAATGTAATTAGTTTATATTATGTAGCAAACTAAAAGCTGCACGAAAGTTATCTGTTAGATGAAAAATAATACATTTGGTAACAATATCCTGAAAACTTAGCACATTTATTAATCAAGTTTTAATTCTGAAAATGCCTTCTTCGTATGACACCCATAAAACTTATAATCCTTGGCTAATCCGTCACTTAGTACTTCTTTTAAAATTCTTTGGAGGATACATCCTTACCACCAAAACCAGACCAATGTTTTACCTAAAAATATTTATATACCTATTTTTTTGTTGTACAGGGTGGTCCACCATAAATTAACTCACCACCTGCAGCCGTAATTAAAGGTGCTAGGTAAAAAAGGTAAATACAAAAGTAGTAGCGTTGTATCTAAACTGTCAGATTTTTTTAATCAAATTTAACAAATGAATATCGTAAAGGTCAAATTTTGACATAATTATCTCAAACTCAAAATCTAACTGTAGAATCTAAACGGTTTGAGATAGAGCAAAAATACAATTATGTCAAAATTTGACATTTACGATGTTCATTTGTTAAATTGAAAAAAAATCTTACATTTCACATAAAACGCTACTATTTTTGTATTTACGTTATTTTACCTAGCACCTGTAATTACGGCTGCAGGTGGGGGGCCAATTTATGGCGGACCACCCTGTACATACATAAGTATTCCATTTGTCATAGCACAATAATCATTCATAGGATAACTTAACTTTAATAGCAAAAACAAAACATTAATATCAGATAAAAAAATGTTTAATAAATCAAATACTTACAATGGCATGTGCACCTTCAGATTTTGATGTTAGGTAGTCTTCAAAAGAAGCAAGATCATCCAAATCCAAATGAAATGTAACTGGAAGATCATCCGGTATTACTGATTTTGCTAATCTCTGTTTTTGATCCAATAAATTTAAAATTTTCTTGTTTCGTTGCTTTATTTCCAACAGGTTCGTCAAAAGGATTTCAAATGCTTGAAAAAATATTCCAATATTATGCTTGTATATAAATTATAAAACAGAATCAAGCAAAAATAAAAGTAATATTGTTACTTTTTACTATTTTACATTTTATTTATTATTAAAATACGTAGGTATAGATTTTTTAAACTTTAGGTACCTGATTTTGAAATTGCTTCTGAACCATTAATTATTAGTTCTATAGCTGGTTGTATGGAATCGTGAGTGAGCTCTCTGACTTAACCAATGTCGATAGCCTTTAAGTTTGATGAATAATTACTACTGGTGCCAGTACTACCACTACCTGCTTCATCTCGATGATCATTTGGTGCTAGAAAGAAATGAGTTAAAACCAATAGTTATTCGTTATATCATAAATAATAATAATAAAATATTTCAAGGAAAAATGTTACCCAGATTTATAAATATCAAGGAATTGGGCTATTTTTGCTTAAGTATTATAAAATATATATATTTATAAAAAAGGATTTAAAAAAAATGTTTACATAAGTTATATTTTTTTAAATATGAGTAAAAAAAATACCTTCAATATTTGGCCTTAGATTGTTGAGGCTTGGCGGCCGAGGAATATTATTTTCTGAATATTCTTCATCGCTATCAAATCGAATTGGTCGACTAACTTTTCTTTTGGATTTCAAAGTGATGGATTCATTCTCTTCACTGTCTGTTTGTAAATCTGAAGTTAGTTTAGCAAGTTTTAATTTCTTCTGTGCTACCTCAAAATTGTCTGAAAGATAAAAACATATGTGTGTACAGGGCTTTCCAAATTTTTTAACAGTACTTATATACAATGCATTCTAGCAGCTGATACTGGAAAAAATAAGTGATTAAATTAATCATTGTTTGACGTCACGACTCACGAGTTATGGGGCCGAGAAACATAATAAATTGTAGGTATCAAAATGGCAGTAAAAACATCAAATAGCCAGATTTTAAATTTTATATTATGCATTTTAGATTAGATATTGTTAGAGTTACATACCTGCTCTGTAGTAACACTTTGAAATCGAATACACATTCCATTTATCGCAAACTTCCTCTCGTTTCAGAACCGCTTTATTAAAGACTTTCGTGTCCTTATAAGGAGGCCAAAACACTTCCTTTTTCAACGGTGTCAGCCATTTTGAATGGACAACGGCAAGAGTGCCACCAAACTCCTCACTGAACTCGACCACGGAAAACGTCTTTTAAATTTAAATATTTAAGAGATAAATATATAGGTATATTATTTTTATTTAAACGGCGACCAAAAATTCCCATGAAACGATACACGGAGTATTATTTATTTGCGACACACAAACCAAAGGCGAGTATGGCGATCACAACAAGCAACAAGTCAACGAACTAATTGACGAAAAGAGCGGGACGGGAAATGGAATTGTTGCATGCGAACTGCGACGCGACGCACTTCGGTTTCGGTCGGCAGACTCGATGAAAATGGAAAGATGTAATTGGATGTAATATCCTTGTCGTACGCTTTCGATATAACAAGGACAAAATAATTTTGAAATAATTAAATAATTTTGATATTTTCTAATCTATCTTTCCGCCCATACACAAGGCCCTTCAGGCATTGTTTGTGGGCGAAAAAATTATTCAGAAACAACAAAATTATTTTCTGGCATCTCTGATATAGTCATAGTGGCGAAAATTTTGAAAGAAAAAATAATTAGAAATTTATTTTCTTAGCTTTGTTTTAGTTTTTTTTTTAATTTCAATATTCGTGTAGGTATTTACATGAATAACATAATTTTGTTAAGAAAAATAATCTCCTCTGCCATTCCGTCACAAGATGGCCAAATAATGACGTCAAAATGGCGTCATTATACAAACGTGATAGTGACGTCTAGTAATGACGTTCTAAGAGACGTCATTTTATGGTCACTGACGTCCAACGTCAGAAATGACCTAAAAAGTACGTCATTCTGACGTACCTTTGCTACCTGGGTAGTTGTTATCACTTACTTCACCAATTTGTCCAGACTCAATTATTTTCTTCATTTCTTTGTAAACAGGGAAGCACCTTGACCATAATGCTTCCATTAGAAATAATTTCTTTTCCTTGGATTCTCCAAGGAGTTTTTTAGTTTGTTTTTCATTAAGGGTTAAAGGTTTTTCACATAATACATGTTTGCCATGTTCCAGCATTAGCTGAAAAAAATGAGTATGCTTTAGACCACACAACTGAAGTAAAAATAAAATATTTAATGTATTGAACAAAATATTAATTTATAAAATTGTTCAAGAACGAAATGAAATTACAAAATTATAAAGAAATCACCGTTCGCGTAACGCTAGCAAACTCGCAAACGAACTACTGACTGAGATATATTATAATATTTCATGCACTGGCTATGAGAGGAAGAGAGAAAGAAAATGTGCGCGCGCACTGCTCTCTCTTGCCCCTATACAATAATATACGAAACGTAACTCTCTCTCTCTTTCTATCTTCACTAACTCACGTCCCCCTCAACTTTCGTTTGCCTCGCCCGATCACTCTTTTCGTAACGCTCTCGTCACACATTCACCAGCTTACTCCCCAAGTCAAGCGTGCGTAAAGAAGTTTTACTTCAAAAACATCTGCCATTTGAAAGGATAGGTTAAGTCTTGTAAAACTAAAAATACATAAATTTTGTTTACCAATTACCACCCGGTACATGTCACACATCCTAATTGTGGTGGAGTACAATTTCCACTATCCAACAGATATAAAGTAGGTACCAATATTTATTCACATTTATTCACATTTATTCCTATTGTATTTTTAATGAACGTCTATCCGTGAGTTCCTATCGTTATGCCAGATGGGCATTCATGTTTATTGAGGATAATATTTATACAATATTGTTATTGTGTTATTGTTAAGCAAGGATACTATAATTTCGGATAGACTATAACCTAATGACTGTTGGATGTTAAGAGATTTCTAACTATACAGTGTGGTGTAGAAATCCAGCTTAACATAAGAACATCAAATGCACGCGACTTAATTCCATGATATTATCAAAACACCTTGTTTCTATTGAATTTACTTTTCACAGACAGACAGAAATAACCCACTCACACAGAAGCGACACCTTTGTTCTTATTAAAAATAGCCTCCAATATTAGGTGCTGATAATGTCATTTCATTGTTATGTGAAAAGTAGGCAACCTATGCCTCTTTCCACACTTTTCAATTTTGCATAAGTGAATGTGAATATTGTGAATTGAATTTGTCATTTTGGTGATAATCTCTAAAGTGTTTTTCACTCTACTCTTTCGTTCCATTGGTGTAGTTGTCCTGTTTATTTGCAATAGAACTGTTTACATAGTTTTTGTAAGTTTAGTTATTTTAACCGCTCAACTCTTTTTCGCAGTGTAAGTTATTTCGATAGCATTTTCAGAGCCTCATCAATGTCAAATAAAAAACGCTTCTCTAGCAAGAATGCATGTCAAAAGGTTTATTGAAATGCTATTTGGACAGTGATGGTTATGTCAAAAATATTTCCCAAAACATCTCGACAGTAGAAATCTTACAGGGTTACGTAATGCCGATCGTGCCTGATTGCAATTTGACTGCTCGACTTCTATTCGATCTGACTCATTTCTATTGGAGTTACAGAATAGGGCCTGGTAAAGTTCCAAAATAAATACATTCCAAGTTTTGTACAGTCTTATTACTTTCCAGATCTTTCTTTCACTCTGTATTAAAAATAAATATCAATTTTAGGTCAATGATCTCAAGTATGCGTGCACTTCAAACTTCCTTTTTCAAATGGTAAATGGGTTATAATTTAATACAGAGAAGTATGAATAAACACTTATTAAATGTAAATATTGGTGTAGTCAATATCGGACATGAACTATACATTAACCTGTAGTAAACTTATACAAAGAATGTTCTTTTTTACGGGTCTGTAATAGGGCAAGTCCATATGTGACGTCATGTGACAGTCGCCTTGATGAATATGATGATAAACAAGCGTTCTTTGCACAACACGTGGTTCTTAGTTTTGATCGTGTTTGAGTTCATTTAATTTTTATTTGGTGCTTTGTTTCAATTGGTTAGGTATTTTAAAAGTTATATCTGACTGTTTATAATAAAAAGGATCATTAAATCAATACAAAACAACCAAATTACAAATCTAAAATCTATCCAAATTATTGTTTATACTCAGGACGACTGTCATTAGTGTCAACTTGTCAGTTGGAGGACATGCCCTATTGCATTCAGTGGGACAAAGTATAACCAATAAAACGAAATATTGCATTTGAGAGTCGGGTGAAGAGTTAGTAGTAAAAAATAATTAAATATTTATTTAAGGTGAACGTATCTAAAGAGAGCTATTAGTTGAAGAAAAATGTTAAAAATCGAGAACATATTATCATAGCATCATTCACTTTACACTGCAACCTAAAAAAATTATTGGAATTTTTTTTTCTGCCTTGTCACTGCTCTTCCAATCCTATCCTTTTTAAGAAGTTTGGGATGTGCAAAGGTTATTTTTTCTCACACAGTACCATTACCAAAAAGTATTTCTGCTTGCCACCTACTTTGTATATGTTCTCAATAGCTGGAAGAGTTTTTAGGTTTTTTCAGCTTTTACTAACATAAATAGGCCGGCCCTAAATTCGTCCCCGATCAGGTAGCAACCCCTTAAACTCATCCCATGCTAAGTAACGTTCATTAATTACATAACTACATTCGTCCCCGAGCAAAAGGATTATATAGCCCATTCGAAACAACAGTGACAGTATCTCTATGGACACAACTCAAAAAGTATAGGTATTCATGAAACACATTTTAAAATGTTTATTCGCTTTTGTATTACCTAAAATGTCAATAAATAGCTTTTTCGCCTAGAATAAATAGAAAGTAAGTGGGTTCTCTCAATGTTACAAGTTAATTATTAGATAAAATTTTGATTTTAGAGACTCTTTTTTAGACCATACACCCATTATAGTGTCACTATTACTCATAAAAAATTGTAGAAAATAGCTATTTGTGTATCAAGAGCAGAAAGTAGTACTTTGGCAGTCGATACAGAAAGTTGGCAATCTGTCGAGACTACCAAAGGACTTTCTGCTCGAAATACACACAAGATTTTTTCTACGATCACACCAAAATAAAATTAATTTTTTATTACTTTCATATATAATACCACGAGAGTAAAAATTTTGTCGGCAAAATTTTTCGATTGTCATGAAAGTTTGTTGCTTGGCAATTTTGCGAATGACATTTTTAACAAAACCACGAGCCGTCAGGCGAGTGGTTTTGGATTAAATGTCATGAGCAAAATTACCTAAAAGCAACAAACTTGAATACGACAAGAGAAAAATTTTACCTTACAAAATTTTTAATTGAGTGGTATTCGACATGACTATTTCACGAGAGAAAAACTAAAAAATCATATGTTTAAACGTTTTATTTATTGCAAACTTCAATTATACAAAGCTAAAAAAATAATAACATTATGAAAAAAAAATTACTTATTTATGTAAAACGTACAATTATTATAATTGTACGTTGTAGCATTATTTTGGGGATTGTTTTGCATCATAATCTTCAAGAATTTTTGCTATAACTTGTTCAGAAGTATCCTTTTCTAACGTATAATTACGTGCGTCCAGAAACATTCTAAACTGTTCCCACGCAGACTTTTTTCTCTTCATTGTATTTCGCGGTATACTTTGCTTAATTGTACTCTCTATTTCATTTATTGAATTATTTCCAAATCTTGTATTATTCATGTTAATAATACTTATTTAAATTTTTGAAACAGGTTTAATAATTTTTAGACAGTTAAATAAATAAATAAACAACTTAGTTTCCTTAGAAACCACTAACAAAGATTTTATATTGAATTTTATCACAGAGTGATAGAATTTTATACACATAGATTTGATATATTAAACGTCAAAAAATTGCCGCGACAAGACAAAAAATTGCCAGTTCAAAACCTTCAAATTTTGTCAGTTATCAATTTACTCTAGTGAAATAGTCATTACAATATTGGAAGTTTATTTGACATATTAAGCCTACTATTTGAAGACAAAAGATTAATTGTGTATGTTGTGTTGCCTACTTATGACAATAGACTTTATGATTTAAAGATTTATGATTTTATGGTTGTGTTATTATTTAACTTAAGAAGTAATATAAACCAGTAATTTGTCTTAGATTGGGATAGTATTTTATTATATCATTAGAATATAACATTGACGTGAGAATTATTACTAAAGTCAAAAACTACTGTCAAATTATAACAACGTTTTTTAAACGAAACAAAACTAAAAATAAAGATATCGCGATAGTCCGAGTTTAACCAGACTAGGTCCGCTACAAGCGCACTGCTATTTTGAAAAAAGTCTTTGAGGCGTTAACATACCCCCCAACTTGAAGTCACTAGGCTTCAACCTAAAACAACACTAAATAATCAAGTTTACTGTTCATTCTAACGGTAATGGGCAAAGCTTTCGAAAACCGCGTTTTATTATCCCAGAATCAGTCTTAATGGTTGCCACTCGCGGTATTTCATCCTTTCCACGATGAATTTCTAGGACTCTCCCATCGACCAGGCGGCAGATGTTCTTCTTTTATGATAACAAGAGCATTTTCCTTCAATGAACTTTGGTTAGTTTTCCATTTCACACGTTTCTGAAGTTCCGAAACGAACTCTTTGCTCCATCTTTTCCAAAAATGAAACTTCATTTGCTGTATGTGTTGAAATACGGAGAGGCGATTTACAGGAATTATACTAACGTCGTGTTCTGGTATTGAGTTTAGCGGCTTGCCGACTAAGAAGTGAGCTGGCGTCAAAGGTAAAGGGTCACTGGGCTCAGTAGATAAGGGAGATAGGGGTCTTGAATTGAGCACAGCCTCGATCTGTACCAAAAGTGTATACAAGCATTCAAATGTTAAAGGCGTTTCACCGATTACCCGTTTCAAGTGATGTTTGGTACAGCGTATACCCGACCCCCACAGCCCACAGCCCACAGAAATGTGGTGAGTACGGAGGAATAAATTTCCAAGTGATACCATCATTTGACATTTTATTTACAATAAATTCTTGATTTAACTTGATAAAATTACCAAATTCACGCAGCTCTGAACTAGCTGCTACAAAGTTTTTTCCGTTATCAGAAAATACCATGGAAGGCTTTCCGCGACGTCCACAAAACCTGCGAAATGACATTAAAAAGGATTCTTTAGAGAGGTCTGACACCAACTCCAAATGGATCGCTTTAGTAACAAAACAGACGAACAAACAAATGTAAGATTTAGATAACCGAGAAGAACGACCAATTTTATTTTTTATTAACTCTGGACCCGCATAGTCTACCCCAATAACCTCAAATGGTTGCCTTGATTCTAACCGCTCACGAGGCAATTCGCCCATTATAGGTGCAGAAGGTTTTGCATTATACCTAAAACATCTAATACACTCATGCACAATTCTACGAGCCAATGATCTGCCATTTACTGGCCAGAACTTATTTCGAACATTTGCTAGCAACTGCTGTGGACCACAATGTAATGACAATATGTGTTCATTTTTCAAAATTAATTTTGTTAAATGATGCTTTTCTGATAAAATAATAGGATGCTTCTTTTCATACTTAAAATTGGAAAATCTAAGGCGACCTCCAACCCTCAAAATACCGATTTCATCCAAAACAGGATTTAAGGAAAGAATTTTACTATCATGAGGGACAAACCTTTTATCTTTAAGTTTCTTAATTTCCTTAAAGAAGGTTTCATTTTGGGAAATTTTTATTATGACATTGAATGAGTTATTTAATTCTAAAACACTAAGGGGGCCTGTTGAGCGACTTTCTTTCGACTGTTTATAGTTATTCTTCCATCTTAATATATAGGCAACCAATCTTTTTAATTTAAGTAATGAAGAGAAATTATTTATGAAAGTACATTCAGTTATTTGTTGAAATGAAAAAGTATTAGACTTTCGCATATCCGGAAGATTGTTTGATTTAACAGTAGTGCTGGGCCAGGATGATTTTTCGTGCATTAAGAACTTTGGGCCGAACCACCATAAACTTAGACTTTTGATTTCACTGGGTTTGATCCCACGTGTCAAAATATCTGCAGGATTAATGTCGCCCGAAATATGGTTCCAAGAATAGGACGAAGTAATATCTTGTATTTCTGCAATGCGACTGCTCACAAAAGGTTTTAACATACTTGGCTCTGTCTTTAACCATCCCAGTGCTACCGTCGAATCTGACCACAAATATTTTGCATTAAATGACAATTTAACTGATTTAACCACCTGCTCTGCCAACCTTGAAACTACTAAACACCCACAAAGCTCTAATCTGGGAATAGTTATTGTTTTTAGCGGAGCAACTTTCGTTTTAGCGCACAACAATTTTATGGTCACATTGCCATATTGATCGATTGATCGGATATAAATACATCCACCATAAGCACGCTCGCTGGAATCCGCGAAACCATGCAGCTCTATCCATTGAGGATTGTCACAAATAACATGTCTATCAATTTCTAGACTATTCAGTAAAGGAAGTTCTTCGTTGAAGATTGCCCAAGCTGTATGCAAATGTAATGGAATACCCTCGTCCCAAGAGATTCTCTCCAACCATAACTTTTGCATTAGAATTTTTCCAATAATTATGCATGGACTTAAGAGTCCAAGCGGATCAAATACTTGAGAAATTCGTGATAAGATTTCCCGTTTCGTTACAGGCACGTTATTTTGTTGTTCACTTATTTTATACATTAACTTATCTAAGGACGGCTTCCAAATTAAGCCTAATGTTTTAGAATTTTCATTTTCACTTAGGTTCACTACTTTAGCATTTTCATTACTTCCGGGAATCTGTTTCAAAACTTCAGGACTATTTGACATAAATTTTCGAAGATTAAAGCAGCCCTGATCTAAAATATTGGATATGCCAATGCATATGCGCCCCGCTTCTTCAACTGACTCACAACCAGTAAGCAAATCGTCCACATAAAAATCGGACTTGATAATTTCTGAAAACTCTGGTGCCAGCTTTTCATTTTCTAATGTAAGCTGGTAAAGACAACGAATTGCTAAAAATGATCCGGAAGTAGTACCGTAAGTAACCGTCTGGAGTTCATATTTTTCAAGAGTGTCGTTAGGACTAAATCTCCACAGAATTCGTTGCAGAGGCAAGTACTCGTTAGAAATATTCACGTTTCTGTACATCTTTTCGATGTCAGCAGAGACCACAATACTATGCTTTCGAAATCGTATTAGAATTGAAAATAGAGTGTCTTGTAATGTAGGGCCAATAGGCTGTAAATTATTCAAAGAATATCCAGAGGATGAAGGTGCAGATGCATCGAAAACAGTGCGTAATTTTGTTGTTAGACTGTCCTCCCGGAGGACACCGTGATGTGGCATGTAATATGTAATTTCATTATCTTGCTCATTATCTGTAACCCTTTTCATGTGTCCCATTGTAATATATTCTTCCATGAAATCGCAATACAATTTTCTAAAAACTGGATCTGTTTGTAATTTATTCTTTTCTAGGTTTAGAAAACGAATTTTAGCTTGACTGTACGACTCACCAAGTTTTGAAACAGAATCCTTCAATGGTAACGAAACAACGAAACGACCGCTAGGTAAACGCTTGAAATTTTCCACAAAATGCCTTTCGCATAAAGAATCTTCCTGGGACAAAGGTTTTACATCAGGTAATTCCTCAATTTCCCAGAACCGAGATAGTTGATTTTGAATATTTGTTTCAAAATTATGTGAAAAATTACATTAAATAGACGAAATCTGAGGTTTGGCTACTGGACCGGATACGATCCATCCAAGTCGAGTTTTCTGTAATATTGGTTTGTTGTTACCTAGTATATGCTGACCGTTACTTAATAAACGCCAAAATAGGTCCGCACCTATCAGCATATCGACCTTTCCAGGCACATAAAAAGTTGGATCGGCTAGTTTTATGTTTACAGGAATATCCAACTTACTCACATCGATTTTCATACTAGGAATATTTTCAGTAATTTGAGGCAAAACAAAACAAGTAATATTTTCTGAAAAGTTATAATATTGCGACTTCAATGAAACCTTGCATTTTAAATCGATGCTAGATAGAGTACCATTAAGACCTTTTACGGAAATGTTAGTTTTTTCCACTTTTAAACCCAACTTATCACATAACGCCTTTGAAATGAAGCTCGACTGGGAACCGCTGTCAAGAAGTACTCTAATGGCATGCAATTGTTCATTTGCGTCTGCTATGTCTATAAATGCCGTGGACAATAGTACACCATCAACTGAACCACTTGCCGAAAGAGCATTGGTACCAGGATTCTGATTTGTAGTTACTGGGTCTGAATATACATTATTGGCTGTATTATTAACATGAGTAATATTTTCTGAATTTGAGTAATTTTGATTCAAACCTGAGCTACTTTCAGAATGTAGTAAACTGTGATGTTTTCTGTGACACTTTCTACACAAGGAATTTCTACAGTTTTTGGATATGTGTCCAAAACGCAAGCAATTTAAACACATTCTAAGAGAAATAACCTTCTTGCTCCTTTCCTCATTAGATAACCTCAAAAACTCCGAGCAATTTTGAATGAAATGTGAGCCCTTGCATAACTGACAAACAGGGGAACGAGACTGAGCATTAGAACCTTTCATATCGACTTTGTCTGTAGACAAAAAACCTCGAGTTATATGTGTCTTACGCTTTTCGGTTGGTTTGTCCGTAGAGCGTATATCTGTAGAAATATTATGCTCAAGCGATTCTAAAAATTCTGCTCTCGATTTTAGAAAAACTTTAAAGTCTTCAAACGTTGGAACAATACCTTTACTCGTTTTTAATTTTTCCCATTCAAATTTAGACGATTTGTCCAATTTTTCTGAAGCTAAGGCAATTATTAATACATCCCAATTTTCTGTAGGCTGTCCCAACTGTTTCAAAGCTCTTAAGTTTTTCATAAGTGTATCACTTAAAGCTCTAAGTTCAACCGAAGAGTCTCTTTTTACCTGTTCGATATTAAATAATGCTTTGACCGTTCAGTAATGCACTTCCATGCCGTGGCATAATTTAGAGCACTAAACTCCATGGTTTTGAGAATGTCGGCGGGAGCACCTTCCAAAGATGCGCGTAAATAATGAAATTTTTTAATATCACTAAGAGTTTCATTATTATGAATCAATGATTCGTACGTGTCACGATATTCTAACCACTCTAGATTTTTACCCCGAAACGTGGGTAGAGAAATTTTAGGCAATTTTACCAAGTTAGTCAAGTTTTTTTGTTGACAATGACCACTATGGATGGATGGAGATGGACTATCATTATTTATAGTTAACTGTGACATTAAATTCTTTACCAAACTCAACTGATCATAAAAGTTACTTTCAAACTGTGACCTTTCATTGAATTCTACTTCTAATTCTTCATCTACATCCTCACCAGTAATATTATATTCAATTTGCAGTTGAATCTCGTCAAATTCATGAATAAGCGTTTGATATTTCTCTAATCTCTCTTTGATATTTATAGCCTCAATATCTGTAATATCCCTAATATGTTTAGTTAAAAACGGCGAAATGAATTTAGAAAAAATTGTAAGTTTGCTTTTTAACCCACGTCTTTTACGTTTGAGTTCCTCGGTAGACATTTTGTACTTTATGTTATGTTTGATTTGTCAGAAGTGGTAATATAAGTATTTTTAATAGAAATTAAAACCTTAACCAAAAGTAATTTTACTATTTTACACAAGCTTGATACACTCTGATACAAATCGAA
Source organism: Lochmaea crataegi (assembly GCA_947563755.1). Taxonomy (NCBI): domain Eukaryota; kingdom Metazoa; phylum Arthropoda; class Insecta; order Coleoptera; family Chrysomelidae; genus Lochmaea; species Lochmaea crataegi. The sequence goes on along the minus strand of OX387423.1, from coordinate 24,853,605 downwards.
ACAGTAATCAATCAAAGACCTTACCTGGGAATAATAAAAAGATACTCAACTTCTTAGCGGACTTTACCGCGTAGTGTTCCTGTTTGTATTCCTATTGTAAATGGAGTAGAACTTCAGTGATAACGATCGTCGAAACCATGCACCAAAACAGGCTGTCTCTTGCAGGCAGCGACAAATTGCGTAATATTGTTGTACTTTTATACAATTTACTGGAAAATATCCGACTCTCGAAGGACCATTATGTTATTATTTAACTTAAGAAGTAATATAAACCAGTAATTTGTCTTAGATTGGGATAGTATTTTATTATATCATTAGAATATAACATTGACGTGAGAATTATTACCAAAGTCAAAAACTACTGTCAAATTATAACAACGTTTTTTAAACGAAACAAAACTAAAAATAAAGATATCGCGATAGTCCGAGTTTAACCAGACTAGGTCCGCTACAAGCGCACTGCTATTTTGAAAAAAGTCTTTGAGGCGTTAACAGGTTGTATGAATATTATAGTTCATTAAATAAATTACAACTTTTTAAAATTTTATTTGAACGGAATACAGAACGATAATAAACAAACATACCTTTTACTTATTAACTAAATTAAAATTAAAGGTACAATTTTGGCAATTTTTTATGTTTATGCCTGAGGTAGATGTCTCCGAAAGGTTAGCAAATGTCAAATCTTTCTGGTGGCAAGTATTAATGTTGATGGCTCTGAAGTGTTACAAAACAGATAGGGTATTTTTTCTGGCACTTGAGCTGAAACTGGACCAGATATTTTTTGAAAAGTTTCTATTTTATTGTTTATGGATTCATCAATATACCCTTCTGCCACATTACTGCTTTTCCATCCGCCATGTTTTTTTAGTTGAATTAAATCGGCTCCGCCATTTACTAATAAGGTAGCAGATGTACGCCGGAAACAATGTCCTGTATAAGAATCAGGATTCGGCAAATTTAAATATTTGGCAATATCAGTAGGTACTTTACCAATCGTATTTAATCCTACTACCTGATTTGCGCATTTTCCTTTGGAATATCGGAAAAATAGGCGATTTTCTGAACTATTTTGGCATTGCTTTCTTATGCAAATATACTTTTTACAACGTAATCAATGTCGTTTTCTTCTGGTGTGCTGTGAACATTCGACTCTGCTTTGTTTTCGAATCTGGAATATGAACAATCAAAAGGGATTCTTTGTCTTGAATATCATCTAATTTCATTTTTCCCAATTCATCTCTCCTACACGCACCAGCAATACCCATAATAAAGACAACCTATAAAAAAATTAAAAAAATTAAATTTAATATTTTTTGGAGACATAGAAATAATTATTTGTTACCTTTTTCAATAAATAGTCTTCATCGGGTGCAATGCGAATAAATTCCTCCACCTGCTCCTTGGATAAAGTTAAAGATTTTTTTGCTTTATAACCGACAGATTTTTTTTTTAATAATGCAATTAATTTTGCATATTGACTAATGTCAATGTCGTTTTTTATTTTCAATGTTTGCCTTAGCATTGAATACTTGGACCACAGGGTTGATGACTTTAATGTTGCTGCTTTTTCCCCAAAATATGTTAATAACACATTTTCTGAATATCTTTTAATTTTTTTGGATCTGCACCAACTTATAAATAGACTATATTCATTTTCGTGCTTTAATTTGGATTTCTCCGGAAGTAGATTTAAAGTGACTTTTTTGGCCGCCTCGACAATACCTGGCGGTGTATTTGAAAAATCAGTATCACTTGTATCCATTTTTCTTGTTTTTTTAAGTACTTACTGACTTATAGTAAAATATTAATACAATTACACCTCAACAAATATTTCAGTGACAAAGCACTAGGTTCTTTCTTTGACATAGACATACTTGATTCTTATAATCCGTAAGTTATTTGCAAGTATGTTGTGTTGCCTACCTATTGCCATTGTTTGTATTCAGCAGTTTCCAGATTGCAGTTTCGTGTATCTATGTACGTAGGCAACACTTATTACATTAATGTCAGATATTTTTTAGATTTCCCTATTTCTCATTAAATTATTACGGAAAATACTGTTGGATGCTTTAACATATTAGAAAATCAACTAAAATATTTATTTATTCTACAGTTTATATTAAAATAACTACTAGCTCTCTTTTATCTATAAATAAAATTAGGCGTGCGCCAAAGTTACTTTCTGCTTAAGAGCGCCAATTATGTCAAATTATGACAACTCGCGGAAAACATCAACTTTGCGGTTAGATTTGAGTGTGCATAAGCCTACTTTGGGTAGTGATCGTAGGAAAATAATCATTTATGGTGTTATGACTCAAAATGTGTCAATGTTCTCTCTAAATAATTATTTGATAAATACTTACCGACAAGATACTTTTTGTAATGTGGCACTATTTCTTAGACAAAACTTAACCTTTCCCTTTGACACGGGTAAAATAATAGTGACACTTTGCTACCTGCCGCTCATTTACTAAAGTACAGATGTGTCGCTGTTCAATAATATTCTTTAATATATTTTAAACTGACCAAATAACACAAAACGGAGATATTTTGAGTTGTGTCATTATTGTTTGGAATGAGCGATATATTCACTAGTAATACTACTAGAGGTCAAATTATTTCGAGCTTATGAATATTTTGAAAAAATTTCCGGATTTAATTTGACCTCGTGTGGTATTCGGTAAGAAAATTCCACACCAAATTGTGTTTGAAATAATTAAAATTTATTTTTCGATTTCCAGCAACGTCAATTTTCGCCAGGAGAACCTGCCCGCGAATACTAGGAAATCGAAGTCACGTGTATGGAAGTAGTTTACAAACTTTTTACTGATTTTGGTAGCTCAAAAGTGCCGCAAAGTGCGGCGGAACGCTGCATGAACAGATTTACAGCGCGTCACAGTTTTGGCATCAATTTAGACCTTCAAATGTTGATTTCTACTCGTTGTAGTTGCACGAAAATACCTTCTCAGGACACAATACAGTATATTCTTCAATTTTACATAAGTTTTGAGTAACTACAAGTAGTAGAAAATTGCTTTTTTGCAAATAAAAACCAGACTGTCAAAAAAATATTCTGTCATTATAAACGTCAAAAAATTTCCAGTATAATTCGCTGTTGGGTATCCACTAAAATTCATCCGTTGCCATGGTGATCTGCCAAAAAAACACGTTTTGATTGATTAAAAATTACAGGTGTGGAATTTTCTTAGAAATTACCTTGTTTTTCCAACACTGTATAGCTTCTTCGAATCTTCAATGATTTTCCTTGCCCTTCTCGATAAAATTAAAATATTTTTTTTTCTTTTTTTTCGGCTCTCTAGGTAATCAAAGGAGACCGCGACCTTCACGTTTGATCAATATAGATATAATTTGCATTAAGAGTAGTAACTTTTTTTTTAGGTTAGTACTATTACTTATAAATATTTAAAAATATTATAAATAAAAAATGTCTAAATTTATTAGCTGTTTAAAAAACCTGACGTAACAGCGATTGAAACATAAAAATAAATATTTTTTACGAGTTCAAGCAGGTTATGTTTTATTTCTAATTACCGCTTTATGACGTAGTAAAAATATTTAAATTGTAATCAAGTGAATATGATATATTAACAAGGTGGGTGAGTCAAAACGAAAATAGACATTGGACGAACGCGTGTTACTAATTACAATTATTGAATTTTATAATTTTTTTTATAAATGATTACAAAAATAATGAATTTACCTTTGCTATCTCGTAATGTTGAGGATTCAAAGCTCCAATATACACTATATCAACATTTTCATCTTTCGCTAATTTTTCGTATCCTTCGTACGCTTTTGAAATTCCATGTATTTTAGCGAATTGATCTGCACTATTCTGTGATCTGCTAGCTATGGCTACAACTTTATGATCGCTGTCTGGTAAACACTGTACAGCGGTTACAAAATCATTGGAAATCTTTCCGGCTGCTGCAATTCCCCATTTTAACAACATTTTATTTCTAAAAATAAAAATGCTTAAGTGTTACCCTAATATATTTGACTTATTTGTCGAGATAACACCGCGCCGATTTAATTTGTATCAGTAACTTGTAACAAAACAGCTGTTGATAAACTGAAAGTAGGTTAAGGTTGGGATTTTATCGTTCTGTGATTACAGCACACATCACAGTCAAAGATTACAATTTTTTTGTAATCATTGGCACAGTGCTGGACTGAGAATGTTATATTAATTGATTTACCTATGTGTTTAAACAAAATATATCAATGAATACTGCAAATTGTAAGGAGGGAAAAACCTGACTTGAGGAGAATGAGTGATTTGTAAAGATTGATATATTTAATTAGAATTTAACTTTTAATTACTTACTGTGTACTTACATTATATTTTTTATAATATAGATAATAAAACAAATCTAAATGTTGAAAATAACTATTTACAAGACACTGGACGTGATGCCTGGATTTAATTGAACAGTCCATGTGGACATGGTCCAAGTAGGTTGAACAACCGAGATGACGTACCTGGAATTAGATAGAAAAACACTCTGAGTATTCAATTTGCCATCAATAATAATTAATTATTCAACTAACGATTAGTATAGTTGAAATCCCCAAAATTAATGAAAGTATTAATAATATACAAGGTGCATCTTATGTGTTTGAACTGTGATTATGCAGTTAAAAACTTCACTTGATCAAAAATAAATGCCTAATAGAAAATATTTAGGGTTATCAGGAAAGGTGCTAGGGGCGCAAACTCTCCCCAGTGCATGTAAGGAATATGTGGCACAAACTCTCCACAAACAATATTATAACTACTGTAAGTGGCACAAACTCTCCACAGTACAGCAAAATAAGGTTACACTGCAAGTGGCTCAAACTCTCCACAGTACAGCAAAATAATAATACACTACAAGTGGCACAAACTCTCCACAGAACAGCAAAATAATAATACACTGCAAGTGGCACAAACTCTCCACAGTACAGCAAAATAAGGTTACACTGCAAGTGGCTCAAACTCTCCACAATACAGGGGGGTGGCAGGAGATATGGGTGACGTGAGAAGTCACCCAGTATCAGGAATGGACAAACCGCAAGTGGCGCAAACTCTCAATAATACAGTATAGGTATGTGAGTTAAACTGCAAGTGGCACAAACTCTCCACAGTACAGTAGGATTGGATGAATAGGAAATGCAACAACAAATTAATGTTCTTAATAACGTTGAATATTGTAACGTTTATTCTGATTTATATTTACAATTAATTTATATTTACAGATTTATATGTAATTCAGTCCTTATAATTGTCAATAAGTTTTTTTATGTAAAGAAGTTTGTAAATTCACTTCTTGGATTATGTTTTTCTGATTTTTCTGTAACAAATCAATGGCAGTATTGTACTTAATTTCATCATCTGTATCTAGGGTTCCAAAAAGCCATTTATGAACCTTGCCCACCACATTAATTAGTCCTCTTTTGGTTCTAATATGGGGAGTGAGATTGTTTAATTTGGTTTTAATAATATTGATTAGATATTCGGCTCTTGTTAACATATTTTGGGCTAAATTATGATATTGTAACGTTTATTCTAATTTATATTTACAATTAATTTATATTTACAGATTTATATGTAATTCAGTCCTTATTTAATAATTTATGTAATACACTAAACACACTAATTATAATTTATATGAGGGTCACTTAATAAACACTTTATCGATGCGCGATTACTTTCCTTCGGTATCAACACTGACTGATTGACTAATTTACTGCAGCGATGCTTGTGGCCTATTTATACTCGTGCGCCGTAATTCTAGAAGTATCTCGGCGTTCTCGCGGGCGCATTGGATATTCTCGATTCTGGCGGATGCACCCGGTGTTCTGGATGTTTCTCGAAGTTTGGGCAGAGGAGCCATAGTCGTCTCATACGGGGATTTCACTGGGGGCACTAAGTGAGAATATTATTGCAGTAGCTCGCGTAACATTGCCCCATCCTTAAGAGACAGTTCCTCCTGGAACTAGCTAGGAAACTGGAACGAGATGACTGTATCGGCAACTGGTCCCCTTGTTGCATTTTCCAGTTGTATGGAAGTAACATGCGACCGTCTTCTCTGTTGGCTGTGTCTCCCGAGCATGGCCGCAAACCAGTACCTGCACTTCGGTGTCTCGGAAGATTACTTCTACCATGTTACGGATTATTCGCCAATCTAAATGCCTACATTCAATCTTGGGCATGGCTAGCCTGTACACGTTCAATTCAAGCACATGCTCCCTCAGGCTTCGTAATGCTTCCCAGACATCCTCGTACGTTGGTGTTTCGTCGAAGGTGTTCCTCGTCACTAGGTGGAAATTGTAGCGGGAGCCATTTTGCAGCTTCAGAGCTTTACCTGGTACTGGTAACTGGTTTACCAAAGGTCGTGCGCCACTCTTCTTTATAAACAGAGATGCCAGTCCGCGCGCATCGGTTACGCTGGCAGGGATGTTTATTGCCAGTGAGTATTCCTCCGGAACGGTAAGCAGGTCTTGTCGTCTCTCGGTGGTGACGCCGAATCTCGCTTTTCCGGTACCACCATAAGCACCCATGAACTCTACAAAAGCAGGATCGGCTACTTCCTGAAGCTGGTTTACTTCCTCATCGTGGTCACCCTCGAATGGCGCTAATCGGTTACGGTGTACCACCTTTGGCTTTCCATTTGGGATCTTGCTGATACGATAGATGACATCATTGATTCTTTTCTTTACGAGGTACGGACCGTCCCAAGCTTTCTGCAACTTTGGAGAAAAACCCTTTTGTCTTCTTGGGTTATGCAGCCAGACTTTGTTTCCTTCGTGGAAACCTCCTTCCGTAGCTTGCGTATCGTACCTTTTCTTCTTCCTATCGCTAGCGATCTGGAGGTTCGATCGAACCAGCTCGTGTACGTCGTCCATTCTTTTTCTCAGCTGGGTTACGTAATCTTCACCAGCTATGTCTTCTCCGGGTCGGCATCCAAATTCAAGGTCGCAGGGTAATCTCATTTCGCGTCCGAACAGAACTCTTGCTGGTGTTTGGCCGGTGGACTCATTGATGGCGGATCTGTAGGCCATCGCGAATAGCGAGAGATATTGGTCCCAATCTCGCTGATGGTTAGATACTACTTTAGACAGATATTTGCCAAGAGTTCTGTTCATTCGCTCTACCATCCCGTCCGACTGTGGGTGCAAAGCCGTAGTTCTCGTTTTCTTCATGCCGAGCTTTTCACAAACTTCCTGGAACAGCTGGCTTTCGAAGTTTCTGCCCTGGTCGCTGTGTATTTCCAGGGGCACTCCATATCGGCAAATGAACTCATTCACAAGCACGTCGGCAACCGTTGCGGCTTCTTGGTTTGGAATGGCATACGCTTCTACCCATTTTGTGAAGTAGTCCATCACCACCAAAATGTACCTGCTGCCATTTGCTGTCGGTGGAAACGGTCCGGCAATGCGTTCAAACGGGCTTCCGACATTGTACTGCTTCATAGGAGCCTTTCTTCTCCCGTGCGGTCCATTGGTCGTAGCACAGGTAGTGCACTTCTTACACCAGTCCTTCACATCTTCGGAACTGTGCATCCAATAAAACCGTTCTCGCACTTTCTGGAGGGTCTTCTTCACACCTAGATGTCCTCCTGACGGACTGTCGTGTAATTTCCGTAGTACTGCTGCTATCCTTGTTCTTGGAATCACCAACTGTCTTCTACTTTCGGAACCCTCATCGTTCTCGATTACTCGCTGTAGCAAACCGTTTTCTAAAACCAGCGAGTCCCACTGGGCCCAATACGATTTCATCGTTGGCGAGTACCTTGAAATCTCCTGCCAAGTAGGTCGACAGTTCTCCTTTTTCCAATGTCGGATTTTCTTCAAGTCGGGATCGTTCTCTTGTTCCTCTTCCAACTTCTCTGGTGTCCATTCGTCGGTGGTCACCGTGGTTCTTCGAATCGCAGCTTCCTTAGCTTCTGTTTTGCTGCAGTGAGAGCACTCTGCAGGGCATGGTCTTCTAGAGAGGGAGTCTGCATTTCTGTGGCTTATTCCGGCTCTATGCTCAATAGTGAAATTATATTCTTGGAGCCGCTCGATCCATCTAGCGATTTGACCTTCAGGGTTCTTGAATTGCATAAGCCACTTAAGTGCTGCATGATCGGTTCTGATCACAAATTTCTTCCCATACAGATACTGATAGAAGTGCTCCACGGACTTCACTACTGCTAGGAGCTCTCTTCTTGTGACGCAGTAGTTTTGTTCTGGTTTGGAAAGGACTTTACTAAAATATCCCAGAACTTTCTCTTGTCCTCCTTGAACCTGTGATAGCACTCCTCCAATTCCAACATTGCTAGCATCAGTATCTAGTATGAATTCTCCCTCTGGTAGTGGATAACCGAGTATAGGTGCAGTAGTCAAGTGCTTCTTCAAGGTTTCGAACGAAGTTTGGCAATCTTCGTCCCAGCGAAACTCCCTTGCTTCCTCTGTAAGTCGTGTCAAGGGCTTAGCGATATCTGCAAACTTCTTTATAAATCGCCTGTAGTATGTACAGAGTCCAAGGAAGCTTCTAACTTGGTGCTTGTCGGTGGGTCTTGGCCACTTTCGTACGGCAGCAGCTTTTTCTTCGTCTACAGCTACACCATCCTTGCTGACTACATGGCCTAGGTAATTGACTTTGTTTTGAAATAGTTGACATTTCTTGGGGTTGAGCATCAGTTGGGCAGCTTGCAACCTTTTGAAGACACCTTCCAAATTCTCTCGATGTTCTTCGAATGTCCTTCCCAAGACTATGATGTCATCAAGGTACACTAAGCATGTATTCCAGGACAACCCTCGCAATACGTTTTCCATCAGTCTTTCGAACGTTGCGGGGGCATTGCACAGCCCAAATGGCATAACGCTGAAATGCCATAGTCCAGATCCGGTGGTAAATGCTGTCTTTTCTCAATCGGCTGGATCCATTTCTACCTGCCAATATCCAGACTTCAGGTCCAAGGTAGAAAACAATTTGCTACCGGCCAGCGTATCCAGAGTGTCGTCGATTCTCGGCAGGGGATAGCTATCTTTCTTTGTAACATTGTTCAACTGCCGGTAGTCCACGCAAAACCTCGTGGTTCCATCCTTCTTCTTTACCAGAACTACCGGAGAGACCCAAGGGCTGGTAGAAGGTTCTATTACCTTGTCCTTTTCCATCTCGCGAACAATTCTCTCCGCTTCCTCTCTTTTGGCCTGTGGTAGCCGTCGAGCCGATTGTGTTATCGGTTTAGCGTCGCCGGTGTCAATTTTGTGTTTGACAGCAGATGTTCTTCCTGTCTTTCCTCCTTTTGGTACAAAAAGAGATCGGTATTGTAGCAGGAGTTCTCTGATTTTTTTCTTCTCTCGCAGGCTAAGGGATTGTCCAGCCACTGCTATCATTTGTTCAAATTTATTGTTTTTTTTTTTTTTTATTCGGTTATTTAACGTCGGTCTATTTCTGCAACTTAGGCTAATCACCGACGCCGGGAGCACTCTACCCCTAACCGGAAATTTTGCCGAATCCACTAGTGTTCCAACCAGTGGTAGGGATCTTTATCGAGCCCAACATCCATGGACTCGGGACCTCGGTTTTACGTCTCATCCGAAAGACGGCATATCTCCATTATACCTCGTGCTCATTGGTATAATGCCTGCGAGCTGTGATATGCTACTGACCCTAGTAATCTACGGTGCTTCGCTGCAGGCTGTACGGGCTCTACGACGGTGTTTCCCCAGCGGTCACCCATCCAAGTACTAACCGTGCTCGACCTTGCTTGGTTGTCATTATCGCTTCAGAAGCGTTCCACTACAAAGCTGGGCCGACGCCCAAATTTATTGTTGGCATCATTGGAGGTTGTTGTTTGATGAATTATTGACGCCACTGGTACGCAAGTTCCAATTTTGGTATCCTTCTTCATAGTTATGGGATGGTCATTTACATTTATAATGCGTACAGGTATTTCTTCGGCAGCCATGACTAACCCTTTTCCAACCAGGATTCCTCGACCAACCTCTTCATCGTGATTCCATGGTTCCATCATGACCGGTGTTCCTTCTTCGACGGTTCCTTGTAGCCTTGCCACAGTGAAACATTCACTCCTTGCGGGTATAACTGTATCCTCCTGTACGGCTACCTGAACAGTTTTATCCTCGTGTGGGTGAAGGAATACCTCCTCAGAACCTACTCTAATCACTCGGTTCTTGAAATCTAGCTGGAAGCCATGTAGGTTCATAACGTCCATTCCGAGTATTATGTCCTCTTCGATATCAGCGACAACGACAGTGTGGGTGAACTTCTCTGCGCCAATTCCCAATTGCACCGGTAGTTCTCCATGGACATTGGCGCTTTCACCTGTGGCAGTCCTGAGTCGCAGTCTCGTCGGTAAAAGTCTTTTCCGGGTGTTGACAGTCTCGGGGCGAATAATAGTCCTCGTTGCTCCAGTGTCCACCAATAGTGTATACTTCCTTCCATTAACATCACCATCCACGTATACACTATCATCGCGACATTTCAGAGAGGCTATTAGGATGAGAGGGTCTTTGGAAGGTCTTCGGGTCGAAGCTGCCCTCTGAAGGTCGACCCTTCCTAGTTTTCCTGCTGGGCATCTTTGTTTGTAGCAGTTCTTGCACGAACTGCGTACATGTCCTATTTCTCCACAATTCCAGCATCTCACAGCTTTCAGTTTTCCATTTGAGATGCTTTTCATCATGTTGACAATCTGGTCGAGCTTGTTCTCAACTTCTTCGTCTGCTACAGCCCTCACCTTGCCGTATACTCCGGAAGCCTGTGTAGCTGCTTCGTACTCCAAGGCTGCAGAGAGTACGTCGACCAGTGTCTTATGCCGAGCCAAGCGTAGAGTTCTCTGCATTTCATGGTCACGAACTCCGTCGATGAATGTCTGTACCCCTAAACATTCCATGACATTCTCCGGTGCCGATGGATAGGCAAACCGCACCAACCTCGCAATGTCTGCTTCGAATTCTTGCAGAGTTTCGTCGCGTTTTTGTTTGCGGTTTTTCAGCTGCGACTGGTACAGATGCTCCAGGTGTTCCAAGCCATATCTCATATTCAATCGCTTTTTGAGTTGTTCAAAATCTTCGGCCTCTTCCACTGGAATGGTCTGGAGGATATCCATAGCGTCTCCTCTAAGGGCAAGAGTTAAATTTAACGCTTTTTCCTTCTCACTCCAGTTGTTTGCCTTTGATGCCGCCTCGAATTGCTTAAGATAGTTCGGCCATGACGTTTTACCATCGAATGTTGGCAGTTTCACTCGGCTGTTAATATCGTTTTCCATTTTCGGTTTCAACTCTACTTTCTCTGCCAGTTCGTCGTTATTCGGGGCTTGCCTAGTTGTAATATCCGGTTTATTACTAGTCTTCCTTTCGATTTCTTTGATTTTTTGTTTCATTTCTTGCTCCATTCTTTTAATCTTTTCTTCCACGGCAGAAATATCAGTCTTCATGGATGTCATTTCATTTTTCATGTCCGTCGAAATTTTATTTTCCATGTCCGACATTTTGTTTTCCATGTCCGCCGAAAGTTTACTTTCCATGAATGAAATTTTATTTTCCACGTCCGACAATTTGTTTTCCATGTCCGCCGAGAGTTTACTTTCCATGGCTGAAATTTCGTTTTTTATATCCGTCGAAATTTTATTTTCCATGTCCGACATTTCGTATTTTATATCCGTCGAAAGTTTTTTTATGGAAGAAATTTCGTTTTTTATATCTGACATTTTGTTTTCCATGGATGAAATTATAGAGGCGGACGCTTCGTCGGTGAATTCAAACGTTTCCGTAGCTTTTTTTAGTCGTTCCACTAACACTGACTTGACCCCACTTGTGTCCAGTTCGTAATCCTCCAACTCTCTTCGAAGCTCTGAAACTTTTAATTCACAAAGTTTCTTCGCCATCTTCCTGTATATTTATTTACTTATTTTTTTTTTTAACCCCACACCTGACACCAATGTAACGTTTATTCTGATTTATATTTACAATTAATTTATATTTACAGATTTATATGTAATTCAGTCCTTATTTAATAATTTATGTAATACACTAAACACACTAATTATAATTTATATGAGGGTCACTTAATAAACACTTTATCGATGCGCGATTACTTTCCTTCGGTATCAACACTGACTGATTGACTAATTTACTGCAGCGATGCTTGTGGCCTATTTATACTCGTGCGCCGTAATTCTAGAAGTATCTCGGCGTTCTCGCGGGCGCATTGGATATTCTCGATTCTGGCGGATGCACCCGGTGTTCTGGATGTTTCTCGAAGTTTGGGCGGAGGAGCCATAGTCGTCTCATACGGGGATTTCACTGGGGGCACTAAGTGAGAATATTATTGCAGTAGCTCGCGTAACAATATTAAAGAACTGTAAACAAAGTAATATTAAAAATGATTAGCAAATATATATACTCTATGTGATACAATAACTTTTAAAATCAAATATCAAATAACAGGCAGAAATGAATTACTCTGTGAGATAGACTCACCTATTTAACTCCTGATATGCACCACAATACACACTATATTTTAATAGATTTATTTGGTTCAAGTGAACACTTTAGTTATTTTCTAGAAACTAAAACTCAAATCGTTCTTAAAATTTTCTTTCCCCTTTCGTGGCCTCGAAGACTACGTTATCGCCGACGTCACATTATGATACTTTACTTATCTGTTTCAGACAATTGGTTGTTTTGTCGAGAAATGCATTTCTGAAATATTAGGGTATACCCATAATTTAATTCATTTTACTTGAAACGAAAACTATTTTAAGAATAACAGGGTGAGAAAAAAAATTTTCTTACAGTCGGCCATCCTGCGAACATCTCGTCCCGAGATATCTACTACTTTTGTTCCCATCCTGACTGGTTATTTTTTTGACTGGACTGAAAATGGATTTCAGAAATCTTTGACATGTTTACCAATGAACTAAACTATCCATACAAGCTTTCAGTAGACATATGATTCCCTGCTGTGGCTCCTGTCTTTACTACTGTGTCGAAAATTAAATCCACAAAATTGCCAATTCTTCAGGCGTGAAGACACTTATTTAGAACACAATTTGTCTAGTGAGGGAGTACTCCCTATAAAGTAAAATATTCAGTCATTGAAAATAGTTTTTCAAAGGCTGAAACCTTTTTATAACTCTCTCAATCGCGGGCATTAACGCAAGCCACCTTGTTTTACTGTAGCCCAGCAGTTTGTGATACTCTGTCTCAGTAGAATCACAAAACTCTTTCAAAGCTTCCACTCGAACGCTATAAATGTAGAAAAATTAGTAAATTTTCACTATGATGCATTCGTAGTCAACAGGAAGACAATCAGCGGCAGTTTTGATCGCGTTGTGGACTATGTGGGCTCCACATCCAATTCCAATAAGCTGTCTGCCGAGTGATACGTTCAATTTTGAGTAAACATTATTACTTCCTTTCCTATTCTTTCCCCCGAAATTACATTTCGTGTTGTCTCCACAAAACGCCACAATTTTTTTATTCAAGTCATTGACAGACAAAAATTCCTTCAAATAATCGACTATTATATCCGATGTTTCGCCTGGCTGCTCCCGAAACTCTAAAACCTTGACTTTCACGCCTTCGTATGGTAAAAAATAGCGAATCAAAACTGGGAATAATTTGATTGAGCCATGGTTTGAAGCATCTGTTAATAAAGTTATGCAGTGGGCTTTGAGTAAATGCTCTTTTAAATCTTCGGTTGCCATAGTTGACAGCACATTAACCACAATAGCTTGAGACTTTGTACGTGCACATCTAAATTTTTGCTCAAAACATGCTTTAATTTAAGGAGAAGAACAGTCATTTGAACGAAAACTGTGATTATGTTGCACGGTGTGAAACGCCCAAGTACCCTCAGCTGCAGCTCTTTCCAAATCCTTGGAAGTCGGCAAATCGGTTCTCTTAAAAAAACTAAGCATTGACGAGCTTGAAGCAGCAGCTTGATCGGCAAGCCTGTGTTTTTCTGATTTTAAATGGTGTTCTATATCACTGGCACCACCATGTCCAACACTAAAATCAGTACGACACTTTTCACACGTAACGTCTGCAGTACCATCTTTTCTTTGTTTTATAAATGGATACTTCTGTTGCAAACTAATATTGAAAGAACACTTGCGTTTAGGCATTATTGTTCTTTCAATATTAGTTTGCAACAGAAGTATCCATTTATAAAACAAAGAAAAGATGGTACCGCAGACGTTACGTGTATTATCTGTCCTGCTCACACGCGTTGGCGCAGCACCGCGCGGGCGGGCGGCGCGCTCTGTCGTCATCTGCCTCCCCGTGCGGGGCGTTGGGCCACGCATTTCGAGCGGAAAAAATAAATTTTAGACTATCGTTGGGTCTGTTTGCAAAACCGGGACTATGTTGGCTTCGCTGGGGACACCGGGACAGACTGCCTGAAAACGGGACTGTGCCGCCCAAACCGGGACGTATGGTCACGTTATGCATGAACCATAAATTTTGCCGTGCCATTAGGGAACGTAATCCATTATTAATTCAGGTATATTATTTCGCAAATCAACAATTAAGCAGTGCAAGTTTTGTGTACCAGTGCAGGAAGTGACTACTCAAGAATTTCTCTATGGCAAGATTTGACAATATCGGAACTGTTAAATTTTTTTTTTTGGACTTACCTTACATACAGGTACTTTAAAGTTACCTACCTTGCAGGACTATTGAGAAAAAAAAACATAGACTATTCTCCAGCTGTTTCTCACATTTAATGGGTAGGGATCGCTACTTGCTAATAATGAGATGCCCATATGTTCCTGAAGTTAAAACCAATGAGCTGTCCCCAGATGGTCGTAATCAGGCCTATACTGGATCATTTTACTAATAAAATGAAGATAATATATTACCCAGAAAAAAAAACTTATCAGTGGATGAATCTATGGTCTTGTGAAAAGGGGGACTTTACTTCAAGCAATATCTACCAAAGAAGCGGCAGAAATATGGGATAAAGTTGTATATGGTAATAGAAGGGGACGGAGCAATTTTAGATATGATGGTACATACTGGCTCGAGCGATATAACTGGCGGAAAAGATCATGCACAAAAGGTAGTAATGTGTCTGATGAGCAAATGTCTGAATAACGGACATAGCTTATACATGGACAACTTTTATAATAGTTATTCCTTGGCAAAAAAAGTTGCTTGATCAAATACCTTTTGTACAGGTACTCTCAGAAAAGCCGAAAAGATTTCCCCAAAGACGTTGTAGCTACAAAATTAAGAAAAGGTGAGACCAAAGCTATGTATAACTGCAATATGATGATTGGCAAGTGGACCGATAAAAGAGACGTCCTAGACATAACTACTGAATAAAAAAAAATGAAGTGGTAACTAAAACCAAAAGTCAAGTATAATAAATAGTGGAATACACATAAGACATTCGTGATCAAATGATGGCTTATTATCCAACGACACGCCGAACGTTACGTTGATATTAGAAAATTATAATACATGTGATCCAGTTGTATTTGCACAATGCCCATAAACTTTATAATAAGTACTCTGGTTAGAAAATGACATTTTACAACTTTCGAATGTCCGTATTAGAAAAACTATTGCCAAAACAGTCGCAACAAGCAGATGTACCTGTAAATGTAAACCATTTACCTGTAGAAATCGAAATTCTCAATGAACTTGGACAAACGCTTTGAAAATAAAATGTAGAGTTTGCGCTATGGAAAAAAAATACGGAAAGATACTGTGTACCACTGCACAGCTTGTCCCGGCCTCTGCATATGAAATTGTTTTAGAGAATACCACTCATTGGAGACATAAGATTCTAGGGCTAAAGTACCCAAGGAAGGATTTCTCTGAGGAGAATATTGTGGAAAGATTGTTAAGCATAATAAGGGCAACTAATCTCTTCACATAAACAGAGCAGCCAAGAGCAAAAAACAAAAAAAGCTTAAAAGCTGAGGTGCCTTGGACTTGACACATTAGCAAACTCTTATACCAAACCATTGCCAACCTTCGGAACTTTGTAGTAGCGTAATAGATAGTGGCTTCCTCTAAACATCGAAAAATATCACGAAGTTCATCGACCCTTTGAAGCCAAACCGAAATCGATTGCACCCTACCCTCGAGGTCAAATACAGGTACGGTACCACATCCCCTCGGACCGTCTTGCTAGGCCATTCTCGTTCGGCAGTATTTTCGAGAAAAGTGGTCATTACAGTGGTCAATCGTTCAATAGTCATTAGGTGTCAAAGAATCAATACGGTTTCTTCTTTGGGTAACCCGAAGCCTCTTGGGTTTCAATTGGTAGCGGTATTTTATTGCGACGTTGGGTACCCATTTCAGTTGATTATTATTACTTTTGTGATTTATGGTAGAAATACGTAAATAAATATTTAATAAAAAAAACACACAAAGCTAGCTAACATAACAAGTGGCGCAAACTCTCCACAATACAGTATAGGTATGTGAGTTAAACTGCAAGTGGCACAAACTCTCCACAGTACAGTAGGATTGGATGAACAGGAAATGCAACAACAAATTAATGTTCTTAATAACGTTGAATATTGTTACTCGAGCTACTGCATTAATATGCTCACTTAGTGCCCCCAGTGAAATCCCCATATGAGACGACTATGGTTCCTCAGCCCAATTTTCGAGAAACATCGAGAATACCCACCGCACCCGGCGAGATCCGCCAGAACGTCGAAAATATCCAGTGCACCCGCGAGAAATTTCGAGAATTACGGCGTGCGAGTATAAATAGGCCACCAGCTTCGCTGCAGGCAATTAGTCAATCAGTCAGTGTTGATACCGAAGGAAAGTAATCGCGCATCGATAAAGTGTTCATTAAGTGACTCTCATATAAATTATAATTAGTGTGTTTAGTGTATTACATAAATTATTAAATAAGGACTGAATTACATATAAATCTGTAAATATAAATTAATTGTAAATATAAATTAGAATAAACGTTACATTGGTGTCAGGTGTGGGGTTAAAATAAATAAATATACAGGAAGATGGCGAAGAAACTTTGTGAATTAAAAGTTTCAGAGCTTCGAAGAGAGTTGGAGGATTACGAATTGGACACAAGTGGGGTCAAGTCAGTGTTAGTGGAACGACTAAAAGAAGCTATGATTAACAATGGATTGGACCCGGAAACGTTTGAATTCACCGACGAAGCGTCCGCCTCTATAACCTCTTCCATAAAAAAACTTTCGGCGGACATGGAAAACAAAATGTCGGACATGGAAAACAAAATGTCGGACATGGGAAACAAAATGTCGGACATGGAAAATAAAATTTCGACGGATATAAAAAACGAAATTTCATCCATGGAAAACAAATTGTCGGACGTGGAAAATAAAATTTCCTCCATGGAAAATAAAATTTCGACGGATATAAAAAACGAAATTTCAGCCATGGAAAGTAAACTCTCGGCGGACATGGAAAACAAATTGTCGGACGTGGAAAATAAAATTTCATCCATGGAAAGTAAACTTTCGGCGGACATGGAAAACAAATTGTCGGACGTGGAAAATAAAATTTCATCCATGGAAAGTAAACTTTCGGCGGACATGGAAAACAAAATGTCGGACATGGAGAATAAAATTTCGACGGACATGAAAAATGAAATGACATCCATGAAGACTGATATTTCTGCCGTGGAAGAAAAGATTAAAAGTATGGAGCAAGAAATGAAACAAAAAATCAAAGAAATCGAAAGGAAGAATAGTAATAAACCGGATATTACAACTAGGCAAGCCCCGAATAACGACGAACTGGCAGAGAAAGTAGAGTTGAAACCGAAAATGGAAAACGATATTAACAGCCGAGTGAAACTGCCAACATTCGATAGTAAAACGTCATGGCCGAACTATCTTAAGCAATTCGAGGCGGCATCAAAGGCAAACAACTGGAGTGAGAAGGAAAAAGCGTTAAATTTAACTCTTTCCCTTAGAGGAGACGCTATGGATATCCTCCAGACCATTCCAGTGGAAGAGGCCGAAGATTTTGAACAACTCAAAAAGCGATTGAATATGAGTTATGGCCTGGAACACCTGGAGCATCTGTACCAGTCGCAGCTGAAAAACCGCAAACAAAAACGCGACGAAACTCTGCAAGAATTCGAAGCAGACATTGCGAGGTTGGTGCGGTTTGCCTATCCATCGGCACCGGAGAATGTCATGGAATGTTTAGGGGTACAGACATTCATCGACGGAGTTCGTGACCATGAAATGCAGAGAACTCTACGCTTGGCTCGGCATAAGACACTGGTCGACGTACTCTCTGCAGCCTTGGAGTACGAAGCAGCTACACAGGCTTCCGGAGTATACGGCAAGGTGAGGGCTGTAGCAGACGAAGAAGTTGAGAACAAGCTCGACCAGCTTGTCAACATGATGAAAAGCATCTCAAATGGAAAACTGAAAGCTGTGAGATGCTGGAATTGTGGAGAAATGGGACATGTACGCAGTTCGTGCAAGCGACCGAGAACTGCTACAAACAAAGATGCCCAGCAGGAAAAACTAGGAAGGGTCGACCTTCAGAGGGCAGCTTCGACCCGAAGACCTTCCAAAGACTCCCTCTCTAGAAGACCATGCCCTGCGGAGTGCTCTCACTGCAGCAAAACAGAAGCTAAGGAAGCTGCGATTCGAAGAACCACGGTGACCACCGACGAATGGACACCAGAAAAGTTGGAAGAGGAACAAGAGAACGATCCCGACTTGAAGAAAATCCGACATTGGAAAAAGGAGAACTGTCGACCTACTTGGCAGGAGATTTCAAGGTACTCGCCAACGATGAAATCGTATTGGGCCCAGTGGGACTCGCTGGTTTTGGAAAACGGTTTGCTACAGCGAGTAATCGAGAACGATGAGGGTTCCGAAAGTAGAAGACAGTTGGTGATTCCAAGAACAAGGATAGCAGCAGTACTGCGGAAATTACACGACAGTCCGTCAGGACGACATCTAGGTGTGAAGAAGACCCTTCAGAAAGTGCGAGAACGGTTTTATTGGATGCACAGTTCCGAAGATGTGAAGGACTGGTGTAAGAAGTACACTACCTGTGCTACGACCAATGGACCGCACGGGAGAAGAAAGGCCCCTATGAAGCAGTACAATGTCGGAAGCCCTTTTGAACGCATTGCCCTGGACATTGCCGGACCGTTTCCACCGACAGCAAATGGCAGCAGGTACATTTTGGTGGTGATGGATTACTTCACAAAATGGGTAGAAGCGTATGCCATTCCAAACCAAGAAGCCGCAACGGTTGCCGACGTGCTCGTGAATGAGTTCATTTGCCGATATGGAGTGCCCCTGGAAATACACAGCGACCAGGGCAGAAACTTCGAAAGCCAGCTGTTCCAGGAAGTTTGTGAAAAGCTCGGCATGAAGAAAACGAGAACTACGGCTTTACACCCACAGTCGGACGGGATGGTTGAGCGAATGAACAGAACTCTTGGCAAATACCTGTCTTGTAGTATCTAGCCATCAGCGAGATTGGGACCAATATATCTCGCTATTCGCGATGGCCTACAGATCCGCCATCAATGAGTCCACCGGCCAAACACCAGCAAAAGTTCTGTTCGGACGCGAAATGAGATTACCCTGCGACCTTGAATTTGGATGCCGACCCGGAGAAGACATAGCTGGTGAAGATTACGTAACCCAGCTGAGAAAAAGAATGGACGACGTACACGAGCTGGTTCGATCGAATCTTCAGATCGCTAGCGATAGGATGAAGAAAAGGTACGATACGCAAGCTACGGAAGGAGGTTTCCACGAAGGAGACAAAGTCTGGCTGCATAACCCAAGAAGACAAAAGGGGTTTTCTCCAAAGTTGCAGAGAGCTTGGGACGGTCCGTACCTCGTAAAGAAAAGAATCAACGATGTCATCTATCGTATCAGCAAGATCCCAAATGGAAAGCCAAAGGTGGTACACCGTAACCGATTAGCGCCATTCGAGGGTGACCACGATGAGGAAGTAAACCAGCTTCAGGAAGTAGCCGATCCTGCTTTTGTAGAGTTCATGGGTGCTTATGGTGGTACCGGAAAAGCAAGATTCGGCGTCACCACTGAGAGACGACAAGACCTGCTTACCGTTCCGGAGGAATACTCACTGGCAATAAACATCCCTGCCAGCGTAACCGATGCGCGCGGACTGGCATCTCTGTTTATAAAGAAGAGTGGCGCACGACCTTTGGTAAACCAGTTACCAGTACCAGGTAAAGCTTTGAAGCTGCAAAATGGCTCCCGCTACAATTTCCACCTAGTGACGAGGAACACCTTCGACGAAAGACCAACGTACGAGGATGTCTGGGAAGCATTACGAAGCCTGAGAGAGCATGTGCTTGAACTGAACGTGCATAGGCTAGCCATGCCCAAGATTGAATGTAGGCATTTAGATTGGCGAATAATCCGTAACATGGTAGAAGTAATCTTCCGAGACACCGAAGTGCAGGTACTGGTTTGCGGCCATGCTCGGGAGACACCGCCAACAGAGAAGACGGTCGCATGTTACTTCCATACAACTGGAAAATGCAACAAGGGGACCAGTTGCCGATACAGTCATCTCGTTCCAGTTTCCTAGTTAGTTCCAGGAGGAACTGTCTCTTAAGGAGGGGGCAATGTTACGCGAGCTACTGCATTAATATGCTCACTTAGTGCCCCCAGTGAAATCCCCATATGAGACGACTATGGTTCCTCCGCCCAATTTTCGAGAAACATCGAGAATACCCACCGCACCCGGCGAGATCCGCCAGAACGTCGAAAATATCCAGTGCACCCGCGAGAAATTTCGAGAATTACGGCGTGCGAGTATAAATAGGCCACCAGTTTCGCTGCAGGCAATTAGTCAATCAGTCAGTGTTGATACCGAAGGAAAGTAATCGCGCATCGATAAAGTGTTCATTAAGTGACTCTCATATAAATTATAATTAGTGTGTTTAGTGTATTACATAAATTATTAAATAAGGACTGAATTACATATAAATCTGTAAATATAAATTAATTGTAAATATAAATTAGAATAAACGTTACAATATTAAAGAACTTTAAACAAAGTAATTATTAAAAATGATTAGCAAATATATATACTCTATGTGATACAATAACTTTTAAAATCAAATATCAAATAACAGGCAGAAATGAATTACTCTGTGAGATAGACTCACCTATTTAACTCCTGATATGCACCACAATACACACTCTATTTTAATAGATTTATTTGGCTCAACTGAACACTTTAGTTATTTTCTAGAAACTAAAACTCAAATCGTTCTTAAAATTTTCTTCTCCCTTTTCGTGGCCTCGAAGACTACGTAATCGCCGACGTGACATTATGATACTTTACTTATCTGTTTCAGACAATTGGTTGTTTTGTCGAGAAATGCATTTCTGAAATATTAGGGTATACCCATAATTTAATTCATTTTACTTGAAACGAAAACTATTTTAAGAATAACAGGGCGAGAAAAAAAATTGTCTTACAAAATGAAACAAAAATAGGTATAGTTTGGCAAGTCTATCTGAAGCTACGCGGCATCGGTAAGGGGCGAGGAAACATGGCCTGTATCTGTCATAAACGTACCAAAACACAGTATTTGTTAAAAACAAATAATGTTAAAAACAAATAATGTTAAAAATCGTACTTGAATTCAATATGGATACGAAATAATAAAATAACAAGTAAAACTGAAAATACGAAGGTAAACACTGACCAACGCCACTGGATAATCAATATCAGTCAATTGTTGAAGTGAGAGGGAACAACACACGCACGCGCTTGCCAATAGGAAGTCAGGTGGTTACTTAGCAACGGCGGTTCTATAAATATTCACCAATTGAGTTAATTCGGAGGGCGTGGTAATTATGGTTTTCGCACGACGTTGCCGGCTCGAAGGAAGCCCATAACATATTTGGAAAAGTGTTCATCTTTTAATATTCAGAAATTGAAAAAATAATGTTAATAGACAAAATCCAATGAAACAAGCACATTAAAGAACTAACACATTAAAGAACTAACGTACTTGGACTAAACGGGTCTCAGACCGTATAGAATTCTAATAATTTTCAAGGCCGCAAAGGACAAAACGTATGTAGGAAATTGAACGAGCATAATATCAAAAGTGTTTATTTGAGGTAAGTCTCATTTAATCAGTTGCGTAACAAAAACTGAATGCACCCGCACTTAAACGTTTTCAGAAGCCTCCTCTATAACGAGTGGAGAATGATAATTCTTATTTCCATTACTATTTTGTTATTAGAATCAGGTTTATGAATTAGACTGGTAGGTATAGCATATGGGTAGTTATTAATTGATTGTACTTACATACTATTCTATACAAAATCAAAATTATATAACAGCTTACCTTGTATAAGCGGCGTAGCGTGGATCCGGGGCCGACCGGAAATTCGCCGCCCCCCTTATTTTCTGTATTAGTTTAGAGTTTTATTATTTTATTCAGCGAACCTAATGTACATCGTTCAAGGTATTGAAAGTCAAGATAAACTACCAATGCTTTGGAAGGGACATATGTGAAGAAATGGCATAAGGAACCCATAGTTCGGTCGCGTTCAGGAGAACTGGGTGCCGCCGCACCTGCTGGCCAGGCGCTAGGCAGTTGTTACTAGTCACTAGTACTTCGGCAGTACGACTTCATCTCGCTTCCTCTGTTTCCGGACACGATTTGTAGTTAATTTTTTATTTCCAATTGAAAAAATCGTAGTGCTTGCCGCCCCTTTTGTCTGCCGCCCGGGGCCATTGCCCATTATGCCCCCTCCACGCTACGCCTCTGCCTTGTATGATAGTACCGGGGACTGCAGCCGGATACGGGGTTAAAAGTTAAAAGTGGAATACATGAATTCTGAACAAGTCAGCAAAAATATTATGCCACAAAGTGTCCCATTATATTTTCCGGTATTTCAATTTTTAAACGAATAAAGGACATATAGGTACATGCGGTTTTGATTGAACTACATTAAAGATAGGGAGTTCTACAAGTCAGGTATTTGCAAACATGGATGTTAAGTAAGTTATCTTATGTATCAAGTAGTTTTCAAAAAGCCCTTTTAAAAATATTACAGTTGATAATTGTTATTCGAGGTAAATGTAACACAAACCACCGTAGAAGCACGTCAATGCCTGGCCCCAGTAAAACAGCCTAGGACTTTTGGTTTGTAACAGCACGTCTATAGATATTATCTAATCAAATTACTTGAACATTGATAATACGAGTGGACTTATAATTAGTGTAACTAGGTACAATCTAAAAAAAAATTGTTATATATGGGACAATACACGTTACATAACTTTACTTTTAGGTCGTTAGGAACGTTAATTTGAATCAAATTGTAACGTAGATTTACATTAATGTATATAATATATACCTATTTTAGTATTTTATGCATGTTTTTTTTTTGTAATTTGGAATTAAAATAAAGTTACACGTGCTAATTGTAAATCATTAAATCAATTTTCTAATTACTAAGAAACCATTAGAACTGTATAAAAATTGTTATATTATGTTTTACCAGCTGGTCAATGTTCAAGCGATCAATTCGTAAAGTGCTGTGGCAGTAGATGAACGGACAATACATTTTTTTTCAAGCGTTTATTAAGAAGCTAATAAGAAGCCATTTGGTAATTGTTTACATAATCGCCCTGGCAAAATTTGTACTTTTCAACATTTCCATCTTTTCGTATTAAAAAAAATGGGCAATTGTAATGAAAGGAATTTTATTGATTCAAGAAAATATTACGATGTCTAGACGTCAAAGTTAATAGTTTAATACTATTATAACGCTTTACAAAATTTTGAAAAATATTTTTCAAAGAACTAAGAAGCAACAACTACTTCTCGGGCTATATGCCCCTACAGACATTAAATTACACTTCTATGTTAAACGGGGTTGGTATATCTGCAAGATATAACCAACCATTCTGGTTTGTAATTGGAAGGAACAACATCACTTGTAGACCGGTTTAGGCGTATTTGCGTAGTTGTTGCTTGCTATTTTTCAAAATTTTGTAAAACGTTATATTAGTATTAAACTATTAACTTTGACGTCCATTGATCACGCTTTACTAAAATATTCAATTAAGTAAATAACTAAAAACATAGATGGTTTTTTGTCGATATAGAATTTTGGTTTGTGATTAGATGTGGGGATGTCGCTGTTATCGCACTCTTAGGATTTCCTTTACTGAGGTTAATGTATTGGTGTGGTTTCAACGTTGTCTCCAGTCCAGGATTATGCTATCAGGGCTTCTGGACGAATAGCATCTACCTTGTACTGATGAGGCGCAAATACGCCGAAACCGGCATACAAGTGATGTTGTTCCTTCTAATTACAAACCAGAATGGTTGGTTATATCTTGCAGATATATATATATATATATATATATATATATATATATATATATATATATATATATATATATATATATAGGCCAGACATTCCGTGTCGGAATAGGGCCTGCCTCATGTCAACTTGAAGCTCTTAGATTCTATGTTTGCGGTGAATCACTCCGCATTGATTAGCATATAAAATGTGTTTTTCCGTTAAAATAAGTTAAGTCTCTTCGCGCTATTTATTGTTTTGTTCCACAGCACTCTGTCCTTAATAGTCTTCCTCTGGTCATTGAGGTTTAGTCTTTTCACATCTTCGTATACCTGCTCTAGCCATCTGAGTTTTGGTCTTCCTCTTGGACGGTCTATTGTAGGGGCCCAGTTTGTAACTTTATATAATACTGTAACGTTTATTCTAATTTATATTTACAACTAATTTATATTTACAGATTTATATGTAATACGGTCCTTATTTAATAATTTATGTAATACACTAAACACACTAATTATAATTTATATGAGAGTCACTTAATAAACACTTTATCGAGGCGCGATTACCTTCCTTCGGTATCAACACTGACTGATTGACTAATTGACTGCAACGATGCTCGTGGCCTATTTATACTCGCGCGCCGTAATTCTAGAAGTGTCTCGACGTTCTCGCGGGCGCACTGGATATTCTCGATGTTCTGGCGGATGCACCGGGTATTCTCGATGTTTCTCGAAAATTGGGCGGATGAGCCATAGTCGTCTCATACGGGGATTTCACTGGGGGCACTAAGTGAGCATATTAATGCAGTAGCTCGCGTAACATTGCCCCCTCCTTAAGAGACAGTTCCTCCTGGAACTAGCTAGGAAACTGGTACGAGATGACTGTATCGGCAACTGGTCCCCTTGTTGCATTTTCCAGTTGTATGGAAGTAACATGCGACCGTCTTCTCTGTTGGCTGTGTCTCCAGAGCATGGCTGCAAACCATTACCTGCACTTCGGTATCTCGGAAGATTACTTCTACCATGTTACGGATTATTCGCCAATCTAAATGCCTACATTCAATCTTGGGCATGGCTAGCCTATGCACGTTCAATTCAAGCACATGCTCCCTCAGGCTTCGTAATGCTTCCCAGACATCCTCGTACGTTGGTCTTTCGTCGAAGGTGTTCCTCGACACTAGGTGGAAATTGTAGCGGGAGCCATTTTGCAGCTTCAAAGCTTTACCTGGTACTGGTAACTGGTTTACCAAAGGTCGAGCGCCACTCTTCTTTATAAACAGAGATGCCAGTCCGCGCGCATCGGTTACGCTGGCAGGGATGTTTATTGCCAGTGAGTATTCCTCCGGAACGGTAAGCAGGTCTTGTCGTCTCTCAGTGGTGACGCCGAATCTTGCTTTTCCGGTACCACCATAAGCACCCATGAATTCTACAAAAGCAGGATCGGCTACTTCCTGAAGCTGGTTTACTTCCTCATCGTGGTCACCCTCGAATGGCGCTAATCGGTTACGGTGTACCACCTTTGGCTTCCCATTTGGGATCTTGCTGATACGATAGATGACATCGTTGATTCTTTTCTTTACGAGGTACGGACCGTCCCAAGCTTTCTGCAACTTTGGAGAAAAACCCTTTTGTCTTCTTGGGTTATGCAGCCAGACTTTGTCTCCTTCGTGGAAACCTCCTTCCGTAGCTTGCATATCGTACCTTTTCTTCATCCTATCGCTAGCGATCTGAAGATTCGATCGAACCAGCTCGTGTACGTCGTCCATTCTTTTTCTCAGCTGGGTCACGTAATCTTCACCAGCTATGTCTTCTCCGGGTCGGCATCCAAATTCAAGGTCGCAGGGTAGTCTCATTTCGCGTCCGAACAGAACTCTTGCTGGGGTTTGGCCGGTGGACTCATTGATGGCGGATCTGTAGGCCATCGCGAATAGCGAGAGATATTGGTCCCAATCTCCCTGATGGTTAGATACTACTTTAGACAGGTATTTGCCAAGGGTTCTGTTCATTCGCTCTACCATTCCGTCCGACTGTGGGTGCAAAGCCGTAGTTCTCGTTTTCTTCATGCCGAGCTTTTCACAAACTTCCTGGAACAGCTGGCTTTCGAAGTTTCTGCCCTGGTCGCTGTGTATTTCCAGGGGCACTCCATATCGGCAAATGAACTCATTCACAAGCACGTCGGCAACCGTTGCGGCTTCTTGGTTTGGAATGGCATACGCTTCTACCCATTTTGTGAAGTAGTCCATCACCACCAAAATGTACCTGCTGCCATTTGCTGTCGGTGGAAACGGTCCGGCAATGTCCAGGGCAATGCGTTCAAAAGGGCTTCCGACATTGTACTGCTTCATAGGAGCCTTTCTTCTCCCGTGCGGTCCATTGGTCGTAGCACAGGTAGTGCACTTCTTACACCAGTCCTTCACATCTTCGGAACTGTGCATCCAATAAAACCGTTCTCGCACTTACTGGAGGGTCTTCTTCACACCTAGATGTCCTCCTGACGGACTGTCGTGTAATTTCCGCAGTACTGCTGCTATTCTTGTTCTTGGAATCACCAACTGTCTTCTACTTTCGGAACCCTCATCGTTCTCGATTACTCGCTGTAGCAAACCGTTTTCCAAAACCAGCGAGTCCCACTGGACCCAATACGATTTCATCGTTGGCGAGTACCTTGAAATCTCCTGCCAAGTAGGTCGACAGTTCTCCTTTTTCCAATGTCGGATTTTCTTCAAGTCGGGATCGTTCTCTTGTTCCTCTTCCAACTTTTCTGGTGTCCATTCGTCGCTGGTCACCGTGGTTCTTCGAATCGCAGCTTCCTTAGCTTCTGTTTTGCTGCAGTGAGAGCACTCTGCAGGGCATGGTCTTCTAGAGAGGGAGTCTGCATTTCTGTGGCTTATTCCGGCTCTATGCTCAATAGTGAAATTATATTCTTGGAGCCGCTCGATCCATCTAGCGATTTGACCTTCAGGGTTCTTGAATTGCATAAGCCACTTAAGTGCTGCATGATCGGTTCTAATCACAAATTTCTTCCCAAACACATACTGATAGAAGTGCTCCACGGACTTCACTACTGCTAGGAGCTCTCTTCTTGTGACGCAGTCTTTTTGTTCTGGTTTGGAAAGGACTTTACTAAAATATCCCAGAACTTCCTCTTGTCCTCCTTGAACCTGTGATAGCACTCCTCCAATTCCAACATTGCTAGCATCAGTATCTAGTATGAATTCTCCCTCTGGTAGTGAATAGCCGAGTATAGGTGCAGTAGTCAAGTGCTTCTTCAAGGTTTCGAACGAAGTTTGGCAATCTTCGTTCCAGCGAAACTCCCTTGCTTCCTCTGTAAGTCGTGTCAAGGGCTTAGCGATATCTGCAAACTTCTTTATAAATCGCCTGTAGTATGTACAGAGTCCAAGGAAGCTTCTAACTTGGTGCTTGTCGGTGGGTCTTGGCCACTTTCGTACGGCAGCAGCTTTTACTTCGTCTACAGCTACACCATCCTTGCTGACTACATGGCCTAGACTTTGTTCTGAAATAGTTGACATTTCTTGGGGTTGAGCATCAGTTGGGCAGCTTGCAACCTTTTGAAGACACCTTCCAAATTCTTTTGATGTTCGTCGAATGTCCTTCCCAAGACTATGATGTCATCAAGGTACACTAAGCATGTCTTCCAGGACAATCCTCGCAATACGTTTTCCATCAGTCTTTCGAACGTTGCGGGGGCATTGCACAGCCCAAATGGCATAACGGTGAAATGCCATAGTCCAGATCCGGTGGTAAACGCTGTCTTTTCTTTATCGGCTGGATCCATTTCTACCTGCCAATATCCAGACTTCAGGTCCAAGGTAGAAAACAATTTGCTACCGGCCAGCGTATCCAGAGTGTCGTCGATTCTCGGCAGAGGATAGCTATCTTTATTTGTAACATTGTTCAACTGCCGGTAGTCCACGCAAAACCTCGTGGTTCCATCCTTCTTCTTTACCAGAACTGCCGGAGAGACCCAAGGGCTGGTAGAAGGTTCTATTACCTTGTCCTTTTCCATCTCGCGAACAATTCTCTCCGCTTCCTCTCTTTTGGCCTGTGGTGGCCGTCGAGCCGATTGTCTTAACGGTTTAGCGTCGCCGGTGTCAATTTTGTGTTTGACAGCGGATGTTCTTCCTGACTTTCCTCCTTTTGGTACAAAAAGAGTTCGGTATTGTAGCAAGAGTTCTCTGATCTTTTTATTCTCTTGCAGGCTAAGGGATTGTCCAGCCACTGCTATCATTTGTTCAAATTTATTGTTGGCATCATTGGAGGTTGTTGTTTGATGAATTATCGACGCCACTGGTACGCAAGTTCCAATTTTGGTATCCTTCTTCATAGTTATTGGATGGTCATTTACATTTATAATGCGTACAGGTATTTCTTCGGCAGCCATGACTAACCCTTTTCCAACCAGGATTCCTCGACCAACCTCTTCATCGTGATTCCATGGTTCCATCATGACCGGTGTTCCTCCTTCGACGGTTCCTTGTAGCCTTGCCACAGTGAAAAATTCACTCCTTGCGGGTACAACTGTATCCTCCTGTACGGCTACCTGAACAGTCTTATCCTCGTGTGGGTGAAGGAATACCTCCTCAGAACCTACTCTAATCACTCGGTTCTTGAAATCTAGCTGGAAGCCATGTAGGTTCATAACGTCCATTCCGAGTATTATGTCCTCTTCGATATCGGCGACAACGACTGTGTGGGTGAACTTTTCTGCGCCAATTCCCAATTGCACCGGTAGTTCTCCATGGACATTGGCGCTTTCACCTGTGGCAGTCCTGAGTCGCAGTCTCGTCGGTAAAAGTCTTTTCCGGGTGTTGACAGTCTCGGGGCGAATAATAGTCCTCGTTGCTCCAGTGTCCACCAATAGTGTATACTTCCTTCCATTAACTTCACCATCCACGTATACACTATCATCGCGACATTTCAGAGAGGCTATTAGGATGAGAGGGTCTTTGGAAGGTCTTCGGGTCGAAGCTGCCCTCTGAAGGTCGACCCTTCCTAGTTTTCCTGCTGGGCATCTTCGTTTGTAGCAGTTCTCGGTCGCTTGCACGAACTGCGTACATGTCCCATTTCTCCACAATTCCAGCATCTCACAGCTTTCAGTTTTTCGTTTTCCATTTTCGGTTTCAACTCTACTTTCTCTGCCAGTTCGTCGTTATACGGGGCTTGCCTAGTTGTAATATCCGGTTTATTACTAGTCTTCCTTTCGATTTCTTTGATTTTTTGTTTCATTTCTTGCTCCATACTTTTAATCTTTTCTTCCACGGCAGAAATATCAGTCTTCATGGATGTCATTTCATTTTTCATGTCCGTCATTTTATTTTCTATGTCCGCCGAAAGTTTACTTTCCATGGATGAAATTTTATTTTCCACGTCCGACAATTTGTTTTCCATGGATGAAATTTCGTTTTTTATATCCGTCGAAATTTTATTTTCCATGTCCGACATTTTGTTTTCCATGTCCGACATTTCGTTTTTTATATCCGTCGAAAGTTTTTTTATGGAAGAGGTTATAGAGGCGGACGCTTCGTCGGTGAATTCAAACGTTTCCGGGTCCAATCCATTGTTAATCATAGCTTCTTTTAGTCGTTCCACTAACACTGACTTGACCCCACTTGTGTCCAGTTCGTAATCCTCCAACTCTCTTCGAAGCTCTGAAACTTTTAATTCACAAAGTTTCTTCGCCATCTTCCTGTATATTTATTTATTTTAACCCCACACCTGACACCAATGTAACGTTTATTCTAATTTATATTTACAATTAATTTATATTTACAGATTTATATGTAATTCAGTCCTTATTTAATAATTTATGTAATACACTAAACACACTAATTATAATTTATATGAGAGTCACTTAATAAACACTTTATCGAGGCGCGATTACCTTCCTTCGGTATCAACACTGACTGATTGACTAATTAACTGCAACGATGCTCGTGGCCTATTTATAGTCGCGCGCCGTAATTCTAGAAGTGTCTCGACGTTCTCGCGGGCGCACTGGATATTCTCGATGTTCTGGCGGATGCACCGGGTATTCTCGATGTTTCTCGAAAATTGGGCGGATGAGCCATAGTCGTCTCATACGGGGATTTCACTGGGGGCACCAAGTGAGCATATTAATGCAGTAGCTCGCGTAACAATACGTTTTCTGGGTCTCTTCTTTGGATGTGCCCGTACCATCTGAGCCGCTGTGATTTTATAAATGTGATTATATCTTCTCCGGTTAGTATGTTTTTAAGCTCCAAATTCGTTAATTGTCGGTATTCTCCATCTGTAATCTTTTTTGGTCCCATTATTCTCCTAATAATTTTTCTTTCGTAAATTCTTAGCTGCTCTTCGTTCCTTTTGGTTAGGCACATGATTTCTGCCCCATAGGTTACTACTGGTCTAATAGCTGCTTTGTAAAGGTTTATTTTTGTTTTTCTGCTAAGATGTTTATCCTTTAAGATTTGTTGGTATTTCCAAAAAGCTCTGTTTCCTGCTTGTATTCTTTGCGTTACTTCAATACTTCTATCAGTTTTGTTGTTAATATTGATCCCCAGGTATTTAAAATTGTCTAGTTTTTGATAAGTTTTGTCTCCTATCGTGATTTTGTTGAGATTGCAGTTTCCACTTCTGGAGCTTAGTAGGTTTTATCTTGATTGATGTGCAGACCTCTTTTACGAGCTTCGTTTTCTAGCTTTAGTGTTATTTCTTCTAGGGCTTTTTTAGTTCTTGCGATTAGGGCTATATCATCCGCGTAGGCTATGAGTTGAACCAAGCTTTGTGCTATAGTCTTCTGGGTTCCTAAGACATTGATTGCGCCTTCCAGAGCAATATTGAATAGAGTTGTTGAAAGAGCGTCACCTTGTCTAACTCCTTTTTGTATATTTATTGTATCTGTAACATTGCTGGGTGTTAACACTCTTGCCCGTGAATTCTCCATGGTCATTAAACTCAGTTGAATTAGTTTTGAAGGTATTTTCATTTTCTTCATTTCGCGTACTAATTGCCCTCTGCTTATGCTGTCGAACGCCTGTTTGAAGTCGATAAATAGTATATGAAGGTCAATATCATATTCGTAGCATTTTTCTGCAGTCAGACTGAGAAGTGGGCTGCGTCTATCGTCGATCTACCCTTTTTAAACCCTTGCTGATACTGTCCAATTGCTGACTCAGTGTATTTTTCTAATCGCTGTCGGATGATCGATGTGAGTATTTTGTATGAGGTATTTAACAACATTATTCCCCTATAATTACTGCAAATTGAAGTGTTACCTTTTTTAAATATGGGTACCAGAAGCCCTTCTTCCCATTCTTCCGGCATTTTTCCTTCTTGCCATATTCTACTTATTAGCAAGTGAATTTCCTCTACCAAGGAATCACCTCCACATTGAATCAGTTCATTCGGGATTTCATCTGGACCTGCGGCTTTTCTTGTTTTTAGACTTTTTATAATTTCAGAGGTTTCTTCCAGTGACGGTATGCCTTCAATTTCTTCTTCCTCTTCTACTATCTCTTCGACCTCTTCTATAGTCTCTTCTTTGTAGAGTGTTCTAAAGTACTCTTCCCGCGTTGTGTCGTCTATTTTTGCAGTTGCTTTTTTTGTAGTGTTTTGTGATTTAATGTAGTTGTATAATTTTTTATTGTCTTTATTATTGGCTTCAATCTCCTGCATTAACTGTGCAATCCAGACTGCTTTTTTCTTTTTGCAGCATTTATTCGCCTCTCTTCTTTCTTCTCTGTATTTTTCTAACTCATTCTGGCTTCCTGTCTTTAGCCATTCTTGTCTTGTTCGGTTTTTTATTTTGATTCTGTGTTCACATTCTTCGTCGAACCATTCCTTGTTGACGCGGGTATTTTTTTGTCCAATTACTTTCTCGGCTGCTCGTATAATACTGTTTTTGATAGTCATCCAACTTTGCTCAATGTTGTATTCCTGACGGTTCAACAAACTTCTTTGTATTGTGTCAATGTATGTCTGTTTTATGTGTGGTGTCATTAGTTTCTGTGTATTCCATCGCTTTATGTATTTTTTCTTATTACTCCATCTAATTATTTTGTTCTTCATTTTTGTTATTACTAGGAAATGATCAGAATCTGCGTTAGCTCCTCTGTAAGTTCTGGTATCCTGTATTGTGTGCCTCCATTTTTTGGATATTAGTACGTGGTCTATCTGATTTCCATCTCTACTCCCTGGAATGTCCATGTGATCTTGTGTTCTCTCTTGTGCTTGTACATTGTGCTTACGATAGATGTATTTGTAGTCATGGCTAGATTGCATAACCTTTCTCCGTTGTTGTTTGTACTGGTATGAATTGTCTCTGACCCTGCGACTTGTTTGATATACTCTTCTTGGCCTATTTTGGCATTGAAGTCTCCCAGAATTAGCATTATGTCATTACGCGGAATCTCGCAACAAATTTCTTCCAATTTTTCGTAGAAATCTTCCTTTATTTCATCGCTGGCATGTTCTGTAGGTGCATACACATTTATTATACTTAGGTTGGCTTGTTTACTTTCAATTCTGATATGTGAGATTCTTCCATCTATCGCATTAAATTGGATAACCTGTCGTACTGCTTGTTTGCTAATCATAAAGGCAGTCCCCTTTTCCCCTTGCTTTCTTTCTCCCGAATAGTATAATGTATATTGGTCCTTATCTATTTTCCCTTCACCGGCCCATCTTGTTTCTTGTAGTGCTAGTATTTCTATTTTGTATTTTTTCATTTCTCTGGCTATCTCATCCATTTTCCCTGGCTGCAGCATAGTCTTTACGTTCCAAGTGCCAATTCTCATCTGCTTTTTCTTTTCCTTTTTGTTTTTATTTTTTTTCTTGATTTTATTAATTTCTTTACATGCCGTATTATTCTTTGTCCGTTTCATCGCGTTGTTCGTCTTATTTTTCCCTTCATTTGGATCTCCTAAGGCTAGTTTTTTCCTTCGTTTCTTGATAATTTCTTTAATTGTTGCTCGCTCTTGCCATTTTCCAGGGAGCGATCGCTGTATGTTCGATTATTATCTTCTTGATGTTGTTGTTCGATAGTCTCCAGACTGTTCCTATTATACGCAATTCCGTCTATCATCAATTTATTGTATTGCAGGTGGGCTCTATGACCTTGCTCCCTAGCTTGCTTCATGCGTGGAATTAGCCATTTCCTATCTTCCTGTACTTCTTTGGTATAGTCACCATTAATCCATATATTTGATCCTTTTAAATTTTTTGCCTTTTTGTATATTTCATTTTTTTTTGCTGTGCTTCTCAATTTAATTAGTATGGGTCTTTTTTTTCCTTGTTTAAACCATCCTAATCTTCTAATATCATCTGTATCTTTCTCTATATCAAAATCTACTTCCATTTTACTGAACACATCTTTTAATTTTCCTTCAGTTTCTTTTAAGTCTTCTCCGTCCCTGTCAGTGACACCTTGGATGACTATGTTGTTAAGCCTTATTTCTTTTTCGATGTTTTCTAGTCTTTTTTCTTGGTCATTGACTATTTTTTCAAGTATTGGTTTTCTTGTTTAAGTTCCTGAATCACCCTGGTATTAGTATCAAGTTTATTTTCTATTAAGGTAATCTTCGAACATATTGTTTCAAACATGGCTTTTATTTCATCCAGATATACCAACACCGTTCATATAGCCCGAGAAGTAGTTGTTGCTTCTTAGTGAACGGTCTGTTCTTTGAAAAATGTTTTTCAAAATTTTTTAAAGCGTTATAATAGTATTAAACTATTAACTTCGACGTCTATTGATCACGCTTTACTAAAATATCACAATTTTTTTTTCAGGTAACTGTAATTAAGTAAATTTCGATGTCTATTTAACAACGCCCACCTCTGATCAGGTAAAAAATTCCATCACCTTCAATGCCAAAAAAATATACAATTATCTACCCTTTGAATTAAAAGTGGCAAATACATTCAATAAGTTCCGAAGATTGACGAAGGCATATCTTCTTGAAAGTCCTTATTATTCAGAAGCAGAAGTTTATTTTTACTTTTACTTTGGCATAATCCAATATTCAGTGTAATGTACGATATTACAATATTGTATTATAATATTGTAATGTTTTTCGTTATTCATTTAAATAGTTTTTAGCGGTGGGATAAAATTATAAACACTATGGCTAATCACTATCTATTTATTTACACTCGGTATAATATTTCTAATTTATTTTGTACCGCTTGAATATTACACTATTTATCTTTACTATTTAATTCACTGTCCGATTACTAAGAACTTCTGTAACTAACTCTTAACTGTCCGTTCACTAATTTCGAACTAACTGTTTACGCACTCAAAAACTCGCGTATATATAGTCCTTCTCGACTCTCGAAAACTCTAGTGCCTTCCGCGCTCGTGCTATGCACAAACAAAACCTTATTCCAGAATGTTCGAGAACATTCCGGCGCAGTGAGAGAATCCCAGCGCAGCCACCAAAATTTACAGTCGAGGGACAGGACCGGCTTTGAGTTGGTGACCTCGCAACATTGCCCCCTCCTTGATAGGAAGTTCCTCCTGGAACTTCTGTGTAGCCGGGACTGGATGTTTAAATCGGCAACTGGACCCATTCCTACACTTTCCGGTCGTATGGAAATAACAAAGCACTGACTTCATTGTACACTGATAACGGGGGGTATAGCTGAAGATTAATATGTGGACACCGGTATCTTCGAGGATCACTTCCATCATATTCCTGATCACTCGCCAATCCAACTAGTTGCTCTCTATCTTAGGCATAGTTAGTTTCTTCACGTTGGATTCCAGCACATTGTCGCGAAGGCTACGAAGTGCTTCCCACACATTCCGGTAGGTAGATCGATCTTGAAATTCGTTCTTTGTTACCAGGTAGAAGATGTATCGTGAATTGTGTTTGAGTCTCAGTGTCTTGCCAGAGGTTGGAATCTGTTCTTCAAGTTTTTCTAGTTGCCCAAACTTCTGTTGGAAGACGGTTGTCAAACCTCGTGCGTTTTTGATAGTGGCTGGGATGTTGTGTGCCCGTGAATAGTCTTCCAGGAGCGTGAGCAAGTCTTGTCGTTGCTCTGTAGTGACTCCAAATCTAGCCTTACCGGTACCTCCATATGCGCCCACAAATTCTTCGAAGGCGGGGTCAGAATCTTCCTGGACATGGTTCACTCCTTCCTCTATGTCATGGTCTCCTTCGAATGGCGCTAGTCGGTTTTGGTGGACTACTTTCGGTTTACCATTGGGGATCTTGCTTATACGATAGATAAGGTCATTGATCTTCTTCTTGATTAAGTACGGACCCTCCCACGATTTTTGTAATTTTGGAGAAAAGCCTTTTCTCCTAGTCGGATTGTGTAACCATAATTTGTCCCCTTCTTGGAAACTGCCTTCTGTGGCGTGCGTGTCGTACCGATTTTTCATTCTGTCGCTGGTAACTTGAAGATTCGTCCGGACCAATTCTTGCATATCGTCCGTCCTTTTTCTCAACTGGATCACGTAATCTTCTCCAGCTAGATCTTCTCCAGGTCGACAACCAAATTCCAGGTCACAGGGAAGCCTCATTTCGCGTCCAAATAGGATTTTCGCAGGTGTTTGACCTGTGGACTCGTTAATTGCGGATCGATAAGCCAATCCAAACAGGGAAAGATATTGGTCCCAATCTCTCTGGTGGCTGGAGACTACTTTGGACAGGTATTTCCCAATAGTCCTG
The DNA here is from genome assembly GCA_947563755.1 of Lochmaea crataegi. Taxonomy (NCBI): domain Eukaryota; kingdom Metazoa; phylum Arthropoda; class Insecta; order Coleoptera; family Chrysomelidae; genus Lochmaea; species Lochmaea crataegi. The sequence goes on along the minus strand of OX387423.1, from coordinate 24,817,596 downwards.
TTCATCCTCTCGACCATCCCACTTCTGACACCAATGTAATGTTTTTCGTTATTAATTTAAATAGTTTTTACCGGTGGGATAAAATTATAAACACTATGGCTAATTACTATCTATTTATTTAAAGAAACACACTCTGTATTAAACTTACTTTATATACACACTTTACTTAATGTCTACTAATTTATTTACACTCGGTATAATAGTTCTAATTTATTTTGTACCGCTTGAATATTACACTATTTATCTTCACTATTTAATTCACTGTCCTAAGAACTTCTGTAACTAACTCTTAACTGTCCGTTCATTAATTTCGAACTAACTCTTTACGCACTCAAAAACTTGCGTATATATAGTCCTTCTCGACTCTCGAAAACTCTAGTGCCTTCCGCACTCGTGCTATGCACAAACAAAACCTTATTCCAGAATGTTCGAGAAAATTCTGGCGCAGGGAGAGAATCCCGGCGCAGCCACCAAAATTTACAGTCGAGGGACAGGGCCGGCTTTGAGTTGGCGACCTCGCAATAATATATTCAATATTTGTATACATTTTTTATTATGAACATATTGTGTATTGCTATAGTTAGCATTTCTGTTTCTTAAAATTTTGTTGTGGATTATATCTCAAGTTGTATCGCTTTGTCCATAAAATTGTTTTAAGTTTTTCATGACAATAAAGTATCTGTCTTTATCTTTTTCTTTTAAGTGATATAAAAAATAAAGGCAATATGTTCACTCACCTCTTCAAGTTATTTTAAAAGATAAGGAAAAGGTACAGAAGCAAAAAGTATCTGAAGATTACGAATATTGAAAGTCTAATTTATACAGTGTGTTAAAGCCAAACGGAATAAATTCATTATTTCGGTTACTGTACAGTGTACATATGGAGGGTAGAAGGAAGGAGCACCATCTTGTATGGGGGACACGTTGAAAAAGTGTCCACCTGTAAACAGCAAATTATAATTCGAAGATTCACCGAAATGGCGCTCGTGTAGCTAATGGAAATGATGTGAATTTAGGGTTATAAACCGAGTGAAGTGTGCTGGGTTGAAAAATTTAGTATTTTTCGTGACTTCTGTAGTTGAGAAATATGCAGTATTTAAAATCTCAATTATTTACGTAGTATTTCCTTTTTTAAGTTTGTATCTTACTCTAATAATTCATGGCGCTGTTTTTAAAATCCTTCCACTTGCTACTATGGCGCCATCTTAATTTGCTTCCTTTCGATGGGCACTTTTTAATACATTCAGATGGTGCTCCTTCCTTCTACCCTCCATAAGTGTACATAAAATAAAATCATGTGCGTTACCGTTATTTTATTAAATTTTAATTGTTGCAAAAAACTTGAAAACGATAACATTTTTGAATAGAGAATGAAGATACCTTTCTTCAAACGATATATCACAAGCCTATACTTCCCACTTAAAAATTAAGGGTTGGACCTGTCATTCGAAGGGGGTTGAAGGTAGGGATCGCATTTTCACGTTGAAGAATGTCAATTTAAATTTGACGTGTTTCGAGATTTTTTATAAATATGTACAGTAACCGAAATAATGAATTTATTCCGTTTGGCTTTTACACACTTTTGCACCTTCTTGGGAGCTTTCTTTAAAAAAATTATTTTACCAGAGAGTGATTATTTCACAACAATAAACAACTCCTTTTCGGGCTTTATGCCCCGACGACCATCTATCGTAAAATGGGATTTTTTTGACACATTTTGTTTGTAATTAGAAGGGGCATCATCACTCAGTTTCGGCGTATTTGCACCATCATCAATGCGAGGTAGATGTTTCCCGTCCAGCATAATCAGCATACGCTGAGCCGGACTGACGAAGTCAGTTTTGCAGTAGGATATAAGGTAATGTTTGTTATCAATTCCCACAAGTGCTGCCATCTTCACTTCAAATTACGAACCAAAAGCTTAGTATGATGTATTGCTAAAATAAATTCGAGTGCATTGCACCCTTTTAATTTTTATAATGAAATAATTTCTTTTCTTGAACCATTAATTATGATTTATTTTCTTGGGGAGATATTATTAAATTTAAATTTTGATTATTTACTATTTGGTATTAAAAATGTTCCATGTGAATATTGGATAAAATTGGTGAAGAGCAAGTGCCTATGGCAAGGCCAAAATTTTGTTGTTAAAGTTTAAATTTGGTAGCATGGGGAATTAGTAGTGGTACAAGTTGGTCTTTAAGGTCTATGTTTTGTTTATAAATTTTGCAGAAATGCAGAAATCCGATATCAGGATCTTCATCGTGGAGAGTGGACTGTCGGAGCAATAGTTTGCTCGTGTATACCTGCCTGATATAAACCGTATCTAGTGGAGGGTGGTTGATGAGGTATATTTACTAGATGTCGGGGTTTGCCTTAAACAGCTGGCCAAGTGGAAGGAGACCACAATAAAATACCCCTGAAGTCAAGGTGGAACAGCATATGCCGAGGACTGCATGGTCAAGGGGAAGCTTGATCGCTAATATGCGGACTCTGGATACCTGGGGACAACCAGTTTAAACACCCTTACATGCGGGGCTCTGCGGGAGTGGACCTTATACTTCCCTAGCTACTCGTGGGATCATCCATGAAAAGAAAAAAGAAAAAGTGGGGCGGGGAAGTACCGCAACCGGGCACAAGTCGGAGCAATGTATCCGCAGTGCCCAAGAAAACTGTAGCACCACCCTCACGCGCGAGCAACAGAAGAGGAGAACGACAGGGGCACCCATACCCTCAACCTCCTCAACTGCTGAGATTTTTCGGGAAAAATCCTGGAAAAAAAGTAGAAAAACCCCCATCCTTCCTGAACTGGCTAAACCCGGAGGAAGGGACGATCCACTGAGGCGTGGACTTAGTTGAGCGGGGATAAGATGGTATCTTCGCTTCCTTGATAAGGGACTTGCGCCGGAAGAAGCAAGAAAGAAAGCCGCAGAGCGTAAAAAACAAGGAGAGGAGAACATCTTTCCTAAGGGAGAAAAACGAAAGCGGGAAGAGGCGACAGCCCAGTCACCGCAAGTACAGGTGAAGAAGAAAAAGGAGGGCAAAATAGCCATCCCTTCTTCGGCTGGCAGCTATGCAGCTGCAGCAAAAATAATAAGAATGGCGGTTCTCCCTAGGGCGTAACCTGAGATCACTCTCAGTGCGGACGACCAAACCTTGCTGGAGCAATAATAGAAGAAATGTATGCTGGATGGGAGCATAAGCTCCAGTTTACTGGCATACATTTCAGACCAGGAGTCGTTCTAATCGACTGTGAAACACCACAGACTGCAGAATGGCTCCAGTTGATAATACCACTGCTGAAAAGCTGGAAGGGAGTGGAACTGATGGTGTGCCAGGGAGAAGACATCCCAAAAATGCATATCGCTACGATCTTTCTCCCAAGAAGCAAAGGCGTAGAGGAAGGAAAACTTCTTCGCTTGATAAAAGCGCAGAATGAAGGTTTGGACAGACCAGTGGAAGGTCCTCAACCTTAAAGAAGAGGGCGAAGGCCTAGTCTTGAGGGCAGGAATAGACAATCTATCCTGTCAAAAAATCAAGAACAACGGGTTCACCATTCATTACCGGTTTGGGAAAATCCCCGTACATGGCCTCAGAAAAGAAAAGGTTTCTATCTCCTCCAAGGCCAGCGACGACTCGAGTAGTGCCTACACTTCTCTAAACTTCTTGGGAATGAGTCGCCGCTGTCCGAGGAGGGAATGGAGTTTGGGTCGGAGGAAGAGGACAGCACTCTTACAGAAGGGGACATCACCCTGATGAAAGAGGGTAATACCCAACCTGAAAACCAACAGGATGGCGGGGATTAACTTAGCTCAGGTTAATGCTCACCATGCCAAAGGAGCTTCAGCGGTGATTACAAGAATGTTCACTAAGGACCAATGGGGATGTGTTTGATCCAAGAACCTTGGGTCAATAATAACTAGGTAAGAGGATTAGCATGTAAAGATGCTAAAATAGTATATCACTCAGGTAGTGATATACCAAGAACATGTATTATGATAAGGAACAATATTAACTATTTTTGTCTTTCAGAATACATGACTCTAGACCTCGTTCTAGTTCGAGCACTCATCGAATACAAGAAGGAGGGCAAGGAGATAGTAATAGCATTATGCTACTTTGCGGGAGACGGGATAGCACCACCCCCGAGGTACAAAGGCTGGTGAAGTACTGTGAAGAGAAGAGACTACCTCTACTCTTTGTATGTGATGCCAATGCACACAATACTGTTTGGGGCAGTAGCAATACCAACCAGAGAGGTGAGCAACTTTTAGAATATATCCTTAATAAAAACCTTAATATTCACAATATAGGGAATACCCCCACATTTGTTGTAGCATTTAAAAATTCACTTACTTATTTTTGATATGTAAATAAAGAAACAATTCAATTTAGGTCATTTCCATGCTTTATTTGGACAATATTGATGTACTACTTACAACAACATATAACTGGTAATAAGATTGAAAACTTTAATCATCTGTATTTTTGTGTACCTTAAAAAGTATTCTAATAATTCTGGAATCTTTCTAGAAGTTATTGTAGTTTAAGGACCTGAAATTAAAAATGAGTATTAGTCAACAATAATAACAAAGAAAAGTATGCTTACCTTTTTGATCTTTCTTTGTAATATAATATTATTGATAAAATATCTAGTTTGTTATTATAATGGCAAATGTCATTGGTGTGAAGAGACCTTAGAACATAAAACTGACAGGAAGGAGTCTTGTCATTACCCGTATAAGAAAGTGCGACGGAAGTCGCCATTTGCAACATCCTAATTATGACTCATTTGTGAAGTTGACGTTGAATGACGTAGATTGTTTATGTTGTTTTTTTGGTGAAAATAGCGTTGATTGAAAAATTTACGAAAGTAATATTCTATAATCGTTTTTCCATTGCTCGTAGACAATATTGTTTGTATAGGACATAGGACAGTTTAAAGTTTTAAGTGTTTATTATAGTAAATATTAGTGTTTAAGGTGTAAAGACAAATAATGGTTAGTTGTGCAGCTTGTGGTTATGCCAAAGATTACAAAAAATATATACTATTGTTCACTCGTACGAATTCTATCGATCAAAGGATTCATACCGCTGGTTACTGTCTGGTGACTTATCGGTTGGCGCCATGCTACAGTATGTCGCTAAATCCTTACTTGCATTTAATTTTGAATATTATACGGGTCGTCGCCTATCGAGCGCTGGTATTTTAGAATTCGTTGTTCGTGTTTTATGTTTATGTTCAATAGATATTTTAAATTTATTAATTAATTATTGCAATAAGGAAAAAATAATATTAATATTTTTCTCTTCAATAGCAAAACTTATAAAATAAATATTTTGTTATATTTGTTAATAGTCTTAGTTGTATACATAATAAATCGTAGAGTTTATCACTTTCCCACGAATTCTGAATGCAGTCTTGGTATTAAGTTCTTATAATGTAAACAAAGATAAAAATATAGAGAAGCAATTAAGGGCCAGAAATGTGCCTACGATCTCTAGGAACTTTGTATAAGTATTTCATTTAGTCTTTCGGGAAACGTTCCGGAAGTAAAATTTCTTGTTCGCATTATTTTAACTCCTGTCTTCCAAAAGTAACATTAATAATATTATAATTGTGGTTTTAAAATGCCTGTGTGTTGTGCTGTGATGGGTTGTTCCAGCAAGGTTGGAAAACCAGAAATATCCTTTTATCGTTGTCCCAAAGACGTTGAGAGGTGGGTATTAAATTAGTTATTATCAAATACGGAATTCAACTTTTTCAAAACTATTGTAACAAAGATATTTGATAATAAAAAATTAGTTAGTTACAACTTACAAATTGGTTGCAAAAAACCAAAGTGTGTCTTGAAACTAAGGAAGGTCTCAACAGAAAAAACTTATTCCTCTCAGTTACGGTCGCTACCCGTAATGCGTTTTTGTTTAAATAATTTTGTTTCAAATGTATTATTAACGCTATATGAGGGATCGATTAAAACACTGTTAATCACTATACTGCCAGGGCTGGACTCCTCAATGATTTTACTTTGGCGATTTATAAAATGATTACCTCTCAGGTTATGGTCTTGTAATTTTTTTTCCTCGTAGACGAAAATTTCAGGCTGGAACAATTTATTTGTCATTAGTACATATTTTTAGTTGTTGGTAATGCCAGAAATTATTGTATTTATCATTCAATTTAAATATGTAAATTTGGAATAGAACTACAAACTTGAATACATACATATTTATTAAGTAAAACTAGTATTGGGCGAGATTCGCAGTTTGCATGGTAAGTATACAGTTGTCATTTATTTGAAATAACGCAACCATTTTCCAATATCACTTGATTTCGTAATTCCGTCCGCTGTCGAATCTAACTGGGGTTGGGGTTAGGTTTTGTTAGGTTGGTCAAATTAAACAAATAGTAGGTACATGGGACCCAATTCCGAAATCGCACTCCGAATTTTTTGCGGCCGAAAATACCTATGAGATAAGGAAGCAACTTAAAACCTCCGGCCGAATTTACCTACCGGCTTTTAGTACCTGCCCTTTTTCCGGCCGAAATTACATCCGCCCTAATTTAGTACCTACTGATTTGTTTTTTTTATTGATGGTTCATAATTTACTTTATCAATTTGTGGTCTACCCTAAAAACAAATATATAGGTACAAATAAGGTCAACCCAGCCCTACTCTATTCTTTAACCACCGAATACCGAAATCTTAACCTTAACCACAGTTAATCAACGACTGTAGGTTACTGGTTTGTTACTTAAGTCACTAGCCCCTACCGGCTTGTGCATATGTTTCATCGAGAACTCACGCTATACCTACTTAATTTAGTTCATCGACTCAATTGACTGTTTTTTGTTAAAACTTAAACTTACTGTAATTGTTGTTTATATTACCTACTCGAGTGGTGACTGGTAAGTCGGAAAATATTTCCTAAAAGATAAGACTGTTTGTTACAGGTAGATTCTTAAGTCATTTTTATTTTCAGTTTTAAACTTCTTTTACTAATTGTAACTATTAAAAATGTTGTTGAAATGGGGAATCGTTACAGCCGGTAAAATTGCCAATGATTTTGTAACCGCTGTAAAGTGTTTACCAGATAGTGATCATAAAGTTGTAGCGATCGCAGCAAGATCGCAGAATAGTGCTGACCAGTTCGCTAAAAAGCATGGAATTTCAACAGCTTACGAAGGATATGAAAAATTAGCGAAGGATGAAAATGTTGATATAGTTTATATTGGAGCTTTGAATCCCCAACATTACGAACTTACAAAGGTATTTTTATTTAAATTATGGTTAAAGATACTTGTACTTTATTAAAAATATATATGACAGGCTATACAGCGTGTAAATTCTAGAACTTACAATGGACTATATCTCGTGAACTACCTAAATGAATGAATTAAAATGATCTCCACACTAGTCCAGGAAATAAATCCTGAAAATGATCATTTCACATTATTTCCCTTGTAGTGGCTGATTTTGTGTGTAAAGACGGCAAAAGTGTCGTAGAAAAATATGAACTCACCTCGACCGCTGAAGTCGTAGCGGAAAATTGTTTAACAAGGTAAGAACGGTGGAATTTCAGTGAAAATAAACTTTTTCGTTTATATCTTTTTTCTATTCAATTTGACAGAAAAAACTATTAAATTTTTTCCTCTTTATTAGATCTACAAAATTAGACATTGCAGTAAAAAAATATTGATTAGGTCCGAAGTTATGAGCAAAAAACCATTATTTACAATATTATTAATAAACAAATGTATTATTATGACGTATTTACATTACATCTAATTATTATTTCAAATTTACAAATAACGTGTACGAAATCTGTAACTTAATTAGTTTGCAAATTACTACGTCACAAAGAAATTAATTCGCCCTGTACGACATTGCGCATCAATCGTACCTAATCATGATGTTTGTTTTGTTGGTAGATTTCGCTGTAATAACTCATGTGTGGTTATTATTTTTCAGAAATATGCAATTCCGCAACCTTGGGAATGATTATTTAAAACGACATTAGTTTTAAAATGCAATATTCCGCAAATCCAATGACTTTGGCCATATATTATTACGAACATTGATAGAGCATAAAACAAGCTTTAATCTGAAAAAATAATCGTCAAGATTCCTTGAAAAACAACGGAGTTACAAACCGTCAAATTGAAGTAAAAAAAGAATACACGAAAAAGGTTATTTTCTCTGATATTCCACCCTTTTTACCTTGTTAAACAATTTTCCGCTACAACTTCAGCGGTCGAGTCATGATTAAAATAGTACAGGTTACTCCAGTAGCGCTTGACCTTGGAACCAAAATAAAAATCTGTTGCGCAGGGGGCTAAAGGCGGCCATTTTGCTATACATTTATGTGTGTGTTTTATTTTAAAGCATGTACTGTTTGTTAAAATGTTATATATTTAATGTAAATTCTTAATATTTAGATATATTAATGTACATTATTAAAACTGAGAAAAAAAATTACTAGTATGTAGCATGTTGACTTATTTTTTTAAATATTGTAACATTATATTTTTAAAAAATATGTTATTTTATACCACATTAAAAAGTTTTTTAATTTTAAAATAAAAAATTTTATTAATAATTTACAATTATTTTCAATTTTCATTGATCCTATCCTAAAAAACTTTTTTATACTTTTATACTTTTATACTTTATACTTTTTTTAAATTCCAATTTGTTAAAAAATACTTCTATTTGTAATGTATAGGTAATAAAATACATTTTTGTAAACTTCAAATTATGATAATTTTTAATACTAATAAAAGTAAATTTTTGCATTAATTATTACTTGAATATAAATATACATAAATATAAATTGTAGTTTTAAAAACTAGCGCCTCGATTATAATTGGCTTTGCGCGACAAGATGGTTGCCTTTAAACCCCACTTCTCATTGGGCACTATATTTTTAATAAAAGCTTATGCGCGAACTGCTACTGGACTAACCTGTACTATTTTAATCATGGGTCGAGTTCGGTCGGTTCTTACCTATATTCCTACATCACTTTTGCCGTCTATATACGCAAAATCAGCCACTACAAGGGAAACAATGCCCACCTGGACTAACACGTTCAGGTATACTGTAAACCATCGTGATCACTGTAATTAATTTTCAGCCAAACGTACAAATGATCACTTAACATCCATTTAACATCTAAAAAGGAACACTACTTGCACCTTATTTGGAGCTTTTCAATACAAAATATCATTCCACAATTACTTAATTGGTATTTTTGTTTTCAAATAAATGTTTTTGCTTTATTGTTACACCCTGTATAGCTGCTACTTATACTGTTGGAATGCATTTTTACGCAAGGTATCACAAGTAGGAGGTTTCGATTTAAATTTTTGTAGTTGAAGTAGGTGTGACATAGAGGGTTGATGGTTGATGGTGCATGATCTCTTATGTCATTTTAGTTCCTCCTCTCTACTCTAGAAACGATTTTTTTAATATTTCTTCTCGTTCACGTCTATTGTAAGTGTTAAAATTGACACACTTTATATTAAAATAAAAACCCACTAAAACTCTACCTGTTCCTTAATTATGTTGAATGTCAAAAAGAAATCCATTTTAATAGACCTGCAAAAAAACCAGCCACCTAAAATTATAACATAAATTGGTCTGCTATCTACCTAAGGTTATCTGGTTTTGCAAACGGTCTACATTAAAAATGCAAAATATAATAACAATGGAAACTTTAAAAACATCTTAATTAATGTTAAAAAAGAATTTATTATTTATATAATTACAAATTAAGTATATTTTGTAAAAAGGGTGAGTGTGTACCTACTCCTGCATCTACCTACGTAGTTCTGTTGGCTGTTTACATATTCATGTATACATACCCAAGTTGACAGAAACTGTTATAGCCATTCTTCAGCATAAGATTATGCTGTGGCCAGTGGTCATTCACCGTGTGAATATGCGAAACGGCTTGGGCTTCTCTCTGGATAAGCGGTATGAGTGGGTCTGAATCTCGCCTGAATACAGAAAAATGTCAGATATCCTATGAACTCTGAATCTTCGGATTCAGGCAGATGAAACATCCTTCTTCAGTTGGACTTCTTTCGACCAGCAAATCGCGCGTCCTCGATTTGCTGTTTAACATTTGGTCACGAGCTGTGTGACGTACCATTACTGTACAAATTTCCAGGAACTGATAGTTCATAATTTTATGATGGACATTGAGAGATGTTTTTTCCATTTTCTTAACACCTTTGCTGGCTTACAACTCTGAATACAAAATCTGATTGAGTAGATCTGAGATGAACAGTAAGGACACATGCCACAGTTGTAGCACTTTTCCAACACTCCTTTCCGGTCAATGTTTGGATTGGTATTATCGACGATTCTTTATTAGGACCATTTTTTCTTCCTCAAGGATTGAAAGGTGATACACATCTTCATTTTCTAGAAAATGAACTTCCATTTATGTCGGAAAATGTACGCCTTATAATTAGAAGAAATATGCAAATTCTCTGTTGAGACAAATGATATAATTGAAATTTTTTGTTTATTTTGTAATATTCATGTCATTTAATTTGCAGTTAATGTTGGAAAATGGTAAACATGTGCTGTGTGAAAAACCATTGACCCTTAATGAAAAACAAACTAAAAAACTTCTTGGAATTTCGAAGGAAAAGAAACTATTTCTAATGGAAGCTGTATGGTCAAGGTGTTTCCCTGCTTACAAGGAAATGAAAAAAATAATAGAATCCGGACAAATTGGCGAGGTAACTAGTAGAATTAAAATTAAATTGGGATATATTTTCAATTACCTACAATCATTATTTGTTTGCTTATGCAACGAATTATTTATTTTATATAAAAAGTAACTATGTCTGGACGGCCCCAAGAAAAACCGCAAGTAAACAAAGACTAAGCGTGATCATTATTATAAGTCGACTGCGTATTGGACGACTCGCATTGAAGGGGATTGTAGGGGAACAGTATACGCCCCTGTTCAACCTTGGAACTTGCCAAGGTCATTCAATGTGCACGTGATTTCACTTACGTGCGGTTTTTCTTGATAACGAACCGACATGTTGTATGTATAACTTTTAGGTTCTGCAAGTAAATGTAGATTTTGGCGGCCCTATTATACAACACGATACCATTAACAAGAAGGAACTAGGCGGTGGAATAATTCTAAATTTGGGTGTGTATTTTCTTCAATTTCAACAATATGTATTTCGTGGCTCAAAACCGACAAAAGTAATAGCAGCTGGTATTTTAAATGAAGATGGTGTCGACAGTTCTGTTGCTGCCGTGTTAATTCATGATGGTGGCAAAACAGCTGTATCTTCTGCTTCTGGAGTCGTTCAATTATCTTGGGAAGGTTAGTAGAAATTCATTTTTGTATTATACACGGTGTTGCTAAATACTCTGCAGCTTTTAGTAGGTTCTCTTATAATACGATCTTAAGCGACGTCATAATTTGTTTTATAGACGTAGTATACTCCGTTTCCGTCAAATTGATAGCACATTATGTATGCAAATCCCTGTTTGATTGTACTGGGTGGTTCTAACAAGTTTGGATAATTCTGACCAGTTTTGTACGGTCATTTAATAAAAAAGTTTTAAGTTGAGTACCTAGGTCCGTTGCTTATTGTCCTGAAGTTTATAAGTCCGAAATATCACTGTCACGGTCTGAGTTTTGGGTTTTTACTGAAGAACCGATTCAAGTTGAGTCAATGAGTGTAGTAGGTACTGGTATGCTGTTTATTAATTTATTATTTATTCAGTGTATAGCTCAACTAATTGCTCACTAGGAAAATACCACTGTGTCTTTTTATAGAATGTATCTGTTACCGTTAAAGTATATAATGCAGTTATTTCATAGAATACCTAGTTATTCCATGAAATAACTGACGTGTCCGTTAAAGTGTGTAATATGTTAATAATTTGACACTTTAACTAGTTATTCTATGAAATAACTAGGTATTCTATAAATTAACTAATGAGAGACAGTTAAAGTGTAGGAGATTTTGTAGTTGTAGTTTTTATCGAGAAGGGCAAGGAAAATCATTGAAGAAGCTATACAGTGTTGTGAAAATGGCTTCTTCAATGATTTTCCTTGCCCTTCTCGATAGATTAATCAACGATCTGTTTTAACCGCGTCGCATAGTGTTTACTTAGATACTGCATGCTCCTACGTCTCCCCCTACACCGTCACCGCTCTTGTCTTTTACACACATTACATGTTATAGATTATTTTACACTTTAACGGGCTGCAGATCGTTATTCTATGAAATAACTAGTTAAACCATGAAATACAAGAGAGTTTTACACTTTAACGGATACGATCAGTTATTTCATGGAATAACTAGGTATTCTAGAAAATAACGGATTTCATACTTTATCGGTAAGATATGTAAAGGAACAACATTATATTAAAATAATAGTAATAGTGAATCAACAAAATAGTTCATATTTTATTTAAAAAAGGAATTTTAAAATTCTAAAGTTGGCTTAAACTAAAAGCATTGTTTAATAATATAGAGACAGTTAGTCAAACGCTGTAGAATTCTTATTTGACGTCCTTTCTCTACCCACTAACAGTGTTATGGTTTAAGGAGGTGACGGTATCTAGCGGAAACTAAACGAATCTCGTAGATCTTGAAAATTGCAATCTTGAATCCGAATATGGTGGCACGAGAAAAATAAACAGACAAGTTACATTACGACGGCAATTAGAAATGATGCTGCCAAAAATATCAAATGGAAAAAACAAGTTAATTTCAGAAATGGAGATTGATGTTAGTAAAAATATTGTTGAATATGGAATGCGAAATATCTGATCCATACCACAATAATAATGATTTTATTCACCATATAAAATAAAATACATTCGGAAAATGATATGCATAGATCTAGTGAATAAAAAATATGATTTTTATTATTTCTATAGGATCAGTCGGAGATAGAAACATCGAGTGAGAATTAACCGATTTTAAGCCTTGAAAATTCGATTTTTTCTTCATTTTACTGGCTAAGCTGGATATTAACTAAAAACCCAATATTTTTTCCACTGGCTTTGTTAAAACTTCATTTATTGTATTTCACATACATTTGCTGTTATTTTTGTTAAGCTCAATTTCATTTTAATAACGTTTATTTTTTTTATCTTGATGAATTTTTCAAAACAAATTTCATTTTCTACGTGTTCCAGTTTTGACTGATTTTCTTGTACATGTAGTTTTTTTTATTTACGGATTTTATTATGGACAGTGTAATCCGTTCTTTTTCTGTTTTTGCTCTTTAACTTGATTATATTGTAGTTCCGTTTGTTGAAATATTAAAAAATTCATTTGTTGAAGATTCCAAGTCATTGGAAGGGTGAGTAATGTCCAAGTTTTTTATCTTATAAACTAATTTTATGAAAAATGTTTGAAAAAATTCATTTTAAAATTCACTTACAGTTTTATTTCTGGAGAAAGGAAAAACTATTATTAGATTATTATTTTATTTATACACAATATAACCATAATTCGATTAAACTTGAAAACGGCAACAGCATGTTTACCTAAACCATTGTTTAATTTATTAAAGAATGCGTAAAATAAACGCTGTAAAAGATATTTTTTTTCTGGTAAAACTATTATCGTTTGCAGTAAACAACCTGAATAACAGTATATCAGGATTTACTGGTTTTGATTTTGATTGTTTTTTAGGATTTCTATTGTTACATTCTTTGGAGGTTGTCCAGTTTTTAGATAAATTGTTACAATCTTGTTATATTTGTTTTCTTATTAATAATTCCAATATATAATAACCATGGTCGTCACATTTTTTATTATTAGATTGAAACAACTCCGGAATACGAGAAGGTAACAACTGGATCATAAGTTTCTATTGCTCATAATTTTTGTAGTGGAGTATCGTTCAATATTCAAGGCAAATATGTCTAAACATGCTTCTGCAAAACTTTTCATAAGTTTAGAAGGTGTTTTTAAGCCGATAATTTTATCTAACTTATATTTTTTGAAAAGTATGAAAAGTTCATCACTATCTTCAATGATATCAAGACCTTCTAGCAGTTCTTTACAATATTCACAATTAAATTTATGAAAAACTTTTTTTGCTAAATATCCAGCGAAATAAACAACACAGCTATCTTCTGAACTTTTGTGCGAATTGATCCTGGGTGTACGCTCGTATAATTATCTACATCGATATTCTCCATTTCTACATTGTGTTCATATATGTTATTATAATCGCTTTCTTTTCCAGTATCATTCATTATATTTTATAAATCTGTTGTAGAATCTTCTAATATATTTTCGTCATCATCGGGCTTAGAACCGGAGTTCGCAGAAGAAGGAGGCCGCAAGAAATTATTAACAATATTAATTTTAAACGCGGCTCTAAAACCTTGTACTGTGGGGTTGCGATTGTACCCTCCCTTCTGTCTATACACAGAGAACTGATTTTCTATAGGATCTTGAATGAGTTGACCAGTTAATATATAAGAAAAACCTTCGTTTATTGCCATTTTCCAAAACTGTTTAACTGCATTGATTGTTAACAAAAATGCATTGAAGCTTTCTGGTCTACTTAAGTTTCCTTTTCTGTTTTGTTTGTATATGAACATCAATAGCCGGTAACCTGCGTTAACGGCATTAATAACATCTTTATTGTATATGTACATGAGTACTATTCAAACCATCAAATAGGTTATTCATGGTTTCTACAAAAAAGCACTATTCTCGGCGGTTTTTGATTTCAACAGTCCCGTTGATAACGCTTGTCTTAATGACAGCTGCAACGCTATGGCTTAAAAGTTGAGTTGCTAATTTCACACTCATTTTTTGAAATGCATTCGGATATAAACGTTTATTTGTCAACTTCAAAAGGGCTTTGCCAGACTTTCTTTTTTTTTGTCAAGTTCGTAAATATTTATTATATGCGAAAAACATATAAATTTTCCATTATACAGTGTGGAACAGCCAAATGGAATAAATTCAATAACGAATAAATGAGGGCGTGTTGGCAAAAGCGCTTGGACACGTCGATTTGTATTTTTAAATGAGCATTTAAAAAAAATTATATAAGGTGTGACATGTAACAGTTGCTAATACCAACTTTCTTATTTTAAATTAACCCCCTGTATATTATTTATTTTTTGGATTCTTCAGAAAATTCTAGACATAATTCATGTACAATGTCCTATACCTATCTTCAACTGTTTCGGAAATATTGAGTGTTTTTAGATTTATTACAAAAATTAACATTAAAAAATTAAAATTATTTTATTTCACAAATTCACTACATTACTACTCAATACTTATTTCCCATTTAGCTCTTGATATTGAGAAAGTAAGCAAAAACCATTCATGTATAATAATACAAAAACAGTTTTGTTTATTTTCGTATAAAACGCATAGCCTTAGCAACTTGTTGTCTGCCTGCATGACAGTAGTGATCAGTGTCAGTGCTATTGTCGTTTGAATTTCGTTAACTGTACGTAATTATATCAGAAAAATGGTTCATTTAACAGAAAAGCACAAAATAACCATTCTACAAATGATTGGTTATGGAGATAACACACGGACATAAATGGAAGTTTCTCACTTATTTCACGAAAAATTTCCAAATTTTCCGCCCATATCCCAAGGAACAATTAGCAAAATAGAAAAGCAGTTTCGCGAGCTTGGACATGTAAGACAGATAAAAAAAGTAGCTGCTAATGCAGTAAGTGTTGATACGAAATTGGATATTATGCTTGGGTTTCAAGAAAACCCACATAATTCTGGTCGAAAAGCTATTAAACTGTTAAACGTTAGCCACACATCAATTTTTACGAATAATAAAGGAAAGTAAATTGGATGTTTGATATTAGTTTCAAGCAGCTTAAACAACTTTTGGTTAACTATGGAAAGGTCACATACGATGACAACTGGTTCAAGTCCTACACTAAATAGCAAGGTTAATGCCTTGGATACTATTGAATTTACTCCCTCTTCGGTTAAAAAATAAGCTATTGGTATTTTCCGTCTTGCAAGGATGCCTCTCACCATTAATACAAGGCTTTGAGTAGCCGGTACGGATCTTCTGTCAAAATTTCCAAGATCCTCAAAACCTTCAATTATATATAGTTAGGTGCTATACACCACATTTTTTTTAATTACCATTTCGTCGAACATAAGTATACATGTTCTCTCTGTTGAAGACATGGCTTCTGCCTTGAGCTGAAGGTTTTTGAAAATATTTTTACTAAATCCTGGATTACAGGTGAAATTTCTAATCCAGTACTTAATTGTCGAAACAGTGGGAAAGTTCCACACCTTTTCTGAGAACAAGCTTCTAAGTACTTGGCCCTTGGTAAAACAGACTCAACGCCACTTTCTTTTCTGACGGTATCCATTCATTATGTTTTCTGTGACGTAGCTGCATGTTAATAAAGGACCGTGTAAATTCCATTTTTCACTACTAGCCTCTAAACCTAACTTTATTGACTTTTGTTGAGGTAGTAAAGTTGTTCATTATTAACCAAGGTAGAAAAATACAGAGCCTACTTGATTATAACTAAATCTCAATCCATTTAATAGAATGTGAGGTTAACTTGTGCACAGCTGTCATGTCATGTGAAACGGGAGTCGACAAACTAATATTTAAAAAAATAAAATGCCAGTAGTGAAGTAGTGAAAAAAATGCTCGGATCCATTAATGGACCTCGGCAATAATACCTCACTTTTCTACCTTGGCGCATAATTACTATTTTGTGGTATCGAGGTGATTGATAATGTGCTGTCATATTGATTTTTGTTGATTTTATTGGTAGCAAGTTTAAGTTTATTACGTAATCCACATTTCCATCAACGTATACGCTTTGTTTGTTTTTTTTTCAACTTCGGAGAATCCGGAAGTAATACTAAACGGTCCAAATATTTTTCCGCATTTCCATCATAATCTTCTACTGTTATGGCACGTTCTCTTTGGTTAATATAATGATTTGATGAACAGCTTTCATTGGCCTCTGTCCCCAGTAATTCTGTATACGGTTTAGGAGCTGCAGTAATTGGCAACCTTTTTCCCAATAAAAAATTATCATCAAAATGGTAATGGCACAATAGTTATTTGTGCAACCAGTTGGGAAAAGCATAATTTTTCGTAACGAGCGGATTTCTGCGCAACGAGCGAAGCGAGTTGCGCAAAATAACGCGAGTTACGAAAAATAGTGTTTCCCAACGTGTTTCACACAATATTTTTTCTAATTTTGAATAGGATGTGATTATTTGAATTCAAATTTAAAGTACTTGAAACGTCCGTACGAGCGTCACTCGTAGATTCCTTTTAAGTCGCCTAGTAAAATTGGAGATGTTTATTTGTTACTATGGAAGCAAGTATTGTTTAATGTCATGTTTCGTGATTTTGATTGTCAAAAGAAGTAGAAATTAAAAATCGTTTTTCTTCTCGTAAATAATTCATTCACTATTTTTTAAAGTAGAAGAATATATAAATACTGCAATGTACGATTCTGAGAACGACGTACCGAGCGACATTGAAGAAGCGGCTCAATCTGCGTTATCTACAATTATTCCTAAGAAGTCGAAGAGCAAGTATGGTTTGTCCTATGCCAAATTTAATTTATGGTGTGAACAGAAAAGGATTACCCATTTGAACGAAAAAGTTGGAGTTGTGGAGTTTATATTCGATGTTAAGAACTGAATTGTGCTTAAAAAGAAATATTGACATTAAGAAGTATACAAATTTGCTGGCGTTCTTAAAACGTCATTCTGAAGGTTACCAGCCAAAAAAGTCGCAAGTTTTTAGTAAAGAAAACATTGCCTATTTTCTGCAAGAAGCTTCCGACGGGCAACATTTAATGAACAAGGTAGCATTAATCGTTGGAGCTTGCCGAAAAAGTGAATTAACTTTTCTTCGTGTAGAAAATGTAGAATTTCAGGAGGAGTCTGCTAAAGTGACCATTCCCAACACAAAGACGAAAGTATGTCGACAATTTGTTATAACCACTGGAGCTTTTGATGGTATAAATTGTATCGAAATTATCAAAAAATACGTTCTGCTAAGGCCGTCAAATATTGAGCATGACAGATTTTTTGTCAAATATTTAAATGGGAAATGTGGAGTACAGCCTGTAGGCATTAATACATTTGGAAATTTGCCGAAAATAATCGCCCAGTTTTTAAAATTGACAAACCCTTGTTTGTATACCGGTCACACTTTTCGGCGGACGTCGACTACTCTTCTTGCGGATTCAGGTGCTGATTTGCTTAGAATAAAACAGCATGGGGGATGGAAATCCAATACGGTTGCCGAGGGTTATGTGGAGAATTCAATCATTAATAAACAGAAGATTGCCACGAACATACTCGGAGAAAATTACATAGAATATTTCACTCATACATGTTGTATCAATGCATCGTATGCTAAATTATTACCTAAATGGAAATACAAAAATTACAGCTGAAATTCCTCGTTGCCATGACAACCGTTGTCAAACAACGTTAAACGTGAAACGTCAAAGAAGAGTTTCTTAGAGGTTATGAATCGATACGGAGATATAACAGAACGGGAAATTGACAAAAGTGTCATTGAAAGTGTACCCAAAAACACAGAAAAGAGTAAGAATAGTGTATGTTATTTTGCGACGAAAAAAAGTACAAATTCAATATAGTGGAGATACACAGTAATTTGTATTTTTATTCGAGAAATATTCTCCCTAAATACCTCTTGTGCTTAAAAATTAACCGGATAATTTCCATTCAAGCTTGTTGTCTAATTCCACGAGTTCTTCGAACTCGTGGAATTATTAACAACAAGCTTTCATGGAAATTATCGGTACTTTTTAAGCACTAAAAATACATCACAAATTATTGCTAATCAGGGAACTATGTTGTCAGCTGGGGTCAACATTAGTAATTGTTCTAATTGTGTTATTAATACTTATAAATAGTTTTTTATTCACGTGTTAAAATTGAATAAAGTTATAAAACTTTCTTGATATTATGTTAGTACACCATATTTAACGACAATAAAGAGGCAGTTCAAGTAATTTAGTCTTACAATTATTCTGTACTTTTCGCAATTAGTGGCGAAATTTACTTTTCATCACCAGTTAGGAAATATTTCACTTTTCGTAACTGGTTACGAAAAGTAAGACGTTTCATAACGTCAACGAATTTTATAAAGTGTCACTTTATATGTCAATACTAGAAAAAAATCTTTTTATCAATTTGTCTGCTTCCAATACTGCAAGTTCTGCATTACCTGTAACCAAAAGCGTCATTAAGTTTAATGTAAAGTTCTTCATATGTGTTTGGGAAATGTTTCGTTTGTGAAACTTTTATCAAATTATGAATTGATAATTAACAGAATGTTCTATACTAGGTATATAAATGATACTAATGTCATTTGTTGTCCAATTTGGGTTATGCATTTTCATTTCATTATTCTAATAATATTATCTTATTCTTATTCTAATGGTTTATCTGAATTAATAATTCATTTTCTGCAAACTTCAGGTCTGGTCACCGGGAATCTAAACAACCTTAACGAAGAATCTAATCTTCTTGTCATTCCACAATTGTAATATACACATTTATTTCCAGACATCTTATTTTTAAGTATAATAAAAATACCTGCCTTTATAATAATTCAAAGGTTTTTGTCACTTATATTTTTAAGTGTTTTTTATAAACTATTAAACTAGAAGAATTTTGTTTAGCAAATACATACACTATATTTATTACAACTAAAAAAGTTAATTATGGTAAGTCTAATGATATCCGAAAATTGCTATTGTCTTATATAAAACAAAACTCGCGTGCCATTCGTTATTGCCATATCGTGTTCACACAAAATTTTAAATCTATGAAGATCATTTCGTAGATACCTAATAATAATTCAATAATCACCTATTAATAAGTGATAACGAATTATTGCAAATTCTGAACATGAATTTCAAAATGGACCATTTTGAAAAATTGGATAAAATATGGCGACGATCACACATGGTGGAACTGCAAACACAATCGCCATCTATCGATGTATTCCGTTTTCTTCAAATTTATTTCCCGTAAGCTTGACTAACTATCTCTATATTAAAAATGCTAAAAGTAACTAAGTAAAGTAAATTAATTTATTTTTATACTCTGACGCTACAAATTAAATAATCTGTCCCCCTTTGGTTTATTGCCGTTTTCAGTTTATTACCTAAGTTTGTACTATCAATGTGATGGAAACGTAGTACCTACAGTCTATTTCAGTGGCAGCTCGTAGAGTTTTACATTTCTGGAACCCTACTGGTTGTGTACTGATTTCATAGTTATTAGATTAATCTTTTGTTGTTAACTGGTTGAAATTTTTTTATTCTTTTAAAGCAAGAGTATCTGGAACCAAAGGCTATATTCGAATTCCAAGTTTTATGTGTCCTATTTCATTGGATATAAACGGTGAGCTCAAAGAATTTCCACTGCCAAAAAGTACAGGTAAATTTATGTACGAAGCTTTTAATAGTGTCGGTTTACTGTACGAAGCTGAGGAAGCGCGTAAATGTATTATGGAAGGTAAATTAGAATCTCCTCAAATAACACATAGTGAAACGTTGGAGTTGGCACAACTTATGGATAAACTTAGAGCAGAGGTTGGAGTAGTGTACGCGGCCGACAACGAAACTTACTAAAATCACACTTATTATAAAAAGTATTAGCTTGAAATGGCAATAAAGTTGAGTCTTAAAACGAAGCGATTATTATTTTATTCCCTCTTTATTACTTACTATACTTACCTACTACTCACAAATTAAGTTTATTTTTTATCGCTGTACTTAATCTAAAAGCAAATTTAGGCAGTATATGGGAGTGTGATGATGTGGGTACACAATAGTTATTTATGCAACTAGTGTGTAAAGTAACCCTTTTTTGACGAATGTGAAAACTGTCGCATGAGCCGAAGGCGAATGCGACGATCACATGAGTCAAAAAGGGACTTTACACACGAATTGCATACAATACATACAAAAGACGCGAATGAAGTTGTTAATTCAGTTGAAGCTGCTGATGAGAATGACAAATTCGTGGATGAAAATTTATTGAAGGAAGGTGACAAATTTGACCCCCCCTTTTTTGGATTCCATATACTCGGACGATTTTTTAGAATCGAAAGGTTTTTGTTTCATTTCGATAGCTCAAATAATAAAAAAGTTCGTTCCTCTTGGATGATGGATCTTTGAAGGGGGGGGGGGGGGGTATGTGGTCCGAGAGTGTACGTTGGGGGGGCGTGAAAATCGATGTCCAGTTTTTTTGTTCAAAAAAATTTTCCCTACACGCCCATATATATATTGTTTGTCCATTGTTCAATTCGAGGGGTGCTCAAGTTTCCCGTAGACGGGAGAGACTAGCTCGAGTGTCACGACATCGTGACTTTTCTTTGGAATGCATAGTAAGGATGAAATTATAGAAAAGAGAATATATTGTTTTTTTTGTGATGTAGGGGAAAATAGTATGAAATGACGAAAAATATAGTGAGTTTTCGTTCGACTACTGTACGAATAATAATAAATTGTTTGTCCAGTATCCGTATTAATAATTATAAATTGTTCGTACTGTAACCGTATTAATAATTATAAATTGTTCGTACGGTAACCGTATTAATAATTATAAATTGTTCGTACGGTAACCGTATTAATAATTATAAATTGTTCGTACGGTAACCGTATTAATAATTATAAATTGTTCGTACGGTAACCGTATTAATAATTATAAATTGTTCGTACGGTAACCGTATTAATAATTATAAATTGTTCGTACGGTAACCGTATTAATAATTATAAATTGTTCGTACAGTAACCGTATTAATAATTATAAATCGTTCGTACGGTAACCGTATTAATAATTATAAATTGTTCGTACGGTAACCGTATTAATAATTATAAATTGTTGGTACAGTAACCGTATTAATAATTATAAATTGTTCGTATGGTAACCGTATTAATAATTATAAATTGTTCGTACGGTAACCGTATTAATAATTATAAATTGTTCGTACGGTAACCGTATTAATAATTATAAATTGTTCGTACGGTAACCGTATTAATAATTATAAATTGTTCGTACGGTAACCGTATTAATAATTATAAATCGTTCGTACGGTAACCGTATTAATAATTATAAATTGTTCGTACGGTAACCGTATTAATAATTATAAATTGTTGGTACAGTAACCGTATTAATAATTATAAATTGTTCGTATGGTAACCGTATTAATAATTATAAATTGTTCGTACGGTAACCGTATTAATAATTATAAATTGTTCGTACGGTAACCGTATTAATAATTATAAATTGTTCGTACAGTAACCGTATTAATAATTATAAATTGTTCGTACGGTAACCGTATTAATAATTATAAATTGTTCGTACAGTAACCGTATTAATAATTATAAATTGTTCGTACGGTAACCGTATTAATAATTATAAATTGTTCGTACAGTACCCGTATTAATAGACTCGGCCTAAAAATAACGTATGGAAAAAGTTTACCAAATTTTGCGAGCATCGTCAATGACGTCAATATACTGTGAAGTGTATGTGGAATTCTACAGCTAAAACTCTTCAAGAGATGTATTTCAAGAAGTATAACTTAAAAATAGATCCATTTCAAGCGTGCGAGTTCAAAAGTTCTCGAGACGCACGCAATGTCAAGAGACGGAAATTGCAGAAACATCTGGAAAAACAGAAACGGAGTACAACGGCCTTAAGTATAGAAAATATATTTGCTATTATTGACAAATGCGATGAAAAAACTCCAGATGGACTTCAAAAAAACTTTACTATATGGCTTCAGTAGAATTAGCGAGGCGTGGGGGCGAAGGTTGTTCAGCTTTGATTGAACATTTCAAATTTGAATTTCAGAATGATGGTAATGAATCAGGAAGGATAAAATACAACTCAATTTTTACAAAAACCTGTCAAGGAGGAAACCATAAATGCGCAGACAGCAAGTGACTTACTAAAAATGAGCGCTGTCCAGTTAGATTTTTCAGAGAATTGATTGGAAAAAGAGGACCAGGATTCACATGTCCACGTTTGTTCCTAACTCCAAATCTATTCTGGCAAAAAGGAAACTCATTGTGGTACAAGAATTCGCATGTTGGGAAAAACGAACTAAATTGGGGAGCAAAGTCCATTGGTTTAGATACCAACCAATTGAAAATTACAAACCATTCTTGCAGATCAACTGCAGTTTCTCAACTGGCAAAATTCGGAGTACAAGAGCAGCAACTCATTCAAATTACTGGCCACGCAGTACTTCTTCAATTCAACCTTACTTGCAGATGGATGAACACCATCACCAGAGTGTTCTGAACATATTGAGAAATCAGAATGAATGTGGACCTTCTACGCGGTTAATACTACCAGTTCTTCAAAAGTTGAACAAATGTCACAAATTACACATGGTGAAAACGTCACATTCAATAATTTTGTTTTTAATTTCAATTGATGAATTATAAGGCTGGTGCTGTTTTTGTTTGGATTTTGTTGATTGTTGTTGATATTTTGAATAAATTATTCCATTTTGTGAATATGACTGATATAAAGAATTTGATTCAAGAAATAATCTTCATAAATATAACACGACCTTGATAAATTGTCGACTATTAAATAATCAGAGATGAAAGCCAAAATAATGTCTCGTTAAATTATTATAAAATACAGTCGAAATTCGAAATTTAGATGCAACAAAATAGTCTAGACTATTTATCAAGGTCTTGTTATATTACCTTTGACAAAAATCCTAGTAGGAAACGGAATGTGCCGTAATATAAAAGACATTATACTTTTCGACACGCAACCGTTTTTTTCCTGTAATTTGTTATAAACATTTAAAACGAAATAAACGTAGGTACTTTTTTAGTTTTTTTCATATAACCTAAAAAGTACTGGAGGAATCTCAATGGTTTTTATCGATAAATCACTTTATTACAAATCGAAAAAATAAGTTTTGATGCTCGACGTCTATACTTTTCAAAACCTATTTGAAATTTAATATCGGACTATCGATTAGAGACGTTGCAAATTATCTTCTTAAAGAATTGAATATTTAAAGAAACTTTTCATAAATGTACAAAATTTAAAATATGTATGTAGTTTCAATAGATTTTGTGGTACAGGATAATACTTGAGCCATGTTTTATTATTTTGATTAGCACACATGAAAGCATTGGTGATCAAATAAGAATGCCCGTAATTATTTTATAATGCAGTTTAAAAAATGTGTCCCTAAGAAAACCCTCAAAATTCCTCGAATTGGAATTACTGTTGTGGCCGGCGATCGATACACGAGTACACAGCTGGGCATCATGCTAAATGACGTCATCCGCTTAAGCGCTATAGTGGTAGTTTTAAATGATTTTAAATCACACGGAACTTTAAACTATGTTTTCCCAGTTAATATTGATTAAAAAAAGCCTTGGGCATTAGGTGTTTTAGACGCCACTTAATGAAATTATTGAATAAAAAAAATTGGGATGTTCGCTATTCTATAACTCATTGTCTTGTATTGTTAAACACGCCGCCGTAAAAGATTGTTTCACACTAAAAATGGAAATGATAAATGCATTTACTGTGTGTATTTTAAAACTGAATGTAGTAAACAGTGCTTTAAATTAATAACTTTTAATGAACAAGATGGGTCAAGGCTTTGTCATGGCTTACGTTAAAACATAAACATATTTTTATTCTAAAGAGTAAAACAAAACAGTTTTGGTCAGGTATGTATCATACTGCAGCTACGTATAAAAGACCTTCTATCATTATCTTGTGTTATCTTGTATTGTTAAACACGCCGTAAGTAATGTTGATACAAATATCACTAAACATGGAAATAATAAGGTCATTTCCTGTGTGTATTGAAAAACTGAATTTAGTAAACAGTAGTTTAAATTAATAACTTTTGATAAACAAATCATAGTGACGAAGTTGAAGAAATTCTGTGATAGCTCGGTAAAAAGATGGAATATTTTATAACAATGAATTAAAGACAGATTAGTTTAGAGAGTAGAAGATTACTCTTCATAAGACAACCAAAGAAAAAATGGAAGAAATGTGTGGAAGTAATAAAAATCGAGAAAGAAAATTTCTTATTATTGGCGGCAACAAATTTATTACAGTTTTCTTAATACAGTTTGCCTGCTGCTGTACCTTTTGCAACTACTATTGCTCCAACCTTCAGTGACGGCATCGTACATCAACTAACGACTTGTTAGTAGGGATGGGAAGGTCACGAACGACCCGTTCTCAAAGACCGAATCAGTTCCAAGACCCGTGATTGGTTCAATCACGTTCTGTGACCCTATCGTTCGAATGAACTGAACCAAGCCACCGCAGTTGTAGTACATTTATGTTTTAATTCGACAAAAAATACAAACTATTTCAATTTTTGGATTGTTATTTACAAATTCAGTCATTCATCCACTCTAATGAAGGTTCATAAGCAGATGTGAAGTTTAATAAATAAATGAATATGAAAATCTGCATAATAATTTATGCCGTTCATTTCATTCACATCATGAAACGATAGAACAAATAAACAAGGTCATATGAACGAATCTTCAAGAACGGGTCATTTTAATGATTGATCTGGAAGAACCGGGTCACCAAAATGAGCCGGGTCTTACCATCACTACTTGTTAGTTGATGTACGATGATGACGGTTTTAGGGGTGGGCGATCTGGGCGACCGCCTGGAGGTTCGGAGGTTTACACTGTTTACAGTCCGTCGTAAGCGCCAGCATAACTTCACTACTTAATTTTAATATCTATCTCTATCGATGTGATGGAAAAAACAATTCGGTTGTTTTTATTTGATGGAAACAAAAATATATTAATTTTACTTAAATAAAAATACGGAAACGCAAAAACTATTGATATTTCGACCAACAAGGTTGTTTAAATTTAAAGTTATTGTAATGTTTTGGTTATTTATTTAAATAGTTTTTACGGGTGGGAACAAATTATACACACTACTATGGCTGATTACTATTGATTTATTTATAAAAAACTCACACTGTATTAAACTTAATTTATATACACAATTTACTTAATGTCTACTTATTTATTTACACTCGGCATAATAGTTCTAATTCATTTTTACCACTTGCATATTACACTATTTACCTTCACTATTTCATTCACTGACCGATTACTAAGAACTTCTGTAAACTGTCTGTGAACTAACTCTTTACTAACTTTTTACTAAACAACTCACTCAAAAACTCGCGTATATACAGAGAGGGCCACAGAAAACAGTCCACCCCATTATATGGCAGTATTCCTTAGATTTTGAGGAAATTAGGAAACACGTCGATTTTTGTTCTAAGGGGACACATTTTTACGATACAGGCATCTGTCATTTGTCAACCCCCTCCCTTCCACTTCACCAACCTCTTATTTTTAAATAGGGAATATACCATGTGCGGCACATCATTAGAAACGCATGTAGATGGAGTATTCAGGAGTAGTAGTATGGTCACTCGCTGTGACTAGACGTATATGTGAGTGCTCCTGAAATTAATTCAAATTGAAGTAATTATTTAAGTATTAATTTGTGGATTTATCTCAGTCAAGTTACAAAGTAATAACAAGTGGTTGTGTTTACTAAAAAAGTCAAAAAGACCTCAAGTTACAAGAGAAATTACAATTTTTTCCAATTAATAGAGAGTTTAAGTGATGTCACGAACGTTAACGTAAACGTGTAAATTGACAGTTGCTCATGCGCAGTAAATAAATATTTACGTTAAGGTTTACGAACCTCCGTTAACTTACGTGCTCCCACGTAAACGTCTAGCGTTAATCGATGCTGTCCGAAGCCCTACCGGAGATTACCGATTCCCATATTTTGTTATGAAGTGAGAATATCTATAATTTGGATCTTGTTCTGTGATTAAGGATGAAATAGATAATAACAAGAATTATTAAAATGCAAATTTTCGTAGAAAATCAAAAACTTTACGTTAACGTTCGTGTCATCACTTAAACTCTCTTTTACACAATTGAACGTGTAAACGTAATATTCTTGCGTTAACGTTAACGTTCGTGACATCACTTAAACTCTCTATTGTGTGTAATAGAATTGCGTTCCATACACGTTGTGGTCTTTAGTTTGAATTAAAATCAAAGTATGTCCAAAACAAGAAACACGAATCAATCTCTAGACGAAGGGACAGTAGCAGTAGATCAACTAGCGTCGAGAGTGTGGCAAAAAATAGAGGAAAAGTTTGGTAAGAGTATGGATAAAATAGAGGACAAAATTACTGTAATGATGAACAAAATGGAGGAAAGTATGTCAAATAAAATCATCGAAGTTAGCAAAACTATAGTCGCTCACGATGATAAGATAACAATTATATCTAAGAAATTGGATGAGATTGACACCTACCAAAAAAGAAAAACTCTAAGATTTGATGGGATTGCTGAAACTTATGGTGAGAGCTTGATGTCGATTATGTTGAATATATTAAATAATACAATGAAGGTGAAATGTTTTGAAGCAGATGTTATTAACTTATACAGGCTAGGAAAAAAGGTTGATGGTAATGTTAAAAATAGAACAGTGATAATTGAGTTTGTGTCGGTACTGAAAAGAAATGCTGTTATGAAGGCTAGAGGAGAATTGAAATCAACAAACATTTTCGTCAACGAGTATTTAACTAAACTCAAATATTTACTACTTTCCGAAGCTAAGAGAATTTATGGTAAGAAACAGGCATGGAGCAATTGAGGAAGAGTTTTTCTAAAGGTTGGAAATGAAATTAAAAAAATTGACTCAAAAGACGATCTTTCTTAATTATTTTATTCATGCTTTCTTGATAATTTTATTTTTACGTTCATGGACAGCTTTGCTATATTCTACATAATTCAAAAAATCAAATATTTTCAATAGTAGCTATTTACAACTTTTTATGTCGTTATTACTGATAAGAAGAATATTTGTTGATTTACAATTTCAGTATAAAATTATTAAAAATTTAACTCAAAGTAGAGATGAGAAACTTGTACTGAATGGGTATAAAATAACACAACGATATATTTTTAATTGTAGGCCTAGTGTACATTTCTACAATGGAAACTTTCTGTTTTATTTATTTTTTTATTTTTGACTTTGATGAAAAGCTTACTTGATTGTGATTTTTTGGGATTGTAAACTTGAATAATTACATTCTTTTTTCTGTATAAATATAAACATTTTAGGAGTCTCAAAGACTATAAACAAAATGTTAGATATTTTTATAAATTTTCAAAACTGTAGAGGATTGAGGACGAAGACGGCTGAGTTTTACAAAAATAGTTTAAAAGTCTGAAACTGGTAAAAATAGAAGAAGTACACTTATGAACATATCTAACAAAGTGTGAATCTAGATTTGTCAACTCGAACGGAAGAAAGGACATGACAACTGAAATTAAAACAGATGTCAAATAATTTTAAAATTTTTTAACTAAAAGATAAAAACAATAATAAATTATTTGGAGACATTAAAAATAAACTTTTATATCAGAAAAAGATCAAATTATAAAACAATCATGTCAAATAACAGAAATAAAAAATTATTAAATGAATTTGATTGGTCAGCAAATATAGAAAAACTTAAAAATAAAGAGACATATGGATTTTGAAAAGATAGAAAAATTGGATATTGGTTGCTATTGATTAGAAAACAGTTAGTTACAAAAAATATACAGAATTGAGAAGTATAAGCTTTTTCATGTTTAAAAATTTATTTAAAATTAGTGTTAAATTGTGTTAAAAGTGAAACTATAAAGTGAATTCGTGTTACTAACCTTTCCTTAACAAGTTCCTGTTAAAAACAGAGGTTAAATAATCTCTGTAAATATAAAATTCCTTAAACAATCCATGAGTGAAAATTCCGAGAGGTAAACAAAACTGAAAATCTTCCCAAGCCGACCCCGAAGCCATATTGAAGCCACTTCTACGAGGGACTCCAAGGCCCAGAAAGGTCTAAAACATAGAAAATCTTCAAAAAATAATACAAGATAAAAGGTATTTCATAAACTATAAGTTAAATCATTAAACTTACGTGCGTGTGATTAAATCCAGAACTTAATATTTATTCATCTTCGTTACGATTACAATATCGTCCAATTTGTATATAAAATCTGTTAAAAACAGATGTTCTATTTTGTCTTTGGTTATTAGTGTTACATGTAAAAAGAGTTGCATAATTTTCATATATTTATTAGATATAAGAACTTCATTTAGTGTGAACGTTGAGCGAAAGATCATTTAGATAAGTGTTTTGAATTGTTTCTTATGTATTTACTTATCAATTCTATATAAATACGCCGTTCATTAAAAAATAAATTAAATAATATTTCATAAATTTCTAATATAAAGAGTTTTCTTCCTATTAAGTTGGCAAAACTGCTTCACAGTTAGATAGTTCCTATTATTCAAGGGCAAGGACACGGGACCGGCCTGAGGATATATTAAATAATAAAATAAAAAAAAGAAACTAAGTGAGCATTAGACCCATGAACCCAACCTGAGGTGAAGAGTCATCATAAAAGGTGAGTGATGTATGATATCACTAATATTTAAATTTATTACAATAAATAAATTAAAACACATATTAACAATATAAATTGAAAATTCATATCAATACATTCCTCCGGATGCTCATCTAAATGATTATGTGAATTGCTTGGAATTCTTGCAACAACTTATTTATAATATTAACAATACATTCATTGTGGGGGATTTCAATTTGCCGGAAATTCAAGGAAAAATTTTAAATTTTACTAATACTAGTGCTAAATTAGACGCTCTGGTTGACTTTTTGAGCTATAATTCATTATCGCTTTGTAATGATATAAAAAATTCTCAAAACAAAACTTTAGACTTGGTAATTACCTCCACCGAAACGACAAACAACTGCAAGGTATCTCATGAACAGTTACCTTTAGTAACGGAAGATTGTTTTCACCCATCTCTAGAGATCAAAGTAACTTTTAATAAAGGAACCGATGATGTAGTGGATAAGAAATGTAACAGCAATTATAATTATAATTTTAAAAAAGCTAATTTTGAAAAAATTACCAAAATGTTGAGGGATATGAAGTGGGATGATATTACTGGGCATACAGATGTAAATATTGCATTGGATAATTTTTATAAAAAAATTTATAATGTATTTGAAACAACCGTTCCCAAATACAAAATTTATAAAGATTTCAAAAAATTTCCCGAATGGTTTACTCCGGAGATCAAAACGCTGTTAAAAGAAAAAAATAACCACCGAAAATTAAAATTTATTTCACACATTTCCTTCTTTCCAACATTATATGTCCCATGTTAAAACAGTAAAAATAGCAATTATCGGCTAAATTAAAAAAATATAATGATCCGAAAGAAACTTATCATAGCAAAAAGTTTTTTATTTAGTTATATGAAAAAATATCGTGCTTAGTAAATATATGAAGCCGGCACTGGCGTTACGAAGGAATATTTTATAGGTTATTTTATGTTATTTTATAATTAAAAGAGTTATTTCGCAACTGAAAAAGCTTGAAAATGTTTGTATAAAAGTAAAACAGTGAATTATAAAAGAATATTTGGTTTAAAACTACCTTATTAGTATAAAAGAACAGTTTATGACCACGTGTTGAATTTAATTTCGTCTATCTCTGCAAAAAAATAAAGAATGCATACGAAAATTATATCAGACAGTACTTTAGAAGAAGCTTATTAATTATAAATTATGATTTTGAACTTACCACAGCAAAATTCATAAGATAGGTACTTAAGATATGAAAGATAGCGAAAGATGATCTTTCCCCGTAGACGGTCGATAACGGAAAGGGGTGTTTCACGTGGCGTTGGGAAAAATGGAAACGTCCGTTGGCAGACGTCAATTGTCTTACGGTCAGGGTTGAAGAGTTTGGGATCACAGAACTATAATTGGAAGTGGCTAGTGACGACGAGCGCTAATTAAATGGATTTATTCTGTAAAATCGAAACAGGTCGATAGACATGTTACAAGGTACAGTTCTAGAAATTAGTCGTCTATGCCTGTTTTTAATTCTCTACGTTAGTCTATATCACTGTTAAATTTATCAATGGTCATACTACACAATGTTAGGAAAAAATTATGTATTGATAATTCTTATTCCATTTAATTAGGTTATAAAACCTGTTTGTAATAAATAAATAAATAAATAATGATCGTCCACGATTTTTTTCGATATTCATACCATTTTTGCAAAAAAACTATTAATTAATTTAAAGTACAACACCTCTTAAAAATGAAACGCAACGCCTATGGTTTGCTAATGTGTCATTTTTTCTGTCACATCAAAAGTAAATTAAAACAAATATTGCAAAATCAATATGATAATTAATTGTAATAATATAACGAAAATTAACTAAGTTAGAAGTTATTATATAATAATTTTGAATTAATGAATTAGATATTGCAAAAATTTTTTTTCTACAATCGATATCCAAAGTAGGCATTTGTGCTCGTATTTGACAACGCAAACGTCATCTTTTTCGAGGAATGTCACTTTGTCGCTTATAAGCGACTTAATAAAAAAAATCTCGTTCTCCCAATTATTAACTATAAATCAAATATGCATTGCTCAGAGTATCCAATATCAACGAGTTAATGGAGGAGGTGATATCATCCAACTGAAACGTCATGGAGCTTGGAAAAGCTCTTCTACAGCCGAGGGATACATTGAAGAAAGCATAAAATCTTGTGTGAAATTCGAGCGCAAATTCATTGTCGATTTCAAGAGATTGCCACGCGACGAAGGAGGAAGGAAGGAATGATATACTGTCTCTTTTAATCGACAGTATATCATTTTGCGATCTTAATACACAAATAGCTATTACTTTTGATGTGACAGAAAAAATGACACATTACCAAACCATAGGCGTTGCGTTTCATTATTAAGAGGTGCTGTACTTTAAGACTTTTTTTTGCAAAGATGGTATAAATATCGAAAAAAATCGTGGACGATCATTATGTCTGAACACTTCATCTAAATACCTTTCTAATGAAGTGACGCACATGGTATATTCCCTATTTAAAAATAAGGGGTTGGTGAAGTGGAAGGGAGGGGGTCGACAAATGACAGATGCCTGTATCGTAAAAATGTGTCCCCACTAGAACAAAAATCGACGTATTTCCTAATTTCCTGAAAATCTAAGGAATACTGCCAAATATCGGAGTGGACTGTTTTCTGTGGACCACGCTGTATAGTCTTTATCAATCCTGGAAAATTCTTGTATTTTTCACGTTCGTCATATGCGTAACAAAACGGTCTTTCTACAATGTTCTCGAAAAAAGTGCATTCGCCAAAATTTATAGTTGTGTGACAGGGCCGGCTTTTGAATTGGTGACTTCCGTAACATTACCCCCTCTTTGATAGGAAGTTCTTCCTGGAACTCCTGTGTAGCCGGGACTGGATGTTTAAATCGGCAACTGGACCCATTCCTACAATTTCCGGTCGTATGGAAATAACAGGGCACTGTCTTCATTGGACACTGATAACGGGGGTATAGCTGCAGATTAATATGTGTACACTGGTATCTTCGAAGATCACTTCCATCATATTCCTGATGACTCGCCAATCCAATTCGTTCTTTGTTACCAGGTAGAAGACGTACCGTGAATTGTGTTTGAGTCTCAGTGTCTTGCCAGGGGCTGGAATCTGATCTGCAAGTTTTTCTAAATGCCCAAACTTCTTCCGGAAGACGGTTGCCAAACCTCGTGCGTTTTTGATACTAGCGGGGATGTTGTGTGCCAGTGAATAATCTTCCGTGAGCGTGAACAAATCTTGTCGTTGCTCCGAAGTGACTCCAAACCTAGCATTACCGGTACCTCCATATGCAACAATAAATCCTTCGAAGGCAGGGTCAGAATCTTCCCGGATATGGTTCACTCCTTCCTCAATGTCAAGGTCTCCTTTGAATGGCGATAGTCGGTTTTGGTGGACTACTTTCGGTTTTCCATTGGGGATATTGCTTATGCGATAGATAAGGTCATTGATCTTCTTCTTGATTAAGTACGGACCCTCACAAGATTTTTGTAATTTTGGAGAAAAGCATTTTCTCCTCGTCGGGTTGTGTAACCATACTTTGTCCCCTTCTTTGAAACTGCTTTCTGTGGCCTGCGTGTCGTACCGCTTTTTCATTCTGTCGCTGGCAACTTGAAGATTCATTCGAACTAATTCGTGCACATCGTCCATCCTTTTTCTCAGCTGGATCACAGAATCTTCTCCCGCTAGATCTTCTCCAGGTCGATAACCAAATTACAGGCCACAAGGGAGCCTCATTTCGCGTGTAGACTCATTGATGGCAGATCGATAAGCCAATGCAAATAGGGAAAGTTACTGGACCCAATCTCTCTGGTGGCTGGAAACTACCTTGAACAGGTATTTTCCAATGGTTCTGTTCATTCTCTCGACCACTCCATCTGACTATGGATGCAACGCCGTTGTCCTGGTCTTCTTCATTCCCAGCTTGTCACAAATATCCTGGAATACATGGCTTTCGAAATTTCTTCCCTGATCGCTGTGAACTTCCAAGGGCACTCCATACCGGCTGATGAACTACTTCACCAATACATCCGCGATAGTGGTGGCCTCTTGATTCGAGATCGCGTAAACCTCTACCCACTTTGTGAAATAATCCATCACAACCAGAATGTATTTACCGCCATTTTCTGTCGTCGGAAATGGTCCAGCAATCCTTTCGAATGGGCTTTCAACATTATACTGTTTTATAGGTGCCTTTCTCTTGCGATGTGGTCCATTACTCGTAGCACAAGTCGTTCACTTCTTACACCAGTTCTTCACGTCGTCGGAGCTGTTCGTCCAATAAAACCTTTCACGGACTCGCTGAACGGTTTTCTTCACTCCCAGATGACCTCCTAATGGACTATCGTGTAACTTCCTCAGTACCTCAGCTACTCTCGTTCTCGGGATAACTGTCTTCTATTCTCAGAACCATCATCCTTTTAAAGGATTCGTTTCAACAGGCCTTCTTCCAAGACAAGCCCAAAATGCCTTGAGTGTCGGTGAAAATCTTGACACTTCTTGCCAGGTAGGTCGCCGATTTTCTTGCCGGATCATCTTCAGGTGAGGATCATTCTTCCGATCTTCTCTGATCCTGGTGGGAGACCATTCTTCATTGACTACTGTAGTTCATGAAACTGCAGCTTCCTTAGATCCCGCTTTCTTGAAGTGGGAACAGTCTGCTGGGCACAGTCGTCTAGACAGGGAGTCAGCATTTCGGTGGCTCACACCAGCCCGATGTTCGATGTTGAAATCGTACTCTTGAAGTCGTTCAATCCATCTAGCTATCTGTTTTGAAGAGTTTAGATTGGCGAGAAGTTAAAATATGCCTTGTTGCCCTGTCCTTGGACAGAGCAATTGTGGTTATAGTAGGACGGTATGAGGTGAGAGAGTGTCTCGATTACCATCCTACGGGAGGAAGGGAGTGCGTTCATGAGGATGACGCATGAGATTTCGAGGATTTTTTGGACTTCCGTAGGGCAGTCAAATGGCATGGGTGGTTTAGGGAGAGTTATTGGGGCGGTTTCCTCGGGTTTTGAGGTGGTAGTTTGCCTTTTGGGGCATTTAGGGTCAAAGGTAGCGTGGTTGCCACCACAGTTCCTGCAACAAGGCTTTTTTGCCTTGTCACATTTGTCGGATCTGTGTTCGTAACTTCCACAGTTCGGGCAGGTGTAAAGTTTTGCTTTACACTCGGTAGCGGAATGGCCCAGTTGAGTACAGCGACTGCAATATTTTGGGACGGGAGGTAGTTGAGTGGAGTTAGATGTCTCGCATCTGTGGCTTAGGCCGTAAAGAAAGATTCCTTTGAAGTGCCTGATGAAGTTGTAGTTCAGAGTTTGTTATAACTCTGATTAGGGTGGTTGGAGTGTTTGTGGATTTTGAGATGATCCTCCAGCATTTGAGGAAATTTATTTGAAGTTCTTTGAGAAGTTCAAAGATTTCTTCGTCGGAAAGGGTTATGTCAACTTTGGTGATGACGAAAGAGAAGTTTGGAGAGTGGGTGGTGGCTGAAGAATTTTTTGGGGCGAAAGATTGAGAATGAAGAGGAAGGCATATGACTTTGTTGTCTCCGATGGCATTTTGTATTTTAGATTGGAGTTTTTTTTGGGGCAGATGTCTTTTGGAATTTTAAGTAGGGCATTGGCTTTTAGGTAAGAGATTTTGCCTCTTAAGATTTCGTTTCTGTTCAGAAGGTTGTACAGTTCCTTCTGAGAGCAGAATTTGGGTGGGAGATTTCGGAGGTTTAGGGTCTGAAGCGGAATAGTATGTGTCGGAGAAGTGTGGGATGAAGTTTTTGACGAAGTAGTCCGAACTGAACTGCGAACGGAGGCCACTTCGTCGATTGGGCTGAGGTTTTGTGCTTCATGGGTTGATGACGCTTGTGAAGAACACGAAGAATGAGTGGAAGGTGGAGGAGATTTTGCAACATGAGTATAGGATGATGGTGAGACTGAGTTTGAAGTTGGTCGTGGAATCAGAGATTCCATTAGAGGGCGAGGTTCGGATGAAACCGGTTTGGGATGTTTTGAGAGTTGTGCAGATGATGAGGAAGATTCGAGTTTTGCCGGTTAATTTTTAAGCACAAGCGGTATTAAGGGAGAATATTTCTCGAATAAAAATACAAATTACTGTATATCTCCACTATATTCAGATAGATAATGTAACGTCTCTAACTTGAAAATCTCAATAAAAAACAAATTATTTATTTATTGAAACAGTAACAAAATACATTTTTGTCAATTTCCCGTTCTATTATATCTCCGAATCGATTCATGACGTCTAAGAAACTCTTGACGTTTCACGTTTATTATTTTAACGTTGTCTGACAATGGTTGTCATGGCAACGTGAAATTTCCGCTACATTTCCATTTAATAATTTAGCATTCGTTGCATTGATACAACATGTATGAGTGAAATATTCGTGGTAAATTTCAGATTAATTTTCGGCATAATTTTTTGCTGTGTAATACTGCTCTTAGTGAGCTGTGATTTACACTACTTTCAGTTCACTAGGCAATCCAGATTACATGACCTAGTTTGGCCATCCAGTGCAAACCACTTGAACAGCTGGCCAGTTTTGTAATGTCCATATGGTAAACAGTGTTCAAGAATTTTTTCGTCGATTTTATTAGTGTGTTTTATATATGTATATGCTGTGGTTTGACTTTGTGTTTCTTTGAAAACCTTCAATGGATTTTAACCACATTTGAGAGATGTTTGAACTCCTAGATATGGATATAAATAGTTATTGGGTATAGACTTTTTCCAAGTATGTCATCGTGACGATTTTCTGTCACCGGACAACCTTCACACTAAATTATAATATAACCTCAAACCGAGTAATACAACACGATAAAGCTCATATCGATTGCTTTTTTCTGTTTTAAATTATTATAGTATCCAACTAATACACACTAGTACACAAATTCACCAAAACCAATCAATTCTTGTTCTCGATTTATATTTAAATCAGTAAAAAATGCTATTTCCATCCATCTTTCTGAAGGTTGTCCGTGATCAGCTGACAACATGGCGCGGGATGACGTCACTTGGGAACGCTCTATTTTCACACAGTTTTTGCACCAAAGAGCCTTTACATGCCTATAAATATTTTGAATTTGGCTTTGTACTGAAAGTAGGATCTACTTTTGTCAATGGCATTTTGGTTTTAGTAGGAAGTCAAAACTTTAGTTTATTATTTTGAATGTTATTAGCAATATCCTATAAATGAATTTTCGAAAATAAAACTTTAAGGAAAAATCGGAAAATTTATTCGATTTAATAAATGATGGTTGCGTTATATTTGGTAAGGTTATTTCCCGAATCATTTAATTTGACTAATATATTTTTAATTATTAAAGGTACAATTCTTAAAAACACATTCTTTATATACCATATTTATAGGTGTTTTTCCAACTTCACCCAGCAAATTATTTTCCGTATAAATTTCTGCTGCTGCTATACATGTTTCTGTATAGTTGATTTCGTTATAGTTATTGAAGTCGATGGTAAATTTCGAAACGCTCCATGATACTTGTGTGATGATTTTGGTCAATATTCAAATAAGGTTTTATGGATGAGGCACTTGCATGCCCTGTAATTTTAATTAACTGTTGTTCCTCCACACCGGTTTTTGCTATGTGAGACAATTGTAGAACGGCTTGAATGGATTGATATTTTGCGCCTTTTTACGGTAATTCCACATTGTTCAACAGACGTTTTTAACCATTTTGATATTTCATTCTTACCAACAGGTGAGTTTTGATACCAGAATCCAGTTTTTTTCCAGAATGGATTAGGTGTCAAAAAAAAATGGTTTGATGTCATAATATAATATTCTCTCCTCTTTTCGAAATATTTAAAAAAAATGCACATGTTTAAAGTGTTGCCTATATTCTTTAAAATACAAAAGAACACAACTAGCCTTAAATTTAAGAACTTATCAACTTGGAAACCAAGAAACTATTCAGATAAGCAAGTAAACGTTCAATATATTACAGACAAACCCTGGTGAATGAAATAGTTCATAATTTTTAACATAAATCCAATATTTATGAACTTCCCCAGCTTTTGTGAAGCAGTTTATATGTCTATAAATATTTTTTACAAGGTAACATAATACAGTACAGACATAAACAGGATTAACCGGCAATTATTATAAATACGAATAACATCAATTATCTTTGTTGAATAATTCCAAAAAATAAACAATGATAGATTTTAAATGATTAAAAATAGATTTAATTAATAACAAAATTAATTTTAGATTCGCGTCTGTTATTTTTCTCACGATTGCGCTTACAATGGGCTGTACCTCGTGAAGGAAAAGAGATTTCAAAAAAAATTCAAAACCGTTTCTATGGTAGAGAGGGGGAACTAAAATGAGAGAGAACGCACCCCCATCAACCCCCTATGCCCCACCTACCCTCCCACAAAAATTTAAATGGCAACCACCTACTTGTGATTCATCGTTAGAAAGCCCGTAGAAAATGCTATCCAATGGTCTGAGTCATAATCATACATGGTGTAACAATAAAGCAGAAAAAGTTATTTGACAACAAAAAGAACAATTAATTGTGGAACGATACTTCGCTTTGAAAGTGCAAGTACGGTCCCTATTTAAGTGTTCTATTAATTGTATTTAAAAAAAACTTGTTTGCTTTGCAGTTTTTAAACAACACATTTTGTTATTCTGTTTTGCATTTACTTTCTGTACTCAAATTATTGTACGTTTGGTCAGAAAATATTTTGGTACGTTTTGGACGTTAATTCAACTACAATAATCACGATGGTTTACAGTATACCTGAACGTGTGTGGAGATAATTTTAATATTTGCCTCCCAGAACGAAAGTTATTTGCTTACAGCTAACGTGTTTAATGAAAGACATCCTCAAAAACATGTAAGTCACGTTTATATCCGTGATTTAGTCGCAAAATTTAGAGTTCAGTGGCAAATAGAAGTAGGAATGCCGCAAGAGTACTCGATGAAGCAACTCAAATTGAAGTCCTTGGACAATTTGGAATAGATCCTACTTTATCAACTCGTCATGTCTCTGCAATAACAGGAGTATCACATGAGTCGGTACGGAAAGTTTTGAAGCTTCATAAATTTTACCCCTATAAAATGCAATGTCTTCAAGAATTGTCCGATGACGATCCAGACCAAAGAATTCAGTTTTGTGAAATTATGACTGAAAGAATTAATAATGAACCTAGACTTTAAAAAAATATTTGTTTTAGTGATGAGTGCACATTTTATCTAAATGGTAATGTAAATAAACAAAAGTGTCGTTATTGGAATGATGAAAATCCATCCACATCTGTTTAGAGAAAACCACACTCAGTATCCTGAGAAACTAAATGTTTGGGCAGGGGTATTAGGAGACTCTGTGATTGGTCCCCATAATTATCCAAATAGATGGATTGGAAGGAGAGGTCCATTGAGTGGCCACCTAGGTCACCAGACTTACGGCCACCTGATTTTTTTTCTGTGGGGTCACCTTAAGTCGGTTGTTTATAAAACTAAACCAACCTCAATCGACGATTTACGACGAAGAATTAGTCAAGCATGTCGTGATATTACTAAAGCAACATTTGCCAACGTTCGTATGGAGTTTGAAAATGGGTGGTACTATTGTTTACAAAACAATGGAAACCATTTTGAACATTTACTAAATTTATTAACATTTTTGTAGTTCGACATTTAACACTTTTTAATTTTGTTGTCCTACCCCAAGGAGCTGTGAGACCTGGTCGTTGGTGGGGCAGCCGAGTAGCGGTTTCTCCTCGGGCCTTACGGGGGGAATACGTGAAACAAAGGGCAGCTCAATGGATTCCTGTGGAATGCAGAAATCTGATATCAGGACCTTCAGCGTGGAGAGTGGACTGTTGTCCCGATCGGCTCGTTGATAGCCGGTCGGTTGCCGGAGTCAGCGGGCTTGTCGGAGCAATAGTTTGCTCGTGGAAACCTGCCTGATATAAACCGTATCTAGTGGAAGGTGGTTAATGAGGTATATTCACTAGATGTGGGGGCTTGCCTTAAACAGCTGGCCAAGTGGAAGGAGACCACAATAAAATACCCCTCAAGTCAAGATGGAACAGCTTATGCCAAGGACTGCGTGGTGAAGGGGAATCTTGATCGCTAATATGCGGACTCTGGATACCTGGGGACATCCAGTTTAAACACCCTTACTCCTGCATGCGGGGCTCTGCGGGAGTGGACCTTATACTTCCCTAGCTACTCGTGGGATCATCCATAGAAAGGAAAAAAAAAGAAAACGTTGAGCTGGCAAGCACCGCAACAGGGCACAAGTCGGAGCAATGTATCCGCAGTGCCCAAAAAAACTGTAGCACCTTCCTCACGCGCGAACAACCTGTGTCCTGGAAAATAAGTGGAAAAACCCCCATCCTTCCTAAACTGGGTAAACCCGGAGGAAGAGACGATCCACTGAGGCGTGGACTTAGAGGAGCGGGGGTAAGATGGTATCTTCGCTTTCTTGAGCATCAGGGACTTGCACCGGAAGAAGCAAGAAAGAAAGCCGCAGAGCGTACAAAACTAGGAGAGGAGAACATCCCTCCTAAAGGAGAAAAACGAAAGCGAGGAAGAGGCTGCAGCCCAGCCTCCGCAAGTACAGGCGAAGAAGAAAAAGGAGGGCAAAATAGCCATCCCGTCTTCAGCTGGCAGCTATGTAGCTGCAGCAAAAATAATAAGAATGGCGGTTCTCCCTAGGGCGTACCCTAAGACCACTCTCGGTGCGGACGACTAAACCTTGCTGGAGAACGCAGTAATAGAAGAAATGTATGCTGGATGGGAGCATAAGCTCCAGTTTACTGGCATACATTTCAGACCAGGAGTCGTTCTAATCGACTGTTAAACACTACAGACTGCAGAATGGCTCCAGTTGATAATACCACAGCTGAAAAGCTGGAAGGGAGTCGAACTGATGGTGTGTCAGGGAGAAAACATCCCAAAAATGCATATCGCTATGATCTTTCTCCCAAGAAGCTGAGGCGTAGAGGAAGGAAAACAGAATGAAGGTTTGGTAACAGACCAGTGGAAGGTCCCCAACCTTAAAGAAGAGGACAAATGCCTAGTCTTGAGGGCAGGATTAGACAATCTATCCTGTCAAAAAATCAAGAACAACGGGTTCACCATTCATTACCGGTTTGCGAAAATCCCCGTACATGGCCTCAGAAAAGAAGAGGAAAGAAACCCTGAGAAGGTTTCTATCTACTCCAAGGCCAGCGACGACTCGAGTAGTGTAGCCTACACATCTCTAAACTCCTTGGGGAGGAGTCGCCGCTGTCCGAGGAGGGAATGGAGTTTGGGTCGGAGGAAGGGGACAGCACTCTTACAGAAGGGGACATCACCCTGATGAAAAAGGGTAATACCCAACCTGAAAACCAACAGGATGGCGGGGATTAACTTAGGAGCTTCGGCGGTGATCACAAAATTGTTCACTAAGGATCAATGGGGGATGTGTTTGATCCAAGAACCTTGGGTCAATAATAACCAGGTAAGAGGATTAGCATGTAAAGATGCTATAATAGTATCAGTCAGGTAGTGATATACCAAGAACATGTATTATGATAAGGAACAATATTAACTATTTTTGTCTTTCAGAATACATGACTCGAGACCTCGTTCCAGTTCGAGCACTCTTCGAACACAAGAAGGAGGGCAAGGAGATAGTAATAGCATCATGCTACTTTGCGGGAGACGGGATAGCACCACCCCCCGAGGTACAAAGGCTGGTGAAGTATTGTGAAGTGAAGAGACTACCTCTACTCTTTGCATGTGATGCCAATGCACACAATACTGTTTGGGGCAATAGCAATACCAACCAGAGAGGTGAGCAAGTTTTAGAATATATCCTTAATAAAAACTTTAATATTCACAATATAGGGAATACCCCCACATTTGTAACAAGGGTAGGGCACGAAGTTTTAGATGTCACACTGGCAACACAGAATCTGGAACATATAGTAATAGATTGGAGAGTTTCGGGCGAACCATCTCTCTCCGATCATAGCATCATAACATTCAAGTTAGAACTAGGCAAACCTGAGGTAAGCCCCAGAAGAAAACCAACAAAAATAGATTGGGACAACTATAACACCGGTCTGTAAGAAAACCTAGCACATATCCAGAGAAAAGGGAGGACTAAGCACCATCTCGATCTGGAAAATGAGCTTGAGGACCTGAATAGGGTAATAATCGATGCATTTGAATCGAGCTGCCCTCTTCAAGAACAACGAAGCAGCAGACATGCACCCTGGTGGAATAAACATCTGTCAGAATTAAGATCTCAAACCCGGGACCTTTTTAATAGAGCAAAACTCACCGGAGACTGGCAGAGATACACCGAGGTGAGAAACACCTACTATAAGGAAATTAGAAAAGCTAACAGAAATAGCTTCAGAAAATTCTGTGAAGATATAAACACAACACCTGCTGCGGCAAGACTCTACAAAGTCATGGCAAAAAGTAGGGTCAACACAGATATGGCTTTGAGGAAGCCAGACGGTAAATATACCGAAAATGAGGAAGAAAGAGTGAAACTATTACTAGAAAATCATTTTCCTGGGAGAAGCCCAAATAGGGGAGATAGTCCTCTCGAAGGTCATAACAGACCTTCGAGAGAAAGTAATACAATGGCTATGCACATTTGTAGTAACGAAAGGATAAAATGGGCTATCAACACCTTTTCACCATTCAAGGCACCGGGAGCTGATGGAATTTTCCCAGCTTTGCTCCAGAAAGGACAAGACGAAATTCCATCACATTTGGTTAGGATCAGTCGAAGCAGCTTAGAACTGGGTTATATACCAGAAGCATGGAGAAGGGCAATAGTAACCTTCATTTCAAAAGCTGGAAAAAGGGACATAACAAACTTCAAATCCTTCAGACCAATTAGCCTAACATCGTTTGTGCTCAAAACGATGGAAAAAGTTTGAATTTCCCTCTCTCTCACATTCTTCATAATATTATAGTCCAGAGTGGTATTAGTATTTTAATAATTTTTATTTTTTTAAATTCTCAGATTTCAAGATCTAAGAAGTATTTTATTGGCAAGTGGAACTCCACTTTATAAACGGAATTCAAAAAAATTAAATTCCTCTAAGATAGTCCAAATATCTCTGCGTGACAGATTAAGCACTTTAAAAAAGGAGGACACTTTCAAATTTGATTTTTGCATCAACATATTTTAAAATAATTTTTGTAACAAAATTTAATAACTTCATTTTTTCAAATATTAAATAATAATTACGGTGTTAAAGTCATTTTTCCTATATGTTTCAAAGGCTGAGGCAACCTGGTATACGGACGGCTCTAAGACAGAAGTAGGTGTAGGAGCCGAAATTGTAGGGCTAAAACAAAGGATAGCTATTCCAATAGGGCTATCTAAGGACGTCACAACTTCCCAAGCGGAAGTGACGGTGATTCACCACTGCGTTGAAGAAATTAAAAGGCAGGAAAGGACATACCATCCAGTTGCCATCTTCACAGACAGCCAAGCTGCACTGAATGCACTTGATTCCATAGAGGTCAATTCTAAGCTAGTATGGGATTGCATAGGTGTTTTAAACGCAGTGGGTGACCATTGCAAGGTCATGGTAGCCTGGGTACCAGGGCAACGAATTGGCGGATGAAACGGTCAGATAAGGCTCATCAATTCATTGGACCGGAACCCTTCTGTGGCGTCGCGAAGTCGACAATAAATATGAATATAATGAAGTGGGTGGCACAGAAATCTCTAGAATGGTGGGTAATTTCACCAGGATAGAGACAGGCGAAACAGTTAGAGGACATTCGCCAACTTTTACGGCAGACCTAATAAGCAAAGATAGGAAAACTGTCAAAGGCGTAGTAGGTATGTTAACAGGGCTTAACAGGCACGCAAAGCTAATGGGGTTGACAGACGAAGCCATGTGCAGATTCTGTCACATAGAAGAGGAAACTGCAGAGCAGATCCTATGCCAGTGCGACCGCCTGGCGAATGTGCGGTTTCTTGTATTAGACGATGAGAAGCCACCGGAAAGAAATTACACGAAAGATTCAGTCTCGAGACTGATTGGCTACTTAAAAAGAGTCGGGCTGGAAAACGTAATCTAGATTGAGAGGACCACAATATCCACACATCAAATCTAATCTTACACACAAACGATGCAAAACCAGCAAATACAATGGAATGACGTTTACAAACGCTTGACATAACGTGCTTCTGTCCGGTGTTTGTACTAAGATGGCGGATAGTTATTTTTTGTATTCATGTTTTTATAAAGACACATGTAATGCAAAAGTAAGTTAAAACAGTTTTATTAATAGGTAACATCAAGGGTAAGTAAGAATTTATATAATAAAAATACTC
The DNA here is from genome assembly GCA_947563755.1 of Lochmaea crataegi. NCBI lineage: Eukaryota > Metazoa > Arthropoda > Insecta > Coleoptera > Chrysomelidae > Lochmaea > Lochmaea crataegi. Next base: position 24,773,642 of record OX387423.1, on the reverse strand, counting down.
ATATATACGTTAAAGTGTAATAGATTTATTTCTGAACATATCTTCTTCTTTAGAGCCTATAACGCTTCACGTAATGTCCTACTTTTAACTGAATTTCATTGTCTAGAAAAGCAGAGGAATCAAATGGGTTCGAACCTTTCCTAAAAACATTTTTTGGTCAACGTATATTTACATAAGAATCACTCTTATTAGACTTCTAAAATGTCTTCTTTAACATGCTGTTACAATCAATTTTGTATATAAACAAGTAAACTTAATTCAACTTATTTTTGACCTCCGGATCTATTAAATGTATTGTGCATCTTTTTGTTATACGCTGTATATTTATCATTATTTTGCATTATGAGCAAATTAATATGCATAGGGTTGTTGGATCTGGCCACTAGCTCCCGTACAGCAACGTTAACGAGTATGTAAGTAAAAGTAACGCTTTACTTTTTTTTAGTAACGATCCCAGCTCTGATCCTAGGTCATGTGAATCGTCAGACTTTCCGATATTGGGTTACAGAAAATTCACACTGGATGCAGGAGTACCGTACTCAATATTGAGAATTACATTAGAGCGGACATCCTAGAGAGACTACCTTTCCACCCGCATTAGCATGCTTACCAGGCAGGTAGATCTACGGAGACTGCACTGGTACAACTGACGGATGATATCCGAGGTGCTCTAGACAACCAAGATGCCGTAGTATGCGCCTTTTTGGATATAGAAGGAGCTTTTGACAATACTCCTCATGAGGCTGTCAAAAGAGTATTACATAGAAGAGGTGTAGACAGCACAACATCCAAATGGATGTCAGAACTGCTCACCACTAGAGTAGCAGAGACGAGGACGAGCAAAGACATTGTCACCATCTGTACAACCAGAGGATGTCCACAGGGAGGAGTAGCATCCCCAATAATGTGGAGCCTGACGGTTGACGAACTCCTGTGTGGTTTGACTGACCTCGGAATATCCTGCCAAGGATATGCTGATGATATTGTCATAACAGCCAGGGGAAAATTCGAAAATACCCTTTGTGACATCGTACAAAAGGGTCTGAACTATACAAATAGCTGGTGTAGGCAAGTGGGACTTCTCATCAACCCCACCAAAACCATCTTAATAGCCTTCACTAAGAAAATAAAGCTCAACCTCAAAACCATTAATCTTGATGGGAGCGATGTTGAATGGAAACAAGAAGTGAAGTATCTAGGTTTGACTCTAGACAGTAAACTTCTGTGGAACAAACACGAAAAGGAGATTATATACAAAGCAAAAATGGCTCTAATGGTGTGCAGGAATCTGGCAGGGAGAAATTGGGGGTGCAACCCAAAAATCCTAAGCTGGATGTACACTATCATAGTGAATCCAATTATCACTTATGGAGCCATTGCGTGGAGTAGTGGAACTAGCCTATTGACAACGAGAGAAAACCTCTCCAAAATTCAAAGACTAGCCTGTATGTGCATTACATGAGCAATGAGAACATGCCCAACGGCAGCCATGGAAGTTATTCTCAACCTCACACCACTACATATGGTGGTGGAAAGTGTTGCAGAAAGAACAAGATACAGACTAAGTAGAGAGGGAATCATTAAAAAAAACCACCTCCTTACTTCTTAGAAATCAGAAAACCTGCGACATGCCACAAGATGGTATGATGAAAAAGTATAACTTTTCAAAGAAATTCGTTACGGAATTAAGCAACAAGAAGGAATGGGATCCAAATACCATTACCAGACTTGGAAATAATGCCATTCAATGGTACACATACGGCTCAAAAGCAATAGAAGGAACTGGGATAGGAGTGTACGGGCCAAGAACCAAACGGGAAAAACCCCGAGTATCTTTCAAGCCGAAATTCACGCCATAAGAAAGTGTGCCCAGTTCAATATTGATAAAGGATATAGAAGGCAAATGATTATCATAATGTCGGATAGTCAAGCAGCCATTAAAGCACTGCTCTCTTGTGTTATCAGTTCCAAAATGGTGTGGGAATGCCTAGGCAAACTAAATGAACTAGGAGAGAACAATATAGTCACCTTACTGTAGATTCCAGGACACACAGGGATAGAAGGAAATGAAATAGCAGATGAACTAGCAAAGAGGGGAACTGGAACACCCTTTTGGGGGCCGGAACCCTTTTGCGGTATCAGCTCCAATGTAATATTGGAAGAAATAGGCAAAGCCGAAGAAAAGAGAAGATCTGACCATTGGAAAGATCTAGTAGGACTTAGGCAATCAAAGATTCTTCTAGGTGATTACAACCTGTTGAGATCAAATGAATGCATAAGTCAAAGTAACTAAGAGTTTTAACAGGCATCCTTACGGGACATTGTCGCCTGAATGGGCACCTGAAAAAACTCAAAATAGTAGAGGAAGACGAATGTAGATTCTGTGGCATGGAAGAAGAAACCTCCATCCACATACTTGCGAACTGCACAGCAATTCAGAATCCTATGGTACAGCACCTTGGAGACTACTGGATAGAAGAGGGACATTTGCCTAAGTTAAAGCCTACAGATATCTTAAAATTCCTCCGGGAAATAGGACTAAAGGAGCTACTAGTCTCTGAGACTTTCCTATCAACTAACGAACTAAGTAGAAGTAAGGGGGCACAATAGATCTTTTAGGTCTCAGTGAATGTCACTCCAATTTACATTCATACATACATACATTCATTATAAATTTTAGGTAGACCATAAAAATGTTGTGGTTTACTGTATTTAGGTGTTAACACTGTTGAATAGATGAGGCTTTTACTTGATGAAGATCCATACTAAATGATGAAGTAAAACAATTTAATTTGTTTAAATCTTCATTTTATTTAATAATGAAGATTTAAACAAATTAAATTGTTTTATTTCATCAGTTAACACTGTTCTTTCTCGGTTAGTAAATTCGTTTTTAAATTTTTAAAAATGTGTTTGTAAGAATTCATTTTTTAACAAGTTAACTGCCATGGCGGGCCTATAGGACCGGCAGCAATATTTTCCACCATGCCATGTCGGTCCTATGGGACCGGCATTGGAGATCATTTTTTAAATGAATATATCACGCCGTCGGCTGTATTCAGTACGTATTTGTTACTCGCGATGGACCGACACGGCCTGTGCAAATATAATGCACAATGTAATTATGAGAATAAAGTTACATTAGAGTTAAAAATGGAGAAAAATTCAAAAAAAAATTTTTATTTCACATTATTAATACATAATTTGTAAAATGTCGTCTGCAAATAATAAAAACGTTCTAAACGTTCTAAACGTAATTATTTATGCATACTATTAAAACAGTCTAAACATAAAGTTTTGTTTGTTTTGTTCTTTGCCTAATCCTAATATCTTCGTAACACATTTTACAATCTTTCCTAATTTTATGGTACTTTCCTGGCACTATATTGAATAGCGTGCGTCGACATAAAGACAATAGTGGGGGGACCGGCGGCGTAGTGAAGGAGAAGTGAGTACTCCTACGCCGCGTGGGGCACATGGGACCGACAATCAAAGAATGTCATTTTGTGTTAAATATATGTCACTAATCATAATTTGAAGGTACGAAGTTAATTGCCGCATAATACCAAGTCTAAAAACCCTCTTGGCCTGTCAGACCTAAACAAAAAATTTGCTACTGCAGTTAACTTGTTAAGAACAAACCTTTCATAAAAATTAAATAGGTACCCGATAAATCATTTGGCAGACTAAACAAAAAAGGGATCCACTCTTGGTACTCTGTGTTATTTAAAATTGGTTACCTAGGTGATTTGAATTATAATTGTGACTTTTGTGGTTGTGCTTGCTGTTTTACAAACTAGGTGAGTTTCCTCACGGGCAAACTGAATTTACCTTTGCACATGCATTTTATTTAATTATTTCTCAATAGATATCTTACTAAGTTTTCATTTAACAATAAAATTACTGATTACAATACTTAGACCTTTTTAGCTGTCGTTCAGATATTAGACACTGTCGTTCGTATCAAGACGCTGTCGTTCAGGATCGAATTATTCCTGTCGTTCGGAATATTTCAGGCATTGTCGTTCATGCCCCATACAGTATTTTTGATCCGTTGTAATTGTAATCACTAATATAATAATTAAAGAGCACATTATACCATAATAAGTTAAATTCATTAATTCAGACAAATTCTTTTGCTCAGTTATTGTTTTTCTCTCATTAACAGATGAATACCTTATTGAATAAACTAGTGACGGCTAGCCTGGTTATAACTCAGACAAATCTTTAAAATAACTCAGTTATTGTAAGTAGTACATAAGCTCGCCCTATTATTCTATTTTATCTATGGGTTGAATTAAACGTTTATTGAATAAGTTATATTTTGATTTTATTAAGAGACCTCGTATAATTTAGATATAGTCTTTTTTTCATGAGGTCTCACATGTTATACATCTTTTAATGTCTGAATTTTCAAATGATGTCCGTACATTCGTTAGTTATTATTTTCATAATTTGACTTTTGTCCTCTCTTTCGACATTCAGTCATGTTGTTTTTATTACCGTAACCTTGAAAATTTGAAAACATCTGGTTTTTAATAATAATTTACTTTATCAATTTGTGGTCTACCCTTAAAACAAATATATAGGTACAAGTAAGGTCAGCCAGCCCAACTCTATTCCGAATACCGAAATCTTAAGGTGCGATTCCACCAAAAATATTATTGCGAACAAACGTTTGCAAATGTTTGTAAATGTTTGCAATCCATTTGTCTCCACCACCTAAATATTTGAAAACAACTGTGCGTTTGCAAACATTTGTCATCGATCCAGAAATATAGGTAGTTAAATAACAATGGCGCCGATAAGAAAACGTCGTGTTATTATTAATAGTGCCGCAGCGTTCATAATTATGCATGTGTTAATTGAAAAAGATAGTGAAAAGAGAAAGAGAAGAAAACAAAGGTTTTGGACAGCCCATTTTTTGAAAACAAGGCGGTCAACGCAGCTGCTAACTGACTTACGAACAGCTGATAGTAGTGGTCTATTTAAAAACTTTCTTGTTTCCCCTTTTCCATTCTAAAAGAGGAGAGCAAGGAAATTAGTTTGCTCTTTACAATATCAACAGTGGTTCCCATATCTTTTGCAATTTCACTCCACGCGTCCTGCTTTTTAAGTTTGTTGTAATAAAACTTATTCGTAGCTTGCCATATTTCTGGCTTCATTTTGTACAATTCAATTAATTGCAAACACTTTTCACTCTCCCAATCCGTTTTATTATTATTATTATTATTGATGAAAGTTGTTCAAATTTGTGTACTCGGCTCGGAATGCTGGTTGTCACAAAACACCAAGATCGTCTGGTCGTCTACGCACTCGCTGTTCGTCACAAACGTCTCCACTAAAAAAGCAGAGCGCACACACGAACTAAAAATCCCTTTGATGTTCCGACACCGCTCGGAATACGGCCGAATGCTATCAAACGTTTGCGAATGCGCGTGATTAAACGTCTCCACCAAACAAATATTGAGTTTGCAAATATATGCAAACATTCACAATCATTTTGCGTGCTAGGTGGAATCACACCTTTAACCTTAACCACAGTTAATCAACGACTGTAGGTTACTGGTTTGTTACTTAAGTCACTAGCCACTACCAGCTTGTGCATATGCTTCAACGAGAACACACGATATACTTAATTTAGTTCATCGACTCAATTGACCGTTTTTTGTTAAAACTTGGCAAGTCTACGTACTGTAATTGTTGTTTGTATTAAGTACCTACTCGAGTGGTGACTGGTAAGTCGGAAAATATATTTATTCCTAAAAGATAAGACTGTTTGTTACAGGTAGATACTTAAGTCATTTTTATTTTCAGTTTTAAACTTCTTTTACTAATTGTAACTATTAAAAATGTTGTTGAAATGGGGAATCGTTACAGCCGGTAAAATTGCCAATGATTTTGTAACGGCTGTAAAGTGTTTACCAGATAGTGATCATAAAGTTGTAGCGATCGCAGCAAGATCGCAGAATAGTGCTGACCAGTTCGCTAAAAAACATGGAATTTCAACAGCTTACGAAGGATATGAAAAATTAGCGAAGGATGAAAATGTTGATATAGTTTATATTGGAGCTTTGAATCCCCAACATTACGAACTTACAAAGGTATTTTTATTTAAATTATGGTTAAAGATACTTGTACTTTATTAAAAATATATATGACAGGCTATACAGCGTGTAAATTCTAGAACTTACAATGGACTATATCTCGTGAACTACCTAAATGAATGAATTAAAATGATCTCCACACTAGTCCAGGAAATAAATCCTGAAAATGATCATTTCACATTATTTCCCTTGTAGTGGCTGATTTTGTGTGTAAAGACGGCAAAAGTGTCGTAGAAAAATATGAACTCACCTCGACCGCTGAAGTCGTAGCGGAAAATTGTTTAACAAGGTAAGAACGGTGGGATTTCAGTGAAAATAAAGTTTTTCGTGTATGTATATCTTTTTTCTCTTCAATTTGACAGAAAAAACGATTAAAATTTTTTTCCCTCTTTATTAGATCTACAAAATTAGACATTGCAGTAAAAAAATGTTGATTAGGTCCAAAGTTATGAGCAAAGAACCATTATTTACAATATTATTAATAAACAAATGTACTATTATGACGTCTTTACATTACATTTAATTATTCTTTCAAATTCACAAATAACGTGTACGAAATCTGTAACTTAAATAGTTTGCAAATTAATACGTTATAAAGAAATTAATAGATTCTCGCCCTGTACGATACTGCGCATCAATCGTACCTAATCATGATGTTTGTTTTGTTGGTAGATTTCGCTGTAATAACTCATGTGCGGTTATTATTTTTCAGAAATATGCAATTCCGAAACCGTGGGAATGATTATTTAAAACAACATTAGTTGTAAAATGCAATATACCGCAAATCCAATGACTTTGGCAATATATTATTACGAACATTGATAGAGCATAAAACAAGCTTTAATCTGAAAAAGAATCGTCAAGATTCCTTGAAAAACAACGGAGTTACAAACCGTCAAATTGAAGTAAAAAAAGAATACACAAAAAAGTTATTTTCGGAATTAATTACACAAGTGCATCAAAATTACCGATAATTTTTCATGAAAGCATGTTCTCTAAAAACTGCATGAGTTTATTTTCATGTTTTGGCGAAAGAACAAAATATGAAAATAACCGAATGCAGTTTTTACTGACAACATGCTTGAATGAAAAATTATCAGATTTATTTTGATGCACGAGTGTAATTCGGTAGAATATTTCTCGAGTAGAAGAAATAAAAGTACGTTAGTTTGAAATTTTTATTTAAACAACAATTAGGGATATGAACATGAACAAGAACAAGAACAAACTAAAATGAGACAGAAATTGTAGAAACTAAAAATTGCATGAATTACAGTGGAAAACACAATTGTAAAGGAGCCCGCTGCACTACTTGTTTATGTATGTGCCATTGAAATAGAACTCAAAGAACTTATTGTAGGCACATTAGCTATATTAGTTTCTGTATTAAGATTAGCTCTATCATTGCCTCCCACTTTTTCTACTATTTTTAAATGGTGTTCCTTTTCCATTCCATTTGAATGGCCAGTAATTTTTATCAACGTATTTTCCTCAACCCCTTTCTTTTCTAATTTTGAAACAGCTGTTGCACACAATGAATGATTGGTGATTTTCAATTTTTCTGTCGCCAAACCTGACTTTTTTGCTTCCGTTGAGGTCCACTGAGTGATCATGTTTTTTCCGACAGGGATGTTCTTGTACCACTTGCCCAATTTCCAGGAGGGATTAACAGTTAAGAACAATCTCGGAATATTTATGTATTTTCTCTTTTCCAAGAATTTTCTAAACAACCTTATTGGACACAAATCCGGGTTAACTATGTTTCTAACCAACCACTTGGATATTGCGCAAGGTTTATCCCCACCTTGCGTTGTTTTGTCGACTATTGGGTTGTATTCCATTCTGCCAGTTTTTTGCCCTGCGTTATTAATGTTTTCTATGAAATAGGAAGTTAAACATTTTACTCCCTCTCCTCCTCGCCATGCTAATTCGTACGATAAAACAAAAAAATTTCTTTTGTAAACCATCAGGCGTTTCTTCATCACATTTTTGTACCATGGCTTGGAACTCTTCGTATTTTAGTGATACAGCGCTTTGTTTACTTTTCTGGGGGTTTGTTTGCAACTGCTTCCTTTTGGCATTTTTTGCCTCACGGGCAATCTTAAATTCCGTGTCAGTGAAAGGATTAAATTTAATATTATATTCGTCCTGGTATTTTTCCATTAATAATTTTGACGTTACATTCCAAATAGTCTTCACAGTAAAGTCTTTGTAATTCTCATCGTTTTTCTTTTTCATGTTGTAGGCCCAGTCAGTAAGAATGTTTGCGAGCGTCGGTATTGAAGTGTTTTCGTGTTTGGGTTTACTGTCGGTCACTTTTTCTTGAATAGAACTTAAAGGATCTTGACCAAATCGCGACATTTCAACTTATTTTAAAATTTGGCATATGTCAAAATAAGAAATGCGCAATTTTAACACTCGTTACTGTAGTTACGGACCTGCAGGGAAATGTTCAAAAGCTAGCGGGAAATTTTCGGATTCTACCGGGCAATTTTCACTTATAATCTCCCTAGAGCACGAATTATTTCCGGAAATTTTCTCGAAGTGCGAATTTTCTTGAAAAATTCGCAATATTAATTCATGCTCGCGGGAGATTCGGTAAGAAAACTTTGTACCAAAACTTTTTTAAAATAGAAATTAAATTGGTGACATACTTAGGTGACATATTATTATTATTATTTATGACAGCTGTCAAGCCAGAGGGAAACTTCCACTTATTAATTTCCCTCTACACAGGGAAATTTCCGAAGAAATTAGGTTATTGCCATAGCCACATGTCAAAATGCAGGCATCTGATTGGCTAAAATTAACTGGTATAAAATTTTCACCGAAAAATTCCCGCTTCATATGGGATTTTTAATACATGAGGGAAATATTCACTGAAATTCCACCCTTTTGACCTTGTTAAAAAATTTTCCGCTACAACTTCAGCGGTCGAGGTGGGTTCATACCTATATTCCTACATCTCTTTTGTCGTCTATATATGCAAAATCAGCCACTACAAGGGAAACAATGCCCACCTGGACTAACACGTTCAGGTATACTGTAAACCATCGTGATCACTGTAATTAATTTTCAGCCAACCGTACAAATGATTAACCTATCACTTAACATCTAAAAAGGAACAGTAGTTGCACCTTATTTGGAGCTTTTCAATACAAAATATCATTAACTACTTAATTGTTATTTTTGTTTTCAAATTAATTTATTTGCTTTATTGCTGTTACTTATACCGTTACGCAAGCAGGAGGTTTCAATTTAAATTTTTGTAGTTGAAGTAGGTGGGATATAGAGGGTTGATGGTTGATGGTGCATGATCTCTTATGTCATTTTAGTTCCTCCTCTCTACTCTAGAAACGATTTTTTTAACATTTCTTCTCGTTCACGTGTGTTCAGTGTTAAAATTGACACACTTTATATTAAAATAAAAAACCACTAAAACTCTCTACCTGTTCCTTAATTATGTTGAATGTCAAAAATAAATCTATTTTAATAGACCTGCAAAAAAACCAGCCACCTAAAATTATAACATAAATTGGTCTGCGATCTACCTAAGGTTATCTGGTTTAGCAAACGGTCTACATTAAAAATGCAAAATATAATAACAATGGAAACTCTAAAAACATCTTAATTCATGTTAAAAAAGAATTTATTATTTAGATAATTACAAATTAAGTATATTTAGTAAAAAGGGTGAGTGTGCATCTACGTAGTTCTGTTGGCTGCTTACATATTCATTTATACATACCCAAGTTGACAGAAACTGTTATAGCCATTCTTCAGCATAAGATTATGCTGTGGCCAGTGGTCATTCACCGTGTGAATATGCGAAACGGCTTGGGCTTCTCTCTGGATAAGCGGTATGATTGGGTCTGAATCTCGCCTGAATACAGAAAAATGTCAGATATCCTATGAACTCTGAATCTTCGGATTCAGGCAGATGATCCCCTTGAAACATCCTTCTTCAGTTGGACTTCCTTCGACCAGCAAATCGCGCGTCCTCGATTTGCTGTTTAACATTTGGTCTCGAGCTGTGTGACATACCATTACTGTACAAATTTCCAGGAACAGATAGTTCATAATTTTATGATGGACATTGAGAGATGTTTTTTCCATTTTCTTAACACTTTTGCTGGCATACAACTTTGAATTCAAAATCTGATTGAGTAGATGAAGTAGATGAGATGAACAGCAAAGACACATGGGCTAAGTAAATAAACATGCCACAGTTGTAGCACTTTTCCAACACTCCTTTCCGGTCAATGTTTGGATTGGTATGATCGACGATTATTTATTAGGACCATTTTTTCTTCCTCAAGGATTGAACGGTGATACACATCTTCATTTTCCAGAAAATGAACTTCCATTTATGTCGGAAAATGTACCTCTCATAATTAGAAGAAATATGCAAATTCTCCATTGAGAAAATGATATAATTGAAATTTTTTTGTTTATTTCGTAATATTCATGTCATTTAATTTTCAGTTAATGTTGGAACATGGTAAACATGTGCTGTGTGAAAAACCATTGACCCTTAATGAAAAACAAACTAAAAAACTTCTTGGAATTTCGAAGGAAAAGAAACTATTTCTAATGGAAGCTGTATGGTCCAGGTGTTTCCCTGCTTACAAGGAAATGAAAAAAATAATAGAATCCGGACAAATTGGCGAGGTAACTAGTAGAATTAAAATTAAATTGGGATATATTTTCAATTACCTACAATCATTATTTGTTTGCTTATGCAACGAATTCTTTATTTTATATAAAAAGTAACTAGGTCTGGACGGCCCCAAGAAAAACCGCATGTAAACAAAGACCAAGCGTGATCTATTATTATAAGTCGGCTGCGTATTAGACGACTCGCATTGAAGGGGATTGTAGGGGAACAGAATACGCTCCTGTTCAACCTTATGGAACTTGCCAAGGTCATTCAATATGCACGTGATTTCACTTACGTGTGGTTTTTCTTGATAACGAACCGACGTAATGTTGTATGTATAATTTTTAGGTTCTGCAAGTAAATGTTGATTTTGGCGGTCCTATTATACAAAACGATAGAATTAAAAAGAAGGAACTAGGCGGTGGAGTAATTCTAGATTTGGGTGTGTATTTTCTTCAATTTCAACAATATGTATTTCGTGGCTCAAAACCGACAAAAGTAATAGCAGCTGGTATTTTAAATGAAGATGGTGTCGACAGTTCTGTTGCTGCCGTGTTAATTCATGATGGTGGCAAAACAGCTGTATCTTCTGCTTCTGGAGTCGTTCAATTGTCTTGTGAAGGTTAGTAGCAATTCATTTTTGTATTATACACGGTGTTGCTAAATACTCTGCAGCTTTTAGTAGGTTCTCTTATAATACGATCTTAAGCGACGTCATAATTTGTTTTATAGACGTAGTATACTCCCGTTTCCGTCATATTGATAGCACATTATGTATGCAAATCCCTGTTTGATTGTACTGGGTGGTTCTAACAAGTTTGGATAATTCTGACCAGTTTTGTACGGTCATTTAATAAAAAAGTTTTAAGTTGAGTACCTAGGTCCGTTGCTTATTTTCCTGAAGTTTATAAGTCCGAAATATCACTGTCACGGACTGAGTTTTGGGTTTTACCGAAGAAACGATTCAAGTTGAGTCAATGAGTGTAATAGGTACTGGTATGCTGTTTATTAATTTATTATTTATTCAGTGTATAGCTCAACTAATTGCTCACTAAGAAAATACCACTGTGTCTTTTAATAGAATGTATATAAAGGAACGACATTATATTAAAAGAATAGTAATAGTAAATCAACAAAATAATTCATATTTTATTTAAAAAAGAAATTTTAAAATTCTAAAGTTGGTTTAAACTCAAAGCATTGTTTAATAATATAGAGATAGTTAGTCAAACGACGTAGAATTCTTATTTGACGTCCTTTCTCTACCCACTAACAGTGTTATGGTTTAAGGAGGTGACGGTATCTAGCGGAAACTAAACGAATCTCGTAGATCTTGAAAATTGCAATCTTGAATCCGAATATGGTGGCACGAGAAAAATAAACAGACAAGTTACATTACGACGGCAATTAGAAATGATGTTGCCAAAAATATCAAATGGAAAAAACAAGTTAATTTCAGAAATGGAGATTGATGTTAGTAAAAATATTGTTGAATATGGAATGCGAAATATCTGATCCATACCACAATAATAATGATTTTATTCACCATATAAAATAAAATACATTCAGAAAATGATATGCATAGATGCAGTGAATAAAAAAGATGATTTTTATTATTTCTATAGGATCAGTCGGAGATAGAAACATCGAGTGAGGATTAACCGATTTTAAACCTTGAAAATTCGAATTTTTCTTCATTTTACTGGCTAAGTTTTTTCCGATATTTACTAAAAACCCAATATTTAGAATTCTGAATTTATGTCATTTTAAAAAAAAATTTTCCACTGGCTTTGTTAAAACTTCATTTATTGTATTTCACATAGGTACATTTGCAGTTATTTTTGTTAAGCTCAATTTTATTTTAATGTTTATTTTTTGTTATCTTGATGAATTTTTCAAAACAAATTTCAATTTCTACGTGTTCCAGTTTTAACTGATTTTCTTGTAGGTACACGTAGTTTTTTTTATTTACGGATTTTATTATGGACAGTGTAATCCGATCTTTTTCTGTTTTTGCTCTTTAACTTGATTTAGTAGTCCATATTGTAGTTCCGTTTGTTGAAATATTAAAAAATTCATTTGTTGAAGATTCCAAGTCATTGGAAGAGTGAGTAATGTCCAAGTTTTTTATCTTATAAACCAATTTTTTGAAAAATGTTTGAAAAAATTCATTTTAAAATTCACTTACAGTTTTATTTCTGGAGAAAGGAAAAACTATTATTAGATTATTATTTTATTTATACATATTATAACCATAATTCTATTAAACTTGAAAACGGCAACAGCATGTTTACCTAAACCATTGTTTAATTTATTAAAGAATGCATGAAATAAACGCTGTTACTATGTAAAAGATATTTTTTTCTTGTAAAACTATTATCGTTTGCAGTAAACAACATGAATAACAATATATCAGGATTTACTGGTTTTGATTTTGATTGTTTTTTAGGATTTCTATTGTTACATTCTTTGGAGGTTGTCCAGTTTTTCGATAAATTGTTACAATCTTGTTATATTTGTATTCTTATTAATAATTCCAATATATAATAACCCTGGTCGTCACAATTTTTCTTATTAGATTGAAACTACTCCGGAATACGAGAAGGTAACAACTGGATCATAAGTTTCTTTAAATTGCTCATAATTTTTGTAGTGGAGTATCATTCAATATTCAAGGCAAATATGTCTAAACATGCTTTTGTAAAACTTTTCATAAGTTAAGAAGATGTTTTTAAGCCATTAATTTCATCTAACTTATATATTAATTTTAAAAGCGGCTCTAAAACCTTAGGCTGTGGGGTTGCGATTGTACCCTCCCTTCTGTCTATACACAGAGAACTGATTTTCTATAGGAACTCGAAGAAGGCGTCCAGTGAATATATAAGAAAAACCTTCGTTTATTGCCATTTTCCAAAACAGGAGATAAATATTTAGAACTGCTCCAAAATAATGTCGTGCCAACTTTGACAAACTTATATCCCGATCCTAACGTTGGACAGTGGGGCTGCTTTTCGACCAGAATTATGTGGGTTTTCTTGAAACTCGAGCATAATATCCAATTTCGTATTATCACTTACTGCATTGGTGTAGCTAGCTTTTTTTATCTGTCTTACATGTCCAAGCTCGCGAAACTGCTTTTCTATTTTGCTAATTGTTCCTTGGGATATAGGCGGCAAAGTTTTAATGTTAATTTTCGTAATAAATCTGAAATAATATTTCCGAAACAGTTGAAGATAGGTATAGAACATTGTACATGAATTATGTCTAGAATTTTCTGAAGAATCCAAAAAATAAATAATATACAGAGGGTTGCATTTAAAATAAGAAAGTTGGTATTGGCCACTGTCACATGACACACCCTATATAATTCTTTTTTTTGAAAAAAATGCTCATTTGAAAATTTGTTACCTAAGAAGTTGTTTCGTATACATTTAAAAAGATGGGGTACGTCATAGAATGTAAACATTTTCTGCGTATCTAAATAAAAATAAGGATATTTTATATTAGTTTCTAGCAGCTTAAACAACTTTTGGTTAACTGTGGAAAGGTCACATACGATGGCAACTGGTCCTACACTAAATAGCAAGGTTAATGCCTTGGATTGCATTTACTCCCTTTTCGGTTAAAAAATAAGCTATTGGTATTATCCATCTTACAAGGATGCCTTTCACTATTAATAAAAGCCTTTGAGTAGCCGGTACGGATCTTCTGTCAAAATTTCCAAGATCCTCAAAACCTTCAATTATATATAGTTTGGTGTTATACACCACATTTTTTTAAATTGCCATTTCGTCGAACATAAGTAAACATTTTTTCTCTGTCGAAGACATGGTTTCTGCATTGAGCTGAAGGTTTTTGAAAATATTTTGATTAAATCCTGGATTACAGGTGAAATTTCTAATCCAGTACTTAATTGTTAAAACAGCGGGAAGTTTCACAGCTTTTCTGAGAAGAAACTTGTATGTAAAGTTCATACAATAGCCTTCTTGGTATGCTTCATCGTTTGTGACGTATATCCGGGTTTTGGGTATGTCGATATTTAATTTGTTATTTTGACATATAGCTAGCCTTTAATTTGATAAATAAAATCATCAGGATCGTAGTCAGCCAAATTCGAAAAGGCTATGAAATTAATAATACTTGGGATATCAAAACACTTCCATATAAAACAAATTGTATATTCAATTTACATATTAAAATATTTAAATATTAGTAAATATAGTCCTGCAAAAGAATTATACAGCGTGTTCAATTAGTCTGCACTATATGGGACCCTATTTTATTCTAAAATTTTATTCTAAGTTTTATGGAAAAAGTTATTCTTCACTTATAATTCTCATTGTTATTGAATTTTATTGTTTTATTTGTTTAAATGAGGCCACTGTCTCATTGATGTTTTTACTGACCCCATGTATCTGATGTTCATTAAAATATGTACAGGTTGTGTATTGCAAATTTAACAAAATAGATATTTTTCTATAAGTTTAAACTTTTTGAAGCTACGACCACTTGCTCTGCCGTTGAATAGCTTCTTTCCAAACACTAACTAGAGTATTCTATCTTCAGTTACACGTTCAGCAGAAGACAAACATAAACAGAGTAAATAGTCAAGAAACCAACCAACTAATAAAAAATTAAAAAGAACAGGATTATGAAAGTTCAATTTTCGCAGTCCCAATCTGATTCACATTCCGACTCATTCAAGTCAATAATTACAGGCGAAATATCACTAGCGTCAATAATTTTCGCTGTTTCCCAATATTCCTCAATAATGTTTTGGGTATGCCTAACATATTTTTTCCATTTTTCTGGTGTAATACTTGAGTTTATTACCTGAGTTGATACCTACAGTCTATTTCAGTGGCAGCTCGTAGAGTTTAACATTTCTGGAACCCTACTGGTTGTGTACTGATTTCAAAGTTATTAGATTAATCTTTTGTTGTTAACTGGTTGAAAAATAATTTTTATTCTTTTAAAGCAAGAGTATCTGGAACCAAAGGCTATATTCGAATTCCAAGTTTTTTCTGTCCTACTTCATTGGATATAAGCGGTGAGCTCAGAGAATTTCCACTGCCAAAAAGTCAAGGTAAATTTATGTACGAAGGTTCTAATGGTGTCGGTTTATTGTACGAAGCTGAGGAAGCGCGTAAATGTATTATGGAAGGTAAATTAGAATCTCCTCAAATAACACATAGTGAAACGTTGGAGTTGGCACAACTTATGGATAAACTTAGAGCAGAGGTTGGAGTAGTGTACGCGGCCGACAACGAAACTTACTGAAATCACACTTATTATAAAAAGTATTAGCTTGAAATGGCAATAAAGTTGAGTCTTAAAACGAAGCGATTATTATTTTATTCCCTCTTTATTACTTACTATACTTACCTACTACTCACAAATTAAGTTTATTTTTTATCGCTGTACTTAATCTAAAAGCAAATTTAGGCAATGTATGGGAGTGTGATGATGTGGGTACACAATAGTTATTTATGCAACTAGTGTGTAAAGTAACCCTTTTTTGACGAATGTGAATCGCGACGATCACATGAGTCAAAAAGGGACTGTACACACGAATTGCATACAATATTTTTTCTACTACCGGAATTTCAATAAAAAAAACTGAAGATTTACCTATATATATATATATATATATATATATATATAGGTATTCTTTAATTGTTGATAATTTGTTGGAAACTAAATATAAACAAATATATATATATATATATATATAGGTATTCTTTAATTGTTGATAATTTGTTGGAAACTAAATATAAACAAAAATAATTCATTGTCTTAGAAGGAGATAGCCTAAAATGGTAATATACAATAAAGAGTTATATTTTGTTGATATCTACAATTTTCAAGAAATTTTACATATAAATACTTTTGCTCACCCTAGGTATAGTCGGAAGATCTCAATTTAAATTTTAAATGTCAGATTCAATGCATGAAGAAATGTCAGTCACTCACAGCCAACTTATAGGTACCTATACCTATGCACCATATTCTATTAGTTTCCAGTATCCAATAATTATTTACTAATAATTATTAGATGTACTTTACTGAATTCTATATGTTTCCATCTCTCATTTAAAAAAAAACTCAGATTTAATATCCGTTTATTATACCTACCTATATTTTTATAAGACTAGGTACAACTACATACAATTTGGAACTTTTTCTTTAGGCACTCGAAAGCGAAAGTGTGTCTAAAATAAGTACTTTACGCACGGTAGTAGAAAAAATATTTTGAATTCAAATTGAGGTTGTAGTGCTAATTTTAGAGGTTGTTTCTAATGTTCACATTAACCCTCCGAACAGTGAACATACTGATTCTGATTCCAACATAAATAATTACGAGACCCTGAAAATTATATAGAATGGTTCAGTTATGTCAATAGAGAATTTGACATAATTTTTAAATGGCAAAAATGTGCTATAAACCATAAGAATATATTGCATGCAAAAGTCTGGCATAAAAAAACTATTTTTTTATCACAACAACTACTATAAAGAATTAAAAATGAGGATAAATTCAAATTTGTTTGTGTAAAAGCATTGCTATTGGTTGTGACGTCAAACCGTATGATTTCGGTACAGCGCGTACGACCAAGCGACAAATAACGAAGGTATACCATTAAAACAGCCAATATTGTTTCTTTGTATTTTTGGTTAATTCTAATTCATTAGACTTTGTGAAATTTTGTGTATCCATAATATTCTCAACATGACGGAAGATACAAAATGTCACAAAGAACTAACAGCAGCAGAACACAAATTTTAAGAACTTAAATGATAGATACGAATAGGCCAAACAATAGGTAAATATTTTTGATTATTTCTTTCGTCTATTAAATATCAGTCATCAACCAATCATACTTGTTATGTTCGTTAGTTATTTTGATAACGAATTAAAAGTCTTGTTTTATTTTGGTTTTATTTACACTCTAATTACAAATGTACAAATCACTAATTCTAACCTATTCTAACTTCGTGTCCCTTTGACAGCTGTCATGTTTCACAGGCTCTACACCCTTGCCCTGGTTGCCAGTTATCACCTTCCTTCTTTTATTACTAAGTACTATTTATAGGTTTCACCTAACCAAAATAAACTAAAAATAATTAAATTCTTAATTGACATAATTAACCAAATGCTTAGGAGGATGTACGTTACGCCTAGGTCTATTGTTAGTTTTATTTACAAAAGTCATATCTGGAATCAGCTCAACAATATTAGAGTCCCTAATGTGAAACTTTCGATTGCGATCTATAACACTACCGTTATCTAATTTCACTTATAAGCTCTTGGTTTATTCAACCTTTGAATGACCCTACCAGATTGCTAAGCTGTCTTGTCTTGATTCTGAACTCTTACTTTTTCACCTACATTAAACTCTTTAAGAAATTTAGAACTTCTATCATAGAAGCTTTTCTGTTTTTCCTGCCTTTGCCTAAGACAATCTTTCACTTTATTCCCCTTTATTCCCCTTTTTCAAACAAATTGAATTTAGGAAGCAAGCTATTAATTTCCCTATTAAAAAGTAAAAATGCTGGAGATGGAATATTATTATCTATTGGGGTTGATCGATATTCTAACAGACAAAGATACGGATCTTTATTATCATGGTCACATTTTTTCATGAGATTTTTAAAAGACTGAATGGCACGCTCTACCATGCCATTAGATTGAGCAAAAGTTGGACTTGAAGTAACATGTTTAATTTCCCAATCATTAACAAATTTTTTAAAAGTTTCTGAGCTAAAATTAGTACCATTATCTGATCTTAAGAGAGATGGTTTCCCATGAGTAGCAAATATTGATTACAGAGCATTGATTGTATGAATACCATCTAATATATTTAGTGGTCTAGTTTCGATAAATTTCGAATAATAGTCAATCACCATGAGATAGTTTTTACCGTTGAACTGATAGACATCGGTTCCTAGACAGTCCCAAACCTCATCAGGCACCTCAGAAGGAATAAGTGGTTCCTTAGAGTTTGAATTTCTAAAATTTAAAAATATATGACAGTTATTCACAAATTCTTCTATCTCAGAATTCATTTTTGGCCAAAACAAAGCCTCTCTTGCCCTAAGTTGACACTTTACGATACCGAAGTGATTGTAATTAATTAATCTAAGCATCTCTTTCCTTAAAGTAGTTTGTACAATAACTTTATTGCCTTTAAACAGCACATCATTTACACTGATAATTTCCTCCCTGTGAACCCAGTACTTTTGTAGTTCATCATTTAATTTATCCTTATCTTCAGGCCAACCCTGTTTTACTAATTTTAAGAGATCAACTAAAATTTCATCTTTTAATGTCTCAGCTTGAAAAACTTTGAATTTGTCATTAGACATTGGAAGAATTTTCTCAATTAAGTCAACATGTGCCTCAATTTCACTTACTGTCAACTTGTCAACCTGGGTTAAATTGTCATTCAAAAAATTACGAAATAAAGAAACTGCAATTACCAAATCAGTACCCTTTTTGTAAACAATTTCTATATCATACAACTGTAACTTGATTAACATTCTTTGGAGACGTAATGGGGCATTAATTAGAAGTTTTTTACAAATAAATGCTAATGGTTTATGGTCACTCTCTACTACAACTTTTTTGCTATAAATATATTGGTGAAATACCGCGGCCATTTCCTTCTCAATCTGAGCATAGCCTTTTTCAGTTTCTGTTAAAGCTCTAGAGCTGTAAATAACTGGTAAATTATCTTGTAGAAGAGTAGCACCAAGGCCATTTTGGGATGCATCCACAGACACCACCATAGGTTTATTTGGATCAAAATATTTTAGTGCTGGAGTCGAGGTCAATGCTTGCTTAATTTTATTAAAAGCTACAGTATGGTTTTCATCCCACACAAACAAAGAGTTTTTATTTAAAAGTTGCCTTAGCAATGAGGTTTTCTCAGGCAATCCTTGTACAAATTTTGATACGTAAGTTACTAAACCTAGACATTTTTCAACACTTTTTTGGATTTAGGAATGGGTACCTCTAAAATACTTCTAATTTTATCTTGATCGACAAATTTCTAAACACTTATTTAGATCTAATTTAGTTTCAGTCAATAGCCTTTCCCTCAATTTGTTATTTTCTATGCCACAAACAACCCTGTCTTTGATTAGAGTCTTTTAATTTACCAAACTCACAAGTTGCTGCGAGAGCCTTAAGTTCTGTGACAAATACATCGGTATTTTCGCCCGGTTTTTGATTTCTAGTGTTAAACTTGTACCTTTCATAAGTAACATTCACTTTGGGCAAAAAATAATTATTGAATTTGTCGAGAAGTACCTCAAATTTATCCACTTCTGTTGATTTTAATTCGAAAGTATTGTATAGGTCCAACGCTTCCGGGCCCATACAACGCAAAAGCAGATTGCATTGCCGTTTTTCGTCTGCTCCTGTAAGTCCAACTGCTGATATGTATATTTTAAAACTTTGCACAAATTTACTCCACGAATTTGCGCCATTTGTTACAATGAATTGTGGCGGTTTAAGTTCGATCATTGGCTGCGCCATGTTATGTTCGTTAGTTATTTTGA
Organism: Lochmaea crataegi; assembly: GCA_947563755.1. Classification (NCBI taxonomy): domain Eukaryota; kingdom Metazoa; phylum Arthropoda; class Insecta; order Coleoptera; family Chrysomelidae; genus Lochmaea; species Lochmaea crataegi. Next base: position 24,753,311 of record OX387423.1, on the reverse strand, counting down.
TAACGAATTAAAAGTCTTGTTTTATTTTGGTTTTATTTACACTCTAATTACAAATCACTAATTCTAACCTATTCTAACCTCGTGTCCCTTTGACAGCTGTCATGTTTCCCAGGCTGTCCACCCTTGCCCTGGTTGCCAGTTCTCAGCTCATCACATTACAATACTTATGTTTCCTGTTTGACAAGACCAATCAACTTAGCGACTATTTGCATGGTGCACAATAGTCCATCTGACAGTACTCTAAATAAATACATCTTAAACGTCAAATTGAATCGATCAAGTTGAAGCTGTCGAAGTGTTTGAAAATGAATCGGTTTGGAGAAACCAAAAACGAAGAAATAGATAGGGTAATCGAGACTACAATCCCTGATAGTACAGTGAGGAGTAAAAATAACGAAGTGACTATTTGTACGGGTACTGGAAGAATAAATTATATTTGTCCACGACTATTTGATAATGTTTACATTTTACGTGTGCTTCTTCAAGTATAATGACGTACATTATTCACCAGTGAATAATAGGTGTTGATAATGAACAGGTCACGTGACATATATTGAAGGTTATTTATATACAAATGTTACAATATAATATTTAAAAATTTTCACCGCGACCCGAATTCGAACCTTTGGCGTACAATTCATCATTTCGCGAACTCAGACATCTAAACAATCCTGCTACGGTGACATTTATAATAATTTATTAGGCTGTTGTATACATATAGAGCGTATAGGTGTCAATGTCAAAACTAAGAAACTGACGTTTTAAATAATTTATAATAGCTGATTGCAAGCCTATAATCCCGTTTCTAAAATGGAGGGAAGAGAAAAAAAGTAAATTCATTTATAAACAGGTAATTAATAGTGGTGGACAAAATATAGTATTCTACTCGCATATAATGGCTAATATTCACTTAAGTGTTTATGTCACTCGCCTGCGACTCGCGACATAAACGCACCTTCGTGAATAATAGCTATCATTATATGCTTGTTGAATAATATACTATTATTCGTACATGTATTCATTTTTTTAAATTAAGAATGAATCGGAAGGAATGAGTATATTCGTATCTACAGATATTATTATTTTTTTATGATAAAATTTATTACTAAGAATTTTTTTTAATAATTAATTTATTCTAAATAAACGTCAGTATGATTGTTGTGTGTCCTTAGTGGAACGCACCCTATGGAATTATGATGTGATTGGTGGAATGTATATTGTGATTGGCGAACAAAAGGAGGTATTTACAATTTAAATACTCAATTTTTATTTTAATAATAGATATTGTAAATAATGTTAAAATAAATCAATGGAATAAATTTCAACGGAAAAGGTAAGCTATTAATTCTTTTTTTAATTAAAAATAATTATTTTTCTAAAAAAGTTTCATTTGTTTATATTTCTGTCATTCTGCCATAAAGTATTCATAATAAAATAATGCAATTTGAATTTATTTATCTAGTATAAAATATCTTACAAAATGGGTAATTATTCAATTTTTTTATTTTCAATACTGATGATTTAATGATTTAACACTGATGATATATTCTTCAGATTCCGAAGAAAAATATGAAAACCATCAGTCTTCTGATGAAGAAGAATACGAAAACGATGAAGGCAAAGAGGAAGACCAAAACGGAAAAGACGCGAATGAAGTTGTTAATTCAGATGAAGCTGCTGATGAGAATGACAAATTCGTGGATGAAAATTTATTGAAGGAAGGTGACAAATTTGACCCCCCCTTTTTTGGATTCTATAGACTCGGACGATTTTTTTGAATCGAAAGGTTTTTGTTTCATTTCGATAGCTCAAATAATAAAAAAGTTCGTTCCTCTTGGATAATGGATCTTTGAGGGGGGGGGGCGACAGGGGGGCGTATTTTTTTGGCAGCAGAAATACTTTTATGCGATCCATTTTGGGGTCGCAAATTTTCATGTCTGACCGTTTCGGAGAAAGCTATGTGGTCCGAGAGTGTATGTTGGGGGGGCTTAAAAATCGATGTCCAGTTTTTTTGTTCAACAAAATTTTCCCCACACGCCCATATATATAAACTGTGTTCATTTGAAAAGGACCCACCCTTAATATTTCAAAAATGGGACATATTAGAAGGAAATGCCGAAACACGTCAACTTTTAACTTGAGGGGGACACTTTTTGACCCTAATGTCATAAACGTCAGATTCACCCCCTCCCTACTAAAGACACCCCTTACATTTTTTCAAATGGCATTAGGTATCAAGTCACACCTCATTTAAAAGGTCTGGCAAATCTCTATCCAATCATTTTGTTCTGCCTTTGATACGAGCCTTCCATTGTTATTTAATCGTTGTTTAAAATTGGCTCTTTTTCAACTTTTATTGCCTGAATGTTAACGGTGGTCACTTTGACGCATGATTAAATAGCAGTTTTTCCTTGTTAACAGTTGTCTTTTTACTATTTGTACATTTTTTATTCTTTAAAGAGTCTTTCTATCATAACACAATATGGAAGCATACGAAAAGTTGAAAAAGAGCCAATTTTAAACAACGATTAAATGGAAGGCTGGTATCAAAGGCAAAACAAATTGATTGAATAGAGATTTACCAGACCTTTAAAATGAGGTGTGACTTGATACCTAATGCCATTTGAAAAAATGTAAGGGGTGTCTCCAGTAGGGAGGGGGTGAATCTGACGTTTATGACATTAGCGCCAAAAAGTGTCCCCCTCAAGTTAAAAGTTGACGTGTTTCGGCATTTCTTTCTAATATGTCCCATTTTTGAAATATTAAGGGTGGGTCCTTTTCAAATGAACACAGTGTATATTGTTTGTCCAATGTTTAATTCGAGGGGTGCTCAAGTTCCCCGTTGACGGGAGAGACTAGCTCGAGCATCAAGACATCGTGACTTTTCTTTGGAATGCGTAGTAAGGATGAAATTATAGAATCTGTTTTTTTTTTAAATTTTGTGATGTAGGAGAAAATAGTATGAAATGACGAAAAATATAGTTCGTATAGTAGTTTTTGTCCGACTACTGTACGAATAATAATAAATTGTTCGTACAGTAACCGTAATAATAATTATAAATTGTTCGTACGGTAACCGTATTAATAGACTCGGCCTAGAAATAACGTATGGAAACAGTTTACCAAATTTTGCGAGCATCGTCAATATACTGTGAAGTGTATGTGGAATTCTACAGCTAAAACTCTTCAAGAGATGTATTTCAAGAAGTATAACTTAAAAATAGATCCATTTCAAGCGTGCGAGTTCAAAAGTTCTCGAGACGCACGCAATGTCAAGAGACGGAAATTGCAGAAACATCTGGAAAAACAGAAACGGAGTTCAACGGCCTTAAGTATAGAAAATATGTTTGCTATTATTGACAAATGCGATAAAAAAACTCCAGATGGACTTTTTTTTTACTATTTGGCTTCAGTAGAATTAGCGTGGCGTGGGGGCGAAGGTTGTTCAGCTTTGATTGAACATTTGAATTTCAGAATGATGGTAATGAATCAGGAAGGATAAAATACAACTCAATTTTTACAAAAACCTGTCAAAGGAAACCATAAATGCGCAGACAGCAAGTGACTTACTAAAAATGAATGAAATCCACAGCGCTGTCCAGTTAGATTTTTCAGAGAATTGATTGGAAAAAGAGGACCAGTATTCACATGTCCACGTTTGATCCTAACTCCAAATCTATTCTGGCAAAAAGGAAACTCATTGTGGTACAAGAATTCGCTTGTTGGGAAAAACGAACTTTCAAATTGGACTAAATTGGGAGCAAAGTCCATTGGTTTAGATACCAACCAATTGAAAATTACAAACCATTCTTGCAGATCAACTGCAGTTTCTCAATTGGCAAAATCCGGAGTACCAGAGCAGCAACTCATTCAAATTACTGGCCACGCAGTACTTTTTCAATTCAACCTTACTTGCAGATGGTTGAACACTATCACCAGAGTATTCTGAACAGATTGAGAAATCAGAATGAATGTGGACCTTCTACGCGGTTAATACTGCCAGTTCTTCAAAAGTTGAACAAATTACACAAGGTGAAAATGTCACATTCAATAATTGTATTTTAAATTTCAATTGATAAATTTTAAAGCTGGTGGTGTTTTTGTTTGGATTTTGTTGATTGTTGTTGATATTTTGAATAAATTATTCCAAATTGTTTCATTTTGTGAATATGACTGATATAAAGAATTTGATTTAAGAAATAATCTTCATAAATATAACAAGACCTTGATAAATTGTCGACTATTAAATAATCAGAGATGAAAGCCAAAATAATGTCTCGTTAAATTATTATAAAATACAGTCGAAATTCGAAATTTAGATGCAACAAAATAGTCTAGACTATTTATCAAGGTCTTGTCTCTATTCTGTGGTCTTGTTATATTCTCCTTGACAAAAATCCTAGTAGGAAACGGATTGTGCCGTCACTTAGTATAATCAAAGATTACAATGTAATCTTTGGTATAATTTTGATATATTTTCGACACACAACCGTTTTTTCCCTGTAATTTGTTATAAACATTTAAAACGAAATAAACGTAAATTATATATTTTCTTTTTTAAAATTGCTTTTTAAAAAGAGAAATACATTTATTTATTTAACAATATTACAACTATCAAGAATCAACTTAGGGCTAGATGCGACAACTAAATGTCTTAGAAACGAATCCAACTGAAAAATAATCGAGAATGTCTATTAATGTTCTAATTATAAACAAACTGAACTTAAATACTAAAATATATGTCTATTTAGCAGTTTTGCAGGTGTTCCTTAATGAATAGAATCTATTATTCGCACTACACATAATTCCTCCCGTCTTTAAGTTTCGGGAAACACGGAGTGGATTTTCGAAAAATTTCTTTCTTCTTTATCTTCATGCTTCTTTTCTTCTTTATTCTCATGCTTGTGTGCCAAATAAGGCAAAGAAGGCGTATACGTTTTCTGATTTTGGATAACAGGGAATAAGTGGTAAAATTCATAGGTTTGATCTTTTAAAATAGGTACATGGATTGCAAAAATTAATTTTGAGTTTGATATTGATACCTGGGTGCCTAAGAATTGATAATAGGTTAACATATTTTCAAATTAAGGAATTTGTTTGGGATCATATATATTATGCAATTGTTTAATCATATCAAATATATCAGAGTTTGAAATTATGGAATTATGTAGAGAGTTTAATTTTGAGAATATTATAGCGTTTTCTGAATTGTCAACTAGAGTTAATGTTGTTTGACAATCTAAATTGATTTGGGAAATGATGCCTTGGAAGCTTAAATAACTTTCAAGAGTTTTAATTTTGTCATAAAATGATCCTTGTATTTGTTCTAAATTATCCTTGAGTGTCTCCTTGTATTTGTTCTAAATTATCCTTGAGTGTCTCTTGATTTTTACTTAAAATAGTTATGGATTCATTATAATTGTCAATAAGTTTTTTTATATAAAGAAGTTTGTAAATTCACTTCTTGGATTATGTTTTTCTGATTTTTCTGTAACAAATCAATGGCAGTATTGTACTTAATTTCATCATCTGTATCTAGGGTTCCAAAAAGCCATTTATCAACCTTGCCCACCACATTAATTAGTCCTCTTTTGGTTCTAATATGGGGAGTGAGATTGTTTAATTTGGTTTTAATAATATTGATTAGATATTCGGCTCTTGTTAACATATTTTGGGCTAAATTATGATATGATATAGGATTGCTTCCATCGACTACAGTTATACTATGTTTTACTATATTAAAATGATTAATAAGGTTATTTGCTTGCTTAATAATTATCTCTAAATCTACGTAATGTAAGAAAGTATGTTTATTATATATAATTCTAGAATTTCCTAATTGGATAGGAAGGAGAAAGTTTTCTCTTTTTGTACTGTTATGTCTTCTTCAATGCTGCGTACCTGAAGTACCTGGAGTATTATGTTTGTCGTTGTCAGTAATGTCTGGAGGTTTCTTAATTTAGTTCTAACATAAAATGTCTCTTCGTTTGAAAAGTCTGGTGGGTTGTCACGTTTTTCATTTACTTTTTGAATATTTTTCTCTTTAATAGTTTCGTTATTTTGTCTTACTTTTTCATAAAGTTTTTTGCTGTTTTCTTTATGGTCTTGCACATATGTTGATATGTCTCGTGAAAGAGCGTCTGCTACTAGATTATTTTTTTTGCTTTTAGATACTTGATTTCATAATTAAATTCTTCCAATTTTAGGCGCCAACGTACAAGTTGTGAATTTGGTTCTTTTAATGAAAAGAGCCACTGTAATGGTTTGTGGTCGGTGAAAATTGTAAAATGTTTACCGAAGAGATAGGGACGGAAATATTTACATGCCCATACTATGGCTAAACATTCTTTTTCTATTGTAGAAAAATTGATTTCAGAAGAATTGAGGGTTCTAGAGGCATAACAGACAGGGTGGTTGTCTTGGGAAAGAACAGCTCCAATTGCATAATTTGATGCGTCTGTTGTTAATTCGAAGGGTTTTTCGAAATCTGGATAAGCTAAAACTGGCTCAGAAATTAGAATATTTTTACAGTGATCGAAGCATTTTAAAAACTCTTCTGTATGTTCAATTTTTTTATCTTTCTTTAGACAAACAGTTAGTGGTTTTGTTAATTGAGCAAAATTTTTAATAAATTTTCGGTAATACCCTAACAATCCTAGAAATGACTTAATATCTTTCGCAGTTTTAGGAACAGGGAAATTTTTTATCGCTTTGATTTTATTTTGGTTAGGTTTTATACCCTGAGGTGTGAATACATGTCCTAAATATTCTACTTCTTTACGGAGGAATTCGCACTTATCTAATTGTATTTTAAATCTAGATCTAACGTACTAAAATATTGAGCACGACCTAATTTATCTAGAATATCAGAGATATTGGGTAAAGGATATCTATCATCAATTGTTTTGTCGTTCAATTTTCTATAGTCTATTACTAGTCTCCATTTTTGTTTTCCGGAGGCATCCATTTTTTTACTAACAATCCAAATTGGCGAACTCCATGGTGAACATGAAAGTCCTATTCCTTTATTTAACATTTCTTGTATTTGACGTTTTATTTCATCTCTATGTACATATGGATATCTATAGGATTTCGAATGAACAGGTATTTCGTCTTTAGTTCTTATTGTATGATCAATTTTAGATGTAAACGTTAATTAATCATTGGGTTTGAGAAAAGAAAGAAAATAAGTTGGTAATTTTAAGTTTTTCTTCCTTTTACATATGATCGGTGCGAATTAATTTTGAAATATCAGTTTTTGATTCTATTAAATGATCTCCGTTAAACTGATGATTAAAATTTTCAAACTTAACTGTTTCATACTGTGCTGAATTGAAATTATTAGCTTTGATTGGTTTTGTTAAAATAGTAGATATCGATTTATCTGTATAGTTTTGTATTTCAACAAGGGCAAATCGATTTTTTGCAATCGAAAGAGTTTGGAGAATTTCAATGTTTTCTATTTTTTGAGAATCTATTAGAATTTCACCATCACTTACACTGACAGGGAGTTGTCTTATGCATCTTTCATTTGCATTTATGGAAAATGAATATTCAATATGATTATTTTCTCTGTATTTAAATGGTATTTCTACAGATTTACTGATTAACTTCTTATTAATAAGATCTATGTTTAAATTCATGTTAATTAAATCTTGTAACCCTATTATTCCATCGTAAAAATCATGGAAATCATATAAAATAAAATCAATGAAATAATTATTATACAAAAATTTTCGTCACGGTTTCTTTTATCTGGTTCTTCGATTGGTTCGTTACTTTCAGGTTCTAAACCATTATCGGCATATTGATTAGAGTATAATTCTTCAGATATGAAATTTGATTTTTGATTTGGATTAAAGTTTCTGAAGTGGTTATTATTATTATAACGATTTCTTGTTTGTGAAGAGGGGATTCTTGTCGTTGTAGACATTGGTTCCGGTTTTTGCAATTGGTTTTCTGGAATTGGATTCGGTCTGAAAACATTATTTTGAGGTCCGAATACTTGACGATTTGTAAAGTACTTTCTGTTCTGTGGAATTGGTTGTATGTTTATAGGTTGAGAAGGAAATTGCTTATTATTATGATTTCGTTGAAAATTTGGATAAGATCTATTTTGTGAAGGATTCTGGAAATTATTATTTCGTTGTTGTGAATAATTATTGTTCGGGGGTGGAAAATTATTTGGAATGTAATTATTACTATTATTATTATTTCTCGGAAAATTGTGGGGCTGTACATTAGCATTGACATTTGATTTGTTTTGATGATAAAATCGATCATTTAAATTTCCATACATTTTTTCAAAAATTTTCGAATTCTGTCACATATCCCATATCGTCTTCCAAACTTTCAGGTTTTTTCAGATGCGTGTTATTTTTTAAAGTACCATTACATCCTGCTATGAAAGTATTTAATGCAGTTTTGTTATAGTGATTAATTTGGCATTCTTTTTCAACTTGACTCATAGTTATATCATTACTTACTCTTTTAAATACCCTACTTCTAATTAATTGTATTCTTCCGCCAAAGTCTATTAAATGTTCTTAGCTCCTGAACTAAACAGTCTAAATCTCGTCTATCTGAGAAACATTGTAGTAAAGCTTGTTTTAATTTATCCCAATTATTTATTTCAATCCTATTTCCTACCATAAAAGCTGCTCGTCCTTCAGATTTTTCTTGTATGCATTCAAGTACATGCGCATTTAATTCTGGATCATTAAAAATATTATATGAAGCTATTAAACTTTCAAATCTAGTTATAAATTTATTTAAATAAGCACAATCACCATTGAAAGGTTTAATATTATTAACTCTTTGTTTAAAGAGGTCCCAATTAATTGTAGTAGCATTTTGTTTATATTAGTATTGGATTCGTTCAAATTAATTGAGTTTACTGAATCAATCAAGGTTTCCAAAATACCTTTAATTTCTAAATTGCTCATAAATTATTGTTTAAATATTACTTATACTATCCTTCAAAGACCAAAGAGAGGCTAAGGAGGGCAAGAAAGGAATTATTTGGCACTTACGTTTGCTGAAGAAACTGGCTGGCAAAAACTCTTTCTTCACTTCTCGATGACTCTTGAAGCTCCACTGAAAGGGTGTTGTAGTTGTTATTGTTCGTATCCGCACTTAAAACGTAACACGTTAAAAGTTATTAAAACTACCGGAAAGTCACTACTTAAGAGGATTTTCTGTCGTTTAAAACTCGCACGGATCCTACTGACTGCGCCAATTATATATTTTCTTCTTAAAAATTGCTTTTTTTTATTTTTTAACAATTACAACTATCAAGAATCAACTTAAGGCTAGATGACAACTAAATGTCTTAGAAACGAATCGAACTGAATAATAATCGAGAATGTCTATGAATGTTCTAATTATAAACAAACTGAACTTAAATACTAAAATATATGTCTATTTAGCAGTTTTGCAGGTGTTCCTTAATGAATAGAATCTATTATTCGCACTACACATAACTCGTAGGTACTTTTTTAGTTTTTTTCATATAACGTAAAAAGTACTGGAGCAATCTCAATGGTTTGTATAGATAAATCACTTTATTACAAATCGAAAAAATAGGTTTTGATGCTCTACGTCTATACTTTTCAAAACCTATTTGAAATTTAATATCGGAGACGTTGCAAATTATCGCCTCAAAGAATTGAATATTTAAAGAAACTTTTCATAAATGTACAAAATTTAAAATATGTATGTAGTTTCAATAGATTTTGTGGTACAGGATAATTGAGCCATGTTTTATTATTTTGATGTAAATTATTCCGAATAGCACACATGAAATCATTGGTGATTAAATAAAAATGCCCATAATTATTTTATAATGCAGTTTAAAAAATGTGTCCATAAGAAACCCTCAAAATTCCTCGAATTGGCATTACTGTTGTGGCCGGCGATCGATACAGTATTCGCCAGCTAGCTTGATGTCCCAGAAATTACCAACTAAGAGAGACAGAGTAATCGTGCCCTGCCTACTCGGCTGCTATTGGTGGTAAAATTTTGACAAACGCCAATTGCATCGAGCCTTATCAGGTGATAAGATTTTCAGTAGTGAAGCGTCACACAGTTATTGTTTCTGCTTTGTACAATAAAGTGTTTGTAAAAATGTCAGCCGTTAATGAAAAAAATCGTAAATGTACTGAAGGACAAACTTTTTGATAGAGAACTTCAAACAGATATGTTTTATGACGTCAACCCTCTTGTGATTACTCTAGATGAAAGTGATTCCAGTAGCGGCAGTGAGTCAGATTCCTCGTAAAGATAAAAACTGTTTATACCTATTCTTAGAAATATACCTAGCTTGAATAATTTCCCATTATCTTGTGTTTCATTTATTCTCATTACTACCTGGAAGAAATTATTTAGTTTTTAACAAATTTTAATTATAGTCCGTCTGGAAATATAAGATCCTAACTTTATAATCTTCAATTAGATAAATAACATGTTATTGTAATGGGTACCTTATTGTTAAAATATTATTTATGTACTCAGAATTCAGGTATAAAGCAGATCCGTTTCTATTAAAATCAATATACCAATAATTATAACAAAGATTTAATATTATTTATTAAGTTAGGATCATATATTTCCGGACGGACTTTACTTTATTAATTGTACAAGTTGTGTTAATTTGTAACAGAAAGCGTCTCCTCAGAACTTGCACGGCACTGTTTACAGTTATCGGATGGGCGGCGTCAATAGCTCCCTAGAAAGCATTTAGGACATCAAGTTAGCTGGCGAATACTGTACACGAGTACACAGCTGGGCATCATGCTAAATGACGTCATCCGCTTAGGCGCTATAGCGGTAGTTTGAAATGGTTTTAAATCACACGGAACTTTAAACTATGTTTTCCCAGTTAATATTGATTTAAAAAAGCCTTGGGGATTAGGTGTTTTAGACGCCACTTAATAAAATTATTGAATAAAAAAAATTGGGATGTTCGCTATTCTATATAGGCCTGTTCCAACTGCAATCAGAAACGATCAAAGAATAGTCGACCATTGCAATAAGTGATAGGAATTACGCGAAAGTAAACTCGTTTTTTGATATGACCAGTTGTTCTCTGATCGTTTCCGATTGTTTCTGATTGCGGTTGGAACAGACCTAAAGAATTTCTACTCATTATCTTGTATTGATAAACACGCCGCCGTAAAAGATTGTTTCACACTAAACATGGAAATGATAAATGCATTTACTGTGTGTATTTTAAAACTGAATGTAGTAAACAGTGCTTTAAATTAATAACTTTTAATGAACAAGATGAGTCAATGCTTACGTTAAAACATAAACATATTTTCATTCTAAAGAGTAAAACAAAACAGTATTGGTCAGGTATGTATAATACTGCTGCTACGTATCAAAGACCTTCTATTCATTATCTTGTGTTATCTTGTATTGTTAAACACGACTTCAGAAATGTTGCATGGGTTATACAAATATCACTAAACATGGAAATAATAAGGTCATTTCCTGTGTGTATTGTAAAACTGAATTTAGTAAACAGTAGTTTAAATTAATAACTTTGATAAACAAATCATAGTGACGAAGTTGAAGAAATTCTGTGATAGCTCGGTAAAAAGATGGGATATTTTATAACAATGAATTAAAGACAGATTAGTTTAGAGAGTAGAATATTACTCTTCATAAGACAACCAAATAAAAAATGGAAGAAATGTGTAGAGGTAATAAAAATCGAAAAAGAAAATTTCTTATTATTGGCGGCAACAAATTTATTACAGTTTTCTTACTACAGTTTCCCTGCTGCTGTATCTTTTGCAACTACTATTGCTCCAACCTCCAGTGACGGTTTTAGGGGTGGGCGATCTGGGCGACCGCCTGGAGTGCCGAGGTTTACACTGTTTACAGTGCGTCGCAAGCGCCAGCATAACTTCACTACTTAATTTTAATATATATCTCTATCGATGTAAAGAAAAAAATAATTCGGTTGTTAGGTTAGGCTTTTATGAAATTATTTCGTAGGAATCAGTAGGAGTAGGTTTTCCCATTCAGCATATTACTTTTTCACTATTTGCATCTCTCACTCACTAAAGAAGGACGAAAGAGACGAACTGAGCGACAGGCGAAAAATGGCAACTATTTTATGCCTTCTGTATCATACTTAACTTTCTTCGATTTATTCGTGAATTAAAGAACTAATTGAAAAAAATGTATCCATCCATACATCCTTACAATCTTTCACGTTTATAAGTAAGATATATAAGGGCGCCAAATCCATGAATCGCCCAAGGCGCCTAGATGTTTAACGCCGGCCCTGTCAACCTCATTTCCTCATAAAAGTTGTCTTTTCGTTCAACCAGATGATAAATAGCTCAGTTAGCTATAGTTACACTTTCCAAAGCAGAAACAAAAATATTTTGCTTTGTTTATTGAAAAGACATGACTGGTGACATTTCACTCCCCTGACCTAGGTACTTCATTAAATGCATTTTGCAGCTCAAACCCTTGTAAAATTATCAATCCAAGGGCGTACCTGCTTGTGATTCTAAAAATCTCAATAATTGTGAATTTTATATTTAAGCAATATCCTAAAATCATGTGAAATTACATTTAAAGAGCATTTGTTAAAAAAAGAACTGATGGCAATTGTAAATATACATAAACATCGTTTCCTAAGGTATACCATTCACGAAATGGCAAAAAACCGGTATATTATAATACTTTGACTTCCTCCTTACCATTGCGAGCTAAACCCTATAGAGTTAATATGGGCTCAGGTGAAAAGATTGGTGGCAAGGAAAAATACCACATATTAAATGAAGGATGTCCGTGAACATTTTGAAAAAGCTCTGGAACAAGTTAATGCAGAGATATATCCAAAATACATAGAACATGTAATCAAAGAAGAGCAGCAAATATGGAAATTCGACAGTTTAATGGAACAAACCATAGAGCCAATAGTTATAAGTTCGGACCAGATGAAAATTATAGTTCTAATAAATCATAATATAAAAATAATTGATTATTATAAATATTATTATTAATTGAAGCTGTAATGAACGTATTATTATTAATTGATATTGTATTATGTGGCTAGTCTTTGACGCAATCATGTTTTTCATTTAATATCATACAAGGTTTGAATTATAATGTAAAACGTTTTAAAATTCTGGAGTTTTAGTTGCCCACCCGGTAAGGGTTTTGCATGTTAAATTAGTTTTTATTACTCGCTGTCTATTTCAAACAGACTGTAGGTGTACCTATCACTTAAAACTCATTTAAACTTATCATACTGGTCCCTCTACAACTACGTTTCATATGATTCTCCATTTTTTGTTAAAGTGTGGCTAGAATAAATATAAGTTTCATCCATTTATTTTTTTTAAAACTTCGTATATACGTTTCGATCACCCCTCGGATTTCGACAATTAAACTCACCTCGATAATGCTCAACAATCTTTTTGCTCACATTTCAAAACTTTAATATATACCAAACACACTCATCTATATTTACTTTTAAAACGGTCTTATCAATGTCCAAATTGAAATATACCAAGAATGTAACAGTATTAACTTATTTTATAGATTTAAAAATAAAGCGACAAAGAAAAAAATGATTTTTTTACCAATAAAGTTAGGCAATAGTGTCAACAAGAGATTAAATTAAAATAAATAATAAGATAATAATAATTCAACTTGTAGGAAAGTGAATCAATCGGTTTCATTTTTATGGTTGATGATACATTTACTACCTGGAATCTAATCATATTGGTAGTAAATTAAAGAAATGAATGAAATAAATGGAATAATTTGAAAGATATCAAAGAATAAATTATATTATTCTACGCTTTGCAAACTAAGTTTTGAAAAATATTTTTCAAAAACAGTAACCGTTCAACGACGAAGAAACAACTACTTCCCGGGCTACATGCCCCGACAGACATTGAATTACACTTCTTAGTCAAACGGGGTTGGTAAATCTACAAGATTTAAACCAACCATCCTGGTTTGTAACTTGAAGGGACAACATAACTTGTAGACCGGTTTCGGCGTATTGCGCCTCATCAGTACAAGGTATATGTTATCGTCCGAGAGTTAATCCCGGACTGAATATGTCTCTACAATCACCAACTATACATACCTTCCAGTTACGGAAATACGACAATTTTACAGGAAACTGTAATAATTATTTAGGAATAATTTGAATGAATCAAATAAATGGAATAAATATCTAATATAATAAAAGTCTAATAGGCTCTCGTCACCTGTCAAGTGTTAAAAACTATCAAACACACATTTCATAGTTTAATTATATAAATACTTAACTTTAAGCATGTCAGGTGTGCAGATAAGTGTCTGTCACCAGCCAATTGCTAAAATTAAACACACACATTTCATAGTTTCACTTGTACAAATAAATTCTAATGCCTCAAAAAAAGGAACATTTATCTTCTTAGCACATATTTTCACGAGACGTTATTTTCCCAACCGGCCCCCCTCCACTATTTAGAATTTCTGTCGAGTCATAACCTTATTTTTTCTTGGTTAAAACAGATCATTGGTTAATTTGATCGAGAAGGGCAGGGAAAATCATTGAAAAAACTATACAGTGTTGAAAAAATGGCTTCTTCAATCACTTTCCTTGCCCTTCTCGATAAGTTAATCAATGGATCTGTTTTAACATAGACAGAAATTCTAAATAGTGGGGGTTTCATACCTAAAAAAATGTCTTCTTTAGTCACCAGTTAACTGTTAAATGGGAAAGGTATCCTGGATGTCAACAGTCACGATTCTTGCGAGATATCTCCGTCCCAGGAATATTGACACAGAATATAAACAGTTTTCTGTGACGACTGCAATTTTTAACAGAAGGTAGATATAAATCCGTCTCTCCAACAAGAGATAACAATCTAGTCCGGTTTTTCTAAGAAAACGATTATAATCAAGCTTATAATTGTCTGTCAATACGAAATATCTCGGAACGAGATTAAACTGTTTTTATTAATTTTTATTTGATGGAAACAAAAATATATTAATTATTTTACTTAAATAAAAATACGGAAACTCAAAAACTATTGATATTTCGACCAACAAGGTTGTTTAAATTTAAAGTTTTTGTAATGTTTTGGTTATTTATTTAAATAGTTTTTATGGGTGGGATAAAATTATACACACTACTATGGCTAATTACTATTGATTTATTTATAAAAAACTCACACTGTATCAAACTTAATTTATATACACAATTTACTTAATGTCTACTTATTTATTTACACTCGGTATAATAGTTCTAATTCATTTTTACCACTTGAATATCATACTATTTATCTTCACTATTTCATTCACTGGCCGATTACTAAGAACTTCTGTAAACTGTCTGTGAACTAACTCTTTACTAACTTTTTACTAACCAACTCACTCAAAAACTCGCGTATATACAGAGAGGGCCACAGAAAACAGTCCACCCCATTATATGGCAGTATTCCTTAGATTTTGAGGAAATTAGGAAACACGTCGATTTTTGTTTTAAGGGGACACATTTTTACGATACAGGCATCTGTCATTTGTCAACCCCCTCCCTTCCACTTCACCAACCCCTTATTTTTAATTAGGGAATATACCATGTGCGGCACATCATTAGAAACGCATTTAGATGGAGTATTCATTCATAATGATCGTCCACGATTTTTTTCGATAATCATACCATCTTTGCAAAAAAAAACTCTTAATTAATTTAAAGTACAACACCTCTCAAAAATGAAACGCAATGCCTATGGTTTGCTAATGTGTCATTTTTTCTGTCACATCAAAAGTAAATTAAAACAAATATTGCAAAAACAATATGATAATTAATTGTAATAATGAAACGAAAATTAACTAAATTAGAAGTTATGTTATAATAATATTGAATTAATGAATTAGATGTTGCAAAAAAAATTTTTAACGGGGCACTGTCTTCATTGGACACTGATAACGGGGGTATAGCTGCAGATGAATATGTGTACACCGGTATCTTCGAAGATCACTTCCATCATATTCCTGATGACTCGCCAATCCAACTGGCTGCTCTCTATCTTAGGCATAGCTAGTTTCTTCATTTTGGATTCCATCACATGGTCTCGAAGGCTACGTATCGCTTCCCACACATTCCGGTAGGTGGATCGATCATGAAATTCGTTCTTGTTACCAGGTAGAAGACGTACCGTGAATTGTGTTTGAGTCTCAGTATCTTGCCAGGGGTTGGAATCTGATCTGCAAGTCCAAACTTCTTTCGGAAGACGGTTGCCAAACCTCGTGCGTTTTTGATACTTGCGGGGATGTTGTGTACCAGTGAATAATCTTCCGGGAGCGTGAACAAATTTTGTTGCTCCGTAGTGACTCCAAATCTAGCATTACCGGTATCTCCATATGCGCCAATAAATCCTTCGAATGCAGGGTCAGAATCTTCACGGATATGGTTCACTCCTTCCTCAATGTCATGGTCTCCTTTGAATGGCGATAGTCGGTTTTGGTGGACTACTTTCGGTTTTCCATTGGGGATATTGCTTATGCGATAGATGACCTCACTGATCTTCTTCTTGATTAAGTACGGACCCTCCCAAGATTTTTGTAATTTTGGAGAAAAGCATTTTCTCCTCGTCGGGTTGTGTAACCATACTTTGTCCCCTTCTGTGGAACTGCTTTCTGTGGCCTGCGTGTCGTGCCGCTTTTTCATTTTGTCGCTGGCAACTTGAAGATTCATTCGAACTAATTCGTGCACATCGTCCATCCTTTTTCTCAGCTGGATCACATAATCTTCTCCCGCTAGATCTTCTCCAGGTCGATAACCAAATTCCAGGTCACAAGGGAGCCTCATTTTGCGTATAGACTCATTGATGGCAGATCGATAAGCCAATGCAAATAGGGAAATATACTGGACCCAATCTCTCTGGTGGCTGGAAACTACTTTGAACAGGTATTTTCCAATGGTCCTGTTCATTCTCTCGACCACTCCATCTGACTATATGGATATAACGCCGTTGTCGTGGTCTTCTTCATTCCCAGCTTGTCACAAATATCCTGGAATACATGGCATTCGAAATTTCTTCCCTGATCGCTGTGAACTTCCAAGGGCACTCCATACCGGCTGATGAACTCCTTCACCAATACATCCGCGATAGTGGTGGCCTCTTGATTCTTGATCGCGTAAACTTCTTATGTCGTCGGAAATGGTCCATCTATGTCTAAAGCAATCCTTTCGAATGGGCTTTCAACATTATACTGTTTTATAGGTGCCTTTCTCTTGCGATGTGGTCCATTACTCGTAGCACAAGTCGTTCACTTCTTACACCAGTCCTTCACGTCGTCGGAGCAGTTCGTCCAATAAAACCTTTCACGGACTCGCTGAACGGTTTTCTTCATTCCCAGATGACCTCCTAATGGACTATCGTGTAACTTCCTCAGTACCTCAGCTACTCTCGTTCGGGGGTTTCTCAGAACCATCATCCTTTTCAAGGATTCGTTTCAACAGGCCTTCTTCCAAGACAAGCCTTGAGCCTTGAGTGTCGGTGAAAATCACTTCTTGCCAGGTAGGTCGCCGATTTTCTTCCTTCCATTGCCGGATCATCTTCAGGTGAGGATCATTCTCCCGATCTTCTCTGATCCTGGTGGGTGACCATTCTTCATTGACTACTGTAGTTCATGAAACTGCAGCTTCCTTAGATTCCGCTCTTTTGCAGTGGGAATAGTCTGCTGCGCATCAAAAATCAAATCAAAATTATATAAGGTGCGCGAGAATCGTCACAGATCCGCATAATCGGTTTGTTTGACATTACACTCATTAATTGCCTTTTAGGTAATTCATAAACGAACAAACAACAAAATTCTGTAGCATCTGACATTAAAAGTTCTTTTTTGTTAACTATTTTGAGAAGAAAATAAATCTTCTTATTCAAAATAAATAAAATTAGGTTAATGAAAGTATGTTTGTTTACTGTTTGCTACGTTTTTAAATGGTATTTCAAGGTCAATTTGCAGCTGGCATACATCAGCTGTAACAAAATAACCCGGATGCGCATGAGTATCGTATGAATTACTCCGAAAATGTTTGGAAGATTTATTTCCTGTGTACCTTATACGGATTTTAAGAAAATGTTATCACATTTTCGGAGAAATTTCTGGCAAAATTTTCGTGGTAAATTTCAGAGTACATAATTTTTGGCCTAATTCTTTGCTGTGTAATACGGCTCTTACAGTTCAAAAAAAATTATAAAAATTAAATGAGTGGCTCAAGAGATAATGTCTCAAATTTTTGGTGACTGGATTCTTTTGACGGCCAGTGTATACATATTTTTTATTTATTCTAAAAATATTTAAAATTTGTTCGTCTAAAAAATTGTTATTTTCAATTCTTTCAGAAGAATAAACTTTTTTTACGTTTAAAACTAAAATTTTCGACCCAGCTTGATCCAGCTATCAGGAACTTTAGATCTGTCCAAATTGTGTTGATATTATTGTACCTAGTATGATTATTCTTAAATATGATTTGTTTTAAAAAGTAAGTGCGTCTTACGGTGCTAGGTAGAAATGTAATTAGTCGTTTCATAAACCTGCTTTTAAAATTCTTGCCTCACCTACTCCAAACGTACCTAAATAAATATGCGCTAAAAAGCTGTTTTATTTTTAGCCAGACTGAAATAATAATTTACCATTCCGAAGATAATGTCAATAACAATAAAAAAGAAAGATTTCCAGTTTTTTATCAAAAATAAAAATTGTAAATATATTTAAGTTAATTGACAACTGCCAACTGTTTTGCTTCAAGCAACCATTTTTCGTCAGATTATTAAATTCAATAGTTATTTGTTTTACTAGGCAGCAAAGTAGTAGATTGACTGCCGCGTTCATAGCCGAGCGTAGCAAATGTTTTATTCCCATTGAGAATAATCCTTTTGATGCCTAGGCAGGAAAGTCCTTATTTTGCTGCCTAGACAGGAAAAGTAATACTTTGCAGATTCATATGTTGTGCCTGCAAAATTAATATTTGCTGTCAATCGGAGAAAAAAGTATTTTAAATAGAACTAAAAGGTATTATTTCTTAATTACTTTTTTCAAAATAATGTTACGAAGTCACCAATTCAAAGCCGGCCCTGTCACTCAAGTATAAATTTTTGCGAATGCGCTTTTTTCTAGAACATTCTAGAAAGACCGTTTTACAAGAATTTTCCAGAATTGATAAAGACTATATACGCGAGTTTTTGAGTGAGTTGACAGCTAGTAAACAGTTAGTAAAGAGTGAGTTCACAGATAGTTTACAGAAGTGAATGAAATGGTGAAGATAAATAGTGTAATATTCAAGTGGTAAAAATAAATTAGAACTATTATACCGAGGGTAAATAAATAAGTAGACATTTAGTGTGTAGATAAATTAAGTTTTATACAGTGTGTGTTTCTATAAATAAATCTATAGTAATTAGCCATAGTAGTGTGTATAATTTTATCCCACCCGTAAGAACAAATTAAATAAGGAACAAAACAATTACATTGGTGTCAGGTGGGATAATAAAAATAAATAATTACGTAAAAATGGCTAAGAGACTAAGTGAGCTGAAAGTGACGGAACTAAGAGCAGAACTGGAAAATCGCGAGTTGGAAATGTCCGGAAAGAAGAGTGAGTTAGTTGAAAGATTGAAAATGGCACTGGAAGGTGACGGCTTGGATCCGGAAACATTTTTATTCAACGAGGAGGCTTCCACCTTAATCTCGTCAATCTCTGCTAACATTTCCGCTAATATGGACGAGAAGGTTTCTGCTAACATTTTCGCTATGAGATTTTTACTATGAAGAAAGATATATCTGCTAATATGAAGGACGAGATTTCTACTATGAAAATCGATATTTCTGCCGATATCTCTAAAATCAGACATTGAGAATAAGATAACAACAATGGATGAGAAAATCCAGGAGTTAGAGAGGAAAATGGCAGATTTAAGACATGCCAGCAGAAGAAAAAGAGACCGAACAAACAAAGCCCTGCATGCAAGCCTGAAACACACCTCAATATAGAGGATGGTAGACAAAAAGCCGAAGGAGATTAGATGCTGAAATTGTGGCGATCTAGTGCATGTACGCAGTTCGTGTAAGCTTCCTAGGACTGCAGCAAACCAAAAACCCAGTCCCAGGGAAACTAGAACGGGTCGGCCACGAGGGGGCAGCACTGACCCAGGATCGTTCCAAAGACCCTCTCTCAGATGCCGTAACGACAGTGTATCTGTGGATGGCGAAGTGAATGGCAAGAAATATACTCTGCTAGTAGACACTGGAGCAACTAGAACCATTATACGGCCCGAGACAATAAAATCCAAGAAGGAAATTTCTCTTGCAGTATCGAGACCTATTCGTACCAAAACGAGGGAAGACTGGTAGAATATCAGCCGTCAAACACAAAATCGATACTGGTGATGCCAAGCCAATTAGATAATCAGCTCGGAAACTACCACGAGCGAAGAGAGAGGAAACTGAAAGAATAATTCAAGAGATGGAGGAAGAGAAAATAATCCACTATCCCATGGGTATCTCCAGTAGTGCTCGTCAAGAAAAAGGATGGAACTACCAGATTCTGCGTGGACTATCGCCAGCTAAACAACGTTACGAAAAAAGACAGCTATCCTCTGCCTCAAATCGACGATACGCTAAACACTTTGGCCGGCAGCAAACTGTTTTCCACCTTGGACCTGAAGTCTGGTAATTGGCAAGTAGAAATGGACTCAGAAGACAAAGTGGAAACCGCTTTTACCACCGGATCCGGATTATGGCAGTTCAACGTCATGCCATTCGGGCTCTGTAATACGCCCGCGACATTTGAAAGACTCATGGAAAATGTCTTGAGAGGGCTATCTTGGAAAACATGCCTGGTCTATTTGGACGACATCGTAGTATTGGGGAAGACATTTGAAGAGCACCTAAAGAATTTGGAAGACGTATTCAAACGACTTCAAGCTGCCCAGCTCATGTTAAACCCGAAGAAATGTCAGTTATTCCAAAACCATCTGGGTCATATTGTGAGCAATGAAGGAGTGGTGGTGGATCCAGAGAAAATTGCTTCCATCAAGCTTTGTCCGCAACCAACCGACAAACATCAGGTTAGGAGTTTTTTTGGACTTTGCACATTCTATCGAAGACGTTCATAAGGAAGTTTGGAGATATTGCCAAGCCACCAACTCGACTCACAGAAGAAACAAGAACTTTTCATTGGGATGCAGAATGTCAAACTGCTTTTGAAACCCCGAAGAGACGTTAAACCACGGCGCCGATACTAGGACATTCGTTACCAGAGGGATACTTCATTCTTGACACTGATGCAAGCAACGTAGGAATTGGAGGAGTGCTCCCTCCAATTCCTACGTTGCTCACAGATCCAAGGAGGGCAGGAAAGAGTGGTGGGAAATTTCAGTAAAGTCCTCTCCAAACAAGAACGAAACTACTGCGTCACGAGAAAAGAACTGTTGGCGGTAGTGAAGTCTGTGGAACACTTTTACCAGTATCTGTATGGAAGGAAATTCTTGATACGGATTGATCATGCAGCACTCAAGTGGTTTTATAAGGTGCGCGAGAATCGGCACAGAACCGCATAATCGGTTTGTTTGACATTACACTCATTAATTGCCTTCTAGGTAATTTATAAACGAACAAACAACAAATTTCTGCAGCATCTGATATTACAAGTTCTTTCTTGTTCACTATTTTGAGAAGAAAATAAATCTTATTATTCAAAACCAATAAAATTAGGTTAATGAAAGTATGTTTGTTTCGAAACTACTGCGTCACGAGAAAAGAACTGTTGGCGGTAGTGAAGTCTGTGGAACACTTTTACCAGTATCGTATGAATTATACCGAAAATGTTTGCCTGTGTAATACAGATTTTAATAAAATTTTCGGGGGTAATACCACGAGTGATTAAAAATTACCGATAATTTCCATGAAAGCTCGTTCTTCGAACTCGTGGAATTATTAACAACAAGATCGAATGGAAATTATCGGGGGTAATACCACAAGAGCTCAGATTCAGACGGATATTTTTTCTGGTTGTTTTCGAATACTTAATTTCATTGGCAATTAAACGAGAACTGTTCTGACAAAATCACGAGAGCGTATAGCTCGAGTGATTTTGTCAGAACAGATCGAGTTGAATTACCTATATGAAAGTAAGTATGAGAAAACAACCACAAAAAATATCCTGCTAAATCTGAACTCGAGTGGTATTTGGTAAGACAATTCCATGAATGGAATGACTTTTTTTTGTATATTCTGGAGTTGATTTTTCAATCTCCTTTACTATTTCTGCCTCGCGAATATTTCCAAATTTCGACATACTGACTGGAATATTATTTGCTGTTTAATTCTGTTTTTAACATTTACAATTGTCAAACTGATGCGCCGCGCAATGCTTGATAAACGAACAGTAAATACTAGCGTTGCTATGGTAATTTATCCGATTTTTTTAACCACTTGCATTTTCTGTTCCTTCCTATTTAGCGGAATTGTCCGGTAAATTTTTAAGCACAAGCGGTATTTAGGGAAAATATTTCTCGAATAAAAATACAAATTACTGTATATCTCCACTATATTCAGATAGATAATGTAAGGTCTCTAACTTAAAAATCTCAATAAAAAACAAATTATTTATTTATTGAAACAGTAACGTAATACATTTTTGTCAATTTCCCGTTCTATTATATCTCCGAATCAATTCATGACCTCTGAGAAACTCTTGACGTTTCACGTTTATTATTTTAATGTTGTCTGACAATGGTTGTCATGGCAACGTGGAATTTCCGCTGAATTTCCATTTAATAATTTAGCATGCGTTGCATTGATACAACATGTATGAGTGAAATATTCGGAGACATTTCTGGCAAAATTTTCACTTATCATATCACAAGAGCTTAAATTATTTCCGGAAATTTTCTTGAGGGTACGAATATTTTGAAAATTATCCCGTTCCCGAAAGAAGAATTTCCAGAAATAATTTAAGCTTGCGTGTTATTGGTAAGCAAATTTCACACCATAATTTGGAAAAAAATTGGAAAAAATCAAAATCAAGTGTATGGAATTTTGTGACGAAAAGTTGTAAAATTCTTATAGAAATTTTGCATTATTCACAGGTATAACTACATTATTTAATGGTTGTAGTTGATATGTTTACCTTTTCAAAAAATTTCCACTTAAATATCGTGGCGCCTCGAAAAAATTTTCGGAAATTTTTTTAGTTGCCATGATAACTAGTCAAAATTAAGGCATCTTATTGGTTAAAAAGTAGAGGTGTGAAATTTTCGTGGTAAATTTCAGAGTAATTTTCGGCATAATTATTTGCTGTGTATTACAGGCTCTTAGTGAGCTGTGATTTACACTACTTTCAGTTTATTAGGCAATCCAGATCACATGACCTAGTATGGCCGTCCAGTGCAAACCACTTGGACAGCTGCTCAGTTTTGTATTGTCCATTCAATGGTAAACAGTGTTCAAGAATTTTATTTTATGAGTGTGTTTTATATATTGTTACGCGAGCTACTGCAATAATATTCTCACTTAGTGCCCCCAGTGAAATCCCCGTATGAGACGACTATGGCTCCTCCGCCCAAACTTCGAGAAACATCCAGAACACCCGGGTGCATCCGCCAGAATATCGAGAATATTCAATGCACCCGCGAGAACGCCGAGACACTTCTAGAATTACGGCGCACGAGTATAAATAGGCAATTAGTCAATCAGTCAGTGTTGATACCGAAGGAAAGTGATCGCTCCTCGATAAAGTGTTTATTAAGTGACTCTCATATAAATTATAATTAGTGTGTTTAGTGTATTAGATAAATTATTAAATAAGGACTGAATTACATATAAATCTGTAAATATAAATTAATTGTAAATATAAATTAGAATAAACGTTACATTGGTGTCAGGTGTGGGGTTAAAAAATAAATTAATTAATAAATATACAGGAAGATGGCGAAGAAACTTTGTGAATTAAAAGTTTCAGAGCTTCGAAGAGAGTTGGAGGATTACGAACTGGACACAAGTGGGGTCAAGTCAGTGTTAGTGGAACGACTAAAAATAGCTATGATTAACAATGGATTGGACCCGGAAACATTTGAATTCACCGACGAAGCGTCCGCCTCTATAACCTCTTCCATATAAAAAACGAAATTTCATCCATGGAAAATAAAATTTCGACGGATATAAAAAACGAAATTTCAGCCATGGAAAGTAAACTCTCGGCGGACATGGAAAACAAATTGTCGGACGTGGAAAATAAAATTTCATCCATGGAAAGTAAACTTTCGGCGGACATGGAAAACAAAATGTCGGACATGGAGAATAAAATTTCGACGGACATGAAAAATGAAATGACATCCATGAAGACTGATATTTCTGCCGTGGAAGAAAAGATTAAAAGAATGGAGCAAGAAATGAAACAAAAAATCAAAGAAATCGAAAGGAAGACTAGTAATAAACCGGATATTACAACTAGGCAAGCCCCGAATAACGATGAACTGGCAGAGAAAGTAGAGTTGAAACCGAAAATGGAAAACGATATTAACAGCCGAGTGAAACTGCCAACATTCGATGGTAAAACGTCATGGCCGAACTATCTTAAGCAATTCGAGGCGGCATCAAAGGCAAACAACTGGAGTGAGAAGGAAAAAGCGTTAAATTTAACTCTTGCCCTTAGAGGAGACGCCATGGATATCCTCCAGACCATTCCAGTGGAAGAGGCCGAAGATTTTGAACAACTCAAAAAGCGATTGAATATGAGATATGGCCTGGAACACCTAGAGCATCTGTACCAGTCGCAGCTGAAAACCCGCAAACAAAAACGCGACGAAACTCTGCAAGAATTCGAAGCAGACATTGCGAGGTTGGTGCGGTTTGCCTATCCATCGGCACCGGAGAATGTCATGGAATGTTTAGGGGTACAGACATTCATCGACGGAGTTCGTGACCATGAAATGCAGAGAACTCTACGCTTGGCTCGGCATTAGACACTGGTCGACGTACTCTCTGCAGCCTTGGAGTACGAAGCAGCTACACAGGCTTCCGGAGTATACGGCAAGGTGAGGGCTGTAGCAGACGAAGAAGTTGAGAACAAGCTCGACCAGATTGTCAACATGATGAAAAGCATCTCAAATGGAAAACTGAAAGCTGTGAGATGCTGGAATTGTGGAGAAATGGGACATGTACGCAGTTCGTGCAAGCGACCGAGAACTGCTACAAACGAAGACGCCCAGCAGGAAAACTAGGAACGGTCGACCTTCAGAGGGCAGCTTCGACCCGAAGACCTTCCAAAGACCCTCTCATCCTAATAGCCTCTCTGAAATGTCGCGACGATAGTGTATACGTGGATGGTGAAGTTAATGGAAGGAAGTATACACTATTGGTGGACACTGGAGCAACGAGGACTATTATTCGCCCCGAGACTGTCAACACGCGGAAAAGACTTTTACCGACGAGACTGCGACTCAGGACTGCCACAGGTGAAAGCGCCAATGTCCATGGAGAACTACTGGTGCAATTGGGAATTGGCGCAGAGAAGTTCACCCACACTGTCGTTGTCGCTGATATCGAAGAGGACATAATACTCGGAATGGACGAGGAATCCTGGTTGGAAAAGGGTTAGTCATGACTGCCGAAGAAATACCTGTACGCATTATATATGTAAATGACCATCCAATAACCATGAAGAAGGATACCAAAATTGGAACTTGCGTACCAGTGGCGTCGATAATTCATCAAACAACAACCTCCAATGATGCCAACAATAAATTTGAACAAATGATAGCAGTGGCTGGACAATCCCTTAGCCTTCAAGAGAAGAAAAAAATCAGAGAACTCCTGCTACAATACCGATCTCTTTTTGTACCAAAAGGAGGAAAGACAGGAAGAACATCTGCTGTCAAACACAAAATTGACACCGGCGACGCTAAACCGATAAGACAATCGGCTCGACGGCTACCACAGGCCAAAAGAGAGGAAGCGGTGAGAATTGTTCGCGAGATGGAAAAGGACAAGGTAATAGAACCTTCTACCAGCCCTTGGGTCTCTCCGGTAGTCCTGGTAAAGAAGAAGGATGGAACCACGAGGTTTTGCGTGGACTACCGGCAGTTGAACAATGTTACAAATAAAGATAGCTATCCTCTGCCGAGAATCGACGACACTCTGGATACGCTGGCCGGTAGCAAATTGTTTTCTACCTTGGACCTAAAGTCTGGATATTGGCAGGTAGAAATGGATACAGCCGATAAAGAAAAGACAGCGTTTACCACCGGATCTGGACTATGGCATTTCACCGTTATGCCATTTGGGCTGTGCAATGCCCCCGCAACGTTCGAAAGACTGATGGAAAACGTATTGCGAGGGTTGTCCTGGAAGACATGCTTAGTGTACCTTGATGACATCATAGTCTTGGGAAGGACATTCGAAGAACATCAAAAGAATTTGGAAGGTGTCTTCAAAAGGTTGCAAGCTGCCCAGCTGATGCTCAACCCCAAGAAATGTCAACTATTTCAAAACAAAGTCAATTACCTAGGCCATGTAATCAGCAAGGATGGTGTAGCTGTAGACGAAGAAAAAGCTGCTGCCGTACGAAAGTGGCCAAGACCCACCGACAAGCACCAAGTTAGAAGCTTCCTTGGACTCTGTACATACTACAGGCGATTTATAAAGAAGTTTGCAGATATCGCTAAGCCCTTGACACGACTTACAGAGGAAGCAAGGGAGTTTCGCTGGGACGAAGATTGCCAAACTTCGTTCGAAACCTTGAAGAAGCACTTGACTACTGCACCTATACTCGGCTATCCACTACCAGAGGGAGAATTCATACTAGATACTGATGCTAGCAATGTTGGAATTGGAGGAGTGCTATCACAGGTTCAAGGAGGACAAGAGAAAGTTCTGGGATATTTTAGTAAAGTCCTTTCCAAACCAGAACAAAACTACTGCGTCACAAGAAGAGAGCTCCTAGCAGTAGTGAAGTCCGTGGAGCACTTCTATCAGTATCTGTATGGGAAGAAATTTGTGATCAGAACCGATCATGCAGCACTTAAGTGGCTTATGCAATTCAAGAACCCTGAAGGTCAAATCGCTAGATGGATCGAGCGGCTCCAAGAATATAATTTCACTATTGAGCATAGAGCCGGAATAAGCCACAGAAATGCAGACTCCCTCTCTAGAAGACCATGCCCTGCAGAGTGCTCTCACTGCAGCAAAACAGAAGCTAAGGAAGCTGCGATTCGAAGAACCACGGTGACCACCGACGAATGGACACCAGAAAAGTTGGAAGAGGAACAAGAGAACGATCCCGACTTGAAGAAAATCCGACATTGGAAAAAGGAGAACTGTCGACCTACTTGGCAGGAGATTTCAAGGTACTCGCCAACGATGAAATCGTATTGGGCCCAGTGGGACTCGCTGGTTTTGGAAAACGGTTTGCTACAGCGAGTAATCGAGAACGATGAGGGTTCCGAAAGTAGAAGACAGTTGGTGATTCCAAGAACAAGGATAGCAGCAGTACTGCGGAAATTACACGACAGTCCGTCAGGAGGACATCTAGGTGTGAAGAAGACCCTCCAGAAAGTGCGAGAACGGTTTTATTGGATGCACAGTTCCGAAGATGTGAAGGACTGGTGTAAGAAGTGCACTACCTGTGCTACGACCAATGGACCGCACGGGAGAAGAAAGGCTCCTATGAAGCAGTACAATGTCGGAAGCCCTTTTGAACGCATTGCCCTGGACATTGCCGGACCGTTTCCACCGACAGCAAATGGCAGCAGGTACATTTTGGTGGTGATGGACTACTTCACAAAATGGGTAGAAGCGTATGCCATTCCAAACCAAGAAGCCGCAACGGTTGCCAACGTGCTTGTGAATGAGTTCATTTGCCGATATGGAGTGCCCCTGGAAATACACAGCGACCAGGGCAGAAACTTCGAAAGCCAGCTGTTCCAGGAAGTTTGTGAAAAGCTCGGCATGAAGAAAACGAGAACTACGGCTTTGCACCCACAGTCGGACGGGATGGTAGAGCGAATGAACAGAACTCTTGGCAAATACCTGTCTAAAGTGGTATCTAACCATCAGCGAGATTGGGACCAATATCTCTCGCTATTCGCGATGGCCTACAGATTCGCCATCAATGAGTCCACCGGCCAAACACCAGCAAGAGTTCTGTTCGGACGCGAAATGAGATTACCCTGCGACCTTGAATTTGGATGCCGACCCGGAGAAGACATAGCTGGTGAAGATTACGTGACCCAGCTGAGAAAAAGAATGGACGACGTACACGAGCTGGTTCGATCGAACCTCCAGATCGCTAGCGATAGGATGAAGAAAAGGTACGATACGCAAGCTACGGAAGGAGGTTTCCACGAAGGAGACAAAGTCTGGCTGCATAACCCAAGAAGACAAAAGGGTTTTTCTCCAAAGTTGCAGAAAGCTTGGGACGGTCCGTACCTCGTAAAGAAAAGAATCAACGATGTCATCTATCGTATCAGCAAGATCCCAAATGGAAAGCCAAAGGTGGTACACCGTAACCGATTAGCGCCATTCGAGGGTGACCACGATGAGGAAGTAAACCAGCTTCAGGAAGTAGCCGATCCTGCTTTTGTAGAGTTCATGGGTGCTTATGGTGGTACCGGAAAAGCAAGATTCGGCGTCACCACTGAGAGACGACAAGACCTGCTTACCGTTCCGGAGGAATACTCACTGGCAATAAACATCCCTGCCAGCGTAACCGATGCGCGCGGACTGGCATCTCTGTTTATAAAGAAGAGTGGCGCACGACCTTTGGTAAACCAGTTACCAGTACCAGGTAAAGCTTTGAAGCTGCAAAATGGCTCCCGCTACAATTTCCACCTAGTGACGAGGAACACCTTCGACGAAAGACCAACGTACGAGGATGTCTGGGAAGCATTACGAAGCCTGAGGGAGCATGTGCTTGAACTGAACGTGCATATGCTAGCCATGCCCAAGATTGAATGTAGGCATTTAGATTGGCGAATAATCCGTAACATGGTAGAAGTAATCTTCCGAGACACCGAAGTGCAGGTACTGGTTTGCGGCCATGCTCGGGAGACACAGCCAACAGAGAAGACGGTCGCATGTTACTTCCATACAACTGGAAAATGCAACAAGGGGACCAGTTGCCGATACAGTCATCTCGTTCCAGTTTCCTAGCTAGTTCCAGGAGGAACTGTCTCTTAAGGAGGGGGCAATGTTACGCGAGCTACTGCAATAATATTCTCACTTAGTGCCCCCAGTGAAATCCCCGTATGAGACGACTATGGCTCCTCCGCCCAAACTTCGAGAAACATCCAGAACACCCGGGTGCATCCGCCAGAATATCGAGAATATCCAATGCACCCGCGAGAACGCCGAGACACTTCTAGAATTACGGCGCACGAGTATAAATAGGCCACAAGCATCGCTGCAGGCAATTAGTCAATCAGTCAGTGTTGATACCGAAGGAAAGTAATCGCTCCTCGATAAAGTGTTTATTAAGTGACTCTCATATAAATTATAATTAGTGTGTTTAGTGTATTAGATAAATTATTAAATAAGGACTGAATTACATATAAATCTGTAAATATAAATTAATTGTAAATATAAATTAGAATAAACGTTACAATATGTACTTATACGCTGTGGTTTGACATTGTGTTGACATGTTGAAATCCTAGATATGGATATAAATAGTTATTGGGTATAGACCTTTTCCAAGTACGTCATCTTGACGAATTTCTGTCACCGGACAACCTTCACACTAAATCGTAATATAACCTCAAACCGAATAATTCAACACGATAAAACTCATAACAATTGCTATTTTACACTATTTATGTTCAGTAATCAGTAAAAAATGCTATTTTCATCCATCTTTCTGAAGGTTGTCCGTGATCAGCTGACAACATGGCGCGGGATGACGACACTTGGAAACGCTCTTTTTTTACACAGTTTTTGCACCAAAGAGCAGAAGGAGGCTTTCAAAAGTTTACATGCCTATAAATATTTTGAATTTGGCTTTGTGCTGAAAGTAGGATCTACTTTTGTCAATGGAATTTTTGTTTTAGTAGGAAGTCAAAACTTTAGTTTATTATTTTGAATGTTATTAGCAATATCCTATAAATGAATTTTCGAAAATAAAACTTTTTAAAGAAAAATCGGAAAATTTATTCGATTTAATAAATGATGGTTGCGTTATATTTGGTAAGGTTATTTCCCGAATCATTTAATTTGACTAATATATTTTTAATTATTAAAGGTACAATTCTTAAAAACACATTCTTTATATACCATATTTATAGGTGTTTTTCCAACTTCACCCAGCAAATTATTTTCCGTATAAATTTCTGCTGCTGCTATACACTATACATGTTTCTGTATAGTTGATTTCGTTATAGTTATTGAATTTCGAATACGCTCCATGATACTTGTGTGATGATTTTGGTCAATATTCAAATAAGGTTTTATGGATGAGGCACTTGCATGCCCTGTAATTTTAATTAACTGTTGTTACTCCACACCGGTTTTTGCTATATGTGAGACAATTGTAGAACGGCTTGAATTGATTGATATTTTGCGCCTTTTTACGTTAATTCCACATTGTTCAACAGACGTTTTTAACCATTTTGATATTTCATTCTTACCAACAGGTGAGTTTTGATACCAGAATCCAGTTTTTTTCCAGAATGGATTAGGTGTCAAAAAAAATGGTTTGATGTAATAATATAATATTCTGACCTCTTTTCGAAATATTTTTAAAAAAATGCACAAGTTTAAAGTGTTGCCTATATTCTTTAAAATACAAAAGAACACAACTCGCCTTAAATTTAAGAACTTATCAACTTGGAAACCAAGAAACTATTCAGATAAGCAAGTAAACATTCAATATATTACAGACAAAACCTTGGTGAATAGGATAATTTTTAACATAAATCCAATATTTGTGAACTTCCCCAGCTTTTGTGAAGCAGTTTATATGTCTATAAATATTTTTTACCAGGACCCATAATAATATACTAAACATGATTAACCGGCAATTATTATCATATTTTATCTTTACAACGGATTTATATCGCTAAAACTTAAATACGAATAACATCAATTATCTTTGTTGTATAATTCCAAAAAATAAACAATGATAGATTTTAAATGATTTAAAATAGATTTATTTAAAAACAAAATTAATTTGAGATTCGCGTCTGTTATTTTTCTCACGATTGCGCTTACAATGGGCTGTACCTCGTGAACGAAAAGAGATTTCAAAAAAAAATTTCGAAGCCGTTTCTAGGGTTCAGAGGGGGAAATAAAATGACATGAGACAGAACGCACCCCCATCAACCCCCTATGCCCCACCTGCCCACCTAAAAAAATTTAAATGGGAACCCCCTACTTGTGATACGTCGTTAGAAAGCCCGTAGAAAATGCTTTCCAACGGTCTAAGTCATAATTATACAGGGTGTAACTATAAAGCAGAAAAATTTATTTGACAACAAAAATAACAATTAATTGTGGAACGATACTTCGCTTTGAAAGTGCAAGTACGGTCCCTATTTAAGTGTTAAATGTTCTATGTGTTTTTAAAAAAACTTGTTTACTTTGCAGTTTTTAAACAATACATTTTGTTATTCTGTTTTGCATTTCCTTTCTGTACTCAAATTATTGTACGTTTGGTCCGAAAATATTTTGGTAAGTTTTGTACGTTAATTTAACTACAATAATCACGATGGTTTACAGTATACCTGAACGTGTGGAGATAATTTTAATATTTGCCTCCCAGAACGAAAGTTATTTGCAGACAGCTAACGTGTTTAATGAAAGACATCCTTAAAAACATGTAAGTCACATGTAAGTGATTTAGTCGCAAAATTTAGTTTTCAGTGGCAAATAGAAGTAGGAATGCCGCAATAGTAGTCGATGAAGCAATTCAAATTGAAGTCCTTGGTCAATTTGGAATTATTTATCAACTCGTCACGTCTCTGCAATAACAGGACTATCACATGTGTCGGTACGGAAAGTTTTGAAGCTTCTTAAATTTTACCCCTATAAAATGCAATGTCTTCAAGAATTGTCCGATGACGATCCAGACCGAAGAATTCAGTTCTGTGAAATTATGACTGAAAGAATTAATAATGAACCTAGACTTTAAAAAAATATTTGTTTTAGTGATGAGTGCACATTTTATCTAAATGGTAATGTAAATAAAGAAAACTGTCGTTATTGGAATGATGAAAATCCACATCTGTTTAGAGAAAACCACACTCAGTATCCTGAGAAACTAAATGTTTGGGCAGGGGTATAAGGAGACTCTGTGATTGATCCCTTCTTTGTACCGGGAAATTTAAACGGTGAAATGTACCTCGATATGCTGGAGAACACTATTGAGCCCCTAATTGTTCATGAATTAGAGAACCAACAGGACGGCGATGGCAATCCAGCTCTAGATGAAAATGTGTTGCACTTCCAGCAAAACGGAGCACCTCCCCATTACGCAGTAGCAGTCCGGAACTGGTTAGACAATAATTATCCAAATAGATGGATTGGAAGGAGAGGTCCCATTGAGTGGCCACCTAGGTCATCAGACTTACCGCCACCTGATTTTTTTTCTGTGGGGTCACCTTAAGTCGGTTGTTTATAAAACTAAACCAACCTCAATCGACGATTTACGACGAGGAATTAGTCAAGCATGACGTGATATTACTAAAGCAACATTTGCCAACGTTCGTATGGAGTTTGAAAATAGGTGGTACTATTGTTTACAAAACAATTGAAACCATTTTGAACATTTACTACATTTATTAACATTTTTGTAGTTCGACATTTAACACTTTTTAATTTTGTTGTCCTCCCCCAAGGAGCTGTGAGACCTGGTCGTTGGTGGGGCAGCCGAGTAGCGGTTTCTCCTCGGGCCTTACGGGGGGAATACGTGAAACAAAGGACAGCTCAATGGATTCCTGTGGAATGCAGAAATCCGATATCAGGACCTTCAGCGTGGAGAGCGGACTGTTGTCCCGATCGGCTCGTAGATAGCCGGTCGGTTGCCGGAGTCAGCGAGGTTGTCGGAGCAATAGTTTGCTCGTGGAAACCTGCCTGATATAAACCGTATCTAGTGGAAGGTGATTGATGAGGTATATTCACTAGATGTGGGGACTTGCCTTAAACAGCTGGCCAAGTGGAAGGAGACCACAATAAAATATCCCTCATGTCAAGGTGGAACAGCATATGCCGAGGACTGCGTGGTCAAGGGGAAGCTTGATCGCTAATATGCGGACTCTGGATACCTGGGGACATCCAGTTTAAACACCCTTACTCCTGCATGCGGGGCTCTGTGGGAGTGGACCTTATACTTTCCTAGCTACTCGTGGGATCATCCATGGAAAGGAAAAAAAAAGAAAAAGTTGAGCAGGCAAGCACCGCAACCGGGCACAAGTCGGAGCAATGTATCCGCAGTGCCCCAAAAAACTGTAGCACCTCCCTCACGCGCGAGCAGCCCTCGTGTAGAGGAGGCTATAGACAAACAGGAGAGGAGAACGACAGGGGCACCCATACCCTCAACCCTCAACCCTCATCTGCTGAGAGTTTTCGGGAAAAATCCTGGAAAAAAAGTAGATAAACCCCCATCCTTCCTGAACTAGGTAAACCCGGAGGAAGGGACGATCCACTGATGCGTGGACTTAGTGGAGCAGGGATAAGATGGTATCTTCGCTTTCTTGAGCATCAGGGAATTGCACCGGAAGAAGCAAGAAAGAA
The DNA here is from genome assembly GCA_947563755.1 of Lochmaea crataegi. NCBI lineage: Eukaryota > Metazoa > Arthropoda > Insecta > Coleoptera > Chrysomelidae > Lochmaea > Lochmaea crataegi. Next base: position 24,719,555 of record OX387423.1, on the reverse strand, counting down.
AGCCGCAGAGCGTACAAAACACGGAGAGGAGAAGAACATCCCTCCTAAAGGAGAAAAACGAAAGCGAGGAAGAGGCGACAGCCCAGTCTCCGCAAGTACAGGTGAAGAAGAAAAAAGAGGTGTAACGTTAATTTCGTTCACTTTACTTCCCTCGATTGAATTAATAAATTATCGTATGGGCGGCGAATAGCCAGTCCTTTCTCATGCCCAACACCGAGAAATGTTTCAAGGCTGAATATATTTACTGTCGACGAGAGTCGAAATCAACGTTTCTATGCGCGCTGATCGAGGTCCGTCCGTCGGAAAATAGTCACGCCCATCTTGAAATTCCCACTTCAAATATGAATCAAGAATTCACTACTGAAAGGTAAATTCCTTTCCTGGTCAAAGCGTATGAGCGTGACACGAACATGAGACGTAAGTCGGTGGTCGTTCACATGATTTCGTGTATTTAAACGAGTGGCAAAGGGGTTTCGTTCTTCTTCCTGGCGAACATGTGCTATTGAAGCCTTTCTGGCTTATCTTATCTTATCTTAGAAGTGCATTCATTTGAGTGCACTTTACCGGGACCCGAAACTTTACCTGGGATACTTTATCCGGGATACTTAACCTGGAGCACTTAACCTGGAGCACTTTACCTGGAGCACTTTACCTGGAGCACTTTACCTGCAGCACTTTACCTGGGACACTTTACCTGAGACACTTTACCTGGAATACTTTACCTGGAATACCTTATCCGGGACTTCAAGTTTTCCGACAACTTTCTACAAGAACAGGAAATAGCCATCCCGCTGAAGCTGGCAGCTATGCTGCAGCAGCAAAAATAATAAGAATGGCGGTTCTCCCTAGGGCGTACCCTAAGACCACTTTCAGTGCGGACTACTAAACCTTGCTGGAGAACGCAATAATAGAAGAAATGTATGCTGGATGGGAGCATAAGCTCCAGTTTACTGGCATACATTTCAGAACAGGAGTCGTTCTAATCGACTGTTAAACACTACAGACTGCAGAATGGCTCCAGTTGATAATACCACAGCTGAAAAGCTGGAAGGGAGTAGAACTGATGGTGTGTCAGGGAGAAAACATCCCAAAAATGCATATCGCTACGATCTTTCTCCCAAGAAGCAAAGGCGTAGAGGAAGGAAAACTTCTTCGCTTGATAAAAGCGCAGAATGAAGGTTTGGTAACAGACCAGTGGAAGGTCCTCAACCTTAAAGAAGAGGGCAAAGGCCTAGTCTTGAGGGCAGGAATAGACAATCTATCCTGTCAAAAAATCAAGAACAACGGGTTCACCATTCATTACCGGTTTGGGAAAATCACGGTACATGGCCTCAGAAAAGAAGAGGAAAGAAACCCTGGGAAGGTTTCTATCTCCTCCAAGGCCAGCGACGACTCGAGTAGTGTAGCCTACACATCTCTAAACGCCTTGGGGAGGAGTCGCCGCTGTCAGAGGAGGTAATGGAGTTTGGGTCGGAGGAAGGGGACAGCACTCTTACAGAAGGAGACATGGGGGAAGTGTTTGATCCAAGAACCAGGTAAGAGGATTAGCATGTAAAGATGCTAAAATAGTATATCACTCAAGTAGTGATATACCAAGAACATGTATTATGATAAGGAACAATATTAACTATTTTTGTCTTTCAGAATACATGACTCGAGACCTCGTTCCAGTTCGAGCACTCTTCGAACACAAGAAGGAGAGCAAGGAGATAGTAATAGCATCATGCTACTTTGCGGGAGACGGGATAGCACCACCCCCGAGGTACAAAGGCTGGTGAAGTATTGTGAAGAGAAGAGACTACCTCTACTCTTTGTATGTGATGCCAATGCACTCAATACTGTTTGGGGCAGTAGCAATACCAACCAGAGAGGTGAGCAACTTTTAGAATATATCCTTAATAAAAACCTTAATATTCACAATATAGGGAATACCCCCACATTTGTAACAAGGGTAAGGCACGAAGTTTTAGATGTCACACTGGCAACGCAGGATCTAGAACATATAGTAATAGATTGGAGAGTTTCGGGCGAACCATCTCTCTCCGATCATAGCATCATAACATTCAAGTTAGAACTAGGCAAACCTGAGGTAAGCCCCAGAAGAAAACCAAGAAAAACAGATTGGGACAACTATAACACCTGTCTGAAAGAAAACCTAGCTCATATCCAGAGAAAAGGGAGGGCTAAGCACCATCTCGATCTGGAAAATGAGCTTGAGGACCTGAACAGGGCAATAATCGATGCATTTGAATGCTGCCCTCTTCAAGAACAACGAAGCAGCCCTGGTGGAATAAACATCTGTCAGAATTAAGATCTCAATCCCGGGACCTTTTTAATAGAGCAAAACTGACCGGATACACCGAGGTGAGAAACACCTACTATAAGGAAATTAGAAAAGCTAAAAGAAATAGCTTCAGAAAATTCTGTGAAGATATAAACACAACACCTGCTGCGGCAAGGCTCTACAAAGTCATGGCAAAAAGTAGGGTCAACACAGATATGGCTTTGAGGAAGCCAGACGGTAAATATACCGAAAATGTGGGAGAAAGAGTGAAACTCTTACTAGAAACTCATTTTCCTGGGAGTATCCCAAATAGGGGAGATAGTCCTCTCGAAGGTCATAACAGACCTACGAGAGAAAGTACTACAATGGCTAAGCACATTTGTAGTAACGAAAGGATAAAATGGGCTACCAACACCTTCTCACCATTCAAGGCACCGGGAGCTGATGCAATTTTCCCAGCATTGCTCCAGCAAGGACAACACGAAATTCTATCACATTTGGTTAGGATCAGTCGAAGCAGCTTATAACTGGGTTATATACCAGAAGCATGTAGAAGGGCAATAGTAACCTTCATTCCAAAAGCTGCAAAAAGGGACACAACAAACCCCAAATCCTTCAGACCAATTAGCCTAACATAGTTTGTGCTCAAAACGATGGAAAAAGCTATTGACAATTACATTAGAGCGGAAATCCTAGATGGACTACCTCTCCACTCGCATCAGCTTGTTTACCGGGCAGGAAGATCTACGGAGACTGCACTGGTACAACTGACGGAGGATATCCGAGGAGCTCTAGACAACCAAGAAGCCGTAGTATGCGCCTTTTTGGATATAGAAGGAGCTTTTGACAACCCTCCTCATGAGGCTGCCAAAAGAGCATTAAATAGAAGAGGTGTAGACAGACAACATCCAAATGGATGACGGAAATGCTCACCACTAGAGTAGCAGAGACGAGGACGAGCAAAGACATTGTCTCCATCTGTACAACCAGAGGATATCCACAGGGAGGAGTAGCATCCCCATTAATGTGGAGCCTGGCGGTTGACGAACTCCTGTGTGGTTTGACTGACCTCGGGATATCCTGCAAGGATATGCTGATGATATTGTCATAACATCCAGGGGAAAATTCGAAAATACCCTTTGTGACATCGTACAAAAGGGTCTGAACTATACAAATAGCTGGTGTAGGCAAGTGGGACTTAACATCAACCCCACCAAAACCATCTTAATAGCCTTCACTAAGAAAAGAAAGCTCAACCTCAAAACCATTAAACTTGATGGGAGCGAGGTTGAATGAAGACAAGAAGTCAAGTATCAAGGTTCGACTCTAGACAGTAAACTCCAGTGGAACAAACACGAAAAGGGGATTATATACAAAGCAAAAATGGCTCTAATGGTGTGCAGGAATCTGGCAGGGATAAATTGGGGGCGCAACCCAAAAATCCTCAGCTGGATGTACACTGCCATAGTGAGACCAATTATCACTTATGGAGCCATTGCGTGGAGTAGTAGAACTAACCTATTGTCAACGAGAGAAAACCTCTCCAAAATTCAAAGACTAGCCTGTATGTGCATTACAGGAGCAATGAGAGCATGCCCAACGGCAGCCATGGAAGTTATTCTCAACCTCACACCACTACATATGGTGGTGGAAAGTGTTGCAGAAAAAACAAGATACAGACTAAGTAGAGAGGAAATCATTAAAAAAAACCACCTCATTACTTATTAGAAATCAGAAAACCTGGGACATGCCACAGGATGGTATGATGAAAATGTATAACTTTTCAAAGAAATTCCTTACGGAATTGAGCAACATGAAGGAATGGGATCCAAATACCATTACCAGACTTGGAAAGAATACCATTCAATGGTACACAGACGGCTCAAAAGCAATAGAAGGAACTGGGATAGGAGTGTACGGGCCAGGAACCAAACACTATGAAAGCTTGGGAAAACGCCCGATTATCTTGCAAGCGTAAATTCACGCCATAAGAAATTGTGCCCAGTTCCATATTGATAAAGGATATAGAAGGCAAAGGATTAGCACTGAGCACTGAGCACAAGAGCACAGAGCTCTTGTGATATCAGTTTCAAAATGGTGTGGAAATGCCTAGGCAAACTAAATGAACTAGGCGCGAAAAATATAGTCACCTTACTGTGGAATCCAGGACACACAGGGATAGAAGAAAATGAAATAGCAGATGAACTAGCAAAGAGGGGGACTGGAACACCCTTTTGGGGGCCGGAACCCTTTTGCGGTATCAGCTCTAATGTAATATTGGAAGAAATAGGCAAAGACAAAGAAAAGAGAAGAGTTTTAACAAGCATCCGTACGGGACATTGTCGCCTGAATGGGCACCTGAAAAAGCTCAAAATAGTGGAGGAAGAAGAATGTAGATTTTGCGGCATGGAAGAAGAAACCTCCATCCAGATACTTGCGAACTGCACAGCAATTCAGAATCCTAGGGCACAACACCTTGGAGACTACTGGATAGAAGAGGGACATTTACCTAAGTTAAAGCCTGCAGATATCCTAAAATTCCTCCGGGAAATAGGACTAAAGGAGCTACTAGTCTCTGAGACTTTCCTCAGGAACTAAGTAGAAGTAAGGGGGCTCAATAGATCTTTCAGGTCTCAGTGAATGTCACCCCAATTTACATACATACATACATACATAATTTTGTTGTCAAATAAATTTTTCTGCTTTATTGTTACACCCTGTATAATTATGACTTAGACCGTTGGGAAGTACAAGTAGGGGGTTGCCATTTAAATTTTTGTTGGTGGGGCATAGGTGGTTGATGGGGGTGCGTTCCCCCTCGTGTCATTTTAGTTCCCGCTCTCTACCCTAGAAACGGTTTTGAATTTTTTTTTGAAATCTTCTCGTTCACGAGGTACAGCCCAATGTAAGTTTTGAAACTGATACCCTGTATAATTAACTTAAACACATGTTTTTTTATTTAAAATATTGTAACATAATAATCAATAATTGAGATAGGTACCTTAATCTCTTTATACTCTTACAATTCACTCCATGGAACTAATTAAAATATATGGATAAGCAATTTAAATTTATTGATATCTGTAAAATAAATTAAGTTATTTTTATAATTTAAAAGTACCTAAGTTGAGTTTTTTTTGCATCCATTTATTTTTTGTTAATTAATTTGAAGATAAACATCCGCTGATATTTTATTTAGAAATTTATCATAGGTAATTTGACGAATTCACCCGACCGCTTGAGCCGGACCATAGTCCGAATAGCATTTTAACTTCAACAAAGGCCACTTGGTTCCAGTTTAGAGACTACCTGACAAAAAGGCTATTATAAAAATGTGAACTACGAATTATAATATTACTTTTGATAGGTAAAAACGGAAAGTGGACGGGATAAATTTAAAAAGTGTGTTATTCCAGAACGTCTAATAATCTAAGCTCGGGTCCAAAAGGGAGGGGTGTTCGCAATCGCAGTACACAAACTTTAACCCGTTTAAAACAATATCCATCGCGCTCGCGTTGTCGCGTATAAAAGTTAATTGTAGAACAGTAGAACAGATGTTTCGGGTTTTCGCTGTGGAATAGAACGTGTATAACATTGTGGTCTGTCGCGCGCAACGTGATATATCTAATCTAGTAGAATCAAATTGTAATTGAATTTAAACATTTTTGTTGGATGACTATTTAGTGCAAGTGAAAAGTTATGATATGGAGCTGCATCCGAGGAAAACGTCATTGAGATATTTACCCGAAAGGCCTCCTGTTGATATAGAATTTAACGATGTCAGTTATACAGTGCCCCAAGGAAGAAAAGGTTGGAATGAATTTCTTTAATTGATATTCATGTTTATACGGTTTGCTCCCACGCGGTAAATGATATATAAAAATTTATCTATTTTTAACTTACTACCTACCTCGTTAGTTTTACAAATATGAAACATTTGAAATGCATAATTTTAAAATATTTAGGAATTTTGGTATATTGTATTTAAGATATGAGCCCTACTCCTAGTAGGGTATAGTTTTCTATAAATTAAAATTGCCAAAAATTTTGTGTAGAAATTCGTAGCTCTACTGCCGAAAGAAAAAAATAAATTTTCAAAACTGAAACGTCAAATTGAATAAAAAGTAAAAAAAGTAGGTACCTGAGATCTTTTTTAACATGGGTATTAAGTCCTCATATTTTGTTGCTCTAGTATTGGTCTTGTACTATAATGGAATAATAAAAAAAAATAACAAAATCGGACTAAAAAGTTGGGCATTAAAACCAATTTAAATGTACTAACCTACAGAGTGGAACAACCAAATGGAATAAATTCGATAACGAATAAATGAGGGCGTGTTGGGAAAAACGCTTGGACACGTCGATTTGTATTTTTAAATGCGCATTTTTTAAGAAAAAAATATATAGGGTGTGTCATGTGACAGTGGCCAATACCAACTTTCTTATTTTAAATGCAACCCTCTGTATATTAATTATTTTTTGGATTTTTCAGAATATTCTAGACATAATTCATGTAAAATGTCCTATACCTATCTTCAACTGTTTCAGATTTATTACAAAAATTAACATTAAAAAATGAAAATTATTTTATTTCAAAAATTCGCTACATTACCCTCTATACTTATTTCCCATTTTGCTCTTGATTTTGAGAAAGTAAGCAAAAACCATTCCTGCGTTTCTTTTTACTGATATGAAATAAAAAAAAATACAAAAACAGTTTTGATTGAATTTACTGTTTGGACCCTTACTTTGTGGAATCTACTCATGTTACTTCCTACCAAACATGCACCATTTTGAGTTCCTTGGCTAACCTTAGATCTATGATGGTCTAAAAACATGGACCATTTTGAATCCGTTGGCTTTAACCTTAGATCTATGATGGTCCCAAAACATGGTCCATTTTGAGATCGTTGGCTCTAACCTTAGATATATGATGGTCCCAAAACATGGACCATTTTGAATCCGATGGCTCTAACTTTAGGTCTATTATGGTGCCAAAACATGGACCATTTTGAATCAATTGGCTATAACCATAGATCTATGATGGTCCCAAAACATCGACCATTTTGAGATCGTTAGCTCTAACCTTAGATTTATGATGGTCCCAAAACATGGACCTTTTTGAATCCGTTGGCTCTAACCTTAGGTCTATTATGGTGCCAAAACATGGACCGTTTTGAATCAATTGGCTCTAACCATAGATCTATGATGGTCCCAAAACATGGACCATTTTGCGATCGTTGGCTCTAACCTTAGACCTAAGGTCCTAAAACAACTATAATTGATGGCACATAAAAAGTGAGAATCAACATTAATTGCTCAAAGCATGACCACTAACGATTAGCAGTAATTTTAGGAATGCATATTTAGAAGACAATGTTTGGTTAAAAAGGCATACAACATTAAGCTTAAGTTCAATTAAAACTTAACTTATAGAATATATATAGAACAGCGTCCAAATATAAATGAAGAAAATTATTTTGTGTCATCTATCATTCAACATAACCTATATCTGATTCAAAATTTTATTATAAAAACCATGGAGTCTAGATAGTGAGCACAATTACCAGAATTTTCCCACAAAATCGTCTATATAAGGGTCACCTTTTTTCCGCTGGCGTCGCTAATATTCATTTTGTAATGAGCGAAATTTCAGGTATTGTACGGTAACTTTTTATAATCTACATCTGTCCACACACACAACCACGTGCGCATGAGAAAGCCCGTCCCATTGAGCAACCACTTAGTGCCGGCCCATGAGTTGATGCGAAATAAAACATTCCAACAGGAAATCACTCTGATTGGCGTCCGCGTATCCTTTTCCCCCCTTGATTCTATGGGGGCGCCAAGGATGACTATCATTGTATCCTTCAAGGACTAGCTCTGGTGGCCCTTGTTTGCATCAGTTAAGATCTATATTATACTTGCTTTGGTGAAACAAACGTTTCCTTCTTTAGAGCTGACCCCCATGAAATCCCGGCTCTTCCCTTAATCAGAAGAGTTTTCAGGGTTAGATGTACAGGCAACCCTTACGCACTAGCACACACGCGCAGCCGCATGCTTTCTACTTCTGTCTTGGGACTTGCTAACGAAAACCTATTTATAGTTAACTGTACGTAATAATATCAGAAAAATGGAAATGCACAAAATAACCATTCTACAAATGATTGGTTATGGAGATAACACACGGACTCAAATGGAAGTTTCTCGCTTATTTCACGAAAAATTTCTAAATTTGCCGCCTATATCCCAAGGAACAATTATTAGCAAAATAGAAAAGCAGTTTCGCGAGCTTGGACATGAAAGACGGATAAAAGAAGTAGCTGCCAATGCAGTAAATGATGATACGAAATTGGATATTTTGCTTGAGTTTCAAGAAAACCCACATAATTCTGGTCGAAAAGCAGCTCCACTGTTAAACGTTAGCCACACATCAATTTTTCGAATATTAAAGGAAAGTAAAATGCATCCTTATAAAATGATGCCAACTCAGGAGCTCATGAAAGACGATTTCGATAGGAGAACGTATTTTTGTGAACAATGATGGCAATGTTAGATAACAATGTGATCCAATTAGAAGATGTTTTGTTTTCTGATGAGAGCACATTTACACATCACGGTCATGTTAATCTTCAAAATTGCCGCTATTGATCTAATGAGAATCCTCACTGAATGAGAGAAGAACATACGCAATATCCTGAAAAAGTTAATGTTTGGGCAGGAATTGTTGGAAATCATATCATAGGTCCCTTTTTCATTGATGGCAACTTGAATGGAGATAAACATTTAGAACTGCTTCAAAATAATGTCGTGCCAACTTTGACAAACTTATATCCTGATTCAGCAAACCCACAAGTTCCTGCCAATATAATATGGTTTCAGCAAGATGGAGCACCGCCCCATTACCAAATCAATGTCCGTCAGTACCCGAACCAAATTTTTCCAAATCGGTGGAAATGGCTTATTAAAGTACAAGTCTTTAATGACAGTTCACGGTCGTGTATCGTACAAATTTCAATGTTTTATTTTAGATTACCTACCTATATATAGGTGTTAGTTAATTTTTGTAATAAATCTGAAAACACTTAATATTTCCGAAACAGTTGAAGATAGGTATAGGATATTGTATATGAATTATGTCTAGTATTTTCTGAAGAATCGAAAAAATAAATAATATTATAGAAAGTTGGTATTGGCCACTGTCACATGACACACCCTATATAATTCTTTTTTTTTAAAAAATGCGCATTTAAAAATACAAATCGACATGTCCAAGCGTTTTTCCCAACACGCTCTCATTTATTCGTTATCAAATTTATTCCATTTGGCTGTTCCACACTGTATAATATAAATTAATATTTCATAATCGTCCGACATGATCATTAAACTGAACTTGACCTTTACACAAACAATTTAAAATTGAAACTAAGTACAGGAGAGTACTGAGATTGGATAGGTACAGTATAAGTAAACGATTTATAGTGAAAATGATCAAAGGGTCAATCCTTTTTAGTTTAGGAGCTAACTAAGTAGGTATTTTGAAAATGTTGTATAAGATGTGTTCAATTCAGATAGGAATAATTTGTAAAAAATATATTTTTCTCTTTTTGAATTTACCTTTAGACTAAACAATTCAGTGTAGTGATTAAAAATATTGAAGATATTGATAAATAAGGGTAAGTGAAAAACCATGAGCAACATATATATTGGAATTAGAAGTGAAACAAAACTTCTTTTGACAACCATGTATGTTTGTATATTGAGGTAATATTCACTGAGACCTAAGAGATATATTGTGCCCCCTTTCTTCTACTTAGTTCATCTCGGAGACTAGTAGCTCCTTAAGACCGATTTCCCGGAGGAATTTTAGGATATCTGCAGGCTTTAGTTTAGGTAAGTGTCCCTCTTCTATCCAGGTGTTGTGCCCTAGGATTCTGAATTACTGTGCAATCCTCAAGTATGTAAATGGAGGTCTCTTCTTCCATACCACTGAATCTACATTCTCCTTCCTCCTCTATTTTGAGCTTTTTCAGGTACCCATTAAGGCGACAGTGTCCTGTTAGGACTCCTGTTAAAACTCTTGCTCCGACTTAGGCATTCCTTTGTTCTCAACTGGTTGTAGTCACCTGGAAGTATCTTTGATTATCTAAGCTCTACTAGATCCAATCCAATGGTCAGATCTTCTCTTTTTTCGGCTTTGTCCATTTCTTCCAATATTACATTGGAGCTGATACCACAAAAGGGTTCCGGCCCCCAAAAGGGTGTTTCAATCCCCCTCTTTGCTAGTTCATATGCTATTTAATTTCCTTCTATTCAAGTGTGTTTTGGAATCCACAGTAAGGTGACGATGTTATTTTCGCTTAGTTCATTGAGTTTTCCTAGGCATTCCCATATCATTTTGGACCTGATTACACAAGAACTCAGTGCTTCAATGGCTGCTTGATTATCCGACATGATGATAATCCTTTGCCTTCTATATCAATATTGAACTGGGCAAACTTTCCAATGGCGTGTGAATTTCCACTTGAAAGATACTTATGGTTTTTCCCAAGCTTTCTGATTGTTTGGTTTCTGGCCCTAACACTCCTATCCTAGGGGCCCAAGCCAAAGATAAGAGTCTCACTGAGCTTAGGTAAACATGTGACGATATTCCAGGCAGAAGTTGAAGCAATACAGCACTGTGCAGGGGAGCTATTAAGGCAAGAGTTTGAGGAAAAGACCATTGCCATATACTCCGACAGCCAGGCGGCTATAGGCTATAGCAATCAGCTCCATGCAGATAAATTCCAAACTTGTTTGGGACTGCTTGGAAACGCTACAAGAGCTGGGCAGTCGTAATAGACTGTCCTTAGCTTGGGTACCAGGCCACTAAGATCACAAGGGCAATTAAGAGGCAGACTCACTAGCCCGAGAAGGGGCACGTTGTGCTCCCATTGGCCCAGAACCTTTCTGTGGCATGGTGAAAGCGCTGCAAAAAACAAATAGCAGCACTTGGATAAAAAATCAGTCTCGAGAATGGTGGAACAAGGCGCCAAAAATGAGGCAGGCCAAAGAGTTCATCAAGGAATCCTCGCCAAAATTCACGGAGTATCTACTGAGCCAGAATAGGAAAACAATCAGGATCCTGGTTGGGCTCCTTACAGGGCATTGTAGACTTAACAAACACATAAACAACATCGGATTGGCAGAAATAACCATGTAGGTTTTGCCAAGAAGATGAGGAAACCCCAGTACACATACTGTGCTACTGCGAAGGCCTGACTAGGCTGAGGTTTTCAACGATAGGGGAGGAAAAACCACAACCCTCCCAATATATGGAGGACCTGAGGTATGCCATCCGTCTAGTAATAGTGACGGGTCTAGACAGGGAACTCTAGAATAACAGGAAGGCAAACACAATAGATCTGCAAAGGTCGTAGAGGAGAGGCTCTTAAAAGCACTTAAGCCCCGCATTTATCTTATCTTATCCTTCAATTGCTTTTGAGCCATCTGTATACCATTGAATGGCATTATTTCCATGTCTGGAAGTGGTTTTTTTAATGATTCCCTCTCTACCTATTCTGTATCTTGTTCTTTCTGCAACACTTTTTTTTAAGTTATCCTTGTCATATAATATTACACGGTAAAATCATAGAAAAACACACCAAAACTTAGTTACTAATTAGTTGCTTCATAGGCAATGATCATAAGCAACATAATAACTTATTTTTCTGCATAGCCTGAAAGCGTCTGAAATGGTCTTGAAAAATTAGTTGCTAAATAGCTGCTCCTCCAACAAGTGAGATAAGAAACTCAAAAAAGTGACAATTTTAAAACATCGGTAACCTTGTATCACTAATTTCTCTGTATATGGTCACAAGCGTCTCGAATGGCTCCAAAAAATTAGTTGCTCCTCCAACAAGTGAGCTAAGCGCGTGAATACCTCCAACACTGTTTATCTTTGAAAATGATGTATTTTTCAATTGCTGATTTTACTGTATATTGCTAATTTTACTGTATATTGCTAATTAGTTGCTCCATGCAACTAATTAGCAACTAATTTTTGGTGTGTTTTTGTATGAGTTTACCGTGTAATGTGACAAGGCTAACTTTAAAAAAAGTTGGCATTTTCATCATTTCCTCGGTTGCTATATAAGCAACAAATTCATGATTAGAGCAACTAATTAGCACATAAAAAGCACTAAATTCTTAGGTATTTTAGACCTGATTAGGCTGGATTGTCTCCATGCAAAGTTTTGACAGCCACAAACGTTTTTTCGATAATCTGTCAAGTGTCGTAAAGTTGGTATTAGTTACTTAAAAATTATTTTTTTTTGTAAACGAGAAACAATTGAATATTCATTTGAAATTTTAATTAAATTTTTTTATTATTTTAAACGTTCTATGAAAAAAACCGTCATGCGTCTAAATGTTAAGTGGGAGACCCGAGCAAAGCCGGGGTAGGTCGCTACTTCTTTCATTAATGCAACAAAAATTTAATTCTATATTTTCCACATTGTAATCTCAACCTATAATCTGACATTTAAATAATTGCCGTCTCTAACCATAATATTAGTCTCTTTACTTTGATAACCAATTCTAATGTTCTTAAATGTCAGTAATTAAGAGTAAAATTTACTAGTTGTCACATCTAGTTTTACTGGTAGTGTACCTATATTTATTTTGCTAAATAGCGACGAATGTTACGCAAAAGAATTGTATGGAATTACGGTTATGCTCGAGTTATTCTGATTAAGTTCTGACCCACATTGGGTTTATTGCAGGAGGCTGGAATTGTGCAAGCTGCACATTATATGGTGGCAGACTAAAATTAAAATCGATTTAAAAATTTACAGAATGGAATTTTTTTTTTAAATAGTAAATGTAAATTATAATTTGAATATAACAAAATACTTCAAATTAGATCCATTTTTATCTAAAATTGTAAACAGATCCGTACTAGCAAGTCTGTGTGTTCACTATCTAGAACTAACATGACTGGATTTTGAATAATACAGTTTAATATTAAACAAAAACACATTTTTAAGATTCACGCTTCGGGGGTGTACTCATTGTTTTAATAAAAATGGATGCATGGAAAGCAAACATTTTAAAATGACCACTTATTTCTTTCATTTTCATGTCGGCTAATAAAGTGGATCCACTAAAGCATCGTTTCTCAACCATTTTTATGACGCGACCCACGAAATAGTCAAAAAGTCAAGTAAAAAGTCTTGCCACTATTTTGTTGGAAATAGATTAATTTTTTTTGTATAAAAATACATATTTTTTTGATGTCATAGATTTATTTCATTATCCTTTCCTTAAATTTGTATAGCATATAATAAATCTACTGAATTTTTGACAAGGTATTTACTGATGAAATAAAAATCGAACTGGCAACCCTGACGAGGTCGAGCTTCATTGTTATTTACATTTTTAGGGAAGTAGTATAGGCCAGGGAAGCAAGTACATACCACAACTATCTTCTCTCACTCACACCAAAATTAATTCCTTTAATAAACGAATCTTTTGTACCTATATGTAGTTTTCAACAGACTGCGACCCCCTTTAAAAACAAACTCGACCCCCCGCTTGAGAAACGATGCACTAAAGATCTGTCGGTTTTGAAATAATCCATCGTTCACTATTTACTTAATTACAGTTAACTGTAAATAATTGTCATATTAGTAAAGCGTGATATATAGACGTCAAAAAATAATAGTTCAATACTATTAAACGTTTTACAAAATTAGAAAAATTAATTTCCAAAGAGCAGACCGTCCACTAAGAAGCAACAACTACTCGAGCTATATGCCCCGACAGACATTGAATTACACTTCTAAAGTAAACGGGGTTGGTATATCTGTTAAGATAGAACCAACCATTCTGGTTTGTAATTAGAAGGAATAACATCACTTGTCGACCGGTTTCGGCGTATTGCGCCTCATCAGGACAAGGTAGATGATATTCTCGGAGCTTCTGGACGAATATTGACCAGCACATGGAGGCATATTTATTTTAGCCAATAGATGCAAAGGCGCAAGGTGATCATACTTCGATCACGCATCTATCGTTGTTTGGGTCGCTCTGTTTGTTCGATGGATATACGATGATTAACCAATTTTTGGGAAAGCTTTGAAACGTTAACTATAAAGTGGATTAAATTCATTTGTTGATAATAGAATTGGTGAGATATTTACCACCTTATCTAAATATTCTCATATTAAATCAGCATTATTAAGGTCAAAACACACTCATCAGCACCTCATAGGAACAGCGACTGATCATCACCAGCTGATTTTATTTCTTATGTGTATTTAAATGTAAGCGCGCATACCTAACAACATCAGCACAGCACCGACAAGGCACGTCAACGCCTCAACCACAACACATTTCTCAGAGAGAATATTTTGCCGGCGTGCCAATACAATATCTCTGACAATATAAAGTGAAGCCTATAGTCGGGTATCGCGGCGGTGCTGATCCCGTGTCGATGCGTTAAGTGTGCCCTTACACAACCGTCGAGATGACCACTCGACGGTGCTGTGACGATGCTTGTCAGGTGCTGTGCTGATAAGTGTGTTTCGACCTTAATCTAACACATCTCGTTTTAAAAAGAATTTGGAAAATAAAACGTAGGGCAAAGTCAAACTGTAAATAAAAAAATTACGATAACTTTATTTAAAAATGTGTTTAGTTTGCTATAATATTGTGAGTCGCTAAACAAATATTTGGCAAACAAGCTGTTTCATTAAGGAATGGAAAAATGTATCTTTGTCAAAGTAATTAAAGATAAAATCAGGTCGTTTCATTAAAAACGTCATAATTAAAATTGTTTTGGTTTCTGTTTTTCGGTATTTAAATTAAATCTGTTTTACAAGGTAATTCATATTGAAATATTGTTATATCAGTTTTTATAATTCAACTTAATTTAAATATAAATGGAAATGGGTAGTTCTTATTTCAATCGTTCATAATATTTTTCATATAGGATTACCAAAATTGTGGATGACATAAAAATATAAATATAATTGCTCACACTTTCCTACAAATTTACACAATTTCCCTGAAAAATATCTAAATAAAATTTAAGTGTTATAGTTTAGTCAAAATGATCGTTTAGCAGTTTAAGTAGTTCCTTATTATCATTAATCGTTTATTTTTACATAGAAATATCATAATACTAATGACTCACTTTGTTTATATTTGCATATACTACATACTTTGCATTTATTATGCAAAATACAAATTTTTGATAAGGATCACAAACAACATAGAATATATCCAGATGAATTAATATTTTCAGGCTTTCAGGATGTTTCTCAAAAAAGCTGAGTAAAATAAGAAATTTTGACTAGATGTTTTAAACTCCGATCAATAGAATAATAGTACTAATCAGGTACAATAAACACACAAATTACCTGAAGCCATTCATTTTATTAATAAAAAAGGGCGGCGCATCAAACCGAGCCTAGGGCGGCAGCAAGCCTAAATCCGCCACTGGATGTTGGCTTCAAATCAAGTGTGTAGCCAGAATTGTGCCTTATTCAGTGGCGGATTTGCCCTAAGGCTTGGGATTTTACAGTTTTTGTAAATTTTATATCAGAACAATTCAATACCAGCTACCAAAGTCATGGACTAAAACACGTTCCGCGCCGTAGCTACTGTACACCCTAGTCAGTCGCTTCCTAACATAATTATTTTATTTATTTTGCCTTATTGTTTTTCTCCACAACTATTAAATAATAGATACCTCAAGAACGACCAGAGATCTAAGAATGTCGTAAATCAATATAAGTTGACGACCCTCATTATTACCTATTGTTCGAAATATAGATAAGCAATAAAAGTGTGTCTCACCTAAAAGATTCCCAGATCCGGATTAAAATATCTCATGAAATAGTTTGCCATTTTAATAATAGTAGGCTCTCAATTATTTTTGGCATCGGCTTAAAAAGAATGAAACTGGTATCCAGTGTTGCAAAGACATTTTACGAAAGTCTCTTAAATTTAATTCTAAACAACTTAAATATTATAAACTTTCTGAACTATAATCGCATTCATTATCGTGATGTTTATAAATGTTTTTGTGTTATATATCATATATTATATATACATAAATAATTCTCAATTATAATCAAGCGATTTTTCTTAATAATTATCTTAACCCAATATCATCATCATAAAACAAAATTTAATAGCTAGGGCAGGTATAACTCTGCGTAGAATCGACCGTCTGGTGATAACTCATGTGATTGGTGATATATGACCTTCTTATATTTCTGGTCGTACTTTACAATTATAATAACTCACACTGTTCAGCAGTGAAGATAATAGGCGCGAGAGTAAGTGGAAACGTCCACTCATTAGAGAGAGGGACATAGAGAAGATAAAGCCGGAACGCACTTTTTCTTTGCTCGTGCGCATTCTTAAAAAAAAATCAACTATTGAATTATTATTTTTTATATAGTCCGTCATTTACAATGTAACCCATAGTATGTAATAGAGAGGTTAGCTTTAAAAGGAATGACAGGACCGCAATTCTGTCGCGGCCTTGCTTGCATGCCCTCGATAATTTTATTGGGAATAATTTATAAAACCAAAGGTGGAGTTGTAAAGGCTTAAAGAATAGTTCCTGTGAAAGTGATCGACCGATCGACTGTCAAAGATTATCCTACATGTTTTGCCAATTTTTATAATGCAATAAGCCAAATTTTCTCCATATTCCAATAAAAATATGATAAAAATGTACTGGCTTTATTGTGAAGAATTTGATTGCATTGTTTCATACAGATAGTAAATGCAGATAAAAAGATTTGCTTGCTTTAATCTTCAAATTGGACATTCATTCAATCACTTTATTAGAATTGTATTCTTCTTCAAAGTATATTACAAAAATGCAGGTTTATCTTGACACATACTATTTAAATACTTCAAATAATATGTACTCCAATCAATTACGTTATCATTGATAAGTACAGACAGATTAAGTAAGTACCTAAACTAGTTAATTTATTGTATGTAAAAAATATATTCCTTATTATGAGAAGTTTCAACTATTGTATTGTGTTGTATTGCGAGAGCCATCAAGAACTAGTATTGGTCTTTTGTCCATGTCTCTTCCAATTAGGTATTAAGGAATTCGATTTTACTAGCAAAACATAGAATACTCTTGGGATGTTTCCTTTCCACCTCTTTGGGCGTCAGTTGTGCCTGTCCCAAATGTTTTAGCCCAAGTCAATAAAGTCTGTACCTGTCGTTGTTTTTCACTCCCATATATTAGAGGTTCAGTACCAACCCAGTAATGAGTGTGATTCCTATAGATAGAAGAGTCTATACGTTTCTTTGCCCGTATTTGTCCTGGTGTGTTGTGCCAGACTGTTTTTTTGCTCTCTGTCTCTAATTTTTGGACCACCAACTCCTTGTGTATCTTGGCACAGAATGGTTCAGGTCAAGCCGGGGGGCTACTCTATCTGTTTTATCACTCTCTATTGCCTCATGACCTGTCAGCAATGTGAGGAGCAATTTTTTTATCCCTTGCCAGTTTCTTGAAAGATTGCCTACATTCCCATGTGTATAGAGACTCAAAGCTTTAAGAGCTTGTACTTTTATCGCAGCTTGGCTGTCATAGGCATAAAGTTCAATAGCAAGTATTTCAGTTGAATATCTACTATTCAATGATGTTCAGATCCTCTGGTTTTAGGATCAAAACACTATAAGTTTCACGAAATTGTCGCGAGCTACACGGAACTCTAAATTAAGAGCCTGTGTGTCTATAAAATGAATGAATGAATAAAACTAGGACCTAATTTCTAAAAACTGTAACTGACATTATAATCAAAAAAACTAATAATCTTTTCACAAGTTGAGGTAACGCACTTAAACTTAGTCACAGGTTTTTCCTACATCTAAACTAAACTACTGAACATTTTTGATACATTGCATAAAATGTTAAATGATCATTCCAAAAGTGGTTGCGAGAAAATATATTTTAATTTAAAGAGATTTGAACAAATAATACATAAAAAAATAATAGTGAAGCATACATCGAACAGCTCATCTATTTTGTAGATACAACCTAAAAAAAGTTCAAAAAAGCCAAATTAAAACAAAACAGAATAAGGAATCCAAATTCTTTCATTTTTGCTCCAATAAATTCTTGTAAAATAAACAACATAATTCGAGATCTTGAAAATAAAAAAGCAGTGGGATGTGACAATATAAAAACCTAAACAATTAAATTAATAGCGCCATATACCGTGTGTACATTTAGTGCGGCATTATTCTCTTACGGCGTTTTTTGAAATGAGATGCAAAAAATATTTGGAACCTGAATATGACACCAATTAAGCTACATTTTAAAATTATTTTGGCTTCTACAGAGTGTTCCAAAAAAATGATGCCACATTTTTTTTTCAAATGGAATGGTGGGAGTATTTTGGCACTTTCTAAATCACCATTGAGGCCTACATTACTGGTTAAGTTTTTTTGACTAACCTACACAACGTTGCCAAGTTATTACGAAATTCGTCAAAATTTATCATTTTACATTACCTACCTCATTTAAATCGACATACAAAAGACATCTGTTAAGTAATTTAAATACCATTTTGAACATGAACTTAGTACAATGTTTAGAAGAAAAAAAATTATAAAGTTTTCATTTTACGTGTATCTGTTCACATATAGTAGAAGTCACAAAACCCCGAAAAGTTTCCTTCCGAATATTTTCCGCAACATCCCTTATTTCTCTAAAAACCACTCCCAAATCGTACTTTGCGCCGGTTTTTCTCAGTTTTCTCGTAATCCGTTGCTTAAACGTGAAAAATCATAGTAATAAATATTGTTGGCAATGAAATTTTGCATAAAAACTTTTCTATAAACATTTGACCTATTCCTTACTGTTTTCTCGCAAATATCGTTCAAAGTTAGGGATAGTTTTTAGCAGCTTCTTAAATATGATTTTAATTGTAGTGATTTTGCATAATTCCATAGTCTAGAAATATTACCTATGACAATTTAATTCATGTATAAAAAATCCCATAAGCCGCGTGATTTTGTCATTATGACAGCGACAATTTAATTCATGTATACAAAATCCCATAAGCCGCGTGATTTTGTCATTATGACATCGAAAAAAGTTTGCCCTAACTTTTCCAGCGACAATAACGGAACCTAACTTTTGAAAGCATGACAACCAGTATTGTAAACAAATTTTTGATGACGTTATGTCATTTTTTCTCAAGCTATTTTTAATAATTGTGTTTTTAACAATTGTATTTTTCTGTTAAATTAAATAAACTGATTTACATCTCATTTTTAAATTTATTGATTTACATATTCATTAAATTGTCTTACCTAATTACACTCTAGCTTTTTTTTGAGTCGAAATAAACTTGACATTTATAATTCGAATTTTATTGCCATTAGGTAAATCAACTCAAAAAACTGCCAGAAAAAATTACTTGTCCTACGGACTCGTAATTTTTATTGATACATGTCAAGATTACTTCAACAAAAAAAAGCTCTCGTGTAATTATAAGTGAAAATTAAATACTTTAAATCTAATATTAAAATTTTGCTACAACAGCGGCTAATTTATTGTCTAATTTAAGCCCTTTTCCACACCACCCATGAGGTAGAGCTCTAGGCGCGTTTTTTTAAGTGGTGTCTGTCCCCAGTTGGCCTAGTCCACTAACAGCTCGATTTTTACTCGTTTGTTTGATCCTCTTCATTTATTATTTCTTCTTGTGTTGCATTTAGGTAACCCTGTCCATGGCAGTTGGAGCACATAATTGAACAACGTAACCCAACTCGTCAACAGCAACATCGCTTATCGCAACCCATTTTACAGCTGCACGATATAAGTTTCAGAATTGAAATTGGTGCCGGCTCCTCGGTAGTAAAAACTGGTAATAAAATGTTGCCTAGTTTTTTCCAACCCCACTGTGTTGGCTCGATATTATTTCCTAGTCAGGACTGAATTTGGTGAAATACCCGGTAAGAATGTTGTTTTAATGCTGCAAAGGTTGGTGGCAATCTAGGTAAAATTACAGCATGATTGTAGTTGCCAACTAATCTATTAAAAGATGTGAATCTGTAGCTATTCAAAGAAGTTTCCGATGGTTTAGCTTTATATAAGGCTAGAGTAATTTTCTCACCAGCGCTTTCAATTTCATTTTTTGTAGATTGAGAATTGTTGAAAATATTAATAACGTCATCCAAATCCTTTATCTTGTTAAATAACCCTATTATTTGAGATTTTCCTTTTCCGATTTTCCGAAAAAAGCAGAAGTGGTATCACAACCACTAAAAGCATGTGCGAAAAGTACAGATTCTTTAATATTCTTCATAATATTGAATGATTGTAAATCAGAAGATCTGTAAATCCTGTTCTTTATATTTGCTTGGGCTGGTTTTAAAAACATAATCTCTTTAGCAGGAGGAGCAAGATCAATAATAAGGACGAGAAGATCTACATCCTGACCAACTACAACCACAGTGTCATGGTGACTAGATATATCGATAGCGGTTGTGACGATTAGTAAATCAGCATCGTCTAAAGCAGTAAACGTATTGATATTCTCAGCATTAAATCTCTCGACAAGTTGAGAAATTAATCGATCCTTGTTAGCTAAATGGCTTAATAATGTCTTCTGTCGGTCGAGTATTGGTGTATTTTCATTGAATGCAATTGTAGCCGAGGTTCGTTTCAGAAGTCGTTTTTGTCGTTCAAGACTCTTTGTATTACTTGCATTTTCAGCGTATCCTTCAAACACTACAGTTACATGATGACCCTGATGCTTACGTATAAAGTTAACATAAGCTGAATAAATGTCACGAAATGTACCTTGTTTTCGCCATACCACTCGATGAATCAAATTTCCACCATCAACTACAAATTCGCTATTTCTACTATATGCACCTAAATTATATAACATTATACCAAATGATTGAAGAAAAATGACACATATACCGCTTTTTAAAAGGATATTGGAAGATATATTACTAATATTACAAATAGCCGATGTATTGTCCTTACATATTTTGATACCTAGCTAAATAAGGATATCTTAGATTATATTTTCTTTATACAATTTTAATTAATTAATCAACAATTTTTAAATAATTAACTGTATATGTTTGAATTTTATGATTTTATATTGTAAGTTTTAGTTATTTTTTTTTATATACTATATTATTATTTAATTGTAATGTATTTTACCTACTTGTAATTTAAATTTTCTCGAAACAAGCGTTTGCTTGCATATCGAGTATGTTTTATTCATTTTATCTTATTATTATAGTAATCTCTATGTATTCATATCTTCCCAATTTGTAAATATATTTTTTGCATTTTTTTTGTGATTACCTACGAATGAAACTTCTATTATTATTAAATGTCCTTTCTGATAATTTTAATGAAATTACGTGTTTCGTGATTTAAACAATGTGGTCCAAGCTAATTCTTTGTTTTTAATTTCCATACGATAATTAATATCAATTATTTAAATAATTACAATATAAATATAATGATACATGGGAAAGAACAAGCGATGTTATGGCAGGAAATCCGTATTCGTTTATCGACAAAAAAGTTTGTTTTAAAAATATTTGCTGTCGGACTTTGCATTCTACGTTTTTGTCATACTGTCGCTTTTTGAGCTTATCAAAAATTATCATAAATTGTCGTTAGATTATGATAACGTTTCTGCGCAAATTTCATTGGTATTTTAAAAGTTACATCAAAACTATTTACCAATTTACATTTCAAACAAACAATGGCTTGATTTATCGTAAAATAATAACAAACATAAATTTCTTTGTTCAATCTTCATAGCTGAATTCTCCTACTGGAGACCACCTAGAGAACGGTTCACATGGCTCCTTCAGAGGACATCTGCTGATATGCAGGACCAGCAGTAGAAATCAAGCCTGGGCTCAAAGATCAAGGATCTGAACTGCGGTACCATGAACGAAAAAGAAAAAATCATTGTGTCGATTTATCAAAAAAAAAGTTGCAAGTGAAACTTTTTCGGATTGTAGGCAATTAACTGAAAATTTTCGGAAGCTTATTTTTTCTATTTAGGGTATTAAAATTACGTTTTTCATCTTAACTTAATAATTGTAAAATGGGAATGATAATGGGAAATCAATAGTAGACAAGATATTCAACTACAAAATTTAATTTCAATCTGCGCATTAGAATACGGAATAGACAATCATTCAGATGATAGACTCATATTAAAAACTGAGAACAATATATTTTTTAAATCATTGAGTCATTTTGAGCTTCAATTATTCTATCAATAACTTCATCTTCGCCTTGAGTCTCACAGTCTATAAATTTCGAATTAAAAAATATAAAAAAGATTGTGGTTTAATTTCCCAAAATAATTAACAAAAAAAAGTAAACAATGACCTTCATCTTATTTTTTCAATGTATCTAGAAAAAACCGCATCGATCGTAGTACCATATCTCGTGGTTGGTATATTTCTATCATTTTTCATATCATAATTAAATACTTCTCTCAAGTATTCAGTAAGTGGAGCAGATTACTCTCTTGTCTACTATTGATTTCCCATTATCATTCCCATTTTCCAATTATTAAGTTGAGATTTAAAACGCGATTTTAGTACTCTAAATGGAATAATTTTCCGAAAATTTCCAGTTAAGTAATTGTGTACAATCCGAAAAAAGTTTCAAATGCATCGTGGTTTCTTAAAACCAAACAATGATTTTTTTTATCTCCTTATACAGGAGTGTGTTTATATTACACAATAAAATTAGCAAATCGCTGCAGAAAAATTGAAAAATCTCATAAACCTAATACAAAATTACAAATATTACAAAATTTGCAATTACTGCTTTTCATTTTGCTTTATAAGTTTGGTTTAGGATTCCATTTTGTTACTAAATGCAATTATTCAGCATTGCTTTTATATGCAAATCGAATTCTAAAGTATGTTGAGTCTAGAATAATTTTAAATTTTAAATAGTTGTTCATGTTTTCTATTTTTATATTGTATGGTATACATGAGAATTTGTTCCATTATATTTATAATAGTAATATGTTTTGGTGAAATAAAGACGAAATTGCGTTTTCTGAAATTATTTACAACACAATTGAATACAAAGTTTAATACAATTTACTCATTCTAAAAAGAGTAACTTACCTGAAATGACAAAAAAAAACATTTAAAGCCTTTACTTCTAGTTTCCTAAAAATTACCCAGTAATACTGACAGACGGTGTCACTGACATGACACTGACATCTAGTAGAGATCTGTAGACCATAAATCTTTAAAGAAGAGGAACGACACTAGTGTAGTGATATTCTTTACATATTTTTGACGAATTACAAATATTTTATTTATGTAATGTAGTAAAAGCTATTCTAATCAATGATTCTAGTCTATTTCTTATAAATTCATGTTCCCAATAATTCTCAATTTTTTTTTATTCTTTCAATATTTTCTTTTATTGTCATAAAATTATGTTGAACATTTTAAGTCTCTAACCCATCGGAAAATAAATTTAAAATCATGTACAAAGTTCCACCCGACATACAAGAAAGCGAAATAAATTAAACCTGGTAAAATATACAAATACCGCGGAGCACTTGCACGAATGAGTGAGAATATAAATACCACACGGTTAGCTGCCATATTGGCCTTGTGCCTTTCACTTTACGTCTACTCCGCGGCTGGCTGTTACGCGACATGCGATAGATGGACGAAAAATTTTGAGGCGATGTAATAAAAGTTTAACTTTAAAAATGAAGAAGAGAACGAAAAGGAGATGCTGGAAAATATTTCTAAAATATTCTACAAATAAAATGAGTGAAGACTTACCGGTAATTACCGTTTTCCAGTACAAACGACACATAGTATGCTAGTAAGCCGAGGCTTTTGAAATAGAAAGAAGTTCGTAAAGTTTCATAGGAAGTGAAGGAAATAAGATGTTGATTGACTGATTTAAAAGAAATTCATTAACGTTTAAATATGTTGATTCGATGGAAATACCAAATAATGCTTGCATGTGCAATGGCGGTGTCCTACGTAAATAAAGCTGGCTAAAAACAAGTGAAAATAAAATTAATTTGCTGGTCAAGCACAAGGTGTAAGTACGAAAAAATAGAAAACCATTGTTTTGGATCTTATTATTCTGGTCAACAGAGAATGATATACAGTGAGGACGTTTAGGTTGGAATAAATTCAATATTTTTTTGTCTAAAGCTATTATAACAAAACGCTTGCACAGGTCAATTTTTATTTTCAATTGCGCATCGTACTCTATCATTGGACGTACGAATGACGTCACCACTTTTGCGTAAATGACACCATAGTTATTTTTTTAAATAGAACAACATATTTTTCTCTATATTTTTGAATTCCAGAACAACAGACGATTACAAAAATGTATAATACTTATAGTCCAAAGCATTGGTTTGTGAATTAGTGACAAATGTTGTATCAGAAATTTTTAATCATAAAATTTTATTGAAAGGACTGGACTATTAAATTTTTAGTTTTTATTATTTTAAATAATTGAGCAAATACATTCAAAAATTAAATTAAATGTTCAAAGTGCATGCCGTTGACTACCTGGCAATAACTAAGGCGGTTTCTAAATTCCTCCAACACTTTATTTAATGTTTCCCGGCGAATGAGTCTCACCTCATGAAGAATTCTCTCTTTTAAATCTTCGATATTCTTAGGCCTATTGAAGTACACTTTAGATTTAAGATAACCCCAAAAGTAAAAATCAAGGGGGGCTATATCAGGAGATCTTGCTGGCCACTCTATAAATCCTCTCCTACCTATCCACCTGTTGGAAAACATAGTATCTAAATAATCACGCACTATTAGCGCATAATGTGGTGGTGCGCCGTCCTGTTGAAACTATATCAAATTGCTAGGCATGTTTGAATTTTGATTGTCTTGATATAACGCGGCAATGGCTGGAATAATATCATTTTCTAGCATTTCTAAATATTTTTCAGCAGTCAACATTCCTTCACTAAAAAATGGTCCCAAATGCCCAAACATTAACTTTTTCAGGATACTGAGTGTGGGCCTCCATCATCCAATGAGGATTAGTGTCTGACCAGTATCTACAGTTTTGCCTATTGACAGTACTATTTAAACAAAATGTTGATTGTGGATTGACACAGTGTGGATTTATGCAGCAACATTTAACATTTAACATTTATCATTTAACAATTAACATTTATCATTTAACAATTAGTAAAACTGCCATCGTTTATGCAGACACAATTATAAATTAGGAGAAAATAGTAAGCATGCGCATAAGCCCGAGATTTTAGTTATTTACAATAACCCTACATTTTCATGTCTTTAAAATGTGTACTTCCTTTGTCATAAATGACGGGAAATTGTCGAACAAGATCGATAAGAGTGGCATCATCCATTTTTAGTAAACAAACACACAACATAACCCTAAGTAAACCGCTTTTCTATGAAAACAGTGAGGTTAACTTCAGGATCTGCGTACTAGTTGCGCACTAGATGAAAATTCGGTACATTTAATTTAAGAAAGTTAAAAGTTGGCCAACTTCGTAATTGTTAAATGATAAATGATAATTGTTAATTGTCTGCATAAATGGAGTCATAGTGAAATGAGTAGTTTAACTTATAAATGATAAATGTTAATTGTTAAATGATAAATGTTAAATGTTAAATGTTGCTGCATAAATCCACACTAATAGTACGATCTGGATATGTATAATTCCACAATTCACAAACTTCTCGCTGGGTTCGGGACTTGTCACCACACCCACACATTATTAAAATTTCAATTCTTTCTTTTTCGCTTAAACGTACCATTATTGAGAAATTTAACAACTAGGTAATTGACAATGCAGTACTTATTGTTTGACATTAGCATAGTAAACAAAAACAAAACATATAAAAAAAACCATGGTAATGAATATCTTCTGTATGTTCATTATTCTTTTTATTTTATTAATTATGAAATCCTATCATCTTTATTAGTCCAGTCATTTCAATAAAATTTTATGATTAAAAATTTCTGATACAACATTTGTTACTAATTCACAAACCAATGCTTTGGACTATAAGTATTATACATTTTTGTAATCATCTGTTGTTGTGGAATTCAAAAATATAGAGAAAAATATGTTGTTCTATTTAAAAAAATAACAATGATGTCATGTACGCGAAAGTGGTGACGTCACTCGGACATCCAATGATAGAGAACGATGCGCAATTGAAAATAAAAATTGACCTGTGCAAGCGTTTTGTTATAATAGCTTTAGACAAAAAATATGGAATTTATTCCAACCTAAACGTCCTCACTGTATATTCTAACTTTGCAACAGGAGTAGAAAATGTATTCATAACACAAAACAACTTGAAGATCGACGTTTTAACAGAATAATAATAAAAAACTAGGAAAATGGAAGTATCTCTGGTGATTTAATTAAAGAGTCAAACAAAGGAGTGATACTAAGTTTGATAAAATGCTATTCAGAAAATAAGGGCTTTGTTAAAAATTCATCATTACTAGGTACCTACAAATCAACATTTCCTATAGTCAATGAATACGATTTCCTATTATTATTTGCAGTTTATTTTTTCTTCATTGGAAGTCCGACTAGCAAAAAATATTTATGTTTATATCAAATAAAAGTGAAAATAACGAACGGTATTGTGCGTATTTGAACAGGGGCCATCTATACGTCAACAAGGTCGATGCTCCATAGTGACTCAGCCAATAAATTACTGTTGTGACTTGATAAAAATGTAAGAAAATTTACGCACGCAGAGTCGGATTTAACTCTCTTAAGGCCCGGGACTAAAACACGGCGGGTCTCACTCGTTTTTCTAAAATTTTGGAAAATGTTCTAAGTCACAAGATATGATTATATAAGCGGGGGCCCTGCAGGCTCTCTGCCGATACGGGGCCCGGGGCTATAGTACGAACACATAGTACAGCGTGAAATGTCCAAATGAAAAACATTCAATTCTAACTTACGAAATTGATGAAGTTTATAATACCAGATGAGATTAATTTTCATTTATATAACCTTCTGGCTGGGGCATATAAATCTCTGCATCTAACGTACCATTTAACAGTGCTGGGTAATTACATGTACTTTAAAAATAATTACAATTACAAAGTACTTTTCCAAAAAAGGAATTATGTAATTACAATTACAAAGTACATGTCGTAAAAATAGGAATTACCAATTACTTTTATAATTACTTTGCGGATAAATCAACAAATTATTACAGAATGGGGGAGCCAGCAAATACGAATAAAATTTTTAAATAGGTAATTCAAACTGTTAAACTAATAGCCAATTGCAGCGAGTTTCTTAAGGATTCCTTAAAGTTAAAGATGTGTTAAGGGTGGTTTGTATAAAGCTTACTTGAAGTTAAACTCGGTTTGAGATGACACATGAAAAATTTTGTATGGCGTAGATACAGTCTAAACACCATTTAGCAATTAGGGCTTGTTGCCCGAAACATTAGACTACACCTATACACTGTGTCCGTAAAGTATGGAACAAATTCATTTTTAGCTAAACAGACCATTTTAAGAAATAATCCTGAAACACGTCGATTTTTGATTTTAATTTACCCTATTTTAAAATAATAATCTAATATACAGGGTGAATTACTTTCGAGTAATGACGTCACCGTCATTTTTTTTAAATGGAACACCCCCATTTTGTTTCAATTTTCGGATTACTCTAGCTGAGCTGATTCCAAAAATGTATCACATGTTGATTCCAATTGGTACAGGGTGAACAAAAATACAATAGTTTTGTGTGTGCTCATAAAGTAACGCGTAACATTCTTTATTAGTTAAATTAACAATATTATCAAAAATACTTATGAAATACATGACTTTATAAATGTTCGAACTGCAGCCCTTGCTGTATTTGACAGTAACCCAAACGGTGTACAAATTCTTGTTGAACCTTGTTTATTGTGTCTTGAGAAATATTGTTTATTGCTGTCCGAATTCTCTCTTTTAATTCTTGAATATTTGCTGGTTTCGTTTGATACACAACATTCTTCAGATGGCCCCACATAAAATAATCCAAAGGATTGAAATCTGGTGACCTCGCTGGCCATTCAATAGGTCCACGTCTACCAATCCACCTGTTCGGAAAAATTTCATCTAGGTACCTTCTAACATCTACAGCATAATGTGGAGGTGCACCATCCTGTTGAAACCATAAACTTTCATCAAAACCTCCAGGATTACGTCTGCTGGGAAACAAATTACGTAAAGTAGGTACGAATACCCCCTTAAAAACTCAAGGTACGTTGCCCCGTTTAAATTACCTTCGATAAAGTAGGGTCCGATGATTCGATTTCTTACAATTCCAGCCCATACATTTACCTTTTGCGGGTATTGTCTATGATGCTCACGCATCCATTGGAGGTTTTCTTTTGCCCAGTATCTACAATTCTGAAGGTTAACCTCGCCATTTAACGTGAAAGTGGCCTCATCAGAAAAAATAATGTTTTGTATCAAGAGAGGGTCTCGGTGACATTTATCCATCATTTTTTCGCAAAATTGGATTCTTCTATCGGGATCATCTTCGTTTAATTCCTGCACAAGTTTGATTTTATAAGGATGCCATTTTTCAAGCTTTAATAGTTTGTGTACCGTTGTTTTGCTAACACCGATATCGCGACTAACTTTACGCACAGAAGTGTGCGCATCTTCTTCAAAACTAAGTAAAACTTCTAATGCTGTATCAGCATTTGCAGAGGGACGACCTGATTTGCGTACATTTTCAACCGTACCAGTTTCTCGAAGTTTCTTTTCAATCTTACTGACTGTTGAACGCGTTATAGGTCTTTCTGGATATTTACCATTAAACAAATTGCACACTTCCATCTGAGTTCGCCATCTGTCTCCATACACAATCATCATAAGTATTTCAATTTTTTGTTTTACACTTAACTCCATTTCTACTTCTAATTAAATCTAAGCAATAATTGAAACATTCACGAATACCAAAAATTTTGTAGTACTTAACTGTCACTGAACATCAATAAATTACTAAACAAATAATGACATTTCACAAAAAATTAGACGACTATGTTTTTTTTAAATTGATAAGAAATAATTTCTTTCATATTCTGTCTGATAGACCACAAGTACAACTTCAGGGTGTTACATTTAAACCAATTGCCGCTAGACAGAAAGTAATTTTGATAATATTGTTAATTTAACTAATAAAGAATGTTACGCGTTACTTTATGAGCACACACAAAACTATTGTATTTTTGTCCACCCTGTACCAATTGGAATCAACATGTGATACATTTTTGGAATCAGCTCAGCTAGAGTAATCCGAAAATTGAGACAAAATGGGGGTGTTCCATTTAAATAAAATGACGGTGACGTCATTACTCGAAAGTAATTCACCCTGTATATAAGATTATTATTTTAAAATACGGTAAATTAAAATCAAAAATCGACGTGTTTCAGGATTATTTCTTAAAATGGTCTGTTTAGCTAAAAATGAATTTGTTCCATACTTTACGGACACAGTGTATAGTTATAGATCGGAAATTGACATGTATCACCTAAAACTGAGATTAACTTTAAGTAAGCTTTATACAACTTAAGGTCTCCTTAACTTACGGGAAAAGACAAAATCCTTAATAAGTAACAAGTAATATAAAAACGAAACAGGGAAGTTAGAATAAAATGTTTACTTAAAAAGTTTATTGATTCGAACGAAACAAAAATACAAAAGTTCGTGTACCTACCTGGGTCTAAGTACATAATATATTAGGTATAATCATATCATACAAATCGGGCAACATTAGTCTAGGGTTCGGTTCGAACAGGAAATCTCTTGTTTTTGTACCACGTGCATCTCGTAAACACGCATTTAAAAGTAATTGTAATTAAAAAATGTAATTGTACTTGTAATTGGAAATAGTAATTGTAATAGACCGTTTTATCGAAAGACATCTTGTGGTAGCGGCGATCGTTGCCCACCTATAGATTTATATAGTAATTAATAGAAGCTAACTGTAATTCTAAAAGGAGACTGTAAGTTAGATCTTGGACAGATGTATCTAAGATTACGGGAACGATATATTTCTTCTCTTTTTTTAGGGATTCGTCGAGAGAACGAGGACACATATAGGTCTCGTATAGTGAACGAGTAAACAGTGATACTTTTAACGTAATCTTGTTAATCTACCAGTTCTGTGGGTACAGTTTCCTTTTAAAATTACAGTTAGCCTCTATTAATTACTATATAAATCTATAGGTGGACAACGGTCGCCGCTACCACAAGATGTCTTTCGTTAAAACGGTCTATTGGAAAAGTAATTGTACTTATGAGAAGTAATTGTATTTAGATAATTCAAATAATATAATTACAAAATACAATTCCTCCACAGATTTTGCTGCAATTACAATTCCAAATTACTTTAAGAAAAAAAAGTACTAAGTACAATTACAAATTACATGAAAAAAAAGTAATTGTAATTATTAATTACTTTTTAACTAGGAATTACCCAGCACTGCCATTTAAATATGCGGACTTAATATCATAATGCCTGATATTTAATTTTCTTACAGCTGCTGTTGACAACAGAGTTCGAAAAGTAGTTTGCCTCATCACCGGTGCGAAAGTACTAAGAAAGTACTAAGTCTTCTCCGTATTTTTGAGTATAACTTTTGGCAACTAAGCGAGCCTTATATTTAATCATATTTCCATTAGAATTAATTTTTGTCTTGAACATTCATTTACATTTAACTAATCTTTTGTTTGGAGGTAACTCCGTCAGCGTCCATACATCTTTCATTCTAAATGATTCCATTTCATCTTCTATAGCATTCATCCATTTTCATTTTTCATTTTATGGTAGCTTAATTATTTCGTTCCAGGTATCAGGATCTTTAATTGTTTCATCTGATGCAAAGTAGGATAGTTTCTTAGGAGGTTTACCCTTATTATTTCTTAAGATCTTCTTAAATCCTGCAACCCTTCACCATCCAAATATGTTGTTTCATTTTCAACTTTACCATTATTTTCCGCAATAATTTGTCTCTCTTCAGTTCTTATATTCTCTCCATTAACAAAATTTTTACAGTTCTACTAATTGTTATTTTATTGGTTTCTGGATTCAGAACTCTATAACCATTTGAAGTATCATTATATCCAACCAAAATTCCTGCCTGTGCTCGAGCATCCCATTTTGTTCGTATTTGTTTAGGTACATAGGTGTAGGCAACACTGCAGAAAACTCTTAGATGATCCAATTGTGACTTTTGTGAATTCCAAAGTTCGTATGGAGTACAATCAATAGCTTTTGCTGGGAGGCGATTTTGAAAATAATTAGCCGTTGCAACTGCTTCACCCCAATATTTATTTGGCAATTCTGCATCAAACAGCATACACCTAGCTGCTTCTCATAAGGTTCGGTTTTTACGTTCTGCTATGCTATTTTGTTCAGGAGAATACGGTACCGTAGTTCGAGAAGAAAATCCACAATACTCTTCTCCCTTATCAAATCTCAACATTCTGGGTAATAGTTTGAGTTTATTTTCAACAAGTGCGACGAATTCTTCAAATTTTTTGAATACTTCGTCTTTGTGTGTATGCTGTTTGCTGTAGGTATGCTGTTGTATAACGGGAGTAGGTAATCATCGATAAATGTTGAAAAATAATGTTTCTTTCCTGGGGTTTCTGTTTTCATTGGGCCGCAAACATCAGAATGAATTTAAGCATCGATTAGACCGTTTTTCACAATTCTTGGAAAATGGTTTAGTTTACCTTTCACGCAACTCACACAATTCATAATTTCTGTACAATTCTGTATTCCTGTGGCTAGATTATGTGAAACTAGTATTTTAATATCAATGGGATTTTTATGACCTAGTCGCTTGTGCCATGTGTGGATAATGGGAGCAACAGTGAGCACTATACATAAAATTATAATATATGTCCAAGAGAGAACAGCTTACTTCCCCACCACGAAACACCCACTTCTCTAGACATTAGGTTTGTTCCAACTGGCATTTAGGAACCGTTCTGGAATCGTATCGAGTACTGTGTAGTGCGCAAACTCGAATTAGTGATGGACACATCAACTTTATCACCCCTTTCCAGAAGGTAGTCTTTGTGTTCCTAGAACGGTTCTATCGCCAGTTGGAACGAACCTATAGTTTTCTCTGTTATTCCATAGCTTCCTCTCTTCCATTCACAGAATGGATATATGGAAGATAAATATTTGACGAACCTGTATATATATTTGAAAAACAAACTACGTGTAGTTCAGTAAAGAAAACTGAAAACTACTGAAAACCAATTAGGTATACAACATAAAATTTTATAGTTACTGCTATAGTGATTTATTGCGGAATTAAAAATGTAATTGAAAATATTTATATAGTGTAGTAATTATTTATAGTTTTGATGTCAGTGTCATATAAATGGTTACGCACCACATGTTACAGAAAAACTAAATTTACACGCTTATAATGAATGCAATTGGTACTTTCAAATGAAACGCATTTTAAAGATTGTACTATTTCATAGAAGCATTCCTTTGTTTTCGTGGTAGCATAGGTAAATAATTGAAAAAATGGTTGGTTGACAGTGCAACATTTTACCATAATAATAAAAAAAAATCATTTGAGAGTGGACGAGAGTACATTATGCAAAACAAGAACAGTTAATGGTGTAAGAAATTCTGCCAGAACAACGACTAGAGAGGCTACTATTTACAGGGACGTGCCAAGCATCTTCTGCGACGTCGTGCCAAATACTGATAATCGCTTTTATTGAGCTAAAAGTATGATTATGTTGAATTTCAACGTCCGTTAAGCTTTTGTCTTCGTTAGCCCTTTGACTTTTTACACTAATGGAAAAAAGACAATAATTTGATGATCGTTAAAATTTAACGTAGGTTCACCGCTCACGGCAAAATTTAAAAAATTAATCAACCTGCACCGACCACGAAATAAATAAACCCAACATTTTGCAAGCTTAAACCTGAAAACTAGGTAGAGGAGTAATATAATTTCACCGGGTGTTGGCCACTTGGTCGCCGCGGTCAGTTTTGTCAGCGGGGGTTCATAATGTCATCGACCACTTGGTCGCCAGTTTTAAAATCAGGTAGGCCTCTTGGTCGCCGTAGTTATCAATCATTAAAGGTATTTAATTCGATTTATTGAAAATAATATTTTTAAGAAGAAAATAGTTTAACTGATATGATATGGTACAGAATGTGGGTCATGAAAAGAATAAAACCAAATTAAAAAAAAACACTTATAATTAATAGAAAACAATATAAAAAAACTTTACACAGCTTCCAATCCAAATTTAAATTATTATAACAATAATCTTTTAATAATTTAAATGCAGTTGCATAGGTTAGGTTAGGTTGGGTTGGGTTAGGTTACGTTACGTTAGGTTGGGTTAGGTTAGGTTGGGTTAGGTTAGGTTAGGTTAGGTTAGGTTAGGTTGAACTTCTTTTATGGAATAATTAATAAGATGAGAATCACTTTTCAAATAAAAAAATTAATCTTTTCAGTAAGAATGCAGACAATTAACTAATGAAAAATATTTTTATTTTGGTTGTCGACAGGTCACAAACCCATATTAGTAATAGAGTAATTAAATAAGCCCATAATTTTCTAGGAACCCTTAATCCAGCTTTGGCGACCAAGTGGTCTGTACCTTTCGAATAGTGAAAGGATTAAATTTGGGTAAAACTGACCGCGGCGACCAAAAGGTATATTCCCATTTCACCACCAGTCTGGCCGGTCAGTATTGGTAGATGGCAGATAGTAAAATTTCCCTCACCACTGATATTGATAAATAATCTTTGGTTTTATGTAAATTTGTTAAATAAAAAAATGTTTAAATTTGACTTGACGGCGCCTTCGACGCTTTGGCGCCGTGATGCGCCGCACGACAAATTAGTTTAATTCAATCGAGAATATGTTCGTGCAATAATTACGTACAACTTCGTATGTTTGGCTATGAAGCATTATAAGTTATCCTTTGTTTCTTTGATTTCGATCATGAAGGTACTTTCGAGGCAGATGAGTACTTCTTCTCTTTTGCTGATAATTTTGCATGGATTAGATCTGGCGTTTTGTTCATTATATGCTTGTTAGATTGAAACAAAATAACAGTCTACTAAATAAGTATTTCTTAGGTTGGTAAAAACTGTCAACTTTAGAAACTACTGTCCTTATTCTACAATTTTTGTTGAAGTCATTTTTCTGTATCACCTATTCTGAAGTGGTGGGGGAAGTGTTCTTTCATTGACATAAAAAAGAATGTAATTTCCATATGCCTGAACCGATTTTCAAAAATATAGACTCCATGCATAGAGCATTGAAGGTATAAATAGATATTTGCCTGTTTTCCTTTTATATAATTCTGGTATAAAATTTTCTTACCGAATCCCTCACGTGTTTGAATTAATTGCGGAAAATTTTTGAAGAAAATTCATGTACTCAAAAAAATTTCCGACAATAATAATTCAAGAACTAGGAAGATGACAAGTGAAAATTTTTACAAGGATGCGTAAATTATATGTTTCTAAAAAGATTTTTTAATGTCTCCGATACAATTTTTACATGCACACAACACATTCGCGGCATTTTATTTTTAATAAATATCCCGTAATAATAATTAAATAGTTCACTGCAAAGAGAGTCCAGCCTGTATACTACTAACTCCGCTCGTACCTTCAAAATACAAAAGACACACGGTATCTGTCTATCGTTTGATTGGGAGCTTCAAGATCCCGAAAAAGAGTAGCATCGGAGACCGAGTGAGATAGACATTGCACTGGGGGGAGCTTAGAGAGAATCTACTATTCATTGTCTATGTACGCTGATCAAACGACTTATTCACACAAACTTCTATTCTCATGCATTTTCAGTTATTTCGGGTGTGACATGACAGCAACGCCCACTAAAGTACAGTATTTCCGTGTCGGTTAAAATTCACTTATAAACTTTTATGTGTAGTATTGAAATATTCCAAATCAAGGTGAACTTACTCTATTAAAACAATTAACACAATAAGGTGTCATGATGTAAATATAATACTAAAATTATAAAGGATCATGACCATGTAAGCATAGAACACGAAAATAATAATTATTTTTTTATTGGAATTACATGTAAATTTCATCTATCGTTTAAACTAGGTAGTCTAAAGTTAGTTTAAAGTCTAAATTCAAATAAAAATACAACAATTAGAAATCCAAATAATATTGAATTTGAAGCGTAGAATATGTCAGCATCAGCTTGCGGTTGGATTAAAAACAAATGAAGGAGTAGGAATAGGGGGTACAGGTCCTAATACTAGGATATTAACAGCCCTGGGAAACACTTCAACAATATTAGAAGCGGAATTATTAGCAATAAATTTTTGTGCCAAGGGTGCCTCAACTCATCAAGAGTATTTATCGCGACTGATAGCCAGGCTGCTTGAAAGGCTCTGAAGTCTGCAACTCATGAGTCTTAAACAGTCTGGAACTGCGAATAATCCCTTAAGCAACTGGCTAGACAGAACACAATAACTTTATCATGAGTGCAAGGGCATAAAATGATTTTCGGAAATTAGATTGCTGATCTAGTAAAAGAAGGAGCTGGCACCCCTTTTATTCGACCCTAATCATTTTGTGGTATCCCAAAAAATCCGCATCGTGGTAGAAGTTCGAAAACGGGAAAAGGAACTTGGCGCTGCCTACTGAAATACTCCAGGCCAAAGACCGGCAAAAGGTTACACACTTTTTCAGAATCTGATCTCATAGTAATCACAGTAAATCTTACTGGACACAACTCATTGATGATACAGTATTCGCCAGCTAACTTGATGTCCTAAATGCTTTCTAGGGAGCTATTGACGCCGCCCATCCGATAACTGTAAACAGTACCGTGCAAGTTCTGAGGATACGCTTTCTGTTACAAATTAACCCAACTTGTACAATTAATAAAGTAAAGTCCGTCCGGAAATATATGATCCTAACTTAATAAATAATATTTAATTCTTTGTTATAATTATTGGTATATTGATTTTAATAGAAACAGATCTGCTTTATACCTGAATTCTGTGTACGTAAATAATATTTTAACAATCAGATACCCATTACAATAACATGTTATTTATCTAATTGAAGATTATAAAGTTAGGATCTTATATTTCCGGACGGACTATAATTAAAATTTGTTAGAAACTAAATAATTCCTTCCAGGTAGTAATGAGAATAAAAGAAACTCAAGATAATGGGAAATTATTTAAGCTAGGTATATTTCTAAGAATAGGTATAAACAGTTTTTATCTTTACGAAGAATCTGACTCACTGCCGCTACTGGAATCACTTTCATCTAGAGTAATCACAAGAGGGTTGACGTCATAAAACATATCTGTTTGAAGTTCTCTATCAAAATATGAGTCTTCTATTGTTATGACATGGTCACACCTTTTCCTCCACATCGATGTTGTTAAATTCTGCTTCTGCTATTTTTTTTACATCATCTAGTTTAAATGTGACGTTTTTCTGACTTATTGCATTTTTAACCGTATCCCATATAAGCTCGATAGGGTTCAACTCTGGATGATAAGGAGGCAATCGTAACACAGTGTAGCCGTGTTGAGAGAATAAATCATCAAATAAATACGTCACATACTGCGGTTTATTGATTTTAATTAAGTAATGTAGTTCCGGCTTCAAACTGTTTGGGTTAAACGATATATTTTTCTGCATTAACCACTCTATCATGTCAGCTTTCCGAGAATTGGAGTTAGGCACCCTATTAGACTGCACATTATGATAGGAAGCATTGTCACATACAATTACAGCATTTGCAGGTAAATTTGGTATCAATTTTTCGCGTAACCATTTGGCGTAATTTTCCGCATTCATTTCTGCCAACTACCTATTCCAAAAAATTAAGGTTTAATTTGACATTTTAATCGTAGGATCATTAAATTCGCAGATAAATAAAATAAGCTGTGCTAACTTGCTTGTGATGGCTTGCTAGCTAGCTGGCTTACCTGTTGCCTGGGATGTTTTAATTTTCACGTTTATTAAGGTATCTTCATCACTTTTTAATGTCTTAAAATAATTAAACACTCTATATATCACTTGACGAGTTTGTCCTTCAGTACATTTACGATTTTCTTCATTAACGGCTGACATTTTTACAAACACTTTATTGTACAGAGCAGAAACAATAACTGTGTGACGCTACGCTACTGAAAATCTTAACACCCGATAAGGTTCGATGCAATTGGCGTTTGTCAAAATTTTACCACCAATAGCAGCCGAGTAGGCAGGGCACTATTACTATGTCTCTCTCAGTTGGTAATTTCTGGGACATCAAGTTAGCTGGCGAATACTGTATATCATTGACAGTGGAATATGCAGATTCTGCGTTGATGCACTTGAGATCAGGTTATAGCCTGAGTCAAAAACGGATAATAGGTATTTTTAGAAGCCTAAATCTTTTGGATTAAAAATAAGTATAAATGTATGGTATATACACAAACGATCTTTTATTATAAGTCGGCAGGGAAGGGAAATGTGTGAATCCGCTACTGTTGATATACCTTAAATGATTTCTTCGTTTTATTTTCAAATAAATAAAATAATTTGTTTGTAGGTATGTTCCTGCATTTTAACTATTTGTTAAATCAGACAATGTTCTTACCATTAACTCATTCATTTGTTAATAAACCTTGTACCGAATGCATTTCAATGACTAAGTAAACATTATATGAATACTGGATTAGTTAGTCATGGTTTCAAAAACGTATTTTGGTAAAATAGCAAACAGAAATTACCTCACCAGTGAGCAATAACTAAAAGTTATTTTTGATTTAAGTGAAAAAAAAAACTGGTGAAATCAATCAAATAAGTAACAGAAACCTTCATGATATCACTTGTGTAAAGGCCTCTTGACATGGTGCAATACAACCTGCAATGCAAGACGCAAGATTTCTTGTTCGAAAGCATGCGCAGTTGAGACCCAGCTGATCAATTTCTGCAATTCGATGCAACTGCAATTTTATCGGTTTGGTGCCATATTTCTATTGCCTGCAAGGCGCAATTCTAGGGAGAAATCTAGTATCTTTTGTGTTTTCAATCAAATGTCATTTGTGATTTGATAATCGACAGTAATGCACCTAGTTTCTTCTTCTGAACTTTTCTCACTTTCACTATCTTCATTTTAAATAATAATATAATAAGTTTAATATTATGTTTGAATAAATTATTTCTTGAGGTTAATATCTACTTTTTTCTTTCTACTCTTGGTTGGGCTGGCAGAAATGTTGGAATGAGAAGAGAATTGCATGATGTCAAACAGTATGCAAGATTCATCATTTGCAATATACTGACCTTGCAAGGCCTTGCAAATTGTATTGCTCCATGTCAAGCGGCCTTAAGACCTTTATTCAAACGCATCGTTGCTGCAATTGCATTTGTGTTTGTTTTTATTAAATACATATTATATTTTTCTATGTTGGTTTGATTTGACCTTATGTACTTTTCTTCCTATTTGCTATAAGGATACTCTGATATTGTGCAAAGTACCGAATGTTCAACAACCCCGAAACCGCTCCTTTTATTCGCAATCCCAAAAAGATGGATTTTGTCCACTGTTTAAATTTCCAGAAATTGTATTTTGAAAAGATTTGCTTTCCTTTGTTACAGGATCCAAATTGATATTAAGGAGTGTTTCTGGCCATTTCCAAGCTGGGAAGTTAACCGCTCTATTGGGACCTTCTGGGGCTGGAAAAAGTACACTTCTTAACATACTAGCAGGATACAAGTGAGTAGTTTATCAGTTTCATTTCCAGAAATTGTTTTTCTTCTATATAAATACCTATATACAGGGTGTCAATGTTAAAATTTATAATGGGCTGTACCTCGTGAACGAAAAGAGATTTCAAAACAATTTCAAGACCGTTTCTAGGGTAGAATGGGGGAACTAAAATGACATGAGAGAGAACGCACCCCCCATCATCCCCCTATGCCCCATCTACCCCACCTACAAAAATTTAAATGGCAACCCCCTACTTGTGATACGCCGTTAGAAAGCTTTCCAACGGTCTAAGTCATAATTATACAGGGTGTAACTATAAAGCAGAAAAATGTATTTGACATCAAAAATAACAATTAATTGTGGATCGATACTTCGCTTTGAAAGTGCAAGTACGGTCCCTTAAGTGTTAAATGTTCTATTAATTGTATTTAAAAAAAAAAACTTGTTTGCTTTGCAGTTTTTAAACAACACATTTTGTTATTCTGTTTTGCATTTCTTTTCCGTATACTCAAATTATTGGTTTATTTGATACTTACCTTAATCATTGTCATTTATGATAGATTTTGGTACGTTTTGTACGTTAATTTAACTACAATAATCACGATGGTTTTCAGTATACCTGAACGTGTGTAGATAATTTTGATATTTGCCTCCCAGAACGAAAGTTATTTGCTTACAGCTAACGTGTTTAATGAAAGACATCCTCAAAAACATGTAAGTCACGTTTATATCCGTGATTTAGTCGCAAAATTTAGAGTTCAGTGGCAAATAGAAGTAGGAATGCCGCAAGAGTACTCGATGAAGCAACTCAAATTGAAGTCCTTGGACAATTTGGAATAGATCCTACTTTTTCAACTCGTCACGTCTCTGCAATAACAGGACTATCACATGTGTCGGTACGGAAAGTTTTGAAGCTTCATAAATTTCACCTCTATAAAATGCA
Organism: Lochmaea crataegi; assembly: GCA_947563755.1. Lineage (NCBI taxonomy): Eukaryota > Metazoa > Arthropoda > Insecta > Coleoptera > Chrysomelidae > Lochmaea > Lochmaea crataegi. The sequence goes on along the minus strand of OX387423.1, from coordinate 24,679,514 downwards.
ATGTCTTCAAGAATTGTCCGATGACGATCCAGACCGAAGAATTCAGTTTTGTGAAATTATGACTGAAAGAATTAAGAATGAACCTAGACTTTTGAAAAATATTTGTTTTAGTGATGAGTGCACATTTTATCTAAATGGTAATGTAAGTAAACAAAACTTTCGTTATTGGAATGATGAAAATCCACATCTGTTTAGAGAAAAGCACACTCAGTATCCCGAGAAACTAAATGTTAGGGAAGGGGTATTAGGAAATTCTGTGATTGCTCTCTTGTTTATACCGGGAAATGTAAACGGTGAAATGTACCTCGATATGCTGGAGAACACTATTGAGCCCTTAATTGTTCATGAATTAGAGAACCAACAGGTTGGCGATGGCAATCCAGCTCTAGATGAAAATTTGTTGCACTTTCAGCAAGACGGAGCACCTCCTCATTACGCAGTAGCAGTTAGAGACTGGTTAGACAATAATTATCCAAATAGATGGATTGGAAGGAGAGGTCCCATTGAGTGACCACCTATGTCACCAGACTTACCGACACCTGATTTTTTTCTGTGGGGTCACCTTAAGTCTGTTGTTTATAAAACTAAACCAACCTCAATCGACGATTTACGACGAACAATTATTCAAGCATATCGTGATATTACTAAAGCAACATTTGCCAACGTTCGTATGGAGTTTGAAAATAGGTTGTACTATTATTTACAAAACAATGGAAACCATTTTGAATATTTACTAAATTAATTAACATTTTTGTAGTTCGACATTTAACACTTTTTCATTCTGTTGTCAAATCAATTTTTCTGCTTTATTGTTACACCCTGTATAATTATGACCTAGACCGTTGGAAAGCATTTTCTATGGACTTTCTAACAACGTATCACAAGTAGGGGGTTGCCATTTAAATTTTTGTAGGTGGGGCATAGGGGGTTGATGGGGGTGCGTTCTCTCTCATGTCAATTTAGTTCCCCCTCTCTACCTTAGAAACGGTTTTGAAGTTTTTTTGAATTCTCTTTTCGATCACGAGGTGCAGCCCATGGTATGTTTTAAAATTGACACACTGTATATAGTTTAATAATCTGAAATCGATAATTATAATTACCTTCTCTACATCAAAATTTAACCATTCGTTATAAGAATCATTTAATTAGTCAAGTTTAAAAAAAATATAAAATAACAATAGTGTATGACACCGAAATTCATACATCTATGTATATGACCTCGATAACAATGCCATTGGAAATTGAATCGATGATCATTGAAATGGGACTGTGTCGACTTTTGTTCAAAATTAATTGATGCATGATTACATACATGACACCTACTTCTATTCATTGTTATTGAATAGAATCATTGGTCGTAAGTGAAAAAGTATAAGGATTACATTTCATGGTGTGATATTTCACCTACAACTTAATTTTTTTAAATTGGTTGAGTTGATATATCGTTTCACTTCCGAAAATCTTTTCTAAAATATGTGTTTTTATGAAGACCCAGTTGTGGTACACTAACTGACAAAGGAACAAGAGCTGGGGAGTCCATGGTGCTATATCCAGGTGCAATTCTTACGCACTTTTCATTTTTAGGCAAGCTCGCATTTGTATCTGTATTGCAGAAATTCACGCTATCAACAACTGTCTGCAAATGAACAGATATCCTAAAAATCCTTATACTCTCCGACAGTGAACTCCTTAGCTTGCTTCCAGATCAGATCCAAACTGGTCTGGGACTGCCTACTCGCAACCCTGTCTAATTACAATATGATAACGTTTAAGTGGGCTTCGGGGCACTAAGGTATAGTGGACAATGAAATAGCAGACACCTTACAAATATAGTTACTGAAACGGAGTTCACTGGTACCGAACGAGTATTCGGAATATCAAAAACTGCAGGTCAAAAAACCTTCGGGTCGCTGACCAACGAAATACTAAACCTTAGTAGGGTTCAAATAGACAAATTGACACACAAATTGCACTATTCTGCACCCTAAGAAACTAAGAAAGCACATCCATAACGTGGACACTGACTCATTGGAGATATAAGGTTTGTGCGCAAATTCGAATTAGGGATGGTTCTTGAAGTAACACATCAACTTTATCACCCTTTCCAAAAGGTATTTTTTGTATCGTCACAAAAACGATATTAAAATCAGTTGGAACGCGAAAGAAATGCAGCACTTGCGCGAACGATACCTAGAACGGTTCTATCGCCAGTAGGAACGAACCTTATAGGTCTCGAAACCTTGACTGAAATCAATCATTAATCAATACCCAGTTTGCTAAAACTATATTATAAATTTCGCATATGTCCAATCTCTATAGCAAGTTCTTAATTCTCTTAAACATGAACGAAATATGATAAAGTCGATGCACATTTATATTACTTTATCAAACCACCATACACTAACTAACGACAAGTAAATTTACCTGCGTCGGAACGTTTGAAATTTTTGGTACATCGTTTCACTGGCGCCGTACTCGCCCGTTATCATAATACAACAATTACGGGGGACAGACGTGTGGTTACATACGTGTATGTACTGATTTACAGTGACCATTATGACTAAATACAAAATTATAATAAAAATATGTATAAATATTTTAATATTCACGCAAAAACAATCATCTGCTCACAAAAACGAAAACAAAAAGCATTAATTATATTTCCGAAATTTCTATCAGCATCACATTAACACTGCGCGCTACCTACCCCTGTACTCAACACTTTCTCGATTTAAACTCACCAGAACTCACCAGACGATAGGCGGGGTAAGGAAATTTTCGGTAACCGCTGAATCGACTAAGTGAATTTACTTGTCGTTAGTTAGTGTACGGTGATCAAACCATGCGATTTTATTGTAGGTACTTGCACAAAGCATACTCCGAGAGCGTACTTCTGTCCCGTAGTGAACGGTTAGTTGCCTATCCTAACAGACAACAGGTGCAAATAGAAATATCTACAAGTAAGAGCCAAATAAAGTTGCGTTTACGTCACCAAGGTCGAAATTCTATTGCATGTGTGGCTACATTTCTATCGAGAAGTGTATTTACTTGAGTTTGTTAGACAATCGCTTCTAAAGAGAACCCAATCAATACAAAAACTTTTGTAACAAAATAATGAAGAAATTGAAGAAAACAGTAGCATAGTATTTGAAGATGCAAATGAAGAAAATATAACAAAAGAAGAGGTAACAGAGGCAATTAAATGGTTAGAAAATGGGAAAGCGCCGGGATGTGACAGAATAACATCCGAAATGTTAAAAACGATGGGTGTTAGAGTGTTAGAATTATTCACTGAGATATGTAATCTTGCTTGGAATACGGCTAAAATACCCAAAGACTGGGAAGTAGCGATGCTGCTACCTATTTTTAAATCAGGAGATAGCAAGCAATGTAACAATTATAGAGGAATAAGTTTAATGTGTGCATCGATGAAAGTTTATGAAAAAATCCTGGATAACAGACTACGACCCAAAGTAAAAAATACACTAAACGAAGCTCAAAGTGGATTTCGTAAGGGCAGAAACAACTAATAGATAAAGCTATCCGTCAGGACTCAAAAGTTATTTATGGATTTATCGACATCGAAAAAGCGTTTGACAAAGTTCCAAGGGAGAAAATATGGGAAAGCTTGGAAAAAGGGCAATTGATTCAAAACTGAGAAATGCAATTAAGAGTTTGTATAACCATAATGTCAACTATGTAATTAATAAAAACTTAAGGTTTTTATAACCACAGAGGGAGTAAGACAAGGAGGTGGATTGAGTCCTTCGCTCTTCAATATATTTATGGATGATATAATAAATAGATGCACAAATAAATCTAAAAAAATATGTGTGGGATATAAAGACTTGCAAGCCGTTAGAATATCTGAGGGAGTATATGCAGATGATGTAGTCCTAATGGCTGAGCACCCTCAAGATCTACAGAAAAATTTTGACATCTGGAACAAAACTCTAGAAGAACACGGAATGAAAATGAATTTGGAAAAGTCTGCAGTTATGGCAGTGAAACAACAGTGTACATAGAAATTGAAGGTTAGAAAATTAAAGTAGTTAATACATTCAAATATCTTGGAACAGAAATCGAAGACACAGGTAATGAAGATGTAGAAATCAACAGAAGAATTAATAATGCTTTAAAAACATACTACAGTATGAATCGTAGTTTTATCAATAAAAAAGAAGTCTCAAGGAAGACAAAACTAAATGTTTACAAAGCAATTTATAGACCCATATTGACGTACGGCTGTGAAACATGGACACTTACAAATAAACAAAAAAGTGCATTGCAAGCTGCAAAGATGAAATATTTGAGGCGAGTAAGAGGTGTGACGAAGATGGATAAGATGACTAATGTGGAAATTCGAAAAGATCTTGAAATAATGTCACTCATGGAGTTCATTGAACAAAGGCAATTGAGTTGGTGGGGTCATTTACAGAGGATTGATGATTCAAGACCTGTTAAGAAAATTTGGGAGGCAAAAATAGGTAAAAACAAAAAAAGAGGAAGACCTAGAACATCGTGGGATAAATGTATTGGAAATATATTAGAGGCTAGAGGCATCACCTGGGGAGAAGCAAAAAGAGCAGCAAGAAATAAAAAGGAATGGACTAAAATTGTTTACAATGTATAAAGTACATTAATGTACTTCACCATACAACACTATGTGGTACATGTGGATATGATTATATATATAGAACAAAATAATGTATATGCAATATTTGGCTTTGTAAAATTTTGTGTTCAAATTTTCATAATGAAGCCACCAATTAATGACGGTAAAATGCTAAATGCCAGTAATACTGTGTTGTTGCCGCGTCGTCCAAAAATTTGTCCGATAGTTATAAATTTTAATAGTGTAGAGAGTGTCACTAATATTGAATCAGATTTAGAAAATGAACAAGAAATTGAATCTGCCTAGTTCCTATTCTGTCAACATTTCATATGATGTTGATTTCTTTAATGTCAGTTTTTGTCTTTGAAAATACGTTCATTATTAAAACATACCAAAAGATTTGGTAACTCAGTAATAACCCTACCACTTTTCTTGTAAAATTCCTTACTTCGTGAAATCTATTCATAAATGTAATTAACAAAAAACACAAAAGGAAATAGCTATAGAATTATCGATAATTTTGTAGTTTTCATTTAATATATTGTGAAATTTTCTACATTTACGTTTTTTGTTTACTTACAGTTATTTTCTGTTAATTTCCATATTTCATGAATAATCTAACAACGACACAAATGTTCACGATGATGACGTAAACGCAATTTTATTTGGCTTTTACTTTATACGTATATTCTATTTGAAAAAGGCAGAGAGCAATAAACCCTTGTAAAATGACCATTCTAAGGGCGTACCTGTTTGTGATTCTAAAAATCTCAATAATTGTGATTTTGATGTTTAAGCAATATCCTAAAATCATGTGAAGTTCTTTTCACGAAAAATGGTGACTCAATAATAGCTTATTTGGGTTTCGCCATTATTTCTGAAATTGTGGAAAATTCTGCGTGAGATGAATTTTAGATGGGAAAAAGTAAACAGAAAGTCGCGTTTAATCGAAAAAGATGAAATTGTATATTGGAGACGGAATTATTTGCGATCAATAAGGGATTTTTGCAATAAAAATGGAAAACGACTGATAATTACGCATATTGGAAGTAGAGATGGGTTTTTGAAATATGGTTTGTTAGCATTTAAGTCAATTCACATCGGATACTATCACGAAGATATGAATGCTGATGTTTTTGAGGATTATTTTTCACAAATGATAACTCTAATTCAGCCCAACTCGGTAATTTTTTGGACAACGCTCTTATCATTCAAGGAGATGTGAGAAATTGGCTACCACCACCTGGAAAAAAGCAAAAATGAAAAATGTCTGTGCACATTTTGAGGAGGCTCTGGATCAAGTAAATTAGGGTTGCGCGATACACTAGAAAGTATCGATATTAGGTATCGATACGGATCGGAACGTAAAGTATCGATATAGTAGAATATCGAATATTAATTTCTCGAAGTATCGATACGTTAACGATCCGAGATTTTGCTTATTTTGACGTTTTTTCGGTAAAAAACACCTTTTTGGGGGGTGGAAAAAGACATTATTGCGATTTCTGTCCAAAGTTGTGTTCCTAGAATAAAAAGTTGATTATAAAAGTTGTAGATCTTGAGAAAATCTACAACTTTTTCATTAGCGACTTTTCCACATAACCTCAAAATTAGCTCGAAAAACGCAAAAAACTGCATTTTTCGTTTTTTATTTTTAGTTTCGTTAAAAAATGTTCGATTTTGATGAAAATTTATTAGAAGGTAGCTTTGATAGTCACAAACCATGAAAAAAAATTTCAAATTGAAATATTGCGAATTTTTCGAGTTATAACGTTTTTTCAGTAAAACACACTTTTTTGGGGGGTGGAAAAAGACATTATTGCGATTTCCGGCCAAAGTTGAGTTCCTAGAATAAAAAATTGATCATAAAAGTTGTAGATCTTGGGAAAATCTAAAACTTTTTCATTTGTGACTTTTTCACATAACCTCAAAATTAGCTCGAAAAACGCAAAAACTGCAATTCTCGTTTTTTATTTTTGGTTTCGTTAAAAAATGTTCGATTTTGATGAAAATTTATTAGAAGGTAGCTTTGATAGTCACAAACCATGAAAAAAAATTTAAAATTGAAATATTGGAAATTTTTCGAGTTATGCCGTTTTTTCGGTAAAAAACACTTTTTTGGGGGTGGAAAAAGACATTATTGCGATTTCCGGCCAAAGTTGAGTTCCTAGAATAAAAAGTTGATGATAAAAGTTGTAGTTCATTAGTGACTTTTCCATATAACCCTTTGGTTTTTTTATTTTTAGTTTCGTTAAAAAAAGCACGACATCATTTCACAACGTGAAATCAACGTGAAATCACGATATCGCTCATCACTATAGATAACGCCACTTGCCGCTACCACTAAAAATCCCGTATCGCCAGGTATCGATACACTGCAGATTTATCGATACTTGGAATGCATCGAAAATTATAGTATCGATACAAAATATCGAGTATCGGAAGTAAAAGTATCGATACACTGGAATATCGGATAGTATCGCGCATCCCTAAAGTAAATGCAAAGAGATGGCGAAAATGCATAGAACATGTAATCAAAGAAGAGCAGCAAATGTGGAAATTAGACAATTTAATGGAACAAACAATAGAGCCAATAGTTATAAAGTTCGATCCAGATAAATATTCATTAGATTTTTCATTTTCCGAAATATTAATTTCTTGTTCGAATAATATTAATAACCCCGTGTTGTAAATAAGTTCTATAGTTCTAGTAAATCATAATATGAAAATAATTGATTATTTTAAATATTATTATTAATTGATATTGTATTATATGGCTAGTCTTTGTTGCAATTATGTTATATTTTTAGGTACGGCTATGCCTTCAATTACAAACGACCCGAAGATCGGATTTCTATTGTATACCGGCGTTCTACAGGGTTGGGTAGGCAAATAAAAGAATGATTGAATTATAATGAAAATCGGTTTAAAATTCTGGAGTTTTAGTTGCCCACCCGGTAAGGGTTTTGCATGTTAAATTAGGATTTATTACTCTCTGTCTATTTCAAACAAACTGTAGTTATTCTAAGTTCTGAAACATTTATTTTATTTCTCTTTCCAATTGGTTTAATAATATTAGGTATTATTAGCGATCACTATCAAATTAAAATTGTCAGCAAAACAATTACGTCTCATAATCTTAAGCATCAAAATTTAACACAATTATATTTTTCCAATGAAATGCGAGATTTAAAACATTGTATTTAGTGATTGATTGAAATACAAACATGATATTACTGACAAGCAAAACTTAGTTCTAAGTGGTGGCAGGCATCAATTGAACGTAAATTATATAATACTGGAAAATTATTTTCCAAGTATTGAATCATATTTTTAAACGTACTAGTCGAATGTTAATTTTTAATTGAGGAGTAGTCACAAGTTGTAAAGTACAAAATAAAAAATCGTGATTTTTATAAGCTATGAATAAGTATGATTCATCATTGTAATAGTATATTACGTAACAAGAGTTGTAAGTAACCCATTACGCACGAAGTGAAAAAGTTTACGCACGAAGCCGCGTAGCGGCGAGTGCGTAATGGGATTACAACTCGTGTAACGTACTATACTTTTTCTACGCCCATCTATTTTCTTCTATGAAATAAACGAAATAGCAATTATTTAAACTTTATTATAATAGTTGTTTATAACAATTGAACAATGATTGTAAGTCGTTGGTGCCTTATTACTTAACGGTGATGAACGGTTATCTATAACTGTAGTACTGCACGATACATCATAAGATGAAGATTGATAATTGGTAATCGCTTCCGATATTCGTAAAGCGTTGTCATTTATATTTTTTTGAGAGTGATTCACATAGCCTCCCGCCACTGTAGAAGATATGACATGAGATGACGTTTATTTTCATATCATGCTAAGAAAACGCGACTTATTTTTTGAGAAATTGTATAATGTGTTGCCGACATTTAGGGGCATTACTCTTTTAATCTAAAATGTATTTCACTATTGCTTAGAGCTTATATGTTTTCCAATTGACTAAATTTATGTAAATAGACCAAATAATAAAGTAGTACGTAGATAAAAATTTGATTGCAATTTGATTAAACGAAGAAATTTATGTTTTCTTATCTAAACGCACGTGTATGTTATGAGATCTCATTACGTGCATGTTATTGTTAAATGTCACTTACAAGCAATGTTGACAGTGCGATTTTTGACGTTTACGGACATGGGCGTAGAAAAAAACAATTACATATTGCATGTAATAAAAAAATATACCCCAGAGCTAGTTATGTACCTTATTAGGACTCATTTCGGCAATACTCGTCGGATGAGGACAGTACTAGTTAATATTTAGAGATAATTTGGGTGCCAAGTTATTTATTATTTTCCTCCTAAATAAGTAAATAAGCAAACATGTGATAAGAAAAATCAATCTTCGTTGTCAGTTGAGTTTACAACATATTTCAGGATTTGATGTACAGTTGTATACTGATTAGGTACGCCTCTCAACATACCTCCAAGGCAAGAGCTGGGTAGAGATAAAGTATGAAGTAGGGAGCAAGAGTAGAACGGAACGGAACAAATCCTTAAACAAAAGAAAAATATTGAGATTACAATAACGAGTGATTTCAAAATACTGTAAAACCTTTACTTTTGGACACCTCTATACAGGGTGTGGCGCGAAAAGTTTTGATTAAAAGTAATTCATATATTTTCAATTTCAGAAGCGAGAGTGCAACAGGACAAATTTTGATAAATGGAAAATTAAGAGATTTAAAACTATTCAGAAAAATGTCTAGATATATAATGCAAGATGATTTGATTCAGCCTATGTTGACTGTAGAAGAATCCATGATGATCGCAGCCAATCTAAAATTGGGATCCACTAAAACAAAATCCGATAAAATAAAAGCAGTACGTATTAAACTTATTTTCTTAGTTAAATATTGTATCAATTCCACCTTCCGGTGAAAAGCATATGGGTAATGGTAAATTGGTAAACTTTTATAGGCTAGGGGGCGTCCATTAATTACGTGAGACATTTTTGAGGAACTTTGTTTTTTGGACACTTTTTGACCAAATTTTGTCACTTTTTTCAGTTTTCGGCCTATATCTAAAAAAAGCGATTTTCCGACAAACCCATTTCTTACATAATTGATGTAGGCAAAATTTCCTACATTTCTCATATGTAACGCTTTTAACTAACCGTTTTGCCGCGAAAGCGCAAACAAAAGGGGCCATTTTTCCATTTCTGGTGAAATTTACCGTTGACTCGGAAATCGCCCTTGCTGTGATACTTAACTGTGGTGAAAATCTATTACATCTATATAATATAACTGTACATTTCTCATAAATAACGTTTTTCTTTGGAAGACTAACACAGTGATTCTCAACCACTGTGCCACGAAATTCTTAAAATGTGCCGCGAAATTTTAGAAATGTATATATTAAAAATTATAAAAAAAATAACAAGCTCAAATTCCTTATTATATTAAGAGTATCCTTATTATTTACTTGTAATTACTCCCTTAATAAACATACTGTTGGTTTTGTAGTACATATTATTTTATATTACTTTAAAATTATTATCATGAACTATTTTACACAGTGATTTATAGGTAAGTAAACAACTTTTGTCTTTTTTTTTGCGTGCCGCTAAATTTTGAAATCGTTAAAAGTGTGCCGCGACAAAAAAAAAGGTTGACAATCACTGGACCAACCGTTTCGCCGCCAGAGCGCTCCAAAAAAAAATTCCCGGACCCAGTATACCTTACATAAATAATGAATATGGAGAAAATATTTAGAAAATGGAGGGGGCTTGTAGATAGGTGATCGGTTCCAGGCCATTTGTAGCTCGTTTCCAACCACAATATTCGGCATTTTTCTCAACCCCCAGCCATTTGCTGCACGTGGTGATACACCCTAAGACTGTGTTGTGTAGCTGCTGCTGCTGATGGTGGTATGGCAGCTATTTTTGATGAGGTCTTGAAAGCTGCCTTCTTATAATTAATATACCTCAGACGGTTTATCGACGGTTCACTTCTTCCTATGTACCCGTACATATTGACCAGGAATCTCTCTCCTGCTGCTGCAATACTTTCTGTAGTTTCCTCGGGGTTTTTGAACACACTTACAACATCGGCAAGGTGGTTTTTTTTGGTGAGAGTTTTCACAAACTTCAATTTATTAAATTGTTACAAAGTTGAGTATCACATCAAGGGCGATTTCCGCGTAAATGGTGAATTTCATTAGATATGGAAATATGGCCCCTTTTGGGCGCGCTCTAGCGAGGAAACGGTTAGTCACACAAAAGAAGTCACTTTATTTTTGTATTGAATGGGTTTGTCGAAAAAACGCTTTTTTTGAGATATAGGTCGAAAACTGGAAAAAGTGCCAAAACTTGGTAAGAAAGTGCCCAAAAAATTCGGGCAAAATTTTTTACCGCAAACTTGAAATTCGTGTTCAGCAACCCTAAAAAGATAAAGGGTGATAACATCGAAACTATAGCAAAACTTTCTTGTGAGCCCCAATTTGTTTGCTAATATGCCTAGCCTATTAAGGCAAGGCACACGAGACGCATGCGAAACCCCAGCGTTTTTGACTTTTGTATCATGCAGAGAGTTAGTGGTAATAATGTTGAGATTCCTGAGGTTTTTAATCATTCCCTAAACATATTTTAATTTGGTAGTAGGAACGATTTATAATTATTCTGTTTTATTATTTAAAGGATATCTTGGAAAGTACTTAATTTCTTCGCTAATAAAAATATAAATTTGATAAGTTGAAACTCCCGATATCTTCAAATTCATTCACTTTATTATCTTTTATAAGAAATGAGTGTATATTGTTTATAAATATTTATAAATATAGTATTAAAAATAGTTAGAGATGGAGAATTTCATAGACTACGTTTCACGTAAGAAGAACCCACTTGAAGTTGCAGTCGTATGCGCGAACTTGTTGTCAAAACCAGCGCCATATTTTAAAATTGACATTCGATTTCATTTCAGTAGCATAACGTTTTCACGTTTGCAACGTTCCTAAGAATCTGTCAGCCTTGACTGTTGATAATTTTTCCTTTAACTCCAACAAGTTTTTCAGGAGTCATGGTTTTAGATCAAATAAAATACGCAACACTCACAGATAAACTAGCTAAACCTCTTAAAATATTAAAAAATCAAAAATATTCGACAGTAAATGATTGCTTCAAACACAACCTCAAATGTCAACAATAAAATGGATGTCGGCATGAAAATCGTTTGTAACGCCAATGGTATGAAACGGTCGTTACGAGGCGACATAGATAAACAATACTGATTTTGGTTTCTACGCAAGTCAGTTGGCAAACTTCAAGTGGCTTCTTCTTATGTGAAACGGAGTCTACTCTACAACGTTTCTAATATTTTCTTATGTAATTTAAAAGAAGGAAACGAGATATTTACAAAAACCGGTTTTTGTAACCTTTGATATTGAACTTGACAAAATTCTAGGTGATTTTCGTGACAAGTAATATCAAAACGAAAATTAGTACAAGTTTGTAGCGTATTCCAAGGTTTATCAACTCACTTGTATTATAAATAAGGATGTAATCACTCTTCCTAGACATTTATATGTTGTTACCTTAATAATTGTTTTTTTATTTCATAGTAAACATACCTACATATTATTCATAAATATACAAATTAAAGAGATAAAAAATAGATTAGCTTTTAACTAATTATTATGAGTAAGTACATTACAACTTTTTTGCGTGAAGGATTAACATCCACATCATCCATGACCTTAACATCACTCTTAACACGTGGATGATGTAACTTTTCTTGTCATTATTATGTGGGGTTATAAAATAATAGTCCGAGCAAAAATCTAATTAAAAATAAATTTACTAAAGTTTATAAGATATAATACAAGCAAAATAAAATATGAAAATAGTAAATTAAATAACTATTTCTAAATTGATGTAAATAAAAACAAAGGTGGGGCGTTTGTCAGGAAAAGAGCTCTCTCGAGATGACACATCTGAAAAGGAAATAAAAATACCTGAGTAACCAGTTCATAAGAGATTTGTAAATTTGGTTACAACAACATAAATAAATGTCACAAAAGTCTAATATATCAATCTAGTGTATTTATAGTTCGTATATTAAAAAAACCAAAATATAATTAAAGTGATATATTTAAAATAATATACAAATAACACATAATAAAGTTCAAACTTCTCTCGGGTCATAGGTATTAAGGGTAAACTCGCGAAACACCTCTCCAAGAGCACAAACTTGCTAGTCCGGAGTATTTATCATGATAAACAGTGTAATAGGCCATCACTAAGATACTAGGGGAAAACGCGCAAAGTATCCACTCCTTTCAACTAGGGTAAACTCGCGACGTACCTCAAATTAATGTATTGCTTTTTAATCTCAGATATCAAATTACTGAATTATCAAACAAATCAACAAATATCAAAATAATAATAATTATTACAATAGATGAAATTGGTTACCCTGAGAGAAAAACTCACCTAGGCTATTGAGGATCGTTTTCTTTAACTTTCACAGTCACCACACTTTCTTTTATCAAACTTTATTTAACTCTGTTCTATTTAATAATGATACCTTTCTTATTAAGAAACCGGGAAGCAACGTTACTCGAGCTGGTATGAAAGAGTCGTTATAAGCAATTTTGGTCCTTATTTCTTTGTGATCTACTACATAGATTAACATGATCAGCCCTCGAATTATTTGTGAGGCCCCAGACTGTTTACACAATCATCACGAATATTGGTTTGTTTATGTTGTCGCCCTTAATGCTCATATTTCAGATTCCTTCGATTCTTCGTTATAGCAGAGATTTTATAATGCAAGTTTAAATTCAACCTTGGAGAATATTATGTTCGTATTTTAAAATTTTATAAATTTTTTTATATAGGGATTAAGTTGGGAATTCTGGAACCGTTGGCGATACTTGACACTGAACACTGTTTACACTACCACTACACCAACACTATCACTTTACACTATCTCGATAACCAAGTTATCTTCTGAAGGTAAACTCTTACCTTCAGAAGATAACTTGGTTATCGAAACGCGCGTAAGGTAAGAGTTTACCTTCAGTCTCTGAAGAAGATAACTTAGTTATCGAAACGCGCGTAAGATAGTGTAAAGTGATAGTGTTGGTGTAGTGGTAGTGTAAACAGTGTTCAGTGTTATATAGGGATGATAAAAAATGTTCTTACAATTAATTGGTTTCTTGGACACATCGTTTCAAAATTCCAAGATTACCGAAATGATCAATCCCATGCTAATAATAATAATGTAATATTGAATTTACTGTTTGGACCCTTACTTTGAGGAATCTACTCATATTAATGAAAAAATTATGAAAATTATGAAAGGATATTGATTATCATTTCGATATTGACATAATATCATCGTCAGAATGTCAGAAGTTACATTTTATGTGATACCTACTTGATGTCCAATATTTTGGCTAGACCAAATAGTAAGTGACCTATTTTGTGATTGACTTAATATATCTGGATAGAAAAAAGAAGATTTGATTTTACAAATATTAAAGTTTAGGTATTACCTATAAGCCCTATGGTTTATTCATTTATAACATTAATAATGTAATATTATTCTTTTACCCAATTACCCAAGCTAGTTCCTAAATGTTATGAATATATTGACTATTGAGTTAATAAGTTTTCCAGTAGAGCAAATTAAACTTGTTTAGTGTTTCCACACTAGCTCTCTTAGTTCCGAAAAATAAAAAGGAAACTTAATTTCGCTCAACCGATTTTATTTAAAATGATTATTCTTCTTGCACTTTTTTGTAACTTTGTTTTTGATTATGTTATATTTGTTTCAATTAAAATAAATGCTTTCTTTATTAAGAGTAAACACGAAGTTGAAATTCAAGATCGACAGTGCTCAAAAAGGTGAACTATTTTGAAGAAACGATACATGTACCTATTTGAAGGAATTTACTTGAAATATTCGAACAAAATTATTTTCTAGCACTGTTCCAGCACATTTATTTGTTTGGAACGAATGCTTATTAGATAATGATGATAACATCTTCGAACTCGCCAGTTCGACTCAAATGATCTGGACGTAGACGCATATTCACAAATTAATTTTGTTTTTTCTTTCAGGTTAATGAAATTTTACTTCTATTAAGATTAGAAAATTCAAGAAACACATGTTCCAGTAGATTGTCTGGAGGCGAAAGAAAAAGATTATCCATTGCTTTAGAGTTATTGAATAATCCTCCCGTTTTATTTTTAGACGAACCAACGACGTGAGTAGATATTATTTATTAATTATTGTCCTGAATATTTCTCATTGTTTGTGTTTTTCATTAAATTTCCCTACATTTAACGTATAGTTTTCCCTATATTTAACGTATATTTTTCAATTTCAGTAACCCCATAAAAGGAAGTTATATCGAACGTCCTTGGAATCAATTCTGTTGAACTCCGGCGGGACAAAAATGTTTCAAGTATTACAATATCTGAATTATCTTTACTTTTTGCAGTAAACTTCTGAGATCAACACATAATAAGCGCGTCTACTACTCCTAGTAATATAATATTGTTTTCTCATTAACTTTTAAATGTCCTTAAAGTATATAGTCTTCTACTTCCTGAATTTCTTGCTTATTTTGTTTGGAAGTGGTCAATAATCCTACTAACAAATAACAGTAGAAGTAGTGACTGAAGAGCTCGATAATTTATAGTTTAATCTCTGTAATCTATCTCTTGCTTCTCTTATTTTCTGTTTTTGGTATTCTTCTGTCATTTCTCCCAATTTCTTTTAGAACTAGCTACTACACTCCATTCAATTATTTTCAATTATCGCTTGGTCTCCTTTATCCTATCGTAAGCTATTGATTCTTTTATAATTTTTTATAATCTTTTATAATCTTTCAATAATCTTTATATATCAATATATTATATGAATTCAATTTGCTTACTTCTTATTTTTGTTAAATTCCGAACAAGGCGTAAAATAGAATCGACCAAACTATTTTCATACATAATTCCTAAGATTAAAGCACCCCGATGTATACTGTTGTTTTTACATTTCATTTCTATCTAGGTATTGACCTCGATATTTAAATTTGTTCACCTTATCGTATTGGTGTTCATTAACCTTTCTTTCCTTTGTATTTTGTGCGATAGTAGATTTTTTGACCTCATGTCCATAAAATAATTTGGTTCAAATCGGACCTAAAATATTGTTATTGCGGGGTGCTTACATTTTAAATGGATTTCACTGTTCATACGAGCCTTTTTTCAGATATGTTATGTAGTCCAACTTACGAAATTAAGCTTTTTAAAAATTCCGTAATCGAAAAATTAACAATACAAAAAAATGTATTCATCTTTGTTCTATTATATCAATATTACCAGTTAAAAAAAATCAATGAAATTGTAATGAATCATTATTGTAACAATAATAATTCTATATGATTCCTTTATAAAACTTAATACTTAATTCATGTGATTCTTTTATACTTGTTTCAGCGGATTGGATGACCTTTCATGTTCCCAGTGTATAGCATTACTAAAGAAAATTGCCGAAGGTGGCCGTACAGTAATTTGTTCTATCCATACACCAAGCGCCAAATTGTTTTCTATATTCGACACTGTTTATGTATTATCCGAAGGTCAATGTGTTTATCGTGGCTACGGCCCTGAAGTAGTGAGTTTTTTATCTGGAGTAGGAATTGAATGTCCCAAACATTACAATCCAGCGGATTTTAGTAAGTCATTGAGTATTAATTTATGTTATATTATTTAATTTTAGTCTAATGATCTGATGATGTACAGAGAAACGTATGTAAGATATTTAATAAAACGACACCTCCAAATTGAATAGTTTATATACAAAACAATGCGAAATTAACAGTCAGTACAATTACGAATCGTGATTTACTTTTAAATGCCAGAAATAGACTAACTATTAGGGATGGGAAGGTCACGAACGACCCGTTCTCAAAGACCGAATCAGTTCCAAGACCCGTGATTGGTTCAATCACGTTCTGTGACCCTATCGTTCGAATGAACTGAACCAAGCCACCGCTGTTGTAGTACATTTATGTTTTAATTCGACAAAAAATACAAACTATTTCAATTTTTGGATTGTTATTTACAAATTCAGTCATTCATCCACTCTAATGAAGGTTCATAAGCAGACGTGAAGTTTAATAAATAAATGAATATGAAAATCTGCATAATAATTTATGCCCTTCATTTCATTCACATCATGAAACGATGGAACAAATAAACAAGGTCATATGAACGAATCTTCAAGAACGGGTCATTTTAATGATTGATCTGGAAGACCCGGGTCACCAAAATGAGCCGGGTCTTACCATCACTAAACTATCCCTTTTTTCAAGAACGAACATTGAGCAATACTGAAATATGTAAATAACTCCACAAAAAGGGATCCCTTCTTATCTTAGCTAGGGTTGCATTGCTCGACCCAATACTGGTAGCAGTGTAGAGATTCGTGGCATATTTCTTACACATACACATTTATTAGGTTCATTCCAACAGGCGATAGAACCGTTCTAGGTACTGTAGGTGCTTTATTTCTTTCTCGTTCCAACTGATTATAGTATTGTTATTGGGACAGTAGAAAAACTACCTTCTGGAAGGGGTGATAAAGTTGATGTGTCCATCCCTAATTCGAGATTGCGCACTATATAGTACTCGATACGATTCAAGAACGTTTCCAAAATGCCAGTTGGAACAAACCTATTACCGTATCATCTAAACTTGAAGTTATAACAAACTGTAGCAGATCTTTCCCTTCTCTTCACTCCTCTCTCCCCCTCTCTCTTTCTCTCAGTCTCTTTCTCTATTTTTAACTTTCTTTCTTTCCTCTCCTACTCTATCTTTCTTTCCTCCCCTAGATATCTTTCTTTATATTGTTTCCATCTCTCTTTATATTTCTTTCTTTTCTATTTTTCTCTCCCTATGCTTCCCTCTGTCAATCTCATCGTTCACCTCTAAAAGTACAGGATTAGCTCAACACTGACGTCAATAAAATATAGTAGCTTCAACTCCTACTTTTATTGCATAATTTAATTTCATAAAGATGAAAATTTTTTGCATTAGTATCCAATAATGATAATTTAAACTCTCATTTTCTATAATTTCTCGACTATTTGATAAGGTTTACATTTCACGTGTGCTTCTTCAAGTATAATGACGTAGGTACATTATTCACCAGTGAATAATAGGTGTGGATAATGAACAGGTCACATGACACGGATAAATATGAAGGTTATTTATATACAAATGTCACAATATAATAAATAAAAATTAATAGTGGTGGACAAAATATAGTATTCTACTCGCATATAATGGCTAATATTCATTTAGGTGTTTATGTCACCTTGAATAATAGCCATCATTATATGCTTGTTGAATAATATACTATTATTGTATATATCAATGTATACATTTGTAGTAAGTTTATTAGATATTAATCCAGAACTCAAAAAGGCATATAGTAGAGTCACAATAACGTCTTCAGTACTTCGGTGCAATCCCATAATAATCTAGACGCCACTTTCTGGCTAAGATTGTGTTGAGTGCCGTCCGACTGTCTTACATGATATGAATCTGCTTGCTTTCGATAGAACTTCCGTTGTTTTATTCCGCGCATTGCAAGATATCTTTGGCTGAAATACAAATGTGCTATTTTCCGGTGTGCAGCTATGGCTGCCACCTGTTTTTTCTTTGAAATTTCAACACATTATTTTCATTGTTAGTTATGGAAATTTGCTGCAGTGAATATGGTGATTTTCAAGATCGTATGGTATCAGAAGTGGAAAATGGACGAAAAAGTTATAGTGAAAATACCTTAATAGAACATACTACTGTTAAAGAAGATGATAAAGAATCTAATCCACACTCTAGTATTTCATCAATAAAAGAAGAAGTGTATGTGGAGTTGAGCTCTTCAAGCTTCACTCATCAATCTAGTTGGCTTAGTCAGTTTTGGATTCTTACTTCGCGACTGTGGTTGCAAATGTGGAGAGATAAGGTAATATTTAAAATTAAAATTCTACTAATTTTATGCGCATTACGTTTCTCTTATCATAATGGATTTTTTTCGCCTCGAACTAAATTTTGATCTGAATTTTAATTAGATTAGACATATTCAGTTCTCCCCATACCTTGTCATAGGATGTTTATACTCTTCCGAGCATTTTAGAATTCACTGAATCATATGACTTGATACGTTTTTAATTCAAGTTTTTGTAAATAATTATTTGAATTTTTTTCAAGATGTATTTGGCAATGAGAACAGTTTTATACATATTGGTTGGCCTTTTAGTCGGCACGCTCTATTATGGAATGGGACAGGATGGTTCTAAGACTATATTTAATTTTGGATTCTATTACTGCTGTATTATATTTTTTATGTATATACCAATGATGCCTGTTTTATTGCAATGTAAGTATACTTTCACTACAAATGAACAAGTAGCTGATGATACTAGAGCGATGCTATGGTTTTTTTAAATTATGCTGAATTCTTGATCACTTCTTTATCTTTTAGTTCCTCGAGAAATACAGCTAGTGAAAAGGGAACATTTTAATAAATGGTATAGGCTGAGTGCTTATTACACAGCACTTTCCGTTTCTACAATTCCTGTGCAGTTGGTACTTGGATTCATCTACATGAGTTCTGTTTACCTTCTGACAGACCAGCCCTTAGAAATACACAGGATGATAATGTTCTTCATTATTTGTATTTTAACCAGTGTAGTGTCTGAAAGTCTTGGACTTCTTGTGGGGGCGCAATTAAAAGTTGAGGTGAGTATGTCTCGAAGTTATATATCTGTATCTACCAAAAAGCATTTATTCCCTGTCTATGATGTTTTCATTTAAAATGTTTTTACAAAAATAAGTATACTCTGTTCAGTTGTGGTAGTACCAATAAAGATTCTAATTGTGAAGAATTATTCCCCACACACATTTTCTTCCGAACTAAATATTATTTTGTCCGATAATCAAATAGACTTAATAATACTGAGATCTGACATACTCAACTCCAGGATGGTTTGATATTGTCTAGATAATCTAAATCTAGACAAAGCAGCTACCCTCCAAAGAGTTCTAGTCATATCAGAGTTGATATATTATGAAACTGCAAACATAAAAGATAACCTCTCCTTTAATAGTCGCAGACTGGTAGATGAATTGACAGACTGCAATGAAGTAAAAAAAGGTCCAGCAACAATATACATATGTTGCAACTAAACCAGTTCTTGGTACCTCATAGAAAAAATTGGTACAAACCCAATATAGATCCGTTGAACTACTAAATACTAGTAGGAATCGGCTAAGAGTTATTACAGGTTATCTAACTGGTCATGCCACAGTAAAATACCTCTTGCATAAAATGGGGATGTGCAACGGGGATCTCAGCTGCAGACTCTAGGGCATGGAGATCGGGACTGTAACCCACATATCTTATTTGAATGTGAGGTAATGGACTTAAGGAAACAGACAATTTTCGGAGAGTCCAATTTTCCACCTCAAAGATCTCGTCTATATCGTCTGCTGTAAAATAAGCCGACAGGAAGAAAAAAATCCTTTGAAGTGAAATTATTTTACGTGATTATTTTTATTTTCAGAATGCCGTATTTATGGGTCCGGTAGCTTCTGTGCCTTTTATGCTGTTGGCTGTCTACGGATTCGGCTCCGGATACGAAACTGTGCCAACGTTAATAAAAGTCTTCATGCAGTGCAGCTACCTTCGCTATTCCCTTGAAGGTTTGATACATGCAATGTTGAAAGATAGAGAAAAACTAGCCTGCCCTGATACTTTAGAATATTGTATATACACAGATCTGAATTTTTTCGTTAAGGATATGGGCATGGAGAATACCATTTTTTGGGTTGATGTATTGGCGCTGATATTAATTTTAATTCTCTTCAGAGGTGGTAGTTATTATTTGCTACGGCAAAGATTAGCACCAAGTAAAACATTTATAGCTTTAAAATATGTAGGTAGTATAGTTAAGTCTCATGTTGGCATCACGCGGTGATAATAATTTGTAAACTATCGTTTGTTATAATTTTTTTTTATGAGATATTTTTATATGGAATAGGGTATTACATAACTGCATATTGCAGCCAATGGATCTTTAAGATAATATATTATGATCACCTTTATTATTAACAATTATGTGATGTTTAAATTTATGTTTATTTATATGTAAAATAAGTTATATTATAGAATATTTGTGCATTGTCCTATTTGGTTAAGAATGAACATCAACATACTATATTATACTTAATTTTAGGCCTATAAACCAGTGTATTGACTATGATTTTTGAGTACTGAGACTTGGTCTTACTCAAATTATATGTATTGTATTGTATAGTGACCAGAAATAAAAGTAAACTATATAGTATGAGGAAGGAAATCTGGTCACAAAGAATGTATTATATGTCATAAACGACAAAGAAACAAGTAAATTTGGTAGGGATAGGAGTATACCAACGCCACATATTAATACTATTATGGTAGTTAATACATGAAAGTGCATCAAACTAAAAATTCAGATATCTACCTCACTCTAATACATTGATAACGGCATGTCTGATTAATTTGTTGATAACAATTGCATCAGAACAGAATTCTGTTATATGTCATAAACGACAAAGAAACAAGTAAATTTGGTAGGGATAGGAGTATACCAACGCCACATATTAATACTATTATGGTAGTTAATACATAAAAGTACATCAAACTAAAACTTCAGATATCTACCTCACTCTAATACATTGATAACGCCATGTCTGATTAATTTGTTGATAACAATTGCATGAGAACAGAATTCTGTTGATTTCTATAAGGAATATTTTATGGGCACTGGAAACTTTAAACATGTAGATCATAGCAGATCGTTCAACTAGGAGCGCATGAATGACTGATGTCCGCCGAGACCGGTATAAGGTACCTACTCACCACGGCTGTCACGGGTGAGAGCAAGGTTGTCTGAAGGTGTGAATTGAGCATTCAAAACCGTTTCAAAATTTTGTCTCCTTTTCCGCATGTTATGTTATCCTGCTAAACCAAGCGTTCATAAACTCGTATCCTTACCAAATATACTTGTTTCTTTCTAACACATTTTCGCTTATAGAACATGTTAAACTGGCCATGTGCCAGATAGCTTCATTTTTTTTTGTATAAAAGTTTAAACTCGACGGGGATCTCATCCGATAATTATTTTTCATTTAAATCGGATAAATCTGACCTAGACGTGATCCTGGAAAATTCATTGAATATGTAAACTGGGCGAAGAATGCTAGGGGTTCTCTAAAATTGATAAGTAAACCGATGGTAGACGCTCCTATCCTAATCTCAACATGAGTATTGGATATTTTTGAAGATTTGGTTCAGCCCACCGAACAAATGGCAAACAACATAATATAATTCGGATGAGTTAGATCTATATCATATAGGAACTACACGAAAAAGTTTATAAAGGGTGATTGTGAATGGAAATTCCTAAAATCTTGAGGAAACTTTTTAATAATCTGTCACATTATTTTACCTACCAGTCATTTTTCTAATTTTAGTTCTGGTTCTTCTTGTAACTATTCGAAGGTATTCCATTCCCAAATTTTTAGGCAATAAGAGTAATTTTTTACAAATATTTATAACAAGCTGAAAGGATTGAGATTATTATCCTGTAAATACTCTTATGACCGCATTTTTAAGTGGGTAATATAAATATTATATCGTGAAGTCGCAAAACAACTTGTCAACTGTACAATTTTATTTGATTTTCAATACAATACAATACAATATGGAAGCTTTAAATTTTCTTGATTTTGTGGGCATCTGTATTAAATGTTAGCTGTAGGTATAATTTTTTAAAATATGTTAAAAAGGCGTAAAAAGGAATGCCAAAGTTAAATTACCTTCTTTTGAAAATAAAACCTTTGATAAAGTTTGTGTTTTTTTGTTTGTAATTCCTAACAAATTAATTGTTTTAATCCTTACAAATATTCTCATAATTATCAAATAAAATCAATAAATAACAAATTGCACAACAGAAATATAACATATATTACTATACCGACTTAAAAAAACATTTGCAAAACAATAAAATTTAACGATTTTTAGTCGGCATGTGATCCAAATGCGTGGCTTAGAGGTCTGTCGCAGATCATTTAGCATGAATCTTTGCCCTTTACAACCCATCAGTTGGATCCCACCATCCATTTTGAATATTCTGTAGAAAGTAAAACTCACCACCCTCACGACTGGACTGGATTGGACTGGACACAAAGGCTTGTCTCTGTATCCTGGTGAGTCGCTGGTAACTCGCTAGATTATTACTTTTTTAAATTGAACTAACTTTTCATAATTAATTCCACTATTTAATGAAAAAACCAATGCTTATGATCGTCAGAATGACAGAAGTTACTGGTATATTTTGGCTCATTGGCGGCTAGTGGTAAACATTTTAAGGTGTTCTTCAATTTTTGAAAAAAGTTTACCTTGTAAGGGGGTTGTCTCCCATCGATTTTATCGTCCTTTCACCGCCTTCCGTGTTGAAATATTGGATTTCTAGAACGATTGTCAATTGCCACACAAGAAAAATAAGAGTCGCGCACTAAGCACTACTTCGCTAACAAAAAGTTATTTCTTATAAGTTAAGTCTATTCGACGTTATTTTCGGTTCGCCAAAAATAAGAGTCTAGGCACTACTTTTCTAACAAATTATTTCTTATAAATAAAGTCTTTCCTTCGTTCTAGCTGTTAAACGATCTTCTGTCATTGAATTTCTAAGAAATGTTTTAATTCGTTTCAATGTTGAAAAACATCGTTCGGCCTCTGATGTTGTCATGGGAGTTGTTATCACAATTTCTAATGATTTTCCAGTCTCCTTCATCGTATCTCCTAGATGGTTTTTTATTAAAAATTTTAGGAGAGGTAGTGCGCCATTTATTGTTCTGCAATCATTTCTTGAATAAATAACAGACACTTCAGTTCGTAATACGTGTGGGATAATAGGAACATGCGAAAATGAGTTTGTCCTCGGGAAATTTACCGCAATAATCTCCAAAGTATTCCGAAAAGAAAAGTGATGCCACTACTAGATGATGTTTAAAATGAAATCGATCTTTTGCACAATTTATAATAACATCACACACCTCTAAAGCAGAAATCCGTTGATCATATCTGCTGTTATTTGGACGTTTGCGTTTTTCTGGTGGTGGCGACTCATTACTTATTATATCTGAAGCTTCACTTATGATGTTATCAATATTATTTCGAACT
The DNA here is from genome assembly GCA_947563755.1 of Lochmaea crataegi. Taxonomy (NCBI): domain Eukaryota; kingdom Metazoa; phylum Arthropoda; class Insecta; order Coleoptera; family Chrysomelidae; genus Lochmaea; species Lochmaea crataegi. Next base: position 24,655,604 of record OX387423.1, on the reverse strand, counting down.
TGGCTTATACTGCGTATCAAAATTTTCGATAGCGTCTTTTACTAGAGTGGGTTCAATTTTTCTTTGCTTCAATTGATTGAATCATATATCTACGTTGGACATTACATGATGGAAAAAAGTCAGCCAAAAATTGAAGATTGGATCATTTAATGAACGGCGAATAGACTACATCTGTGTTGTTGTAGAATTGTTCTTCTATTTCATGCATACACTCAATGAGATAGTCCTTATTTTCGTACACCACATTAATGGTCCTGATATTAAAATATTCCAACGGGTTGTAGCGCCGTGGGGGATCCTTCTGTTCACAATCTTGTTCAACACTTCCACTCGTTGGAGTGAATTATTAAAAAAGTCAGGAATATCTTGTAAATTTCCAAAAAATACACGTACTTGTGAATTTGCAGAAGCAGCTTTAGTTGATGGGCATATCAATGTACGTAGTGGACAAAAGGGTACTTTTTTTAATTAATGCTTGAACGCCTGCGTGTTGTCCGCTCATCTCCGCTGCTCCATCGTAACTCTGTGCAATCAGTTTGTTTGGTGAATTTTGAATTAAAGGATCTATAATACTTAAAATTATTTGGTTAATTGTTTCTGCGTCACATTTTTCAGGAATTACGTAGTTCCAAAAACGTTCAATTGGCTCACCATCAGGAACATACCTGAATATAACTACCATATTTGCAGCAACATCCATCGTTTCGTCCTTCATGATCGCCGTAAATGGAGAATTATTAATTTCCTCAATTATTTCTTAATGACAGACTCCAAGCATGCACTGTAACATATCATTTTGTATTTCTTTGGAAGTGCCTTTAAATTCCCAAAAATTTTTCAGGTGCTCACTTAGAGTTGCATTTAATTCAGCCGAAAAATTAATAAGCCCACGAAATATTCCCGGATTCTCGGAAGTATCGCTCTCATTATGTCCCCGAAGAGCCAATTGAAAAGCTCCAGAAAATTTAACACAATTAATAATTTTTGATAAAATATATCGATTCTTCGACACGTTTTCATTATGTTTCTGTATATTTAACCAATAAGCCGAATCTAATTGAGCCATAATATTAGCTGACCCTATACTAACGCAAATTCCATACAATTATGAAGATGGCGTTTAGAATTTTCGTGTCTTTTTATTTTCAAACTCAAATACTCTAGATCCGTGACTCCTATTTCCGTCCAAGCTTTATCGCCACCAAAAAGTAATCAGGGAAAACAATATAAAGTATTTTTTTTGTTACATCCACAAATCCATTCGTTTTTTGAATCAATATCTCTATTAAATTTACGTGTATAACTTTTTCCTCTACTTACAATAGTTTTTTCAATAGTGATATCTGGTAATGGCCTACTTTTTGCTTTTAATTCTATCTTTTCTTCATATGAATGTTTAAAAAAATCTCTTTACAATAATTAAATTGAAGACCACCTCCATAGTTCACAGTTTATATAATAATTGTCAACAATACACAGAAACAAAAACACCCGCACCGCGAAACTTAAATCGAACCGTACCGTATGCCTCGCTGCACTGGACTAAATGCACGCATGAGCACGGTTTAGTTTTAGACAGTCATGGGGGAGAAGTGTGCAGCGCGTGTGTTTTAAAGTGCTCGCAGAGCACGTTGGTATGTCCCAGCTATATAAAATATCAACGAACGCACGAAATAGGTTCGATATTCCACTGGTGCACTTTATTTACGCTTGTTTGTTATTTCAGATGTGGCTTCAGTGGCTTGTTTTTTTTTTCATTATGACAATGCGAATGTCTTACAAAATATATTATAAATTTTACATTTGATAAAAGGAAATATTTTAGTTAATTAGAAGATTCTTTGGGAGCTCTGCAGCACTGGAGCGCTTATGTACTAGCCGCCACTGTTTTGGCTAGACCAAATAGTGAGTGACCTATCTTGTGATTGACTTAATATATATGAATAGAAAAGAGAAGAAGATATTACAAACATTTAGTTTAGTTATTATTAGCCCTATGGGGATTCTTGGATATCTTTTTCCCATTTAAGATCAGTATACCTAACTGTGCAATGATATAGAAAACAAGGAATAATATATCTGCTGATCTTTACAATTGTCACTTAATAAGACAATAATTTGATAGTGGAGAGCTCCTTAGATTTATCTGTTCATTGACAACTTCATATTCTGGCTCTCCTAAGTGTCTTCTAATTTCTAATTCTTCAAGGAAATCTAGTTCTTGTTTCTTATCATACATATGCAGTACTTATTCTAGTTCTGTGTTAGGTGTTAATAAATGTTTGGTGTCAAGTAGATGTTTTGCGTAATGCAATTTATCTGGCTGTTTTAATCTGTATGCTCGTAAGTGTTCATTGTGTCTAATTTCAAAATTTAGAATTGTTTGACCAATATAGACATCAGTACATTCTGGACATTTAAGTTTATATATCCCACAGACCTTTTTAATGGAGGTATTTTTGTTTTTACATTCAACAATTTTTTACTTACATTGTTCTTATTTTCAAGAGCAGGGCAGCAAGGGAGTCACGCTAGAGGGAGATAACATGTGGGCGATACTATTTGCAGACGACCTGACGGTGCCCGCAGAATCTGAAGCGCAAATGAAAAGGAATCTAATGATCTTAGAGTCGTATTGCACTAAATTTAAACTCCAAGTCAATACCGATAAAACGAAAATAGTAATTTTCCGTAGAAGCCCCAAAATCCGACAACAGCCTACATTTAAATACCAAAATAAAATCATAGAAATTTCTAACACCTACTATTATTTAGGAGTCGTTTTTACCTTTAACGGATCATTTCTTAATAATTTCAAATCTCGAGAACGAAAAGCCAGAATTACCCAAGGAACCATACTCCAAACAATAAATTCATTAAAACTTTCGTCCCTTTTTTCCATTAAGACCCTTTTCAACAATGTAGTAATACCGACTTTCAATTATGCTAGTAGCATATGGGGATTGCGCTATCTAGATCAATCCGAGAAAATACAATCTTGTTTCTGGAAAAATCTCCTTTTGCTACAGAGAACAACGGCTGTATATATTATAAAAATTGAGGCTAAACTGTGCAAACTAGAATATTATATAATTAAACAAGCTATTGAACAATTAATCAGAATAACCAGTCAAGATAATAAGAGATTCCCCCATAGAGCTTTAGTACGGCTTACAAAGCTACAAAATTCTGAATGCGGTAGCCTAAAGTATAATTGGATTGATCAGTTAACCCGTATCATAAGAATATATTATTCAAACTTTAATCCAGACGCCATCAATGAAAATATCAAACAAGACATATTCAACAAATACTTAGTTAGAAACACTCAAGATGATTGGAACAAAGTACTACTTAGTGTCCACCATCCAACATATAAATTTCTACTTAGGGATAGTACGCCTATCAGTTATCTTTGCGGACTATCTCCACTGCACATTAAACGCTTAACAGCACAACTACGCACAACTAATAATGAAACGATTTATCTTTATGTCAATAATATCTCGCACAAAATAAAAATCAATTTATTATTAATGAATAGCATTTCTATCCAAACACTAACTTTATTTCTTTTATTATTTATTTTTTGTTTAACTGCCTACCCTTAATAATATCCTAAATCCAGCATGGTTTGGCTGTAAGTATATTTATCTATTTATTTATTCATTATTCAGTTGTTCATTGAGCTTTCGAGGACTTGCTACGGCTTGTCCAAGATTTCAACTCTCTGTGCATTGCCCTGCGACATAGGAGGGTGATGGGTTGAGCTACCTATCGGGAGCGTCCCCAGGTTGCGGATAGGGGAGGCCAGGGATGTCAAGCAAATGAAAGAACTGGTCTATTGGTGAATAAGGAAGGATGAGGGCTATAAACGCCCAACATTGCCAACCGAATACCCAATCGCTGACAAGCTCGTGACGCATACCGCAAACCACATAGCAGAGCAACTACCCCCTTACTAGGGTAAGGCCTGTGAGGGGCATGCCGAGCTATGTGGATCGGGAGGCTTGGCTTGATTGCCTGGCCTGCGTGGATGAGGACCACTATAATAACCTCCCACATCTTGAAAGTTAAGTGGTCGCTGAAGGGATGGATGGCCGTGGGTTATTCGGCCACGAGACCACTAACCTCGAGGCACCTGGCGCACCCCGTTGCATTTAGCCTTGTACCTGCATAAGGAGCTCTGCAGGTACTGACCTCATTTCTCCTATACTCGTGGGAACAAATATGGACCAAGAGAAACCAATACCTATTACGGAGCCTATAGAGACTCCTAGTAAAAGGGATTTGGAAGATCCGGCAGCAATGGAGACAGATACTTCTGGGGCCCAAGAGCAAACCATGCCACCAGGAGACGTTATAGCGAATCCTGTGGCAAGAAAAGCTTCGTTCGGGAAACTTTCAGGTGCCCAGCGTAAAAAGCTGAAAAAAATGAGGGAACGAGGAATTGACACCAAAAATGTGGTGTTGCCGACTCCCTCAACATCAAAACAGGGTGTAAACCAGCAGACAAAGGGCGTTAAGCGAACTGTGTCAGCCAGGAGCACTCCTGAGGTAAATAAAGATAAGAGGGCCAAACGTACCACTGGTACCGGTATTAAAAATGGTATTAAATACAGCGTGGCCCTCAAAGGGATCAAGGCAGCTGTGGTCCCAAAAAACTTCCCTGAAGATCAGGTGGGGTCTATCAAAGAGAACCTAACTGACATGATCGACGAGGTGCAGAAGGCGCCGCCTAGGTTTGAAGCCAGTCGATACATGGATGGCTACTACGGGCTAATCTGTGACAATGAGGAGTCCTTCATTATAACGAGGGACTATTTGTCACAAAAAACCAACTGGAAGCTCATCAAGAGTGATGAACTTCCAAAGCAGCAACGAGTCCTCGCCCTACTTCCCGAGACTAAAAAAGTGGATCTGAAAGTGGGGTTGAGAAGGCTCGAGAAACAGAATCCAGGGCTGAAGGTTGATCGCTGGATGATCCTCGGCTCCAAGTCATCCGACAGGGGACTGCATGTGAGTCTTCGGATTGACGAGGAGTCCATGAAAGGACTGGTGCGGGCTCAATGGAGACCGTACTATCTATTCCAGCGAGCCAGTTTTAAAACCCTGGAAAACTCGACCGTGGAGTAAACTGGGACTGATCGAGAACCTGTACCACCAACCTAAGGACCTTCAAGGTGCTACAAGTTAACTTGCAGCACAAAAAGACAGCCACCGCTGTTCTACAACAAAGAGTGGTGGCTGAAAACATAGACATCGTTCTAATTCAAGAACCTTGGATAAACAAATGTAAGATACTGGGGCTTAATATTAGGGGAATGGGACTGATAATGGGAACTGATCGTACTAAAATAAGAACTTGTATTTGCTATAGATCCGAATACAACTTGATGCCGATTATGGAACTATGCACGGGTGACATGGTGGCAGCAAAGATTATACTCGAAAAAGATGGGGTAGTACTAGAGACAATAATAGTGTCTCTGTATCTTCCCATCGATTCAGAAGAACCACTACCGGGGACTAACATGGAGAACGTGATGGAATACTCAAAGAGACATAATCTGGATGTCATTGTAGGGGCTGATACCAACGCACACCATAGCAGTTGGGGCAGCAAAGACAACAACACCAGAGGTAAGAAACTATTTGACTATCTATGTACTACTGAACTTGTTATTGCGAATAATACGCCTACATTTAGAACATCGAGGAGGGAATCATTGATAGATGTAACTCTTTGCATTTTACGTGTCAGGGAGATGATTCGCAAGTGGCATGTATCGGATGAACCATCTTTATCTGATCATGCCCAAATATACTATGAAATTAACGTAGAAAAATCGGTTATTAGAACATACAGGGATCCTAAGAGCACTGACTGGGTATCTTATAAAGAGGACCTGCTTTCTAAAATCCGTTCACACTCAGGCAGACCAAAAACTGCTGAGGATTTAGAGGGAGCAGCCTTATGGCTGCAACAGTGTACACTGACCTCTTATCATAACAACTGTCCGATGAAGGAGAGTCGCTCTTCTAGACAAGCCGTCTGGTGGAATAAAGAGCTGACATCGCTAAGGAAAGAAACAAGACGCTTTTTCAACAAAGCGAAAAAAACGGGTAACTGGGAAGCGTATAAGGCTAAACTAGGTACATACAATACAAAAATAAAAGAATCCAAGGAGAAGTCCTGGAGAGAATTCTGTGAGGACATGCAAGGTGTCCCTGGACAGCGTCAGAATCAACAGGATTCTTAAAAGGGATACTTCTAACAAACTTGGCTCTATTCAGTTGCCGAGCGGAAAGTTTTCAAATACTGAGGCAGAGGCTCTAGAGCATCTCCTCAGTGTGCACTTTGCAGGTTCGGTGAAGATAGAGTCAAGCTCTGACAACAGGCCGGTTGCCAAAACAAATGCAACCAAAGAGGACTGGGAACTCACGAATAAGATATTCAGACCCCATCTCATCAGATGGGCCGTAAACTCATTTGACCACTACAAAACTCCAGGACCAGATGGCGTATTCCCCAAGCTTCTGCAAGAGGGACTAGACATCATAATGGGTCCTTTAGTTCTGATACTTCGAAGCAGCCATGCTCTAGGGTATATACCAATTGCATGGAGAGAGTCAAAGGTGGTGTTTATTCCTAAACCAGGAAAAGAAACGTACACCCAGACTAAATCCTACCGACCAATCAGTCTGACATCATTCATGGTGAAAACCATGGAAAAAGTCTTACAAATGTATTTACAAGAAGGAGCGCTTAAGAGCCTCCCTCTACATAGACTACAATGGGCTTATCAAGCAGGGAAATCAGGTGAAGCTGCCCTGCATAATTTGGTCTCAGGTCTCGAAAGGAGCCTGAATCATAAGGAAGTAGCCCTTGCAGCATTTCTAGACATCGAAGGTGCTTTTGACAACACATCGACGTCATCAATTAACAGATACCTTAAAAACAGAGGGATCAACAGTACCACATGCAAATGTATAGGATCCATGCTTGAGCATAGGAGAATAACAGCACTTATGCATGATAAAACATACACCGTTAGGACAACTAAGGTGGAGTACTTTCACCACTTTTGTGGAACCTAGTTGTGGATGACTTGATCTGTAGGTTGAATGATCAAGGCATATGGACGCAGGGCTTTGCGGACGACATAGTGATTGTCATGGGAAATTCCCGGAGGTGGTTATGAATGTCCTACAGATAGCACTGCGAATTGTGGAGGAATGGTGCCTTACAGAGGACCTTTCAGTTAATAAAAAAAAAACCAAACTAGTTGCTTTCACGAATAGAAGAGTTCTCCCGCAGGGTAGAGTACTGTTGTTCGGAGAAGAACTAGAAATATCCAAAGGAGTCAAATATCTGGGAGTGACCCTTGATTCCAAACTGAATTGGAAGGCACACCTGGAAAAAATTACTACCAGGGCGACTAGGCTTTTCTGGCAATGCAAAACCTGGGGAATACGACCTGAGGTGGTTCACTGGCTCTACACAACTGTGATAAGGCCAACGATCACCTATGGTTCAATAGTCTGGTGGAGGAGGACAGAAGTGTCCTCTGCAGTTAATATGTTATCTGCAATCCAAAGACAAGCGCTTCTTGGTATTACCGGGGCAATGAACAGCACGGGGACGGCATCAATGGAAGCCCTTATTGGACTTCCTCCTCTAGAACTTTTTATAAGGGCGGAGGCAATGATGGCAATTCTTATCACTGATACAACTGGGACATTACTAGACGAACCCATATTTCACATGAGTTTTGATAGCATGTCACCAGAGAATATATTCACTGAGCGAGTGAATATCATCATCCCATCTAGGGAACAGGTGATGCACCCAGGTAATTCTGGAGAAATCATCTGGTTCACCGATGGCTCCAAAACAAACCATGGCACTGGGACTGGTATAAAAGGACCTAGAAAGAGAATGTTCTTTAGCCTTGGTCGATATACGTGTTTCAAGCAGAGACGATTGCCGCTAAAGCTTGTATTGATGAAAACATCAGAAGAGGATATACCGGACAAAAAATTGAAATATTCACTGACAGCCAGGCTCTGCTTAAGGCTATCAGTAATCCTACTACTAGGTCTAGACTGGTGAAAAACTGCAAAGAATCCCTCAACAGGCTGGCAAGAGACAACAAAGTGTCTCTAATATGGGTGCCGGCACATGAGGGTATTGCAGGTAATGAAATGGCGGACCAGTTAGCTAAAGAAGGCTCTAAAGGAGACTGCATAAGTCTGGAACCGTTTTGTGGAATCACAAAAGATTGCATGAGAGGGGAAATCGGAAACTGGCTAGATAGGGAACACCAATTCAAATGGAGTGTGACACAAGGGCACCTTCATACAAAGAGTTTACTGAACAAGGTAGACAAGGAACTCTCAACCAGGCTACTGAAACTGGGTAAGAGACATTTAAAGACAGTTACCGACCTGGTGACTGGACACTGCACCTTGAGGAAACATCTGTACAATATGGGCAAAATTAGTGAACCTATGTGCAGAAAATGTGAACTTGATGATGGAACACCTACTCACATACTCTGCTTCTGCGAGGACTTACAAGAACTTAGACGGAAGCACTTTGGAGAGGAAGTTATACAACCATCACAACTACTGAAAATCCCTCCAGCCAAACTAGTGACCTTTATAGAAGACACGAAGCTTCTGGAATGGAAGTAGATAACATGGGAAATGGTACAAAGATTCAGATCAAGTGCCTGGGCTGATAAGCACATCCCAAATTTATGAATGAATGAATGAAACTATGAGCTTTTATTATTAATGAATAGCATTTCTATCCAAACACTAACTTTATTTCTTTTATTATTCATTTTTTGTTTAACTGCCTACCCTTACTAATATCCTAAATCCAGCATGGTTTGGCTGTAAGTATATTTATCTATTTATTTATTTATTGTTCAGTTGTATTTTTTTTTCTCTTCTTTTTTGTTATATTATATCATACCGTCTACTTGTTCATGTCCCTACTATGTATGAATGGACAATAAATATCTATCTATCTATCTATCTACTTACATTGTTTTCAGTTTTAAAAGAAATTGTTGAAGAAGATATTATCTTTGAAATATTATAAGAAATATTACCTCATATTTGATCGTTTTGTAATTTTGTATTTCTTTAGTTTTTTTCAGGAAATATTAGTTGTAATGCCACTTTTTTCTCTTTTTTATTAATTAATTTATTTATCACATGTAATGGATAACCGTTGGATGTGGCTATTTGTTTAATTATATTAATTTCTCTATCAAAATTATATTTGTTCATAGGAACTGAAAATGCTGTATGTATCATTGAATTATATGCTGCTAATTCATGTGACATGGGATGATTGGAATTATATTATATAGTCACATCAGTAAGTGTTGGTTTTCTGTAAATTGAAAAATCAAGTAGGCATTACATAAAATGTAACTTCTGTCATTCTGAAGATGATATGCAAATATCGAAATAATTATAAATGATATTTTAGAGTTTTCATTGGTTTTTTTCATTAAATAGTGGAGTTAATTATGAACAGGTAGTTTGATTTAAACAGTAATATGAGTAGATTCCACAAAGTCAGGGTCCAAGCAGTAAATTCGCTAGATTATGCTGACAATTACTCTCTACCAGACCACGGAGCTATATATTGATCATAGGCCTGACTACCATCCTATATAGACTAGTAATAAGGGTGAGTCTAGACAAGGAACTTCAGCATAACAGGAGGGTTTACACAAAAGATTTGCAAAGGTCGTAGTGGAGAAGCTTCTAGAAGAACATATTTTATAAAAAAGTTATTCCAAACTGCAAAAAACTTGACACCAGTCTATTATTTATTATACATAGGGTAGAAAATAGAGATAATTGAAAAATTTAACTGTATTTATTTATTTACTTAAGCAATTCAATGTGATAACTTGAGCTGATTATATTTATACAAAACAGTTTAAAGCAACTCCTGATTTAGTATTTATTTATATATCCGCTTGTAGCTGTTAACTGTGGTTTTGTCTAAGGGAATAATTTGATATTTACCATAAACACACTAATTTATCGTTAAGAGTATTGGTTTATAAAATTACAATATTGCAAAATGGAGAAATACACCTCTTTAATTCGATAGTCCTTGTCAAGAAACTAAATATTGTATAAAATTATATTTAAGCGAAAAATGGAATATTACATAAATTGCAAAATAATATTATAATAAACATTATTTATCTGCGTAGTATATTATCTTCAAAATGTGTTATTTTTATCTTTTAAAAACAACCTAAAATATCATGCAATAGTTTATAATAAAATTGATAAAACTTATATTAGGTAACTATTGTTGGGGGTAATTCATGAAGGTTGACGACTATATCTCGGGAAAAATTGATAATTTGAAGTGAAAATGAAAAAGAAAGCTGTGAACAAAATGAATATCTTTAATTTGAGGCTTCTTGTTTTCTATAAAATTTTGGTAGTTCAATTTCTAAAATATACGGTATCCAGATATCAACGGTCGGCTAACGTATCACTATGTATAATGATGTTTATTAAATTCGAAGTTAAGTTTTAGAGAACTCGTACAATAATTACACTATTTCAAATTATTGTTACTTGACAACAGTATTTATTTGGACCAACTAATACGTCACTACCATGATTCTAGCCAAAGCCAATACTTTGTGACCAGCGCAACATTCCAACGGGCTCGGGTTCGAGGTTATAGCTGCGGGCCTCTACGCCTTACCTACTATCTAAAATTATTTTTACAGGGTTTTTGGCATCCTGCATTAAGTGGACTCGACTACTCTTCCTTTTATAACTCGATGATCATGTGTTTAGGACACTGAAGTCTCTTTCACGTATTTTATTTGTAATTAAATGGTCCAATGTATACAGATGTGACGTGGCAGGGACGACCGCCATCCCGCTCTTGCAGTCTCTCTTGGCATACAGTGAGAGGCAGGTCCGTTTCATGCCGCTTGTAGTGTGGTCAAAATGTCAATTATAGTCAGATTATTGTAATAGGAGTGCCAAAGGCCAGGTCTGACTGAAAATGGCTAAAATAGTAGAAGGTGAGTTGCACATTTGCCAAGTTCACCAAGGCCAGCATATCTTAATCAATACCTACTTGAAAACTACTTTTTCAAATAAGTCTGTAACTGAACTTGTAGCCCAAAATTATATTGACTGACTTCTCCCGCTACTTCTATGTGCATTGCACACGACTTGTCTCCGCCACATCCTTGCCTCGTCCTCGTCTAACGTCCGTTCTATGTGAATTGAGACTAAGGCTCCTGACCTAAAATCCAGAATCGCAGGAAATGCAGAACGTAACATCCAGAATTTAAAAATTTTCTGTAAATTTTCTTTAGTTTGTCCACTTTAGGATTAATTGATGTTTTGATCCAACAACTTATCTTCAATACTCTTCATACTTCATCACTTTCTAAATTTTCAAAATAATAAATTTATTATTAATCTTCACGTCTCTGAATTTCAAAGCGATATATGTCGTTTCTATCAGATCTGTCTAAAAGTATCAAAACAAACGAACTATTAAATTGAAAAATTTAAAAAAGAGAAACAACCAAGTAATTAGATATTTGCAAACCGCATGACTTTCGATCAAAAACTATCGTGGAAAAAACATATAGACGAATGAAAAAAACATTGCAAGGAGGAATAAATCTCATGAAATCTAGAGCCATTAGATCCGAACTAGACTATGGTGCTATAGCTTATGCTTCCGCTAAAACGTCAGAAGAAACTTTAATGATCTACAACTTCAATTTTCCAACTTTTTCCCAACAAATATCCAAACCCCTCCACCCTGGTTAATACCCATACCGTAGAGCGGGGTTACTTTACAGCACTTTTACACTTTTTTTGTCGATTTGGCCTATTAATAATATCTTTGATACCGTATGGTTGGGATATATGCTGTATATAGTTCTAACGTGTTACTGTGATAAACTAAATTACACCTAGGTACAATGGTTTAGATTTTTTTTAAAAGTTAAAATCTGTGTAAAGTCACCAAGCTACGGTGTGTCTTTACACGTCTACTAGAAATAGCTGTAAATCCACAATAAACCCAGTACATGAGCGTCTTTACACAAAATATGTGTTTTTAAAAATTTCAAGCATCAATTTCACAAAAAAAAAACTTTAATTTTTATAAAAATAACATCTTTATTAGGAATCAGGATATTTTACTCCCGCATCATCAGTAAGGTTGGTTTCGTCGAAGTTTAAAATGTTAGAAGCTGGAACGTTCTCAATGCTTTTTTTTAAGTTTGCGTAATACTCATTTATTTCTTCATCAGATTTCGTTGCCTTACACGATTTGATGTTTTGACAGGCTCTCTTGGTCAGCTTATTCTTGTTTCTGTCTAGAAAATTAAGTGCCCATTCCTTTCCAGGTGAATTATCTTGAAACTTCCTGAGGTATTTTTTCACAAGCATCCTGAGATCAAAAGAAGTGAGAGGACTTCCAAACTTCCAAACAGTTTGTTCCAGATTGTTTTCCATGGAATTCGATATTTTTCCCCAGCCTGCCTGTATGTGAGATTTCTACATCTAACATCTTCAACGGCACGATCTAAATCTTCGTCCGTAAAATTTCTGTACGGTCTTGCACCAATCATTTTTCGATATGTTCGTCCCATAGCACCAAATCTACAATATAAAATTGTGTAAAGTCACCAACTTTTATATTTTTTGTCATAACTTTTTCAGAAGACATAGGTTTTTATTGAAATATTGGCTACAAATTCTCAATACATATGTCTGACTACCACTTATCTCAGCGTAGTCCCAACAATTATGATACAGCCACACCAACCCTTAGCATTTACTTAATGTTGAGAATCGTTAATTTCGTGTTACGGATCGTGCGCATTGTGCGATGTTCTGGACCATACTAGAGCGACGGCGTGTGTTTCATTGCAAGCTCATACATGCTCTCTCCAGTCACCACCACATGCCTAACACAACCTTGCCATTTTCGTGATGTGAAAAGAGAATATTAGAAGCAGTGCACGTTTGTGTAAAGTCACATACGGATTGCAAAGTAACCCCGATCTACGGTACCCAGAATCAATACCAACCTCAATACATTAAAAAAAAAGGAAAATCCAACTAACCTGATTAAACAATCCTTTTTAAAAGAGATAGAAAACTACCAAAACTACTATATGATATTTACCGACGCTTCCAAATCATCAGACGGTGTAGGAGCAGCCATCCTCACCCCAAATACATCTTTTGAAATTTAATTTCAAGTCAATCACTTCTTCATACACTGCAGAGTTGTATGCAAAACTACAAGCACTCATTCATATTAAAGAATAAAAAAGTCCCTATCTCTAATAATAACAGACTCACTCACCCCACTCCAAACTATCCAACACTTGTTCCGGTATAAAAGGAAATAAAGAAGTAGACCAACTAGCTCGATCTGCACCAAACTATCAGGACTCCATCCAAATAGATGAAGTTTCTTCCCAACCAACATCGAACAGACCACACTAAGTAAGAATATCACGTTTGCGACTGGGTCATAGCAATTTAACTCATAAATATATCATCACACGAACTGAGTTACCAATATGTGAAACCTGTCAAATTAGTTTTAGAGTAACGAGTGTAAGCAATAATATATGAAGCTAAAAGAAATATTCTACAACATTTTAGCGAATATAGCGGAGACTCTATGTGAAAACATGAACGTTGAAAATACAATAGGTTATTTTAAAGACACCGGTTTATATGTGTTATTGTAATTTTTGTTTTTGATTTTTGCTTTAAACTCTGTATCTTATGTCTCTAATAACCTCAGAGGTTGAAGCGACTGAATTAAAAAAAAATGATAATGCTAGAAATTATTGTTACACATCCTACATTTTATCATTTTTATACATATTTTGTCCTACATTCGGTATATAATCTTCTTAAAGCTCTACTCAAATACCATTACCGTTAAACAGGACTGCTGCATTTCACAGATATTTGATATTCCTAAAGATATATTATAAAGACTATACTATAACAGTCGGTTTAGTGAACGATAGTTATAGGTGAATAGTGTTCATCTTATATTTGAACGGTCAGTTCTCAGTTCGTGGTTTAAAGTGAAATAAAAAACATCGTTTCAAATGAGTTGCCCTGTTGGATTATAGTAAGTGTTTTTATGGAACAATATTTTGATTATTTTTAATATTGAACACGTGTGTGATAAAGAAATGATCCATTCAGAATATATGGGTGATTCTGTTCTGTGATTTATTTTATTAATAATTTTTGTTCTTTAAAATTAATTTTTTTTTATTTGTTTATGCATATTATTACTCTACTTTATTGTAAAAATAAAAGGCTGTAAGGATTTTGCTACAACTTCAAAGCATCGAGAATGATAATCAAATTTCAAATTGTCCGTTCCTCGGTACTGACTCACATATTCACGGTACTGACATAAAGTAAATTTAGTAAATATTCTTTGGAAAAATCGATTAATTTATTGTTTTGTACACATTTATATACATTTTAATTTATGAGATAATTAGTTTTAATCATTTATTGCTACAAAAAAAATAAGAAATTTATCGAAAAATTCTAGATATGCACATGAGACGATACTGACATTTAAGTGATCTACTGTAAGTTGCAAGTAATACTCTACAAAAAAAGTGATGAAATATGATCATGAATATCTAATTAACACAGAAATTCCATTAATAGATTGTTGATTAAGGGCCAGTGAGAACAAATAGTGAAGGAAATAAAAAATCACAGTTAGAACAGAATCACCCATATGTTTTAAGAAACCAAAATCTACATATTATGACTGTGAAGAATATGTTTGTCTTAGAATTGAATTATTATTACATAAGAAATTTAAAGTGTTTTAAAGTCTACTGTGAATAGATACTTCTAAATATACAGTTTAAAATTGCTGGAGCAAGTATTTGGTTACTTATTTCTTGTTACAGTTTGTATATCAGGAAAGGACTTTCTGTGAATTTTTTTATGAGTTGCATAATTCTGGATTTTTTATGTGACCTGTAGGTCAATTCTTATGTAGAAACGTTGTGCTAACATTTTTGATGTAATTAAATTTGAAAACATTAATGTGAAGATTTGATTTATCGGTAATTTCAAACCCTATAGGATGCAACCACCACAACAGAGGGTATCACTGGTGTAAAAATATAGTAGGTATTACGAACCTTTTTGTGTCTCGCTATTATGTGTTCCTTAATAGTCAATGTTTTTGAGCCAATGTTGTAAAAATAGTTAAAAGTAATATTGTAAGGTACGTTAATAAATAACCAAAATGTTCATAAATCATGGTGCTACATTTTGTTACCACTTGACACCTCCTATTGTAATTGCTGCATCTTACAAAAGATAACCTCTATTGAAAATGTGTCAAATCTTGACACATTAACTGGGACCTAAGAGATCTATTATACCTACTTCTTCTGCTCAGTTCATGGGGAAAGTCTCAGAGATTAGTAGTTACTTTTGTCCTATTCATTGGAGGGCTTTTAGGATAATCGCAGGCTCCAATTTGGGTGTGTTCTTCTTCTGTCCACGAATCTCCCAGATGTTGTACACTAGGATTTTGTAGTGCTATGCATTTCCCAAGTATGAGAATGGAGCCTTCTTCTTCGATTCCATACAATTTACATTATTCTTGCTAAACTAGTTTGAACTCTTCGATGTGCCCAGACGGACAGTAGTATCAAAACTCTTAGTGCAGTCTTATTCTGGATTGGGCATGCTTTTGATCTCACCTGGAATTTTTCTTTCCAAGTATTTGTATCTTATCTTTAGCATTTCATTGTAGTTTGTCTTCTCTTTCGTGATTTATCAACTGCATAATATTTGTTTTATTTGTCTTTCACAGTTCTCTAATAGTTCATCATTTGATCCTGTAAAAGTAATTCGTTAACTATATTTTTTCATTAAATGTTATCTTAATAATCTGTAGATTTGTTCCTTAGCCTTTTAGTAGTGTTCCTACTGGACCACTTCTTGATACTTGTTGTGCCTCTCATACCTGATTTCCTCTTCTGTCATTACTTTTACACATCAATACTGATACTTTTCTCATTTAATTTCAGTTCGTTCCTTTTCGTTAACATTTCAAAAGTATCCATTTCTATGACCTGACCAGGATTTTATTTCTCAAATTCCACTTACAGAACAGTAAGTTTTGGAAAGATAAATGATTCATTGCATTCAATCCATCCAATTTTTCCTTCTGTTCATCATAACCTAACTTTTTCCAGGTATCTTGTATTCGTAATGTTCTTTGTATCCTCAAATCCCTCGAATCTCTTTTGCTGATTTTCTGGGAGGTATCTATTTTTTATACTTATTTTAAATTTACTACAATACCAGTGATTGTATGCGCCTTAACAGTAACCATTATCTAAGTTTTATTCTTACTTATTTTTGTCAATTCCTTTGATAAAACTTATTCATACTCTGCATTCCGGAAGATTTTTGAGTTTTTCATTTGCGCTTGATCGATGTGATCCACATTGTACTGAAGGGCTTTTGAGCTCACCTAATCACAATAGCTTACCATATTTTCAAATTACCAGAAACCATAATTTAAAGAAATGACTTAGTGGGTTTTTTGAAATCGATTTATTTGGCTGTGTTAGGAAATATCAAATATAAATTTGTATGAATTCGCATTTTTTTTAGGTAAGCCACAACAACGAAATAATTTCCTGTTTGTGGCAATACATACTTAAAAGTTGGTTTATTTGCACATATTTGCACATTGGAAATTCGAGAAATAAACCAATGTCAAATCTCTGATCAATTTATTATTTTTATATATTGTTTAACTTTTCTCAAACGCGCTTTGCTTTAGCAATAACTAAATTAAGAGTCACATTCTTTCGAAATAAATAGCCTTGGGATAATTGAAAGATACACGCCTTGTTTTGAAGTTATTTAGATTCGTTGTTTTAGATATAAAGTATAAATAAAATGAAATTGTGCGTTTATTTATTTGGCCTCTCAATGTCGTTCTTGAGTCTTCTGCCGTTTCGTACACAAGAATTTCCACTCTTTGTTGTACCATTTATGTGAAGATGCTAGTTAACCTTATCAGCCTTTTCTCTGGATTCTTCCTGGAGAAATTTTCCGTTGGACGCACTAGTCTTAGGAATTTATATCCCCATTGAGTCAGTGCTTCACATTCGGAGATAATGAGTGAGGCTATTTCCTCCTCTTCCATGCACAACCGACATATATGTTTACGCCAATTATGTGCATGTGTTCCAGTTTAACTGGATATTGTATGGTTGGTTGTCATTATTTATGGCCAACATGTTATCCTTCTCATTTCAAGAAGCGAGTTTGTGATAACATTTGTTATTCTAGTATAACTGGGTTTTGGTTACTTCGTGCCAGTAACCATTCCATTACAGTCTATATGTAGCCATTCTCGCTTCCGACAAACCGTGCAGAGCAAGAGTCGGAAGATTGAGTCGCGGTCGGGCTGCTATTCATCGCACTTGTTATGTACAGGCAGGCAAGCCTCTGAAGTTTTAATAACTCTAGTTCAGCTTTCCTTTAATTTGTTTTTGGCTACCATAGGCAGTCGTGGGTGTCTAAAACTATATCATATTATTTTTGTAGATTTTTACGAAAAAAATATAAAATATTTTGTTTAGTAATTTGAATCATACAAATGTATATTTTCCTCTTGTAACCATTCTAACATATTTCTAACTCACTGGTTAGTTTTTGCAAAAAGAACTGTATCCGGTTATTTCTATTTTTAATTTTCCCATGATACAAATATTCCATTAAAAAAATGACATAGTTTTAATAGTAAGAGCGTAAAATAAATATGACACCTCCGATTCTGTTGATTAGTTTGTTTTACATATTTCTAGGGATTCAGATTATTGACCTCACCTGCGTGGATTCTTATTTCAATATTAATCTACAAGAAAAATCCGAATCCAAATCTATTGATTTCTTATACGTCACTAATAATAAATACTCACATATAGAATGTCCAGTCAGAAGGTCAGTTTCTTATAACTTTACTTTTCATCATACCATAAAACAAAGTAATTACTTAAATAAAATATCAAGTTTAATTCGTGAAAATTTAAGAAAAATCGGAATGACGAATTGGAATATTAAAAATGTGGACTTTTTTGTTTGTTTAGAGAATACCCCTCAACAAAATATCATAATTAATTAGGTGTATTAAATTGTTAATCAACAACTGATGACTTCAAATCAAGTGGGACCCTTTTTTAAGATCAGTCAAGGTCCTACAATATCGCTTGGCCGGTAATATCTATATCAGAACCACTAAGCACTCTGTTAGCTTCAAATGTTTTTGAAAATAGAAAATCAGAATACCCATAATTTAGACAAATTCTTACATTTTTATGAAATTATAGATGCTGGATAACGGACTATGCTATACTCTGTACACCAAATCTACGGAGTAATAACAGCTCCACGTTCCTATTGATAAGAGGTCCGGATTTCTCGCTTTCAATCTTCTTTATATCATTTCAACCAAAAATAATAAAACCATCTGTATTCAATTTCACTTTCTATTTGCTGTACATCTAAAATTTCCAAATATGTGTCGTTGTCCAGACTCTAAGCGGATTAGCTTTTATTTCTATTTGTTGTTGACTACTAAAACTGATAAATTAAATTTGCCAAATAGTTTGAAAGAAGAGCTGTAATAGTTTCTTTCTCAAATCATTTTATTAGATTTGCAAGTACTTGTTCGATGTATATTAGATTAGAATAATATGGGTTTTATGTGCTTTTAATAGCTTCTCCACTACGACCTTTGCGTGTGTCCTCATGTTATGTTAGAGTTCCTTGTCTAGACCCGTCCTTATTACTAGTCTCCGTATGCCAAATCTCAGGTCCTCCATATATTGAGATGGTTGTGGTTTCTGCTCCCCCATCGTCAGGATTGATGTTTCCTCTTAGCAAAACTTGCATATGTTTGTGCGTGTCAGCCCGATATTGTTCATGTGCTTGTTGAGTTTACAGTGCCTGCCTGGAACCCAACCAAGATGCTGGCTGTTCGCCTATTCTGGCTTAGTAGGCACTCCGTTAATTTTGGTGATGGTTCTTTGATGAGATCTTTGAAGAAAGAAAGGTTCTGGACCAACGGGAACACATCGTTCTCTTTTTCGGGCTAGTGAGTCTGCCTCTTCATTGCCCTTGTGATTTGTGGGGCAAGGTATTCAGAAAGGACACTTTCGACTGCCCGACTCATGAAGGACTTCCAATTAGTCACAAACGTGTGTGGAATTTATGGATTTGATTGTTTTCACAGCCGCCTGGCTGCCGGAGTATAAGGAAATGATCTTTTCCTTAAACTCTTGCCTTGATAGCTCCTCTGCACACTGCTTTAGGGCTGCAATTTCTGCCTGGAATATAGTCACGTCTTTGCCTAAACACAGTGAGACTCTTGTCTTTGATTTTGCTATATAAACCAAAACTGTCAAATAGTATAGGTATATATCGCTTATTGAATGCAGAACTATAGTCACAAAATACTAATTTTACAGGAGAGCATTTTTTTTATTTACTCTGGAACTAAAAATAAGTTTGAAAAGATTTGTTATTTATAGTGTCGGATGTAAGTACCAGTGTTATTCTTTCAAGGTTTTCAAGATAAATTTATTTATTCACAATCGGTCAGTAATATAGACATTTCTTACCTTTAAAATGGTAGGGAAGTGACTCATTACTTACTTTCACTTCCACGCCTTAGCCGGAAAAGTACTTTTCCGGCTAGAAGCATGTGTCACTTTTCTCATACCTTTCTTTACTTTTCTCTGGAATTATTCCGTCCATCGCAGTGCCCGCAGCTTCTCGGACTTCCGGAGGAGTGCAGGTGCATTATGTTTAGTTTGGCAACTTTATTTGATATTGGTACGTTTATGATAGATGTCAAACTATAGGTACTTAGTAATGTTGCCTAACAACCGTTTCATGACGTTCTTTGTCGAAAAAAACATTAATATATGATAACAAATTTTCTGAAAATTAATGTTTTTAAAAGCTTGTAACTAAACGATTGTTAATAAAATAGTATACATACCACGCGGGAAGGATCATTCCAGCCACGGCTTTTAGCGACCTCTAACAAAGCCTGGGCTGTAATGATCTACTTCCCCGCTAGGTATGTAATATACCATTAAATTAATTTTTAGGGACTTAGGATACTTTATCGTAGTCGGAAATAGTCTATGTTCATATAGTATTAGACAAATTATGCACTTAAAGGACTCAGGTTACTTCTGATCTGAGTATATTCACCCTAATTAACTAAAATTAAAACGAAACACATAACCTAATAAAACATTTATTGCATAAATAAACTCCACAATAATATGTTATCATTATTGTACAATAAAACAAGTCATAAAAATATTATAAACAAAACAAAAATAGAAACTAATAAGAAATAGCTAAAAATTGAATTTTAACCAAATTCTTCCAATTGGAAGTAGGAACAGGAAATAGGTACTTCTCGCATTTAAAAACTAACTTCTGTTAAACTTAAATATGTCCTTCACGACAATAAGAAAACAAGTGAAACTTTATTCAGCAGTAGGTAACTTAAACGAAAAATACTTAGAATTTCATTGCATGAAGAAGAATGAGGCAAATTCTTCTAAAAATCATGGTACTGAACGGGTATGACTTTTTTGTCACAGAGAAATTGTAGATGCTCATGTTTTTTTTTGGTTAATGGAAGAAGTTCTTTATAACATTGTTTCATTTCAAATTTGTTTATATCGATATCAAGTTACTTTCTACCTTTCTGTAATAAATTAAATTTTTAAATTCTTTTTGATAATCATATTTAAAGAGAATTTTGTTCGGGAGCCTGTTATTTAATAACGCGTATTTTATTTAGATATAAATTTTCATTGTTCTCATCACGATCCCAATTTAAAGTAGTCTCTTGAGCAAGAATTCTTAGATCAAATCAAACCTTTTTTGTCCATCTCAAAAAATGTCTTTTTCCTTTTCCTTCTTAGTTTCTTAGCACCTTCGTTTTCAATATTCTCTCCTTCATTGCTACTCTCGTTTCTATTCTTCTCTCTTAACTGTGCTCTGGCCTTTTCTGACATATTTATGTTGCCTGCCTACGTCTCCTAGTTGCCAATAACTTTCAAAAATCTGACTTCTCTCTTCTTCAGAAACCTTTTCACTGCAATTTTGTTTACAGTTGATACAGGGCGGTTTCATTTGCCTTTTTAGATGATTATTACCTTTCCAGTCCGTATTCTCTTCGACAAGATGCCGAAATTTCTTGATTTCATTCCTTCGCCGCTTACTTGGATTTCGTAGTCTTTTTCTTGTATTTTTCTTGGAAGTCGTTGGTGTGTTTTCATTGACACTATCTGATGAAATTTCATTACCTGTTATTGGGGCTTGTCCGGAGGATGACGTTTGTTTTGCGATGGCATATAGTCATAATCATTATCAGTAGCAAACAGATCTTCAGAATCTAAAAGTATCAAATCTTTGTCTAAAACGGAAATACACCGATTCCTGATCAAATCAGTACGACATTTAAGACCGATTGAGAGATTATCTATTGATTTGGTATTATTATTTGAGAATGTCATTTTTTTCTGCTGTTTGTTCACAGTTGAATTCTGTCATAGTGGAATGAATTAGCGCCAGCAATTCATTTGATGGTGCCTCTTCTTATATTGTAAAGCTATTTTGGAGAGGTTTGAAATAGGTCGAACTTTCCCAAGGAATTAAAAACGGAGGTGGTTGCAGTGTAGCAATGTAGTTCCATTAGATGAGTTAAGCCATAAAACGGAATTAGTCATGTGAATGCAGGATGTCTGAAATATTAAAAAGAATAATGTAGGCAAATCTTGTCTAAAACTAAACTAAGTTAATTTTACCTATTTTTGGAAAATTATAATCTTTGTTGTCGAAAATTGGAATAAACGAAGAAGATTGAAGTATCGTAGTTGATCAATGGGTTGGTTGATTGGCATTCTTAATCCATTTCAATATTATATTTTGCAAAATGTTCTTTTGTAAAAGTATAATCGTGACAACATATTTTTTTACAGTGCAGATCGACTTTTATACGCAGTACAGCTTTAAGTAATGAAGTTGAGAGCTTGTTTCTTTTTTTTTGGTTTTAAAATGGGTGATATTAGAAAATATTCTTTCTACGTCAGCATTGCCATGAGGGATACATAAAATCATAAGAGCTAATTCAGAAATATTTCTAAAAATATATTCATCGTTAAAATTTTGTAATGTACCTAAATATTACCAAAATGCTATTGTATCTTTTGGTAAATTTGACAGTTCTTCTTCAGAAAAATGTATCTTTACATTAGAATTCTTAATATAAAAATCATTTTATCAGAGACCTAATTCCGGAAGGTACTGAATTCCGCTACGTTTTAATAAATAAAATTATTCCGCCACTACGCCTCTACTAGTGCCGAAATTCCGCTACCGTAGCGGAATTCCGCTACTGTTGGCAACACTGAATTAGGCTAGCTGGTCAGAACTTTGGGCGGAGGGGTTGCCGGGGATTGAAGTTGGGCTCGTTCTGCACCAAAATTCGGCATGCCTGGATCTCTAAGATAGGCTTGTAAACCCAAATTAACAAAAAATGGACATAGGCTAGTTCTGCATTCAATAAGCGATTTGAGCCGTCTGTAGGCCATTTTTGCATTAATTGGAGATCCTAGTTATTTATATGTATTGATTAGTGACTGAGTCTTTTAAATTGTTTAATAATTCATTAGATTGGTTTTGATGTGTTTTTTTAAATTTTAGCGACGCCTCACAAGATGGAGAACAATTGGGCGAAGAAGCCGGTATGTTGTACGGCGAATATTTAATGTTGGATAAAATATTAGGAGCGCAAAGACCACTTGGAGAACATAACGGTGCACCTGTACACGATGAACATTTATTTATTATCACTCATCAAGGTATGGATAATTTTAAATTTTATTTGACAACAATCATCCTCTCTTTTTTAATTCTGATGGTGATGTTGGGAAATTTTTTAAATGAAATGTATTTACTTAACTTCTAAGCCTATATTGCTATGTTTGGACCTGTGTTGGATATTTTGTTGTCGTAAAATATTAATATTTTAGCCTATGAACTTTGGTTTAAGCAAGTAATTTGGGAATTGGACTCGATAAGGAAAATATTTAAATCAACTTTAGAAGAATCCCAGACTTTAGAAATTTTAAAAAGGTTAAATAGGGTTGTACTTATATTGAAGGTAAGATAAATGTATGTTTATTTCAACCAATAAATGTATCAATCGTCGTTTACCGGTAATAACATGTTCTTGCTTTTATACAAAATTTCCAAAGCTCAGTACCAGTCCTGAGTATATGTGACCTTGAACAAATTATAACGAGCGATGGAGTTAAGAAAGTGTGAAAATCTCGGAAAAAGTTTAACTTCCAAGAAAATTTTGCACACAAGTTTTTTCAACGTAAATAACTTAAACGATCAAAAATATGTAATTGTAAATTGTCGCTTGCATTTAACAGTTTCCTTCTTTGTAGTTATCAACACAAGTAAAATAGACTATTCTAACCTTTCTGTAAATATTTACTACGCGTGTCCAATATAGAAATTAAAATTGTAATGTAGATTCGATTTCGAACGGGGTAAGATTTAAAATCTGCTGAACCACAGAATCACAAATTATTGAATTTATATTCATAGTTATCAGTTGAATAGTACATATTTTTCCAAAAAAATGAAATAAAAAAAACATGTTCCAGCATTTTACAACAGTAATTAGCAAATATCTAGTTTTTATCTTGTTAATTACATGTGACACCGCCGTAAAAGAGAATGCATGGAATGCGGAATCTGAATCAGAATATCCGAGAATGGCAGCCTGGAAATATTCTTTTGAGTGAAACATACTTCTATCTCTTTTGCTTTTTCGCGACGTTGCCAAATATAAATACTACGATAGTCAAATAAGTCAGATCATATATTTTTATTTTGCGATATATTTAAATTGATTTATTATGTGACACCCTGTATATTAACGACGGAACATTTGTTTTGCTTAGGTTCTCGTCGACCAAGTGATGATATTGGAAACTATGACACCATTAGACTTTATGGAGTTTAGAAACTATTTACGACCTGCATCAGGTTTCCAAAGTTTACAGTTCAGGCTGCTGGAAAATAAGTTGGGGGTTACTCAAGAACATCGTGTCAAATATAATCAAAATTATGCCAAAGTATTCGGTAATGATGAGGTGAATATACATTTTGTGCTTTTGTTCTATTTTCTACATTCTCTCCGTTATTTATTCCGCCCTAACATGATTGTATTGAATTTACTGTTTGGACCTTTACTTTGTGGAACCTACTCATATTAATGTTATAAATGAAACTGACTGTTTCTAATTAATTCCACTATTGAATGAAAAAATTAATGAAAATTATAAAATATTATTGATAATTATTTCGATATTAGTATGTCAACGTCAGAATGTCTATATTGATTTATACATTAAAATTTTTAACGATTCAAACCCTATTGATCACATTTGAAACAATAACGCGACACAATGACGTAACCCTAACTATTTTTTTTTCGAATAAAATAATTGAAAAGCCTCCTTTCAGTGAGTTCGTTTGAGTTTGAATAGAAAATCAAATGCACTCATTGCTAATATCTTATAAATTATTTAGGAAGCCATTAAGAAAATCGAACAATCAGAAACCGAGCCTTCGCTTAAAGATTTAGTACAAAGTTGGTTGGAAAGAACACCCGGATTGGAAATAGAGGGATTTAATTTTTGGGGAAAATACCACACGTCGGTGGAAGCTATATTAAATGAAGAACGACAAAAAGCAAATGTAAGTATTAAATAATTATGTATGAGAAATGATGGAATGTGAAGAGTGTTTTTCAATTATATTTCACTGTAGTAAAAAGTGATAAATATATTATTCTAGTCCTGGGGTAATGAAGTGTACATTTTCAATGACAAAATCCATGAAACGGTCGACTTCCCTGGCTGTTAGGTTAGGTTAGGTTACGATCACCTATGGAACGATAGTCTGGTGGAGGAGGACATAAGTGTCTTCTGCAGTGAATATATCAACCGCAATCCAAAGACAAGCTCACCTTGGGATTACCGGGGCAATGTACAGCACTGGGATGGCTTCCTCCTTTGCAATTTTTTGTAAAAGCTACTTCTAGACTGAAATCGGGAGGAGTATGGTCTCCGAACAATGTTCGAGAAGGAGACACTGATACAACTGGGAAAATATTAGATGAACCCATATTTCACATGAGTTTGGATATCATGACTCCAGAGAAGATATTCATTGAGCGAGTGAATATCAGCATCCCATCTAGGGAACAGGCACCCAGATAATACTGGAGACATTATCTGGTTCACCGATGTTTCCCAAACAAACCAGAGCACTGGGGCTGGTAACGGACCTAGAAAGAGACAATATACTTTAGTCTTGGTCGAAATACGCCTGTGTTTCAAGCAGGGACGAATGCCGCTATAGCATGAGACACATGCGACGTAACATACGCAGGGCAGGAAAGCGACGCTTTTGTATTATGTATGTGTCAAACAAAAGATGCGTCGCGCAGTTTCCGAATAACAGATTTTATGTGCGTGCGTGCTTATTTATAAGTGAAGTAGGTTTATTCCCTTTATTGTAACGTATTGTAACTAATTGATAGTGCTGTCTCAAATAACATTAACATCGCATCCTAGGATTAGCTGCAATCTTTTTTCCACGCATTTATGTCGCTTAGGAATTTAATCCATAGAAAAGTGCAATTTTGTCTCGGGTTACATAGATCTTCTTTGAGCGATTGTATATTGAAGCCTAATTCAATGCTATTAGATTTCTTTGGACGGTAGAAGGCTAATTATCATATTTTATGAGGGTTTATCGTTCCAATCTGAAGAAGAAGTTGATTCGAAACAATATAAACAAAAAGCGTCAAAACGCGACTTCATGAGGCCAATACAATTTCCGAAATTTAAATAGTAGCCTATTTCACACTATTGATTGTATCTCAGTTGCGTAAATTATTTATTTTTCAGAAAGAAAAAGTAGAAACACTTAGAAACTACAAATTAAGCGAATTAGAAAAGCGAGTGGAAGTATACCAGTCCATTTTCCGACCTGAAATTCACAAGGCGTTGCTAAATAGAGGCGATAGACGATTTTCACATAAAGCACTCCAGGGTGCTATAATGATTACGTTTTACAGAGACGAACCTAGATTCAGTCAACCCCATCAGATTTTAACGCTACTAATGGATATCGATTCTCTAATCACTAAATGGAGGTGTAAGTTAAATTAATTTTTACTACTCTTACACATCTTCAGAATAATAGTTTTTTTTGAACTAAAAACTGATGTTCATGGTATGTTCTGTTGAACTTAATTTCTCGTAGTGGTTTCTGGTTAGGGGTAGGGGGGGGGGAGGGCAAAGCGACCAGGTGGGGAATACCGATCACGCTGTTTCTTATTTTAAATAGGCGCCAACGAGCTCACGACCAAATATACTTGACATCTCGGGTCCCGGCAACCTATGCGCAGTCGTTTCCGTTTCCGAGACTTTTACTAGTACATTGCGGCCACTGAAGTAAACAAACGTGTTTCTGTGTGTGTTTAATAATATTGTCAGCTTTAAAAATAGATATGTGTTCTCAAATATTACACGAAATTTACATATTAGGAATGTTGTTATTGAAATAATGTACTTATCAGTATACAGATACATTCAAACACAAACGGAACATAGGGATTTTAAGCATTGTATCAGAACTGCTTTTGAACTCGTCGACCAACATCCAGCTTCAACAGATTAAAAACACGATTATTACAATCGTTTATTTGGACACCTATAACATATCGTACAATTCCCACCACTCCGTATTCTCAACGGTGGGCGGTCCTTAATTAGCGTCAGACAGTCAGTCAGTCGATCGGTGGGAGAGTTCAAGCCCATAACTTTGTTTCAATTTAAAGAATCCTATTTTGTTTTATTTACGAATTTATTTTTATTTTGAAAGCCGTTGTGGCCAAAAGAAATCAAAACATATTATCTTAACTCGAAACATTAATTGTCAAAGAGAATTTAACAATTAATTTTCGATTTTAACAACATAAAACGTAAGCATATTGTTTCAATATGTAGCGACGTTTACTACCCCCATCAAATAATTATTCAATACTAAATCGCAGGTCGCACTTCGCACACACCTCGCACATAACTAACAAATTTTGGAAGGAGAAGGGGCGGGCCTTTTTACAGTGATTCTGAATCCAGCTGTCCAGATCAATACTTGATATTCATTGAAGTGAACTTATAGAAATGTTTTGTTGGTGGACTATTTAGATCGGCGAATACACTAAATCCCTATGTTCCGTTTTTATTTGAATGTATCTGTATAGCAAGCATTGTTTTCGCTTCTAAACTTAAACAATATTTTTCCTCAACAAAATAAAAATGGTCTGTCATGGCGGGTAAAGCCGACCTTAGTGATCGGCCTTTCCCGCATGGTTGATTTTGCCGGAAAAAGAACTGAACATTTTGATTTATAATATATAATTATGCCCTTCAAATATACAAGTAAAACAACACGGGCAAGTTGGACCGTCAAAAATATGAAAATGCTGTTAAAGGTGGCCTTGGCAAAAGACGTGCAGCGAAAATATACGATATTCCCTATGGAATACCGTCTTCGAGGTAAAGTTCCAACAAATAAAAAGAAGCTTGGTAGATCTAGTGTTTTTACTGCTGAGCAAGAAAAGGAGTAGAATGACTACGTCCTAGAGATGTCAAAGTTGTTTTACGAGCTAACTAAGCAGCAAATAATGAAACTTGCCTTTCAATCTGCTACGGTAAATGGCATTCTTAATAATTTTAATAAACAAAAGAAGACTTGTGGAAAGGATTGGTATTATGGATTTTTGCGTGGTAATAAATATATTTCATTAAGAAATCCAGCTTTTCGCTAAACAGAATATACAACGTTGACGAAACAGGCATCACTCGTGTACATGTTCCTGGACGAGTATTGGCTCCCAAAGGCCAAAAGCAAG
This sequence comes from Lochmaea crataegi, assembly GCA_947563755.1. Taxonomy (NCBI): domain Eukaryota; kingdom Metazoa; phylum Arthropoda; class Insecta; order Coleoptera; family Chrysomelidae; genus Lochmaea; species Lochmaea crataegi. Next base: position 24,627,433 of record OX387423.1, on the reverse strand, counting down.
TGAAAGAGGTAAGCTGGTAACTGTTATTTGTACGATGAGTGCGGCATGTTTATATTTGGAAGAGCTCGTATGAAATACGAACTTAATATGAACGAATTAATTCAATATACAAAACGTCTAAAAACGGCTGGGTAAACGAGGACCTGTTTCATGATTGGTTAGTTCACTTCGCTAAGCACACAAAATGCACTAATGGACAATCACAGTAGCCACTGCACTTTAACGGTGTTCACATTTGCTAAGAGCAATGGAATTTCGATTGTTACCCTCCCGCCCCACACCTCGCATCGGCTAAGGCCGTTAGATGGGAGCCTTTACGGACCGCTTAAAACTGCTTACAGCCAGGAGGGTGATAACTTTATTAGAGCAAAACAATATCAAAAAATTGATCAAACAGATGTAGCCGAGTTATTCACGAAGGCTTTTAATAGAACAGATACGATAGAAAAAGCTGTTAAAGGCTTCGAGACTACAGAATTTTCCCCTCTAAACCAAAACGTTATTAGCACGGAAGAGTCTGTGAATATGGAAGTAATTGAAGAACAAGCAGAAAAAAATCAAAACAATAGAAATAATGCAATGCGAGTTCCATATTGTGGTTGAGAGGAACAAAACAAGGCGAAAAGCAGTAAACATGTCAGGGGACAACATATTCGCAAACATAGACACATTTAACATACATAATGGCATGGAAAACATTGGAGCCCGATGGCAGAAATGGTTGAAAAGGTTCGACAACTTTCTAATCGCTGCTGGAATAACTGAAGAACAAAGAAAAGAGGCGATGCTGTTGCATTGTGTAGGTGAGGAGGTTTTTGATATTTATTGCTCTCTTCCTGATCCTTCCCCTTCTACTCCCCCTCTAACATGCTATGAGACAGCCAAAGCAAAACTCAACACCCATTTTGTGCCTAAAATTAATACAGAGTTTGAAATTTTCAATTTTCGACAAGCGAAACAGATGGTTTCAGAGTCTATTGAAGAATAATATGCTAGATTGTTGAAATTGAGTACTAACTGTGCAGAAACAGGGAAATTAAATCACAAGTAATACAATGCACTACATCTGCAAGACTAAGAAAGTATGGACACGCTGAAAACACTGGAACAACTGATCGCCCAAGCAAAGGCATATGAAATGACAGAGACACAGGCTCAGCAGATGAAACCAAACACAGAACAAATTTCTAGAGTAAGTAACAAGTATAGAAGAACAAATGGAACAAAATTCAATCAAAATTTCATCCACATCCATACAGAATAAAGCAAATAAAAGGCACACAAGTTATTGCAGAAAGAGGTGGATAGAACATAAAAATAAATGCATCATTCTTTAAACATTTTTACTCCAATGTCACGAAAATACCAATAAAGATTATTAATCGAGCTTTGTTTTAACACCAACTTTATTCTGTTCTCTGATTATCGTACAAAACTATTGCGCGCGTTCTTCTCTGTTAGGTTATGCTCTTCTTCTCTTTATCAGGGTCTACTCCTCTCGCAATAGGGAACACAGATCTAGTATATTTATGAATACTACAATACTGACGATGCAGATAAAACCGTTAGTGTCAATATTTCTTTTGTTGAGCTAATGTCTATTTCTCGTGTCATGAGATCCGCGAAACCCTCTTATAGAAGAAAACAACATTCAAAGATATTCACAATTACACCGAATAAAGAAGAAGTAGAAATGAGGGAGAATATACGAAAAAAAAAGCTCTAAATAAAACCAAGACGGTTAAAAGAAATTTGGACAGAGATTCCCAACAATGCAAGAAAGACAAAGAAATCAGAAAAGGCACAAGAAATTTCGACAGAACCTTGCATAGTCTGCGAAGAATTTGGAAAAGATAACGAGTGGTGGGTCACCTGTGTCTGTGGTTAATCTTCACACGCGGAGTGTGCTGGCATTGAACCGAATCAAGTTTATATTTGTCATTTTTGCGAAGTATAAGGGTTAATTTATGTTTCTTTGTCATATACAACCTTAATATTTTGTTGTATTACATAATTATTAATAATTTGCAAAACTTTCAGACATCTGGTCGTTTTTAGATAGTGATGCCCACGATATTTTGGTTTGCGAGAGTCTCGTCTTGTCTCGTTTTCGAGACGAGACTCGAGACGATAGTTTTCCTTGCGAGACAAGATGAGACTTTCGAAAGTCTCGCCTCGAATCTCTCTCGAGAGTCTCGCAAAAGTCTCGAAGTATCGCATATAAAAATATTAATATTAATTGATTATTCTAATTATCGCGAATGTTGACATACATTTCTCCTCGGAGAAACGAACTAAAATTTTTTTCTTAATATTTGTTTTAAAATTGCAAGTCCGCGTCGGTCAAACCCTTAATCCTGCTTTATTTTATGATTTTATTGTTTACATCTGGATACAAAAAATAATGGCTATATTATGTTGGTGGTGTGAAATAATATGGGCCTTCGTGTCGCTTCTTGATTCAGTATTAGTTAGTTTACTTTCGCTTAGGACAGAACGTATTTTTTTCAATTATTAAATATGAATGCGCCCGTAACTATGCGAAAACGGAAGCGAAATGTTAGTAATCTTAGTAATCCAGAACCAGAAGAATTGATGTCCTATAAACAGTTAGATTCAGAAGACTTATTATTAAGAAGTGGAAGCAGTGATGATAATTATGAACCTCAAGAACAGAAGCAAGAAGCGGAAACTGCTAGTGAAACTTCAGCAGATAACGAATCTGTTACTAGTCCAAGCAGTAGTTTCAACAGAAATAAGTGTAAATGTTAGTTTTTAATTGAATTGTGGTACCTTCCTTGGCACATACGCGCGTCTTTGTAGCGTAGAAGAGTTACACCTAGGGATTCAAAATATCCACAAAATTTGTATGTTGGAAAAAATTTCTTTTTTCTCGGAAAATGGAAATATTGGATTTTTTATTAATAAAAAAATAATGCTTTATCAAAACTGAATCTTTTGATACGCCAACTTGTATATAACTTCCTTAAGTTGACCCTGCTAGACATTTCAACTCGATACCCTCATTACAAATTCAAAGCGAAAATTTTATTATTTGTATTGCATGTATATATGATCGATATTCGTTTTTTTTCTATTTATCTTGTTGGATTATAAGATTTTTGTTCATTCAAATAAAAATTAGAACTGATTTTATTTGTGTATTTTAATTAGACAGGAACCAAGAAAATTTCGCGATACTTTTGCGAGAATTTGCAAGACTCTCGCGCGAGACATGAGACGAGACATTCCACTTTTCTTGCGAGACAAGACGAGATTTTTCAAAGTCTCTTCACATGGGCATCACTATTTTTAGACGACGAGGTCGTTTTTACCCCTAACCATTATGTGGTCGATTTTATCCGCCACGTAGCTTAAAACCGATCAAAATAAATATTCCTTTTTTGCTTAATTAAATTAAAAAACAACGTTGTCAGTACATTTAAGATTTATTATTTGTATTACCCTATCATTTCACAAGATATGCAAACAGTACTTGCGAAGAAGTAAAGCACATTTTCGCTTAGATGGTCGGCATTCCCCGACTTTCCCCTGTAGATCATTAATTGTGACTAATTTAACATTTATAGAGGTCATATAATTCGCGATACTTGGTCCTACTTCCATTTCATTGTTTACTCGTTTATTGTGTGTTTTATTGTCTAAATCAATGATAGTTATATTACTTTCTAGACAACCACATGTTGATGGTTCAGCGAATGATTGGTTCTTCTCAACTAGGAACTGGCGGTTCATCTGGATATCACTATTTGAGATCTACATTAAGGTACGTAGCAAAGATACTAGCATTTGCAGAAAATGGGTTACTATCTTTCGACGTAGTTCCAAAATACTTTCTGGTGGACTATTTGAACTATCCAAATGTATGCAACCGGTGGCGTCAAATCAGGTGAATGGAAAGGATATTCCAAATCCTTCTTACGAGAAATTACTCTGTTATAAAATTATTTCCGATGTAAGGACAGAGAGAGTCTGGCAGTCTGGCTAGCTGCGCAATCTTGTTCAAACCATTTGCATTCAGATTTCGTGTGCGGCAAAAGTCTAACTCTTGGTTAACAGTGACTGGATACCTCTCCATTATGTCCGGATATAGCACACCAAATGTAAACTCGAGCTCTGTGAAGGTATTTCTGAACAATTGTATCGGTGCATCCAAATCCAAGGAATCGCATTGTTTGTCGATTAATGTAACCAACAAGGTGAATGTGTCTTTCATCCGAAACCCACATATTTCTTCAAACAATGGGATCTTCGTACAAGAGGCTCAACATTAATCGACAGTAAATTTCCCGAGTACGTTTGTCCGCAGCGTTCAGTCGCTGCCCAATTTGAATGCGGCAAGGATAACCTAACCACTGATAGAATTGAGCGGCTTACCTGTGGATGTTGCATTAATATTTAGTTTATACGTAGTCCGTTGAAGACTTACTTTGGATATTGTATAATAGTAAGGAAATTCATGACACTAACTATAGTTTTTACTTATTTCAGTGACCGTTACAAAGTTTTCGTCGATCTTTTCAATTTATCTACATTCTTGGTTCCAAGAGCTTACATTCCGGTACTGGATGACACAATTAAAAGCCACTTGTGTTATTGGGGTTCAATGCAAAAGACACATAGTGAAGTTACGGAAAAATCAAATAACACAAAAGAGAACGGAAAGAATTCTCTACTCGAATCCATTTAGTTTATTAATTTGAATTTTAGATTGTTTTTTTTTGCAGTGCTTCGATTTACTTTTTTGGCAAAACTACTTATTAGTGAAAACATGAAAGTTTCTAAAAAAATTATTGATGTGAAAAATTAACTAATTTTATTTATAGAATAATGTATATTTGATTAAATTAAGAAAAAGCTCTATAAAACAACTCCAACTAATATGCCATCCATAGGCGTCTGCTAGACTTTTTGTGTTCATCTTATACCAACATATTGTGTGAAATAAAAAAACTTGAATGATATAGTTTATTTTTTAAATATATATTATTTTCTGAGCAAACATGTCTTTTATTCATTAATGAATTATTTTTTATTAATAAACGATTTTGGTATAGGCAACCAAACATACACTAAGATAGAGAACATGGACGAATGTTCGAGCGACACATCTTTGTTTTAAAATTAAATAATATAAATCTTCCAATATCCGCGAAATACGATATTAGAGAAGTGTGAAATGATTAAAAACTACCAAAAACAACTAATATATTTGTATCGTAATCTGGAATTTTACCGAGGGCAATGAAGAAATTGACCAATGAGCCGAAACTCGTATTGTTCCTCCAATACACAGAATGAATCGTCTTTCTTTCACTTCGTTTGATTTAGGAAACTGTAGGTAATGATTTCAAGATATTCAGCCAGTAATTTTATCGAGCTTCGCGCGATTCCATTATTGGATTTTCCTTTTTCCAGATTTTAGATTTACACTCCGTCAATTTGATAAATTTCCACAAAGTGTTTACCGTTTGTAAAGGTATCGATGCATCTCGGAAGCTTATCTCTTACAAACACAGATCTATCAGGTTTTCTAACTTGATATAGTTAAATACTAAATTACCTGCGCTTTCGCAATTCATTGCAAAAAAGTATCTCCAATTATTTCATTTTCAAGGGGATTACAAATTGACATCCAACGGATAAATTATAATTGCAGCAAACAATCTCAATATTACATGTTTTCAGCTGTTTCCCAGGAGTAACTCTGAAGGAACCGTAGCTATTCACGAGGTAAAAAGGTGTTGTATAAGCTCCCTGTAATAATGTCTAAAATGGTATGGGAATGTCTAGAAAAACTTAATGAACTAGGGCTTAATAACAACAGAACCAGACTGGTCTGTGACTGCTTTCAAAAACTCTTAACCTTGGCAAACACAATAGGGTCCGGAGAACTAGGGTCCGGAGAACAAGTGTACAGTAGGCGATGAAACGGCAGGCACTCTAGCAAAATGAGGGTTTGAATCTGCATTCACTGGTCCTGAACCAGCACATGGGATATTAATTTTTACTTGTTGGATAAAATTATACACACTATGGCTAATTACTATCTATTCATTTATTTGTTAAACTTAATACACACTCTACAGTTAATGTCTACTAATTTATTTACACTCGGTATAATAGTTCTAATTTATTTTTACCACTTAAATATTACACTATTTATCTTCACTATTTCATTCACTGTCCGATTACTAAGAACTTCTGTAAACTGCCTGTGAACTAACTCTTTGTCTTCGTTTCACTAAATTGTCAACTAACTCAAAAAACCGCATATATAGTCTTGATCAATTCTGGAAAGTTCTTGTATGTTCCGCGCTCGTCCTATGCTTAATCAAAACGTATTTTCAGAATGTTCTCGAAAGGAGCGCATTCGCCAAAATTTATAGTCGAGAGTTGGTGACCTCGCAACAATACTTAGCAAACACTAATAGCCTTAATAAGGAGTTGATACAATTACGAGAAATAAATGAGAAGCTGACTTTGAAAATAACAGAAAAAGAGGCAGATTGTGATAAGATAATATTGAATTTTGATTGAATTAAAGAGAGTAAGCAAAATTTGTTAGATGCCATCAAAATACTGACAGAGGATAATCAGATTTATGCTGAAGAAACATATAAACTCAAAACTAAAATAAAAGAAGATGAAAATAATCATTTGAAAGATATAAATGTAATGGAAATTAGAACAAATGCAATAGTACAGCAAAAGCTCAATGAAACTCAATTAAGTACAGACAACTTAGGAAACAAAACCAAGAAGAATGAAGAACTGAAGACAAGACTGAAAAGTGAAAACATGAACAATAGAATACTACATATAGTTAGAGGAAGGATACAGTATCAAGTTGAATCAATTATTAAACCTGGAGCATGTCTTGAGGATATAATAAAATATTTAGAAAAACTTTCCAAAGATTATACATTTTCGGATTATATTTTAATAATGGGTGGTATCAAATTTTACAAATAATGCGTAACCTGAGGTAAGTAAAATAAATAGTTTGATAAAGCATTGTACTCATACTAATCTATTATTTACGACAATACCACAAGTTTTCGGTCAAAAAAATAAAATTTGTAGATCTTTGCAAACTGAATGAATATGCAGAGAGAAGAGTCGAGATGTTAAATGTATTAAATTATAAAGGTCAATTAATAAGTAAGCTAAATATATGTAAGACTTTTTCAGTTTTGTTAAATCAGAAAAAGTTAGAAATAGTAACTTATATTTTGTATTTTCTAAAAATAATCTTGGAATACATAATGGCATTAACCAAATAATTATAACTGATACTATTATTATTCAACAGACTCAGCAAGAAAAAAATTCGAAAAATTTTAATTTTGTAAACGGTACTAACGAACATAGGAGTGTTTTTTAGAACAAATGCAGAAGGTACTATAAACAGATTAACACAGACCAGCAATTCATTTATACTATATTTAAATCCACAAAGCTTGCGAGATATTTTGTTAAACATAAAAAACCTAGTCTTTTGTGTCTCTCAGAAACACATGTAACAAAAGATATTTATAATTCAGAAATTAATATTCAGGGATATGTACTAAATAGAACAGACAGTAGTAGCAGACCTGTGGTACTGCAGCTGTAACCCAAAATAACTAGAAGATAGTAGATGTTTCCAAAAGTTATGTTGATAAAGTTTATTGGTTAACAGGAGTAACATTCCTTTATCAGAATAAAAGGTTTACGGTATATTCATTATATAGATCTCCGAGCAGTAGCACAGTACGGTTTTTGCAATTGTTTGATGACTGGTGTGAAGAACACATTAATGAGACAAACTCAACAATATTTATTTGTGGTGATTTTAATTTAGATTGGCGTGACATTGATATATAGTACTAGGTTAAGGAATTTTATTTTTGACATAGGGTTTATAAATTTGATGCAAGATTTTACTCATATAAATATTACGAGAAATTCTCTAATATATTTGGTATTGACCAATACAGAAGCTGTATCTGATATACCAAAAATTAGTACTCATCGAAATATTATGGTGTCTTTAAAAATGGATGTTAAAAAAATATGATGTGTGTATAGAAACTAGAGGTAGGATTGATTATCAAGCTGTAAGTACTAAATTATAAATGTCGCATTGGAAGGTTTTGTCAATATTAAATATGGTAGCTCCAAAAAGACAAGTAAAAATTTATAATCATGTAAGGGGTTTTGGAATGACAGGGTAAAACAAGCTACAAATGAGAGAAATGAAAGTTTTAAAACATCTAACAAATCAGCTGAAAACTGGGAAATCTACAAACAAAAAATAAATTTTGCTGTTAAAATAATTAGAGAAGAAAAGAGAAAATATTTGGAAGAAAAAATAGATTTATATAAGAATAACCCTATTGAAATGTGGAAAACAAATGAATTTGAACCAACAAATAATCAGGCAAGTAATTTTAATGTGTTGGATATGGGGAATCGTGAGATTCTATCAGATATTAATGAAATGTCAAATTCTTTGAATAACTATTATATTAAAAGCATTGTAGAAATTACAGCACAAATAGATAAATCATTTACAGCTGATGTAATGAATAGCAAAAGTAAAGAAATAATTTAAACAAATTTAAGCTTATTGATCAGTTTGAGTTAAAGAAAATTGTTGATTCATTAAAAAAGAAAAGTAGTCCAGATGATATTAGTGTAGAACTATTACAAGAATGTTTTAGTAGTTTGTGTGAACAGTTCATTGGAATTGGGTAAAATACCTGCTGCAATGAATGTAGCAACAATTGTACTAATATCTAAAGTACCAAATACAACACAAGCTGCAAATTTAAGGCCAGTGAATATGATTAATGTGATAAAATGTTGGAAAAAGTTGTTTATGAACAAATGGTAGACTATTTAGAAGAAAATAAAATACTATTTGAGTACCAGTCGGGTTTCGTAATAAGCATAGCTGTGAGACTGCTTTACAATGTGTTATAACAGATTGGAAAATCAATTTGGAAAATAATATGTTTATTATAGCAGTATTTCTTGATCTCCAAAGAGCTTTTGAAACAGTCGATAGAGGAAGATTAATCAAGAAAATTCAAAATATTGGTATTTATGGTAATGCTTTGGACTGGCTAATAGATTATCTCAGTAGACAACAGAAACTGAAAATGAACAATTTACTTTCGGACAGAATAGATAATAATGTAGGGGTACCTCAAGATAGTATTCTGGGACCACTATTGTTTCTAATATATCTAAATGATATTGTAAGCGTTGCAGGAGATTGCAAAATTCATTTATTTGCTGATGCTTCAATATACTTCAATGGTAATGATTTGCAAAATAATTGAATTTACTGTTTGGACCCCTACTTTGTGGAATCTACTCATATTACTTTTTTAAATGAAACTAAGTGTTTCTTATGAATTCCACTATTTAATGAAAAAATTATGAAAACTCTAAGATATTGATCATTATTTCGATATTGACATATCATCGACAGAATGGCTAGACCAAATATTAAACATCAAGTAGGCATACCATAAAATGTAACTTCTGTCATTCTGGCGATGATATGTCAATATCGAAATAATTATCAATATCTTAGAGTTTTCATAATTTTTTCATTAAATAGTGAAATTAATTAGAAACACTTAGTTTCATTCAAAAAAGTAATTGCAAAATAATGCTAAAACTATTATTGTCACACTTAATAACATTTATGAATATTGCTGTGTAAATCTATTAAAGGTTAATGCCAAAAATACTAAGTGGATGCTATAAGGAAAAATTAATAGTCGTCAGCTGAATGAATTAAATTTAAAATTAAAAGTCGGAGAAAATGAAATTGAAAGGGTAGACAAGTTTTTATAATTGGGTGTAACTATTGATAGTGAATTAAAATTTAAAAATCATGCCAATCAAATTATAAACACCATTGCTTTTAAAATTAAATATCTTAGAAGGTCTTCTCAGTATCTTAGTCAATGGGCAAGATTAATGATGTACAATACCATAGTACTACCAAATTTTAATTATTGTGCAACTATTTTATATTTTCTTAATCAAAATGAGATGAATAGACTTCAAAAGATGCAAAATCGTGCCATGCGAATTATTCTACGTTGCTCAAAATACACTCTAATAAATGAAATGCTGCAAACGCTCAACTGGTTGCCAGTAAAAAAACTATTCGAATATCATACTCTCGTATTCATTTACAAGGTTAAAGTTGGAATCATAGATCACCTACCTGGAATTGCACTTGGAATTGCACCAATATATCTGCGAAATAATTTAATTATTAATATTGAAGTTCATAATTACAATACCAGGCATAGCAGTTACTATCAGGTACGCATAGATATAAAAAAGATTTAACTTATAATTCCGTATTACTAAAAGGATTAGATGTGTTCAATGCTTCACCATCCGATATAAAAAATAGTATGGGCTTAGAAATTTTTAAAAGGCGGCTAAGAGAGTATTTGATTGGGCAGTGATTTCTCATTTTTGTGCTTGTTACTTTAATATTATTAAATAACTGTGACTAGTTTGTTTTGTATAATTTTATTTTATTTTAAATGTGGATGTAGTATTATTATTGTATTTATTTTTAATTTTTATGACTAATAGATATTTTGGAGCTTATGTGTACCTATATTCTAATGTAAATTGTTTTAAATGTTTAGCATTATTTTAATTTAGACTGATATATACATTTTATATGTTGTTGACTAATATAACTAATTGTATTAGCTCTTTTTAGCGAAATAAACGAAACATATAAACGAAATAATACGATCTAAGTGTCCCGCATTCTACAGCTAGACTGCACGACGTCGGCTGGAATTGGAGATTAGAATTAGAATTTATAGACGTAGCTTAATGATAATATTGTTAAAAATCAAAATTTTGAAGTTCTCTATTGGTGCTGAGTTCCACTACCTCCGAGCCGGAGCTTTCACAGTTACAAAATCTAATTTTGAATTTAGTTCATACTAATTTTCAGACGACTAAAGTAAAGTTCATTCCCTCTATTCAAACTGATATTTTTATTGTTGAGAATGTATTACCAACAAATCAATTGATCGGGTGGATATTTAGAGCCTTCTTTGTGACAACTTTACATAGTCCTATCATCAATTTCCAAGTAAATTGTGGCGAACGAGGGTATAACTAAAGTGGGACTTAATTTAAATCCTAAATAGGGCATCTTCTTACTTGTGATGAATATCTAATCTTGAGGATAAATTAACTCCTATTGAAATACTCAACTTTTGCAATCGATAGTTAATCAAAGAGAACAGCCAAATGCTGTTGTTTGAATTTGTAGTTTAAAGATTTTCAGAAAGTTCTGCAGATGTATTCACGTTGAAACAGTATAAAGAAGAAAACGGAAAAAATACTGTGCTGTATCAATACAGCGTGTACAAAAAGTGATGCAGCTTGTTAATCTTTCGATGATAGTTTTTTGAAATTAATAAAGTTGTTGACTACATAACCAGAACAGGTTTTACTTGTGCCAGCCAAAGATTGAGTAGGAAAAAAATCAGTCGAGCTGCGCTCCCGTGATTTTTTCATTTCAGTAATTTCGTTGAACTGTCAAAAAAGAATCGTTCAAAGATAAATAAGAAAATTATCGACTGCAAGTAAAGGCTCGTTTGATTAGGCTAGATTTGATGAGGGGGATAATCGGTCAATTCGACTGCGACCTTTTCAGATCTACTGTGGTCCTCTGAATCTAGATTAAATAATCCAGCACTACTCTTTTTAAGTAACCAATCAGCCTCGAGACTGAATCTTTATTGTTATTTCTTGCCGGTGGTTTTTCATCGCCTAGTAAAATACGACCAGAAATCTAATAGGGTCATAAATCACGAAGCACTTGAGTTATCAGTAGGCGGTCGATTCTTCGCAGAGTTGTACCTACCCTAGCCATTAAATTTTGTTTTATAGGTAGGTATAATGATATTGGGTTAAGATAATTATTAATAAAAATCGCTTGATTATAATTGAGAATTGTTCATTTATATATAATATATGATATATAACACAAAAACATTTATAAACATCACGATAATGAATGCGTTTATAGTTCAGAAACTTTATTTTATTATGTTTAAGTTGTTTAGAATTAAATTTAATATACACACACTTGTGAAGTTGTTGTTTTTTGCATATAAGTATATGTATATAAGTTAAAGGTATTTATAACCAAAATTACTCACGAAGATCAGTTAAAGTTTCACTGTCGTCACCCAAATTGATAATTAACTTTTCTTTGGGAATTTTTCCTTGGCCCAGCTGCTATCAGGAATGTTTGCAGTTTCTGTTTGAATAAGAGCTACCACAGTTGAACTTAAGGTTGGAGAAGTATTATTTCTTCGAACTGCTGACTTAAGCTGATGCCATATATGTTTAATTGGGTTAAAGTTGGTAGTTGCCATATGGCAACTGTAGTACCTTCACCGCATGTAACGACAAACACTTTATTTGGTTTCAGGGGTGGTTTAACTCTAGAAAAGGCTCTAGAAATAGCTTTGTCTGAAGATGGTGACAATGTTACAGACATTTACATAACACCTCCTGATCCTCCTGAAGAAAGAGTGTAGCTACAAATCTTGCACATGATCGTCACTTTGGAAAAGCCGCTGCACCATTTGTAAGAATGGTGGAAAACCTACCTAAAAAGGAATTGCCTTACCAATTTTACGTTGATAATCTGTTCTCGAGTCTACTTTTGTTTGAGTTTCTAAGTTAAAATGGATATGCGTGTACAGGAACTTTTCGCGAAAATAGAATCCCAAAAACTTATCCTCTAATCTCAAAGGACCAGTTCAAAAAGAACAAGCGAGACACATCTGATTCCATTATCGCAAAAGACGCTGGTTTCTTTTTTATTAGATGGATGGATAACAGTGTTGTAACTGCTGGCTCCACTTTACATGGCGTTAACCCAATTACAAATGTTAAAAGATATTCCCAAGCCGATAAAAAAGTAATCTCTGTTCCTAGGCCCAACCTAATTGGTCAGTATAATAACTACATGGGTGGCACGGACCAGAATATTGGAAGATACAGAATTTCGATAAGAGGAAAAAATGGTGGGGGTGTATATTTACCTGGCTCATAGACGCTTCTATCAACAATGCGTGGATTTTACACAGGAAGGCCACGAGAATGCAGAATGATCAGCTTTTTTTCCGTAGGGAGCTAGCGGAGACATATTTAAGAAGTTAAAAAAAATAGGCAGGAGACCATCTACCTCAAAAAATAGTGTGTCTAGCAATAGGGTCAGCGAGACTATGCATTATAATGGCGTAAATCATTTGATGATCTATACACCCGACAAAAAATACCGTCTTTGTGCGGGAGAAGGATGTTCCTCGATAGTTTGCACCATGTGTATGAACTGTGAAGTTGGACTGTAACGTTATATTTTACACGTCCACCAGATAAATCGCCGATATCTTGTTATGTTTTAATCCAAATACATAGTAGTTATTAGTTTAGGGTTAAGGCCTAGCGTTGCCATGTGGCAACGGCATATTTTTTTGTTTGTATTCAAAAATATTATTAAAACCGTATATTTTCCTTTAAAAGTAATCATTTTATAGCAAGTAAACATAGTATATACTCCACATTTGAAAAATGTATAACTCCGTCCTTAAAGGACATACAGTGATAAGGAGGAAATCTGAGCACCCTATGTCCCAAGCTTTCAGCCAATGAATCCCAAAATATTTCTTCTTTATCGAATAACTGCGTAAAACTTCTAGAAAATATTTTTTTATGCCCTTTTCCTCAAAGTACTTATCATTATTCAGCATATATTCTTATATAGTGTCATTTGACCATGGTGCTTAATCTAGTCTTCGACTGTGCTGTGGAAGGTTATTCATGACGATAATACTGTTGGGTGGAATATTTGGTATGAGTTTAGTTTGGAAGCAGTCTTCAAATAATTCGGCTGTAGTATCATCATAATAATCTACTAAAGAGTCCTTAATATTATTTGCCGATAAAGACAACGCATTTGGCATCAAACCATTTTCTATTCCTATTATCGTACTGCGTTTTCCTTTATTAGACGGTGCATCAGTTTGGCACAAGTCAGATGGGTCTACCCAACTTTTGTTTGAAATATCGTGTGTATCGAACCAAGTTTCATCCAAATGCAATACTGTTCTACCTCTCTACATTCGTTTATTGCCAATAAATATTCAAATCTCGACTTCTTAAGGCGCACAGATTCCATTATGATTTTTCTGCTACTTTTGAGTTTTTTTAATTTAAATCCGTTCTGTAAAAGATACTCTCTTTGCAAAACTGGATACCAGTTTCATTCTTTTTAAGCCGTTGCATTAAAATATATAATGTTGGCACAATTTGTTCTTTATACGAATTATATGTACATCACAGCTATCTCGTTTACTTGAACCACCACCAGAGTCTTTTCGTTTCTTTCTTTTTAAAATAGGTACTATTTCAAACACTGTGGAATACGGTGTTTTTGTTAAAGAAGCACTTTCTTGCACAGCTTGATCCTTGGATATTCCACGGTCCGGAAGGGAAGTATAAACATTTAATATAATTTGTTTCCCGTGAGGGTGTAAAATTTGTCGACTAGTGGTACTACGACCACCAGTTGAAGTACTAGCTTCAGGATGAGTCGCCACATTTTTCACGGCACAAAAATCGAATAGACACTTTAAAATAGACACAACTGACACGACGGAATATTAGGTAGGTAATGAATAAACTTTACACCTTTTATTTCTGAAATTGGAAAGCGGTGTTTTTAAAATAGTCTTGTTTTCTGAATCTGGTAGGTAATTTATTTTCTAACCGTAAATAAGTTGGGAATTCTGGAACCGTTGGCGATAGTGTAGTGGTAGTGTAAACAGTGTTCAGTGTAACCGTAAATAGACCAATAATCACTGTAATCTCGTTAATAGCCCATTAGTACTGAAAGTCTGGTGGCCAGGTGAGTAAATTTTATTATTTACACACATTTAAACATATTCCTACCAAGGGTTCTAAATCAACCTTAGGAGATTTTTTATTATAAAAGAAATTCAAATACAAAACTGTCAACAAAAGCCAAAAATAATGGAGAGCCCACTATTATTAAAATGCCAAACTATTTCATGAGATATTTGAATCCGGACATGGGAATCTTTTGAGGGACACACACTTTTATTGCTTATCTGTATTTCGAACAATGGAAAATAATGAAGGTCGTCGGCTAATATTGATTAACGACCTTCTTAGATTTCTGGTCGTACTTTACAATAAATCAAACATTCGCCAGGCAGTCGCACTGGCATAGGATTTGCTCTGCAGTTTCCTCTTCTAGGTGATAGAATATATGGCTTCGTCTGTCAACCCCATTAGCTTTGCGTGCCTGTTAAGCTTACATTGTCCTGTTGACATACCTACTACGGCTTTGACAGTTTTCCTATCTTGGCTTATTAGGTCTGCCGTAAAAGTTGACGAATGTCCTCTAATGAACTGTTTCGCCTGTCTCTGTCCTGGTGAGATTGTAATAGGAGATCCTGTTTCTCTGCCCAAAATAATTCCTTTTGCTTATAAATTAGCTAACCTAACCTATTATAGTACCTCTTGAGCCATCTAACGGCAATGCCTAAGAACGCACTTAACTATAATGTCGACGCACGTTAGGTTCCTTACTTATGTTCTCATATCTTTTCTGAGAGGGCATTGTTAAAGATTTAAAACATCCGAAAATTGTCAGAAATGATGTGCGCAGCAAAGTTTGTTGGAAATAAGAAACAATTTTGGAGACAAGCCTGACAAGCGTTCTCTTGATTGTCTAAAAAAGACAATTATAATGTGAGTTGTGTCGAAGGAAATTCTAAGTAAGACAATACCTTTTTATAAATTAGTAATGATTGTCTTGTATATATCTTTGAAATGTTTGTGGGATGACTCTGTCATTCAAAATTAATTGCTTTCGCCGACAGCACTTGTTGCTTGTAGAAGCTTCTAAAAATTCCTGTGTCTTTTTAGATTGCAGCAACTTTACATTCTACAATCAACTTGATTCAACTAGCAACTTGATTTGAAAATCAACTAGATTCGAAAATCAATTCAGTTCGATTCTCTACTTCCGACACTACGTTATACTTGCTGTAACAAGTATGGATCATATTATCTCCAGTACTTTGTTGACATAAAATTCGTTTCTCTTCTCCATTTGAGAATACGAAAACCATTTATAGATGTATAAGCCGATATATCTTTCTAATCTTTGATTAATCATACCGTTGAAGAACCTTTAGCATTGAACTAATTTCCCTCGAAATCTTATGAATTTGTGTATTTAATGTACGACGGCCAAGGGCCATATTTCTTTGATTAATCATACCGTTGTAGAAACTTTAGCACTGAACTAGTTTCCCTAGAAACCTTATTAATTTATGTATTTAATGTACGACGGCCAAGGGCCATATCTGTAAAATAGTAGGGACCAAGTCGACTTTAAGTAGGATATTCTTCATTAGATTGTTAAGTTACTTTTCCGATTTTTATTTAATTATCATCTAAGTACCTATAACAAACCATATACTCTGTTTTTCGTCATTTTAGCAGGGTAAATTATATAATTTTCATTGACAAATGACGTGGCGCTCAAACAAGTTATATGCCAGACAAATTTTTGTTATCTAAGTGTTATACAACATTTAGGCGAAAATTCACGACCCATTGTTTTACCTAGATCTTAGTCGAAGGCATACCGTAAGTAACACTAGAATTATCTTTTTATCACTATCTATATCTGTTAAGTTACAAGATTACCCACCATTCTAGAAATTTCTGTGCCACCCACTTCCTTGTGGCCACTATATTTTTTGTCGACTTTGCGACGCCGCAGAAGGGTTCCGATCAAATCAGGCTACCATGACCTTGCAACGGTCTCCAAGTGCGCTTAAGGCACTCATGCAATCCCATACTAGCTTAGAATGTACCTCTATGGAATCAAGTGCCTTCAGTGCAGCTTGGCTGTCGGAGAAGATGGCAACTGAACGGTATGTCCTTTCCTGCCTTCTAATTTCTTCAATGCAGTGGTGAATCGCCGCCACTTCCGCTTGGAAAGTTGTGACGTTCTTAGATAGGCTTATTGGAATAGCTATCGTTTATTTTAGCCGTACAATTCCGGCTCCTACACCTTTTTCTGCCTTGGAGCCGTCCGCATACCAAGTAAACACTAGTACTAGTTAATAACAATTATTATGTCTTCGGGTTTATTCTTGTAAGAAATGACTTGTAGTGCATCAAGAAAATGGCAAAAATCAGCCAAGGAGCCTTTTCCATCGAATTCTAATAATAGTACCTACCTCTTCGCTAGCTTATGGTATAACGAAGGCTCGACTAGTATGTACAAATATATGAAACAAAATACCGAATATCTTAAATGTGCACTATAATTTTTACTCAAGCTATTCTAACATCATTGATGCTTAACCTCTACGTTCTCGACTTCATTCCTATTGGTCATGGGACATCCTATATAAATAAAATATCCTTTTCAACCTGCTACTGCCTAATTGGAAATAATAAACACGACTTCATTAAATCTTTTTTATTTAAGTCAAACTTTAATAGCTAAACATTTATCTTATGGTTAATAAAATCGTAACAATCAGTCAAACCTGTATAATATAAAAATTAACTGTTCAAATAATATGACGTAGTTCTATTACCTACACACTTTCAGGCAGGCTCGCTCAGTCTATTCGTCCATTTAGTTTCCATATTAATTTCACTTCCTGTCATTCCAGAATTCTTAAATCTCTTTGAACATTTAAACAAATTCAAAAATGATTTCCTGAAACCAAAATTCATAAAACAATAAGTTATTGGATTACAGCAACTTGACGTATAGGCCAATAGTTGGAAGAAACTTATTCCGGTGTAACCAATACTTTTGTATACCACTGTAGAATCGAACAATGCTATGGTGTTAATCACGTATAGCGGCGTCCAACAAATGAAAAATTCCAAAACAACGGCAAATAACATTTTGATGACTCTTCTTTTATTCAGAAGACTACGTTCGGCATTCGATTTTCTCAAACCTGTAGTCAGCTTTCTGGAACCTATAATGGGACTATTCGAATCTTGGGACCAGTTTTGCTGAAGTTGCTGTCTACTTGAGTAAGGACAGAAAGAGTTTTTACAAGACGAACGGGTTGAACTCCTTCCTTTAAGATTGACGTATACATTTACAGCATTGACACCTACAAAAAAGTGTAATTATAAAAATACGGTTGAAATTGTAATCAAAATGAAAAAATGGCCAAATGATTTGATTTTTATATTGTATAAAAATTGAGCTATTTTTCCATGTTTTCCTTCTAATATCGATTGAATAAACATTTGATGTTTTTGTAATAATTATTTTAAAGCAATCGGTATAACTAAATCAGCGTCACAATATGTTGGAGTCATTTGAATATGGATCAAGTCATTTAACAAATAATCATCAAGTAACTCTTCATTCTCATTTATAAATTGTTCAAAATATAAAGATTGAAATACAGCTGCACAAATGGGATGGATTCTTTTTCATAGGTTGAAGTATTTTGCATTTATGAAACCATTTACCGAACTACTACTTTGAAAAAGCTACTGTGTAGCGAAACGCGTCACTAATTTAATTTGAACGTTAGTTCAAAATAAAATAAAATAAAATTGATGATTTAAACAAATTAAATTGTTTTATTTCATCATCTTAATATTTAGTTTTATAACACTACACTAAAATTCATTCCTTTAATAAACGAATCTTTTGTACCTATCTGTAGTTTTCAACAGACTGCGACCCCCTTTAAAAACAAATTCGACCCCCCAAGGGTCGCGACCCCCCGCTTAAGAACCGAAGCCTTACGGTTTTGTGTGTGACATACCTTTGAGGCAGGTGAATTTTAAATTTGTAGGACATAGAAAAAGACTAACACATGCAAGGTTTCAACCTGAACCAAAAATCTCTCTCACTCACTGTTTGGAGAAATATAGAAACCGTTAGAAAGCGAAGAGTCGAAAAAAGAAAGAAATTATAATTTTGATAATGATTTATTATATGATCAACCCAAATTTAAATTTTCCTATATTTCCTTTTTCCCATATTAATATATGTTGAGACGAATAATTAATAAACGAATAGTATTATCAAATAATAGAAATAAATCCACAATCTATGAAAAAGAATATTAATAATATTCATGATCTATATAAAAGATCGAATAAATATTGTAAAATGTATTGATAAACAAAACTATCAGTACAGAATTATGTATTTGATAGTAGTAAGTAATGATAATAATGGTCAATAATTGAAATGTTATTTATTAGAAATATCAAAATTCAAAGTTACTTTAAATTAGATAAGATTATAAAATCATTTTATTTATTAATATAAGAATAGTATATTAAAGTATAAGTGGATATTAAAGTCTTTAAAACATGCACGATTTTTCGAGCACGACGGCGAAGACGGAGTGCTCCAAATAGAGTAAGTGTTTTAGAGACCAGTTATCCACGAATACTTTACGCTATTTTTTTTATTGGTGCACTTTGAAATTATAAATACTGGTAACTATTACTACTACAACAAAAAGAAATGGAAATAAGAACTAATAATGTAAAATGGCTGAATTCGTGATGCTACATCAGTATACCTTGCGTTGTCATGGAAATGAGAAAAACATAAACTAATTTGCATTTTATCTTTAAGATTTATTGTTGTCACCGCAGTGCATAAAAATAAATTCTAACAGTATTAATTTAAATATCGTTTCCTCCGATTTGAAAAATCGAAATATTAATATCTGAAACAATACCAACTGTACTTTCCATTTTCATTTATAAAATTGAAATTGTTAAATATTGTTCGAATAAAGGTTTTGACGTTACAAAGTACTCCTGTCAGATCAATTATAAAAAAATTGTCATTTATACTTCGTATCTCGAGTTGTTGATGTTGCCATGGTAACTTTAAAAAACGCGCGTTTTTGAAAGTTCGATTTAAACACGCTGAGGCGTGCTTTAAATAGGTAAAATGTTTCACCATTAAAAAAAATATAATTTTATGAATGACATTTCAAAGTAGATTGACATGTTTATCATTACTTAATTTTAAGTGTAGAAAGATGGCATGGCGAGATTATTAGGGAGTGACAGGGATTTTTATATGATGTTTGGGTGAGGAAGTTGGTTTTAAAAAAACCCTCTGTAAGTGAATATAGAATCGTGTTCGAGCGCTAGTTTTCGGTGAAGTTTGTTAAAGGGTTGATATTATCAGTTGAGAGGTATTTGGAGAGTCCTGCGGATCACCACCAAAAGGAGGTTTTAACTTCTAAACCAAGTCAGCATTTGTAAAAGTATCTTCCCGAAATGGACCATTAACTTCGAAGGTTTCACTCACGTACTTGAGGTCTGTTCAGAATAACAGGGACTGCTCTTCATCAGAATATGGATCATCGCATTTGCATCATTCAAGTAGTTCATCCAATAAGCATATGAGCACATCTTGTCATAACGGCATCACCGGGACATCATTAATCCACACAGACTTGCCGTTGCTGGAGACAGGCAGATCGTCTTCCAAATTGAACTTGGACTCTACCAACAAGCGTTGGTTAAGGTTATATTTTGATATTTAATTTTTTTAAAATTATAATCTATGTATATTTATCTAGGTTATAGTCCGGTTAATTCTTGGAATTGATTCTTTAATAACAGTGACGTCACGGTTATCCATAATTAGAACTGTTGTATTTTTTTAAAATTATGTGTTTGAATTTATTATTTTGTGGTATTTGTTGTATTGTTGTGATTTATTGAATAATAACTTGTTTCATGTGGTTCCTTTTGTTACCTTCAGATCAGTCTACCTTACAGTTCTGTCATTGACGAGTGTTACAACCGAATTCACATATATACCCTGAGAATAAATAACTAATTAATTAAGAATAAATTGGACAACACATGTGGTTTCCCAATGTAAGATATTGAAATTAAAAATATCATCACAACTGGCGCCCAACGTGCGGCTTTATATTCAATGACAGAAACAGGTTACAATTAAAGACTAGCGTGAAAAAATATTAAATTATAATTACTGAAGGAAAAATAGATATCAATAACCTAACTGAAGAAGAGCTTAAGGAACAATTAAAATCAAGAAATATAGATACAAAAGGAAACAAACAAACATTAAAGGAAAGATTAACCGCAGCCATCGAAGGAAAAGAAGTAAAAATAACAGGATATAAAAAAGGAGGTAGTTCAATAGAAGGTGTACAACACCACACCCAAGAAAAATCGAACGAAAAGGAAGAACTGATAAAGATGATAAGAACCCTAATGTCTGATATCCAAAGCACAAAGGAAGAAATAATAGGTGCAAAGGAAGAAATAAAAGGTGATTTTAAGGAAGAAATAAAAGGTGCAAAGGGAGAAATCAATAGAAAATTGGAAGAAGAGAAGTTCGAAAAACACACGGCGGAAATTAGGAGACAATTAGAAGAACATAAGAAAGAACAAGAAAAAATAATGAATGAACTACAGGCAAGCTTGATTCAAGAAAGTATAAATAGAATACATGAGAAACAAGATAAGAGGGGAAGAAAAAGAGCAAACAGAAAAGGTAGAAAGAAGTATAATGAAAACTAATAGAAGGATACAAGATGTGGAACAAGGTATACAGTTAAATTTATCGATAGCTGAAGAAATGAATTTGAGAACGCAGAAGGAACTAATTCGAGAAATGGACGTGAAATTACAACAAATCAAAGGAAACAAGAATACGAGGGACTTTGAATCTTTGGAGAAAGAGATAAAATATGATTTCAAGAACAAAATGATAGAGTTAGAAAAGGAAATAGAAAATGTAAAGAATAAAACTCAACAGAGCAATAACGAAATACAAGGAACCAATTACCTAATATGCAATCATGGGGAGAGCAATTTGAAATTTGATGGGGACATACGCAAAATGCACCCAAAAGTTTTCATCAGATGCCTTAAAAATAAACTTAGAAATGCATTGAATATTGACGATCTGAAGGAGACAATAAGGTCTCATTTGATGAATCAAGCATTGCTCTGGTTTACGTGCAATGATACAAATACCAATGAATTTAACGATTTTGAAATATTATTGTTGAAGCAATATTGGGGGGAAACAGGAAAAGGTTACGTGAGGGAAAAATTATATTTTGGAAAATTTGATAGCAAAAGAAGTAGCAATATGAGTAGTTACGCACTATCAATATTCTCCCAAGCTCAATATTTAGAACCAGTGATTTCAGAAAACGAAATCATTATTTCCTTATCTCGACATTTTATAGCCATACAGAATATTAATAACTTCCAATCATTATTAGATTATTTAAATAGAGTGCAGAGAACAATAAATACCAGTGAAAGAACTGACAACAGAGATAACCAGAGAAATGACAATAAAACAAATGACAATAATAGAGGTAATAACAATTATTATAGACAAAGACAACACAATAACTGGAATAATAATAACAACAATTATCCTAACAATAACTACAACAACAGAAATGACAATAATACCAGGAGATATGATAGAAACAATGAACGGAGTAACAATGATAGATATACAAATTACCCTGAAAGGAGACAACAACCTGAAAATAACTATCAACAAAGACAAAGAATAAATTCAGACGGAGATGTAAGACGAACTAACACTACAAGAAGAGTTAATAGGGACAATAGAACTAATAGTATGGACAGAAATAATGATGACACGGATAACGGAGACAATAATTATAATAGGGTTAACAATAACAATGATGTTGCGAATACGTCATCTTCTGGTGCGGAACAGCAGTTTTTCCACTAGAGGGTGAGTATGGTAGGTTAAGTTGGTGCAGCTATATTCACCCGCGCAAATTTCTCAACGTACAAGATCAACTAGAACAAAATAATGAAACAATCATTTACAACCTCATCAAAGTTCAAAAAAATAAATTTAATTGGCATAAACCAAAAGAAACTAACTTTCTCAGATACTACTATAACAGTAGAACTAAAATTAAAGAACAATAATACTTTCATACAACTGTTGATGGTGGAAGATATAGAATGTGACATATTATTGGGGTCTGATATTTTACATGAAAAGGAAGTTGTCATCAGTTACGAAGAAAAATACGTAATTTTCAATAAAGAAAGAATTAATTTTAATTATGAAGAAAAGAATGATGCTTCGAGAACAAGTGGAGAATTTGAAGAGAAGAATAAAAATGTTAATTTTAATATGGGAATTGAAGATGATATGGAGGAGATAGATTCTTATAGACAGCAAGGAAAAATGAGTGGAAATAAGAAGTGGGATGGCAATGAAGAAATAAATTTAAATAATAATAATCTGGCAGAGTGGAATTTGGATATAGATGGAAAAATAGAATGGCTAAATAAGGTAGTAGGAATGTTGAAAGAACATAAAAGTTTGATCAGTGAAGAATCTCGAATCGCGAAAAACTACGTACATAAGATCCAATTGAAACAAGATCAACAATTCCAACAAAGAAGTTACCCAACACCCTATAAATATCAAGAAGACATGGTGAAGACTATAAATAAGTTAATAAAAGATAAAATATTAGAACCACCTCATACATCAATCCAGTTGTAATATTAAAAAGGAAGGATGGAGATATAAGAATATGTCTTGATGCAAGAAATTTGAATAAATGTACGATACCAGAATTATGAATCACCTCTAACCATTGAAGCAATTTTAGGAAGAATTAGTAAAGTTGAAGTTTTCTCTAAGGTTGACTTGAAACACAGTTTCTGTTTAATACCATTACATCCAGACAGCAGGAAGTGAGTGGGTTTTAAAATTAATGGGGAAGTATATCATTTTCGAGTCACATAATTTGGGATACAAAGTGCCACATCAGCATTATTGAAAGCATTAAACAAAATTTTGAACGAATATGATCAATTCACAATACATTATGTAGACGATATACTGATTTTTTCTAATAGCATAGAGGAACATATGAAACATCTCAAGACAATCCTGAGAGAACTCGATGAAAACGGTCTGAAACTAAACATACAAAAATGCCAATTTTTGAAAAAGGAAGTGGTATATCTGGGTTATAAAATAACCGAAGTTGGAATCGAAATGGATCCAGAAAGAGTAAAGATCATAAAAGAATGTAAGAGACCGAAAAATTTAAAAACTCTTCGAGGTTTCCTTGGGATGCTAAACTATTTTAAAAGAATGTTGGGAAATTTAACGGATTTAGAAATACCACTAATGGAATTATTGAAGAAGAATATAAGATGGAATTGGACCAGCAGACAAGAAGAAGCTTTCAATGAAATTAAGGACAAATTTATTAAGAACATCAAACTGTATCATCCGAATTACGACAAACAATTTATCCTAAAAACAGATGCATCAAAAAACAGACTAGCTGGACTATTAATACAAGAATACGATAACATGTATGTACCAATATAATTTGTGTCCAGGATCACTAAAAGGGCGGAGAAAAACTACGGAATAAGCGAATTAGAACTCGCCAGCATTATTTACTGTGTGAATAAACTTGATATTTTCTATTGGGGGGAAAATTTACAATCGAAACTGACAACCAAGCTTTAACGACAATATTGGTTAATAAAATGAATAACGCAAGAATTCATCGATGGGCATTACTCCTCCAAGAGTAATGAAAAAAAATATGTATGTATAAAAAAATAAAAAATAAAATAAAGATGGAAAAAAATAATTAGTATCCATATAAAAATAAAAAAATTATCAGGCAAATACTAACAATAACTAACATGACTTTTTAAATGAAAAATTGACAAAACAACCTAAAATATAGCTGGCGTGTTGGCTCTGCCAGTGCCAAAAAAAGAAATAAATAAAAATACGACTTCGAAATAAAATATATCCCAGGTGTACAAGACGTAGTACCAGATTTAATCAGCAGGATGGATGGAGAAAAAAGAAAAGATACAAGAGAATTCCAAGTAGGAATCAACATTATGAAATATGATAGTGGTTTGTTTTCACTACAACAAATAAAACTAGATCAACGATCATTGAATGAGAAAAGTAAACAACGATGTCTAGAGAAGGATGGATTATTGTATAAATCTGTGAATAATTAGGAACTATACGTAATTTCAAAAGAGCTCACGAAATTAATTGCAGAGAAGCTACATCTAAAATTCAACCATTTGGGAATTAGAAGAACACACATGATTTTACGGGAACATTTTATAGCAAGGAATGATATCACTATCATAAAAGACGTTATAAAATACTGCGAATTATGTCAGTTATCGAAAGAAAAGAATCTGTATTATGAAAATGTACCAAAGTATTGATTTCATATCAAACCTCATACCAAGTTATAGTGGCAAGAAACATATTTTATTGATTATATATGTATTTTCACTTAATTTAAAGAAAAAAAAAATTCTAAAATGGTTGAAGGATTTAGGAATAAGATAAGTCTTTACAAGTGTCGGACATCCCTGTGCTAGCCCGGCAGAACGAGGAATTAAAGAAATAATTAAACATTTGAGAATACTTACATATTATGAGAACCGTACATGGGAAGAACGATTGGCAGAAACTACAAAATTTATCAACAGCATTCCGAATATCATAACGGGAATACCACCTATCACACTTTTCAAGGGTGTAGAACCTGATAGTCCATGGTCAAGTAGTAGGATAGACTATACGGAGCTAATCGAAACAGCCCGAGAAAGACAACTCAAGCACTCTAATAAGTACATTAAGTGAAAACTGGAAACCCTTAAAAATAAGAAAACTTTCAAAAAAGGAGATCTGGTAATAATAAAGGCATTAAGAGTACCAAAACATAAAAAGGGATTGTGTTTAAAGTTACAATTACCATATGAAGGTCCATACGTGCTAGCAAGGGCGTCGCCAGCTTATGACTGAGGGGGGGGGCAATGGGGAAATATTATGGAGGATAAAAAATAATAACGCCGAGAGCATGAAGCGTTACACTTTGGAAGTCTTTGCCTCCATGACGATTTTAATAAGAACGGTTCTAATATCAATGTATAAAATTTCACAAGCCCTCGACAGCACAATAACTAAATCAAACTTTTAAACACAGTAATAATTATTTATTTTGACAAAAATAATATTTAATTAAAACATAGCCTGCGGGGATTTTTTGCAAAACATTCAACCACTTTATCATTTAAATTGTTTAGGTTTTTATTTATTATAGCTCTGTGTACACTCATCATGGCCAGACCATTAAGGCGATCTTCTGCCATGGTGCTTCTTAGCCATGTTTTTAGTCTTCTGAGGCTGCTAAAGGATCGCTCTTCTGTACAGGTCGTGCATGGTAAAGCGATCAAAATTTTCAATGCTTTTTCCGTTTCGGGAAAGAAGGAATTTGTTTCTTTTAGGATATCAACAACTGTTAGATTTGTTAGATTAAGCCTATCGTGCCACAATTGCTGCCAAACTTCGATTTCATTCTTTATGTTCGGTAAATCATAAAACTGGGCAATAGATTCACAAGTTTGTTTCAGATTTTCAGTTGTCATCTTTTGCATCTGCGCCGGGTGTAACTTAGATAATGCGAATGATGGCGTGTTTTCTTCAGCAAAACGTACTTCAAGGGAGGTGATAATTGAATCCAAGTATGGTATTACTAAAGACCACTGTTTAATGGCCTTGCGTTTTGGCAAATCTGATATAGTCGTGATGAAAATGGCGGAGATTTTAAAAACGGATGTCAAAATCTTAATGTTATTCTGAATATTTCAATACTTTCTATAATATACATTAAACCTTGTGAATTTATTTACGTTTTGTCATGCGATGCGGAATTTATTAATAGGTAAGGAAGTCAATTGCTCGCACTTTGGTCGCTTTGCGGCTAGCTACATTTGATCTCTAGGGGGGGGCAACTGACCCCCCCCTGCCCCCCCCTTGGCGACGCCCTTGCGTGGTAGAAAACAGCCATGGCATAAACAGCTATAAGTTGATGTATCCCGATACCAATAGAGAACGCGGAATATTTCATATAAACCAGTTGCACCAATTCAACACAAACCATACATAATTGAAATCTTGAAATATTAATAATTAGTTAAATAATTAGTTAGAAATAGAGAGTTAATAATAATAATTGTAAAATTTTATACGTTATGGTAAATTTCTCCAAAATATTCTTGTCGAGCGAAGAATAGTTTTGAAGAACTTTAGGGAATGTTGAGACGAATACTTAATCAATAAACGAATAGTATTATCAAATAATAGAAATAAATACCACAATCTATGAAAAAGAAAATTAATGATATTCATGATCTATATAAAAGATCGAATAAATATTGTAAAATGTATTGATAAACAAAACTATCAGTACAGAATCAGTAATAATAATAATGGTCAATAGTTGAAATGTTATTTATTAGAAATATCAAAATTCAAAGTTACTTCAAATTAGGTAAGATTATAAAATCATTTTATTTATTATTATAAGAAAATATAATTTTATGAATGACATTTCAAAATAGATTGACATGTTTATCATTACTTAGTTTTAAGTGTAGAAAGATGGCATGGCGGGATTATTAGGGAGTGACAGGGATTTTTATATGACGTTTGGGTGAGGAAGTTGGTTTTAAAAAAACCTCTGTAAGTGAATATAGAATCGTGTTCGAGGGCTAGTTTTCGGTGAAGTTTGTTAAAGGGTTGATATAATCAGTTGAGGGGTATTTGGGGAGTCCTGCGGATCACCACCAAAAGGAGGTTGTAACTTCTAAACCAAGTCAGCATTTGGTAAAAGTATCTTCCCGAAATGGACCATTAACTTCGAAGGCTTCACTCACGTACTTGAGGTCTGTTCAGAATAACAGGGACTGCTCTTCATCAGAATATGGATCATCGCATTTGCATCATTCAAGTAGTTCATCCAATAAGCATATGAGCACATCTTGTCATAACGGCATCACCGGGACCTCATTAATCCACACAGACTTGCCGTTGCTGGAGACAGGCAGATCGTCTTCCAAATTGAACTTGGACTCTACCAATAAGCGTTGGTTAAGGTTATATTTTGATATTTAATATTTTTTTTGATTATAATCTATGTATATTTATCTAGGTTATAGTCCGGTTAATTCTTGGAATTGATTCTTTAATAACAGTGACGACACGGTTATCCATAATTGGAACTGTTGTATTTTTCTAAAATTATGTGTTTGAATTTATTATTTTGTGGTATTTGTTGTATTGTTGTGATTCATTGAATAATAACTTGTTTCATGTGGTTCCTTTTGTTCTCTTCAGATCAGTCTACCTAATCTTCAACCACATAATAAAATCTGGTATGCGCGATACTTTCGGCTGTTTGTAAGCGCGCATACCAAGATATTTTTGAGACATCAAAACGCGTGAAATGAAAAGGTTTCTGTGATAATGGATGAATTTTACCTCGTATTCAAATAGGTATGCGCGACCTTTCCGGCTGAAAATCATTGGCCGGCCGGATTTTTTCTTAATGAATATATAATTTTGCACAAAAGTATCTATGAGATTGATCAAAATCCGTGATGACGAAAAAAAAATTATGGAAATTCAATATTTGTTAGAGTTAAGGCCGGTCCTGGTGCGCTTTGGTATTGCAATCAACGACAAATAAGCTGACGAATTTACAGATTGCGAAAATCCCTTTCTTACAATGCGACATATACAAGTACGACAAGGAAAATATGAGCAAAACTACGTGAAAGAGAGAGAAGACTTGTTAGCCCAGCGATCAGTCCCCTCTACCAAAACAGTTGGACGTGTGTTCATCGCCCCACTATTTCAACCGCTGTTGCCAGAAACTCAGATTAATTTGTAAAAATGATATTTTTGTCTCGTTATCGTTAACTTTTTTTCGAGCTCATGCACTATTAGGTAAAATTAAACACTTTCATCCGGCAACAGTGTCCTTTACATAGAGAACTCACATTTAAACTTATGTGATCTTTTCGCTACAAATCTTTCACACATTGGTAGCGCACGCCGTTGTATTTGAAAATAAAACATTTCACAATGCCCACATTAAAATACGAAACCTGCGAAAAAGTGCAATTTATAAAATGGTATTTTGGAGGTCATTCGGATGTTGCAATAGTTAATTTGTTTATTGTGGCATTTGAGAATCGCCCAATTCTTTCACGAACAACAATTTTGAACATAGTTAATAATTTCGAGAAAAAAATTAGGAATCATTCTTACCGATAAGTATATTTGGCAACACAACAGTTGAAATAAATAGGAGGGGACTGAATACACGCCCAACTGTTTTGGTAGAGGGGACTGATCGCTGGGCTAACAAGTCTTCTCTCTCTTTCATGTAGTTTTGCTCATATTTGCCCTGTCGTACTTGTATAAGTCGCATTGTAAGAAAGGGATTTTCGCAATCTCTATGTTACGTGCTCTTGTTTAAATATTATTTTCTTGAAATAGGTGTAAAGTAGTTGATATAAATTCTTTTTTAATTCGCATCATCCACTAACATTTTAGAAGTAGGGATCGAATAAATCTGAAACTAGTAATTTTATAGTTATTGTGTAGGTGAAAATGAGTGATAGTGAAAACGAAGCTGGTTGTTACGTGAAATTGCCAAAGAAGAAATGCCGACGAGTTGTTACAATGTCAGAGGTAGACCGACTAGTAAATCAGAAGGTTAGTCAAATTATTAAACAAAATAGTGAGGCACTTAATGTTGACAATATGCAAAAATATACCGGAAAAGCTGATTTCATACCGTTGTTTGATTCAGAAAGCCTTGAAACAACAGCAACTAATTGGTTACATAAAATCGAACAAATTGGAGAAATCAACAACTGGAGCGACACGATGGAATCTTTTAGTATGCTCTCTCGGCTGGCGAAAATATGGTATAATGGGCTAACAAACTATGATCTCACGTGGGTTGAATGGAAAGAGGCTATTATGCATGCATTTCCTTCGCATACCGATTACGCAGATTTATTAAAACAAATGCTGAATAGGAGAAAACTAAAAACAGAAACAATGATGCATTATTTTTATTCGAAAAATATGTTGATAAAAAATGCTTATTAACTGGAACGAAAGCATTTTCTTGCGTTATAGATGGATTACCAGTAGAAATACAGGGTAATGCAAAAGCCGGTATTTATCAAGATCCAAATGAATTGTTTTATGGATTTTTAAGCAAAATTGACAGCAGGACTACCACTATGCATTGGAACGATAACTTCAAGCCGGTCATCCCTTCGACGGATTTGAGGTGTTATCTATGTAGAAAAACGGGTCATAAAGCAAGAGATTGTCCGTCAATAGAATGTCAAGCAGTGTTCCATTGGCGGCGGCAGCGATTCGATGTACCATTTGCAACAAAGGGGGCCACCCCGAGCATGATTGCTGGTCAAAGAAGAAAGGACGTTGTTCTACATGTGGAAAATTGGGACATCTAGATTCCATTTGTTGGTCAAAGCAGGGCACTTTTAGCAACTGCACTATTTGTGGAAAACGGGGTCATTCCTCCAATCAGTGCTGGTCCAAAAACAACACCAAAGAAGATATTACAAGTGCAAGTGTTAAATTCGATTTATAATATTTTAGTAACTTTTAAGGGGTATATCGATACGGGTAGTCAAGTAAATGTTGCTCACATTTCAGTAGCAAAAAGATTAAATATAAATTTAAGTGGTTGTAATATTTACGCTAGAGGTTTTGGAAACGGGTTAACTTTACCGGATGGAATGTCCGAATTAGAGTTGGAGATAGGTAGTATTAAAATTAATACGCCAATTATATTTGTGTCAACAGACTTAAATCAGTGTGATATAATTATCGGACAGCCAGTAATTAACTCAGAGAATGTTATGCTTAATGTTGAGGGAAACAAAGTAGAATTATCCAGAAATAATGCAATAAATAATTTAACAACTCGTGTCAGGATACCCATTAAAGTTTATAATCATACCTATGCACATACTTGGTTACAGTAGTAAACGCATATTGGTAACTTTAGATAGTATTGATGAAATTGTATTTGTACCTGCTAAAATAATTTTTAAAGACAACCGAATGCTAATTATATAGGGGGATTCATAAACAGGCCGATCCAAACGTTTAATATCAATAATTTATATTCGACGCCAATGTGATAGAAGAGGAATGAATATCTTCACCTTTGTGATTAGAACAAGTGTTATTAAATTCTACCACTCTATTTACTGTTCTAGGAAAACTTCAGGTGCTCAAGGATATTATACGACTGGCAAGGACACCAGATCCAACAGGAAGGCCGATTGTTAGAGTTAAGGCCGGTTCTGGTGCGCTTTGGTATTGCAACCAACGGCGATAACCAATAAGCTGACGAATATATGTTACGTGCTGTTGTTAAAATATTATTTTCTTGAAATATATAGAAGTTGATATAAATTCTTTGTTTTATTCACATCATCCACTAACAAATATATAATTTATTTAAAATATTTTCTGCCAATTAAATCCACGACCAGGCAAATCTTATTCGTCTAAGTGTTAACTTTTATTAAAAATTTTATTAAGCTCCATCACGGAGGTTTCAGGATTGTTGGCGCCTGGACTATAATGCTTGTATTGAAATATATATTCGTTCGTCACAATTAAGAGCCTATGCAGGCAGATGGCGGAATACCAGCGTTCCAGTAGTTTTGCACCAAACTTTGTTCGACGAAAAAGAGACATTATTTTCGTGGAGCCTGTAGGCTTCAAATAGAAAAAAAAACTGTAGTTAATTTACCATTCGGTATTTCACGTCTAATTAATTATTAACATACAATGCGGTCCACATGTATGGAATAAATTCAATTTTAGCGTTATTATGTACTATGTGAAAAAAACCTGAAACAGGTTGATTTTTATTCTCAAATTGACAATTTACAGTATGAAAATATTATCCCCCTCCAGCACCCCCTCTGAATTATAGATTCATATCAATTGATTATTTGGCTTTTTGATTAATATTTTAGTATCTTCAAAGATTTTTTCCTGATGTTTAGCAGAACAGATACGAAAATACCTGAGTATTTCTAATGTATATTTTAATAGACCAGGCAGCAACCCGTCTGGGTCCCAATTCTTGAAAACCGGCGAGTAGAGCAACTGGGAGAAAGGGGGCGTGGTTCTATCGAGAATGGATAAATGGTATTCTTAAACGTCATTCTATCGAACGTCCTTCTATCAACTGGTGTCAAGCATTACAAAAAATTTAGTTTGACATCTTTGGCGCTGTCAAAGTGTTGGGTTGAGTTACGTTGCATTTTTTGGTAATAAACAATTATAATGGAAATAAACTTAGAAAATTAAAGAGTCGTAATAAATAATTAAATGATTCTATAACTGGAGGAAAAGGAGGAAAGTTAGGTCATGTTCCACAGCTAATTTGCAGCAATGCGTTCAGAAGGAACTCAGCCCCGGACTGCTAGCATACTCAACATATTTTGTGGTTAGTTCCAGTCGTTGAGCCCGGCTGAACGCACCCATTGGTACAATGTCGGTCACTATCGCATTCAGTTACCGAGCTACTATTACCGAAGTTTTCTGTTTTGGGTAGCAGGAATCATTAGATTTGGAGGATTTAGGGTGTCAAGTTCATTTTGAATAACATGATTTCCAATATATAGGTAACAATTACCAAAAAGTCCATGCCAGATTTTTAAAATTTTATCCTCAGCGGTTATCAAGTATTTACATTCATTTTATTCTCAATTTCGGAAATAAAAAGTAATCCTAGTATTATCGATAAGTTCTTGAAAAGTTTGACAGATTGTTGGTTCAAATCAACGAAATTTATAATAACCAAATAAATTTCTTGTATCTAAACATACTATATAGTTAAGAATAAACTTTATTTTTTGGTATATCAGAAACAAACCGAAGCTGAAGTAACATTTCCGTACAATTTAAGTTATCTTGTATCACATAAAACTTTTCGCAATACTGTTAAATGACGAATAAATCGTTTTCCATTGCAATGAACACAATTTAGAGACGGGATGGTAGGACATATTTTGCGTCACAAGGAGTTGGTGAATCACGGTAAAAACTAAAAATTGCAAGAGCGAGCAGAGGATAAACTACATAAAGCAGATTTAGAAAGGCGTAGGTTGTATAAGTTAAGTGGATTTTAAAAAATGTTTCTCTGACATACTCGTATGGTACATCGCATTAAGTAAGTCACTCGAAGAATCAAGTTTTAAAAAGTATTTTCAAATCTTATAATAGACAGCTTAATGCATGATTATACGAGGATAGTTGAATTCAGTGGAATCTTGTATTTCCTGCGCAATAACTTTAAATGCAGCATTTCTTCCGTCAACTGCTGTCTATTAATACTACTTTGCGCGCGTAGAACATATTTTAATATGTTGCCCAATCAGAAATTCAGCGCTGCCTAACTATCTATGAATATGGCAATTGACCGGTGTTTTTTCCTGTCTAATAAATTTTACTGCACAGTGGTAGATTTTCATCATTTCCACTTGGAAAATTGTGCCATTCTTGTATATCAAAGTAGTCCATCAGTTGAAATGTCATTAATTAATAGTAGATACTCCAAATAGCTACAAATCACAACTATATTGATTGTATAGTTTAGAGATTCATTAAGTCAAGTAGCTTGATATTTTAACAAACTGCTTGAGTTGACTTGAAAATCAAGCTCGTGACAATTTACATACTTGACTTGACTTGATTTGAGATATTTATTGCTTGACTTGAAATCAAGCTACTTGATATTACTTGATCTTGATATGCGCGTGTCGCACGGCGTATATTTCTGCAAGCTCGCTCGCACTTAGACAAAATACGAGTTCCCGAGTTCCGAGCTGACTGAATCAATCGCGTAGTCTTGCTTATTATGAATAGGTACATACACACACGCCCTAGGTAAATGGTAGTTTTGTCCAAGTGTGTGACTTGTTACATCACAAAATTACATAAGTGTTTAAACCGGTGCCCTGCAGAAAAAAATTAGTAATTCATCGGAAATAATGGAATCAGAGACCGGCGAGTCAGAATATGTGTTAGAGTAAAATACTTCTCAATCCGAAGAGCCGGCACACAAAACTAAGACTAATGGAAAGAAAAAAGTCACGGATTATTTCACCGTTGAATAAGATCCGAAGAGTACGAAAAATACTGATAAGTAAGGGAAATGCACGCTTTGCACAACGAAACCCACTGTACTAAAAAAGAAAAATTGTGGAACATCTGCATTAAAAAGGCATTACTGCTCATTTCATTGATAATAATTAGAAACAGCACGCCATCCTTTTGGATTTTGTTTCGGCGCATGGACAACATACTGGCAGATGGATAGCAAAGCTTTTTGCTGATACATTGGAATTCTACGATTTAACAAATTATGTGCAAGGAATTACAACCGATAATACAAACACCAATTTCACATTTATGAATGAGCTAATAGGCTTTATTTCCGACATTGACCCTAAAAATAGTCACTTCGTATGTTTTGCGCATACTTTAAATTTGGGGGAAAGACATTTTATAAAAATACTTGATTCGAATTCTGAGTTTCAAGAGACAGAGACAGTTGCTACTCTATCGGACAGTGATGAAATAACTGGAGATTTAAATTCGCTCTCCGATTCGCTCGTTCTCCAATAAAAAAAATTCATTGTCTTGAAGTTGAAAAATTCTGAAAAATTGCGCATCGATTTCGGAAATGATTGCACTACTCTGAATTTAACAATGGCTATGCCAAAATAACATGTCATAACAAGATGGAATTCAACTTTGGAATATGCTGCGATGGGGCCTAAATATGAAAAGGTCTATAAACATTCTTTGTGACAACACAGAAAATATGAAAACTTTGAAGCCTACAGACACGGAGTGGTCGATGATAGATCGAGTTTGTAAATATCTGAACAGTTTCAGGACAATTTCCAAAACATTAGAGGGTGAAGCATATTGCACACTTCCGATGGTGATAATTGGTATAAATATGCTCCTGGATAATCTAGAACAATGGGCTATTGAACTCGATAATAATCCAAGTAGAAATGAGACTGATGAAAAATGCATTTACAGTATTCAATCGGCTAAAGATAAAATCATCAAACATTACCAAAGAGCCAACTGGATGAACTGTGTTGTATTAATCTTAGATCCCCGGCATAAAGTGGAAACATTCTCCAATACAAGTTGGGGAAAAGACTTGGAAAAGGAAGCCGTCAAACACTTTGAAGAGATTTTTAAAACAAAATATTTTCAGCAAGGTCTACAGAGCACAACAGCATCATCTTCATCTTCATCTTCAAAGGATAAATGCAGTGAGTTTGACATCGATCTCCTAAGTTTTTTCAAGAAATCTCCTGTGAATCGAGCAAATGAAATGGCTTGGCGTCATGAAATAGACAAATTCCTGCCTGAACCACTTGCTAATAGTTTTGAAGATATATTAGGATGGTGGAAGAGGCACCAAATTTTTTTTCCAAACTTGGCCAAAATGGCCAAAGATTTTTTGTCAACGCCAGCATCTTCAGCCTCTGTTGAAGGACAGTTCTCCAGATCTGCTCTGACTGTTACAAAAACCCGCAATAGATTAGGCAACAAATCCATAAGATGCCTCACGTGCCTTAAATCCTGGATGGAAAATGTTGAAATCAAACAGTGCTTGGAGGTTTCTCAATATTAAGAAACCATTTTTTTAATAAATGCTAAAAATCAAGTACTTGATAAATGAATACTTGACTTGACATTAAAAACTACTACTTGACTTGAACTTGACTTGATTTCAAGTCAAGTCAAGAAGCTTGAATATCAAGTCAAGCCGTGAATCTCTAGTATAGTTATCAACAAATGCAAGTGAATGTGATTCATATCCAAAACAAAAGTTCAAGGTCAAGGAGATATGACGACAATTCGAATAAGGTCGGCTTGTGCTGACAAGAGTAGATTACATATTATATACTTGTGAATTATATAATATACAATTGGTGCATGAAACAAGTTTCAATCATACTAGAATAGATGTATGGGCAACTAATTGAATAATTAAGTAGTATGGTGATTAGTTATACAGTGTGTCCCAAGTTATCGTTTCAGGCAATATCTCGCTTAATTTAGCAGATACTTCAATACTGTAAAAACCATTGTGAATGGCATCAAAATTCCTTCCTAATGACGTATCAGAAACTTTATTTCACCTGACGTCAAAGTTAATAGTTTAATACTATTATATTATTATATTTATTTCACTTAACAGTCCTTTGGCAGCCACCCCTCACTTTCTATTTTCAAATGGCACCCTCTGTATATTTTCGTTGAAAATTGCTTGTCACTATTTGGAATACAACGATGTAACATACTTGTTAGTTTTTTATTATTAGCACCAAAAAATTAACATTTTGTAATTTCTAAATTTCCTTATGAAAATAAAATAGAAATAATGAAGAAAAAATTACAGTAAGTGTTCAAAATTATTTCCCGCAGATTCAATCGAAGCTTCAAAATGTCTTAAAAGCGCTCTTGTGCACGCAGCCTGAATCATAGCTGGTGTAATACTACGACATGCCTCACGAATGCGATCATCTAAATCTACGTGTTTGATATACTAATTCTTTAAAATAACCCCACAAACAAGAGTCCAGTGGTGTAAGATCGGGCGAGCGGGGAGGAAGATTGATATTATGCGATGGGTAATGGAAATGTGGATAGTTGATATGGTAATAATAATAATAAATATCTACCCTTTAAATTGATTTAACATCAATACAACGGGAATTAATTATGGGATGTATACGGCTCAATATAATGCGGGCAGTTCTCATTGAAGTACATTCTTGTACTGCGAGAAGTGTGCGATGTAGAATGTATAATTGTAACCTCTTCAATTTCAGATAATAGGAGCTGCAGAATTTGTTGTAAAATGAGTGTCACTTCGGTATCAACAAATATTGGACTGGATTTTCCCAGCATGGATACTGCCAGGCACCATAACACTTATCGAGTAATTACTTTTCAAATGGAAAGACCTCTAATGGAACAGGGACACTCAAACACTACAAATTTCGTGAAAATGGATCAAAAATAAGCCAAATGACACTCTTAGACAGAAAAAGGATAACTAGAATGACCCCCCCACCCCACCAATTTTCTTCTGTCAATAGCACGAACCGCAAATTAGTTTTGATTTCCTTATTAACCATAAATTGATTATTTAACACAAATGGAATTTAGAGTTACGATGATAGAACGATTAATAATGAATGTATAGTTGCATATTTACCACCAGTTTACAACATATATTTTCAGCTTACCATTACTCCTAATGGATTTTTCAGTCTTCATTCCTTTGCAAAGAGTTATCGTTATTAACGAATATGTTACTGCCATTACCAAAAGTGGTATTATTAAAAGTATTGCATCTAAAAATAAATTATAGGCTTTTTCACAATCCACGGATGACCAGTTTTCTCTGCATTTCTGATTACCTACAAACAAAATAATGTGGATAACATAAATGAAAATTATAATATTTGAGAGTATGAACTATTCACCCTAATTATATATCATGTTTTTTTAACGATCCACAAAAGCAATTGTTATATAATAGCAACCTATAGAAATTCTAAACGTCATGACTACATACATTTTGCAATATTAACCTATTGTATTGAGAAAAATATGAAAATCTTGTTTCCACTGATGTACTCTACAAAATTCTCTAGCAGCTAGAGTTTGGCCCATAATTTAGAATTTATCACGTATATATCTACTTTTACTTTCGAAAGAAGTAGACAGATCTTTGACCCTATCGTCTTTCAACTTTTGGTACTATAAGTACAGGCTGGTACAAACCGGTGGTTGAGAGATAATTAGAATCTATTCTTGGAACCTAATCTTCGCCGTTCTCCAAAGCTGAGCCTTGATCACCTCATATAGTATTTCAAAGAAGTATTAAATTTTATATTATGATGTAGACATTTGATTAAGGTTTTACCTGAAAATCAGTCATTAACTATTTCAAATATATAAAGGAGGTAACTTGAATGTTTCAAAAGCAAGTCTGTCTTTTTCTCAGGCGCTCAGCTATTATTGTATCAGCTTTAAGATGGTTTGGAACTTCCTAGTTAAACTTAATGAACTAGGAGTAAACAACACAACACAACTGTAGATACCAGGCCATAACAGTGAAAAAGGAAATGAAATGCTTGATGAGCTAGTCAGGTAGGCAGAACTCGGGATTGGCCCTAATGCCTTCAGGGTGGAGCTGAAAAGAAAAAGAAAGACAGAGCATATCTCTGGAAAGTCCTTCGAGGACTGTACCAGCTTAAAACACATCTTGGGAACTCCAGTCAAAAGGGAACAAGGCACTATTAAGCATTGGCAAAAACCAACTAAGGATTCTTAGTTTTAGTAGGGTATTGTTAACTTAATCAACACCCGTGCAACATATAACTGAAGGCGTTGAATGTATGTTGCTTCTATCATTAAGAAGAAGGAAAGCATCCCTGCACTTACTGACAGAATACACCCCTTTATCACTGACGAGTCTACTCCACCTGGATAAACTCCAAGTAAAAGAAGAAGATATGCCCTCCTTGAAACTCTAACAAATCGTGCACTTCGTGAAATGAATAGGGAGTGTGCTTAAACGAGTACAGAAAGGAAGCACAATAAACAATAGTTGTGTCACCATTACTTTTTGGGCTACTGTTTGTACTTTATACTATGATGTTAAATTGACCTTACTTATGTTGACGTGGCGAGCTGGAAATCGACACCATAATGGGAATGCCATCGAACAAGATGATTCCCAAGTATAGCTTCGGGAAAAACTTCAAAACAGCCATAACAGGCAGAGAGGCATGTAAAGAAGGACTTGCAATTATTGCAGAAATGTCCTGCTACACAGATGGCTCAAAAACCAAGGAAGGTGTAGGAGCAGGAATATATATATGACGATATTCCAGCACGGTGCAGCAAAGCTATTGAGGCAAGAGTTTGAGGAAAAGACCATTGCCATATACTCCGACAGCCAAGCGGCTATAAAAGCAATCAGTTCCATGCAGATGAATTCCATACTCGTTTAGGACTGCTTGAAACGCCACAAGAGCTGGGAAGTTTTAATAGATTGTCCTTAGCCTGGGTACCAGGCCACTCAGATCACAAGGACAATGAAGAGGCAGACTCACTAGCCCGAGAAGTGGCACGATGTGCTCCCATTGGCCCAGAACCTTTTTGTGGCCTAGCGAAAGCGCTGCAAAAAAACAAGGAGTACCTACTGAGCCAGAATAGGAGAACAATCAGGATCCTGATTGGGCTCCTGACGAGGCACTGTAGGCAAACTCATGAATAGCATCGGATTGGTAGACACAACCATATGCAGGTTCTGTCAAGAAGATGTGGAAACCTCAGCACTCATACTGTGATACTGCGTAGTCCTGACTAGGCTGAGGTTTTCGACGATAGGGGAGGAAAAAACACACTTCTAGGAACTCTGGAATAACAGGAGGGCACACACCTGCAAATGTCGTAGTGGAGGGGCTCTTACAAACACATAATTCCCATATTTATCTTACCTTATTCATTGATCTTATCTTACCTTGACGTGTCGGTTGTAACGTGCTAAAAACTGCTATGGGCGACATACATATGACGCTGCCAATCCAAATAATGAAAATAAGTTTGTATGCATGACTAAGTGTTTGCCATCGTAAAGATCGTAGAGGATGGCAGATAGCATAATATCTCTCAACAGATATTACGACTAAAGTCCAAACTCCCACAGATACCGAGCAAGCTGTAACAAAAGAAAACTTGATTAGCAACTCATATTATTAAAATCATTTAAGTATTCTTTGAAATTTTATTTAGTTTCAAATAAAATATAAGTATATTTGAATGCCTCATTTGCACCATTTTTCCAAGTAAAAACTGCTTTAGTCGCGTTGAGCGATTTTTGATAACATCAAAACTTATGGGTTCGCGTCACCGACGTGCTAATGTGATGAGCTACTATCAAGAACGTGTTGGACCCTCTTTTTCATAAGGGATGAATTTATAAGAAACTTAATATCATAGGCGTACGGGACAATTTTTGAAGGGGTTAATTAATTTCTATTTCAGCTTTTACTTCTGTCGGTTGTCCCCGTGACTACTACTTTTGCTTATTTTAAAATCTTTCTGTTTTCATATGATGTACTTCACCTTGATATGACTTGGATTCTTACATTTGCCACACGGTTCTTCAATCTCTTTTTTTCCTATGGATGTCAATCTATTTGTTCTCGCAGACATATAAATTAAATCTTCAAAGAATGCGGATGTAACACAACACGTAGTGGCAAGTGGTTGTCCGTATATGACAAGATATTGCTTTAGCTGGAACTATTCTAGAGAACAATTTTCCCGCAGAAGCTTGTGTACTAGTGTATTGTATTGTACTTAGGCGTCGAGGAGCTTCGGGAGCACATCAGAACTGCGAACAGTATTGATCTGGGTGTATTCAGGAGTATTCAGGAATTCCATCTTGCTAGCAAAACATTGAATGCTCCTGCTCCTTGTCAGTGCCAAATGAATTAACCTTAAATGGAGCCAGTACATCTGCAGACACCTGTCGTTTTCTATAAATTTATTCGCCTGTCATTATTCTGGTGTATTGTGCCAGAGTGCTTGCTCTATCCCTCCAATCTTTGAACTTATACCTTCATGCCCCCAGTCGGGGGTGATCGTTAGCATGATCTATCTAGTTCAACAATTACTTTATTACCCTTAATTTCCTCATGATCTGGTATCCAGAGAAGGGCAATTTTGTTGCCACTTGCCAGTTTATTAAGAGATTGTCTGCATTCCCACGTGAAAAGAGGTTGAAAGCTGCTGTTTTTGAATGATTTAATCGCAGGTTGGCTGTCAGATATTATATTGATTTGTTTGAATTAATTCATAGGCATTCATGAGCACTTACATAGTTGTGGGTTAGGTATGATTATGAAATAAATTATTTAAAAAAATCAAGGGATCTGGCATATAAAAGGGCTATAATTACAGGTATGTCTGCTGATTGGGTAGGGTATAAATATAAAAGAAACAACGTTGTTAGTCTAATATTATGATCAAAGAAAAGGTTATATTTTAAAAACTTAATGGATAGAAATAAAGGAAAAATGTGGCAAGGTGGAAAGGTGAGATGATGCAAGCTGTATACTTTGATGATATATTAGTGGAAGATGATAAATCATTAGCCGATTCATTTAATAATTATTTCGTAAAAAGTATAGAACTAATAATAGCTAATAATACGATCTGAATCGAAGAAATCATGTTATTATTGATAACCAAATAACTCCTTTATACAACTTTAAAAAAGTAACCCAACAAAAATTGAAACGTTTAATAATGAATTTGCAAAAATATTATTCAACAGACGAGATTACCAAAACCATTATGCTGAAGGGCTTGAATACTATTAGAGATAAATGAACAGATATAATAAATTTAAGTATAGACCAAAGTAAATTTCATGAGTTGTGGAAAACATCACTTATTGTACCTATTTAAAAGGCAACAAATACAAAAAAATGTGATGAATTTAGACCAATTAACATGTTGTCTCTTCGCGAAAAAGTAATAGAATTATACAAAAAGGAACTAATTCTAGAACATATTAACAATAACAATATTTTAATAGAAAATTAATCTGGTTTTAGAGAGAAACATTGTTGTGAGTCTGCACTGCAACTGGTTGTCTGCTTTTCTTGATTTCAAAAGAGCGTTTGAGAAAATAAACAGGGACTTGTTAATCATAAAACTAAAAAAATACTATATTGGAAATTCACAAGAATGGTTCAGCAGTTACTTGAAAAATCGTTACCAACAAGTAAAAGTAAATAATTGTCAGTCCAGTTAATTTCTTGTGAAGTATGGAGTCCCTCAAGGAACAGTATTAGGGCCTCTTCTTTTTATTCTATATTAAGTTCTGTGATATTCCATTCGTTTTAAATTTATTTGCTGATGACACTACACTTTCAGTGGATGGTGAAAATGTGGAAGGACCGATGAATAAAATGCAGAATATTATTAAATTATTAGAATCCTGGCTTATTGAGAATGATTTGTATGTAAACACAAATAAAATAGCATTAAGGATAATTACTGGAGCATTCTGCACGAGTCCAATTAAAAGTCTACAATGCGAAACTGGCGAACCATTACGGAGAAAACATCTTACAATTTCCTATGCTCTTACAGTGAGTAATAA
Organism: Lochmaea crataegi; assembly: GCA_947563755.1. Lineage (NCBI taxonomy): Eukaryota > Metazoa > Arthropoda > Insecta > Coleoptera > Chrysomelidae > Lochmaea > Lochmaea crataegi. Next base: position 24,585,083 of record OX387423.1, on the reverse strand, counting down.
TCAATCAAATCCGACGTATAACAACACATTCACAAATCGGTATCATAAACTATATACATCCAATAGAACTGTTATTCCACCATATTACGAAAGAGTTAAATATATCATTTCGGAACTTGATATCGAACGTCCCAGGCTCTTTTCCAATCAAATCGAAACCCCGCCGCCATGGTCAATTCAACTCATTCCATCTCACACCTCATTAACATCACACAATAAATCGGAAACACCTTCATCATTATTTAAACAACTTTTTTGGTCCAAACTTAACACTTATCCCCAACACATTCACATTTATACAGACGCATCAAAGATGTCCGATAATGTAGGTGAGGTAATCTTCACAAAAAATGAATCTAGGCAATTTAGCTTACCAAGTATTAGCAGTGTCTTCACAGGTGAGCTCTATGCCATACTTCAAGCACTAAATTATGTCAAATCTAAAAATATTGCAAAATCTCTAATAATAACAGACTCTCTCAGTTTCATCCAGTCAATTAATCAACTTTACACCACCCATCCATTAGCCCTACAAATCAAACAAAATTTGTCCCATCTCCAACAATCTAACAACAAAGTGACCCTTTTATGGATTCCTTCCCATATTGGCATCCAAGGGAATGAAGAGGCCGATCGACTTGCTCGACATGCCACTACCAGTGAAATCGCGAGTGAAGAGCAAAATTCAGTGCTACAGGACACAAAACTGTACGTGAAGTTGAAATTGCAAACAATTGTGGCAAAATGAGTATCACAATCAAAATTACGCGATGTTAAAACATCAGTAAAACCTTGGCCTCATACAAATCTTAATAGAACAACGCAAGTAATATTATCCAGACTCCGGTTAGGCCACACTAACATCACTCACAGTTATATTATTACAAAAACTGAACCTCCACAATGTGGAATATGTAAATGCCAATTAACTGTAAAACACATTCTAGTTGAATGCCCAAATTTCGAGCATGCAAGGCTGAAAAATAATATTAGCAATAAATTAGATGTAGTACTCGGTATAAATTGTAATGTTCAAAATCTAATGACATATCTTAAAGACATAAATATTATATCCAAATTGTAATCCAAAATAATTAAATCTAAATAATATTGTCGCTAATAACCCTAGAGGTTGATGCGACTGAAAATGGAAATAAAAAAAGGAAAACAAATGAAATAGTAGTGATGTTCAGCAATAAAAGTAATGTTGCATGTTATATTAAGTTGTTCAGTTAGTCATTGAAACTTGTTAGTGAATGTAAATACTCAGTTAGGTGTTATTATTGATAACGATTTTAATTTAAAAAACATGGTCAGTATGTTCATATGAAAATTAGTAAAAAAATCAATTATTTTGGGAGAATAAGTTCAAATCTATCTCTAATGACAAGGCGTCAAAAAATAATAGTTCAATACTATTAAACGCTTTACAAAATTAGAAAAATAAATTTCCAAATGACAAGACTTACGTTATATAAAACTATAATTACAGCACATTTTAAATATTGTTCAACAATTTTATAATACTTATTTAAGCCAGTCTGATAAATCTAAATCACAAATTTTACAAAATGAAGCAATGAAGGTTATTTTAAGTGTAAATAGAGGATCAACTTTCGTTTAGCTGAAATGAGTTATGTAAGAAATATTCGTTCATTTACTTTTTGAAAACCTTTTCCAAACAGACTCGAATTTTTTTTGCGAAAATGCATAATTTTAATTTTTTCGACTTCAGAATAGCTGAAACCAGTTACAAGAAAATACGTTTCTGTTTTACATGTTTGACAATTTTCTAAACATAAACTCGCAGAAATATACCATTTTCAGTTATTGATAAAATATTTAGTCGGAGAGCTGACTACATAAAACAGTATCAATAAGGTACACGAACAGTTAAGTTAATAAATGATTGTAAAAACATTAACCCATCGCGAACTGGCTATTCTGCCAGTTTCGATAGGCCGGATATGTAAAGGGCGGCCAGTTTTCCACGTCGGAAAAACCTGCCTGAAAAACCGATAAGGTACACGCGTGAAATTTTTTTAAGGCATTGTTGAGACCTTGACTAAAAGCGGTGTAACAGTGGCAGAAAGTTAGCAGGTCGGAAAACCCTCGGCAGAAATGATTCAAAGTCGTGGAAAATTCCCACGAAAAAACCGATAAGGTACACGTGAAAAACTTTTTTCCGTACATTCTTTGGGCCTCAAGGAAGAGCGGTGCGATAGTGGCAGAAAAGTAGCAGGTCGGAAAACCCTCGGCAGATGGAACTAAAAGTCATGGAAAACAGCCTGTAGCTTCAACGGGAAATTTAATAAGGTACACGTGCAAAACTAGCAAAAGTATTGTCGGGAGATGGTTACCAGTGTTTTAATTCAATGCAAGCATATCTGCCGACAATTGGAGGGGCAGAAATCATAGTACAGGTTTCTCTCTTGAGATTTTTGAAGCGATATTAAGCTGATGAGAATAGATATTATTCATTGATCGGTGTTAAAGGTCGGGAAGATTATTAAACTCAACTTTTACATTGTTTATATTTTTTGTCAAAAAATGAAAATCACATATTTCCGCAGGAGTTTTTTTGCGTGATTATGTTTAAAAAAGTGTTTGAAATATAAAGCATAAAAAAGTTTTCATCTTGAGATTTTCCCTTAACGAATGCATAGCTAGTGCACTATACTCTTTGTTGAATAGTTAACATTGTTGTCAAATATTTATTAAAGAATGACAATTTGAAAATTATTTATAAAAGTTGACAGTTACTTGGTACATAGTAAACGTCACTCACTAGATTAATACATTATTTTCGAACTTAGTGCAAAAATTCATACGGTTTTCATAAAGCTGGCTAGAAAATGAGATGGGTTTTGAAAAACTTGAATTTCAGAACAAGCAAAACTTTTTATCAAGAATGACATTTTTCACTAAAACTAATATTTAAACATTTTTCACCTATAGGATACCCCAACCGTGGACACGCTGTATATACCAACTACAAAAGAACTAGTTCAACACAAAATTCTCTATTTTACTAAGGTTTATTGTTATATAACAATTTGCCAATTCCTAAAAAATCGTATATCACCCTTGTCACTTTCATAAGAGAAACTTTTGAATATTTAAAAATGAGTTATTCGTAATTATTCCTATCCAGTTATTTGACATGTAATTAAAACATATTATATAATTATTTCATGTCATTTTTGTAAATATTTTGAATGTAATGCTTGATTGCATGATTGCTAGATGAACTATCTGTCGATCTATAGGTTCCTATGGCTATAGCTGCCGCATATGCTGGGCCATGGATGTCCATGCCTGTACACCGTTCAGTTTTTGTCCCATATGTATAACAGTTGAAGTATTTATTATCCACTTGCATTATTTGACTGTTAGCTACGCTGCGGTCTTGAATGATAACTTCAAACGGTATCTCGGAGTTCTTGGAATTATATCCGAAGGTTTTTGAAACAGATCAGTCTGTAAGAATCTTTAGGTGAAGTGTATTGTCTCACTGTTTGAATTCCCTAGTTTCACCCAAAAAAAATAGATATGGCTGTTCCAAGAGTACCTCCACTCTCTCATGGTACTAGTGATTACTAGTGATAGAGCTGCTTGGTCGTCTGAAACTGGTAATCTGATAAAATTAAAACATCAACTTCATTAGATTGGATTTGATGAGGTGGCTAATCGGCCTATTCCACTTTCTCTTTTTAAGTAGCCAATCAGCCTCCAGACTGCATATTTCATGTAATTTCTTGCGGGTGGCTTCTCATCGCCTAATACAGCACATTCACCGGGCAATCGCACTGGCATATGATATGATGCGATCTACAGTTTCCTCTTCTAGGTGACAAAATCTGAACATAGCTTCGTCTGTCAACCCTATTAGTTTTGCGTGGCTGTTAAGTTTACAGAGCCCTGTTAACATACCTACCAACGCCATTACACATTTTTCATATTTTTCCCGAAACATCCGGTGTATTACTAAATCCATTAAAGTTTTGCTTCAGATGGAAAACTTTTTAGAAGTAATCAAACTTTTATGTGCGAATCTACTTATAAGCATCAATTCTGTTAATTTGTGATATATTTTCTTCCAGACAGAAAATATTTACGATTATTATATTTCCTGAGGTAAAAATATGATGAAGTTGTCGAGTCCAAAGGTCCATAACGCCAATAAAACTCCAGAAATCGAGAATCTAGAGCAATAAAGTATTTTCGACGATTTACAACGGTTCCATAAAACTACGTTGAAGTGTAATGAACAGTAGCATGACAAGAGGGAAAAGTATAAGTTTGAATTTTCAATTTAATTTATTTTTATGTAGGTTTTTTCAGTTACTTTTGTTTTTTTCTGAAATAATGTCATTTTTAGCATCACATAATAGATTGAGAATGTCTCAGAGCTTCTTACGACGGGTATAAATATGAGGAAAGTAAGAAAAATGCGAATTTTGCCTTTGAGCGTTATCGAGCCAAGCCTTGGCTGGGCGGCTAGCTATTAGTAAGCAAACTTCCGAAGTACAGTTAACAAGCAGACAGCAAACAAAAACCCCGGAAAATATGCAAACTAAAAAAAAAGGTCATCGCAATTAGCCAATCAGGAACCAATGTTAACGATTGTACATTAGTAATTGTAAACATAATCGAGATAATATGACCGAATGATTTTATCAATATACATATAGTTTGGTAAGTCTATCTGAAGCTACGCGGCATCGGTAAGGGGCGAGGAAACATGGCCCATATCTGTCATGAATGGCGTACGGTACCTATTTTATAAAAGTATTAAAAATAATTATTATTATTACATAATAATCTATCTATCTATATATGTATATAAAAGAGAAAGGTTGTATGTATGTTCCTTATAGACTCCGAAACGGCTGGACCGATTTCAATGAAACTTTCAGACAATCTTCAGATTGGCCCAGCGAGTAATCCTGCAAAGTTTAGTGGTGACGGAGCATTTTTTGGAATTGTCAATTTGAAAATTGACATTTTTTTAATACTAACGACGAAACATTAATAATATGTCAAGTCAATTTTTCTGTCGTATGACATGCGTCACCGTCAAATTTCAACATCGCCAACAACGATTAGTCCACTCGGGAACAACTGTGAATAACGAATCGCCGCAACGTGAAAATCACAACGAACAACGGGAACAAGAGAATTTATAAATCCAGCTTTAACCTACAAATACAATGGAAACAACAAACTTTGAGCAATTAGGCAATCCAGTGAGACAGAATAAAGCCCGGCGAAGCGGGCTGGGTACGCTAGTTATACAGGGTGTTTCATTAAGAATTGTCCATATTGTAATTGGAGAAACCTTAGCATGAAATATGAAGATTTAGGCCAAAACACTTAAATAAAATATTCCTCCTAACCGAGATATAGGGTGTTTTATTTTAAATATTCTAAATGATTTTAGCCCATAGTTTTGACACCTTCAAATATTTTTTGTTCATACTTGGCAAAGAGTTTACACATGTTAGGTTACTTTAAACAGTGGTAAAATATAGGTTTCCTCTATTACCAGAGGCGTGCGGTGTACCAATTTTTATTAATATATTTAATGATGTTGGTTTGCAACTAAAGTTCATTACATAATTTGCGAACGGCAGCTTTTCGTCAGTGAGCATAAGTCATGGGAACTGTTGCTTAATCTTGCAATGTTATTAAATTGAAAATGTATTGAATTAAAAAAATAGTCTACCCGTGAGCGCCACTTTATTTTAACAGTATAGTTATAAACCTCACCAATATAAAGAAAAATGAAGTATTGTCAAAATGTACCAAAAATTTTATGAAAATGTTAAAAGTGTAGACCAAAAGAAATAACACAATTTAGTTGTTTTTTACTTCGTTTATTTAAAAATAGAAATGTGATTGTTGATAACCCACCCCCCAAATATCATCAATGATATACAGATTATGCACCAAGTAACAAAAAAATAAAATTTTATACCTATCCAATTTATAGTTAGATATATAGAAATTGTAACTTAACAAAAAAATATAGGATACTTATCCAAAAAGTATTTAAATACTTGATCCTTGAAATCAAGAAAAGTGTCAAGACATTTTATCACTAGTTTACCATAGATTATAGCTATAATTTGTTTACACCAAAATATATTAAAATTATCAACAATTGAAATTGGATAGTAAAGTATTCAAACAATAAAAATATATCTATGCATTCTTAGCAGTAGATAAGAAAAATAAGTTTACATGATAAATGAATATAACTGAATTGAATTTACTGTTTGGACCCTTACTTTGTGGAATCTACTCATATTAATGTTATAAATGAAACTAACTGTTTCTAATTAATTCCACTATTTAATTGAAAGATTTATGAAAATTATTAAAGGATATTGATAATTATTTCGATATTGACATATCATCGTCAGAATGACAGAAGTTACATCAAGTAGGTATCACATAAAAATGTAACTTCTGTCATTCTGACGATGATATGTCAATATCGAAATAATTATCAATATCCTTTAATAATTTTCATAAATCTTTCAATTAAATAGTGGAATTAATTAGAAACAGTTAGTTTCATTTATAACATGAATATAACTGAAAGTTCTCATACCAAAAAAATTATATAAAAATAAAACCTGTATCCTTGATGTGGAAACTATCCTACCAAACTCAACATAAGGACGAATGGCAGTGGTGTAGTAATGAAATGGAGTTGTCTGTCAACTTGGGCTTCTACGGGAGCAACAATTATACAGGATGCGGGCGGAAAATAGCAGGAAGTCATCAACAAGATCTCAAGCAAAAAGGATGCACGTGGCCCCGTCTATGACTGGACGTAGAATTCTACCAGTGAGGACTGCACCGGAGGGACATCAATCCTGTAGTCAAAATCAGGATGATTTTCTTCTTCCCTTGATCCCGGATCTGGATCTGATCTCACAATTGGATCGGCTAATCTAGTGGCTACTTTGACGACTAACAAAAATGGCCTATCCAAGAAGAACAAGAACGTTGGCCGTGACAAAACTTGGTCTTTCGCCGTCAAGGTGGTCCCTATTAGAAAAATGTTATTGTCAAGCCGAAAAAGAATAATTCTTCTACAAACTTACCCTCATGAAACAAAAGGGGCACCAAGCACAATAAGGCAACTAGGCCTAGAAAAGCACGCGTCTCCTCCTTCATCTTTATTTTATAGGAAAGAAGGAAGTTCCAAAAAAACTAAACCCTACTACCAACAAGATAGATGACATTTCGACATGACTATCAACTGAAAAGAATCATAGACCTAAGACACTCAACTAATTTCTAAGACTCGGCCTGTGACTGCTTGACATTCCAGCTACTGGATCATAGAACTATTCCACTAGAGGACACAACTCTACACGACCACTAATCGAACAAACATTCTCGTACTAACCTAAAAATATGCTATGTGTCTTCACACCATTGACATTTGCCATTATAATAATAAACTAGTTATTTATATCAATCATATAATATTACAAAGGAAAATCGAAAAGGTAAGCATACTTTTCTTTGTTATTATTGTTGACTAAAACTCATTTTTAATTTCAGTTCCTTGAAACGACAGTAACTTCTAGAAAGATTCCAGAATTATTAGAATACATTTTAATGTACACAAAAATACAGATGATTAAAGTTTTCAATCTTATTATCAGTTATATGTTGTTGTAATTAGTACATCAATATTGTCCAAATAAAGCATGGAAATGACCTAAATTGAATTGTTTCTTTATTTACATATCAAAAATGAGTAAGTGAATTTTTAAATGCTACAGCGGTAGGGATGGATACTTTCTTTTATCCCCCTACAATCTACGCCACTGTCGTAACAATCGTTTCAGCATGTTTTTTTGATTTTTCGTCACTTTCTACGTAAATATCATCTTTTTGTCTCAACGCGGTAGAGTAAGTAGTTTTCGAATAATTTGCATTTAAAGGTAATGTCCAATTTTGTTTTATTGCTTATTTCACATGTGTCGTTACTAATTTAACCACCTTGATGATAAAATTTGTTTCACACCCTCGCCTTTTCCATCTATGAGGAAATTTATTGTTTAAATAATTTCGCACCGCTAAAGGAAAATATAGTGGGGCGCCGTCTTGCATAAACCACATACTTCTTCTTTGGTTTAATGGTAACTGTTCCAGCTCATCAAAAAGTATATTTTGAAGAAAACCATGTGTAAACTCTTTGCCAAGTATAGACCAATAATATTGGAAGGTGTCAAAGCTACGGGCTAAAATCATTTAGAATATTTTAAATAAAACACCCTGTATCTCGGTTAGGAGGAATATTTTATTTAAGCGTTTTGGCTTAAATCTTCATATTTCGTGCTAAGGTTACTCCAGTTACTATATGGACAATTTTTAATGAAACACCCTATATAGAAACTGATTTATGGTTTGCTTTAAAGGTAAGATATTTTTCAAAACACGGTATTTGTTAAAAACAAATAATGTTAAAAATCGTACTTGAATTCAATATGGATACGAATTAATAAGATACCAAGTAAAACTGAAAATACGAAGGTAAACACCGTGAACACTGACCAACGCCAATGGATAATCAATATCAGTCAATTGTCGAAGTGAGAGGGAAGAATACATGCACGCGCTTGCCAATGGGAAGTCGGGTGGTTACTTAGCAACGGCGGGTCGATAAATATTCACCAATTGAGTTAGTCCGGAGGGCGTGGTAATTATGATTTTCGCACGACGTTGCCGTCTTGAAGGAAACCCATAACATATTTGGAAAAGTGTTCATCTTTTAATATTCAGAAATTGAAAAAATAATGTGAATAGACAAAATCCAATAAAACAAGCACATTAAAGAACTAACGTTTAATCATTATTGACATATTGTTAATAATAAAAAGTCCATTTTCTAATTATTATCACTACATACTTAGAACTTTAGCTTTTTCATAGTTAAACGTGGCAATATCGAATGTTTTCGACCGCATTCCTTTCACAGCTTCAGTAATGTTTGCCAAACTGTACATCAATTTTAGTGGCTGCATCAGATGTTGTCAATGTGAGGATAATTATCCGATTTTCAGACAATTTCGCTAAACGGATAATTTTTGGATCGAATAACTTTTGCAGAAAGTATCTATTAAACGGCTACTGTATTGGAGGATTTTTAATATTGACTAAGGTCGAAGACTTTTATTTAGACAACACGGTGTCCTTTTGGTAATTTTGACAAATTGTGATAATTTGAATTATAAATTATTATAATTATTTTTATTTTTGCATATCGGCAACACTGGACTGCATTATATTTGATGTCAACTGTCATTTAAAATCTGCTTTTATATTTTTATTTGCTTTATATTTGTTTGTTTTATAAATTACAGAACAATCTGTCTTTATCAATACTCATTCGTTTTTGAAATTTATTCTCTTGTAACGTGAAACTAAACCATGTTGTTAATTAAATAATGGTATATAATATATAACAGTTGGGTTTGAACAAACAAATGAAGTAAAGTAGAACAGGATTTAAAATAATATATATCTGACAAACCACACAGCATTATTGCCATCCATTCTTGTTCATAATAACAACAACTAACAAAACCGAGATGGTTTTTTGTCAATATAGAATTATGGTTTGTGGTTAGATGTGGGGATGTCGCTGTTATCACATTTTTGAAATTTCCTTTACTTGGGTTAATATATTGATGTGATTTCAGCGTTGTCTTCAGGATTATGCTCTCAGAGATCTTGGACGGAGGATTTCTACCTTGTAATGATGAGGCGCAAATACGCCGAAACCGGTCTACAAGTGATGTCCTTTATAGTTATAAACCAGAATGGTTGGTTATATCATGCAGATATACCAACCCCATTTAACTTAGAAGTGTAATTCAATGTCTGTCGGGGCATATAGCCCGAGAAGAAGTTGTTCCTTTTTAGTTGAACGGTTATTGTTTTTTGAAGAATATAATTTAAAACTTTGTAAGGCGTTATAATAGTATTAATTATATTATCTTCGATGTAACAACAACTAAATATATGAGATCTAGATAATTGGTAGTGGTGAAGTATATATTCCAATGTTAACACAGTTATGAACTTCATTTTTCGGCTGTTGTTAAGAAAAACGAATTTTCAAACGATGCGAACACTGGAAAAAGTAACAATTCTAAATATACCAAACTGGTTACCCTTTTGATTTGAAGTAAATAAAAAGTTAACATACCAGCAATAAAACAATTTTTTCTATATACATTAGTTAAATAAATATTTATGTAGTATATAACATAATTTCCTTACATAAGAAATTGACAACCTTCTTTGTTACAACTATTTATCTGATGTATACTAACAAAACAGTTCTTCTATTTTTTTTAATGAAAGTTGGGTTGGGCGTTAGTGATGAATGTCGAAAAATTGTCTCAAATATCTCTGCTTTTTGAACGGGAGAAATGGAATGGTCGAATTTGCGTTATTGCCAATGCAAATATTTATCGCATACGAATACATTTTCGAAGGTTCAAATATACGATCTTCCAATCGTGTGGGATTTATTTTATTCGAATTAAATCGCATACGAAAAAGTTGGAATGATCTGGAAAATACGGCACCAGAGGCTGGATTCTTGACTGAGGGAGTAGAGCTTCCCGAGAGAATACATATTTTGTCTTTGTCTATATTGTTTACTTCGTCATTGCTGCGGGAAGTCAAGTATCTGGTGCCAGATGTGTGAACAGATTCGACACGCCCACCCAGGGCTCTTGTTTGCTTCTGTCGACTGTAAGTGGTTACAGTAATTGATGTTCACATTAGTTTTTTCAATTAGGTGGTGGCATGGGTATTTGGTTCCTTTTTCAGTTGTAATTCGTTAAGCGGATAACGAATAGCTTAATACAGGTGAAAATGTTTGATGATAAAAAGGAGAATTGATAATGAATGGAAGGTTTAAATGTTGATTATATACGTCAGGACTCTCTATCAGCGATAGTGTTAGGTGCTGCGTTGAGAAATCTGAAACTATAACTGCTGAATATGCGCAAATTACATAAGGTAAAATGTTCACAGATGATTATTTAAAAACTTCTATACCCTCAACGTGCTAACCTTGGAAGAACCTTACCCTTTATTAAAAAAAGGAAAAACTACTATATTTCACAGTTTTGCCTGCGCGAAGTCGAGTGGGTAGCTAGTACACTAAGAAAAATCAATATTATAATCCACGACATAATCGCGGCATGTTTTGTCGTGTGGTAGATAATTTTTGCACTAAAATGAATAATTTATTGAAATACGTTATTCTAAGAACGTAGACAAAAAATATTTATAATCCTATATCAATAAAAAGCCATCAAACATTATTTTTTATTTCATTATTTGCGTGTTGTATTTGCGTGATGAAAAATTTAGAAACTTAGATTATAAATAAGCTCATTTGGTAGCCCTAATAGAATATTGATAATGGTATTGTCGACATTCCTGTGAATTAGTATACATTTTTTTTAGCCTTTTTAATTGAAAAATAGCGTGACGCCATCTTATCTGGTGTAAAGATGCTAGATGCTTTTTTTGTTCCACTAATAGCATTAAATAATTGGAATATTCTGTTACGCCGCAATATTGAAATTTTAAATTCACTTCTTTATCATCTGTATTGTCTGATTACTCAATTTCCATTACCCCGGCGTGATGTGAATCAAACTCTTTAGTGTTGTGCAGCATAACCCACCTACTTGGTGTCTATGGTATCAACCGTCAGTGTCAATATAGTGTCTATGTCATTGCTGTCAATCTGATTACATATCTCAAAATATGTACAATTTTATTATTGAATAAAACCTAATATCCTAGGTTTTCTCGTATCTATTGCAATTTATTCAATAATATGGAAAAGTATTTGAGACCCGAGGGATTCGATGGAGACCCTGCGGCAAAGTCCACAGCCAAAGAGTGGGATCACTAGAAGAAGACGTTCCTCAACTTCTTGGCTGCTAGCTCGACAGCTCCAGCACAGCTTTCATCAGCAACTAAACTCCAACTGTTAGTGAATCACATCACTCCAAAAGTTTACGCCTATGTAAGTGAGTGCCCTGATTACGACAGTGTCATAGCGGCTTTAGACAAGATCTATGATAAGCCAAAAAATGTCGTTCATGCCACGCATATTCTAACGACACGACGGCAACAGGCTGATGAAACGGTGGACGTTTACTTACAATCTTTAAAGCAACTGACCAAAGATTGCGATTGCGATCCGTAGACGCAGAAACAAACAAGTAGGATACAATTAGAGGAGCCTTCATAGCTGGCATATCGTCCCCTAAGATTCGCTCAAGACTGCTAGAAAGCCTGACACTAACTTTAGAAGAAACGTTTAACATAGCACGTTCTATGGAAATGGCAGATGTCAACTCACAGAACTTTGTTAATCCAACAGTAAGTACATTGCCACTCAATGAAGATCCTAGCGCTACTGCTACCTCTAATCCTGTCAGCAGCTCTTCAGGACAGAGATGTTATTTCTGTGGAGGGCCAATGCACTCTGGAGGACGTAAAAACTGTCCTGCACGAGACGCGATCTGAAAAACTTGTGACAAGAAAGGCCATTCCTCCAAAGTTGGAAAAAATCTAGTTTAGTGAACCAACGCGGATTTTGATGAAATATTTTTTTTTAAATTAATTCGAAGTCGCTGAACACGAAAATGAAAAAAGAAATCGGCGCTCTCTTACCAAAAACGAGTTATGAATTTTTGAAGATGAGTTCAGATCAGCACTGCACCGGTTGTATTGTCATATTATAACTGCTTTTAAAATGATGCATTACAACTTCTACACAATGTTAAATACACTATAATTGCTTTTTACGATATTCCTCTCACACACACATTTAAAAAACACTGATATTGATATTCATTTCTTGTAAATTCTTTTTTTAATTCCACAATTATTATATCTTTTGACATTTTCATGTAACATGACTGACATATAAATTTTGGTCTGTTTTCTCTTAATCGTACAACTTGTACCTAATAGCATATTCAGCCATTAGATATTTAGCCACTTGAATTAGTTGCTGAATATTTTCGATTTCATGATCGTGACCATATCGTGACATAGAAGATATAAACAATATGAACATCATGAACATACACCTATTTTTCCGATAGCTGGCCCTGTATTACAGTTGAAAAATTTTTTTTCAAACTTTGAGAGATGATGATTTTAGAAAGATGGCTAGTTTTGACATAAGTTTGGTTGACATTTATCATTTATTTGAAGGATAATGAACCATTCAATTTGATCATTGAGGATGCTGAACAATTTTTTTTTCTCTGAATTGCACAGATCAATTAATTCTTTAAAAAAATTACCTCCTCAGTTGTTCGGCCTCTATAAACACTGCTGACAACGAAAATAGTTGCTGCAGGTGTAATTCCAAATAAAATTTTGAACACACTGCTAACATTATGAGACTTTGGTTATCAGAAGCTGTTTCCCCTTTTTAGAAAATTTGAATATCGCTTCCTGACCAACTAACACAGATCAAAGAAATCGCAATCGCAATCGCTTCTTATCAGCTTCATACATTTATTAGATTGGATTTCCGTTTGAAATAATGAAGTAGATTGATTATCGCGAGCGCGCCGGATCGACGTTTCGCGCACGACGCGCGCGAATTGCGAAACGTCGATCCGGCGCGCCTTTTTCACGATAGCTGTTCATTCAATTTTTCCTTAACTTATTTCAGTTAAACGAAAGTTGAGCCAAATACAGCGCCAGATATCGGAAAAATAGGTGTATGTTCATGATGTCCATCTTGTTTATATCTTTTTTTTTTTTGTCGGTTATTTAACGTCGGTCTATTTCTGCAACTCAGGCTAATCACCGACGCCGGGAGCACTCTACCCCTAACCGGAAATTTTGCCGAACCCACTAGTGTTCCAACCAGTGGTAGGGATCTTTATCGAGCCCAACATCCATGGACTCAGGACCTCGGTTTTAAGTCTCATCGGAAAGACGGCATATCTACATTATACCTCGTGCTCATTGGTATAATGCCTGCGAGCTGTGATATGCTACTGACCCTAGTAATATAAGGTGTTTCGCTGCAGGCTGTACGGGCTCTACGACGGTATTTCCCCAGTGGTCACCCATCCAAATACTAACCGTGCTCGACCTTGCTTGGTTATAATTATCGCATCAGAAGCGTTCCACTACAAAGCTGGGCCGACGCCCTGTTTATATCTTCTGTCACGATCATGAAATCGAAAATATTCAGCAACTAATTCAAGTGTCTAAATATCTAATGGCTGAATATGCTATGAGGTACAAGTTATATGACTAAGAGGAAACAGACCAAAACTTATATGTCAGTCATGTTACATGAAAATGTCAAAAGATATAATAATTGTGGAATTAAAAAAAGAATTTACACGAAATGAATATCAATATCAGTGTTTTTTAAATGTGTGTGTGGAATATCGTAAAAAGCAATTATAGTGTATTTAACTTTGTGTAGAAGTTATAATGCATCATTTTAAAGCAGTTATAATATAACAATAAAACCAGTGCAGTGTTGATCTGAACTCATCTTCAAAAATTTATAACTCGTTTTTGGTAGGAGAGCGTCGATTTCTTTTTTCATTTTCGTGTCCAGCGACCTCGAATTAATTAAAAAAAAATATTTCATCAAAATCCGCGTTGGTTCACTAAACTAGACTTTCACCAACGATTGAACATAGAAATATTGAAGTCACAAACCAGTAAGGTACAATATGTGGAGACAATTAATGAAATAATAGAATAGGTCAATGGAAATAGTATCGAAGTATTATGGAAAAATAGAAAGCATTATAAGTGCCGCAGATCAATCACTAGTGTCATTTACAACAAATGCAAGCAAGGAATAGTATGATAAGGAATGCAATACTAAGGTTAGGACAAAAAATCAAGCAAGACTGCATTGGATGAAAACAAACAAAAAAGATTCACAAACATGTAAAAAGTTAAATAGGGAAGCAAATAAATGCTGTATAGTCAAAAAGAGACAATGTATAAAAATGCAAATGCAAGATCTGGAGATAAATAACAAGGACAGTGGAAGACTATTCGGATACATAAAGGCACGGCACAAAAGAAATAGAGTACCTGCAAAAATAGACAAACAAGTTTGGTCTGATTACTTTGAAAAGATGTTTAAAAATAAGGATGAAAATATAGAAGAGAGTCGTAAAGAAGACGTAGAAGAATCGCCAACGAAGATTTCAAGGAAATAATTAATCAACTAAAGCAAAAAAAGCTCCAGGTCCTGATCAGATCGTAAACGAATTAATAAAGACTGGAGGAAACAGAAAATATGCCTGAGGAATGGAGGGAAAGATGGATAACGCCGATACTAAAAGGAGGAGACGCAACAAAATGCCAAAGCTATATGTATATATGTACAACGCTGCTTAATACAGCTTACAAAATATTAACAACACTTATATGACCCAAGCTAACTAGATATACTGAAAGAACAATCGGACAATGCCAACAAGGATTTCTAGACTAGTATGGAATTGCATAGAACTGGATACGCTAGCTTACCGTTAAGTTGATCTTGGTAGCTGGTAACCAGGAGAATAAAAAAAGCTGACAAACTTGCAAAAAGAGAGTCAGAAGACACACAGTCTGATCTACGGCAGATTATTGTTGTACCAAAAACTGTTGTACGAGGATCTGTGAAGAACTGGGTCAGGAAGCAATATAAAGATTACTGGTGCTGGTGCAGGAATCAACTGAGGATTGAAATAGTGAAATACAATTAGTCATTTGGCTGCTGTGTTATTGGAGACTGTAAGACGAGGTCGTAAAAATAGAGAAAAAATTGATTGTCCTTTTTGATTATATTATATTAAGAATCAATTATATTTAAGAAAACCACACAATGAATAGTTCAACTTTAAATTAAATTAAATAGATTTTATAATTAATGACGTGAATATATTAAATAAAATTTCGTAAAAAGGAAACGAAGTATTTCGTAGTAAAATCTTGGGAAGCGTTCTAATATAAAGTTAATTGACATAATGAACGCCACTGGCTTTGCGTCGAGACGAAACTGAGAGATACAAATCACCTCTGAAGCCAACCATTACCACAACTCTACAATATGAGGCTTTGCTACAGGATCGTTTTAAGCACACTAACCGTATTTAATATTGTATACTTTTCTTGTTTAAATACTTTTTACGAGAGATATTTTATAGTTTATGGCATTTACGGATTTATAATGAACTAAATAATTCGAGTTTTTTGTTTAGGTTTCGGGAATTGGTGACATTGGCATAGACATCTAAAATCTGATGTAAATAGAAACGAAACCTAATTGCATGCTATCTATATTTCCTCCCACAATTGTTGTTGTTTGCTTACCATTAAGAAATATTTGAAAAAGTTTCGTGTTTACTTCGTTTTTATTAAAATACGTATCAGCTATAAACACGGCTCTGTTCACTTTTCGTAGGAATCTCTTCTACAAAGAAGAAATTCTGTAATAAAGACGGGTCTAACCTGATTTCTATTTCGTTTTTCTCTTCTTATTTTCAAAGTTGTTTATGCAAATTATAACGATGAAGGATTATTGCCATCAGTGTCTATTTTATTAAAGGGGGAGGAATGATTGCTATCATTCATGTTATTCGGATTACAAATTGTCCCAAAAGAAAAGATTATTAGTTCCGTTAGGCTAGCATCCAAAGGCATGCCAAAGTGTACAGAGCGTGAATTCGCAGCAACAGTCTCGAAGCAGAGATACTGCCTCAACAAATGATGCCAAGAGGAGGAGCTAACAGTAAACCCTCTAAAAACCTCGATACCTAGTAGTTTTCAACAAGAAAGTGCTGAGAGAATTGAAGGTTCTTAACAGGGTGGAAATTCCAATTGCGCAAGTGGTCACATTTGACCACATGTTGACATAATCAACACCTACACAAAAAAAAGTCCAAAAAAGTACGATAGCTCTCAACCTGTGCAGAAGAATGTGCGGGAACTGAGGGTACAACCAAAGATGATCATATGGTCTATACCATATAACAGCATATGGCTTGGTGGTGTGGTGGCCAAAAGTTCGGAAGACAGTGGAGCTATACAAAGAGAGGAAAACCAACCCCATAATTGGAATTCCATCTAATGGGATACTTCCCAAGTATGGCTTTGGGAAAACTTTCAAAATAGTCATAGAGGCAGGTTTAGAGGCAGGAAAGAAGTACCTTCAATTAATGCAGAAATGGCCTACGGGTTGCTCAAAAACCAAAGAAAGTGTAGGAGCAGGAATATATAGCCAAGCTACAGAAAATAATTTCACTGTGCTTAGCCAACCACGTGACGATATTCCATACAGAAGTTGCAGTAGCTTGAGTTATGAACAAATATCTAAAGTAGTTTTTGGTAAAAAATTAGTTGAATGATATAAAAAAATTGACGCAAAAAACAATGTTTATTATTTGTTTAAACATTCAGGGTTTAAACAATGCTGACAAGGTATGGACAGGTGATATATACCGGTGTAATCAGCATTTCATGATTACAAAAAAAAAATCCATTCAAATAATTTCTCTAACTCTGGCGCCCATACCTCCTAGTCTAATTGGAGTTTTCGTCTGACAGGAAAGTTGCGTGAAAATCGACAATTTTTTTCCGTGTATATATTGTTGCTTGAACAAAACATTAATCAAAGTAATGTTACTTTATTTAACACGGTATGAACACTTAGCAATTTAAAAATATATACTCGTATTAGCACTAATTGAGAAATATCTTTTGTGATAAATATCAAGACAGTTTAATTGAAATGTAAACCGCAGTGATATGGATTACACGACGACTATCAGAGATGTGAAATACATCATACATTAAATTCATCCAACAGTCAAGTTAGCAAATGACGTAAACCTAAAGTGGTTTTGGTAATTATCTTGCAGCGGCAATTATTGTGGAAATATATGTTCCAGCGATCAGGTTTTTGGTAAATCAAATTATTTTACACATCATCCATCATCTACCATGCAATTTAAATCAAATAACTTACGTTGATTATCAAAATGGATATTACGATAGTTTTATGTGAAGTTTAACATTAAAAAATGCTAATATTTTGGTATTAATTATTAGATCATTCTTCGATCAATAGACAGACTAGATGAGTTATACACAATCCTGACCATACTTTGTTTGAATCTCAACAGCTGATTCCTCCAGTAACAGTATCTACAGCTGTTTTTGGATATTTTTTTTATAAAAAATATTGATTTTGTTTGTTTGAAAATTAACTTCGATCACTCAATTGAACCTTCATTTTGATCTCCATATTAGAATTGCAGTCTATAATGTGTATATCGTAAAATGGTTACTCTTTTGTAAAATAAATTTTTTTAAGAGAGCTCCAAAGAAGGAGCAGAACGTCATATAAAATTAGACGATATTTCGTTTAATTTTACCCAAGAAAATAATTTAAATACATTATAATGGTTAAAGGAAAGAAAATATTTCATCATAAAAATTGCAGAAGTTGAAATTATTAACTAATACCACCGTACACTAACTAACGACCAGTAAATTCACTTCGTCGATTCAGAGGTTACCGAAAATTTCCTTACCCTGCCTATCGTCTGCTGAGTTCTGGCGAGTTTAAATCGAGAAAGTGAGAATTTCAGGGGTTGCGCGGCGATAACGGGGAGTACGGCGCCAGAGAGACGATGTTCCAAAAATTTCAAACGTTCCGACGCAAGTGAATTTACTTGTCGTTAGTTAGTGTACGGTGCTAATACATTATAGTGAGCGTTTGGTTTGTAATTTGAAGTGAAGATGGCAGCACTTGCGGGATTTGAGTATAGTTTTAACAAACAATACGTTATATCCTACTGCAATAGTTTCTTCTTCAGTTCGGCTCGGCGTATGCTGATTATGTTGTGCGGGAGTTATATTCCTTGCGTAAATCCCTTCCAATTACAAACTAAATGAGATAATAGAATCCCATTTTACGATAAATGTGTTTCAATGCTCGCCAGGGCGTATAGCCAGGAGAGTAGTTTTTTTCTCGTAAAATGGGCACTCTCATGTAAAATAATTTTTTTTTTAAGAAAGCTCCCAAGAAGTAAATTATTCAAATAAAATTTTCTCGAGCTTTCGAATATCTTTGTATTCATTTTCAAAGACTAAACAGTGTATACGGTCAAAAAAAATATATAGCTGATGAAATAAAAAAGTACTGACATTTCTGAATGAGATATAATTTAATTTTTGTTGAATTTTCCAAATTAACGATTTTGTTTAAAATACCTTAAATATTTATTTTGTCTGTATGTCCATGGAAATGTCAGTTTTGATAGAATAAAATTCATTTTTGAAATCAGTTTTTCTGTCCTAATCAATAATACTATTTTGTACGAAAGTCTCCGTACTTAGAATATAAATTTAACAATTTTTGATATACCAAAACGAACTAAAAAGTGAAAAATAATTTTTTCTACTACCGAGCGTAAAGTACATACTGTACGCACGCTACGGAGCGTGTAAAGTTTTACTTTTTGTCACTAGTGAAAAAAAAAGGAAAATTTCTTAAAAATTGTAGATATCAACAAAATATAACTCTTTATTGTATATTACCATTTTATGCTATCTCCTTCTAAGACAAGTAAATTATTTTTCAATACTATTATAACGCTTTAGAAAATTAGAAAAGTAAATTTCCAAAGAACAGACCGTTCACTAAGAAGCAACAACTACTTCTCGGGTTACATGCCCTGACAGACATTGAATTACACTTCTAAAGTAAACGGGGTAAACGGGTCTATTAAGATAGAACCAACCATTCTGGTTTGCGATTAGAAGGAATAACATCACTTGTAGACTGGTTTCGGCGTATTTGCGCCTCATCAGCACAAGGTAGATGCTATTCTTCCAGAACCATATAGCCCGAGAAGTAGTTGTTGCTTCTTAGTGGACGGTCTGCTCTTTGGAAATTAATTTTTCTAATTTTGTAAAGCGTTTAATAGTATTGAACTATTATTTTTTGACGTAATAGTAATTATGCGCCAAGGTAGAAAAGTGAGGTATTATTATCGAGGTCCATTAAAGACCGAGAAACGAAGCTTTGAGGTCTTTAATGGATCCGAGACATTAATACACTTTTTTACCGTGGCTCATATAGCATTTTTTTCACTACTTCACTACTGGCATTTTCTTTTTTTAAATATTAGTTTGTCGACTCCCGTTTCACATGACATGGCAGCTGTGCACAAGTTAACCTCACATTCTATTAAATGGATTGAGATTTAGTTATAATCAAGTAGGCTCTGTATTTTTCTACCATGGTTAATAATGAACAACTTTACTACCTCAACAAAAGTCAATAAAGTTAGGCTTAGAGGCTAGCAGTGGAAAATAATACTTACATATCTAAGTGAAATTATAGATGAAATATTTTAAAGAATGTAATAAATTTGATTATGTAAAAGTAATGATCATCCAATGTCATGAGTTTTTTGTGGTCCTTTTATTATATGATCGAAATAAGTGTAGAAATAAATATATATAAAAAATAGACTTTAAGAAATAAAAAAACCAATTACTATGGAAAGTTTTAAAACAATTGAATTTATAAATCAATCAAAAACATTTTTTCTGATTATATTTTCGAGTTATATACATTTACTATTATGTTGACTAACTTGATATTTTTGTTACAGCAGTCTAAATAAATGATTGTTTCAGTACGTTCATCTTATGTATTCATCATGTTATTTCATAATAAAAATCATAGATCTGATTTGTCATAAATTTAAAACTGAAATTTTGATAATATTAATATGAAAAAATCATTTGAAACTAATAAATTTTATTTAGTTAGTTAAAATTGTTATTGACTCATGTGAATTTGCGATTAGAATTAACAAATTTTATCATCAATTGGGTCAATTATTAACGACACTCATGTGAAATAAGCAATAAAGCAAAATTGGATATTTTAAACATTACTTTTGATTGCAAATAACTCAAAAACTACTCAGTCTATCGCATTGAAAAATGAGGATGATATTTACGAAGAAAGTGACGAAGAATAAAAAAAACATGATGAAACGATTATTACGACAGTGGCGTAGATTGTAGGGGGATAAAAGAAAGTATCCACCCCTACCGCAAGCCTCTGGTAATAGAGGAAAACTATCTTTTACCACTGTTTAAAGTAACTGTAACGTTAATTTCGTTCACTTTACTTTCCTCTATTAAATTAATAAATTATCGTATGGGCGGCGAATAGCCAGTCCTTCTCATACCCAACACCGAGAAATGTTTCAAGGCTGAATATATTTGCTGTGGACGAGAGTCGAAATCAACGTTTCTATGCTATCGAGGTCCGTCTGTAGTGAAACTATTCACTTCTATTTTGAGATTCCTACTTCGACCTCGTGTCTCTTCTTCTACCAATTATAAAGTAAATATGAAGCAAGAATTCACTACTGAAATATAAATTCCTTTCCTGGTCAAAGAGTATGAGCGTGACACGAACATGAGACGTAAGTCTGTTGTCTTTCACATGATTTCGTGTATTTAAACAAGTGGCAAAAGGGTTTCGTTCTTCTTTCCTGTGAACATGTACTATTGAAGCCTTTCTCTTATCGTATCTTCTTTAAGAAGTGCATTCATTTGAGTGCACCTTACCTGGACCCGAAACTTTACCTGGACCAAAACTTTACCTGGACCAAAACCTTACCTGGACCCGAAACTTTATCTGGACCAAAACTTTACCTGGACCAAAATCTTACCTGGACCCGAAACTTTACCTGGGACATTTTACAAGGGAGTTTAGAACTTTACCTGTTATCTGTACTTCAACGAGGACTCCATCTCTATCACTCCAGGAAAGTACCATGGAACGCTTTACCTAGAACTTTACCTGTTACCTGAACTTCAACAAGGACTCCATCTCTATCACTCCAGGAAAGTACCATCTAGAGATTTTTCAAGTCTTCAACAACCGTCAATAAAAACTAGTAATTTTTTCCTTTGCTTAATTGTTTGTTTTTCAAAGTAAATATACAACTTGTAAATTTAATAACGTTGTTCATAAAGTTTATTTCCCCTTCCAATCTTACAGGATTTGTCGTTATAATGCTGATGTGAATAACAAATAAGCTAGTATTATTCAGGGTGGCTCCCACTTACCTTTCTTAATTTTCATAATTTACCTTCATCTAATTTCAGTACCTTAAATAAATTTCAAGTAGGATTACCCGAGAACCGGTAAGACTATTCTCTGAATTTGTACTAGTTTGGTCTCAGAATCTACACCTGAGGTGCTCTCTAAACTGAGTAGCCGTTGCATAACCTAACATGTGTAAACTCTTTGCCAAGTATGAACTAAAAATATTGGAAGGTGTCAAAACTATGGGCTAAAATCATATGGAATATTTAAAATAAAACACCCTATATCTCGGTTAGGAATAATATTTTATTTGAGTGTTTTGGCTTAAATCTTCATATTTCGTGCTAAGGTGTCTCCAGTTACTATATGGACAATTCTTAATGAAACATCCTGTATAACTAGCGTACCCAGCCCGCTTCGCCGGGCTTTATTCTGTCTCACTGGATTGCCTAATTGCTCAAAGTTTGTTGTTTCCAATGTATTTGTAGGTTAAAGCTGGATTTATAAATTCTGTTGTTCCCGTTGTTCGTTGTGATTTTCACGTTGCGGCGATTCGTTATTCACAGTTGTTCCCGAGTGGACTAATCGTTGTTGGCGATGTTGAAATTTGACGGTGACGCATGTCATACGACAGAAAAATTGACTTGACATATTATTAATGTTTCGTCGTTAGTATTAAAAAAATGTCAATTTTCAAATTGACAATTCCAAAAAAATGCTCCGATCACCACTAAACTTTGCAGGATTACTCGCTGGGCCAATCTGATTTTTATTGATTTATAAATTCAAATGTTTTAAAACTTTCCATAGTAATTGGTTTTTTTATTTCTTAAAGTCTATTTTTCAAATATATTTATTTCTACACTTATTTAGATCATATAATAAATATTGAAGGACCACAAAAAACTCATGACATTGGATGATCATTACTTTTACATAATACGACATGACAACGTTTGTGGTGGAAAACAAAATTATCTACATGTTAATGTTAACAATTTATTTGTTTACTGTTTAAGTAGTTTCATTGTTTGGAGAGATTAATTGTAGGTTTTCTTAAAATTTTAAGAGATTGTATTTTATTGAAATCTTTGAAGTACAGTTGTTTGTTTTTTGTTCGTACATTAAACAAAAAGTAAAAGCAATTATTTATAGACCGGCAAGCAGAATGAATTTGCCTAATTGAGGATGAGTTATTATTCAAATGTGATCGGACCGTTCGAAAAGTTTCGAGATAGTCATTACTGAAAATCTGCGGAAAATGAAAATATCAATTACCCAATCTTCTTCATTTTCTAAAACCTTTATGTAAATTCTCAGACCGTGGTCCAGACAATAGCAAATAAAACTGTCCATGTTAATTCACACCCTTGTATTCATTTGTTAGTAATTTCTATTATTTGTTCACCCGTCTACGAACTAAACCGAATAGTGGAGGTAGCTCTCACGCGATGGGCATTGTGTCAGAAAATGTCATTAAAAATATTATCATACAATTACTATTGGAATTTTAAGTCGATTGACCGTCTCTAACTCGGGATAAATTAACAGATTGAAGCTTTTCAAAAACTAAATTTTAATTAATTCATTTGTTTTGCGTTTAAAAAAAAGGAGAAGAAATATTGGTCGTGTTCAGCAGGGCTCAATGGCTGGATTTCGTCTGAACATATTGCTGAGTTAGCGATGTAACATAACCTCGTTGACAGCGCTGAATAAACACAGGGTAAATAATAGCCACTGCGTGTGATGCTCAACAGTTGAAAGTCAGCAGAACGGCAGCATCCCGCCTGAAAACAACAATTAAGAGCAGCTCAACAGTAGAGCCCGGCTGAACGCGCCCATTGTCATTCTTAAGATATAACAACTCAAAGTTGAGAAATAATGAACAATATATATGCTAGGATATCGAATAGAAATATCTTGCAGCACTGGACAATTTGAACGGACAGCAGGACTACAACTTACGAAAACTATTGATAGTATTTGTATAGAAGTTCTTATAAGAATGATATACAGATTGGACAAATAATTAACTTTCGTATAGCCATTCTGTGAGTGAAACAGAAGAATCTATAGAATAACAGAGAGACAATGTCTAGAGAAGAGGGAGTTTCGTAGAGGGGAAGTATGCTGTTTTCTTTTGGACATATATAATTTTATTTTTTAGACGACGCTATCTGAAAGTTGCTCGTTCTGTATTCATTTGCATACCGAAAAATGCGTTTTGAGTGTTTCATGTAGTGAAAGTGACAGTTCCGTACACTTTCGGGGCGCTCTGGGGTAGACAACTTTAACTTCCTTAAATGTGACTCTAGCCACTTCAATGTTGACAGTTGACAGTTTCACTTCGATGATTTTGCATAACCTTAAATTTTTAATTTTCTGAAATTATTTGTTTTATCCGAAGTTTTGTCTAAATTAATGAATAACAATGAATGATGATGAAAAAGAAAACATCAGCGATGAAGAGTTACTCGAATTCACGCCACCTGATCTCACCGAAGAAAGCAATGCGGCCGTGCAAGGTACGAAAAACAGTACGAGCTCTTTATGAAGTGGTGTCACCAGAAAAAGGCGAAAAACCCAACGAAAAACGTAGTGCTTCGCTTATTTTTCAGAAAAATCTAAAATCTGGAAAAGTTCTACTTTATGGTCTACAATCTCGATGATTAAAAGTACTCTCACAATAAAACAAGATGTTCACATCAACAAATATCCAAAACTCATCAATTTCCTGAAGAAACAAAACAAAGGGTACACTACAAAAAAATCAAAAACTTTAATCAGAGAAAATATAATATAATTCTTGTTACATTAACCCGATGAGACATCGTGTGGAAAGTATGTATTATTACTTATTAGTTTTAATCTTATACAAAGAGTGGTTGTCTTTTAGATTTGTCTAATAATAGCTGTGGCAGGTGTATTACGACGGGATGAATTAAGAACATTAAAATTGAATGATATTCAAGATAAAAATGATGTTTTAATTATAACAGTACCAGAAACCAAAACTGGCAAACAACGTATCTTTACTGTAACAAACAAAATTTGTCTTGGTATAAATCCCATCGAATTGTTTCGTAAATACTCAGCATTTAGACCTCCACACACAAATCATTCAAATTTCTTTCTCAGCTATCATAAAGGCAAGTGTTCAACCCAAGTTGGGAATTCATACCTTTGGTAAGATACCATGTAATATTGCTAAATATCTACATTTACAAAATCCAGAAGATTATACAGGCCACTGTTTTAGACGCACCTCAGCGTCCCTTTTAGCTGATACTGGCGCAAACCTTCTGATGTTAAAAAGGCATGATGGGTGGGCTTCTTCCACCGTAGCGGAAGCTTATATAGATGACTCGATAACAAACAAGAATGAAATTGCTAACAGAATACTTTCTTCCACCACAAATACGAATCAATCAACAAATTCTATCGAAGACACAAACACATCTACAAATTGTATCGAAATCACAAACACATCTACAGAGATTCCATCAACATCTAGTAGAGATATACATATTCCATCTGCATCCAATCCAATAAATATTAATAATTGTCCTGGAGGTACAATCAACATTACTTTTTGCAAATAATTAATAAATTAATATTGACATTGCAAATATCATTAAGTACATTATATTGTTCAATAAATAAAATGTTTATAATTCTCTATTATTTATTTTTTTTCCTCAGTGTAATTGAAAAAGTTTTGGATCTTATGCGTCGACTAAAAAATGTTGTGTACGCCGCGGCTGAAATACTACTTTGTTGGACTCGTCTGTTTGCTCGCCTCGCTTCGCTCGTCTCGCAATTTTCAGACTCGTCCAACAAAGTAGCACTTTCAGTCACAAAAGCTACCTTAAAAATAGAAAAAAAGTAAGTCTGAATAATGAAACAGTAATCCCCACACTTATTTTCACCACAAAATCTTTGATGTCGTTCTTCAAAAATCTTTAAATCTTGGTGAACATGTTTCACTTATTCGTAACTCATACATCCAAGTTTGTCATGTCATTGGACAAGTTTACAGCCGTCTGTAGGAAATTTTTCAATAAATCAGCGACAATATCTTTAGATTTGAGAATCGACGTGCTTTTTTCCAACTATTAATCCAAAAAGGAAGGTTTTCAAAATAAATGCGTATTGTTTAAGAATGAAATGCAAGTTTTGTTTCCCTTATAGTCACATTCTAAGTTTTCGTAGCCAATTTAATCGGATGTGCGGCTTTGACAACGAAGATTAGCTGGAAAACCACTTTATAATCACAACGAGACTGGTCAGTGAAAATCCCCAGTTTATGATTAAAAATGTAACCTCGCCAACACTGAAAATCGATTAGTGAAAGATTAATTCACCGAAAAGCGACCATGATATACGTTGATAGAACAATAGAGATAAGAAAACAGAATTTGACCAGATGGATAATAAAAAGACAAATTCGGGTATAAAGAAACCTAACAATAACGGGAATAGCGTTGAACACAAACAGAAGGGAAATTACGAGGAATAGAAAATTAAAGTACCTAGAGGGGAAATAAACACCAAAAATATAAATCAATGAAAAAATAATTGAACTTAAAATATGAACAAATAAAAGGATTAGAAATAATACCAGCATAGCGAGGAAAGAAAAACGTATAAAAGGATGAACCACTTAAAAAAGTATTAAATAATTTTGGAATCAGATTGCATGCTTAAAAAAGGCTAGGTAATCTACTCCTCTTAAGTGGGAGAAGCATTGGTAACCAAAGTCAGCAAGGGGGTGTCGTGTCCCCATAGTTGTGAAACCTGGTGGTGGACGACCTGCTAATCATCCTAGAAAGGAAATTAATTGTTCCAACACTTATTGCTTGGAATATTTCTACAAAGCACTTGGATACGAAGACGAAATAGACATTATGGTCCAAGGAAAATACAATACCACGGTCAGAGAGAGAATTAAAATGGCCCTCAATCTGGACCGCATTATTGACTCAGGGAGTAGAGCTTCTTGAGAGAAAACATGTCTGTTCTCTCGGGAGGCTCTAGTCCCTCAGTCAAGAACCCAGCCAAAGGTTCATACATGGATAGAAAAAAGGGTTTGAATATCAGTCACTCTAAATTCATCATTGTAGCTGGAAAAAGGAAGCTAGAGGGGTTAGGACCTCTAACTTTTTAAGACTGTTACATTCAGCTGTTGGGGGAAGTTAAATATCTCGTGATGATTTTAGACTCCTAACCCATCTGGAAGCAACAGCTGACAAAAGTAAAGAAGACAGCCAAGACAATATTAATGATAGTCTGTAATTGATTTTGCACAAACTTGACTTTGCAATTTTTATTATCGGTGACTGACTGTAAGTGTGAGTATGTGACACATAATTGATGAATTTTAACTTGCAATAGTCCTTAAAACTACAAATTCAAGTTGAAAGTATTTTGGAATATAGCAAGTTATGCTCTTTTCACACCTTCGTGAGGGGTGACGGGGGTTCGTCATTCATTGATATAAAAGCATGTGATGAATGGCTGGGGCAAAGAGTGAATAGTTGGAGGGTGCTGGAGGATGAGGAAAGCTTGAGCTTACATAGGTATGTGGAGACGGATATAAGGAAAGGGGGAGAGGAATTATCAGGAGAGTGGGGATGGAGGTGGACGAAGGCCGAGGCAGAGAGTATGAGGAAGAAAGTAAGAGAGGAGATAGAAAGGGGAATTGGACATGATGTAGATGAATTGTACAAAGTGGTGCAGTGGTAAAAGAGAGGGAAAGATGGGCAATAGGCGTGAGCGGAGGGCTAATTACTGGTGGAATGAGGAAACAGAGGAGCTGTGGAGGGAGTGTAAGAAAGAACGAAGACGGATGCTGAGGGGAAGAGGAAGGATAGAGGGAAAAGGGAGATACAAAGAGAAGAAGAAGAAACCGGAAGAAGAAACGTAGGGTGGAGAGGGAAAAAAGAGGGAAGAGTTACTGGGGAAATTGGAAAACAATCCGTGGGGAAAGGCGTAAGAGATAGCGGCGGAGAGGATGCATGGAGAAGGAGATTATAGGCAAATTGTTCACAGGGGGAGAAGGAGGAGTTGGAGGCAGGACTCGAGAAGTCCAGGATACTAGGAGGGTAGGGAAAATGAGGTGGATAAGGCCGGTATATAAGTGGGAAGTAGAGGAAGGGGGAGGAACATTAAAGTAAGGAAAGCCCCAGGGATAGATGGCCTGAGGAGTGATATGATGAAGAGGCTGTTGGATGACAATGGGGAGTACTTCTGGGAGCTATTCAACAGGGTGCTAAGGGAGGTAGAGTTTCCAGAAGGATGGAAGGTGGCCAGGGTGATATTACTTAAGAAGGCGGGTAGAGAGGGGAAGCGGGCGGGGAACTACAGGCCCATCATCCTGCTGTGTGGTATGGGTAAATTGATGGAGGGGATAATAAAGGATAGGATTGAGGAGGAAGTTGGTAGGAATGGGGGTTTTAGGGTAAACCAGCACGGGTTTGCGAAGGGAAAATCATGTATAATAATAATAATAATAATAATAATAATAATAATAATAATAATAATAATAATAATAATAATAATAATAATAATAATAATAATAATAATAATAATAATAATAATAATAATAATAATAATAATAATAATAATAATAATAATAATAATAATAATAATAATAATAATAATAATAATAATAATAACCCGTGGGGGTACTGGTCCCCTATCGGGCGCTTCCCCAGGTGGTGGATCGGGGAATGCCTTTTAGATATAGAAGGTATCGAGGAAATTAAATACCTCGGAGCGAACCAAAACCAGTTAGTTTCAGGACACGACGGTCTCCATGTAAGGAGCGGTACTCCGACAGCGTCTGTTCTCCATGTAAGGAGCGGCTGACTCAGCACCTGGCAGTAGGTCTAAAATGCGACAATCACGATGTCGAATTGTAAAACAAGATTACCCCAGGTGGGTAGAGCTAAATGCTCAGAATCCCACACTGCTTGTGTACCTAGTACATCGGCTGTCTGCTCCACGGATTCTGGGGGGAGCAATAATTCGAGTGTAAATTCCGGGACCTTAAATCTCAGGAATCGTCAGGTGAATCGACATTGCAACACCTTAAACTCTTGTCGCGTTCAAGTTGGTGCTAGAAGGGCTTGTTCGAAAAATGATTTACCTTCTTCCTCGGTTAGCGGTAGGCGCAGCGTGACACCGAGTAGGGCTACTGCGAACCACACTCAGGGGGAAAACAACATCGATCCTCCGCCACCGGCTTCTGATGTTTCTGGAGTGACGCAAGTCGGCACATCTACGACCACAAAAGCCGGAAAGCCCAGGAAGCGCATGAAGTGGACTATCGAGCTAAACTCATTCATTATGCGCTCCTACTTTAAAATCACGAATATGGAAACTGATATGACGACATACAGATACGCCCTCCACCGTGCATTCGTTGAACATTTTCCAGAATTTCACCATCTCACGGAACAGCGTATTGCTGACCAACGTCGAAGTATTGTGAAAAACAATCTACTACCCGGTCCGACATTGCAACAAATTCGAGGTGAAGTCCTTCTTGACCTTCAAGATGGCGAGAATGACATAATTACCGATCAGGATACACATAAATCGGAGAATGCACAAGGAGACCACAATGGCGTTGAGGAAATAAACAATGATTGCGACAAAACCACCGATAATGACTATAATACCGAACTTTGTAAAGCACTAGCGGAATTTAATGGCACCAACCCAATACACCGGCCAAAACTACCCAAGCTTCGAACCAATAAGAGCACTAACAGCATACTAGCAGCTGTGAACTTACTACTGCAGAACTATGCTAAAGACTGCGAAGCGCTGGAACAACTTCACACTCTCATCTATTGTGGAGCGGTAGCAGTGATTCGAAGTCACAATCAACAGATCCAATCCCCTAAGAACAATCGAGGTAAAGACTACAAACAGCTCAAGCCTTGGTGGCAACGCCGGCTGGAAAAGTCCATTGATGACATCAGAAGGGAATTAGGGCAGCTTACAGAATTTAAAAACAACTTGAAACCGTCTAGGCGCTTAACAAACAGAGTGAGGAAGATCTATCGAAGAATCAACACTTATACAGGTCACCCACAACATAAACAACATGTATGTGAATATATCGATTCACTCAGGCAAAAGTTAAAGGCAAAATCAAAACGTTTGTCACGATATGTCAAGTGCACGAAAAGGAAACAACAGAACTACTTATTCAATAACAATCAGAAGTTATTTTACAGGCAACTAAGCGGTACTGTAAACAATCACAACCAAAGTCTCCCAGATAAAGATGAGCTAACGGAGTACTGGTCTTCTTTATGGTCGAACCCTATCGAACATAAATCCAACGCTCACTGGATAAGAACTGAGGAGGAAAAAATTAACATTGAACCAATGCCTTTCGTTAACTTGACAACAAGCGAGGTAACCGAAGCTATAAAGAGCACCAGTAGTTGGAAGACACCAGGAGTTGACAATGTCCAAAACTTCTGGTATAAGAAGTTTGACAGTCTGCATGAAGCAATGGCAAGATCATTTACACATATTCTGCAGCATCCAGAAGATACACCACCATTTCTGACACTGGGTTCGACCCACTTGCTTCCCAAAACGCATCAAACTCACGATCCTACGCAGTATAGACCTATAACATGCCTTCCAACTATATATAAAATATTAACGTCTTGCATTACTAACCGTATTTACAGACATGCCGATCAAAACAACATCTTGTCGGAAGAACAAAAAGGGTGCAGACGAGATCACCAAGGCTGCAAAGAGCAACTCATCATCGATTCGGTAATACTAAAACAGGCGCAGAAGGAACAGCGCAACATCTACACGGCTTTCGTAGATTATAGGAAAGCATTTGATAGCGTTCCACATTCCTGGCTTGTTAAAGTTTTGCAAATTTACAAAGTACACCCCATTTTTGTTACTTTTCTTGAATCATCGATGAAGCACTGGCGAACGAACCTTCATTTACAAATAAATGGTCAATATCTCGAAACTGATGAAATTTCTATCCGTAGGGGAATCTTCCAGGGCGACTCCCTGAGTCCACTTTGGTTTTGTTTGGCAATGAATCCACTTCCCAAGCTACTTAACGATACGGATTACGGCTTTAAAATCAAAGCCAACAGGAACACTAGCTGCACTGTTTCCCACCTTTTATACATGGATGACATCAAAATATACGCATCAAACCAGCGTCAAATTCAACATTTACTTAATATCACTGAAAAGTTTTCCAGTGATATACAAATGGGATTTGGATTAGACAAGTGCAAAACCTTGAATATCGAGAAGGGTAAAATCGTTAACGGAGATGTGTTACTACCTAATGGGAACATTATAAATGCCATGCAAAATGGTGAAACCTACAAATATCTAGGATTTCAGCAAGCTAAGCTACTAGACCAGAAGCAAGCAAAAACCAAAATTCGAGGACAGTTCACTCAAAGGATAACTGCTTTATTGAAATCCCAGTTGAACGCAGGAAATCTTGCCAAAGCAATTAACACCTACGCCATACCGGTCCTGACATACTCATTTGGAATTCTGAAGTGGACAAAAACAGAACTGGAAGATATCCAAAGAACAACGCGAACCATGATGACCAAACACAAATGTCACCACCCGACATCATCAGTTATTAGGACCACTCTACCAAGAAAAGAGGGAGGGAGAGCTCTAACGGACATAGTTAATTTACATTACAAACAAATATCCCAACTCCAAAAATTCTTCATTGGCAAGGCTCAAACATCTAAATTGCATGAGCTGGTCGCGAAAGCAGATAAAAACTATTCCCCCTTAGATCTTGTAAACCCTGATAATAAACTTGAAATCGTTACAGACTCTGACAAACAAGCAGATTGGGCCCAGAAAGTGCTCCATGGTCGACATCATCACGACCTCAATCAACCATATATCGACAAGGAAGCATCAAATAAGTGGCTCTCTGATGGAACATTGTTTCCAGAAACAGAAGGATTTATGATGGCGATCCAAGACCAAGTAATTAATACCAACAATTACAAGAAATTTGTTATAAGAGATCCAAATATCGTATCGGACAAGTGCAGAAGGTGTCAACAAACAACAGAGACGATACAACACATTACGTCGGGATGTTCAGCTATAGCTAACATTGATTACCTACGAAGGCACAATCAACTTTGCAACATCATCCATCAGAAGTTGGCCAACAAATTTGGATTAGTTAACACCTACACGCCTTATTACAAGTACCATCCGCATGCAGTTCTAGAGAATGCTGATTTTAGACTATACTACGATAGGTCAATTATCACCGATAGACGGGTGACGAATAACCGGCCTGATATTGTAGTTGTGGATAAAAAAGCTAACTCGGTTCTTCTAGTGGATGTTGCTGTACCCAATAACAACAATATGTTAGACAAATACAACGAGAAAATTGCAAAATACACCGATCTTGCAATTGAGGTAGGACAGATGTGGCAGACAGAGAAAGTAGAGGTGGTGCCGGTCATCGTTTCATCTACGGGACTAATCCCCAAAACTCTACAAGACAGCCTCACCAAACTAGGTCTTCACAAAAACACATTCATCGATCTGCAGAAGGCTGCAATTTTGAATACTTGTCACACTGTCCGTAAATTTTTAAATATGTAACTGCTGTGCCTAATCCCATTTGCGTTTACACACGCTCGGGATAGGTGAACATTACCAGCAAGAGCTGAGCAAGAGTACACTTGAGTTGGAAATAATAATAATAATAATAATAATAATAATAATAATAATAATAATAATAATAATAATAGGATAGGATAGTTTATTGACCTCAAATACAATGTTTAGTACATACAGTCATAAATACATAAAGTAAAAATCAAATATAAAATACGATACATTACATTCATGTGAGTAAAATTAAAATAAATATAAATATAAACATTAGAACACAAATAGGACAAAATATTTTACAGAGAACAGCTCATTAAATAAAAACTATGAAAGTAGGAAACTGAAACATGCTTATCAAGAGTTATTGCAAAAAGTAATAAAATCATTCACACTATAAAAACAATGTTGCAGCAGAAAACGTTTCACTAATTTGCTGAAAGCACACTTATTCAACTGTCCAACCACTTTTTCCTTATAATATTTTTGAAATACATTATATAAATTAAAATCTATTCGATTGTTTTGCGATAAGCAGATTCTTGATCTCGACGGTACAAGAGAGGTTGCATTCCGTGTATTATAATTATGAATATCCGCATGGGATACCAGCGAATCGATATTGAGATGAATACTCATCAGAGACTCATAAATGAATATACAAGGAAGCGGAAGGATTTGGAGCTTCTTAAACAGTTTCTGGCATGGGTCGCCATATTGAACATTTGCGATGATACGAACAGCCATTTTTTGTAATGAAAAAACTTTTGAAGCATTTGTTGCTCCGCCCCACAGTATAATACCATAGTTAAGATGACTATGAACGAGTGCAAAATAAACTACTCGAAGAATATTATGACTCAAACAATTTCTAATCTGCTTTAGAGCGAATATTTGCGATGAGATCTTTGAGCATAAGCAATCTATATGAGACGCCCAAGTTAACCGTGAATCTAAAGTTATTCCAAGCAGTTTTACTTTTTACAGAAGCTGGAATAAACTTGCTGGATGTAAAACGAATGTTCTGGGTTTTTGTTTCATTCAGCTTGAGTTGATTACTGTTGAACCAAGATTTTATACTCGACATGCAAGCTTTTGCAAAGTTCCCCTCATCTTTAACCAACGTTGTGGTATCATCAGCAAATAGAACACAACGAGCTTCTCCCAGGGAACTTGGTAAATCGTTTACGTATATAACAAATAATAATGGTCCTAATACAGATCCTTGGGGAACTCCTCTTGAGACCGGAGTCAATTTTGATTCAACATTATCGAAACTTACGTATTGAGACCTGCCTGTTAGATACGAACTGAATAATCTTAGTACATTACCCCTAACACCGTAATATTCTAACTTATCTAAAAGGTATTCAATGTTAACACAGTCAAAAGCCTTAGTGAGATCATACAACGTTGCAAATGTATCATATCTCTCATCAAAGCTTTCAACCACGTTTTCAACAATATTGACTACTGCCTTAATTGTGGACATGTTTTTCCGAAAGCCAAACTGAGAAGGTGACAATAATTTTTTATGTTCTAAAAATGAAACAAGTTTATCTTTAATTAGAATTTCAAAAATTTTACCCACTATTGGTACAATTGCAATTGGCCTGAAGTTATCAGGGTTATTTAAATCTCCCTTTTTATGTATGGGTATAATTTTGGTTATTTTTAATGCTTCAGGCCAGCAGCCCTCCAATAAACATTTATTAAAAAGTATTTCTAATGGTCCAACAAGTGCTTCAAACGAGGCTTTCATCATATGGCTATTCAGCCCATAAAAATCTAAGCAAGTTGAATTTTTTAAACTTGACATTGCCAGTCTGATATCAGATTTCAAAATAGGACTAATAAAAAATGAACCAGAAGGTTTCGAAACATTACGTAGATATTCAAGTGGATGAATGGATTCGTCAGTAATACTCATAGTGATTTTATCTGCTATAGTAACAAAAAATGTATTCAAGTCAGCCGAAGTCAATTCTGTAGCAACATTACCATGAGTTTTAGTATTTTTTTCAGAATTTACTATGTTCCATATAGTTTTGCTTTTATTATCAGATTCATGTATCTTACCAGTATAAAAGACACGTTTTTGTTTTTTTATAGCCTTTTTATAATTTTTACGAGCATTACGGTATTTAATCCAATCAGTAAAAGTATTAGTGTTTTTACGTGTAACGTTAAGTTTAAAAACTTCTCTTTTCATTCCACGAAGAGTATCATTGAACCATTCACACTTACGCATTTTTGGTTTAAATTTTGTTACTGGAAAACACATGTCCACATTTAATGCTAATACACTCATTAGCTTATGGGCTATTACATTTGGATCACAATTTTTCAAATTCAGATCATGCCAATCAATATCACATAGTTTGTTAGAGAAATTACTGATTCTTTTGTTGTTAACTAATCTTTTGTTTGCTAATTTGCTACTAGTCATTGTGGTTGAATTCCCGATTTTAAGGAAAATACCAGTATGATCAGCTAAACTTGGATCATAAATTCCAGTGGAAATCACTTCCGGGCTCATATTGGAAAGGATATTATCCAAGCATGATCTAGTTGTTGGCGTGATTCTTGTTGGATCATTTATATAATGTCTAAAGCCATACATTTTCATGATATTGTGAAGATCCTTCACATGTTCAGTATTAATATCCAGTTCCACATTAATATCCCCCAATATATTGATATTTTTATAAATTTTTGAGAAAGTATACAACAAATCATGAAACTTATCTTTAAAAATTTTAATATCACCATTTGATGATGACCTGTAGACTGTTACTATTAACGTATTTTGGTTAGTTAATTCAATACCACAGAACTCAGCATGAACGGGCATACAAAATTTAGAGCAATCAACTTTTCTTACCATAAGTTTTCCATTACTAAAAATTGCAACACCTCCGTGTTGTTTCTTGTCGCGACAAAAGGATGATTCTAGTTTAAAATTGTTTATATTAATCATTTTTAGTTTATCATTGGTGAGCCAATGCTCAGAAACACAAAAAATGTCAACAGTAAAGTCTTCAAGAATCAAATGTATCTCATCAATCTTATTAGCCAAACTCTGTACATTGATATGTAATACTGAAACAACTATTCTATTATCTAATAGGTCTAAAGAAACGTTGAAACTGCCACTATCTTTCGGTTGCATTGAATTTTCTTGACGGAAAAAAACGATTAAGGACGACACCAGAAGGCCACACCTCAGATTTTAAAATATTTTGTGATTCGTCAGCTGGTAGAGATATTTTGAATGAAGTATAGTCATTTGGATAGCGAGAGTTCAATTTTAACACTTTCACATTTGCAGAGAATTGACAAAGATGCTTTGTTAGCTCTTCTTCTGAAGTGTCGGTGGAAAATTTAGAAGCATGGTAGTGATAGGACTTCTTATTTATAACAGCTGCGGTTAACTTACAGTCCTCAGCATTATTGAGAGACCCCACTAATAAATTTCTTGTTTTATTAGTCGGTTTTCTCAAATAATTAGGTATCAACTTTTTATTAACTGGATGCTCCTTCACGTTTATAATTGTATCACAAATATTCTGAGCTGTCGCGTTTTGTACAGCACCAGCTACTGCAGCCGCAGATATGTTGAAATGGGAATTTTTCGAGGCCGGTTGCTTAGTGGATATATCCATGTTTATTGCAGGAATGTTCGATATCGCTGGGTGGCTCGATGAATCATTCAACTGCTTAACTTGTTTCAATAGAGCAATCTGCTCTGTGAGTGCATGAATAGCAATTTTCTGGTTTTCAATGATCAAATCTTTATCTTTAATAATTTTTTCAAGAAAACCAACTTTAAGACTATCATTATTATTGGTGTTTTCATGTTCACCAACTGATACTACATTTTCAATTGGCATATCTTTCTCTGCAGAAACATCGTTGCAACAAATAATAATAATAATAATAATAATAATAATAATAATAATAATAATAATAATAATAATAATAATAATAATAATAATAATAATAAGGCTGCAATTTTGAATACTTGTCACACTGTCCGTAAATTTCTAAATATGTAACTGCTGTGCCTAGTCCCGTTTGCGTTTACACGCGCTCGGGATAGGTGAACATTACCAGCAAGAGCTGAGCAAGAGTACACTTGAGTTGGAAATAATAATAATAATAATAATAATAATAATAATAATAATAACCCGTGGGGGTACTGGTCCCCTATCGGGCGCTTCCCCAGGTGGTGGATCGGGGAATGCCTTTTAGATATAGAAGGTATCGAGGAAATTAAATACCTCGGAGCGAACCAAAACCAGTTAGTTTCAGGACACGACGGTCTCCATGTAAGGAGCGGTACTCCGACAGCGTCTGTTCTCCATGTAAGGAGCGGCTGACTCAGCACCTGGCAGTAGGTCTAAAATGCGACAATCACGATGTCGAATTGTAAAACAAGATTACCCCAGGTGGGTAGAGCTAAATGCTCAGAATCCCACACTGCTTGTGTACCTAGTACATCGGCTGTCTGCTCCACGGATTCTGGGGGGAGCAATAATTCGAGTGTAAATTCCGGGACCTTAAATCTCAGGAATCGTCAGGTGAATCGACATTGCAACACCTTAAACTCTTGTCGCGTTCAAGTTGGTGCTAGAAGGGCTTGTTCGAAAAATGATTTACCTTCTTCCTCGGTTAGCGGTAGGCGCAGCGTGACACCGAGTAGGGCTACTGCGAACCACACTCAGGGGGAAAACAACATCGATCCTCCGCCACCGGCTTCTGATGTTTCTGGAGTGACGCAAGTCGGCACATCTACGACCACAAAAGCCGGAAAGCCCAGGAAGCGCATGAAGTGGACTATCGAGCTAAACTCATTCATTATGCGCTCCTACTTTAAAATCACGAATATGGAAACTGATATGACGACATACAGATACGCCCTCCACCGTGCATTCGTTGAACATTTTCCAGAATTTCACCATCTCACGGAACAGCGTATTGCTGACCAACGTCGAAGTATTGTGAAAAACAATCTACTACCCGGTCCGACGTTGCAACAAATTCGAGGTGAAGTCCTTCTTGACCTTCAAGATGGCGAGAATGACATAATTACCGATCAGGATACACATAAATCGGAGAATGCACAAGGAGACCACAATGGCGTTGAGGAAATAAACAATGATTGCGACAAAACCACCGATAATGACTATAATACCGAACTTTGTAAAGCACTAGCGGAATTTAATGGCACCAACCCAATACACCGGCCAAAACTACCCAAGCTTCGAACCAATAAGAGCACTAACAGCATACTAGCAGCTGTGAACTTACTACTGCAGAACTATGCTAAAGACTGCGAAGCGCTGGAACAACTTCACACTCTCATCTATTGTGGAGCGGTAGCAGTGATTCGAAGTCACAATCAACAGATCCAATCCCCTAAGAACAATCGAGGTAAAGACTACAAACAGCTCAAGCCTTGGTGGCAACGCCGGCTGGAAAAGTCCATTGATGACATCAGAAGGGAATTGGGGCAGCTTACAGAATTTAAAAACAACTTGAAACCGTCTAGGCGCTTAACAAACAGAGTGAGGAAGATCTATCGAAGAATCAACACTTATACAGGTCACCCACAACATAAACAACATGTATGTGAATATAGCGATTCACTCAGGCAAAAGTTAAAGGCAAAATCAAAACGTTTGTCACGATATGTCAAGTGCACGAAAAGGAAACAACAGAACTACTTATTCAATAACAATCAGAAGTTATTTTACAGGCAACTAAGCGGTACTGTAAACAATCACAACCAAAGTCTCCCAGATAAAGATGAGCTAACGGAGTACTGGTCTTCTTTATGGTCGAACCCTATCGAACATAAATCCAACGCTCACTGGATTAGAACTGAGGAGGAAAAAATTAACATTGAACCAATGCCTTTCGTTAACTTGACAACAAGCGAGGTAACCGAAGCTATAAAGAGCACCAGTAGTTGGAAGACACCAGGAGTTGACAATGTCCAAAACTTCTGGTATAAGAAGTTTGACAGTCTGCATGAAGCAATGGCAAGATCATTTACACATATTCTGCATCATCCAGAAGATACACCACCATTTCTGACACTGGGTTCGACCCACTTGCTTCCCAAAACGCATCAAACTCACGATCCTACGCAGTATAGACCTATAACATGCCTTCCAACTATATATAAAATATTAACGTCTTGCATTACTAACCGTATTTACAGACATGCGGATCATAACAACATCTTGTCGGAAGAACAGAAAGGGTGCAGACGAGATCACCAAGGCTGCAAAGAACAACTCATCATCGATTCGGTAATACTAAAACAGGCGCAGAAGGAACAGCGCAACATCTACACGGCTTTCGTAGATTATAGGAAAGCATTTGATAGCGTTCCACATTCCTGGCTTGTTAAAGTGTTGCAAATTTACAAAGTACACCCCACTCTTGTTACTTTTCTTGAATCATCGATGAAGCACTGGCGAACGAACCTTCATTTACAAATAAATGGTCAATACCTCGAAACTGATGAAATTTCTATCCGTAGGGGGATCTTCCAGGGCGACTCCCTGAGTCCACTTTGGTTTTGTTTGGCAATGAATCCACTTTCCAAGCTACTTAACGATACGGATTACGGCTTTAAAATCAAAGCCAACAGGAACACTAGCTGCACTGTTTCCCACCTTTTATATATGGATGACATCAAAATATACGCATCAAACCAGCGTCAAATTCAACATTTACTTAATATCACTGAAAATTTTTCCAGTGATATACAAATGGGATTTGGATTAGACAAGTGCAAAACCTTGAATATCGAGAAGGGTAAAATCGTTAACGGAGATGTGTTACTACCTAATGGGAACATTATAAATGCCATGCAAAATGGTGAAACCTACAAATATCTAGGATTTCAGCAAGCTAAGCTACTAGACCAGAAGCAAGCAAAAACCAAAATTCGAGGACAGTTCACTCAAAGGATAACTGCTTTATTGAAATCCCAGTTGAACGCAGGAAATCTTGCCAAAGCAATTAACACCTACGCCATACCGGTCCTGACATACTCATTTGGAATTCTGAAGTGGACAAAAACAGATCTGGAAGATATTCAAAGAACAACGCGAACCATGATGACCAAACACAAATGTCACCACCCGACATCATCAGTTATTAGGACCACACTACCAAGAAAAGAGGGAGGGAGAGCTCTAACGGACATAGTTAATTTACATTACAAACAAATATCTAAACTCCAACAGTTCTTCATTGGCAAGGCTCAAACATCTAAATTGCATGAGCTGGTCGCGAAAGCAGATAAAAACTATTCCCCCTTAGATCTTGTAAACCCTGATAATAAACTTGAAATCGTTACAGACTCTGACAAACAGGCGGAGTGGGCCCAGAAAGCGCTTCATGGTCGACATCATCACGACCTCAATCAACCATATATCGACAAGGAAGCATCAAATAAGTGGCTCTCTGATGGAACATTGTTTCCAGAAACAGAAGGATTTATGATGGCGATCCAAGACCAAGTTATTAATACCAACAATTACAAGAAATTTGTTATCAGAGATCCAAACATCGTGTCGGACAAGTGCAGAAGGTGTCAACAAACAACAGAGACGATACAACACATTACGTCGGGATGTTCAGCCATAGCTAACATTGATTACCTACGCAGGCACAACCAACTGTGCAACATCATTCATCAGAAGTTGGCCAACAAATTTGGATTAGTTAACACTTACACGCCTTATTACCAGTACCATCCTCATGCAGTTCTAGAGAATGCTGATTTTAGACTATACTACGATAGGTCAATTATCACCGATAGACGGGTGACGAATAACCGGCCTGATATTGTAGTTGTGGATAAAAAAGCTAACTCGGTTCTTCTAGTGGATGTTGCTGTACCCAATAACAACAATATGTTAGACAAATACAACGAGAAAATTGCAAAATACACCGATCTTGCAATTGAGGTAGGACAGATGTGGCATGCAGAGAGGGTAGAGGTGGTGCCGGTCATCGTTTCATCTACGGGACTAATCCCCAAAACTCTACAAGACAGCCTCACCAAACTAGGTCTTCACAAAAACACATACATCGATCTGCAGAAGGCTGCAATTTTGAATACTTGTCACACTGTCCGTAAATTTCTAAATATGTAACTGCTGTGCCTAATCCCATTTGCGTTTACAAACGCTCGGGATAGGTGAACATTACCAGCAAAAGCTGAGCAAGAGTACACTTGAATTGGAAATAATAATAATAATAATAATAATAATAATAATAATAATAATAATAATAATAATAATAATAATAATAATAATAACCCGTGGGGGTACTGGTCCCCTATCGGGCGCTTCCCCAGGTGGTGGATCGGGGAATGCCTTTTAGATATAGAAGGTATCGAGGAAATTAGATACCTCGGAGCGAACCAAAACCAGTTAGTTTCAGGACACGACGGTCTCCATGTAAGGAGCGGTACTCCGACAGCGTCTGTTCTCTATGTAAGGAGCGGCTGAATCAGCACCTGGCAGTAGGTCTAAAATGCGACAATCACGATGTCGAATTGTAAAACAAGATTACCCCAGGTGGGTAGAGCTAAATGCTCAGAATCCCACACTGCTTGTGTACCTAGTACATCGGCTGTCTGCTCCACGGATTCTGGGGGGAGCAATAATTCGAGTGTAAATTCCGGGACCCTAAATTTCAGGAATCGTCAGGTGAATCGACATTGCAACACCTTAAACTCTTGTCGCGTTCAAGTTGGTGCTAGAAGGGCTTGTTCGAAAAATGATTTACCTTCTTCCTCGGTTAGCGGTAGGCGCAGCGTGACACCGAGTAGGGCTACTGCGAACCACACTCAGGGGGAAAACAACATCGATCCTCCGCCACCGGCTTCTGATGTTTCTGGAGTGACGCAAGTCGGCACATCTACGACCACAAAAGCCGGAAAGCCCAGGAAGCGCATGAAGTGGACTATCGAGCTAAACTCATTCATTATGCGCTCCTACTTTAAAATCACGAATATGGAAACTGATATGACGACATACAGATACGCCCTCCACCGTGCATTCGTTGAACATTATCCAGAATTTCACCATCTCACGGAACAGCGTATTGCTGACCAACGTCGAAGTATTGTGAAAAACAATCTACTACCCGGTCCGACGTTGCAACAAATTCGAGGTGAAGTCCTTCTTGACCTTCAAGATGGAGAGAATGACATAATTACCGATCAGGATACACATAAATCGGAGAATGCACAAGGAGACCACAATGGCGTTGAGGAAATAAACAATGATTGCGACAAAACCACCGATAATGACTATAATACCGAACTTTGTAAAGCACTAGCGGAATTTAATGGCACCAACCCAATACACCGGCCAAAATTACCAAAGCTGCGAACCAATAAGAGCACTAACAGCATACTAGCAGCTGTGAACTTACTACTGCAGAACTATGCTAAAGACTGCGAGGCGCTGGAACAACTTCACACTCTCATCTATTGTGGAGCGGTAGCAGTGATTCGAAGTCACAATCAACAGATCCAATCCCCTAAGAACAATCGGGGTAAAGACTACAAACAGCTCAAGCCTTGGTGGCAACGCCGGCTGGAAAAGTCCATTGATGACATCAGAAGGGAATTGGGGCAGCTTACAGAATTTAAAAACAACTTGAAACCGTCTAGGCGCTTAACAAACAGAGTGAGGAAGATCTATCGAAGAATCAACACTTATACAGGTCACCCACAACATAAACAACATGTATGTGAATATATCGATTCACTCAGGCAAAAGTTAAAGGCAAAATCAAAACGTTTGTCACGATATGTCAAGTGCACGAAAAGGAAACAACAGAACTACTTATTCAATAACAATCAGAAGTTATTTTACAGGCAACTAAGCGGTACTGTAAACAATCACAACCAAAGTCTCCCAGATAAAGATGAGCTAACGGAGTACTGGTCTTCTTTATGGTCGAACCCTATCGAACATAAATCCAACGCTCACTGGATAAGAACTGAGGAGGAAAAAATTAACATTGAACCAATGCCTTTCGTTAACTTGACAACAAGCGAGGTAACCGAAGCTATAAAGAGCACCAGTAATTGGAAGACACCAGGAGTTGACCATGTCCAAAACTTCTGGTATAAGAAGTTTGACAGTCTGCATGAAGCAATGGCAAGATCATTTACACATATTCTGCAGCATCCAGAAGATACACCACCGTTTCTGACACTGGGTTCGACCCACTTGCTTCCCAAAACGCATCAAACTCACGATCCTACGCAGTATAGACCTATAACATGCCTTCCAACTATATATAAAATATTAACGTCTTGCATTACTAACCGTATTTACAGACATGCCGATCAAAACAACATCTTGTCGGAAGAACAAAAAGGGTGCAGACGAGATCACCAAGGCTGCAAAGAGCAACTCATCATCGATTCGGTAATACTAAAACAGGCGCAGAAGGAACAGCGCAACATCTACACGGCTTTCGTTGATTATAGGAAAGCATTTGATAGCGTTCCACATTCCTGGCTTGTTAAAGTTTTGCAAATTTACAAAGTACACCCCACTCTTGTTACTTTTCTTGAATCATCGATGAAGCACTGGCGAACGAACCTTCATTTACAAATAAATGGTCAATACCTCGAAACTGGTGAAATTTCTATCCGTAGGGGGATCTTCCAAGGCGACTCCCTGAGTCCACTTTGGTTTTGTTTGGCAATGAATCCACTCTCCAATCTACTTAACGATACGGATTACGGCTTTAGAATCAAGGCCAACAGAAACACTAGCTGCACTGTTTCCCACCTCTTATACATGGATGACATCAAAATATACGCATCAAACCAGCGTCAAATTCAACATTTACTTAATATTACTGAAAAATTTTCCAGCGATATACAAATGGGATTTGGATTAGACAAGTGCAAAACCTTAAATATCGAGAAGGGTAAAATCGTTAACGGAGATGTATTACTACCTAATGGGAACATTATAAATGCCATGCAAAATGGTGAAACCTACAAATATCTAGGATTCCAGCAAGCTAAGCTACTTGACCAGAAGCAAGCAAAAACCAAAATTCGAGGACAGTTCACTCAAAGGATATCTGCTTTATTGAAATCCCAGTTGAACGCAGGAAATCTTGCCAAAGCAATTAACACCTACGCCATACCGATCCTGACATACTCATTTGGAATTCTGAAGTGGACAAAAACAGAACTGGAAGATATTCAAAGAACAACGCGAACCATGATGACCAAACACAAATGTCACCACCCGACATCATCAGTTATTAGGACCACACTACCAAGAAAAGAGGGAGGGAGAGCTCTAACGGACATAGTAAATTTACATTACAAGCAAATATCCCAACTCCAAAAATTCTTCATTGGCAAGGCTCAAACATCTAAATTGCATGAGTTGGTCGCGAAAGCAGATAAAAACTATTCCCCCTTAGATCTTGTAAGCCCTGATAATAAACTTGAAATCGTTACAGACTCTGACAAA
Source organism: Lochmaea crataegi (assembly GCA_947563755.1). Taxonomy (NCBI): domain Eukaryota; kingdom Metazoa; phylum Arthropoda; class Insecta; order Coleoptera; family Chrysomelidae; genus Lochmaea; species Lochmaea crataegi. Next base: position 24,540,662 of record OX387423.1, on the reverse strand, counting down.
CAGGCAGAGTGGGCCCAGAAAGCGCTCCATGGTCGACATCATCACGACCTCAATCAACCATATATCGACAAGGAAGCATCAAATAAATGGCTCTCTGATGGAACATTGTTTCCAGAAACAGAAGGATTTATGATGGCGATCCAAGACCAAGTAATTAATACCAATAATTACAAGAAATTTGTTATAAGAGATCCAAACATCGTGTCGGACAAGTGCAGAAGGTGTCAACAAACAACAGAGACGATACAACACATTACGTCGGGATGTTCAGCCATAGCTAACATTGATTACCTACGCAGGCACAACCAACTGTGCAACATAATTCATCAGAAGTTGGCCAACAAATTTGGATTAGTTAACACCTACACGCCTTATTACAAGTACCATCCACATGCAGTTCTAGAGAATGCTGATTTTAGACTATACTACGATAGGTCAATTATCACCGATAGACGGGTGACGAATAACCGGCCTGATATTGTAGTTGTGGATAAAAAAGCTAACTCGGTTCTTCTAGTGGATGTTGCTGTACCCAATAACAACAATATGTTAGACAAATACAACGAGAAAATTGCAAAATACACCGATCTTGCAATTGAGGTGGGACAGATGTGGCAGGCAGAGAAAGTAGAGGTGGTGCCAGTCATCGTTTCATCTACGGGACTAATCCCCAAAACTCTACAAGACAGCCTCACCAAACTAGGTCTTCACAAAAACACATACATCGATCTGCAGAAGGCTGCAATTTTGAATACTTGTCACACTGTCCGTAAATTTCTAAATATGTAACTGCTGTGCCTAATCCCATTTGCGTTTACACACGCTCGGGATAGGTGAACATTACCAGCAAGAGCTGAGCAAGAGTACACTTGAGTTGGAAATAATAATAATAATAATAATAATAATAATAATAATGGCCCTACTCGTGTTCTTCGACGTCGAGAACGCGTTCAACAGTGTCAGCAAACCGGCAGTGTTGAGCGCGTTTCCGAGGCTTGGAGTGGGGGAGGGTTTGGTTAACCTGGTGGAGGACTACCTGACGGAACGTGTGTTGGAGACACTAGAGGGAGGAGGTATAAGACGGAGGCTGGAGTGCCACAGGGCTCGGTTCTTGGACAGACGCTATGGAAGTGTGTGTTTGATGAGGTTTGTGGTATACTATGTGAAGAGGGATGTGAGATAACGGTGTATGCGGACGATGTGTGTCTGGTATGTACGGCAAAGGGAGAGGCGGAGATAGAAAGAAAGGCGGAGAGAATGTGTAGGAAGATTGTGGAGAAGCGGTGCGGACTAGAAGTGGCAGAAGATAAGACGGTGGGGTTGCTAGTGAAGGGACGGAGGAAGTGATGGTGAAGGGAAGGAGAATTCATATGGAGGAGTCTGTGAAATACCTAGGGGTGTGGTTGGATAGTAAATTATCCTTCAGACCACACATGTTAAAGGCGGCAGAGAAGGGGAAAGTGAGGGCAGCATGGCTGGGGTGATTGATGTGTAATGTGAAGGGTCCGGGAGAGTGGAAGAGGAGGATAATTGGTAGGACGGTAGATCAGAGCTGTACGGTGCGGAGGTGTGGAGTGAAAGAGCTGGAGTGAATGCGAAGGTTAAACCACTCCTGCGGGTGCAGAGAGGGATATTGCTGAGGGTGGTGCAGGGGATCAGGACAGAGGGTGAACTGGCAGCAGCGGTGCTGGCAAGGACCTTCCCATTGGATGTGATGGCTAGAGCCAGAAATAAACGCTGGAGGGGTGCGACCAGAGATAAAGTACAGGAATGGATGGAGGAGGAAATGGAGAGAAGGTGGGAGGAGTATGAAGCAGCGCTAAAAGGGGCGAGTGGGAATAGGAGAGACTGGATGGACCGGAAATTCGAGGAGGTGAACTACTTCTTGACATAGGTGTTCACTGGACATGGGTCGAGAGTAGGGTACCTCCACAAGATTGGAAGAAGAGAGACTGGAGTGTGCGATTGGTGTGAAGTGGAGGATGATGTGGGGCATGTGTTTAGATGCTGGAGGAACGAGGAAGTGCTGAGGAAACTAGGTGAGGTGGTGTATTGGGAGAACATGGTGGAGATAATGTTAAGGGGGGGGGGGAGGAATGGATGGAGGTAAATGGCGTAGTAGAGAGCATGGTTAGGGGGAGAGAAGGTATGAGAGGTAGGAGTGAAAGTTAGGGAGAAGACGACGGTGTGAGCGGAGAGTGTGTGATTCCGAGGCGGGGGCAACGGCGAGTTTGAGGTGGGTTTGGTCGGTAGGCATCCCCTTGGGGATGAGTCCAACACTGTTTGGGTCCTGGACCCATTCGAACATGAGTTTCCCATCACCGCCCGAAGAAAAAAGAAAAAAAAAGTTATGATCTTTTAGTCACGGCTTCTAGATATTTCCACAACAAAGTTACAGGGTTGTCAAAACTGTCCTGAATTGTTTATGGCGATGCCTTTGTTTTATTTTGCTGGACTTGAAGTGGGCACAAAAATTATTTAAATATTCCGAAGGTAGCACAAATTATAGTAGATTACTCTCAAAGACAAAGTGACATTTTAGAATGGGTTTTTTGAAACACTGCTTAAGATGTCGCTTTAAAAGTTTCATCCTTTATTACCTCCAAGCCATTGCTTAAACTGTCAAGTGTTTGTTAAAGAATCGTCAGTAAAACGAGTGTCAAAATTCATTTACCTGCGTACGTTAATTAACGAACAATTGGACTATTCTCGAGAGAGTTAATGTAGAATAGAGAAAGCACGACGAACCTTCAAGGGCGTCGTCGGTTAATGGACCAGTGGAGCATCAGAGAAAACAGGAAACATGAATAAATAAATTTTTAATGCAAAAATAATTACAAAGTTAAAAGAATAATTAAAATTTAAAGTGTACTTCTTGAAACCTTTTGAAGCTAATATAATTATATTATGGAACGACTCTCAAGCCTTTCCATATTCAGAATACTTTTCAATAGGAAGAAAAAACTAACTTAAACCTGAAATATTTTCGTAATTGCAGAAAAAACTGGTAATTATTCTCCAAATCGTTTTTCAAAGTAAATTCACATACATCTTATGTACTCGTATCAGATTCTTTGTGAAACAAATCCTTCACTATAACTCTTTTTAAAGTAGGTTTGGGATTGATTGTTTCACATGATTTTGAATCCTTTTGTATTCAATGATAACACTATTTTACACGGTTCTTATACCCCAGCTGTAAGCAGTTTATTATTCTTCATTTAGATATAGTTTTCGAAATACTCATATTCACTTAAGGTAGTTGATGTGCGATGTGCCTTGTATCAGCGAATTTTCAATTTTCGTATATTCATAAAGGATATTATGATACTTACTTAAAAAATTGTCATATTTTAGTAAAGCGTATTATCAATAGATTGCAAAGATAATAGTTTAATGGCCGGTTGCACCAATATCTATTTAAGAAAAGAATAGTAAAGGAGGCCCCCTTAAAGTTTTATTAATTTTCACCATTATTTTATGACTTTTCTTAGCTAAGTAATTTAGTGAATTTGCAATATTTTAAATTTTATGTTAGGAACGTTGATCCAAAGTCAACAAAAATCGAATTAACGTCACTTTTTCCGTTTTTTATTTTGTTATTTAATTTTGCAAAATATAATGAAATTAATATACATACGTAGGTACTATTATACTAATACCTAATATTTTACTTATTCACTATGAGTGAAAGTGAAAATGAAATTAGAAGTACGAGTAGACGGTTTCCTTAGTTAGTCTGAACCTTTCAAAGAATCCTATAGTATCCATTTATCAAAGTAATTTGCCGGATTATATATTTTCCTTGGAAAACCTACTTCAATTAAATCTATGAGTTCTAAATCGTCTTCAATTGAACGGTCTGTTCTTTGAAAAATATTTTTCAAAAACTTTGTAAGGCCTTATAATAGTATTAAACTATAATTTTTGACATATATTATGATACAATTACCATTGAGATTTCAAGTAAACACATCATTGCGCGTCGTCTATACCTTCACATTGCCTATTCTTCGCCATTCCCAGTGTGTCTTTGACTAATAATATAATATAGTTTGGATTTTTAAAGGCTTCCTTGCCTATTTTTAACGAAACAAAAATTCAACGAAGCCTTAATAATATAACGAATTATTTTCTGAGTGAAATAAATTTTAAGATTAAATTATCTTTTGATTTTTACTATATCTTTAAAATAACGGTTGCTAATTGTACAGGATTACCACGTGTAGATCAATATCTTCTATCGAACTCAATCAGTACTTCGATACTGACCCAACGAGTACGAAATGTGAGGATGAATCGATAAACGGTAGACTCTATTAGATGATAGAATATGTCTCTGGCACCAAAAGTAACAGAAAAATTTCACTTCATAAGTAACGTTAAAGTTCTTATTTATTCGTATTTTACCGCAATTTGGGAAGGTTTTAATTATGATTAGATATCCAATGAAATCAGTTGATTTGTGGTCATTTGATTGAACACAACCAATCAGAACACGGTTGTGTTGTGTTGTTCTGATTGATTGCGTTCAATCAAATGACCTCAAATTAACTGAATTCATTGGATTCACTGTATTAGGTACGTTGCCATGGATACATTTTGATTTATTTAGATTTTGACGTTTCAAATATTTAATATTTCAAAATGTCACGATTCTGTCATAATACTGACGAGAATATAAATGAAATTATAGAAGCAAATATACTCTGTTTTTTTTCTATAATTAGCAAAAAAATTTCTATTCGAATAACCCTCGAACATTGATAAATGCTCAAAAATTTTATAACAACTTCCTCAAGCTTGTTGCTTATTGGCAACAGACCTCCGCCTGCGGCATCGGTCTGTTTCCAAGCAACAAGCTTTCGAAATCTGTTATAAAATTTTTTCGAACAATTATCAATGTCCTTGGGTTGTTACTACTGATAACAAGTAATTATGTTCTCCTAGGACACCAGAAAACGACGCTAATCAATTTTTATGACTTTATTGTCAGTAAATTTTGTAATATTGGATTTAAACAGTGCAGTCAGCTTTTTCAGTTTTCAAATACCATACATATTTATTATGTATGCATGTATAATAGGTAATATGTTTTGTAAGCTATGTTTATGCAGAATAATCTGTTACTCATGAAATAGTCTTGTCAAATACTATTCGGGCATCTAATTTTTCCTGTGAAAAAAATCGAAAAAAGACAATGCAAAGTAATATTTTTTAACAAAATGCATTCGTGCAGATGCAAAAATCCTCGTCTTCGACTCGGATTTTTGTTGCCACCAGCACGCATGCCTCTTGTTAAAATATCACTTCGCAACGTGTTTTTTCGATTTTTAGATGCCCTTATGATATTACTTACGAAAATTTCTTTAGCAGCGTTGAGGAATTTTTGGTAGGAGTAAAACGAAACTTCTGGGACACCCAGTAGTTTTTGCGTTAACCAAGTGACTAATAAGGGTGCTACAGTTCTTCACCTATACCTCGAGAACCTGACCAGCTAGAGACACGAATCTAAATTTAATCGAAGCAACACCATACCTGTACATATTTTTAAACCATTTACTTGTTTGTAACTAAGGTCCCTTCGGCTATATACAGTAATGTTCTTTTGAATTTATCGATTGCGCATGTTTTTTCATTAAATACGCTGTCTGCATCATGTTTACAATATGTCTGTTTTTTCTCCGTTCAGATCGAGCCAATAGGAGCGAAGTTATAGTCTACTGCCCTTCTGACTTAACATACTTCGCATGTTTTTCTTAAAATTTTGATATCTAAGTTAGGTTAACCGTACGCTAGTCTTTGTATCGTTCAATCTGACCAATAGCAGCGAAGTTAGGCGCTAATGCCCTTCTGGTTTAATATCAGCTGATGTGTCCAAGTCATTTGTAGGTGCAGTCTTCAAAGGTTCTGATACGACATTTTTAGCATCAGATCTTCGCTAGCGACTTTTTAAATCTATTTGCTTCAAAGATTCAAAAAAGTGTTGTGAATTTTTGTTTTTCTCCTGTTCCAACTTCTTCAGTGTGTTATACTTTCTTCTAATAAATGTAGCAAGTTCTTATATACTCTGTTTATTGTACGACTTAGCGCCGTTGAATGAGCTAGTTCTTTCTATACCTTGATATATCCTTTGAAGTATATTGGGGTGTTTTGAAGTGTTACGAAGCCTTTCGAAGGGCTTTGAAGAACGCCGCTGTCGCGTTTTGAAGACTTTTTAAGGGGTTTAAAGTAGATTGTATGGTGGTTAGAATTAGGGCGTAACGCGTTCAGAGATATCTTCAGACCGTCTGAACTTTTACGAGCGATGCTGGACTATGACTCATTTGAGGCATGTTAGCATCAACAGTCGACGAAAAACTCAGAGTTACCAACCTAAAAGTCACTTGGTTGGAATAATTCCGATTTTAAAACGTTACTAATGACCCAATGGATCTGTTGGTGTCGTTAAATCTCTTATCGCAGTTTGATCTTGAGGAATTTAAGATTAAAGTGCGATATAAAGAAAATTTCAGTGCATTTGTATTCTATCAGACGTATCTAACGCTGTACAGGTCTAAATCACATCACCAAATGTCTTTTCGTGATCAATAAAGCCATATCTCTGCTTCCAAAACACCTGCGTGAAAACAAACTTTATATTATTGATTTGTGGAACGAACCGATCAATATGAGAGGTCACTCTACACTCTAGCTCGAAAAATATTTCCAACATGCCGTTTTGACCTTATTTTCATTATAAGCATATCGAACTACACTACATATTCAAAATTTAGTAGAATCTGAGCTATCAACCTAGAAGTCACTTGGTTGGAATAACTCCGATTTCAAAACGTTACTAATGACCCAATGGATCTGTTGGTGTAGTTAAATCTCTTATCGCAGTTTGATCTTGAGGAATTTAGAATTAGAGCACGATAAGGAAAATTTCTGTGCATTTGTATTCTATTATCTAACGCTTTACAGGTCTATTTCACTTCTTCAAATCTGGCCATACCCGCTTTCCAACCATACCATATCTGAATCCATTCCCTCCCACCACTAGCGCCATCTAGCAAACGTTTTAAGTAAAACATGAAGTGGCACGTGACGTTTGTTATAACACATGTAATCTCTTAGGCAACCAATATTACATCGTATGCTACTTTTAAGCTGCCCCTGGTATATCACAAAATTATTTTAGACAACCAACCTCGGTATATCTCAAAAAGCGCGCTTGCCTGATCACGTTATTATCGTAAGAGATCACAGCAGTGTATGCATATCTTAGGAACCGTGTCATCACTTTTCAAGAGTTCATGATATACATAGGACACGAAGTTTGTTGTTGTTTTAATATACCCTGTATATAATCTATTTAATGAAATATTCTTATCGCTTCTCGGCGTTATCTAACCGCAGCTCGGATTCCAAGAAGCCGCCGCGTGACCTTGAAGGGAACCATTTTTGCTATTTTTAACCTTAGCTTTTTACGCGATTTCCTTATGGAGATTCCCATGTTAGCGCTTCCGCCATATTCCAGAACGAACATAGCCTATTTACTTTGGACATATATTTTGGTAACTTATTATGAATTATCTTGAAAATAAAAATTACATTTTGTAAAACCGTTGGCTGATTAACACTCTTCTTTCTTTAATACCAGTGTATCTATTTACTCTCAAAATAACCCTCTTTGCTTTATTTTGTAAAATTTGTAATTTAGTTTTCTTAGACTGGCTTAATTAATATCAAATTGTTGGACAATACTCAACATGCGGTGCAATTATAGTTTTATATAATGTAACTCTTGTCATTGAAGATAGATTTAAACTCATTTTCCTAAAATTAATTGATTTTTTTACTAATATTCTTTTGAACATACTGACCATGTTTTTTAAATTCAAATCTTTATCAATAATAACACCTAACTGAGGATTTACATTCACTAACAAGTTTCAATGACCGACTGAACAACTTAATATAACATGCAACATTTCTTTTATTGCTGAACATCACTTCATCGTCTCTTCCACATTTTCACCCTCCAGTGAAAGTGTAGTTTCATCAGCAAATAAATTTAAAACTAATGGAATATCACAGAACTCAGCAATATCATTAATATATAAAATAAAGAGAAGAGGCCCCAATACTGTTCCTTGAGGGACTCCTAGATTTTCACCTTTGGAGACGACATCTTGTTTTCCAGTCTAAGCCTACAGCCAGGAAAATTATGTTCCTCAGAATTTAAAATGCAATTCCTGGCTTGTCTAGAGCGAAAGTCGATGCAGTCGTTTTTTCTACAAGACGAATAGTCGAGCTATGCGTTTAATGAGATGGCAGTCATTTTGAGCATCTAGGTAGACACAAGAACAACATTTTAACAATCGGTTGTTCTATACTTCAATTTATTATATCTGTTAATTTATCACTAATAGTATTCAAGCCCTTCAGCATAATGGCTTTGGTAATCTCGTCTGTTGTATAAAACTTGTATAAAGAAGTTATTTGGTTATCAATAATAACATGATTTATTCGATTCAGATTGTGAGGTTTGTCCCTATCAGCTATTATTAGTTCTATACTTTGTACGAAATAATTTTTATATGAATCGGCTAATGATTTATCATCTTCCACTAATATATGTATATCATTAAAGTATACAGCTTGTAACATCTCACCCTTTTCCTTTACCCATTACTTTTTTAATACCTTGCCACATTTGTCTACTATTTCCTTTATTTCTACCCATTAAGTTTTCAAAATATAACCTTTTCTTTGATCGTATTAGACTAACAACTTTGTTTCTTTTATATTTACACCCTACCCAATCAGCAGTCATACCTTTGATTATAGCCCTTTTGTAATGAGAAAGTGAGTTCAAGTTGGGTTATACTTTTTTCATTCATTGGAAAATATACCAAAGGATAATATGCCCACTTATACAGAGGAAATATTCTAGTTTTGCTCTAGGCAATCAAATATCTTTAAATAGGATCAGGTGAACTAAAACGAGACTAGTTAAATCTGCAGTTTTTCATACTAAAATTCTTCTCAGGCGGGAACGTTAGTAAGGAAACTTACGAGGTGAATAGTTTAATTTGTGTTTACTGTGCATTGTCTAAATTGCGATGTATTGCAGTGTAAACCCTTCCAGTTGCGCTATTTGACTATTGGTAGAGGCAAAACTTATGTGTTAGTCACCACAGATCACCTTGGGTCACCACCAGGATTACCATTTAACTTTTAAAGGCCGTACGATGAAATTTTTAGAAGGTATTCATTTGATAGACGGTCATGTATAATAAAAATCCTCTACTTCTGAGTTAAAAAATAGCAGTCCAGTGCAAAAGCTTTCAATTTCCAGAACTTCTATCGCGGTTTTACTCGGTTAATATTACTTCCTGACATGACATGAAATTTGCAATGTGATATTTGAAAATAATCTCAAATGCGTAATATTGCGGTATGCACTAACCACTTCTGATTTACTTCAATCTATTTTGGTAACAAATTATATTGTAATCGTTATAAAGATCTGAAAATATGTCGTAAATTAAACAAAACACTAATGGAATATAGTTATTATTCTATTAATAAGATATGATAAAACCGTGTTCAAGAATATTTAGTACAGAACATATCATATCATCAATTTAGGAATCGCTAAAAAATATTATATTCAAAATAAATTTAGGACTTATAACCATTTTTGATTGGCCATTCATCAGGTTTTCCGCGTCGTCATTAAGTATAGGAGTATACAATTTTTACTCTAACTAGTGTCCGGGTGGACAAATAAGCGCAATATACATATCGATGGATAGGAAGAGGTAGCCTGCTTCTCTGGCTAGCCACTTCACCCGACTTGATCGTTTTAGATTTTCACCTTTTAGAACGACATTTTGTTTTTAAGTCTAAGCCTACAGCTAGGAAAATTATGTTCCTCAGAATTTAAAATGCAATTCCTGGCTTGCTTGAAAGTCGATGCAGTCGTTTTTTCTAAAAGACGAAGAGTCGAGCTATGCGTTTAATGAGATGGCAGTAATTTTGAGCATCTAGGTAGACACAAGAACAACATTTTAACAATCGGTCTATTCCAAGGCAACAATTGATATCAAAAAAATTAGTTAATTTCAAAAATCCTCACGGCGCACGGTCTGGTAGATGGTTATGTTAATAACAACTGTCTTAGAGTTATGATTCACCCTGCAAAATTGATCGCGACACGTTAAGATTTTAGGTGAATCAAATTAGAATTAATTTCCAGTGAGCTGGAAATTATTTGAAAACATTCATTCGGTACTAAATGCGTGTAATCTGAATTTGCACAATCCCAGAAGGTGAGCATAACTCATGACAGCTAAAATCCGATAAATTTTTGTCGAGGTTTATTCCACTGTAGAAACAGAAAATTCTATTCGACATCAGAAAATTTTTTTAAGTACCTGGGAGAGTGGAACGTGTTCTGAGAGGTTGCTTTCCGGGTTCCATGACTCGAATGTTTGGGGCGATCATCAATAGATCGGAGTTTTCTCCGATTATGATGACCGTTGCTATGTTCTCTGACAGTTGAATGGAGGTAGTGACAATGAGGGTGTCAGCTTGCCTAACTTCACATCCTTGCTGTACTAATTTCTCACGCAGGAATGACATTTTGCGATTTTTGGCTCCCAAAAGTTAAGCTTATCTCCTGGGATGGTGTAAACTCAGATTACAGACATTTCGGACCAACTGAAGGTATTTAAAATATTCCCAGCTAACCGGAAATCGCTTTCCTTGAATCTAAATTCACTGGCCTATTTTTTCCAGTTTGAATATTAACGATCAAATTGGTGAAATAAATATTTAAAAAATCGAAGTAACTTAAATTAGCGTCAAAGGTGGTGGTAATACGGATGTCAAATTTGTAATATTCATAGCCCGAACTTTTTCCGCGATGGACGACACGAAATATTTTTTATGTTGCACCTAGCGATTGGCCTACATGGACTGATACAACCACAGATACGTTATCAACAATAAAAATCTAATCTTTGTGGACCTTGGCGAAATATCATGTGCATTTATTCGATGATTTGGTTGAAGTTGCCTAGAGTTGAAAGACTAGTTTTGTGGACTGTGTTTGAAAAGTAGTGTCTGTTATTATTAATTGTCAAAAAAGTTTTGTTATGGCTGTCGAAAAAACAAAAATTTGTTCTTGGATTCAACAGGCCTTGAACACAGATGATTTCATCATTGATATAGATAGTACGGCAAAAAAAGGACAAGGTTATATAGGAGATTTCATTTTCGTTAACGTTACTTTTACCGGGAAACTAGAAATGAAAAAACCACTTCATTTAGCGATAAAATATTTAAGAGATTCATCAGAAGTTTTAAAGCGTAATTTGTTCGTAAGAGAAATCTGTTTCTACGATAAAGTAGTTCCAGTTTTTGAATGCTTTCAAAGTGAGAAAAATATCCAAGTACCCTTTAATGCTTTGCCGAAATGTTACAAAACTATAACAGAAAATAATTCTCAAATTATTATAATGGAAAATATGAAAGATAAAAATTACTATCTCCATCCCAAAGAAGTGATAATGAACATGGCACACGTTCAAATGGTCCTAGCAAGTTATGCCAAACTGCACGCTTTGTCGTTTGCCTTGCAAGATCAAAGAAATGATCTTTTCCAGCAATGCACCAAGGATTACCACAATCCTCATCTTAAACAGATTAACAACGATTTAAAAACGATATATGACAAAAAAGGTCTTAAGGTGATCAGCGAATTAAAAGATATTGGTAGGAATGATTTGTCTGTGAAATTCGAAAAATTTATAGGAGATGGTATATTTGCTGGTATAGGAAATATAATTGATGACGTACCCAACGAGAAAGTAATAACGCATGGTGATTGCCATAATTCCAACTTTTTATTCCAATATGAAGTAAGTAGTCAATTAAATTAAAGGTTTTTTTACCCCGTAATAAATATAGTGAAATATAGCTTAGAATTTGAGGATTTTGAGTAGTTTTGATGGAGGTATTATTTCCGTTCCAAAGTGCTTCCGTCTGAGTTCTTGTAAGTTTTCATAGAAGCAGAGTATGAATAATATAATGAATTTATCCCATTTGGCTTTTCTACACTTTCACTTTCTACACTTTTCTTTCTGAAAAGTCTCGCACCAATTGATTATCTTTGAAACGGATGAAGGGAAAGTTATGTTATTCTAGGTCGATTAATGAGACATTATTTTGCATATTTTAAAGTAGATGTCAAATGTACTTGACGTCAGCGTTTGGCCTACGGCCGCCATCTTAAATTTTTTGAAATGACAACCTAGGTTGAGTGACGTATCACAAAGAAGCTTATTTTTTGCTTTTTCCAAAAATAATAGCAATGCATCACTTTAATACAAAATGTCTTATAAAATATCAGTTTTATTTTTCTAAATTGAATTGTACAGGGCGATCCATTAACCGAGGTAACCGGCTGTATCTCGGAAAGTATTTGCCCCAGGTTGTGGGGAAAAATATTGATAGTAAAAATGGCCAAGAGAAAATGGTGGAAATTATTTTCAACCTCAAAATTTAATCCCTGGGGGCGTTACTGCTATGTTCAAATGTAAAATTATTATTATCTGAGAAAATCACTTTGATATCATCATTTGAAAGCCCGTTTAAAACCAGATAATTTTCTATAGTGACATTTCTTTGTCACTATTTGAACATTTGCCAAGGCAATAAAATGAGATAAAATATAAGGAATTTAAAGCTGGTTCAGAATATGTTACTAAAATAGTAACGTTTCATTTAATTTTTTTTTAATAAAATTGTAAAAATAAGTAATCGCTGCATAAAGCGACCTCTAGTTTATCTGTTTTAAAGTAATATATAAGATATATGAACGGTCTTCAAAATAAACACAACTTTTTTTCATATGAGTCCAGAAACAGTCGGACAGGTTAAATAGTTAACGAAATATTAAAATTTAACCACTGAAAAATAGATGGTCTTTCTTCTCGCTTATTATGATAGATACAAAGAAATGTCACTTTAAAATTTATCTGGTATTAAACGGGCTTTCAAATGATGATATCAAAGTTGTAGCACAATCTGCGATTTTCTGAGATAATAATAATTTCAGATTTGAACAACTCAGTAACGCCCCCTAGGGGTGAAATTTTGAGGTTGAAAATAATTTCCAACAATTTCTCTTGGCCACTTTTACTATCAATATTTTTCCCCACAACCTGGAACAAATACTTTCAGAGATACAGCCGGTTACCTCGCTTAATGGGCCACCCTCTAGTGTACTGATGATATATGACCTTGTAGGTCTTTAAAATCAAACACAAACAATAGTAGGCATTAAAACGACAACCACATTATTATTTATGTACAAATTGTTAAAAGTGAGTTTAAAAGTAAATTAAGGATAATGGCACATTTATCCGAAAAACAACGAATCGAAATCTTAATGTTAGTTGGATATGGTGATCAAAAAACGTTCCCATGACGAAGCAGCTCATTTTTCTTACAATTTAAATCCTGAATGCCTTCCTATAAGTAGATCTACAGTGACGAGATTAATGAACAAATCTAATGAAACTGGCAGTGTAAAGGGTATTCCAAGGTCTGGTGGACCGAAAAGTGCAACTAATGAAGATAAATTTTAGATGTTCAAGAACACCCTAAAACATCTGCAAGTGTATTGGCAAGAAATCATGTTATTTGTAGACAGTATACACTGCTGCAAGGTCACCAACTCAAAGACGGTCCTGTCCCAGTGTGTGTTCTTTAAATAAATAGATAGTAATTAGCCATAGTGTGTATAATTTTATCCCACAAGTAAAAACTTTTTAAATAAATAACAAAAACATTACAATACAAACTATTCTGCATGAAAATAACTTTTATCCGTATAAAGTTCAAAATCTCCAAGAATTGGCTGAGGATGATTTTGATAGACGATACAATGTTGTGAAATGGTTACAGAGAAAATTAGGTTGCAAAATAACTTCTTAGATTTTTTGGTATTCAGCGATGAAGCCACATTTTGCTTGAAGGGTTCTGTTAGCAGACATGGTAAAATTGTAAACCGCACTGGTTTGAGGAGTACACAGCGTCCTCAGAAAGTTGCTGTGTGGGCGGGTTTGGTGAAAAACCATTTTATCGGTCCTTTTTTTATTGAAGGTATGCTTACCGGTGCTTAATATCTTGATTTATTCCAAAATGAAATTATAAATAAATAAATGGATTATTTCCTAATATGATTTGATTTTTTTCTCTGGGGCTACCTGAAAGACCGCCTTTATGTTAACAGACCAACTAACATGAACGATTTAAAGGATCGCATACGGCTCGAAATGCAGGGAATTATTCCACATTTGATCAACGATTGTATTCGTAGCTTCGAAGAGAGATTGCATCATTGTCAACAAACAAATGGCCCATTTGAGCACTTATCGTGATGAAGTATTTGCAACTAAGATAAATTTTCAGATTATAAATTTCTGTAACATCCAGTATTGTTTAAAATTACAATAATAATATTTTTGTTAAATTTCTATTATAATTTCCGAGTAAAGTGAAACATTGCTATTATTTTTGGAAAGAGAAAAAAATAAGCTTCTTTGTGAAACGTCACTCGACCTATGTTGCCATTTCAAGATGGCGGCCGTACGCTAAACGCTGCCGTCAAAAACAATTGACATTTGCTCTAAAATATGCAGAAATAAAGTCTCATTCATCATCCTAGAATTTCATATCTTTCGCTTTTCAGCAACGCTGTTTATAAATTTAACACTGAAATCATTAGAAATAAAAAAATGCAGCTTATGAAATCATTTGATTTATCAATTACTTCAATAAATTGTCTTTGTGTCAATTAATTTCATGTTTTTAACGTTTCTTTTTAAATTTTCAGAATAATGATACCGAAACTCCATTGAGCATGGTACATCTTGATTTCCAAGCCTCTTCACTTCACTCACCAATGCTAGACATCTCAACATTCCTTTATATGTGTTCTTACGACGAAGAACACCTCCAGTTCGATCAACTAATTGAGTTTTACTACGAATTATTCTCTTCATTTTTAAAAAACTTAGGTAGTGACGCCAGTAAATTGTTTAGTCATTCAACCATGAGACAACATTGGAAACGATACTCAAATTATGGGTTTTTTATAGCTTCAGCTTGGCTGCACGTACTGTTTACTTCCGAAGAGGACGCTATTATTACACAAAATGAGACACCAAATGAATTTTGTGATAATTTGATCAGTATACAGTTATCATCCAAAGAGAAAACCGACTATTTACAACGGCTTGTTCGTATTTTAGAACAAAAGTTCAATTCAAATCATTAATAATAAAATTATTGAAAATAATTGTTTAAAAACTTAAATTTTCAATTTTTCTATCAGTAGATCGTATCAGTTGGAACGGATCAGTTCGAAATTGATGCGACGCATCTGCATACACTGTAAGTTTTCTTAAGGTCCCATACATGGCCAATATTGCTTCCAGTACCACCCAAACAGATGAGGATCTGTATAGTTTGACATTAAACATTATTTCATCAAGTTTTCAAATTATTTTATTTTGGCTTTATTGTTACACCCTATATAATTGTTACTAATACCATTGAAACATATTTGTCACGCGTTACTTAATTTATATAGGTGGGACATAGAGGAAGTGCATTATATTTAATGTCATGTCATTTTAGTTCCTCCTCTCTGCCTTAGAAACAATTTTGAGATTTTTTTGACTTCCGTTCACGAGATTTAGTCCATTTTAAGTTTCAAAACTGACACATAATATAATACATAGTGAACTCTTATACGAGAGCTTAATTTTCCGACTCGGCACCCCCCCACTATTTAGAATTCTGTCAATTTCTTCAAAATCATAACCTTATTTTTTCTTGGTTAAAACAGATCATTGGCCATTTTTTTGAACACTATACCTTTTTCAATCATTTTCCTTGCCCTTCTCGTCTCGATAAATTACGAGAGCTTCTAAAAAGTAGGGGGTGCCGAGTCGAGAAAATAAGCTTTCGTTATACTATGTACCTTCACCTTTTATCTCCCATCATCTTATCCTTGATAACATTTAATATTTAGATTACAGATTTGTTTATTTGCAAGCTTAATAATAATTACTGATTTTTGTCAATCAAAAAAGAATTGAGAAAATTATATTATATTTTAATTGGCGCCACAAAATATTTCCATAGATTGTTTATAGAAGCTGATGATCATGTTTATTAAGGTTTGGGAGTAATTTTTATAGTTGGGATAGCAGAGGGTTGCCAAAAAAATAAATTATGAAATATGCGCTCGATGATGTTAGTAAAATGTGCTGTGGAAAAATATGCCAACGTAGTTCAAACTGAACAGAATGGCATCTACATAGCTGCAAAAGAGATTTTCGGTAGAAAGATTTTGGGAAAAAATGTATGCATTTATACCAGAGGCTCCCAAACTTTTTTTCTCATAGACCACTTTCAAAATTTTGCTGGTTCCGGACCCCTGCAACTACATTTCTGCCATATTCCCAAATTCAACAAAAAATGTGAAGATTAGATCTAACTATGGAAATTTGCGTTGCAGCTGAGTTCCAACCACGAATTAACAGTTTTCGAAAAAAGGTGAGAATTTATTGGTTAATATGGTTAATTATTTAATTGATAGTGCTGTGAGTGGATGTCAAAAAAGTAAAGTTGGTCAATCAAAAAAGTGATTCCATCCAACTTCACTTTTTTGAAATCTAGTTACAGCTCAAAAAATAACCCATCAATTCTCACTTATTTTATTTGGAAAACTTCCCATTCGGAGTGGTAAAAAATAAAAATAAGAATAGTACATTTTCTAGTGTTGTATTTATTCAAATATATAATTATTACACTATTAATTATTATTGTTATAACAGTCGTAATATAATTAAAATTAAATAATTATAACGTAACGTAACTTCTACAATGATAATCACAAAATAGTCATAATTTTAATGGGAGGGATGTACTTGATAGTTTGACATCAAATTATCAATATTTGGCTTCAGTTTTCTTAGGAATAACCGCAAATCTCCTCGTTCTGTGATATTCAATCTGCTCCTTTTTTTGTTAAAAGGTTTGTAACGAAACTAAAACTTTTTTCGACAAGATATGACGAGGGAAACGCTGTCAGAAGCTTTCTCGCACAGACCAGGATATTTTTCGGGTATTTCTGCTTGCAGCCAAAATGTTCGTTACCCTCTTTTAAATCTCACCTTTAGCTCCTCATTAGTGCTAAGCTCGAGTAGCTCCTCTTGTAAGATCACATTCTCCACTCCCGTTTCATTAAATGGATTTATGATCGATGGTGGTATTTCCATCGACAGAATATCTTCAAATCTGATTTTCAAGTTATCATGCAGGGCAATTAAATGTAGAATGTATGTCTGAATATCGTCATCAAAGCATTCTACCTGTGACAAGTTTGAAAACTGGGAAAATTCGGGCCGACTAATATTTTGCTTCATAAATTTCAATTTTCCAAGAAAAGCTGAAATTACACTCTTCGTTTTAAATTGAGGCTGTCCTCTTGTAATTGTAAGTTAACGTAATTACATTTTTTGAACAAATCTGTCAAATAAGCGATGTCTGCTTTCAAATTGATCAGGTTTTCTTTTAAACCTGGATTTTACTTTCCAGAAACTGTAAAACTGATTCAAAATGTGAGTAGAATCTTGTTAAACATGCACTCACGACATTAAATATTGATTTACCTTTAGTGTCCGTCATCAAAGTTTTCGCGAATAGTAGCTCTTCATGAATTTCTTCGTTCAAAACAAATCGAACATATGCCAATAATATTGCTTAATTGCCAGGTATAGGTATAAACAATTACAAATATTTGAGAATAAAGATTGATACCTCGCTGAGGCATAATAATGCCTGTGCGCGAGTTATGAAACTTGTAATAATGTATAAACAACATAAAAATAAAACAACAAAATTTAGTGATCTTAATAGGGAGATGTGGTCGAGGTCGGGAGTTAAGGTCTTAATATGGAGTTGTGGACGTATTCGGGAGTTAAGGTCTTAACCGGGTACCAAGCGTTTTAGCTTTGCGTATAATTTTGAAATTGGATTCAAAATTTTGCAATATTCCAAAAATAATCATGTTAAATAAATTATTTTAGATACCTTAAATTAATTAAATCATTAAAAATATGTCTGTTTTTACTAGCTATCCAGTTCTTTACAGAATATTTGTAACTGTTAGAACTTTACTCTTACATTGAATGTTTTTATTTTCTTTTATCATTTTTCATATTTTGTGTGCAACGTGGCAACCTTGCTTTTGCTAGGTCGTCTCGCATATTCAGTAGTGTAATATAAGCCTTTAAATTGGAAGCACGTGTTTGTTTACCAACCAAGTCATTTTTAACCGAATTATTATTATAATACAGTCCACTCATTTTACAAATAATATTAACTACCAAAGTTAATAGGAAAGCCAATTATAATACCAACAGTAACGTGGCAGTTTATTTATATATTTAATATTATTTGGTAACATATTGAAGATTCTTGGTGCAAAATAAGTCGTACAACGTTGTCCAACTGACTTTGAGCTCATTGTGAGGTATGTACATTTATAGACGTCAAAAAATAATAGTTCAATACTATTAAACGCTTTACAAAATTAGAAAAATTAATTTCTGATATCGCACTCTTAACATTTCCTTTACTAAGGCTAATGTAATGGTGTGGTATCAACCTAGTCTCTAGTCCACGATTATGCTCGCAGAGGACGAATGGCATCTACTTTGTGCTGATGAGGCGCAAAAACGCCGAAACCGGTCCATAAGTGATGTTATTCCTTCAAATCGCAAACCAGAATGGTTGGTTTTATCTCAACAGATATACCAACCCCGTTTACTTTAGAAGTGCAATTCAATGTCTGTCGGGGCATATAGCCCGAGAAGTAGTTGTTGCTTCTTAGTGGACGGTCTACTCTTTGGAAATTAATTTTTCTAATTTTGTAAAGCGTTTAATAGTATTGAACTATTATTTTTTGACGTCTATAGATTACGCTTTACTAATATGACAATTATTTACAGGTAACTGTAATTAAGTAAATATGTACATTTATGTCTAGTAGGGTAATTATGTTGGGAAAAAAGTATATTTATATTTTTTTTTTAAAGATGTTTATGAGAATATTTTGGCAGTATAACTGTCTCATGTCAAAAAAAGTCTTCTCAATAAAAAGCGCATCGCTGGGGTAAAGTATTGGTTTTTTTAAAATAAGCTTTACTGTCCATTTTTGTATATTTTTTAACTGTTTCAAATGGAAATCTGCCACACCACCCCAACCAATAATTCCGTAAGAAAGATGCGACTGTACCAGAGACATATATAAAGTTTTTAACTGGGTTTCATCTAAAAAGTCGCGTAAATATTTAAATTTATGTAGCAGCCCTCTGAGTTTATTGGTAATGTTTTTGACTTGTAGATCCCATTTCAGATGCCTATCTATAATAATACCTAGATACTTAATTGATGATGCTTCAGGGATTTGAGTGTTTTCATCAACATATATTGGACCAAGACTCGGCAAATTATTTATATAAGATGTAAATGGCAGATATTTAGTTAGTTTATTTAGTTGAAACCATTTTTTAACTGCTTTAAAATCGTCTTTAATTTCCATTTTCAGCGTTTGCCAGTTTCTTGACTTGTAAGTTATGTCTGTCTCATCTACGAAACTTATTATTTCTCCTTTTGTATTTAATGTCATCAGGCTGTTAATATATAGGGTAAAGAGAAGAGGTCCAAGTACAGTCCCTTGTGGAACGCCATAGATAATTGTTTTTGGTTCACTAAATACTCCATTCATTTCCACATATTGTGTTCTATTGTTTAGATAGCTTTTTATTATACGATAAATTTTTCCACGCAGTCCATAAAATTCATTCTTTTCCAGTAAACGCTTCTGACACACCGTATCAAAAGCTTTAGAGAGGTCGATAAAGATACAAATTGCTGGTGTTTTCGTATCCAAAGCATTGTATAGTTTTACAAAGAGAGTGCTTATATAAGGTACCTAGGTATTAGTAGGTATTATTTTTTGGTTCGTACTAAGAATGAAGCGAGTTGAACATTTCCAGTACCTTGGAACAATAATAGACGAAAACATAACACAGGAAGCAGATATTAATAATAGAATAGTTAAAACTAACAACCATGTCATGAATACCAAATTTATTCTGAAAAAAGAAATATCTAAAGATACGAAATTAAAAGTACTTAAAACAATATATCGAACAATACTTATACTTTGGCAAGTCTATCTGAAGCAACGAGGGATCGGTAAGAGGTGAGGAAACATGGCCGATATCTGTCATAAACGTACCAATGGCGTATGGTACCTATTTTATAAGTATTAAAAATAATAATTATTATTATATAATAATTATATCTATATAGAAACTGATTTATGCTTTGCTTTTTGAGGTAAGGTATTTTTCAAAACACGGTATTTGTTAAAAACAAATAATGTTAAAAATCGTACTTGAATTCAATATGGATACGAAATAATAAGATACCAAGTAAAAATCTTCCATTTAAAAAAATTGTGAGTTTCAAGTGCTGGCCTAAAAAGTAAACGACAAAATATTTGAACGAAGTTAATGATTGTTCAAACTCCCAGTGATGAGAAGTACATATTTTAAAGCTGATTCAAACAAGTAGCCATAAAACCATTTTACTTGGTGGGGACGAAATCGATAAATTAATATTTTGACCGCTTGTTTTTTTTTCAGGTGGACGGTGGTTTTAATAAACAAGAAGTTTAGTTCACAGCTAACAAAAGAAATATTGGATATGTATTATACTATTAGAGGTTTATTGCCTGACTTTTTTGGATTTATAAATCCAAAATTTGACAGAATGAAGAGACACCGCTTTACTTGGTAACTTTTGGATAATTTTATGTTATTTTATTCACTTGGAATTTGTAATATGCAAAGGAGTCACCACGTACTAAATAAGAAAAAACATTTAAGACTTCGCTTTTTTTTAACGCAGCCTAATGACTTGTTTTAATAAATCATGTTATGGTTCCAGTAACGTCTTACCCTTTCCCAAACTTTTGGATGAAACATATAGAGTAATTCTCAAAGAACAAGATGTTCCATTGAGTAATATGGATGGAGTTGCATTTATAAGCCGATTCGTGAATATGCAAGAAGTGAAACTACAAGAAGATTTGTCATTAAGTAATATACTTTTAGTGGATTGTCAACATATTAACTTAAATCATACCGTAGCTTTAACTGCATAGTTATTGGAAGTGAGCTTCTATTTCACATTTCTTTAAGAACGAATGAGAAATAAAATACAGCTTCTGTAACATTAAGCAAACTGTAGATTATTTGATACATTGCCCTAATTATAGACAATCAAGCATTATTCATCCATTCATTTGTTCGTTTGGATTATGCTCAACAGCCCAGGCACTTGAACTGAATCCTTGTACAATTTCCCATGTTTTATACTTTCATTCCAGAACCTTCGTATCTTCTATACAGGCCACTGGTTTAACTGGGGGGATTTTGAGTAGTTCTGATGGTTGTATTATTTCTTTTCCCAAGTGCTTTCGTCCTTGTAATATATTACAGAAGCAGAGTATGTGAAATTTTCATCCTATAGTTTACATTTTCTGCACATAGGCTCACTAATTTTCCCATTTTGTGAAGATGTTTCGGTAACGGTTTTCAAATGTCTCTTAACCAGTTTCATTAGTCTGGTTGAGAGTTCCTTGTCTACCATGTTCAGTAAACTCTTTAGATGAAGGTGACTTTCAGTAACCTCAATTTGAATTGGTGTTCTTTATCTAGCCAGTTCCGGATTTTCCCTTTTCTGCAATCCATTCTAAGTAAAACTACCAAATGACTGGACTATTTATACTATTTGTATTTCAGTCTCTGTATCAAAAAACGAATAATATTTATTCTCGTTAATTGGATTTTCCAATGCATTTATTGTGGCGTGCGTTTTGAAAAGTTGACAAATCCGCTTAAACGATTTCTAGTTTGCCTTAAAATTGGAAAATAATAGAAATAGTTGTACAGAGTTCTGTCCAAGGTATTAATAAATATTTGTTTTGAAGAAAGTGTACAATAACAGAATTAAGGAAATACACCTTTTTAATCATAATCCTGCTGTGCCCTTATTCGTGAATTTATTCGGAACTTTTATAAAACAAAAAGTTATGAGCAGGGTAAGTAACCGATTTTTCATAACGATTTATTACACACAGTTGCAAACTTTTTTTCTTGAAACATTAAGCTTTTCTGAAGAAATTTGACATCCTGACTCTGTAATTAAAAACCATTTTCATTTCTAGTTTATGGAGTATGACATATAAGTAATTTTGTAGGAATCCGCAAAAAATACGATAAAACAAATTTAATTTTCAAAAGCAGGCAAAAATGGTCTTTCTAATCATTTCCATGAATGATATGCTTGTGGTACTTCTCATTCAAAACTCCAGCAGTAATCTGCCATCATATGACATTATAGAGTTTTCCAAACGAATTTCTTGGTGGAATATTCCTTTTTGTTCATCACCAAAGCGGCCGATATTTCCAGGATTATGATGAAAGTTTAAGTTTTACACTCACGTTGCAACCAAGGTCTTTAGGGTATATTAAAACAAATAACATAGTCCAGTAAAACAGACCGTGAATTGACTTTTTGTGCTAGAAGGCCCCGATCAGATTGATGAAGTCAATTTGGGCATGAGCAATCGAATGAACATATTCGGGGCGGACTCATCGCCAGGGAAATAGTGAAAATCACGGAAAAACTGTTCGGAATTCATGTTTTTCGCAATTATTTCAATATCCATTAACAATAGCGAAAAAAGTTTCAAATAAATGTTGTAAAGCGTGAAATTCTACATCGAAATGTACCCTAACGCGTGGAAATTAATTCAGTATTTGAGAGTTTTTCTACCGTTTACGAAGCAGCCTGAAAACTGCCCGGGAATTCCCAAGCGAGTACAGCTGACCTGCGCAGTGCGCTACTGCGCACCCTCCTCCTTTCCCCTCGCGTTATTTTCGCTCCGAACGTAACGGTCGGCAGTGCAATAGTTTCTGCACCGCCTATGCATGCACATGATCAAAATTCTCGAATACTGAATGAATTTTCACGCGTGAAGATACATTTCGATGTAAAATTTTACGCTCTACAACATTTATTTTAAACTTTTTTCGCTATTGTTTTATAGTTATCGAAATAATTGCGAAAAACATGAATTCCGAACAGTTTTTCCGCGATTTTCGCTATTTCCCGGGCGATGAGTCCGCCCCGAATATGTTCATTCGATTCCTCATGCCCAAATTGATTTTATCAACCTGATCGGGGTCTTCTAGCACAAATAGTCAATTAACGGTCTTTTTTACTGGACTAACATGCTGGTCATAATCATGAAAACCCACCGTACAACATCTAGTTAAACTGGAATGGGATAAAAGCTTGCAGTTAGGATGGAACGCTGGTGTGATACACTGACAAATCTAAAAGCTTGAGTGCAATGATGCGCACCTTTGGGTAAGCTAACGTCTATATTCCAGGCAGAAGTCCACGCTATCGACACGTGTCTGCAAATGAACATTGGAAGAGGGTATGTGTGCCCAATTGCGGTACCTATCGAGAGGATAACTTTTTCAGCCCACACTCATTTGAGATGCCTACTGCCTCAGCTACCAAACGCACTTTCATCCTGCAATAGTCAAATATATCATCAGCCCAATTCTGTAAGTCGAAATCGAATAGAAATTGTTCAGATGATAATAGGAGTCGAGCTGCCGAATCGGAATCAGGCCCAATCGGCATTCCGTGACTCTTCAGATCTCTTCAGTCGAGATGTTTGGTCTAAATGGCACTTCGATATCGAGATCTGTCGCTAAGAATATGTACAAACAATTCATGTTTTTTAGTTTGGTGGATGGTGAATAGTAAAAACTGAGGTGTTACTAATTTGGGATATTCAATTTAGGTGATTCTGGCTGCTCCTTGCAGATGTGGTTACTGACACCCAGCAGGTAAAGCCAAAAAGTGGATGTAGGAATGATTGCATCGAAGAACTGAAGACGTTAGCCGAACGCATCTAGTTAACACCACCACAACTGTCGGACTTGCATTTCATGTTGTGAGGTTATAGTGATGCGATAGACATCGAACATTCTTGTCAATATTTTGATTCGACGTCTTTATCTGTACTTCAGTTATAGAATACTGCTGAATACATGAATTTCATCGACGATTTCACCACAACCAAACTCCGTAAACCACTGCCCAACTATCGAAATTGATAATGCATATTATCATATTATTTAGCAAGCCGTTATTTTGTTTCTGTGATGAATTTTTTACTTAAAATATAATGCTTCGTTATCACACTTTTTCTATGTGTGCTTCCAATGGCTTTCAAATAAACTGGTTTGCTTAAAATTTGACGCTTGCCGTGTTGTATTCGAAGTTACTGCGTAAGAAATTCAAAAAATCACTGACTTATCAAACTTCCCTCGTATTTATTAGTTGAATGTACATTGGCATACAAATTCAATGATAAAAAATCTTACAGACAAAGAGAAGGTGAATAGCATGGAATTTGCAAAACAAATTGAAAGATAAATAGTTTGTTGGTTCTGTCTGTTTACTACAACAGAAAATAAAAAAATAACTCGAAAAAACTTTATCACCATTTTACGAGCTTTGGGGGATAAATAACGGGAATGTTTAATAAAACTATCGAAGAAAAAATTAGAATGTGATCTGTAAAGACTTTTTTTTTGATCATTAGTTATCACCAAATAATACTCAGTTACCAGGAAATAAATGAATTATACAGAACGTCCATAATGTTAGGTATACAACAAATTGTCGCAAAATAAACCAATTTGATAGTATTTCCAATAAGTTGATTTATAATTTTAATGAGTATAATTCTATCTTCTTCATATAGATCTTTTCAGCGTTTTTGAGACTTACGTCACAATCATATGAAATAAATTACAGTTTGTCAAACGTAGGACGTTTTAACAAGCCAAACTAGGAAATTGGTTGCGAAAGTTATATTTTTTAAACAGTGCAAGGCAAAAGATAACCAGCAAATTGAAGAATTTTAAAAAGCTGTAAGAAAGTGCATTCATGGCTACTACTGTAAGTTTGTCCACAATTAAAAGGATTTCTTGTGAAATAAAATCTGTTGAAGGAGGCGTCTATACAAATTTTTAAACGCCAAATAAAAAAGACAAAGAACGGCAAAACTATTGATGATACATAAAATAATGTATTTACACGTTTATAATACCTACTTATGATTACGAACAAAAAATTCCGCGAGGCTATATATCTAACTGTTTTAGTTAAGTCACAATACCCGTTTTTACCATGCTTTTTATATGCATTATTTTAGTGACGTGTCAAAAGCACTATATAATAGATGGAACCTTTTTCGAATTAGGGTGTTATTCTGTTTTTAAAAAATATTCACCCGTGATTCTCTCCATATTAAATTGTTACATGAGGTTATAGTGAATAAAAATTAGACAGTAATTTTTGCAAAACTGTTGGAGGATTCGAAGAAGGTACAAAATTTTAATTACTTCCACATGTACTTTGTGAATATATAATGTTTTAGGTTCAATTGCATGATTGACTTGATAGCGTCAAAAAATACTTTCCATTTGACGTATTACCCAAGGATTATGGAGGTACCCTACCATCAGTGGACGAATTGGGAAGTGATGTTTATTTTGATAAGAATAAAGTTGTTATTAAAAAAATTAGAATTCGATTGTATGGTTCTTTTAGCTTGGAGTCATTATTAGTTTTCAACACTTTCTCATTCATAATTAATTTTATCAAAATACGTGATGTCCACATAGCCTCACACATTATCTTCGAGTGCGAAGCACTGATAGGGATGATGAGGGTAACTAGTCTTTTCACATCAATATTGCTGTCAAGAGCACAAAGCTGAAAGGCTGCGGACAGAGGACATCAAACCTTAAGTGGGGGTACTCAACCAATCAATCAAAGTCTACTCAAAGTGTTTATATCGAAAAAAAAAAAATAGTGGACAGGTTTACCTGATAAAGCAAAGACCATCCAATTGTACTGACAGACCATGAGACTACAGAGTGCACGAAACAAAACTGTGCAGAGCTGGATTTAGAGAAGTCATAAGAAATATTGGATGTCACTATTAGGAATGGTTTACAGAAATTCATACGTGGAAAGAGCGATTCAGAAGTAAAGAGCAGAACTGATAAGTTTAAGTAGGATTTTGCCGTGTCGGGGCCCCAGAATCGGTGCAAAATATGCAATAAAGAACTTAAGACACGTGTAAAGTATCCTTTTTTCTTACCATTTTTGATTTTGCGACAGACACGCTAAAAATTGCTGCAGCTTTGATGACATCTATCATCTGTTATTAAAATAAATGCAACATGTGTAAGGCGCTCTTGTAAATATCTATCAGTACGAATTTTTGCTAATAGATATTAATATTATTTTCAAATAATTGCGATTATTTATTACAAGGATCTACATTAATTCATTCAACATCGCACATTGTAAAATGTTGTAGTGTGATAAATTAACAAATAATAAGTATCTTCTACAACTCACTGAATGTGCATGTTGTTTTTGAGTGTTCCATAAATATTGTGATGAAGCGCAATATATCTTGTTTACAGAATGTAGATGCTTTAATTAAGGCTTTGCAAAATATTACAAATGAGGAAGCTATAGTTTATAAGCCAATACATCTGGAATATTCTCAAATTAAGATTATTTATATTAAATGAATACATTCTTACTCTTATTATTCTCAGTCCAGGTGATTAATTATATTATATTACAATATTTATGTAATTTTACCTATAGTAGCCACTTGTTGCTGTAAACAAGTTCTTGGAAACATTAAATAACATTATTATTACTACCTATTATTATTAACTACATCTGACTGAATAAACAGAATAATGAATAATGCTATTAAGATTATTCGAATAATTCTAGTGTAAATATATTATTTTCAATTGAGTTTGTATTTATGCAGTGCAGGAAATTATTCAACAAAGTGAATAAGGGCTTGAATTGAAGAAGAAAAATAAAATGAAACAATCCCTACATATATATTACATAAGGAAACATCCCAAAGACAATAGTATAATTTTGCTTTGTGTCTGTTTCCGTGTGTCTATTTTTAAAAACACATACATACACACTAGTATTTGGGATTAAAATTAATATAATATTTATTTATATATGAAAATCTCGTGTCACGGTGTTTGTGTTCGTACTCCTACGTTCGACCGATTTCCATGAAATTTTTTATGATTATTTGGTAGGTATGGGAATAGGTCGTAATAGTATCTATATTGTGTCACAAGGGCAGAAAATGAGTTTTAGCAGCCCGAGACTATTAGAGCGAGCTAGCGTAGCGAAACCAGGGTAGTTTATAGTTAAGGGCTGCAAAAGCCTTTCCTGCATGTGTGACACACAACTGTTTTTTGCCTACCGAATAAGCCAAGAAATCTGAAAATATAACCAAAAACTTTGACATTCACTGACGTTTAATTAAAAAATTTACATGAAACGTCAAAGTATCTACTCAAGCGACAGATGATGTAAAACTTCAAAAACCGTGGCGCTAGGAATTTTCCGCCCTTGGGCTGCTAAACAATACTTTCCGCCCTAATTTTGGTGTCCTAATGATTGGTTTTCTGGTAAGGTAGGCGAAAATAGTATATTACACCACAAGGGCCGAAAGTTGAATTTTCGGCCCTGCGCATCATTACGAACAGGACCGAAATGTTAACTTTTGGCCCGTGTAGTGTATACGATTTTTCTTCATAGCCGGTAGAAAGTACGTTATTAATTTTACTTTTTTTGACTTTAAATGTTTTTGTTGCCTGCCCCGACATTTGCGGCACGAGCGAAGCGAGATACGCATGAGACATTTTTTCCTCCCGCCGTTATAGACGGCGAGCGTGTACTTCTCACAGGGAGTAAATGTTAATCTTTCGTCCCTGCTACAAGGGACGAAAGTACGTACTTTCTATTTATACTCGTAACGACCAGCAGCACTCGCTTCGCTCGTGCCGCAAATGTCGGGAAAGGCATCAAAAACATTTGAAGTTAAAAAAAGGAAAATTAATGCCGTACTTTCGACCGGCTATGAAGAAAAGTCGTTTACACTACTCGTGCCAAAAGTTGAAATCTCGGTCCTGCTCTTCATGACGCGCAGGCCCGAAAATTCAACTTTCGGCCCTTCTCGTGTAATATACTATTCATATCGCTAGGTAATTAGGGTGTCTCTATCTAGAATTTTTTATCTATTTTTTGACAATTTTTTTTCGTATTCTTTTTTTAATTGGCATCTAAAATACCTATAACCCTAAATTTTCTCCCTTCTACCCCCATTCTTCTATTTTTAATCACGATTTTAGTATTTTTGTATGAACAATATCCAAATAATGAAGATAGATGATAGACGGCACGACGTCCGTCTCATCGAACTTCCAACACCTATAGCCAGATTGAGCTACTAGCTCAAGCCTATATTATCTATACCCAAACAAAATTTTCATTACACGTGTATTCAGTCACTTTCGCGTCATTTTGATATTCTATTCCGTATTTGTTTTGTATCACAACGCAGTGCATGCAAAATTTTGTACGATTTATTTTAATTTATAAAAAATATATACGTGTTTTATGTTAAAAGTTGGTAGTTACTAAAAGAAAAAATACATTCGTTATTCTTTAATTAACAGCCAAAATATTCATTAGATATAAGTTATATGGCAAAACAACGTTTGCCGGATCAGCTAGTATAATATGATTATCTATAAGCGAAATTAAAACAGTTTGTATCTTCAAATATTTTATAATCATTATATTATTACCTAATTCATTTTTAGAAGCCTGGTCAGCCAAGCTTGAAAAATATCAAGATCGATTTGATGCGTTGGATTCGATGAAAGTAGATGAGGCACTCAGGCCAATCCCATTGATATATTCAGAAACATTTAGAATTCAAGGAAGCTTTGAAATATTAAAATATATTAAGAGATGAAAATAAATATATTAGAGTTCATATTATCATGGTAGTCGTTTAAAACCTATACCTGCAGCTTCAACAAAACCGTCATCTTCTCCTGCATGCACGATTATATATCCTGAGCAGCCCTTGCCTGTTTTTTGGCACTGAGTTAATACACATTATCTTGCAATGTTTTTCTCAACTGACCTTTGCTAAAAATCCACGTCTCATCCAACACATTTGATTTATTATAAGTTGTACGTGTGCGTGTGTGTGTGTACAGAAGATATTAGTGAAAAAATAGTTAATCAAGAGAACATTCGTGATGAAGTTTGTAAATAGAGAGACCGATGTGAGTTTATGATTAAAAATATAAAATAAATGAAAATTAGGGAGGCTAGAAATGAAAAACACAAAAAACCAGTCAAAAATTTTAATCTGTCAATGTTAGAAATCAATAAATTTATTCGGAAAATGGGACAAATCTCCATGGGAGCAATCATTTGTTTGGTAAATTAAATTGGGAAGAAATTGAACAATTTTATGGAACCAAATGAATAAAATGGAATTTTAATCTACCATCGGCTTCTTGCTGTGGAGAGTGGTGGTAACGGTGGTAACGAGCTATACAGGGTGAGTTATGAGGAACTGTACATACTCCTCGTATGGAGACCCCTACAGTGACTATCAAATAGCCATTTAAAACTGTTTGTTCCCATATTTTAGTAATATACAGGGGAGTTGTGAATTTTGACTGATATTTATTTTTAACGTATCTTTTGAACGGTAATTTCGATTTGTCTCATATTTTGGTAAAACGTTACACACCTAATTTACTGATGTAAGGATCTTAAAAAGTACACAAATAGACAACAAAAATGGCGTATTTATTTTTTTCCCCACACGATTTCTCAATTTTTAACAGAAAAATCAAATTTAACTATAAATTAAAAGTTTCGTAACATGAACATTTCAAAAAATATAATTTTTCTTGCAAAATTGTATATTACACCACAATGGACGAAAGTTGAATTTTCGGCCCTGTGCGTCAGGATGCGAGGCGAAGCCGAGGGCATCATGACGAGCAGGACCGAGATTTCAGCTTTTGGCTCGTGTAGTGTATACGACTTTTCTTCATAGCCGGTCGAAAGTACGTTATTAGGGAGTGAATGTCCCTGCTACTAGGGAGGAAAGTACGTACTTTCGACCGAGGTATGAAGAAAATTACATTTTCAATAATTAGTAGTATCATAGGGGTCTCTCTCTATACGAGGTAGGAGTATGTACAGTTTCTCATGACTCATTTTGTGTGATATTGAAGCGGTGATCAACAAGAGGCCGCTTACTCGTTTCTGATGTTGATGAGTGGGAGGTTCTAGTCCCATCAAAGTTCTTAAAACCATTACAAAGCGTTTCTGAAAAGGTTGTTGATTTAGATATCGTAGATACAATTTTTTTCAAAAATCGTTCCAAATTTCAAAAAAATTTAGGAAAACCATTAAGGGGTAGGTTTCAGAAAGAATACCTTGCGGAACTAGTTAATGTAGGATCTGAAGATAGGCAAAGAAGTGTTAATTGGTTCAGATAATAAAAAACTGATTACTTGGTCTTTGGGAAAGGTTGATTCTGGGGCCGCAGTATGTTGGGACTTTAGTGTAACTATAATAATTTAATTTGAGATAGTTTTGGAGGAGTTGTCAAATAAAATATAAATAAATATTAATATAAATGTTAATAAATATTAAAAAGCCTGGGTCCCAATCCCATATATTATATTTGTTTAAACTTAAAACCAATTTTATGTATCCAGTTAATAATGGTTGTTTTGCTATACATGATCTCTTTTGCCGTACATTTTATGCACCACTTGTCGTAAACTACTAAAAATAAGAGGTGTACATCTAGTTTTTATTTCAGTTACTTTCTCAGATGCAGTTCTTTTGAATTCGGCATTATAAGGAGTCTTAAATTTTTTTTGTTCTCCATTCAATTTTTGGTGATATCTCCAATGCGACTGCAGTTAGTTTGGTCGCTGACTTATTTAAACTTTTTTGGAGATCTACGTATTTTTCGAAATGAGCGTTGGCTTTCCGTTTGAACAGGTTTCCTTCATTGGTGATTATTTTGACCATATTAATGTTTGCTGATCGGCGCTTGGAACTGCAATCGAGATACAATTTTTTCAATAATATGTTTTGACTTCCTTTTTTTTTCTGGCCGAGATGGGAAACTCATGTTGTCCAGGGTCCAGGACCCAAACAATGTTGGACTTATCCCCAAGGAGATGCCTACCAACCAAACCCACCTCAAACTCGCCGCTACCCCCGCCTCGGAATCACTACCCTAGCATACTTCGAGACGGGCGGCGGTCCCTCGCACACTCTCCGCTCACACCGTCATCTTCTCCCTCCTATCACTCCTACCTCTCATGCAATTTCGAGTCCTTGTCTCCCCCTAACCATGCTCTCTACTACTCCACTCACCTCCATCCATTCCTCCTCCCCCCTCAACATTATCTCCACCATGTTTTCCCAGTACACCGCCTCCCCTAGTTTCCTCTCCAACTTATTCAGTACTTCCTCGTTCCTCCAGCATCTAAACACATGCCCCACATCATCCTCCACTTCACACCTCTCGCACACACCAGTCTCTCTTTTCCCAATCTTGTGGAGGTACCCTACTCTCGACCCATGTCCAATGAGCATCTGTGTCATTAAATAGTTCACCTCCCCGAATTTCCGGTCCATCCAATCTCTGTTTTGACTTCCTTAATTGCAGCAATGGATACACATTTTCAAACTATATCAACATGCTTTCAAAATTATTCTGACAATTGCAGTTTTTTTTAATAAAAAAGAACCGCGTCAACCATGAAAGGGTATTGGCGTCGGGACAATGTGAGTAAAGTCTTAGTCTAAGTTTACAACACAATTATGCACTATATCAATTTGTACAGATTAGTCAATTTTAAAAACTTAATCACTTTATCACTGTTGACATAAGTCCAGCGCACTTTTGATTTGACGTGGAAGTTCACTTTGTAGTTCCAGATGGTAGAGTGTAAAATAATTAGCTAAATGTATTCATGTTTTCAGGTGATGAAAAATACGAACATCTACTGTCACGTCTTCTTTTCTGTATGGAATTTTAGAACACATTTAAAGGCTTAGCACAGTTCTAATGAGATTAAGTCTTTAAAAGAGAAATTTGAAGAATAAAGAACCTATGTGCAAGTAAGTATATTCTAGAACCAAGTTTACAAGTTGGATTGCCCAATTATAAAAAATAAATTGGAGATGAATAAAGAGATATGTTTTTATATTATGTATAGAGTTTTTCAGAATCTGGCTTCCTATATAGTAAAATATTATAAGTTCTATCGCCATCAGAAGAGAGTAATAAAACCTAATTATGTATGCAAACTTCAGCAGTGGTGGCCAAAAAAACAGTATATTTGCAAATTTTTACCGTAAAGCACTAACAAATTTCTTTTAGTTTAGCGGTGCCGACCAGTATACCTGATATAACAATAGACGACCCTTTTGTAATCGCCTAGAAACTGGTCAATAATATTTGCATAAGCGTGGTTCTGGGTTTAATAAAAGGGGTAAGATAAACATATTTTAATGGCTAAAAAAGTTATTGATAGTGACATCAAATTAACCTGAATATTTCAGAAAGTTTAGAATATTTCTTATCAAAAAATTATGTTTTCACCAAACTTCAAGTAAAAATATTAGTTTTTGTCAAAATGAAAAATAATTTATTACAATCTCTCAAATTTATTACTTCAGTTTAAAATGACAATGACATTTTGCATATAATCCAAGTTCAACATCTTTCACATAACTTGAAGTTACTACCTAATATTTGTAACCGGCGGCGAGATGGGGTCTAAAGTAAATATTTATTTATATAAATATAATTATATAAATGTACGCCCATGGTTTACTGGTTTCCGATAATTTTAATACTCTCTCCTGATGGCGAAATAACTATATAGCTACACAAAAATATAAAGAAACGGAGAAAAAAAAAACGAAAAATCAATTTGTGGTATCGGGAACTAAGGGGGTATATAGAAACACTACCTTCCTATTCTACTGTCTTTCAATTGTAATAACTATCGTAATCGAGGAATACAAGTTATGAGACATGTGCTCTTATCCTTACAACTATATATTGGGTTAGTAACGTATTTGGTTATCTTACGCTTGACACCTGACAGTTGACAAGGCCAATCTTATCCACGTGTAGGTGTTGGCTCAATACATGAAACAATTGAAATGCTTGGAGGAAATGTGCCACTTCAAATGTACTATATTAAATGGCCTTCGAATAATTTAGAATTGAAGCATCATATCTTGGAACTATAAGAAATACCTACAGTTTGAAAACATAGTATAGATAAATAGCTAGTAGTCATGAGCTCTAATAACAGGGTCCGTTAAACACAAATTTGGTCCTATTAATAAAACAATTACAGAATTAATAGTATCTAATATTTTAGGTTATTTTCCATGAAATGAACGAAAAGATGATTGCTTCCTAACTGGTCAAGCCTTTAGAAGAAGAAATTATGAAAATGTTAAATATACAGAGTTGCATGATAAGTAAAATTTACTACACACTATGTAACTACTTTCACCTAAATATAAAGTGTACAATCAGTATATATTTTGTCTTTAACTTGATACCTACCTATCCTATGGCCTGTCATACTTATCTAGCTTACTATGAGTACTGTTGAAGTTAAAATAAGGTATTTAGAACACTTAATATTTATTTCTTGATTTACAATGGGCTTTAGTTAGTTTATGGGGTTAGTTTAGAGAAAATGCTCAACTATCCATTCACTATCGAACCTGATATCAAATATGCAAACCTCTAGACTATGAAGAAAACATAGTGCATTACTAGGGCGTTTGATGGTGTTTGGAACTGTGGTATGTTCTACAAATCATATGGAATGATATGTCCTAAATACTTGCTATTAATCTTCAAAACTACCTTAGTGATAGAACACCACAAGTAAAAGAGAATTACAGCTTTGTGCCACATTTATACCATTTATACCTTAACAAGGACTTCTCCAGGTATTTGCTCTTCAACTATCATTTAGCAGAAGAAAATTTAAATTTGCAAATATACATATTGCATTATGTAGATGATATCGCTTTGATCAGTCATAATAATCTCAAAATAACAGTGAATGAGCTACAAAAACTTATAACAGGACAGTGAAATGGTTTAACATGTGCAGGATGAAGCCCAAAGCCTCAAAACTAAATGCTGCTACCACAGTGCTCACGTCTGATCAGTTGAGAAATGACGCGCTCAACAGGAAATTGATTATCGTTTTGGTAGCGCTACGTTGGGATGAACGCGACCAATAATAGAGAAATAAAGGAGGACTTGGGGTTTTTCTCCGACTATAGCACTTCATATTGAAATAGGAGTTCATTCCTGCTGTATAAATTTACCATGAAAATAGTTTTACAAATCGTTTTTCATTTGAAATAAAGTTTTAATCTTAACTCGTGTTTCCCTTTTCAAATTAAAAATTTCACTTCTAAGTTTTCACAATAATTCAAACTTTTGCTGTCCAAGTTTCGTCCAAAGTGTATTTGTTATATTTAAAAACTGATGATGATGTTCAACAACATGAAGTTTGAAGTTACCCATGAAAAAATGAATATATAAACAAAATTAAAGAGATTAAAAAAAAGAACCATAAGGAAATTATAACAGTATAATTAAAAACAATTCAAAACTTTGTAGGACCTAATGTGGTTTGTTTTTGTTTTCTCTTGATACTCCTCCGTTTGGAAGAGTTGGTAGAAAATTTTTAATTAAATGTTAAGTAATTACTTTCTTAATTGCTTTCAACGTACTTCTGTTATTGTAAATTTTGTTGGAATCAATCAAGTCTCTGGTTATTTAGACACAAAAATGCTCAATAAAAATAATATCCAATTAATATAATAATTTTATCCCACCACGTATTAAGCAAAGTTTCGTTATAATCAAAAACGTAAATAATAATGTTGTATTTCTCACAGATTAATCGCCGTCTATTAGATATGTTGCTGTTGTTCCCGATCTCCCTTGACGCTTACTTTCCCAAAAGACTCAAAAACATGTAAACGGTACCGCAGAGAGGAATTTATTCAAATTTCTAGAAAATTAACCATAATTTTTTTTTCATATACACAGCTGACATTTCTCAATTTAGATTGAATTAAAAAGGCGCCGGCTCTGTGAGAGGGACTAAAACGGAATAATTTGATTTTATTTCACGTGTTGATACTGAAGCAGCAATAGGTATAGTGATGAAAAAGATTGTCGACAAAATTTTTCGTCTATTAACGTGCTGTAAAGTGGGAACGAACTTAGCCAGGCCTACGTGTAACGATCAGATGTCTGCAGCTCTACTTTCAAAGTGGATTCTTATCTGTTTCCTGCACGTTTTGACCACAGCGGGTTTATATTAGATTAGATGGCGTGGATAATTGACCCATTCCACTACGACCTTTTCAGATTTAATCGCATTCTCCAGCTTGACTCTTTTTATGTAGACAATCATCCTCGAAACTTTCATGTAGTTTCTCACTGGTAGCTTCTTATCGCCTAGTACAAGAAACCGAACATTCGGCAGGCAATATCATTGGCACAGGATGTGTTCTGCAGTTTTCCACCATTCCAGGGATTTCTGTGCCGCCCAGTTTCTTGTGGTCATATTTATTGTCGACTTTGCGATGCCACAAAAGCGTTTTAGTCCAAGGAATAGAATTTGTGAGCTTTTTTTGACCATTTGTTCAACCTTTTCGTTGTCTTTATGACCGTCATGTGCGTACCCAGGCTACCGTGATCTTGCAATGGTCTCCGAGTGCGCTTAAGTCACCTAAGCAATCCAATACTGGCTTAGAATTGACCTCTATGGAATTGAGTGCCCTCAGTGCAGCTTGACTGTCTGTGAAGATGGCAACTAAATAGTACGTTCTCTCCTGTCTTTTGATTTCTTCAACGCAGTGGTGAATCGCTACCACTTCCGCAATGTCCTTTGTTTGTCTTAGCCTGAATGGGTACATCTTTTTTCTACTATTCTCTACCTAGTATAGAGATTATTAAAGCCATATTTTGAATGCTGTATGATTAACTGATGATTCTCTATTTCAATGTTACACAGAATTTTTTTAATATCCTAATCTCCTATTTCTTTAACACCGAAACACTTACGATTCAACAATTTTTAAAAACAATTTTTGCTTTCATTTCGTTTACTAGCCATAACTATGAAACAACTTGATGTAAAACAACAGAATACATATTTATTCTAACTTACTGCGAACACACGTATCATTTGAAAAGGACCCACCCTTAATATTTCAAAAATGGGACATATTAGAAAGAAATGCCGAAACACGTCAACTTTTAACTTGAGGGGGGCACTTGTCGTATGCCCCCGTATTGTGTTATGATAGAAAGACTTTTTAAAGAATAAAAAATTTACAAATAGTAAAAAGACAAGGAAAAACTGCTGTTTAATCACGCGTCAAAGTGACCACCGTTAACATTCAGGCAATAAAAGTTGAAAAAGAGCTAATTTTAAACAACGATTAAATAACAATGGAAGGCTCGTATCAAAAGCAAAACAAAAAGATTGTATAGAGATTTACCAAACCTTTTAAATGAGGTGTGACTTGATACCTAATGCCATTTGATAAAATGTAAGTAGGGAGGGGGTGAATCTGACGTTTATGACATTAACGCCAAAAAGTGTCCCCCTCAACTTAAAAGTTGACGTGTTTCGGCATTTCCTTCTAATATGTCCGATTTTTGAAATATTAAGGGTGGGTCCTTTTCAAATGAACACAGTGTATATTCTTTTTGTTAATTATTTTGGTAAATTAAACCACAATCTTTTTTATATTTTGAAATTCAACGTTTCGGAAGCGTTCCAGCTAAAAAAGATTGTGGTTTAATTTCCAGAATAATTAACAAAAAGAATAATGAATACACCACAAGAAACATACAGAAAAAACACGCTTCCTAAACGTTGAATTACAAAATATAAAAAAGATTGTGGTTTAATTTACCAAAATAATTAACAAAAAGAATATACACTGTGTTCATTCGAAAAGGACCCACCCTTAATATTTCAAAAATGGGACATATTAGAAGGAAATGCCGAAACACGTCAACTTTTAACTTGAGGGGGACACTTTTTGGCGTTAATGTCATGAACGTCAGATTCCCCCCCACCCTACTAGAGACACCCCTTACATTTTTTCAAATGGCATTAGGTATCAAGTCACACCTCATTTAAAAGGTATGGCAAATCTCTATTCAATCATTTTGTTTTGCATTTGATACCAGCCTTCCATTGTTATTTAATCGTTGTTTAAAATTGGCTCTTTTTCAACTTTTATTGCCTGAATGTTAACGGTGGTCACTTTGACGCGTGATTAAACAGCAGATTTTCCTTGTTAACAGTTGTCTTTTTACTATTTGTAAATTTTTTATTCTTTAAAGAGTCTTTCTATCATAACACAATACGGGGGCATACGACAAGTGTCCCCCTCAAGTTAAAAGTTGACGTGTTTTGGCATTTCCTTTTAATATGTCCCATTTTTGAAATATTAAGGGTATGTAGACACCCTGTAGATCATTTTACTAATTTCAATAGTTAGCTAACTGAACAATTAAATCAAAAAATATTTAGATTATTTAATAAACATAGACACGAGTATTATCGGTACGTGACTTTATTCAAAACTATAATAAATTACTTATAGGTGGTCTTCCGAAAATATAGGTTGAATATAATTAGACTTTGTGCTTAAACATCAACTCGATGTTTATGATAAACTATATATTCATACTGACATTGCATTCTTATTACCAATGAAGGTATTTGTAAAAGTGTGGTTTTACAAGAAGAGTTTTAAAAATAAATAGTAAAAGTACAAAAGGACTTTTAATCCATCATATGGCGATCCTGGCCAAAAGGACCTTAGCAAGAATGGTATATTGAAATAGGACAAACGGACTCGGCACATCAGCAAGTAAAAGAAACAGGAGTGGTGAGTTCCAACTTTATCGTTCAAGAAAATGCTATCTCAATTTCTGGAGACGTAAGGATTTTGGTTTATATCCTAGTGATAGTTATTGTCCTGAAATTTTGTGTTTCGCTGTAGAAGACTCACCAAAGGGTAATTAAAAGAAATATACGAAGAGACATAGCAAGATCCAGAACAAGTGTTGTGTAGACAGTGAAAAGGTGTTGGTGATGGTTATTACCCTGAAAATTACTGTTTCACTGTGGAATACTCATCGGAGAGTAATCAAAAGGAACACATGGAGAGACATAGTGAGATCCAGAACAAGTGTTGTGTAGAGAGTGGAAATATTTTGGGTAAGATTTTATTTTTGTAACCGACATATTATTATTTTATGCTCATTTTTTTTTCTCTCTTATATTTATCCACTTATTCATTTATATTGGTTTATTGAGCTATGAAATTTTTGTATTTTGTTTGTCGTCCTTATCCTTTTTGCAATTTGGTCTATTCAGTAGTGTCAGTACGGTAAATGTCTTCCTCATGGGAACAACTAATCATTAACTTGAATATTTTGACGGAAGACATCAAAGGTCAAGCAAAAAGGGCAATTAAAAAGAAAGTTCCAAAAAGGGAAAGTTCTAAGATAGATATACGAAATAATCTAACTAAGTTATTTAATGCTTTTACGCATACTGTAGCACTTGAATGGAATAATTTAGACAATACTCAGAAATCCACTTGTAATGTAAAATTTCAATTAATAAGGGATAAAGTAGTTCAATCATTTCAGGTTTTGGAATATAAAGAAAGAGTACCTACCTCTTGTTTACAATTGATTGATATTAATATTTTGGAGGAAGATAGTGTCGAATACGATACAACTGACAGTTACACGACAGACGCAACTAACAACATGCCTCTTACACCCGTAGAATTTTTTAATTTAGTCAGCAAAATCATCCCAACAGAGTATGATGGCTCACCGGATAAGAAGGCTCGCACGTTGTTAACGAACGAAACCACGGTTGAACAAATAATTGAAACTTTAAGAAAAGGCATAAAAGGTGAACCTTCTACTTTAATAGTGGCCAAACTGAATAAGTTGAGGCAAAATTACAAGGATACAGGCAACTTTGCGACAGAAGTTGAACAGTTGGCTGAGAAACTTAAAATTTCATATTTAGGAGAAGGAATGCCACCTGAGTTGGCAGAAAAATACACTACAGAAGCAACTGTTAAGACTCTGGGAAATAATGCGGCAAACGAAAAAACAAAACTAATATTGAATAGATGAGGCTTTCACTTGATGAAGATCCATACTAATGATGAAATAAAACAATTTAATTTGATTAAATCTTCATTTTTATTTTATAAAAATGAAGATTTAAACAAATTAAATTGTTTTATTTTATCAAAACTAATATTGGCAGTAGGCAGTTTTAGCACGGTGCAAGAAGCACTTACGAAATTTGTTGCAGTCGATTCTAGAAATAATAATCACTTCACGGGTAATTATCATAACAGAGGAAATAATAATTTTAGAAGAGGGAATAGTAATTCTAATAGGGAACCGTATAGTGGAGATTTTGGACAAAGAAACATAAGAATGGGTAATACAATGGAGGAGTCGGGAAACTCTCCCGACCTCCGGCAAGAGTTGAGGGCTTAGAAAATAACCTAAAACATGTATTTACTTTCGACCTATCTCTTTCGAATTTTGTTACTCTTTATACTGACATAATGGACTGTATGTGTACTTTTATTGTAGATACAGGGGCAGATATTTCAATATTTAAGGAAAAAGGGAATTTTTTTCTTCACAAATAATTAATACAAATTGTAATATAAAAATTAAAAGAGTCACAGAGGGTTCTGTACAATCTCTAGGCACAATTTAAACAGTACTTTTTATAAATGACTATTCAGTACAACATACATTTCATGTGGTTCCTGATAATTTCCCTATTCCCGCTAACGCAATTTTAGGCAGAGATTTCATCTCAAATTTCAAATGTAATTTAGATTACTCTCAATGGTTGTTATCATTAAATGTGGGTGGTGAAAAATTAACAATTCCTATATATAATAGTCCGGACGATGATGTAGTAGTAATACCGCCAAGATGTGAAGTAGTAAGATTAATTGGTAAATTTAAAAATTTAAGGCAGGATGTTGTAGTTGAACAACAGGAATTAACTACGGGGATATTTGTTGCTAGGGGTATAGTTTCAAGGGAAAATCCGTATGTAAGAATACTTAATTCAACAAACGAAAGTGTATCAGCTTCAATAAAAACATTAAAGACAATAGAATTAGATAGATTTCATATATACAATATTAACGAAGAAAAGCATGATAGAAGTCAAGAATTGTTTCAGACATTAGATCAAAATGTGCCCGATTATGTAAAAACAGATTTTTTCAAATTGTGTGATTAATTTTCCGATGTATTTGCTTTAAAAAACGATATATTAACGTGTAATAATTTTTATTCTCAGAAAATAGCATTAAATGATAATTCACCAGTTTATATTAAAAATTATAGAACACCTCATGCCCATACGGCAGAAATTAACTCACAAGTGCAAAAAATGATCAAAAATGGTATAATAGAACCATCCACGTCTCCATATAACAGTCCAGTACCCACACAGCACCAAATATCTCGGAGATATTTCAAAAAGATCTCATTTAAATCACAATATCTCAGATATTTTGCGATATTTCTGAGATATTTCGGAGATATTAAGAAATGGTCTAAAAGCTTCTTCATATAAGTAGATATACTAGGAGGGTTCTGGACCACAGGTTTGTGCATTACCCCCACATAATTCGTAATCTGCATGGCGATTAACCTAACGTAATTCGAATGTTGCATGGCGCTAGTGGTGGGGGGTTTGCATGTTAACCTCTCGAAAAGTGGGCTAACCCCACGAAGATTGGCTGCTCGAAAAACGTATGCTAGATGGCAGGTGTGACCGCTCGAAAATCGTTCAACAGTAACGTATGATAGATGGCGCTAGTAGTGATTTTGACCGCTCGAAAATCGTTCTGAAAAAAAAAACTTACGTGCGACGCGAACCATCGTCGCTACAACTGCCATGTACCATACCCTGACACTCTTAGCGCTAGGCCAGCAAGCCTTACGGAGAATGGATTCAGATATGGTATAGTTGCTACAGATTTGCTTAAAAGACGATTTGTACAGTAGGATCGTTGGCATGTGACGATTTGCGGATGTACGAGGTTATGTCACAAAGGTGTCAAAAGGACCGTTGACATGTGACGATTTGCAGATGTACGAGGTTATGTCACAAATATGTCAAAAGGGCCGTCGACATGTGATGATTTGTGGATGTACGAGGTTATGTCACAAAGGTGTCAAAAGGACCGTTGACATGTGACACACGATTTGAAGATGTACGAGGTTACGTCACAAAGTAGGACCGTAGACATGTGACACACGATTTGCGGATATACAGAGATATGTCACAAAGTAGAATGTCAAAAGGGTCGTTGTACATCACACGATTTGTGGATGGGTATCTCACAAAAATGTCAAAAGAACCGTGACGTTTTGCGGATGTACAGGGGTATGTCACAAATTAGGATGTTAAAAGGACCGTGACGATTTGTTGTACAGGGATATGTCACAAAGTCAAGAGAACATGTGACACATGATTTGCGGATGTACGAGGCTATGTCACAAAGGTGTCAAAAGGACCGTCGACATGTGACACATCAAACGATTTGCGGATGTACGAGGTTATGACACAAAGGTGTCAAAAGGACCGTTGACATGTGACGATTTGCGGATGTACGGGGTTATGTCACAAAGGTGTCAAAAGATCCGTTGACATATGACACACGATTTGTGTATGTACAGGGATCACAAAGTAAAGAGGTCTGACACTCTTAGCACCAGTTTAAAAAAAACAAAATCATGTTTGATATATTTATTCTGAAAGAAAAATGTTCTCTAATTTAAACTTTTAACAATCTCCGTCAGAGGGTAATATTCCATTATACAATCGTGAATTAAGATGCAATATACTTTTGTATTTTTCGGAAATCCTCGGTTTGCTTCAATATCGAGTTTAACGTCGACTGTTGATGCTTTCATGCCTTCCTCCTGCTTACTACAATCAACAATAAACAAGGCATGATTCTTGAATGCGTCATAGTCCAGCAAAGGTTGCTTTTGCGAGCAATGCATGTAACTCGGATAAAATTCAGCATAATTGAAGTGAGCTTCATTGTAATCTGTTTTCCCGAAATTCAACTGCATGCGTTCATTTGGCCAATATTCACCATTTAAGGATAGTCTGATACTTTGAATATCGACATCATCAAATTGTGTAGGATCTGCATTGGTATTATTGCGTTTCCCAGTTTGAAAGCAAACAATAACATATCTAGGACGTTCGACTGATGTACTCGTTTTAACTGCCCACACTTCTCGCGTTGCACCCGTTGTAATTGCGGGCAATTCATGCATTTCCCACTTCCTGAAAGCCATTACGATCGGCTGATCTTTTTGAATTGATTTCATCAATTCCAATTTAATGTCATCATTGGGATAGATGTGTTTTATTTTCAACTCTATGCTCGTAATTCCAATGGTGGCAGTTGTAACAGTCGATGATCCATCGGCAAGTACATTTTCTCGAATAATTACACAATCATTATCGTTTCTGGCTCGTACAAGACGAATTGTTTGTCGACCGCAAGTTATCAAGGGATAGTCATTAAATATATTAAATATGTGCTTAAGCGGTATTTGCAAATTGAAAGATTTATCAGCAGCATTCATAATTGGACTGTTGGGATAATTCCAGCCTGCAATCGCCATATGGTTTGAATCTTGCACATTGTAACATGTCAATGCACGAACGGCACTAACAATACCAGGGTCTCGAACGGTTTCTATCTCTCTTGCACTTTCGCTGTAACTACATGAATCGAAAAGAAATGCTCCAACATTATTAACTAATTTAACATCTCCAGCTCCTTGTACGGTGATATTTCCTTTAATGCATAGCAATGTTTCATTCATAGCAAAAAATGAATCCACTTGATTTATGCTAAATTCTACAACGTCATTACAATTGAAAGACTTAATGAACGGTGCATAGGTACGATATTCTGCTCTTCGAATTGATTCGTCTATTACTGGTTTACGGTAAATATCAAACATTGGCAGCATGCTTGTTGCCGATTGCAAACGCTGTTTTTTCGCATAAGTAGTAGTCATTTTAGTGGTTGACAATACGAAATCCCAACGATCGTAGAAACAATTTGTTTGCAGGTGTAAGATGTTTTTGTCGCTGTTGACGTCTGGATGATAGATTGAATAATGATGACGAATGTATTGTTTGTATGTTTTTATTATCTATTACTAGTCCCATTTGCTTCTCGATCTCAATTCCAATACCAATGTACTGAGTTCTCCACGAAAATTGATTGCTCTTCCGTTTTGATCTAATGCCAATACTGATATGCAGCTGATTTCACGTTGCGGCGTAACTGGTAGATATAGTAAATTGTGTGGTATTTCGTCAATAGCGTACCCTGGATCAACTTGAATAACAAATTCATAAAAAGTATGTGAAGGTGTATCACCATCGAAGGCTCCTGTGGTAATGTTACATTCAAATCGAATACTAGATACTTTTATAATTTTTACAGGCAAATTTGAAGAATGTTTCTCATTAGCATCCAATATTTGCGGTGAAAATCCCAATATCTCACCCAAACTGTCTGATTCCATAAAAGAGATTCGATATTTGCTTAATATCTCACACTGTATAGTATTATTGTTTGATTTTAATGAAAATTCCGCTTCTGTGTTATGTCCCAATTTGCTGCGTATGAAACATTCAATGTCGGCTATTTCATAACATCCAGTAGGGATATCAAACGTGTGCAATTCATCATTAATGTAGTAGTAGAATTTTTTATTTTCAACATTGGGTATTGTGTGATAAGAGTGGAAAGATCTCAATGCCAATTCGTAATCCAAATTCGGATCCAATGCGATAGGCATAGCAGGTTGAAATGTAAACATATGATTTGTGCTGTTGACGCGTAACAACATCTTGTTATAAACTGATAGAATTTGTGGAATATGGATGCTTAAATAACACAAACTAATCCAAAAAAAAATTTATTACTAAAACATTATTTGCTTACATTTTTATTACAAATATAACAGTCAGCTTGAGAAGTGGGAGGACCATCCCAATGCGTGTCCCATTCGGGACGATTATAATGCACA
Source organism: Lochmaea crataegi (assembly GCA_947563755.1). Classification (NCBI taxonomy): domain Eukaryota; kingdom Metazoa; phylum Arthropoda; class Insecta; order Coleoptera; family Chrysomelidae; genus Lochmaea; species Lochmaea crataegi. Next base: position 24,496,228 of record OX387423.1, on the reverse strand, counting down.
AAACAAGGCATACGTATTTGTAAATCAAAATTTGTTTTGTAATTATAGGAAAGCTTATTCCAAATTTCAACAAGTTCTAATGGTTTTACAAATTTTATTAAATATTGAATAGGAACTTGCTCAAGTTCATCCTCTGTATAACTACACAGTGATTTCTTTTGATAAATATTTGACAATTGATCATTCATTGTTGCTGCTGTTGATAGAGAAACTTTAAACACAAATGGCCACAATTAACTTGATCATATGTTTGAAATTGTTTGTTATTGTAAAAAATTTTGATATTCTTTCCTCCACGTCTCCAATATTGAACAAGTTCGCGGCAAGGCCTCAGATTACCGAATGAATCGAAATATTCAACATTGTCATTGTTCTTACAATAAGCCACCCAGTGTGTGCCGCTATTATTTCTAAATTTACGACTGCACATTCTTTTTGCCGAGGAGAACTGTCTTTAGGTATTTCATCACGCATAAAAACATCTCGAAAATTTTTTAATTTTAGTAATTTCGCATACCGCTTAATTTCTATGTCATACAGTGCACGGTTCGGTAATTTTATCGGTAATTCTAGTCATTTTTGTTGACGCTGTTTTTTTAGAAACAAACCGAATCCCCCTCGCGCATTTTTTCTCATATACAAGCCCGATCCAATTTGTTGTTCCATTGCTTTATTGTGACGAACTTCTTCTTCAAATTTTTTTTGTGCAGTACGTGCGTCAACCACTGTTTTTGCTACGCCAGCCGCTCCACCCGCAAGCGCACCAACAGCCGACAATCCTGCGAACAGTGGTAAAAGTGGTAGGAAACCACCACTCTTTGGCATTGGAATTATTCGTGGTACATCAATTTTTTTTGCACCTCCAAGCTGTTTAACTATTGTTTTAGCTGTTCGCAAAGCAAATAGAGCCGTTTCAGGTAGTGAACTACCACCCTGCTTGTTGACAGTTTTGTTTAATTTTTGAATGACTGCACGATTAAAGGAATGTTTCTTTGCTTTTTTCTTTATTCTCCCAACTACACGACATCCCATTCCGAGTTTTCTTTTCATCTTCATGCCTCCAGTAACGAGTAAAGCCGCAGTTTTTTCTCCGAGAGATGAATCCTTTGACCTAACACGTGCCCAGGCTTTATTTTCCAAATCTTTGTCAGCTAAATGTCTCTGATCTAGTGAATTGGTCTTTGAATACGCGATATCGTGTTGTTTGCAGGCGCTGTCCAACGGATTAATGCCCCTATCACCGCGTGCAAGTCGTTTTTCTAGTTTTGTTCCAGCTAAAAACAAATTATTAGTAACACCAAAAAATTTTTTTTTTCCAACTCACGTCCACAAAATTGGTATGTCGGGATATGAAATTCAAACGGCAGTTTATTTATTAGAGTGTTTAGTAGACCAGCTCCTTCAAACACCAACATTAAGACTGATGACAAGTGATATAGTGACTGATATATTTATAGAATGTTTGTCTGTAATTGACACAAGATGAATATCGTTCAACAGAAGAACATGCTACCCATTGAGAACTTGGACTTTGCAGTGAAGTCGACAATTTGTAAACATGGCATACTACTTCCAAACTCTTTTCGTGCCATAATATGTGGTCCTAGTGGCTGTGGCAAGACAAACGTGATGCTCTCACTGCTATTCAATTCAAATGGCGTAAAATTTGAAAATGTCTATGTCTATTCGAAATCGTTATTTCAGGAAAAGTACCAACTACTTGCCGAGGTATTGTCGAATGTCAAAGGTGTGAAATATTTTCCGTTTCGTGATAATGAGGAAATTATAAGTCCAGAAGAGGCGAGAACAAATTCCATTTTTGTATTTGATGACGTTGCATGTGATGGACAGCAGAAAATACGTGAATACTATTCAATGTGCCGACACAAGAATATTGATGCTCTCTATCTCTGTCAAACTTACTCTAAAATACCCAAACAATTGATTAGAGATAATTGTAATATCATTATACTTTTCAAACAGGATGAAATCAATCTCAAACACATATTCGATGAACACGTCTCGCCAGACATGACATTTGATATGTTTAAGCAAATGTGTGGGATGTGCTGGTCGGACAAGTACGGTGCTTTAGTTATTGTTAAAGATTTTCCTCTCATCAACGGACGTTATCGTAAAGGATTCGATCAATATATAAAAATATAAGTGGTCAACACCATGCAATCATTCATTGACAAAATGCCAGACAACAATCACATTCTTGCTACGGCTCTGCGTAGGAAAAAAGTAAATGAATTAGCTCGTACAATTCGCAAAAAATATCTCGCATTAAAGTTGGGAAAAACAGAATACGATGAGTCTCTAAATAAATTATTTAAACCGATTTCAAAACCACTCAAAAAAATTGTTGAATCGTCTTCTAAAGCAATGGAAGCTTCCATTAAGAATGATGAGCTGAAAACAGAACCAAAAGACGAACCTTTGATCGATGATGACGTCGCCCACGATTCGGAAAAAACTGAGAACAGCAGCACATCAGAGGATGAATTATATGATAGTGCAGAAGAAGCAGCAGTCTCAGACACGCTATGTGAAGAAGATTTATTGGATTATCCCCAAATTAGTCGAAAATATATTGAAGAATATATTCGCAAAGATAGTAAGATTGATCATAACTATGGACCTATTCACGTGGATGGCATCGGGTGGATGTTGGGTCGAAGGAGAATAGATTTTGACAACGAAAGTGGTGGAGATATTCACATACTTGCCGAAGCCAATCATGAAGAAAATCAAATAAAACGTAGTCTAGGTCTATATCAGCTGATTTTTTACGCTAACCCTTTTCGTTATACTGCAAAAGATTTGAAAAATTACAAAACTCTATTGACTCACACTGGCGTTCATCTCAACTCTCGAAATCGTTTAAAGTCTTCTTCTACCAACAAATATCATGCAATAATCAAACCACTTTTTAAAGATCTACGCACTCCTCTAGAAAAGACAATAACCACAAGATCGCAAGCATTCGCAGGTAAAGGGCTCAACGTAGACCGTTTAACTTACACCGATAAACCAATGGAATATATTTATTGGGATGATGCTAATGAATTGATTGCCCGCTTAAAATTACTAATCGCATCAAAAGATGCTGGCAACACCTCAGCATTTATCAACAATGAAATTATAGCAATCATTAATGAGCTTAGAGAGGCTAATATAATTGAATAGCAATTATTTTATCGCATTAGTCGTACAATGACAATCGATAAATTCGGTCATAGACAGTCTTATAGAAATGCATACTATTCCTCTAACCCATATGTTAGAGCAGAGTTTCCACACACTGATGAAGGAGACATTGATGCTAAAAATGTAAAAATTTCAAATTTGGATCCTCCCGTTAAAGATAAAGATGTCGTCAACAAAAAGTACTTGCACTCAACACTAGTTCAAACTGAAACCAACATATTACGTATTGTTCTTGACACTGTGAATGACTGTAAGAAATATGTGGATAATACATTACTTCAAATTGAGGAGGAAACAGTTAAAAAATTCCAAAACCATCTAATTGAAAACAAAAAACTCACAGATGCAGCATTATTGAAAGCAAAGGAGGATCTAGAAGCGATCATTGGAAACAATGTAACTGCACTTTATGAAGAAATGAATAAAAGATTCATGTCATATAATCATATATCTATTCCTCCACACGGAAATATACTTGGTAGAAAAGGTAATTAAAAGAAACAAGGAAAATAAATTCCTTCAGTTTATACGTTAGTATGGTACGCATATCGCTCAAATAAACTTTCACTTGCATACTGAGTACAACAATGTCCAAGGAAAAAATACAGCTCGTTAATGAACTTCATAAACCTCTGAGAAAAAAATTTCCTCGAAGGAGAACAATAATTAAGGGCCTTAATGAATCCTGGCAAGCAGATCTCGGAGAGTTCAGATTGTTTTCCGACTCTAATCAAAGCTATAAATTAATTTTGGTGGTTATCGACACATTTTCAAAGTTTATGTGGACTCGACCGTTGAAAACAAAAACCGCTCTTGAAGTTACGGAAGCGTTCGCTGATATAATTGCTCACAGTAAACATGGAAGTCCGAAAAATTTACAAACCGATCAGGGCACTGAATTTTTTAACAAGAAATTTCAAAGTTTAATGAAACAACATGGAATAAACCACTATAATACGTTTAGCATAATGAAGGCAAGCATTGCAGAACGCGCAATTCGTACACTGAAAATGAAATTGTACAAATACTTCAGCTTACATGGTACATATAAATGGATAGACATTTTACCTGAAATTACTCGAGAGTACAATAATTCATTTCATCGTACGATCTCCATGAAACCCATACAAGTTAATAAGAAAAACGAGCTGGCAATTTTACAACAAGTTTATTCGATACCATCGACAAAGAGACGTGCAGCGAAATTTCAAGTTGGAGATCACGTTCGTATCAGCAAGTTGAAACATGTATTTGAAAAAAGTTACTATCCTAATTACACAACAGAAAATTTTATCGTTTCCAAGGTTAAATTAACAACTCCTACTACATATTTACTTCACGATTTATCGGGTACACCAATCAGCGGTGCTTTTTACGAAGCAGAAATTCAAAAAGTAAGAAATCCAAACATTTACTTGGTAGAAAAGGTTATTAAAAGAAGAGGTAGCAAGATTTTTGTGAAATGGTTGGGATTTCCTGAAAAAGACAATAGCTGGATTGAAAATACAGATATTGTATGAGAAACGTCGTAGAAATTTTATCAACATGTGGCAACATTAATTTGCACAAAATTGTATATAAAACTTTGTAAATTGACGTCGCAGTCAGTCTTTGTATTTTGTTGAAGTGAAAAAATGTCTTTTAGTAGTACAGACAGCTGTTTTGAATCAGATTTTTCGAGTGAGCCGAATTACTCTAGTGAATTGGATAGAATTTTGGAAAATTATGAGATGGCTGCCACATCTGAAACACAATACTTGTTATATACACAGTATTCTACACAAGTTTTCAATATAGGATGCGGAATAAGTGTAGCGAGAACATTCACACCTGCCATTATTTTATCATGTTGTGAGAAACCCAACACTGCCATATCATTCAGTGCATATGAGTGGTCGGTATTAATAGACTTGATTAGAAGTAACAAGTATATCCATCCAGAACTAAACAGTGGTGAAGAGCAAGAACTACCTCAACAAATTCAGTGTGGTGACTATTGTATTATAAACTCAGTTGTTTGGGATTCCGAGAGATTTCTAGATTTACGCAAACATGGAACTAATTTTTTACTGTCACAGCAAGATGTTGAAAATATTATTCATATTGACCGTTGCTTAATCTCGCATCGTATTCTGCAGCTGGGATACCTAAATTTTCATGCGTATTATAAAAATGTAATGGATATTATTAAAACATTTTCGCAAAATTACAAGACAATAAGTGATCTTTGTAAATTGGAACTTTTGTACGCCTTCTGTGAGAGTTCACCGCCTGAAAGTCTTTTTTCTTATGCACTTCGTGAATTTATTTATTTTTTCAAACATAAAGTTATAAATGATTTAGAGGATCTTTAGTGAAAATTTCTGTTATATGTATTTTAGCTTAATAAAAAAATGTTAAAAAATTGCAGTTTCATTTTCCAATCGCCTCCCAATGAAAACCACGAGAAATTTTTTTAAAACTCGCTTTATTTGTGAAACAAAGTGTAAGAAATTTAAAAAACCCTAATACTCAATAAAAAAGATAGTTAGCAAAACACTTTATATTAGATGATTGTGTGAAAAAGAGTGGAAAATATCATTAACATGTAAAAAAAATTACTATATACAAAATAACTTTCAGCGAAATTCCTAATACTATATATACAATACTATGGTGATTACATTTTTTAACAAAATTTCTAATACTTTATATGGTTGTGTGAAAAAGAGTTGAAAAGCACCATTAACATATAAAAACCTATTACCATATATACAAAATAACATTCAACGAAATTCCTAATACTATATACAAGACTACAGGTGTATAGCACAAAAATTGAGTAAGTGATTCTTCCGAGAGCTTCGCTATTTTCGCTGCATAAATTGTTTGGGGAACTCGTAAGCTCCTGCAAAAAAAAAGAAAATTTTGAAGACAATGAAACTTTTTGAAATAATAAATCGTTCACAAAACATTAAACAATAACTTACTTTTAATTTTTATTGTAGCACTTGCAGACACAAAAACTTGTCAGAAAAGTCAAATGGTAGTTGTTATTAAACATTTTTCCTTTCCATCTCACTCAATCTGATCCTCTCCTTTATTCTCCAATTTCTCTTCTCCGCCTTACTCAGTTTTGGCGGGACCATTCTTATTATATTTTTATTTTCTGTTTGAGGGATGTATGTTGGCGAGTCCTCGTCCCAATTTTCTTCGCAATAAACAATCGGTCTACTATTTTCCATAATTTCTTCTGACTTCTGCGGTTGACTGCTGGTACTGAATATATAAATAAAGCGACTGATACTGAACTAATGCTTTTGATCACAGTTTTTATATATTTCTTGTAATGACAAGTTACTTAACATGTTTTTTAATTTAGCTTTTCCATCCTAAAAGTTGATTTCTATGTCATTTCGTTAATGATTTAAAAAAAAATTCCCTTCTAAAGATCTCGATATTACTGGTCATTAAATATAACTATTAAGTAGCAAAATTACTTTCTAATATTTTAAATGTTTTCTTGACTATTATGTTTTCTGCTGCTTAATTTTTCAGAAGTATATTGCACGATTATGGAATATTACTTAACATGTTTTCTAATTTAACGTTTCCGTCATAAAAGTTTCTCGTTAATGCTTTTTGAAAAAATTTCCTTCTAGTAAGATCTTGATATTACTGGTCATTCAATATAACTAATGAGTAGCAAAATTACTTTCTAATTTAAATGTTTTCTTGACTATTATGTTTTCTGCTAGTTAATTTATCAAAAGTATATTGCATGGTTATGGAATATTTCGCTCTGACGGAGATTGTATAGATAAAACACCTTGTATAAAAACGATTATCATCTTCACTGTTCTCAACATCAATTTTAATGCTATAATTCGAAATGAATAACGATTTTACAATTTCCAATATAGCTTTCACAATAAAAATAAATATTTTTGTTAAGATAACATATGGCAAATAAGCTGCATATTCTTTTTTTTCTACATTTGTATTGCAGATGACATCAGAAGTATTGTTTTCGATACTGAACATAAATACGTCCTGTTGGTGTCGATTCCTTTATTTTTCGTTGACCAATTACATAATCTAAAACGTTTGAAAAATCTTCTTTTACGTTGATCTCATTGGGTAACTAGTTTATTTTGAGATTCTTCCAAGTATGTTTAAATTGCGATTTACCGTTCTCAATATTGTTGAGACTTAGATTGCTCAACTCTACTATAAGTTTATAAAACACCAGTGAACGTCCTCGATATGTTATTGTTTGCTTTCAAACTGAGAAAATCTAATCATACCAACGCAGATCCTCCACGATTTGATGATGTCGATATTCAAAGTATCAGACTATCCTTAAATGATGAATATTGGCCAAATTTGAAGCCGCGGGACGTTAAGGTCTTTTCAACGATATGTCACTTGTCATGATTTATTAGTTTTGCTTTGCACTTTAATTTTTGCTGTATATGTTAAAAGAATATTTAATGCATGCTTAGTAACTAGCCGCGGGAAGTTGAGGTCTTTTAAACGATATGTCACTTGTCATGATTTATTAATTTTTCTTTGCACTTTAATTTTTGATACACTCTGTATATGTTAAGAGAATTTTTTATACGTTTCGTATGCTGGAGGTTGAGATATTTTCGATATGTCACATGTTATAATTTACCTATGTATGTATATAGAATATCGATTTTTTCAATTTTCAATATAACTTTTACAATAAAAATAAATATTGTTGTTATAAGCTATTTATATCATTTTTTTTTCTACATTCCTATTATCGATGAAATTGGAACTATTGTTTTCGATACTGAACATAGCGTAATACGTCTTGTTGGTACCGCTTCCCGTATTTTTCCTTAACCAATTACGTAATCTAAAACGTTTGAAAAATCCTCTTCTACGTTGATCTCTAATGTGTATTGCATCTTAATTCACGATTGTATAATGGAATATTTCCCTCTGACGGGAATAGTTGAAAGTTTAAAATAGAAGTCTTTTTTAACGTATCTTTCATAATAAATATGTTTTTTCTCCTTCTAACTCGAATAAACCCAGGTCTGCCATAAAGTGTCGCATATCAACAGTCGTTCCTTTTGCCATACCCCATGCACAAATCGTTTGATGTGTCATATGTCAACTTTACGGACCTTTTGACATCCTACTTTGTGATATATCCTCGTACATCCAGCGCATACAGTTGAATATAAATAAAACACCTTGTTTAAAAACTAATGACTGTCATCTTCACTGTCATCAACTTTAATGCTACTATTCGAAATAAATCTTGATTTTACAATTTTCAATATAACTTTCACAATAAAAATAAATATTGTTGCTAAGATAATACATAACATGGCAAATAAGCTATTTATATCATTTTCTATGTTTTCTACATTTCTATTGATGACATCAGAACTGCTGTTTTCGATACTGAACATAGCGAGTACGTCTTGTTGGTGTCGACACCCAATTTATTTTGAGATTCTTCCAAGTATGGTTGATTTGCAATTCTTCGTTCTCAATATTGTTAAGGCTTAGATTGCTCAACTGTACTATAAGTTTACTTTTGTCTTCATAAAACACAAGATCTTTTTTTACTTGATTCAATTTTACGACAAATTCTTTCAATCTATGTCTATACTCCAATAAAGCCATTGTTCATCTGTCGTAAACTAATTAATGCCAAAATATTTATCTCAATCTGTCTATGGCGCATTCAAGAAACATGCCTTGTTTATTGTTGATTGAAGTAAGCAGGAGGAAGGCATGAAAACAGTCGACGTTAAACTCGATATTGAATGATGTGTCACATGTCTACGGTCCCTTTGACACCTTTGTGACATAACCTCGTACATCCGCAAATCGTGTGTCACATGTCTACGGTCCTTTTGACACCTTTGTGACATATCCCTGTACATCCACAAATCGTCACATGACAACGGATCTTTTGACGCCTTTGTGGCATAACCTCGTGCATCCGCAAATTGCGTGTCACATGTCAACGGTCCTTTTGACACCTTTGTGTCATAACCTCGTACATCCGCAAATCGTTTGATGTGTCACATGTTCTCTTGACTTTGTGACATATCCCTGTACAACAAATCGTCACGGTCATTTTAACACCTACTTTGTGACATATCCCTGTACATCCACAAATCGTCACATGTCATCGGATCTATTGACACCTTTGTGACATAACCCCGTACATCCACAAATAGTTTGTCACATGTCGACGGTCCTTTTCTTTTGACATTTTTGTGAGATACCCATCCACAAATCGTGTGATGTACAACGGACCTTTTGACATTCTACTTTGTGACATATCTCTGTATATCCGCAAATCGTGTGTCACATGTCTACGGTCCTACTTTGTGACGTAACCTCGTACATCTTCAAATCGTGTGTCACATGTCTACGGTCCCTTTGACACCTTTGTGACATAACCTCGTACATCCGCAAATCGTCACATGACAACGGATCTTTTGACACCTTTGTGACATAACCTCGTGCATCCGCAAATCGTCACATGTCAACGGTCCTTTTGACACCTTTGTGACATAACCTCGTACATCCGCAAATCGTCACATGCCAACGATCCTACTGTACAAATCGTCTTTTAAGCAAATCTGTAGCAACTATACCATATCTGAATCCATTCTCCGTAAGGCTTGCTGGCCTAGCGCTAAGAGTGTCAGGGTATGGTACATGGCAGTTGTAGCGACGATGGTTCGCGTCGCACGTAAGTTTTTTTTTTCAGAACGATTTTCGAGCGGTCAAAATCACTACTAGCGCCATCTATCATACGTTACTGTTGAACGATTTTCGAGCGGTCACACCTGCCATCTAGCATACGTTTTTCGAGCAGCCAATCTTCGTGGGGTTAGCCCACTTTTCGAGAGGTTAACATGCAAACCCCCCACCACTAGCGCCATGCAACATTCGAATTACGTTAGGTTAATCGCCATGCAGATTACGAATTATGTGGGGGTAATGCACAAACCTGTGGTCCAGAACCCTCCTAGTATATCTACTCATATATTCGAGACATTTCCGTGATATCTCCGAGTCATTCAAGTATTTTATCAAAAAATGTTTAAAGATTATTGTAGTTTTCGAGATATTTCCGACATATTTCTAAAACAATTCTGTCACTCTTCTGTCTGATTGCAATGTTGCTGCACTTGATTTTTATTCATAGGTTATTCCATACATTCCATATCTCAGAGACGTATCTGTTCTGTTAGGTACTTTGGCTGATGGCAACACTGAAACGCTTGTCGGTTGGCGAACCTGGGTGAAGTCAGCTGAGGGCTCTAGACAGAACGACCTGGACGGTTATGGTTTTGTTAAATAAAGATTCAATAAAGTGCGAATAATAAACAATCACAAAGTGTTTACTATTACTGAACCCGCCAACATAACATGGTGGCAGCGCGGGTGTTTTAATGTGCGTAAACTTGTTGAAATCATACAAGTACAAAGGCTACATGTGTTACAAAAAAAAAAAAAACCTAAGCATTTAAAAATCTAAAATGTCCACATCAGTAGCAGCACCAACTGGAGAGCTCGGCCAAGCGTTCAATAACATTAACATTGTACCACCTGTAAATGTCAGTCCACCCGAAAAACTTAATTTTTCCTTGCCAGCTGCATGGCCAGCATGGCGTAAAAGGTTTGAAAGATACATGTCAGTGTCAGGACAATTAGGCAAGTCCGAAAAAGAGAAAATAGATATTCTTACATACATCATGGGCGAAGAAGCCGAGGAAGTTATGGTCCAATTCCAAACCGTTCCTGCTACGTATGATGAAGCTCTAGATAGTTTTGAAAGTTACTTTATACCAAGAAGGAATGTTATTTTTGAAAGGTTCAAATTTAATTCGAGATTTCAGAAACCTGGGGAATCTATAGACTCTTTTATCACCAATTTACATTCCTTGTCAGAATATTGTGATTATGGCAATTTAAAAGAAGATCTTATCAGAGACCGAATAGTAGTAGGCATGCTTGATGCCAAAACTTCGGAAAGACTTCAATTAAAAGATAAACTGACATTACAAGAGTGTGTCTTGCAGGCAAAACAAGCTGAATTGCAAGCTAATCAAAACAAGGAGCTTCAAGGCAATCAACGCTACCTTGGGAAAGTGCAGGTCCCAAAGGACAAAGCTGGGGGTCCATCAAATTCACGATCAAACTCTTCTATCAAGTCGGACGAAAAAGAAAAATGTTACTCTACTAAGTGTGGATTTTGTGGTTTACAACCAAAGCATGTTCGAGAACAGTGTCCAGCTAACAAGTCTACCTGTAGAAAATGTCAGAAGAAAGGTCATTGGGCAGTGGTTTGTAGGAAAAATAAGGTGAGCTCTATCCATTTAAATAATTTTGCAGAGTTGGAGGCCATATATAACAATGTGAATACAGACCCAAATTTAGATCAATCGGAAACTGTAGAAGACAACTTTCTGGGATCTATTACTATTGATCATAATCGGGAGGTTAATCATATTGATTCCAGTGAGTGGATAGCTTCAATTTTTGTATCAAAACTTGACAAAAATCTAAATTTTCTAGTAGATACGGGTGCAGACATTTCATGCATACCTAAACATATACTTAGTCCTAGTCTATGTAAACAAATTAATGTTACTGATAAAATGGTCACTGGACCGTCTGGAATTAAATTGATGGTGTTAGGGACTATTTCTGTTGTCTTAAAGTTTGCAGATCTAAGTTTTAGTACAGACCTATATGTCATTGAAAAGCTTACTAAACCTATTTTAGGAAGAGCTGCAATTCAAAAATTGAATATTTTGAATTTATTTTGTAATCAGATAGCTCCAGTAAATTTAGATGATTCTGTAAAAAACCAGATTGTTGAAAAGTACCCAAAAATTTTTAATAGTGTAGGTAATTTCAAAACTGAAATGCAAATTAGATTAGTTGAGGGTGCTCCATCTTTCATTCAATCAGTTCCACGAGTCGTTCCAATTCCCCTTTTAAAGCCATTAAAGGAGGAACTGGAACGTTTAAAAACTCTTAAGATAATTGAACCTATTGAAGTTCCTACTGAATGGGTGAGTCCAATTGTTGTAGTGCAAAAAAATTCAAAAATTCGCCTCTGTGTTGACTATACTCATTTGAATAAGGCAGTTTTACGGTCACACTTTCCAATAGGTAAAGTAGAAACTATTTTAGCACAAATTCAGGGTTCAAACTATTTCTCTAAATTGGACACTAATTCAGGTTTCTATCAAATCAAACTTAGTCAAGACTCCCAACAGTTAACCACTTTTATAACTCCATTTGGGAGATTTTATTTTAAAAGGTTGCCCTTTGGTATTACCTGTGCTCCAGAATATTTTTCCATGTTACTCAATAAAATATTATCTGGAGTAATAAGTCACATTGATGATATATTAGTACATGCTCCTACTATTGAAGAACATAATAAAATTCTGTTGGAGGTGTTACGGTGTATTGAACAAGAAGGCATTACTTTAAATAAAGAAAAATGCGTTTTTGCTACCAAATCTCTAACGTTTTTAGGACACACTATTGCCAATACTGGAATTTCCGTTGATCCAGATAGAATAAAATCAATTGTTCAGTTCCCTGAGCCGAAGAACAAAAAAGAAATTTTGCAATATCTTGGTATGATAAATTTTTCAAGCCGCTTTATACCCAACCGTTCTCACTTACTTGAGCCATTAACTTCTCTTTTAAAGAAAAATGTAGATTTTATTTGGGGAATCTCCCAAAAGGAGGCGTTTGAAAATTCAAAATCAATACTATTAAAGTGCCCTACTTTAGCATACTTTGACCCCACAAAACAAATTTGTATCCAAGCAGATAGTTCATCCTATGGACTAGGGGCTTGTCTACTTCAGACTTCAGAGGACGGAAACACTGAAGTAGTTGCATATGCTTCTCGTTTGCTTTCAAATACAGAAAAGAGGTATGCTCAAATTGAGCGTGAAGCATTGGCTTTAACCTGGTCAGCTGAAAAATTTTATGAGTACATTTCGGGAATCCCAGTTTTAATGCAAACCGATCATAAGCCTCTAATTCAGGTTTTACAGACAAAACCTATTGATGAATTAACCCCAAGATTACAGCGCTTTAGAATCCGTTTAATGAGATACAATTATAAAATCTATTATTCTCCAGGAAAGGAGCTCGTGGTGGCCGATGCTCTATCGCGGAATTTTCCACCGAATACTGAGTCACCTATTCAAGATGAATTGCAGTGTGAAACAGAGGCTCATGTTAGACTTATAGTCCAGTCAGTTGAGGTAAAACCTTATTTTCTAGACGAAATTAAAGCTGAACAAGAAAAAGACCCTATTACAGTTCAAATAAAAAAATATACTGAGACAGGTTGGCCAAATAAAAGTATTTTGGGTAATGATTTCCTGCCTTATTATCAGTACAGATTTGATTTTTCATTCTCTGAGGGGTTTTTATTGCGAAATTCTCGTATTTTTATTCCGGCTTCACTTCAATTAAAATGTCTGAAATTTATTCATGATGGGCACCAAGGAATTGTAAAGTGTAGACAAAGGGCAAAAATGTCTGTGTGGTGGTTAGGTCTTTCTACTCAAATAGAAAACTTGGTTAGAAACTGTCCCCAATGCGTGGAAAATAGAATTAACTTTAAAGAACCTATGATCGGTGAAAGTTTTCCTGACCGTGCTTGGCAGAAAATTGCGTTAGATTTGTTCAAGTGCAATAATATTTGGTACCTTATTGTTACAGACTACTACTCAAGATTTTTTGAAATATTTCAGCTTACAAAAATGACCGAATTAGTCATCATAAACAAATTGAAACAGTTGTTCTCTAGATATGGAATTCCAGAAGTAGTTAGGTCAGACAATGGTCCGCAATTTCAGTCTGAATTTGGAAAGTTTTCCAATGAATATGAATTTAAACACATAACGAGTAGTCCTTACTTTGCACAGTCAAACGGCTGTGTTGAGGCAGCTGTTAAAATTGCAAAAAATCTTTTAAAAAAAAATGATGACCTTTATAAAGCCTTACTGGCTTATCGAACAACACCCTTAGAGTGCGGTTTTTCTCCAAGCGAGTTGATGTTTGGGAGAAAGGTGCGCTCTTTTATGCCATTGTTGCCAAGCCAACTTAACAATCCAATTGACAAGCAATTTTTGATCAATAGGGAAAGTAAGGTAAAAGAAAAGTCCATCAAACAATTTAATAACAGACACCGGTCCAGAAAGTTACCTGACCTAGAGGTAGGAGATTATGTCTGGGTAACGGATTTAAGAGTTTACGCTAAAATACTCAAATTTTTAGAAGAACCTCGTTCATACCTAATTGAATCTAACTCTGGAATTTATCGAAGAAACAGGTGGCACCTGATTCCAGCACCATACTATACTCAGTCACAGTTTACCCCGGCATATACTTCACCCGATAATTATCAACCTCTAAATTGTAATAACAAAAGTTCAAATTTAACAGAAACAGATAATGAGTGTAAACGGAATGACATTTCTAGTGCTCCGGAAAGTGTATCTCTCGACGCTCCTGGATCTAGCTTTACTTCTCCTAATAACATTGTTTCCCCTAAAATGAATGTTCACTCGAAGGACATGGTTTCCCCTAAACTAACTGTAGAAAACTCTGTTAGACCTAGGCGTGAAATTAAAAAACCTAGGTATTTAGATGATTACATATGTTTGTAAATTTAATTAGATCTAAGAAAGGGAGATGTTCTGTTAGGTACTTTGGCTGATGGCAACACTGAAACGCTTGTCGGTTGGCGAACCTGGGTGAAGTCAGCTGAGGGCTCTAGACAGAACGACCTGGACGGTTATGGTTTTGTTAAATAAAGATTCAATAAAGTGCGAATAATAAACAATCACAAAGTGTTTACTATTACTGAACCCGCCAACATAACAGTATCACAGACAGAAATTACCAGACAAATGTGGACATTACTTTCGTAACTTGCGTCTGCGTGTAACGTGCATAGAAACGTGTCTCTGGTAACGGTAAGGACAGTTGCCGCGGGAATTGAAACATAACCTCTCTTTTTGTGACTTGTAACATGTGTGAATAGACCATTCCAGAATGACGTCACTGACAGGTCGGCCATATTTGTTGAGGGGCAAACAAAGTTTGTTTACGGTTCAGTTGCATTGTAACTAAAGCGTTGTTAATATCAATTTTTAAGTTTTTGACCAGTACTTTTTGAGAATAAATTATACTTTCGTGATTTACAGTACTTAATCTGTAATATTATTGAAAATGCCTTCGTTTTGTTCGGTTCTGAAATGCTCTATGCGAGCTGAAAGAGACAAGGTATCATTTTTCAGATTTCCTGCCGTTTTAACAAATCGGGGAGATTATTTTAACGCATTATCTAGTGAACGCCGTAAGGCATGGATAAGGACTTTAAAACGAGGTCCTTTAACAGAAACGCAGCTTAGAAATGGTCGTATATGTTCCAGACATTTCATTAGTGGTAAGATTCTTGTTATATTTCTATTCATATAATTGAAAATTATTCATATTTCAGGGAAACCTGCTCAATTGGAGGATAAAAATAACCCTGATTGGATACCAACTCAGAATATGGGATATTTATCTGCGGCTCCTAAATCAATATCAGATGTAACAAGGTATGAGCGGACTATCAAGAGGGCTAGACATCAAGATTATGAACAAGAGGTTTGTGTTAATTATTCTGTTGATCTTTTATATATTATTTTTGACATATCTAAAATGTTTTAGGACGATACTAGTAATTCTCAGCAAACTGTTGATCTTATTGCTCCAGAAAGTGTTCCAGGCTGTTCGTATAACTTTACTGCAACTGAAGAAAACATTTCAGCCACAGAAATTCAAGGTGATTTTGTTGGTGTTTCTATTCAGACTGATTTAACTGTAGAAGCATTATCTAATTCAATGGAGGAACTTAAATTTCGTAATAGTGAAATATACAACTTGAAGTCAAAGCTAGAGACCATGGAATTAAATGAAAATTCTTTGAGGAATAATGATACAAAAACATTATATTTTACAGGATTACCAAAGGCTGA
Organism: Lochmaea crataegi; assembly: GCA_947563755.1. NCBI lineage: Eukaryota > Metazoa > Arthropoda > Insecta > Coleoptera > Chrysomelidae > Lochmaea > Lochmaea crataegi. The sequence goes on along the minus strand of OX387423.1, from coordinate 24,479,957 downwards.
AATGTTGTTTATACTTTATGAAGACTTGCTACCTTACCTGCCATCTCATCCTAATAATGTGTTAACCATTTTTCAACAATTATTGCTCACATTAATGAAATTAAGATTAAATTTACCATTAAAATATTTGAGTTATCAATTCGCAGTGAGTCCAACAACAGCTTCAGAGACTTTTTTTAAATGTTTACATGTGCTGTATGCAAGACTCAAGACATTTGTAGATTGGCCTGAAAGAGAAGAGTTGAAGAAAAATATCCCAGAATGCTTTAAAGAGGCATTTGGCAACAAAGTAGCAGTGATTATTGATTGTTTTGAAGTATACACTGAACGACCTTCCAATACCTTGAATGCAGCCCGCTGTTGGTCTAATTATAAACACCATGAAACCATTAAGTTTTTGATTGGTATAACTCCCCAAGGAACAATATCTTATATATCTGAAGCATGGGGAGGTAGGAGTAGTGATAAATATATTACTGAAAATTGTGGGTTTCTGAATAATATCATACCTGGTGATATAATTTTAGCTGATAGAGGCTTTCTCATAGATGATGCTGTGCGATTAAAAGGTGGAAAATTAATTATGCCTGCTTTCACAAAAGGTAAAAGTCAATTACATCCACTGGACCTTGAAAAAACACGTAACATTGCTACTGTTCGAATTCATGTGGAGAGAGTAATAGGCTATTTGAAGAAAAAATTCATGATACTGCATGAAACCCTCCCTATATCGATGGTATCATACACTAGTGAAGATAATATAAGTGCATTAGATAAAATTGTACTTGTTTGTAGTGCAATAATAAATATGTGTCCATCACAAATACCTCTTCGGTAAATAAATGTAAATGTGCAATTTTTCTTTGTCTTCTTGAATTATTTTGAATGTTTACACAATGACAAAATACTCTTTGTCTGGTATTTGTATTGCTGTAATATTGTTATATAATTACATCTACCTGTGATTTGTATAGATATATATTTAATAAAAAAATAATATTCAATTTAATGCATTTGCAGGGTGAGGTCATAGGTAAAATTAATCAGATTAAAAATAATTTTGCATTGAAAAATAACTGGAATCAAAAGAAAACTAATGGAAAAATTTATGGAGGTTGATATGTATTTTTTTTCATTTGAAATTTAAAGTAAACATTTTTGAGTATTGAACAAAAAATAAATAGGTGAATATTATTAAAGTTAATCATAGAAACAGTAATAAATTATATTAATAAACATCTGAATATTGAAAATAGTTGTGGAAAATAAATCAAAATGAGATATTACCTATGACATAACCAGTAATTCAAAGGCAGATGTAATATGAACTTTTTTTTCTATAGTAAACAGATATATCAGAGAAGTAACTTACATATGGATAAAGTATATTTTGACTTATTCTGAATTCTATATACACATTTTTATTATCATTGAATTGTAATGTATTATCAATTAAATATATTGTCTTTTTGAATTTGGTATTATCATTTTATTACATCGGAATTTTAAATTCTCATTTCTGATGGTTCAAACATTTATCTTTTTCTGAAATTTTTAAAGATGTTAGAAAATAAAAACAAATAAATATTATAAAAATTTCTATTTAAAAGAAAAATACAATTATGTTGTACAATTAGGACAATACCAACTTACATTAAATAAATTGTCTACTTGAACACAATCAAAGTGAAACCATTGAATTTGACAATCATCATTATCACATTGGATCATTGGACTTCCATCATCTGGTTTCTCACAAATGCACCAACTTTTAACGTCGGCTTTTCCACCTTTATCAGTGAAGTACCTTGCAAGCAGCTCTGGCTTTATAACAAATAGATGGAAGTCCAAAGCTTTGCACAAATTATCGTTAAAGAAAATTTCATTAAAATACACTCTTTCTATAAAAATATTAAATTTAGACCATACCACAAAGTCACAGTATTTTCTTTCTGTGACAAACATTTGCAGCTGAATTTGGTAGTAGTAAGAGTGATTTTTTTTTAAAGATATTTCGCCATTAATATTTTCCAAGCAGGAATGCTTCATACATAAGTAGTCTTTGATCGACACATTGTCTTTTAGTAGGAACGGGCATTTTATTTCAACAACACCTAAACCACAACAATCACATGACACCATTGCATCAGGTGAAGCACCAAGTTCTGGATGTTTGGAAGAGATTATTAATCCACATTCATGAACAATCAAGTTCTGATGCTTTGTCTCCATTGTATTCAAATATTGCTGGAGGGCTTCTTTTTCATGTTTTATCCCATAAGCAGTAGCTCTTAAATGTAAACTAGCTTTATGTGGATAACATATATGTTTAATTGCTGTTAGAGAGGGTTTAGCAATTGATGTACGGCAAACAGTCTTAAACATAGATGCTGTTATGCGTCCAGTTCTAAATTTAAACCATGTATTACTGAGGGCCTGCTCCCTTGTATTTTTCTCAATTATATTCTGTTCCTCCTCAGTAATTGTAAGTTTTGTAGTTTTGGCAACAAGCATCAACTCTTGATAGGTTATATTCATCAAGTCTGGTTTGAATAACACCTCCAATGTATTTGGTAACTCTATCTCTTTTATTTCATTTGCTATCTTAGAAGCTAGTGGTTCCGTTAGAAGGCTTTTTGCTGAACAAATGCCAATGTCAGCAAACTTTGTGAGCAGTATCCTTGTTTCATCTTTATTCATTGATGGTATATGGAGTTGTTGAGAACTGGATGTCGGCTTAACTTTTCTACCCCAATCCATATCACGAACCCTCATCATCTCCACATTTTTCATGGGAGGAACTGGCCATTTGGATAGTGTATCTGTGCAAGAAATGGAGCTTCCATCCGCGACACTAGATTTAGCGTGCAAGCCGAATAAAACAGTAGCCACATGGCTGCACACTTCGCCAAGCCCTGCCATGCAAGTGCAATGAGCACTGGAGACACTTCCATCGTCTAAAATAATAATCCAGACTTCCAAAGGTGACTCCCTCATTTTTTGTGAATGACGAACCTGCAATGAAAATTTATAATATTAGTTTTATCACTCTGATAGGGATTGAACAGTTTTAAAATTTTTCATCTGAGAAATGTTCTTACCTTGCTTAAAACAACAAACGCGTCGTTGACTTTCTTAGCCATAAATTTCAGAATTGCCCCTGAGTTGTAATTTTCATGGGCTTTCAAGCTTTTTACAGCTTTCAACTGCTTAGTTGTGTAGTAGCTATGAGTTTCCACTAAATAACCTACTAAATCCAGCATGGTCACAGTGGGTAAATCAGTTTGGGACGTCAAACATTCACTAATTGTAAGGGTATACGGGTCAATGTTATTTATCACTGCAATTTTCTTTAAATAACGCGAAAGAACATCTCCCGATAGTGTTGCAAAATATGCACTTCGTGACAGCGACATTATTGCAATAATCTAACAAGCAGTCTCTTTCTGTTATTATTAAATACTATAAACTATGAATTTAAAAACTTTTTTCCACAACTATAACACAGGAGATCAAAATTGATGTTAACCAAACGGAAATAACAATGCAACTGAACCATAAAAGAACTTTGTTTGCCCCTCAGCTAAGATGGCCGACCTGTCAAAGTCACGTGTTCTGGAATGGTCTATAGGTGCAAACGACAATCAAACCTTTTTTTAATATATATTATCTGTGAATCAAACAAATTAAGCTAAATTACAGTTAAAGTGCTAAGTGATAAAGTACCTACCTATAGTGTGATATTCGGGAGGTTTGTTTTTATATCTATTAGTTTTCTTTCTTTTAAAATTCAATCATGCCTAAATATAAAACGGTTAGTACTGTAAGTAAAAGACATTTGCGTCGTCTAGTTCAAAGAAAAATTAATGTAATACAACCTGAAAAACAAGTAATAAAAATGCCTCTTGCTCCTAATAATAATCTGGATACATTTGAATCGGATATTAATATGGATGAATCGAGTAATGATGAATGTAATTTAACTCAAAATCATGAAAGTGAAGAGACCCCATTACTTATTAACTCAGAGGCAATAAATGATTGTACACATATTTTAAATGTGGCTACTGATACTACCCAAAATAACACAGAAGCTGCCAATGTAACGTTAGGTTTAGTTAACTGGGCAGTCACAAACAATATATCTCATATGGCCCTAAATAGTTTGTTAAACATTTTACAAAACCATGAGTGCTTTTCTGACCTACCACGAGATAGTAGAACATTATTACATACAGCGAGAAAATGTCCACTTAAAACAGTGTATCCAGGGCAATATTGTCATTTTGGTTTAAAGAAAAATTTGGAAAAGATTGTGAATATAAATTTTGAACAGATTGAATTATTCATAAACATTGATGGTTTACCTCTAAGTAGATCATCTACTAATGCTTTATGGCCAATTTTAGGAAATATATATGGATTATCAAATGTTTTTATTATAGGGGCATATGTTGGTCCTCAAAAACCACAAGATTCTAACGTTTTTTTTATCTGATTTTGTTAATGAATGTATTGAATTAGTAAATAATGGCTTATATATAAATAACAAGAACATTCCTTTTTCTCTCAAGGGTATAATTTGTGATGTTCCTGCTAAGTCATTTGTATTAGGCATAAAAGGACATAGTGGATACTCAAGCTGTACAAAATGTTTAATAAATGGTATTTTCTTAAATAATCGAGTTTGCTTTCCTGGGAATAACTTTCATAAAAGAACAGATACAGGGTTTAGGGCTAATAGTGATGAGGAATATCATATTAATGAAACCATTATAAAAAATATTCCCAATTTTGATATAGTAAAAGGTGTTCCATTAGATTATATGCACCTTTTGTGCCTTGGAGTTACTAAAAGACTTTTGTTGTTGTGGTTGGGAGGTGATTTATCATTCCGATTAAGAAGTTCTCATGTTAAAGCTATATCACAGAAAATTGAATTGTTAAAGCATCATATACCGAAGGAATTTGTTAGAAAGCCCCGTTCCTTAGAATATATCAAATTATATAAAGCAACAGAATTTCGTATGTTGTTGCTTTATATAGGTCCTGTTTGTTTTTCAGGCATTTTGAGAAATCAAATTTTTGAAAATTTTGTTGTGCTACATGTGGCAATTAGAATACTTTGCATTCAAAATGCAGCTATTGAAACAGTTGAATATGCAAATGAATTATTGCGTATTTTTGTGTCTACATATGAAAAAATTTATAAAAAATACAATGTTTCACATAATGTTCATAATGTATTGCACCTTGCTGAGGATGTAAAACATTATGGTAATTTAGATTTTTTCAGTGCTTTTAAGTTTGAAAATTTTATGTTTTCAATAAAAAAATTAATTCGAAAATCAGAACGTCCCCTTCAACAGTTATTTTTTCGTACTACTGAATTAGAAGCAGTAGGAATTCAAAATAAAATTGTACCTAGTCAGGAAAATTCTGATTTTTCAGTATTACATAAAACTTTACATACTCATGGGCCTCTTATAAATGGATGTTCAGATCCTCAGTATGATGTAATACAAAATGATCTGTTTATTTTAAAATGTTCCTCAACAGCAGATAATTGTTTTTTATGTAAAAATGGAAGTGTCGTTCTCCTAGAAAATATTGCCTACTCCAATGAAAATCACTGCATTTTGTTAATAGGGAGGGAATTTATAAAGAAAGAAAACTTGTATGAAAAACCATGTGCTTCTTCTATTCTTAATATTTTTGTAGTTTCACACTTATCGGTACTTAAAACTTGGCCTTTAAATACTGTTAAGCAGAAGTGTATGAAATTGCCATACAATAATAACAATTTTGTTGTTATCCCTTTACTTCATAGTGAGGTATGTATTTTTTATAATTTGCAACTAATATTTAAAAAATGGAAATAAAAAATGTACAGCTTTACATTGATTTTTGTGTTGTAGATTTCAAAATGAACAAACAATACACTGTAGTAGAATTTGATGATGGAGTGCAGCTGATCCCTAATGTTTGGATTCAGGGTAATGAAGCCTTTTGGCCAAATTTTAAAACTATGAGTAAATATTATTCCTCCGTCAAAAATAAATTACCACCGAATCCAGATTGGGAAAAATGTAAAATTTTGAGGGTTTTATATAGTACAGGTGAGACCACATTGAAATACTGTGTCAGTGATACTTTATTGTTGATAGAGATTAACCACAAAAGAAACATGTCTGATACAATACTCTGTTCTTCTAGATGACTATGAATATGGGTTAAAAAAAGCTAAAGAAGCTGAGGAAGAAACTGAAGTTGGTACAACAGATGAAGAGGAAGAAAGAAAACAAAGAAGGGTTAGAGCTTCAAGAGTAATCAGCTCATCAGATGATGAATTATTAGACCAAACATTGTTGACCGAAGAAATTAAATATCCGAAATTTCCAAAAAACACATGTAAGTCATTGTTTGGGATGGTTTTTAAGGTGAATTCAATATTTTTTTGAGGACATACATTGTGAATTTGACCTAAATTGATTTTTATGACTGTTTCAGGTAGTGGTTTGTCTAGTGCAACTACAGAAAAATTTATAAAACATGGAAGTACCAAAAAAAATAGCCATGAAATAATTGAAGAAGTTATTAAATCCTCAAAATGTGTATCAAATAAATCAAATAAATTTGTGCTACGGGATGAGCAAGATACAGCAGAATCACTAAGTTAGTAAATGTTTTGTAATCTGTATATAGGTAAAATTTAATTTATAAGTCATAGAAATAAAAAGTTTATTTTTTAGATTTTCAGCAGCAAAGCTTGGACATCCTGAAATATATTCAACGAAAAGTCGTGGCATTATCACTTCTTCAGCAAGAATTACTGGATAGAATTAATAATATTGAACAGGGGATTAATATTAAGCAGATAGAGGTGGAAAATGAAGACCCTCTTAATAATGAATTGTATGATGCTAAATTTCCCATCAACAACTGTGAAGATATGGACAATGTTAACACCTTGTTCAAAACGAATGATAATTTCCGAAAATGTGTGGTAATAAATCACTTTGTTCCATCTCCTTCATAAAAATTAAATGGTTGCTAAACTTGTGCTAAATTTGATTATTTGTTTTAGATTCGGAGAAGTCGGCTTATGTTGGGGAAAAATCTCAAGACTTCCATTGTAAATATTTTAATAAGTTTGATAACTAATACAGTTGCTGCTCAATACAGCTGGGTCGGAGCAAAGAAAAAGAGAGCATTCTTTGAACTAGAGATAGTTAAAGTAATACAAGGTAAGGGTTCTGACTACACAGTATACACTAATGTTGTATTACCCACCATGAACAATTAGTAATTTTTTACAAATTGGTATTAAAGTTATTTTAGATTCTATCATTGTAGGTGGAAATGTGAATAAAGTAAAAAATAAATCAGTTTGTGCGCTTTGTTTTCCATAAGAAGTGTAAAGATGTTTTGATGAAAATGTCAAATCAAATAATTATGGCATGCACATCCACTTTAAAAGAATACATTTTTTGTTACAACCCTTTAATCATCATAGTTAATTTCTAGAATCTTCGATAATAATTAATATTTATTCGTTTGTAGTTGCTGTTCGCAGTAAAAAGGATCAAGAAATGGCAACCGACTCTGAAATATCAGAAGTTATTAAAAATTGGTCAAGATTAGGAACATTAAGAAGAGATAGAGAAAAAAAGATAATAGGACTGATTAGCTTCAATTTCTTTTGTGTTTTGTTTTTTTTAATTTCAGGATTTAATGTTTTATTTAAAATCACTTGAACCAATTAATATATGTACTTACATTCCTAATAATAGTTTTGAAGAGAGTTTAGAGTTTATGTTATCAGATATGTTTAAATAGAAGCCTCGAATTTTTGTGTGCAATAAATTAATTGTTAAGCTGTATATGACATGTTATTTGTTTATTGTGGCAGAGTTAGTTTTTTTGAATATATAAAGAGAAATGTATTAGTGCATATTCATTAAAAAGCACATTTTCGACTTATTGAAATTATTAATTGCCAACGTTTCGACCATGTTACAGTCTTCATCAAACAAGTGATGTCCACCGGTCTTGTACAATGTAATAAGTGTTTTGATGTTTAAACACTTGGTTAAAATAGTTTTAGAAACAGACAAAACGAAAAATAAAATACAATATTGCATTTTAATCTGCTTTGTATGTTTTTAAAACTTTAACCAAATCTTTAAAGTGAATGTACTGAATTTTACAAGATGGGTTGATGTTACCTGTTTTACATTTTAAGTTCTGATGAAGACTATAACCGCGGTCGAAACGACGTTGGCAATTAATATATCTAAAGAAATCTCCGAGATATCTCAGCATAATATCTTTGAGACGTATACAAGGCGGACATAAAGATATCTTAGAGATATCTCATTCATGTCTCATATATATTTGTAGATGTCTATGCGATATACAATATCTCGCTATAGATATCTTCGATACATCTGTGAAACGTGTTTTGGCTGTGTGGGTATTGCTAGTGCCTAAAAAGTCTCAAACAGGAGATAAGGCATGGAAACTATGTATAGATTTTAGGCAATTAAATAAGAAAATTACACCCGATAAATTTCCGTTACCAAGAATTGACTCTATATTAGATCAACTAGGTAGGGCCTAATGGTTTTCTGTGCTAGGTTTAATTTCGGGGTTTCATCAAATTCCTTTGGACGAGGATTCGAGAGATCTTACGTCATTTAGTACTGAATATGGGTCATACAGGTTTACCAGATTACCTTTTGGATTGAATATAAGTCCAAACAGTTTTTAAAGGATGATGACAATGGCATTTACTGGGTAAACAAAAGCTTTTCTGTACATGGATGACTTAATAGTTATAGGATGCTTAGAAAATCATCACTTGAAAAACCTAAAACACGTATTCGAAACTTGTAGAAAATTCAATTTAAAATTGAACCCACAAAAATGTAAATTTTTTAGAAAGGAAGTCATTTATCTTGGTCATCTTTTATCGGATAAGGGAGTCTTGCCAGAAAAACCTAAGTATGATGTTGTGCAACGATACCCGGTACCGACAACAGCTGATGAGGTTAAGCGATTTGTAGCGTTTTGTAATTACTATAGAAGATTTATCCCGCAGTTTGCAGAAATTTGTTTTCCTTTAAATTCATTGACGAGAAAGAACGTAAAGTTTAATTGGACAAATGATTGTCAAACTGCATTCGAAAAACTTAAAAATTCATTAATTAACCCCCCAATTTTGCAGTATCCGGATTTTACTAAAGAGTTTGTTTTGACAACCGACGCTTCTAATACGGCTTGTTCTGCCATACTCAAAATTTTAATGGGATAGATTTACCTTTAGCATTTGCATCACGGGGCTTTTCAAAAGGTGAATTTAACAAACCAAATATTCTGAAAGAGCTTACAGCCATACATTGGGGTATTAAACATTTCAGATGTTATCTGTATGGAGCGCCTAAATTATTAGTTAAAACTGACCATAAACCGTTGCACATTTATTTTCAATGAAAGATCGGAAGCGTTCCAGCTAAAAAAGATTGTGGTTTAATTTCCAGAATAATTAACAAAAAGAATAATGAATACACCACAAGAAACATACAGGAAAAACACGTATATATATTATTATAATCCCCAAAAACTTTCAACAAACAAAAAACGGAAACAAACGTCAGTTATAGTTTGAAGTTGAAGTCACAGACCAAATATTGAAGTATGATTGACACTTACGTTTTCTACAGGTTTAGTTACCGACAAAACGTTGCCATAGTGTGTACGCTCGTTACACCGAAGCAACACGCTACATGCAACTTGCATTAACATCACTACAATTACCGCGCCACATTTTAACTAAGAGCAAATGTATCGTGTACGTGCACATTGGACGCACAGTTGTGGTGCAGCTTCCAGAATGTCGACATCTGCGTCTGACGATGCAGATTTCTTGATGTGGCAATTAACGAGAAAAAAGACGTTATTGGGTTCACCCGTTTAATCAAGATTCTACAATTTACGGTAATTTCAAAATTTCACAAGAGTTGTAGTTTGATGAAGAAAGGTTCCATTTATATCATCGAATGTCTCAAAACACATACAAATTATTATTGAACTTAGTTGAACCGTGTTTAACAAAACAAAATACCCACTACAGAGAGTGTTTCGGCTGCATTTACTCATCACTTTAAGGTACGTAAGTTTTAAAGAATTACATGTTGACTTCCAGATTGAGGCATCTCAGATTGTCCTTGCGTAGGAGAGTCAATTAAATTATGTTGATTCTCAGATTGAAGAATCTCGGATGCTGTTCGCAAAGGAATACTAGTTTCAGGTGGAACTTGAGAAAAATTTGTATAGTACCTTGATAAATTCGAATGTGACGAACTCGTATCTGATGTTCTACTTGGGATCTGCCGGTACTTAATATTTTCTATTAGCTCTAGTACCCCTCTTCGAAAGCTCAACTGTTGTTGCTGGGTCATGGATTTCATGTGCGGAACTAAACTTAAAAGAAATATCTCACAGGGATCTTTTTGAAGCGTCTCAGATTGTTGTTTATTTTCAATTTTTTTCTTTTTCATTGTAAAATATTCAATGGCACATTTGTCTACCTCGCTCATATGTTTCCCAGATTTTGATGGTTGAGGAGTCTGTATTGAAAAACTTGAAGAGTGTGGACTGGGTACAGAAAAACTAGTTCCAGGTGCATCATGTCTGAGTGAATCTTCGTCATCAGATGTCAAATCGGGTACATTATTTGAAGTTTCTTCTATCTGAGGTTCTTGTTCAGAATTCTCTACATGTCGTTCATCTTCTTGTGGTACGGGTATATTACCCTGTTGAGGTCGATTTTTTGTAAAAGGATTTAGAAATTGAAAGTATGGTGCCAAATAGTACTCCTTTTTAGACCCAGCAGCAGGCCCACTTTTAGATTTTGTATTTAGAGATCGTATATAGGCTGAACGTATTGATTTCCATTTAGACTTACAATCATCACCTGTGAAAATAAATATTGCGATTAAAATGAAACAATTTTTTTTCAGGTATTTGACTACTGGATCATCATTTCGAGCAATGTCTTATGCATTTAGAAGAGGTGAAACAATAATTGGAAAAATTATCGACGAAAGTTGTGATGTCATATGGAAAGTTTTACAACCAATCTACATTAAAAAGCCTACAACAAATGATTGGCTAGATATTTCAAAAGGTTTTCTCGAAAAGTGGAATTTACCAAATTGCATCGGAGCTATAGACGGAAAGCATATTAGAATGAAGAAACCTATAAGCTCTGGATCTTCATACTTTAACTATAAAGAGTATTTTTCTTTTCATCTTATGGCATGTGCTGATGCAAGTGGACTATTTACGAGTATAGATCTAGGTGATTATGGTAGGAATAATGATTCAGGAGTGTTTAACAATTCGGGATTAGGACAAGCACTATATAATGACAATTTGAATATACCCAACCCCCGGCCCCTGCCGGGCGAAGAAGAATTTGGTCTTTCATTTCCTTATTATTTTGCAGCTGACGAAGGATTTCCCCTATTCACTAATATAATGCGACCGTACAATGGTAGATCTTTAAATAATAATCGCCGAATATTTAATTATCGGTTATCCCGTGGACGAAAGATTGTTGAGTGCGCCTTCGGTATGCTAGTATCTAAGTTTCGAGTTTTTGAAACCCCAATTTCATGTTCAGTTGAGAAAGCTGTTAAAATTGTTAAAGCTGCTTGTATTCTACATAATTTTATTAAAACAAATTATAACATAAGTTTAAATCCCACTGATCCAGAAAATGCATCTACCGCCAATAACAGAACTTCGAGAATATTTGTGTTATTATTTCATTAAACCATACGGATTGGTGCCATGGCAAAATGTTTATACAGTATAAAATAAAAATGTTTAAATAAAAACATAGAACCGATTTCAATGAAGTCTTCTCTTGGTGGTGCTTTGAGGTGCTCCGACTTCGTTGAAGTCGGTTCTATGTTTTTAACACGTTAAGCGCTACCATGATATCAGAATTTCTGGTCCCACGGGCCAATTTTTTTTTTCATAATTTCTACTTTTAAATTCATTTTTCAACTTACCTTTAGTAAGCGTTTTGTTTTCTGACTTTTTTTTGAAGTTCTGTTGATTTTTTTTATGGCATAACATTTGTGTCACGTGGCCCTAAGAATCAAATAGCGCGCCAGGGGCCACGTAGCACTTATGAAGTGCCGCGTAGTGGTACGCAAGGTCAAGCGAACGAACCGTCTCTCTGGAGTCACCTGACGCGCATTTCTGAATTTCCAGGCAGTTTGTTGCTAGCAACAGCGTAAACGAGTATTGTTGTGATTGTAGTGCATGTCGTGTTACTGAATATAAACACAATAAGCGATTACAAACAAGACCAGAAACGTCTGAATAAGTTGTGGGATGAACTAATTTCTGATGAGGACACTGATCCTAGTATATTTTGTGATGTTTATTCCTCAGACGGGTACACTCCCAGTTCACACGTGGCAAGTGATACAGAAAATGAAGATAGCGACTCATCTTTATTTGTTCCGAAAAGGCGAAAAATACTTCCAGAGATTGAAACCGATTCTGGTGCATCCACGAGCAAAGCCAATAGTTCGTGTGCATCAAGTAGTGTCAAAGACTTACCGAATATTTCTCAAACAGTTCTTGGAATAAATGTGACAGAATTAGATAGTGGACATTCTTCAAATATACAACCAAACTTGGCTACTCCTATACTTCTTATGAGCAACGTAGAAAATGTTATTGAAGATGTTATTTCTAAGTACAGGGTTTCTCATTATATTTTGACCCCCACTTATTTTCATTAATTTCGGGAATAAAAAAAAAAGTTCCAAATAAAAGTTGTATTATTTTATCTGTACCGACCAAAAATGTAGCAACAGAGTGAATTTTGTATAAAGGGAGTGCCCAATAAAATGCATCTTCAATATTTTAAATGGGACACCCTGTATTTTTTTATAGTTTTGAGTAGCCCTGCATTTCCTGATTACAAATATATAACATTGTGTAGCATTAGTTTTGTTCTATAATGGCGTATGGTACTACATAAGATAAGAAATAAATTCCACATATAGTTCAAAAACATCTTATATATTTAGAATGTCAACAAAATTAATGACTTAAGATACAATACTACATTTAAGATTACAATAGATGCTCAAAGTGCCCTACATTGTTAAATTATCAATGCACAATAAGTAATATCTTCGTTTCAAATTTTCTAATGCGTGTTATTAAGACCATTTAAGTTTTCAAGTTCCGCGCGAACTTTTGCCGTGATAGTGTTAATATTTGTATATGAATCAAGATACACTTTTTCTTTTCAAAACCCCCATAAAAAGCTATCACATAGGTTAAGTCGGGACTATTTGGCGCCATTTTTAATGGTACCCATTGCCGATCCACACATGAAATTGATTACTTATACAGTATAACCCATTTTGGTATAAGGACTGACAGCTTATAATGAATTAATAATTGTTTCATTTTTAAATGTCAGTTGCATTACGCCATTATAGAACAAAACTAATGCTACACAATGTTATATATTTGTAATCAGGAAATGCAGAGCTACTCAAGACCATAGGAAAATACAGGGTGTCCCATTCAAAATATTGGAGATGCATTTTACTGGGCACTCCCTATATACTAAATGCAGTCTGTTGCTACATTTTTGGTCGGTTCAGATAAAATAATACAACTTTTATTTGAAACTTTTTTTTGTATTCCTAAAATTAATGAAAATAAGTGGGGGTCAAAATATAATGAGAAACCCTGTACATACGAGAAAGTGACTCAATATGTCCTAAGCAACCTACAGTGGAATCCTGTTGACGGTTCCTCTTTCAAGATTTTTGATTTCGATGGGAATTAATCTACGAAGAATATATCAGTAAAGATCCCTATGCTTTTTTTAAGTTGTTTGTATGTGATGAAATAATCACGCTAATGGTCAACGAATCAAATCTATATGCTGAGCAGTGCTTAGCAAAAGAGGGTCTCAAACCAAAATCTCGTATCAAAAAGTGGACTCCAACCGACAGTTTTGAAATGGAACGGTTTCTTGGGATACTATTATGGATGGGTTTCTTTAGACTCCCCACGATACGATCACACTTGAAGACATCAGCATTGTATAAAAATAAAATTAGCCAACTTATGTCGAGAAATCGATTTGAATTGCTGTTAAAGATGTGGAATTTTAGCAACAATAATGATAATGCTCTTGCAGATGATCGGCTTAAGAAAATCACTCCGCTTCTTGAAAAAATTATACAGAATTTTAAAAAAGTGTCAACGCCAGGTAAAAAAGTCTGTATTGATGAGACAATGGTGCCATTTCTACGCTAAAGAAAGTGATTGCGGAATAATGGTTATGAAATGGCGTGACAAACGCGATGTGCTTATGCTAAGCACATTGCATAAATATAACACAAAAAAAGTACCGCAAAGAGGGGGTGTAGTAGAAAAACCTGAAGTAATAATAAACTACAATTTAGCTAAGTCATACATCGATTTATCGGTCCAATTGAAATCATATTCTCACTGCTTGCGGAGAGGGACCAAGCGGTACAGGAAGCTGGCCACTGAATTACTATTAAGTTCCGCTATCGTAAATGTTTTTTTGGTCTATAAAGAAGTTACCATGGAAAAATTATCCATAACCGAGTTCAAAGAAAAATTATGCCACTCATTATTACGTACTGAAAACGCAGATATTGAAAATATTGAGCCCGAAAATAATGACGAAAACTCGGACGAAAATCATGCTTTGGAACTGACCGATTCAAGATTGAGGTGTGTCGTTTGCTACGAAAATTTGAAAAAAAGTGACGGCCGAAAAACAGCAACCAATAAAAGTGCGCGAAGCAAATAGTTATGTAGTGCCTGTAAAAAGCACTATTGCGTTGAATACTTTTTTACCGTACATTCTGCCAAAAAAATGTAAATGAGCAGTTTTCTTTACTTGTTTGTTACACTTCATTTTTATGTTTTGAATAATAATATTACTATAATAAAAAAACACCTGTTCTTTTTAAAGAAAAAATGTAAATCAGGAGTCCTCTTTATTTGTTTCTTAGTTTGTTAGATATCATTTTTTGGAATAATATTCATTAAACTGTTATTCCCACTAAAAAAAATGCTGCTCTTTTTATTTCCCCTGCAAGTGGCAAATTGTCAACACCGTGTAAAAAATTTAATGGACCAAAATCACTCCTTGGCTTCCCGGGCCATGCATACTTAACTGCCATATAAAAACTACGGAAGTGCAGCACACTGTGTGAGCCACGAGCGCTAATAACACCAGTTGAAGTCGGGCACAGCATTTGTGCCGCGAAGCCCTAAGAACAAAATTATGTGTGGCACGCGCATTATACCATGTGGCGCTTAACGTGTTAATTAAACATTTTTATCTCAACATTATTATTAACATATATTATTTCAACATTCGAATAAAAAAAGAATCTTGAACATCCGACGACAATTGACGAAGATATCGTTGAACATACTTAAATAAATACAAACATTGAAATTTTGATTGAAACATAACCTCCTCCGTCTTTTGTTTTGACGTCGGAGGAGTTTGTACGAGTACTTAATACTTTCATTGAATTTTGCACCGATTTTGGTCCAGATAACTTCCGTCATTCGTCTGTTGCTATAATCAGCGAGTGTATGATTATATAATATAGGGTTATTTCAACCTCTGCAATAAACTCAATGTAAAATTCTTTCATTTTTGCAAACCACCACGCCACAAATAACGAACGTGTTCGATCTTGCATTCGTGTAGCGAGGCGAACGTCTAGACACAAACTGCATCCGCTACAAATGTATCCTTGGTGTGCGTGCTCTTGCGCAAATATACGGGGGCGATAAATGTGTTGCGATTCAAATGTGGCGCCACATTTGGCTTAATACATGTGTATCTCCGGTGTGCGGCCTCAATAACGGTGCCGTCATGTCTCGTCTGATTAATTTGTGAATACCAACTGATACTAAACGGAGCCGTCGCTGTGACGGGACCGTTATCGAAACGATACCGTTATTGAATACGGGTGTAATTCTATTTCACTATTACTGAAGAATTGGAGGAAGAATGTTAGTGATGATGAGTTCTATGAACATAAAAAAATTGGAATCATTTTAAACTTTAATAAAAAAAATTGACTTTTATGATCTATTTTCAGCTAATTTATAAGATTTAAGTAATACATTTTTCCACATTTAATTATTATTGTTGTTGTTTTTACTATTAATTTAGTTAATTTTATAGTTAATATTTTTCACACGTCATTTTTTATTCTCATTATTATTATTGTGAGAGAAATAATTATTTTTTATCCCGGAATTATTTAAAAAACCACGTGGTCTCGCGAGAGCCAATCGCGTCGTAGTAACCTTGAGCGAGAGGAACAGCCGATATATGCTCTTAATCGCACCTCAAGCTATGCATCGCACTTTCTCGATCATCTGGCAGGTGAAAAATTCCGTAAAATTAATCTGGCTTTTTGGGATTATTTGTCTATAAGTACCTATATTACTCTCCAAAATCCCAAAGTGTCTCAAGAACATTTTTTTGCATTTGCTTAAAAAACTGATTGGTCTGGCTTTTTGATTTTTCAATTCCTTGAATATCTAACTTAAGGGTATAAAAATTTCAAAATGCCTCAAGAAATTTTTTAATAAAGAAATTTCCCTGAAAAAAAATTCAAAGGTTGGTACGGTGCCGCTACACCTGAGCTACCCTTCAGCTTGACTATCTTATTTGGGGATCCTTCAAGGCCAATTACAAACTTTTCCATACTGCCTCAAGAACCTACCCCAAATTGTTCACCAGCTCTCGGACTAAAATGGTCTGCGTTTCAAACAGATCTGGCTTCGTCCTATATAAAAATGTGAGGTGGTCGTAAAAAAGAACTGTAATATTGACTTTCCTAGTTTTCTTTAAGCGAAGGAAAAAACTACAATTTGGCAACATCACAAAATTTTATTTTGTAACGTCATCGTCTTCTTAAAGTAGAAATACCATTACAAATTATTATTAATTTTCTAATACTGAGTGAACTGACGAAAGCAAAGTGTTCATTGAATTTTACTTTGGATATGTGGGTTAATCGACAACAAGTATGATTCAGATTATTCGATCTTTAGTAATTTGTGCATTAATTAAATTTGTATTAAATTTCTAGAATTTGATCTTGCAGCAAATCGAAAATATATATCATGTACTAGCTTTTGCTCGAGACTTCGTCAGCGTAGAAGTCGAAAATGATTCTAATAGGAGTTTTAATTAGTTTTTCACGTTATTAATTTTGTTATAACATATAAATTATTATGTTAAAATGTTTGAATACTATACAGCAATCGCAAATATTCGCTAAGTAAGTAATCTAAGAGATTTCCAGGGAATTTTCGAAGGAAAATCAAGGTATAAGGTAAGTTTTTCATTCAAATATCCAAGAACAAATAAAATTGAAATTTCGAATTCTAATCCGATTTAAATATTCTTTTATATTTGACATTCCAATTTCAACCAGTATTACATTGCACCCAAGCTTTTAAGTGAGTTCAACGTTTTTTGAATAAAATCGGATTGAGTTTTCAAACGTGTCAAAATAAAATGTAATTTAAATCAAAAGCATTAAGGAGTATTGATATCAACTTAGATGCATATCACCCCAAAAATAACTTTTTCACCCCGTTAGGCGATGAGATTCAATAAAATAAATCAATTCGGTTAAAGAATGTTTATGCAAAATTTGAAGTAGATTGGAACAAGGAATCACGTTGTTCCATACAAACTTTGCCCCCGTTTTTCACCCCCTTTAGGATGCCTACGTCATACAAAGAACACACCCTCCAAGTTTCAGGTCTCTACCGTAGAGAAAATAATGTCTCTACGATCAGCGGTTTGGGCTGTGCGTTGATCCATCAGTCAGTCATTCAGGACAAAGCATTTTATTTGTATAGATTATCGCTAACGATTTTCAGTTTAAATTACGTTCGAGTTTGATTAATTCTACCCTCACCAACTTTATTTACCCTGTAAGTAATTTTTCTGTAAATTTAAATTTTGTCATCCATTCTTACTTTAACTTGTTTTGAATTTCTATCAAGTTCAACCATTACATCTAATTTCTTTGAGTATTTGACAGTCATCGCGGTTCTACCTACCCACGTTTTATTTTCCTAACAATAAAACAACTCAAATTGCCTGAAGCCAACATTAAAATACAGTATCATATATTCTTTTATGTCATAATACGACCCACATTTTTTCTGTCTCTTACTATAATATGTTCCTCAATACTTATTATATAAGTTACATAAATGTTTCTGAAGCAGTTTATAAAACATATAAACATATAATAATATAACATATGTGTTCTTTAGAATTGGAAAAAATGATTTCGAAATAACAGACCTCTAAAGTTTCGAAATAAAACTTCTTTTCATTTATTTATAAATTTATATTACTTTTAGTATTTCACATTTGTATATTTACTAACATAACCTAAAACCTTTTTATTAACAACTAGCGACCCACCTCTGCTTAGCAGGGATAGATACAAATAGATTAATTTATTTGTAAGAACTTCCATATCATGGGCGTACTATAATATTTTTGAAGGGGGCTAGTTTATTTGTAATAATTTCCATTCATCATAGACATGAAATTCTACAAGATACATTTTTACAAATAAATGAATTCCCCTTAAAAATTTTAACGTAAAAGTGATTAATTTTTGTTCATTCGTGTACTACACAAAAAAAGGCTCTCAGATTAATTTAATCCCAAGTAAATTGTTTCACGTACCTGCTATTGTACATACTCGAGGATACAATAATACTTTGAATTAAAATTTGAACACCAAACTATTAACTATATTTTTACTATTACTGTGTATAAACTTTTTCACTGAATGAAATTATCCCATACATACCTTGTGGCTTGAATTTTTCTTAAGATGAACTGATAATGGAAAATAAAGGTACTTCGGCGACATTTTCTTTTCCGTCAGCAAAGGCCCCGTCCAACTAATTTGGAGAAAATCCATATACACTTTACTTCAATGAGGTAAACGATATTGGTCAAATTAACTTCTCATCGATAATGCCACACTTAGACGATCACAAAAAATGTGTGTGGTGGATGGGTCTACTTGATAGTAAGAGGTTTTTTTTTGACCAAACATAAGGGTTTCTCAAATTGCATATTATGTCGTCTCGTATAAATAAGCATTTTTTAGATAGTTAGTTGAATGAATCTACTCAATTTAAATCACGCAGTTGTCTCTAGTCTCTACATTTCTTACTCGTGAAACAAGTACAAATTGTGTTTTTAAGAAGTGTCAAATTTCTGGATAGGCGCAAACCTTAGACTAATGAACTTAAGAGACAAACTTATTTATTCATAAAATACGTGCAGAATTCGATCTAACATTGTTTGAGAAGCAAGTATTGAGTGTGAGAGAGAACAGCTGATCAGAATTTCCAGATCGGCAACATTGTAATTTTTTATTTTTGTTCACGTAGTAGTAAACTCCATTCCAAGATATTTCGTTTTGACTTGGACGCAGTTTAAAAGTTTTTTAAATAAAAATCACTTTTATTATACATTTTTATATTGTTTTTTCATTCGCCACCGTATATAATTAAAAATCACATACACATATTTATATTTATGAAAGAATATAATGTTTTATCTCCACAAATATGAAAGACGTCTTGTAAAATTAAAGATGTTACTTTTCAGATGTCGTTATTAACGTTAAATAAACAATGGTATGAAAAAAAGTTTATTTGTGTTATTTAATAATTAAAAATAGTATTTCCTCCACGTCTCGACATTGAAGTAATTAAATGTTAAACATTTGGTCCAATTCGTTCCATATTGCCCGATGCCGCACTAACTACTAAGCTCACCCAAGTTGTCAAGTTGTTAGCACTGGGTACCCTTCTTATTATTTTCCTCTTTGGGAGCCGTTCTTATGCCGGGAGCACTACAGACTGTTGGCGTATTGGACTCTACTCCCACATTTAGTCCACCTACCCAGTTATCCCTGTACCTTCTAGGAGACGATATAAGTCCTCTGGATGTGTGCCATATGTTTCAGGTGGCACATTGGCTTCTCCGAAAATTGTGGGTCCCCTCGAGTCCAGCGCTTCACAATCAGACAAAGTAAAGGTTACGGTCTCGGTCTCCATGCCACAAAGTCTGCAGCTGAGATTCCCGTTGTATAGCCCTATTTTATGCAGGTGAACTTTTACTGGGGCATGGTCCGTTCGATAACCTGTAGTGATTCTTAGCTCATTCCTTCAGAAGTTCTTCGGCCCGTTTAATACACCTATGAAGGTCTTACTATGTCTTACTGCTTTGGAGTGTTCCTCCACTGTAGTCGTTCGCTTTGTACCCATTTTTGTAATTGTCCTCGGACCATTTTCTTTGTGGTCCCAAGAACCGGTTCTAGTCCAGCATATGCCGTAGCTGAACCTCTCCTCGCAAATTCATCAGGTTGTTTATTCCCAGAAATATCGTTATGGCCCGACACCCACAATAATCTTACTTTATTGTGGTCTGCCAGTTTATTTAGTTCTTTCTGGCATTCCTCTACCAGTCTGACATTACCTTGACCTTTCGGCTATTTAAAGCTGCAAGAGCTGCCTGGCTGTCAGCTAGTATGTTTATCCTATGAGTATCAGTCCTGTATTTGTTAATTCTGACACATTGTAGGATAGCATAAATGCCCGCCTGAAATACAGAGGTATGTTTTCCTAGTGAGAAGGAACATCTTGTGTTCCTCATTTCACTATACATCCCTGCTCCTGTCCCTTCCCCAGTCTTTCACCCGTCTGTATACCAGGTCTCACCTCGGGGAAACTTCAGTCTTCATAAGGCTTCTAGTGTTGCCGTTGGCGTGCTTCTGATGCACCCTGCAACACTGAGACAAGCTAGTCTTTGCACCTTGCCTAGTCTCATTATTGCATTCTTTTGTGTCGTATTTGTCCACCAGAACAAAGACGCATATATTATCATGGGTTTAACCACTACACTGTATACCCAGTGTATCATGCGAGGGTTTAACCCCCATGTCTTCCCACAAGTTCGCCTTGCTACTTTTTCCAGTTTAGTCCCTGTTAATCTCGAGTCAATAATCTCCCCGATATATTTAACAATCATCACCATTGCAATCTCCGTACTTTGAATGGATAGTGGTCCCAATCTCACCAGGTCCCTTCTTTTGGTATAAGGCACTATGTTTGATTTGGTGGGACTTATATTTAAACCCACCTCTTCCGTCTATTTAGTTACTATGTGCAGAGCCTGTTACAAGATTCTCTGACTGCAGTGTTGAATTTGCCTTGTGATATGATGACCAGATCATCCTCATATCCTAAGACAGTATGGTGTTCCTCCTTGAGTCTCCTTATCAGTCCGACCATTACAAGGTTCCATAATAGAGGAGATAGGACTCCTCCTTGAGGACATCCCCTTGAAACCCGGGCTGATAATTTTTCACCCATCAAGATTGAAAAGATCATTCGGTCTTTTAGCATGCAGTCTATCCATCTGCAGCTTGTTCGTCAATTTTTTTTTGACGAATTGCCTTCGTGATCCCTTCGTGAGAGGTGTTGTCAAAAGCACCCTCTATATCAAGGAAGGCTGCTAATAATACTTCCTTATTTTCGAGGGTACCCTTGCAGCATCCGTTTATAAAAATCATAAAATCGATTATGTTTATCTTACATACATTTAAACACTTCCAATGAAATTACAGAGATAAATAATACTACAGCAGCATTCGTTCAGAGCTAAACTTTTGTGAAATATTAAAGACATTAATTTCATCCAATAATGAAATAAAAGAGCACACAGATTGTTTTGTAAAAAAAGATTTACAAATTACTTTGCATCTTTTTTTTTCTAGCATTCCTAAATTATCTTGGAAGGAAAATTGGGGTTGAAAAATGTGATGCCTTCTATAAAAGAATAACAACTGAAAAAGAGTAATAAATTAATATTGTAAGGTCATTAACCGAGGAAAGAGTTAAATATGTTAAAAGACGAGAAGGAGGAATTTTAAACCTCTGTACTGTACTGGGTTCTACTGTAGCTAAGATTAGGTTTGTCGTGCGTGGGTTTACTACAGCTTAGACGTATTCATAATTCACCAAATAAATTCAGCTTCTTAACAAAGCCGATTGGTTTATTTGGTGACCAATATTGCAAGACTGAGTGCGCGAGAGAGACCCTGCAAAAAATCATATACATGATTCGAGCCGAGTAGTATATGCTCTGCTGTTTTATCATCTACCAGACAAAGAGCTGTATGTATAAAAGCCTTTGAATGAACCAATCACGGTCAATTATGACCTTCTTGCTATCCAGATACTTAGTGTTTGTTTGGTAACTTGCTATACATTTCAGAATGATGAGGAATCCGTGACACTTTGTTGAGTCTTCCGATTGATTGATTTTTTAGCAGTTTGACACCAACTTCGACGTTACGCTCGGCTCTCCGAAAAATTTTTGATTGGCTATATGTGAGATTGGTTTCCTTCAAGGAACCTACCTCCATAACCTACAAATAGCTGTATTAAGATTGAAAAAGTATGTTCAATATTTCTCGAGATTTTGTTTATTAAACGATATTCAGCTCTTCCCTATAACTCGGAAACGTATAGGAACACTTAAAATTGAATCGAAATTAACATGTCAAAATCGGAATCGTCGAGATGACTTGTTCGAAACATTTCCGATGGCGCAAGACATCATGTCGGAATTAAAATCGAAGATTGCAATCGTACTCGACACGTTTTGAGAAAGAAATATTCAGAGTCAGGACAGAAACAACCCATTTGAAATACCAGAGAAAATATTTATAGGTTAATAAGGGTTGCCTAAGCAGAAGTCTTCTTTTCCGAAAGGGGTACTGCTATTGTTATAAACATCTTAACAGCTTCTATTTTGCGACACAATTAAACAAAAACACAGCAGAAGCACCTAACCGTATTACTCACTCTCAGTTGGTTATTGAGGCCTACAATCGCTTAAAAATGCAACGTTACATATAGAGCCCGGATTTTAGGTAAATTGCCTTTCTTGTCTTTTTTATTGATTTTCTGACTTTTTTTCCCTTTTCACTGATTTTTTGCATGTAGTATCTTTTTGTTAAATTTCAAGGTAAAATTTGTAAATTAAATCATTAAAACTGCATATTTAATGTTTGCGATTAATGTCGGTTTGAAGCTTCAGGTAACCCTCATTATGCCAGATAAAATTTTAATAAGTGCATTTGGTGGACAGGTACTTACTTCCAAGATTTTTGAATACTAATAGATAGCCCAGCAATAAACCACTGATAAGGTAGGCGTTGAACTTCTGATACGATTCTTGGTGAAGTAATGTTTCTGTTGGACATTATTGAAAGTGGCGTGAACAAGGAGGGGATACAAAATAATTTATATTTTTCTCATTTGTGTTTTTGGCATCCAGTTGTACTAATCATTTTAGGCTGTCAGTTGAGAGAGTTCAATTTAAAATGTATAAAATTTGTGCATGGATACGTCCTTACCCTGAGCTTTTCCTTGATGGAGACGGTGTTTTCTTCAAACTGTGGCAAAGTTGTAAGTAGTAGTTTTATTTTATATGCAACTTACTGAGGGCATTTTATTAATTAACTATATCAAATTTTTTCGCTTATTTTGGTTTTTATTTTTATACTTCCGCCAACAAAAAATATTTTATAGATCAACACTGTATAACTCCACTCAATAACAATAATTGCACAATAATAAATTCAGATAACATGTCTCAGTTAAGCATAAAGCAGGCGTTTGCAGTCAATTCGAAAAAAAAAGCGAAGAAGAATTTAAATCAGATTTATGTCGGTTTATGGTTGAATCGAATACTCTTTTATATAAATTAAGTAATCCTAGTTTCCAATTCTTTATCGAAAAGTGGTGTAAAAAACAAGTTCCTGACGAAAGTACCTACGTGGAGAAAATCACTTTGGATCAGTGTTTTAATGACACCATTTCAAAAATTAGGGCTTGTATACAAAATAATTTCCTTTATAAGTTGTCGAGTCGATGAAACAACAGATGTATGCGGTCGATACATTGCTAATTTATCATTTGGAGTTTTGTCTGTTGCAAATGTACCATTTTTAGTTGCCGTTGAAGAATTAGACAAAACAAATAATGTTACAATTATTAGATTCATACAAGAAGATTCAACAAATATATTTTTGCTGAGTGCGGTACTATTTGCTAAAATTATATTAATGTTAACCGACGCCGCACCGTACATGTTAAAATCTGCAAATCATTTGAAGGTGTTTTATCCTAATTTAATTCATTGCACTTGTCTAGCGCACGGGATAAATAGACTGGCGGAAGAAATTCGTAATCAATTTCCACTAGTTAATGACTTAATTAATAACTTGAAAAAAGTATTTATTATAATTAGATCGATAATTACACGCTAGGGTACGTGGATTGAAGCGGCGTTATTTCATTTATCATATTTTAAAGAAATAAAAAATATTGTCACAGTTCAGTGAAGATTCGTCGTCCGCCATTAAATAAGCTAAGAAAATTTGGAATAATGGGAAAATAAATCAATATTTAAGTTACACTAATTCCAATTATAAGATAAAAGTTGATACAATTTCAAAACTTGGAAAACAAAAAATTCTACTACTATCAAATAATATCTTCCCTAAAGTACGCGCCAATAACTTCCGTGGATGTGGAACGCAGTTTTTCAGCTTATAAAAATATATCAAGTGACAGAAGACAAAGCTTTAAACTTTGTAATTTAGAAAAACGTTTAGTGATAGCTTACAACAAATAATAATTTGTGTAATTGAATTGTTTTTAATTGTAACTATTTTAGCTTGATGTTTTTATTTTATGTACGTATAAAACTGTATACAAATATGCATAAGTATGTTTATATTAGGAAAATAAAAAAAATATTTAGAATATTGTTTATTCATTTAAATAGATATTTGCACATAACAACAGTATAAAAACTGGAATTGTTTTTAAAAATTCACTTCTAAACACGTTAAAAACTTTACCCTTTTGTCTAAATTTTTCCCTTTTTTAGCCATAATATCTGCCTTCAAAGGCGCCTTTTTTCCCATTCTTTTCTGCCTACAAATACGGGCTCTATAAATATGTTGTTTCCAAAATGGTCATACTTGATTATTCTCTGACGATATCGAATGCATTGAAGTGCACTTTAAATGGTATGGATCTCAATACACTCGGATCCCATATTATTCGCTTTCATGGGATTTATGTCTCGACAATTTTTGATAATATTAATATTGTACCTTTGTGCTCTTGTCTTTGAAGTGAACAATATGTGGCTTTAATAATATCGCTGCAATGAAATAATTTCATTGTTCCTTTGGTTATAACATATCTAGATTTTTGCTCTTCAGTTTAGCATCCTCACTATTAACTTTTCACGGTATATTGCTTCAAACATGCGTCTTTATCATAATTATTTTTCTCAGAGAATCTTCGTCCCTTGAAGTATTTAAGACAATCAACGAAATGTGCAACTGCTGCAAAATTCTCCCCAAAATTGATCTATTTTTCCCCCACGGTTCACCAGACAGGTAAAGAAAAGCTAATTCTATGGGAACTATTTCAATTTTTGGCCCGATTCAATGTTTAAGAAATACTGCTTGCACTTCAATTTTGCAGTTTCTGATTTTTTTTTTGTGAAAAAACTTTAATGTTATTATTCTTCTATTCATATCTGTCACAGATCCAATTCGCATCGTTGAAACACAAGACAAACAGAATTTTGTTATTACTAAGAGGAAATATAAAACAAATTTCATGAATGCGAATTTTCCAATCACAAGACTGTAACATGTCTATCGACCTGTTTCGACTTTAAAATTTATATCGCAAAACCTTCTTTATTTCCCGCTCGACGTCTCATTAGCCACTTCCAGGTTCCCAACCCTGGGGTGGGATCATGACAAATAGAATTCTATTTTAGTGACGTCGCGTTACCTAGCAACCGTTTCACATCGTTTGCAAGCGATAAATTGGTATCATGACACAGGTTCTAAAGGATCTCCCCTTTCCCCACCCACCCGCGTAGAATCGACTTCATTTGACAAGTCTTGAGTTATAGAAAGAATGCTTTATCTCTTTTTTCTTATGCTCCCGATAGAGACGACACATGTTTTTACGTCATTTTTATTTGTTTGGCTTTTGAGGTTTCGTTTTCTATAATCGCAAGAGATATGACGTGATATCAAATTTCAAGATTATCGTTTGTTTTTGGCTGACGTCACTAAAATAGAATTCTATTTGTCGTGATCCCACCCCTGATCATAAGACAATTGTCATCTGCCAACGGCCGCCTCCATTTTGGCAACGCAAACGCCGAGCTTCGTCTGACCGCCACGAACAGTACCAACAAAAAGTACAGGCTTTATTGATTTTTCTATCCTTACCGGGCAAAATAAAATTCATGTTTTAAAATGTTTGTTTTAATTTAATTTCTAATCCACCCGGCTATAAGAGTTAAAGGGAAACGAGTCCGGGATAATGTTTTAAACTTTTTTTAATCAGTATCGTAACTTACATTCTTTTTCACCTTAGTTTCCCTTTATTTAACCCTCCATAGATCGCGCCACTATTTGAAACTTAGTAGGTCGCGCTGGTCTATGAAACCGTATATCTGTATATATTATATAAAGAGGGTCACGGATTTTTTTAATCTACAGTAAGCCTCACTACAGCAACTAAAAAAGATTAGTTCTTGTAAAACAACAAAAACATAATTTCAAAACCATTTATTTTCAACTGTTACAATATAATAAAATATAATAATCAGTGACAGACTTCTTCTTTGCATTCTCTACATTCTCTATTTTCTTGGGAGTCCGATGTGCTGGGGCCATGTATGTCTTGTAGTCGCATTTTGAGACCCTTAGGTAAATTAGTCAGACTTGCACGTTTCTTTATATAAGGTTCAGTCAGTTCATTTGACAACTGCCTCAAAAAATCTCTTCTCAATAGCTTA
Organism: Lochmaea crataegi; assembly: GCA_947563755.1. Classification (NCBI taxonomy): domain Eukaryota; kingdom Metazoa; phylum Arthropoda; class Insecta; order Coleoptera; family Chrysomelidae; genus Lochmaea; species Lochmaea crataegi. Next base: position 24,452,869 of record OX387423.1, on the reverse strand, counting down.
GGCTCACTAGGATCAAAAGTATTCGCATCATAAATAATCTGCGAATTAATACCAGCTGTGTTCAAGAAGTGGTAAAAAATGACCATCGGCCACCTTCTTTTATTGCGAGCACAGTCATAGGCACTGCATAGTTTATCCACTACATCTACACCACCCTTAGTATAATTATAGTCTGTAATCATTGACGGCTTATTTTGATCACCAGTGTCAATTTCGACGGAATGATGTAAACTTGAAATTAAAACTACATTTTTATTTCTCGTAGGTAGTTCCGGCGGTAAAACCAAACATGAAGCTATATAAAGGTCTTCCTTTCGGTTTTGAAAATTCCATTGGCAATTCCGGTTTATTTTTTTTTTCAAAGTTCCAATTAAAGTTAACTTATGGTCCCGGAGCAAAGTATCTACTAGAGGTACCGAAGTGAACCAGTTATCAGTGGCAATGTTACGGCCAGACTGGTAAATGTGTTGACTCAGTCGCATGACAACATCCATTCCTGTCTATGGAACCTTATACGGACCCTCAGGCTGTTTGCCCAGGTACACCTCCAAATTACTTGTGAAAAACATCTTAGCATCACAAAGGGAAAATATTTTAATACCATATTTGGTGGGCTTTGACCGTATATATTGTCTAAAACTACATTTTCCTCTGAAAGCTGGGAGCTGTTTATCAATGGTGACAAATTCTGATAAGCAATATCCTGCTTTGCAATTATTCACAAAAATTTCAAGAACATCTCGAATAGGAGCCAATTTATCAAGACTCAGTCGTTCTAGTCGTGTATCTTCATCATCAAATCTAATACAAAGCAGTAAAAATTTGAATCTTCGTTCAGATATAGTAAGATGAAAGCGGTCTTCCCCATAACCATCTCGTCTCCAAAGATCTTCACGATTTATACGATTCCCATGGCAAATTCCAGCTAAATAAAGGAGTCCAAATAATGCTCGAATTTCTGTATGGTCCGTAGTAGTAGCTCTCTACTGAAATTGTTTGCGACTGACGTGATACATTTGTTAGTAGAGGTAACTATGATATTAACTATTTCTTTATTGACAAAGTATGACTTCAAATTCTTAGTTTCTGCTATTGGTGGTGGCAGCTTTCTAATGAGATTTTCTTGCCTCCTTTTGTGGCGGGTGGATGTTTTTTCCAATGGGTTTTGCCTTTTTTCTCTATGGAGAAGTTTATTTTTAAGGTGACCAAGATTTTATACTAATAATTACTCATATTGACCTTTATAGCACAATCGGGTGCGGATAGTCTTCATTTTGACAGGTGGAGACAGTTTCTGTATCTTCAGTTTCACCCCCAGAAATGTCTTGCTCGCTGTCTGTGTTATGAACTTCTACATCATCCATTTGTATGTCATCAATCTCTTCATTATCCGATTCATCGTCATAATAACGTGGGCTTTCATTCTGCATATCGCTCTCCTCTAAGAGTGCCGCCGTTTACAGATATACATGACTGAAAATACTCATTCAAAAAACGGATTTTTGTTTGTAACATATTCTTACCTGTCCGAAAAATATCCCAATTGGTCGTGCCGGAATGGCAAACCATATACGGAACTGGTCCGCAGAATACTGTGATTTCAGGTACCTATTAGGGGAGGGTACATCGAAGAGCAGCTTTGTATTCGGCGCGATCCGTGGAATAACGATGAAACACTGTTGGTTTCACAGACCATGGCGCGACCTATGGAGGGTTAAATTATTATTTTTTGTTCGTCGATGTATAAAAGGTAGTGATGCCCTAAACCTTTTTAGAGTTTGGCATACCTAGGGCAACACAAGCATGGAGTCACAAGCATGCAGCTACAAGACATTCTCTCATGTGTCCTCAAGGTGGAGTACTTTCACCACTTTTATGGAACCTAATTGTGGATGACTTGATCTGCAGGTTGAATGATCAAGGCATATGGACGAAGTGCTTTGCGGACGACATAGTGATTGTCACCAATGGGAAATTTCCAGAGGTAGTTATGAATGTCCTTCAAAAAGCACTACTAATTGTGGAGGAATGGTGCCTTAAAGAGGACCTTTCAGTGAATCCAAAAAAAACCAAACTAGTTGAACTAGAAATATCTAAAGAAGTTAAATATCTGGGAGTGACCCTTGATTCCAAACTAAATTGGAAGGCACACCTGGAAAAAATTACTACCAGGGTGACTAGGCTTTTCTGGCAATGCTGAAGAGTTATGGGCACAACCTGGGAAATACGACCGGAGGTAATTCACTGGCTTTACACAACTTTGATAAGGCCAACGATCACCTATGGAAGAATAGTCTGGTGGAGGAGGACAGAAGGTCCTTTGCAGTTGATATATTAACTGCAATCCAAAGGCAAGCCATTCTTGGTATTACTGGGACAATGAACAGCACAGGGCAAAGGGCGGAGGCAAGGATGGCAATTCTTAGGCTGAAATCGGGAGGCTTATGGTCCCCGAACAATGTTAGAGTAGGACACACTGATACAACTGGGACAATACTAGATGAACCCATATTTCACATGAGTTTTGATATATGACACCAGAGAATATTTTCACTGAGCGAGTAAACATCATCATCCCATCTAGAGAACAGGTAATTCTGGAGAAATCATCTGGTTCACCGATGGCTCCAAAACAAACTATGGCACTGGGGCTGGTATAAAAGGACCAAGAAAGAGAATATTCTTCAGCCTTGGTCGATATACGACTCTGTTTCAAGCAGAGACGATTGCCGCTATAGCCTGTATTGATGAAAACATCAGAAGAGGATATAACGGACAAAACATTAAAATATTCACTGACAGCCAGGCTCTGCTTAAAGCTATCAGTAATCCAACAACAAGGTCTAGACTGGTGAAAAACTGCCAAGAATCACTTAACAGGCTGCCAAGAGACAACAAAGTGTCTCTAATATGGGTGCCGGCACATGAGGGGATTGCAGGTAATGAAATTGCGGACCAGTTAGCTGAAAAAGGCTTTAAAGGAGACTTCATAGGTCCGGAACCGTTTTATGGAATCAGAAAAGATTGCATAAGAGGGAAAATCGGGAACTGGCTAGATAGAAGACACCAACTCAAATTGAGGTTGACACGAGGGCACCTTCATACAAAGAGTTTACTGAACAAGGTAGACAAGGAACTCTCAACCAGGCTTTTGAAACTGGGTAAGAATCATTTGAAGACAGTTACCGACCTGGTGTAAAATGAGAACTTGATGATGAAACACCCACTCACATACTCTGCTTCTGCGAGAGCTTACAAGTACTTAGACGGAAGCACTTTGGAGAGGAATTAATAGAACCATTACAACTACTGAAAATCCCTCCAGTCAAACTAGTGGCCTTTATAGAAGACACGAAGCTTCTGGAATGGAAGTAGATAATATGGGAAATGGTACCAGGATTCAGTTCAAGTGCCTGAGCTGTTGAGCACAACTCAAACGAATGAATGAATGGAAATACCATCTCAGAAATGTTTTATAATATTTTCCAAACTGCAGAATAAATAGGTTTCAGGTGAATCAGAGTTGTATCCTGAAGTTAATGGGATAGGCTCTAATTTTCACATCATTTACTGCACTATAAATAATAAATATACATTACTTTGTGTGCTGTTTTAAATTAAGCAACTCCATTATTTACTGGTATTGAATAAATCTGACTCTATTCTTCTAAAGTTTTCAGTAGTGACTTTACCGTTACTCTCAAATTAATGTAGACTTAATGAACATTGCAGAACAACGTAACGAAATTTCAACAAAACAATTCCCTTGGCTATAATTTTCTACAAAGAAAATCACATAAATTTTGCTTTTACTATGTTAGCGTATAACTCAAGCTTTATTCACACTTCAAGAAATTATAGGATAACAGCAGACGTGAGTTACGACATCTTCCATTGAAATGTTGAATATACAAAAAAATAATGCTGTTTTGCACAACGTCTGAAGAAGCTGAAGGTATTTTTTCAAAGAAATTTATCTTGTTGGTACATTAACCTTCATAATCTAGGATGGGATACAATTGAATGGGAGTATTAACAAATTTTTTTACTGTATTTTTGTATTAATGAATATTATTGATAAATCTATATCTTTTTTTTAGTAGATTCCATTGAGTAGGGTCCAAACAGTAAATTCAAATCTATATATAAAATTTTGGTTCCAGCCAAGTTATTTATGTAGTAACGTTCAAGAAAACGAATAATTTTCGATTAAATGCATGAACAAAGATCACATTGCATCCCGAGGAATAAATACGCATATGGAATGCATGCTCTACCTAAACAAAATCTCGATGTTTCAAATGGATTAGATTATTTTTGAATATTCGACCAAATGCTCCCACGTATTTCATGTGAAGGGAGTGGATTTGCAGTATCTTCGAAATCTCGAATGTTCGTCGTATGAATCCCACTTGGGAGTATGCTCTATGTCTTGCGCAAAACGTCAGAAAAACAAATAAACATAACCTGGGGTTGTAGCGTGTAGATCATAGCAATGAACAGAAATGAAACTGCTTTTTAAACTACTCTACAATAAGTACACATCACCTAAAAAATGATACATAAGATCTACAAAGTTGTTCGCCATTGTGTTTGGAAGATATTGCTATTGAACTTGCGAGTAACGTTCGATTCGGGTGAAATCATTTGTACGAACAAAATCCATTCGACGTTCTCGCGAATAGTCGAACGTTCAAAGATCCGGGTTTTGGTATCTTTATCTTTTTCTAAATAGCAACCCGAAGCGGTTTTCGAGATAAACATTAATTCTTCTTTTTAAAACTACATGAAAAACATTTGATCTTTCAAATGACACAGCATGTAAATTTTATCATTTTTGATATCTCGACCTCATTCTCAACAGCTTCCAAGCCTATCTGTGGCCGTTTTCAAGATACACATAATTTTTTTTTGTTTAACCTTCCTGAGGATAATTCCGATATTTCAAATGGATCAAAATGTAAATTCTATAATATCTGGACTCCCTATCTCATTCTCAACAAACCTCAATCCTATATTATGTGGCCGTTTTCGAGATAATTTTTAATTTAATCTTTTTTACGAAAAAGGACCCCAAGATTTTTTTTTATATTTTGGAAAAGTCTTGCGGCAAGCTACCAAATAACTACTCATTGTGTCCATAAAAAAGTCGTCATGCCTAAAATGAAATATAACCAGTTGGTCTAATACATTTCGGTCTTTTTTCTAATAACGGGTGGAACCAAAAACATTTTATACATTTTTACACAGTTTAATACTATTATAACGCTTCCTTAACTGAGGTTAATGTATTGATATGGTTTTAGCGTTGTTTCCAGTCCAGGATTATGTTCTCAATGCTTCTGGACGGATGCCATCTTCCTTTTACTGATGAGGCGCAAATACACCGAAACCGGTCTACAAGTGATGTCCCAAACCAGAATGGTTGGTTATAACCTGCAGATATACCAAACCCGTTTATCTTAAATGTGTAATTCAATGCCTGTCGGGGCATATAGCCCTAGAAGTAGTTGTTGCTTCTTAGTGCATGGTCTCTGTTATTTGAGCATATAGCCCTAGAAGTAGTTGTTGCTTCTTAGTGCATGGTCTCTGTTATTTGAAAAATATTTTTCAAAAACTTTGTAAGGCGTTATACCTAATAGTATTAAACTATCATCTTTGACATCTAGTGATAACACGCTTTACTTAAATATGAAAAATTTTTACAGGAAACTTTAATTAATAAGTATTTTAATGAATTAGATTTTTAGAAAGACCAGGAAATTCATGTGGAGGGATGTTCCACAATAACATCCCAAAATGAGGAGGAAGGCAATGAGGACGAGGTTCAGCAAAGTGCATCATAGGTAAGTTAAAAACAAAGTCCAATTATTTTATTTATTTACTACATATTAGATGTCAATTTTAAATAACATTTTCCTGCCTTTCCCTTCGTTATTGAAATAATTGCAGAACTTTTGTATGATGTTCTTCGCAGATATTGATGCGTTTCGCCCTCGTAGGGGCTGTAGGGAGTGTAACTGGGTTTGTTCTATATTAATATTTTCAGTGTTTTCGTCGGAATTATTGTCTTTTGACATGTCTGTATACTGACTCTTTACTTTCCGTCTCAAAAACTTGTGAAGATAACAGCAAGCTAAAACTATTTGCTGTGTTTTTCAGGTGATAAATTAATTGTCGTCAAAAGTAATCTAAAACGCTCGAAGCTCACGATATGTCGATCTTCTTGGATCAGCTTACGACGTTTCCCTGGGTGACTGCCGTTGTTGGTGGACCTGTTGTTGGATCGTGGCAAAGATTAATTAAATTGTGGACTGATGTGGTGGTTCATTGCCGAAAACAGAAACCAACTCGGCAAGGCATTCTTGTTGAGACAACTGCCTTCGAAAATTGTAAAAAATTGTTGCTCGAAAATTTTCTCGGCCTAATTCCATTTTTCAACTGACTCATCAACTTTAAAAATTCAATAGATATCGAAGAATAAAAATATATTATTCTAACGCTTACAATTGTTTTGAAAAATATTTTTCAAAAACAGTGACCCTTCAACGAAGAAGAAACAACTACTTCCCGGGCTACATGCCTCGACATACATTGAATTACACTTCTAAGTCAAACGGGGTTGGTAAATCTACAAGATTTAAACCAACCATTCTGGTTTGCAACTAGAAGGGACAACATAACTTGAAGACCGGTTTCAGCGTATTGCGCCTCATCAGTACAAGGTATATGTTATCGTCCGAGAGTTGATCCCGAAATGAATATGCCTCTACAATCACCAACTATACATACCTTCCAATTACGGAAATGTAATAGTTGCGAAAGTAGCGACACCTTCACCTCCAAGTCACGAACCAAAATTCGAAATGACAACAAGCCTGTTAGTTTGAAACATAAAGAATTATTACAGTTTCCTGTAAAATTGTCGTATTTAGTAAAGCGTGTTACCAATAGATATCGAAGAATAAAAATATATTATTCTAACGCTTACAATAATGTTTTGAAAAATATTTTTCAAAAAGAGTGACCGTTCAACGAAGAAGAAATAACTACTTCCCGGGCTACATGCCCCGACAGACAATGAATTACACTTCTAAGTCAAACGGGGTTGGTAAATCTACAAGATTTAAACCAAACTGTAATAATTATTTAAATATTCAGTTTACATACAGCTTTGAGCGGAGCGTTAAATTATCGTTAAATTATCTAAATATGACAGTTGCAGGCGCCAACTATGTTGCTATGTGCAACACTTCAAATACAACTCTAGTATTTCATAAAAAAGAAAGTCGTTTGAAACAACGTTTATCTAAGTATACATCAGAAACTTTTAACTTTTTAAAATTCCATTCGTAACGGAAACAAAACCGAAGACGTACTTATTATTCATTCTAAAGTCTAGACAATATAATCGATGGAACTTTTTAATTTTAAAATTCCCGCTTTCGATCAGATATAAACTGCATTTATCCGAAGGGACAGGGTCAACAACTGCATGAACTTCCAATTTTCATATTTCCCTTTTGATTTCGAAACCATTTAATTGGAAATAATGGAAATTAGTGATCGTTTCCAGTAAATTTACTCCTTTGTTTACAAAGTGAGCGAACAGGATTTATTAAAGATCAGTTTTCGATTCAGATATTTTCGTATTTATATTGAAGTTTTTTCCTTCGATATTAAGGTTAACAACCCACAGTTACCTTTATCCACATCATGAATCTCGGATACAATTCATCTCTGATCAAATTTAACTTTTTAGAAAGATACTTTAGCAATTTCTGTCGAGATGAATATAAAAACTGGGAAGTATATATACATAAAAGCTTCAAAAACACGGTAATTGGGAAATTTATGGGCCGTAAAATATGGTAAAAAATTAGAGTGGTTTGTATTTAATTTAATTTTAATTTTGTTTTCGTATGAATTCCGGTGTCATGATGATACATGAAATATTGCTAGAGAGCTAGAAAGAAAAACTAATTTCTTAAAATAGCGGCCTTAGTAAAGTGGTTCTCTTAAAAATCTAGATACAGGTGCGAAAATTCGGAAGATTATTAAACGTGTTCATCTGATAATCATACAATGACAGCTATACTTTATTCCAAGATATTTCGTTTTAACCAACACCTAGTAAAAAACCTACAGCAGGTAATCGTTAATCCGATAACAATAGCACATTATCTTATCGTACTCTTTTCTTCAAAAAGATAATGCCTAATAGTATGATTATTTTACCACTGAAATATTTGGATGGTAAAATACTATTTAGTTTTATCATCTAAATTTTACCGACTGAGGATCTGTTATTGTTGACTGTACAAAGAGGGATTTATAAACTGTTATTATCAAATCCTTGAGACGAAATATTTTGAAATGTACTTCACTAAGAAGATTAATAATGCATTTTGCAATTCTACTATTCTATTCTAACAGAATGTGGAGTGCGTTTATATTACACAAATAAATTCGCAAACCGCGACATACAAATAAAAAAATCCCATGAAACTAATACAAAATTACCAATATTACAAAATTTGTAATTATTGCTTTATAAGTTTTGTTTAGGATTCCATTTTTTCACTAAAAGAAATTATTCATCATTGTTTTTATATATATAAAACGGATTCTAAAGTATGTTATAGCGGCAATTTGGTATAATTTTTAACGATTTTAAATAGGATCATGTTCTCTATTTTTATATTGTAAGGTATACATGTGGATTTTTTAAAATCTATTTAACTTTCCGATAGTTGCGTCAAAATTTTCAGCGAGAGTAGTCGCGTCGGTCTCACAGACCGTACAACCTAACTAACCCCAAATAAATAGTGGAACGTACTTTTCAAAAAATACACGTGGGAACGTTTTAGCAACGCTAAAATGAGGTATATTTGGCTAATTTTTCCAAATATACCACGAAATCTTTGAAAACGGTGTTTTTTAATACTGCACTTTATTCAGTCACGTGCAAAAAACAAAAACTGGAAATAATACGAAGAGTAAATTAAACAAAAACATAACTCTCTCACAATAAATCAGTGTTAAGCAAACATCATCAAGGTTAGTGAAGGGCATTTTCTTGGCACTCCTCACAAACGCCAATAATATGCTCTAAGCACATATATTTATTGCACTTATAACATTGAAAGTAGGTTTTGCGAAGTACAGTAGGCACATCTTCCTGGTAAGGCATCCTGTAGAACATCAGATTGGATATGAGACCCAGAAATTTTTTGCAGTCTCAACCTTAGGCTTCTAGGAACGTACTTGCAAATGGGGCTTGACTAAATCATTGGCGAATTGTCTTAAAAAACGCTTTCTCAAAATGTTTTTGTTAGGGTTGTTTGAAGCATAGACGACCTGCGAATTGATGCCAGCTATGTTCAAGAAATTGTAGAAAAGTACCATGGGCCATCTGCGCGTATTTCTGGAACAGTCGTAGCTTGCAGTCAGTTTATCTACAGTATCTACTCCCCCTTCAGTTCTCTTATAGTCTATAGTCATAACTGGTTTATTTGCATCTGTTCCTGTATCAATGTCATCATTGTCATGCATACTAGAAAGCAACAACACATTTTTCGTCTTCTTGGGGATGTAGGAGACAAGAGTGCACACTTTCGAAAACCTAAACATGCTGCTATTTTCCTGTCGCTCAGCTGGTTGAGAAAATGGCAATTCTCTTTTATTTTTTCTTATGGTTCCTATTACTGTGAGGTTATGGTCATGTAGCTTATTTACAAGAGGTATAGACATAAACCAATTGTTCATCGTTACGTTGCGACCCAGATCCAAAAATGTGTTCACAGAGTCGTAGAACAACTTCGAAAGGACTTTTTGAAACTCTGAATGCTCCTTCAGGTTGTGTTCCGACGTGAACTTCCATCTTGCTCGTGTAGAACATTTTGGCATCAAACAATGCTAGAATTTTTAGCCCATATTTATTCGGCTTTGAAGGGATATATTGACGAAAACCGCACTTTCCTCGAAATCCTGCAAGCATCTCGTCCACGGTCACAAATTCTGAGTGATGGAAGCCGTTCTGACAATTGGCAACAAAACGGCCAAAAAAATTGCGTATAGGAGCCAATTTATCTGTTTCCCTTCGCATTGCTGCCAAATCCTAGACAGCGAATAAGGAATCTAAATATTTGCAAGCTCATGGTGAGGCGAAAATCTCTATACCAGACCCATCGCTACTCCATAAGTCTTCGGCATTGAGACGATTTGCATGATAGATACCAGCCACATAAATGACTCCAAAGAAAGCACGAATTTCAATTCGATTAGTTGGGGTTGCATCTCTTTTTCGAGCAAAATTGTTAGCAACAAACTCAATGTACTCGTTGGTGCATTCCACAATGATTCTGATTATTTCGTCATTGAAAAAGTACTCCCATATTTCCAGTGGTCCTGACAAATTTTTTGTTGCTAATGAGTATCCCGGCAAACGTTTGACGATATCCTTTTGCCGTGTTTTAACTGTTGTAGGTTTTGAAGCGAATTTTCTCCAACGCGTGACTTTATCCTGTTTCAAAAACAACAATGTATTGCTGAGACTTTCTTCTACCATTTCCTCATCATCAGAAATATTCGGCTCAGAGTCACTGCTGTCAATTTGCTCTTCTATATGATCCAGCTCTCCTTCATCAGACTGATCTATATCTGAATGTTCGTCGTACGCAACTTCTTGTCCCCCTTCGTCGTTTCTAACATTTCTTGCAGTGCAGCCTGCTCTCTTTCGTAAGACCACATGGCTAAAAAACAATGGTGTTATATTTTCATTACATAAAAAGACGGAAAACTTACCTCAGAATCAAAATAACACTATAACAAAAAATAAAACGTGATTAGTCGCGCCGGTCTCTCTCACCGTAGGACGAAATATTAGCACTGCTGTTCCGTCGCAACCCATAGAGAAGATACATGGAATGGGAGTTGGCTACCACCTTGATTTTCAGAAATAAAGTTTGTGGTCGGTCTCACAGACCGGGCGCGACTAACGGAAGGTTAAGTATATTTGTACATTTTTTACGATTTCCAAATATTTTAAATAATGTAGTAAAAGCTATTCTAATCAATGAGTATATTTCTTATAATTTTAAGTCCCCAATTAAATACTTACTGGAATGTACCGTAGCAGAACAAAATCGGTTTTTGAAATAGTTTTCTAAAAACGTACGTTTTTATCAGCCCCTGTACCAAACACTCTATCTATAAATCAACAAGCTATGATGGTAGTAAATTGGGCGACCACTGTATATAGAGTGCACGTGTCTTTTAACGACGGTTTTTCGGCATGTCTTTATAAGCGCTATATGAAAGTGCCGACGACGAGTGAACCTACTATTCATTGCATACGGATCTCACTCTATCTCTCTCCCCTCTCTACTTTTTGATGAGTATTTTACGACAAGACCAGCCTGATTAAAGTTAGTTGCACACGAAGCAATTCACGCAAAAGGTCAGCCTTTAGTATCACTGTGAGAACTATAACGCTAGTCCAATATTTATAAAAATTAATTAAACAAATTATATGAATAAATACTGCGTAATCCTGATCATACTCTTTGGTTGAAGCCAAATCGGATACGCACAGATAAACGTAACGGATCTCAGGTACCAGACACACGGTGTCTCCATCTTACAATGGTAAAAATAGCATATCAAAAAACAATCGATTGTAAAAAAAGTTGCCAACTGTTAGACTACATGTATTTTCATATCATCCTCCTTGTAGCAATAAAAAGATGTGTAATGAAACGATTTTATTTAAACACATTTTAGTATCGATTACCATGTGATTATATTGAATTTCGATTTATATTTTATTGAAACGAACTTTCAGTCGTCTGCAATATCAACACGGTCATTTTCTAGAATACAAAAACATTTTTTCTATAATAAGTGTCTGCTCCGGATTTTTATGGCACTGTTATTGAAGAGATTCGATTAATACCATTATTTGCAATTACATTATTTATTTCGTAATAAAATCAGAAAAAAACCCTGTTAGTTTTTATCTTTTCACAAATATTTCAATTTTATGAACGATATTAATAACAAAATTGGGCGTATTGTTGTGTGTTTGCTTGTAATATGTGCATTAGTAAATCAACAGAAGGTACTCTAAACCCATATGGAAAATGGAACTGAAGCTGAAGGGCTTTATAATGTACGGTCTCTTTCAGGACTCCGAAAAAGCTATTAATTGTGCTCTTGGGAGTTAAAACGCTTCCAAAGGACCCTCTCCTGAATTGTGGTTTGTTTGTTGATATTTAGAGAATTTCCCATAGACGCAGGTAATAGTATTTCAATTATAAATACACAATTCAATTAAAAAAATTAATAGTATATACACTAAATTAATTAATTTTTATATTCAAACTAAAGAACATAAAATAGAAGATCGACACGACATGTGCATGTTTCATACGTTCATAAAATTAATTAAAAAGTAATATCCAACATCAAAAATAACGATAAGTGATGGGTTATGATTTTACGTTCTGTGATTTTGGCGCTGTGACAGTAATGTGTCCTTCATAAAGGCAGCCATGACAAATGAAAAGCTACAAGTGATAAAGTAGTTTTTTGAAAAATTACCATAAAATTTCATCCCAAAAAACATCATTTTAAATATCTTGTAGCTACGCTGGAAGCTTCACGTCGAAAGGAGAAATACTGGGTATTAAGTTTAAAAAGACTTATTGGCTATTGGGAGCCAATTCTTCTCTGTCTATGTAAAGATTAATTTTTTTCGTGGGCACATTAGGCATTATGGCAAAACCGATCAGAATAAAAATTATAAGAAGGGGTTGTTCACCTAAGTCTTATATTTTTCGAGATAATAATTATTTTATTAACTCAAAATTGATGGTCTACTGTTATTTATAAACTCTATTAATTTCGTGATAAACGATATTGAAAACGTAACAACAGACGAGTTTCATTAACATTTCATAAAAAAAGCAGTATTCTTAAAAAATACCGTTCCTGGAGCGTGGAATTGACTGCAACTTCCGGTATAGCCGGAAATCACCGACAGTCCAGCGTATTACTGTTAATTTATATTATAGTTTAAGGAACTACTCGTGGGTGAGTCCTTTAGCGAAGCCAACCGGCAATTTAAGCTGGATTAAAATTGTTTTCCACTCACATTTGATCAAATTGTAATATCAAAAAAATCTATATAAACTCATGGACAAAATTAACGCATGCAACGGTTACTCAGTTTAGAGAGCACCTCAGGTCTAGATTCTGAGACCAAACTAGTAAAAATTCAGAGAGTAGTCTTACCGGTTCTCGGGTAATCCTACTTGAAATTTATTTTAATTAAGGTACTGAAGGAAGTTAATAATTAATCAAGTTACTGAAATTAATAAAAGAAAAATTATGAAAGTTAAGAAAGGTAAGTGGGCGCCACCCTGAATAATACTAGTCTATTTGTTACTCACATCAACATTTTAGCGACAAATACTGGAATATTGGAAGGGAAAAGAAACTTTATGAACAACGTTATTAAATTTACAAGTTGTATATTGACTTTTAGAAAAACAATTGAACAAAAAAATAAATGACTAGCTTTTTTTATTGAGTTGTTCTATGTAGAAGAAGCGATCGGTGAAATATATATATGTTACTTCCCATGGTTCCAGATAAAGTCCTGGTAATATTCCAGATATAGGTAGTGATATCCTGGATACGGTCCTGGTTCAGATGGAGTTCTTGCTAACGTTCCCAATCAAGGTACAGATGAGGTTCTGGTTTCAGATGGAGTCCTGGTTAAAGTTCCAGGTAAAATCCCAGATAAAGTTCCAGGTAAAGTGTCCCAAGTAAAGTTCCAGGTAAAGTGTCCCAAGTAAAGTGTCCCAAGTAAAGTTCCAGGTAAAGTGTCCCATTAAAGTGCTAAGGAACAATAATAGTATCAAGAACAAATTTACCCAACTTTACAAAATCCAGGATGTCTGAAGTATGAATTTGATAACAATGTTAGAGAAAATCATTTAAAAATGTGGTTCATACATCCTGTATTTTAATAAAAAAAAAATAATCAAAGAAATCAAATAAAAAAACAATAAAATCGAATAATTGATTCTATACCGGTAAATATAGACATATATTAAATATGTATATATTTTAAATAGGTTTGAAATATCTTCAAATATATTCAAAGAGAATCTGAAAAGAAATATGAAAGAACCAAAAAAAATCAAAATCATATCGATATATATTCCTGGCACTGGAACGACATTGCTACATAATAAAAATATGAAAGCGGAAAACTGCTAAGAAAGAATAGTTAACACACATTTAAGCGAAATAACTTAGTTAACATACATTTAAGCGAAATAACTTACCGTTCACATGAATGCACTTTTTTGAGATAAGATACGTTTGCTTCAATAGCACATGTTCACAGGAAAGAAGAATGAAACCTCTTTGCCACTGTTTAAATACAGAAAATCATATGAAAAATAACAGACTTACGTCTCATGTTCATGTCAAGCTCAGACGCTTTGACCAGGAAAGGAATTTACATTTCAATAGTGAATTCTTAATTCACATTTAATTAATAATTGGTAGAAGAAGAGTTAAGAACGAACGTCGAAGTGGGAATAACAAATAGCAGTGGGTATTTCACGACAGACGGAACTCATTCGGCCCGTATGCAAAGCGTTGATTTCGACTCTCGTAGACAGTAAATATATTCAGCCTCGAAACATTTCTCGGTGTTGGCATTAGACAGGACTGGCTATTCGCCGCCCATACGATAATTTATTATTAATTAACTGGAGGAAAGTAAAGTGAACGAAATTAACGTTACACGCAACACTTAAAATTTAGCTTATTTTTGATTTAGGATAACTCTTAACCGATTAAAATAATTGTTTTGGCAAATTGAAGGAAATTCATCAAAATTATCACAAGCATTTAGAATTTTTGTAAAAATAAATTTGACAATTTATTATACCAGGTGGAATGAAACAACATACCGTAAATTCTAAGCACCCAGTAAGGTAAACTGAGGGCTACAAATTTTTTCTTTGCAAATGATTAGAAAGACGAATTAATTCTCGATATTTTGTTTTTTTATTTATTCCAATATCTCTCTCTTTACAAAATAACCAAAATTTTTAAAGAAAACTCTACAATTTTTGCGACGTAAGTTAATATTCTAAGAAAAAACTGAAAAACTTTTCCTTCTTAATACCAACAGCATCAATTATTAAATTGAACATAAACAAGTACAAGTAACAAATTAATAACGCGTAATTCCTCCTCGTGATCTTGTAGCTGGATTCGTCGAGGTAAGCTATTAAATTATTGATAATCTGATATTAACTTACGTCGCAAAAATTGCAGAGTTTTCTTTGAAAATATGTATCTTTTGTAAAGAGAAAGATATTGGAATGAATAAAAAACAAAATATCGAGAATGAATAAGTCTTTCTAATCATTTGCAAAGAAAAAATTGGTAGACTTCAGTTTTCCCTACTGGGTGTTTAGAATTTACGGTACATAAATATTGTTTCATTCAACCCTTTATAATAAATTGTCAAATTTATTTTTACATAAATTCAAAATGCTTTTGATAATTTCAGTAAATTTCCTACAATTTGCCGAAAAAATCATTTTAATCGGTCGAGAATTAAAAGATTTCTTCTTAATTAAATATAAGCAGAATTTTAAGTTTTGCGTTACTTTTGTCAATGAGTTTAGATAGATAGATTATGCAACCAGACTGTCAAAGAAATAACGTTGAAACTCCATCATGGCCAAGATAAAATAAAAATCCCTATAAACCATCTACATCTCAACAGTTGAAAAGACAATTTAATACAAAAGATGTAAACAGCACCAAAATCCATCCAAGTTGATTTACTACCGCTTCTACAGATGATTAAAGATAAGAAAGTTAAAAAAACTTCTCATTGGGAGACACTCATCAAGCCTGAGGTGCGTATAATAGAATTAGGAATTTAGATGACATCAATTCTTTTCTTAGCCTTTGATTGAAATGTCCAGGATGTAATGGAGTCTATATTGGTGTTATTGTAACTTATAACTTGCTTATATTATTAAGCCAATTATAGTTATCCCATTATTTCGAGATAATATAAAGTAGTTTTATACAGTTTTATTGTCACATTAAAACAAGTTTTTCCAACAGTAAACAACAAAATAAAATTTTTAAACTAAGACCTTTTACTATGCAACTGTGATATATAAAACGGACGCTCAATGATCGGTCGCAGATGTAAATCATTGAGGAGCCCTTTGTGATTTGATTATTCTTCTCCGCAGTTTCCCCTTTGAAATTGTGTACGACTCTGGAATAATGTTGAGCACCACGAGACAGAAGAAGGGTTTCGACGCTGACGTGTAATATACTCATGGCTGAAATTTATTTGTGTCGAAAGTTTTCGGTAATTTTTTCCAGTTTTTTTTTTAATTTTCAAGTATCGAACCGTTCGCAACAAAAAACGTGACTTATAATAAATAAAAAGCATATTTGTGGAGCAGGTTTATAAATGTTTATTGTATACAGAAACAAATATTTGAAATTGTGTTTGATGAGATTTCATTAATATTTTTTATTATGGTTGCCACATATCAGTGTTGACAGAACTATCGTCTATACCATACAATATACTGTTTTTTCAGTGAGAAAATTTGATATAAATAATTTTGTGCTTATTGATGTTTTTCGCCTTTCTAAAGCTGGATTTATAAACTCTGTTATTCCCGTTATTCGTTGCTCGTCGTGATTACCACGTTGAGGGCGATTTGTTATCCACAGTTGTTCCCGGGTCGACTAACTTATATTGGTTTTTCGTTGTTGGCGATGTTGAAATTTGATTGGTCACAAAGGAGACGCATGTCATACGACAGAACAATTGACGCTACAGATTATTTAGGTTTTGTTATTGTTTTTCGTATTTGTGTCAATATATCAATAAAGTGAGATAGTAATCAATTATTTAACAACAAATTTATTAACAAAATAAGTGGAGTTTGACACGATTGGCTGATATCAAGTCACGTGGCACTAACTTCAGTTTTCATCGGTGGAACTGCGAATCACGAATAACAATATAAAATTTGGTTATTTGAGAGCAACGACGAACGACGTGGAAACGACGAACAGCACGACAACAACGAATTATAAACGCTTGTATGTGATATATACCAATGTTTTATTTTCGAGCAGCGGGAATCACGAACAACGAACAACAGAGTTTATAAAAACAAGCTTAAAGTGTAGGGTTCTCATATTTGGAATGTAAATATTTAACATTGGAATGATTCCAGGAAGCATTTTGTGAATCAATATTTGTGTGTGGAATTGAAAAACAATAAATGCGAGAACACTGACTGGTTACACTGGAGACCGAAGATATTGTAGTAGAAATTACCTACATTCTGTTTTCCTAGGAATTGAATAATTCAAAAGATAGTAAATATTATCACAATATAAAATGCTTTTTGGTCTCATAATAAAACTAAGCTGCTTTGTGGTTTATACTGAAACATGCTTAAATATAAATGCCATCAAAAACAACAAATTACAAAATGTAAGTCTTGCAACGCAATTTAACCGTAAAAAGTAGAGGGATCTATAGTCCAAGTGGGTTGAATTATTCAGTTACGTATTTATGGGAGCATCGATCCAACACCTTTGTAGGAAGTTATTACCTAATTAGTTAACTAACAACATTGTGAAGTGAACATAATCACATGAGAACAATATATCTACTACTGTCTTAAAATAGGAGGAATAGGAGTGCTAGAATAATCGTCATTTTCGCTATTCATTATGATTAACCTTAAAAAGATCTACTGACTAGAGATGTTAGAATATAATCGATTTTTATATAAATCGATTATTATTTTCTTATAATCGATTTAAATAGTAATATTAATCGATTTTTAGTAAATCGATTTTATAAATTACGTGTTTAAACCGATTTTCGGAAACGGCTCGTATTATTTATTGACCATTTTTCAAAATTTTGACAACTTTTGACCATTTTTCAAAATTTTAACAATTATTGACCATTTTGACTGTTTTTCAAAATTAGTGACCATTTTTCCAAATTTTTGATAATTTTTGACCATTTTTCAAAATGATGACAATTTTTAACCATTTTTGACAGTTTTTGACAATAATTGACAATGTTTAACCATTTTTGATAGTTTTTGACATTTTTGACAATTTTTCAAAATTTTAGAACATTTTTCAAAATAATTGACCATTTTTGATAATTATTGACAATTGTTGACAATTATGGACCATTTTTCCAAATTTCTGACCATTTTTGACAATTATTGACAGTTATTGACCATTTTTGACCATATTTCAAAATTTTGTTATCAACTATTTTTCAAAATTTTGACAACTTTTAACAATAATTGACAATTTTTGACCATTTTTGATAGTTTTGACAATTATTGGCCATTTTTAAAAATTTTTGACAATTTTTCAAAAATTTTAACAATATTCGACCATTTTTCAAAATTATTGACCATTTTTGATAGTTTTTGACAATTATCGACCATTTTTCAAAATTTCAACAATTATTGACCAATTTTGACAATAATCGTCCATTTTTGACCATTTCTTAAAAATTTTTGACAATTGACCATTTTTGAAAAAGTTTGACCATTTTTTGAGATTTTTAAAAGTTTTTGACAATTTTTGACTATTTTTTCAAATTTTAACAATTAATGACCATTGAAAATTTTTGACAGTTTTTGATAATCTTTTACCATTTTTTAAAATTATTGACCATTTTTGATAGTTTTTGACAATTATCGACGATTTTTCAAAATTTTAACAATTTTTGACAATTATTGACCAATTTTGGCAATAATTGACAATGTTTAACCATTTTTGATAGTTTTTGACATTTTTGACAATTTTTAACAATTTTAACAATTATTGACCATTTTGACTGTTTTTCAAAATTAGTGACCATTTTTCCAAATTTTTGATAATTTTTGACCATTTTTCAAAATGATGACAATTTTTAACCATTTTTGACAGTTTTTGACAAAAAATTGACAATGTTCAACCATTTTTGATAGTTTTTGACATTTTTGACAATTTTTCAAAATTTTAGAACATTTTTCAAAATAATTGACAATTTTTGATAATTATTGACAATTGTTGACACATATGGACCATTTTTCCAAATTTCTGATCATTTTTGACAATTATTGACAGTTATTGACCATTTTTGACCATATTTCAAAATTTTGTTATCAACTATTTTTCAAAATTTTGACAACTTTTAACAATAATTGACAGTTTTTGACTATTTTTGATAGTTTTTGACAATTATTCGCCATTTTTGAAAATTTTTGACAATTTTTCAAAAATTTTAACAATTTTTGACCATTTTTCAAAATTATTGACCATTTTTGATAGTTTTTGACAATTATCGACCATTTTTCAAAATTTTAACAATTATTGACCAATTTTGACAATAATCGTCCATTTTTGACCATTTTTTAAAAATTTTTGACAATTGACCATTTTTGAAAAAGTTTGACCATTTTTGACTATTTTTTCAAATTTTAACAATTAATGACCATTTTTAAAAATTTTTGACAATTTTCATATAATTTTATTTGATTTTTAATCTTATAAATTGTTAAATATTCACCAATTGAGTTAATTCGGAGGGCGTGGTTTGATTAAATAAGCGAGCGAAAAAGATTCCTTTTTTGCGCTAGAGCGTAAAGTAACAATCCTCGGCATTTGTCGACTTTACGATTTCATTTGAATATAGTAATTAGTCATTTTACGCGCGACTGTAGAAAAAACTCTTATTAAACATAGCGCTGGCGGGCCAAGCATGAATAAAGCACTCAGAGCACTGCGGTTAGGTAGATTTTGTTGCATGTAGATTCTATTGCCGTGTACATGGCGAATCTACAGATTTAGCGTCCACAACCTTGTTGAGATACTTGCCACCGTACACAAACGAGAATAGTAGGTTCACTCGTCGTCGGCACTTTCATGTAGCGCTGATAAAGACATGCCGAAAAACGATCGTTAACACACATGTGTCGTATATACAGGGGTCGCGTGAACTACTACCTTCATGGCTTGTTGATTTATCGATGGAGTTTTTGGTACGGGGGCTGATAAAAATGTACGTTGTTAGGAAACTATTTCAAAAAACGATATTGTTTTGCTATGCACGGTACGTTCTAGTATTTAATTGGAAACATTGATTAGAATAGCTTTTACTACATTATATATTTTATTTTATTGTAAGTGGCCACCCAAATATAAATTTCATTTTATTAGTTAATTTTTTTCCTTCACTGTTAACTACATGGAAATTTTTCAGTAAAGTTTCAAATTCTTCCAATAGCTGGAACTGTTTTTGGGTACCCATGAATGCATAAATGAATTTAATAAATCAAAAACATCATTCATGGTTTCAACAGTTACCTTGGCATCTACAGGCAAAACTTGAAAATCAACGTACCTATGTATTAAGAGCAACAGCAACAGAATGACGAAAAATCCGAGAAGCATATTTTACTTTCATTTTCTGAAAATTATCTGGAAACATATGCTCGTCAGTTAGTTAGTTAGTTGGACAGAGTCTAATCCATTTTTTCCCGTGGGTCACCTGACCTAAACGGTTGTCTAAGGTAACAAGGTTACAAAGAGGGAAGGGTGAGATATTTATATAAATTAATCCCGGACTTCTCGCTGCGTAGAGTGGGGGGGGGGGGGTAAAACTTATAATGAGTGACTATATTTCACCACTAGAAGTGGGCTAGTCTGTGGTCGCAATATCTAATTCGATGATTGGAAGGAACAATTGAACTACTCAGTAGGCGGATTTGTGTAAACTTTTGTATTCAATGTTTTAAGCAAATGAATTGTGACAATGACACTGACAGCGCTTGGCTTGCCTTTTTCCCAGTTTTATAAATGATAAGATAAATATATGAACTATATAATGGATGATATAAATTTACTATTTAAAGAAAGCTTCCGCAAAAGTATACTCGTAAGTATAAAGTTTAACTAAATGATTACCTAGTACTTATTACCTATTGAATTATGTACACTACTTTATATCTATTATATGACAGCTATTTTAGGCATTAGCACATTATTCATGTAGTTGAGGATAGAAGGAATTATATACTATTTAGGCGTTCGTATGCCCTTAATCTCGTTAATAAAATATATACAATATCTAGAAAAAATTGTCAACTGATCCTTTCGAACAAAAATTCAGTACCGTTACCACTAGTTAACAGGTAAGAAGTTTGTGATTATCACTAACCCTATCGATAAATTGGGAAGATCTCACTTGAGATTTCACTTCTTAGGTGTCCTTGTGACGATACCTACGATTTCTTGCTCTGACTGGGTACGTCCTGCTATGAGGTTGAGTTGGAAGGCGGAACTAAAGATGAAGCTGAGTAGAAGGTAAGTCGAAGGCTGACCCCGAAGTAGTCGCTCTACAAGTAGACTTATTCGTGTAGATGTAAGCCGATACAATGTACAATTTATTAATAATATCCTTTGCTAAACAATATTGTGAACTTTACCTAGTTTCATCCATGGGAAATCTGAAGGAATATATTTGTGCTCCAACTCTACTCCTACAACCGTCCACACACCACATTCGTGGCATTTTCTTTTTAATAAATATCCCGTAATAATAATTAAATAATTCACTGCAAAGAGAACTGATTCCGCTCGTACCTTCAAACTAAGAAAAACACACGGTATCTGTCTATCGCTCGATTGGGAGCTTCAGGGTACCGAAAAAGAGTAGCATTGGAGACCGAGTGAGATAGACATTGCGCAAGGAGGGGCTTAGAGTGAAGCTACTATTCTTGTCTATGTACGGTGCCCAAGCGATCAACAATAAGAAGATTCTCCGCATTTTCTTTCCAACATTAGAATGAGGCGTTTCTGGTTAACTTCATTGCCCAGGAACACTTTTACTCTACCTCACGATCGTGTGGAGAGATATGAGGTGGCAAAGTAGAAATTTGGAAATAGCATGTCAAAATCCATGAAATCACGAATTTTCCAAACTCCCGGAAAATTTTCCAGGCATCCTAATATTCTCACACCAAATGACTGTACTATTTCTCTGAAACTTATCTAATTCGATTCCAATACGTGAATATCTATTAAATCCAACTGTTGAGAAACGATAAAATCATTTAAAATTAAATCTGCCAAGAATTATGATTTAACTTTCACGATATCTGTAAGTAAAATGGGAAATTAAAATTCAGTGCACGATTTCATGCTTCTGAAATAGTTGAAAATGCATCAAGCTTCTACCGATTGAGAGATTTATGAGTTTTCTGTCATCCGATGAAAAATTGACATACCTAACGGCTTAGTAGGTATATAAAATAAATGTAGCGTTATGCCACTTTTCATGCGATCTATAACCAAATATCTTGTTGAAAATATTGGGAAGACCTTCACAAGTATTCAACTGAATTAGTAGATTCGTGAATGAAATTAATCACGATACAGGATGACCAGACGAAAATAAACTTTGCATGGAGACACTGAAAGGGAAAAACTTGACTTTTGACTTTCGGAGAGAATTTTATACCCTTGAAATGTTGAAGTTTGTTTAGAATACCCTGAGATTGTGTTTTAAAAGTATGTGTCTAGTAGGAGCCAGATATTTCAGAAATAGAACTTTTTCCCACTCATATAGTCCAATACAAATCCAGTTTTTCCTCTAAGTATTCGTGATACCTCTTCCAGTTTTTGAGGTGAAAACTTCAGCAACGTTAAGAAACTTTTGGTAGGGAAAAACTTATAGGTTGGTGTAGTAACCGTCACCTGTCACAAATCAACCGCCATGTGTCACAGATCAACCGCCACCTATCACCGCTTAACCGACATCTGTCACCGATATAATGTTACCTGTCTTCGTCATTCTGTAGTAAGTGAGGTTAGGTTCGGTTATTTTTTTCCTTTTTTGTATTATATACCATGGAATAATTTACTAAGCTGTGTGATTTTAGGTAGGAGTTGAACTTACAGGTTGGTCGCAACCTACTGTCACTTTTTCAAATCGCCGTATGTAAACCATACAAATAAGTATTGTTAAGTGTAGCACTCCAGAACTTGAAAACTGCTATTTCTATGGTAACGACTGATAACGCATTGCGTACAAGTTTGGACGAGTCTAGCACAGATGTTGTGATTTCATTAAATAATTGTTGACTTACATAAAGGGTTTGTTCGTTGTCTAAGGCTAAAGTAATCTAATTATTCGCATTTCATGGTCAGTAAAGCAGCTCGTGACATGATAAGAGCCCTTTGATTGTCTTATCAACTATTTTCAGTCTTAATTAGACCTTGGAAATTTACAAAAAGCCTTCATCATTAAACTTGCTGAGCTGCCTAATTAGAATGAACGAGTGCCCGATCAAACGTTCAAATGTAGGGAAATAGATTTTGTACTGAACGTTAAATAAGTCAAGAGAGGTTTCTCAAAATTGAACTCGGCGTATGTCGAGTAGTGTTTGAAACGGAATAGCATATAACTTCCAGAAAAGAAGGTAAGCTATTGTTTCTCAAAATATTTTTTAATTTTGGAGAAGAATTTTATTACGAAAAAGCTTTATTGATACTCTTAACTATTCTCAAGACAGTAGATATTTCTAGAGTACTATAAAAACTTTCCATGAAAGTCGAAGATCCTAATATCTTCAAGTTTCTGTATGGAAAACCTTTCATGACAATTTAATTATTGATACTCAATATGATAATTTCACGTTTCATGACACACTTCCCCATAGAGGAGAGTACCACGGGCCCGAGCTTGGTTCAGGCTTGGCCCAACTATGTAGAGCTCTGTGCCAAGCTTGTAAGCCAGACTTGGCCCAGCGTTGGTAGAAGTCTGGAGTGATAACGATGGGCCAGGCTTGGTTGCTAGGACTAGGCCAAGCTTGGTTGTTTGTCAGGAGTGGACCAGGTTTGGTTGCCAGGACTAGACCATGCTCGAGTACCAGGAGTGAGCCATGCTCGATTGCCAGGAATAGACCAGGTTCGGTTACCAGGACTGGGCCATGCTCAATTGCCAGAACTAGATAAGGCTTGGTTGTCTGGAGTAGGCCAGGCTCGATTGCCAGGACTGGCCGATCTTTGATTGCGAATACTGGCCCAAAATTAAATGCTAATTATTGGCTATTAATTAAACAATAGGATTAATTATGGTACACACAAATTAACAGAAACTCTGTTGATACTTATTCATTTATTATTTAATAATATTATTCTTAAATATATATTCGCTTCTAAATAATATTCAGAATAATATTCTTGAATATATATTTATTAATTTTATAAAATATATAATTAAATCATTAAAAACCATTTGCTTCCATATACTTTAACTTATTTCTATTTGTTGCGCCTGAGCACGTCCACCTTCCCTGTCTTTTGCTCCGGATAAAAAGTTACTCACTGCTGTTTTTTTAACCCGGATTTTTTCATTTGATCCTGGCCCGAGCTTGGGTTATCATTAGCATGGCAAAGTCTAGGTTAGCCAGCCCCGGTCCATGCTTGGATCACCATCGTACGGCCACGGCTGGGTTATCATGGGCATGGCCAAGGCTGGTTTATCCAGCCCTGGCCCAAGCATGGGTAATCAGTGGAATGGACACTAGGTCAGACAGTCTTGGCCCAAGCTTGGATTATCATAGGCATGGCCAAGGCTGGGTTAAGCGACCTGGCCCTTGCATGGCCCTATACAGGTACGTCAAAGCTAGTCTTCCCAGTACTGTTCCAGGCTCGTCCCCTTTGTCAACTCTGGGGAACTCCTGCATGGGTCATCCATACCTGTTATCAAAAAAACTGAGAAATATCTTCAGCACTTACCTCAGAGCTGGCAAATATACATTTATACTTTATTTAATTATATGTCTGAATAAGTATGACATTTTTCCGTGTTGCGTAAGTTAGGTCTCTGGGGAATCAGAAGAACTATCGTGGAATTGCTTGTCTAAATACTATTGCAAAACTCATTTCTATTATAATTTCAAATACAATGAACAGTTGGATCGAAGATAATAGTAGATTTCCAGAAAATTAAGGAGGGGTTAGGAAAAATGAAAGATGTGTAGATAATAACTTAGCACTTAGCTGCATAATCCACATTTTTTTGCGCTAGGTGTTCCAAGATTTTTTGACCAGTCGCCAAAAATAAATTATAGGGAGCTGGTATTTCGGCTAAAATTGTTCGTTAAATAAAATTTTTTTCATCCACAATCACATTATAATTGGAGTTCTATCCACACTTATAAAGCATATGAAGTACAGTACTCGCCAGCTAACTTGATGTCCTAAATGCTTTCTAGGGAGTTATTGACGCCGCCCATCCGATAACTGTAAACAGTGCCGTGCAAGTTCTGAGGATACGCTTTCTGTTACAAATTAACACAACTTGTACAATTAATAAAGTAAAGTCCGTCCGGAAATATATGATCCTAACTTAATAAATAATATTTAATTCTTTGTTATAATTATTGGTATATTGATTTTAATAGAAACGGATCTGCTTTATACCTGAATTCTGAGTACATAAATAATATTTTAACAATAAGGTACCCATTACAATAACATG
Organism: Lochmaea crataegi; assembly: GCA_947563755.1. Classification (NCBI taxonomy): domain Eukaryota; kingdom Metazoa; phylum Arthropoda; class Insecta; order Coleoptera; family Chrysomelidae; genus Lochmaea; species Lochmaea crataegi. Next base: position 24,427,221 of record OX387423.1, on the reverse strand, counting down.
TTATTTATCTAATTGAAGATTATAAAATTAGGATCTTATATTTCCGGACGGACTCTAATTAAAATTTGTTAGAAACTAAATAATTTCTTCCAGGTAGTAATAAGAATGAAAGAAACACAAGATAATGGGAAATTATTTAAGCTAGGTATATTTCTAAGAATAAGTATAAACAGTTTTTATCTTTACGAAGAATCTGACTCATTGTCGCTACTGGAATCACTTTCATCTAGAGTAATCACAAGAGGGTTGACGTCATAAAACATATCTGTTTGTTTCACAAACACTTCATTGTACAAAGCAGAAACAATAACTGTGTGACGCTTCGCTACTGAAAATCTTAACACCTGATAAGGTTTGATGCAATTGGCGCTTGTCAAAATTTTACCACCAATAGCAGCCGAGTAGGCAGGACATTATTACTCTGTCTCTCTTAGTTGGTAATTTCTGGGACATCAAGTTAGCTGGCGAATACTGTAGAGTCCGTTTCAATAGAGAATGACCCATTTGCGTCATAGTTGACGCCAGTCGCAGAAATGCAAAATCGTCGTTGCCATGGCTACGTTTCCGGTACGCCATGATCAGTGCCACTGATATAAATTGACAATTGAAAGGGTCTATGTTTATATTTGAACCTAACCTCTAAGCTTCGTTTGCGTTTGAGTTTTTAATTTATTTCTTATTTCTTTGCATTAGTGCGTGTAAAAGTGTTAGTTTGTTGTAAATACTTTACTTGATAACTCAGTTTTTTATTTTGAGTGTATTAACTATTTAAATCTAACATGCCTCCTAAAAAATTGATCGGACTTAAAGGAAAAGTAATTCATAGCCAAGGAAGACAAATTGTGCAAAATGTTGCAAAATTTATGGAAATGGAAGCTGAAAGTGGGATTCAAATTCCTTTACAAAATCACCGGTAAGATATTTTTGCATCAAATTGTATTTTATACTAATATAGATGCTAGGTACTAAACACAGTTGCTTCATATATATTATGCTGCAAAAGATGCAAATTTGTTTTATTAGACAATCGCAATATATCTGCATATTTTAGGCAACGAACACTAAAAGCCACTGGTGTATCCAAGGGTACATATGGTAAAATTAGAAAGGAGGGCTTAAACATTGACAGAGGAGTATATCAACATATTTTGGAACACCTCATAAGATAAGACCACGCAGAAAACATGTTCAAGATAGTTTAAGAGATGGAGAACTGGAAAGAATTAGAGAATTAATTTATGATTTTTACATTGTGGAAAAGAGAGCTCCCACTCTGAAGTGTAAGTTTTCATAATAGAATCGAAAATAACTTTCACTTATTGTAATTTTAGTATAGGTATTCTACAAAAAATACTAAACATCATCCCTGACTTTACCAAAAGCAGAACTACTTTATGGCGTATACTGAAAAGTATGGGTTTCAAGTAAGTAGTTGTAATATAGTAATATAGAACAGATATTTTCTGATACAACCTGTGCTGTTATGGCAGACTCTAAATAAATGCATGTACAATACAATGGAAAGTATTTAGCATGATTTTCATGCATTTAGATATCTATCAATTTAAATATAAATGTAAATAAACTGTTCTTAATCATTTCAAGCTAATCCAGTTTGTATTCACTTAAATACTTTTGTATATGTATTTTGATGACATTACAAGTTGTTTTTTTACATCTTCTTAGAGGAGGCCCTTATAATTACAAACATATATTACTTTATTTTAAGATGGAGAAGCACTCCAGATAAGAGAAAGGTTCTAATAGAATCTCATGGCATTAGAGTGAAAAGAATGAATTTTTTGACTGAGATCATAAAGTTTAGAAAAGAAGGCTGGAATATTATATATACAGATGAGACATATATTCACAGTTCTCATGTGCAATCGAAAGGATGGTATGATGAGACAGAGAAAGGTCTAAATAAACCAATCTCAAAAGGCAAGAGACTTGTAATTGTACATGCAGGTGGAGAAAAAGGATTCATTCCCAATGCCTTATTGATTTTTAATTCAGGTAAGTGTCAATTATTTCATGCGAATCATCCCTCGGGTATTGATAATATATTATTAAGAAACTTTGGTACATTATAATTAACAGTTACAGCTCATGATATACTTTAAATTATAATTTTCCATTTTACAGAATAATTTTAATATAAAAAAAACATCAATATTTCAAAAACTATGTAAATGAAACCATTGCAGACTATAGAATATCTTAGTAATACCTTGAATATTTTTATATTTATATAGGATTGTTCAAAATATGGCTTTTTTATTTTATTCTTTTTTAACATTTTCATATGGGTTTGAGCCTAAGAAATTTTAGATTAGTATTTGTTGTAATCTACTTTAAAAAAAGTTACTTAGCTTGTATATTCCCATAGTATATGTTTCATTATAATAGTCAATATTCATAGCATCTGATTCTGGTATTTTAAAAGCTAATAACCTAGTTGAACTTTAATTTAAATCAACAATGTTTTCTATTTCAGGTTCTAGAAGTGGTGACTACCACGATGATATGAATCATAATAATTTTATGAAGTGGGTTCGAGAGCAACTTCTACCTAATATGCCTCCAAAATCAGTTTTGGTAGTTGATAATGCATCATATCATAATGTTAGACTGGAAAAAAGTATTACTTCAGCATCTCTTAAGGCTGAAATGATACAGTGGCTTGAGGCAAATAATATTGCACATGACAAATTTCAAACAAAACCAGTCCTGTATGAACTAATAAAAAATTCTAGGTTACACTTAGGTATAGCAGTAACTTATAAATTGGATAAATTGTTGGAAGAACATGGTCACAAAGTATTACGGTTGCCACCATACCATCCACAGTTTAACCCAATAGAAAAAATTTGGGCATTGGTAAAAAACTGGGTGGCAGCCCATAACACCTCTTTTGAATTAGCTGATGTGGAAAGTTTGGCCAGGCAAAAATTTGACGAAGTTTCAGTTGATGCATGGTGTTCTATTTGTCAACACGTTAAAAAAAGTGAGGATATGTGGATAAAAAAAGAACATTTATTTGATGAGGCTGAAGATTCCCTTGCGTTTGTTGTAAATACAGGTTCATCTGATGAAGATATTTCAGATAGTAGTGGTAATGATGATTTAAGTGGAATTGAATTATTCAGCGAGTCTGATAGCAATTAAGGCGATGGGATAATCCAATTGATATTGATGTATTATACTATATGTGAATTTTGCTTATCAGCTTATTATGAAGAAAAGTAGAAAATAACTATTGTGTGTATACAAAGTAAAAAGTATATCTCCCAATTAATTTTGGGAATCTGTGTATATTCACCTTGTATAAAATATATACCTAATACAAGTTAAGAAGTGTACCTCTCGATTAATTTTTATAATCTCATTGAAAAAAGAATATATATTGTGTACAAAATGTCTATTTTCGATTGTTCTGTATTTTTGAATTTTGTTTTCCTAGGTAGGTAATGATGGAAATGTCAACTTTTCCATCTGTTCTCGATTGAACAGTTTTTTGCTGGCTAACTGACACTTTATAATATGCTTTTTTATTTTGTTACCTGGTAAACTAAATAAAAATGTTCATTATAATATTTGTTTTAATATTTTTCTTATCCTACTTATTGCTCCTAATACATATTTACATGTAATTATTATTTGCAGTGAACGGCAGAAATTAAAAATAATTAGAATTTACAGCATAGCTTATCACATTTTTTAGTGTTAAAATGTACTTAAAAATTAAAACAGTATTATGTTTTCACCACTTGAAGTGTACTGCTGATTTATGCATATAAATATCTTTGCTATTTTTACTGCTCATCATCTTCTGCTCATTTCGATTTCTTGTTTTTGTTATGGGTTCTTTGGCTATACATTTGAACTTTTGTTTTTATGCAGCAGCACTATAGCACATTACATATTGGAGATACTTATCACATTTTTTGTAATTATATGTTAATTACTAAGCTACTTTATAGAAATATTCGATATCAGTATATTTGTAAAAAATCTAATATATTTAGTTATAGATTTCCCTCTTCTAAATTCATCCACACCTCTTACACACACTATTTTAATGTGGATGCTGGTTTAATATAACAAAGTAGCTGCTTGTCCAGATATTCAAACATTTTCTTCAAATTAAATTAAAATTTTACTCTCATATCCCTTATACCCAATAACATTAAAATCGTTACGACTATGATTTAAAGGTCCAACGTCAAATTTCAAACATGGCTTCAGTTATGACGTCACTTCCGCGCATGTTGCTGTGACGTAGGTGGCCCATTCTCTATTGAAACGGACTCTACCACTTCATCCACTAGTGGAATAATGAAAAATACAATCTTAAATCAATAATTTTTAACGTTACAGCTGCTGTCAGAGCGAAAATCAATTCACTTTTTGATGAAATCTGATTCTAAATGACTGTAATTGTGGATAAAACGTTGTATGGCATTCATGTTTTAGTAGCGTGGATAAAACACTATCTAAAACATTTACATAATGAATAACTATTATTCCAACTGCTTTCTGTATCAAAGTTAACAATGAATATTCAAAACACGTTTAGCATTAATGAAGGCGTATTATGGAGTACAATATTATGTAGACTTATTTATTTAACAATTACTATTTCTGATTAAATATAAAAATTATATTATTGAAATGTATAGATACATGTTTATAATTATTGGCAAAAATTATTGATTACCATATTAAATATGATAACTGGGATATTTGGAACCATAACTCCACTGAATACATGTAAATTACATTGGGTAAAACGTTTGCAGTTCTAGTTTCGATGGCCCAGAAATAATTATCACTTGGTACATATTATGATTTGGAGATTTAACAATTATTATTAAACTACTTTGGCTTTAATTCTATGCTCTCGATAACATAACCATACTTTTTAACATACTTTTTTTCACGGGTGGAAAAAGGCGAGTGCGGAAATTCCATGAGTGAAAAAAAGACACTTTATGCATAGGTTGCATACAATATTTTTTCTACAGCCCTATACAAATAATAATATCAAAATACTAATTTGAAATATTTCAATTAAACTCCCTATTTCTACGTTATCGTTATAAATGAAACTAACTGTTTCTAATTAATTCCACTGAAAAAAAAATTATGAAAATTATGAAAGGATATTGATAATTATTTCGATATTGACATATCATCGTCAGAATGACAGAAGTTACATTTTATGTGATACCTACTTGATGTTTAATATTTTGGCTAGACCAAATAGTAAGTGACCTATCTTGTGATTGACTTATTATATATGAATAGAAAAAAGAAGAAGATATGATTCCAGAAATATTAAAGCTTAGGTATTATTAGAAGATATGATTTCACAAATATTAAAGCTTAGGTATTATTAGCCCTATGGGGATATCCTGGATATCTTTTTCCCATTTAGGATCAGTATAACTGTGCAATGATATAGGAAACCAAGCTATATCTGGGAGGGTCTAGAACGAAAAAAATTTTTCTACATTATATAGCATCGAAAATGGGATTCCCCCCAAAATTTTCCTTCCAAATTGAATTCTTGGCGGGTCTTGTTTTACTACAAAATTAAAAGGGGGGGGGGGCAAATGTTCATTATAATGGGAAATATTTGACCCTCTTCTCTTTTGGCGACATTACTTTTTCTGATATTTCCATTTTTTCGGCATTTTTCGCCCAACTACATGGTGAAAACATCGAAATTTTGCATAATCGCCCTCGGGCGAAAAGTTGCCTATTCACATCGTCCGAGTTGCTAAGCAAACATCTTTACGATTCGCCCACGGGAAATCCCTTTTACCAAACATTTAATATTTATTTCGTCGGCCATTTTTTTTCCGGCACAAAAAAAAGTGAACCATTTTTTTTTTCGAAAGCGCCATTTTGTTTTTATATTTATATTATTATTATATAATAATTAAATAGTGGAATTAATTAGAAACAGTTAGTTTCATTTATAACATTAATATGAGTAGATTCCACAAAGTAAGGGTCCAAACAGTAAATTCAATCTACGTTATCATTAATTAACTAAGGTTTCTTGTAGTTAAGAACAGCTGGACCATATTTTCTAGACCTTGCCTTGAAAAAAGCTAATAGCAACCGCTCTGTAAAGCTATGCGTACTATTCTGGTTCCGCCATTTCATGAAAGTGTCATATTTTTTTACATAATTTTCTTTAGATTTTTCCAGCAGCAAGTTTAATGTGGCCACATTTGCCTTTTCAAATGATTTCTCCGGGACTACATATTATTTCAAACTAGGAATCTTCACTATCCAAAAAAAATAATAATAGTAACAAAGGTAACTGGATGCAAATTATAAGGATGTAGCAACTGAAGAAGAAATCGGCGAACAGCAGTACAGACCCTCTTTTGAGGAATTTATAGATGTTGTGAAACAACCCAAATCAAACAAGGCTGCAGGACCAGATGATATAAGTAACGAGCTGATCCAACATGGAGGAGAAGCCTTACTTCAACGAATATATGACCTGATAATGAATATATGGGCAGAAGAACGCATGCCAAACGAGTGGAGCATTGGGCATTTACTTCCGATCTTTAAAAAAGGAGACCCACCAAATGCAAAAATTACAGGGGTATAATGCTGCTCAACACTACATACAAGATACTAACCAATCTAATAAAAAAAGAACTGAATAAACAGGTTGAATTCAAACTAAGTCAATATCAACAGGGATTTAGAAAAGGAAGATCAACGATAGATGAACTGCATTGGCATCTACTTTTTTTCTCTGTTACATGTCCACGCTCGCGAAACTACTTTTCTATTTTGCTAATTGTTCCTTGGGTTATAGGCGGCAAATTTGAAAATTTTTCGTGAAATAAGCGAGAAACTTCCATTTGTGTCCGTGTGTTATCTCCATAACCAATCATTTGTAGAATGGTTATTTTGTGCATTTCTGTTAAATGAACCATTTTACTGATATTATTACGTACAGTTAACGAAATTCAAATGACAATAGCACTGACACTGATCACTACTGTCATGCAGGCAGACAACAAGTTGCTAAGGCTATGCGTTTTATACGAAAATAAAAAAATTTGTATATTTTTTATTTCATATCAGTAAAAAGGAACACAAGAATGGTTTTTGCTTACTTTCTCAATATCAAGAGCTAAATGGGAAATAAGTATTGAATGTAATGTAGCGAATTTGTGAAATAAAATAATTTTTATTTTTTAATGTTAATTTTTGTAATAAATCTGAAAACACTTAATATTTCCGAAACAGTTGAAGATAGATATAGGACATTGTACATTAATTATGTCTAGAATTTTCTGAAGAATCCAAAAAATGAATAATATACAGGGGATTGCATTTAAAATAGGAAAGTTGGTAATGGCTACTGTCACATGACACACCCTATATAATTTTTTTTTAAAAATGCGCATTTAAAAATACAAATCGACGTGTCCAAGCGTTTTTCCCAACACGCCCTCATTTATACGTTATCGAATTTATTCCATTTGGCTGTTCCACACTGTATATGATATAACAAAGGTAACTTGACCTTTTTCCCGTTAAAGGTTAGGTTAGGTTAGGTGTGGACGAATTGCACTAATCAACTGTATTGGTTCATGGAAATCGTGAAATAAAGTTAACGTTATGGCACTTTTTTAACGCTTTATCACTTTATTTCATTCTCACCATAAACAGCCGTTTTAAGCGCTACAAACAAATGAAATACAAGGTACTTTAAAGATAGGGCGTAGAAAACAGATATTCTATAACAACTATTTTTTTGGATCTTTGTTATAGCTAAACCGTTTAAATGAGCTCAAAGTTTTCCATTAAATAACTTTGTTTGGTCAAGAAAGTGCTACGAAAATACTTGACATTTTCATTTATTTTCCTACAAACCCTTTAATCTATTATTACCCCTAAAAATAATAAATCGTTTTTATTCGCTAAACGATCAGAAGACGACCTCGTGGTTAGTGTAATTCAAAATTGGTACAAAAAAGTGTTTCGTGACCAATCTTGCGTTTGATTGATCTAAATAAAGTTTTACCGATACAAAAATAGCAGATAAAAAATTGGAGTGTTAATGTTTGGAAAAAATGACATCCCCTCCTTCAAGATTGATGATGTTACGTGGTGGGAATGCTCGTTGAAGGTTTTTTTTATTAAACCTAGGGCTGCAACCAACAATATATCCTTGAAAACGTGTATTTAAAATAATGACTTAAATAAAAACGATTAATATCAGGTGTTCAAACATAATTTCCATCATACAAATTATAAATAATATATTCAGTAACCGATTAAATATAAAAGGATCATCATACACTAGTTCGTTCTTTTTGGAAAAAATAGTTATTTATTTAGATAGTGTTGTGCAAGAAAGTTTAATAATTGTGGATACAACTCAACTAAAAGATGAACGCAGCAATACAACGTTTTATCGTTTTTATCGTTTCATCCACAATCAGAGTCATTTAGAATCAGATTTCATCAAAAAGTGATTTGAGATTTCGCTCTGACAGCAGATGTAACGTACGTCAAAAATTATTGATTTGATGTTGTATTTTTCATTATTCCACTAGTGGATAAAGTGGTACTTTATATGTTTCATAAATGTGGATAAAACTCCAATTATAATGTAATTGTGGATAAATACGTTTTAAGTTACCAACCTCGAACTTTGGTAAAACATAATAGATGTTTGTGTCATAAAGACCATCACAACAATTACTATGGTACTATCCGTAAATATTATCTGGCATAAAGTGATTTACATAGAAAATGTTATCTACGAGGGCCACTTGACAAGTCAGTGACTTTTAGAATTTCCAGCGCAGTTACTATAAATGTAACACTACTCCTGTCCAACGACCATGTATTAATAAACTACTGTTAAATCTTGAGCAAGCTGCATCATTTAGTTAGTGATGGACGACCACTGAAAGCATAATATTTCGTGAATTTTAACGGATATGGGAAAATATTCAGTTCGAGCGAAATCTCTTACCGCCCAGCCATTTCTTGATTTGGAAACAGATAAGAGTCACAGAGTGCCAAGTCTGCAGTAACAATTCAGGGATTTTTGACATGTTGACTACACACTTGTGCACCAGAGCATTGTTTTGATGGAACATCACTACTTTCTTCGCCAAATGCGGTCGTTCTGCTTCAAATCGATATCGAATATGTCCAATAGCTCTGAATAGGTAATATTCGCCGATGATCGTTTTATGCTTTTAGGTTATTGATGCGAATGAAACCACGTGCATCTCAAAGAGCTGTGACCAAAACCTTGTCGACCTTCGGACCGACTTTGACCTTCTTTGGTGCACGGTGACCTTGATTGGTTATTGTTTCGTATTGTTAGGTGAGTTGAGGTGAATCCATTTTTCGTGCATGGTAACGAAACGATGCGAAAAATTATTCAGATTGTGGTTACAGTTACTGTGAGAGGCAGTTGATTACTACGCCCACCCCACAATTCGCGTCATTTCGTTAAAAAACTGACGTATTACTTGAAATTACAATAAAAATAGTTAAATAACGTCTTGACACCTCACTTTGATGGTAATTTTTCGAAACGACAGTAGATTGCTTCGTTGGAAAATCAGAAGAAATTCTAGAAATAAAGCAACTTTTATTTTGATATGAAGTGACACCTCCTCGTTTTCCAATAACTGCTAGCATGCGATGAAGCAACGAATTGAAAAAATTAACTAACACATCCATTGGAATGACTTCCCGAATAGTTATAATGGCTAATATCAATTTTTTTCTAATGTTAAATTGTCTTCCTTCGCTCTAAACTTCGTCATTTAGCCCCATAATTACTCTATAATATTCATGTCTGAGTAAAGAGCAAATCATTCCAGATTATAGATTTGTAGTTCATTCATTATTGTGCGGATTCCTCCGAAGAAACTCCTTGTACCTTTGTGCAGGCTGTTTTCACTTTCTTGAAACCGAACCCCAAACCAGTACTGTTCCAGCTCGGCTATGACGACGTGATAGTACCTAATCCTTTAATCGTGAAAATAATACTGTAAACCAGCAGGTCCATCCAAATTGAACTTATTTTCATCACTGAAGACAACTATTTTATCACGTTTTTATTAACTCGCTTCGTCTGTCCGGGTGGAACTTTGTACATAATTTTAAACTTGTTTTCCGATAGGTTAGAGAATTGAAATTTTCAATATAATTCAGAATTTGATGACAATAAAAGAAAAAATGGAAAGAATTTAAGAAAATTGGGAATTATTGATAAAACGGCACTTTTTCAGTTTTGTCATACATCATATGGTCTATATACAACATAAATTATTATGTCTTCGTAGCCGAGCGGTATAGAGGTCTGGATACAGAAAATTATAAATTGTAGATATAGGGTTCAAATCCTGAAACCGGTGAAATTTTTTTTATTCGTTATATTGTGACATTTGTATATGAATAACCTTCAATATAGTTCCTATTAATTCGTAAGCACACCTTATAGTAAGTCGAACTAAAAAGTAAAAAATAAATTTAATAAAAGAAAAATTTATATTCCACGTTTTTAAGACGAACTAAAAAGTGAAAAATAATTTTTCTTGCAACTAAAAACGTGTGGCGCATGCGAAAGTAGCTATCAATAAAAATAGTTATTTATACAATAAGGGATGTACTTGTAAGTAAGTAAGTAACATTTACCAGTTAAGGACGATTTTGCGCCCGAGCTATAGCGAGGGCTGGCAATAAGGTTCGAGACTAGTAAATATACTTACATTTCGTGAAGTATATAAGATTTTTTCCCCACCCCGCAGAATTTATTCTTGGATTTTTATTAATTTAATTTGATACTTTTCGCATGAAATTATGGACAACTTTGACCGGTTTATATAGCGTCATAAGCATTGTTATTTGTTAGTGCAGTTCTTAATTCTATCATATATCTATTTTGTGCTTCCTTTAAATTGTTTTATTTTGCAAATTGCAGAATTTCCTATATTTAAACATTAATCATAAAAGCATGATGTGATCAAATATGATGTTTTTTCATCAGGATATATCATGCATGCGACTATATAAACCAGATTTTTTCGCCAGCTTTTATATGCCGCAAAGATTTTAAATATACACTGTGTTCATTTGAAAAGGACCCACCCTTAATATTTCAAAAATAGGACATTAGAAAAAAATGCCGAAACACGTCAACTTTCAACTTGAGGTGGACACTTTTTGGCGCTAATGTCATAAACGTCAGATTCACCCCCTCCCTACTGGAGACACCCCTTACATTTTTTCAAATGGCATTAGGTATCAAGTCACACCTCATTTAAATGGTCTGGTAAATCTCTATTGGATTATTTTGTTTTGCCCTTGATACCAGCCTTCCATTGTTATTTAATCGTTGTTTAAAATTGGCTCTTTTTCAATTTTTCGTATCCCCTGTATTGTGTTATGACAGAAAGACTCTTTAAAGAATAAAAATTTTACAAATAGTAATAAAAAGACAACAGTTAACAAGAAAAAACTGCTATTTAATGATGTTGACAAAGTGACCATCGTTAACATTCAGGCAATAAAAGTTGAAAAAGATCCAATTTTAAACAACTATTAAATAACAATGGAAGGCTGGTATCAAAGGCAAAACAAAATAATTGAATAGATATTTACCAGACCTTTTAAATGAGGTGTGACTTGATACCTAATGCCATTTGATGAAATGTGAGGGGTGTCTTCAGTAGGGAGGGGGTGAATCAGAAGTTTATGACATTAGCGCCAAAAAGTGTCCCCCTCAAGTTGAAAGTTGACGTGTTTCGGCATTTCCTTCTAATATGTCCCATTTTTGAAATATTAAGGGTGGGTCCTTTTCAAATGAACACAGTGTATATTTCGCATTCACGTTTTTGTTTTGCTTTATAGAGAAGTTTTCTAAGGAAATGAAACTTTTAGTTCACGTTTTTTTAAGCAATGTGTTTTATTTATTAATGATGAAGCTAAATTTCAAAATCCAGTGTGAAGACATTTATTTCAAGATATAATGAAAATTCTTGAACCTAACTGTTGACAAATCTCTGAACCGAACTGTTTTTAATACCACATCCAGGAACTTTTTTCTTATTTAAATCTTCTGCACTTTTTACTATTTGTTAGTTAAGTATTTGTTGTTTGTTTAATCCAAAAAAAATACAGACCTTATTTATTGACGATTGCCAAAGAGAATTGACTGCAACCAACAAGTGCAACGACAAACAAATGGCAATTAGCCCACGGCGCAAAGCCTAACTTCAGTTATAAAAGAAAGTTAGTTTTCTGCCAATGGACGACATGCAACACATAGCAAGTCCAAGATATTTTCATCATTTTATTTGCATGGGACAAAATGCATTTAGTGGCTTGAAATTGTAGATCTGTGTATGTAGTTTGCGACGCTTGCCACCTTTAGTTGAAATGTTGAAGAAATGGACAAACTGCATATAGACCCTACTTTAAAACCGATTTGGAGTGTGAAGGTGAAAAATAATTGGAATACGGAATTTTTCAAACCTATCATTGCAAGTTTACAATACAATCTTTAAGTTGTCCACCGTGTTTATGGATCCTGTAATTACAATATGACATTTTATTGTTCCAGAACCAGAACATTAGTATACAGACAATAGAAGAATTATTGACTCGTAGACTGTTGAAATTTCATGTAACAAATTAACAAGTACACGTTTCTTGACAAATATTTTTTGTAATTTTTGAGCTTTGGAATTTAATTAATTCAATAACGTTGTAACGAAGTTTTCGGTATATCTATAATTTTTTATAATTTACCCAATCTCGTTGACACCTAAAATCAATGTTCTTATTTTTAAACTTCAAACGAGAAATGTTCCTAATATTTAAAAGAATTTCATTAATACATTTTTAAGACGTAGTTTTGTCAGTTTCTCCAAGGATGCCAAGGAGAGTTTGTTTGGTGTAGCAAGTTTGAAATTTATGGGACTAATTATCTTGCCCGACATAATTTAAGGGTCATAACATAATTAATGCTCTCTACCTACCCTAGAGGGAAACCCGTTCATTCGACAAATAGTTCAGACAAAATAATGTAAGAATTGGGTGAAAGTAATCATAGTGTTGGGATAACCGAGACTTAACGATGAAATAAAAATTTAAAATTAGTGACGCGTTTCGCTAACACAGTAGCTTTATCAAACGAGTGAAGGTATAATGAAAAATGTTTAATTTATACAGTGCATTAATACGGAATTTTAAGGATATTGAAAAAAGTATCTATTATAATACTTACATGGAAATAAATTACAAAAAGTACCTAAATACGGAATTCTACGGATATTAACAAAAGTATTGAACAAGTTTACCTAGAAATTTATTCACAACAATCACACCTCGGTAAAGGTGACTTGCGCCAATTTACCTGAGCGGTCCTAATCCGTAGGATGATTGGCGCCAACGAAAAGTGACCACGGGGATTAACAACTATTTCCTTGAATTTCCTGCTTAAATCTTATTTCTATTGCAATAATTATGTGAATATGTAAAAAAACACAATTTTTCCAAAATGTTTTATTTCTAGCAATATATTATACACGTAGGTAAAAATTTATACGATACCTACACATCTTAAAAAATACTCTACAGTTATTTTTCCATTGTATAATTCATTTCTGAATGTATTTACAAAACTCTCTTTGTTTTTCAATGTTAGTTTTTAATGGTTTAACGTATTTATTCGTACTATTAAGTTTAATATATACATCCGTTTGAAATTCTAAAAAGTGGTTAGGTTAGGTTAGGTTATTGTACAATGAAGAATAGAACAATCGATAACTATGACAAACGATATAATAATACGGTCCTATCTACCTGTAATGGATTCAAATCAAAATATTTACAAATGTTTCATAAGTATTTTGGAAAACCCCATTAAGTTATTTTGGCGCAACTTTCCCTCGCTTCAATCCATATTCCTTCAGTCCAGAGGATTAACTCAGGAAGATTGGCGCAAGTCACATGCAGCCTCACACCTGAACTATTTTCTAGGTAAATAGGTTTAATAAGGGAGAATGATTTATATCTATTTGGTCGTTAAGAAGATTACCTGAATATTTGTTTTTATTTATCTTAAAGGCTTCTAAAATATTTAATTTAAAAAATTTAGGTTCTACATTCATAAATAAAAAGATACAAAAGCATACTTTAGAATAAGTATTTCCTTCTGATAAAAATAAAAATAATAAATTTACAAGCTCAACATACTTTGGAACACCATCCTTAAAAAAATTAAATCATTTTTAGAAACGTTAAACATGAATATTTGCCTTAAAACCGATTACAATTTATCCAAACTCATTAAAAATAACAAATCTAAATCTTCAAAATTAAACAGTTTATGAATTAAAATGTGGTAATGACAACTGTGACAAAATTTATATTGGTAGAACTTTTAGGAATTTTAAAACTAGAATTTCAGAGATAAATAAAAACAAATATTCAGATAATCTTCTTAACGACCAAATAGATATAAATCATTCTCCCTTATTAAACCTATTTACCTAGTGGATAGTTCAGGTGTGATTGTTGCTAATAAATTTCCGGGTGAACTTGTTCAATACTTTTGTTAATATTCGTAGAATTCCGTATTTAGGCACTTTTTGTACTTTATTCCATGTAAACATATTATAATACTTTTTTCAATATCCTTAAAATTCCGTATTAATGCATCGTATAAATTAAAAATTCTCATTATACCTTCACTCGTTTGATAAAGCTACTGTGCTAGCGAAACGCGAGTTATAGCCATTAACCCTTATAACTATTTATGTTATAATAATTGATCCCAACACCCGGATATGGGTAAAAGGAGAAATGCTTATTTTGCTATTTGACAATTTATACAATATTTGCTTATATGTTTTTTATTAAATTTAATCAGTCTGATTTTTATATTCACTGCCGTAACATTAAAATTATATTGAAATCCACTAATGGTTTGCTTATTTTTTGTGTTTAAAGTAATAAAGTGTTTTTCAAAATGAAGTTTTTCAATAAAGAAACTTAAGTGGCGCAGTCAGTAGGATTTTCGTCAGGATATCTATCTTAGAAAAACCGTGAGTTTCAACTCTTTGGACGAAAACCAGAATCAACTTCAAGGTCCAGTTCCCAAGGAATCCATCAAGGAAGCCAAAGACGGATAATAGAAAAGGTCTATTGCAATAAAAAGGGCACATATGTAGTAAGAAGAGACTCCTCTTCTAACAACGAATCCTCGAGCGAAATCGACAATTGTGAAGAGTTAGATTTAATTGATAATTTTAAACATTTAGCTATAATGGCACCACCAGTTTTAGACAGTAAAAATTTGTCAATTATTCCAAATTTCGATGGTAACATTAATACATTACATCATTTCATAAATGCTTCCGAATCAGTTTTACGTCTCTATTAAAACAGTGAAAATATCGGTAGTTTTCAAAGTACATTACTTCTTAATGGCATATTAAATAAATTAGAAGGTAAAGCGAGGAAATAGTCGCTATAACTGGCGCAAAAACTTGGAATGATATAAAAAATGCTTTAATTTTAAATTTTGGTGATCATAGAGACGAGAATTGTTTGAAAGAAGATTTAGTTAATATGGGACAACGTAATGGTGAGTCTCCTTACGTATTTCAGGAAAGAATTTTAAGTTTGCTTAATTCAATTTGTAATTACATAGATTTACACTATGAAAATGCAGAACGTGAGTCAAAAAGACATTTTTTCATTAGCTTAAGTCATTTTTAGCTGGTTTGAAGGAACCATTAGGACCTATTATTCGTGCTATGAGACCAAATACACTAGAACAAGCGATTCAATTCATTAGAGAGGAGGATAATAGTAAATATTATCAGAAAAATCAAAAGTTTGGTAATGTTAACTTTAATGATACTGTTCGAAAATATCCTAACCAACCCAATATCCCACGCCAATTTCAACATTTTCAACAAACACCCCAACAAAATTTTCAAATTGCATACGAAATGACTTAATAGAACTTAATATCCACAGACAAAAAAGAATTACCCTACATTCAAATCTCCAATCCCCCTATTAAACTACTTATAGATACCGGCGCAACAAAATCTTTTCTGAAACCGGAAGTTGCTGAAAAGTTTTTTAAAGATAAAATTTTCAGAGAACCTTTTACAATATCATCAGCATTTCAGACATCAAGTCAACAAAATTGTGCAATTATTCCAATATTTTCTGAATTTGATAAAAATGATAATTTTAAGTTACATCTTTTTAATTTTCATGAGATTTTTGATGGTTTTATACGACTTGATAATATAAAATTATTAAAAGGACACTTAGATTTTGTTAACTCACAGTTAATTACTCCCGATACTACTTTACCCATTCATTATCTAGAGAGTAATTCCACTATATTCAAGAGAAAAATTGATTCTGTCACTTGTATTTTGGCAAAAGTACCTGTTTCTCAAACTGTAGGGGACATTCTCATTTCCAAACAAATAATAAAAAACTGTGAAATCCCATCTTCTTTATCACACGCAAATAATGGCACAGCTTTGGTAGAAATTCGTAACAATACAAATAATGACGAAATTATTTTTTCTTTATCTAAGCCATTACAAACTACACCCTTTGAATATAATTGCTTTGTTTTATTTCACATTGACATCCAACCAGACGAAACACATTACCAATCTGACATTGCCGTACTTTTAAGAACAGATCATTTGAACTCCGTCGAAAGAGATCAAATTATAAAACTATGTCGAAAGTATTCAAGAATATTTCACAGAGAAAAAGACCCACTTACTTTCACTAACTGTATTAAACATTCAATAAAAACTAAAGACGAATTACCGGTGTACAATAAATCATACAGATATCCTTTCATCCATATAGTAGAAGTTCAAAAACAAATAAAATCCATTTTAGATCAGAACATTATTCGACCTAGCAACTCGACCTGGTCATCTAACATTTGGGTAGTGCCGAAAAAAGCCGATTGTTCTGGCAAAAAGAAATGTGGGATTGTAGTAGACTACCGAAAATTAAATGAAAAAACTATTGACGACCTCTATCCAATATACAATATAGCGGATGTACTAATCAGACAAATTAGGTAGATGTAATTATTTTACGATTTTAGACTTGGCTAGCGGATTTCATCAAATTGAGATGAGTCCCCATCAAATTGAGATGCGTCCCGAAGATATCCGATAAACTGCTTTTAATGTCGAAAATGGACATTATGAGTATGATCGAATACCGATGGAACTAAAAAATAGTCCTGCGACATTTCAACGTGTTGTAGACAATATTATGAGGGATTTACAAGGCGAAATATGTTTAGTTTACTTAGACGACATAATAGTTTTCTCGACATCCCTACAAGAACATATTATAAATTTAGATTAGACAAAGTATTTGAACAAATTTTGAAATTCAAATCGACAAATGCGAATTCCTGAAAAAGGAAGTTGCTTATCTTGGTCACTTAGTAACACCTAACGGAATAAAACCAAATCCAGATAAAATTTATGCAATACAACGTTACCCAATACCTAAAACAACCAGAGATATAAAATCATTTTTAGGTCTACTTGGTTATTATAGGCGATTTATAAAAGACTTTGCCCGACTGATAAAACCTTTGACATCCTGTTTAAAAATAGAAGCGAAAATTGAACATACTGCTTAATTTATTAGATGCTTTGAAACTTGCAAAAATGTACTTACAATATTCGGCCTTTTCTATAGATTTTATTTTGACAACAGACGCTAGCGGTTTTGTCTTAGGGGCAGTATTATCGCAAATATCATCTGGAACAGAAAAGCCTGTGGCTTATGCTTCCAGGACTCTCAACGAGTCTGAATAAAATTATAGCACTATAGAACGTGAACTTTTAGCTATCGTATGGGCTTCAAAATACTTTGGGCCATATTTGTTTTGGAGAAAATTCAAAATATATTCTGATCACAAACCTCTTAAGTGGTTAATGAATCTAAAAGAACCAAATTCTCGACTTGTAAGGTGGAGGCTTAAACTCGAAGAATTTGATTACGAAAGTGAGTATAAAAAAGGTTCAGCGAATTCTAACGTAGACGCACTTTCTCGGGTTGTAACAAAAGAGCTTATTGACTTTTACATTGAAAACTTTGACGATTCTGTTTTCAAAAACCAACGAGACGAAGATCAAGATAACGAATCCATAATTGTAAACGTAGGCGAACCCCCAGTAATTACAAACGATTACGATAACGACACTGTTCACACAAGCGAAGAGGACCCTATTTTAGGTATGAAAATTCCCGAAAAATTTCTTAACTCTTTTGACCATCAAATAATATTTAATTTTGTTTTACACTCTCCCACAAAACCTAAAATAGAACAAGTACTTTCTAACAAAAAACGGCTTCATTTACAAATTTCAATTAAAGATTTCAAAAAGGACGTTAAAAATGTTTTCAAAAATTATATTAATCCAAAATTTACTTATGGTGTGCATTTTCAATGTCACGATTACATCCCTCAAGTATTAGAAATATTACGGACAACTTTTAAAAATTCTGCTTAGAAACTATTACAATGTAATGGAGTATTAACAGACATAACTGACAAGGACGAACAACACAAAACTATAAGACTCTTTCACGAGGATAAAAATAATCATCGTGGAATACTTGAAACCGAAACAAGAATAAAACGGACCTATTTTTGTGATATTTGCCAAACAAGCAAATACGACAGAAATCCACCGAAGCAGAAGTTAATGATAAGTCCAACACCCTCAAAACCACTCGAAATTATATTTTGCGACACTCTTTCTGCCCAAGGTCACAATTTTTTAACAATAATCGATACATTCTCAAAATACGACCAACTATATCCATTGCCGGTATTAAACGGGGTAGAAATCACAAGAGCGTTTTTAACATTTATGTCTCACCACGGTGTCCCGACTTTAGTTGTAATGGACAATGGCACTGAACTCAAAAATTCAATTGTGCAATTGGTGCAAAGGTGCAATTGAACGTTTCCACTCTACTATTATCGAGCATTTGCGCATTATTAGAGGAAAAAATTACGGTAAAATAAATATTCTTGATATGACCTATGCTATCTTAGGCTATAATAATTCGATACACTCTGTAACGAAACAAAAGCGACATACAAATTGGACATTTTGATTCAAAAGAATTATTTGATATAAACCTTGATCAAACCCTTATTAATAACTACGTTCAAGAACATCGATTAGTTACGACGGAAATTTATAAAAAAATAAATGAAATAATAAGTTCCCAAAAAGAGGCGACCATAACCTACCACAATCAATACCGACATGACCCTTTACAGTACGGACCTGGCACTGACATATATAAAAATAAATACAACACAAATCAGGAACAAACTTAACCCAAAATTTTATAAAACAACAACCCTCTCTGGAGTTCGGTCCTGACCGTTATTGGGTTACTACCTGAAAGCGATCAGCTCCTAAGTGCATAGCGAATTGTGCGAGTATAAAATCGAATAAATTCAATCCAAAGTCATAATCTACCTTAGTTAATTACAACAAATAAAATACGTAAGTACTATTTACAACTGAATTAGAATAGTATATAGAAGTAATAAGACGAAATTTCATCAACAAACCAGCCGCTTATCAAAAGGAATTCCATTATCAACTTTTTACTTCTGACTCTGTCTCAGTAGACAGGGTCGGACCTGCACATGATAGTGCAGAAGCAGAAAATAGTTTTAAAAGTTACTTAATTTCAAAATTATATCATGAATAATAACTCTAAAAGCAATTCACAACAACCCGCAATGTCATATTCAAGTGTATTGGGACAAAGTCAACAACCAAAGTACCCGCCAAAAGAACAAGCTATTATTTTTCCGTCAATAACAGGAATCAAATGCCAAGAATACTTGTATCAAGTCGGTCCACTTATCTCACCTAAAAATATACTATATGCTTCACGCATGGCTAATGACAGAGTATGTATATATTTATCATCGAAACAGATTGTAGACAAATTTTTGAAAGAGCATGGAGGAGAAATTACTATTAATGGCCAACAAATCAAAGCTCGTAGGATGATTACTCCAGCAGAAAGACTTGTAATTTCAAATGTTTGCCCTTCAATCCCTAACGAAATTATCCAAGACGCCTTAGAAAATATTGGACTAAAACTAATGTCATATATAACATTCCTAAGAATTGGTGTAACTGATCCCGCGTACAGCCATATACTCAGTTTCCGACGTCAAGTATATATTGATCCACCAAATAACCTTACAGTACCAGACAGTCTCCTTATACAATTCGAAACAACCAGTTATCGTATTTTTCTCAACATGGATGGGCAAGGTTGTTATAAATGCAAACAACCAGGTTACACTGCATATAACTGTACCTCTTCCAGCCAAGTTAATAATACTCCTAACATGCCACTACACTCCCAATCAAATATAAGCGGCAGCAACACCACTACGTCTACACCCCAAGTTCAAGCTAACGTTACTACTCCTACACCACCAGAGAAAATCAATATTACTCCTCCTACACTCCAACCTAAATCCATCAACAACTCACCCGAACTTGAAACAAACCAAATAGACATAATAAATAATTATCACACAGAAACCAACAAAAGAAAAATCAACGAAATTGAAAGTCCCCCAATACCAGATAACACCACTGAAGAGGAAACAACTTTCAAAACACCTAAAGAAAAAAAACCTAGGAAAGTTGGGCTTGACGAAATAATAAAAATGATGGAACCCGCCAAAAATTTCATTGAGGAACACGCAGACGAACTAATATTAAATTATGATCAACTGACAGATTTGATTACCAATATTCATGGTTCTAGTGATCCAATCAGTACCATAAGAAATTATACCTCAGATTTCGAGTCTCTCATTAATATGCTGGAAAAAGTGTACCCCCAAATCACGAACAAATCCCTAAAAATCCGCTTAACCAAGACAAGAAAACGATTACGACGATACATATCAGAAGGCCCCATTGACTCTGGAAGTGAGTCGTCGACACAATCATCATATTAGAAATGGACATACTTCAATGGAATTTAAATGGTTATTACGTACACTATGAAATGTTGAAACAACTATTGTCTAAGTACAAACCAAATTCTATTTGTTTACAGAAAACACATTTTAAAGACAGTAATGTACATAACTTGAAAAACTATAACATATACTATAAAAACAGACCCACTGGAGAAAGGAGCTGCGGGGGTGTTGCCACATACGTTAAAAATAATACCCAATCAAATAAAATTGACATAATCTCAGAACTAGAAGCTGTTGCGGTTACTGTTTTCTATCCATCTAAAATAAATATTTGTAATACCTTCCAATATTATTCTCAATAAAAATGATTTGGTGAACTTGATTGAACAAATACCTCAACCTCGTATAATTGTCAGAGACTTCAACGGTCACAATTTATTGTGGGGATCGGAGAAACAAGACGATAGAGGTAATCTTATTGAGGAAATTATGAATGACTACAACCTCACTTTGCTTAATAATGGATCTAGCACAAGATTCAACTCATACAATGGGACATCGTCTGCTATAGACTTGGCAATATGTGATGTCGCTATTACTCCTCTCTTAAACTGGGAGGTAATGCCATATCTCTATGACAGCGATCACTTCCCAATAATAATCTCTGACATTAGAACCGGCGTAGAAAATATCAAACCTTTACAAAAATGGCGTTTCAACAAAGCAAACTGGAATCAATTTTACCTAAATATTGAAACATTACTTTCTCAATACAAAATAACAGAGGATATCGACGAAACAGTTAACGAATTTACCAAAATAATTGAACAAGCCGCCAAAGACAGTATTGGGATGACAGAAACCATCAGAAGACACAATCCGGTACCCTGGTGGAATGACGAATGTCGTCAGACAATAAAAGCAAGTAAAGCAGCATTTAATCGCTACAAAAAATACAAGACTCCTGAAAATCTAGCAAGTTTTAAGAACCTTAGAGCTAAGACAAGATATACGCTAAAAAAAAGTAGAAAAGAGTGCTGGAAGACTTACGTACAAAATATAAATAGTTCAACTAATATTAGCACTATTTGGAAAAAAATTAGGCAAATATCGGGACACAAATCATATCAGAAAATTGCTGCCTTAGAAGATAACGGACAAATCATTAGCAATCCAAAACAAATTGCTGATTTACTAGCCAGCAATTACGAGAAACACAATATCCTGGAAAATAATGAAACCAGTCTACGCAACTTTCACATTAACAATATAGACACGGACATCAACAAGCCCCTCCTAAAGAGCGAGTTTGACGAAGCACTTACTTCTTTTGATGATTGCAGCCCAGGGCCAGACAACGTGCCTATTAGCTTTCTGCAACACTTCCCAGAAACAGCTAAAGCAACACTGCTAAAAATATTTAATCAAATATGGACAAAACATACGGTCCCAAAAAAATGGTCACAATAAGGAATAATTATACCCATTCAGAAGAAATTATTAGTCGATTCTTATAGACCCATATCCTTAACTTGCACCATGTGCAAATTACTAGAAAAAATAATCAATAACAGACTTGTTTGGGAGTTAGAACGAAGAAAATTGATAATACCAGAACAGAGTGGATTTAGAAAACACAAAAGCACAATCGATAACATCATCGACTTAGAAAGCGACATACATGAGGCTTTAGCAAACAATCAGAAATGTATAGCTGTATTTTTTGACATAAACAAAGCATAAACGGCTCGATCTCCGATCTAAAAACACAACAACATGGAACTCCACAGGGATCAGTAATCAGCCCAACTTTATTCCTTATAGCTATAAATAACATCACCACTAATATACAGAAACCAATAAAAGTCCGACTGTATGCGGATGATCTGGTAATGTACATAAAAAGTAAAAATCTAACAACAATGAAATCGATTCTACAATTACACATAAACATACTTGAAAAATGGTCTAAGGACTCCGGTTTTCATTTCTCTGCAGAGAAAACCAAATGTATAATGTTCTCCAGGAGAGAAGTAGGCCAAAAGCCACTACTTGAACTAAATGGTAGTCCCCTCGGGTATGAATTAAAAATCACATTTCTGGGAATGATCTTCGACTCGCAATTAAATTGGGATGAACATATTAAGAATCTAGTCGTTAGATGTCAGAATGGACTAAATCTATTAAAGGTCCTCGCAAACAGAGAGTGGGGATCTGATCGAGAAACTTTACTCCTAATCTACAGACATCTTATTAGATCCAAGATCGATTATGGATCCATCGCCTACGCCTCCGCTAAAAAACGCACATTAAAACGTTTAGATGTCATAGCAAACCAAGCATTGCGCATCATTTCTGGAGCTTATAGAACGTCCCCTATCGAAAGCTTACAAGTAGAGCTAGGAGAGCAATCACTAGATAAAAGAAGGCAATACCTGACACTGTCATATGCCAGTACTATAATGGGCAACCAAGAACATCCAAACTACAATAACACAGTTGCAAATAGATATCAAAACACCTACGAATTCAGGAAAAGAGTCGACTACCCCTTCTATCAGAGAGTTTCCAAATATATCATACAACTAGACATGCAGATACCTTCCATACTAGAAGCAAATGTTGATATACCACCGCCATGGCTTATTAAAATTCCGAGCATAGACACCAGCTTAACCAACTTTAACAAGGCAGAAACTCCAGCCTCCATAGTATATCAGAAGTTTCACACGAAACTTTCCATGTATTCTAACTTTCATAAAATATATACTGATGCATCCAAAACCCCAAATGGAGTTGGAGCTGCTGTTATCACTTCCTATAAACCACCTTTGAAATATAAATTACCCGACGTAAGCTCTGTGTATACAGGAGAAATATATGCTATCCTACAAGCTTTAATCGAAATTCAATCGTCAAACCTGCAAAAAACTGTAATAATAACAGACTCCTTGAGTGCCCTAAGTACCTTGAAAAATATTTACACTAACAACCCTCTTGAACTACAAATCAAGACTCAACTGCATCTACTACAAAACAACAACTTGGATGTCAGATTCTTATGGGTGCCCTCTCATCAAGGAATACAAGGAAACGAAGATGCTGACAAACATGCAAAAGACGCTACGGTATGCAGAGATGTACATATAGTGAACAGTGCGGTTTACAGTGACGTGAAAACCTACATCAAAATGAAAATTAATTCTCGGTGGCAATCGGAGTGGCAAGGATCACTCCAAAAATCAAGACAAATAAAGGAAAGTGTGAAACAGTGGCCACGAATGTGCAGTAACCGCTTAAAACAGGTCGTAATAACCAGACTAAGAATAGGTCACACTAAACTTACGCATGAATATTTAATACGTAAAACTGATAAACCTATGTGTATAATAACAAGATCAAACGAACTTACCTGTGATGTTCGATCTTGATTATATGAAGGCCTCGTCGAAGTAAATAAGATGTTATGTAGTACCCTCGTCTCCGGCGTTATCGTCACATATTTTAAAGTAAACAACACCTCCTTGCCGCTCGCCCCCGGGGTGCCTATCGAACCTCAGTCTTCATTTTGGGCGAACATTTTTTGCAACTATTTACGGGATTGGGTATATAAAGGGTGGGACCTTATTTACTTCGACGAGGCCTTCATATAATCAAGATCGAACATCACAGGTAAGTTCGTTTGATCTTGTTATTATATTCGGCCTCGTCTCGTAAATAAGATGTTATGTAGATATTTAGAGAAAGTTGCAAAAATAAAAATCCCAAAAGTCCCAAAGGTAAATTTTTATTGGTAGGTAAACATAAACATAACGAAAGAAAGTACTCGGATAATATTAAGTTTAAAAATCCGATTAAGAACCAAAAGTAAAATAATCATAAAGGAAAAATGTTAGAACATTACACATTTTCTCAAAAAATTCCAACTTAACTGCTAATGACACTGAAGTAATTATCAAAACTTAACTGCTAAAAATACATAAAGTAAAGGAAACCATTTGACATTAAATAGACAAAACTGCCCCCGCAAAGGATACACTCGGTATAAGGGGCCTGTTGTACACCTGAGCAAACATTTGAGATTTACTAGGCCACCCCGCTGAAAGTCTAATAGTATCAAAACTGACACCCTTCCTATTCGCAGCCGAGGTCGAAGCGTGTCTCGTGCTATGAGCAGAAAATTTATTCGTATCTACACCACTTTTCTGCAAAATACTTTTGATCCAGCGACTAAGTGTCTGTGTGGAAATTTTCTTATAAGGTTTTGTGATGGAAATAAATAAACTTTCGATTGATCCTCTAAGAGGACTTGTTTTTTCCATGTAAGAAAGCAGGGTCGAGGATACGCAGATTTCCGGATCAGAATTCAAAAACGGTAAGTTTAACAATGGCTGAAACCTGTTTTTGGCTGATGTTTTAATTCTTTTAGGAATAGAAATTTCGATATTTGCCTCTGTTCTATGTATGTTAGCTACCTCTATAGAAAATAATGTTTGCAGGCGTTGACCCGTCGCTAATGCTAATAAGGTAGCTAATTTTTGCGAAAGAACATTTAAATTTATTTCCGCATTTTTAAGTTTCCTAAGATAAAGTAAAACCATCGAGGGATCCCAAGTATTTTGATATTTGGGCATACCTGGTCTTAACATGAAAACCCCTTTGAAAAATCTTTGAATTCTATAATCTTGGGAAAGATCGGGTGCTATCTGAGCTAATGAGCACCTGTAAGTGTTAAGTGAGCTGTATGAGGCTCCTTTGTTGAATTGGGCGGTGAGGAATTCTAAAACCCTTACTGGTGAAACAGAAAATGGATCGACTTTTTCCGAGACGCAAAACTCCCACCATAGCTTTAGACCCGATACGTATTGTTTCAGTGTGTTTTCGGAAATAGATGCCATGCAGATTTCTAAGGATGATTCGGGAACTTGGCCTAGCTGCAGCACTTTCCTGATAATAGACCTCCCATCAAAGAAAGGTGTGCTGATAGTGGATGTTGTAATCTGCCAAAGGAAAGAAGATTGTGCTTAGGAGTAAATATTAATGGTTTCCTTACCAAAAGAGATAAGAAAATCGGGTACCATGGCTGGCTAGGCCACATGGGAACTACTAAAATACCTCTCGCTTGGTCAGTAATGATTTTTTCTAAGCTACGCAGAATGACCGAAAAAGGCGGAAAGGCGTAAAAGAAAAACTTCGACCAATTTATTGTAAAGGCATCTATCGCGCAGGCATATGGGTCGTTAAGCCATGAAACATAAAGGTTGCAATTTTTATTTATTCGACTTGCGAATAAATCAATGTCCGGACGTCCAAATCCTTCGACTAAGGACTGGAAATTTGAATCGACAAGAGCCCATTCTATATCTATGTGTACGCTCCGAGAGGCCTTATCCGCTATAATATTGTCCGATGATCTAATGTATGACGCAACGATAAAGATATCTCTTTTTTCACACCACTGCCAAATTGCCCGAGCAAGACAATTTAGCTTAACGTGTTGTACACTCCCCATACGGTTAATATAAGCAATAGCGGTGGTATTATCGACCCGGCAGAGCAAAGAACAATTTTTTAAATTTCTGGCGTAGCATCTTAATCCAAAAAATACAGCCAAAAGTTCGAGATAATTTATATGCTCGGATTTCTCCTTCTCTGACCAAAAACCATGAGAACTGTTATTATTGCAGTAGATTCCCCACCCCGTATTAGATGCGTCTGAAAAAATTTCTATAACGAAATTCTGTTTCTTTAAAGAATTTTCATTGCTTTTCAAATTTTTTATCCACCAATTCAAGTCATCTCTTAAACTATTCGGTATCTTCATAATAGCGTTAAAATTGCCTCGTGATTTTCTAAGACATAAGTATTTTTCACGCTCAAACAATTTTGAATATAGATAGCCATATTTTACAGCTGGGCAAATGGATATCAATTTACCTATTATTTTTGAAAAATCTCTTATTTTACATTGTTTTAACTTCTTAAAATTTTGCAACATTACAATTAATTTTTTACGTTTATCTCTAGGAACCGAGATAGTAAGTTCCCGAGAGTTAAACTTAAAGCCTAAGTAAATACATGAATTTCTTGGAATAAGAGAACTCTTTTCATAATTAATAACAAAACCCAAATATTTTAAGAGCGATACAGTTTGTGATATATTTTGTGAGCACTCCTTATAGTTATTGCCCAGCAATAAAAAATCATCTAAATAGATAACCGAGAGAAATCCCTTTTTCCTAAGATAATGAACCACCGGTTTTAAAAGTTTCGTGAATATCATAGGGGCTACATTTATTCCAAAGCAAAGACAATTATACTCATAAATATTGTTTTTAAATGAAAACCTTAAATATTTCTTATGTCTTTCGTGAACCGGGACCAGAAAATATGCTTCCTGAAAATCAATCTTAGCCATAAAACAATTTCGATTGATTAGTCTGGCAGCCACCCTGTGGTCTTCTAATTTAAAATGAGATGTTTCTATATATTGATTTAAATTCTTAAGATTCAATATAAAACGGGAAGTACCATCTTTCTTTGCAGTTAAGAAATACTTGGATAAGAATTGATCTTTACAAGCATGTACCTTAGAAATAGCCCCAGATTTTAACATTTTTTCTATAGAATGTGAGATTAACTCTTTCTTCCTTAAGGACCATTTCGGCTCTTTAGGCGACACCGCCTGTGAAGGTTTATTATTGAAAGGAAATTTTACCCCGTTTACCCAAGACAGGACTTGCTTATTGTTTGTTATT
This sequence comes from Lochmaea crataegi, assembly GCA_947563755.1. Classification (NCBI taxonomy): domain Eukaryota; kingdom Metazoa; phylum Arthropoda; class Insecta; order Coleoptera; family Chrysomelidae; genus Lochmaea; species Lochmaea crataegi. The sequence goes on along the minus strand of OX387423.1, from coordinate 24,399,384 downwards.
TCTTTCCAATGAGACAAAAAATATTGTAACCTTCCTGCTGATTTCCCTACCTCTACTTCCGGTGATACCTCCTTTCTATGGTGATGCGCTCCTGACGACGTGGGTGATTCTGCTGGTGGTACTTGGCGGTGGGAACACGAGGCTTGTAGTGTCCACTCTGTCTTGCTCCCCGAAACTTCTTGAGTGGACTTCTCGAGTTTAAAGAACTCCCGGCATTGAAAACCTTCTTAAGTGGAGGTTTATTAACTTTGAGCTGTATCGAAGACTGTTGAATGTTTTTGGCATTTTTGAGTCTATCCTCCAAATCTACCCCAAACAGCCATTCATGACTGATTGACTGCGATAATGTGTCTTTCCAGTCCTTGTTGAGGTTTAGAGAAACTAAATCCCTCCGTGTTGCACTTTCTGAGTGGTGAAGATCAGACAAAAGTCGACCGGCATCGCTAAGACGTTCGATGATGACCTTATTGTCCTCACCCTTCTCCTGTTTCTCCAATAAATCGGAAATTACGGATCCTATTGCGGAAAGACTTGCACCAATTTGCAGTTGCTTCGTGGCCAGACGCTCGTCTCTTTTTATTACAGGCTCATTGATAGCCTGCGTCACCATAAGGTTTAATTTTGGTGTCTCCAAAAACCGACTATTAGCGGGCGCTGGATATTTTTCTAATAATATCTTCTTTCTCTCGGATTCCAACCCGGAGTTAACAATATGAAGCCATCTGTCCGCCAGTTGTTGGTGAATTGGCTGTCCATATACTTTAGCGGTGCCTTTTTCCTCACCTAGCATTGATAAAATATCCTCGTTAAGGGTGGAAGTCGTGGTCGAAGCTGATTTATCAGTTGCTCCGTCAATCGGTGTGATAGTCGCATTTCCTTGATCGGGTTCAGCTTCACGAGGCCCATCCTCCTCTGCAAAGAGGAGAAAAGGGGGTATAGGTTAAAAATATTGAATCCACATGGATCGGCAAATTCTGTTATCAAAAACAGAAATCCTGCTATCAAAAACAGGCTCGGGTCAATTATAGTGTTGCGATAAAACATAGGCACGACGTCAAAGCGTGCCCAAACTAATGTGTGCGTTCTATCAAAAGAACAACAACACATCCTGCTATCAAAAGCAGGTACTCTGATATCAAAATCAGGCAACACATCCCGATGTCCAGCATATTTATCACCTAAAATAAGTATCTGTAAAGATTATGAAAGAATTAATTAATTACCTTCATCCGAAACTCGTTCCGAAGATGAATCGCTGGAATAATTTATTCTGCTTTTCACACGACGCCTATGACTTCTTTCTGAAGAGGAGTTATAATCCGAACTAGAACTCAAACGTTTTGACCTAGGCTTTTGCCTTTCTAAGCCATCCATTCTTCGTTCCAATTTTCGTAACATTCTAATAAGGCTCCTGTTATCTCCAGGCGGAGAACGATTTCGCGATCTTTTAGGCATTGCACAAAAACACTTGATTATTTCAAGAAATACGCACTACACACAAAATAACCGTTATGATGTGATTTCTAACGCACAAAGATGAAGACTGGGGTTCGATAGGCACCCCGGGGGGCGAGCGGCAAGGAGGTGTTGTTTACTTTAAAATATGTGACGATAACGCCGGAGACGAGGGTACTACATAACATCTTATTTACGAGACGAGGCCGAATATAATTTGTAGCCGTGAACTAAATGTAAAACATATACTATTAGAATGTACATTATACACATAAAGACAACAATGTAATTTTCCTCATGTCATGGATACCTTGCTAGGAAAGGATTGCGATGTGGATAATATTTATAAATATCTGTCAAATACCTCTCTACTCTATAAGCTGTGATTATATTATTAAAGCCATCGCTAATAACCAACTTGGTTGATGCGAGAAACAAAAAAAAAACAACCCTCTCTGACAAGGGGATAAAATTAAAAACAAATAAAAATAAACTTTTACATAAACATAATCTTAAAAGGCCAAAAGCTAATCGAAAAAATTGTTACAGGGCGCTACTAGACCTTCCAGTCCTATTCCTTCCACTAGTAAAGGGTCAAGAGATCCTGATTACTAACTTGAATAATAATCCTGGCATCCTTCCGTATGAATTAGGCACAGCAAAATTAAAAGCAAGTGTTCACACCTTTCTTCATTCTAACGATTTATCTCCTATAGGTAAAGACATTGAAACTTTAAAAAATGCATACATTAGTGATTCAATCGAGGCTTAGCCACCCTTATCTTCAAGAGCTCGATTATTTTGATCGTGCCCTTCTTTATCAACTAAGATCTGCTGAACAAAAATTCCACTCTCTAGTGCCACTGTCTAGAGTAAAAAGAGATCTCATTAATGGATTAGGTTCAGTAATTAAAAGTATCGCAGGTAATCTTGATGCAAATGATGCAACGTACTATGATCAAGCAATATTTGACTTACAAAATAATGAAACAGAAATCGTGCAAAAACTTAATCAGCAAATTTCACTTACAACAGGCATTATTGGAAATTTTAATGATACAGTATCACTTATACAAAGTAATCAAGAAACAATATTTTCTGTAATACAGACAATACGTAATTCACTCAATACATTTATATTTCAATTTAACGATTACATGCAAATTCGGAATGTTTTAGATCAATTAAATGTGAACCCTAATATTATTTTACATCTCTTAAGTCAGATAGAAAATGCTGTAACCTTTGCTAGATTAGGAGTTTTACACAATAGTATTGTGGATACAAAGGAAATGGATTCTATAATTAATACAGTATTAAAGTATCACTCTATAAACGAAATAATTTTTCCAAATATAAGCAATGACACGCATAGATATTACTTTTCACTGGTCTGCAACAAAATCCTCCTTCAAAAAATTATGTCATAAATATGAAGATTTTGTTGCTCTGAATTTGTTCCCGGTGGCGGATTTTTTCTATCACGTCTAGATTTTTCAAAATGAATTTTTTACAAAATATCATAAAGTCAGGTTTTTTTTAATTCGTTTTATGCGTTAACATTATAAACAATGTATATACATACGAAATAAGTTTTTGCTAGTCGTAAGATAAATAAGGAAAGTGCCGAAATTGATTACTGTGGCAGTACATGTGCGCCTGCGCAGTATTCATTGAAACTTTACAACAGTTAGTTGAAACTTGTCTTGAATAGATGAGGCTTTTACTTGATGAAGATCCATACTACTGATGAAATTAAACAAATTAATTTGTTTAAATCTTCATTATTTATTTGGACTGTGGAATTTGTTGTATAAAGGTACGAGAGTCTCATACTTTCGCACAAGACAAGAATTTTTTAATTAAATTGACATTATATTTAAAATATATCTGCTGTATTTATTTGCATGTTAAATTTCGTGATTAGAGCACCGAATATGTTACTATGCATGAAAACATCGAGGAGAAAAAAATATTTTTTTTGCAGACCAGTGAAATTGAAGCGTACTACTCTGATACAAAAATCGTTTTTGCTGTTCACTTTCCTATTTTTTATCCTGAAATCTTTTCATATTATCATCTTTTTTCTATCCCTACAACAAACCACACAACTATCTTACCTCGCAACACCTTTCTGACCATGAACGAAAATTATTACCAATATCACTCGTTGCCCTGCCTAGACCTAATGCCAAACTATTATTGTCCCGATGGACCGAAGTCTGTCTGTAGGAGCCGAAGAAGAAGATTGCATTTTCCAGTTACTTCAGCTTCAGTCAAATCCAAAAAACTGCCAAAGTATTCCTATCAAAATTTCGAAAAATGTAATCCAGACAATTGATGATTCACTAACTAAAATTAAAATAATATGTACAAATACCGATTTTTCCACCCTGAATGGAAAATTTTTGATATCTCTTCCATATCAGTGTTAATTTCTGGTAGAAAAACAACAGTATATCAATCAACAACTGACTTCACGAGGCCAGCCGTTACTACTTCCCGAATTGAGAAATACCTATAATGAAAAATAAAAAGACGTTCCAGAGATCTCTTTGGAAACAGTTCCCTTAGATAAAATTCACAAATTTCTTAATAAAGATAGTGATATCCAACCTATAGTGTTAAAACATTTACAAAAGACTTCTATTTAATATAGTAATTTATATTTTAATAATAGTTGGTATTCTTTGGATAGTAGTTAGCCATATCGTAAAAAGGAAAATCAAGAGAAGTAATCCACCCATCAAAGAAGATGATCCGAAAGAAGAAGTAAAGTTAGGAGAGAAACCGGAGGCCAGTCCTAGGGCATTTTTCTTTCCATGAAACATGCTAGAATCGTAGAAGGGAGGAGTTATAGCCATTGACCCTTATCTATGTTATAATAATTGAACCCAATACCCGGATATGAGTAAAAGGAGAAATGCTTATTTTGCTATTTGACAATTTATACAATATTTGCTTCTCTTTATCTAACGCACATCCCTTAAACATTACAAGAATATGATTTACAATAAGTAGTAGAAACATTTTCTTTCTTATTTGGATGCTCTCTTGTTATTGATGAGGTGAAACCCTGCAAAAAGATTAGTATACCCGCTCAAAAGAATTGGATCTCATTCAACATCGTTCAGAGAGCTTTGTCAATAAATGCTGTTCACTTCAGGAATATGAAGGATCTGTCTTAAACTCATCCAGGCGCAACTCTTCTAAAGAATTTACAGATGCTGCAGAGCTAAATGCATTTTGTGAGGGACCGTTTATAACGATGTTTATTTTACGCTGGCGAAGAATTCTGTATCCAATGGCTCGAAAGTAGGTTTTTTTGTTTCCCCGAGCCCGTCCGACAAAGTTTTATTTTTTTAACCATGGTTCTTGTATCAGGGCCACGTTGAATCCTCTCATGTTCACTGCAAGATCTGCCAAAGCTGCCTTACAGTGTTGGAGGTTTATCTGTCCAGGTATGTAGCTTTCGCCAATCCCTTGTAGGTACTGTTTCCTGGTTGAAGTCTTTGGACGAGTCCGATCATCCTTCCATGTTTTTATTGTTGGTAACTATATGAGTCCCACGAGTAGCAAGGTGATAAGACAGTCCCCTGTGACAGTGCCCCTCCGGATCACAATAAGGCTACTACACCAGAAGATCGCCCGCTATCCTGAAAGTTTTTGCGAGCCTACTTTGACAGATTTTCAAAGAGGCTATACCTCACAAGCCAGTCGGTTATGGCAAGCTCCCTGAGCCTAAGCATTGAACGACATCCCTAAGCTGCGCATTGCGTGGAACGTTGAGATAGAGGTTTGCTGTTTGTAGCCTTATGGCTGGCACTCTGCTAGGGCATCTCGGAAATGCAACACCATGGTGGTTGGAAAGTAAATATTTTAAGATTTAGAATCTGGCTACCGAATTCGTCGAGTAGCTACGTTTAGAAGACATCATTTGAATGCTTATATTTGTTGAATGCGAGATTCCCAAATTTGGTATTCAGAATCTACGTCTATAAGGGTTCTAAGTGGTGATTTAAGCTCAGGTCATTTGGGAAATTCACAGAAATCTTGGAATAAAAAATTGTGAAAGAAGAGATTGAAAGGTATGCAAAGAAGCGTAGAGTACTTCAGCTTCTTGACAGCTCACAACCATTTCAGTTGCTTGATTTTCAACTACACGATTTCAGTATTACGAATGATCACCAGGGAAATCAAAATGCTTTCTTTGAAATTAATAAAGTAATCTATACTGCTGAGGAACAAGTCTTTTTTCTGCAAGGCAAAAAATATTAATCTTCTTGCAGATATTCAGGTTTAGAAAAAAATGGTATCAATTAATTTAACAAAAATTGTAATAACCTATTAGGATTGCTGTTAAAATAAATCACAAAAGCGTTTACGTTTACATTCATGCCCTTAATTACATTTCTTTATTCTACTTGTATTTTGCTGGAAAAAAATGGTCGATTTCAGATAAAATGCTTTTAAGATCATTGCTTCTATAAATTAGATCTTCCCAAGGGTGTATCTGCAAATTTAATGACAGGGTCAGCGAATTATAGCCTTAGATTACGCACTCGATTAAAGTCGTCCAATAAATCTGGAATTGTCTGTTAGATCTAATGGAACTTATTACACTGTTTAGTCAACCGGATTGAAGACGCAAGATTTTACGATACCATACATTTTCCTAATCAAATATACAAAATTGAAAGATGTTTAATACATTTTTAACGTTGCGTTGAACAAAGTTCACTTGTAAAAATGGATGAACACTAAACTTTTTGGTAACTGATATTGGGAAAACCAGCTGTTGTTGATTTCATATTCTTTGTTTATTTTGCTGCTGTTTCTGGGCGTCACATCAAATGATTGGAATTGGAGAATATTTTTTCTTCAGGTCAATTCAAACTCGGAACTTTTGTTTCAAAGTCCAGTGTTCGATTCACTGTACTACCCAAACTCTTGTTATTGTTACTGACCAGAATAATTATTTGTTTGAATACATTTTTAATATTTTCGAAAGTCGGAGACATAAAAAATTGCAAAGCTTAATAGTGTACAAAGTGTCCACCTAAAAGTAACGGATATGGTATCACAAAAAAAATACAATTACAGCAATTTTTTCAATAAACTGAAATTGGGTGTTTCATAATAATCGTAAATCGAAAAAACTTTTTGTAAGTCTCATCTTAAAAAAGTAATCTTTAGTTTTCTATCTGGAGTTCAATGGTCGCTGGTTAATTTTGAAATAAAGTGAGAAAACACTAATATATGGATTTTTCCCACTTTATTACACCTATGTTAATTACTTAACATGAATACATACATTTAAGATTCGAAGGACCAGCAACGTTTTAGCATGTAGCACGTTTTACAAATCACGGTTAATTAACCACTTTTCTAGCATGTATAGCAAAGTATATTGGAAAATGACCTTCTTATCTTGAAGGAAATTTATACTAAACTACAAACTATGTCTTAACGGAATGAATGTTAGAAAGCAAGACCTTCTTGAAATATTATATTTTCCCAGGGCGGCATCTAACTGCCTGTAATTTTAGAGAGGTTTTTATGAGTGCGAACCATTTTTTATTGCACTTTTTGTTCGACCATAATTTCGGAGAATGTTGCAAATATATCCTTTTCGGCTCCACTTTCTAGTTCCCAAATAAAATGTGTCATAAAAGCTTATAATGATCTTAAAATGAAATTTCAACATAATCGTTGATTCCATTTTTACTTATGACAATTTTTCAACTATTCTTCTCCATGCAGAACCTAGGGAGCCTTAGTTTGGTGGCCAAAAACAGATCAGAGGAAAGCCGAACTGGAGCTATCAACACTTCAGAGGCTTGCCTGTTTGTGCATAACGGGTGCGATGAGAAGCAGCCCGACTGCGGCAATGGAAGCCATTCTCAATATTCCGCCTCTTGCTCTGCATGTTAAGGCGGAAGCGAGAATGGCTGCATACAGGCCGGAATGCAATGGGATTTGACACGAAGGAAACAACACCCATAGTCATTCCAGAATCACAGATGTTATCACAAACTCGCTTCTTGGAATGAGAAGTGATAACATGTCGGCTATAATTAACGACAACCAACCATACCATATCCAGCTAAACTGGGATGGGTTGGAAGCATGCAGTTAGGAAGGAACGTTGGTGTAGTGCACATACGGATCTAAAACTGACATAGGAACAGGAGCTGGAGTCCATAGTGCCAGACCCAGCTACAATGTCCACGCATCGTTGGGGAAGTTTGCATCTGTATTCCAGGCAGAGATCTACGCTATCGACACGTGTTTGCAAATGAACATCGTGAGGTGGTATAGAGGCCAAAAGATCTTCATACTCTCAGATAGTCAGGCAACACTGAAATCTTTAGCATGTCCCCAGATCAGATCTAGGGTGGTCTGGGACTGCCTACAAAAACTTTGAACCCTGGCAAACCAAGATAGAGTAACTCTTAAGTGGGTCCCGGGACATAAGGGTATAGTAGGCAATGAAAAGGCAGACACCCTAGCAAATAGGGTCTAGAACTGCATTCACTGGTACTTGGAATATAAAAATCTGCTGCACGTGGTTGTACATCTCGGTGAATTCAAATTAAACATCAGACGTACTGGAGACACGTACCAAAACAGGAACACAGCAAACTCCTGGTCAAAGTGACAAGATTACTCACCGGTCACTGTACCCTAAGGAAGCACATTGGTATATATAGGGAGGAACCTATCTGTCGGTTGTGCATGGAAGAGGAGGAAGCCAGCCTCTCACATTAATTTCGAATGTGAAGCACTGTCTCATTGGAGATATATGACAAGGATCTAGGACTAGAGTAACCAAGGGAAGACTTCTCCAAGAAGGACCTAGTGAAAAGATTGTTGTGCTTGATAGGGGCTACTGGTCTCTTCAAATAAACGTTATAACCAAGAGCACAAAAAGCCTAAAGGCTGAGGTGCCGAGGTCTGTAAGCCACTGAATGGTGGTGCCAAACCAATCAATCAATCACCATGCAGAAAGAATTTTTAATTCTCGTCCGTTATACTCTCTTTCCAATGATCCTCAAGCCTCAGTTCCACTGACCCTCGCTCACCTTCCGATTGTTCGCTTACTTATCGTTATCCTCGAAGAATATCTAACGTCAGTCCCGTCAAACGGTTTAGACCAATACCAAAAAATTCAGGTCACGGTGCAGATCTTCTGGAAACAATGGAGTAACGAATATCTATCAGAACTCCAAGTGAGAGCGAAATGGTACTCTTCCTCCAGCGTTTAGATGAAACCTGATCTGCTTTTACTGTTTAAAAACGACAAACTACCGTCCCTTAGATGGACTCTGCGGCGGATCGTTAACACAAATCGTGGAGTTGCTGAAGTAGTTGTCCAAAGGATTTAGTCGTCGTGCTGTGAGCAGACTGTTTATCATCTCTCCTGAACCTTAGTTAATAATAGTGTTTGGAGGTGGCCGGGATGTTCGGGCGTTTAAATACCTTTTAAACACATTGGGCGCGTTCAGCCGGGGTCAACCGTTGGAAGTAAGCATAAAACATGTTGAGTATGCTGGCAGTCAGCGGCTGAGTTCCGACTGAACGCATTGCTGCAAGTTAGCGGTGCACCTTACTTTCTAATAATATTATTCCAGTTTTATTGGATAGAATCATTTCATTATTTATCACTACTCTGATAGCGCCAAGGATGGCGAAATGAAATTTCTGTCATCCTTGACAGCGCTGAATCAACAAATCGCAAATAATTGCCGCTGCGTCTGGTACTCAACAGTTGTGAGACGGCATTACGTCTGAACGCAACCGTTGAGTTAGTGACTCAACGGTTGAGACCGTCTGGAACCCAATTCTTCACCGTTCGCAATACTTAAAGCTACTCGCTTCCTAACGAAATCGTTAAAATAGTGTTCGTTACGCAGCGAGCACATTTTTGTACGTGATAACCATAGATTATATTTATACTGAAAGTAATAAGTGATAGCGCGCGTATAGTTAATACTATTTTTGTTGAAAACATTTTAAATTGTAATTGTGTTTGAGTAATCGAGGATGGATGAGCTTGTGAATTTAATGTTGTGGGAAATTTAGAGCTGGCGGAAATAGTTCAAAATTTCCGGGTTCCGCACAATCCTCCTAATCCGTTCACAACAATGAATGATTATCTCCGCCGGGAATACTATTTAAAATATTTGCCAATTTTGTCCACTCTTTCACGGAATCTTCGAAGTTATTTGTGAATACACCACCAATTATTATTTGATCCTTCCCTTACAAATACTCCAACATTATTTTTTGCTTTTCCTCCGCGTCCGCGCAATTCATTATTTATAATGTTTCTATCCATTACTTACAGCATTTTTTAACAGATATATACATGAAACATAACCATCAAACTGAAACAATTTGACAACGTCAAATCAAGAAGGGCGAACGCTTTATTCACAGCATTTCCAAATTTCTCATTTCGCTTAAGGACCCCAAGAAATGCATAGTAGTAAAGTCTTCTCGTTATGATGCGAATTCGCTCGATAGCGAGTAATGACAAGAATTGGGCTCCTCTGGACGCGCTCATTGACTACGCCGCAGGGTGAGAAAAAAAGGAATAAAATCATAAAATCTGTTTTATTGAAAATGTTACGTTGTACAATAACGAACAATTAATTTTAGAATGTATTTCCATGATGTATTGAGATTGTAAAATAAACTGTTTCTGAGAAACGTGTTTCAATCATAATAACTATGAGGAATGGTATATTACACTACAAAGGCAGAAAGTTTACGCGGCAAAGATGTAAAATGAGTAAGTACTCTTTACACTATTTTCCAAGCTTTCGGAATATCTTTATTTCCATTCTCAAGGACAGCATTCGAGATTGTATTACATGTTGTTTTAAATGGTAAATACATCTAATAATAATTTTGATTTGAATTTAAAAAAAATAAATGTCAAAATGATGTCAAACAAAATCGTTTGCTTATAGAATAAGAAATAGTATACAATTATAACTAACCTATATCTAAAAATATCAAGATTGGCTAGGTTCGTCTTCTTTTATATATAGATATATATATATATTGGCTTAACACCCCCGAGGGGTAGCGCCGCTTCAAAAAGCTCCCTAAATCCTTTTTTCGGGGTGGATCAATCCTCTTTTCTTCTTTTTCTTCCTTATATTTTTTCAGCAATCTGCCTCCATTTATTCCTATCCTTTGTTTTCTCCTTCCACTGCCTTATTCCTATGCTATTGAGGTCGCTTTTAACCTCCTGTAACCACGTTGTTTTGGGTCTTCCTCTCTTTCGCTTATCACAAGGTTTCCATTCAATCATTGCATATATTGTTGACTTTGTACCTGCCCTCCATATGTGTCCCAACCATTTTATTCTCTGTTCCTAAATTTTTTGTACTATATCTTTTCCTATTTCAAGTGCTAATTCTATGTTTGTTCGTTTTTTATAATCATCTCCTACTTTTTTCGGTCCTAATAGCATTCTCAATATCTTACGCTCTTGTATTCTCAAATCTTCCTGATGTTTTTTGGTCATTGTTGAAGTTTCCGATCCATACATTCATACAGGTCTTATAATTGTTTTGTATCTCCTTATTTTCGTCTTCTTACTTATTAGTTTACTTATTAACAGTTTTTTATTGGTATGGAATGCTCTATTTGTTGCTGCTATTCTTTCTTTTATTTCAGTTTCCTTGTCTCTGTCATTAGATATTGTTATTCTCAAGTATTTTATTTTATCTACCTCTTGAAACGAATAGTCTCCAATCCTTATATGCCTGTATTCACATTTCTTTTTGAATCTCAATAGCTTGGTTTTATCGGCATTTATTTTAAGACCAATTTTTTTCCCTTCTTCCACTATCTCTTGTAGCATTTCTTCCATATTTTTTCTATTTTTCGTTACTAGTGCAACATCATCAGCGTATGCTATTAGTTGACCTCCCTTTGTTCTCAAGTTTCCTTTACTTATCTTTTTCAATACGTAATCTAAGGCCAAATTGAATAGCGTCGCCGACAATGAATCACCCTGCTTGACTCCTTTGTTATATTCAAATTTTCTTGTTGTTCCTTTCTGGGTTTCTATCTCCGCTACTGTTTTTGCCAGTGTCATTTTTATCAATCTTATCAGCTTGTCGCATACCCCCAGTTCTTTTAATTACTTTATTAATTGATTTCTCCGCATTGGATCAAATGCTTGCTGGAAGTCTATAAATAGCATTTCAAAATCAATATTGTATTGGTTGGCCTTTTCTATGATCTGTTTCAGTGTATGTATAGCATCTGTCGTAGATCTTCCTTTCATAAACCCACATTGGTATTCTCCTGCTATCCCACCTGTCTCTTGTAATCTCCTTTGTATAATTGTTGATGTTATCTTATAAACTGTGTTAAGTAAAGTAATTCCTCTGTAATTTTTGCATATTTGTTGATCACCCTTTTTATGTATTGTTATTATTTGACCCATATTCCATTCCTCTGGCATTTCTTCATCATCCCATATTTTACTTATTATTTGATATATTTTTTCTATCAGCTCGACTCCTCCATATCTTATAGGTTCTATATTAATTCCATCACTACCTGGTGCCTTTCCATTTTCACATTTATTGATTATATCTGTTATTTCTTCTATTGTTGGCTTCGAGATTATTTCCTCGTTGTTCACTTTTTCTATTTCTATTTCCTCCGAATCTTCCGTTTCTGTTAATAGCTTTTTGAAATGCTGCATCCATATTTCTTTATATTCTACTTCTTCTTCTATTATTTTTCCTTCTTCGTCTTTTATTCCGCTTATTTTACTCTTGTATGTTTTAGTTTGGTTATCTATTTTACGATAAAATACTTTGGTGTTTTTATTAAAGCTTTCTTTTTCTATTTCGCTGATATAATTTTCAATTGCCGTCTTCTTAGCTATTTTCAATATTTTTTTTGTTTCTTTTCTCAGTTTTTCGTACTCCATTCTATCTTCAGGACTGTTGGTTCTAACATATATTATCCAAGCAAGTTTCTTCTTTTCCACCATATTTTTACATTTCTCATCAAACCATTTCTTTTGTGTTGTATTTTCTACAATACCTTTTTTTTCTTTTGCAGCTGCGTTTATACATCTTTCAATCATTTTCCATCCTGACAGTATTTCTGTAACTTCTGCTGGTATTTCTCTAATTTGCTTCCCTATCCTTTCTCTGTACTGACTTTGGACTTCCTTCTGTTGTAGTTTATCAATATTCCATTTCTTCAGATATGTCTTGTTGTTACATTTTCTTTTGATTTTCTGAAATAGTGTGGCTGTGACCATGAAGTGGTCGGAATCTGCACACGCTCCTCTGAACGTTCTCACATCTTTTATTGATGATTGTCTTTTCTTTGATATTAAAATATGGTCTATTTGTGTGAATCTCTTAATATCAGGTGATCTCCATGTAAGTTTATTCCATTTGTTATGTTGAAATTTCGTACTACTAATAGTCAATTCAGATGTTGCTACTAGGCTGCAAAGTCTGTGTCCATTGTTATTTGTTACTTCATGTCTATGCCGGCTACATATCTGTTATATTCTTCTTTCCCAATTTGTGCATTCAGGTCTCCTAATAATATTATTGTTTCTTGTTTCGGTAGTTTCATCAATTCCCCTTCTATTTTCTCATAAAATATTTCTTTTATTTCATCTGATGCCACTTCTGATATATTAAAAGGCTTTGCTCCGATTTTCATACAAGCCATTCTTTCATTTATTGGTCGGAACTCAATATATTTCCTACCAATTTTTCTCCCACGATAAATGCTACTCCATGCTGTCCTTGTTTTTCACCACCTGAATAATATACTCTGTACTTTTTTCGTTCTATAACTCCTTTTCCTTGCCATCTGATTTCCTGTAAAGCTGCTATATCAATTTTATATTGCATCAGTTGTTCCGCTATCTGCTCCATTTTTCCCGCTTTCAACATTGTTCTTACATTCCTTGTACATAATCTTATTTCGCGTTTTCTATTCCTTTTCCTCTTTACCATATTTCTAAAGGTTTTCGAGTTCTGTTTTATCTTCTGTTTTCTTCTCCTTGTTCTATCTTCTTCGTCTGCTTGTCTTTCAGTAAATACTTTTTCATGTCCTTGTTCGAGCCTATTTGTCCTTGTTTTATTTTTTCAGTTTCATCTTCATTTGCTAGTTTTTTGGATTAGATTTCTTTATTTCATTCTCTTTGTTGTCCCATCTCCATTCTTCTCCATTCATGATCATCTTGTTATATCCAATTTTGACTATGTTTCCTTTTTGCCTTTCTTCTCTTGCTGTGTCTCTCATTCGCTTCTCTTTGAATCTTTCATTTTTCGTTAGATCGTTGTTAATGTAAACTCTTTCATTTTTGTTATCCTTTAGTTTGTTTTTATTTTGCATTATTTTCTCTTTGTCTTTCTCCTCATTTATTTGTATTAGGCATGTTCTGGGTCCTAATTTAGTAGCTGCTTTCACCTGTACATTGACATTCAATTTCTGTCTAACGAAATTCTCTACTGCATCTTTTAATATTGCAGGATTTTCATCATCTATTGTTAGCCCACTCATCACCACGTTGTTTTTCTTTTTGTCTTTATCTATCCATTCTAGTGTTGTTCTCATTTCAATCAAATCTTCTTTAATTTTTTAATTTTCTTGTTTTATTAGCTCATTTTCCATTTTTATTGTTTTATTTTCTCTCATTATTTTTATCATCTCATCGCCAAATCCTTGTTGATCTGCTCTGATTTGCTGTATTTCCTTCTTTATTTCTTTTTGATTATATTTCATTCCTTGTAATCCGGTATTTATTGTTTGTAATTCTCCCTTGATGTCTTCTTTAAATCCCTGTAATATTTTCTTTAATTCATCCATTTCTCTTTGTTTATCTGATTTATCTGCTAAATGATCTGTTAATTTACTTTTTCTAAATATTTTTGCTTCCTCTAATGACTCGTCGTGTTCTGGTTTATTCCTTTTTTGGCTCATTCAACTTTTTTTGGTGTTTCGTACGTAGTTTGATATAGTGTAAACCTACTTCGTTCAGCCTCCACCCTACTATACAAACTGACCAATACCGTTGTTGGCTTTTTGATTTTCTTTTTACTTCTTGGATCTAATTTTTATAAATTAAAATGTTACTTCTGCTTCTTAGTTTGGTCCTGTACTAATTTTATTCAGTTGTAGTTATCGCTTCTACAATTTAGTGTTTACTGATAAGCTGTGTCCAGTTTTGCTTGTTTTTTATGATTTATTATTATTTTAATTTGTGTGTTTCCTTGAATTAGTGACAAATTAAAGGTACTTACAGTTATTTGTTTTTGCACTTTGCCTCCCTACGAAGCACTAACTTACTATTAAAACTTTTCTGATTTTTTAATTATGTATTCTCCTAGTAATCTTACTTTTTATCGGATCGAAATTAACCACGTCTTGCTTTCACCAACACAGGACCGATACAGGTACATTAGGATAAGTTATTTGTAAACAAATTTTGAGGTTATATGAGTGAGAGTATAGCAGAGCTTGACATCTGTTATCGTTGTACTTATTGGTGCGATGGGAAAGTGCGTACCTTCCACAGTATGGGTCGTCGGTTCAAGTCCTACCGACATTACTGTAAGTTTTATTGAATCTAGAATGGTAAATGATAAGTCGGTAGACAGAGAAAACATTAAAGTTTGAGCGCATTAAAAATGTTCAATGTGGGCTCCGTGGGTCACAAGACAGACGTCCAAACGATAGTCCAGTTCAGCCCATACACGCTGCAATGTATCTCGGTCGATACTGTTAACAGCATCGGTAATTCGTATTCTGAGCTCAACCAGTGCTGTAGGTAGTGGTGGTACGAAAAACGTGTCTTTAATATACCCCGAAAAATAAATGTAATATCAGGAGAATTGGGAGGCCACGCAAACAATGCCAAATCTTCTGCAGCACAACGGCCCATACAACGATGAGGAAGTTCCTCGCTTAGATACCGACGCACTTCATGATGCCTGTGAGGTGGAGCTCCATCTTGTTGGTATATAAAGTTGTTGGAATCAGCCGTTAGTTTCGGAAATAGTCACACATAATCACATATCGAGGTACTACATACCGGTCACAGTTTTTTCAAGAAAAACGGTCCGTACACTTTTGTGCTGGATACGGCACAAAAAAACATTAAATTTTTGAGAATCTCTTTCATGTTGGAAAATTGCATGAGGATTTTCCGAGCCCGAAATCCGAATATTGTGACGGTTCACCTTGCCACTTGAGCGAAATGTCGCTTCTTCGCCGAACACCAGACGGTTAGCAAATCCGTCATCCCCCATTGCTTCCTGCATGGCATCACAAAACTGGGTTCGCTTGACACAGTCATCTTGACGTAACTTTTGCACCATCTGTATACGGTACGGTTTGAATCGCAATCGCTTCCGCAGAACTTTCCACACAGTTTGCTGCGGAATACCAAGTGCACGGCCTGCTTAACTGGTGGATTGTTGTGGCGAATGCACAAAACATTGTATAAATGCACCCACTGTTGCGTCCGACACTCGTGGTCTTCCGGTGCTTTTACGTTTATCAAGTACACCTGTGGTCATGAATTGTCGATACCATCGTAGAATGCTCTGATTACCTGAAGGATCAATTTCGTATTCCCGTCGGAATGCACGTTGCACTGTAACAACCGATAAACATCGCGCGTATTCTAACACAGAAAATGCTTTCTGCTGCATAGTCGCCATTTTGATTACTGCGGACGTGACGTGGGCGTGCGCTTGACAAGCTGCCTCCGCAGGTGCGAGTTTTAAACGTAGAGGTTGTCGCTGCCTATAGACATGTCATTTATTGTTCTATCCGTCATATTTTCCGAATTATAGCTTTGTCAAACCAGATGATTCTTTTGTAGTAACCCTGTATATGATAAATATCAAAATTAAAATAAAGTTACGTTTTATCACATAATTAAAGGAATTAATAATAATTATTTTTCATTTAATTAATAGTATATTGTGCAACAAGGGGGGAAAGGTCAACTTTTCTCACGAGTGTGGAAGTTTGTGCGCAAACACACGAGTGAGAAAAGTACTTTCCCCACATGCTGCACACTATACTTTTTCTACAACTGCACAAATTTAGAGAATACAAGTAAAGTAACTTAATATTTATTTTTATGGTTAGTAAATCAAAAATAACACTAAAGTATTCCATCTCTATACTGTTAAATAATTTTATTTAAAATTATAGTTGATGGTGAAATTTTTACAATTTTGTATGGTCAAATCCGGAACGTCATTTCTTTTCACTGAATTCTCCGTTATATTAATTAATCTGACACTTTTGTGACAACTAAGTAGGTATTTAGAGATGACAGAAGCCTACTAAGTTTTTGTCCATTTTATTTGATTCACCATATAAATGTGGCGTGGGCAAAGTGCCGTGAGAAATAATATTTCTCACAGTATGAGCAATATTTGGTTTTGAAATTAAGGAAGGTGTGAGAAATACGTCACTTTTCAAACTTACACTTACTGTTCAAAAATGAATATTTCTTAATAGTTGTTTTCCGTCGTCTAACAACGACTAAAAAATATTGTCTTTTGCTTCTAAAAATTTTGCCAAAAATGTCAATATTTACGAACGGTTTTAGCAGAATACATTTTAAGAGAGACACACTAACTTCTTCATATAAAATTTATGTTTAAAAAATGGAATACCGCCTTCGGTGGGAGCCATTATCGCTGTCTACGTCAAAGTAAGTTTAAAATAAACATAATTGGACGAAAGTCGGATGGAATTCTGAGTATAAGTTGCTAATAATCAAGTTGAAGTATGGAAAGTAAAAAGTCTCGACATTACAAATTTTAATCAAGTAAAATGAGTGGATAAAATGTGTGAGTCAAAACAAGTGATAAATTGGGAACAATGTATAAAGGTATAAAAGATCATTTATATTTTAAATAAAATAATGGAGTAAGATAATGGTTTGAAAAAATTATATTCTATAACCGACAAAGCAATTATTTCATTCATATATAAGCAAATACGGAGAGCAGACCGCCTAAACAGAGGGCTTCGTAATACTATCATTACCTACGTCTTCCACATTTTTACCTCATCGAAAATTCGTTGTCATCACGCGAAGAAAAAAATGACTAAGCTGTAAAAACTTTATATTGTGAAATCCAATTGGAATTCTAGTACAATATAAATCCTTAGATCGACAGATTATTCAAAACGAATTGTTTTCTTAGCGCTGTCAGAACAGAAAATAAATGGTTTAAAGAATGAAAGAAAGAAAATAATGAGTTTTGCTTTATTTATCTTTTGATTTGTTGTTACCGTTCTTGTATCCATTGTCATGAAATTTGCATCATTCATTTTACGAGAGTCAACTTAAAAGTTTCAAATAGCTCATCACTCATTTTTAATTTTTATACTTTGTTCTGTTCTCAAAGCTTTCAAAAACCCCATTTCTCACTTTTGCATACATTTTCGTTGTCTCCCGTATAGTTTTCTGAAGATATTCATATACAGTTAACTGAATAAAAAGCTCTAGGATTGTAGAAGCCAACCAATCACAAAACACTTCGTTTCAAATATCGAGGATACTACATATCTCTTATCGACTTACCCAGCGTAGATTGTTCCTTTGTCACTGGTGTGTTGAGACAGATCTATCAATTGCAAAATCAATTGCAGCTTAAACACGTGTTCGTCGCCCTTACCGACTTTTTCCTTTGATCGGTATAATTTTTCGTTGATCAGCATATTCAGTTTCGAAAACTGAGACGCGAGAATAAGACTCAGCACGAGTCGACCAAGTCTGAAGATCCAGGCCTAGTACTAGTTGCTTTGCGTGGGGTGTAACTAATGCGTCGAACTTTATTACTTTTCTTGATTTCGGTGATAGACATTGTATTTGGTAAGAAACAAGTAATATTAATATGCATTCATTAATTTTTCCAAAATGGTTAGGATAGTCATTGGTACATACAGTATAGCCCGAAATAAACAGTAGGTACTGAAACTGAAACATAGGTGTCTCTATGTGCGCGCTGTCATACCCAAGTTAACTAGTATAGACCTGTCAAGTAAACCTTAAACAATTACTTAGAAGGGCCTAACTGTTAAAATTGGTGTTAAGTACAGAGTAGAAAGTGTTTCTGGTAGAGCATTATTTTCGCTCATACGGAATCGGCCGACGTAATGGTGCAGGTCTGCGATTCGTGTGTGATCAATTCACACAACGGTTTAATAAACGTTCTCCAAGTAATGCTGTAATTTCAAAGGTTATTGTAGAGTTCAGAAATACGGGTAACGTATTGTGCCAACGAAAGGGAAGCTCGGGGCGTCCCAGGACAGTTAACAACAACAATAACCATGAACGTGTTTTTGAGCGAATCTTAGAAAATCCGATAGCCAGCCAGACAAGGTCAGCGTTGCATCTTGGCTTAAAAAGAACTTTCTTGCAAAGAATCCTGAAGGAGCTGGGTGCATTTTCGTATGTGATTTAGGTACATCAACAATTACATCCTCGGGATCATCGCAGTAGAGTGGAATACTGAGCCACAACTCTTGCGTTACAGTATGAAAATCCTGAATTTTTTAAAAACGTATGGTTTTCAGACGAAGCACATTTTCATTTGTCGGGCCATGCACAAATGATTTCTGGATTTTGCCAGACCAGATGAGGTTCAAGAAGTTCCTTTACATAGTGCAAAAGTGAGTGCAGTTTCGGGACACGGAATCATCGGTCCCTACTTTATCGAAGAGAATGGTAGGCAAGTCACAATTAATCAACAGAGGTACATACAAATTTTAACACGCTATATCCCTGATCTACGCCAATTCTGTCGTGCACGTAATTTGGCATTTTGAGACCAATTTTTCCAGCAAGACGGGGCAACTTGCCATACTTCTGCCGCTGTTCGTCAATTTCTTCAGGAACATTTTCCGAGCAGATTCATTTCACGATCTACTGACTTCCCTTATCCTTCAAATTCTCCAGACCTCACATCTCCAGACGCATACATTTGGGGCATGGCTAAAACTGCCGTTTTTAAACGAGCATCACAAACCATCGATGAATTAAAGGAAGCCATTAGAGCCTTCTTCGCGGACCTGAGACAACCCTTATTCCAGAACATGACGAGAAACTTGGAACATCGGTATGAAATATATCTTGAGCGAGGAGGAGCACATTTAGAACATGTAATGAAATGTCAATAATATGTATTTCTTATAACAATAAAATAATTACAAGATCAGTACTATTTATTTCGGACTATACTGTATAAACTCATTTAAACCCTAGCACGTTTGTATAATGTTTATTATACACTCAAATGTTACAGCCCTTGCCTGCGGTACACAATAGTATATTGTGTCATAAGGGCAGAAAATGAGTTTTAGCAGCCTGAGACTATTGGATGCACGAGCGAGCGAAGTGGAGCGAGGGCAGCTGACAGCTAAGGGCTGCTAAAGCGTTTCCTGCATGTGTGACCCACAACTGTTTTTCACCAAATAAACAAAAAATAGCAAAAAAATAAACGAAAAACCTTGATTTACACTGACGTTTAATCAAAAATTTACGTGAAACATAAAAGTACTCAAGTGACAGTTGGTGAAGGACCACAAAATCGTGGCGTTAAGAATTTTCTGCCCTTGGGCTTCTAAACAATACTTTTCGCCCTATTTTTGCTGTTCATATAATTGGTTTTCCGGTAAGGTAGGCCTATTAATGAACAATTCTCTGTTAATAAACGAGTTTGGTATAGGCAATCAAATATAAAATAATATTTTGAAAAAGGCCATAAAACTGACTTCTAGAATAAAATACTTCTAGTTTTTGACTAACCTATCGTTTTTATTTTATCACTCTACAAAACTATAATTATATATATATCTCTTTAATTTTAATTAAAACATCCAAAAAAGAATTTTAGAAAAATGAAAACAGTGACATTTAAACCGGCGACCTCTGAGACATTTTGTAACATGTCTATCGACCTGGTTCGATTTTATAGAATAAATCCTTTTAATTACCGCTCGCCGCCACATTAGCCACTTCCAATTATAGTTCTGTGATCTCAAATTCTCCTACTCCGAACGCTAAGACAATTGACACTTGTCAACGGCATCTTCCTCTCGCTGAAACGAATTTTTTCCCTTTCTAATACCGACCGCCTACGGGGGAAGACCATCTTCCGCTATCTTTCATATTTTTTTAAGTAATGAATTTTGCTGTGGTACGTTCAAAATCATAATTTATAATTAATAAGCTTCTTCTAAAGTGTTGTCTGATAAAATTTTTGTATGCATTCTTTATTTTTTTACAGAGATAGACGAAATTAAATTCAAGACGTGGTCATAAACTGTTCTTTTATACTAATATGGTAGTTTTAAACCAAATATTCTTTTATAATTCACTGTTTTACTTTTGTGCAAACATTTTCAAGCTTTTTCTGTTGCAGAATAACTTTTTTAACCATAAAATAACAGAACGAATCTGTTAACCTATAAAAAGTAGTTTACGTAACAAGTCCCGAAAGTGGTCTTTTACTGGACGAGTGGGCAAATTGCAGGGCGAGCCGCAGGCGAGTCCTGCAAGCCTGCGAGTCCAGTAAAAGCACTTTTGGGACGTATTACGTACAATATTTTTATAAAACGGGCATTGTACCATAAACTTCATATTATTCAGTTTACATTTTTATAACAAGAACTCTTTATTAACTAATTTTAACAATTTTTTTTAACAATATAAACATTATTTTTGAATAGTTATATTAAACGTACAATTATTAGCATTACTTATCTGTACGCACGGTATTTCAAAATTATTATTATCAATTATTTTATAATAAATGTCACGTTTTCAACTAAACGTCAAAATATGTCAAGTTATTTTATAGTTTTAAATAATACAAAACTCGGTTACTATAGAAACCAATTGACCGCTATCTTAGACTAACTATTTTATTATTTTTTCCATTAAAGATAGACCGGAAAGTAAATAAAAATGATTCCGGTAAAAGCTTTTACCGGACTATCACAATAATTTTCTGGTTCGGTCCGACAAAATGAGATTTTCAGACCTAAAAATAAACCGGAAAGTACTACTTTTTGCTATAATTAGTTTCTTTCAGATCATTAGTATATTTTCTTAATTTAGCCGATAATTGCTCTGTTACTGTTTTAATATGGGACATATAAGTTGGAAAGCTTTCAGCTTCAATATAACATTTTTTATTACTTTCAAACAACTGCCTTCCTTTTTTAACCTGAAAAGCTGACCAACATAATGTGCCCATTACATTCAAATTCCTATATATCCCTGATCCACATGTACTTCTAGGTAAGCACAGCCCCTAGGCTAAGATACAAGCCCTAGGCTAGGATAAAAGCCCTAGACTAGGATACAAACCCTAGACTAGGATACAAACCCTAGACCAGGATACAGCTCTAGACCAAAATACCGCCCTATACCACGACACAGTTGCTAGGATAACGTTCTAATCAAGACATCTCTATCTACCTATCTTCTTCGAGATCTAGTATTCATCTTCTCAAGACTTCGTAGAGGCAAGACCTACCTTCTTCAACCACCACCTTTTCCGGAAACAACAACTTCATAAGCTAAGTACCTATAAAAGTACAATTCTTTCCACATTTGTTCCATTTCCTGTGGCAGAAAAATAAATGTAAATTTGTTTTAAATTCCATTTTTTATTTTTTTCTAAACCCTCAACTATAAAAGTTGAGGGAGATATCGCCCTGGGTAAAATTTTAAATGTTCTGTTTTTTTAAATAACTTTTTTTTATTTCTGTTTAAAATTTTATCTAAATTCTACAAGGCGTTTCTACCTTTTCCGCCTTAGTTTGTTAGTACTTTTTATCGTCGTCAAAAAGGTAGTGGCGCCCTCAATTTTTCTTTCTGTTATCCATGTGCGACATAAACTTGGGGTCGAATCACCCTTTAGGGGAGTCTCTAGCCGGAGCCCTTCAAGCGAGAGCGTTTACATTTACAAATTGGCGCCCAACCCCAGATAGCAAAATTTGATTCATAGGATATTCATAGAATGTTCCGCAAGAATAATGGTACATTCAGTGAATGTCCAAGAGATATATTTATTCTTCATAGAATATTCCTAGGATTAACACTTTGTTCAGTCTCCACAATACTCGATGGATATCCTGTGAGAATATTCCATGAATATCCTAGATATTCTATGAATCTCATATAGATATTCCGCAAGATGCATTCGAAGGATATTTTCAGGGAATATACGACGCATATTCCCGATATTACTGGAATATTCCAAGGATATTCAAACCGGCACATTTGGGGATCATTCCAAGCGAATATACCATGAATATTGCAGATGTTCCTTGAATGGTCCATGAATATTCATATTGGCACGTTAAAGGGACAACACCAAGGGAATATTGTAAGTATATTCCAGATATTCTTTCAATGTCCTCCTGACGATATTTGAAGAATGTACATTTCACACTACATGAATATTTCATGTAAATTAAACTCAACTATTAAGGGAAATTATATGAAAGGATATATAAAAACCAAATATTAATTAATTATTTATTTCCAATACATCATTAACTTCAGTTGGGAATTTTTTCATACGTTCTTTGGCTTTAGCTAACCATTTGCTAATTGCCACTTCAACATCCTTGGAAGTAGTTTCAGAGTGTTGTTTTAAGACAGATTCTAAAAAAAAAGTTGTTATAGTTTTTGTGTTTGGAATAAATATTATTTCCAATCCAATATCAATAATAAGGTATGAGTAATCTGTATAAAGTTAAAATTTGAAAATTTTACCAATATTTTTGCAATATCAATAGAATTGGAAGTAGAAAAGTCCATAATATTCTATTATTTAATACACAACAGATGTATAGTATTTCAAATTTTGACTTGATATATCAACCCTGTTTGCCAACGAATACTGGAGTGGCATTCACTGAGACCTAAAAGATCTATTGTGCCCTGTTTGCATACATAAATATCTATTCATCTCGATCTTTCAATTTTTATAAGGTTGAGGAGCTTTCATTAGTTTGACATTGAATTATTTTTTACTAAATCTTGTTGTACATGGAAATAAATTATATAGTTTTATGTAAAAAACAAGCAATTACAGAAGTATTATTTTAAGAGAGTTATCACTTTTATGTAACTCAAATCGACATAGTACATTATAATAGAATACTATTCTGTTAAGAGCTTTAAAATTGCCCCTCTATATATTATACTCTGTGAGTTAATTCTATTTATAATAAAGCTTTATATATTATTCAATTACTTACTGCAACAATAGTGCTTTATCATTTTTGCTAAACTTGTTCAACAATTTAATTTATTTCTACACAAAACTGTCAACAAAACATAATACTCACTTATTACAGCAATGCATATTTGAGTTTTCCCCTTTATGTCCTTGAAAGCTGTACACCATGGCTACCTCCTCTTCAAAGATTTTTCTCAAAGTTCTCCTAACACTTTCTTTGTAATCCAATCTTCCCTCATGGCTTAGGTAAATAACCTACAGAAAATTTTATTTATTAGATTTCTCATTAAATAGTCTTGTGTAGTAATTTTATAAGAATATAATAATATCACTTACGCATCTAGATTGAAAGCAGTATGTAGATGTTTTCCAGTTCTTCTATGTCTGCTATGTTAAATATAGGCACTAAATCTGCATTTTCTGTTGGCCTCTACAGCAGTATCATCTGCAACAAACATAAACATGAATTTTAATACTTATAGGTAATACAATTCGGAGTCGGAGATTTCATTAGTTAATTCATTAGTGCCGATTATAATTTGATTCACACGTGATTGCAGGTTGTATTACCGCATTTTCCCCAACATATTTTAGAACTCTAATAATTTTCCTACTTATTTGTTTTTAATTTCATAATAATAAGTACCAAAATTTTACTCACCTTAAAAATTCACACTACACACAAAAGTATGGATGCAAATATTGCAAATGGATGACTGGAGGAGTCAAATAATTCAATGGCAGATGTCAATTCTTCTTATGCTAACTAATGGCCTCTTACTCAGTATGCTTTTAGAAACTCCCTTCCCGAATATTCTGAGAATCTTCTACGAAAGATATTCCTCAAGAGATATTCTTAGGATTTGCCCCTAATATTATTTTATGGATATTCTATTGGGAACATCCGTAGAATATCCGTTCAGAATATATATATTTACCGGATATTCTTGGAATATTCGGAATATTTATATTCCTTCTAGGACATTGAGAGAATATCCCAGGAATATTGCGTGCTATGTGGGACGATTACCGTTACAATTTCAATATCATGATTTATTTTTGACAGTACTTACATATGAAACAAATAAATATTATTAGTTTTTAAATATTGAGGAAAAAGAATACAACTTGTTCAGTCAACGGAAAAGCTTTGTAACTAACACGAGTATTAATAGGGCGATTAACAATCTCGAAATATCTCGATTGTTAATAGCCGTTATTAATATATTAGTTGGTTGAATAACTTTTACTAAACAGTAAATACTTCGTACTTATTCAATAATAATCAAATTTCGAAAGTAAGTTATGGTCACCTATTGTCAAAGAAAAATAAAGAAAAAACTTCAAGTAATTTTCGTTAGGAGCGTTTCCATTAAAAAGTTGAGGAATAAGATATAAACGGAATGTTTAACAAAATTCTTGCGGAACAAACACTATTTTCTTGGTTGTGTAATTCTCTTAAAGTTTTTAATTAAAATTACGTTCAAAGCAACAAATATTCTTTTTGTATTCGCCATAGGGTTTAGAAAAAATTATCCTGTGAAATACGTATAAATTCATCCTTTTTTCTTCTTTCTATAAACTTAAATTGATTTTATTAGTGCGCCCTAAACCTGTAATAATTCAGCATCAATTCCAAATTCATGTTGAAATAAAGTCGCATCAGTGTGTCGACAAAAAACTGGTATAGTATCCAGATTTTCGGTTTTTGTGACAGATACAACTTTGTTTATCGGATTTTGTCTGCAAACACACATTTGCAGGCATCCAAGTGGAATGCCTTAACGAGCTTTAGAGCATTTTATGTCGTTGCCTCTCCGGTCTGGGATTTTATAAATATGGTCAAAGGAAACTAAACGTGAAATAAGTTTTCAATTTTATATGTGACTCTAAGAAAAATTTCATTTATGGATCTAAATATAGCCTGAAAGTGAACGTGGATAAAATACATAATGATAGCTTTGGACGTGAAGTGTGTTCGTTTGACTATCATTAAGTTTTATATAAAAATAGAAATTGATCTTTATTTTTCAATGGGACTCTATATCGAATATTATTTCACCACGCGTTTTCTACTGTAGATATTCACTAATCAAGACGACAGACATTAAAAGTCCTAATCGATTTATCTGTAGATACTTCATACCTTTTTACTTCTCCGTGTGGCGATTCGATAACCGATGAGTGAACGAGAATTGTGATTAAAATTTCAACGATACGTTACGTTTAGGCATTTTCGTTACATAAGAAAGATGTAGAGATAACTAGAAATATTCCGAAATCACCAAAGTGGAGTACAAGAAAAGATCTGCTCACCTAGGCTGCTGTCGAGTCACATAAACTTTTATTGTACTTGGTTTCCAGGGACAACGCACAAAATGGTATACTATACCTTCTTCAGTGGTCAGCCATGATGAATAATCTGCCCAATAATCTCTAAAGAAGAGGAGTAGAACTGTAAAGTTATGTGAACGACCTTGTCAATATGGCAATTATCACGGCACTGGACGGTGTTTACAATTGATGCCAAAGGGAGGGGAAGGGAAGTTGAATATTTGGGGATTACCTTAGATGAAAAACTCTCACTTGGAAAAGGCTAGACTATCTTCGCGGAAGTTTTGGGGATTAAGACGCAAGCAATTCCATTGGGTACATGTGATGATTGTAAGTCTAATATTCACATATGAAGCCATTGCTTAGTGGCCAAAAGCTTTACAGCGAGCGGCTCGAACAAAGCTCTCTGCTATACAGACTTCTCTGGTAAGTGTTGAGCTTTAGTAGGTATGTGAGGCCAATGTTATCACATAAAAAGATTTGGACTGTATTTCTGATGCTTGTGTCTAGGACCATTTACCAGTTATTTTAATCGGCTTCGTTAATTTATTTGGTAAAAGACGAAAATGTGTGACACAGTAGTATCTTACGAGTTGCAGCGGAGACCTGGACCTGAACCTGGACCTGCACCTCGACCAACTCACCACAAACCTAACCTAACCTAGGTGTGTTGGTTCGAATCCAACCAAAGCTGAAAAGGGGGAGAGGGGGAGGAACTGTACATATAGTAATTGTTGAATTTTGAGACCAAGACTTAATGGTAATGAAATCTTTACACATGGTAGAATGTAAAGTTGGTATATTTGAACTACTACCGGTTACATTAAATTAAAATTTCTATTTATTCGTAAGTCTGTGACATCGATAATGAACAGCAAAAAAGAATTGGACCTAAAACTCAGCCTTGGGGTATACCACTACTAACTTAGATTTCCAGAAACCTCATTAATGACCCGTACTAGTTGTTTTTCACATTCAAGATAAGATTTCAACCATTCGAGGAAAATTATCATGCTGGAAGCCAAATAGGAAACATTGTGCTAGACCACTACGTAGTGGTAAATTTTCCAAATCTTCACCATTTGTTCGCACCATTTGTTTTCTACATTTAAGGTAAGATTTGAACCAAAAACTGTAATTTTTTTATTTCAATTTTATCAATAACAATCACAAGAAACTGAAGCCGTAAGAATTATTTTATTTAGTGAGGAATATACTTCATTAAAAATAGAGAACATTGCGTCAATTTTATTGAAAACAATATTTATCCACAGATCATCTACCAGTCATACATTAATCATCTTAACTGTATATCTCCCTTTCACAGTTTTCTGCCATCGATTAACCTTTCGCTTCCAAGGTTATGTTATACCTTCAATCGACAGTCGTCGCACCAAAAATAAGCTCGTTCGTTCAGGTTTAAGTCGTCATTCACACAATAGTTAATTTCGCTTAAATTTGAATATAATTTATCCTAAAGTATGCTTTGAAAACGGCTGTCTAACATTAATTCTTACATGTTAGCGGTTCTATAAACTGACCGTCACAGTTGTATCCAAATGGCCTCTTAGATCAGAAAATGGATATAGCGTACACGCGCACATAAATCAGAGTAGCTGTCAGCAGAATAACATTAATAAGAAACGGGACAAATCCATGATTTATAATGTAAATTTTATAATTTCGTAAGAGGTACTAAAAGGTTATTAAATAGGACTCAGCGGAAGCGAACCCACATAATTCTAAATTTGGACATTTATTCAAATTCTAATAAGAAAATGAAAACGACGATTTGATAATATACAGATTTGCATTCGATTTTAAAGAGTACACTGATTGGGCGGTAGGTAGGTATTAAACTAAACAGTATTCCGTATTCCTCCTTATCACTGCATTTTCAATCCCATTGAAGTTATTTGGCAGCAGCTGAAATCAACTTTTCAAGGAATTGGGAAAAGACGAACAAAAGACTGGAGTTTTGTGCCGATGCAATGCGTATGTTACAAATAATACCGAATCTTAGAGATCAGATAAAGCTACGTTTCAGCTATATAAGACCGTATAAACAAAATAATTGCTTTTTTAGTTCAGAATAGCCCGGATGGAAAGAATAATTCGCTGGAGTATATACCCTCAATAAACTAGACCAGAAGAAGATTGTCACCTTACTGTTAATTCCATGACACACTGGAATAGAAGGAAATGAAAAAGCAGCTGAACTAGCAGAGAGGTTAAACCATGGAAAAAGCCTTACAAATGTATTTGCAAGAAGGAGCGCTTAAGAGCATCCCTCTACATAGACTATAATGGGCATATCAAGCAGGGAAAGTTGCCTGTATAATTTGGTCTCATGTCTCGAAAGGAGTCTGAATAATAAGGAAGTAGCCCTTGCAGCTTTTCTAGACATCTCATCTAAGGTACTTTTGACAACACATCGATGTTATCAATAAACAGATCCCTTAAAAAAAAAGGGGATTAACAGCACCACACGCAAATGGATAGGATCCATGCTCGAGCATAGAAGAAAAACAGCACATATGCTTGATAAAACATACACCGTTATGACAGCTAGAGGATGTCCTCAAGGTGGAGTACTTTCACCACTCTTATGGAACCTAATTGTGGATGACTTGATCTGCAGGTTGAATGATCAAGGCATAAGGATGCAGGGCTTTGCGGACGATATAGTGATTGTCACCAATGGGAAATTCCCAGAGGTAGTTATGAATGTCCTACAAGAAGCACTATAAATTGTGGAGGAATGGTGCCTCAAAGAGGTCCTTTTGAGGTAATCCAAAAAAATCAAACTAGTTGCTTTTACGAATAGAAGAGCTTTCCCGCAAGGTAGAGTACTGATGTTCGGAGAAGAACTAAAAATATCCAAAGAAGCTAAATATCTGGGAGTGACCCTTGATTCCAAACTGAATTGGAAGGCACACCTGGAAAAAATTATGAGTTAGAGTTATGGCAAAACCTGGGGAATACGACCTGAGGTGGTTCACTGGCTTTACACATCTGTGATAAGGTCAACGATGACTTATGGAACAATAGTCTGGTGGAGGAGGACAGAAGGTCCTCTGCAGTTAAAACTGCAATCCAAAGGCAAGCCCTTCTTGGTATTACCGGGGCAATGAACAGCACGGGGACGGTATCAATGGAAGCCCTTATTGAACTTTCTCCTTTGGAACTTTCTGCAAGGGCGGAGGCAATGATGGCAATCGGCTGAAATCGAGAGACTTATGGTCCCCGAACAATGTTCGAGAAGAACACACTGATATAACTGGACCAATAGTAGATGAAGCCATATTTCATATGAGTTTTGACATCATGTCACCCGAGAATGAGCGAGTGAACATCATCATCCCATCTAGGGAACAGGTGATGCACCCAGGTAATTCTGGAGAAATTATATGTTTCATCGATGGCTCCAAAACAAACCATGGCACTGGGGCTGGTATAAAAGGACCTAGAAAGAGAATGTTCTTCAGCCTTGGTCGATATACGCCTGTGTTTCAAGTAGACACGATTGCTGCTATACCCTGTATTGATGAAAACATCAGAAGAGGATATACCGGACAAAAAATTGAAATACTCACTGACAGTCAGGCCCTGCTTAAAGCTATCAGTAATACAACAACTAGGTCTAGACTGGTAAAAAACTGCAAATAATCCCTTAACGGGCTGGCAAGAAACAACAAAGTGTCTCTAATATGGGTGCCAGCACATGAGTGGATTGCAGGTAATGAAATGGCGGACCAGTTAGCTAGAGAAGGCTCTAAAGGAGACTTCATAGGTCGTGAACTGACTAGATAGGGAACACCATCTCAAATGGAGGTTGACACAAGGGCACCTCCATACAAAGAGTTTACTGAGCAAGATAGACTCTCAATCAGGCTATTGAAACTGGGTAATAGATCTTCTTGATGATGTACCTTATCAACGTAGACTGTCAATGTGATTTATGCACGATGGGGCCTCGCCACATTTGACACTGCGAGCTAGGAAATTGCTAAGTGAAAACTTAACGGGAAAATGGATAGGCCGTTGAGTAGATGCACCGGTCAAACGGCCAGCACGGTCTCCTGAATGTAAACCAATGGATTATGCCGTGTGGGGAATATTAAAACAAAAACTATATTCTACACAAGTCAATGCGGTGGCTGAACTCGAAGAAAGAATAGAAACGGCTTGCAGTGAATTGTCTCTTAATAGATTTTTGCTGAGGAAGATAACTAACCAAATGAAAAAACGTATGCAAAAATGAAGGACGTCAGTTTGAACATTTAATGAAATAGCAACGTTTGTTAACGTTAACTACTACATAAAAAATAGTTTCAATAATAAATTTATTTATGAGGTTATTTCAAATTACTCTTTTAATTGTAGAACTATGAATTACAAACTCCCCAAAAAAACGTTTGTGTTTAAATTATTTGGAAATGTAGGTACTTACTACAAATTTATTAAAAAATACGACTTAAAAAATTGTCTGCAATCTGCAATAAAAAGTTAAAAATCTTGGAAATGGAGTGTTGTATCGAGTTCAACAAAGAGTACCTTTTATGTAGGAAATTTAATAAAGAATTGCAGACAAAAGTCTCAAGCTCTAAATACAGGGTGTTTCAAAAATATGGTACAATAAAAGTTTACGAACCCCTCGTACCACGCCACTGGCTCATTAGAATTTGACAGAATTGATACCGTTGATGTGTTTTGAAGAGACAACAACCTACAAAAAATTTCTAATTTATACTTTCATCTCCCGAGAAGATATGCAATAAAATGTGTATTTCTTCTGCATCCTTCAACAACCTGTATCTCACAAACTAAGAAGGTTAGAGAAAAGTTTTATTGGTTTCTTTTAAATATTTCTTAACGATATATAATGCCTCTAATTTATGGTACTTATTTACGGTACACCCTGTATAGAGATTCGAGTACAAATTAGCGATCCGCATATAAATCAATTTCTCCTCAACTATTGAAGAGGTAAATGTACGAAACAAGTGGTAGGATTAAACAAAATAGGCGGTGTACCTAAGCAAATAGCCGAATATTTGAAGTTACCAGATTCCAAAATGTACACAGGTCACTGTTTAAGACAAACTTCTGTCACTCTTTTGGTCTTAATGGACATGGCGCATGGAAATATTCATCTACAGACGAAAGATATGTCGATGAGTCAATAAATAATAAGACGTCAACAGCCAACAGAATAATAAATTCCATCAAAAGTAATTTACAGTCCTTAACCCTGGAACCACAAGGTGGCGTCAATCCTAGCGTTATCTAACTCGTGAATACTACGACGTCCCTCGGATCTCGTGGCCGTACTGTTCAGTACCTTCTTGGCAAGACAACTGAAAGCAATGAATCCTTGCTTTCAGTTGTCTCGCAGATGCCGAACGAGAGAGTGTGTTAAATTTTGCCACTGCTATTTTGATATTCCCACTTCGAACTCGCTCTTATCTCTTCTTCTACCAATTATTAATTAAATATGAATCAAGAATTCACTACTGAAATGTAACTTCCTTTTCTGGTCAAAGCGTATGAGCGTGACATGAACATGAGACGTAAGTCTGTTATCTTTCACATGATTTCGTGTATTTAAACAGTGGCAAAAGGGTTTTGGTGGGATACCATAAAAAACGAAGGACCAGAAATTATGCTTTTTTATATCTTTATTGCATAACTTCGAATTTAACAATAACACTTACTTCACTAAATAAAGGTAAATCTTAAATTTAATGAACCCTATTTTAACTTACACCCTATAGGTACCGGAGCGTAGACATCCGATCCCTATGACTTCATTTTTGTAACTCTCTTCTTTCTTACAATTTAAAACTAAACACAGATACAAAAACATCTGCTAAACACTTGTTCTCAATTTCTGACCATTCTTTCCCACACATAATATATTGCATAAAGTATATTTTCATGTCCAAAATATCATAAGTGGTGTCTGGACAATTTCGAAAGTAGGAGGTGGAGCGATCGTTAAGAAACCCTGTTGACGCACATATTACTGACTCAATACAGGGTGCGTCATATCATTTTTATCATTTTATTTTATGAAATGCAACATACTCCCCCCCTTGAAGCATTCGCTTCAATTATACTTCGAACGGCAACGGACACAACTTCGTAATCGTACGAGTGTAAACTCCGTCACTAGTTTTTATTTTTGCCATTCGAACCTTATTATCAGATCCCGGAAAAACCTCAATGATACGAGCTAATGGCCACTTAAATGGAGGCACATTATCTTCCTTAACTAGCACAATCATATCTTTTTCCAAATTTTTATATTCTTTAAACCACTTAGGTCTATTTTGTAACCTTGAAAGATATTCTACCGACCATCTTTTCCAAAAATTTTGTTTCATTTTAGTGCAAAGCTGCCAAAATTTTAACCTATTATTAGGTATGTTCGATATATCCTTCTCAGGTACCGATGTTAAAGGTTCCCCAATTAAAAGGTGAGCGGGTGTTAGGCAACTTAAATCAGCCGGATCTGAAGAAAGAGGACAAAGTTCCTAGAATTAAGTATAGCCTCAATCTGAGCTAGCACAGTTGTCATTTCCTCAAACGTTAAAATTAATTCACCAACAACTTTACGCAAATGAACCTTTGTTGATTTTATTCCCGCCTCCCACAATCCTCCCCAGTGAGGGCTTGCAGGAGGGATAAATTTCCACTTTATTTCCCTACTTATCAAAATTTCGTCTATTTTATCAAAGTTTTTCTTATTTCTAAAAAACGTATATACATCCCTAAGTAGATTATTAGTACCCTTAAAATTAGTTGCGTTATCACTATAGATAGCACTAGGAAGACCGCGTCGCGCAATAAACCTTTTTAGTGTATGCAAAAACGCATCCGAACTCAAACTGCTTACTAGTTCGATGTGAACCGCCTTGGAACCCATGCACACAAACAACGCTACGTAATCTTTAGATGTAATTGATCCGCGAAGTCTAGACTGTTTAATATTAATAGGCCCACCAAAATCTAAACCGACCTTAAGAAATGGACGCTCCATGGAAACTCTATCAAGCGGGAGCGCTCCCATAAGTTGAGAAGAAGTTTTTGTCTTTAATTTAAAACACGTAACACAGTTTTTTAATACTGATTTGACTTCACTAAGACCATTAATAGGCCAATACATTAACCGAAAATTTGCCAAGACTGCTTGAGACCCTGCATGAAATAATTTAATATGTTCTAATCTTATGAGTAGCCTAGTCACAAGATTTTTAGCCGGCAGTATTATTGGAAATTTTTGATTGTAATCAATATCTGCCCTTGATAGTCGACCGTTGACCCTTAAAATTCCATCCTTATCCAAAAATGGATTTAACTCCTTAATACAACTGGATTTAAAAACTGATTGATTTCCTCGACTGTTTAAGTTTTCCACCCCTAGGTACCTAATTTCCTTTAGAAAATGTTCCTTTTGAATCAACCTAATTATTGTTTGAGTAGCATGTTTAAGTTCGTCAATAGTTAAACCACCAGTCGTCCTATTTTTACGTAAAATTCTCAAACAATACGCAACAGTGCGTTGTAACCTGGTAAAGTTAGAAAATCTGTTCCAGTCAATAATAGGTTCAACAAAAGTTTGACTTAAAACTACCTTCCTCTGTTCCGGTATCACTTCGAGAAAATCATTTTTCGAATCTCCAAGACGTAAATTAAAATCCATTAAATTTTTTGGCCCGTGCCACCAAAATTTTTCTGATAATATGTTTGAAGTTGACATACCACGAGATATCAAATCCGCAGGATTTTCCTGCGACGCTATATGATACCATTTATAACCCGAAGTCAACTCTTGCACCTCAGAAACCCTATTAGCCACAAATGTTGTCCAGCGGTTTGGAGTAGATTTGAGCCAACACAACCCAATACTTGAATCTGTGTATAAAAACACCCCATTAATTTTTAAATCTATAGCAGAAAGAACCTTATGAACTAACCGAGATAACAACAAAACTCCACATAACTCGAGTTTAGGCAAACTAATTGTTTTTAACGGAGCTATACGAGATTTTGAACATATAAGATTACACGAGACCGAATTGTCAGAATATACTGCCCCAATGTAAATACAACATCCATACGCCGCCAATGAAGTATCCGAAAACCCATGAACCTGTAACGAAACAATATCACTTGAGACAAATATACACCTTGGAATTTTAAGTTGACCTAATTTACAAAGATTTTGAGAAAAATCGATCCATTTGTCAAAAACATCTGACGACAATTCATCATCCCAACCTATTTTACCTTATTTTTTGCATAATTATTTTTGCAACCACAACCACAGGTCCAACATATCCCATAGGGTCAAATATTTGAGCTATTCTTGACAACACTAACCTTTTTGTGATTTTTTCTACCTTATTATTTTTATTTTCCACGGTCGGAAACGACACCTTAAGAATATCCTCAACCGGCAGCCAAACTAAACCAAGAACCTTACTTTTAATAGAATCTGCACATATATCAACCTCCTCTACATTAATACTAGTCTCAACCGACTTTACAAGCGAAATATCATTGGAGCACCATTTGTGTAACTCAAAACCACCTGACTTTAATAAATTTATCAATTGATCCCTAAGCTCAATAGCATCATTCCTTGAATTAGAACCGCAAAGAATATCATCCACAAAACACTGCTTCACAATCGCCTTGCAAGCCTTTGGATAATTTAATTCTTCTTCAGAAGCTAACTGATTTAGACACCGAGTGGCCAAATACGGTGCTGAATTTGTCCCATAAGTCACCGTGTTTAATTCTATTATTTTAACAGGATTTTTAGGATTTTCCCGCCACAATATATTTTGCAAGAACTGCTGAGACGGATTAATTTGCACCATTCGATACATCTTTTTTATGTCCGTAACAAGAACATAAATATATGTCCGAAACCTCAAAATAATATCAAATAATTCCGGCTGTACTGGAAACCCCGAAAGCATAATATCGTTTAGGGAAAGGCCTGTTGACGTTTTATTACTTGCATCGAACACCACTCGTAATTTAGTGGTCACTGCATCTTCCTTAAGCACACAATGGTGCGATAAAAACACCCTATTCCCAATATCATTCTCATCCTCAACATATTTTCCGTGCCCTAATTCAACATATTCATCAATAAATTCTTTATACATCAAAAACAATTCGGGATTCCTTAAAAACCTATTTTCCATAGACCTTAACCTTTTAAATGCCGAGTTAAACGAATTTCCTAGTTTTAAATGATCATCCTTATTTTTAAATGGTAAATCAACTTGAAATCTACCATCCCCAAGTCGCTTGTGCGTTTCCCGAAAAAATTTTTCACACATTTTATCCTCAGGTGACAAAAACCTTTGATTTGTCACTTCCTCCAGTTGCCAGAACCTTGGAATAACATCATTTACATCTGTTACCTCCGACTGACAAAAAAAATTAACACTTAAATGATTGTTAATCCTTAAATTTTCCACATTGCCAAAATTTCCCCGTTTTCCAATATTGTAAGCTATTGGAGCCGCTCCAGCCACAATCCATCCTAGACGTGTATTTTGAAGGATAGGCAACCCTGGGCCCAAGCGAATGATTTCCGGAAGAATTGCCTGAAAATATAAATCAGCCGATAACAACAAATCAATCTCCGATGGCTGAAAAAATGCTGGATCCGCCAGTGTTACTTCATGTGGTATATTAATTTTGCTGGTATCAACCAACACCTGTGGTAACTTACACGTGAGTTCATCTAAAACACCGCAATTTACCGAAACCCTAAATTTGTTGTCAACCCTTGACTCCAAAAACAAATCGACAAACTTGTCAACCATACTAATATTTTTACCTATACCACCAATCGCCAAGTTTGTACTATTAATCCTAGTACCCCGAAGTTTTTTCAAAAAATTTAAAGATATGAAATTAGACTGAGAGCCCGAATCTAACGAAGCCCTTGCCTGAACCATATAACCCTCACAGGTAACCATATTTACCTGCGCAGTTGCCAACAAAACCTGAGACCTAGGTACCTGCGACAATGCAACAACATTTTGTTGTTCTCGCACCTGATGCTGACTTGAAACATTGTTAGAAACCCAATAATGAATTCGATTGAGCCCCACCTCGTTGGGGCCCACCCTGACTATTATTATTAGCTATATTTTGGTGACCACCATGGCCACCCACTGGACCTTGGCCACCTCCCGACCTTTGGATATAATTAACCCTAAAGTTTTGGTTATAGTTAACCCCTTCATCATGCAATAAACCATGATGCCGTTTTCCGCAAGTGCCACATCCCCTTAACTTACATTGATTTGCATAATGCGATTTTCCTAAACAATTAAAACAAAATTTATTACCTTTTACAAACTGTCGTTTCTCACCTATTCCTAAATTTCCAAATTTATAACATTTAACTAAAGCATGACCCTCGCGATTACAGTAGTCACATTTTGGCTTTGCCTCAATAACCATTGGGTTATTGTTAACTAACAAAGAAGATTTCACCTGTTTATCCCTTGATCCCGAATGAAGACCCTTATACGATTCTAACTCTACATTTTCAAGCGCTCCGCAACGCTTTTCTAAAAAATCTAAAAACTCATTAAAGGTTGGCAACTCAAGCCCTGACGATCCTACCACCTTTTCTAGCTCGTAAGCCTTGTGCGTTTGATAATCTAATTTTTGCGTGAAAAGATAAATTAAAATCAAATCCCATTCTTTTACCGGCAATTTAAGCGCTTTCAAAGAATTTAAATGCTGCCTTATATGGGTTAAAAATGATCTAATTTGTTTTCCCGTTCCTTTATTAATTGAAGGAATATCCAACATACCTTTTAAGTGCGCATTTATTACTATTAACTTATTATCGTACCGTTTATTTAATAACTCCAAAGCATTAGCATAATTTTCGTTAGTTAACGGTAAATCATTTATAAGATTTAACGCTTCACCCCTTAAAGCCCCCTTTAAATATAAAAATTTCTGAACATTATCTAATGTTGGATTGTTATTAATTATTGCAGAAAAAAGATCTATGAATGTGCGCCAATCTTCAATTTTTCCTGAAAACGTTGGAGTATTGAGATTGGGTAACCTAGCCGCTCCCTGTATTGAACCCGTATTATTTTGTCCTGCTGATTGTTGCGAACTATTTGCTAAATTACTAAGTTGCTTAATTTGTTTTTTTATTTTAGACCAAACAGCGAGGTACTTTAACTCGACCTCATCCCTGTCCTCACTTTCGTCCTCGTCAAGCTCTTCTATTTTAGTTTGAACATTACAGTAATCTTCATATTTTTTCTGTAAAAAGATTTCCCTAGTAATATATTCACTTACATCTACATTTAGGTCATTAATATTTGACAATACAAACGTTTCTAATTTCGTGATTGCACCTTTTATTACCGCTCTTTGTTTTTTATACCCTTCCATGATTATATCTTACACTATAGATCCAAATTTAACAAATAACTACTAAACTAAATACTCTACTAATAATTTTTTATCATTTAAGTTAAACCCAAAACAAAATCATAATTTTATGCATTCCTATAAAAATCCCATTACAAGACCCTTATCCTAAAAGGTTAACGACCTTTCATAAGACCAAATCCTTAAAAAGCAAAATAAAACATCCTAAATATAAAACGTACTAATTGACTTTTAACCATAATAATAGCCCATAAATTCCTTAAACCCATAAATAACCTACCCAATGACTCAAATAAAATGCAAACTGTAAATCACATAGATACTACATAACTAACAATAGCACTTTAAAATACCCAAAATCTCTTAATTTTACCAATGTTAGGTAAAATTCTTAGAACATAAAACAGTTTAAAATCTAACACTGCATTGAACCCCAATTTTTACACATAAAAGTTCAATAACGAGAGTTTAAATTATTGTTTTAGTTTTGAATAGTATCCAAAATCAACTTAAAAATTTAATTTATTTAGCACTTCAAATTTCCCGAAACCCAATCGCACTTTCACCAAATATTCGCTAATTAAAGTTTGAACCCGACTTTATGCTGAAGTCACAGGAAAGTCTCTTACTCTGCAATGCCTTTTTACTTGACATATTATCCCTTTTACGCAAATACAATATAATATAAAAAGATCTGACCTTATGTCTCCGATGAAACTACCTTGTTAGCTCCTAGTTAATGCTCCATTTTCTCCATATTTTCCATATTCACTTTTATAACTACGCGCACTAACGTCAACAATTTGTTTAACCAGGTATTAAAATCCACTATTTATATTTACATTTTTCCATAATCATTTATGACTTATCCATAGGTAGCTAGTTCCCACATATCCAATCATCCAACTATCCGGCTCGTTTGGACCAAAAAATGGTGGGATACCATAAAAAACGAAGGACCAGAAATTATGCTTTTTTATATCTTTATTGCATAACTTCAAATTTAACAATAACACTTACTTCACTAAATAAAGGTAAATCTTAAATTTAATGAACCCTATTTTAACTTACACCCTATACCGGAGCGTAGACATCCGATCCCTATGACTACATTTTTGTAACTCTCTTCTTTCTTACAATTTAAAACTAAACACAGATACAAAAACATCTGCTAAACACTTGTTCTCAATTTCTGACCATTCTTTCCCACACATAATATATTGCATAAAGTGCACCTGAGGTGCTCTCTAATCTGAGTAGCCGTAACATAGAACCGAAATGAATATGGAATCTTTTTTTCTCAGACGTTTATTTTAATTCTAGTACATAATTTGTGCGATTTTTGTATTTTTCCAAATAAAAACTATGTTCAAATTAATATTGTGTTATGTATTCTCTTAAGTTTTGTATAAAATTATAAAAATATGGATATTGTGTACCGGTGTCGGTTTCGACGCCACCTTGTGGTTATTGTAACTACAGTCACACCTTGTGGTTCCAGGGTTTTAACATACAATGAAAATACCAATGTCCAAAAAGAACACACCGTACAGTTTACGTCATCCTACCATTCACCGCGTATTATTGAACAACCTCCAAACACGGATAAGGGTATAGTTATAAATAATTGCCATAAATTTTCAACTAATTATTATAAATAAATGTTTAATTTAAATTGTTCCCAGATTTTGTTAAATAAATAAAAGTGACTTGTTAGGCTTTTTATTTTTATAAATGAAAATAATCGTAGAAAAAGTATAGTACACAACTTCAGTTGTAAGCTTATTACATGCGAGTAAAAAAGTGCGCGCGAGCAGCGTAGCGGCGAGGGCAGTGATTTTACGATTTTACGTTAAGTATATCTTATCGGAAAAACGATAACATTGGTAACAGGTTGTATAGTTTTGAACATTCTGTATAAAATCATCATTCATTTTATATGATTCAAAATTATTACTTGTAATATGCGCTAGTTATGTTAAAAACAGGTTTCATAGAAGAGCGCTAGAACATTCTACTATTAACGTCATGCACAAAGATATTATGTGTAGTTCATAGACTAAATGGTGTAAAGAGAACAATTCTGATTTAACACTAGCCGTTACTTGAGTTGTGGCTGATGGATATTTGTCTACAGCGAAGGAGTAAGCGGGAATATGAATAAGAGTCTTAATTAAGGAGGCTCAAGTTTGCGAGACTGAAATGAAGAGGGTATATCTTAGTTTTTGTTACGCTAAAAATGAAATTAGTTTAAGGATCAAGCTTATTACACAAATTTTCTTATTATACAACAGTTGCTTTGGAGTTGTTTATCACAACAGTTTTTGATTCGATTTTCCTCTATTAGACAAACAAATTCTCGAAACAATGTATTATTGAACAGTGCGGGGCTTGGTTTTTTGTAATATTCTTAACAGCAAAAACACTGGAAGCTGAAGTAATTCATTTTTCTCGAACTATGTGGTTTTGCTATGATAGTTTCTATGAAAGTTTTTAAAATATTCCAGTACAGTGAATTCATCTTTCCAATTATCCTAAGATATATTTTGTCTTTGCATGTTTTGATGATGGGCACAATCGACCAATTACAAAGTAAGCGCTGACAGGAAGCTTGATGCTAATTTGAGGTTCTCTTTTTGTTTTCAAATATTTCTCCAAGAACTTCAACATTAAATGTCCTTTCGATCATCAAAAGAGCATTTGTATTTCAAAACACTGTTGAAATCAAGTTTTGGTCTGAGAACCGCATTTAGAGTGTATATACAATATTACAATACCACTGTTACTGTTCGCTTATCATTTTTATTCTCCTAAAAAGGAGGTTTGTTTTGAAGTAGTTATACTGTTTTGAGGAACAATTGCTGTATGTAGTTCAACAACAGACCGTCGGGAGCTAAGTACTCAATGGTCGAGCAGTGGAGGTCAAAGTTCTATAGATTATTTTTATGTAGAAAACTTCTAACTAACTTACTTTTTCTATAAATATAACAGACGATTTATGGCTTTGGCAACATTGTTAGTGATTTTCCCATAAAGGTAGCATTGCTTTATATATTTAACGTATCGTTGAACATACATGGTGAGTTTTAAGTATGGAACGCCTCAATTATCTCGGAACCGAATCACACAATTTTTATAGATTTTGAAGTTCAAGGATCTGGATTTGGCCGATATTATGGTGGTATTTACATTGTTGTCAAATCTTTCCTTTTTTCGGAATAATAATGAACTTTGTTATTCCAAATGGATCACCCTGTATATTTATTGCCTTTAGAAATTCTTAAGATATACTGATTATTTTTCATGTAATGTTTCCTATACCTAAATGCCATAATTTCGGAGTTATAGCTACATGAATGCATGCACAAATTTTAGACATTTTAAATTGAACACTCTCAACTGACAGCAGAAAATAATTAGTACAACTGGATGCCATAAATACAAATGAGAAGAATATAAATTATTTTGTATCCCCTCCTTGTTCACGCCACTTTGAATAATGTCCAACAGAAACATTACTTACCAAGAATCGTATCAGAAGTTCAACGCCAACCTCATCAGTGGTTTATTGCTGGGCTATCTATTAATATTCAAAAATCTCAAGCCAACATTCTTGGAAATAAGTCCTGACCTCCAAATGTTTGCGTTTATTGAAATTTTATCTGGCATAATGAGGGTGAGGCACTCAAGGCAGAAAATCAATAAAAAAGGCAAAATAGGCAGAAGATCAGCGAAAACCGCAAAAGAGGCAAAAGATGCAAAAGAGGCAAAAGATGCAAAAGAGGCAAACGAGGCAAAAAAGGCAAAAAAGACAAAAAAGGCAAAAAAGGCAAAAAAGACAAAAAAGGCAAAAAAGGCAAAAAAGGCAAAAAAGGCAAAAAAGGCAAAAAAGGCAAAAAAGACAAAAAAGACAAAAAAGGCAAAAAAGGCAAAAAGGCAAAAAAGGCAAAAAAGGCAAAAAGGCAATAAAGGCAAAAAAGGCAAAAAAGACAAAAAAGACAAAAAAGACAAAAAAGACAAAAAAGACAAAAAAGGCAAAAAAGGCAAAAAAGGCAAAAAAGGCAAAAAAGGCAAAAAAGGCAAAAAAGACAAAAAAGGCAAAAAACGCAAAAACGCAAAAAAGCAAAAAAGGCAAAAAAGGCAGAAAATCAATGAAAAGGGCAAAAAAGGACAAAAAATTG
This sequence comes from Lochmaea crataegi, assembly GCA_947563755.1. NCBI lineage: Eukaryota > Metazoa > Arthropoda > Insecta > Coleoptera > Chrysomelidae > Lochmaea > Lochmaea crataegi. The sequence continues at coordinate 24,357,656 of OX387423.1, read as the reverse complement.
AAAGTGTATTCATCGCCTAACAAAAAGCAAAAACAATCTAAGAAAGACACTTGGTAGATTTCCCTACGGATAAAGATTCCATCGATGCCCAGGTACGAATCATTATTATTGTTTGCATTGTTTATTTTTTTATTGTTTTTCTATGGTCCTTCAAGTCCCCAGAGTGTGATGTATTTACGTATTTACGCATTTACTTGAGACTGCATTTATATTACTTTTGGCCTATCTCATTTATCTGCTTCTGTTTCACAAACAATTGATATATACCTGTACATATATCGCTAGAGGCGACAAATTAAATGGTTTCCTTAGAGAAATATTCCCATCCTGGCGGGATGTTGCGTGATTCGCATCGTAGATCATTTTCTAGCCAGGTTCTTGACTCCGTCTACTTAATTTATCTATCTAGGTCTACCAAGAAAGATTCCATTAGAAATATATATATATATATATAAAAAAGAAGCAGTAGGGTAGTTACGGCTGACTAGTTGAAAAATAAACTATAAAATTTTTTTTTTTTTTTATGGGGCACAGCCAAAATGATTTGTTGATGGTAAAGAAGACTCTTTTTTACTAATCCAAGCTTTCGATAATGTTTATTATCATTTTCAAGGCTAAAATTATAAATTATTTGTTACAATTTAGATAAAGAATATATTTTTTATAACAACTTGCTAGTAAGTTTGTTATAAAAAATATATTCTTTATCTAAATTGTAACAAATAATTTATAATTTTAGCCTTGAAAATGATAATAAACATTATCGAAAGCTTGGATTAGTAAAAAAGAGTCTTCTTTACCATCAACAAATCGTTTTAGCTGTGCCCCATAAAAAAATTTTATAGTATATATATATATATATATATATAGCGAAAAGTGAATATGTGTGACAAATCTAGAGGTTTTATTATTATTTTCATTGTCAGTCAAATTGCCTCATGGATTAACAATGTTCTTGTTCACCTCTAGACAATTTAGAAAAGTCTATTAGTCTAGTTCACAAGTCCCTTTTTCCGAAATTCGAATCAAGAGGCTCAGAAAATTATGATTGAAGTGTCAATCGATTCGTAATTGCATCAAGAATTTTTTAGTTTAAAACCAATATCTGGAAAAAGAAATTACAAAAGTTATAAATAATTTAGTAAACAAAAAAAAGGTGGTTCCGTTTTTTGAAAATATCTCAGAAACTATTTGAGCTATTTGGAATTTAAAAACAGATCCTTGGAGCACGGGAAATTTCCTAAAAGATGTCGAAAAAAAGGTAAAAAACGCGTGAACGGGAACTAGTCCGCGCCGCCCGAATCTGACGCCAGAACAAGTAAAAATTATTTTGACTGAGTAAATATCAATATTAAGGAATAAAAAAATTTTGGTATTATCTAGATATATCAATCAACAAAAATTCGTTGGAAAAAAAGTTGTACCTCAATTTTTCAATTAACTATGCTTTTGTTAATAACGGACATTGTTGAAAGTTAACATACAAACCCTGATAATTATTAAATTAAAAAGCTGAAAATTTCTTACGTTCTTGGAGCTGTTCCTTCAAGACTTTAGAAAAGTTTTCCTTTGGAGAATTTGAAAATTTTTGATTTTTCACTTTTCTATTAACAATCAGAGGCTTAAAAAAATTAAAAACAAATATAACAATGAGAGAATTTCTTTTTCAATTATCTCTCTTATTATTGATATGTTTTCTTATTGATGGAAGCAATATAAAAATCATTGTTTTAAATTATTAACTGTAATTGTTTGGAAAACTTTATAAGCAAATGCATTATTTACATGATTTCCAAAAAATGTAAAATCAAAATTTTGTAAATTTTCCAACGGGGATCTTTTCTTAAGCCTTCAAGGTACAGTTCCAAAAAAGGAAAAAGTTTTCAGGTTTTTAATTTAATAATTGTCAGGATTTGTATGTTAACTTTCAACAAGTACAATGTCCGTAATTAATAAAAGCATAGTTAATTGAAAAATTGAGGTACAACTTTTTTTCCAACGAATTTTTGTTTATTGATGTAAATAAATAATATCAAAATTTTTTATTCCTTAATATTTATATTTAGGTACTCGGTCAAAATAATTTTTATTTGTTCTGGCGTCGGATTCGGGCGGCGCGGACGTGAGCTGATTCGCGCGTTTTTTGCATTTTTTCGACGCTAAATTAAAATTATAAATATTGCCGGTACAATTCCGGAACGATCTTTTTTTTGAATTTCAAATATCTTAAATAGTTTCTGAGATATTTGCAAAAAACGAAGTTTGTTTGTTTACTAAATTGTTTATAACTTTTGTATTTTTTTCCAGATATTGGTTTTAAACCAAAAAATTCTTAATAAATCGATTGACACTTCAATTATAATTTTCTGAGCCTCTTAACTCGAATTTCGGAAAAAGGGACTTGTGAACTAGACTATATTTCATATCACAAATGCTGGCAAGTAAATCTAATGACTATATTTTATTCTCGAATTGTGGAATGATTTATCTTACGCGTTTGAATAATTTGTGATATTTTTTTCAGTTCCATTCTATTCACCCATTTTTTTCAATTCAGTGATAAAATAATGATCTTATAGTAACTTTCAACTTTATTTTTCGGAATTTGTCTATTGTAAAAACTTCATTCAGAATAAAATAATGTTTTTATAATTTGCCTTCATCAACAAGATTGTATTGGAATGAAATGAAATGAAATGATAACTTTCATGTCCACATACAACGTAAACTCATAGCCCAGTCGTCAGGTTATTTTTACCTAAAAATAATTCAAGGGGTTTTGATTTCTAGTGCATGGTGTAAGGTCAAGTGTCAAAAGCAACATATTCATTTTGCGACCTCGAAATCCCTGTGGAAATTTAAAAAAAATCGTGTTTTGTTGAAAAAATTGATTTTTGCCAAATATTTGGTTTCTCGTGCGTTTTAGGAAAAATATTCACCTATACAAAAATTAAGGGGACAAAATTCCGATTCATTTTTCCTGTATGTTAATTGTTTCCATGCGGTGGCTCTGTAAATGTACCTAAGTACTTCGACGTACACGATTGCATGCTGCACCTGATGTGATTTTTGACGGCCACAAGATACCCACAGTTACACAAGAAAAATGTTTGTCCAATGAGGCGAACAAAAGTCGTTTCATCTCGATGCTAAAAGAAAAACTGGAGAATACCAACATTGCTATCCAGCAGGCCATTGCAGATGCGGACTCCCTAATAGTCAACACAGCAATTAACCACTCATCCACATTTGATTATGTAGTGATAATTGGAGAAGACATATATTTGCTGGTTATACTGACGACATTAGGAGCTGCTCATCCCAACATATACTTTCTCAAACCCGGAAAAGGCAAAATTGTGCAGAAAATGTACTCTGTGCAAAGCCTACGACCACAAGACATAAAAGTACGACAGCATCTACTTGTTCTTGATGCGATCAGCGGCTGCGACCCAACTTCCGCAATCTTTAAACAAGGGAAGGCAAAATTTATCACTGTATTTCAGAAGAATAAGCACTTAGAGCAGTACGTCCAGTTTTTAATGACAAAAATGCTGAGCCTGAAGCTGACGTTGAAGCAGTGCAGCGTTTTCTTTTATCATTGTACGGCGCTAAACTGTCGGACACAACCTTGAACTTTCACCGTTACCGTTGCTTTTTGCAATCAATAACTAAAAGCAAAACCTATCTCGCCTTATTACCACCGACCGAAGCAGCAGCGCGTCAGCATTCTTTGATAACTTACCACCAAGTGCAACTTTGGCGTGGTAATGAAAAACCACCTACAAACTGGGGATGGAAAATAAATGACAGTGAACTACTTGTTCCAGTTACGACTTTGCAGAAAAATTCCCTAATAGGGAAACTACAGAAAAAAAACGCGCCGTTTACTCTACCGCAAGGTGGTGTGGAAATGAGTGACAAATAGCACAAATGCTTGTGGGTAGGACTGCGATAAAAAGTACTTATATTTACAGACCCGCTGCATCGAAACTATCAACTTTACAGCAAAAATTAATGGAACATGAATTAAAGAGACTTTTAGTCCCCCCTTTTTCATACGTGTGCATATTTTCCGAGTATTTTTCATAAAACGCACGAGAACCTAAATATTTGGCAAAAATCAATTTTTTCAACAAAACACGATTTATTTTAAATTTCCACAGGGATTTCGAGGTCGCAAAATGAATATGTTGTTTTTGAAACTTGACCTTGTTGTTTTTATGGCTTAGTGAAACAGCATTCGCTTGTTATACAATGTATTTGTAACTTTGAATAGCACAAAAAGTACAACAAAAACGTTTTTAGATTACAACTTAACTTCTAGAATGTTCCCTTTCTGACAGATGACAGTCTTGGCAGATATCATTGAACATAGAACACACACAATAAAAGAATTTATAATCATAATTGTCAACACACCCCCACAATTCTTATGTTATTTAGAAATAAGTAAACAAAAAAACAAACTGTAAAATAAATTTTTCAACATTCAATTATAGAGGGTAGAAGGAAGGAGCACCATCTTATATGGGAGAGAAGTTGAAAAAGTGTCCAGCTGTAAACAGCAAATTATAATTCGAAGATTCGCCAAAATGGCGCTCATGTAGCTAATGGAAATGATGTGAATTTAGCATGTGAACGTGAATTTAGAATTATATTTCATATGTACGTTTGTCTATGATATAATAATTTAAAAATTCGCGCTGTAATAAATCTGAAGTAATTCTTTTTTTTAAATTTTGTATCTTACTCTGATAATTCATGGCGCTGTTTTTAAAATCTTTCCACTTGCTACTATGGCGCCACCTTAATTTGCTCCCTTTCGATGGACACTTTTTAATACATTCAGATGGTGCTCCTTCCTTCTACCCTCCATACATTCAATAATATTTAGTTTTTCTCTAAAGTACTCAATTTTTACAGTAGGTAGTGCTTTTGTAAATATGTCTGCAATTTGTTCTGAAGTTGGGACATACAGTATTTTAATTTTATGATTTCCTACACATTCCCTCATAAAATGATGCTTCACATCGATGTATTTGGACCGTTTTGTTTCCAACGTATTTGCAATTTTAATTGTTAATTGGTTGTCCTCAAAAATTGTGATAGGAAAAGTGTTTACATTTAAAATTTCAGAAAGTAATTGACCAACAAATAAACATTCAGTTGCACAGCTTGTTAATGCAATGTATTCTGCTTCTGAACTACTTAGTGAGACTGTGGCTTGCTTCTTTGATTTCCAAAACACGAAATTATTGTAAATTTTAATTCCAAATCCAGAAATACTTTTCCCATCATTGATGTCATTTGCATAATCTGCATCTACAAATGCACTAACCGCTTGCCTGTTTCTAGTTATTGATCTTTTGTAAATTAAACCATAATTTTCTGTTAACTTTAAGTATCTCAAGACATTTTTTAGATAAGTCCAATGTTCATGGTTAAAACAGTTCTGAAATTGACTAAAATAGTAGATCGAATAGCTCAAATCTGGTCTTGTCCCTAACATAATATACATTAATAATCCAATAAGCTCTCTATACGGTAAGTACACAGGTAAGTTTGAATTTTCACTTGAATCTTTAAGTTTTAAATTTAATTTTGGTTGAATAGGCACACGAGAGGTTTTACAATTCAACATATTAAATTTTATCAACACCTTTTGAATTAATTCTTTTTGACTTTTCTTATAGATATACCCTAAATTTTAATTAAAAATTATTTTGAGAATTTGGAGACAAATCTCTCATTTCAAATTGCAACATTAACCTTTGTTTAAAAATATTTAACCTTTCTTGTACTTTAGAAAATATTATTAGATCATCAACATGCACAATTAAATATATGTCATTATTAAAGTACAAACATGGGTCTGAATTAGATCGTTTGAAATCAAGATTAAGTAAGTGAGTGTGCAATTTTTCATACCAACATTTAGGCGCTTCACGCAATCCATACAAAGCCTTTTTAGGTTTACAAACATACTGAGATGAATTTATGCTTTCTATACCTTTTGGTATCTCCATAAAAACTGGTTCAGGTAATTCACCATGAAGGAAAGCACATTTTACGTCTAATTGATTCATAACAAAATTTTCTTCTACTTAGTGATAGGTCCACTCTGGTTTTGAAGGCAATGAAGGGGCGGCTATCCCTTTTAACGGCCCGGGCCCGACCTTGGGCCTTACAAAACAAACAATCCGTATGGAGACGAGGAACTGGTTGTGAAATCAGCACCTCGCTCACTGGAAGGCTCTACAGGGTCTCAGGCAGTCCAAGCTCCTATTGAGAGGATGGACTGATGGACATGCTAAAGCTGCTCTAGAACTACCAAGGAGTAGGTTAAAGAAGATAGCAGGACTCCTAACAGGGCACTGCTGTCTGAGGAAACACCTCTGTAAGCTAGGATGGGAGGAAAGTCCCCTATGTAGGGGTCGCGGCATGGCTGACGAAACGTCGGACCATGTTCTCCTCGTATGTCCACATTGGGCTGTGCTACGCAGGCGAATCTTCGGAGTCCCTGTTATGGCCCCCGGGGACTTAAGCAGGCATCCACTGAAGAGGATTGGGTCCTTCATCGAGGGACTCGGCTTCATGGATGCATAAATAGCAGGAATGGCACAATGGGTCCGCCAGTGGCCTCAGTGCCGGAATCTTGGTTTGAGTTTTCCTTGGCCAAGGTTCGCCTGACTAAATTAGTAGTAGTAGTAGTAGTAGTAGTGATAGAAGTACACGGATTGTCAGCATTCGTACCACTGGTGAATATAAGTCACAATCCGAAAAGTCCCCCTGTTGATAACCACGTGCTACTAGTCTGGCCTTTTTCACACTTTCCCCATTAATGTCCTTTTCACGAAATACCCACTTAGAGTCTATTATTTTCACATTTTCTGGGCGAATCACTATTTCCCAGGTTTGATTCTTTTGTAAGGCTTTTAGTTCCATTTGTATAGCATCTTCCCAGCCTTTACCAAGTTCAATCGCTTCAGAAAATATTTGTGGTGCATCCAGTTCGAGATTCCCAGCAGCAGATAGAGCTGCCATTAGCCCTTGGTCATAATCTTGATCCATAACATAGTCTTTATAGTTACTTGGTAATTTTACTGGTCGTTTTTTTCTTTCATTGTTGATATTTTGTGAAATTTCTTTTTGAACTTTATCGCCATTTTCATTATTAGTTTCACCGCTTTCATCCAAGTCACTATCGGGTTTGTCATTTTGTTCACAATCGATTGTTTTGTATTCATATGTCACATCCCTGTTTTTCATTTTTGTTTCATCAAAAACAACATTTCTTGCAGATATCACCTTCTTATCTTTAAGATTCCATAGTCGATATCCGTTGTCAGTGTATCCAACCAAATACATCGTTTAGCTCCTCGAGCTTGTTTTTACGGTCTTCAGCAGGAATATGTACAAAGGACGTGCAACCAAAAATTCTTATTTTGTCTAAATTTGGTTTTTGTGAATACCAAATTTCAGCTGGCGTCTTGTCATCAGGTATAGCAGAAGTGTAGGTTCTATTTGTTAAATAAACTGCTGATGCTACTGCCTCTTTCCAAAATTCTTTTTCCATATTGGCATTAAATATCAAACATCTAGCTTTATCTAACACTGTTCTGTTGAACCTTTCTGCCACTCCGTTCTGTTCAGGTGTTCTTGGTATTGTGTATTCCAGCCTGATTCCTTTCTGTCTACAAAAATTCTTCATTTCATGTGAAACATACTCACCTCCATTGTCGCAGCGTAATCTCTCTGGCACTGTCTTGAATTTGTTTTCTACAGTAGCTATATAGTCTCTAAATTTTTGAAAAGCTCCTCTTTTGTTGACCATAAAAAAGACCATCGAGAAATGTGAATAATGGTCGATAAAAGAAATAAAGTATTTCATTCCATCATAACTGTTGGGATTAAATGGCCCACCATACATCACTTGAAACAACTTCCAGAATTTTATTAGCCTTTCTTTCTAATGGTAGGTTTTTAAATGGTTTCCTAGTTTGTTCAGTCTTCATTCATACTTCACAGATTTTGGCACTTGGAAACTTGTGAGAGTGTCCCATTCTTTGATGCCACAAATCCATTTCATTTATTGCTACATGGGCTTCAAATTCTGTTGTGTGAAGTCTAAAAGTCAAAATATACAAGTTATTTATTAATTTACCTGAGGCTAATATACAGTCGTTGTTTTTTCTTATACTTGTTTGACCATTTTCAAAAACAATTTTTAGTCCCTTGGCTTCAATTTTCTTAACAGAAAGTAAATTGTGAGTTAAGTTTCCACAGACCAACACATTTTCCAACTTAATATTCAATCCATTTTCCGTTTGCAAGTGTAGTGTACCCTCCAAATGAGTTTTGAGAGTCTGACCCTCCTTTGCAACTTTTATCAAATGATTCACTTGCTTTACATTCATTAAATATTTTCCAAAATTACTTGTCACCAGATGATTTGTACAACCAGAATCAACTACGAAATTTATTGGATTCTTTACTAAAATATTTTCAGAATTATTTTCCACTCCATCACTTGATAGACAACTGATAAAAGCAATTTCTGAGGCTGTCTCATTGTCTTGTTCTGCAACATTTGCGTTTCTTTGATTATTTCCTGAATAATTTTTGGGACAATTTGCCTTTTTGTGCCCTTTCATGCCGCAGTTGTAACATCTAAATGGAAATTTATGTTGTTCTTTCTTCTTTTGTGCCATAAAGACCTGATTACAATTTTTTTGTCTACTGTTTTGACCTTGTCTAGCCTTCTCCTGCAAAAGCTTTGATTTCACAAAATCCAATGTAATGCTACTTTGATTTTGACAAAAGTATATGTCAGTTGCTGTGGTAACAGTTTGATATGTTTCAGGCATACACGACAATAACTGGGTTATGATTTCTACATCACTTATTATTCCTCCACAGTTTTTTAAATCTAATATAGCTTTTTCAAATTCTACAATAAAATCATTTAGGGAATCATTTGTAGAGTAGCGCATGTTTCTTAGTTTAGTTTGTAACTGTACCTGAGTTGCCAAACCACTCTTTGCATAGGTTTGTTTTAGTGTAGCCATGATTTCCTTTGCAGTAACTTTGCACTTTATCATTTCCAGTACATTATCACACAATTGCACACACAATTGCACAATTAAGTTTCTAGCACGCGAATCCCTCTTGTTCCATGCTGCTACCAACGTAGTATCAGTAGGTGGTTTCACTGTGACGATACTGCTGCTTGCTGTAGCCATTTTATTCGTTTTCCAAACGTTTGCCAAACCACTTTTTAACCGCTATTTTACAACTTTAAAGTCGTCTGTTTCACTATTTCCTGTCTACGCGACTAACTGGGTTGTTTTTATGGCTTAGTGAAACAGTATTTGCTTGTTATACAATGTATTTGTAACTTTGAATAGCACAAAAAGTACAACAAAAACGTTTTTAGATTACAACTTAACTTCTAGAATGTTCCCTTTCTGACAAATGACAGTCTTGGCAGATCCCATTGAACATAGAACACACACAATAAAAGAATTGCCAATCATAATTATTGTCAACAGACCTTACACCATAAACAAGAAATCAAAACTCCTTGAATTATTTTTAGGTAGAGACCCTTTTATTGCTCTGACGACTGGGCTATCACGCCAAGGGCACATGTGCTGTTGTTGTCGTTGGAATTAGAGACATTGAAAAGGATTCGCCCACACCGAATTTGTAGTGTTGCATTGGTTGCAGTTCGATGTTTTCCTTAAAACGTTTTCCTTAAAGTATTGATTTTAAATACATCTCTTCTGTTCACTCCATATGAAAATACTATAACTAATAATGAAATAAAATATAATACCTACTAACGGAGTAAATATTCTCCAACGACTGAAACAATCTCAAATAGCGTCCGTATCAAACTATATACAACCCAGCTTCTCTTTGATGTACCACTCGACTACCGATCGAAAGCCAACGCCAACTTTCTCGTTGAAAAGAGATGACAAGACAACAAAGCCAACACGTTACAGCACAGTGTGTTCGAGTCATTGATACTTCATCAAGTTTTACCAAAAAACACTAAGTATCTATAGTGCAAAAAAAAGTTTTAGTCTTTAGGTAAAATTCACCAGGACTGGTCCACTCCAAGGTTTTAATACATCCCTTAAAAAGTGTTTACAGGCGATTGTTGGAGTACAGCAGGGATGACCTACGTTGACTAGGAAGTTTACTTACAGGCCAGTGTCGTTTAAATCATCACATAAACAGATTTGGACTGTCTTGAGATACGGTGTGACATATTTCTCTTGAAGATGATAAAACATTCTTTTAATTTATCCCGCCGCAGCTGGAATTAAGAACAAATTTCAACAGCTTTTTAAATTAATCACACACGTTGTGGTCACTTTTACGTTTACCAAACCCTAGCAATGATTGAATTTAACATCTTAAATACTCCTGTGTTTTTGGTATTTAATGTTGTTGCCCCATAATATTCAAATGAATAAAGTTGTAAATAACGACACATGTACTCGAATATTTATCTAATATAAATCTTCATTGTCATAAATTTTCTAGTACATTTATATTGTGAAAACTTAAAAAAATAATAGTTCAATACTATTATAACGTTTTACAAATTTGAAAAATAGTTTTCAAAGAACAGACCGTTCACTAAGAAGCATCATCTACTTCTCGGGCTATATGCACCGACAGACATTGAATTACACTTCTAAAGTAAACGGGGTTGGTATATCTTTAAGATAGAACCAACCATTCTGATTTGCAATTAGAAGGAATAACATCACTTGTAGACCGGTTTCGGCGTTTTTGCGCCTCATCAGTACAAGGTAGATGCTATTCATCCAGAAGCTCTGAGAGTATAATCCTGGACTGGAGACCACGTTGATACCACACCAATACATCAACCTTAGTAAAGGAAATGCTAACATTGCGATATCAGCGACATCTCCACATCTGATCACAAACCAAAATTCTATTGACAGAAGTTACATTTTATGTGACGCCCACTTGATGTTTAATATATCTGACGATGAAGTCAATATCGAAATAATTATCAATATCCTTTCATTATTTTCATAATTTTTTCATTAAATAGTGGAATTAATTAGAAACACTTAGTTTCATTTAACAAAGTAATATGAGTAGATTCCACAGAGTCCAAACAGTAAATTCTACTATATTTACAAAGTTCTATTAATTTAGGTGGAGCTAGGCTCTGGTAGGAACTCTATTGGGAGGTTAGCGTGCAAGTGTTTATAACCTAGGTATTTACTTGCGCGTGGTTTCTTCATTCTTTCTTTAACACTATCAGGAAGGCAATAGTTATAGTATTTCACCGTTAGTGTGTATATATACTCTTTGATAAATGGTACGTTTGCTTGTTTGTGAATGAGCCACTTCTTCGGGAGCCTGTTGAAAACGCCCTTCCAAACCGCTATTCGTTTGCATTTGTTTTGGACAACTTGCATACTATCATAAGGTGGTTTGCTGGTTTCCCTGAAAACCGGGTAGCCGTATGTCATTGTCGGTCGAATAATAATAACTTGTCTGTATAAAAGTAGTTTATTCTCAATAGAGAGACGGCTATTGCGACAGATCAATGGATACAGCTGCCGCATAGCCACTTTGGCTCTTGTTACTTGAGATTTAATATGCAAGTTCAGCAAGGTATTTTGTTGGATGATGTACCCCAGGTATTTAACCGAAGATTTTGGTTCAATTTACGAATTCTGTATTTTTAAGTTTCTTGTTATGCATGTATTACTCCGGAAATAACCTTTAAGGAACATATATTCCGTTTTGGAGGTATTGAGCAGCAGCTTGTCTTTAAATAGGTTCGGAATGATTTTAAATTCGAGGTGTTTTTCAACTTTTTTAAGTGCAAAGTCTGCTGTCCTCGCTGTTTGAACTAAACATACGTCATCTTCGAACAGAGCCGTCAGAAGGGAGCTGCTGACTGGGAAGTCACGAGTACAGGGTAGGTGAGATAACCGAGCCTTGGTTACCCCTGCCTGCTTAGTATATTGTCCGTGTTCAGCGTTGCCGATTTTTGTATAAAATTTCCTTTCATCCAGGTATGAGTTTAGCAATGATATCAAGTATCCCGGAATGCCAAGCTCAGTCAGCTTGAAGATAAGCCCGGGGAGCCAGTCAGAATCAAATGCCTTACGAATGGCCAGATAAACAGGAATTGAGGGGTGTTTATTTCTAAACCCTTCCGTCTCGTAGTTTATTACTCTTATGAGTTGAGATGGACATCCGTGTTCAGCTCTGAATCCGAACTGTTTCTCCGGTATTCAGGCAGTTTACCGTTTTCTCAAGTCTACTTAATATCACCCTGTCAATTATCTTGGCAAGATTACTGAGAAGTGATATGGGACGATAGTTGTTAATAGAGCTCCTACCCTGAGGCTTCTTTGGCACTGGTATTACAATCGCTAGCCTCCAGGTTACTGGGTAAGAACCAGATTGCAAAATGTAATTAGTTAGTTTCGTGATAGTCGATATAACTTTAGGAGGTAAGTTCTTTAATGGGATGTTATGTATCTCATCTCTGCCGGGTGCAGTTTTGATTTTTAGTTTGTTAATGATCTCGTAGATCTCTTTGTTTGAAGTAAGAGAACTACTGGACACTGTATGTTTTAAGTTTTCAATTTTTGCAAATTGGTCCATTATTTTGAGATATTCCTCATTCGAGGACATACTATTAGTGAAATTGTTTTGGAAGGATTCTCCGAATGCTCTCGCTATATCTTTTTCATTTGTTATATTGTATTTTCCGCGTAAAGTTACCGTCTTTGTGGTTGCATTTATGGCAGTAATAATGTTTGTTTGGAGATCTGTTATTATCCTGTCTAGTTCTTCGTTTGAAATTATTCTTTCGAGATTTCGTGTATTGTTTAGAAAACCCCTGTATCGCGCCCAGTTGGTAGTCTTAAAGTCGAAGTATGTTTTGTTTGTGATGTTTGTCTTGTATTGTAGTTTTAGTATGATTTGTACCTGGTCGTGGTCAGATGAGAGTGCGTTTATTGTTCTCATTCTTTTATTTCCGTCAATGTTTTTGCCGATTGCAATGTCCAATGTACTCGGTGAATCTCCTGAGAAAGGATAGTATGTTGGATTCGGAGTACAGAAGACATTGTGATCTGCATTTTCACAGAACGTTCGAAGAATTTTCCCGTTAAAATTGGATCTTTTGTTATGGTAATTAAACGTTTCTGTATTATTTTTATTGTTATGATGTGTTGAACATGTTGTAGAACATGTACTTTCGGTATGTTTGAACTCGTACTAAGAAAATTTACTTGATCTGGTGTTTTTTCTCTTGAGTTTTCAATTAATTTTAAATGATGTTCACAGTCCAACTGCAAATAAGGTTTCAAAGAGTTGGCATGGGAATGTCCTGTTAATTTGATCATTCCTTGCTCACCAACACCTTTTTTATCAAGGGCGGAAATAGTGGTAGAGCGATGTGAATGTTTTGTTATAATAAATTTTTTGGTATTCACGCCAATTTTTTTAACCGAGAGTTTGGTCCATTTTGACATGCTGTTGATTCCAATAGGCATGTTTTTGTACTAAATTTCTTTTTTTTTTCAATTTGGATGGACTGTAAAAAAGCCTGTCACATGATTTCTGGATTGGTATTTTTTTCCAATAATGTTAAAAATAGACGAGTAGGAGAAAGATCTTTGTTAGTGTTGTTTCTTACCAACCATTTGCTGCTGGCCAAGGCTTTTGCACCTCCTTGTGTGGTCTTTGAAAATATGGGATTGTATTCGATACGTCCCGTAAATTCTCTTTTTAGATATAATTCTTGTTGGAAATGATGTACCTTGCAGTTCACTGCTTCCTTGCCTCGCCAGGCAAGTTCAAAAGAGAATAAGTGAAATATTTGTTTCTGTAGGCCGTCTGGGGTGTCTTCGTCATGATTTTTTATCATTTCCAATAATTCTTGTGTTGTAAGGGCTTTCGAACTTTTATTTCTCTTGGTTACCTTGAAGTTGTTTTCGTTTTGAGTCCTTTGCCAAACGGGTTGATTGAAAAACAATGTCGGTAAATGGGTCTGTTTTTATATTAAATTCTTGATAATCCTTTTCTTGTAGTATCTACGCCGTAGTGTTCCGTATGCTTTTGATACATGATTCTTTGTAGTCCTCTCCATTTTTTTTCATATTGTAAGCATAATCTTCCATAATTTTTGCTAATTCTTCGGCTTGAGTATGCTTTTCAAGCTTATAGTCTCTTATCAATGAAAACTGTCGCCAACAGTAAGCTATGGAGACACGTATTTGGATATATATTCTTCGACACTGCCTTTTTAATTTCTGCAATGAATTGTGTTCCAATTTTTTTTTCTTCGGAAACACTCATTTTTGAACTGAACTAATCTGACTTTTCTGACGAGAAATAACACAATGATATTTCAAATAAATATCAGAACCATGGAAACAAAATTTGCTTTGATCAACGCACCTTGAAAAAATTAAAAATCACATGTGAAGATTGTCAAGGTTATTGCAGCTAACTTTTTTGTCAGTAGAAAAGATGCCGTTGCTATGGTATTTTTCCAGTGGAAAACACTGTAGAGAAATAGTCACTAACATAAATTGGGGTAACTTATCTTAATTGAAAGTTTTACTAATAAACTTTAACCCTCTTCTCATCTAAGACAAGGTCTTCCGATAAGCATTCAAGCCGTGCTACTTCCTGTCATAATAACTAATATGGTAAAGCAAGTAATCAATATTTCTAACTATGTTAGCATGTATTTTAGCTGTTTATAATATCAGAGAATAAAGTTTTAATATTATATTGAGCAGTTTGAAGTAGATGATACATAATACATTATATGTATACAGAAACACTCTAGTGAAATAGTCATCTTTTCCACTGACAAAAAAGTTACCTGCAATTACCTTTGCAAAGTTCACATGTGATTTTTACAGCGACCAAAATTTTAATGTTTTCAAGGTGCGTTGATCAATGCAAATTTTGTTACCATGGTTCTGATGTTTATTTAAAATTTCATTGTGTTATTTCTTTTTAGAAAACGACAGATTAGTTCAGCTCAAAAATTAATGTTTCTGAAAAAATGTTTAATTATCATAACTGTAACTTTTATATAAATAAATAAGTATTTTTTGTTTATGCTCCATTTTTAAATGAAAGTTCTCTGATTTTATTGTTTTTTGTCTTTTTCTCGTGAAATAGTCATGTCGACTATCACTCGAGAAAAAATTGTGTAGACAAAATTGTTCTCAAGGTATTATTCAAGTTTGTTGCTTTTAGGCAATTTCGTTAATAAAATTTTTGATAAAATCACTCGCCTTACGGTTCGTGATTTGGTCAAAAATGTCATTCGCGAAATTGCCTAGCAACAAACTTTCATACGTTTCGAAAATTTTGCCGAAAAAATTTTTTCTATTGTGATATTATACACTGTGTTCATTTGAAAAGGATCCACCCTTAATATTTCAAAAATGGGACATATTGGAAGGAAATGCCGAAACACGTCAACTTTTAACTTGAGTGGGACACTTTTTGGCGCTAATGTCATAAACGTCAGATTCACCCCCTCCCTACTGTAGGCACCCCTTACATTTTTTCAAATGGCATTAGGTATCAAATCACACCTCATTTAAAAGGTCTGATAAATCTCTATTCAATCATTTTGTTTTGCCTTTGATACCAGCCTTCCATTGTTATTTAATCGTTGTTTAAAAATGGCTCTTTTTCAACTTTTATTGCCTGAATGTTAACGGTGGTCACTTTGAACACATGATTAAATAGCAGTTTTTTCTTGTTAACAGTTGTCTTTTTACTATTTGTGAATTTTTTATTCTTTAAAGAGTCTTTCTATCATAACACAATACGGGGGCATACGAAAAATTGAAAGAGAGCCAATTTTAAACAACGATTAAATAACAATGGAAGGCTGGTATCAAAGGCAAAACAAAATGATTGAATAGAGATTTACCAGACCTTTTAAATGAGGTGTGACTTGATACCTAATTCCATTTGAAAAAATGTAAGGGGTGTCTCCAGTAGGGAGGGGGTGAATCTGACGTTTATTACATTAGAAAGTGTCCCTTTCAAGTTAAAAGTTGACGTCTTTCGGCATTTCCTTCTAATATGTCCCATTTTTGAAATATTAAGGGTGGGTCCTTCTCAAATGAACACAGTGTATATGAAAATATTATCAGGTTAGAATGTGGTTATTTCTAGAAAAGAATCGTCCTAATGCGTACTTTTGGGAAAAAAACATTGTTCTTTGAAAATGAATATATGAACTTGCCAGTCAGACTCATTAATAAAGTTCGATTTCCATTTTCTAGACAGTTGGCATGAAGGTAGTTTTATGCCTGCGAGATATATGCGGAGGAGTTTTCACGACCTCAATGGAAAGCCAAATCTGTGTGATTTGGCAGAGATTTATAGTCTGACACACTCATTTTTTTTCCACCGCAATGTCCATTAAGGTCAGACAAGATAGTGTGAATTTAAATGATCACAGATTTGTAAGGAGGACATCGCACTGATAAAAAAACCGCAGTTAATATAACAAATTGGATCCTTCTTTATAAAATATTTATTCATTTAATACGAGTATTACGTGGAAAATAACCACTGAATTTTTATGTAGGACGAATAATTCAATTTTAAGATATTTATTGCGCTTGCCAAGCTGTTAAAAACCAATAGGTGTCGGTAAATTGTCTGTTATCTGTCGATATTTGTTGCAGTTCACAAACCTTTTCCCAGAGCAAAAAACGAGTTTCACCGAACCGGTAGCAATAAAAAGATATATACACTAGGGCACATGGGCGTACAATTCTTATATTTTATACAGCGTTGCTGGCTCGCATCAAGGAATTATCTTTGAAACGGATAAAGGAAAAATTGAAATTCCAAAACGATCAATTAGACTTTATTCTGCATATTTTAAAGCAAATAATGTCAAATGTTTTGGACATCAGCGTTTAGCATACGGCCACCATCTCGAATTTTTTGGAATGGCAACCTAGGTCGAGTGACGTATCACAAAGAAGCTTATTTTTTTCTCTCTCTCCAAAAATAATAGCAATGTATTACTTTACTCGATAATTATAATAGAAATTTAACATAAATATTAAAATTGTAATTTTAAACAAAACTGGATGTTACAGAAATTTATAAACGAAATATTCATTTAAGTTGCAAATACTTCATCACAATAAGTGCTCAAAATGCTGGCCATTTGTTTGTGGACAATGATACAATCTCTCTCCGAAGATACGAATAGAATCGTTGTTCATTCGTGGAGTAATTCCCTGCATGCCATCCTCTAATTCGTTCAAGTTAGTTGGTCTGTTAACATAAACACGGTCTTTCAGGTAGCCACAGAGAAAAAAATGAAGTAGTGTCAAGTCGGGATTTTCCGGCCACTTAATTGTACCACTTCGACCAATCCATCTCTGAGGGAACATTGTATTTAAATATGGCCCAACGTCTCTTTGATAATGTGGAGGTGCGCCATCCTGTTGAAAGTATACGTTCATATTAGGAAATAATCATCATCCTCAGAGAATTCTTGGAGATTTCGAACTTTATACATCTAAAAGTTTTTTTATGCAGGATAGTTTGTATAGAATGTCTAAAAATGCCATGATTTCTTGCCAATACACTTGTAGATGTTTTAGGGTTTTCTTGAACATCTAATAGAACATCTCAAGTTTTATCTTCATTAGTTGCACTTTTCGGTCTACCAGACCTTGGAATATCCTTTACACTGCCAGATTTATTAAATTTGCTTATTAATCTCGTCTCTGTAGATCTACTTATAGGAGAGCATTCAGATGAGCTGCTTTGTCATCGGAACGTTTGCGATCACCATATCCAACTAACATTAAGATTTTGATTCGTTGTTTTTCCCATGGAGGCTAGATAAGGAGATCGAACTCCATGTATTCAAATTTCTGGTCATTATAGAGGGCGCCACATATGCTAAGGTACGAAAAAATCTGACTAGAGCCAATCATAAAACTCGATTTCATGATGTTTTATTGGTTGCTAGCTTCTTTGACAGTTCGCTGTTCACGTATGAGGTAAGTGAGGTTAGGTCACAGAAATGGAAAATATTGTGAATGAGAAATCCGTTTTTTGTCCTTGTTTTCAAAAATATCGAAAATTGTAATCGTTTGGTGGTAAAATAATTAGTTCCACTCTGTGCTGCTGAATGTATTTATGTTTTTACGCGATGAAAAATATGAATATCATGTCTTCTCTTCAGTATGGAATTTTAGAACACACTTAAATGTCCAGCACAGTTAGAATGAGTGTAAGTCTTTAAAAGAGCAATTGGATTGCCCAATTATGAAAAATAAATTGAAAATGAATAAAAATATATGTTTACAAAACTGATGTATAAAGTTTTTCAGAATCTAGCTTCCTAAATAGTAAAAAAATATTAGCTACACAAAAATATGAAAAAACGGTGGAAAAAAAGAAAAAATCACTTGAAATGCTTGGAGGAAATGTACCACTTCAAATGTACTATATTAAATAGCATACGAATAATTGAGAATTGCAACTAGAAGAAATACCGTTTGAAAACATAGAAGGTATGTATAGATAAATAGCCGGTAGTCATATAAGCTCTAATAACACACCAATTTGGTCCTATTAATAAGAAGTAATAAAACAATGACAGAATTAATAATATCTAATATTTTAGGTTATTTTCCATAAAATGAACGAAAAGATGATTGATTCCAAACAAGCCTTTACAAGAAGAAATTATGAAAATATTGAATATACAGAGAGTTGCACGAGAAGTTATTTACTACACACTATGTAACTTCTTTTACCTAAATATAAAGTGTACAATCCTTCGATCATTAAACATTGTTCAAAGATACAATCAGTATTTTGTCTCTAACTTGATACCTACCTATCCTATGGCCTGTTATACTTATCCAGCTTAGGTACTATGAGTAATAAGCGAATTGTTGAAGATAAAATAAGGTAATTAGAATGCTTCATATTTACTGCTCAATTTACCAATAGGCTTTATAGGATTACGAGTAAATTTTGGCTACTCTTGCAAAAAATTTTAACTGAAGGATATCAGAAAATACATCTATATCTTGATACCAGATGCTCAAGTATGCATTCACTATCGAACCTGACATCAAATATACAAACCTCTAGTCTATGATGAAAACATAGTACTGCTATTTTTCTAGGCATTACTGAAGCGTTTGATGGTGTTTGGAACTGTGGTATGTTCTACAAACTATATGAAATGATGTGTTCTAAATACTTGCTATTAATCTTGAAAACTACCTTAGTGATAGAACACAACAAGTAAAAGTGAATTACAGTTTTATTCCAAACATTTAAGGACTTGTCCAGTGTCCCTCACTGTCCTATTTGCTCTACAATCTATCTATCTTGTTACAACTATGATTTAGCAACAGAACATTCAAATTTGCATACATATTGCAGTATGTAGATGACATCGCTTTGATCAGTCATAATAATCTCAAAATAACAGTAAATGAGCTACAAAAGCTTATAACAGAATACTAAAATGGTTTAACATGTGTAGGATGAAGCCCAAAGTCTTAATGCATAATCTTCAATCTGTTCAATAACAATGAAAAATACAATATATTTTCAATCAATAGGTACAACTTACTAATGACATTAGTTCATGCACAGATTTTCAATATAAAATATATTTAAATAATTCCGTATCATACATGAAAATAATTTTTTCAAGTACTTCAAAAATACAAAAATTGCAATTTACAAAAGTTTATTTCCAAATGAAGCAAACACAGTGGTAAGTCACAATTAGTAAAATACATAAGTAAGTGCACAAAATATATAACTGTGGAAATTCTGTAACTGAACTTGCACAAAACATTCTCTACACTATTTTGAATCCTCTGTGCTTTATCTATGAATGTTATACTGTGTCACCGATTAGTTTCAATGTCTTATGGTTTTAGTAATCCCTACATTGGTAAAGTGCACCAATAATTGGCAAACATAAATTTTATTCTATTTGATGTATATATTTGCTTCAATGTATGTTCTCACCTTATTTATATTTTCTTTTCTGAATTCATATTTTTTTGTATAAAGAACATGCCAGTAATATTTTCAAATTATTACTACAGCTTATTCCTTATCAACCATCTCTGGTTTTTCTTCAAATCTTTGTTCGCCTTCTTTCTTCCAGTTCTCTTAAATTGTACTTGTATAGAACATAATAATGTCATCAGCAAAAGTAAAGTATTTGGTATTCAATCGTTCTTTTTCTAGACTTCTCACAAGTAAGGAATCTAATATAAGTCTATCATAATAAATATTTCCTTTCCTACTTTATTTATCTTTGAATATTTCTTATTATTTTTGGTAACTGAAAACTCTGGTTTACTTAAATTAAATTCAATTCACGTCTTTCTTTTAAATAATCTGTACTACCAACCACTATTGCAATACATTTCAACATTATCAATTTTTAACAATTTTAATTTTCTAGTTTTTATAATTCACAAGTAATGTTTACTATTTGCCTACTGTCAAATTGGTAAAATATAAAAAGTAAGGTTATTGTCGTGACAGTTTTAAAATGGTATCTTAGGTACAATGCGCGACGCCGCGGTGAAAAAACAAACTGCTTAGATAGGCGATTTTGAGGATACTTTTTGTCAATTTTCCCGTATGAGTTCGATCTCCTATGGTTTTTCCGATAAATGTGCCATTATTCTTAATTTACTTTTAAACTTCGTCCTAATTTGAAATTATTATCAATTTTGACAATTTGTACATAAATATTGATGTGATCGTCGTTTTTAATGCTTAATATTGTTTTTTGTTCAATTTTAAAAACCTCATATCAATAGTACAGTACAATTTAATTTGGAAAAATAATTATTTTATAAGACATTTTGATACATTGCTATTATTTTTTGAAAGAGAAAAAAATAAGCTTCTTTGTGATACGTCACTCGACCTCTGTTGCCATTTCAAAAAATTCAAGATGGCATCCGTACGCTAAAAGCTGACGTCAAAAACATTTGTCATTATTTGCTCGAAAATATACAGAATAACGTATTATTTATCATTTCATAACTTCCCAGTTATCCGTTTCATAAATAATCCCTTGGTGCAAGAATTTTCAGCATCGCTGTATATAAGTATTATGATCTATAAATTAGGGCGACAAATTTATTCCTATTAAAACTCGTAGATTTGGCAAAACTAAAACAACAAACCGATTGAGAGTTTGAATACTTTTTTTTTCGAGGAAAAGCTTCGATCTAGTCGGTTAGTATTGACTTTTCTTTTTTAAATGGGCACGTGGCGATATCTTAATTTCCCAATGAAGTATTCAATGCAAAATTTCACGTGTTCACTGCTTAGAAAGCAGCTAAGTTTCTGAAACACGGATGCTAGTGGCAGCTGAAGTAATGACGTACAAAGGAAATTAATTTTTCTGTCAATCATATATAGAGTCGGCAAAAAGGAAATAATAAAACAAAGCATTTCCTGAGAGCAATTAGTGGTAACTTCAAGAAAATAATTATCTCCACTTAACTTTGGAATATTATCCCCAAAATAATATTTCTACAGCACCTTTCCAAGACAAATGATCACAAAATGCTATTCATCATTGCGATGTGCAGAGATGAATGGTTATTTGCTGCGTATGAACTATGTAGGATATACACTAAAATGTCAGTGAATTAAACAATATCAAGTTACATCCGTCCCGTGCATATTTGTATTTATAAACATCGTATTTAATCATATACAGGGTGTCCCAGACTAGTTTATCCGAATTCGAATGGGACAAAAACTGATCTATTCAATTTCTATTACACTTTAATATGGCGTAGAAAAAATCATCCCCTAAATAATCATCTCCTAGTTACAGCCCCTAACTTTAAATTTTTTAATAGCACCCTGTACATTTTTTTATAATTTTGAATGAGGTCTTCCATCGTCTATTCAAGAAATGTTTCAAAAATAAAATGGGTTCGTAAGTAATCAAGAAACAAGCAACAAGACGGAGCTCCTCCACACAATGCGAGAATCGTTAGCGACCACCTACAAAACCGTTTCGATAACCACTGGATAGCAAACAACTCTCCAGAAATTATGTGGGCGGTATGTTCACCTGATTTGTCACCTCTTGACTCTTTCTTTAGGGCAGGGGGTTTACGTTGGCAGGGGGGTATTTGGTACTACATATTGCTCAGATTTATTTGAATAATCCCTAATACAGACTTTATTATCTCTGTCCATTTATTACAAAGTGGAATTATTTGTTGGATGACATTGACAATTGGCCGTGACAGTCGTGTCTTGGATAAAAGCGTTCGTTTGTCATGCCGTGGCTTACATAGAGGGAAGTATATCACACAAGTGTGGAACACGCTCGGTGTAGTGAGCAGTGTAGTTCGGATGTATGTTTCGGGTAGGTTTCTGTATGGTAGTATTCTGTACTGAAGTTGAGGAAGTGTCAGTCATTTTTTTTCCGCTGTGTGCTTTCTACTAGATGGCTTGGTTTCTAAACGTGCATCGAACGAGAATCTGAATTTTGTTAATGACTGGAAAGTCATCCCCTGCTGGGTTTTATAGATTCTCGTTCTGAATTAGTTGTGGAATATACGATTTAGTATTTTGTTCTACAGGAGTTCATATTGTTGGAGAATTCCGACCTGTTCTGGAAGCCGTTTTCACAAAAAATATATTGCACTCAAACGATTGAAACTGCCAACGTTGAAGTTTTGGTAATGAAGGTGTGCCACATGTTGTTTATGTTGGTTCATTATTTGTTGGTTGCCATCCAGTAAAAGGAAGATTTTTAGTACTGGACTCTTTTTGGAAAAGGGTTCACCTGTGGGGCCAGGGCCAGTGATAAAAGATATTGTTTATCAATCAAAGCCGCAAAATGTAGACGAATTAAAAGAAAATATAAGACAAGCATGTCGCCAAATTACTCCTGTAATGATTCAAGCCATGTAATCTTTATTACATTTATTTTTATTGTTCCTTTAAGCTTCAGGCTTTCTTGATTAATTTAACAAAAATAAAAAATAAATTGATGTTTTCTTGATTAATTATGAACCCATTTTATTTTTGAAAAATTTGTTGAATAGACGATGGAAGACCATATCCAAAATTATAAAAAAATGTACAGGGTGCTATTAAAAAATTTAAAATCAGGGGCTGTAACTAAGGGATGAATTTTTAGGGGATGATTTTTTCTACGACATATTAAAGTGTATTAGAAACGGAGCACATCAGTTTTTGTCCCATTCGAAAATCTCTATTCGTTTAAGAGATATAGCCTGGATAAATTAGTCTGGGACACCCTGTATACACTGGTGTATTTGAAGAATTTTGTAAAATAAATGGTATTTCTTCTATTTATCTCATTTGTGCAAAGTATATCTCTGAACATATTTGGGAGTAGAAGCCAACGATATATTTTGAACTAAACTATACAATATTGTTTGATAAAAGCATTGCAACTAATGTATTTGTTTCATTTGGATGCTTCACTTATATTGTCTATTGATCCATCATCCTGAGGTAATTCACTTATTGAGCCCGTAACACTGTGATAGATGCAGCCCCATCATTCTATTCCATGTAACCAAATAGGTTTAAGCGCTAGGTTATAAATTTGGATTTTGTTCGGAAGAGACAAAACTGTCTGTATTTAAATACAATGCCTCCAAACATAAAGAAAACCCCTGAAAAGCAGTGCTGAAAAATAGGTTAGCTGAAGCAGGGAATAGGTTAACTCTGAAACAATTTTTCTCATTAAATACACTTCGTGAATAAGAGGTTGTCTTTAATATTTTGCATATAGAGTTAGAAAAAAAATGTGTGAGCCGTCACGGAACGCATGGAAGATGTGAAACATCGAAATTGTTTTGTATAAGTTATATGCATGAAAGAACAGATTACGACAGGAATCAGATATGGCATAATGAAAAGATAAAGTGTTACAAATTTGTTCCATAAAATAATGACTGTTTATTACATTAATATTCATTTTTATTAAATACAAAATTTTAAAATTCATTTGAAATCGCGACAACTCAATTATTTTCATCGGTGACTTCGGTAATAGCCTTAATTATAGTCTCTATACTCAAGAGTATTAGTTAGATTCGATGTTACTTCTGACGGTATTACTGTGACAATTGGTCGATGATAACTGAAGTATGTTACAAACGTATTAGACATAACATTATCAAGATATCTAATAAATAGAGCATCTATTGCTGTTCCAAATTTTGTAGTACATTCTCTTGGATTGCTGTTAATTTCCAGTTGAAATTCTACCTGGAGGACTGTAATTAATGGCATTGATTCATTTTTGCAAAATTAACATTGAAATCCCCAGCCAAAATCAATAGGAGTTTATCGTTATTGAAGCTTCTTATTGCACGACATAGAACTTTTGGGAAGGCTAGTGAACTCGTGAAACGTGTGATGTTACGAAAAAGCGTTCGTCACGCGATGACTCATTCTTCGTCTCTTTCTTGGCCGCCCGCTGCGCTAACCTTCTCTCCTCTCTTCCTAAGCCGCCTTCTTCTTCTCTCTTTCGTAGGCTACACAGCGGCACGCTTCTCACTCTCTCTCTCTCTCTCTTATACACGCCGGCACGAGGGATTCGCAAAATGTCGGAAGAGAGACAGAGAGAGAGAGAGAGAGAGCAAATATGTTAAAATTTTTGAAAAATTGTAAAAAATTTGGAAAAATGGTCAATAATTGTCAAAAACTGTCAAAATTTTGAAAAAATTGTCAAAAATTGTCAAAAATTGTCAAAAATTTGGGAAAATGATCTAAAATGGTCAAATTTTTTGAAAAATTGTCAAAAATGATCAATAATTGGTTAATATTTGTCAAAAATGGACAATAATTGTTGAAATTTGAAAAAATGGTCAAAAATTGTCAAAAATGGTCAATAATTGTCAAAAATTGTCAAATTTTTTGAAAAATGGTCAAAATTTTCGAAAAATTGTCAAAATTTTGAAAAAATGGTCAATAATTGTTAAAAATTGTCAAATTTTTTTAAAAATGGTCAAAAATGGTCAATAATTGTCAGAACCTGTCAAAAATGCTGAAAAATTGTCAAAAATGGTCAATAATTGTTAAAATTTGGAAAAATGGTCTAACATGGTCAAGATTTTTGAAAAAATGTCAAAAATGATCAATAATTGTCAAAACTGTCAAAATTGTCAAAAATGATCAATAATTGTCAAAATTGGTCAATAATTGTCAAAAATGGTCAATAATTGTTAAAAATGGTCAATAATTGAAAAAATGGTCGAAAATTGTCAAAAATTTTGAAAAAAGGTCAAAATTTTCCAAAAATTGTTACAAATGGTCAAAAATTGTCAAAATTTTGAAAAAATGGTCAATAATTGTTAAAAATTGTCAAAATTTTTGAAAAATGGTCAATAATTGTCAGAACCTGTCAAAAATGCTCAAAAATTATCAAAAATGGTCAATAATTTTCAAAATTTGGAAAAATTGTCTAAAATGGTCAAAATTTTTGAAAAATTGTAAAAATGATCATTAAATGTCAAAATTGGTCAATAATTATCGAAAATGATCAATAATTGTTGAAATTTGAAAAAATGGTCAAACATTTTGAAAAATGGTCAATAATTGTCAAAAATTGTCAAAATTTTTTAAAAATGGTCAATAACTGTCAACATTTTTTAAAAATGGTCAAAATTTTCGAAAAATTGTCAAAATTTTGGAAAAATGGTCAATAATTGTTAAAAATTGTCCAAATTGTCAATAATTGTCAGAACCTCTAAAAAATGGTCAAAAATTGTCAATAAATGTTAAAATTTGGAAAAATGGTCTAGAATGGTCAACATTTTTGAAACATTGTCAAAAATTGTCAAAACTGTCAAAATTGGTCGATGATTGTCAAAAATGGTCAATAATTGTTAAAGTTTTGAAAAAATGGTCAATAATTGTTAAAATTGTCAAAAATGGTCAATAATTGTCAGAATCTCTCAAAAATGGTCTAAAATTGTCAATAATTGTTAAAATTTGGAAAAATGGTCTAGAATGGCCAAAATTTTTGAAAAATTGTCAAAAATGATCAATAATTGTCAAAACTGTCAAAATTGGTTGATGATTGTCAAAAATGGTCAATAATTGTTAAAATTTGAAAAAATAGTCAAACATTGTCAGAAATTTTGAAAAAAATGGTCAAAAATGGTCATTCTATTGTGCATAAGAAGCAAGCTTCTGTCGGCGGTCCGACGACCGCTCACCTGTTTTGGTTTTGAAAATTATTGAATCTCTGCGACTATAAGGAAATAATCTCTCATGTCCCATCTCACACACTACTACTCATGGAACGGAAATAATCTCTCATGTCCCATCTCACACACTACTACGTATGGACTATGTATAGTACATATATACAATCATATAGCGTGGCGAAGCGTCGCCACGGCAATTCTCGCCACGCCAAAAATCAGGTGTACTCTCCTCCTATAGAAAAAAAAAACAGTAGATAACTTTAAACACCATTGTTTTTCAAAGTATTCTCCACTTGGAACCAATTATGGAAACAGTTAAGGCCGCTGCACAATTACCCGGGAACGGGAACGGGAACGTGAACTGGAACGAGAACGGAAAAAAAGTTATTATATTTTATTGTATCCTTGCACAACCAATTTTCGTAACGAGAACGAGAAGATGCCCGGGAACGAGAACTGGAAAGTTGGCCAAGTTTTAACATTCCCGTTGCATTCCCGGAGCCAATCACAGCACAGGATATATAATGCTTATAGTTGAGCCAATAGGAAAGCAGCAACCTGTTTGATGCAAACATAACCATACATTGAATTTACTGTTTGGACCCTTACTTTGTGGAATCTACTCATATTAATGTTATAAATGAAACTAACTGTTTCTAATTAATTCCACTATTTAATTACAAAATTTATGAAAATTATTAAGGGATATTGATAATTATTTCGATATTGACATATCATCGTCAGAATATCAATATCAATATACTTTAATAATTTTCATAAATTTTGTAATTAAATAGTGGAATCAATTAGAAACAGTTAGTTTCATTTATAACATTAATATAACCATACATATCCTCGTTTCATGAGAATCTCTCAGACTAATGTAAAAGTGGCCCCAAAAAGAAGCAATTAATGTGCTGGCCAATTTTCGTAGGAAGAAGAGGCCAATAATGACATCCAATATATCAAAAATGATTGATATGATATTCGGAAGTTTGTTATTGAGTCACAAGTTGACAGTGTTTTAGAAAATAGATATCCCCAGAAAATTCCATAAATTCCTACTATTTCCGTTCTCGTTCTTGTTGTGCATTTAAATATAATATTTCGTTCTCGTTTCCGTGCTGGTTCTCGTTCACGTTCCCGATCCAGGGCAATTGTGCAGCAGC
This sequence comes from Lochmaea crataegi, assembly GCA_947563755.1. Lineage (NCBI taxonomy): Eukaryota > Metazoa > Arthropoda > Insecta > Coleoptera > Chrysomelidae > Lochmaea > Lochmaea crataegi. The sequence continues at coordinate 24,330,178 of OX387423.1, read as the reverse complement.
CTTTTTTCCACTCGCTTCTTGGTGCCTTCAAAATACTTAGAGTTTTTGGAGGCGTTTATTGCATCTTTTGGGGACTGGAACCTTCTACCACGGAGATCATTTTTAATGCAAACCAGTCGATATGTACCAATCAGCAGTAATAGTTCTTCAACATATTTCTGGAAACACTTAGAAAACGGATGCCTTTCGTCGGTTTTGGTTCATCTTGAAATACCGACTGACGTTTATTTTCGGGTTCATAAGAGTAAATCCAGGATTTATCAATACTGACAAAGGCTGTATATATCTTTGGATTTCCTGCGTTAAACCGGAGTAGAGTTATTTGATACCAATTGACTCTAATTGCTTCCTGTTTTTCCGTCAACAAATGCGGTATCCAACGAGAATTGTGGTCTTCGAAATGCCCAATTATGCTCCAATTTCACGATATTATGTGACATGATAATCTTAGATCAGCTTACGTACAGCATCGACGTTTTCCTGGGTAACTGCCGTTGTTGGTGGACTTGTTCTTAGATCGGCGTTAAGATTATTCCGTCCATACGTTTAAATTCTCCATATCAACGAGAAATTATCGACTGATGTGGTGCTTCATTGCCGAAAACAAAAACCAACTCCGCACGGCATTCTTGTTGAGACAACTATCTTCAAAAATTATTGTTAAAAATTATTGCGCGAGAATTTTCTCTGCTTGATTCCATTTTTCGACTGACTCATCAACTTTAAAAATTCAACTATATTGTCATATGCAACACTTAAAGATAACCCTCGTAGCACACTAGAACAAGATGGAGATGTTGATAATGTTTGAAAAGGATGTCTGCTATTACGAGACATTTTTGAATCTTGCTTCTTATTGCACGACAAAGGACTTTTGTGTCGTCACGCAACAGTGTTGCCAGATTTCTGAAAAGGCTCGTGAAACGTGTAATGTTACAAAAAGTGTTCATCATGCAACAGTGTTGCCAGATTTCTAAATAATCCACTAATCCAATGAAATTTAAATTGAAGCTTGCTTCCTATTGCACGACATAGGACTTTTGGGAAGGCTTGTGAACTCGTGAAACGTGTGATGTTACGAAAAAGCGTTCGTCACGTCATTCTTCGTCTCTTTCTCGGCCGCCCACTGCGCTAACCTTCTCCCCTCTCAACCTAAGCCGCCTTCTTCTTTTCTCTTTCGTAGGCTACACAGCGGCACGCCTCTCTCTCGCTCTCTCTCTCTCTCTCATACACGCCGGCACGAGGGATTCCCAATCGGTCGGAAGAGAGACAGAGAGGGGGAGACAGAGAGAGGGAGACAGAGAGAGGGAGAGAGAGAGAGAGTATCGCGCGACTCTCTCTCGAATTGCCAAATATGTTAAAATTTTTGAAAAATTGTCAAAAATTTTGAAATATGGTCAAAAATTTGGAAAAATAGTCAATAATTGTCAAAAACTGTCAAAGTTTTGAAAAAATGGTTAATAATTGCCAAATATTTTCAAAAATTGTCAAAAATTTGGAAAAATGGTCAATAATTGTCAAAAACTGTCAAAATTTGGGAACAAATGGTCAATATTTATAAAAGACTGTCAAAAATGGTCAATAATTGTTGAAAAGTGTCAAAATTTTTAAAAAACAATTGTCAGAATCTGTCAAAAATGGTCAAAAACTGTAAAAAATATTCAAAAACTGTTGAATATTTTAAAAAATGGTCAAAAATAGTCAATAATTGTTAAAATTTTGAAAAATGATCAAAAATTGTTGAATATTTTGAAAAATTTACAATAATTGTCAAAATTTTTGGAAGTTGTCAAAAATGTTCAATAATTGTCAGAAACTGTCAAAATGGTCAATAATTGTTAAAATTTTGAAAAAATTGTCAATAATTATAAAAAAATGTCAATAAATGTTGAAAATTGTCAAAATGTTTTAAAAATGGTCAAAATTTTTGAAAAACTGTCAAAAATGGTCAATAATTGTCGGAAACTGTCAAAAATAGTCAATAATTGTCAAATATGGCCAATAATTGTTAAAATTTGAAAAATGGTCAAAATTTTTGAAAAATGGTCAATAATTGTTAAAAATTGTCAACATTTTTGAAAAATGGTCGAAAATGATCAATAATTGTCAGAACCTGTTAAAAATGCTCAAAAATTGTCAAAAATGCTCAATAATTGTTAAAATTTCGAAAATCGTCTAAAATGGTCAAAACTTTTGAAAAATTGTCAAAAAGGATCAATAAATATCAAAACTGTCAAAATTGGTCAATAATTGTCAAAGACGGTCAGAATTGTCAAAACCAATCAAAATTCGTCAACAATTGTCAAAAATGATCAATAATTGTTAAAATTCTGAAAAATGGTCAAAAATTGTCCAAAATTTGAAAAAATGGTCAAAAATTGCCAAATATGTTAAAATTTTTGGAAAATTTCCAAAAATGGTCAATAATTGTCAAACACGGTCAATAATTGTCAAAATTCGTCAAAAATGGTCAATAATTGTTAAAACTTTCGAAAAATTTTCAAGAATTTGGAAAAATCGTCAAAAATTGTCAAAAACTGTCAAAATTTTGAAAAATGGTTAATAATTGCCAAATATTCTCAAAAATTGTCAAAAATTTGGAAAAATGGTCAAATTTTTCGAAAAATTGTCAAAACTTTGAAAAAATGGTCAATAACTATTAAAAATTGTCAAAAATGGTCAATAATTGTCAGAACCTTTCAAAAATGCTTAAAAATTGTCAAAAATGGTCAATAATTGTTAAAATTTGGAAAAATGGTCTGAAATGGTCAAAATTTTTGAAAAATCGTCAAAAATGATCAATAATTGTCAAAACTGTCAAAATTGGTCAATAATTGTCAAAAATTATCGATAATTGTTAAAGTTTTTGGAAAATTGTCAAAAATGGTCAATAATTGTCAAAGACGGTCGATAATTGTCAAAATTCGTTAAAAACTGTCAAAAATTGTCAAAATTTTCGAAAAATGGTGAAAAATTCACGAAAAATGGTCATTCTATTGTGCATAGGAAGCAAGCTTCTGTCGGCGGTCCGACGACCGCAAACATTTATTTTTATTTTATTGCTTTTATTTTAAAATGCCATTCTATTTTTGACAAATGAACATTATTGTTTTTCTCCTCCTTATATTGTAAACAACGCATTTTGACAGTTTTGAAGGACGTAAGTAACAATTACCAAAAAGGTATCGATTGCCCTTGACGACGGACTGTAAGTCAACTCACCACCCTTGGGTGGTAATAATTTTTGCCATATAAAACGTGTATCTTATTTATTTATATGACTATTAATAGTACAATTATTACAATTATGAACATTATTCACAAAATTTTGATGAATTTTTTCTCATTTTTTCTCAATTTGTATGAAATGTTCTGACATAATTTCTCCATCTCTAACCAAGTTTTCTGTTACTCTTGAAGTACTGCAGGAGACTTCTGGCTTCGTATAAAATTTTATTTGCAACTTCCTTTTATTGTTTCTGCAAAAGTTGCAGATTTCCATCCGCCATGTCGCTTGAGAGCTAAGACATCAACTCCAGTATTCGCTTATACAGTGGCCGGCGTTCCAGTACACTCCTTACAGTTCTCAAAGATCAGAAATTTGGCAATTTCACTTGGAATTGAAGAAATCGAGTTTTTCCCGACAGGCTGGTTTAAGCACTTTCCATTATGATATCGCATGAAGAAGCGAGAATTAAAATTCTTCATGTGGGATCTATTCAATGTCAAAAAATGTAATTTCGAACTATTTTGAAACAATAAACCTTCTCATCGACACTTTTAGTCACTGTGAGTTTACGTGCCATTCCATTTTTGGAATCAGGAATAGTAACAATAATGACTTCATGCCTTAAAGAATTATTATAGTTTCCTGTAAAATTGTCGTATTTAGTAAAGCGTGTTACCAACAGATATCAAAGAATAAATATATATTATTCTACGCTTTACAAACTAAGCTTTGAAAAATATTTTTCAAAAACAGTGACTGTTCAACGAAGAAGAAACAACTACTTCCCGGGCTACATGCCCCGAAAGACATTGAATTACACTTTTAAGTCAAACGGGGTTAGTAAATCTACAAGATTTAAACCAACCATTCTGGTTTGTAATCAGAAGGACAACATGTTTGTAAACCGTTAGAATAATATATATTTATTCTTTGATATCTGTTCATGCCTTAATTCAACATTGTCCATTTTTATTGCACAGCTTTCACTAGAACGGCACGCTCCAGCAATTCCCATTATCATTACAGCCTTCATCATTTAATAAATATCATCGGGGGCTTCAAACAGGAATTTATTTTCATCTTTCCTGTCAAACACATTAGATTTTTTTGGGTTTATATCCGTCATTTCTTATTTTTTTAAATACTCGAAGTTTAGGAGACTTGGAAATATCTTTTTTTCCTCTATGAAAAGGGTGGATTTCAGCATGGAATATTCACACCATAAGCTTCATGGAGACTTTAATACAGCAGATTTTTCGTGGAAGTACGCCAAATGCATGGTCTCTGAAACTGTAGCAGCAGTCTTTCTTTGGCACCATTTCTTGAAGTATTGATACGTTGCTTCATAACTATTCCTTGATTGTTCTGGCAACAGCGATAGACAAGCGATATTTGCTGATTCTTCTATAGCCATTCGGCTGTTATACAAATCAATAATTCCAATTTATCTCAATTTTTGATAATAAACTGTCAGCTTGACGTTGTTCATAAAATAACATTACTTATGACGCTATAGAAACCGGTCAAAACTGTCCATCATTTCATGCGAAAAGTATCGAATTAAATTAAAAAGAATCCAAGAATAAATTCTGTGGGGAGAAGAAGGAATCTTATATACTTCACGGGTTGTAAGTATATTTACTAATCTCGAACTTTATTGCCAGCCCTCGCTATCGCTCTGCGCAAAATTGTTCTCGACTAGTAAATGTTACTACTGCCTTATAGTATAAATAACTATTGTTTAATATAGATAGCTTTTGTCATCCAATTCAGATTGTAAGAAACTATGAAGTTGTTATGTAGACAAATGTAACTCATAATTTAATACATACATGTCTCACAAAATAACATAGTAATTTTTCACTGGTAAAGAGTATTATTTTAAAATTTTCCCACTGTTATATTCCACGTACTAGCACGTGCACATATATATTTCAATCTTTAATGCTCCCAGCGGTACTTGTAACAGTCAGAGCAATTGCTTTCTCACGACTTCCGTGCTCAGAACTTTCTTGTTGAAAATGGAAAGCTTTTTAATTCTATTATCGTTTCATAACGTGAGTGCCGAGGTAGTGATTGATTTATATTCTACTGAATGTCCTATAGTACATAGTCGTTATCTCACTTTAGAGAGATGTTTGCTTTTTTTAGAAGCAAAAATATTTTATTTAAAAGTATTGGTGTGGTCCATATTTTAAACGGGCCAAAGGATTGGAATATGTTATGCCAATAGTATTTTAGACAATACTTAATCTAAGCATCATGTTTATTATCGTCAAATACGTGACAAAAAAAAAGGAAATGACAGTAAACAGTTAAAACACAAATACCCCTTTTAAAAATTTCATCGTACGCCATAGTAAATGGGAGTAGCCCCCTTTAAAAATTTTATCGTATACAGGGTGTTGCATTTAAGATGAAGACACCCCCATATTTTCGCTGTTTGAAAGATTACAGAATTGAATTTTTGCAGAGTCATACATGTTGATGGGCCACATCTTTTAAGTTCAACTGAAATTTAATCTCAGCCTACTACGATTTCACAAACGGGCTCTCTTTTTGATGTTTTGCTTCGTGCCAGAAGTATCGAGAAAAAAATATTCGAAAAAGCTGTTCAGAATATCATTTTAACCCTACATACCGAAATTCATCACAAAATTCGCATTTTTCATTTTTTCTTTTTTTGGGCCTACACACAGGTATTGTTTACTTTGATGGGAAGTAATATTTTAACAGTATTTTCAAATTTTAGCTAAGCTTCAATCAGTGATCAAAGAAAGAAAATGCAATTGACAAGAGAAATAATCCGGTTGTTTGGTGATGATACTCGTAGTAGTTGCTGCGGAGTTTAACTTGAGACATCCCCAACGTGCTCCCATTACTCATGGAAAAGCAGCTGCTGTAAATGCTCTTTTCAACGAAAGTGGCAGAGTTATTAAAGTTCCTCGTCGAATATACCCGCATCTTGAGGATAACGACTATTGGCGGCAAATCGAGCAGATCCATGCATGAGCCTTCGAGATTTATCGTCTCAACTGAATATTAGTAACGATAAAATCAGAAGATGTTTTGTACGTCACAAGATCAAGCCCTATAAACCGAAGTTCTTACATACATTGAAAGAAGGTTATGATAATAAAAGATTAAACTATTGTTATTGAGCCCAAGATAATTTTTTAAATGACAGACAGTTTCTGAAGAAGATTATGTTCACCGATAAGGCTACATTCACCACTGATGGGATTGTATCCTCTCAAAATTGTAGATACTGGGCTATAGATAATCCTCTCTGGGTTATCAATTGACCTTCTCCAAGTACGTCATCGTGACGAATTTCTGTCACCGGACAATCTTCAAACTGAATTCTAATATAACCTCAAACCGAATAATACAACACGATAAAACTCATAACAATTAATATACACTAGTACACAAATTTACCAAAATCAATTAACTTTTGTTCTCGATTTATATTTTAATCAGTAAAAAATACTATTTCCATCCATCTTTCTGAAGGTTGTCCGTGATCAGCTGACAATATGGCGAGGGATGACGTCACTTGGAAACGCTCTATTGTAAAGACCAATATTCCCAAAAAGTCAATGTCTGGTGTGGGATTTTAGGAGACCGTATAATTGGTCCGTTTTTCTTCAATGAATCTTCCTCGATGGGGAATTTTGGCATGCAATTGAAAATCTTCCTCCTAATGTGCAACAGATTATGTATTTGCAGCTAGACGGTTCATCCATCCACAATTCAAGGCTTGTTCATGAATGGTTGAACCAAAATTATCCTATGCGACGGATAGGAAGAAACAGTCCTTTTGAACTATGCCTTCCGAGGTCTCCCGATGTTACACCACTTGATTTTTATTGTTGGGGAATATAACAATATAAAACAATGCCCAAAAATCGAGATGAGCTTTATGCCAGGATAAAGCAAGCCTGTCAAGGAACCATCATCCCGGAACTAAGACGTGTAGCTAAACAGAATCGTAAAAGAATCAAAAAATGTATTCGATAAGATGGAGGATTAGTTGAGAGAGGTCACATTTTATAGGTTTTTATTTGTATTATGAAAATTATTGTTTGATACTTTTCCTATATTTAATCAATTATCAAAATTGTTTTCCCATAATATTCCTTTGAAAGTGCTGTTTACTTTACTACAATATTTAAATACATGACACTTTGTCAAGATTTTACTTTCCACGGCACACTAATTAACAAAATAAACTTGTAATAATTTTATATAGACCAAAAAATGTGATCTTTGTGATGAAACTTGGTATGGTTAACATAATATTCTGAACAGCTTTTTTCAATAATTTTTTTCGATATCTCTAAGGCGAAGCAAAATATCGAGAAGTGGTCCTGTTTGTGAAATCGTAATAGGCAGAGTTTAAAGTTCAGATTTCTTTTTATTATTTAAAAAAATGTGGCCCATCATGATTCTACAAAAATCCTAATCTGTAATTCTTGAAACAGCGAAAATATGGAGGTGTCTTCATCTTAAATGCGACACACTGTACATGATAGACATTATTACAATTGAATTATTCCATTGAAAGATTCCATCGAGCTCCCATGATATACACATTTTCAAAAATAAAATGATTCCTTCAAAAAGTTTCATCGAAAGCACGCCCATAGTAAATGAAAATCTTTACCAATAAATTAACCCCCTTTTATAATTAAATTGTTCGCCCATGATATGCATTGACCAAAAATTACATAACGCGGCTGATGAAGTTCTCACTTCAATAAATCGCAATTTAAATAGTGCATAGTTTACACAAATTGAACTTTTCACCTTTACTGACATTCTTGCCTAATAAGAATTTTAGTCGGGAAAGTTCAAGTGATCCCATTTGGAGGTATTCGATTGCCTAGAGCTAGACTGGGTAAACTATCCCCTGGTACATCAAACAATAAAGGAAAAAGGAAGAACCCAATATGACCTCACTTACTACAGCATGACAGCATGACGGCTGAGCGACCGTAAATTGGGTAAAATTATAGTGAGTATGGAGAAAGTGATTTTTAACATCCAAAACATCAGAAGCGAGCAGTATTTTATCCCATTTTGTTCAATTTCAATTCAGATTACTATAGTTTATTGTGAAACGAGGACAAAAAATGAGCTCTAGTAGCCCGAGACTATTAGATGCACAAGCGAGCCTGGCGAAGCAATTGCAGCTGATAGTTAAGGGCGGCTAAAGCGTTTCCTTCATGTGTGACACACAACTGTTTTTCGCCTACCGAATAAACCAAAAAATAGGAAAATATAACAAAAAACTTTGACATACAGTGTCGTTTAATTAAAAAATTTACGTGAAACGTCAAAATTACAAGTGACAGATGTTGAAAAACTTCAAAAACCATGGCGTTAAGAATTCTCCGCCCTTGGGCTGCTAAACAATACTTTCCGTCCTATTTTTGGTGTTCATTTGATTGGTTTTCCGGTAAGGTAGGCGAAAATAGTATATTGTGTGACTAGGGGTGAAACAATACGATTTCAGGATAGGGTGAAGCTGCCTGCCCGAGAGAAGCGAAGTCTGAAATCGTGTTTCATCCCGCATAATAGATAATTTCGGACCAATAGAGAAAAAAAACATCATACGATAATAATATTTTTCTACTCCTGTTTTATAATATACTTACTAAAAGACTAAAATCTGTATCATAATGATATTCATTCAAATTTTCATTATGATACAGATTTTTAAGCCAATAGGAATGCGACATTCGCACAATATTTAATATAGCCATGGATACCTGGTTGACATTTCTGAAATTAATTATATTAGGTGACACTTAATTTGACAGCTGTCAAATAATTTTGATTTTCAAAAGTAACTATATATGATAATTATTAATTAAATAATTCTTATTAATTGGAGTAGAAAAAATATTGTATGCAACTTTCATGTAATGGCCATTAATACACTCGCATATTATATACGAAACTCGCCTGCGGCTCGTTTCGTATCCTACAACATGCTCGTGTCTTAATGGCTATCATTACATGATCGTTGCATAAAATACTATTATTGAGAAAATTCAAAACTATAATTACAGAAGTAACACTCCTCCCGACCATAATGTAGCTCCTTCGGTTCATTCCAATTAACAAATTTGTAGGAAGTACTCAGATATTTTGCTTTAGATTTTTAAGGTAATAAATCCAAAGCTACAGCTTTTGCTTTGTCAATAAGATGTTGTGGTGTACTTTCAATTGCTGATTGTATGCTTATTTATTGTATTATTATTTATTTTAGTTGAAATAATAGAATATCTGTTTGTTTAGTTAAAATGACCTATTGGGTTAGAATGCCAATTATACAGGTTTGTAATAAACGAAAAGGATCGAAAGTAAAGCTGCAACTTCAATGTGCCTGCAGGAAATGATCGATTCCTGCCCGGCAACAGTCGCACTGGACTGAAATTGACTAGTTTCGGTTGGCCCAACAGGCGTCGAAACTCGCATTCTCAATGCAGGTTATAGGAAAAATGTTCCCTGTTATTGTCAAATATTCATTTTTACAGAATATATTTGTAACAAACAAAGCCATTGGTCGCGTTCATCACAACGTAGCGCTACCGAAGCGATCATCAATTTCCTGCTGAACGCGTATTTTGTTAACTGATCAGATTGAGCGCTGTGGTATCAGTCGCTATTTTTTCAATAAGAATTAATATACGCTACACGCTACCGATTGATGATGCATTAACTGTCAATTTATGACATATGTTAAAAACCACTATTAGACCTACATCTACAGCGTCTTCTTCAGCAATTACAATAGCTGCTTGAATAGGATCCATTTTTTAAGAAACAGAAACTTATTAACACACCAGGCTAATTTTTCGTTGTCGATGATCACGGATTACTAAGCTCACAAAACACTGGTAATAACTATTAGACTAAATTAAAATCAAAAATGAATAAATAATTGTCGTATATATCAAATAAAATTGAGTTGTAGTTGTATTAATTGACATTTGTTGACATATATGTCGATGGTTTTATTAGGACGTTCAGCAGAATTACGAACTGATGGATCACTCTAAAAATCGCTACCTGATCATGGATGAACGCGACCATTGTTAGTATCAACTATGAAAGTATACTACAGCCATCTTGTATTGTACACCACCACATAACAAAATGAACTTCCTTTTGGCAGCATACTAAATTTCGAAATATTTTGAAAATGTTCTAATAAATGTGAATTTCTCGGCAATAAATTTAGAGACCCTCTACCCACACCCATTAAATCTGACCTTTTTTCATGCCAGCTGTCCTTGAAAGGTAAAACAGAAACCATGGATTTGTCCTGAGTAAGCAATCCCTAGAGCAGAATTAATTTTGATGATAGGGGCTTCACCTTCGGCTTAAAGATGTGAACATTTGCAAGGAGTTATGAACAAGGAGAGCCTGTTTTGCTAAGAAATTATAAAATAGACTGGGTAGTGAAAAAATGTTAACACGATATTGAATATATACATTGAAGGCAAAGGATTATTATGATGTTGAATTGTTGAAAATTGAAGTCTGTGGAAATCCTGAAATTCTTCAAGGAAATGGGACTAGAGAAGCGACTAGTCTCTGAGAATTTCATCAAAAATTGAGTAGAGGAAAGGGGGCACAATAGAACTTTTAGAGCCCCAGTGAATGTCACTCCAATATAGGCACATAAAATTATTTAGCTTGGAAATGGAATGGATAATCCTAACTAGGTTTCGAATCTCATTTTTAACATTATATGGAAGTATGAAAATAGGTATGCAATGAAAAATAGATGGCTATCGTTATTCTTTAAAGGCACGATATCAAAGCGGAAGATAATAGTAATGCTCATTGTTTTTTTTTCGTAACAAATTGAATTTAAAACTATGCGATTGTTTAACTATGACAAAAATAACAATCATTCAATTCCGAGAAAGTTTCACAAAAATATTTTCAATAACGAAAAGAGAATTGAGATAATAGTATAGCTAGACAAATAAAGTAGTTTAAAATCAAATAATTTAAATTTTATGTGAGCTTATAACTTTGTTCGGAATAAAATTATTCACCGAATCAGCACTAGTATATCTTTTCTTATTGACTGCGTTATTTCAGTTTTATTGCAAATTATTGCCATTGTTAGTAGTAAATTGCCATTTTTTATTTCGGGACCTCTCCTTGATCTCATATATTTTTACATCAATATACAATTCGCTACGGACTCAAAGTAGCGAAAGAATTTTTATTTCTAGAAAGAATGTGTATGATAATAATTTATTCGATTTTTTAAATCGTATTTTTAAAACAATTCAAGTAGAAACTATCCATCTTCACACTAGAGGGAGTATGAAGAAACAATTAAAAATCAATTTTTTATAAAATAAGCATACTTAATTACATTACATAAATAGGTTTATTCTTCACACGTAAATTGTAAATACATTAACAAGTGAGTGGCTAATATAAAATGAGCCATAAAAAGGAAGTTTAGTATATAATGAAAGAAAGAAAAGGATACGAACTAATAGACAATAGGTTTGTACGCGGGTGCAATTCAGAACCAGTTCAGGGACTATTCGCATGCGCATTCTAAAAAGTGGTGTTAGTTGTCTTCTTATTTTAGCTGCTTGTGGTTGCTTCTTTTTTCGTTTGTTATGTTGTAGCATTGTGAGCAAATATCAAAAAATCTGGAGTCACTTGTTTTGTTTTCGTTCAGGTTCTGAGAGGTGATCTGTCGTTCTGATATCGTTCACGCTATAATCAAATTATTTGATGGGTCGTAACTAGGCATGCGCTATAGACAATTTGAAGTCAAGTCCGAACTGCACCGGGATTCTATTTTACGATACGATCGTAACTGCCGACCAAAATTGACACTCAGCGATTCTATTTTTCGATTAGATTAGTCGTAGAAATACAAATCGATTCACTCGATAGGTATAGATGAGTCGTATTCATTTACTTATTTTGAAACTTATATGATATTTGGCATTTCCTGACATATTCTAACCTGCACATCCTAATTCTAATAGTATGCAGATCAATAAAAGTATTATTATTTCTTGAAATCCCAATGAATTTAGTTTGAGGGCTAATTCAGCCCATAATTTTTCCTGTTTATCCCTTCCTGATGCCCCAATGGACCTGTCATTTGCAAAATCTCTATTTTTCTCCATAAATTGGAGAATAATTTCCCAGTGGCAAACTCGAATCTTGGATAATATTAATATAGTATTTTAGCAAGTATAAAGATCGAAAGTTCAAAAATGTTAAAAGTGTTTTTTTAATCCGCCAAATATCAAATGATTTCTGTCGACAATGTCCCACTCGGTTGAGCTACCACTGTGGGGCTTCATCAGGTGACGGATAGGAGAACGGCCATGGACTCTCGACTTTGTGGAAGGGGTTCGGTTGACTGAGACTGAAAGCCTTCTTAAGAGCAGATGAAATGATTAGTAGATGAATAAAACGGGGTAAGGAACGTAAAACTTCCGACAATCCTGTGAAATAGTCTGCCGCCGACCAGCTTGTGGCACAAACCGAAAACTGCTTGTTATTGCAGCGATGGATGGTATGAAGTACTAAGGAGCACGGGGGTCTTGGCTTAACTGTCTGGACCACGAGGTGATAACCACCATGAAAATTACCTAATCCTACGGTATAGTGCGCCCCTAAGTGATGAAAGGTCGGGGGGTACAATGGGGGGAAGTCTTCTCCGGCCCTCGGTTGAACTTCGAGATGTCCTAAGCCGTCGAGCTTTTGACTTGTGGGACTGTGAAGCCGGACCCAGCATTTTCCGATCATAGCGACTAGCCTGAGGGAAGTAGGTGAAGCCCTCTTGCATGTAGCCTTCCTACAACATGCGGGGCTCTGTTGTAGTCGACCATTCTTCCCTAGCTACTCATGGGACTCATATGGACACCACAAAAAACAACACTATGGAGGTCGAGGTAGTAATAACCTCACATTCAATAAATGTATCCGAAGATCAGTCTGGAGGTGAAACTCCTTCAGCGAACCCCAAGTTACAAAGGGAGCAGGGAGAAACTTCTGGTGAGAATAAAAGCCAATCAGAAGGACTCCTTACCACCAGTTTAGGGAGTGTTACCCTAAATAATCCCCGACTTTCAGGGGCGAAACGACGCAAACGTGCGATTGAGGTAGCAAAAGACAGTGGAGCATGGATTAGGCCTAGGAAACCAAGGTCTAATCGCAAATCAAGATCTGGTCAAACTGCCTTAGCTGCAACGTCGTCAGTACCAAACGTACTGGAGACACGTGCCAAAACAGGAACACAGCAAACTCCTGGTCAAAAAACCCTCGGAGTCGCTGACTAACGAAATATTAAACCTTAGGAGGGGTCAGATAAGGAAAGTGACGGGATTAGTCACGAGTCACTGTACCCTAAGGAAGCACATGCAAACAATTGGCATTTATAGGGAGGAACCTATCTGTTGGTTGTGCATGGAAGAGGAGGAAACAGCCTCTCACATTATCTTCGAGTGAGAAGCACTGTCTCATTGGAGATATAGACTCCTAGGTCTAAAGTATCCAAGGGAGGATTTCTCCAAGAAGGACCTAGTGAAGAGTATGTTGAGCCTGATAAGGGCTACTGGTCTCTTCTCATAAACGCTACAACCAAGAGAACAATAAGCCTGAAGGCTGAGTTGCCGAGGTCTCTAAGCCTCTGACTGGTGGTGCCGAACTAATCAATCAATCAGTCGACAATGTCAAAAAACATTTTCGACTTACTTCACTTTGAAATACGATTTCAATTCGATCGTAAAATAGAATGGGATGATCCGATACGATCGAATTGAAGATCGTATTCGACATCGAACGACTCGATAAAATCGTGTCGTGAAATAGAATCCCGCTGCTGGTTTGGAATCGGTTTCGATTGTAACCCGCGAACATAGTTACTATTACATACTACATAAACACCATAGGTTGAATGATTATGTCGTTTCTAAAATTGATTCATTTATTGAATACAAATGATCGAATTTACTGTTTGGACCCTTACTTTGTGGAATCTACTCATGTTACTGTTATAAATGAAACTAACTGTTTTTGATTAATTCCACTATTTTATGAAAAACGTATGAAAGGATATTGATAATTATTTCTATATTGAAATCGTCAGAATGACATAAGTTACATTTGATGTGTTGTCTACCTGATGTTCAATATTTGGTTAGACCAACTGTGATTGACTTAATATAAACATAGTTTCCAAACTTATGCATCACTTAAAAGCTCCGTTATTATTATAAATTGTACCAAACCACTTTTATTGATCAATTATACAATGAACATTATTCAGTTGACAGATACTTTTTGTATTAGAACAGATGTAGTTTTTTTTTATAAAAAAATTAGGAAAATGAAAATTTTATTTCTTATTGAAAATTAATTTTACACAGTTAATACAGCGTACTTCCACCATGGGCGTCAATGCAAGCCAGCATTCGAGTTCTGATACTGCTAACAAGGCGATCAATTGCTTCCTGTGGCAGATTCTCCCATTCTTCTCTTACAGCAACTGGTGCGTTCTGGGAGGATTTCTTCGAGCGTGAACAGCTCTGGAGAGCATGTCCCAGGCATGTTCAATTGGGTTCATGTCTGGCGATATCGCAGGCCACTCCAAACGTCGAATTCCTTGTGACTCAAGATAGTCATTAACTGTTCGAGTCCTATGTTGGCGGGCATTGTCATCCATAAACACAAAATCTTCACCCACAGCTCCTCGCCACAGTCTCACATGATGTTCTAAAACCTGTGTGATGTACCTTCGTCCTGTCATAGTCCCGTCAATGAGCACCAATTCCGTACGATCACCTGCCATAATGCCTGCCCAAAACATAGCACTGCCACCAGCGAAAGGAAGGCATGGGCTAATTGTGCAGCTCTTCACACAGATTCGGGTCTCATATGAGAAAAGCACAGAATTCCAAAACTGTATAGAGAGCTCTATGTGTTCTTGAGACCACTGGAGGCGGTGCAAAACGATGTTGTAGCTGGGGGACTCTAATTGGACGACGACACCTCAAACCTGAAGCAAATATTCGTCTTCTGATTGTAGCCAACGATATTCTGACTCCTGTAGCGTGTCTGAACTCTCTTTGGAGGGCTGGTATAGACTTACAGGGATTTCTCCGAATAGAAATTCTTATGAATCTATTCTGCTGTGGTCTACCAGAGCGATGCCTATTTTGCACTGAATTGATATCTAAAAACCTATTTCATATTTAGGACACGTCACTCTGAGAAACACCCACTCTGTCCGCCACGAACTGCTGTGAGTAGCCTTCTTCAGCTAAAACAATAATTCTGGTACGATCCAGCTCAGAAATTAAACGACGATTCATAATTGATCTCGTTTTTTCAAATTTTAACAGGAATAAATTTTTGTGTAATTGACACCAAAGTGAAAACAGCACAACTAATTGAGTATACAATTATTTTTTACAAAAAAATATTATCTCTTACATGAAAAAGACTTAATGAGCATGTGATAAGAATACGGATTTATAAACATGTATACAACGTGAATACGAGGGGTGATGCATATTATTTGAAACTATGTGTATTATATGAATAGAAAAAAAAGGAGAAGATATGATATTACAAATATTAAAGCTGAGGTATTATCAGCCCTATGAGGATATCCTGTATATCTTTTCCATTTCAGATCAATATAACTGTGCAATGATATAGAAAACCAGGGAAAACTATATCTGCTGATCTTCACAATTGTTAGTCAAGAAAACAGTTTAATAGTGGAGAGCTACCTAGATTTATCTGGTCATTGACGACTTCATATTGTGGGTCTCTCAATGATCGATGTTTTATTGCACTTTCCATGAAGTTATACAGTTTAGTAAGCACTATGGGATCTGTACAGGATAAAATCAAGTCCAAGACATCCGAGAGTACTCAAAGTTTAATAAGAATATCTTTTTTCGTCGACCTTTTCAAAAAATTACATTTTACGTAGGTACTATAGTTCATTTAAAAACCAGGAGGAGTAATTTGAATTGAAGTTGGCAATTCTGTAGATCTCTAATTGGTCAGATTGCAACCAGTTTCAAACAGCACTTTATAGCATTGACAATTGATAATTGACAGTTCTGACATATATAATATTTATATTTGTTTTTATCATCGTATCCGTTCCCTTGTTATTTCATAATTTTCACTTAGTTTTCCACTCTATTTCGTTAAAACTGTTCTTTTTAGAACTCCTGTTTGTTGAATTTCTGCGATTATGGATCCTTCCACTCCAAGTACCAGTTACTTGCGTAGTCCACCAAAACCACGAAAACAGCTAAGTCTGGGCCATTTAGGAATGTCAGAAAAACAATTTATAATAAATATGTATAAACAAATATTGGATAAAAAGCCAAATACTAAAACTATTGATGTTATATCCAAAATTTCTCAAGCAGCCGGTAAGTTATCATTATAACTTTCAAATTAATAATAGTATTAAATGCTAAACATTTTTCTTACAGGAGTAGCAAAGTCAACAGTTTACAGACTATTGAAGGAATACCGTAGTAGTGGAACAATTACCAGCCCAAAAAATAGTGGTGGAAGACCGGGACTTCTCAAAAATTGTGATGAAGGGTATAAAAATTCAGTTCGAAGAATAGTGCATGATTTTTTTTCCTAAAATGAGTTATCTACAGTGGATAAAATTTTACTAGCTTTGAAGAAACGTTCAGATTTGCTACAATTGTCCCGGTCATCTTTATATACTTTCTTGAAACAAATTAACTTCAAGTAAGTGTGTAACTTTGAATAGTCAAATGTTTATTTATTATATAATAATATATTTTTAGATATTTGAAGAAAAATCGTAAAAGTGTAACAATAGAACGTGATGATATCTGTAGATGGAGTTTGAACTATTTAAGATCCATAAAACAATATAGAAAAGAAAACAGGCCAATCTTTTACTTAGATGAAACTTGCACTAATGAAGGTCATAGTAGGGGAAAAACATGGGTGGACCAGAATGTAACCAGTAGTCGTCAGGCGTTTACCGAAGGTTTATCCACTGGCCTGAAAACTTCTACAGGAAAGGGGAGACGACTTATAATTCTACATGCTGGTTCTGAAGAAGGTTTTGTAGAAAATGTATTGTTAGTTTTTGAAGGCAAAAAAATGGAAGATTACCATGAAGAAATGAACTCAGAAGTATTTGAGAATTGGTTCATTACTTTTTTGTCAAAGTTGCCTGATAGTGCTGTGATTGTGTTGGATAATGCATCATGTCATAGTCGAAAAGTTGAGAAGGTTCCTTCCTCATCATCAAGAAAAGCTGAAATGCGGGAATGGTTAAAAACTAAAAATATACCATTTGATGTAAATATGAAGAGATGTGAACTCTTATACCTAATCCGACAAGATAAATATAACCATAATTTGTATGTTGTCGATGAAATGGCCAAAGAATCCAATAAAATTGTGTTACGGCTGTCACCATACCATTGTGAGATAAATCCCATAGAATTGATAAGGGCACAAATAAAGAATGAGGTGGCAGCTAAAACCACAACTTTCAAGTTGGCAGACGTCAAAGGCCTATTATTGAGAGCAATTGAAAATGTAACTCCTACAAATTGTCAGAAATGTATACAGCATGTCATTAAGGAAGAGCAAAAAATGTCCACACTGGATGGAATAATGGATGACATGATAGAGCCTTTGATAATATCTGCCAACACTGGAAGCTCAGATGAAACGGAATCTTGTGAAACTGAATCTTCTGATACAGATGTATAGACTATAGTAAAATGTATGCGGACGTCTGTCCTGATTGGTTTAAGCAGTTATATGATTTGGTGGGTAATTCGAATTGAAAATGACATCTGTTCAGAATGGTTGGTAAGGTAGGCAATAGGCAAAATAAAGTGGGCGATTCTAAGCGTTTTCCCAAGATTTTTAATAAATATGATTTTAAAAAACAATTATTATTCTAAATTAGCGAAGTTATTTTAAATTATGCTTCTGTAATAACTAGGTAATAGGTAGGTCTTTCAGTGCCTCTCATTCTGAACAGATGTCATTTTCAATCCGAATTACCCGCCAAATCGTATAAATTGCCTTAACCGATCGGGGCAGACGTCCGCGTGCATTTTACTGTAGTTTCACATGTATAAGTTCCTTATGTATATTCCAAAGACACAATACAAATTCATATGATAAATGTGATGTATAAAATCTGATTCATTGGTTTAGATGTATCCTACCAAACATAGTAGTAGAAATATATACTACTTGTACAAAAGAATTATCGAGACACAAAGTTTCTGGGAAATATGTATATAATATACCTTTTAATTAAATGTACCTACGTGAATTACCCCAAACTTTATATTCTTCCCAGAAACTTTGTTGTGTCTCGATAGTTCTTTTGTACAAGTACCTAGTATATATTTTTACTACCTTGATTGGTAAGATACATTTAAACCAATGAATCAGATTTTATACATCACATTTATCATATATTATGAATTTGTATTGTGTATAACTTTTGAATATACGCATAAGGAACTTATTCTATTATGAAATATTGTTAATATTTGATATTGTAATATAGTTGTTGTGAAGCAAAAGTTGTAGAATATTTTTAATAAATAAAGCGTTAACAATAAATTGACATTTAATTAGCAATAACTTCACTGGAACCATTTTATTCATTGGATGAAAAACCTTATAAAAACTAAGAGCAAAAATCGGATTTTATTAATGATGGCCCTATATACAATAACATTAACACGTCCAGGTCTCATTTAGTATGATGGTGATTTCATGTGGAGGTTGTGAAATTGTAAAAGATCCCATACATAAGTAGTTCATTATTTTCTCATCGAAGTAAGTTCCACATTAAATTATACTTATGACCAGTTTTAAAAACATTTTCACCTTTAATTTGCCGAATATGTTCACCAATATGCCAGAATATACGAAAGTGATTTACATGCATTACTGCAATTATAAAATAAATATAGTTACAATACAATATAATTCCAAAAAGAAACCTTTAATCTAACTAAATTAAAACGATCAACTTCAATCTCTCAGTAATATCAATTACAAAACAACCAAACTGCATAAGTTTTACAGGTTATAGAATACCCTGTTTGTTTACATCTCATCTCAACTCGACATCTTAAGAATCATTTTCAGTACATAAGGGTTATCTATGATTGGCTAGTTTCCGCGTCAAGTTAATCAAGGCATATTTAATAGATTTTGAACACGACTAATGCGGAACACGCTCTTTAGTAACTAATATAGTAACTTTTAGTGGTATGAGTAAGGCTTCTGAAACTACTCCTCCTGGTTATTAAATGGACTATAATTACCGGATGGAAAATCGTCTATTTTTGAACTCAAGTACTTTTCGTCAGCAAACTCTTTTCGTCCGCAAACGCTTTTCATCCGCTAAAAGGTTAACACATCCAAATATTCGAGACTTATTGCATTTTTTGGAAAAACAAAGCGTTGGGTCCAAAGCGAAAATATATTCATATTTATGACACTTATCTTTTGTACAGCGGAAGAAAAGAGTGCGGACGAAAAATGACTGCGGACGAAAAATACTTGCTTTCAAAAATAGTCGACTTTTCATTCGGAAATTAGTGATTTTTTGTAAAGATCGACGAAAAAATGTAATATGCAGCTCGGCGAAATACTGTCTAATGTCTCGCCTGCTTGCTATTAATTTTCTGACACGACTATAATAGACAGTTTTTCGTCCTTGATATATAAATAACTATTATACAACGGCAACGGGCAGACTAACAATATGTTTTCAACGTTTTCCGGTACGAAAAGGTTACAGATGAAACACGTCGTATTGATTTCTATTCTATACGAATTATTATTTATATATATTTTCCTATAACCTTTCTGAGTTTAAAGTGCGTAGCTTGGCTACAAGTCTTTTGATATATCAGGCGATTGTACCCTTTCTGTAAATATTTCTAAGCTAGATTTTTAAGAACGCCACGAACTAACAATTTGATGAAGTGAGGAGAACATTTGTATTGTAAGCTTAGTAATCTTGGAAAATATATCTGACAACATTGTATATTTTCACATTGACTTTAGAAAGAGTATAACTTTCATGCCGCATTAAGTAGCTGGGCTATGAGTAAGCTGACTTGCCCAG
The DNA here is from genome assembly GCA_947563755.1 of Lochmaea crataegi. NCBI lineage: Eukaryota > Metazoa > Arthropoda > Insecta > Coleoptera > Chrysomelidae > Lochmaea > Lochmaea crataegi. The sequence continues at coordinate 24,309,749 of OX387423.1, read as the reverse complement.
TTGTATTTTGAATTGCTCTCAGCCGATTGTAGTTTTATTGAACGAACAAGAACCCTATGAACAAATCGATTAGAGTTTATATTTTCAATCTCTATTAGTAGTTTTAAGGCCTGCTTAAATATGTGGTATCCTATCTTATACATTCCAATTTTGATTCCAATTATATGTGTGGCAGTTGATTTTTTCAGGAATTCTTTCTTGTATTAGTATCGCAAACTTACTTAAGTTTAAAATTATACAATAAGGTAATCTTATTGCTACTTATTTTTAAATTGAACAGATTGTTACATAACCTGAAATCCTGGTCAAGGTAGAGACAAAATGAACATTTTTTTATTGAAAAAACTGTTACCCATTAAAATATACTTTCCAAACTGCCCTAACTTTTAAATGCTGTTTTTTGACGAGTTTTAATTAATACCACTTCACAAACACACGAAAGACGTTAATTGAATTATTGTCAACCTTTCTCGTTGCTTTTAAAATCCTCGGTTTAAGTAATCATAAATCGTTTCTAAAGGGAAAAACTTTGTAAATGAATTGACTTCTATTAGACACTTTTAAATAAAAAGTACTTAAAATAACGACGTGAATAATCCTTATTCTTTTCCATGTCATGAAATTAAATTAATATATTAAATTTTACATAGCAGGTTCTCTATTTATTGTATTTTTAGTATTTTTTACCTGTTTAAATAGAGATATACAGATATAATTTCATCTATTTCGATAACAGCTTTTTAAACTGATGATGATGGAATTACCAGCAAGCTATTCGAGTTGCAGGAGACAGTCTGGACACGTAATCGATTCAGGAATGGATTTACTGACTAACTGACTACTGTAGTAACTGGCGCCGTCCTTTATCAAATATTAATATCATGAACTTGATAGTCTATCATCTAATTTTGGGAAATCTGTGTACTAATTACGTGATTTATTTATAGAATAATTAATTGGAAAATTTCGAATAAACAAACAATATTGTCCAGTCACATATTTTATTCTGTTAGTAGGTTAATTTTATCATTCAGTTATTTCAAAGGATTTCAAGGACACGAACATTCGTTTAAGCTCTATCATATAGGAGTATCAGGATTGCAAATAAACAAGTAGAGCGCGAGTTCTGAAGTTTGCAGGATTTAATTAATCCTTCAACAGTATTTACTGTGAAACTTTCAAGTCCTTTCAAATCCTGTTAACATCTGTAATTCGGTCTATGAACTAATAATATTTAAGCAAACCATTAACTTTTACGACTCTAGCATTTCTGGATGAAATGCTCCTGAATATCAAACTTCTCTAGCACGAATATCCAACATTCAATCCCTAAACAGATACTTCATAAGCTGATAAATATCCTGTGGTAGAATTACTTTCACCAATGCATCAAAATTCTAAGATGTCACTTAATACTCGATAATACCAAAAAGCATACTTTTTTGAGCGTTTACACTGCCCATCTCAGGTGCTTTTAAATCACCACAAAAACATAGCACTCTACAAAATCCTTTACCCAGTCAGATTCTATTCGGAATTAGGACGAAATGAGGTTGTCGTAGTTTACTGTTGGGGGCATTATGTCAGAGGTGTCAGCATACTGTGAGTTTCAGTGTCCACCAGCAATCTGCTATGCTCCGCAAAACCATGTTTTGTATAGTTGGAAATATATGCAATTCTATGTATATGCTGTCCAGAAATATATGGAGAGGAGGTAGGTGCAGAAGGATTTCCATGGCTGCTGCCAGGATAGTGTGGGTAATTGCCAGACAAGGCTTTCCCTGTATACCAGGAAACTTCATGGCTGTTCACTGTAAGGCTTTTGACCACCAATCAATAGCTCCATATGTGTTTATTTATCTGACAATAATCACACATAATATTTAATATTCTTTTTTGGGATAAAAGTTCCAAAAATTTTTACAGATCCTACGACATGTGCATAAGGATGGCAACGACTAAATGTACGAAAATAGTGACTTTTCCTTCCGAAAATTTTGTCAAAAATGTTAATATATACGAACGAATTTTGGAAAAACGATTTTTGCATCAAACGTCTGTAGTTCTGTCATCAGGTCTAGTATTAACTGCTAGTAGTGTCAAATTTTTAATATTATATACACTGTGTTCATTTGAAAAGGACCCATCCTTAATATTTCAAAAATAGGACATATTATAAAGAAATGCCGAAACACGTCAACTTTTAACTTGATAGGGACAGATTCACCCCCTCTCTACTGGAGATACCCCATACATTTTTTCAAATGGCATTAGGTATCAAGTCATACCTAATTTAAAAGGTCTGCTAAATCTCTATTCAATCATTTTGTTTTGCTTTTTTATAATCGGCTCTCTTTCATCTTTTATTGCCTGAATGTTAACGGTGGTCACTTTGTACACATGATTAAATAGCAGTTGTCTTTTTACTATTTGTAAATTTTTTATTCTTTGAAGAGACTTTTTTTAATACGGGGGCATAAGAAAAGTTTAAGTTTAAGCATTAAACTGGTTTATAACTTTGAGTTGGTATGCGCTATCGATTCAATGGAGGTTAAACCAGTTTAAACTTAAACGCCCAATATTGGAGGTTTAACTTTAAACTGTTTTGTCTGACACTTGAGTAACTTATGTCAATATCTCATAAAAGGTTGATTAGATTTGACAAGAAAAAGTTGTTGATTCTAATTGACATATTCAAACTGTTGCACGTTTTATCAATGAAGTACGTCCAAACTACATATAATTCGGAATTCAAATAACAACCATCACGTCCGTAACTGTAAACGAGAGTACTCTAAACTCAGATAACGTCGAACATTGTCACCAACGAACGTTTTTCGCCCAAAAAGGTTCCTAAATTTTTCGACGTTGTCAAACTTCTTTCTGGTTCAACTAAACTTCGTTCGGTGCATACGAAGGTAACATTGAGGGCGTTTAACTATTTAAACCAGTTAAGTTAAATGGGTTTAGTATTATAAACGGTGCATACGGCCATAAAAGAGTTTCCGAAGGTCTTTGTCTGACGAATTCTCGAATCTTTACTGTATAAAATGCAATTTTAATATCATTGTTCCAAATCCCTTGATATTTTTAAGCGGAGAAACCAATTTCCAGCAACAAACAAGAATAAAATAGTTTTTCAAATCACTGCCTCGTATTTTGAAAATCATGGGATTGTATTCATTTGAGACATAAATTCTTTAAAGTATTAAAAACATTCAACCTACGTTAATTCCAGTAATGTTAAGCATGGTTTTAAAATGAGATTTCCACATGGCTTGACCTTAAAAATAGCCACAACCTGACTCCCTTAACCATTTAATTTACTTAGAGAAAGTCTCCCCGAACTGTCGAGGTTTACCGACATGTTTTATTATTTCAATTTCTCTCCATCACTCACTCCATATTGCGGTACAAATAGCTGCAAATCTCGCTAGCCAGTTTATTCTTTGGCCGAGAGCGGTCGTTTTTTTCATTATTAGAGAGGTACTTTGAGTACATTCCTTGATGTCAGATTACTCATTTGAGAATTATAGAAGCATGTAACCCCTAAGTCTTTTACAGTCATATCTATACCATTATTAAATAATAATAGAGATAGTTAGTCAAATGCCGTAGAATTCCCATTTGACGACCCTCCTTTCCCCACTAACAGTAAAGTGTTTAAGGAAGAGGCGGTGCCTAGCAGAAACTGAACGAAGCTTGCAGATCTTCAATTTTGCCATCATGAATCGAAATATGGTGACAGGAGAAAAATAAACAGACAAGTTACATTACGAGGGTAATTAGAAATGATGTTGCCAAAAATATGGAATAGAAAAAACGAGATAATTTCAGAAATGGAGACTGATGCGAGTGAAGATATTTTTTAATATTAAAAAGGTGAATATGGTGAGCGATTTATCTGATCCATAATTTATTCAGATTATTATCTTAATTCTATTTAACTTGAAAACGGCAACAGTCTGCTTATCTAAACTAAACGTTTTTTGTGGTAGAAGTATTGTCGTTTGTCGTAAACAATATGAATCACAATATATTAGAAATGACTGGTTTTGTAGAATTGACAATTTTGATTGATTTTCAGAATTCTTACATGCTTTGGAGGTTGTCCAATCTTTAGATGAAGTGTTACTATATTGATATATATTTGTATTTCAAACAATTTATTATTGCAATATATAATTACCGTGGTCTTCACAATGTTTATTATTAGATTGAAACCAAATATTTATGAAAATCAATCATCCACTTCTACAAGGCACCTGAAATTTCATCTAGATGCCTTTTTTTTGAGAATGTCGTACAAAAAAATGTTATCAAAAAATGAATTATTTAATGAACATAATAATAGCCATTGCGGTTTTACAGATAGGAACAAAATTTAGAATTAATACTAAAAAGGTGGGGGTCAGTTTGAGTAATATTAAGGTTGTAGTGACTTTAAGTAGGTACCTACGTCAACCAATTTTAAATCATTTTTAATGCATGTTTATGAATTTTTTAAACTTTTTCCCTCATTATTGCCAAAAATTCATAAAAACGTGTTTGAAATTTGTGGACTTGTGATTTTTCTTAAAAAAAGACAAAACCTGTCGATATTGGGTGATTGGTTTCAACCCTTTAGGCATTATATTTAAAAATGAAAAAAATATTATGAGTCGAGATGGCGAGTAGTTTGTGAAATATTGGGGTCGGGTTGATTTTGATTACGTCATCGAACTCTACATTGTTTTTAAAGTATGTTCACCAATTTTCATATTTTTTTTCTTTATTTCCAAAGATACGCCAAATGTGCCTTCCTTTGTTTACATTATTGTAGTTTTCCGTTTATTCTGTAGGTTATAGAATGGAAATAAACAGCATCTAAAAAGTTCTACAAAATATAACAATTTTTCAACGTCTCACTTTTCTTGAATAAGATTTTGATTATTTTGATTTATTCAAAATGTATTCACATACACATTACTCGAGTTGATTGTATATGATATTATCAACATTCTAATTAACAAATTTTTCCTGGAGCAAGAAATTCTGATTTCAATAATAATCTGAGTATCAATTTGTAATAATAAAAAAATGTATTAAAATTCTCCAATTTCTAACCTACAGAATAAAAGGAAAATTACTAAGTAAACAAAGAAAAGACGTGGGTAATTGGCTTATCTATAGCTATAGTCAACTCGTAAGCATACCTTAAAAATAATGTAGAATTTGATGACGTACTGAAAATCATAACAGCCCCAATATATCCCAAACTCAACCCTCCCCCCACCGTTATAATATGGGGCGTGTACCTAATTTATTTTTAATTTCCAATTTTATATTGTACGATATACACATACCAAATTATAAATTTTTATTCCTATCCCTACAGCCGCGATGGCGATTGTTATATTCATAGGTGATTAATTTTTTGATATATTTTTTTTAACTTTTTTAAAAAAAAGTTATCAAAAAGAGATATTAGGTATAAACGAAGATGATAATGTGAAATTTGATGCCAAAGTTAAAAAGTCACCCGCTACCTTTCTATAAAAAGTCATCTGTATAGATAAAATTTTAGGTAAATACGTGAAAAAACTATTTATACTATGATACCAAATTTGAAAATTGATTTTTACAATTATATCACAAAGTTACCACCATCCCCTAAGGGCGGGGGTGGGGTAATTAAAGTAGATCAAAATCCAAGATAGCCCAAAATACAACCCTGTGAAATTTTTTTTATTTAATCTGGACATATATACTTTAACCCTTTCAAACTAAAAAAATTTCTGTGTAGCAAATACATACATTAAGTACATCCAATACAATAAAAATTAAACAATTCAAAAACTAATAAGACTAGTCCAAAGAAATACGAAAATCGCTACTTGCTACTGTCTTAAATAAAACAACATTCGAGTGCTATTTGTTATTGCCATATTAATGTTCACACGAAGTTTGGAATGTGTAAAGTTCATTTCGTATATACCTAGTAATTATTCAATAATCACCTACTCATAAGTGATAACGAATTGTTCCAAACTCTGACCATGAATTTCAAAATGGACCATTCTGTAGATAAATTGTATAAATTGAAAATTGTAACTTTGGCAACAGAGAGTTTACTCGCGTTGATATGATTAAAATAAAAGGATAAAATATGGCGACGATCACACATGGTGGAGCTGCAAACTTAGTCACCGTCTATCGCTGTATCCCATTTTCCTCAAATTTATTTCCCGTAAGCTTGTCTAACATCTCTATATTATTAAACAATGCCTATACGTTATTGTTAACGTTTTTTTGAATTGAGATACCGTAAAATGGGGTGAATAGAAACTGCGGGGCGGATAGAAACACAAACTGGTATTTCCTTTTTTTATTTCCTAGTAAATTCAAATTCGGTTTTATCAAGTTGTGACCATGTAAACCTAGTTGTTTGAAGGGTCTTTAAAATAAAAAAATTGAAATGTTGGCAACACTCTGGCACAGGTGGCATAATTGTAACCTACAAAACCCGCGTTTTTGATAGTCGGAAAAACTTTGCCTGGGAAGGTAAGAAAAAACATGTTATTTTATTTAAATTCACTCTCATTATACATGCATATATATCTTGTAAATTTTGGAATATAAAAACGACAAAAAACAGCTGTATTTTCTATAGTACATAATTTTTTCTATTTTAACCTCAAATTTTTGTAAAATCGGGGTGAATAGAAACACGGTGTTTCTATTCTCCCCTTGTTTGTATTGACCCTGCACAAAATAAATGTGTTTTTGTTCTAGGAACGCCATGCCGAGAAAATATAAGCATGATCCGAGATCCAAAACATACAAAAAAATTTCAAAAGAAGCATTGGCCGTTGCATTAAATGACATCCACGATGGAATGTCATTTAGAGAAGCAAATCGAAGGCACGACATTCACTATTCAATCCTCTACAAGCATCACAAAACCCCAAATTTAAAAAAGCAAGGAGGGCAACCAGTTTTAACTGAAATTGAAGAGAAAGCCATAATCAATGCATAATTGACATGCGCCGACTGGGGGTATCCTTTAGGCCCACTAGACTTGAGAATGATTGTGAAAAACTATTTGGATAGTAAGGGCCAAGTGGTGACAAAATTCGAAAAAATCTCCCGGGCAGAGATTTTGGTTACAGCTTCCTTAACCTCCATAAAAATATTCTTCCCACCAAGATGTGTCAAAATATAAAAAGATCAAGGGCAGCAGTTTCTCCTGCAGCTGTTAATTCATATTTTGATCATTTAACTGAGACTCTCAAAGATGTACCCCCGTCGAACATCATCAACTACGACGAAACAAATCTTGCTGATGATCCTGGACGAAAAAAAAATATTACAAAAAGGGGTTGCCGATATCCGGAACGTGTTTGCAATTCGTCCAAAAGCAGTACATCGATTATGTTTACTGCGACGGGAGATGGAGTAGTCCTACCACCCTATATTGTCTACAAGGCAGAACATCTTTATGAAACTTGGACAGCTGGTGGCGTAAAAGGAGCTAGATACAACAGAAGCAAAGTGGCTGGTTCGATGCAGCTTCGTTTAGTGACTGGGTCAAGAACATAGCAATACCAAAACTAGAAAAATTGTCTGGAAAAAAATCCTAATTGGAGATAACCTTTCCAGTCACTTTTCTCCAGAAGTTGTGGATGAGTGCAAACGGTACAATATTTCATTCGTATTTCTACCACCCAATTCTACGCATCTTACCCAGCCACTCGATGTAGCTTTCTTTCGACCACTAAAAATGGCTTCGAGAAAAGTCCTAGAGCGCTGGAAGATGACCGCTGAAGGTAGAAAGGCGGCATCAGTCCCCAAAAATCGGTTTCCCAGCTTCGTTAAAGACTTAATGGCAGAACTTTAAGAAAATCAGAAGAAAAATGTTCAGTCAGGGTTTCAAAAATGCAGAATAATCCTTTTAGATCGCACACAAGTTTTAAATGTTCTCCCGAAGGAAAATAGCGACGAAACCGTCCAAAAATATGTTTCACTGCTGAAATCGCTAAGATACTCCGATGCAATGCCACAACGCCAAAAAAGAAAGAAAATTCAAGTTGAAGCAGGAAAAAGTGTGTCGGGGCAAGAATTTAGAAATGGACATTCTGAAGGGGAGATCACGGATGAAGAGCCAGATAGAAACGAAGAGTTGACCAAGTCTGAAGGGGAGATAACAGATGAAGAGCCAGACAAGGAGACGAACAGCTCGCCAGACGAGCCAATGGATGAAGACATGCAAAATGATATAGGGACGGACAATTTGGAAAATTCAGATGAGTCAGATGAGGAAATGCATATCCCTCACGCTCAGCTACGTTCCAGATTGGCGAACTCACACAAGGATAACATTGATGAGATCCCAAAGGTATCCTATTCGGGAAAAATATTTCAAAATGTACATTTTGCTCCAAAGGACGCCATTAAGGAAGGAGACTGGCTAGTTGTTGCTTTTCTTGTGACTTTCGGCAAAATCAAAAAGAACAAATATTTTATCGGTAAAGTCACCGATAAAAGCGACTTTGATTTCGAAGGAACGTTTTTGAAAAATCGTCCAAGCAAGCAATTCTCAGGACACATCTTTGAGTTTCCAACCGTGCTAGATATATCTACATTCACATATGAGCAAGTTGTGGGTCGAGTATACCCCGTTGAAGATGATACTATTGAGGGACCTTCCAAAAGAGAATTGCTAAGATTTTTAGTAACCCAAACTGATTTAAACTATTTTTTTTGTTTCATTATATTATCAAAATAAAGTGTTTTCAAGGATTTTCTCTTGTCTACATTCAGTGTGTTTCCTTCATTAAAAAACGCTAAAAACAAAAAACTAGAAATTTTGAAAATCAAGCTGTGTTTCTATTTACCTTCATTCTTCTGGAATGTCCAACACAATGTAAAATTAATGTGTCTTCCTTGTCACCCCAAATCAAAAACTTTTCAAATTCCAAAAAAAAACTGTTTCTATTTACCTAAAAAGTGGTTAAATAGCAAATAAAGTGAAAAAGTAACCTGTGTTTCTTTTCACCCCGACCTTGAGGTGAATAGAAACAGGGCACATTAAAAAAAAAGGAGGGTGCTCTTTAAACTTTAATCTACTAGGTGCGACCAAACTTTTCACGATTTCACTTAATTTTTAGCGTTCAGCGTTTTTCAGATACAAAGTCGAAAAGGTCCAAAGTTGTTTCTATTGACCCCATTTTAAGGTATTCTTTATACACAGTTATGTGTTTTTATATTTCATCGCATTGTTTTAAAAATTGGAATTACTGCACTATCCATACCAAGACCGCCTACTGATGCTTTTTATCTTTATGAATCTCATCGCTTAAATTCAATATTGACAGAGGAGCATCACTACCTTTTGGAACTCCTCATAAGATAGGACCACGCAGAAAGCATTTTCAAGATAGTTAAAGAGATGGAGAACTGGAAAAAGAGAATTAATATATGATTTTTACATTGTGGAAAAGAGAGCTCCCACTTTGAAGTGTAGAAGTTTTCATAGTAGAATCAAAAATAACTTTTATCTATTGTAATTTTTGTGTAGGTAGTTATTCTACAAAAAATACAAAATATCATCCCTGATTTACCAAAAGCAGAACTTCTTTATGGCGAATACTGAAAAGTAACTATAGCAGTAACTTATAAATGAGATAAATTGTTGGAGGAACATGGTTATATTACGGATGCCACCATACCATCAAGGATTTATCCTGATAGGCAACGGCAAAAAACTGGTTGGCAGCCCATAACACATCATTTAAATTAGCTGATGTGGAAAGTTTGGCCAGATAAAAGTTTGACGAAGTTGCAGTTGATGAGTGGTATTCTATTTGTTAAAAAATGTGACGATATGTGGATAAAAAAAGAACATTTATTTGATGATGCTGAAGATTCCCTTGTGTTTGTTGTAAATACCAGGTTCATCTGATGAAGATATTTCAGATAATAGTGAAAATGATGCTTTAAGTGGAATTAAATTATTCAGCGAGTCTGATAGCAATTAAGGCGATGGGATAATCCAAATGAATGGCTCAATGTATTATTATAAATGTAAATTTCGCTTAGTAGCTTATTATGAAGAAAAGTAGAAAATAACTATTGTGTGTATACAAGGTAAAAAGTATGTTTCCCAATTAATTTTGGAAATCTGTGTTTATTCGCCTTGTATAAAATAGATAATACAAGGTAAGAAGTATTATATCCCCATTAATTTTTTTAATCTCCTGAATAAAGTGTAAAAAATATCTATTTTCTACTTCTCTTTATTTTTGAATTCTTGTTTTCCTAAGTAAGGATGAAAGGGTCTCCATTGAACAGTTTTTGCTGGCTAAATGACATTTCCTACTACGCTATTTTATTTTGTTATCTGGTAAACTAAATAAAAATTTTCATTATTATATTTGTTTTAATATCTTTCTCGTGCTTGTCCAAATATTCAAACATTTTATTCAAATTAATTTAAAATTTTACTCTCATATCTTTGATACCCAATAACATTGAAATTGTTAATCGCCTATGATTTAAAGGTCCAACGTCGCATTTCCAACAAGGCTTCGACTATGACGTCACTTCCATGCATGTTGCTGAGACGTAGGTGGCCCATACTCCATTGAAACGGACTCCACTATTAGCGATCTTAGGTAATCTTCGTATATTTAATTCTTCTGTACGTGTGTATGCAGTGCCACTCATCCTAAGCGGCTTAACCGATTTTGATGGGTTTTTTGTGTTTGAGTGAGTCCCGGAATGGTTTAGAATTACAAGTGGTCCCGCTAGGTGGCGACGCAATCGAGCTCACACTGAACTTCTTCAAAATGACTGAACTGAAATGATGAATTTCTTTGTATGTGTAAAGGTAAGTCCCTAGATGGTTTATATCAACAATTGGTTTCGGTAGGTGGCGTTACAAGCGGAATCACGCTGAACTTAGGAGGACTACGCAGTTGGACCGATTTCACCTTCGTGATCAGCTCGTTGCGAATCCATCGTCAAAAGAATACCGCGTCCCTTAGTTGCAGAGATATTGTTAAACAGAAAACAGATGAGAGAAGAAATAGTTGGTTTCTGGGTGGTTTAGATCTACAATTCATCCCGACAGGTGGCGCTATATTCAGGTTCATACTGAACACCTCCTAAACGGCTGGACCGATTTTGATGCAATTTTTGTGTGTGTAGTCGAGTCAGGTTTAGGTTCAGACAGATGGCGCTGCAATCGGGTTCACACTGAACTCCTCGTAAGGAGCTGGTCACATTTTAATGAAGTTTTGGAAAGGGAATTACAGGAACATGCCAAATTATCAGAAAAATGTTCATTTGTGCAGAAAATTGGTGGAAAATTAGGAAAATCCAATTTCTATGGAAAATATTTCTTCTTCGAATAAATTAATATAATTTTCCGACTTTTCATCCTACTATATGTACCGATCTGATATTTTTAGGAAAAGCCCCTAACTCTGGATTCATTCATTCATTCATATGTTTGGGTTGTGCTCATCAGCACTTGAACTGAATCTTTGTACCATTTCCCATGTTATCTACTTCCATTCCAGAAGCTTCGTGTCTTCTATAAAGGCCACTAGTTTGACTGAAATGATTTTCAGTACTTAGTTGTGATAGTTGTGTAAATTCCTCTCCAAAGTGCTTCCGTCTAAGTTCTTGTAAGTTCTCGCAGAAGCAAAGTATGTGAGTAGGTATTTCATCATCAAGTTCACATTTTCTGCACATAGGTTCACTAACTTTGCCCATATTGTACAGATATTTCCTCAAGGTGCAGTGTCCAGTCACCAGGTCGGTAACTATCTTCAAATGTCTCTTACCCAGTTTCAGTAGCCTGGTTGAGAGTTTCTTGTCTACCTTATTCAGTAAACTCTTTGTATGAAGGTGCCCTTGTGTCACCCTCCATTTGAATTGGTGTTCCTTATCTAGCCAGTTCCAGATTTCCCCTCTTATATAATCTTTTGTGATCCCACAAAACGGTTCCGGACCTATGAAAGTCTCCTTTAGAGCCTTCTCTGGATTTGAAACGTTATTTTTGCCGATAACATTTCGGATACAAAACTACAATTTTTCATATGTAATCTTTTGGTGGAATAGACAACAAGTCTATTCTGATATAAAATTATTTTAAATTTTTTCAAATATTTTCTTTTGGTGGAATAGGCAACGAGTGTATTCTGTCCAAAAATCAATTATTATAGTTCCGGATGATAACTTCAGCGCGAAATATAAAATAAGTTGAACGAAAGAGAGTGCATTAAAATTTGGAACTGTGCAGTGGTAGCTCCTAATATTAAACTTTTCTTAAAAATATGGGTCTACAAAGTAGCTAAACTTCACTAGGATAACTGGTATGTTATACAGTGTCATTTTAATTTAGTAGCTTTGTAGATGTTTGTTGATTGAAATAATAATGGAATGCATAAATTATTTCACAAAATGGTGGAATGCATAAATTATTTCACAAAATGTTTACTAATTTTTTGGGATGCCACATCAGGTAAATTCTATTAACTCACATTTTCTATATATTTTTCTCTCATTTGCTTATAATTTTCTTCAACTAAAAAAGATTTTTGTCCAGAACGAATCATTAAGCTAGAAATTAAATAATTGAAGAATTATATGATTTATGTATTTATCCTGGACAGATAAACCAAAATGCTTCATTTTGTAGCTTTACTTTATCTGTAATGTTAAATGTAATTTCAGCACAGTTCCTCTGACAGACAGTTCCTGTAACAACAAGTTCCTGGGCGTACAGTTTGTGATACCTTTCCAGGGCTAAAAAAGTTCCTGTAGAAAATTCCTGTAGAAAGTTCCTATGTTATACCATGTTTAGTATAAAAATCTATATTTAACTTAATTCCGCAGGTAACAAAGCCCAGTAAACTGGCTTTGTTATCTTCAAATTTTAAGATCAGTTTGGCAAGAACCTTCAATATTAAATATACATTTTTTGTATTAACGCCCAACGCCGAGAGGTACTTTTGTTTCAGATTTTTTGAGCTGAAAAACTGAAATGTTCTTAAAATCATTGACATGATCATCTTGAGATTGCTTAAATAGTCAACAATATTTGGTTTCTTTGATTTCATAATTGACTCATAATATGCATTACTTAAAAAAAGTGTACCGCCTACACCTATGGAATTAAAGCGACCAAATAAGTATTGAAAGACAGTGGAAAGTATATAGAGCAAGATTTAAAAAATAAATTGACTCCTTGTGGCTATTTAAATCCAAGTTGTTAAAGTTCAGTTGAAATTTTATGGACCAGTTTCCAATTTCTTGGACAAAAACGAGAATTTTAGACTTGAAATGACCGGATTATGTCTACAAAAATTTGACAGTGAGTGTAATGTAGTTATACATAATTTAAATTTCTAATTGTATTGAAATTTGTTCCAAAAGGACTGAATGTTCCTTTTAACTTAATTAAATATCTATAAGCCTAGTATTCCGTATCATTTTTAAAGTAAACTGAATCGTAAATATTCAGCTTGAGCTAAACAATAGAAAGAGAAATGGGAAACGTTGAAAATTCTCGAACTAGGTCTGTAGTAATGGGAAACGTTTGTTATCGAGTCACATTTTCCACTGACATCAACACAAGGCTGGATTTATAAATAAAACTCTTGAACTACTAACAGAAATAGTACTCTGCAAATTGGCAAAAGTACATTCTTAAATTTTTCTCTTTGATAAATCCCATTTTGTCTATACAACGTAAAGAAGACATCTTAAAACTTAATGAGCCAACTGAAATGGATGGATAATTACGCTAGTTGCAATACACAAAAGCAAAGTGAACTAGAATTTATTCCATTCGCTCGAATCTGTAGAATTACTCCCAACTGTTCAATGACGTAAATTTTTATATGTATTGTACTCGTTGAATATAGATCGTGGAATTTTCTTTTCAAAAATTCGAATACGTGTGAACTATAAAAATAAACACCCATTCAAAAGTGAATTATCAGCATAAACACGTACACGCAAACCAAACAATAGGTAGAGTGCTGACCAAAATTCATAGTATCAAAAAAGGTTAAGTGCAATTTGAAAATAAGCAGCAACAAAGAAAAATCTGTCTATATTTTTCGCATATGAACTGGATCTTTTTATAACTTTTTGGTAATCATAATGTACAGTTGTATTAAAAAAAGAGACGTTAACGTCTTCCCATTCCATATTTTACAAAATGCGGACTTGCCTCTCAATATTACAAGTTTTACATTATTGTAAAAAAATATATGGTTTTAATAAGAAGTTTATGTAAAACTTTTTGGAAATTTGAGTATAAATAAGTCTGTAGTTCGGTTCGGTATGTAGAACCCAAATCCTTTAGAAGCTCTTGAGATTAACAAAAACAAATATTCAGGTAATCTGCTTAACGACAAAATAGATATCAATCATTCTCCCTTATTAAACCTTTTAACCTAGAAGATGTGATGGTTGTGAATAAATTTCTAGGTAAACTTTTCCAATTCCTTTGTCAATATCTTAGGATTCCGTATTAAGGCACTATATAAATTGAAAGTTTTTCATTGTATCTTCACTAGTTTGATAAAGCTACTGTGTAGCGAAACGCGTCACTAATTTTAAATTGAACATCAGTTCAAAATAAAATGGAGGTTTAAACAAATTAAATTGTTTTATTTCATAGCAACGTTTTCCGCTTACTTCGGCTGGGCGAACTTTTCAGTGATAACTTACGCCTAAATTGCACTCGGTGCGATCCAAGTGCAACTTTATTGACACCGGCTCGGGGGGTCGGTGCATCAGTTCCAGTGCAAATATGGCGGAGAAAACAAACAATTTGGTTATGTTGTTTGAATAGTTTATGGAGTCTTCTTCATCATCAAGTGGAAGTGAATCAGAATCTTATATAGAAAAAAGGGATAATAAGCCGCGAATTGAGCGTTACGTGGAAGATATAGTTCACAATTATTCTAATCAATAGGTAATTTATAATTAATTTGAATCGTTTGTATTTCGAATGAAAATAATTAATTTTATAAGTTATATTAAGTATGTATTTCATTTTGGTGTTATTTGAAATTTTGATATTTTATTCTATCTATTAAATACCTACATTTATATTTTTTTGTTTTAGTTTAAAGCTATATTTTGTCTAGAAAGGTCGACTGTTGAACAATTAATAGTTCAAGGATTTTGTGATTCCCAATTTTATGTTGGAAATGAGAAACCCATTTATCAGAAAAAATACCCTGTGCTCCTCCATAATTATTATTTAAAATTTTGTTCAATAAAATACTTTATAATAATAAATATTTTGATTCATAGGTTTGTTTGAAGGCTAAGTACAGTTACAATTCTGTTGTTAGAGGGCACTGTTTAAACTTGCACCGAGCGGAGCATTCGTTTTCCGCTTCGTTTGATAATCTCGAAAATCCGTAAAAGTGCATGACGTCATATATTGCACTCGGTGCGCACTGAGTTCACACTTGCACTGAAGAAACAGATAACGCCATGACAAATTTCGTTGTCAGTTGTATCAAAAGAGCTGGGTGAATCGGGCGGCAATCTGACCAATCACTGAGCATCAGAAATGCCAACTTAAATTCAAATCGCTCCTCTTAGTTTAAAAACAAGGTATAGGAGCTCCTTTGGTCCTATTTCCTGATGGAATTTTAGGATATCCGCAGAGTTTAAGTTTAAGTTTAGGTAAATGTCCTTTTTATATCCTAGTATGTGAATGAAGGTTTCTTCTTCCATTCCACTGAAGCCACATTCTTTTTGCTTTATTAGTTTGAGCTTTTAGAAGTACCCATTCAGGCGGCAGTATCCAGTTAAGATATCTATCAAAATTTTTAGTGCAGGCTTAGGCATTCATCTGTTCTCACATGGTTGTAGTTTCCCACGAGTATATTTGGTTGCCTTGGCTTTCTAAGAATTTTCCAATGATCCTCTTATTTTCAGCGTTGCCTATTTCTTCCTAGATTGCATTGGAACTGATGCCGCAAAAGGGTTCAAGGACTCCAGAAGGGTGTTTCAGCCCTTCTCTTTGCTAGTTTATCTGCTATTCCATTTACTTCTATTTCAGTATGTACTGGAACCCACAGTGAGGTATAGTTCTTCTAGGCATAATGTAATGACCCATATTTTTAATCCCTTTGAAGGTAAGTGCCGCCCAATGGCGTGCATATAAATTTTTTATAAATTCGAATATTGTGAAATAATGTTTTTCATTCAAATCAATATAGTAGATTGAAATTAACCTGCATACAAAACTCATAAAATTTGCAATATAATTTTATGTAAATAATGCCCATTTAGCCAGACAATCTGAAAAAATTGTCTTCCCCGCAATTTAGCACGAATCTGTTCTAAAGTTGGTACTATTTTGTCCTTGTAAAACCCGTAAACAATCCGTTGAATTACATTTTTCGTAGCATTGTCAACCTTATTCAGTTTTTGATTTGGTCGTTTTCGCTTTAAAGAATGATCCGTAACAGTACCTAGTTTAATTACCTTATAAATCGTTGTAAACCCGATTTTCGTTAATTCGTGAATTCTCGCGATAACCGCATTATCAGAAATTTCAGAATTTCCTTTTTCAAACACGCGTACATATTTAAAACAACGCGTTGATACTGAACATGTAAATGTTTGTTCTGAAATTCGGCCCTATCATTTATTGCTAACTCTTTTGTCTGTGGCGCCAAATTATTAGATTCCCGCGATACATCTTCTTGAACTGTCATTTCAAATGGTCTCCAAAATGCCATTCTGATTAATTACTAACAAATTGTATTTGTAAAACTTACCCTAACGTCTACGAACAAATAAATATTATCTTAATAACAATTCACTCACTTCACTTAATCAACTAACCTTACTTAACCAACAAATAATATATATTATATTATTAATACTTTTCTACTTTAGATTAACTACACTTTTCTACAACTAAGAACTCACTCAAGTATATTATTGATAATATTTCTCTACAACACAATTATTTACGCACACCCCTGGACGTTTAGAAACTCAGGTCAGGCCAGATGTTCAACACCTGCATTTTCCAGTTGGCCAAGTTAAAACTATCCGGTTACTTCGTTATATTATGCCAAATACTGAACTGGATGCTACTACGTTGCCAGCTATTCAAAGTTTTCTTAAATATAGTAACATACATGAAGTTGTTTTTAATTAATTATTCTTTTTCCAGCAATTTTAAGCGACTTATTTTATTGCTAACTAATAAATTTATATTATGTATATTTTTTAAATATTTCCAAACTAGCTTTCTAAGAACATCACGAACTAACAGTTTACTGAAGTAAGGAGAACATTTGTATAGAGAGACTAACAATTCTAAAAAATATATCTGACAACATTGCTTTATTTTACTGTCGTTACGCTGACATTGGATCCACTATAACGATGTTGTTTTCGCCTAGTTCATTCAGCTTCCCTAGGCACTCCCACATATAAGGACTGATTACTCAGAGTCTCAATAGCTGGTTTTCTGTATAGTGACAATATTTGTTGGGATAGCGTCAACACTTTCTATACCTTGTTTTTAAACTAGGAGGAGCATTTTAGGAAACCTCAAACACACCACTAAAAGTAAGTAGATTGGGAGTGTGTTCCGAAAGGGTCGTGTTCAGACTTTTTGAACTAATTGACAATTACGTGAAATATGTATTGTACTGCTGGTAGTTGTCATGGCCAATAAGGGATCAAGGTATTGTGTCTAAATATCGGAATCATCATTGGCCACAGGCCATGGCGAGAGTAGTAAGCAAATGTCACATCATTGGGAAAAAATGTATGGTTATAATAAGTAGTTTATGTAAAATTTGTTAATAATTTGAGGATAAATAATTGTGTAGAAAATGCAATTGTATGTTTAAATTATTATTAATTTACGTTTGACGCTCAAGGTATATCACAAATTCGATAATATTGTACTGTAATGATGTAAAACTTGATAAAAAAATATTTAGAAAAATAAGATTTTACTTGAGAACTATTGTTAACAAGAAAGAACAAGCGTGGATTTTGTTTATCAAACTGAATAAATAATAAAAATAGCACTTTACTTAGTTGGAATATAATACTTTGTTAAAAATAAAACCATAAACAACAAATGCAAAAAAATAGGTACAGTTAGATTGAAGTAATGAATATTTTCATATCAATAAACACAAAACTGACAAATGTCGTTGATAGTTGTATCAAAAGAGCTGTGTGAAGCGGGCTGCAATCTGACCAATCACTAGGCAGCAGAAATGCCAACTTAAATTCAATAGAACAAAGCCAATATTTCATTTGATGACACCTTATTAAATACTTTACTGGAAACTGTTATTTGTTTAAAGAGATCTAGTTGATCAATTTGAGACCCTGACTCCACCTAAAACGTATGTAGGAAAAAATAAGTTGAACAGAGCTGGTTCATTTTTGTTAAGAACAAAAGATACATCTGTTGATCGGTTAACAATGTATGCGTAATGTTGTGTTCAATTCAGTTGAACTAGATATATAGGAACAACTTCCTAATTGATCTGACATTTATTTTTATATAACTGACAGAAATAATAACGACAAAAACATCAAATGCAAAATAACAAAATAGAAAGTGGTCTAGCATAATATAATAATTCTCGGGGTTGTAGTTAAAAAGTCAATCATAGTACAAAGTGGTCTTCGGATTCTTGAAGATCGTGTTGGACTTATTTGTGGATTCAAAATACGATTACTTTGTTGCTGCTCAAACTATTAAATATAGATGTTGATGTAAATGGCTTATTAACAAACTCATCAAAATCATAATGATTTTTTGTAGTCTCTTCGTTTTCTTGGACCGCAGTCGTACTTGTCGGCTTTCGAGTCTGAGGATCGGTTGTCATATTTAAAAAATTTGTGCTGCTCAGTGAGAGCGTTCATTTTAGGTTCATTTTAGGTGACAAACGGCTCTGTAGTAACATGATAAGTTCATTATAAGTCTTAGTATTGGGTAAATCAGGAGATGTAAGGCTTGATAAAATTTTGTAATATTTACTTCCTACGCAATTGATCAATATCATAACTTTTGCATAATTTGTATCTTCGTCGGAAGTATCTATTCCTTTTAGTTTTAAATAATTTGCGTTCCTGATAATGATTAAGTGATTCGGAATGTTCATCAAAAGGTTTTAAATTCAAGATTTGATGCCATTTGAAGCATTATTCATCGGTTATAATTAATGACTTTAAACGGGATATATTTAAAGTACTCTTTTTAATTAGATTTTTATTATTATATGATAGACAATATACATCAACATAACATTACCTATTTTTTATTAACATAGCATACTTATATTAGTTATATTAATTAACACAAGGAAGTGACCTAAACTGACATCTAACATTTGACAATACTCACTAAATATAGTACAGATCACAATTATAGTCAACAATAATATCTCTATTGATTTAGTTGAAGTTTCAACCAAATGTGCTAATTCAGCCATCTTTCTGTATAGCCGTGTTTCTTAGTTTCATCAATTGTCACCAAAATTGTTGTGTTCAATTCAGTTGAACTAGATTTAAATAGGAAGAACTTCCTAATTGATAGGACATTTATTTTTATATAACTGAGAGTAGTAATAATAATAACAAAAACATCAAATGAAAAATAACAAAATACAAAGTGGTCTAGCATTTATAATATGTAATACTTACAGTTTAAGTCGAAAGACCAGTGACTTCCGTAGAATAGCAAATTAGCAAAACCTTATCCTACAAGCTGCAGGATACACTATAACATCAGTAAACGCGTACAAAATTTACTGTTCAGATTGGAACAGAAACTTGGAATATTAACTTACGTATCACTTGTTTCAAAATTGTAACGATAAGGTTAGAACCAAAAAAGTCAGTGGAAAAAGCATCTTGCAGAAATAGGCATTTTTTGAAATTTCCATAACTTTCCAGAAAAAAAAGGTTTTAGTGTGTAAAGTAAAGCACTTTGTGCTAACTCGTCGGTAAACTTATAAAGAAAAAAAGTTATATCTAACATATCCAAACAAATAAGCCTACAACAAGTTTTCCATTTTTATTTTCTTGTGAAAAGAAACAAAATTACGTGAGTCTAACTTCGATGTGGTCGACATCCGTGAGGGGAATAAATTACTCCTTTCGGTATAATTGGAAATCCTTTCAGTAATAATTTTCATCTCTAGGACAATATCATCAGTTTAAATATCCATCCATATAATCGAGATAGCTTAACCTTACCGGAATCAAGCAGAGCTTAAAACCATTTCCATGTCGAAAATTTTACTTCCTGACCGAAATTATCCCAGTAGCATTTTTTCCATCCAATGGTAGAGGAGCATTTTAATTAATAAAAACTGAAACATATCAGTTCTGAACAATTCGCCTCTTTGCGAGGAAAACGTGACATTTCGGAAAAGGTTTTTTTTTCATACGATAATCAAAACCGCCGCGTTCAGCTTTCTTTTGTGCAAATACGGGGTATTTGATAAGTGAGGGACAATAAAATGTATTGCCGATCTAACGTGAAAAAACAATAATTCGCTTGTCATAATTTTTTTAAATTTTACATATCGCTTCCTGTAAAATTGCATTTTTCTAGATAGCATGTTTTTCTTGCAAAGAGGCGATTTTCACAATCTCTGTTTATAGTTCTAACAGTATATAATAATTGAGTATTTATTAAGTCATCTTCATCGCATATTATTTTAATCAATTGTCTGATACAAAATTGTCAGACAAGTATTTATTGAGTCATATTTATCGCATATTATTTTACTCAATTGTCTGATACAGAATTTTCAGACAACAAAACAATTAACTGAGTTTAAATAACAAAAATAATTAGAGTATTCCAAATCTTCATTGTTCTAGTCGATAAATTGACGTTACAAAGCGATGAAATGCCATTAGAAAACCACAAAATACAACAGTAGACTATTTAACCGAATATTAGGATAGGTAAGGGTGGAAACATTTGAAAGCCAAATTGGGTTTGTTTAAAGAGAAATTCTTGAAAACAGTGAAGTTTAATGAGTTTGAAACATTCTACGCAACTTGTTTGTGGAATAAACTCAAATTGTTCTCTAGATTATACACTTACAGAGTGCACTTGAAATAGTCATGCTTTAGTTTAGGTATGTGTCCCTCTTCTATTCAGTAGGCTTCTTGGTGTTGTGCACTAGGATTCTGTTCCACAGAATATACATCTTGCTCCAATACTTTGAGCTTTTTAAGGTGTCCATTGAGACTACAGGGTCCAATCAGGACACCTGTTGAAACTCTTAGTGCAGTTTTACTCTCGCTGAGACATTCGTTTGTTCTCACCGGCTTGTAATCTTGCAGGAGTACCTATGATTATCTAACCCCCTTGCCAATGTCATAATCATAGGTAACTAAGCTGGGAATTTTTTAACCGTTGACGATACTCGACACTGAACACTGCTTACACTACACCAACACTAACACTTTACACTATCTTACGCGCGTTTCGATAACCAAGTTATTTTATTCAGAGACTGAAGGTGAACTGTTTAAACAATAATATATTTCGTGCATAAAAAATCGCTAGAAAAGCATTCGTTGTTGCCCTGAAGAAACATCTTCCATGCATTTTTATTGTTATTTGACCAAATAGTGCTCGACCCTAAGAGAAGATGTTTTTAAGCGGCGCTACTTAAGCATTTAAGTAAGACTTAGGAAATACAGTATCCGCCAAAATAAACAGTACCGAAAATAAAAATGAAAATTAATTTTTAATTTCTGTAATGTAAGTGTTCAAAATGTTCACCATTTCGACGCAAGCAAGCTTCATATCGATTTTGTAAGTCAATAAACATATTTATAAAAAGTGGTTGATGTAACTGCCGAAAAATATTTTGTATTCTTTCCCGTAGTTCGGCAATATTCGCCGGCGGATTTTCCGAGTGAAATATATTGTCCTTCATTATGCCCCAAATGTATGCGTCAGGTGGCGTCAGATCAGGTGAATGAGAAGGATATTCGAAGTCTGTTCCCCGAGAAATTATTCTATTTTCCGTATGAACGAAAATAATGCTCTACCAAAAACACTTTTTCTTCCGTTGTTAGAACCATTTTTAAATCAAATTTAACTGCAGCGTACTATTAATATATCAACTAATGACAATTAAGTCAAATATGACAAATCCATATTACATAAACAACTCCACAGCACTTTCTGTTTCGGTACTGTTTATTTTGGCGGATACCGTATGTGTGACTGCACCGTGTCGTAAGTCGTTCTTAGCGTAAGTCGAAGTGTTGATTCTATTTAAGTCCTACTTATGTGAAAATGAGGTTCTAAAGTCTCGGCAGACCAAATTATCAAAATAGAGAGAGGTAAGTTTATAAAATCAAACAAAATGAAATGAATAATGAATATAGATCTTTTTGATGACTTTCACGAAATGGAATTAATTGAATTTGGCGTTCCCAGGAATATAATTCCCAGACAAGATTTTTACAACAGCCTATCCGATTATATATATATTTTTTCAAGTTTCGATTACGAAAAGAAACAGTTAGATTCATATTAACACTATTAGAAGATCGATTGGAGTGGCCGTCTGACATGTAAGTGAATACATACTTCAGACTCTATTTTGTATAACTGAACGTGAAAGTACAACCGCGTGTGACATGCTATGATTTAATTTATTTTTTTCAGAAACAATTCTGTGGATCCAATCATTCAATTGTTGACCTGTTTACACTACTTTGCTACATGCAGTCATTCAGACTAATCGCTGATTACTTGGGTATGAACTCCACATGCTGGTAGATGTGTGCATCGAGTATCCAGAGCAGTACAGGAATGGATGGAGGAGGAAATGGAGAGAAGGTGGGGCAATATGAGGGCGCGCTAAAAGGAGCGACTGGGAATAGGAGAGATTGGATGGACCGGAAATTCGTGGAGGTGAACTACTTCTTGACACAGGTGTGCACTGGAATGGGTCGAGAGTAGGGTACCTCCACAAGATTGGAAAAAGAGAAACTGGAGTGTGCGAGAGGTGTGAAGTGGAGGATGATGTGTTTAGATGCTAGAGGAACGAGGAACTGCTGAAGTAGTTGGAGAGGAGGGGAGGCGGTGTATTGGGAGAACATGGTGAAGATAATGTTGAGGGGGGAGGTGAAATAGATGGAGGTAAGTGGCTTAGTAGAAAGCATGGTTAGGGCGAGAGAAGGACTCGATATGGCATGAGAGGTAGGAGTGAAAGTTAGGGAGAAGACGTCGGTGTGAGCGGAGAGTGTGCGAGGGACCGTCGCCCGTCTCAAAGTATGCTAGGGTAGTAATTCCGAGGCGGGGGTAACGGCGAGTTTGAGGTGGGTTTGGTTGGTAGGCATCCCCTTGGGAATGAGTCCAACACTGTTGGGGTCCTGGATCCATTCGAACATGAGTTTCCCATCTCGGCCCGAAAAAAAAGAGCAGTGGCCTTATTATATAGACAATTTATAAAAATGCCCTCAACACATGAAAATATTGCTAAAATCAAGGTGGATTTCTATGCAGCTGCACGATTTCCCAATGTTGTAGGATCTTTAGAATGTACACACATTAAAATATCATTTTCAGTCGGAGACGACGCGGATGTATTTCGTAACCGGAAAGATCAGTTTACAATAAACGTACAGGCAATCTGTGATGCAAACAACAACTTTCTTGACATAGTGGCACGTTGGCCTGGTTCAAGCCACGACAGTACAATATTTCATAATTCCACTATCAAAGGAATTTTTGAACGAAATGGAGATAAAGGGTACCATTTGAAGAACTACTTATTAACGCCAGTAATAAACCCCCTCACTGAAGCAGAACAACTTTACAACGAATCTCATATGAGAACTCGAAATAAAATAGAGTGCACATTTGGGATTGTAAAAAGGAGGTTTCCTGTGTTAGCTTACAGGTGCAGGTTGAAAATCAGAAATGGTTTATCGGTTATCATAGCTGCTACGGTATTACATAATGTGGCAAAAATTAACAACGAACCCGAGTCAATTATTGATGACGAGATTTACGGTCGACGAGAAATCGACCGTTTAATAATGGAGGGTGAAATTCCACCGGGACCTATGGTAGATGGAAGACATGACAACAGGAATAATTATCGAAGAACTTTGATCAACAATTATTTCTCACAGTTTTAGTTGTAGTCATAGTAAAATTTCATACGAATGTTCTTATAATATGTATTTTTATGTACCTATTTATGATACTATCGTTTAATAGAACTGAAAAAAAATTTAAAAACCATTTTATTCAATACCAAATAGACAAACGAACTGTCATACACATGTGATGACATAACTCTCTTGATTATATCTCACCAAAAATGAAAAAATAATATCACATTCTCAATTATGGCAGAAACAAAAAATAATATCACATTCCCAATTGAACGTAGTTATGCAATGCGATATTTCAATCAGTATTAATTTATTACTGAATTTTCCAGAGTGTTTGTAGTAACATACATAAAATATATTATTTTGTACATTCTGTATCTTAAAAAACAATTTAAGATGTAATTTTGCAAAAGCTGATATTCCTAAAAAGACATTTTCTGACGCTTGGTCTACCATTGCATAACTACGTCCAATTATAGCAAAAACAAAAAGTAATATCACATTCTCAATTATCATAAAACAGAAAACTCCAAAGCTACACAAACATATAGGCAATATAACATTGCTTGGGAATTTATATAGGAACATGTTTTACTAGTTATTTCAGACATTACATGTTAATAGAAAACAAAATTTAATTGCGCAAATTAGTAGTCTGATGAAATCTGGTATTTTCAACAAAATCTAAACTAGATTAACGACATACAGTACAAATATCCCCAGCAACAAACTATTCAAAATCAAATGATTGTTTAATTTTTTTCAACTGCAATCTTTTAATTTCAATATCAAGTTCAAGTGAGCGTTTCATTAACAAGAATTCCTCTTTATCTCCATGTTCCTTCAAGGCTGTTAAGCGCAATTCATTGTTTAAGTACTGTTCCTTTGAAGCAGCTACCTCAGCATATTATTTTGACAACTCATTAGTATGTACAGGTTGGATCACAGCTGCTGCAGCTGCTCGCTTCTGACAAACCCGAAACGAGTGCCTTGGAAGGCGGTGATGTTACCACTGATTGCTGTGTTTCATTGTGTGTACGAGCAAGTGGTACTGGAGGTGTTTCCTGGAATTAAGCACGAATAAAGGTTATATTGACTAGATTTCATTATATGATTATAGTTATTATCACTATGAAAGTCCCGCTCAACACTGTCAGGGTCAGCTTCCCGACTATCTACGACTTCAAGAAATATGCACTCTGATGACAGTTCTTGAGTTGCATCCAAACTCATCGCACAGGCCCTCAACGGTTTTTTTAATTGGTTATGTCCATCAAGATATCCAAGCATGGGTCAGTCTTGGGTATAAATGTTCCACCCCTAGTGGCTCTTTGCTCCTGTCTGTTTCCGGTAGAAACTTTTCTCAAATGAGACTTTTTATTATATAATTTGTTTGTCTCTGGGTATAGCTGCGGGCGCATTAGCATTGAACTCTCTTGTTATTTTATCCCACGCAGCATCTTTTTCTGCCCACGTTATCCCATCTGTTTTCTTACACTCGACGATTTTTCATATTTTGCTACACAATGCATCAATTCCAAAATTTTGGTCGTTATTGAAATTATTAGGACCACGGCGGGCACGCACCGTCTTTGTAGTTTTATCCATTTTGATCACGGAGAGCCGCAACTCTTCATTACTTCATTATATTGTTTATATTTTATATTGTCATTATCAGAATTAGTGTCACATCTGTCACATTTCAATTTTTACCAAAACCAAAATCCCTGTCGGCCGGTCCACATCCTGACTTTAGTCGACTTGGCTAAATAAGACGCGGTGCAGTTGAATTACACCATGTTTTACTTAAGGAATAAAGTTTCACTTACGAAAGTATTAATTAAATGAAGAAACGGTGCAGTTGGCCCTTAATAAATTACTGTTGAAATTCACAAAGCAGCTCCAGTAGCTACATTGTCCACCCCCGTAATTATGGTTGCGTTCATACCAACAAAGTTCTGCTGAATGTGCTTATCTGGTTATAACAACATAACCTAATTTAATTTGATATCTGAGTTCGATAATGATTGAATCATTTTCGATTTCAATTTAGTTTAATAGTTCTCACTAGTATTCATTCATTTTCAAGATGCAAACGTCTAAAATACGGTATCCGCCAAAATAAACAGTACCGAAACAGAAAGTGCTGTGGAGTTGTTTATGTAATATGGATTTGTCATATTTGACTTAATTGTCATTAGTTGATATATTAATAGTACGCTGCAGTTAAATTTGATTTAAAAATGGTTCTAACAACGGAAGAAAAAGTGTTTTTGGTATTATTTTCGTTCATACGGAAAATAGAATAATTTCTCGGGGAACAGACTTCGAATATCCTTCTCATTGACCTGATCTGACGCCACCTGACGCATACGTTTGGGGCATAATGAATGACAAAATATTTCACTCGGAAAATCCGCCGGCGAATATTGCCGAACTACGGGAAAGAATACAAAATATTTTTCGGCAGTTACATCAACCACTTTTCATAAATATGTTTATTGACTTACAAAATCGATATGAAGCTTGTTTGCGTCGAAATGGTGAATATTTTGAACACTTACATTACAGAAATTAAAAATTAATTTTTATTTTTATTTTCGGTACTGTTTATTTTGGCGGATTCTGTATCTTCAAAATAAAAAACATTTTATGTCATTTTATATGTTTATTGACATGATATTTGGCCTAAATGACAGTTAATGCATCATTGATCGGTAGCGTAGCGTTGGAAAAAATGGCAACTGCTACCATAGCGCTCACACCTGATCAGTTGACAAAACACGCGTTCAGTAGGAAAGTATTGATCGCTCCGGTAGCGCTACGTTGGGATGGACGCGATCTATGTTGTTTGCACATTTGTGACATTAAACTTAGAAAATGTCATGCTCTATATGTTTATATTTCTATTAAAGGTATAAATGAAACTAGAATAACTGCTTCTAATTAATTCCATTATTTAATGAAAAAATTATGAAAGGATATTGATAATTATTTCGATATGTCAATAACTTTTCATAATTTTTCCATTACATAGTGGAATTAATTATAAACAGTTAGATTCATTTATAACATTAATATGAGTAGTTTCCACAAAGTAAAGGTCCAAACAGTAAATTCATTTTATATTTCTGTTCTCATCTGTGTTCTGTTCTTTGATATTTATTCTAGTTATGCTATTTATTTATAATAAAAGCCTAGAATTCAACTATCCATCACTGGTAATTGTTAAATTCCCTTCAAAATATGTAAATATTAAAGTACAAAAATAAACTCGCATTTATTTAATAAAATTATCCATCATTAATAATAATGATCAGGTCGAACAGCATTTTTCTTTTACGTCTTACTTATAGGATCCACTTTGTCCGACGACACATCAACTTTTTTCAAGTTGTTTTCTCTTATTCACGAGTTCTAAACCCTCTTGCCCTAACCCTAGACACAACTTACTAAAATTAATCTGCTATTATACCGCCCACCGTCATTCGAGCGGTATAATAGACTATTTCAGAATTCACAATTTGTATTTACTTTTTGTGAATCAATATGCTTTTAGTTTTTTTTCAGTGAGGAGGAAAGGGGTTGTTATCTTATTAGTAATTCGATAGTTTCCATCATGATTTGGTAAATGTGAAGTACATTAGGAATAAATGCCATGCATAACATATTATTTTCTTTGAGTATTTATTTCAAGATTTCTTGATATAAACATATAACAAAGAGAAAAAAAAGTCCGAACTCATGAAAAAATAACCGTCTCAATACAAAGACTAATAACATTATTTTGTTTATGATTTTGTGGAAAATTGGGCCACAATTTTTTTTTCAATTTTTTTTCCAACGTTTCGGTAGCGTGAGAATAATAATTTAATCAACATAATTATAAACCGTATGGGAAAAAATTTCGAGAAAGAAAATTCATTTATTGATCATAACGGTAGCTGGAATGCTGAAATGAAAATGGAAAAAATATTGAGGTTTAATAACAATCAAAATAATGAATATATTAGAAGGAAAATACAGAACAAAGTAATAACATGTCAGTTTTATGTTTAAATTTCATTCATTGTGTTAGATACATGTTAATCGGGATTTTTAGTAAAATGGAATGTTGTCTTTTTATGATTCTGTTGAATTACATTTTTCATCAAAAATTATTAACAAATTGTTAAGGTGACGGGGTATTTCACGGCAACCGAAACTACCTGACGCCACTCGGTTAAGCTCGTTAAAGCAATATGTCGAGTTTGGTCAAAAATGTTTTCCACTACCAAGGGTCGTAATAATAAAGTACTCATTATCAAGTGAAATTAATATTTGTGAGCAGCGAAATACATAGTAAAATAAAGGATATTATTCATTTGGGGTGAGTATATATACAATATTATGTATACCTATACCTAGTCTAGTTCACATATATCATTTGTACGAATTACCGACCGCCACCACCGCAAAATATGATCAAAGTATCATTCTACTATTTTGAATGAAACTAACTGTTTCTAATTAATTCCACTATTTCATGAACAAGTTGATGAAAATTGTAAAAAATTATTGATAATTATTTCGATATTTGCACATCATCGTCAGAATGACAGAAGTTACATTTTATGTGATGCCTACTTGATGTTTAATATTTTGGTTAGACCAAATAGTGAGTGACCTATCTTGTGATTGACTCAATATACATATATGAATAGAAAAAAGAAGACTATATGATATTGCAAATATTAAAGCTAAGGAGATATCCTGGATATCTTTTTCCCATTTAAGATCAGTATAACTGTGCAATGATACAGGAATCCAAGGAAAGCTATATCTGCTGATCTTTACAAGTGTTACTTAAGATGACAATTTAATAGTGGAGAGCTCCCTAGATTTATCTGTTGATTGACAACTTCATATTGTGGGTCTCTTAAGTATCTTCTAATTTCCAATTCTTCAAGGAAATCTAGTTCTTGTTTTTTATCACAAATATGCAGTACTTCTAGTTCTGTGTTAGATGTTAATGAATGTTTGGTGTCAAGAAGGTGTTTTGCGTAATGTGATTTATCTGGCTGTTTTAATCTGTATCCTCGTGAGTGTTCATTGTATCTAATTTCAAAATTTCGAATTGTTTGACCAATATAGACAGCATTACATTCTGGACATTTAAGTTTATATATTCCAGACTTTTTTAATGGGGGTATTTTTGTTTTTACATTTAACAATTTTTTACTCACATTGTTTTCTGTTTTAAAAGAAATTGCTGTATTTGTTGAACAAGATATTATCTTTGAAATATTATTAGAAATATTACCAGCATATGTGATGGTTTTGTAATTTTTGTATTTCCCTAGTTTTTTCAGGAAATATTAATTGTAATGCCACTTTTTCCTCTTTTTTATTAATTAATTAATTTATTATATGTAATGGATAACCGTTAGATGTGGCTATTTGTTTAATAATATTAATTTCTCTATCAAAATTATATTTGTTGGAATTATTATATTATTATATTATTGACTCTGAATTTTGAGATCAAGAAAATTGATTGAGTTATTTCCTTCAACGTCTAGTGTAAATTTGATTTTTGGATGTATATTATTGAACAATATATCTTATTGTCGTTCACTACCTACAAAACAAGCTAATATGTCATCTACATACCTATACCAAAATGAGATATTTTTTGAAATAGTACATTGAAAGATTTTTCTTTTTAAACCGTCCATAAAAATGTTCGCCAAAATTGGTGATACAGGGCTTTCCATTGGTAAACCTCCATTTTGAATACATTCCTTATTGTCAAAAGTAAAATAGTTCTGATTAATACACACATCAAACAAATTAAGTTAATCTGATATTATTCCTGGATTAATATTTTTATCGTCTAGTAATTTTTGTACAGATGTTATGCACTAT
This sequence comes from Lochmaea crataegi, assembly GCA_947563755.1. Taxonomy (NCBI): domain Eukaryota; kingdom Metazoa; phylum Arthropoda; class Insecta; order Coleoptera; family Chrysomelidae; genus Lochmaea; species Lochmaea crataegi. The sequence goes on along the minus strand of OX387423.1, from coordinate 24,279,668 downwards.
TTTGGAGTAATTGTAAAGAACATATTGGAAACATCAAATGAAATGAGTTTAGAGTTATCTTGTAAGTTGTATGTTTTTAATTGTATGATTAGTTTTATTGAATTTGCAATTGAGTATTTAAATATACGTCCATTTTCAGTTCCTGTGAACAAATATAATTTTGATAGAGAAATTTATATCATTAAACAAATAGCCACATCCAACGGTTATCCATTACGTATAATGGATAAATTAATTAATAAAAAAGAGAAAACAGTGGCATTAAAACTAATATTTCCTGAAAAAAACTAGAGAAATGCAAAATTACAAAACCATCACATATGCTGGTAATTAATAATATTTCAAAGATAATATCTTCTTCAACAAATACAACAATTTCGTTTAAAAGCAATGTAACTAAAAAATTGTTAAATGTAAAAACAAAAATATCCCCATTAAAAAAGTCTGGGATATATAAACTTGTATGTAATGTAATGTAATGCTCTCTATATTGGTCAAACAATTCGTAATTATGAAATTAGGCACAATGAACACTTACGAGCATACAGATTAAAACAGCTAGATAAATCACATTACGCAAAACATCTACTTTCACTAACATCTAGCACAGAACTGGAAGTGCTGCATAATTGTGATAAGAAACAAGAACTAGATTTCCTTGAAGTCTTTGGAAATTAGAAGATACTTAAGAGACCCACAATATGAAGATGTCAATGAACAGATAAATCTAGGGAACTCTTCACTATTAAATTGTCTTCTTAAGTAACAATTGTAAAGATTATTATTATTATAAAAGTTTAAACGAGCCAAGGTCAACGACCTCTATAGCTCGAATGGAATATAAAATTTACCAATAGTTACAAAGAAATCAAGTAAACAAAATAAATGTACAATAAAAAGTAGTCACTCTAGCGCAGTTAATTTGTAGGCATCATAGTTATTTTTAAAAGAGTTTACTGTTAAATCGTTAACAACGTTTGATGGGAGAGAGTTCCAAATGTCAAACACTCGCGGCATTTAGTTCGAAATTGTTTTTTTTTAATTTGAAGCGATGTCCGCGAGGCCTGGTATCGGTATTCAGAGGAAAAATATATGACAAGTCACAACCAAACTCTGTAGAGTATTATTAAATCGCCGCGAAGCCTTCTATCCCCGAATGCCGATCAGTTCATCAGTCTTAAGGTAAGAGGGACGGCGTAGTCCATATATGGAAATCTTGTTGCCCATCTCTGCACCGATTCAAGACGGTTGGGATCTTGTACCCAGTCGGTATTCCACACAGGACCAGCAAACTCTAGGGTTGGTCTCACATAGGTATTAAAAATCTTCACAAAAGTTTGAGGTGAAATTTTACAAAATGTCTTAGACAGAAGGTAAAGTGTACTTTTAGCTTTACTACAGATGCACTGAATATGTTGAGACTACGATAAAGTTTCTGTGACGAGTAGGCCTAGGTTTCTTTGCTGAGAAACAGTTTCTAAATTAATACTAGAAAGTACATACCCATTCCTTGGATTATTTTTATCAAGATGAAGCACTGAACACTTCTATGCATTTAAGGGCAAAAGCCAGATATCTACCCATTCCGACTCTTTGTTTAAATCAGCTTGCATTTGGTCGTATTCATTTATAGAATTGGCATATAATTTGATGTTATCAGCAAAGAGTCAAATGTTGCTTTTAACATGGAGTGGCAGATCTGCTATGTTCACTAAAAACAGAACTGGTCCCAAAACCGATCCTTAGCACATTGCGCATTGCTGAGAAAGAATCAATAATCCGAACATAAAAATTACGACTAGTCAAGAAAGCTTCAACCCGATTAAGCAGATTGCCCCTAACTCCATTATGCTCGAGTTTAAATAGTAGACGTTTATGAGGGACTCGATCGAACGCTTTGGAAAAGTCTAAATATATAATGTCCACTGGTCGTTTATTGTCTAGAGCTAGAGACCAATCATTTATACACATCAACATATTTGTCACTACGGACCGACCTGGTACGAAACCGTGTTGAGAAGTTGGGATTCTATCAGGTCCAATCAGAGAGTTCAACAAAGATTCGCGTATTATAGATTCCATAATCTCAACAGTGATAGACGATAGAAGATCGGCAGATATAGCTTTCCTTGGTTTCCTATATCATTGCACAGTTATACTGATCTCAAGTGGGAAAAAGATAACCAGGATATCCACCATAGGACTAATAATACCTAAGCCTTTCGTTTGAAATAGTTATATGATTAGATTCCACAAAGTAAGGATCCAAACAATAAATTCAAACTATAATTCGATTCATAGGTATCGCTTTTATCCCCTATTTAAATTTCATTTACGCCCCATAAAAAATATTCCCATCTGACGACACCTAACTATTTCTATCAGGATCATTTTAAATCCCAAACAAGATGATTTTTAACTTGTGCAAATTTTAATTTCGCTCCAGGTACATCATATTCCGTTAATTCCAATTTAATTAGGTACGTTCAACGTTACTGTCAAATAGAAAATTAAAACATATGTACCCCCACTAATGCGGCCTCTGGGGATTATTTTCGAATCTTCAAAGGAAACAGGTTAATAACCAAAACATACCGTCACACATGACTGGCCTGAACTGTGACTTCAACCTTTTTATGATCACGAATAAATTTTATTGCAGATATTTTGGGAGTAACGTGACAGTCATGGTCACAGTCACAGTCACAATTAACACAAGATATACAGCATAAAAATACTGGCAAAATCAGGTCGGTTCTAATAGAAATGCGAAGATTAATGGCCCTGCTTTCATCAATGGAAACGCAAAAATCTGCCGCCTTGATCTAAGGCGAATTTACAGGGAAATCGAAAACATCCTGAATGGCTTCGAGGAAGGGATATTACGGCGGTAAATTTGTTTTTGTCCGACTTGGCGAGGGTAGTGCCACCAGATTTAGACATTCTTTGAAATATGCGACTTCTCCACAACAACTAACAAAAATATATCATCATAATATTGTGTACATTCAGGATTCGTTCCAGAATACTGGATTGTTGGTTAGAGGCAACCAACCACAAGCTGTTGTTGGTTAGAAAATTTAAATTTATCTTTCTCAAACATGGTGTATAATATCGAATTCAAACAAGAGTCTTTTTTTTCATTGAATTTAATGTAAAATTTATCATAAAACTGATACACACAAAACTCAACCAGAATTACCCGTGACCACTCCCACGCTGAACGCATGTGATCGCAATACAAAACGCAATACAATTTATCACGGCAGAGTTACAATATATAAAGTTGGAAGTTTGGAGGTGGCGATTTTTTTGAGATATTAAAAAACTGACTTAACAGCGTCATCTTCAAATGGCGCCAGCTGCCATAGGAGGAACATTTGGATAAAGGTAAATTAGGTTAGATGGACATGAAATCACATCTAGTATCTGTAATTTGCGTTTGGCATTTGAGTTTCTGGACACCCTATATAATGTGTTATGTATCCTCATTTTAAAACTGCTCAAATATTATATATTGAAACTTTATTCTCTGATATTATGAACATCTAATGAATGCTAACATAGTTAGAAATATTGATTACTTGCTTTACCATTTGAGTTATTATGACAGGAAGCAGCACGGCTTGAATGCTTATCGGAGGAACTCAGTGGGCTAACGTATATTAGTAAAACTTTCAATTAAGTTAAGTTGACCTAGTTTATGTTAGTGACTATTTCACTAGAGTGTTTTTCACTGGCAAAATACCATAGCAACGTCATCTTTTCTACTGACAAAAAAGTTACCTGCAATTACCTTGACAAACTTCACATGTGATTTTTACTGCGACAAAATTTGAATTTTTTCAAGGTGCGTTGATGAAAGCAAATTTTGTTACCATGGTTTGTTTTGATATTTATTTGAAATATCATTGTGTTATTTCCTGTTAAAAAACGTCAGATTAGTACAGTTCTAAAATGAGAATTGGAACACAATCCATTACAGAAATTAAAAAAGCAGAATCGGAGAATATATCTCCAAATACGTGTGTATCCGAAGCTTCCTGTTGGCGACAGTTTTCGCAGTTTTTATTGATAAGAGATTATAAACTTGAAAATCATACTCGAGCCGAAGAATTAGCAAAAATAATGGGAGATTATGCTTACAGTATAAAAAAAACGGAGAGGACTACAAAGAGTCAAGTATCAAAAGCATATGGAACACCACGGCGCAGATGCTACAAGAAATGTACTATCAAAAATTTAATATAAAAATAGACCCATTTACCGACATTGTTTTCAAATCAGCCCGTTTGGCGAAGGACTCAGAAAGAAAACAACTCCAAAGTAACCAAGAGAAAAAAAGAGAGTTCGAAAGCCCTTACAAAACAAGAATTATTGGAAATGATAAAAATTCATGACGAAGACACCCCACACGGCCTACCGAAAACAATATTCCACTTATTTATTCTCTTTTGAACTTGCCTGGCGAGGCAAGGAAGCAGTGAACTTCAAAGTACATGATTTCCAACTAGAATTAGACCTAAAAGGAGAATATACAGGACGTATCGAATACAATCCCATATTTTCAAAGACCACACAAGGAAGTGCAAAAGCCTTTGCCAGCAGCAAATGGTTGGTAAGAAACAATACCAACAAAGATCTTTGTCCTACTCGTCTATTTTTGAAACAAATACCAATCCACAAATCACAAGTGATAGGCTTTTTTGACAGTCCATCCAAATTGGAAAAAAGGAATTTGGTACAAAAGCATGCCTATTGGAATCAACAGCATGTCAAAATGGACCAAACTCTCGGCAGGAAAAATTGGCGTAAATACCAAAAAATTTAAAGTAAAAAAGCGTTCACGTCGCTCTTCCACTATTTCTGCCCTTGCAAAAAAGGTGTTGGTGAGTAAGAAATGATCAAATTAATAGGACAAGCCAACTATTTGAAACCTAATTTGTAGTTGGACTCTGAGCATAATTTAAAATTAATTGAAAGCTTACGAGAAAAAGCACCAGATCAAGCGAATTTTCCTAGTACGAGTTCAAACATACCGCAAGTACATGTTCTACAATCACATCATAACAATAAAAATAATGTACAAACGTTTAATTATTATCATAACTGTAACTTTTATATAAATAAATAAGTAATTTTTTTGTTTTGTTTATGCTCCATTGTTAAGTGAAAGTTCAATAATTTTAGTGTTTTTGTCAAAAGTGTCATTCGCGAAATGGCCAAGCAACAAACTTTCATACCTTTCGAAAATTTTGTCGACAAAATATTTTCTCTTAATATTATATTACAGGGTGTCCAGAAACTCTCCTGCCAAACGGAAACTACAGTTACTAGAGGTGATTTTAAGTCGATTTAGCTCAAATTACCTTAATCCGAAAATGCTTCCTAAGGGAGCTACAGCCCTTTGAAGAAGACGACCTCATATGAGTTTTCTTCAAATTATTAAATTATTCAAAAATACCGTTACTTAAAATATTTAAACTTGGTATAATCAATAAACAGTTACAATCCAGTCGTTCGCTGTAAATAAATTTTTTTCAGATCCATCACAAGCGTGTGAGTCGGGGGGACCAACAGGTATTTTTATTTAAAAACATTTATTTCCAAGTTTTTGATGTATCCGACACCGAATTTGGAAAATTCAAGATAATTTTCATGAAAAATGTTCACTTCTTTCAAATCGATATCATGAACCGTTTTCGAGAAAAATAAATTTAAACTTTTTGTGTTTCTTACATAAAATCATGTTGGATTATTGTATCTGTAATATCAAGTTGGCCTTGAAAAATCAACAAAACCTGACAATGTGTCAAATTATTTTGATTCTAAACAGTTATTATTGTTATTGTGTGTGAAAGGTAAAAAATAATAGTTAATTTGATCCAAATGGTTTATTTTTCGAATGAAGAATATGGTGATATGCATTTAGTTTATGGGGAAGTACAATGTAACGCTCGTGCAGCAGAGCGAAAATATGCGGAAAAATTTCCAAACAGAAGGCATCCTGCTCCGCAACATTTGTAGCCGTACACCAAAGATTAAGAGAAAGTGGCTCAGTAGTACCTAAAAATACTGAAACTGGTAGACGACCTGATGTGACAATGAAATACAAAGACGATATTTTGATTGAAATCGAAAATAATCCTGAGGTTAGCACCAGAAGACTCGCTGCTATGTATCCTGGCATTTCCAAGTCTTCCATATGGAATATTATTCATAAAGAAAACCTTCATCTTTTCCATTTTCAAAAAGTTCATGCCATGGTAGATGGTGATTTCCCTGCCCGCATAGATTTTTCAAACTGGTTGCGGAACAAAAGAAATCAGGATCCTAATTTCTTTTCCAATATTTTATTTTGCGATGAATCTACGTTTGCCAGAGACGGAATTTTTAATTTACATAATGCACATCATTATGCCTACATTGGTGATAATCCTCATGCAACAGTAGAGAAAAAGCACCAGCAAAGATTTAGTATAAATGTTTGGATAGGTGTAATCGGTAATCAGCTTCTGGGACCCGTAGAGCTTCCTAGCCGTTTATGTAGAGCACCTGTTGTAAAATTAATTCTCTTATTTCTGTTGGTAATTATCTCTAACTTTGTTTTTTTTTAATGTTGATTGTTGTTTTATACCCTCACGGAATAAAATTAATTTAAAATTTCCAAAACAATGTAGGCAACTTAATACTTACGAGTTTTGTTACCAGTATCTGTACAATTTGTTGATTTTTCAAAGCCAACTTGATATTACAGATACAATTTTATAATCCAGCATGATTTTATGTAAGAAACACGAAAAGTTTAAATTTATTTTTCTCGAAAACAGTTCATGATATCGATTTGAAAGAAGAGAACATTTTTTATGAAAATTATCTTGAATTTGCCAAATTCGGTGTCGGATACATAAAAAAATTGAAAATAAAATTTTTTGAATAAAAATACCTGTTGGTCCCCCCGACTGACACGCTTGTGATGGATCTGAAAAAAATTCATTTACAGCGAACTACTGGTTTGTAACTGTTTATTGATTATACCAAGTTTGGATATTTTAAGTAACGGTATTTTTGAATAATTTGAAGAAAACTCATATGACTCTTCAAAGGGCTGTAGCTCCCTTAGGAAGCATTTTCGGCTTTAGGTAATTTGAGCCAAATCGACTTAAAATCACCTCTAGTAACTGAAGTTTCCGTTTGACAGCAGAGTTTCTGGACACCTTTATATGATAATATGTGGTTTTGAGCGATTTACACACAATGTAACGTATAAGTTATATAAAATTATTTCTATTGTTTGGATATTATGTAATAATAAAATTTTAATTATATAGATGATCTTTACAATATTAGGTGGATCATGTTCATCACTATTTTCATTTTCTACAAAAGCCGTTTGTTTTGATGTCCGACATAGATTTTTCTCCACATGAGATAAACATTCGAGTACATGTGCCGTTGTTTACAACTTTATTAATTGGAATATTATGGGACAACAACATTAAATACCAAAACCAACAACGAGAAATTGATATTTCAAGTTCTCGAATTATTTTTAACAGAAAATAATTTCAGCAGCTTCAGTTTTCTTACAAAAGCTTCACTGCTTTCTTTGAAAACAATCATCAAGTGAAATCGAACATTCTGAACTGGCAACAACACTGACAAAACAAATTTTAATTGGAACGAATACAAAACGTTATACCGACTTTTTAATGATATTTTGCTTGGAAAAAAGTCCTTACATTATTTGTGACATAATAAAAATGTTAAGTATACAATAACTACGAGGAAAATATAATAATAATATTATAATTCATCAGTAATTCACAAATACCAAAATAGTGATGAAAAGGCGAACTAACGCTGCTTTTCACCTTGACCCATGCTACATTAAACATAAAAAAAGGCAAGGATCGTTATAGAAACATGGTGGTAACGCTATTTGTCCAAGATTTCAGGAGGTTTTGTCGTGCCAGGAAACTTCGGATGGAAAACCAGTGGTTTCGACAGGACGGGCGACCAGTGCTCGACCACTGCTCGACATCATTTCCCGCGGTTCTAACTTCAACTACCCATTTCATTCTCCCGATCTTACACCATCGGATGCCTACGTATGGGGTATGTTGAAGGAAAAAGTCTTAAGCAGTACAGACCCACCCAGGACTGTTTTAGGCCCACTGTCCATGTATCGTCGCGTCAGCGTAACGTACGAGGCAAAAATATGACGGGAGCACGTTTGCCTCCTGCAGACAATGCTTACATATTGGGACCTGTCGACAAAGCGGAATCGGCACGTATTCGTAGAGAAGCGTTCTCGCCTCACCCCTCTCGTATTGCCTAGTCAGTCGCTGAGCGTATGCTGCGTGGTGTACAACATGTCTTCGTTTGTTCAAGAAGTGGAAAAATAGCCTTGCTTGTATAATTACAAATTAACTGATTATGCGAGAAAAGATGTAACTGACAGAGCTTGGTGTGAAGTAGGAAATAAAATGAAAATATCAGGTAGGGTAGTCAAATTTAATTATCGTACACACAAAACTGCCATTGCCAAGGAAAATCATTAGGCTTTAAAAAATAGTTGGCTGAATAATTTCGTAAACCTATAGGCGAGTCGACGTACGTCATATTAGGAGGTAAATAGAGGATCCGTCCAGTCGCTGGAACATCTTCGAGACGTGTTGGCGTGTTTTGTTGTTTTGCCATATGTCAAACCGGTAGTGTCAGAGTCATCCTGGAAACATTTCCGAACCAGGTGCAAACGAGACACTTGAAAGTATCGCAGAACCTTCAGAAAACATACAAGAGGAAGCAGTAGAGAATGCGTTAGCTACAAATACAGTTCCCGAACGAGAAAGTGCAAGAACACGCAGAAAAAAGCTGAAACTGGCCAGCAATGAAGTCGATCGATACCTAAACGACAAAAAAAAACGAAAATGTAGTGATGAAGATGCTCGCAGAATGTTTTTGCTCAGACTGTTACCAGAAGTGCAAAAATTGTCAGATGAGCGCATGCGACAGTTCAAGATCCAAACATTACTCCTATTAGATGAGATAATATCTACACAAACTTCAGATTCCAGATCACAGTCATCCCTAACATAACACACTACGTCACGTGACACTCATTCTGACAATATGATGGACGAGTTTTTCGCGTCTTCACCATATGCACTACCGTCTTCACCACTTAATATGGCAGTTCATCCTTCATATACAGTTGTAGTTTATAAAATAATTATAGTAATAATGGAATTCGTTAAGTTTACCTTAATGTTATTAAGATCCTTTCTTCGGGACTAAGACGCAATCGCATCATAGTGTTTTGTCGTTGAATTTGTGGTCCAATAATTTCTGCCAAGTTTTGATATGTATTTTTACTCATTCTGTTCTGTACATTGTATGAAATATATTATCATCCTCAGCCAATTCTCTGGCAGCAACGAACAATCTACAGTTCAAATTTTTCTCAATATACGGGTGTAACCAATATTGTTTTCTTCTTTGTCGGTGTCTAATGTAGTTGTACAAAGTAAACACGTCCTCTTCGACGCTAGACATTATTGTATACTAACCGCTTTTGTACGACACATGGAGAGAATTTAAGCGTAAGCGTATCATCACTTCTAATATGATACGCTTATGCTTTGCTGACGCGACGATACATGGACAGTGGGCCTAACTGATTTACGTTAAAAGATTGCCTCGTTTTCAGAAATATGCTGCAACCAGTGTTCTCGAATGTTTGAAAATCTGCTTGACCGTTATGAACAGTGCCTACAGCGCAATGGCGCACATTTAGAACATGTATTGTATATAAATAATAATGTATAATTAATGAGTAATATACTTCAGTATTGTAGATTTTGACACATACCTAGTGTACTTCTAGAACATAGCTTGGGTCGTTATAACAACGTTACTGTTTATTAAACAAGGAAGAACTAAGACGTTTCTTGAGTTCATAAGGTGTAGGATCGAAATTCCACTGACAATAAGTTGTATTCGTGCTAGCCACAAATGAGAAAGCTCTTACAAATAAAGATGTATTATGGTGAGGGAAAGTTATTATTGTGAGAGAAAGTAATAAGTCTTAAGAATAAATACTCAGGATTTTTGAGCATTATTAATTTATGGACCAAAATAAGTAGATAAAGTTGGACGAAGGAGCCACATTGATTCATCAGGAAATAGATGTTAAAATTCCTCGTTCATTTTTAGATTTATATCGTAAAACCAATAACAAGATTTGCATTTTTTCATTTCGAAACATTATACAGCAATCATATTTTCATAGTCCAAACTGTGCCTTACCGAACCGAGTCGACTCAGTGCTTGTCCTGGTTTGACCTTACGTATACTTCAACCGCCTGCAATGTACATTTCCAAGTTGCAGTTGAAAAATGAAACAAATAATGTAAGGGAAGTCACTTCCAGTGGTTGAACAAGTGAAATATCTGGGAGTGATCCTGTATAAGTCGCTGACATGGGAGGCTCACCTTGATAGTCGCCTAGACAAGGTGACTAACACGTACTGGGCCTGTAGGAGAGCCATTGGTCCGAAATGGGGACTAACCCCCCAAGTCGATCTTGTGGTTCTATAAAGTGATCATGCTGCCGATGCTCACATACGCGGCTCTGGTCTGGTGGCCAAAGGTAACTCTGGCCACGGCTAGGTCGCAACTGGCACGCCTTCAAAGGGTGGTCGGTTTGGGGGCAACTGGCTGCATGAAAACTAAACCAACTGCTGCGTTGGAGGTGATTCTTGGACTTCGGCCTCTTCACCATGTGATCGAGGCTGAGGCTGGGAGGGCACTCCTACGCTTGAAAAGTTTGGGATATGTGCGAAATGAGGGAGGGTGCAGGCACGTCAGTAAGCTCAGGCTTCTGGGAGATGTCCCTGTTCTGGCTCGAGCGGCTGATGTCTGCCTGCGCAGGTACTCCTTCTTAACCCCCTATAGGGTGAAGATCCGGAATAGAGAATTCTGGGAATGAGAGGGAAATTCACAGCCTCATGGGATCGTCTGGTACACAGATGGCTCATGCTCCAGCGATGGGGCGGGGGCTGGAATTTAGTCCACGAACCCAAGGACACAAGTATGTGTTCCATTGGGTAAGGGTGCGTCTGCATATCATGCTGAGGTATACGCTATCTTGGAATGTGCGCAGATAAACCTAGACAGAGGTTATACGGACCGACGAATAACCATATACACCGACAGTCAGGCGGCAATCAAGGCCCTGAGTGGATATACCATCAACTCAGGACTTGCTGCTGAATGTCGTGAACGCCTTGCTGACTTAGCAAGGCGTAACACAGTATGGCTAGAATGGATTCCGGCCCACTCTGGTTTTGAAGGCAATGAAGGGGCGGGTGTGCTGGCTGTGGAAGGGGCGGCTACCCCTTTCAACGGCCCGGGCCCGACCTTGGGCCTCACAAAACAAACAATCTGTAAGGAGACAAGGAACTGGTTGATAAATCAGCACCTCGCTCACTGAAGGGCTCTACAGGGTCTCAGGCAGTCCAAGCTCCTATTGAGGGGATGGACGGATGGATATGCTAGAGCTGCTCTAGAAGTACCAAGGAGTAGGTTAAAAAATATAGCAGCACTCCTCCTAACAGGGCACTGCTGTCTGAGGAAACACCTCTGTAACCTAGGTTTAGAGGAAAGTCCCCTATGTAGGGGTTGCGGCATAGCTGACGAAACGTCGGACCGTGTTCTCCTCGTATCTCCACATTGGGCTGTGCTACTCAGGCGAATCTTCGGAGTCCCTGTTATGGCCCCCGGGGATATAAGCAGGCATCCACTGCAGAAGATTGGGACATTCATCGAGGGACTCGGCTTCATGGATGCATAAGTAGCAGGAATGACACAATGGGCCCGCCAGTGGCCTCAGTGCCGGTACCATGGCTTGAGTTTTCCTTGGCCAAGGTTCGCCTGACTAAATCAGTAGTAGTAGGGAAAGGGGAAAGGGTCTCAAACATCGCTCGGTTTGATAAAGTGATTAGAAAGTAATATTTATTATATTTCTTCAATATCAATTTATTCCGCAGGATGCAAATGTAATTTATGAAACCGGTCGAGTGATATTATATTTTTAATGTGGAATTTTTAATTCGTTGATTGTATTTAATGAAATTGGTCAACAATAACTAGGACAGTTGAACGTTTTAATGATCTTGGGACGTTCTCTAGATCAAGAAGAAAAGGACGTAGAAGGTATATGAATGCTAGAGATGATCGATCTATTAGACAAGTTGCCTTAAGGATGAGACAATCGGCTGGTTTAAACTAGCCTCCACGGGTTTCAAGTTGAGCAGAAATTCGAAATGTAGAGATTTCTGGACGAACAGTTGGGAAAGAAGGAGCCTACTAAAAGAATTGAAGACCATCAGCAATTGTTCAACCGCTCACCAGAGAAAAAGGAGTTTCTAGATTGCATTGTAAACTGAACTATTGATGACTAGAAATGTTCGAATGAGGTACTAGTCGGACAGAGGTCACCAAATGGACATTAGCGTATTTGGAGAAGACTACAAAAGATATTTGCTGATTGTAATATATCTACAAGAGTTCCATTTGTCTTAATAAAAAATTAAAATCAACGAAACAAACACAAAAATATTTGTATTGAAATTAAGGAATTTTATTGGTTGATTTATCGTACTTAATTTAATTTAAAAGCAACTATTTATTTCCTAACACGTCTTTTTATTTTCTGTTTGAACAGTATTTTTAAATGAGTTTCCTTAGATTTAGTACTGTTTTAATTTTGAGTCTCCTTCCTCGGAGGTTTATTGCACTGCTTTTTTGCTCTAAAAGAGACGTTGACCGTTTCAATAAAAACTTCCAAAAGAAATTCCTAACGTTGTCTTCATGAACTCGTGAAAGGACATCTAGTTACTCGTAACTAGTCTTGAACTTTCCTTGAAATCTTAGTTTTTGTTACAAAATTATTTTAGTTGGTGACTCATTGGCGTACACTATTTTTTTCAATAATTCAATAAATATTCACTTTTGATTTTAATTTCAGACATTAAATTGAAATCCTTGTATACTAGAAAGACAACTATCAGAATCGCAAAGCGGATTTAGACCAGAAAGTAGTCCATAAGGTCCCATATTCACGATAACACAGAGAAAAGACATCTGCAGGATAAAAATACATATCTAGCTTTCATACATTTTGTGAAGGCATTTGATACAGTACCTAGATATAAAGTAGGGGAAGGGTTGAAAGAAAAATGAATACACGGTGAAATAATAAAAGTTATTCAAGACATATAAAAGACAAAAAAAAATACGTAAAAACTTGAAGTCAGAAGGATTTAGAACTAGCATAGGATTGAGACAAGGAGGAGGACTAAACCCAACTTCATTCAATGTACATATGGACACCCTTATAAAGAAAAGCGAACATGAAACTAGGAGAATGTTCATTGGACACAGACATTTAGAGAGAGTAGAAATAGCGTAGGAGGTTTTAGCGGATGATGTACCTACTAATAGCAGGAAGCGAAAAAACATAAACATCTGCAAAAAAGTTATGGAAGTAGAGGGCATGATAATAAATAAAAATACTAATAAAAAGTGACCAGAATATTAACACAGATATCAAAATAGATAACATAAAAGTAGAACAAGTTAAGGAATGTAAATACGTAGGACTAATGTTTGACGAAACAGGAAAACAAGATTCTGAAATAAATGAACGAATCTCAAAAACAATTAAACTGTACTATGCTACAAAAACTTGATTAATAAGAAAGAAACATCAAACCAAGATAAAAGTATACATTACAGTAAATAGAGCAGAAATCAATTATGGATGCGAATCTTGGACTTTCTCAACCAGACAAAAAAGTAAAACTCGAGGAGCAGAAATGAAGTATCTAAGAAAAGTTGCAGGAAAGAAAAGAATGGACAAAATGAGAAATACAAAAATAAGAGATGAACTGGCAGTACAACCAGTATTAAAATTCATACAATAACGACAACTCAGTCGGTGGGGTCACATCCACAGAAGGGATAACTGGAGGCAGGTAAAGCGGATATATGCGGCTAGAACACGAATAAAGGAAATGAGAGGGAGGCCAAGGAAGACATGGAATAACATGGTGGGTAAAATATTACAAGAAAGAGACAAATCCTGGGAAGAAGCCAAGACATTACCAAAAGATAGAAAAGCATGCAAAAGTCCCATATATACAGAATGAAATGTAAACCCGACACCTATAGGTGCAAGGGTACCTATAAGATTATCCACCTCTAAGACATATATTCAAACTAAACCCAGAATTACAATTACAATTTCTATAATGAATTCTTGGTGCAATTAGAAATAATGTGGCTTGCTAGGTGTGTTTCCATTCATTATTTTAATATATTTATAATATTTAATATATTTTTGTGTGTACCGGGTGGATCCATAAGATCACTCAAGTGTATATGAGACATTCATTACCCATATTATGACTCCAGCAGAAAAAAGTATCTTAGTAAAAGTGGTCAGGAGAAATATCTGGAAATAACTTTAAAGTTTCTAGCTTGACCTCTAGAGGTCGTATTATATGAAGAAAGATTTAAAAATCATTTGCCTTCAGCCTTCTGCTGAATTGCTGCCTTTTCTAAATTTATTATAGACTGCAATTATACTATTTTTTGGTTTTATCGTTTATTTGCTTTGGCGAGATGTTTGTAAAACAGTTGTTAAACATCGACTCCCTCTAAGAGATTGATACATTAATCGGACACAAATCATTTGTGCTTACTTTCAATACAGCTCATAGGAAAGTTGCTTCCATGTACCGGGTGTCTGATTAAGAGAGGTAACCCGCTGTATCTCAGAAACTATTTATCTTACATATTAGAGATAAAAATCTGGATTACAAACTCGCATACAAGCAGCTGCTGGAAATTATTTAGAAGTTTCCTACTCCTCCGCTAGATGGCGTAGTTCACAATAATATCACAAAAACATCATAAAGCATATTTCTATAATAAATGTACCGTTATAGTAACACTAAATTTAAATATTCGTAATCATTAGATCATTTTACGTAAGTTTGATCCCACTCTCTTCGAAGATAATTGGTATGGGAGAGTGGGAAAGCTGACACAATAAAACTGTTAACTTTTGTTCCGCTTTATGAATTTTGACAAACTTAGTATCATTTGAAAGGGAATTCAATGCCTAATAAAATATTATATCCTCGTCTTATTCCAGTTGTTGTGTTTGCAAATAACAACTTCAAATTGTAAGCAGTTTTTATTTCTTAATTTATCTGACAATCTATTAAAATTGATTGATTCCTACATATATGATCTAGTCGTAGAGAAATGCTGAGAGCTATCAATAAAATAAAAGTTAGTATGAAGGACATATAGAATCTGTATACTAACACAGTGGTTTTAACGGTCGCTAGTTGGCGGTGATTGAACATTTGTTTTGTTTTCAACTTTTTTTGGGAATATTCAAATGCGATACTATGTTTTTTAACCATTTACTTGGAAGAGGATGGAATTTTAAAAAAATCGTTAAAAATCGCATCTCAATATCTATTTTCTAAGCAAAGATAGGCATCTGGGGTACTTTTGGGTACTTTTGCAAAAATGTTGTAACAAGGGTTATCTTAATGCATATTCTATTTCTAAATTACTAACCGTTACAGATTCATAAATTCACTCTACATTAATTTTATATTTAAATTGTCAACAATTAATGACATCTGGACGCCTACTACATTATGTAAAATTTTCGATTTAGTCAAGTATGAAACTCGATATCTACCCTGGTATACCTATTATTTCTTCGCTTAGAAAATAGACATTAAGATGCGGTTTCTACAATTTTTTTCCTAAATTCCATCCTCTTTCAAATAAAAAATTTTTGCATCGCATTCGAAGATTCTCAAAAAAGGCTGAAAACAAAACAATTATTCAATCACCGTGACCCAGTGACCGTTAACACCACTGGAATGAAAAGATGATATAATATTTTATTAAGCATTGAATTCCCTCTCAAATGATACTGAGTTTGTCAAAATCTATAAAGCGGAACAGAAGTTAACAGTTTTATTGTGTCAGTTTTCCCACTCACCCATACCAGTTATCGTAGAAGATAGTGGAAAAAGTTCTGAATCAAACTTACGTAAAATGATCTAATGATTACGAATATTTAAATTTTGTGGTACTATAACGGTACATTTATTATAGAAATATGCTTTATTATGTTTTTGTGATATTATTGTGAACTACGCCCTCTAGAGGTGGAGTAGAAAACTTGAAAATAATTTCCAGCAATTTCTCATATGCGAGTCTGTAATACAGATTTTTTTTTCTAAGCTGTACGATAAAGTAGTTTCTGAGATGAAGCGGGCTACCTCTCTTAATCAGACACCCGGTACATCATTCCCCCAATATGACTAATACTGTTATATTTTATATCAAACAATTATATATAAATTTGCATGTTACAATTTTGTTTAATTTCTCTGTAATAATAAAATTTGTTTTACCAAAAAGGAAATGTTATATTTTTAGTTATCATAACATTTCATTACCTTTTGAAAGTTTATTATAAATGAAGTGGATCAAAATTGAAACATTGTTCCAATGTTAAAAAAAATGTCAAATATTACAATAAAATTTTAATAATACTTCCCATAGCAGGCAATACTTATCAATATAATGTATAATAGAATTAACCACTTACCTTGTAAAAATGGCAACAATTTACACATTACCGATCCGAAAACAAAATCTCTGAGAAGTGCTCCGATAAGTGTGAAAGGCATGCAGAGAACGCCAAGGAGAAGATCAGATATTGCCAAGTTCAGCAGGAATAAATTGGTTATGGTCCTCATGCGTTGGTTTTGCACCTAGAATAACAAACAGATTTTTTATTGATGTCTGGATTTGTTGAGAGGTTGTGATTCTTTTTTAGTGTGTGTGGGTTTTGTTTTAACGCTGTTTTCAAGATTTTCACAATATAAGGATGACAAATAATTTTATTTTATCATCTTGAGAAATATAAACAGTTTATACGGGGAAAATATTATTTCGATGACATTGAAAATACAGTTTTAAAATAAAATCCCTACCAATAATATGTGTGAATGTGGGTTTGTTTGCCTGGGATATGTTTGTTTGTTATTTCCTACAACCAATTTAGTGCCAACAAACGTCAGCTATATTTCCTGAAGAGAGTTCTTTTAGTTCCTGTCAATACTCCAGATCCAATAATCCGTTTAGAGACTAGAAGTGTCAAGTTTGCATTTAATATTTTTAAAATGTCTTTTAACTGGATACAAAAAATAATTACAATGGATAATTATCGCTATCCTAAGCTCTATTTTAAACAACAACTCTAGAGATGGGAAGTATAACTGGTTTGTTAAGTTGAAAAAGTTCTTTGTTGATATTGATTGTGACCATATATGGAACAATTTGATCATCCCCTTCTTATATCTCAGAGGAAAGACTTTTTGTCCAAATATTTACATATTTACATGACTCAGATGTCATAATGGCGTCTCGTTATTCTTTCATGTATTTAGGTATATAAGTACTTCTTTTCCTACCTCTTGTGAACCAAGCACGCACCTGCTTAAAATTACCCATCCAGTTTACCCGTACTCTTGCTCAATTGAGGATGTCTATCCATTTAAAAATTAAATGGTATTTGATACATTATTGACACGGACTGAATTGTACTATTTGTGATACTCATGAAAAGGAAACTATTTTCTACATACTGTCCGATATACACAACAATGAAACGAAATATCCCTTGCCTTGAAAATGTGAACTCACTCCTGCATCCCTTAAATAATATCACAATTTTAGAAGCTAGGAAATTTGCTGTAAGTAAGGACTGTAAATTGAAGACACGATAGATCGTGAAAAAATATTCCAAATACCCAAATGCAACTTTCCTCTAAACTGCTTAGTTTGTGAGATACAGGCTGTTGAATAGTACAGAAGAAATACACATTTTATTTCATATCTTAACGGGGGATGAAAGTACAAATTTAAAATTTTTTGTAAGTTATTGTATCTTCAAAACACATGAACAGTATCAATTCTGTCAAATTCTAATGAGCCAGTGGCGTGGTACGAGGGGTTTGTAATATTTTATTTACCATATTTTTGAAACACCCTGTATTTAGAGCTAAAGACTTTTGTCTACAATTCTTTATTAAATTTCCTACTTAGAAGGTACTCTCTGTTGAACTCTATACAAAACTCAATTTTCAAGATTCTCAACTTTTTATTGTAGTAAGACACTTTTTTAAGTTGTAAATTTTTTAAACAAAAAATTTGTAGCAGTCTTAAATATTTTCTAAACACTTTATCTTCCCTTAAATTAATTCGTACTTGTTGAAATCGTTAAATATGGCAGACAATTTAATTTTGTTCATAAGCATAGTTACCTATGCATTGTCTTAAAACTATCAATGTCATCTAATGAGTAATTACTTGTGAAAATTTCACACCTCTACTTTTAACTAATAAGATTAATTTTGACTAGTTACCATGGCAATTGAAAAAATTTCCGGAAATTTTTTCGAGTCGCCACGATATTTAAGTGGACATTTTTTGACAGTTGAAAAGGTAAACATATGATCTACAACCATTAAATAATGTAGATATACCTGTGAATAATGCAAAATTTCTATAAGAATCTTACAACTTTTCATCACAAAATTCAACAAACTGTTTCCAAACACTTGATTTTGATTTTTTCCAAATTATGGTATGAAATTTTCTTACCGAATACCACGCAAGCTTAAATTATTCCTGGAAATTTTCTTTCGGGCACGAATATTCTAAGAAAATTATTAATTATAATTTTGAAAATATTCGTGGCTTCAAGAAAATTTCCGGAAATAATTTAAGCTCTTGTGATATTATAAGTGAAAATTCCACACCTGTAATTTTTAACCAATCAAAACGTGTTTTTTCGACAGGTCACCATGGCAACGGATGAATTTTAGTGGAAATTTTTTCCTCGTGGGTACCCAACAGCGAATTATAGTGGACATTTTTTGACGTTTATAATGACAGAATATTTTTTGACAGTCTGGTTTTTATTTGCAAAAAAGCAATTTTCTACCACTTGTAGTTAATCAAAACTTATGTGAAATTGAAGAATATAGTGTGTTGTGTCTTGAGATTGTATTTTCGTGCAGCTACAATGAGTAGAAATCAACAATTTAAGGGTCTACATTGCTGCCAAAACTGTGACGCGCAGTAAATCTGTTCATGCAGCGTTCCGAAAAAAAAACCTTTTAAATTATGATTTTCTACCACTTGTAGTAAGCCCAAGTAACTATAAAATGAAAAAACATAATATTTTAGGTCCTAAAATGGCACTTTTGAGCTACTAAAATCAGTAGAAAGTTTGTAAACTGCTACCATACCATAAACTTGACTTCGTTTTCCTAGTATTCGCGGGTGTCAACTGATTAATCTCCTAGCGAAAATTGACGTTGTTGGAAATCAAAAAATAAATTTTGATTATTTCAAACTACATATGGAGACACATGGCTGCAGTTTCCAATCAACCCAGATAGAAGAAACAGTATTAAAACAAAGATTTTTAGCTACAAAAAATTTTCCAGGAGTTATTGGAGTGATAGATTGCACCCATATTGAAATAATTAGACCTGAAGAGCAAGAGCATGCTTATATAAATCGAAAGGGCTATCATTCAAAAAATGTGCAGATAATATGTGACTATGATTTAAGAATACTGTTGCGAGGTCACCAACTCAAAGCCGGCCCTGTCCCTCGACTGTAAATTTTGGTGCCAGCATGTTTTCGAGAACATTCGAGTACAACGGTTTTGTTTGTGCATAGCACGAGCGCCGAAGGCACTAGAGTTTTCCAGAACCGATGCGGACTATATATACACGGGTTTTTGAGTGCGTAGACAGTTAGTTAGTTCGAGAGAAGTAGTGAAACGGACAATAAGGAGTTAGTTTACCGAAGTTCTTAGTAATCGGACAGTGAATTAAATAGTGCAGACAAATAGTGTAATATTCGAGTGGTGAAAGTAAATTAGAACTATTATACCGAGTGTAAATAAATTAGTAGACATTAGGTAGAGCGTGTATATAAATTGAGTTTAATACAGTGTGTGTGTTTCTTTGAATAAATAGATAGTAATTAGCCATAGTGTGTATAATTTTATCCCACCGGTAAAAAACTGTTTAAATAAATAACGAAAAACATTACAATACTGAATGTAAATGCTTAGCATGGTGGAAGTAGTCATGATTCTCACATCTGGGGAAATTCATTGGCAAGACAGAAAATGGAAAGAGCCTACATAAATGGGGATCAACATTCATGGCTTTTAGGTGACTCAGGATATCCTCAAGAACCATGGTTGATGACTCCTATATTGAATGGCGTTCCAGGAGCCCCTGAATCACGATATACACAATGCCCTATCCAGTCAAGAAATTGTGTTGAAAGATGCATAGGTGTATTAAAGGGTAGATTTCTTAGCCTTTCTAATATTTTAAGATATTCACCTATGAAGGCAGGAAGTATAATAAATGCATGCGCAATACTACATAATGTTTGTACCAAAGGCAGGCTAAATGATGAATCCCAGGTGCCAGATATTGCTGAACAAGGAGATTATATTTATGTTCCCTATCAAGGTGACATCGTTGGAAGAGGTTTTATTGCCAGACAACTACTAGTGAATCAGTACTTTCAATAGTACTCTTTATAGTAATTTATTTATGAATTAGTGTAATGTTATCTGCAATTTTGTAACATAACTTGTGACTAGTTATTTATTACCAAGTTGAAATTATTGCAACATACCTTTTTACTTTAAAAAACAGACAGAAGAAAATAGTTAGTCTAATTTTCTGAAATGTAGGTATTGGAAAGATAAATATCAAGTTTTACTACGTGAAACAATCATATCTAATTCCTACAGTGTAAAATAATTAGAGGTAGTTTTAATTTGTGATTGAAATGTTTTGTTCTATTGAATTTCTAAATCTCCTAGATGCTATTAAATATTTTGACTGGTGTATATGTATTTCCATGTGATTTATTATTATTTAGTATTTTGCAATGCAATAAATGATTAATAGAATTAGTTTAATATACCCATTGAAACAAATATTTGAATACTTGACGTTTTCATAAAAACAACACAAACATAATATATTTAAATATATATAAAATAAAACAAATATGAGATTCAACAGTAGAGAACTAATGTCAAAGACTTACAACTATTTATACAATAAAACGTTACCTATTATAAAACAAATATGATATTTAGCAATAAAGAACTTACAATTATTTATACAATAAAACAACATAATAAGATCTAATAAGGAACCAACGTTAAAAATTTATAAACTATCTAATCTATATCCTACGTCTAGGAAGAAAGTGTACTGCTAATGTTTTCAAAGATTCTGCAATACTGGACAAATCAGTTTGTATTTTCTCTAACAGGTCTAGAGACTGATGGTTCAGTTGCAGGAGGTATTCAGATAACCTTTCGCCCTGTTCTCAATTTCTTTTTTGGAACACTATCATTTTCACAATTTTTCCTTTTTGTGGTCTCTTGGCAACCTTCATAATTATGATCTACTAATACTGCTGAGTTGCTTGATGTCAATTCTTGCATACTTACACCTATAGGTGTTTGAACCTAAAATATCAAACAATATTAGTTGGTTGGCATTTACTTGAATTGGTTATTTAAAAAATGTAAATAACACTTATCAAAACATACATTTTTAAAACCAAATTCAGGTACTGCTTCATCCCCCAGCACAACTTTCGTTCCCATTAGTTTTAAAAGTCTTTCTTCTAAATCAGTTAGGGGAGGATTTTCTGATGGTCCCCACTAGTGTTTGTCAATTGCCTTCTTAAATTGCCTGCTTTTGCCTTGGTTTTCCATTTGCATCAGTTAATGTCTAAAAAAATTAAATTTTCTTGATTTAACAAATTTCAAGATATGTATAGAATTTGTTCCTTTACAAAACTTTTTATGTTGTTTGGAATTTTTAAAATGTATTATCTTGACATGATTATTCACTTACTTTTTTCCAGGATTCTACGGGTTTTTCACCAAAACCGTCGTTGTTCAATTTCTCTGCAACAGTCTGCCACAACAAGGAATTACCTTTCGTCTTTCCGTCTACCCCATTAAATTTATTGGTAATAAGTTCTGGGTAGTTTTTGCAAAGATGCAATAATAGTTGCCAATACGAACCCCGCATATTTTTACTTTAAATTATTGTTTTTCACTAATCGAGATAAGGTGCTAATCTATATTGTTCTGTTTCTTTTGTGTCTTTTTCGTCAAATGTCATAAATTTGAAAATATAACCTAATCGTAGAAAACGACACGACTTCACACATAGAAAACGACACGACTTCACACATAGAAAACGATAACCATCACTTTTGTCAAAAAGTCGTGTAGAATAGAGTCGACAGTAGAATTCTATAGTATGCAGAGTCCCACTGCTAGCCTCAGTATTCCTAATCGACGAACATTCATTGATATGGATCAACGTTTAAAAGAAACTGGAAGTTTTAAACCTGCAGCTCATAGCCGTGGAAGAATCAGAAGAACTCGGAATGTTAGAAATGAGGTAAATGTCCTTAATATAGTTGAAGCCCCCCCTTCTATCAGTGTTCGCAGATGCGCATTGCAAACTGGAATTTCCAGAATGTCAACATGGAGAGTTTTAAAAGAAATGCAGCTGCACCCTTATCATTTGCAAAAATGCAAGATCTTTTAGATACTGATTATGAACCTAGAGTAGAATTCTGTAAATGATTTCTTCGAAGAATAAGAAGGGATAGGGATTTTTGTTTTAATGTATTTTTTACCGATGAAGCAACATTTACACCAAGTGTTATTTTTGATATGCACAATGAACACATTTGGTCTGACGAAAACCCACATTCCGTGAAAGTGACACATCATCAGCACAGGTTTAAAATTAACGTTTGTGCTGGAATAATTGGGACCATTTTATCAGGCCTTTCATTCAACCGGAATATTTAAGTGGACCTAGATATGTAAATTTTCTTAGGAATACTTTAATAGATCTCCTTGATGATATACCTTATTATCGTAGACTGCCAATGTGGTTTATGCACGATGGGGCCTCGCCAAATTTTACACTGCGAAATAGGAAATGGCTAAATGAAAACTTTACGGGAAAATGGATAGGCTGTGGAGTAGATGCACAGGTCAAATGGCCAGCACGGTCTCCTGAATGTAATCCAATGAATTATGCCGTGTGGGGAATATTAAAACAAAAAATATATATTCAAAACCAGTCAATATGGTGGGTGAACTCAGAGAAAGAATAGAAACGGCTTGCAGAGAGTTGTCTCTTAATAGATTTCTGCTGATGAAAATAATCAACCAAAGGAAAAAACGTATGCAAAAATGTATGGAAGCTGAAGGACGTCATTTTGAACATTTAATGAAATAGCAACGTTTGTTAATGTAGTTAACTACTATATACAAAATAGTTTCAATAATAAGTTTATTCATTAGGTTATTTCAAATTACTCTTTTTAATTGAAGAACTATGAATTACAAACTCAGAAGAAACGTTTGTGTTTTAATTATTTGGAAATGATCTGCAAGTAAAGTAAAGTAAAGTTGTCGGCTTTTTGTTTGACTCTAATACGAGGATACCGTCATAGTCCAGTCAATATTATAATTTAAGATGCTTACTTGACGATAAATTCATTTAATATTATACTTTCAACTAATAATCGTTAAAATGTATTTAATAATTTTTTATCATTAAATAAATTTATCGACTGTCTAACAATTTTTTTAACCCGCAATTATGGAGCACCATCCGACTTTTTAAGACACTTAGCGTTAATGTATAGAACAAAATACATTTTCTAATAAATCTTTACCTAAACGATGTCTCGAGCTGTCTTTTGATGTATTCATTGTTTCTTTCAATCAAAAAATCTATCTGTTCTTTCCTCTGCTATTTAACACCCGAATATCAAACATTGATTTAAACAATATTAACCTATTTATATATAAAAACATCTTAAACATAATTCCAGACAATTAACACTAACTTTATCTCGTTTTATTAAGAAAAAGTAGAAATATGAATTTCAAATAATTTATTATTTTTTACATCTTTGACTGAACTATAACTATCTTTGAAAGAGGGTGATTTTACGATCACCACACGTATTGACTCATTAGTTGGTAGTCTGACATCAAGAAAGAGTGTAGTGTTTTTCTGAGGAAATTGTAAGCATACTTACATATTTATTGGCAATTATATTTTTAGTTAAAAATTGAATATTTACAATGTGGCGTCCTTGGGAAATATCGAGTTCGGTCCAAAATATTGTGTGTAACAACGACGAAAATATAAATAATGGTGATGAAAGTGTTGATTCTAGTAATAGTGAAAGTAATGAAAACAGGATTCAACGACATTTAAATTTGGAAGGACAGAAAATATCTTTTAATGTGTATAAGAATCTACGAGAAAAGTTTGCTTTCGATGAAGAAACAGAATTAATGCAAACAGTATCTGATTTAACAGAAGTTCCCCCGTCAACTATACGTCAAATAGCCAAGAATGGACCTTATGAACGCAAGAAGCGATGTTATAAGGGATTGGTCAAACCTTTAGATGTGTATGTGACAAAATTATTAAAAACCACCATATATGACTGTTACAAAAGTAATGAGTTACCTACGATTGAAATAATAAGAAATAAATTGACAAACGCCGGCCGTAATGTAAATTGCTGTAAGAGAACTATTGAAAACTGGATTAAAAAATTGGGATTCAAATTCAAAACGATTAATAAACGTCAAACGTTCAACAATTACGTAACATCAAATACAATATAATTATGTTTTGGTAAGTAGACAAAAATAATATTAATACCTTTCAGAGTTTAGCTCCCCAACAAAACTTGAAAGGGATATACGATTAGATAGCTGCACTATAAGTTTTAGGTCAACTACACTACAAGTTTATTTAAAAAGAATACAACTTAAAAAAGTTCTTACTGCAATAAAAAGTTGAAAATCTTGAAAA
This sequence comes from Lochmaea crataegi, assembly GCA_947563755.1. NCBI lineage: Eukaryota > Metazoa > Arthropoda > Insecta > Coleoptera > Chrysomelidae > Lochmaea > Lochmaea crataegi. The sequence continues at coordinate 24,254,566 of OX387423.1, read as the reverse complement.
TGGAGTGTTGTATCGAGTTCAACAAAAAATACCTTTTATGTTGGAAATTTAATAAAGAATTGAAGACAAAAATCTTTAGCTCTAGATACAGGGTGTTTCAAAAATATGGTGCAATAAAAGTTCACGAACCACTCGTATCACGCCACAGGCTTATTAGAATTTGACAGAATTAATACAGTTGATGTGTTTTGAAGAGGCGATAACCTACAAAAAATTTCAAATTTGAACTTCCATCCCCCGAGAAGGTTAGAGAATAGTTGTATTTGAGCATTTCAAATATTTCTTAACGATCTATTATGCCTCTAATTCACGGTAATTATTTTGTCTTAAATGAATAGTTTTGTTTGTAGTATTTAAGATTCATTCATTTTATTATTTTCTTTTTATATAATTTTATTTGTACCTTGCTGTAACATTGTTTCAGAAGCAATACAATTATTATTATTATTATTTGTTTCCTATTTTATCCAGGAAAAATATCGATACCCGAGGGAAACAAAAATGAGTTTAATCACTTTCACGCTTCAACTACTCAGCCAATGATCATTGAATTTTGTACATCCATTGACAGGGGTACAGAAAAGGATAAAGAGAAAAAAACTGATCACGAGGGATAGAAAAATTTTATATTTTAGTCCGCCCTTCCTCAATTTTTTTTATTTGGATATCTGGATAAGGCATGTTTTCCAGTTTCCTGAAGTAAATTTAATTGAAATTATTCAATTTTTGATGGTCTTTAACTTTTAACCAAGAAACAGTCGGTCAAAAAAGGTCAAATTTCTGAAAAATGTAAAAAATTTGTGAGTGAGAAATTCACTCTTGTATCAACAAACACGTCGTATCATGCACAATTGAGTACATTCAAAACAATGATCGTTTGGTGAGGGGAGCTGAGAAAAAGAGAATGGGGAGGTAAGTGAGGGAATATGCATATGGTTTGGCAAACATAACTGAAGCTGTGAAAGGAATGCGGTCGAAAACATTCAATTTTGCCACGTTTCACTATGAAAAAGCTAAAGTGCTAAGTATGCAGTGATAATAATTAGAAAATGGACTTTTTATTATTAACAATATGTCAATAATGATTAAACGTTAGTTCTTTGATGTGCTTGTTTCATTGGATTTTGTCTATTAACACTATTTTTTCAATTTCTGAATATTAAAAGATGATAACTTTTCCAAAGATGTTATGGGTTTCCTTCAAGCCGGCGACGTCGTGCGAAAACCATAAATACCACGCCCTCCGAACTAACTCAATTGGTGAATATTTATCGAACCTCCATTGCTAAGTATCCACCTGACTTCCTATTGACAAGCGCGTGCGTGTGTTCTTCCCTCTCAATTCGACAATTGACTGATATTGATTATCCAGTGGCGTTTATGTTGTCAGTATTTACCTTCGTATTTTCAGTTTTACTTGGTATTTTGAACTTTTGTATTTTGTGCTTCGTATTAATAAACTTTTTTATGATTTTGAATAGTGTAGTGTTTTGTGTTTGTTCATTTTTCAATATACTCGTGGAAAGACACTTCATAGCCAAACTAGAGAAGTGATTGCTAATGTTTATAGGTAGTGAGTAAGTAGTAAGCCTCTGGTACGTTTATGACAGATATCGGCCATGTTTCCTCGCCCCTTACCGATGCCGCGTAGCTTCAGGAAGACTTGCCAAACTATAATATATGTAATAATCCAAAGGTTATATAGATAATTAATTAGTCCAAAACTTTTTTTTTGTTTTTTTCAACGTTTTGAGAAATTTGACAATTTTTTGACCGCCTTTATCTTGGTTATTATTGGGTAAGAATACTTTTTACCAATTGATTTTAGATGAAATTGAATTCGGCAAAAATAGTCCGAAAAAATCTCTGTTCTTTGGTGCCTTAGTATAGAGCCCGGGGTCCTCGTGTTCGAAAACTTATCAAACACACCCTCTACGATCCTCAAACAATCCCTCAAATTTTAGTTAACTTTGGAATGAGATCAGGTAGAATGTACATGGGTCCTGGACTAAACACGTTTTTGTGAAGAACATCAGATAGAGCGAAGCCCCGAGTAAAAGCTAGTTAGAAAGCTATTAAAAAATATGTACCGTTAATGATTATTTGTTGACAATTTCCTATAATTTAACTTTAAATTACATTCCAATTTCAATTTAACTTTTAGGAGACCTTAAGTGGTCATAGGGTAATTATTCTTCTACCGGATCTGCATCCCATTCTCCAATTTTTTGTATATCTCTTCTTTTCATGGTTGAAAACGATTTTTTTATTTTTTTCACATTCTTGTACCTGACAACTAACAATACCATGAATAATTTCATTTCATGCTTAAACTCGAAAATGGAGATTTTCTGTGGTTCAGACATCAGACCTAAACAGTAACAGAGACTAAAAAGGTTGAAGGGAGATGTTTTATTCAAATGTAAAAGAATAAGGAATAGGCTTTTAATCAACAGATGGGTCGTTGACATTTCTATACCACATAATAAATGTAAATATATTTATCATCTTTGATGCCCAATAAATTAATAATAAATATGGTTGGTGGGGATATATTAATTTAAAATCTAGATTACATTGTGTCAATTTCCTGGGCTCAAGTTATTGAAATTGTATTGGAGAAATCTTGTAAATTAATAGTCGTTGTTCAATGGAGTTACAGGTCTAGAAGGTTTATTGTTGGATGGATGTTATTTGTCATAGTTGGTGACTATCACATTCTGTCACCGTACAAGATGATAAAAGATGGTAAAGGACAATGTGAAACCGCCAGAGGTGTGGCTAAGCCTATGTGCTGTATCGGCTATATATCAGGAAGATGGTCTTATAACTAGAGGACCCGGATCTGAGCGAAAAAGAATCACGAGTCAAAAATATGATGGGTTTTTGTTGATTTCAAGCTGGCGGAATAGAACATATGCGGTTTGGCTGCGAATTGAGCTTCAAGAGGTTAGTAATGTTGATGTTAGCGAATGGACAGCGAGAAAAAGGCTTTATGCGAGTGGATTGTTTTGCAGAAGAATGATGACAGGACCAACATTGAATCCTCAGCAACAAATAGCAAGATGGGATTTTGCTCGAAATTACTCCGCATGAAACGATGATGATAGGAGAAAGATACTCTTCACAGATGAGTCGCAATTTTGCCTCAATGGACCAGGCGGACGTCGTAGATATGATCCGGAGAGAAGTAAATTTGGTGTGGGTATCACTTCAGAAGCACATACACAGTTGGTTTTCGTAGAGAATGGCTCTCTAACAGTTCACAGATACATAACGGAGGTCTTGTAAGATCATGTTATGCTTTTCACCACACACAGGAGTGCAAGTGAATATATAGATGAAGTAGAAATCACGAAGTTTAATCGGTCGGCATGCAGTCCGGATATGATTCCCATCGAACATGTCTGGGATGAGTTAGGGCAACATATCCAAAGGCATACACCAGCCACAAGATTTGCCCAGGGGTCGAGAGAGTGGATATTGCAGGAATGGAATAACTTCAGTTCAATCAGATTGTAACTCTTAATTTAATTCAGAGTATGCCTCGTCAAATGCAAGCAGTCGTTAATGCAAGAGGGGGTACACGTTATTATTGATCATGATTTTGTCAATATTATTAAGTTTTATATATTCGTTCCCAATAATTAAAATTACTGCAATGTATCAAGTTATTTAAAGTGTCCTACATTTTTTGCTCGGTAGTGTATTTATGAAATTACCATCGAAAATTTAATTTAGTTGCATTCCCTTAGAGTATACAAGTAAATATAAGCACAGTTTTAAGCGAAATAATCGATTTTTGTTTAAAAAAGAGCAATAAATAAAAGCATAATATACAGTGATCTAAAGTATTGTAGTGGGCGCTTCGTCACTCCATTTTAAGACGAAAAGTTCTCATAAACATGTGTGATAAGTCTTGTCGTTAATGAGATACAGGGTGTTGAATTGTTTTATTATTCCACTAGAAGCAACAGCATGTGTTAAACATAAAGCAAAAATAGTACATTTCAGAGCATCCGCTCGACGTCTAATGGATTGCCGAACACGTACGAAGATACCAGGATTGTTAGGATTAACATTAAAGTCTTGTATGATACGATTTTGAAGATCTCCTAAGTTTAATATCGGGGTTGTGTAAATGAGCGATTTTAGATATCCCCACACACAAAAATCCAGAGGATTATGTCCAGGTGACCTAGGGGGCCACGGGTGTGGAGATCCTTGTCCGATCCAATGGTCTGGAAAAACGTTGTTTAAAATCTCGCGTACAATCACTACAAAATGTGGAGGAGCACCGTCATGCAACAACCACATGCGCTTTCTAATAATAAGAGGTACATCTTCCAAAAGAACTGGAAGTTCTTTTTCTATAAAATGAAGGTGTGTCTCACCGGTCAACCGCGCAGAAAGGAAAAATGGTGCTATTAAATAATCTTCGATGATGCCAAGCCAAACATTGACCGAAAATGTTTGTTGGAATACTTTTACACGTATGGCATGTGGATTTACATCTGTCCATATGTGGTCATTATTTTTTTTCACCCCGTGTGGTCACCTGGATCTACACTGCAATCATAGGACCTATGCTATCGTACAGAGCCATTGCATGGGGACCGAAGGTTCTACAAGCAACGGCCTTCCAAAAATTAAGTCAAATACAGCGAATGGCTTGTTTAAACATCACAGGAGCCATGAGAACAACACCAACCGTGGCAATGGAATTAATTACTGGTCTAACCCCTCTGGACATATACGTCAAAGAGGTTGCGTTAATGGCTATGTTACGATTGCGTATGGCTCGTGTGAACCCCGGAGTAGAAGTGGGTCAATTGAGGCTAAGCCTATGGCGAGAAGCGCTTACTGCGCTACCTCAGCTGCAGGCGGCCAATGATGCAATTGAACCCAAGTTTGTGTTTAATAAACAGATGCTGCAAATGCAATACGCATATATACAGTCCAAAGAAGGCTCAGGATGTGGAGTTTACTCCAGATCACTTAGCCTGAGAATTAAGTGGGGAATGGGAAAAAATACCAGCGTGGTTCAAACAGAACTGGCTGGTATCTCAATTGCCACAAAAGAACCAACCAGAAAAGGAATTTCTGGCAATAACATAACAATCTGCACTGACAGCAGACAAGCCCTATTAGCCTTGAACAGACAACGTGTTAGATAAGGGCTAGTATTAGAGTGCCACCAAGATTTAGCTAACGCCTCGGTAGATAACAATATTATCCTAAGTTGGGTTAAAGGGCACGACAGGAGTAAAGTTAATCGCATTGCCGATTCTTCAGCCAGGGAAGCGGCTGGACTAAAAATTTTAGGACCCAGTGACACCTACGGCCTGACGACTTCGACAATTGCGGAACTAGCCAGGCGTTACATGCTCAATCCCTAAAGAGATGGGATGAAATCAAAGGATGCAGTCTTGCCAGGATCACCTTGGGCGACCCTGAGAAGCTGGCTCCGAAGAAATATTTGGCGATGACCAGATTTCTGACTGGCCACTGTCAACTAAGGAAACACCTCCATACTATGGGGCTATGAGGCCACACCTCTATGCAGAATGTGTGAACAAGAAGCTAAAACTGTCAGGCATGTCTTATGTGAGTGCCTGGAGTTATCGTCAATAAGAGAGTGTGTTCGGTGAGTCTTGGCCACACCTGCCGATATAAAGGAGATGTCTCCTAGTGACCTGTCCACCTTCCTGAAAAGGACAGGATGGACGATGACCAAGGAGGACAACTCCTCGGGAGGATGTATAATGGGTCACATGTATCCTGAGTGCTGTGGGCCTAAACTCACCCTCCCCACTCTACAGATACAGGACACAGATGTGGTCATTATGAAAATTCATAATGCCATGTCTTGAAAAGTTGGCTTCATCCGTAAACAGAATATTGGCAGCAAAATTGGGATTGTTTGCGATTTTATTTGAAATCCATTGGCAATATTGTATACAGAGCGGATAGTCAAATGTTGAACACGTTGAACGTGATATGGATACAATAAATTATCTTTTAGGATATTCCAAACAGTTCTGTTACTAACATTTACTTCATCAGCAATTTTTCTGGTACTCGTTTCTGGTTGTTGGTCAATAATTTGAAGAATCTGGTTTTCCAATTGTGGAGTTCTCACATTTCTGAGTCGTCCAATAATATTCTTTGATTTAGCAAAAGTTCCAGTTTCTTGTAAACGAATATGTATCTTAGTAAACGTATCAGAACATGGTAAACGATTATTTGGACAACGCTGGGCATACATACGTCTAGCCTCTAAGGCATTACCATTCGCTAATCAATACAAAAAGTGCATATTAGCCACTTCAGCATAAGTAAACGCAGGCATCGTTGTTAGCACAAAAAATCTGTATTATAAAAATTTCTTATTCGTTTTGCGTTGGTTTTTAGGTTTGACACAGTATTTGTCAACATTATTCCAAAGGCCACTTAGATTAAGCATGTTCTTTCGTATTACTTCTAAAAAACAGTAGCGTCACTAGGAAAAATGAATTTCACATACAGCTCATTTATTACAAACAATTCAACACCTTGTATGACAAGACTTATCACACATGTTTATAAGAACTTTTCGTCTTAAAATGGAGTGACGAAGCGCCCACTACAATATTTTAGATTACTTAGGAAACACCCTGTATACAGTCATATATTCGTGAAATTGGGTGTAAGTTTGAGCGTGTGTTTTAGACTATGCCGGCTACGTCGACTGTCCGTACGCTGACGTCACGTGGCATTTTTGGGGTGGGACAAAATATGAAATTTCACTTATAAGTAACGAATGCTTTTAATTTTTGCGCTCATATGGTTTGTAAAATGCATCATTTGAAAATTTAAAAATATTAACACATTCATTAACAATTCACTTAGCAATATAAAATATAACTAACTTTCCCGAGTAGTCGTAGAATACTCAATAATGTTGAACCTTTATCGTATATTGTTTAAAATGTATTAAGCAGATAATTTTTTCTAAAAAAATTTCGAAAATCATTTAAGAAATGTTTAAGCCGACCAGAAAAATGTTTTAAATTCATAACATTCTCCTTTTAAGCTAATTAAAAACGAAAAAAAAATCTGCAGTCTCTTTAGAATGTCTGTCACGAATGTCCTCAGCAAAATACCTCAGTTATATCAAAACCATTTATTCGTGTCTTTACTTCAATCTTCATTCTGTTTTTCGAACAAATTTTACAATAGAACTGCCACCAAAAAGTTTTCGGTAGGCGACGAGGGCTGGGCCAACTTTTTTTATACTAATGTCAGTAACAGGAAGTCTGCCTTTCACCAAAAATAACTTTGCTTCTGTGGCTAATGCTCTCAAATTGCTCAAAAAATTCTGGTTTAATTTATATCTACGAATAAAAAAAAGTTCCTGCCAAAAGTAATTAGATGAAGCCCGTGAATAATGTGAGAAAATTGGAATGAAAAAAGTTTTTCCATAAAACAATTACTAAAACCATCAGCGTTAATAATTACTTTATAACAATTGATGGTATTTTTGGTGGATGGATATAATTTAACTTCTATCCAAAATTTCTTAAGTGCTTGAATAATCATTATAGACCGGTAGCCCATGACACATGCACGCTTCATTATTTCGAATGGATACCGTTTTCACCATGGATTTTCATGTGAAAAAGTAGTGGAATAAGGCTATTCCCCAAGACACAAGCTGGATAATCAACGCTATAGTGGTCATAGAATTTTCACGAAACTAGAAAAATCAACTTATGACGAGTATTTGGATGTATTCCTTGGGTACTACTTTTCATCCGAAAACAACATGGCATACAAATCCAAGTGATACTAAGGGTTGATCAGCGAGGGTTGAAAATTGATAAAAAGCTGAAAAAAAAATAACTTATGCATGCCGAAGAGAGTTTAGATTTTGTCACTGTCCGATTACTAAGAACTTCTGTAAACTAACTATTTACTGTCCGTTTCACTAATTCTCTCGAACTAACTAACTAACTGTCTACGCACTAAAAAATCCCGCGTATATATAGTCCGCATCAGTTCTGGAAAGTTCTAGTACATTACGCGCTCGTGCTATGCACAAATAAAACCTTATTCCAGAATGTTCGAGACCATGCCGGCGCAGGGAGAATCCCGGCGTAGCCACCATAATTTACAGTCGAGAGACAGGCTTTGAGTTGGTGGCCTCGCAACATTGCCCCCTCCTTGATAGGAAATTCCTCCTGGAACTTCTGAGTAGCCGGGACTGGATGTTTGAATTGACAACTGGACCCCTTTCTACACTTTCCGGTCGTATGGAAATAACAGGACACTGACTTCATTGTACACTGATAACCAGGGGTATAGCTGCAGATTAATATGTGGACACCGGTATCTTCGAAGATCACTTCCATCATATTCTTGATGACTCGCCAGTCCAACTGGCTGCTCTCTATCTTAGGCATAGCTAGTCTCTTCACGTTGGATTTCAGCACATGGTCTTGAAGGCTACGTAGCGCTTCCCACACATTCCGGTAGGTGGATCGATCTTGGAATACGTTCTTTGTTACCAGAAGATGTACCGTGAATTGTGTTTGAGTCTGTGTCCTGCCAGAGGTTGGAATCTGTTCTGCAAGTTTTTCTAGTTACCCAGACTGCTTTCGGAAGACGGTTGCCATACCTCGAGCGTTCTTGATACTGGCTGGGATGTTGTGTGCCAGTGAATAATCTTTCGGGAGCGTGAACAAATTTTGTCGTTGCTCTGTAGTGACTCCAAATCTAGCTTCACCGGTACCTCCATATGCGCCCATGAATTCTTCGAAGGCAGGGTCAGAATCTTCCTGGACATGGTTCACTCCTTCCTCTATGTCATGGTCTCCATCGAACGGCGCTAGTCGGTTCTGGTGGACTACTTTTGGTTTTCCATTGGGGATCTTGCTTATACGATAGATGACGTCATTGATCCTCTTCTTGATCAAGTACGGACCCTCCCAAGATTTTTGTAATTTTGGAGAAAAGCCTTTTCTCCTCGTCGGGTTGTGTAACCATACTTTGTCCCCTTCTTTGAAACTGCCTTCTGTGGCCTGCGTGTCGTACCGTTTTTTCATTTTGTCGCTGGCAACTTGAAGATTCGTTCGGACCAATTCATGCACATCGTCCATCCTTTTTCCTAACTGGATCACGTAATCTTCTCCAGCTAGGTCTTCTCCAGGTCGACAACCAAATTCCAGGTCACAAGGAATCCCTATTTCACGTCCAAATAGGATTGTCGCAGGTATTTGACCTGTGGACTCATTGATGGCAGATCGATTAGCCAATGCAAAAAGGGAAAGATATTGGTCCCAATCTCACTGGTGACTGGAGACTACTTTGGACAGGTATTTTCCAATAGTCCTGTTCATTCTCTCGACCATTCCATCTGACTGTGGATGCAACGCCGTTGTCCTGGTCTTCTTCATTCCCCGCTTGTCACAAATTTCCTGGAATACATGGCTCTCGAAATTCCTTTCCTGATCGCTATGAAGTTCCAAGGGCACTCCATATCGGCAGATGAATTCCTTCACCAATACATCCGCGACAGTTGTGGCTTCTTGATTCGGGATCGCGTAAACTTCTACCCACTTTGTGAAATAATCCATCACAACCAGGATGTATTTACGACCATTTTCTGTCGTCGGAAATGGTCCAGCGATGTCTAAAGCAATCCTTTCGAATGGGCTTCCAACATTATACTGCTTCATGGGTGCTTTTCTCTTGCGATGTGGTCCATTACTCGTAGCACAAGTCGTACACTTCTTACACCAATCCTTCACATCGTCGGAGCTGTTCATCCAATAAAACCTTTCCGGACTCGCTGGAGGGTTTTCTTCACCCCAAGATGACCTCCTGATGGACTGTCGTGTAACTTCTTCAGTACCTCAGCTACTCTCCTTCTCGGGATGACTAACTGTCTTCTATTCTCAGAACCTTAATCGTTTTCAAGAATTCGTTTCAACAGGCCATCTTCCAAGACAAGGGAGTCCCACTGAGCCCAATATGTCTTGAGTGTCGGCGAAAATCTTGACTCTTCTTGCCAGGTGGGTCGCCCATTTTCTTTCTTCCATTGCCGGATCATCTTCAGGTAAGGATCATTCTCCTGATCTTCTCTGATCCTGGTAGGTGACCATTCTTCGTTGACAACTGCAGTTCTTGAAACTGCAGCTTCCTTAGATTCTGCCTTGTTGCAGTATTCTGGGCACGGCCGTCTAGAGAGAGAGTCGGCATTTCGATGGCTCACACCGGCCCGATGTTCGATGTTGAAATCGTTCTCTTGAAGTCGTTCAATCCATCTAGCTATCTGGCCCTCGGGATTCTTGAACTGCATCAACCACTTGAGTGCTGCATGATCAGTCCGTATCAATAATTTCCTTCCATACAGATACTGGTAAAAGTGTTGCACAGACTTCACTAACGCCAAAAGTTCTCTTCTCGTGACGCAGTAGTTTCGTTCTGGTTTGGAGAGGACTTTACTGAAATATCCCAGCACTCTTTCCTGTCCTCCTTGGATCTGTGAGAGCACTCCTCCAATCCCTACGTTGCTTGCATCAGTGTCAAGAATGAAGTCTCCCTCTGGTAACGGATATCCTAGTATCGGCGCCGTGGTTAATCGTCTCTTCAGGGAGTCGAAAGCAGTTTGACATTCTTCATCCCAATGAAAAGTTCTGGTTTCTTCTGTGAGTCGAGTTAGAGGCTTGGCAATATCTCCAAACTTTCTTATGAACCTTCGATAGTACCTACGTGCAAAGTCCAAGGAAGCTCCTAACTTGGTGTTTGTCGGTAGGTTGCGGCCAATGCTTGATGGAAGCAATTTTCTATGGATCTACCGCCACTCCTTCATTGCTCACAATATGACCAAGATAGTTGACTCGGTTTTGGAATAACTGACATTTCTTCGGGTTTAACATGAGCTGGGCAGCTTGAAGTCGTTTGAATACGTCTTCCAAATTCTTCAGGTGTTTCTCAAATGTCTTCCCCAATACTACGATGTCGTCCAAATAGACATGTTTTCCAAGATAAACCTCTCAAGACATTTTCCATGACTTTAAACTGCCATAATCCAGATCCGGTGGTAAAAGCAGTTTTCTCTTTGTCTTCTGGGTCCATTTCTACTTGCCAATAACCGGACTTCAGGTCCAAGGTGAAAATCAGTTTGCTGCCGGCCAAAGTGTCTAGCGTATCGTCAATTCGAGGCAGAGAATAGCTGTCTATCTTCGTCACGTTGTTTAGCTGACGATAGTCTACGCAAAATCTGGTAGTTCCATCCTTTTTCTTAACGAGCACTACTGGAGATACCCATGGGCTAGTGGATTACTTTCTCTTTCTCCACCTCTTGAATTATTCTTTCAGCTGATTGTCTAATTGGCTTGGCATCACCAGTATCGATTTTGTGTTTGACGGTTGATGTCCGGCCAGTCTTGCCTCCTTTTTTGTACGAAAAGGTCTCGATACTGCAAGATAAATTATCTCATTTTCCTTTTCTCAGCTCGATTCAAGGGTTGGCCAGCTACACACACACACACACACACACACCCACACACACACACACACACCCACACACACACACACACACAATCGAAAAAAAAATGTATATCAAGATATTGCATTTTCCGCTAAAGTGCAATCAGTATCTGAGATTCGCTTTTATCAGATAGATAGAGTTGCATGTCAGAGCGATTATTGCATGGTAGCGCAGATTCAGTAAGTAGAGCTTATCATTTCTCGGCTGCTGTGTAATAATTTTTATTCAGATGTCAAAAAATAATAGTTTAAAACTATTATAACGCTTTACAAAATTTGAAAAATATTTTCCAAAGAAGCAACAACTACTTCTCGGGCTATATGCCCCGACAGACATTGAATTACACTTCTAAAGTAAACGGGGTTGGTATATCTGCAAGTTAGAATCAACCATTTTGGTTTGCGATTAGAAGGAATAACATCAGTTGTAAACCGGTTTCGGCGTATTTGCGCCTCATCAATACAAGGTAATCCTGGACTGGAGACTACGTTGATTCCACACCAATACTGCAATATAGCATATAGCCCGAGAAGTAGTTGTTGCTTCTTAGTGAACGGTCTGTTCTTTGGCCTTAACTATTATTTTTTGACGTCTATCTATCACGCTTTACTGAAATATGACAATTTTTTACAGGTAACTGTAATTAAGTAAATTTCTATTCAATTTGGTCCCTAGTTACCAGTAGTAGGTAACAGTGGAGGCATCCACATGCAAATGACATACTTTCTATAAAACTCTAGTTTTTCATAAATAAGTTTCCAATGTTGTCTTACTCAATTGAAATACATTATGTGGTAACAGTTTATGTAAATTATATTAAATTAGTAATTGAATGCGTCTACAACATCTGACTTGAACAAAATACATATTAAGAATAGGCGAACCAGCTTTTAACGTTTTCTTATTTTGGGAGTTCATAAAATACCAGGCCTTACACAACAATGCAGACTGAGATATGTAACTTCGTTAATTTGAATCTAACGACAATTAAGTTTGACTGTAAGTCTCAAGTTGGGAGTTTCAAAAACATCGATTTGAAAGTTGGGAGAAAGACTTATTTTAAAGGCGAAGAATTTACAATCCGTCACACAAAATTAATTTTATTCTTTATGGGGTTATTTTGGCTTTAAATAAAATAACTAACTGAATAAATCAATTGAAGGTGAGACGGTAAGTTAATTACAATATTTCATATGTAATTGAATGACAAATAATTCATAGGGACTCTTAGGACCGAACAAATATTTGATATAGCCAATAATCTTTAAATGTGTTTGGTATGTAGAAGCAATTTGAGAATGGTTTAGTTTAGTTCAAAATATATCTTTCTACTGCCATGAATAAACATCAATTCAAGCCTCATTGTGTAAAACTAATAATCTTTAAAAAGAAATAAATGGTTACAGGGTGAAATTAAAAGGAGTTCAAACTAAATTGATGAAATAAAAAATTTAATTTGTTTAAATCTTCATTATTATTTTTTAACCTATGTTGAAATTAAACTTGGGACGAGTTTCGCCAACACAGAAGCTTTATCAAACGGGTGAAGGTATAATGAAAAATGTTTAATTTATACAGTGAATTAATACGGAATTTTAAGGATATTGACAAACGTATTAGAAAATTTTTAACTGGAAATAAAGTGCAGAACAGGGTTCTTAAATTTGAAAAGGTGCTATTTGCGTACAAGGATTATTTATTGCTATCTGCGTACAAGGGTCGGCGGTTTGATACCAGGTAGCAGAAGAGATTTCGGCAGAGTGCTATTCGCGTACACCTACTTGAATATATCTTTTGCTGTGTAGGTATAGTCCTCAATAACTTTCCTTGTCCTTCTCGATAAATTACGAGAGCTTAAACTTTCTTTAATCATTTTCCTTGCCCTTATCGATATATCACGAGACACTTTACCAAATATAGATGTATAATCGTTATGAACACAACATGCTATAGCACAAAAATAGGTCTATTTAGATAGGTGTAAGCAAATGGCACTCTGTCGAAATTTCATTTGCTACCTGGTGTCAAACCGCCGACCCTTGTACGCAAATAGCACTAAATAATCCTTGTACGCGAATAGCACGTACGCAGATAGCACTATTTTCCTGAAGTATCCTCTAGGTAAATAAGTTTAATAAGGATGAATGGTCGATATTTATTTGGTCGTTTCTATTTATCTCAAGAGCAAGTGTGTTGGTTTGCTGATTAATGATTTGAATGGTCAGAATCAGATTTTTTGTTGACATATCTACGTTTATGTTCTGAAATTCTAGTTTTAAAATTTCTGAAAGTTCTACCGATATAAATTTTGTCACATTTGTCACTACCACATGTTAATATATATACTCCTGATATGTTCAAATTTGAAGATTTATATTTGTTATTTTTAATGAGTTTGGATATATTGTAATTCGTTTTTAAAGCAAATATTCATGTCTAAAGTCTAAACGATCGATCGATTGTCTAGTTTCAAATTTTAAAGCGGTTTTGAAAAGTATAGATGTAGAGCAACAGAACGTATATTTTTGATTTGTAATAAAATGATGCGAAATTGAACAAAAACGTCCAAGAACACCGCCGAAAATGACTGGTTACGCCGCTCGCCAGTACGATCGTATATCTATATAGTATGCCTCTCCTCGACCCCCACCCTCCATGCGACGGCCGCATGGAAGGAACCGTACCTTTACAATTGAAAAATGACGAAAATATGAATTTTCAAAAAAAATTACTAATTTTCCGGTTTTTCCAAATTTTCTCGGTTCCTAATTATCCGATTAACTCGATTCGATTTATTTATACATACAATTGAGATTGCTTCAGTCCTTTTCACGTTATATGAAAAAAACTAAAAAAGGGAGGTTTGTTTCGTTTTAAATGTTTATAACAAATTACTGAAAAACATTTTCGTGTCCAAAACATATCAAAATTATACTACGTAATGTCTTTTATATGATGGCACCATCCGTTTTCTACTAGGATTTTTGTCAAAAATATTTACCTATTACTTGGCCTAATCAAATAATGTGGTCCGATGAAGCTACATTTTCCAGTAATGGATCTGTAAATAGACATAATCCACACTGGATGCAACAAGATTTTAACCAGGGTCGCTGGTCAGTTAACGAATAGTGTGGGATTTTAGATGTTCATAGGCTCTTTTGTTTTTGATGAACATTTAAATGGCGAGCGTTACTTAAGATTCTTAAGAGATAAATTGCCTATATTATTAGCGGTACTGCAAAATATGTGGATACAACAAGATGGCTGGCCAGCTCACTTTAAAAATGAATTGATGTATTTTTTGAACAAACAATATGAGTATAGAAGGATAGGAAGAGGTAGCATATTTCCGTGGCCTCCAAGATCTCCCTGTGCTAGATTTTTATCTTTATGGTAGAATTAAAGATTCAGTATTTCAGGTAAGACTTGCAAATAGAGCAGATCTTATTTAACGAATACAAAACGCAATTGACAGTATTCCCAGGGCTGAAATAGAAGCTGCTGTCTTTTCTACCACGCAGAGATTAAATATATGCGTAGAAAAAGATGGGAAGCATTTCGAGCAGTACCTTTTGTTTACTTTACTAGGTCGATGTAGTTTATTTTTGCTGTTTTTGTTGCGTGATTAATTGTTGGTTATTGTTACAATGATACTGAGTTTGTCAGAATTGTATTTTTATGTATACCTATTTTTTCTCGTATCTTCGCTTAGAAAATAGATATTCAGATGCGGTTTTTACCACTTTTTTGAAATTCTACCCGTTTTCATGTAAATGATTGAAAAATATAGCATCGCATTTGAAGATTCCCAAAAAAACAAAACAATTGTTCGATCACCGCCACCTTTAGCGACCGTTGAAACCACTTGAATGAAACGATGATATAATATTTTATTAGGCATTGAACTCCGTTTCAAATGGTACTAAGTTTGTCAAAATCCATAAGGCGGAACAAAAGTCATAACAGCTTTCCCTTTCCCCTTCCAGTTATTTTACAAGATAGAGGAAAAAGTACTGGAGCAAACTTACATAAAATTATTTAATGATTACGAATATTCAAATTTTGTAGTACTATAACATTTATTATGAAAAAATTATGTTTTTGTGATATTATTGTGAAGTATGCCCTCTAGCTGTGGAGTAGGAAACTTAAAAATAATTTCCAGCAGTTTCTCGTATGCCAGTTTGTATTACAGATTTTTTCTCTAAGCTGTACGATAAATATTTTCGTAACAATTTCAGATGAGGATATTTTCTTGTTTTATATTATTTTCAGTAGTCTGGTTTCAGTTTTTGAAGTTCGTTTTTTAAAGAATACTGGAAAGAGACAATCACAGCTTGCACAATTTTTGTGCTATCTGGATACTTTATTTTTGTGAAACCCAAGAAAATTTTTTTGTTAAACATTTTATTCTAGACAAAAATAACAGAAAAGGAGATGTCGCCACAAAAACTCAACAATTCGCTACAACAGAAAAATTGGGTCACTTTTTTCAATTGTTTCATGAGCATTGCTATGGTTTTCAAGATATTCAAATGTCTGTGATTGATCGTTGACTCTGACATAATTGATCAGCAACAGTAATCCGTCGTTTTCGAGTTAAATGAAAATGCGTGGTGCTGAAACTTTTTGGTCAATGTAAAAAAATATAGGCCAAGTATCATTTTAACACCCGCCGTAACAACTTCTATTGAAACTAAAAATGAACAAAAATACAATACTCATGATTCTACATCGGCCAATTTGAATTCACAGATTCTTTGTTCGGTTAGTGTCGTAAATCCATCGACTTAATCAGCAAAAGCGAACGTAATTCACAAAAACTGAATATCAAATAACTTGTCTACGGACTAGCAAATTTGAATACAAGGCTTAAAACCTGAATGGGTGGCATACATTTTCAAATGAATTTGTGAGTGAGAGTTTTGTTGGTAAAACCATTTTAAATTTAATTGATGTTTTGTGCCTTCCTTAACTTATTTAGAAAAGTAAGATACATGACAAATTATATGAAAATTATAAGTTCTCAGAGCATGCATAAAAATCAAATACAGATCGAGCCCCGGATTATTAAAAATCGCTTCAATGCCGCTGCAAAGGTGTTATTTTGATAATGATTATACATATCTGCAATGAAATCTTCCTTAAAGGAAATTATGAGATTTCAATACACCGAGTCTATAAAGGGTGATTGATTAATGTGATAAAGCTCCGTAATTTTTCTAATAAAAATTGTAGATAGCTTTCAGCTTCATAATATTTGAAAATTAGTTACAATGTTCCATAACTCGGTGCCGGATCAAAATTATGGTTTTTCAAATGGAACACGCTATATTTTACTGTAAAACTGAAATCCTCCACACTTGGTCAGTTGGTCTCAATTTAAAATCAAATTATTTGAAGCTTTTGTAAACGCATTGCTATTGGTTGTGACGTAGAAAAGTATAATTTTGGTTCTGCGCGCGCGTCCCTGCGACAAGCGACAAGGAAAGAAGGTATATATAAGTATATAGCATTAAGACAGCCATTATTGCTTTGGTTACTCGAGTGTTTCCACCTGTTTTTTTTTGTATTTTCGGTCCATTCTGATTTATTAGACTTTGTGAAATTTTGTTTGTGTCCATAATATTTTCAGCATGACTGAAGAAGGATCCGACAATCTGCCTTGTGTTGATATGATTATGGTAGCAAATGTTATCAAAAACAGTGAACATTTTTCTCTTGGAGAAGTTCGTGGTGTTAAAGCAAATAGGTAAATACGGAAGCTGTTATGCACTCTGGTTTTTCAAAAATAGATTTCAATTCAAATGTTCTTATAATAAACATTAAAATGATGTTGCTAGTTTTGAGATTGTCATTTTTAATTTAAAATGATGAGAAAATTTGAAACATTTTACAGGTTTAGTCAATTATTATATTCTTATTATTTCTAAATTAAGATCTGGAAGAGAAACATATGGAGATGCAGCTGTGGGTTAGGTACAAGTTAAGAGGAATGGTAATGTTTGTACTGTGAAAGCAAAGATAACACCTAAACACAATGTTAAGAAAAAACAATATTTTTTGGTATTTTTTTCCAAAATACAAGCTCAAAAATACAAAATGTCACAAAGAACCAACAGCAGAAAAACAAAACCACACCTGAACACAAATTTCAAGAATGTAAATGATACGAAATATATTACGAATTCGATCTCTTCGTGCAATGTTGCCGGCATAGTACAAGAAACTATTCCTCGTACAGGTCTTAAAAATACCATATGTATATGTATATTATGCCGTAGTAAAAAAAGAATTGAATATTTGAAGAAACTTCATAAATATACAAAATATGAAATATAAAAGCTTTTGTGGCAGAGGATAATTGAGACACGCTTTATTATTTTGATGCAAATGTTTCCGAATAACGTACATGAAATCATTGGTGATAGATAAAAATGCCTATTATTTGTATACAGCATTTAAAAAAATCCTTCCAAAAACTGACCCCAAGAAACCCCGAAAATCCCTCGAATTGGAATCACTGTTGTTGCCGGCAAACGGTACTCTAATTGGCATCACTGTTGTTGCCGGCAAACGGTACTATGGTACACAGCTGGGCATACTACTCTTCTTCTTCACTCGCTTTGGCGCGCTATGGAGGTCGTTTGAAATGATTTTTAAATACCACGGAACTTTAAACTATATTTTCCAAGCTAATATTGATTTAAAAAAAGCCCTGAGGATTAGGGTTTTTAGACGCCACTTAATGATTGGAAACTTACCTACTGTCCGTCAAAACCGTAACAAGTTCAATGCCCTGTATAAATAAATTGGAGTACGTGAATATTTATTGAAGCCAGAGCTTTTTAATGATTATCAAAATTCATAAACACGAATGATTAAAAATCAAGTACCTTCATCATTTTCTCAGAAATTTTAAATCAATCTGCAATCCGTTTTTTGCTATTTATATAGATTTTGAAGTTTCTTTCTCATATTAGTGAAAGTTTAGTATGCTTTGTATCTAGTTCTTACATTAACATTATTTTAATTAAAGTTATCGATATCCGTCCTGATCTGATACACTGATTTCAGTAGTACGAAGTTTGTTAGGCTATAGCATCATAAACACATTCATTATACGAATCATAAAAACACTTACGTTTCGTAGTTTTAGAGCTGTTAAGGAATACGTTTGTCGGTGATGAGTAGGTTCACTCATCGAATTAGATATCTTTCAGATGAAGATTCTGAATCTATTTATCTATCTTTGTCTTGGAATTAATATAACTTATTATAAAAAAAATATAGATATTTGTAGCCAAATCTTGACAGTTTCGGGGAATATAAAAAACCGTACGAAAAATCGCACATGACTGAAACTATTAGACACTTAAGGCAATGATTAATATGTAAACGTAAACGCAGCATTTGACAAGAACGCGTGCGCAGTAAGTACTTATGGGACGTATTTAGATACGTTTAACGTAAACTTGCGTGTTTCTACGTATATCGTAAACGTAGGTTTTATTTAGCCGAGCTAGGCACTCCGAACACTCGAATATAAACGATTTATTTCACGTGCTATTACTTGTTTATTTTTATTAAAAGTGTACTGTTGCCCAAGTTCTCCTCTCCATGAAGAATGTATAAAATCATCATCATTTTCTTCATTTATTAACGCTCCAAAATCCAAAATAGCTAACACATTTTACTTAAAATCCAGAAAAAACTCTACAAAAAATTAAAAACTCATGAACAAAATAAAGAAAAAAACAAATAAAAATAACACAATTAAGTTGGGTTAGATGAACTCTCAATGAATTCAAATTTAAACAAACGAAAAACCCGGCGGCAATTGACTTAACCCTTATTAAGATGCAATGAAATTCGTAAACGTATTGGATATACGTCGTGTAAATACGTTCAGTTGTATGTGCTGCCTTAAGTGTCTATTGTACAAAAAGGTACATCGTACGAAGGGTTCAAAAATCGTACAAAAAGGTACATCGTATGAAGGGTTCAAAAATCGTACAAATTGATTTAATAATTTTTAATTATTAAATAAATTTATCGACTGTCTAACGATTATTTTTAACCCGCAATTATGGAGCGCCATCCTACTTTTCAAGATACTTAGCGTTAATGTATAGAACAAAATACATTTTTAAATAAATCTTTACCTAAACGATGACTCATGCTTTCTTTTGATGTATTCATATGGTTTCTTTCAATCTAAAATCTATTTGTTCTTTCCTCTGCTATTTATAACCCAAATATCAAACATTGCTTTAAACAATATTAAGCTATTTATATTTAGTAAAATTTTAAACATAATACCAGACTTTTAACACTACCTTATATCTCGTTTTATTAAGAAGTAGAAATATAAAATTCAAATAATTTATTACTCTTTACATCTTTGACTGAACTATAACTTTGAAAAGGGTGATTTTTCGAACGCCACTCGTGTTGACTTGGATGGAGGAGGAAATGGAGAGAAGGTGGGAGGAGTATGAAGGCGCGCTAAAAGGAGCGATTGGGAATAGGAGAGTCTGGATGGACCGGAAATTTGGGGAGGTGAACTTGACACAGGTGCTTACTGGACATGGGTCGAGAGTAGGGTACCTCCACAAGATTGGGAAAATAGAGACTGGAGTGTGCGAGAGGTGTGAAGTGGAGGATGATGTGGGGCATGTGTTTAGATGCTGGAGGAACGGGGAAGTGCTGAAGAAGTTGGAGAGGAAACTAGGGGAGGCGGTGTACTGGAAGAACATGGTGGAGATAATGTTGAGGGGGAGGAGGAATGGATGGAGATGAGTGGAGTAGTAGAGAGCATGGTTAGGGGGAGAGAAGGACTTGATATGGCATGAGAGGTAGGAGTGATAGGAGGGAGAAGATGACGGTGTGAGCGGAGAGTGTGCGAGGGACCGCCGCCCGTCTCGAAGTATGCTAGGGTAGTGATTCCGAGACGGGGGTAACGGCGAGTTTGAGGTGGGTTTGGTTGGTAGGCATCCCCTTGGGGGACACTGTTGTTTGGACATTCGAACATAAGTTTCCCATCTCGGCCCGAAAAAAAAACACGTGTTGACTCATTAGTTGGTAGTCTGACATCAAGAACGTTGTAGTGTTTTTCTGAGGAAACTGTAAGTATACCTGCATATTTAGTAGCAATAAAATAAAAAAATCGTATGGGATACAAAAAGGGCTCAGTTCACGTCTGATATCCCGTTTAAACCGAACGCCCTTCCGACAATTACGTAACATCAAATACAATATAGAATTATGTTTGATAAGTAGACAAAAATAATAATTATACCTTTCAGAGTTTAGCTCCGCAACATAACCTAAAGGGGATATTCGATTAGATATCTGCACTATAAGTTTTACGTCAACTATACGTATATCAATGTTTTATTTTCGGGCAGCGGGAATCACGAACAACGAATAACCAACAACAGACTTTATCAATCCAGCTTTAGAAAAAAAACTTTCCAAAATAAATCCAAAAAGTTTGATTAAAAAGCTAATGTTTTGATACCTCAAATTAAAGTTTCATAAAACACAGCTTTACCTCAGGAGCTTTGAAAATAGAAACTGTGAAACTTTATTAGATTTATATATACATTTTCCGAAATCTAATTCAATAATGTTTGATATAAACGAAAGATTAAATTCACGCACCTGACGAATCTGAGAAGAAGGAAACCCTTCATGAATTTATTAAGACGAAAGGAGTTCTCGTAAAGTTAACGTGAATGGTCCGTAACTTATTCAAAAATTTAGGGTCGATTCCAGAAAAAATTTATGAACGTGACAACTCTGATATTTATGTTACCACAATTTTTGGAGTGAAAAGTTCTTCAGCCGTGTTGAGCAGTTTTTTGTATTATGGTGTGGTGGAGTCGATGGGTGGAGTAACCGACACCGTTCAACCGACACCTGTCACTGTCATGCTGTAGTAAATAAGTTTAATAATAATAATAATAATAATAATAGAAGTTTTATTCGTAATCACAAATAGACACAAAAAATGTATCTAAAGATTTCAAAGATATTAATACATTATAGTAATAAGATACAATGAATAAAACATACTCGATAAGCTTGTTTCGAGAACATTTAAAATACAGGTAGGTACAATAAATTACAAATAAATCATAAATAATAGTATATAAAAAAATTATAACTAAAAATTAAAATGTAACTTTATATAAAATAATAGATATAAATTCAAAAGTATACAGTTTATTATTTAAAAATTGTTGATTAATCAATTGAAATTGTATAAAGAAAATATATTCTATGACATCCTTACATCCTTATTTAGCTAGGTATCAAAATATGTATGGACAATATATCGGCTATTCGTAATATGTTCTTTTAATTTTCTTTCAAAAAGCGGTATGTGTCATTTTTCTTAAATCATTTGTATAATGTTATATAATTTGGTTGCACATCCAATATACTTGTTTCCAAATGTAAAGCCTCAGTAGAATATCTATAACTTTTTGAATAAGTATATAAGTTCGATAAATCTCCTTTGGGTAAGTTCTAGAGATTGTAAGTCACATTTTAATGCTGCACCCCAGGCAGCTATAGCATATCTAATAAGACTTTCAACAAGAGAATGATAGAGAGTTCTCAAATTATTCACAAGTATTTTTTAATTGTCTAAATTTATACAGAATGGTTCTCACTTTGCTTACTAAAAAGTGAGGACATAAAGTCCGCCCCCCGTCACTTTTGAACCGTTGGGTATATAGTGATGAAATTTGGAACGATAATTTATTATGTCCCCATTCTTTAACACATTTTTTAATGAAAGTAGTTCCTGCTTATGTGTGAAATATTTTCCATGCACACTTGGAAAAAAACCGATTCCATAGGAGGAATAATTTATTTGAAATTTCCTTATTACCTTCAAGAAGATAATGTAATACTCCATTACTTACTAGGTAGGTATATATTGATCCAACAGACCCCAGTGTATTACTTGTGAGTACCATAATTATTTCTAAACTGCCAGAATCGTAAATAATATAAGGAATCAATAACCCATTAGAACTATTGTTTTGAAATTGAACAAGAACATATTTTTAAGTTAATTTACATTGTTTTAAAATATACACTTATCCTTATAGAATAATTTGATCCTCATCCCTTCCTAGAATAGTTTCATTCCTATCACATTTTATATTATAATTGTTAAACTTCATTGTATATGTGTTGCACATGCTTTAATTCGTAAATTATTGACATCTTTCCATTATTATTAAAATAATTCAAATCAAACAAATAATTTCTTTCTCTCATAACTACGTTTAACCTCAAACACACAGAAACAGAAGCTGATCTGTGAGAAGGTCGTTGAAAGGGGCACGACCACGCATGCTGCCTGAGTGTAGATAAATATAAAATAGGCCAATATTTGAACAAACAAGGGAAGTCTCATGAGTTAGATAAAACGAAAATAATAAAATTTTATAATCTTCATAAGTGGCGTCCAACTATTAAAATAAGTACAATTAATAACAGGAAAATAAAATATTCAAAATTTCATATTACAATACAGCATAAATAATATAATTTACAATCATTAATTAAAAACGTTACAATAGAAAGTTATATTCAATTCCATTGTTTCTCTATGTATTAGTGTAGGTATCACTTTTTTATTTCATGTTTTTGATTTCATTTTTTACTATGTAACCTTTTGATCGCTTTATCTATAAAATTTTGTTAATTTTCGATTACAATGAAGCATATCTCTTGACTGAAGAGATTGGGAAAATGGAAGACAACTGCTTGCTCAAACTCGAACATTTTTCAGATCATAACAAACGCTCAAAGCTTATAATATATACTCATTTATCTGGGTAGGTAGAATTTTCCCAATAAATGTATAACTTAAACCATAAACTTCTATATTTTAATATCAACTTTTAAAGACAAAGAGCATTCTTTCTCGAAACCAAAATTTTATTATGTGTCAAATAACTTTTCATTTGCTTTGGAATTCTCGCGGGACTACCAATCAATACCAATTTGGCCAAACAAAAGCGATGTGTTTTACATTTAATCAGAGTCTGCAAATATTTGGGAGGTCGCGTCTAGGGCTTTCAACGAGCGATACTTCACGATTCGCAATGAAATACTGAAATCGAAGGAAAGACTTTTTTCACAACATTCCATCAACTTTTGATACTTGAAGTATTCGATGGTTTTAAATTCACCTTTCAAATCGTCGTCTGAGGGTACATTAGTATAGCATTTTTGAGTTAATCATTCTTTATAGCTATATATTGGTTCGAAAGAGTTTTCCACGCTAGAAGTTCAATGGTAAGAGTAAACTTTCACGATTTATAAAACAATGAAAAAACGAGTTATAGTTGGTTCAGAGATATTTTGTTCCAGCTTGGTAGGATTATACCTTAATAATGGATATTATTGTTTTCACGCCATTACAGATCTGGACTAGACACAAACCCATGGACCTTTTAATAAAATTCTATTGTAGCCAACGGTAGATGGAAATTTTTGCTAATGAATAAATCGCTTTCAAAAATGTTGTGGTAAACTCATGGTATTTTAACAAATTAATGAACACCCTTCAAAATTTTTATCGTACGCCCATGATACAAAGGTGTTTGCAAATAAATGAATCCCTTGTAAAAATTTAACTGTATGCCCATGTTGGATGGAACTTCTTGCAAATAAATTAACTACTTTAAAATTTTTATTGCACTTCCATGATAGACTTGCGCATCAGTTTATCCCTCACACAACGTGGATAACGAAATTTTCACTTCATAAATCGCAATTTAAACAATGCAAAGTATACACGAATTAAACTTTTCACCTTTTATTTGTGTTGTATATTCCCCAAGTAGGTACTAACATCAATTTTAGTTTGGAAAGTCACTGATTTAACTAGTCAAGTTTAAGTTCAAGTGATCCAGTTTTTGGAGATGTTCGATTGCCTAGAAAATAGAATATTTCTTCTGTATAAGCTGGGCAAATCTTCCCTTGGTATATAACTCAATACAGGGAAAAAGAAGAACCAAACCTAAACGTATCTTCCCATCTTTCATTGAATAAAAAATAAGTTCTGGTACCGAAACACTCTCTATTTCACCTAAAACAAAAATGAAATACCTAGCTGTAATAATGGATCCATATTTGAAATGGAATTTACACATTCAATATATACAGTGAGGACATAAAGTCCTGCCCCCCTGTAACTTTTGAACCGTTGGGTATATAGTGATGAAATTTGGAACGATAATATATGACCCCATTCTGCATTTTTTAACACATCAATGACCTCTCTGAATGTCAAAGTGACAGCTGGGCGGGCATTTGAATTTTTTTTCAAACCCTTAACTGGTCCGGAGCCATATTAGTTACATTGAAGGTCTGGCGTAGTCTCGGAGACTACTATTTTAATAGGCCAAGAAAAAAAACATAGATGTAAGTAAACTAAATATTTTATTCGGTATGGGTATAATATACATTGAAAAGTAAGATGTGTAAAAATGAACGCATTTAAAACAAAGCATACAAAAATTGTAATGAAAATAAAATTCCATAGAGGAAGATTTGAAAAAAGCACTTACTTGTAAACTCAGAGTTACAAAAAATAGTAGAGATGAAAAAATCTAGGTTTACAGTATTAATTACGTTCTTGAAGTAGTCAGTGAACAAAAAATTATTAAAAAGTCAAAATATAACAAAAAAATTTAGCTCCAGCATAAGCGACTAGTTTTCATAGGTTTCGTTAATTGTAAACAAATGGGCTAATGGCACTTGAGACATAAGTATTTTGTCATTCTACGCTTTTTAGGAGGACATAAGTGACAAATCTACTTTAGAAGAGTTTCTTCATAATGGGGGTCCTCCAAACGTACCTATTTACTCATTTCGGCCATATTTCTCACACTGATGCACACAAATAATTAACACAAATGGTCCGACGTCGTCTGAGAGACGACTATTGAACTACCTCTTACTATATCTGACAAAAGAATGTCACAACTACACCCACCTATTGTGCTCGGACAGCAGAGAGATTAGATAAAGTATGAGGTTTCTGAATGATCCCAGTGACCAATAAGAAACAGATATTTAAATCGCGTAGTCTGCTAGACGACGTCGGACCAGTTAAGGGTTAACCCTTAACTGGTCCGGAGCCATATTAGTTACATTGAAAGTCTGGCGTAGTCTCGGAGACTTCTTTTTTTATAGGCCAAGAAAAAAAACATAGATGTGAATAAACTAAATATTTTATTCGGTATGGGTATAATATACATTGAAAAGTAAGATGTGTGAAAATGAACGCATTTAAAAAAAAGCATACAAAAATTGTAATGACAATAAAATTCCAAAGAGGAAGATTTGAAAAAAACTCTTACTTGTAAACTGAGAGTTACAAAAAATGGTAGATATAAAAAAATCTAGGTTCACAGTATTAATTACGTTCTTGAAGTAGTAAGTGAACAAAAAATTATGAAAAAGTCAAAATATAACAAATAAATTTAGCTCCAGCATGAGCTAAAGTTGACTAGTTCTCATATTGGTTTCGTTCATTGTAAACAAATGGGCTCATGGCACTTGAGACATAAGTATTTTGTCATTCTACGCTTTTTAGGAGGACATAAGTGATAAATCTACTTTAGAAGAGTTTCTTCATAATGTAGTACCCATTTACTCCTTCCTGTCATATTTGTCAAACACTGATGCACACAAATAAATAACACAAATGAAATGAAACTTTTATGATACTCACGCTTCAAAGGATTATGAGATACTAAATGACAAATTCGACGATTTCGAATTTCAAAGATTTGGCGTTTATGTCTAAAAATGTCATAATTTTTAGAACTGTCAGATTAAATATATTTACAGTTTGAGATATTTTTCTCATTTTAACGTAATACCAGAAACCATTAATGACCTATCGAATCTAATTAATCGCACCATGGTTTACGTTCGTTTTTTGGGCATTTTGAATTGTTTATTTTAATTATTCACTCGCGCACTTTTCATGTCTTTGCTCCAAGAAAATAGTCATTATTACCCGATCTAAACCTTTTTTTCTATTTAAAATTCAATTGATTACAATATCATTACTTAGTTTTAACACTCACAACATTTGGTTACAAATAAATTGACATTTTTAATAATATTGAATATGTTCTATATCATATTGGTTTATAGATGTTTCTTTGCAACCAAATGTTGTCTATCTTTTTTGAAGAATTCATTCAGATTTTCTCATATAACTAGTTTATTAGTTGTTCTCTAATAATATGTATATGTCTTGCACAGTTTTATATTTATGTCATTT
Source organism: Lochmaea crataegi (assembly GCA_947563755.1). Lineage (NCBI taxonomy): Eukaryota > Metazoa > Arthropoda > Insecta > Coleoptera > Chrysomelidae > Lochmaea > Lochmaea crataegi. The sequence goes on along the minus strand of OX387423.1, from coordinate 24,227,696 downwards.
CATTTCATCTATTTCTGTTGAATTTTTCTTATTGATTTCGAAATTATCTAATATTATTTTGTTGAGAATGATGTTGGTTTTATAAGTTATCTTTGGTGATTTTTATTTTTTATTTTATCATACTATATACCGGATGCGGCACCGAGAACGAAACAGATTGAATATTATTTCCTCCGATAAGGCAAAGCTTACCCTACATGAAAGAGCCAACAAGCAAAATTGTCGGTTTTGGAGTACGCAAAATCCGCACTACATGAGGGAAGGTCATACTCAGTGTCTTGTAAACGGATGGGTTAGCATAATAAATTACAGAATAAGTATAAACCTACTTTTATTGTCTAATAACTCAACTAAATTCTGTCAGTCGGTGCTAGTCGATATACGTTCTCAAAAAGTCAGATATTGTTTCGACTATTAATGCCCGATTTCATCAACCATTTCCTAAATTTAGAGTCCACTTGAAGTTGCAGTCTTATGCGCGAACTTGTCAAAACCAGAGCCATATTGTAAAATTGACATTCGACTTCAAATCAGTAGCGTAACGTTTTCTCATTTTTTTAGGTTAACACAAAATTCGAATAATGTGGATAATTTTTCCTTTAACACCAACAAGTTTTTAAGATAAACGTCTTAAAATATTCAATGAACAAAATATTCGACAGTAAATGATTGCTTCAAACACAACCTCAAATTGAAATAATAAAATGGCTGTCGGCATGAAACATCGTTTGTAACGCCAATGGCATGAAACGGTCGTTACGAGGCGACATAGATAAACAAGACTGATTTTGGTTTCTGCGCAAGTCAGTTGGCAAACTTCACGTGGCTTCTTCTTATGTGATACGGAGTCTACATAACTTTCGGAAATTGTTGGTGAAATCAGGAATCAATTACCTTGTGGGTTGTGCATTCGATTTCAGCCTCTTCCAGATCTGCCAACAAGTCCAAATTAGCAAGCTCGTTTGCCATAATCACGATTTAATACTTTCAATACAAATCTCGTTCGAGATGGTTTCAACGCATGTTAATTACACTCGTTACATTTCGTTCGCAAATATGCGTATGCATAATAGATTCGCTCACGCGAGAATACAATTTTATCGATTCATCAATTTCGCATTCAAAACCTTGGACGCATGATTCGAGAATTGCACCCCTGGGCACAATTTTACTTTCCATAGAAATGGTCGATATACTTAAATGCATAATTATATTTGGCGTGCTGTTTTGGTATTTAATAAAATCGTTAAAAAAGGCAAAATGAAAATATATTTCTATTCAAAAACTTTAATTCCGTAATTATTCTATTGAAGAATTAAAATTATATAATTCATAATTTTAATACACGTATTTCCATTATAAAAAACAATGGAAATTAATGCCCGATTGCACCACCTTTGTAGGTAAACCGTGCTTAAGAAATTAAGCTCGCTGCACCGTTATCTAAGCGAAGCTTATATGCACGAAATTTTGAGCACAGCATTGTTCATTCAAGTGAAGACATACAGTATTGTACGTAAGCGTGGCTTTATTAAGCAAAACATTGTACTAGGGGAGCCCACGATGCTGAATGGGAATTTACTCGAGCGTCGTGGAGACCTATTGGGTTGCGAAGAAAAGGAAAAATGTTATTTAATGTATACCCTTTCATCGGTGGGGGAAGATTTTCAAAAATGTAAAAAAAACTGCATGAAAATACTCCACGTCAGATATTGGTAGCATCTATGTCCCACGTATTTTTAATAATGTACGTATGTTAATCTGATGATATGCATTGTGGGGGTGGTCGTACGTAAGGGTTGAAAGTGAGAAAAAAAAATGTTATCGAGCGCGTCAGATATTCTGAGGGGAAATTGAGTGAATTTAAAAAAAAGCTCTCATCTGACGATTCGGATGTGACGCGTTATCCTTGAATTATTTACTTCAAAATATGGCCACGCTCGAGAATGTCAGGATGACGGTTTTTTATAAGTTTGTAACCCTCCCACTTCTTCACGTCAGATTAGTGGAATATACACTTTTTAGCTTATAATTAACTCACCCTACTTTAATCTAACGCGCTCGAGAATTTCTGATAATCAACTTTTTTTTACTAATCTGATACTTTAGCCTTGACGGGCGGACATATATATGGGGCTCATATTTTGTGGATGTACTTAACCAGGTACAAGGTATCCCCCTGTATGTTAATCTGCCTTAGTAAATCCCGAAATCCCCGCTTGGGCTCTCCCACTATGGTGCAAACAGAGATTGGAATTATCAGTAAGCTGCACTTTGTTGTTAAGCCTTACATTTAAGCTAACTTGGTGAAATCGGGCATCAATAATTAAAATTATTAAAAACATAATAGCATTGTTTAGTAATATAGAGATATATGGTCAAACGCCGTAGAATACCCATTTGAGGTCCTTCCTTTCCCCACTAACAGTAAAGTGTTAAAGGAAGTGGCGGAGACTAGCGGAAACTAAACAAAGTTCGCAGATCTCTAATTTTTCCATCATGAATCGAAATACGGTGGCAGGAGAAAAATAAACTGACAAGTTACATTACGAGGGTGATTAAAAATGATGCTGCAAAAAATATGAAATAGAAAAAACAGGTTAATTTCAGAAATGAAGATTTATGCGAGTTAAGGCCGAAACTCACTTAACAGCACAGCACCTGACAAGCATCGTCACAGCACTGTCGAGTAGTCAACTCGACGTTTGTGTATGGTTTCACTTAACGCATCGACACGGGATCAGCACCGCCGTGATACCCGACTATAGGCTTCACTTTTTATTGTCAGAGATATTGTACTGTAGGTACTAACCGAAATGTGCTGATAAGTGAGCGTACTACGTCGGCAAAGGATCAGCACAACACAAGCACAAGAAATTACCAAATATTGTTAACAATATTAAATAATTTTGAGAAACAATGTGTTGGTGTTACCCTGTTTACACAAACCTCATCGATTTCTCCGGATATTTTCTGAAATAAATATAAATTATGCATGATCTATCACAACTGTCATTAAGGGGCATTAAAAAGGATTTACAAACCGATTCCAAAAGTAGATAGATAAAACCAATTGGATTTACCTAAACCAGGAAATATATTTAGCGTGAATATCTTTATTGCTTTCTTCTTTGCACCAAATTAATTACCTAGTAAAGTAAAAAAGACTTTAAGGGAATAAAGATTTGTGATAATTTCCAACTTCCTAAGTAAACCCTTCCAAATATGATTAAGGATCTGATTACACATGTTGTGTTTTCATATATTTAATAAAAATGAATAATTATCTTCATGTTATTTAGCTTTGGAAAATGAAAAACTTCTCATTAACTTAGGATTTTGGAAAAATGGAAGCAAAGTAAGTCACAGGGCTGATAAAATAAACAAATTAAAAGTTTAGATCTCCACCGCCTCCGGAAATTAATAATAGGAGAGAAATATCGTTTAAAAAAATGAATTAAAAACTTCAAATTTGAGATCCCACACGTCCTAAATCTAAGGTCTTTATACTTCTTGTAATGGGAAAATAAAGATAATTGCGGAAACTTTATTGGCATTGTATTAAATAAAAATCTTTGAATAAAAAAAAGTTTGGTACAAATGTTATTATAACATTCCCTGTCCCCATATAAAACTACATATCACGTCAAAGTGAAAAACTTTAGTCTGGTTACTTCCAACACCTATGGCAAGGTCCAACCTCTTGAAAATGCGACCAAAAAGGTAATATGATAGGACACTGAATCACAGAATAACCTATTTACACGGACACTTTTGTTCTTATTGAAATCTGAAATATGGGCATTAGGGACGATAACATAATATTCGTGACGATTGTGTAAACAGTTAGTCTGGGGCCTCACAAATAATTCGGGGGCTGATCATATTAATCTATGCTGTAGATCACAAAGAAATAAAGACCAAAATTGCTTATAACGTCTCTTTCATACCAGCTCGAGTAACGTTGCTTCCCGGTTTCTTAATAAGAAAGGTATCATTATTAAATGAAACAGAGTTAAATAAAGTTTGATAAAAGGGAGTGTGGTGACTGTGAAAGTTAAAGAAAACGATCTTCAATAGCCTAGGTGAGTTTTTCTCACACGGTAACCAATTCCATCTATTGTACTAATTATTATTATTTTGATATTTGTTGATTTGTTTGATAGTTCATTAATTTGATATTTGAGATTACAAACAATACATTAATTTGAGGAACGTCGCGAGTTGACCCTTCGTACTTCGCTAGTTGAAAGGAGTGGATACTTTGCGAGTTGACCCCTAGTATCTTAGTGATGGCCTATTACACTGTTTATCACAATAAATACTCCGGACTAGCAATTTTGTGCTCTTGGAGAAGTATTTCGCGAGTTGACCCTTGATACCTATGACCCGAGAGACGTTTGAACTTTATTATGTATTATTTGTATATTATTTTGAATATATCATTCTAATTATATTTTGGTTTTTAATATACGAACTACAATTACACTAGATTGATATATTAGACTTTTGTGACATTTACTTATGTTATTGTAACCTAATTTCCAAATCTCTTATGAACTGGTTACTCAGGTATTTTTATTTCCTTTTCAGATGTGTCATCTCGAGAGAGCGCTTTTCCTGGCAAATGCTCCACCTTTGTTTTTCTTTAGAAATAGTTAGTTAAATTATTATTTTGATATTTTTATTATGTTTTGATTATATCTTGTTTACTTAAGTAAATTTATTTTTTATTAGATTTTGCTCGGACTAATTATTTTATACCTCACAAATACATTTCTTATAAAAATATCTCTTCTGTGTGAGTAGGATATTCTGTACCTGAATGTTGTTAATGTAAACAAGCGTATTTCAAGCGTATTGTCTTGCGTGTTTCGAGACAAAGCATGAGCATAAAAATTACCAAGCTGTATTACTTTTTGGTTTCGTATTTAGAAACCACTTTCTATATCATTTGTTATTTTAGTTCTAAATAAAAATATTTATCCGTATGCGTATTTTTATATTGCGAATAATATAGAACTAATAATTAGTCCAGAAGAACTATAGTAATATTGATATATCAAAAGAATAGTTATATAATTTTTTACGTCGACCGTGCGTTTTTAGCAATATTAATGTACACAAAATCATTCATTAATGATTTCTATTAATGAACGATCGTTTAAACGATTGTGGTGTAGGCAACCAAACATACAATAGTATTTTTTAAAAAGACCTAAAACTGACTTCTAGTATAGAATACTTCTAGTGCTTGCCTTACCTATCGTTTTTATTATGTTGTTACTTCCTTTGAAGTTTCAGAAATTTGAGTTCTGTGTTCTGATAGTGAAACGTTATTTGTATTGAATTGTGAAGGTAAAATTGTAGAAATAAAGAAAGCTAAAGAAAGTAAAAGTAGTAACAATATTATACTACAAACTATAATTATTAGTGTCAAGACATCCAAAAAAATTTTTTCGTGCAATTGCACGCGAAGTCAATATTTCGCGTTCTCAGCACAGTCCGCGAAATTTAATTTCGCGGCCGTTACCCATAGCAACGGCTGCGAAACCAAACGTCACTTCCAAATTTGAATATCACTTCCAAACTTGACATTTCTAAAATACTACAAAGACAAGGATTATTTTTTATTGAATACCAACAAGTACCTACTTATATTTTTTTGGATGAATATTAACATTAATTGTACAGTTTGTATTATTACTTATATTAATATCGCTATCCGTATCAGACATTTTGCGTTTTGTCAAGAACTGTCAAAATATTTTGTATATATTGAAACATATCATTTCCATAGCACACGGTGACATTGTTAAATAAATTGAACTGCTGTTGATTTTAGAGCAATATTATATTTATTTATAATTAACTAAGTAGTTTAATAATTTTAACGATTGCACGAAAAATAGTGTGTATGCCATGGCCGCGAAACTTTTTAACGACCTCAAGATTATCTTGCCTCGGCCGCAAGCGGCCTCGGCGATAACTGTTCTTTCGGTACGTTAAAAAGGTATTTCGCGGCCTAAGCATACAAATAACTATTAAAGAACGAAAACAATGACATTTGAATCGGCGATCTTCTCTATGACATTTGAATGTCACGATTTATTTTTGACAGTACTTACCTTACCTTATCGAAACAAATAAATATTCTTAGCTTTTAAATATTGAAAAAAAGGATTCAAGTTGTACTTTGCAACTAACACGAGAATTAAAAAGGCGATTAACAATCACAAACATTAACGCGAGTTAGATTTTTTAAGTAAAAAATATACTTTTTAAAAATTTTATTTAAACTTAGGTAAAGACAAGTGTTTGGTACAAAGATAAAATGTAGACTGAATAAAAATTATAAAATTATGAAACAATAGAAATAGAAAAATGCTGAATATAATATAATATAATATAAAGATAAGGTTCGTGTTAACAGGATGTTATACACGTGTTGAAATGTTTTTGCTGATTTTGACAAATGTAATATAATAAAAATAATCTAGTAAGTTTCCGTGAGAAATGTCTAGTAAGCAGCTACATGGTTATGTGTCCATATGACTCCTCCCCTCTTGGTTGAAGGTACGTCCTCGTGGCTTCGGTTTCAACAGAGATTGGGGTAGTTCACCTTGGACTTCTTCTGAATTTTTGGTTTCGATTTTTCTAAAATATTTTTTATAAACATAAATGATTAGTATAATTATCAAAATTAAAATTATTATCGCTGATATTCCTAAATGGCTTTGATGGAGCTCAATCGGCAATAAATTTGGTTCTTGGAACTGTGGTAGCAATTTGGTTGGATCGTCCATATGTAAATTGTTGATATTGATTTTGTGATGAATTTCGGTAGGTTCCTGGATGCTGGGCCATTCTTGGGAAAATGTTTTATTGGATCCTGTCCATGTATGTTTTTGAAATGAGTAAATGCAATCGTTGTTTCCTAATATGACGTTGCATTTTGAAATTTTTAATGATTTGAATGTTTGTTTGCAGTCTTCGTTAACATCTGTTATTTTTCTTGAACAAATAATTGTATTTCCATTAGTCAGTTGAGTGAAAAGTGAAAAATCGTTTTTCACATGAGCGTAGTTGCAGAGCGAAAGGTTGTCTAAATTACAGTTGTCTTCATGGGGTTCTTTTTCACAATACAAAAATGAAAAAGTTTTCTTGCATTCTTCATTAGTCCATTTTGTTGATCCTTTTGAATTTAATATAAATGTGTATGGGGGTAAAAGGATATTATTATCTTTACTGGGAATTGGAATAATTTTGGAAAGATGGAGTAATTCATCGGCCAATATAGGTACTTTAAGAGTAATATATAAAGTTTTTGGAGTGAACATTAAATTAACTTTAATTATTTCTAATAATGTTGGAATATCTGAAGCAATTTCATTATGAGAATGAATAGTATGTAAATAATTAAAAATTTCTTCTAATTCTTTTTGTTTAATTAATTCTACATTTAAAATTTCTTGGTTACTAAATGATATGGTTCTGAGTAAAATTTGAATATAGTTTCTTAAGTCTCTAATTTGTTCTAATTGTATATGAATAATATTTTTCTAATTCATTGAATATTTGTTTAATATGGATAATATGATCTTGAAGGGATTTTGAGAAAATGACTATGTCGTCCATGTATACAAAACATGATTTATAAAGAAAAGGACGAAGAATTGTGTCCATGACACGTTGAAAAGTTGCTGGGGCATTTTTCAAACCAAATGGCATACGTGTATATTCGTAGTGGCCATTGTCTACTGTAAATGCAGTTTTTTCTGCAGAATTGGGGTCTATTTCGATTTGGTGGAAACCTTGTGCCAAATCTAATGTGGAAAAATAAGTGCTTCGACCAAGATTGTCGAGAATTTCGTCGATACGAGGAAGGGGGTATTTATCTTCAATGGTTTTTTCATTGAGTTTTCTATAGTCTATAACTAAACGAAATTTCTTTTTTCCGCTAGCGTCCATTCGCTTAGGGACAAGAAAAGTAGGAAAGCTGTATGGAGATATACTGGGCTTTATTATTTTATTATTTAAAAGTTTTTGAATTTGCTCTTGGATTTCTTGTTTTAAATGATAGGGATATCTATACGATTTTTGATAAATCGGTATATCATCAACTGTTCTAATATTATGCTTAACTGCATGAGTAAAAGTTAAGTCTGAGTTTTCATTATAAAATATATTTTTAAACTTTTTACAAAGAGAAAATATTGCATCTATTTCTTCGGGATTCAGATGATCTATTCGAAGAAGTTTGGTGATGTCAATATTGTTATAATACGACTTAGGGTTCTTTTCATGAAATTTTGAAAGGGGTTGAACTTGAAGAGGTTCATGAAAATTTATAGAAATATTATTTAATGAAATTTCTTGTTCTATTGGTATTTTACAATAACCGTTTTGTGCTACAGCTATACATTCGGGTATAATTATATCGTTTAATTTTATTTCTGGGAGAACTATTGGTCCATTATCGATATTTACTGGGATATTTAAAGTTCTTTTATCTAAAGGTTCAGAATAAGGAGTAAATAAACGAGGGTTAATTTCAAAATGAAAAGGTATTTTAATAGAATTAATTTGTAAAATATGATTTTCATAGTCAATGAGAGCTTTTAATTTATCGAAATCTTGACTACCTATTAATGCATCGAATCTATCGTGCCAAGGTACTATAAACATATCAAATGTATATTTAATACCAAATTCTTTTAAAAGAGGGTATTTACATTTGAAATTACCATTATAAGTAGTTTTAATAGCTTTAACGGAAAATTTGGACTTATAAATAGAATTAGAAAATAATCTATAAGCCGGTTCTGGATTTATAATAGAATTACTTGCGCCGGGATCAATCAATATTTTTAAATCTAAATTTGAGAGATATATAAATGGAAGTTTTGGGTATGAATTTATATTATTTATATCAATTCCGAGGCTCTTAATTAAAAATTTTGAGTTTCGTCAAAATTTTCGTTTTGAGGGTCGTCGTATTGTAAATCATTAGGATTATGATCTACGTCTTCGACATTGAATAATTCTTCAACAGCTACTTTAGGGGGTCCCGTTTGTTTAAAAAAATTTTGTGGGGGTCTATAAGTATTTGCGGTAGAAGTACTCATTGGGGTTGGCCTGTAATTGCTCGTGGAAGGTTGTGGATGACGATTGAAGTTTTGATTGTTAGGGGATTGGATTTGTCTATTAATTGATTGATTATTCGGTCTTTGGTAGTTATTTTGATACTGGGGTCTTTGATATTTATTAATTTGTTTATTATTGGAGTGCTGGGGTACTTGAGGTACTTGTGAAAAATTATGGAATGATTGATTCCTTGGTGGTTGATTACCTGAATTATTGTATTTTGGAGAGGGTCGATTTCTTTGAAATTTTTGGGATCTGAGGAAATTTGCAAAGTCAATTTGAGATCTTTCATTATCTAAACGTTTACATTCGTACAATGCTTGCTCGAGGGAAATTATTGAAATATGAAGTAAATGGTCTCTGTACGGGTTTAAAAGACCTGCCTTAAATACCATAAGGGCTTGATCGGTATACATTATTTCTTTAGATACTCTCACTTCTTCATTATCTGTATTTATAGCTAAATGTTCTTTGAGAACTTGTAATTTACGAGTGACCTCGTCATGAAAATCTGAAAATGTTTGGGGGTGTGATTGAATTGAAGTATTCAGATCATGAGATAATATTTCTTCAGACCTAGGGTCACCAAAACGAGTTGTGAGGGCTGTTTTTAAATTAAGCCAATCATCAAAAGATCTATTTATTATTACGTCTCTAGCTGGACCTAATAATTTAGATTTTACTTGCTCTAACAGAAGAGAGTTAAATAAATCATTATTTTCGGTTTTTAGTAAGGTTAAATATTTTTCTGATTGTCTAATAAAATAGGCCAAATCTTTTGAACCACCGTTATAGGTTGGGACAAGATTGTTTGCCATAGATAATTCAATTGGGGTAATTTGAGTAGACATTTTGGTAGCAGTATTCAAATTACGTTCTGTATGTAATGGAGATCTAGATCGATCACGACTGTTTGACATATATATGTTTATCAATAAAATCGATATTTAAATATTTGAAGTATTAAAATTTGATAATAAAATTATTTTCCAATTCCAATTTCAATTAAAAAGAAAAAATTTTTTATTTATTATATTAAAATTAATTCAATAATTGTAAATCGATTGTGATTGAGAAAAAAAAAATTTATATCAAATATAAAATATTAGCCAATAAATCGAAATAAAGGAAAAGACTTACAGGAGGATACACTGGAGGATCATCTGTGAGCTTCTTCTTTGTTTTGGATTCACTGAAGGATTCTGGACAACCGTCTTTTTCACTGGAGGAATGGTCAGGTCGGAGTCAACTTCTTTACTTGCACTGTTTCTTGCTTCACCGGTTTTTTTTTTTTTTTTTTTTTTTAAATGTTCGGATACCGTTTAAATTTCTTGACAGAAAATGTAGATGTTTACCGCACTGAAGGGGTGTATTTCTACAAACAGTATCCTGTTCGCAGCGCCAGTTAGATTTTTTAAGTAAAAAATATACTTTTTAAAAATTTTATTTAAACTTAGGTAAAGACAAGTGTTTGGTACAAAGATAAAATGTAGACTGAATAAAAATTATAAAATTATGAAACAATAGAAATAGAAAAATGCTGAATATAATATAATATAATATAATATAAAGATAAGGTTCGTGTTAACAGGATGTTATACACGTGTTGAAATGTTTTTGCTGATTTTGACAAATGTAATATAATAAAAATAATCTAGTAAGTTTCCGTGAGAAATGTCTAGTAAGCAGCTACATGGTTATGTGTCCATATGACTCGCGTTAAAATATCGCGATTGTTAATATAGACCGGTAACCCATGACACACATGTAGGCTTTATTATTTCGAATGAATACCGTTTTCACCATTTAGTTTCATGTGAAAAACAAGTAGAATAAGGCTATTCCCCAAGACCCAACCCGGATAATCGACGCTACATTGGACATTGAAAATGTGATACTAAGGGGTGATAACCAAGGGTTAAAAATTGATAAAGAGGTGAAAAAAAAAGAATTAACTTATGTATGCCGAAGAGAGTTTAGATTTTGTTATCTTAGTGGATGTTGAAAACATTAGTGGCATACATTTGGCGGCGATACTTCATTTGTTACTAATATTCCAAATATGATGTAGAAGTCATAACTAATAACAATTAACTTATTTATGCTTGTAACTTTTGGTACAGTCAAATATTTCTATTCTAATGCTAACTGCAGATGGGCTTCCAATTCCTAATGCTAATTGTTATAAACAATGAATAAACATATTCACATTCCCGTACAATTGTGTGCCATTGAGTATTAATAATCAACTCATTATTTCCATGTATTTTTTCATAATGGCATACAATTTAATGCGCTAATAATAAATAAAATCAATATAAAAAAATGTATAAGCGTGAGCGTTGAGTTGCAATAGCCCTGTAATGTAGTCATTATACCTTTAAGCTATATACTTAGGTTGTCACGGAATTTGTCTGACGTTTATAAGTTGAATCAGCAAATTGGTCAGACCAAAAAGCTGAAATGTCCTATATGACGTTACGAACTTTAAACCATAGAGATACTAAAGATAGAGGCAACAATAAGCCATAGGCCGCTGTGTAAGTGGGAATGTCCGTCTGAACTCCAGCGAGAGAGAAAAAGAAAAACGACAGAGGTTTTTCTGTCTTTTTCTCTCGTCTTTAGCATGCGTGCCATTAGAGAAAGACAGCCTGAACCACTTATTTTCTATCTCTCTCTTATATGCTGACGGGTTCCGAGCTGGATTGTTGCCTCTATCTGCTCTAAACACACGTATTAGTATATCTATGTATTTTTAGTAATATGCTCTGTATAGAGAGGCAAACTGTGGGGCTAGGGTCGAATTTCGCAAAACTACCAGGAAATACCCGAAAGAGGGATTATCGTATCATTAGCAAGTGGGACTAGAAGCTCTCGTAATTTATCGAGAAGGGTAAGGAAAATGATTGAAATTTAGCGAGAAGGGCAAGGAAAATGATTGAAATTTATCGATAAGGGCATGATTGAAGAAGGTATACATACAGTGTTGAAAAAATGGCCGCGTAAGTATAAGCTCTCGTAAAAACCGGCCTTTAGCTGTTAGCCATATTCTAATCCTCCCGCGACTTTTTGCGGAACTCGACCTAGAATTAAAAACGCAGGTAACCTACCTGCGGAATTCGGAACAGCCCAACTATAGTTAATTGTTGTTATTACACTACCATTATACATCGAAAATGTAAGCCACTTATTTTTTAGTTTTTTCTTACTATAGAATTAATAAAAAAATTGATGACATCCATTAGTTTATTGTTGTAAAAATTATTACATTTTAATCTTTTAACCGTGGCAGCCACTAATAGGTTTGTTCGTAGATCAATCACAAACGATTGGAAACTGGACGACTCACACGCAGTGCCGTTCACAGATAGGCTCCGCGCAATAAGTCTAATTTAAGCTCAAAAAAACATCCGCCATTGAATATTTCCATTTTTCCATAAGTTAATTGTTCTTTTTTTTCTATTTCAAAACATTTATTTTGCCCCGCATCAACTTGAGTTATTAGCGGGGGAGAATATACAATACAAAACAGATGTGAATATGAAAAATAGTAATAATTTTTTGAATTTTAGATTTAAGTTCAATGTATTTTAAGTATTAGAGGACTTCATTTAGTTGAAAGTATACTTCTTAAATTTGTTTTTAGATGTGTCTTGTTCTTGCAGGGTCATAAAATGGACATCCTAGTAGGATGTGCTTCACTGTAATCACCATGTTACAAGTTTGACAGGTGGGCGCGGGTTCTTTTTTCATTAGGTGTTGGTGCGATAAGTGTATGTGTCCGATACGCAGAATATTTAGAATAACTTGGTCTCTTCTTTTATGGAAGGTAGAGAGGACTGTTGTAACTTGTGGTTTTGTTTATTTTAATTTGTTATCGGATTTTTGCTAAATAGACTGCCATCGTTGGTCTATTAACTTTTTGATAGTAGGTTTGAAATCTATATGTGTAAATTTACCGAGCATCATATTTGGAAAATTATTAACAAATGAAGAATCGCCACAAAATGAAGGACACTAATGTGTTTAACAAAATCTAAACTCTTCGGCATACATAAGTTAATTGTTTTTTTTTTCACCTTTTCATCAATTTTTAACCCTCGCTTATCAACTCTTAGTATCACCAAGGAATGCTTCCAAGTACAAGGCATCTATAAGTTGATTGTTCTAGTTTCGTGAACATTCTAAGATTTCCAATGTCCACTGTAGCGTCGATTATCTAATTTGGGTCTCGGGGAATAGCTTCCATTCGAAATAATGAAGCTCACATGTGTCATTAAGAATAAATAAAATATTGTTCAAATTAATTCCAATGATTAAATTTTAAGCAAAGTATAGACCTGTTCGGTCATATTTCAAATGCACTGCTTGGAAGGGTCTATATTACCAGGGTTCTAGTTAGTCACTTCAGTATATGTATGAACAGACTTTACAACTTTCATTCCACACAATGTTCAATAAAGTATTGTTTGATGACGCAATATTACCTGTGCCCACAGGAGCACGGGATAACATTCCCTACTGTACTCGTACAACAAAAGCAAACAACTATGAATCGACCATTATTTAATATTTGCCTAGCCTTCAGACTTTATTGAAGCTCTCATCAGTATGTTGCATACAATTCTAGAGAAACTATCGTTTTGATGTTGATAGCATCCAATTTATTTACGAGGAAACAACTCAAACTGAAGTTAAGTATAGTACGAAAATGGTTAAATCTGAACACAACTACTATTATTTCAATATGTAAAGTGAAATGGATGCATCCAGGCGTTTTTTATCTGATAATTTTCTTGAAACTGTTTGGTTTGGCTAATTAGTTGCTTCATCGTGGTTGAAGAATAAGGTCTACTGAACGCGTGTACAAAAAAGTTTCATTTTTCTACATCATTATTTTTTATTTTCATTGGAATGTCGCTAACAGCAATTAGAATCCTCTGAAACTGGAAACCCAAAACAAACAATGGAGAAAATGGCTCAGATTACCATAAATAGGAATAGAGAATTGACCCTCAAGCAATCTACTTGGAATGAAGTGTGGGATAATAGGACCCAAATTAACATGGAAAATGGTCTGAAATCTGAAGAGGGTAATAAAATCAAATTCTATTTCCCAAATATTAGAGACAGGATAGTATTTTATTCAAATTTATCACTACATGGATCACATCACAAGACTTTATATATAGATAAAGAAACTGGATAGAAAGTGCTTGAAAAAACATAAAGAATGAACTTCATTTTGGTTTTTACAGGATAAGAGTAAATAGTTCACCTTTTTATAACAATAAAGTGCATTATTCGTGAAAAAATTGTGCGGGGTGACAAATCTAAGATACGAAGACCTATTATCTTTCGCCATCAGTAGATATTATTAAAACCTAATCATATAAGCAAACTAAAGCGGAGTTGGTCCAAATATTTTATCATGAAGCGATAGCATATTTCTTTTAATTTATCATGTTAGCAACTTTTTAAAGTTCAATTTGTGTATACTGTACATTGTTTAAATTGCGATTTATTGAAGTGAAATTTTCTTTCGGCATTTTTTGTGATTTTTACCTAGGGCCACCGCGTATCATAGGTGTTAACTTATTTGTGGAAATTTCCATTTACTATGGGCGTACGATACATTTTATGGAAAGGGTTAATTTGTAAAAAATTCCATCTACCAAGGAATTGAGTACAATTGGGTTTTTATGAAGAATCAATTATTTTGTGAAAATTTCTATATCATAGGCATACTATACAAGTTTATTCCAAATTTTATATCTACCATTGTCGTACGATATAATATTTATAAGGGATTAATTCATTTTTCAAAAAATTTTTCTCCCACTGGCACACGATAAAGTTTTTATAACTGATCAATTTATTGGTAACAATTCATATATCATGCGCGTATGTTAAAAGTTTCAAAAATGGTTAGTTTGTAACAATTTTCCCTTTTTTTAGGTTTTTGAGAGGGACCATTCATTCATATATTTGGGTAGTGCTCATCAGCCCAGGCACTTGAACTGAATCTTTGTACCATTTCCCATGTTCTCTACTTCCAATCCAGAAGCTTCGTATCTTCTATAAAGGCCACTAGTTTGACTGGAGGGATTTTCAGTAGTTGTGATAGTTGTATTAATTTCTGTCCAAAGTGCTTCCGTCTAAGTACTTGTAAGTTCTCGCAGAAGCTGAGTATGTGAGTAGGTGTTTCATCATCAAGTTCACATTTTCTGCACATAGGTTCACTAACTTTGCCCATTTTGTACAGCTGTTTCCTCAAGGTGCAGTGTCCAATCACCAGGTCGGTAACTGTCTTCAAATGTCTCTTACCCAGTTTCAGTAGCCTGGTTGAGAGTTCCTTGTCTACCTTGTTCAGTAAACTCTTTGTATGAAGGTGCCCTTGTGTCACCCTCCATTTGAATTGGTGTTCCCTACCTAGCCAGTTCCCGATATCCCCTCTTATGCAATCTTTTGTGATTCCACTGAACGGTTTCGGAGCTATGAAGTCTCCTTTAGAGCCTTCTTTAGCTAACTGGTCCGCCATTTCATTACCTGCAATCCGCTCATGTACCGGCACCCATATTAGAGACACTTTGTTGTCTCTTGCCAGCCTATTGAGAGATTCTTCGCAGTTTTTCACCAGTCTAGATCTAATTGTTGGATTACTGATAGCCTTAAGCAGAGCCTGGCTCTCGGTGAATATTTAAATTTTTTGTCCGGTATTTCCTCTTCTGATGTTTTCATCAATACAGGCTATAGCGGCAATCGTCTCTGCTTGAAACACAGTCGTATGTCGACCAAGGCTAAAGAACATTCTCTTTCTAGGTTCTTTTATACAAGCCCTAGTGCCATGGTTAGTTTTGGAGCCATCGGTGAACCAGATGATTTCTCCAGAATTACCTGGGTGCATCACCTGTTCCCTAGATGGGATGATGATATTCACTCGCTCAGTGAATATATTCTCTGCTGTTATGCTATCAAAACTCATGTGAAATATGGGTTCGTCTAGTAATGTCCCAGTTGTATCAGTGTGTCTTTCTCGAACATTGTTCGGGGACCATTTCAGCCTGAGAATTTCCATCATTGCCTCCGCCCTTATGAAAAGTGCTAGAGAAGGAAGTCCAATAAGGATCCATTGATGCAGTCCCCGTGCTTTTCATTGCCCCGGTAATACCAAGAAGGGCTTGTCTTTGAATTGCAGTTAATACATACACTTCTGTCCTCCTCCACCAGACTATTGTTCCATACGTGATCGTTGGCCGTATCACAGTTATGTAGAGCCAGTGAACCCCCTAAGGTCGTATTCCCCAGGTTTTGCCGATAACTCTTCTGCATTGCCATAAAAGCCTAGTCGACCTGGTAGTAATTTTTTCCAGATGTGCCTCCCAATCCAGCTTGGACAAAGGGTCAGTTCCAGATATTTAATTTCTTTGGATATTTCTAGTTCTTCTCCTAACATCATTTCTCTACCCTGCGGGATTCGTAAAAGCAGCTAGTTCGGTTTTTTTGGGATTAACTGAAAGGTCCTCTTTAAGGCACCATTCCTCCACAATTCGTAGTGTTTCCTGTAGGACATTCATAACCACCTCTGGGAGTTTCCCATTGGTGACAATCACTATGTCGTCCGCAAAGCCCTGCGGCCATATGCCTTGATCATTCAACCTACAGATATCAAGTCATCCACAACCTAGGTTCCACAAAAGTGGTGAAAGTACTCCACCTTGAAGACATCCTTTAGTTGTCCTAACGGTGTATGATTTATCATGCATATGTGCTGTTATTCTCCTATGCTCAAGCATGGATCCTATCCATTTGCATGTGGTACTGTTAATCCCTCTGTTTTTAAGGGATCTGTTAATTGATGACATCGATTGTTGTCAAAAGCACCTTAGATGTCTAGAAATGCTGCTACTTCCTTATGATTCAGGCTCCTTTCGAGACCTGAGACCAAATTATGCAGGGCAGCTTCACCTGATTTCCCTGCTTGATAAGCCCATTGTAGTCTATGTAGAGGGATTCTCTTAAGTACTTCTTCTTGTAAGTACATTTGTAAGACTTTTTCCATGGTTTTCACCATGAATGGTGTCAGACTGATTGGTCGGGTAGGATTTAGCGTGGGTGTACGTTTCTTTTTCTGGTTTAGGAATGAACACCACCCTTGACTCTCTCCATGCAATTGGTATATACCCTAGAACATGGCTGCTTCGAAGTATCAGAACTAAAGGACCCATTAGGTCCCAGATTAGGGTTAATTAAAAAATGAGAAATTTAGTTTTCCAGGAAATTCTCAATTTAAAATGTGTATACGGGGAGAAGGAGGTCATTCTGAGCACCTGTTAAATTGAGTCACTGTATTTTGAAGTTAATAATATTTTTGCAAACGTAGAATTTACATTTAAAAAATGTTCAAGTTATCATTGAAACAAGAGGGTGTATCATATAAACGAAACATTTTACAAACAAATACAATGGAACAAAAAAGTTTCAAAATGATTGTTGAATTCCGGTGGTGCTCCATTTTTCATCATATTCAATGCTACAATTAAGTTCGGGGTCAAAAACCTACAAAAAGAGAGAAAAAATTCAGTGGCTTAATAGCTATATTAAAAAACTTGATTTGGCTTTTTAACTTTTTTTGTGTGTAATTTTAAACGTTGGTAAATGAGGTTCAATCAACCTATTTTGAAACCCAATCCTTGGGTTACAGCCTTTATCCTAAAAAAGACCATACTATCTAGCATAAAAAGCCACGGCTATTTAATAATGTTTACATTTTACGTGTGCTTCTTCAAGTTTAATGACGTACATTATTCACCAGTGAATAATAGATGTGGATAGAGAATAGGTCACATGACACGGATAAATAGGACCTACATTGAAGGTTATTTATATACAAATGTCCCAATATAAAAAAATAAAAATTTTCACCGCGACCAGGATTAGAACCGTATGCCTACATTTATTCATTTCACGCAGTCAGACCTCTAAACTCCTCCGCTACAGAGACATATATAATAATTTATCAAGCTGTTGTATATAGAGCGTATGATGATGTCAAGGCTAAGAAAGTGACGTTTTAAATAATAATTTATAGCAGATTGCAAGAATTTTTATTAATATACGCTAAAAATAAGAGAAGCAGAATTATTAGTTTTCTTAAATTTATTGCCAGAAAAGTCAAAGATTATACATGAGAGCCTATAATCCCATCGTAAAATGGAGAATGGAGAAAAAAAATCATTTATAAACAGCTAATTAAAAGTGGCGGACAAAATATAGTATTCTACTCGCATATAATGGCTAATATTCACATAGGTGTTTATGTCACTCGCCTGCGGCTCGCGAGATAAATGCACCTTCGTGAATAATAGCCATCATTACATGCTTGTTGAATATTAAATTGCCTATTAATTCACCTAACCATTTATAGTGGGTACTAAATAGATAACATTCGAGAATGCAGTATAAATAATTAACTTAATAGTTCTTATTTCATATTATGTAAATGCGTGCCACTGGTTCAACCTAGTTTTAATAATATCTTCTAATGGCGAAAGAAGTATAGAAAACTTAAAATTTAGTGCTTAAAAACAGGCAACACTAAAATAAAATAATATAGTGACTGTCGTTTTAAAAAGATTGTGGTTCTTCAAACAATTCTGGATCTCCAAAGATTCAATTAACTTATTTCGTTAGCAGAAATGTGCCTTATTTTCGATAATGGAATTATGGGATATTTTGAAAAAGGTAACTCATTAAACTAGGAATTTATTGTTTCAACCTTTACTACTTGGAATCTTTCCATAATTATTATAAATTATAAATAAAATCAATAAATAACAAATTTCACAACAGAAATATAACACATATTACTCGACCAGTTCCACAATAAAAAATAAATCCTAAAAAAAGCATCATCCTCATGCTCTTCTCAATGCTCTCTCCTAATATGAGTGAGGTTTATGAGTTGAAATTCACCATAAGGCCTAGCATGTTGACTTTACCATTGTGCACTATCTGTCATTCAGAACTGGAAGCAAAAACACTTTTTGTTTTTTACGCTAAATTTTTAAAAGCTGCTTGACATATTTTTACCGTTTTTTAAACATAAGCAATGGCTAGAAGAAGTCTACACATAATTTTCCATCTCATAACCTAAAGTCAAAATTTGTGTAGTGAATTCCATTTATTTTTCCACTTTTCAGAGAAAGTTGTTTATTGTTAGGGTCTGAAACACTCGAATCCTAATCAACTTCGATAGTTACTATAGGGTTGTTGAAAAATTTCATCTGGTATAATGTGCATTGTAGAGAAAAATATTTTTTCGTCTTTTGCACAGCGTCTTTTGTTTTTTGCACAGTAGTTGATTTTTCATTCGGAAATTTTTTGTAAAGATCGACGTAAAAAAGTAATATGCACCTTGGCGAAACACTGTTTGTTGTCTCGCCTGCTTGCAGAATTTGGTGATAGTATGAGTGGCTCAATTATCAACTAAATTTTTAAGCGCTAAATAAACAAATCAAGGAGTGATGGTAAATAAGAAAATAAGGCGACTATTTTTCATAAGGTACTATCAAATAAAGCAGCAAAACTAATTAACTGAAAAGGCCCATTATATCCACTGCTTTCATTGAAATGTGAAAGAACTGTGACCTCATGGCTAACTATGATATGTATTGAGGAGTTCGGCACCTAACCACAAGCAAATACAGGTCTTAACTGAGGCGATGATGTCACAGACGAGGAATTTATCTTATTAGGAAGTCCGTTTAATTGCTGCATACCAAGTTATCTTGAGCCTTTTTAGAATGATGGCCTGTTTGAAAAATTCTAGGACAACATGTACATATTTATATACAAACGTTTCTCTACTGAGAAAATCACTTATTTTTATCTCCTACGTGCACAAGTGGAATTAAACCATTCTATCGGTTGTAATTGCCTATTACGGAAATATACAACGTATTTGTCGCTTAATTGGTGCTTTTTATCTTCAATTACTTGACGTTTTGATATTGAAATTATCTTCCAATTCACTGATTGTAAAAAGGTCATTTCATTTCGTAGTATTCATATAATTGAGTCCTCAGTACCGAACGTAAAGTTTTCTATCAAATTCCATGATTCCGATTGTAATTTGAATGTTTTTCTATTTTCTGGAGCGACAACCGTCTGTGAAGATTCGAGTGTAACGAGAGATATCAATAATACTAATTGGATTTGTTTTGTGCTTATTATATGGCGGTTTGATTGTTTTAATTGTTTGTATACTTATATATCAATTTGTTAATAATGAAATAAGCACGCTTATGATGCGCGATGACCAACACATAAAGGAAAACAAACCAACCTAACCTCACTTACTGTGACAAGTAACACACATTTAAAACAAATATGGGGTGATGCATGTAAAATACTTTTTTGGGATTAACATTTTTTTGTCGCTATTGGAAAGCATTCGTTCGAGATAATAAAACAAAAAATGCCATCACAACCACAAAAGCCAAAAAAATGAAAACGATTTTCTTGCTCCGTATTTTTCTAGTTTCAATTACAGAAGATTCACGTTCGCATGCTACGCTTAGATGGATTTAATATTTCCCTCCATAAATCATTTGACAAAAAGATGATACACGGTCATTACGTTCACTTTCGATGCATGAAAATATAATTTAAATTGTTTTGACAATAAAATTCTACTACTCTCCCAAAATTCCGAAAAAAATTGCTTTGAAAGATTTATTTTCCATGCGACTGAATGTTTTTTCGATAAAAAACAGTTTTTAGGTCGTATTAATCAATTGAAAATTATTTTTTCCTATTACACAAATATTGGAATATTGATCTCCAACATGGATGAACGCAGCATGAACACTGAAAATATGGAACTATATTTCAAATTGAATGCTAGCGAGAAGTCGGAAAAAAACTAGTAATAGCAATTGTTTACTGCCTATAGTCTATTTGAAATAGACAGAGTGTGATAAAACCTAATTCAACATGCAAAACCCTTACCAGGTGGGCAGCTAAGGCTCCAGAATTTTAAAACGATTGACATTATAATTCACATCTTTATTCTTTATTTTCCTACACAACCCTGTACAACGCCGGTATGCAATGGAAATCCCATCTTAGGGTCTTTTGTAATTGCAGGCATAGCCGTACCTTTAGGTAGGGATGTCAATGGGTATGATATTGAATGAAAAACATGACTAGCCATTAATAACAAAGACTAGCCATATAATACAATATCAATTATTAATAATACTGTAATGTTTTTGTTATTTATTTGAATAGTTTTTACTTGTGGGATGAAATTATACACACTATGGCTAATTACTATCTATTTATTTAAAGAAACACACACTGTATTAAACTTAATTTATATTCACACTTTACTTAATGTCTACTAATTTATTTACACTTGGTATATTAGTTCTAATTTATTTTTACCACTTGAATATTACACTATTTATCTTCACTATTTCATTCACTGTCCGATTACTAAGAACTTCTTTAAACTGTATGTGAACTAACTCTTTACTGTCCGTTGCACTTATTAATTCGAACCAACTGTTTCAATAATTATTCGCGCACTCAAAAACCCGCGTATATATAGTCCTTCTCAATTCTAGAGAACTCCAGTACCTTCCGCGCTCGCCCCATGCACAAACAAAGCGAATGTTCTCGAAAGGAGCGCAGCCACCAAAATTTACATTCGAGTGACATGACCGGCTTTGAATTGGTGACCTCGCAACAATACGTTGATTACTGAGTCAATTATAATAATATTTATTATAATAAATTATTTTTATATTATGATTCACTAGAACTATAGAACTTATTTACAGCACGGGACTACTAATATTATTCGAACACGAAATATTAGTTATCGGAAGTTGACTTTCCAATCCCGGTCATTTTTGAGCACACTTCCACTACACCATCGACAATTTTTTTATGTTCAAGCGAATTAAATACGTTTAAAATAATTATCTTTTCGTTGATGGATAAAGCACATTTAGATATACGTTTAACTGGAAAGAAATCTGAAAAATTTTCCATTTTCTCATCGAAGAATGCGGTATAATAATATAATATAATCTGCATTAACTATTATTGAGACCATTATTCCATCGAGGACAGGTATTTTCGCCAAAAATAAATAATTTAATCACTTGATGATTTTTAGGTAATTTCGCCAAAATACTTTACAGGTAGAGTTTTATGACTTTATATTCGGGGAAGTAAATATCATGGTTTTATGCGATTATTATTACGTTCCAGGTAAATTGATCATTGGTTAATTTATCGATAAGGGCAAGGAAAATGTTTGAAGAACATATCGTGGGCGTACAAGCAGAATCCTATAAGTCCACTTTAAAAAAAAAATGGGATTTTTTTACATATAAGACCATATTAGGGTCGAGCATCAGGCACATAAACATTTAAGTCCATTTCGTACTTGGTTTAGGATCTATAAGTAAGGAAAATTTATACAAGTTCCTGGTAATAATAATCTTAACATACAAAAGCATTTAAGTGCACTTAAACGATTTTCGGTTTTTTATTTACGCATACGGGACAAGTCCGGACAGGAAAAATCTTGTAAGTCCTGGCGGTAAACCACGTTTTTTGTCATTCGATGTTCTGTTTCGTGGTGTAAACTCGCAACTGAGCGTGCTTAGTATGTCTTCCAGGGCGAAAAAAATTGTTTTATTAGCTTCCAATAATCAAGTAGGTCATGTTATTGATAAAAATGGTATTAGTTTTGAAAAATCGACCAACGATGAAACAAATTCGGCATTTGTAAGCTGTGAAGATGTGGGTGCTATTACATGTAGTGGTAAGCAAAAAAATACATTTAAAATATATTATTGTACATGAATAATTAGTTTATTATTGCATACTATAAATTAATAAGAAATATAGCCAGCAGTTTAATCGAAAAGTTAATTGTTGGTTATGTATTTGGACTTATGTGATTTTTCTTGTTAGTAGTGATAACAGTAGCTAGGACTTATTGTATCAAATTTTAAATTACTAATGCTGAGGGGATTATTTTTTAGCTAAAAATGATGTTGCTAAAAGGTGTCCCGGGGTTGGTGACTCTCAATTACCCAGTACATCCAAGGAAATTATGCCTCAGCAAATAATATTGACCGAATACAATAATAATTATCCAGATTCTGATACATCTGACGGTAAAGACAAAAGTAAGGGACTTTCAATAAAATGTGGTTATTTGAGTGGACTTAGAATATCTTGCCTTTGCTGTCAGTAACTATACTCGTATTTTTTTCCATTTTAGTTGAAAATAATGTTCTACAAAGGTGTTTTGAAGAAAACCAATCGCAAGAAAAAACTAGTGAATCCACTGTGCTATTTAATGAAGACAGTCATGACTCTGTACAAGATCCTGATTTTAGTATAAGTAGTGATACAGCAGCAGATAAAGGTAAAATCAACGGTTGATATCAAAAACAAGAGTTTACACTATTTATGTTTTAGAAAAGAAAACGGAAAATAGAAAAAGAAAACAGCTAACACGGTGGAAAAGAAGAGAACCTAGTGGTTGGAAACGCAATCTCGCGAAGAAAAGAAGAAGCGACGGCTTAAACTATGTGATTAATAAGCGGCAACGGCCAGCTAAAAAACCGCAAGCAGTAAATTGTCAAACATGTCGTTTTAAATGCCAGACTAAGTTTTCAGAGGCCGAAAGAGAGGGCTATTGTTTATTGTATTGGAAAATGGGCGATTTCAAAAGACAAAAAGATTTCCTTCTTTCCAATATTACTAGCACTTCTCCAGGTAGAAGAAGACAAAGGAATGGAAATAAAGGCCCAAGAAGTAATTCTAAACAGTACTACTTTGAAAAAGCTAAAACCAAAATGAGAGTATGTCAAGCGTTTTTTCTTAAAACGCTTAATATAAGCAGCGATGTAGAGAAAAATGCATTTAAAAATAAAGGAATGTCTGGTACCTATATTGGTGAAGATAAACGTGGAAGATCTGAGCCTGGGAATAAAACCGCACCAGAGCTTTTTGCTGCTGTGAAGGAACACATAGAAAGGTTTCCAGTTGTGAAATCGCACTATTCCCGCAAATCGACAGAAAAAGAATACTTGGACAGTAAATTATCCATATCAAAGATGTACAATCTCTACAAAGAAAAATGTACAGAAGGAAACAAAACCTTTGTGACCTTTATAACGTATAAGAGAATTTTTGGAAAACATTATAACCTATCATTTTTTAAACCTAAAGAAGACCTATGTCAAATTTGTGAAAAGCATAAAACAAGTGAAAATGTGTTAGAGAATGATGAAATTTATGAAAATCATATTAGGCGAAAAAAAGACTGCTACATAGCTAAAAATAATGACAAAGCACGAGCCACTAATGATGTAAGTTTTGTGTCAGCCACTTTTGATCTGCAGTCAGTACTTCAAATACCCTGCTCAGATGTAAGCCCGATGTACTACTCAAGAAAAATTAGCGTGTACAATCTTACAATCTATAATTCGGCCCATCCAAATGATGCCTTTTGTTATTGCTGGACGGAATTAAATAGCAAAAGAGGCAGTTCAGGAATAGGTTCTTGTTTATTTCGTTACCTGAATAGTTTGCCAGCACATGTAAAGGTAGTATCTCTATGGTCTGATACATGCGGAGGGCAGAATCGAAATCAACATGTTGCTGCTTTACTGCTCTATTTGGTGCAGGCTACACATCTTGAAACAATTCAGCACAATTTTTTGGAAAGTGGGCATAGTTATATGAAAGCGGATTCCATGCATAGTTCGATTGAAAATGCTAAGAAATTTGTACAGGTTTACACAATTAATGATTGGCTTAATATCTTTAGACTGGCAAGATCAAACAGGAAAAACAAACATAGAGAGCCTTACAACGTAAGCGAATTGAAGTTTACCGACTTTTATGATTTAAAAGCATTGTCAGAAATCTTAATCAGGAACAAAACTGAAGACACAGAAGGTCATGCTGTCAACTGGTTACTTATCAAAGGCTTAAGGTATTCCAAGAAAAACCCAGGCATAATTGAATACAAATACATGCACGACGTTTCCTACAAATGTATTAATGTTTTTGGTAGGGGAAAGAAACCAACATTTACCAAGAATCTAAAAAAGCTGTACAGCAAACCATTGGCCATAAGTGTGAAAAAAAACTAGATCTTCTCAAATTACGCAGAAATGAATCAATTCCCGTCGAATTCCATGAATTGTATCAATCACTGCCTACTTCAAAAGATGTGCTAGATCTTTCTACTGAACCATGCGTGAATGATAGCGGAGATGAGAACATTAGTTACTCCGATAATGAACTTCCATCAATACACTAAGTCCAAAAAAATATAAAATAAAAACCGGAAAAAATGTACACACTTTTTGTGAAAAAAGTCAAATAAAATCAATGTTAAAAAAATAATAGTTCAATACTATTGAACGCTTTACAAAATTAGAAAAATTAATTTCCATAGAGCAGACCGTCCACTAACAAGCAACAACTACTTCTCGGGCTATATGCCTCGACAGACATTGAATTACACTTCTAAAGTAAACGGGGTTGGTATATCTGTTAAGATAGAACCAACCATTCTGGTTTGCGATCAGAAGGAATAACATCACTTGTGGACCGGTTTCGGCGTTTTTGCGCCTCATCAGCACAAGGTAGATGCTATTCGTCCAGAAGCTCTGAGAGCATAATCCTGGACTAGAGACTACGTTGATACCACACCAATACATTAGCCTTAGTAAAGGAAATGTTAAGAGTGCGATATCGGCGACATCTCTACATCTAATCACAAACCAAAATTCTATATCGACAAAAAACCATCTCGGTTTTGTAGGTATTTACTTAATTACAGTTGGTCCGCTGAATCTTTTCCCATGTATGAAATTATTCACATACTACTTTTTGTACTACGTCTCTTTTCTACTCACAGAATCTAAACCCCCGAAATGAAACCGTTTGTTCCATTACAACATAATATAACAGACAGAGATAGCCATATGATGAATGTGGGTGATTAGGTGTAACCCACACAACAGAAGTTCTGTGGTTTAACCGCGAATTTGTATATTGACAGACCAAAGACTTTGTTTACATTTTTATTTTACATTTTTATCCATTTTTTTGCCCCTTGCATATACATTTATTTCAAAAACAGTTGTTATAACGACTAACTTATACCTGAGTGATCGAATTATTGTGGTAAGTAAATATTATTTATCTACTTCTTATTTATTTACTTCGCAATGAAAACTAACCTTAAATTCACATTTCATTATGATTCTGGATAGAACTACGTCAAACTGAATTATATGAAACATATTTTGCTTCCACCAATGTAGAAAATATTGACCTAATTTTCCGAAAGACCAGAACTATTATTTATGAATGGTTTTTATTTTTAGAATATGCCTGGAACAACGTTGAATTCGCAAGCACAGGAGCTGGTCTTAAATGTGTTGGAGTATTTTGAGTTAGAAAAAAGAAATGGAGGACCTTTGGAACCACTTTCATGTGTTCAGGAGGTAACATAAATATTTAAGTGCATGCTTGTTTGGCAATATACTTATTATTAATCAATTTTTTATGTTAGAGGGTAGCTGCTGCTTTGAAAATATCTCGGCGGACGGTATATGCTATAAAAAAAAGAAAAGAAAATAATCCAATTCTTTCAAGCCCAGGCAAAAGCAGAACTCGTTCTGAAACTAAAACAACTGATCTACCTGAGGGAGCTAAGATGGCAGTACGAACACATTATATGATATGTACCAACAGAGTAAATATCAATTTATTTAATTAGAATTTTTTGGTAAAATGTAGGTGTAGGTATTTTGTAACGAGTATTCAAATCATGGGATATTCAAGAAAAATTTAGGAAGATATTCATAAAGATTTCAGTAATTTTGTGTCTACATTACAATTTGAATGAACAAACATAATATCATTAAAAAATATAGTATTTGTTCAATTTGAATCTGTACTATAATTTTTGTTTTTGTTTTAGAGAAGCATGTTACTTTGACTACCTTAAATTGTAAATTGAGGAAAACAGAAATTGTATCTATTGGCAAAACATCTCTGAGCATTTTGTTAAAAACATTGGGATTCAAATATAACAAAGATGACAATCAGAGAGCTTTAATGGAGCGGACCAGTATTGCAGCCTTGAGAGCCAATTTTCTGCGTAAATATATGGAAAACCTTTCAAGTACTCACCCAAGAGAACTTGTATTTTTGGATGAAACATGGATCTATTCGAAGGGAAATAAAACAAAATCTTGGCAAGACAACAGCACTAGTGTACGTAAACCAGATGGTTATGATGGTAAACGTTTTATAATTGTCCATGCTGGTTCTACCAAAGGATTTGTCTCTGAAGCAAGTTTATTATTCTGTTCAAAATCTAAAGTAGCTGATTACCATGGAGAAATGAACAATGAAATATTTATGAAATGGATAAGTACTCAATTTATTCCCAATTTAGAAGAGCCATCTCTTATTGTTATGGATAATGCTCCATACCATAGTGTTCTTTTAGAAAAGCAACCTTCTACTAATTCGACAAAAAATGAGATTGTTACATGGTTGATAACAAATAACATTAAGTTTGATACAAAACTTACAAAACCGGAATTGCTACAAATTGCAAAAATGAATAGAAAAGAAAACGTGTATATAATTGATGAGTTACTACGAGAACATGGTCATGAAGTGCTGAGACTACCACTATATCATTGTGAATTCAACGCTATTGAATTAATTTGGGCAAATTGCAAGTCATATTATAATAAATATATTGGTAAAGATGGGTATTCAGAATGTTCTGTTATAAATATGTGGAAAGAGGCACTGGGACAATGTAATCAACAAATTTGGGAAAAATGTGTTAGACATACCCATGAAATTATACAAAAGTGGTATGCCCGAGAGCAGAATATAATTGATATTAGCATTCAACCAATTACAATGGATATAAATACTGGTGATAGTTCTGATTCTGAATATGAGGAAAATTAAATAAAATCTATTGTATATATATATGAGTCTTAAATATACATATTTAAAATATTGATTATTTATTTTTACAACCCAAAAGATTTTTATTTTTCATTGTTGAACTGTATGGGTGGGACGGCCCAATAGTAATGGTTGACAACCATAACCTTATCAGGGCAATTCTGATTTGCAAAGTTTCTACTGAGGAAGTTGTTATTAATACTAACTTTTATGCAAGTAAATTTGCTTAGTGGCAAGTTTGCAGAATAGCCCCATAAAACTTTGGAATACTAACAGTTTTTCCAAACTAAAGGTTTAGGTAGCACATTGCTAAACAGCTGTAAAATATTTACAAATATCTATTACACCAGCTTCAATACAATAATAAATTGAATATCTTTATAGCTGCGTACACATGACTAGAAAGTCAAGAAAACAGTGTATTCTGTGTAAAATAATTTAATTTTTAAAAAATTGCAAAGCGCTTTCGGCTGTTAAGCCATCATCAGTGCGATACCTGCAAGTAAGTAAAAAATAGTTGAAATATTATCAATAAGGAAATTAGTAAAGTATTACTTACTCGTCAAGTATGTACAAGAAACCAAATTAAAAAGTCGACAACACATTGATTAAACAATCATAAAGAATTTAAAATTTACATTAAATTTAAAATTTAAATTATTCCCCTGTTTTGGGGTACCCTATTGTTAACTTTTAAACATTTTTAAAATGTTGGAAATGTTTAAAAGTTAACAATAGGGTACCCCAAAACAGGGGAATATTTTAAATTTAATGTAAATTTTAAATTCTTTATGATTGTTTAATCAATGTGTTGTCGACTTTTTAATTTGGTTTCTTGTACATACTTGACGAGTAAGTAATACCTTTACTAATTTGCTTATTGATAATATTTCAACTATTTTTTACTTACTTGCAGGTATCGCAATGATGATGGCTTAACAGCCGAAAGCGCTTTGCAATTTTTTAAAAATTGAATTATTTTACACAGAATACACTGTTTTCTTGACAATAATAAATAACGTTCACCGTCATTTTAGCCACATCCTAATTATAACATCAATCTACGACCTACGTGTTACTTAATGTATTGATGTATTGCGTTTGTATTTGAATGATGACGCATGGGAAAAGATCCACCGAACCAACTGTACAGTTACCTGTAAATAATTGTCATATAAGTAAAGCGTGATCTATAGACGTCAAAAAAATAATAGTTCAATACTATTAAACGCTTTACAAAATTAGAGAAATTAATTTCCAAAGAGCAGACCGTCCACTAAGAAGCAACAACTACTTCTCGGGCTATATGCCCCGACAGACATTAAATCACACTTCTAAAGTAAACGGGGTTGGTATATCTGTTAAGATAGAAACAACCATTCTGGTTTGCGATTAGAAGGAATAACATCACTTGTGGACCGGTTTCATCAGCACAAGGTAGATGCTATTCGTCCAGAAGCTCTGAGAGCATAATCCTGGACTAGAGACTACGTTGATACCACACCAATACATTAGCCTCAGTATAGGAAATGTTAAGAGTGCGATATCGGCGACATCTCTACATCTAATCACAAACCAAAATTCTATATCGACAAAAAACCATCTCGGTTTTGTAGGTATTTATTTAATTACAGTTACCTGTAAATAATTGTCATATGAGTAAAGCGTGATCTATAGACGTCAAAAAAATAATAGTTCAATACTATTAAACGCTTTACAAAATTAGAAAAATTAATTTCCAAAGAGCAGACCGTCCACTAAGAAGCAACAACTACTTCTCGGGCTATATGCCCCGACAGACATTGAATTACACTTCTAAAGTAAACGGGGTTGGTATATCTGTTAAGATAGAACCAACCATTCTGGTTTGCGATCAGAAGGAATAACATCACTTGTGGACCGGTTTCGGCGTTTTTGCGCCTCATCAGCACAAGGTAGATGCTATTCGTCCAGAAGCTCTGAGAGCATAATTCTGGACTAGAGACTACGTTGATACCACACCAATACATTAGCCTTAGTAAAGGAAATGTTAAGAGTGCGATATTGGCGACATCTCTACATCTAATCTCAAACCAAAATTCTATATCGACAAAAAACCATCTCGGTTTTGTAGGTATTTACTTAATTACAGTTACCTGTAAATAATTGTCATATAAGTAAAGCGTGATCTATAGACGTCAAAAAAATAATAGTTCAATACTATTAAACGCTTTACAAAATTAGAAAAATTAATTTCCAAAGAGCAGACCGTCCACTAAGAAGCAACAACTACTTCTCGGGCTATATGCCCCGACAGACATTGAATTACACTTCTAAAGTAAACGGGGTTGGTATATCTGTTAAGATAGAACCAACCATTCTGGTTTGCGATTAGAAGGAATAACATCACTTGTGGACCGGTTTCGGCATTTTTGCGCCTCATCAGCACAAGGTAGATGCTATTCATCCAGAAGCTCTGAGAGCATAATCCTGGACTAGAGACTACGTTGATACCACACCAATACATTAGCCTTGGTAAAGGAAATGTTAAGAGTGCGATATCGGTGACATCTATACATCTAATCACAAACCAAAATTCTATATCGACAAAAAACCATCTCGGTTTTGTAGGTATTTACTTAATTACAGTTACCTGTAAATAATTGTTATATAAGTAAAGCTTAACATTTCCTTTACTAAGGCTAATGTATTGGTGTGGTATCAACGTAGTCTCTAGACCAGGATTATGCTCTCAGAGCTTCTGGACGAATAGCATCTACCTTGTGCTGATGGGGCGCAAAAACGCCTAAACCGGTCCTCAAGTGATGTTATTCCTTCTAATCGTAAACCAGAATGGTTGGTTCTATCTTAACAGATATACCAACCCCGTTTACTTTAGAAGTGTAATTCAATGTCTGTCGGGGCATATAGCCCGAGAAGTAGTTGTTGCTTCTTAGTGGACGGTCTGCTCTTTGGAAATTAATTTTTCTAATTTTGTAAAGCGTTTAACAATATTGAACTATTATTTTTTTGACGTCTATAGATCACGCTTTACTTATATGACAATTATTTACAGGTAACTGTAATTAAGTAAAAATCAATGTTTTCTAGAAAATGTTTGTTATATTAGGTCATATTCCTTAAGAAATGGCAAAAGAACTTTAATATTGTGTTTAAAATTGCATCTGAAAATATAATAATTTTACAGTTAAAATCAAACATTTAATTCCGTTTTTCTCGAAATGTTCTTTTATGGACTTATATGTTTCTGCTTGTACGCCCACGATACACAGTGTTGAAAAAATGGCGGCGTAAATTGAAAAACTGCAACTCTAAATGCCAATAGCAAAGTAACAGAATCACCTGATAAATAATCCGAAAAGGGTGAGCTTTGGCCAGATTAGATATTGAATTTTATACCAAAAGCTGGAAAAAGTACACAACAAACCCCAAATCCTTCAGACCAATTAGTCTAACATCGTTTGTGCTCAAAACTATGGGAAAAGCTATTCACAATTATATTAGAACGGAAATCCTAGAGAGACTACCTCTCCACGCGCATCAGTATGCTTACCGGGCAGGCAGATCTACGGAGACTGCACTAGTACAACTGACGGAGGATATCCGAGGGGCTTTAGACAACAAAGAACCCATAGTATACGCATTTTTGGATATAGAAGGAGCTTTTGACAATACTCCTCATGAGGCTGTCAAAAGAGCATTAAATAGAAGAGGTGTAGACACCACAATATCCAAATGGATGTCGGAACATCTCACCACTAGAGTAGCAGAGACAAGGACGAGCAAAGACATTGTCTCCAACTGTACAACTAGAGGATGTCAACAGGGAGGAGCAGCATCGCCATTAATGTAGAGCCTGACGGTTGATGAACTCCTGTGTGGTTTGACTGACCTCGGAAAATCCTGCCAAGGATGCCGATGATATTGTCATAACAGCCAGTGGAAAATTCGAAAACAGCATTTGTGACATCGTGCAAAAGGGTCTGAACTATACAAATAGCTGGTATAGACAAGTGGGACTTAACATCAACCCCACCAAAACCATCTTAATAGCCTTCACTAAGAAAAGAAAACTCATCCTCAAAACCATTAAACTTGATGGGATCGAGGTTGAATGGAGACAAGAAGTCAAGTATGTAGGTTTGACGCTAGACAGTAAACTCCTGTGGGACAAACACAAAAAGGAGATTATATACAAAGCAAAAATGGTGTGCAGGAATCTGGCAGGGAGAAATTGGGGCTGTAACCCAAAAATCCTGAGCTGGATGTATACTGCCATAGTGAGACCAATTATCACTTATTGAGCCATTGAGTGGAGTAGTAGAACTAGCCTATTGACGATGAGAGAAAACCTCTCCAAAATTCAAAGACTAGCCTGTATGTGCATTACAGGAGCAATGAGAACATGCCCAATGGCAGTAGTGGAAGTGATTCTCAACCTCACACCACTACAGATGGTGGTGTTAAGTGTTGCAGAAAAACAAGATACAGACTAAGTAGAGAGGGAATCAAACCACCTCCTTACTTATTAGAAATCAGAAAACCTGGGACATGCCACAAGATGTTATGATGAAAAAGTATAACTTTTCAAAGAAATTCGTTACGGAATTAGGCAACAAGAAGGAAAATCAATACCAGACTTAGAAAGAATGCCATTCAATGGTACACAGACGGCTCAAAAGCAATAGAAGGAACTGGGATAGGAGTGTACGGGCCAGGAACCAAACACTTTGAAAGTTTGGGAACTACCCCAAGTATCTTTCAAGCGGAAATTCATGCCATAAGAAAGTGTGCCCAGTTTAATATTGATAAAGGATATAGAAGGCAAAGGATTATCATAATGTCTAATAGTCAAGCAGCCATTAAAGCACTGAGCTCTTGTGTAATCAGTTCGAAAATGGTGTGGGAATGCCTAGGAAAACTCCAGGATACACTGGAATAGAAGGAAATTAAATAGCAGATGAACTAGCGAGCTGAAACACCCATTTGGGGGCCGGGACCCTTTTGCGGTATCAGCCCCAATGTAATATCGGAAGAAATAGACAAGGCCGAAAAAAAGAGAAGATCTGACCATTGGAAAGATCTAGTAGGATTTAGACAATCAAAGATTCTTCTGGGTGACTACAACCTGTTGAGATCAAATGAATGCATAAGTCAAAGTAAAACTGCACTAAGAGTTTTAACATGGATCCTAACGGGACATTGTCGCCTGAATGGTCACCTGAAAAAGCTCAAAATAGCGGAGGAAGAAGAATGTACAGCAATTCGGAATCCTAGGGCACACCTGGATAGTACTGGATAGAACAGGGACATTTACCTAAGGTAAAGCCAGTACATATCCTAAAATTCCTCCGGGAAATGGGACTAAGGGAGCTGCTAGTTTATGTCCATTGCAGGCTGGATTTTAACTATTTTCTATGTATAAATAGATCTATAAATTTATAAATGAAAAAATAATAAGTAACGGCTCTCTAATGGCGAAACTCAAATGAGCTATTTTTTAGTCAGAACCATTTTCAGAATTTCAGAATCACAAGCAGGTACTGCAAGCGCCAAACGTGATGGCGAGCGATCGCGCAGGTATAGACTCTCCCAACTAAATTACTATTAGATTACGATAAGCCCCTTGCCGGTCAGTGTCGTACCTATAATTAGTTTTAATTAAGGTAGTAAAGGGAACATGATTTTTTGTAATTTCTTTTCATATTTTATTTAGTATTATAGGTAGCTTCATTAAAATGTTATATAATGATACACTTTTTAAAAAATAAACTTTAATCAGTCACTACATGTCGGCAACGCTTTGCCATTCCTCGGAAGTGATTTGATCAGACTCGTGCTCCGCCAGTTTCCTCACATCTTCCAACTTGAAAGTTGCATTCTTTTGGGAGACATTGTTTTTGGCAGTAGCCCAAATGAGTTCAATGGGATTCAAATCCGGATGGTAGGGTGGAAGTCGCAAAACGTTATGTCCGTGTTCAAGCATAACATCATCAAATTTGTATCTAATATGTTGCTCTTTATTTCTGTTGATCAACTCGAATAATTCGGGTTTGAGCATGTCAGGGATGAACAAAATGTTTTTTTCGTTCAGCCACTTCACCATGTCAGCCTTCCTAGAATTTGTGTTGTGGGCTGGATTAATTTGAATATTATGGTATGGATCATTATCGGTCACGACTATCGAATTCACAGGTAAATTTGGAATCAACTTTTCTTGTAACCATTTACCATAATTTTCAGAATTCATTTCAATTGGGTATACAGCCCATGTCACCTCCTGCATGGACAATAATGAGTCTTGGTCCCTTCGAAATATTTTTAAATAACCCTTTGGTTGATTCTTCCGTCCAGTTCTTAGAAGATGTATGTGCTCTATGAAGGTATGTTTCATCAAGAAACACAATTGGTCGCTGTTGACTACGAAAATAATTGATTTTTTGTAAATACTTGATCCTCAATGCTTTGATGTGCAGTTTCTCTATTAAAATTTTTCTGTTATTTTCAGTCCTTCTCCATTTGAAACCTATTTTATTTAAAATTCTACGAAGAGATGTTCCGGAAGCCACAATTCCCAAAACGTCATTAATTTTCTGTTGTAACTTTTTTACCGTAATACGCCACCCTTCCGTCTTATGAAAGTCGTAAATAATCCGTCTAATATTGGAATACTCATACTCGGGAATATCAGTTATTGGTGCTCTTCTAGGCTGCTTCTTTCTTGGGGTGGAAAATTTTACTTGCACGTTATTTGCAGAAATTAATTGCTCCCCTTCTTTAACCACTCTTTCAATGGTTCTTATCGAAGTACCTAATACAAAATTAAGATTTGTGTTGAAATAGTTATTTTTGAAATTTATTTAATGTTACCTGTAGCGAGAGATGTTTTATTTTCCACATTTGATAACGTATCCGATTCACATTTGACACTTTGAAAATAATTCAACACTTTAAAAATTATTTCACGTGCCTGACTTTTGATAACTGCTTTTTTGTTAGGCGATGACATTTTTTCAGAAACAACACAAAAATTATTCAGACAATGCCAAACGCCAACAGAATTGGAGGACAACTAATGATGCGCCTCTGTACAGAGCATTTATAAGTCTTGCAAGAGCTGTACTGGGAGGTAACATTGAAAAATGAGTTTGTGCGAATGGGTCGCCATCACGTTTGGCGCTTGCTCTACGCACTTGGAATGGTCATTTTACAAGGGTATATTGCTCTGCCTTTTTCAAATAAAGTATATAAAATAAAAATTCACAATAACAAACATTCGTGTTATTTATAAATAAATAGATACTTAGTAGAAAATTGTATAAATAGTTTTTGCTTTGCTAAATTACTACTAGTGATTTCAAAAGTCTATTTTTGGAAAAATCCGCTTTCCATTACCTTCTTGCGATTGGTTGGGGATGAGAGTTTTTGTAGGTAGTCTCAGGTCAATTTAAATCTGATCTGAGAAGGATGTGAGGATCTTTCCAATTGTCCCATTTTCGTTAACCAACATTTCAAACATATCATTAAACAGTTACTAACTATTCAAATAATGCTAGACAAATTATTTTGAGTCTCTTAATTGAAACAGTACATGAAACACTTGCACCAAAAATATTCTGTAACTTCTGGCTGAGATTAAGACTCAAAATGTACTTTCATGTTCACTTTATAGTCTCCTTTTTGTTTTAATCTTAAAAAGGAAACGTTGCCGATTTAATTCTCGCTGAAATTCTGTTTGACCTCCGGTCTTGTCGCTATCGTTTTTCCGGTGAACGGATATGCATTCTTCATTCCGTTATGATTCTACTAACTTTATAACTGCTATTTTATCGATTTAACATTATATGGGTATATTGTGTTCAATATAGAGCTACGAGGTGAGGCGAAAAATATTTTCTTGTTTTATTTTTAATAGGATTTAAATTACAATGTTGAATTACTTGTTTAACTAACTTAGGACTTCTTTCTTATGTTTCTTCTCATCTAGTTGGTGTTATCGATAAGCTGGATAACTTGGCAAATTTGTTAATCATCCCAAGTTCCGATCAAGGTCTCTAGACCGGCAATAGATACGCGCATTTCCATTCTTTGGAATGCGAATTCCTAAGCTTTCAATATTTTCACTTTCCATCATTTTCCAACCCTTTTTTTCAAAAAACAATTTTTCTTGGTTAATTCTCTTTTCTTGTGTCACCAATCTCACCTATACACGAATATCCTCACTGGGTTCGTCCAACTTGTTTTCAAACAGTTTGGGGTATAAATGTATAGTGTGGGATATTCAATGGTCATTTGATTGGGCCATACTGTTACGAGGCCACATAGACTGGACACAGGTATTAAGATTTTCTTTAAAACAAATTACCTGAACTTGTGGAAGACATTCCTTTGGCAGAGCGAAATACAATGAGCTGGCAACAGGACAGAGCTCCACCTCATAATGCAGGCATTGTTGCGGAGTATCTCAATCTGTCTTTTCACAACAGATGGATAAATACTTACGGACCTATAGCGTGGCCTCCCCGCTCGCCCTATCTAAGGCCACTGGACGTTTTTTTGTGGGGCTATCTTAAAGAATCAGTATATCAAACACAGCATGTAGATTTAGATGATCTTAAAGAATGCATTCGTCAGGCATGTCGTAGAATTACACCAGCTATGATTCAGGCTGCGTGCACAAGAGCGATTTTAAGACGTTCTGAAGCTTGTATGGAATCTGCGGGAAATAATTTTGAACACTTACTGTAATTTTTTCTTCATTATTTGTATTTTATTCTAATAAGGAAATTTAGAAATTACACAATGTTAATTGTTTTGGTGCTAATGATAACAAACCAACAAGTATGTTACATCGTTGTATTCCCAATGGAGTGACAAGCAATTTTCAACGAAAATATACAAGGGGTGCAATTTGAAAACAAAAAGTGAGTGCTGGCTGCCAAAGCATTGTTAAGTGAAATAAAGTTTCTGATACGTCACTAGGAAGGAATTCTGATGTCATTCACAACAGTTTTCGCAGTATTAGATTATCTTTTAAATTAAGCCTGTAAACGATAACTTGGGACACGGTGTGTATGTTTATATAAAGACAAACAGTAATTTGAACTGTGTCATAATAAAATTTAATGAATATTAATGCGAGTATTTACCTTATACATTTCTAACAATTTAATCTTGACATTTCTAAGTGATCCTCGTGAAGCAAGAGATGTTAAAAGAGCTAATTCCAGAAGTAGTGGAACTGACAGCTCCATAAAAGACTTGCTTTAATGGTTTTGTATTTTAGGTGCTCTTTGTTAAGAGGTATTACTAATAGAGCTTAAGTAGCTGTGGCTGAGGTAGATAATATAATTTAACGACTGTTCATTATATGCACAAGTTAATGAATATTAAAAGGAACTGTTGAAAAAAAATCGTCTTCATTATTAGAAACATTTGAATGTCAACTGGTATTGCAGACATTACACTTTATGAAAAAAGTTTATTATTCTTTTTGTTAATTAACAAAAGGAATAATGAATACACCACAAGGAATATACAGAGGATAAAAAGTTTATTACTTCCGACTGTAAATGTTTTGTCAAAGCTATTATTGTATATTTCGAATTGCGCAAGGAAAAAAAAACGTGATTCCCAGGCAGGCGAGTCGTTGCACTTTTTGTTCTGTTCTGTTTTTGCTCTTTGGTTATTGGTAATAATAATTGGTCTGGCAATTTAGTAGTTAGGTAAATTGATAAAAAAAATCCTTGCTATCAAATATAACTGATAGAGAAATAAATTTAATTTCATGCTTCAAACTTGTCTAGCACGCCACTGCTATTTCGTTCATTTACTGTTTTCCGAAACATTTTCAAGTAATGGCATTTCGGCAGATTAAAAGGTCGACAAGCGCAAATGAAGTTGGGAGAATAGTCACTTAAGGGAAAAGTGTCGAATGAAGTTGGTTATATTAAGTACTTATAAAAATATGTAGAATATCTTTATGTCAGGATAATCTCCCCGTTTAAGTAATAAATGATATGGCTTTGGTTATAATTTGGAAAAAACTCCATAAAAGCAGTCGCGTGAGATGCATATTTTAGTTTTTCAAAAAAAACAACAGCTACGCGCTTATGGAAATGTGAATATTATTGGAAACATAGAGAACTTTGGTGAAATTTGTATAAGTGTAAACCACAATTATTCCACGGAAATTGAGCTTAAAAACATCTAATGGAAACGAACTTTATAGCTTATACAGGGTGAGTCATTATTATAGGGACATAGGCTAAGGGCAGATTGTTTGGACCAAAATATGGAGATAGGATAGGATATGCCTAAAAAAAATATTGCTGTGGAAAAAGATAAAGGGCGTTAAACTTGAATTTTTTTTTTCGTTTATTGCTAATAATTTCACTGTATTATCGGTTGTTATCAAAATTGGCACAGAGGCATAATTTTATACTATATTTTCATCAGTTTTCGAGAAAAACACAATTGAACAGTTCAGAGTATTAGGAGGGGGCTTCAAATATTATTTCATTTATGAAGAGTGTGCGTTGGACTGTCTGATAATTGTTGCTGGTAAATGACATTTCTTGTCAGTGAATAATTCTTGCTGCGAGTTTATAGTCAATTGTTGCATTTTTGTTAAAGTTATCATATACTTTTTCGATTGAATTGCCTCGCCACAATCAGTATACGAATGAAAAAATGCAGGATATGATTTGTGTATACGCACAAGAACATCAAGGGGACAGAAAAATATTTTCTTTGAAGTCTGAACGTCCTTTATTGAAAGAATTTGAAAGGGCATAGAAGTCGGAGGGGGCCACGTTGAACATTTAACCCTCTAATGGGCAAAATTAAAATTACATAGGAAAACATTTTAAAATAAGAATTAGAGTATAACTGAATCACTAGAAAACGAGTAAGCATGTGTGTTTTACAAAAAATACTTTTTTTTGCAAAATAGCGATTGTATCTTGAGTGATACACTACCCAGTACCAATAATTTTGAGATTACTAAATAATGTATCTGGACATATATACATTATCCGTCATCTTGTAACTTATTTAGTTTGGTATAAAATGCCAATATGACGTTTTTTATAAATAAAATGCTAATTTGATTGCAAAATTGAAAATTTTTATAAAAAATTTAAAACAAACACAAAAGGAAGTGGATCAATCTTTGTTATGAGAAGTAAAAAAAAGAGTTACTTTTTTCTAAGGCAACCAAACGAACATCACATTTTACACATTTTGCCGTTGTTTGTCCAGTTGTGCATAATTTACACCGACCTTTTGTGGAAAAATTTAAATTGTGTCCAATTTGATCATACCAAACTTCTTCCAAAGGTCTAATTTTTGTTTTATTTATCATTTTTAATGGCTGATTTTGAGCACTTGGACGCCCTACGATTTTGCCTTTCTTTAGAAGTGATAAAGCAATTAATTTTCTAATTTTTTTTAATGCCAAATATTTGGTATTTTCTTCATTTAAATCTTCTCCAATTAAGGAATCATTTGTTTTAGGAATCTGGAGAATATTTTGGTCTCCACGCCACAAGAGCCAAGCATTATTTACTGCTATATCAAGTAGCTGGGAGAATATCGCCAAATTTTCTGCTTAGTTGTACAGGAGTAGATGCTATATCTGGAGACTCTTGTACTTTGGGCTAAGGAAGTTGCAATAAAGGTTGTATTATTTCTGATGATGAATGGGGTCCCTGCTGTAGATTTGAGTATTCAGAAATTTGGTTTAAAGTGGAAGCTTCTGAAACCAACTTTGAATCTTCTATTTGTTCAGTATTTCTTATTTTTTCCTTTGCGGCTCCATCAGCCTCATAGTAAATTTTGATTGGTGTTAAGTCGGAGTAGGTGTAAATTAATTGAATCCGTATATTGAAAAATAACTTTTACAGGAGTTACAGGAACTGGATTAGATATATAAAAATCTGGATTATTGGAAATATCTCGCAATGGAGATATAGGAAAGAGAATTTTTTTAACCATTTCTTCGGTTCTGCTATGGTATTTCTGAAAAGTAAAAAAATAATTGTATACATTATTTTAATGCCAAAAATTCAAAATAAAAAAAATGTAGAATCTGAACTAAGTATGCCACTAAAGACGTTTCTTTGAAATAATGTTTATCTAGATTACAGGCAATGTGTCTTACCAGATACATTCTTAATAAAAATGTATTATGTGGGGTGCGGGCAATGTATCTCACAGGACACTGACTTTATAATCGATTCTATGATAATTTTGTAAATTTTTTTTTCACAAATAATGATTGTACAATGTTAATCGATAGCTTAAGTGAATATTCACGTAGTTTGAAACCTAATTAGTACCTTAAAATAACCTAAAAATAGTATCAACTTACTGGCTTTTCACGTGTTGCGTCCATTCTTGTACACTCACTTGTTTTTATCTACGATGTACTTAATACAGAGTCCCGTAGACAACTGTCTTCCAGATGTTGTGTTTACAGATAGGTGGAAGAACCACAGAGTTCAATATCATTTCATAAAATATGATTGTCTGGAATCTGTTGAATTTTAAACAGAATGTATCTCAGTAGATACATTGTCGATTTAAGGGTTAATTTGAGTTTGCTCTTTTTATGTTACACTGTTTTTCTTCCAGATGTTGTGTTTACAGATAGGTGGAAGAACCACAGAGTTCAATATCATTTCATAAAATATGATTGTCTGGAATCTGTTGAATTTTAAACAGAATGTATCTCAGTAGATACATTGTCGATTTAAGGATTAATTTGAGTTTGCTCTTTTTATGTTACATTGTTTTTAATTATGCTTTATCGTCGAAATAGAAGCCTTACGTTACAAGTTTCTTTATTGTCCGTTACTTGATATCCACTTCCGATACTCTGAACTGTTCAATTGCGTTTTTCTCGAAAACGGATAAAAATATCGTGTTGAAACAAGAGTACAAGAGATGTTTATGTCATTATAACATAATGTAAAATAGTATCTACATAAAATAATATTCCCTGAATAAAATTATGCCACTGTGCCGATTTTGATAACAATTGATAAAAATATAGTGAAATTATTAGCAAAAAACGAAAAAAAAACAGCTTCAACGCCCTTTATCTTTTTCCACAACAATATTTTATTAGGACATATTTGGTCCTATCGCCATATTTTGGTCCAAACAATCTGCCCTCAGCCTATGTTCTAATAGTTTAATAATAACAGTTTAATAATAGTAATTTATTTACTTTAAATTAAAATCTACCATTGTAAAAGCTTGAATAACAATATACAGTGTGTAAAAGCCAAACGAAATAAATTAATTATATCTGTAGGAGAAATGGGGGTTGTTGTTGTGATTTCAACGTCAGCTCCAACTCTGTCCACTCCTAGTTCACCTACTATCTGAGAAATACAATAATCTCGTTCAAAACAAAAACTCGTAGGCTAGTAATCTCAAATTTTAATACTACAATAGTAGTCAAACAACTAATTACAGATGCAGATTATACAATTAGTCCTGGCGGTAAACAATTGTCATTTTATTATACCTACAATTCGCAAACATCTACCAGTACCTCTTACGAAAGTAAATTAATTCGAGCACAATCTGACAACTCGGTGAAGAAGTACCTCAATTCGGCATCACAGTCAATGGATGTTAAATAATTTCATTTCATTAATAAGTCAGGATGATATCAGTTTTCCTTTTTTTTTACTCCTGTCACTTTTGTGCTCTGATATTGATTGAATAGTTAATTTTATACTTGCAATAAATTACAGTAATGAAGAGAGCAATCTGGAATACTTCAACTACACCAATACTCCTTCCACACCAAGCTCTTATATCGTACTGTCGTTCTGCCCGTACGTCCTAGAGCTCGATCGTACGCCAACCTATATGTTTAGATTGCGAAAGCAAAGCGGTTGGATATGAATTTCCAACAATAGCGGTTACTGTACATATTTATTTGACATTCTTCAACGTGAAA
This sequence comes from Lochmaea crataegi, assembly GCA_947563755.1. Taxonomy (NCBI): domain Eukaryota; kingdom Metazoa; phylum Arthropoda; class Insecta; order Coleoptera; family Chrysomelidae; genus Lochmaea; species Lochmaea crataegi. Next base: position 24,185,521 of record OX387423.1, on the reverse strand, counting down.
ATCCCTACCTTCAGCCCCCTTCGAATGACAGGTACAATTTTTTAAATGGGAAGTATAGGCTTGTGATAGATCATTTGGAAGGTCTCTTCATTCTGTATTCAAAAATGTTATCGTTTCCAAGTTCATTGCAACAATCAAGATAGAATAAAATAAAATCATGTGATTACCAAAATTCGCTATAATATACTCAAAACTTATTACAATATACCCATTACTTATTTCATGTTCAGGTCTTGATAATAAGAAAGTAAGTAAAAACCTTAGCAATGTGCTTTTCAGATGGTATCCATTGAAGAGTTTCCGTGGCAACGTTAGTTGGTTTAAAAAGCCTTAGAAGAGGCAACCCAGAGACGGCGAAGTACATGTGAAGTTTTTGTTCTACAGTAATGAATTGTTCCACTGGTCTATACACTGAGTGGAGATGGCGCTTGCGATTCTCAGAAAATTTAAAAATACGCGCGCAAGCCCTCTTTCGTTTATTTTTGTTTTATTTTTCACTTCTTCCATTAAAAAAAGCACAAAACTAAAAAAACATAGTTTATTGAAAAATACTAAAAGTGGTTATAAGCTAAACAAAATACTGCTAAAAAGTTATTATATAAACATTATTGAGGTCCAGGAAGCTCTTGATTCTGTTGCTTGGAGCAGATAGGAATAGGTGGGTCATCAACTAGAACTGCTTCATCTGCAATATGTAGGAGCCAGATAAAAATGACTTTAATATGTTAAAAACTCACCTCTCATCATTAACAGGAAAATTATGCAGTTTCTCTACATCATCTGCACTACTTTTACAAGCGATACAACGTCGTACTGAAGCCATACCGAATAAAAATAATTAAGAGATAAAAATGAAACCGCGTCTTTAACTTCAATAGCTATCGATAGCGATGGAAAACACAAACACAAACTAATCCTCACACAAAAGTCTAAAATAATTGTTAAACAACCCACTGTTACTAATGCTGTTACACAGTTTATGAATAAGTACGTTAATTGGTAAAATTATACTAGATTAGTAAAACACCATAAATAAAACAAAGTTAAGTGTTTTGACCTTTATTAGACTTGTTGATATTAATCATAAAAATAAGTAATATCATCGAGTACTGTCAAAGTTTATATTGAATAAAAAATGTCTATTTCTAAAAGATGGAAATAATTCAGTTTCAATGATTAGTTTAGACCCTTCTCAGAATTATAATAATTGGCGACGAGTGAAAAAAATAATCATCCAATTCTCAAGAAACAAAGAGGAAATTTCAATAATTTTTTTCAAATGGATGCAGAACAATTTAAGCAACTTATGTCTGTAATGCGTGAGCAGCAGCAAAGTCTCATGAACGAGATTAAGAATCAATTACGTCCGGAACAACAACAGCCCTCAACTCCTTTTCCTGTGAATTTTTCAAGTATAGCACCGTTTGAAAATTTTGATGCTGACAAAGAAAAATTTTCCTGTTATCTTGAACGTTTTGAAAACTATTATAACATGAAAGGAATCAATGATGAATCGAAAATTGCTCAGTTGCTCTGTGTTTCAATAGGTTCCACCCATTATAATAGTTTGGCAGCATTTCTTGGTCCCGACAAAGCAGTAAAACTTTTGAACTACAAAGATTTAGTGCAGGTTTTGAAACAAATGCTAATACCAAAGAAGAGTGTGGGAGTACGGTCCTGACAGTAGTTAGAACCACACATTTTATTTCGTGTCCTACGAAAACCCATAATAATTAACGTTTAAAGTCTAATTAATAGTTCTAAAGTGTACCCACAGTACCTATTTTCTATCGAGAAGACATCAACGAAGAAAATTGTTGTGAGTACAGATATATTACATCTATTTTACAAAAATTCCATAAACTATACGAATAAACCAAGACTGAAATTGAACCTGACCAGATCATAGATACTAGTTTTTGTTATCTCTGGTCATTAGTGGACTGGTTTCCCCTGGCTCAGAGTCGTACTTAGGACCAAACCATGCTTAGGGAGAATACCTCACCATGGCCGATGATAATATGATACACCAACCATCAAAATCCACCACTTACTCAAACATCCTAAGTCAACAACCTTTATATAAGTTTCCCACAAAAAAACAAGCAATCATTTTCCAGTCCATTGATGGTGTTAAAATCCACGACTACATCGTTGCAGTAGGCTCCCTCATTCAAGCAAAAAACTTTATTTTCTCATCTAGAGTACCCAATGGACGAGTATGCATATACTTGGCCAATGAAGAATTAGTCGACACCTTTATAAACAAACACAAAAAAATAATACTTAACCACCAGGTCCTTGAAGCAAGAAGACTAATTACCCCTTCTCAAAGACTGCTATTATCAAATGTGTCTCCAATTATTCCACATTTGGTAATTGAGAACCATTTAAAATTAATGCATATTACACCTGTATCTAAACTATCCTTCCTGCGAGTTGGCATGGCAGAGGAAGAATATAAACATGTATTAAGCTTTAGAAGACAAATCTATATCTCCCCTCCCACTCAAACCACTCCAGAATCAATCCTCATAAACTACGACAACACACCATATAGAATATTCCTATCATTGGACAATCTAAACTGCCCGCATTGTAATCAAACGAGCCACTCTTCAGCTGAATGCTCTCTTGCACCCCAAACATCCGAAAATGTTGATACTATGGAAATCACTGAATCCACTTCGAAACCCTCAGTCCAATCTACTACAAATAATATCCCTGAAAATATTTCAGGTACAACAGAATCACCGAATCTCCTAAACAATCAAACATCCAACATTCCTATAAATCACCACAACACAGACAACCCTAATCCTTCCTCAACAAAGGTGGTAGCAGAAACCGAACTCATACCACCCCAAAAAATGAATAAAAGGCCCCTTTCTATTTCAACTCCACCCACACCCGACTCTCCAAACAGCCTAGAACCAAATATTTTTCACAAACCAATAAATATGCCAAAAAAGAAAAAAAAACCATCCAAACAAACAACCGAATCAGATTTAATCTTATCCCTTGAAACTGCAAAGTCATTGTTTGATTCCGAAAACTGTATACTCAACATAACTGAAACTGCTGATCTTGAAAATGTCAAAGGTGCACAAAATGTTATTGCAATAGCTAAAAACTACACTGATGAGGTCGAAGGTCTAATATCATTCCTTAACAAATTACACTCTCTCATTAACGAAAAAACCCTTAAATCAAGAATAACTCGTGTGAGGAAAAAACTAAGTAAACAGCTACTTGAAGGATACTCAGATGACAGTGACACCCAAACCGATGACTACGATTCAACACAACCACTTTCAGACAGCAATACAACTAGTATATCCAAAACTTAAATGGCAACCAATAATCCCTTAAGTTCATTATTCAGTGGAATTTAAACGGGTACTTCACCCGATTGGATATGCTCAAATTACTTATTCAGGAGAACTCCCCATCTATAATTGCCCTTCAAGAAACTCGCTTTAACCAATCACAGCATTGCCCTAGAAACTTCACGGGATATTTTTGTAACAGACCTAACCAAACTATTGGTAGTGGAGGCGTTGCCATTTTCGTAAAAAACAATTTAGAATCAACCCGAATACCCCTAAATACAAACCTAGAAGCAATCGCAATCAGCGTGCTGTATAAAACAAAAATCAATATATGCAATATATATATACCCCACCCAGCACAAATAGATTTTTCAGAAATTGAAAATTTATTTTAACAAATTCCCGCCCCAAGAATAATTTTAGGTGACTTCAACTGCCATAACGTTACCTGGGGCTCAGATATTACAAATGAACAAGGCCAAGCTTTAGAAAATATAATCAATAATTCAAATTTAAATCTATTAAATACAGGCTGCAAAACCAGATTTAACGCATTCACTGGAGATGCATCAGTATTAGATCTATCATTATGTGACTCTTCCCTTTTGAATATTCTTACTTGGGACACTCTGGCCCACCTCTACACTAGTGATCATTGGCCAATACTAATTAATAATCTCAATGACAGCCCAGTCATAAAACCACGAACAACAAGATGGAAAACTGACTCTGCTGACTGGGAGCTATATGCAAAAACAATCATTAATAATTTACATAGGATGAACTTCACACAGGACATTAATCTCATAGTAAAGAATTTCAATAATATCATTTTGGATTCAGCTACTTCCTCAATTAAAAAAACAAACCCAAACTGTAGAAAGCAACCTGTACCGTGGTGGAATATAGAAATATCTAAAGCAATAAAAGAATGTAAACAGGCCTACAATAAACTTAAAAAACACAATATACCTGAAAATCTGTTAAACTTTAAGAATCTAAGAGCAAAAAAAGGTACCTTATTAAAAAATCGAAAACTGAATCTTGGATGAAATATGTTTCCTCCATAAACCAACTCACCCCGGTATCGATAATTTGGAGAAAAATAAGAGCAATCACATCCTGCCGAAATAACGATAGTGTCAACACATTAACTGTTAATAATAAAAATATCTCAAGAAACTCCGACATTAGTGAAGCTCTCTCAATGGTTTATAAAGAAAGCAGTACAAACAACAAAAACCCAATACCATTTATAACACCCACTAATATACCAAGTAACGATGGCCCACTGAATGTCCCAATATCATTTGAAGAACTATTAGAAGCCATCAAGTCTTCAAAAAACTCTACGCCAGGACCTGATGATATCCCCTTAATATTTCTTTCAAACCTTCCAGCTCCAGCCAAAACAAATCTTCTTTGTATATACAATAGAATATTCTCATCAAATGAATTTCCAGATTCTTGGAGGAAAGCAATAATAATTCCTATCCTCAAACCTTGTAAACCCAAAAATGACCCCTTATCTTATAGACCCATTTCTTTGACATGTAACAGCTGCAAACTTCTTGAAAAAATCGTTAACAAAAGACTTCTGTGGTACCTTGAGAAACATAAACTGTTAATAGCAAATCAAAGCGGATTTCGCCCTAACCGTTCATCCATAGATAATTTGGCAGTATTAGACACTGAAATAAAAGATGCCTTCGCCAACAAACAAAAATTAGTTGCCATATTTTTCGACATTAGCAAAGCTTATGATCACACCTGGACTTCCTATATCCTAAATACCTTAGTTAAATGGGGTATCCAAGGCAATATTTTGAACTTTATTAAAAACTTTTTAACCAGGAGATCCTTTCAAGTGAAAACGAACGACGAGTTATCCGAAGAAAAACACCTGGACGATGGGCTACCGCAAGGATCAGTTCTAAGCGTAACTTTATTCCTGATCGCGATTAATGAAATAACTCAAAATATCAATCTACCAATAAAAGCTTTATTATACGCCGACGATCTTGTGCTCTACATAAAAACAAAGAACCTGAATACTGCTACAACCATTTTACAAGCAGCATTACATAAATTGGAAATATGGTCCTCTAGAACAGGTCTTACATTCTCAAAAGATAAGACAAACTATATGATTTTCGATACAAAAAAAGTTACTAGACCTCTTTCTCTTACAATTAATAACAATGATATAAAATACAGCCAATCCTCAAGATTTCTAGGACTCAACTTCGACCCACAACTGAAGTGGCATGAACATATTCGCAGGATTCGCATTAACTCTCAACCAGGACTTAATTTGATAAAATATTTATCTAGCAATAAATGGGGGTCTGATACAATAACACTTTTAAGAATATACAACTCCCTGATTAGAAGCAAATTAGATTATGGCGCGTTAATATACGATCCAAGCACTAAAACCCAAATACAAAACCTTGAAAGACTTCAAAATCATGCTCTGAGATTAGCAACTGGTGCATACCGAACAAGCCCATGCTCTAGTTTGCAAGTAATTTCAAAAGTTATGCCATTAGACCTAAGACGTAAGTACCTTCTTCTCTCCTATGCCTCCAGAATATCAGCAAATAGACATAATCCTGCATTCAATTCTCTTTTTTCGAATCCACCAATCATTTACGCAAATAAAAAATATCTCCCACTTCACAAAAAGCTTGAAGATTCCGGCTTTGACCTCCAACAATTTCACAAAACACTCCCTATCACTTATAATAACCCACCATGGATCATTAATATCCCCTCTATAAACACCTCCTTACAAATATTCCCTAAAGACTGTACCAACCCTGTAACGATCCAATCCCATTTCTTAAGAATACTGAATGATTACCAACAACACCACATAATGTACACAGATGCATCCAAATCCACAAGAGGCGTGGGAGCAGCAGTTATTTCCGGTGACTTAAAATATAACCTACGGCTACCAGATTCCAGCAGCATATTCACTGGAGAACTTACAGCTATATTACAATCCTTAAAATTGCCTGTGCCTAACAATAAAAACATTTTGGTTATTTCCGACTCTCTAAGTGCCGTGCAAAGTCTAAAATCTGTCTACTCAAACCACGAAGTCATTCTAAGAATCAAGAACCAACTTTTCAAACTCCAGGACCATAATAGGAATACATCCTTGTTATGGGTACCATCACACACCGGTATAAAGGGTAACGAAGACGCCGATATCTCAGCTCAAGAATCAGTCAGCAACAGCCATACCCCAAAATTGGAGATGATACCACACCAAGACCACAAAGCAACTGTCAGGAGCTTTGTTGTAGATAAGTGGCAACATAAATGGAACCTTCAGAACCATAACAAAATGTATGAAGTAGTGACAAATGTGAGAGAAACCCCCTCCCTACCGACTACAAGAGCTGAACAAATTAAAGCTACCCGACTAAGAATTGGACACACAGCCTTAACACACAAATTCATAATAAATAAAGAAGACCCACCTCAATGTTCCCAATGTAATGGAAATATGTCCATTAAACATATTATCCTAGAATGTCCCCAGTTTGCAATCCAACGAAGACAGCATAAGATCCCCAACTCCTTACAGCCAGCTCTCGGAAACCAAATCAATGATTCCTTGAATTTCCTCAAAGCCATCAACATGTACAATTTATAATCATAATGTAACTAACTCTATTGTAAACACTGAACTGCCAATAACCCTAGTGGTTGACGCAGTATGTTAAATAAAAAAAAAAAAAAAAAAAAGAAGAGTGTCATTGTTTCTCAACATTATTTTCTAAACGTTTACCAAAAAGAACGTCAGATAATTGCCGAATATGTTGCAGCACTTCAACGCGATCTTGCAGATTGTGAGTTTTCAACTACATGTGAATGTACCAGGTCTGTTTCTATTGCAGACATTTTCCTCAGAGCTCAGTTTATTCGTGGGTTGCGTGATGATTGGTTAAGAGAACAAATTTTACAGTCAAACGTTACATCTTTCGAAGAAATATTAAAAAAGGCAACTGCTCTCGAAGCCTCGAAAATAGAGAGTAAACAATTATCTCAGCACCCCAGTTCGAATGACTCGAATTTCAACACAAGTGATATCAAAGCAATATCAAATTCTGCAAGACATAACAGGAATCGTTCCAGTCTGCAATCAAATTCTCGATCACAGAGTCCAAATCACCAGAATTTGCGATACCGCCGCAGTCAACCAGATTACAAGACACTTGGTATCGAAAATCTTTGTATTCGATGTGGCAGAAACAATCATAAAATTGGAGATTGTCGTGTCGATAGAAACAAAGTTTCCTGTCAATCCTGCAACAAAATTGGACACGTTGCAAAAGTTTGTATTACAACATTGTTAAATGCCAATCGCAAAAGATCCGGTATAACAAACACAAGTTCCACATCAGTGCATGTTGTTTCTGACGATCAAACAAGTTCTGATTATGAGTATGGCGTTAACCAGATGGACACATTATATAATCATTTTGAAGTGGTTGATTTATTCGAAATACGTCCTGATTCTGATAAATATTATATTACGGTGTACCTAAATGGGAAATCTCAACGTTTCGAAGTCGATTCAGGTGCCAAGTTTTCTTTACTAAATGAGAACGATTTCAATAATTTAAATTTGAATGTACCCATGAAATTATCAAACATAGCTTTCAGATCCTATTCAGGCAATGTAATTCAATCCAAGGGAAAAGTCTCTGATAATGTTGAATACCGTGGGAAGGTGATTGAAGATGAACTACACATCGTTTCAGCAGGACATGATGCTCTACTTGGGCGACAATGGATTCGAGGACTAGGTATTGAACTTCATCAAATTGACACCGACATGAAAATCTCAGCTCCAGTATATACCATGCAGCACGTCAACTCAATCGAAAGTATATTCAATTATTTTTCACCAATATTCCAAGCAAAAGTTGGATGTGTTCCAGGACTGAAAGTTACACTCCAACTAAGAAAAGGCGTTAAGCCCTCGTTTACAAGAGAAAGAAGTGTACCATATGCACTCCGGGAGCTTGTAAACAAAGAACTGGATTCCCTAGAAGCAGATGGTATTATATCATTAGTTCCTACAAGCGACTGGGGTTCACCTTTAGTCGTAATTCCGAAAGTAGATGGAGGTGTTCGATTATGTGCTGATTACAAATGTGGGGTTAACGAAAAACTAGTTCAAGTAAATCACCCAATACGTCGCATAAACGATGTCTTGAACAGCCTTCGAAATTCTAAATACTTCTGTAAGCTTGATCTCTATAAAGCTTAGCTACATCTACAAGTAAATGAAGAAAGCAGTGCCATTCAAACAATTTCAACCCACCGAGGCACTTATCGCATGAATCGTCTCAGTTTTGGAATAAAAACAGCTCCATCCGAATTTAATCGCATTCTTTCTCAGATCCTTAAGGGTCTTACAAAAACAGAATCGTATTTTGATGATATAATTGTACATGGATTGACCATTGAAGAATGCACTGAAAATTTAAAATCATGCTTTCAAAAACTCATGGATTATGATCTTCATCTTAACAAAAATAAATGTTCATTCTTTAAAGAACGAATTGAATATCTGGGACATATTGTAGAATTCAATAAAATTTCAAAATCTCCAGTCAAGATACGTGCAATTCAAGATATGCCACGTCCATCTAATGTAAATGATGCTAAAAGATTCCTAGGTCTAGTCACCTATTATTCCAGATTTGTTCCCGATTTTTCTACAATTTCATATCCTCTTCGATGTTTGCTTAGAAAAAATAAACGATGGTAATGGACAGCACTGTGCGAATCAGCGTTCATAAAATTAAAGGCTGAGCTTTGTAGCAATCGTGTTATTATACCCTTCGATCCCTGTTTACCACTTGTTTTAACCACATATGCAAGTCCCACTGGAATAGCCGCAGTACTCAGCCATACTATAGACGTAGTTGAAAGACCAGTGGCATATGCTTCGCGTTCGCTTACAGCCTCTGAAAGCAATTATAGTCAACTTGACAGAGAAGCTCTTGCAATCATTTTTGGTGTTAATCACTTTTTTAATTATTTATTTGGAAAGCATTTCTTACTTATTACCGACAATGAGCCAATTTCAAGAATTTTTCATCATCATAAAGCACTTCCACAAATGACGTCTTCGCATTCACTCCGTTATGCATAATTTCTCTCGGGTTTCAATTATTCCGTCCAGTTCAAGGGAGGCAAAGAAAATCAAAATGTTGATTGTTTGTCTAGAGCTCCAATTAAAAATTCGAATATTTCAACTGATAATCGTATTGGTGATGAAGTGAATCAAGTATATGATCAAGTAATTTTTCAAATCTCAAGCGAAAAAGTTACATCTACGATAATTAAAAATGAAACGAAAAACGACCCAGATCTCAGCAAAATTGTTCAGATGTTGAAAAATCAATCAATGGACTCTGAATACACATTGATTGACGATATACTTTTTAGTATAGATAGAATTGTAATTCCAGGAAGTTTAAGATCCAGTATACTTGAGGAACTACATGAAACACATCTGGGAATTACAAAAATGAAGCAATTGGCACGCCGCTATGTGTATTGGCCTAGCATTGACCGGGACATCGAAAAACTGGTCAAAAGTTGTGAAAACTGTGCACTAACAAGATCAAATCCACCTAAGGTACCTGTTCATCCATGGGATTTACCTACAAGTAATTGGGAGAGAATCCACGTTGATTATGCAGGTCCTTTTGAGTCATGCTATTTCTTAGTATGCATCGGTATCCATTGGAAATAGTTTCGGACAATGCAAAAATATTGCGAATTCAATGGAATATTCCAAAACTTTATAGCTCCAGGACATCCGGCGACAAATGGACTCGCAGAAAGAAACGTGCTGACTTTGAAGCATAGATTGAAAGCGAGTATGCATGACAGTACGCCTATTCAAGACAAAGTTCAAAACATTTTGTTTCGGTATCGCGCGACACCACTAGTTTGTGGTGAATCTCCTGCAGAGTTGTATTCACACCGGAAGATGCGAATCCGTTTGGATGCAATTTTCCCTTATCGACCCCAAGTCTCACAGACTCCATACAAACCGGTACGTTCATATCAAGTGGGGGAGAGGATCCAGGCTAGAGTTTTCATAAATAACAAACATATATGGCAGCTCGGAAATGTCGAGAAGAAACTTGGGAAACTTCATTATCTGCTAGTTTTGGACACAGGAAGAACATTAAAAAGACATGTTAACCAATTGAAATCAACGCTAGTCCGGAAAAAGTCAGTAACGTTTGAACCCAGTCAGTAATTCGATGTTCCAATGCTTCCAGCAGTACCTCAAATTAATCCAGATTTATTGAATCATCGTCATTTAGTTGAACCAACACCTGATGCGTCATTATTACGACCTCAAAGAGAAAGGCGTCCACCTGCTTGGTCCAAAGACTACGTAATGGCATAAAATACGAATTCAAGAGTATGTTATATATGTATATAGGAATGTTAAATGTTTATATGTTTTAAAATTTGTCTATTTATATTGTGAAATAGTTTCGTAATAAGGAGGGGAGAATTGTTGTGACCTTTATTAGACTTGTTGATATTAATCATAAAAATAAGTAATGTTATCGAGTACTGTCAAAGTTTATATTGCATAAAAAATGTCTATTTCTAAAAGATGGAAATAATTCAGTTTCAATCATTAGTTTAGACCCTTCTCAGAATTATAATGGCGGCTGAAGACTTTGGCACGTCTCGTGTCACGTTCACCACAGATCATGACGTTCACCGCTTAGAACATCAAACAATTTTCATGTTCTAAGGTTTGCCGTTAAGTCAAAAATGCCATGCTCCTACTGCCATCTGCGCTTACTTTGCGAAGACAAAGACAAATATGTGATATGTCCTAAACTTATAGGCTGAACAAGGATAGAGCTAGCGGACTATTTTATTCGTCCATCAAATAATAATGCTCATGTACTTGGCCGTCTCTTGGTTGTCTCTGGCCTTAGCAAATTGTTTTTTAATTATACATAAGTTGTCAGTATTAAAATTTTAGTTTGAAATTAGTTAACCTCAATTCTGAGAAATGGTTAGATTAACGGAAATGCATAAAATACCTACAGTTTTACAAATGATTGGTTACGGAGACAAAACCCGAACACAACAGGAAGTAACTCGCGTATTTCATGAGAAATTTCCTGATTTACATACCGCCTATAATCCAAGGAATAATGAGTAAAATAGAGAAGCAGTTTCGTGAGACTGGTCATGTAAGGCAGATAAAAAAACCAGCTGCCAGTTCAATGAGTTATGAAATCAAATTAGATGTAATGCTTGACATCTACTCTATAATTCTTTTTAGTGTTTTACATTTTATTACGTTTTGTATTACATTTTAGTTTTTGATGGTAATGTAGCGAATTTCGGTAACCACATGATTTTATTTTATTCTATCTTGATAATTGTTGCAATAAACTTGAAAACGATAACATTTTTGAATAGAGAATGAAGATACCTTTCAAACTACATATCACAAGCCTATACTTCCCATTTAAAAAATTGGGGGTTGTACCTGTCATTCGAAAGGGGTTGAAGGTAAGGATCGCATTTTCACTTTGGAGAATGTCAATTTATAATTTAAATTTGACGTGTTTCGGGATTTTTTATAAATATGTACAGTAACCTAAATAAGGAATTTATTACATTTGGCTTTTACACACTGTATAGTTTCAAAACACTCCGTAACCGAAATGCTTGAACTTATCGTACGATACACGCATCGTTAATTTGATCACTAACACGCTAATCAGTAACCAAAGCACCCGCAGTTGAATGAAATTGAAAGGGAAAAATAACTTACGTAAATTTCGGCGCGTATTTTCTAATTTAATTTTAGTCCCGAATATACTTTATCTTCCAGTTTCCCTTTGGTGTAAAGCATAGTATATACTCAACAAGGTTTACTTATCTCGTAAATGCTAAATAATTTTGAATTATATCATGGAAATTTATATATAGATACCTTAATATGCACATGAAAGAAAAGGACGTTTAAAAATATTTATGGCGCGGTTTATCTAAATAATAAATAGCGGCGCTTCCTACGTATTGAATTTTATGACCTAGTCCATGAAATAACTTGGGAGGCTTTGGAAGATACAAAATAGGGTACAAAATAAGTCTATTGAAAAAAAATAGTGAAAGTGTTGGGATAGAAAGACAGATATAAAAGACTTCAATACTTGGAGATCATACAAAAATATATAAAAAGTAAGTTCAAAAACTGAAACCCGTCTTCTTAAAGCAGTATGAAACGCAAAAATATTTCCATCTGCCACTGTTATGTGAAAAATATTCAATATTTATCTTCTATTGAATAAACCCTAGGATTCTGTATTGCTATACAATCCGCAAGAATTTGAATGGAGGCTTCTTCTTCCATTCGAGAGAATCTACATTTTTCTTGCTCCACTAGTTTGAAAAATTAATTTCTGCTTTTATTGAACTAATTAAGCAGAAAAAGTGTTTGGGGATTATTAAAAGCAGAGAGAACTTCAACAGAATTTTTAAAAAAGAATGGTTGAACTTGTGCAAGCAGAACAATGAAAAATGCAGCGAAGAGTTCGTTGCAAAAGAAAGTATCTGATATGTTTTTAAAAAGGAGCATAAAAAGATCTCTTTTCCAAGGTTGAAGTTAGTGCACTTGCTATTTTGTTGCTTATCCTCTCTCGTGGGGGAATAGCGAGCTACTAAAAACGGTTGTGTGTGGTTAAATGTGTCTAAGCGTCGAGGACTCCTGCAATTAATCCAGCTGCCAAAACGCTGAAAAAATAGCGTATGCGTGTGGCGCATAATATTTTAATCCTCTCGACTACTCGCCCAAAACAGGCCATACCTTATGGGTTGTAACAATAATTTTTTTTTTGATCAAATTCACTAGCTTTGTGAAATATTTGTTTTTAATATAAATAGTCCAAGAAAAAAATCCATTAAATCATAATTTTGAGCGGATGTTACGGATATTACTAATCCGAAAAAAAGTTTCACGTGCATCGTGGTTTCATAAAACCTCACAATGATTTTTTTAATTATTTCCATATTTTCTTTTATTGTCATCCAATTCTGAATTATGTTGAAAATTTCAAGTCTCTAACCCCCCATCGGAAAATAAGAAGTTTAAAATCATGTACAAAGTTCCACTCGGACATACAAGAAAAGCGAGATAATAAAAACGTGATGATGATAATATATCACCATTCACATATATTGACGCATGCGCGTTCTATCAAACCCACGGTTGTAGATGCATAGGCATCACCACAGAAAAATATTAAACAGGAAAAATAATTTATACCTGGCTGAGAATGGAAGGTAAAAAAATTTCACGGGTAAATGCTCAATTTATAAAAAAAAAAATAATAAGAAAAAAAATTAAAAATGCGATAAAGTGGTTTTTATTTGATATTAAAAATTTAAAATTGTTATAACTTTGTTATGAACAGATTAAAAAAATTATTTTTCCTCTGAAATAAAAGTTCACAGTGTACTGAGTAATAATAAGAAAATAAATTGAAAATATATCAATTTTTCTACGAGTTATAATTTTTTAAAGTTTAAAAAACCACCCGTTAACTTTTAGCCTCCCTAATGTCATTTGGGACAAAAATGATAGGGACCATTTTGGTGTAAAATTTAAAGCTTTACAATTTTTGTATGAAACTTTTCTCTGTAACTCCAACGGTTTTTGCGTTATTTCAACAAAACCCCCCATCCGGGGGTTGAAACATAGTCACAAGCATGCTTCGTTTCTAGACACTTCAAATTATATAATAAACCTCCACTAAAAATTATGATTTAATGGACTATAAATTAAAGTGTGCTCAATTGCATCTAAAAGTTGGAGGCTCACTTTGTTTCACTAATGAGCAATAAGATCAATTTAATGATGCCGATGTGCCTAAGTATATAATTAAACGTGAAATTTCATCATAAGCCTTCCCGATATAATTCGTACTAAAAGTTATTTGATAAGATGAATAGTTTACACAACTTAACGTAATTGAACTTCACAACACCAATTACTGAAGTTTAAAAGTTTATTAATTATAAAAAACAAATATTTTATGATAAAAGCCATTTAAGCAACAAATATTATATACTGTTACGCGAGCTACTGCATTAATATGCTCACTTAGTGCCCCCAGTAAAATCCCCGTATGAGACGACTATGGCTCCTCCGCCCAATTTTCGAGAACCATCCAAAATACGAAACATCCAGAATACCCAGCGCATCCACCAGAACGACGAGAGAATTCTAGAACTACACGGCGCGCGAGTATAAATAGGCCACGAGCATCGCTGCAGGCAGTCAGTGTTGATACCGAAGGAAAGCAATCGCTCCTCGATAAAGTGTTTATTAAGTGACTCTCATATAAATTATAATTAGTGTGTTTAGTGTATTATATAAATTATTAAATAAGGACTGTATTAAATATAAATCTGTAAATATAAATTAAAATAAACGTTACTATAGTGTCAGAAGTGGGATTAAAAAATAAATAAATAAGTGAATAAATATACAGGAAGATGGCGAAGAAACTTTGTGAATTAAAAGTTTCAGAATTGAACACAAGTGGGGCCAAGTCAGTGTTAGTGGAACGACTGAAAAATGCTATGATTAACAATGGATTGGACCCGGAAACGTTTGAATTCACCGACGAAGCGTCCACCTCTATAACATTTTCCATAAAAAACGAATTGACTTCGATGGAAAACAAAATGTCGGACATGGAAAATAAAATTTCGACGGATATAAAAAACGAAATTTCATCCATGGAAAGTAAACTTTCGGCGGACATAGAAAACAAAATGTCGGACGTGGAAAATAAAATTTCGAGGGATATAAAAAACGGAATTTCATCCATGGAAAGTAAACTTTCGGCGGACATGGAAAACAAAATGTCGGACGTGGAAAATAAAATTTCGACGGATATAAAAAACGAAATTTCATCCATGGAAAGTAAACTTTCGGCGGACATAGCAAATAAAATGACGTACATGAAAAATGAAATGACATCCATGAAGACTGATATTTCTGCCGTGGAAGAAAAGATTGGAAGAATGGAGCAAGAAATGAAACAAAAAATCAAAGAAATCGAAAGGAAGACTAGTAATAAACCGGATATTACAACTAGGCAAGCCCCGAATAACGACGAACTGGCAGAGAAAGTAGAGTTGAAACCGAAAATGGAAAACGATATTAACAGCCGAGTGAAACTGCCAACATTCGATGGTAAAACGTCATGGCCGAACTATCTTAAGCAATTCGAGGCGGCATCCAAGGCAAACAACTGGAGTGAGAAGGAAAAAAGCGTTAAATTTAACTCTTGCCCTTAGAGGAGACGCCATGGATATCCTCCAGACCATTCCAGTGGAAGAGATCGAAGATTTTGAACAACTCAAAAAGCGATTGAACATGAGATATGGCCTGGAACACCTGGAGCATCTGTACCAGTCGCAGCTGAAAACCCGCAAACAAAAACGCGATGAAACTCTGCAAGAATTCGAAGCAGACATTGCGAGGTTGGTGCGGTTTGCCTATCCATCGGCTCCGGAGAATGTCATGGAATGTTTAGGGGTACAGACATTCATCGGCGGAGTTCGTGACCATGAAATGCAGAGAACTCTACGCTTGGCTCGGCATAAGACACTGGTCGACGTACTCTCTGCAGCCTTGGAGTACGAAGCAGCTACACAGGCTTCCGGAGTATACGGCAAGGTGAGGGCTGTAGCAGACGAAGAAGTTGAGAACAAGCTTGACCAGATTGTCAACATGATGAAAAGCATCTCAAATGGAAAACTGAAAGCAGTGAGATGCTGGAATTGTGGAGAAATGGGACATGTACGCAGTTCGTGCAAGCGAAGATGCCCAGCAGGAAAAACTAGGAAGGGTCGACCTTCAGAGGGCAGCTTTGACCCAAAGACCTTCCAAAAACCTTCTCATCCTAATAGCCTCTCTGAAATGTCGCGATGATAGTGTATACGTGAATGGTGAAGTTAATGGAAGGAAGTATACACTATTGGTGGACACTGGAGCAACGAGGACTATTATTCGCCCCGAGACTGTCAACACCCGGAAAAGACTTTTACCGACGAGACTGCGACTCAGGACTGCCACAGGTGAAAGCGCCAATGTCCATGGAGAACTACCGGTGCAATTGGGAGTTGGCGCAGAGAAGTTCACCCACACTGTCGTTGTCGCTGATATCGGAGAGGACATAATACTCGGAATGGACGGTATGAACCTACATGGCTTCCAGCTAGATTTCAACCGAGTGATTAGAGTAGGTTCTGAGGAAGTATTCCTTCACCCACACGAGGATAAGACTGTTCAGGTAGCCATACAGGAGGATACAGTTGTACCCGCAAGGAGTGAATTTTTCACTGTGGCAAGGCTACAAGGAACCGTCGAAGAAGGAACACCGGTCATGATGGAACCATGGAATCACGATGAAGAGGTTGGTCGAGGAATCCTGGTTGGAAAAGGGTTAGTCATGGCTGCCGGAGAAATACCTGTACGCATTATAAATGTAAATGACCATCCAATAAGTATGAAGAAGGATACTAAAATTGGAACTTGCGTACCAGTGGCGTCAATAATTCATCAAACAACAACCTCCAATGATGCCAACAATAAATTTGAACAAATGATAGCAGTGGCTGGACAATCCCTTAGCCTGCAAGAGAAGAAAAAAATCTCTTGCTACAATACCGATCTCTTTTTGTACCAAAAGGAGGAAAGACAGGAAGAACATCTGCTGTCAAACACAAAATTGACACCGGCGACGCTAAACCGATAAGACAATCGGCTCGACGGCTACCACAGGCCAAATGAGAGGGAGCGGAGAGAATTTTTCGCGAGATGGAAAAGGACAAGGTAATAGAACCTTCTACCAGCCCTTGGGTCTCTCCGGTAGTTCTGGTAAAGAAGAAGGATGGAACCACGAGGTTTTGCGTGGACTACCGGCAGTTGAACAATGTTACAAATAAGATAGCTATCCCCTGCCGAGAATCGACGACACTTTGGATACGCTGGCTGGTAGCAAATTGTTTTCTACCTTGGACCTGAAGTCTGGATATTGGCAGGTAGAAATGGATCCAGCCGATAAAGAAAAGACAGCGTTTACCACCGGATCTGGACTATGGCATTTCACCGTTATGCCATTTGGGCTGTGCAATGCCCCCGCAACATTCGAAAGACTGATGGAAAACGTATTGCGAGGGTTGTCCTGGAAGACATGCTTAGTGTACCTTGATGACATCATAGTCTTGGGAAGGACATTCGAAGAATTTGGAAGGTGTCTTCAAAAGGTTGCAAGCTGCCCAACTGATGCTCAACCCCAAGAAATGTCAACTATTTCAAAACAAAGTCAATTACCTAGGCCATGTAGTCAGTAAGGATGGTGTAGCTGTAGACGAAGAAAAAGCTGCTGCCGTACGAAAGTGGCCAAGACCCACCGATAAGCACCAAGTTAGAAGCTTCCTTGGACTATGTACATACTACAGGCGATTTATAAAGAAGTTTGCAGATATCGCTAAGCCCTTGACACGACTTACAGAGAAAGCAAGGGAGTTTCTCTGGGACGAAGATTGCCAAACTTCGTTCGAAACCTTGAAGAAGCACTTGACTACTGCACCTCTACTCGGCTTTCCACTACCAGAGGAAGAATTCATACTAGATACTGATGCTAGCGATGTTGGAATTGGAGGTGTGCTATCACAGGTTCAAGGAGGACAAGAGAAAGTTCTGGGATATTTTAGTAGAGTCCTTTCCAAACCAGAGCAAAACTACTGCGTCACAAGAAGAGAGCTCCTAGCAGTAGTGAAGTCCGTGGAGCACTTTTATCAGTATCTGTATGGGAAGAAATTTGTGATTAGAACCGATCATGCAGCACTTAAGTGGCTTATGCAATTCAAGAACCCTGAAGGTCAAATCGCTAGATGGATCGAGCGGCTCCAAGAATATAATTTCACTATTGAGCATAGAGCCGGAATAAGCCACAGAAATGCAGACTCCCTCTCTAGAAGACCATGCCCTGCAGAGTGCTCTCACTGCAGCAAAACAGAAGCCAAGGAAGCTGCGATTCGAAGAACCACGGTGACCAGCGACGAATGGACAACAGAAAAGTTGGAAGAGGAACAAGAGAACGATCCCGACTTGAAAAAAATCCGACATTGGAAAATGGAAAACTGTCGACCTTCTTGGCAGGAGATTTCAAGGTACTCGCCAACGATGAAATCGTATTGGGCCCAGTGGGACTCGCTGGTTTTGGATAACGGTTTGCTACAGCGAGTAATCGAGAACGATGAGGGTTCCGAAAGTAGAAGACAGTTGGTGATTCCAAGAACAAGGATAGCAGCAGTACTGCGGAAATTACACGACAGTCCGTCAGGAGGACATCTAGGTGTGACGAAGACCCTCCAGAAAGTGCGAGAACGGTTTTATTGGATGCACAGTTCCGAAGATGTGAAGGACTGGTATAAGAAGTGCACTACCTGTGCTACGACCAATGGACCGCACGGGAGAAGAAAGGCTCCTATGAAGCAGTATAATGTCGGAAGCCCTTTTGAACGCATTGCCCTGGACATTGCCGGACCGTTTCCACCGACAGCAAATGGCAGCAGGTACTTTTTGGTGGTGATGGACTATTTCACAAAATGGGTAGAAGCGTATGCCATTCCAAATCAAGAAGCCGCAATCGCTGCCGACGTGCTTGTGAATGAGTTCATTTGCCGATATGGAGTGCCCTTGAAAAAAAAAACAACGACCAGGGCAGAAACTTCGAAAGCCAGCTGTTCCAGGAAGTTTGTGAAAAGCTCGGCATGAAGAAAACGAGAACTACGGCTTTGCATCCACAGTCGGACGGAATGGTAGAGCGAATGAACAGAACTCTTGGCAAATACCTGTCTAAAGTAGTATATAACCATCAGCGAGATTGGGACCAATATCTCTCGCTATTCGCGATGGCCTACAGATCCGCCATCAATGAGTCTACCGGCCAAACACCAGCAAGAGTTCTGTTCGGACGCGAAATGAGATTACCCTGCGACCTTGAATTTGGATGCCGACTCGGAGAAGACATAGCTGGTGAAGATTACGTGACCCAGCTGAGAAAAAGAATGGACGACGTACACGAGCTGGTTCGATCGAATCTTCAGATCGCTAGCGATAGGATCTTTTCTTCATCGATACGCAAGCTACGGAAGGACGTTTCCACGAAGGAGACAAAGTCTGGCTGCATAACCCAAGAAGACAAAAGGGTTTTTCTCCAAAGTTGCAGAAAGCTTGGGACGGTCCGTACCTCGTAAAGAAAAGAATCAACGATTTCATCTATCGTATCAGCAAGATCCCAAATGGAAAGCCAAAGGTGGTACACCGTAACCGATTAGCGCCATTCGAGGGTGACCACGATGAGGAAGTAAACCAGCTTCAGGAAGTAGCCGATCCTGCTTTTGTAGAGTTCAGGGGTGCTTATGGTGGTACCGGAAAAGCAAGATTCGGCGTCACCACTGAGAGACGACAAGACCTGCTTACCGTTCCGGAGGAATACTCACTGGCAATAAACATCCCTGCCAGCGTAACCGATGCGCGCGGACTGGCATCTCTGTTTATAAAGAAGAGTGGCGCACGACGTTTGGAAAACCAGTTACCAGTACCAGGTAAATCTTTGAAGCTGCAAAATGGCTCCCGCTACAATTTCCACCTAGTGACGAGGAACACCTTCGACGAAAGACCAACGTACGAGGATGTCTGGGAAGCATTACGAAGCCTGAGGGAGCATGTGCTTGCATTGAACGTGCATAGACTAGCCATGCCCAAGATTGAATGTAGGCATTTAGATTGGCGAATAATCCGTGACATGGTAGAAGTAATCTTCCGAGACACCGAAGTGCAGGTACTGGTTTGCGGCCATGCTCGGGAGACACAGCCAACAGAGAAGACGGTCGCATGTTACTTCTATACAACTGGAAAATGCAACAAGGGGACCAGTTGCCGATACAGTCATCTCGTTCCAGTTTCCTAGTTAGTTCCAGGAGGAAATGTCTCTTAAGTAGGGGGCAATGTTACGCGAGCTACTGCATTAATATGCTCACTTAGTGCCTCCAGTGAAATCCCCGTATGAGACGACTATGGCTCCTCCGCCCAATTTTCGAGAACCATCCAAAATACGAAACATCCAGAATACCCAGCGCATCCACCAGAACGACGAGAGATTTCTAGAACTACACGGCGCGCGAGTATAAATAGGCCACGAGCATCGCTGCTGGCAGTCAGTGTTGATACCGAAGGAGAGCAATCGCGCCTCGATAAAGTGTTTATTAAGTGACTCTCATATAAATTATAATTAGTGTGTTTAGTGTATTATATAAATTATTAAATAAGGAGTGTATTGAATATGAATCTGTAAATATAAATTAATTGTAAATATAAGGTAAAATAAACGTTACAATACGAACAATATGCTACTCATGACAATTGGAATAGGCCAATTAGCCAATTAATGAAAACTAATATAAATATCTAATCTAACCATTTGAAAAAATTATAGTTGGTCAAGAATACCATACATTACAATGCTGGATTTCAACACCTCGGGTCTGTAGTCTAACAGTGGTATTCATAGTCGAGCGCTGGCGGAGCGCCGAAAATAATCACTCGCTGGTGAAGTCTACGGCGAGTGAATGGTTCGCGAGTGAAAAATATGTACTTTTCATAGTCATTCGCTAAGGGTGGAAGGTGTGGAAAATGTGGCGACTTGTCTATGCATCGTATTAAAAAACTAAAATATACTCTCGTCAATAAGAGAGTGTGTGTTCGGTGAGTCTTGGCCTACACCTGCCGATATAAAGGAAATGTCTCCTAGTGACCTGTCCACTTTCCTGGAAAGGACAGGATGGACGATGCCCTAGGAGGACAACTCCTCGAGAGGATGTACAATGGGTCACATGTGCCCTCAGTACTGTGGGCCTAAACTCACCCTCCCCACTCTACAGATACTAAAATATACAAATCAAATTATCTTTGGATCAATTTTTACCCACGTAATTTCAGGTTATCCTGGATCAATACGTCAATAAAAACTTTCGCCGACGGCAGAAGAATTATAGGGCTTGCTCCAGCCGCCAAGCTGGAAACAGCCTATAGCCTTCCAGCGAAAGAGTAGAGGTGAAAAGTGACCGAGGTGATCATGCATCATTCAGTAAGAGTTTGATTCTGGAACTTAAAACACTATTTTCGGTAAATCTTAAGCTAGCGGACCTCTAGCACTCGACTATGTATACCACTGTGAATGAGTTCGACTATAAAAATTGTGGACCTTTCAGTTCTTTTGCAGATTATTCTTAAACCGTTCTTGATAATTTTAATATAAAAATACCACCGATCGATCTTACAATTTTTTTAGTTCTCATCGACTTTGTGAAATGAAATTTCGCGCCACTCTATATAAGTGCATAATCCGTAAATCTTCCTGGAGATTACATTAAACTAGTCTATGTTGGTTTGTAGTCTTTAAGCAACCCAAAACTTGAATTCAAACTAGCTGCAGTTGAACTTTAGTGGTTTTGGTATAATTCAAAGTAAGTGATGCAGTTGGCAAATAAACCACATGATATTCCAACAAAAGCATAACATTAATTAGATTATACAAATTGTTCAGCTTACAAGAAACTTGTTGATTAGAAATAATAATTTGTAATCGTCACTGAATGGAAGCAAGGAAGCATTGTCTATAAATACACCAAATATTTGTTATTGAAAGTGATTGAATTAAATTGTAGTCAATACTTGGAGATGGTGGTCTAGATTGACTGAGCATCAACTTTTACTGTTAAAAGTGTTCAAGATTGCGTTTTTTTTTTCAAAAACTCAGAGTTGAATGTCGATGGGTGTTAATTGAAATTTTTACAATGAAAAATGAGGAAGGAATTTTGTAGGGTTTGCAAAGTGACAAATAAAGGAGAAAGTTAATGAATTTTTTGTATTGTTTCTAATTTTTTTAGTATTTAGGCGAAATAATTCGAGTACGTAGGTGTGAAGTTCTTTCGTTCTTGAGTCAATGTGACTCAAGAGATTGGACGAAATTTTGGCAAAGTATTAGTGAAGAACTTGACGCAGTCTCAACCATAGCGATAGTTCGATAGTAAAGTAAAGTGTGACAAAGAAAAATGTGATTTTTCTTGAATATTCCCGCGCATCAAGCGCCATCGAGGCAGAATTGTTGATTTATAGTCTATAGCCTATAGTGAATGATTATTATTTGGGCTGTCATGAAAAAGCATTAATGTCAAAGTACTTTTTCCAATTAAATTTTATAAACGGAGAAATAAGTTGATGATTATTGTGTTTTAGGTTCGACATTGTAATAATTAATAACATTAAATGTCGTTTCTTTTCTTACAGGTTTGTTAATTAGTTGGTTTTTGTTACTTTAATTGATTTATGTAAAACACGTGTAAATATAGTTTGGCAAACATAACTGAAGCTGTGAAAGGAATGTGGTCGAAAACATTCGATATTGCCACGTTTAACTATGAAAAAGTTAAAGTGCTAAGTATACATATAGTGATAATAATTATAAAATGGACTTTTCATTATTAAAAATATGTCAATAATGATTAAACGTTAGTTCTTTAATGTGCTTGTTTCATTGGATTTTGTTTATTAACATTATTTTTTCAATTTCTGAATATTAAAAGATGAACACTTTTCCAAATATGTTATGGGTTTCCTTCAAGCCGACAACGTCGTGCGAAAATCATAATTACCACGCCCTCCTGCTAACTCAATTGGTGAATATTTATCGAACCTCCCTTGCTAGGTAACCACCGGAATTGCTATTGGCAAGCGCGTGCGTGTGTTCTTTCCTCTCACTTCGACAATTGATTGACATTGGTTATCCAGTGGCGTTTATAATGTCAGTATTTACCTTCGTATTTTCAGTTTTACTTGGTATCTTATTATTTCGTATCCATATTGAATTCAACTACGATTTTTGCCATTATTTGTTTTCAACAAATAGGTACCGTGTTTTGAAAAATACCTTACCTTTAAAGCAACGCATAAATCAGTTTCTACATATAATTATTATATAATAATAGTTATTATTTTTAATACTTTAATTAAATAGGTACCGTACGCCATTGGTACGTTTATGACAGATATTGGCCATGTTTTCTCGCCCCTTACCGATGCCCCGTAGCTTCAGATAGACTTACCAAACTATACAATAAATCTTTTCTTACAGAGAAACTCAGTTTGTTTTGGATTAACTGTGTCGTCCTAATCGCTACAAATAAAAACCAAATCATCTTATAAAACGACATTTAATGTTATTAATTATTAAAAGTCTCGATCCTAAAACACAATTATCAACTTATTTCTCCGTTTATGAAATTTAATTGAAAAAAGTATTTTGACATTAATGCTTTTTCATGCCAGCCCAGATAATAATCCTTCACTATAGGCTATATACTATAGACTATAAATCAACAATTCTGCCTCGATGGCTCTTGATGCGCGGTAATATTCAAGAAAAATCACATTCCCTTCCAGAGTGGAGGTCCCACCGATAAATAACAAAGAATTAAGTTACCCAAGCAATACTAATTTTAAAACAATTAATGGCGTTAGAGAGGCGAATGGCTTAATAACACTAGGCATAACCATATTCAATTTGGAGAAAAAAAATGAATGGTTTTGTAATAGACAAAGAAAATTTTGATTACCATTTTTTAATAGGATTAGATTGTATAAAAAAATTTTTCTTAGTTCAAAATTTAAACTTAGAAATCTTTCAAAAAGTTGTTTCTGAAGAAACACATAAATCGAGTATTGACATTTCTAAGGAAATAAAGTCAGATAATTTGATAAATTTTAACGAGAGCTTCAATGAAGAAAATTTTAAAATGTGGGTAAATCATCTATATTATCAACAACAAGCAGTAATTGACGACCTAATTTCGAAAAATAAGTCTGCATTTGCAAAGGACAAATATGACATTGGAATGGTTACAGATTATGAAGCACACATTGATCTGTCAATAGAAAAATATTGCAGTGAAAGGCCATATCGTTGCACAATAGATGATAAAAAAGAAATTGGAAATCAAATTGGAAAATTACTAGAAAAAAAAATAATAGAAGAATCATATAGCCCGTTTGAAGCTCCAGTTACATTGGCTTACAAAAGAGGTGAAAATAAAAAGTCAAGATTGTGTATAGATTTTCGGGACCTAAATAAGATTGTTGTTTCACAATCACAACTGTTTCCCCTCATTGAGGACCTAATCGTGAAAACTAGAGGTTGCAAGTATTTTTCTACACTGGACCTGAATTCAGCATTGTTGCCAATACCTTTGCGTGTCACAGACAGATACAAGACTGCATTCGTCACCTAAGAAGGCCATTTTCAATGGACCTGCTTGCTATTCGGCTTAAAGACGTCCCCAGCTATATTTCAAAGAATGATGTGTGATATAATAGGAAAACACAAGCTTGGAGATTTCACAGTATGTTACATCGATGATATCTTATTATTCTCAAAATCATTCTCAGAACATATCGGATATCTGGAGCAGCTGTTTCAAGCAATCAAAAGTGAAGAAATGCATTTTTGCAGCCGACTCAGTTAAGTACTTAGGTCACATAATACAGAATAATTCAATTAGACCTCTGAAAGACAACTTATTATCAATAAAAAATTTCCCTATTCCAAAAACACAAAAAAATGTGATACAATTTTTAGGAAAAATGAATTTTTATCATAAGTATGTGCCAAAAATCGCAATAAAATTGGAACCACTACATAACCTATTGAGAAACGGACAAACTTTTAACTGGACTGAAACATGCCAAGAGTTATTCGATGAAATGAAACAAATATCATGCTCTCACCCAATATTGACCATTTTTGATCCAAACTTGCATATGCACATATACACAGACACCAGTATTCTAGGAGTAGGAGCAGTCCTCAAACAGCCACAAGAAAACAATGAAGAGAAACCGGTAGCATACTTCTCAAAAAACTGAATGAAGTTCAAAAAAGGATAAAGCTGTATACCTTGAATGCCTAGCAATTAAAGAATGTGTAAAGTATTGGCTACATATGTTGATAGGTAGGGAGTTTACTGTTTTTTCAGATCATAAGCTCTTGGAGAATATGAATATAAAGTCAAGAACAGATGAAGAACTAGGAGATCTGACATACTACTTATCACAATATGATTTCCAAATTAAATATTCTCCAGGAAAATACAACGTCGAAGCTGACTGTCTAAGCAGGAACCCAGTCCTAGAGGCAAATGAAAACCTGGATGAACTATTGAAAATAGTCAACATAATAACATTAGAGGATATCTTAAAAGACCAAGGTAAAAATGATAAGATACAGTGCTTTAAAGACAAGTTAATAACAAAAAATAATGTTTATTACAAGAAAGTTAAGAAAAAAGAAAAGATAATCCTATCAGAAAAATTCAGTATACAATTCATTGAAGATGTACATGCAGACTTGGGTCATATAGGAATTAAACAAATGCAAGTAATGATTAGCTCATGGTACACAGCAGAAAATTTGACAAAAAACATAAAAAGAATCTGTGAAAGTTGTATAGTATGTATGAAGAACAAATCAAGGAGACAAAACAAATATGGATTGATGTCCCACTTGGGTCCCGCCACAAAACCTTTTGAGGTATGTTCTATTGACACAATTGGAGGATTTGGAGGCTCAAGATCAACAAAGAGATGCTTGCACTTGCTATCAGACCATTTCACAAGGTATGCATACATTTTGACATCAAGCACACAACATGCAAATGATTTCACGAAACTTGTGAGAAACTGTGCGGAAACTAACGACATTGGCATGATTCTCGCAGCCCAATATCCAGGCACCAGTTCTAAAGAATTCAAAAATTTTTTGGAAGAACAGAATATTCCAATAATTTTTACTGCTGTGGACTCGCCCTTCTCAAATGGACTAAATGAAAGACTAAATCAGACGTTAGTGAATAAGATCAGTTGCAAGATAAATGAAACCAACGCTAAAATAGCATGGACAACTATAGCACGAAATTGTGTAAAGAACTATAATGAAACTGAACATACTGTTACTGGATATGCTAAAAAGTACCTTCTAAATAGCACAGATGTCACAATTTTACCAAATGAACTGAAACTTTAAAGGACCGAGTATGACTTGATCTAAGACAAGAAAAAAAGCTTTGGAAAATACATTAAGATCACAAAATTACAACAAGACAATTTACGATAAAAATCGAAGACATGTAGACTTCAAAGTTGGTGAAACCGTTTTTGTGGATAATGGAAACAAACTAAACAGGAAAAAACTCGACGAACTGAGAATCGGACCCTATAAAATAATAGAAAAAATATCTAAGTCAATTTACAAGTTAAACACAAGCCATAAGAAATCGGAGTCAAACTCGAAACTAACTCCAGCCTCTGCGTTTGAAGACCTTCAAGAGGATGGATAGTTGTATCGTATTGTTATAATACTCTCTGGGAGGTGGAGATGTAAAGAAAAATGTAATTTTTTTTGAATATTCCCGCGTATCAAGAGCCATCGAGGCAGAATTGTTGATTTGTAGTACCGTACAGTAACTAACGACAAGTAAATTCACTTAGTCGATTCAGTGGTTACCGAAAATTTCCTCACCCCGCCTATCGTCTGCTGAGTTCTGGTGAGTTTAAATCGAGAAAGTGGGAAGTACAGGGTTTGCGCGGAGATAACGGGGAGTACGGTGCCAGAGAGACGATGTACCAAAAATTCCGACCCAAGTGAATTTACTTGTCGTTAGTTAGTGTACGGTGATTATAGTCTATAGTCCATATCCTATAGTGCAGGAATATTATCTGGGCTGTCATGAAAAAGCATTAATGTCAAAGTACTTTTTTCAATTAAATTTTATAAACGGAGAAATAACTTGATAATTGTGTTTAGGTTCGACATTGTAATAATTAATATCATTAAATGTCGTTTCTTTTCTTACAGGTTAGTTAATTAGTTAGTTTTTGTTACTTTAATAGATTTATGTAAAACACGTGTAAATACAATAAATCTTTTCTTACAGAGAAACTCAGTTTGTTTTGGATTAACTGTGTCGTCCTAATCGCTACAAATAAAAACCAAACCATCTTATATTTATGTATTATGAATGTTTATCAAATGGAATTTTTTCACTAAAAAGTACATAATACTATACTTTCTCGTATTTAACGTTCTCAAACCACTACAGAAAAAACTACTTACCAAAGTGAGAATGACAAGGATATTTCCGGTAACAGACAATACGAAAATAATTGCGTACAACGGAATTTGAATTCGGCCCGCTTCGTACCAAGGCGTCCAACTTCCGCTAGTAGTACCCATTGTAGTTTGGGGCAGGTCTGTAAAAGTTGTTGCTGTAGTCGTATTTTCGACAAAAGTGGTATTGTAGTTGAAAAATTCCTCGGCTGTGTCGTTCCAGTCCATTTTTAAATTTAACCGAGGACGTTTGGGTGATTTTCTTTCAACGATGTGTAAATAGTCTCATTTGAGGATTTTTACATTAGAGGGGTCGCTTCTCACGCTGGAACAAAAAATACAATGGAAAATATAACAAAAATTACAACAAATACGTTGTTATATACGTGGGTGTTATATAAGTATGAGAAAAGAGAACTTTGAGTAAGTTTAGATACTAACGACCAATCCACAGAAAATTTAACCATCAAAAAAGTCCACCAAGGGTGGGGATATTCATTATTTGTAATAATGCAACCACTTCAAGGATGAAACTTCATTGTACAGTTATTTATGCACCAAGGATGAAAAATTGTCTATTCACAGGCGAGACAATAGACAGTTATTCGCCGAGGAGCATAATACATTTTTTCGTCGATCTTTACAAAAAATCTCTAATTTCCGAATGAAAAATCGACTATTGTTGAAGACAAGTATTTTTCGTCCGCATACTTTTTTCGTCCGCTATGCAAAAGATAAGTTTAATCTATCACTATCCATTCTTGATTATTATGAACACAATGGCTGTATATGCACCGTTCTCATTAAACTATAGCCCGTTCAGTACAAAATCCGTTGCACGTCACATCTGTCATAACTGGATTATGTTGCCAAGCTCTTGAAATAATATGAGAATCTAGTATGTCAAATGAAGTTTATCAAATATTCTAGGTTAGGTTTAGTTATTGATGGTTATTGCGTGCAATTTGTATGTTAACAGTACAGCACTAAGAAATTCTTATTTTAAAAACTATGAAATTATTTTTAGCACTAAAAAGGTACGTATGGAATAGTTAACACTTTTATTTGTATGTTTATACCACACACTTAATTAGTTAGAAGTTATGGAACTATTCTAGTATTTAAAATGCATGTATATATAGTATCAAGGAAAAAATATTATCTAACATAATTTTTAGGTTACAATTACCTAAGTACATGTTGGCTTCTAAAATGTTGTCACTACAATATGAAAGATTGATGTAAGGTTTACAGACAAATTATAAATAACAAAGTTCTGATAACCTGGATCTACATCCTTTTTAAAGATAGGCAATTTTATTTTATATTTTGTTGAAATAAATCTTAATTTTTTTTTAGAAAAGCCGGGATGTGAAGCTTTAGTGTGTAGGTCATTCTCAACAAGGAAAATCACCCTGAGATATATGATCATTGATGAAAATTCTGCAGCAAGCTCCCCCACAGCTCAGAAAAGGAGAGCAAATCCATTATATTCTCCGAGTGAAGGTATATGCAAATGATTGACTAAATCGTAGCACTGAAATCCATACATATTATAAGTATCAGTATATTGGTGAATTATTTATCACTCCATCATCTTCTAATCAATCCAAATTTATATTTACCATTTTGTTTTAGCTCTCCAGCATCTACCGCAACTGAAAGTATTGCTAATAAATGATTGATCGAATGAGACCTTTCAATTCAATAAAAACTATTAAATTAATTCTTTGTAGTTTTTATAAAACTTTGTGATATACACATTTGCCTTTAGAAAATGCTGCCTGAATTACTTATTTTGAATATCATGATTAAAATAAAATAATAAATAATGCCACCCCAATTTTTATGGAATTGTTTTATTAAAAAGAAACATTGCAAATTTATACATTAGTTACTACACCGAAAAGTTTGTAATACTATTTTTTTAAATAAGGTAGAACAATAATTGTCAAATAGAAATCTTTCAAATTTGAGAGGTTCACGGACAAACCAATTCCAACCCGCAACCTCTGGAATGCATCGATCGGCTTGCTTGGCAGTAGCCAGTATTAACTCAAAAGGATTTTTATAAAGATGGTAGGTAATACTTTGTGACTATACCGTTCTAGGGGCAGTATTCAAATAACCAATTCTTTTCTTTTCAAATATACCTATATTATTATTTTTGTAAAAATAAAAGTAAAACAGCATTTATTGTCTATTAGGTATAATTTGAAGTAAGAATTTTGAATGTATTAAACTAGTTGTGTAGTCTTCTGAATTCTAACATATAATTTGCTATATCACTGTTCAAATACAGTTTGTATCTACTTACTAGGCTGTAATATAAATAAGCTCAGCTTTAACATTTGTTGATTGAATTCTATATTGTGTCATTAACCTGATATTATCGAAAAGCATTATCCATAATTTATTAAAGGTTCAGAAAGATTCAATAGTAATTGGTTTTCAAACCATTTAAAAACATGTTCTTCATTCATTTTCCCATGATAATAACTCAACTGAGATTCATATAAAAATATACTTTCTGCTCCATCAATATAACCATTTTCATTCTCAGCATGTAATACAAAATATCTAGAATAAAAACAATTTTGCATTCTAAAATTTAACATAATCATTGTAACATACCTTTTGACATAAACCATTTTGGAAAATTCAGGATTCATTAATAAAAGCAAATGTATACAGTGGTTTATTTTTGTTGAAAGTTCCATAAGTCCTCTTTGTGGATGTATCATATTTTAGTAAACTACTCAGGAACATTCTACATTTAATAATTATTGTTCTTCCTCCAATTACTGCAGTAACATTCCTAAAGTGACATGATTATCTATAAAAAAATGTCCATGTATAATTGCCAAGTATTAAGAATAATGTAACAGAATATAATAAATACAGTTGATTGGGTATAATATTGAACTTATACATACTTGCTTCATAAACGCTGTAAATAGTATCAGGAGCAGGAGTAAATGCATCAACTATTGCAGTATTATTAAGTTTCATTTATACGTTTTTTTGGATGTAACTTTAACTTTGATAACTCATTACTGCTTGTAAAAGATTACTCACAGTTCTTTGCAGTTTTTGTCACAACATAACCCCAAAAATGTCAAGACGTCAACTGAACCTGAAATAAACCATTTTAATCGCGGCAACAGCGCGCATTTTTGCCAACATAAAAAGTTTTAATTAAGACTGACGTTAGTTTGAGTTTAATATTTAATTGACCTACGAGCTGTATTTGATATCAAATTAATTACGAAACCTTTCTTTAAACATATATTTTTATTTTTTAATACAATGCGACTTATAAATTTCAATATTTATTGAGTTTAGAGAGGCTTAACATAGTGATTGACAGAGGATTGACAGCAGCAATCGAATGACATGATATAAACGAACGTCTCTTTTTCGACACTTTGATGACGTGCAACGGATTTTGTACTGAACGGGCTATAGTTTATAATTTTGAGTTGGTATGCACCATCGATTCTACAGTTTAAACTTAAACGCCCAATACTGTAGGTTTAACTTTATACTGTTTTTTTGACACTTAGGTAACTTATGTCAATGTCTCATGAAAGGTTGGCTAGATTTGATGGGGTGAATGTCAAGAAAAAGTTGTTGATTCTAATTATTTAAACTTTTGCACGTTTTATCGATGAAAACACATGAAATTCGGAATTCAAATAACAACCATCACATCCGTAACTTGAAACGAGAGCATGGAGACTATAGTTTGGCCAGTCTATCTGAAGCTATGTGGCATCGGTAAGGGACGAGGAAATATGGCCGATATCTGTCATAAACGTACCAATGGCGTTCGGTACCTATTTTATAAAAGTATTAAAAATAATTATTGTTATATGATAATTATATATACAGAAACTGATTTATGCTTTGGCTAGGTTGGCACATGAGTATGAAAATAAAAAAGAAAGTAAATTGATTCATAATGAAAATAACGATGAATAGAAAGAGATGCATGGCACAAAATAAATAAAACGAACCATGTACCTATGTCGAAGTTAAAACCATATAGGTAAATGTACTAGTCCTTGACCTGTTAGTGCTAGTGCTTGACCTACTACGATAATCGTCCAACTTTAAATTGATTTAAAATATCTATGATAAGTATGAATAGTATTTTTTTCGGACTAATGTATTGCTTAATTATTTGGTATTTAATACATAGGGGATAAAATAATAAAAGCTATGTAAACCATGTTAAATACGACAATATAACAAATTACTGCAGTGTATCAGTAATTGACCTAAATAAAAATAGTCGAGACTAGTGTTTGGCCTAAAGAAGCCCTAGTGAATGACCTATCTGTAAAATAAATATACTTAAGACCTACCTACACTTATTGATTTGTAAGCTGTTAAATGAGTATTTACAACAAGTAAATATTTAGGAAATTATTTAAAAAAACACATCACTTGAAACAAAAGTTTAATTTCTTGATAATAACTGGGCAATAAAACAAACAAAAACTAACAAATTCGAATAAAAGAAATGAAAGTAATTAACAAATATTTTTAACTAAAAAAATTTCTCTATCTCTGGAACGTGGAGTATGCCTCTTTTATTGACAGCCTCCGGCTTTTGAATTATGTCAAGGACATCTTCTTCGGAGTACCATAAAGTATCCTCCTTATCTGGCCATTTCCAATATTTGCCAGTTTTTGTCATAGCTTTCACAAAATATTCCCGTTTCCCGTCTGTTTCATTTTTTTGTAGCATAATACCTGGATATACCGAGTCTTCATAAAGGACAATAACAAAAGAATTTTTGGATATATTTAGTCGAGTATTGGATACAGTATTAGTATTTCGAATCCTGTTGATTTTGTTTTCTTCTTTATTTTTTTTGTTCTCGTTAATTTTCATCACTGTGTTACGTCTTTTTTCTTCATGACGTTTCTTTTCTTCCATCTTCTCCTCTCTCTTCAATTTCCTTTCTAATTTTGTTTTTTCTTTACATTCCTTATCATATTCCTTCTTTTTCACATATTTCTGATATTCCTCAGATGAGATTACTACAGGAATCTTCTCTCTTTTATTTTTGATTTTTTTTTTAATTATTTTTTTCAGAGGGCCAAAACAAGCATTTCTTAAATGGGGTCGGGAAATTCTCATTTGCTGGTCTCTCGTCAAATTTATTGGGTGGTGTTGGTGATTGTAATATATTAATGTCAATTTCATTTAAAACAGATATTGAATTTGAATCGTCTTCAGGAATTTCTTCTGAAACAATTTGGATGGAATCAAAATTATTTGTTTCAACTTTAGTTTTCTTTTGCACATCTGCGACAAAGTGAGTTGGACTTTTTGTTACTTCTTTATCAGCATTATGATCTTCATCGCCAATGTCGGTATGATGAACTTGAGCTATTTCCACAATAATATTTGTTTCAAGTAAGTCTTTTCCTGTTGTCTTAATAATAGGTTCACTTATATTTACATTTTTGGTATTTGCAGGTACATTAATCACAATTGGTTGAGTATCACTATGTTCATTGAACTCAGTAATGCCATCTATATCAGTCTCATCGATATTAATAATTAAACTATCTTCTTCTAACAGGTCAAAATTGGTAACTTCTAATGCAGAGGCTAGTAGAGATTCACTTAAAGTAACCATTTCCTTATATTCATATGCATCAATCATTTCTTTTTGCGGTTGTACGACTAAATTGTTATGCTCTTGTGAAGTAACTGTTTCGTCATTTCCATTCGCTGGAAAGGCTAAATTATTGTCTTCTGGGGTAATTTGTTTCATCTTCTGCCAAAATTCAAATAAACTCTTCGATGTTTCCTTTCCAAGTAACACTACTTTCTTTAAATTGTTGAATTTTCTCCTTACCAATTTTATTTTCAAAAAATAATTCAAATCGCTTATCAATTTCTTTTCTTTTTGGCTTTGGAACATCCGTTTTAAAAAATTTTTGAAATTTTGTTATCGGCATTGAAAGGCTGCAAACCACAAGTTCTGAAACCATTTGACAAAATTGAGTGCCTATTTTCCATAGAATTTATAGTTACTTTCAACAAAGGAGCAAAATGTTCGCGTGATAGACGTTCGCCATTATTTTGTATTCTCCAGTCATGCACCGTCTTCTTCCACTGATTTTTTAGAGGGTGGAAAAATGCCACATCCAAAGGCTGGAGAATGTGAGTAGAGTTTGGAAAAAGGCATGCCAGAATTATCATATGTTTAGAGCAGAATTCACTTAGCGGTAACGACATATGCGATGCATGCCCATCCACGAACATAATTACGGGCAGATCCACTTTATTGTTCAGTAGCCAAGGATGAAATTGATTTGCAATGTATTCATAAAAACATTCTGCTGTCATCCAGCCGTTATCCGTTCTACCCATCGCCCAATCTTTCGGAAAGGTATTTACAACTTTTGTGGGTACTCTTTTAAAGCTATAAACTACCATTGTTGGATGTAGCTGTCCTGCTGCATTGCATACAATTAAACTAGTAAGACACTCCTCATCGTTATTTATGAAATTATAGACTGCCTTCTCACCCTTTTTAACGAGTACCCTATTTTCTTTAGGGCTTAGGAAAAAAAGCAGTCTCGTCGTAATTGAATACGCGATTGGGGAAATCTGGAACGTCAAGATGTCCATTAGTTTTCAGGTACTGGGTAATTGCTTCAAACCATATTCTTATCTTTGTTTCTGTTACCGAAGCTCGAGCCTTGGTTAGGTTTTGAGAAATACGAAGAGATACTTCGGGGTGTCGGTTGGAAAAGAGCTGGTACCAAGTTCGACCAGGCCTATTATTTACGAAGGGATTTTTCCTTTTCATGTTTTTCATCAGAAGCTGGACGCTGTCCAGTAAATAATCT
This sequence comes from Lochmaea crataegi, assembly GCA_947563755.1. NCBI lineage: Eukaryota > Metazoa > Arthropoda > Insecta > Coleoptera > Chrysomelidae > Lochmaea > Lochmaea crataegi. The sequence goes on along the minus strand of OX387423.1, from coordinate 24,150,978 downwards.
TTCGTTGCTGGGAAGTCTCGATTTGATATATGAAACAACCATTCTACTAACAACTTTTCTTCTGTATGGGACAATATAGACGATGGTCCCATTTTTCTCTCTAAAGGAGTTATGCCTTTGTGTTTGTATATCAATGTCGTTTTAGGAATATTATACATTTTACTGGCTTTATAGTACGACATTCCATTGGCAACAGCTAACAGTGCATCTCGCAATTCTTCCTCAGAATACTGAAACTTTTTTTTTGGTACCATTCTGAAAAAAATATACTCAAGTGAGTACTTAAGTACGAATCAAAATATCAAATTCTAATGAAAATGAATATATCCCCTTGATCTTTTTTTTATATCTAATAAATGACCGGTATTTGATTTAGTGTTTGACCCACCCAGTTAACAACTCGACACATTTAATTGTAAATATTAATTGTCGGTCAAACATTAAAATTGAAGAACATCAACATTTTGTAAATTAAAACAATGAAACAAAATATTATTTAACGTTATGTATCTAATATTTTCAACATTCAACGTGCATGTTGTACTTGCTTGCATTATTGACCAATATGAGTTAGTGTTTGACCTATTTTTGATCTAATGTTTGACCTAGTATTATCCTTCCTTTCAAACATATAACAGTTAGAAAAAGTGTTGGTCAAACACTAAACCAGATCTACTTTGTTAAGTTATTAATAGATTGGCTACAATCAAAAATTACATTTTTTTAAATGTATAGAGTATTATACAGAATTAGATCAATCTTCAAATCATTAGTATATGTCCGAACGGACAATTATTGAATCTGAAGTATTTTAGGCGGCACTAGTGTTTGACCTACATAAATATATGAAAAAAAACTAAATTTAGTAATAAAAACAAGTATCTTTAGTGAATTACATATGCTAAAATAATAAACGAGCCGTGGATTTTGGTTTTAGGTAAAAAAAAACGATTAAATACTCACTTTATGTTGGTAGCAATGCTTAACATAGAACTAACGAAAATGCACTGAATCCGGCGGGACGTTGATGCACACTGTTTGGCATGCAAGATACAAGGGTGGTACGGTAGGAGACACCGTGGTAATGTTTTATTATTAAACTAATAACATGTAGGTGGCACATCATGTATTGCCTATGAAATTATTATTTACGGAATTCTTAAAAACGGCCTTTATATTTAAAATAGGTCAATAACTAGAACTCGGACGCACACTAGTACGTTTACCTTAGTCTAAGATCCGGCTGCAGGATTAGTGCGCTCATCGGTTTTTTGCTAAAATCCAAATTTTTATTTATATTTATAATTAGGAGAATAGATATCTACCAGGTTGCCTATCAAAATTTGGCCGCTAGTATTTTTAATTGAATTATTTTTAATTTATTTTTGGAAAACAATTTCGTTCACTTGTTTTTTAAATAAAAGCTTGTCTACGTCATGGCAATTTATATAAAGATTCTAAAAAATCACGGTTGCCGTTGCGCACCTGGCCGCACCTCTTCGCAGCCAGGTGTAAACAGGTATGCTTTCGATACATTTATACGTTCATAACGTACATCTATCAATTATATATCAAATTAAAGCTATTTTTTTTTATTAATTATCCTATATGGTTGCCTAACTAAATCTGGCCGCAAATAAAGGTTGCTGGCTGTTAAATATGATAAATATTCTAGGTAGAGTGAAAGAGAGTTAGCACGTAACATCATTTGTCAGATGCCCACTGCGACTGCCCACTGTGCGACGCTATTGCGCGTGCGTCGAATGCAAGTGTTTTCAACCACTGGGGAGTAACAGAGACGACTTAATAAATACTCCAAATGAAATGTCTTCCTTTTCAAAATGACAAATTTTAAAATTAATATTGAATTAATATATTTAATATTGATTTAAAAAATAAATAAATAAAACTAAGGTTACTTATGTAAAAAAAAATTATTGAGAGGTACTGTTCGAAAATTTTATTTGATTTTATTAAAGTATTAAATCGCCTGTTAAATATTAATTAAACATTAAAGCAAATTAAAAATTTTAAAAATGTATCTTATATTCATTTAAAAATCTGAATGATGCATTACCAAGGTCGAGTACATTGCTTTTTTCGTTACACAGAAAACACGCCTTCATCTTTATCAATTTTATTTTACGTTAGTTAGTTCAATAATTTTTAGATGCACAAATAAAACAGCAATGTAAATATAAAACGTTGTTTATTACGAACTCCAAAACAGCGAGATTAGGTTTTTATGTAAGAATAAAAATGCCACGGTGGTTCAGTTGAGAACACTTGCATTCGACGCATGCGTAATGGTTAAAAAGCGTCGCACAGTGGGCAATCGCTGTCTTCGTCTGACAAATAATGTTACGCGCTATCTCTTTCACTCTACCTAGAATATTTATCATATTTAACAGCCAGCAACCCTTATTTGCGGCCGGATTTAATTAGGCAACCATATATGAAAATTAATAAAAAAAATTAGCTTCAATTTGATATATAATTGATAGATGTACGTTATGAACGTATAAATGTATCGAAATCATACCTGTTTACACCTGGCTGCGAAGAGGTGCGGCCAGGTGCGCAACGGCAACCGTGATTTTTTTTAATCTTTATATAAATCGCCGTGATGTAGACGAGCTTTTATTTAAAAAACAAGTAAACGAAATTGTTTCCCAAAAATAAATTAAATTAAAAATACTAGCGGCCAAATTTTGATAGGCAATAGGAAACCTGGTAGGTTGCTAATTATAAATATAAATAAAAATTTGGATTTTAGCAAAACACCGATGAGCGCACTAATCCTGCAGCCGGATCTCGTACTAATAGGTTGTTCGGTTGTCCCAAAATTCGACATTAAGTTTTTTTTCTATTTAGAGAAGTAAAATATCGAAAAAATATAATAAAATCGTTAACTTAATATTACATTTGTACTATACAACAATTGAAACATTTATTTGACTGGCGCAAGTGTTATTTGCAAGTTTAAAATATGGTTGATCGTCTATTACCTTAGAGCAAACGTTTCAGTGTAGTCGCACTCACTATTAGAGCAACCTTTTAGGATTTTTTCGGTTCTTGAATTTAATTACGATCTGCCACAAACATGTAGGGGATTTTTAAATATACCCGCCAAAGGTTTAGACCAATGATGTCTTTAGATTTCATTAATCTTACAGAGACGGGTTTCTTATTTTGTAACGTTTTATGAAAATATGTCGATTTTGGGCCGGTGTCTGATTTATGTACAGTTATACTTTACTCTGTCTTTTTAACCTCTGGCTACTCTCGCGCCATTTGCTATTTACTGTTTACAGCTGGACACTTTTTTGACATATTTCCTATACAAGTTTGTGCTCCTTATATCTGGTCTCCATGAACGAGAGTACTCAAAACTCAAATAACGTCAATCATTGTCACCAACGAACGTTTTTCACTTAAAAAAGTTCCTAAGTTTTCGACGTTGACAAACTTCTTCCAGCTTTAACTGAACTTCGTTTGGTGCATACCAAAGCAACATTGAGGGCGTTTAACTATTTAAACCAGTTTAGTTGAACGTGTTTAGTACTATAAAAGGTGCATACGGACATACTTAATATTCATACCACGGTCTTATTCACACGTAAAATCTAGCGGATTTCGTAAATAATTAATTTGACAACAGCAAATGACAGTAATTGTCACAGCCGTATCGTAGTGACCACAGCGAACGAAAAGTGTTCGCGGACGAAAATTATTTGACGTCAAAAATAGACGATTTTTCATCCGGAAATTAGTAGGTAGGTACGTAAAATGTAATTTTTTGTAAAGGTTAACGAAAAAATACTTATATCTCCTCAGTATTTAGGTACATACCTTAGTCGCGCCCCTACTGATACGGAAAAAAAACAAAGGAAGATACTATCAATATTTTATGCTCAATCTGAATATTTCACCATAGGATTTTTTCAAGAATAACCAAAATAAGACTGATAATGTTTCTTGGGTTGAAAGACCTTGGTCTATTGGGGTTGGACCCAGACATTTCGACTGTAACTACAGCAGCCATTAGTCGCGTTCATCCCAACGTAGCGCTACCGGAACGATAATCAATTTCCTGCTGAACGCGTGTTGTGTCAACTGATCAAATGTTAGCGCTGAGGTAGCAGTCGCCATTTTGTTAATCAGAATTTAAATACGCTACGCTACCGATCAATGTCATTTATGCCAAATACCATGTTAATGAACATATAAAATGACAACATATTTTTATTTGAAGATATTTTAGACATTACTTGAAAATGAATGAACACCAGTAGGAACTAACAAATAAATAATTATTTAAGTCGTATATCCAATAAAAGTAGGTTATGCTGTTACATCAGGATTAGCACGTTCAGCAGAATTAAGAACCGATGGATTACTCTAAAAATCTCTACCTGCTCAACTTTGTTGGGATGAACGCGACCATTGTCAATGGGAGCGGGAGGAAGACCTGAATACTATTCCAGCTGAAATCTAGTTTTGATTTTAAGATGACACTGACGTGAGGCTGATTTCTGGATTTGTCGAAATTGATCTTATCTTACTGGATTTTTAGACACAAATTTTGTTGACGTTTAATCCTTCTTCATTTTTATTAGAATTTATTTTTCTTTGCCTATGTATTTCTATGGCTTGACGATGTAATCTTAATATATAGTGGTTATCTGTGGATACTACCCCAGCTCTGTCGAAACGAATGTTATCCTCTCTATCCCGTAGATCATGTTCTGCTACCGGTGATTTGTCGGTTTGTCCTAATTCCTTTTGTGTTCGGAAAGACGAGTATTTATGTTGTGTTTTGTGGTACCGATATACACTTTTCCACATAAACAAGGTATTTTCCTCATTTCTTGGATCTTTGGCTGATCTCAGATGTTTCTGAATTTTTTATGTGGGTTGTTATCAAGCAAAAGTTATTAATAATAATCACAATAAAATTGAAATTTGTTATTTTTCCATATTGTTGTGATTTTTAAATGTAATTTCACATACATGAATTACGAGAACTTATAAAAAGTGTTCAAAATTTCGGCCTTGAACCTCCAAGCATTTAGTAAGCCTTTTTATCACACCTTCGTTTACTCCACGCCTAATCATTGCTGCAGGGAGAGAATTGAATGCATTGCGAACTCTACGTTCACAATCTTCTTTTGTTGTTTGGGGATGGGAATACACACCCCATTTTTTATGTATCCCCATATAAAAAGAATCTGAAGGTGTTATATCTGGAGAACGAGGAGGCCACCGAAAAGGACCATTGTTAGCTATCCACCTATCTTCAAACGTCTCATCTAAAAATTGGTTTACCATTCCGGAACAGTGAGGATGTAGTCGTAAACGATCTAGATAGATTCGCTTTTAATTCTCTCAATATATCAAGATATCTTTGACCCAAAAAAGTAATTTTTAGAAAATAGAAAATTCAAAATAATTTCTGACAGTTTGAGTTTCCATCATAAAAGTGAAGAGCTACAGCTTGGTTCACACAGAGGACATTAAACTCCCCTAAGTGTTGATTTTCTTCGCTCCAGTAATGCGAATTGTGCCTATTGAACATTCCGTTTTTCATAAATTTTGATTCATCGCACCATATAATATTCTTCAAATATTCATTAGGTTCTTGACATTTTACCAGCACAAATTCTTCAAATTCTATTCTTCTATTATAGTCTGTTTGCTTTAAACTTTGAACTAGGTTGAAAGAGTAGGGATGATGTTTTTTGTAAATTCGTTGAATGGATACCATCGGTACACCTGAATGACGCTTAGGAACATTGATTTCATGATCACTATTATCTACAACAGGCTTCACTTTCTTAACTTTTGCTTGAAAACAACCATATTTTGTTTAATTGTTCAATATTCTCTTCACTGTGTGACGACTGGGTCGGGGTCGATCTAGATATCTTGTAGCGAATGGAACAACACATGTTCTAGTAACATTTCTGCACATTCACCATGTATTAAAAGTAAATTTAGATAATCTCCATTGTTTAATTCCAAACGAGCCATTTTTATCACTTTACGATGCGAAGGCTGAAATAATTTATATTTTTAAATACATGTTAATATCTCAAAAACGCTCAAGATTGGGTATGGGGAAGTGAACAAACTGCTCTTATTTTCGGCCTTAGAATTAAGTGAAAAAATAAAAATTTGATTGTTTAATTTAAAAAAAATTAGATATTTCATTTGTGAAGTTGAGCTTTTCATCTTTTTTTTACGAACCCTGTATACAAAAATAAGTTTTCGACATGTCACCAATTACCTTGATCGACCTGCTAATCAACCCGACAAGATGTTTTTTATTTGGGGAGGTACACACAGAATTTTCAATATGAAGGTCTGTACCTGTACATTTTTTATTGATAAAATTACTATCTCGATAAATATACATTTTAGATATAGGGTATTCCACACAAAGTGGCATCAAAACTTAATGTATAATCTGAAAAGTAAATAATATACAGGGTGTTTCATTTGAAATAACAAAGTTAGCGTCACTTTCGGTATAACCGGAAGTGACATGTATGTCAATTTATTTTCCGTAAATTCGCTATAGCTTGTTCTCCATCTATGCTAATTTTTATAGAAATCGTGTGAGTAGTCTCCAATATATAGATAGTGTAAGCTAATCGTGAAACAGCTTGTATATGATAATGCAGAGGAAGGCCTATCATTAAATGTTTCTTGATTGCCTATACGGTGAATATGATTTAGTAGTAAAGGGAATGGGAGAGTTAATATTTGCTCCTGTTCTTAAGTCTCGCGTTCCAACTTTAGAAGCTTCTAATGTATGAATTTCAATACTCTACCCTAACATGTCTACTTCTGCCACTTCAGTTCTAGCAACATGCTCAATGTTTGTCTCCTAAGCTTATTTGAGGTAATTTTCCAACTATATGTAGTCATTCATATAATAAAATTGCTTATATTTCTAATGTTGATCAAATAAATACGAGATGAAGTTAATATAAAAATATTATGTGGTTAAGTTTAAAAAATACTGCGATATATTGGAGTGATTTATGTTCAGTGGTTGACCCTATTTTTAAAAATATTCAGAGAAGAGGTACTAAAAATTGATCAGTGAATGGATGTTTTTGGAGTAAATATGCAGGAAAAAATAATGGGCTTCGCGAAATCTCTCTTAAAGGTTACTTACGTGAACTGAGAAGGAAGTGAATATTTCAGAAACCACTGCGGTAAGACTTAAAAAATACATAAATATGAATATCTGCCAGCTAAAATAATATCGTTTGATGTTTTAAAATAAATTTAAGCGGAGTGGTATCTAGAATAATATTGTAAATACCTTCATTTAAAAGAAAATGTAGTAATATGAAAGTAGATAGATAGATAGTTTTATTGTGCATAAGATAAATATTTTCACAAGAGTTTGGTACAAAATTTCAACAGAGGAATTAACATAATTATATAGAAATAAATTATAACATACTTAATTATGACCACAGATATTTTGTAAATTATTGAAGAAGTTAAGATAACTGAAGTATATAATGTGTGTAGATCATGCTAAAGCCTGTCACTCACCGCATGTGCAAATGTTCGTAGCTTGAATATACTAATAATACTATGAGCTAATTTAATGAGTTCAGAGAATCCATTTTGTGTATTATTAATATTAAGGTAGTGTACCAGCTCATCAATAATATGACCAATCTGGGAAAACTATTTTTTATTAGAGGACTGTAAATGGGACATTCAGAAAGTATATGATGTAATGACTCCGGGGAATCCATCTCACAGACAGAGCATTTTGCAGTGCTGTTGATAATGTTGCGAGGTCACCAACTCAAAGCCGGTCCTGTCCCTCTACTGTAAATTTTGTGGCTGCGCTCCTTTCGAGAACATTCGCTTTGTTTGTGCATAGGGCGAGCGCGGAAGGTACTGGAATTTTCTAGAGTTGAGAAGGACTATATATACGCGGGTTTTTGAGTGCGTGATCAATTATTGAAACGGTTAGTTCGAGATTAGTGCAACGGACAGTAAAGAGTTAGTTCACAGACAGAAATTCTTAGTAATCGGAGAGTGAATGAAATAGTGAAGATAAATAGTTTAATATTCAAGTGGTAAAAATGAATTAGAACTAATATACCGAGTGTAAATAAATTAGTAGACATTAAGTAAAGTATGTATATAAATTGAGTTTAATACAATGTGTGTTTCTTTAAATGAATGGATAGTAATTAGCCATAGTGTGTATAATTTTATCCCACAAGAAAAAACTATTTAAATAAATAAGAACAGGTTCTAAGCTGCGCTATTATTCTGGTTATATAGATGTGTGCAGGTATTTGCAAATAATTATTATTTTCACCAACTAGTAAGTGTGATTATGGTGAAGAGTAACTAGAAAAAGCCTTACTGTTGATGTTAGTCGTTTTCGAAATTTACCTAAAATAAGTCTGTCTACACTCCGTACATTTGTACTTAAATCATTTTCCCATAGAAACACTCACATTACGCATAAATAAACCATTTTTTAACTTGCGTCACCTAATTATACTTTGAATTATTATTTTATTTGAATGAACCATTTGTATTTATTCTATGGTGGAAAACCTCCAGTGTACAGCCCGATTTTTTTTTTCTTTCTTGAGTTGTTAGTAGACTCAGGAGTTTTTATATATTTTGTGTATGGAATGATCGAGTATAGGCCGAACCGAGCAAATTCAGAGATATATTTATGAACTGCTTGGTATTCGGAACATTAGGAATATTTCTTTTGCATTTTCGGCAGAATATAAAAAGATGTCATTAGTGTTCTATAAAAACATAAAATGGGGTCACTTTTTCTGACAAATTAAACCGAAAGAACAATAAAGGAACGTAGTTTCATGTATTGGATATATTGACTCGAACAGAACATTTCGGTAATCAACAGAATATTCACTTTTAAGTGGGGTAATTTTTGGGTACAAGGAAATTGAAATTATTCTCAGTTATAGTATCACAAGAGCATAGAAAATATTCGATTATTCACCGAGTCACGAGACGTATTTGGCGAAACATCACGAGAGCGCAGCTTGAGTGGTGTTTCGCGAAATACGTCGAGTGAAGAGGTAAATAATCGAAAAATATTGTCTATGCTCGAGTTGGTATTCGTTACGATTATATAACGAATAATATTCAAATTTTTTTATTGATTAATATTAATATTGAAGGTACAATTATTATAATACATATTTGATGTATTGTTGTTTTCGGAATTTATAGTAGAGTTAACTGACATTTCATTGAGCTTGCCCGTTACTATGGAAATGATCACAATATGACAGGAGGCGAAACATCAAAACGATTATATCACGTCGTCAAGGGGTATATTCACTTATCAATACGTCGTAACTAAGGGAAATTCAAGGATTGTATTGGTTCATTAGAACATGAGTTATATAATCCTTAATATTTTTCTAAATAATTGTTATTATATGGGGTTACCAGAAACCTTCCTGTCAAACGCAAACTACAGATACTATATGTGATTTTATGTGCATCTAATCTAATTTACTTTTATTCATAAGTTCCTCATAGGGCCCTTTGAAGATGACACTGTTCAGTCAGTTTTTCAAACATATCTCAAAAGAACCGCTACCTATAAACTTGAAACTTGGAATATTCAATAACCCTGCACTGATGAATTACTTACTACAATCCCTCGGTTTTTATTGCTATCACAAGTGCTCAACGTGGAATGCACAACGGGTGAATTTCGCAAAAAAATTTTGAGTATCAGTTATTTGGGAAATTTTACATCAAACGACGACCATATGTTGCAAAATATGGATCCAATCGTTTATCTAAGGATTTTCTAGCTCTTGAAATCAATCAGGGATCATTTTGAATTTCATTATATGCGCCCTCTAAACTTTTCCACAGCTGAATAGGAGTTTCTATTGGAACAGCACAAATTAATGATTTTAAGTATCCCCAAAAACAAAAATCTTATGAATTGACATTAGGCCATTTGAATCAGGTAAGTTATTTTGCAAAAAGCTAGGGAAATCCTGTCCTGTTAAACGGCATGCTATGTTTTCGAAGGAATTACATCATACTAACAAGTAGACTCGGAATTGAACTTTAGATATTTGTAAATATGTAGCTGGGTGTGAAAATAACTTAATTTTTTATTGCTTTATGCGAAATAACTTTGTCCATAAATAAAATCATAAAAAAGTCGTGATACATGGGAAATATAAATTTCAGAGTTGATTACGAACTCTTTTATGCGTGATACAGTTTTTCAATTACAGCAGGATGTATTAGGGTCATATAATGAATGGTGAAAAAGGTCCAACTCATAGTCACATTGAATTGTAAGCTATTAATTTATCAAAATAATAAATATGCCAACAAAAGCGTAGACAGTTTTTTGCTTTTTTATCGAGAAGATTCGGCTGAAGTTATTTTGTACTTGTATTAAAATGAATTAAGCTTTTATTGGGGTCTGGACTCTTGACAGTCCTAATTTATTATCAGTTTTAATCGGTATTTCTTTTCGCGTTTTTGATTAATGTTTTAATAATTTATTAGTATTGGGACTTTTAATTTGGTAGATATTTATTTTACCATCATTCTGTTATACTTCAATTTTCCTTTTTTTGGATTTTATGAGGTGGCTGATTGGTCTATTCCACTGCAACCTTTTCAATTCTCTATGTCTATGGAGCTTACATTGCCTCGTTGATATTCCTACAACGGCATTGACAGTTTTCCTGTCTTTACTTATCAGGTCTGCCGTAAATTTTGACGAATGTCCTCTAACAAACTGTTTCGATTGTATTTGTCCTGTTGAGATTTTCTATCATTCTGGAGATTTCTGTGTCACCCAATTTCTTGTGGCCATGTTTATTGTTGTCGATTATTGGGATGTCACATAAGGAATCAGGTTCAATAAAAGACATTGATAAGCCTTGTCTGGACATTTCATTGCCCTTATGACCCATGTGGCCAGGTATGCTCGGTACGCTCTTTTTAGTCTCTTGATTTCTCGCATGCAATAGTGAATCGCCGTCACTTACGGCTTTAGGTTTATTCGAATAGTTACCCTTTTTTTAACCCTACAATTCTAGTTTCTAAATCTACCTCTGCTTTGAAGCCGGAATGGGTACATCTTTCTTCCATCTTGTGGATGATGGGTCGCCCAATTAAGTCATCTGTTATAAGTAAAGCTCGGATTTATAGGCAACAAAAACTGAAGAAAAAGTCGCTTATATAGGCAAAGATTTTAATTGAAAAAGGCAGAAGTCTTAACATACAGGCAATATATGCAAATGGTTTTAATTCCCTGATTATTAATAATAAGTTATTAAGAATTTATTTTAATATACAAAGTGAATTAACTTTACATTAACTTAATACAAATATATTTCCACAACATAACTAAACAATTGTTAATTAATAATTAAACATTGTAACCACTTAAAATTTTATCATTAATAGCTACAACTAAGTGCTTCTCTATATTTTCTGTTTTAAAACTCTGTCTTCTTTCACTTAAAATTAATTTGTACATAGAAAATGAACGCTCTACATCGACAGATGTAATTGGCGCATATTTAAGAGAGGATAATAAATCTGGCCCAATTTGTAATTCTTTGGAAAATGTCCCGTTGACAACTTTAGCAACATCACATAAAAAGGAGAAACCTTCATTCTTGTCAAAAACAAATTTCATTTTTTTAGTAATTAATTGACCATTACTTCCAGGTGCCGATTTAATTTTAGACTGTAAATTATCTATTAATTTAACTGACTCACATACATTTATCTCTTGTCTTTCTAATAAGGTAATTGTGCTAGCGATTAATTTATAATTGCTATTGATATATGCGAGTTGCTGTTTTAATTGCCATCTAACTCTCGTTCAATTTTTGAAATATATTCCACATAGCATTTGTCCATAGTTTGTTTTCTCAACGTACTCTCCACCGGTAAGGATTTATTAAAATGTTTTTTGAAAAATAACTTCAAACTAGAATGATTAACTTTATACAGAGGTATATTAGATGCAATGATCATCTGACATAAATCTAATTTAAATGTGTCCTCCTCCTTTTTTTTTAACCGCTTACACTATCCCGCAGAGATGTTTGGACTAACTTAGAGGAATTTAATTTTTCCAAATTCCGTTTGTGAAGTGGAGGTCCACCATGCTGGTCAATAAAGTACTTTTTTTGTACTTAGAGTCTGAGAATTTTAAAAAATAAGAATAATTAGTTAGAATTTTAATACTATGTAATTATGCGGTGACTGAGAGAAAGAAAAAATTGAACTTACTGATTTGCCACACGGTTTACAAAATGCTTCATCTCCTTCTAGAGATAGTTCCGGATATGGTCGGATCCAAGCACTTAACTTAGAAGTCATCTTTCTAAATAAACTCACAAAACGTCTAAAACTTTTTAAAATGTGTGTTCTTTATTTTTCGGTATACTTACGCAACAAAACTAAACTCTGATTCAGTAACCGTCTGTACAACTGATATAAAGGTCAAAACATTAGGGATTTCCCATTTGTTAAGCCTCTTCTTAATCCGCAAATAGGTTGGGAAATTTTCCCAGAAGACTTTTAACAAACAAACCATTAATATTTTATTACTAGCCCAAAATTTTATTGCAGAAAGGTTTAGTAATAAAATGAAGTACCGAATATGAATAACATCATCAGTAGGGTAGCATAAAAGTTTAAAAAAAGCTCAAAAAGGCGGAATTTGCGAAAAAAGGCAAAATATACAAAAATCATCTAGAATAGGCAAAATAGGCAAAAAATGCATTTTGCCTATAATCCGATCTTTAGTTACAAGCTCCTCGATAAGCTTCCGATAGTCAGCAATGTGCGTGGCAAACGAACTAATAAACGGACCTCTTCAGCTGTTGAATCGGCAGCTCGAACTCGTTTCTTCTTTTACATCGCAGTAAAGTAGTCACGCAACACGTTTGATTATTGATAGAACTTAAGTATTTATCACAAAATATATAATCACCATCAAAATCTAAATATTAAAACAAGTTCATATAACCTGTGCGGTTTCTTGTACTAGGCAAGAAATTACATGAAAGATTCAGTCCCGAGGCTGATTGGCTAGTTAAAAAGAGTCGGGCTGGAGAATGTAATCTATTTTTTATAGATTCAGAGGACCACAATGATTGTGAAAAGGTCTCAGTGGAGTAGGCTGATTAGCCACCTCATCAAATTTAATCTAATCTCATAACCTCAAAAAATTTCAATGAACATACCATCCATGGAGACTAGATATATACCATATAGATACATACCGTATTAATACGTCATTGCATCTAACGCTAGTCATAGAATAATGTTTTAAAAGAATAATGTTTTATTTCCGTCTAGCAGAAAGCATTTTTGAGATGCCTATATAGTTCTTTTTATATCTTTGGGTTGGCAGTTCTCGCATATAGAGAACCTGCGTGACCTTGATAATCAGACACTCATCTTTGATTTCAAACTATGAGGAGCATATTAAGAAACATCAATCACACTACTAAAACGGGACTTGATGAGAAAATATTTACAATTTTTTTTTTATGAATTATTACAGTTTCCTGTAAAATTGTCGTATTTAGTAACAGGAAACTGTAATAATTCATTTTTGTTTCAAGCTCACGGGCTTGTTGTCACTTTCGAATTTTGGTTTGTGACTTGGAGGTGAAGGTGTCGCTACTTTCGCACCTAACACATTTGCGTCAGTGGAAGGTATGTATAGTTGGCGATTGTAGAGATAAATTCAGTTCGGGATTAACTCTCGGACGACAACATATACCTTGTACTGATACGCCGGTCTACAAGTTATGTTGTCCCTTCTAGTTGCAAACCAGAATGGTTGGTTTAAATCTAGTAGATTTACCAACCCCGTTTGACTTAGAAGTATAATTCAATGTCTGTCGGGGCATGTAGCCCGGGAAGTAGTTGTTTCTTCTTCGTTGAACGGTCACTGTTTTCGAAAAATATTTTTCAAAACAATGTTGTAAGCGTTAGAATAATATATTTTTAATTTTTTTTTACTTTGGTACTTATATTATTAACAATAAAAAACAAGCATTGACAATAGATTGTGTTTATCAAACTGAATAAATAATAAAAATAGCACTGAACTTGGTTGGAAAATGATACTTTGTTAAAAATAAAACAACAAAGAGGAAAAGTGGTAATAAAGATTGAACTAATGAATACTTTCATATAAATAAACACTAAACTGACAAATGTCGTTGTCAGTTGTATCAAAAGAGCTGTGTGAAACGGGCGGCAATATGACCAATCACTAGGCAGCAGAAATGCCAACTTAAATTCAAATCGTCCCTCTTAGTGTAAAAAGAAGGTATAGCGTCCATGGTGGCGAAAATTAGCATCTCCTGTGTGATATCAATTAAATATTATACTATACCTTGTTTTCAAACTAAGAATTTAAGTTGGCATTTCTGCTGCCTAGTGATTGGTCAGATTGCAACCCGTTTCACGCAGCTCTTTTGATGCAAGTGACAACGACATTTTGTCAGTTTTGTGTTTATTGATATGAAAATATTAATTACTTCAATCTAACTGTACCACTTTTTTGCGTTTGTTGTTGATTGTTTTATTTTTAACGAAGTATTATATTCCAACCAATTTGAGTTCTATTTTTATTATTTATTCAGTTTGATAAACAAAATACATGCTTGTTATTTCTTGTTAATAATATAAGTTTCCAAGTAAAATCTTATTTTTCTAAATATTTTTACATCAAGTTTTACATACATTACAGTACAATATTATCGCATTTTTCGATAACAAAACCTCTGTTTACTTTTAGTTTGTGCTATACCTAAGCGTCCAACGTAAATAAAGAATAATTGAAACATACAATTGCATATTCTACGTATTTATTTATCCTTATTAACAAATTTTACATAAACTACCCATTGTAACCATACATTTTTTCTCAATAATGTGTCATTTGCTCACTACTTTCGCCATGGCCTGTGGCCAATGATTATTCGATAATCATACATGCCTTTATCCCTCATTGGCTACGACAACCACCAGCAGTACGAAACATATTTCACGTAATTGTCAATTAGTTCAAAAAGTCTGAACACGACCCTTTCGGAATACTCTCCCAATCTAGTTACTTTTAGTGGTGTGTTTGAGGTTTCCTAAAATGCTCCTCCTAGTTTAAAAACAAGGTTATAGTGACTATACGAAATATGGAGAAATTAATAAATGAAAGAAAATGTCAAACATTATTATTTATTATAATGAAAAGCGGATTCCAATAAAATTATGTATGGGACTTACGATTGTCACCTAGCAAGAAAGGTGAAAATTTATTTAAGAGTAGCCAAGAGTGGAAATCAGATAGTACAAGTGTTATAAAAGCTCGAGTCGTACGTCAAACTTCTATTAAAAAACATTATGATTATTATTAATATATTTAATTGCAAAATTAAGGTTATATAAATATTTTAGGTTAACATCCAACGAAATGTCACTTACCGACGATGCAATTGCCAGGATGGATTGGGCAAAAATTGTAAGCATATTGCTGATGTTATACGTCATCTTTATTTATTTACACACATTTATTATTAGCACATATATAAACTTAATACGATTTACTGCCTGTATCCATTTCTGTCGACGTTCCAATAAATGTGGTTTTGATGGAAACGAATTTAATTTCAAATTTTTATCCGTTTTACAAGTATTGTGATACAATACAACACAACAACATGTGTTTCCAGATCTTGACTTATTTTCAACATTATTCATACTCATTATCACTTTATTTTGGTTATAATACTAATATTTCTTGTTTCAATTCAATTACTTCAATATTTATAAATTAAATGTGCATAAATTAAAAGAATTGATTAATAAAAAAACTAAACACGTACTAATGAATATACAGAGTGGGCCACAGATAACAGTCCACCCCGATATTGTTGAGGACAATCAATATTTTACCATATGTACGATTACCTGGATACGAACAATACAATCATATCAATTTTGTCAAAATAGTTTTTGTAACGTCATTTTCATATTTTTCGTTTAATATTTAATATACGAGTTTTTAACTCATACTTAAAAGTATTTTTCATTACATTGCTATCAGGTTCCAGTCCATAATTGCAGAGGAATAACAGAGATAAAGTTAAAATAAATACTTTTGAGGAAAAACACATGGCGATGGCGTTAACTACAGAAAAATACTGAATAAAACAATTTGATGGCAAAAACTATGATCATTGGAGGTTCCGAATGAAAATCATACTTGACCAAAATGAAGTTAAGAAATGCATTGAAAAAGAAAGTTTAAATCCAGATAATGATTTTACAAAAATGGATAAGAAGTGTAAGGCGATTATTGTACAAGGCATAGCCAATTCTCATTCAGAATATATCAAGGACAAAAAAACAGCTTCTGAAATGTGGAAAAGTTTGGAATCGGTCTTGCAAAGAAAAGGTATAGCAAGTCAATTAGACTTAAGGAAAAGACTCTTAACAATGAAATATAGTCCAGGTAACTCAATAGAAAATCATTTTTTGAAATTTGAAGAAACTGTGAGAGAATTGAAAGGAGTGGGTGCAACTCTTCAAGAACTAGATATCGTGTCACATTTATTATTAACATTGCCACCTATGTATGATAATATAGTTACTGCATTGGAATCTCTAGATTAGTCATTGTTAATATTAGAATTTGTAAAGGCAAAACTGTTGGATCATGAAATAAAAAGGTTAAATAATCAACCAAATAGTACAAGTGAGCAAGAGGCAGCCTACTCTGGGTATCATAAAAAATTCAAGAAATACAATAAATATACATACTTCAATAAATTGAACAAAAATTACAATGCTCGTGAACAAGTGCCTTTATGTCACAATTGTCGGAAGCCAGGACATGTTAGAAGTCAGTGTTGGAGCAATTAGAAGCAGGCAAATCAAACGGATACTGAATCAAGAGACCAACAAAAGGAAGAGGACCAAATTCCTTCACTGCAATAGTAGGTGAAGCAGAAGCTCTTAACGCAAGTAATGAAGACTCAATCAAATGGTATATTGATTCAGGAGCCACTGATCATATGGTAAACAACATAAATAATTTATCATCTGTAAGTAAATTAAACAATGAAATTTGTATTAATGTTGCAAAAGCTGATGAGTCTTTACAATGTACACATATCGGAGATATGAATGTAGTGTTAAATACTGGTTAGTCTGTTTCAATTAAAGATATTCTGTATGTAAAGAATTAGGACACAATCTGCTATCTGTTAAAAGATTAATCAATGCTGGATTGGAGGTTATCTGTAATAATAAGGGTGTTTATATTCACAAAAATGATAGGTTATTAACTAGTGGAAATAAACAAAACCATTTTTATGTACTAGAATTGAAACTAAATAAAAAGGAAGCAAATTCATCTTAAACTGTTATTGATTTTGATTTGTTACATAGTAGATTAGGACATTTGTCAAGTAAAAATTTAATAAAATTGTTGAATTCAAATATGGTTCAGGGCGTTGAATGTTAAAATATAGATACTACGAAAGTTGATACTTGTAGGATATGCACTCAAAGTAAAAGCAAGAGATTACCTTTTAAAAAGGGACCTTTTAAGAGGAGTAACAGAGTTCTAGAGTTGATACACAGCGTTGTTTGTGGACCTATCATAACATATGATAAAAAAAGTATTTTCATCACACTGCTATCAGGTTATGGGCCCAGTACTTTGTGACGTTTAATGACGATTTTACTCACTTTGCAATTGTTTATATTATATCACACAAAAATTTAGTTCTCGATTGTATCACAGAATTTGAAGCAGGAGTGGTAAGTAAATTTGGTATAAACATTTCTGTACTTTGTAGTGGCAATGACGGAGAATATACCTCTAACGATTTTGCGAATTTTTGCAAATCAAAAGGGATAAGACAAAAACTAACAGTACCGTATAATTCAGAAATGAATGGAGTAGCAGAATGATTTAATCGAACTTTGTTGGAAAAATCTAGAGTCATGATATTACAATCAAAACTACAGAAGGAAATGTGGGGTGAATTATGTGCAACATATATTACAAACAGAAGTCCTACTACAGTTTTGGATAGAAAAACCCCAGCTGAATTATTTTACGGTAAAAAACCGGATCTAAATAATTTGAGAGTTTTTGGTTGTATGGCATATAATCAAATGACAAAGGAAAAACAAATGAGTAAATTCAATTCAGAAGCCAATTTACATATATTTGTTGGATACACACATAATGGTTATAGTCTGTGGAATCCATCTAAAAGGAAAATTGCTGCTGCGAGAAATGTAATTTTCGAGGAAAAGAAAAATATTACCAATATTGAAGAAAATTATATAGGAGATGACATGGTTGAATTTAATTTAAAATATACAGATAAATTATAAAATAATTAAACTGGAGAAAATTCAGTGAAAATCAAGAGACTCAAGAATTGTTACCAGAAGGGAATGTAAGAAGTTCAAGAGAAAGAAAGAAATCATTATATCTGGAAGATTATTTTTGTGAGGATGAAATAGATTGCTTTGCATTAAATGCTGAATCTTATGTTGACAATTTACCAAGGAGTTATGAAGAAATTAAGAGTGGACAAGATTATAATTTATGGAAAGAGGCAGTTAATGAGGAACTGGCATCACTTAAATCACATGATACTTGGGAAGAAGTGGAAAGACAAAAAGATTCAAAAATAATAGATACTAAGTGGGTGTTTAGAATTAAAAAGGATGAATTTGGTAATATTGAGAAATATGAAGCAAGGCTGGTAGCCAGAGGATTTAAACAGACAGAAGGATTAGATTTTAAAGAAACGAATGCTCCAGTAGCTCGTTATACTACTGTCAGAACTTTGATGGCAATAGCAAATAAAAAGGATTTAAGTCTTCATCAAATGGATGTTGTCACTGCATTTCTGCATGGCAACATAGATGAAATAGTATATTATATACCGCGAGGCTGAAGTAGTCCTATTAATCCCGGAGGGAAAGTTTATTTTCCTTAGGGATTATGAATACTACTTCAGCCTCCAGGTATATACGATATTTTTCGTACTTCCGGAAATTGAAAACATGTTTGGTATATTTCCACGGAAATAGCAGCTTTTTTTTAAATTAGAAAATGTGACATTGTTTTAGGCGTACATCTGCGTCTATATTAGCTGATTCGGGAGCAACAATAGATGTGCTAAAGAGACATGAAGGATGGAAATCCTCCAACGTGGCCGAAGGTTATGTTGAATCTCCCATTAAAAATAAACAAAACATATCAAATAAAATATTTGGTCAAGTTGTCGATTTATCTTCTATGGATAATATGAGACCGTCGTCTGCATTATCGCGTCCTGTTTCTGCAGCTTCATCGGAACAAACACCAGTTATTCACTGTGAAAACGACCTATCCGTTATGAATTAAGTATCTTTATCCGCTGTATTAACCCAGCAAAAATTAGTTTATATGGAAAATTGTAATAATGTTACTTTAAACAATAATGTTCATTACCATTCTAAGTAATTCTTTTTCAATAAAGTACATATTTAAATCATTTATTAGCAATTTTATTCTTCCGGGACTTTCGTCAATATTTAATCCCGGAGGGATTAAATGTTACACTTCAGTACCTGTCAAAATGGACTGGAGTTGTTACTTCAGTCCCGGAAGTACGAAAATATCTATATTACTCTACCTGAGAGATACGATGACAACATTTACAAACTAAAGAAAGCTTTATATGGATTGAAGCAAGCACCATATTGTTGGAATAAGCGATTTAACGAATTTGCGATAAAGGAGGGATTCAGACAATCTGTGAGTGATCCATGTTTATACAGTATACAGAATAAAAATATTGAAATGTATCTATTATTATATGTTGATGACATCATTATAGCTAGTAATAGTACAAATCAAATAGAAGCATTGAAGATAAAACTATCAAAAACTTTCAAAATGCGTGACTTAGGACAGCTTAACATGTTTCTTGGTATAAAATTCAAAAGAACTGAAGATGGAATTTATTTGAATCAAAAACGCTACATTGTTAACTTATTACAACGTTTCAACATGGAAAACTGTAATAGTAATAACACACCAATGGAATCAAAATTGGACATAAATTTATAACAAAAAGAATCAGAGGAAAAGAAACCAATCAGGGAATTAGTTGGGAGTATAATGCATTTAATGTTAGCCACTAGACCGGATATAAGTATATATATAAATGTATGCAGCCGATTTCATAATATTGCTTTAGAATATCTATGGACAAATCTAAAAAGGATATTAAGGGACTTAAAGGGTTCTATAGATTATGAATTATTTTTCGATAAAAACAATTCAGAAAAATTAATTGGTTATGCCGACGCAGATTGTGAGACCAAACTGATAGAAAGTCAACATCCGGTTACTGTTTCAAAGTATTTGGTTCAATTGTAAGTATCTTGGAACACCAAAGAGCAGAATTGTGTTGCAATTTCATCCACAGAGGCAGAATACATGGCACTAGCGGAAGCTGCTAAAGAAGGATTGTGGCTTTCAAATTCACTTATAGATTTTGGCTATACAAAAAGCACATTCTTAATATATATTTGTGAATAATCAGTAATGTATAAAATTAACAAATAAACTGGAATACAAAAGATTAAAACATATTGACATTAAATATAATTTTCTTAGAGATTTAATAAAATGTAAATTTATACATATCTATTGAATACATATCCTCAAGTGATCAAACTGCTGATATTTTAACGGAAAATTTATCACGAACAATATTTGAAAAGCATAGTTTTTCATTACGATTGAGAGATGAAGTAGATTAGTTTTTTTTGTTATATGTTCGTAGTTCTTAGTGTATGTGCATTGTAATTTTTTTTGCTTATATGTACCTAAAGCATTTTTTGGAAAATTATTTGATTGAGGGGGAGTGTTGAGGACATTCAATATTTTACCATGTGTACGATTACCTGGATACGAACAATACAATCATATCAATTTTGTCAAAATAGTTTTTGTAACGTCATTCTCATATTTTTAGTTTAATATTTAACATACGAGTTATTAGAGAGTTTTTAAGCCTACAAATATAACGGCGATTTTGGGGGTAGTTATAGTTAACTTTATCAACAATAACGATTAAATTGAACAAGAAAAGAAGGGATTTTAAGCCATCTAAAAATAACGTATTCAATTTGACAGTCACAGATCAAATATAACGACAGTTGACGCTGGTTTGGAGCAATAAATTCTTGACGTTGTCAGATTTTCTCAGAGAAAATATGCAGCATCTTTGTTGACAAAAAAATATACTTTATAAAGTATTGTCTTCTAAAATTCCTAACATAAAAAAACTTGTAGTTTCCTTTATATTGAAGAACTTAAGTAGGTTTTTAACAATTACGCGTACCAAAATATACTAATTTTGGCAACGTTATAATTGGAAATATAACCATAAGCATAACAACCGTTTTACGGTATTCTCCGTAAATAACGAAGTCCGTTATGGTTATTAAAGTTAAGGACTACAAGTTTTCATACTGCGCATGCTCAGAATAACAATAACCATACCTACGTGACAAAATGAGGGGCTTAAAATCTCTCCAAACTTAAAAGTATTTTTCATTACACTGCTATCAGTTATTTGGCAGTATTCCTTAGATTTTAAGGAAATTAGGAAACACGTCAATTTTTGTTCTAATTCCTGAAATGCTTCAAAGTGTTCGACGTAATATCGAACAGCGACTTTACAAGTGTATGGAAGTCGATGGACACCATTTTCAACATCTAATTAATTAATTCAATATTATTATAAATCATAACTTCTAATTTAGTTGATTTTCGTTATAGTATTACCATCACTTATCATATTGTTTTTGCAATAACTGTTTTAATTTACTTTTGATGTGACAGAAAAACTGACACATTAGCAAACCATAGGCGTTGCGCTTAATTTTTAAAACGTGTTGTACTTTAAAATAATTAAGACCTTTTTTTGCAAAGATGGTGTAAATACCGAAAAAAATTGTGGACGATCATTATGTCTGAATACTCCATCTGAATGCCTTTCTGATGATGTTTGGGCAAATGTTTGGGTTGTTATCTGTCAGATAACCTCACCTGAAAGTACCTAAATAAGTTATCTTCATATTGCAAATGCTGATTTAGTTATCTGACAGTTTGTTGTTTACCAGAAAGTGGGAATATATATGAATGTGAAAGTACCGAACCTTAGCCTTGTATAAAAATGTAAATTTGTGGTAGAAATTCAGCAAAAAATAATATTTTAATGGGAACTTCAGCAGCCTGTCTTTTTTCTAATGAATTAGCAGCAATAAAATCAAGGCATAATTTCAATTTAGTGAAGATTAACTATCTAGAGAATTTACTGACTGAATTATTATATTTATCTAACAAGTTTTCGAATACTGCATGGTTATTTTTAGAATTTTCAATTGAAAGCATATATAAAGTACGTTTCACATGCGAATTGGTGATGGATCACAATAAGATCGTGAAAAAACAACCACGCCCAAAGCTCAAAAAAGAAAATGTGAAACATGACAAAATAACTAATAACTTACTAGCTGTATAATAAAATCGTAGTTTAAAATTCATAACTAGATTTAGACATAAATTTATGTATTGCCGAAAGTTCATTCAATAAGTAATATCACGAAAATTAAATTGACCAATAACTTCGGGAACACGTTGATTGGGCAGCTCTTGCGAATTATTTTAGAATCTGCTTTGAAGGTGATGGATTGTTTTCAGTTTTATTCGGTGTGAATTGCTGAAAATTCAAATATATGTATGAGTATAACTGATTGAATTCGTAATTATTTGAAGAAGGACCCCGCACAGAGCTAATGGAAAAGTAGTTCCGATCAAATTCGCTGAAATTTTGATTGAAAGTTATCATTGCGCCAGCAAAATCGTTCGCGCAGTCTTCTAGATAACTGGCTGTGAATCCCATTTTTGGGTATACGACAAGTAAAGCTCCGTCTTGAGAGGAGACTATATTTTTGGTAAACATCGTCTGTCGCTTCTATCTTGTGATATGATTATAATGGAATTAAGAAGATTAAAACAAGTTCACATAACCTCTAAAAATATCGATGAACATTTCATCGCGCTATAAGTTTTATATCTGTCTTAAAGAAAGCAGTTTTCAGTTTTCTATGTAGTTCTTTTTATTATAATCATTAGGTTGGCATCTCTCGCGTATGGGAGTGTCTAAGGCTACAATTATCGGATAACTTTAACTGAATGTACCTGAATAAATTTTCCTCCAGAATGCTGATTTAATTATCTGACAGTTTGTTATTTGCCAGATTATACAAATATATATGAAAGTTGTATAGGTGAGGCTTTTAGTTGATGAAGATCCATACTGTACGATGAAATAAAACAATATAATTTGTTTAAAACTTCATTATATTTGAACTAACGTTCAATTTAAACTTGTGACGCGTTTCGCTAACACAGTTACCTTCACTCGTTTGATAAAGATACTGTGTTAGCGAAACGCGTCACAGGTTCAAATTGAACGTTAGTTCAAATATAATGAAATTCTGAACAAATTATATTGTTTTATTTCATCTTTCACATATGAAAGTGCCGACCTTAGTAAGCCGAATCATAAGACTTGCTTCAAAATATTACTGCTCTGGTTATTGTTTTTTCACTGTAAATCACAGCCGTTTTCAATTTTTTATTATGCAGTGCATATACAGGGTGTCCCAGGAATAAAAGGCCAAAACTTGGGAATGAGTAGGTGGTTTTAAAATAATGCCAGTACTTCATATAATTTTTTTACGGACCTTCTTCGTTGAGTTATATAGGAATTAAAAATACATTTTTTCTCATAACTCCAAAACTATAATTTCGAACTTGATGAAAATTTGGTGGATTGTCAAGTACATTAATTCATTTATTTTGTCCATACCAGTAAGTATACTAATGTTGCAGAAAGTCAGGATCGGACTTGGCTCACCGGATAAGAGGTCAGAACTTTTAAAGTGACAAGGCAACTGTTGTGTTTGCAAATAACAACTTCAAATTGTAAGCAATTTTATTTCTTCATTGATCTGACAATCTATCAAAATTGATGATACCTACATATATGATCTAGTCGTAGAGAAATGCTGGAAGCTATCAACAAAATAAAAGTTAGTATGAACGACATATAGAATCTGTATACTAACAGTACAAACTTTAAAATACTGTCAGTTTATTCTCCAACTATTTATCAGAAAAAAGGTACCCTTTGTCCAAATCGAAAACATCAGTGGTTTCCGAGAAATATGGAATTTCGTAAGACAACGCAGAGCACATTCAGATTCTATCATGATTTAGGTTAGGTTAAAACCAAGTAGGCTGTCATCAATTATTTGTCATATGCATCAACCACCATTTGAAAAATGTTATTTCATCAAGTAGGAAGCTGTCAATATATGTATCATATGCCTCAACCATTCTTTAAGTGATGTTCAGCAGAACAAATTAACTCATAATTTTCACAAAAACGGATACCCATTAAAAGTAAAAATTATCCAGAGTCACATAATAAAAAAATACAAACAAGAATTTTAATCTAATAAATGTTCAAAATATGCACCTCTTACCTCTACACATTTATTGAGCCTACGAATAATGTTTCGTTGTACTTGAAACAACATTGCTGGATTGTTCCTTATAGCATCGCAATGGAAATGAATTCGATCCAACAATTCATTCCTTGTTTGTATGGGTGTTGCATAAACCAAACTTTTCAGGTAGCCCCAGAGAAATTAATCCATTGGATTTAGACCCGGACTACGCGGGGCCATGCAATTGGACCTCCCCAATTGGACCACATATTAATTCTGGTTTGTATAGGTACATCTTCCAATAGGTAATTTGAATGATTTTCCAAAAAGTCTAAATACAACTGTCCATCTAAACGACCATCAATAATTATAAATGGACCAACTAAGTTGTTTCCAATTATCCCAGCCCAAACATTTACCATAAACCTTTGTTGATGCCGTGTCTGAATTATGTCGTGTGGATTCTCATCGGCTCACAAATGTAAATTATGAGAATTGACAATGCCATTTCTCGTAAATCCCGCTTCATCAGTAAACAATTCTGATTTAATAAAATCTCGATTATGTCTTTGTTTTTCTAAAAACCAGCGTGCATATTGAAGGCGTGCTGGATAGTCTCCTGGATCCAAACCCTGTACTTTTTGAAGATGGTACGGACGTGAAAGATTTTCTTGAAGTATTCTATGCGCGGTGGTTTTTGAAACATTATGTTGGATCCCAAGTTTTCTAACACTCGACGTAGGGTTGTTGTCTACATCTAGGATATTCTGCTCTTAAACAATAGTACAGATATTTCTTACGAGACCCACACCACCTGCTTTCCGTATAAACGTACCTAACAATAAAATGTATTACCTTCTAAAATGCATAATTGCAATATTCCATAAAATCATACCTTTTTCTCGTAAATTTCTTTCAACACGATCAAAAGTTTTTCTGTCTGGTGAAATTCTATTAGGAAAATGTTGTGCCGCTTCGCGCGAATTTCCAGATGCCTTTCCATACATTAAATGCATATCTGCATATTCATTGAACGTATATTCTGCCATTTCAAACAATACAGAAATAATTAAAATATTTTTATTTAACTACGAGTATGGCAAGTAAATTGACAGCTTCCTACTTGATAAAACTACATTTTCTAAACTAAAGGGTAGTTACGTATTGCATTAGACAAATAATTGACGGCATCCTACTTGGTTATAACCCATTTCCTAAATAATGATAGAATCTGAGTGTGCTCTGCGGTTTCCATATTTCTCGGAAACCACTGATGTTATCGATTTGGACAAAGGTTACCTTTTTTTCAGAAAAATAGTTTGAGAATAAACTGACAATATTTTAAAGTTTTTTACCTTGTCACTTTAAAAGTTCTGACCTTTTATCCGGTGAGCCAAGTCCGATCCTGACTTTCTGCAACATTAGTATACTTACTGGTATGGACAAAATAAATGAATTGATGTACTTGATAATCAACCAAATTTTCATCAAGTTCGAAATTATACTTTTGGAGTTATGAATAAAAATGTATTTTTAATTTCTATCTCTAAAGCCCTATAACTCAACAAAGGAGGTCCGTAGAAAAAAAAATTATATGAAGTACTGACATTATTTTGAGACCACCTACTCATTCCCAAGTTTTGGCCTCTCATTCCTGGGACACCCTGTATAGGTACA
Source organism: Lochmaea crataegi (assembly GCA_947563755.1). Taxonomy (NCBI): domain Eukaryota; kingdom Metazoa; phylum Arthropoda; class Insecta; order Coleoptera; family Chrysomelidae; genus Lochmaea; species Lochmaea crataegi. The sequence continues at coordinate 24,124,644 of OX387423.1, read as the reverse complement.
TGTTCCCGGGAATCTTTGATTTCCGGATGAGGAAAATGATAAATGAGATTGAGCTGTAAAAGGGATAAATACTTTTATAGTAGTATAAAGAAGAGAATTTGTTCATAAATACATTAATGGAAATTGGTTAATTAAAATATTTTATTGGAATGTATTGTCATATTGAGTTTTGTGTATATAGATGGTTAGTATTAGAATGGTTTTATGGAAATGTTTGAGGGAATATTTTGAAAATATTATATTTAAAAGGAAAACATCCTGTATGTTAAAAATAATCAAATAGAAGGGAAGCCTTTGATATCGGTGAATAAAAGTTAACATGGAAACATAAAGGATGACAGATTATTAAAAAGATAAAAAAATGTCAGATTATTTTTGATACGTAGATTGAGAAAAATTTTAAAAGGAATTGAAAGAAAAAGACTTCAAGCAAGAAACGAGGTAATAAAATTCCATAATTTAAAAATTATATATTAGATCAATTGGAAAGGTTAGAAATATATGCTCAACAAAGAGATAAAATGAAGAAGCATTTCTTAAAGCAATGCAAGTATTATGTGAACAGAGAATTTAGATCCTTCATCTCCTAGAGATGTTGTCGAAGAAAGAAGAGTTTTTTTTTTTTTTTATTCGGTTATTTAACGTCGGTCTATTTCTGCAACTTAGGCTAATCACCGACGCCGGGAGCACTCTACCCCTAACCGGAAATTTTGCCGAATCCACTAGTGTTCCAACCAGTGGTAGGGATCTTTATCGAGCCCAACATCCATGGACTCGGGACCTCGGTTTTACGTCTCATCCGAAAGACGGCATATCTCCATTATACCTCGTGCTCATTGGTATAATGCCTGCGAGCTGTGATATGCTACTGACCCTAGTAATCTACGGTGCTTCGCTGCAGGCTGTACGGGCTCTACGACGGTGTTTCCCCAGCGGTCACCCATCCAAGTACTAACCGTGCTCGACCTTGCTTGGTTGTCATTATCGCTTCAGAAGCGTTCCACTACAAAGCTGGGCCGACGCCTAAGAAAGAAGAGTTATCGCTTCAAAAGTGAATGAAGGTATGAACATTTAAAATAAATTGTATAGTTCGTCTGTGTTTTGAACTTTTTTTTGTAAAGTTAATCCTAAAAAAGGAAAATTTGTTTAATTATTGAAATTACAACAGAGTCAATTTTGAAGGCTTGAGAATTTGAGTATTTAATTTTTTTCATTCTGCTCTGTTCCATTTATTTGAAATGTGAGCTGGCGCCTGGCATATCTAATTAGAAATATAAATTTATTAATAGGAGAGATGATAAAATTAAATCATTCAATAAAATAATAATAACAACCAAAACTACAATATTACAATATGTATGTTATGGGATCGTTCCAACTCGCGATAGAACCGTTCTAGGTATCGTTCGCGCAAGTGCTGTATTTCTTTCGCGTTCCAACTGATTATAGTATCGGTTTTGGGAAGGTACAAAAACTACCTTCTGGAAGGGGCGATAAAGTTGATGTGTCCATCCCTAAATCGAGTTAGCGGACTATACAGTACTCGATACGATTCCAGAACGATTCCTAAATGTCAGTTGGGACAAACCTAATAATTAGAGATCCTTTTATCCATGCCTCTTATCTGATACCTCTGTCACGTTACATTCAGTAAACCTAGATGTATAGATATAAGATAACTGAATTACTTAATTTTTTCAAGCTATCATCGCAAGTTTACTAAACAACACTTAAGTTGTTCACCCTACTATTGCAAATTTACATGTTATCACACCAGAACATTAGTATAAAGACTATAATAGTTAGTGAACTTCGTTTATATAAAATACAATAGTATTTGTATTTTCAATTTTTTTCTGTTCTTCAAAAAACGCCGAAAGGAATGATTAACAATTTTTCCTTTCAATACATCAATAATTCCGTATTTTTATGTTTGAATTGTATCTGAATTTTTTATTCTCACAACACGATTGCGATTTTAAAGAACATAAGTTTTATGTGATGTTAAAATTTATCATCATCTTTGTTCACATTTTTTATTCAGGATTAGTTCTTAGTAAAAAAAAAATTTTGTTGAAGAATTGCGACAGTCTTCAACCTATTTTTTATTCCCCATTCAAGTAGATGATTTCGGCATTACTGCTGTCTGTTTTTGTGCAGATAATAAAGTGGTCCAATCTCCATATTTTCATATTGGAAGCCCTCCCTTGTCTAGACAATTTATACGACCAAAGCAAGTTTACTACCGGACCGTCTTTACTGAAAATAATTTGATTGTAGAGGAACACTAAATATTTGTTGTAGGGTCACTTCAATGTTTCTTAACAAACAACCAGTTTACCCCTTCGTTGGTCTCTGAATACTATATTTAAACAATATGTCACTTCAAGACATACTTTAAATATAAATTAATAAGTTGTCTATTATTTAGCAGGTTAACAAATTCAATATCAACATTTTTGTACGATTATATTTAATTACCTTTTTGTAAAAATTAAAACCATCATAAAGTGCACAATAAATTTCAAAATATTTTTTCCAATTTATTGTTATTGATAATAACAAACAGTTTTGAATTAAACAACAATAAAAAACCATAACCCAGTACGACAAATATTTATAAACAGTGTTCAACAGCTTCCATGCAATAGTTCATTGATGTAGTCTTAATACTTGATTGTTGGAGTAACAAACTGTAAATTTTATATGAAAGAACCATAAAACAAGGGTGGACAGCTTGAAGATTGGGTTTTAACAATTTGTTAATGTCGCATACCAATAAGTTAACGTCAGTCGCTAACTACTTCTCCTAAACAGTAAATTACCTACTGCACTACTAAATTCACGCTCAGTCAAATATGATGAAGGAAGCGCAAATAGATTGATTTTTGGAGCCAGAACTCTTGGTATCCATTTCTGAAGTTTACTTTTAATTCTTCATTAGTTGTGAGTTATACGAGGTCTTCTTCTTAATTTGGTGATTCAAAATATCCTGGAACTGCTCTGTAAAATCAGCATGAAAAGCGTCGAGGTGTCGGCAGTAAGTGAGTACATCTTCCTGTTTTACCTATAATGACGGAAAGTAGCTGTAGTAACCTTTCCCTAGTTACCTAGTTCATCGAGTTTTTTAAAAAGCAGTCTTCCTTTCCACTATTTTTTTGTTATCCCTGTATATAGATCTTATTATTTCAAAAATTCACCTATCCACCTCCTCTTTGATATATTATAGTATTTCTTCATAATCACATTTTATTTCCTGTGAACTTTGTCGCTACTTTTTGTCCGATTACAATTCAAGCGAAAAGCAATTTGCCTAATTTAAATCTGTCGTTTACTGTTACACCGGTTTTACAAATTAATGAAATTAATTGCGGCTTAATTGTAAATTAAAGATATAATGAATTTCTCCCAAGTTTTTATTCGATGTCAAAGCAATTAATTCTGTCTTTTCCTTTATGTGTCTACCGTTCCATTGCCTACAAAATTTTCTTTTGATTAAGAATACAAAATAATGAACTATTAGTCCTGAATGAAGACAGATATGTTGGTGATATTTACAATAGAGAGCTTCACCTGATGATTTGATGGTATAAAACTCGAAAATTACAGAAACCTAGCTATTTAACCAACGAGAGTAATCACAAGAGATATTAACAATCCAAATATTTCATTGTTGTAGACGTCTTAGGCCTCTTTTATGCCCGTGTAGTTGTGTGGTTTGCGGTATTACGGCGCAACGATCGGCGTTTCCGTTTCCGTTTTTATGCAGTTTGCAACGGTTCAAGAATCTGTTGAATCTATGAATGCAGTATTGTCGGAGCTGGACAGATGACAATATGGATCGTTGTGTGTTATATTATTTAATAATACATCGCGAGAAGCAAAGTCATCAAAGATGGTGGGCTGTCCATCCATCCCAATTGTACTCGTGCCATTTTACTAGGTAGATACCTACGTACCTCTCCACTAGTGTATCAAAGGCAACAGCGCGCACTACGCCAACAAAATGCTGAACGTCTGCATAAAATCCCTCATCTAGGTAAAGTACATTTCACAATATCTCGTTGACTCGGTATCTGATGGTCTTAAGGAGTTAATATTAAAAGTTCATAAATCCCTCATTGTACAGTGAACAGTAAAAGATCCGTAGTCGGTAAAATTTAGATGATAAAACTAAATATTATTTCACCAGCCAAACATTTCAGTTGTAAAATAATCATACAATTAGGCATTATCTTTTCGACGATATGATTTGTCAGACGACAGCACGTTTACAAAACGCGACCACAAACTTCTTGACCACAACTGCATAGAAAGAACCATTGCTACAATTGGGCTTGGTGGTGTAATGGAAGTGCGCGTGCTTGCTATAGTTGAGGTCATCGGTCCAAATCCAAATTTCTTATAACCTATATAACCTGACAAAATTGATTTGCGAATAGATAGTCTTATTGATCTTTTGGAAATTACCATTTATCATGAAAACAAATAAAATTGGGAATATAAAACAACAAGATTGGTAAATAATAACGCTTTCACTTATTGAAAATAATTGTAGATGATTCATTATCAACGCCTGTGAGCGGAACAGTTCATTGGAGGACATTCGCCAACTTCTACGGCTAAAGATGGGAAAACTGTTAAAGTCGTAGTAGGTATGTTAACAGGGTACTGTAAGCTTAGCAGGCACTCAAAGCTGATGGGGTTGCCAGACGAAGCCATGTGTAGATTCTGTCACCTAAAGTAGAAAACTGCAGAGCACATCCTATGCCAGTGCAACTTCCTGGCGAATGTGCGGTAAGGAATTATATAAAATATTCAGTCTCGAGGCAGATTGGATATTTAAAAAGAGTCGGGCTGGAGAATGTAATCTAGATTCAGAGGACCACAATAAGTTCTGAAGAGGTCGCAGTGGAATAGTCCGCTTAGCAGCCTCATCAAATCTAATCTAATCCCCATATGGAGTAATTCACAGGGTTTAAATAAGGGCTATTAGGCAGCAACAAATCCGGCTTGATGAATTTGGGGCAATTCTCTTATTGGGCTGCTAACATCTTGTTGAAAGCAGTATGTATCATCAATATTTTCAATTTTGAAAAGCAAATTCGCAGGAACATGGTAGACTTCTGAATTTTTATCGATGAAAATAATGCTGGTTATAAAAAATAGTCGTTTCTCAGGTTCTGCTTCTAAATTATTGATATATCAGGTCTTGTTTTCCGATAAATGTTCTAGTTAGTTGGTGTATCTATAAGTAGCGCCACTCGGTTTTGAAACGAACTTTAATGCAATGATTCAATGAAATCGTCGTGAGTCCGGTACTGTTTAAAATTGATCCTCCTTATTCAAGTGATAACAAGATCATAGTGGGTAATATCATATCCTAAAACCAATGGAATCCATTACCAAACATAAATGTTATGTTCCATCTTAGTATATATACACAGTATATATTTAAAAAATGAATCAGTTAGCTATTATAGCAAAAAATAAGCATCGTCATAAATATCACTTTCAGACCTTAGCGTAAACAAGACTAAAAATCTATTTAGTACAGACAATGTTGAAAAAAAATGATCTGCAGGTGTTTTCATCTATATTTCTCTGAAATTTTCTTTCGGTTCAAACGAGTGATTTATAACTGCATTTTTTGAGGTTGATAAACTTTTATGAGCTTCAGCACGAAGAATCCTTGAGAAGAAAAAATCATAAAAATAAATGACGATGTTTTACTTATACGGAGTGTAGTCATTTATAACGACTGTTTGATGTTTCACAGACGGATATAAAAGCGGAAAATAATTCAAAATTATACTTGAGATGTAACGAGATCATTATTGATTAGATTTAATTTTCCATCCATTACTACATTGAGTTTGGTATCTTCTTACTGTTATAATTTTGAGGTCGTACACCCAGCGATTTTCCGTGCTATGCCCTGTTTGGTGAAGACCAAAGGCTGGTACGGTATATTTTGCCATGGGTCTTTTCATCTAGCGCAATGAGACCTAACGCAATTATGTGCTGCCAAGCTTTACAAAAACATGAAGCATTGGTGTGGGTTTACTTATCCGCATTTACTATTAATACTGTTACTGCACCTCAGATACCATGCCATAGATTGGGGAAAACTTCTGACTAATGGAAGGAAACTTCAATCAGATTCACTCACTCTACAACCAGTTGAAAACAAATGAAAGCCTAAGTTAGAGTAAAACTGCACTGAGACTTTTAACAGGTGCCCAAATTGGACACATACTTGCAGACTGCACAGCAACCTGAACTAAAGTTTAGAGATATCCTGAAATTCCTTCGGGAAATAGGTCTAAAGGAGCTACTAGTCTCCGAGACTATTATCAGGAACTAAGTAGAAGAAAGGGGGCACAAGAGAACTATTAGATCTAAGTGAATATCACCCCAATATACATACAACCCGACAATATTGGATATTTATGTTTATCAATAAACATATAAAAGTATTCGTAAGCATAAATATATTTAGTTTTGATATCGATGATATTACATTACAAATTATTATCAGAATGAAGAATTAATTATAAATTGAATTCCAATGAGGTCAGATGTATGGCCGGAGATTAAATATAAATTTATAATCTATGTGAATGTATTACAGACAGGATTTAACTTCATTAAACAGATCCCATGAATAACCCGCTATACTGACAACACACTTTGTTTATAACCAACATCTTAATCGATACTCTCATTTCAAAATAAGGATAGCAATACACACAGCAAAGGTCACAGATTCCATGCTGTGTAAGGATTTACATTTAATAGAAATATTTATGTTAGATTCATTAATTACTCGAATAATGAATTTTGGTTGCCGTCGATATTGAATTATAAACATGTATAGTTATTATTTCATGTTAATAATATAAATTTGTATTCTTATTAGAATGGGTAAATATTATATCAAATGATACCACACTGGTAGTTTCAGAACCTTAAAACTCTTCACTGTTCAGAGCTTGTCTATTTTGCGTAGTACACAACGATTTACCATCTTGTAAACATAATTTAACCAATAAATAAAGTATCCTTGATGATTCTTCCTTAAAACTTCTTCACTATATCTCCTACAATTGAATACAACAACCATAACATATTCAGTAAAAATCCAAACAAACAGCGGTCAAAAAATGTAAAGTAGAAGGCACTATGAGAGTTTCAACTCAGTAAAGGAGTGGGGGTACCTACATAGGTAGACGCAAAGTTTCAAAAGTGCGCATGCGCCGGGTTATATGGTGATATTTGAAAAAAATTCGGAGGATTCGACCTGCCTCGCCGACGTTGACTTCGAGCTGTTTTCAAGCTACTTAGACACTAGGCTACCAAATAACTTAGTTATCGTATACTAAAATGAGGTAGTGTTGATTGAATTTGTGGGAACTTCTTATCTACCCGGATTGATTTTTAATTGCCGCGGTGCCGATAGGAGTGTGTTCAGATAATTGATTTTTTCTAACCGGCGTGTGGTCAGATAAGGAGATAATTGATGCTGCAGAACATTGGTATTTTGGTAATGAAACTTCAGAACACGATGGAACAAGTTTTTTGGCAGTTTTACTACAAACGGCTATTATGAATCCATATTATCAAGAAGATATGATACATTTCGGTGAAGAAGATAAAATGGCAATACAAAGTTTGTATGGAGTAAAATTGAAAGATAAAAAAGTTCTCCAAACTACTGCTAAGAATGATGCAACTTCTGAGAAACCTATGACACATCATTCTTAGCAGTAGTTTGGAGAACTTTTTTATCTTTCAATTTTACTCCATACAAACTTTGTATTGCCATTTTATCTTCTTCACCGAAATGTATCATATCTTCTTGATAATATGGATTCATAATAGCCGTTTGTAGTAAAACTGCCAAAAAACTTGTTCCATCGTGTTCTGAAGTTTCATTACCAAAATACCAATGTTCTGCAGCATCAATTATCTCCTTATCTGACCACACGCCGGTTAGAAAAAATCAATTATCTGAACACACTCCTATCGGCACCGCGGCAATTAAAAATCAATCCGGGTAGATAAGGAGTTCCCACAAATTCAATCAACACTACCTCATTTTAGTATACGATAACTATAGCTATTTGTGTATCAAGAGCAGAAAGTAGTACTTTGGCAGTCGAGACAGAAAGTTGCCGCGCGACGCGTCAGCGGAGCGCGGCAATCTGTCGAGACTACCAAAGGACTTTCTGCTCGAAATACACACAAGATTTTTTCTACGATCACACCAAAATAAAATTAATTTTTTATTAAAAACGTGTTACTTTCATCACAATATTGGAAGTTTATTTGACATATTAAGCCTACTATTCGAAGACAAAAGATTAATTGTGTATGTTGTGTTGCCTACTTATGACAATAGACTTTATGATTTAAAGATTTATGATTTTATGGTTGTATGAATATTATAGTTCATTAAATAAATTACAACTTTTTTAAATTTTATTTGAACGGAATACAGAACGATAATAAACAAACATACCTTTTACTTATTAACTAAATTAAAATTAAAGATACAATTTTGGCAATTTTTTATGTTTATGCCTGAGGTAGATGTCTCTGAAAGGTTAGAAAATGTCAAATCTTTCTGGTGATTGCAAGTATGTTGTGTTGCCTACCTATTGCCATTGTTTGTTCTTAGCAGTTTCGTGTACCTATGTACGTAGGCAACACTTATCACATTAATGTCAGATATTTATTAGTTTAATGTCAGATATCTTTTAGATTTCCCTATTTCTCATTATATTATTACGGAAAATACTGTTGGATGCTTTAACATATTAGAAAATCAACTAAAATATTTATTTATTCTACAGTTTATATTAAAATATCTACTAGCTCTCTTTTATCTATAAATAAAATTAGGCGTGCGCCAAAGTTACTTTCTGCTTAAGAGCGCCAATAATGTCAAATTATGACAGCTCGCGGAAAACATCAACTTTGCGGTTAGATTTGAGTGTGCAAAAGCCTACTTTCAGTAGTGATCGTAGGAAAAGTTATTTGGTAGCCTAGTGTGTAAGCAGCTTGAAAACAGCTCGAAGTCAACGTAGGCGAGGTAGGTTCGAATCCTCCGAATTTTTTTCAAATATCACCATATAACCCGGCGCATGCGCATTTTTAAAACTTTGCGGCTACCTATGTAGGTACCCCCACTCCTTTACTGAGTTGAAACTCTCATAGTGCCTTCTACTATGTAAACATTCAATATAAGGGGTTTTGTCACATTTACTGAAAAACGCTGAATTACAGAAACCTTAAAATTGACTTCCTGTTTATAAACATTCACTCATTTAATAATTTAGTATATTACGGACCAAGGCCAGTAAAGTAAGAAATGTCTAAGATCACATGTGATCTGAGGCTTTCTTATTTACTGGCCGAGGTTTGTATACTATTTTTATGTTCGACGGAGCCGGATACTTCGTTTAGCGCAGCGGCGCGAAAGTTGATGCTTTCCGGCCGGAGGACAGAAATAGTTATTTTTCACTACTAGCCTCTAAACCTAACTTTATTGACTTTTGTTGAGGTAGAAAAGTTGTTCATTATTAACCAGGGTAGAAAAATACAGAGCCCACTTGATTAAAACTAAATCTCAATCCATTTAACAGAATGTGAGGTTAACTGATGCAAATACAAAATGAAACAATATTTTTCCTTACTTATTTAATGGTCATATCCACCTACCTATTCAAAAATGAAAATCAATTGACTTATCCATGCAGTTTTCATATCGATTTTTACGAAACAATATTTATTATCAAATCAAAACAAAAATTATTGGATAAATGTGTTGCCTTCGTTGTGCACAGCTGTCATGTCATGTGAAACGGGAGACATTATAAATTGAAAATAAAATAAGTGGAGTCATAGTGAAGTAGTGAAAAAAATGCTATATGAGCCACGGTAGAAAAGTGTATTAATGTCTCGGATCCATTAAAGACCTCGAAGCTTTAGTCTTTTCTGGATGTAAGTGCGAACTTTAGACTAACTTTACAGTTTAATATTGTTCCTTAGAGGCTTAGCCATATTGTTGATGTAGTTTCAATAGTCTCCATGCTCTCGGTAGGAATAAGATCATGAAATTATATTTTTTTGTACATGTGTATAAGAGTACGCAAACAAAGTCTTATAGTTCTTCTAGGCATCATGTAATGACCCATATTTTTAATCCCTTTGAAGGTAAGTGCCGCCCAATGGCGTGCATATAAATTTTTTATAAATTCGAATATTGTGAAATAATGTTTTTCATTAAAATTAATATAGAAGATTAAAATTAACCTGCATACAAAACTCATAAAATTTGTAATATAATTTTCTGTAAATAATGCCCATTTAGCCAGACAATCTGAAAAAATTGTCTGCCCCGCAATTTAGCACGAATCTGTTCTGAAGTTGGTACTATTTTGTCCTTGTAAACCCGTAAACAATCCATTGAATTACATTTTTCGTAGCATTGTCAACCTTATTCAGTTTTTGATTTGGTCGTTTTCGCTTTAAAGAATGATCCGTTACAGTGCCTAATTTAATTACTTTATAAATCGTTGTAAACCCGATTTTCGTTAATTCGTGAATTCTCGCGATAACCGCATTATCAGAAATTTCAGAATTTTCCTTTTTCAAACATGCGTACATATTTAAAACAACGCGTTGTCACTGAACATGTAAATCTTTGTTCTGAAATTCGGCCCTATCATTTATTGCTAAGTCATTTGTCAGTGGCGCCAAATTATTAGATTCCCGCGATACATCATCTTGAACTGTCGTTTCAAATGGTCTCCAAAATGCCATTCTAATTAATTACTAACAAATTGTATTTGTAAAACTTACCCTAATGTCTACGAACAAATAAATATTATATTAATAACAATTCACTCACTTCACTTAATCAACTAACCTTACTAAACCAACAAATAATATATATTATATTATTAATACTTTTCTACTTTAGATTAACTACACTTTTCTACAACTAAGAACCCACTCAAGTATATTATTGATAATATTTCTCTACAACACAATTATTTACGCACACCCCTGGACGTTTAGAAACTCAGGTCAGGCCAGATGTTCATCACTTGCATTTTCCAGTTGGCGGAGTTAAAACTGTCCGGTTACTTCGTTATATTGTGCCAAATACGGAACTGGATGTTACTACGTTGCCAGCTATTCAAAATTTTCTTTTCCAGCAATTTTAAGCGACTTATTTTATTGCTTACTAATAAATTTATATTATGTATATTTTTTTAAATATTTTCAAACTAGCTTTCTAAGAACATCACGAACTAACAGTTTACTGAAGTGAGGAGAACATTTGTATTGAGCCTAACAATTCTAGAAAATATATCTGACATTGGATCCACTATACAAGAGTCCGAATGCGTACTCTTATACATATACCTGATTATTTCAATTAAACATCTTAAATAAAGAGAATTTTCTTATGAAACATGTTTAATAACACCATATTCTGCTACATTATTTCATATTTCTACCAAATGACGTAGTATAAAGAAAATATTATGAAATTATTCTGGTTCATTTATACGCGTTTCCTTTTCTAGTTTCTAGATCCTCAGGATAATGAGCCGTTACAAACGAAAAAGCGACAGAAAGTTAATATTTACAGAAGAAGTGTTGCAAGAAGCAAATAATAATGTTGCTTTGGGTATTAGTAAGCGAAGTATAGCGACAGAGATGGCTACTAATAAAGCAACCTTAAGAAAGCGCTTAAAATGCGGAACTGTCCCTCAATCCCTAGAACGATTTACTAGCGATATTTCTGCGAATATGGAAACTAAACTTGCCCAGCAAATACGAGATTTGGATGAAAGATTTTATGGCGTTACTAAAAAGAATTTGCAAATAGCTGCACTAAATTTGCCGAAGCAAATAACATCGACCACAGATTTAACAAGGAGAACCAAATGGCCGGCGAGTCCTGTGTAAAAGGCTTTTGCAACCGGAATAAGATAACTCTTCGACAACCAAAAAAATGTTCGATGGCACGAGTAATGGGGTTTAATAGAATTCAGGTAGCACGCCTTAAAATTCTTTACGAAAAGAGACAATATTCTCCAAGTTCAATATATAACATGGACGAGACAGGCCTGTCAACGGTGCCCAATAAGTTGCCGAAAGTCTGAGCTACAGAAGGAAAAAAGCTGGTAGGAAAAATAGCCAGTGCAGATCGCGGCCAACTTATAACCGCTGTGTGTTGCATGAGTCCGACCGGAACATACATTCCGCCAGCATATATCCAAGAAAACGAATGAAAGAGTTATTTCAAAATGCACCAACTGGCACCTTAAAAATGATTTCAGAGACCGGGTACATTAATACAGATTTATTTTATCAGTGATTGGTACACTTGAAGAATTATAGTAAGCCTAGCGCAGAAAACCCAGTCCTACTAGTTTTGGATAATCACAGCTCGCACCGTGATCTACAAGCTATTCAATATTGTAGAGAAAATTACATTGATTTATTGTCTTTCCAGCCAAAAGATGCAACCTCTAGATGTCCGTTTTTTGGTCCTCTAAAGATTGAATTCAGCAGAGAATGGTGACCAACCCTGGGAAGGTAATAACTCAGACTCAACTTTCTGGGTTATTTATTGCTGCTTATGGTACCGTTGCAAACATTTAGAAAGCAGTGAACGCGTTCAGGGCTTGTTGAATATATCATTACGATCCAGAGCAGTTTCAGGATACTGATTTTGCGCCCTCATTGGTAACAAAAGCGCCTTCAAACACTGGTTCAGAAAGAGGACACATTCAAGAACATGAAGAGATTATTAACGCAGTTCCAATAAGCTGTCAGCGGAATGAAGGAATTGAAGAACAGGAGATGGAAATTCTGCCACATGCTACTCCACCCATAATTTTGAGCCAGAACCATCGGCTATTCCAGACACCGCATCATTTTTGGATCACCAGTCTTGATATCGTTTGCGAAGATGGTACCATACCTGCAAGTACGTCTCAAATCTCCAGTAATGATTCTTTAAATCAGTCCGTGTCAGCATCAGAAATATTACCTTTGCCGAAGATGGAAGGGGAGCCTAATCGCCGCAGATGTAAAACCCAGAAATCCAAATACTCTCCAGTACACCATTCAGCAAAAAACTAGAAGCTGAAGTCAAAAAAAGGAAAGAACGAAAGAAAGTGGAAGAAGTAAAGAGAAAATTAGAACTCGCCGGAGTCGCAAAGAAGAGTAAAAGAGTACGAAAAAATTTGAAAAATGGAACCAATAATACAAATAAGCAGCAAGATAATACGACTTGTCCAAGGTGCTCTGGTTCATATTCTAGGTCCGATAAAGACTGGATTTTATGCTCTAGTTGCAATGAGTAGTGGCATGAATCATGCACGACCCATGTAATCGGCGAATTCATTTGTTCGGACTGTGAGGAGTGATGTTTACCTACGTTAGCTTTGAAGATTTTAAATTTTTGATTACCTTATATTATTATTTTTTGAGTTTATGAATAAAAATTTCTGACTGTATTTTATTAATTTGCCTAATCTAATACATATACTAAACTGTAAAAAGACTCTTAGACATTCATATGCGTACTCTTACACTGATGTGTGTATAAGAGTACGCAATTGCCGCGCGAACCAAATATTTATTTTTCGTTAGTGTCAAATCAGGACACAAGTTCCATACGTGGTTTATAATGATATGCCCTATCATTGATTTAGAAAAGAACGACTCAAGTTGAAAAATTAGGCGTGTATTGTCATTTGTTTACTAAGTGCGAACTCTTATGTTCATTGATCCAATAATCAGTATTGAAGTACATATATTCAGGAACCATAAAAAAATAAGTCATTGGATGATTATTAAATTTAAATCGACATGGCAACACCTGTGGAATCAAGTAAAATAAATAAATGAACTTTGACATTGTTTATGTTGGCATAGGATAATACGTCTGTTTACTCTTCTGGTATGTTCATTGTTCGGGAGGATATAATATACAAGTTACTTTATAGAACACTTTCTAATAACAACAACTCGATCCTTTACAAATTTTTCTAATCATGTTCGTATAATTTCGTATTTTCAATTTTTAATGGAAATCATTTAACCTATTTGCTGCGAACTTCAAGTCAAATCTTAACTACAAACTATATAGTCGCTCCTGCCATATATGACATAAAAATGTCAATGTCATGCTTGTAAGAATCGTATTATTAATCTTTCAAAATGTTAACACAATATTATTTAAAATAAAAGCAAATAAATCGAGAATACAGTCCATTTTTAAAATAAAACCAACATTTGGTCCTTCGAGCCGGATGTGAAACAGTAAAATAAAATAAAATCGTGAATTTATTGTGTGTGCCATAAGCGAAGATCAACGCCATAGTCGGTGAGTTCATTCCATTTTGCATTTTAGTATTACATTTGTTTGGATACGCGGGTGAACATTTCTTACTGGTATAATTTTGGCTATAATACGAAAACATTAAATCTGAAAAATTACTAATTTTGAAAAATACTTTAATTTGTTTCCTATCAATAACGATAACATTTTGAATGAAGATTTTCTGGAGTTAGAGGCGAGGCTTGTTAGATATGAAAACAATATGCAAGAATTCGACGAGATTCAAATATCAATCGAATTATCGGTTGAAGAAACTCGAGTAAATGCGCAGAATATTGAACGAGAACATTTTGAAAATACATTTTGTAAACTCCTTGGTAAAACAAATAGCGTTCTCTCGAAATTTCATAAAAAAGAACATACAATAATTGATAATTCAGTCATTTTAGATGGTCAAAACTCAGTACATTCTGGCGAAGTTTTTAGACCGCGTAGGTCAGTCAAATTACCAACGATTTCAGTCCCAAGATTCAGCGGTGACTACGAAACATGGTTGGAGTTTCGTGTCTCATTTATAAGCCTAATACACGCTGATACAGCATTGAGTGATATTGACAAATTCCATTATTTAAAACAATCATTATACGGTGAAGCCTCGGAAAATGTCCGTGCTTACAAAATATCAGCGGAAAATTACGAACCTGCATGAGATGCATCATGCAACCAATTTAATAATACGGCTTTACTCATTCATAATCATATAAATTCTTTATTTTCATTAGATAGCCTAAATTAAAGAAATTGGTAAATACGGTTACACGCGATTTAGCAGCTTTGGATAAAATACAAACCGCTGATGAACAAAGAGAATATTTAATTGTACATTTAGTTGCGACAAAATTAGATAATGTTACATATCGAGAGTGGGAGGCACACTGTAGCGGAAAAGATACTAAGAAGAAAAAAGAGGCTCCTACTTGGAGTAGCTTACGCACCTTTTTTTTGCAGCCGTGCGCAGTTTGTCGAGAAATGCGAAAGAAATCGCGACAAACAAAATTCAAATGCTTATTCAAGTACAAGCACAGTTTCAGGTAATAAAAGGTTTGGTAATCATAATAATCACAAAATTACCGCTACGCCACCACAAATAAAAGGTTTTTTGTCAAACAACATAAATTGTAAAATGTGTAAGGGTGACCACTATACTAATAATTGTGAAACGTTCTTAAACATGTTACCGTCAGAACGTCTTGAAAAAATAAAAAAATTAAATTTATGTGTAAACTGCTTCAAGGCAGGACATATAAATAAATATTGTAGAAGAAATTATTCAGGTACAAAATGCAAAAGGCGACATAGCCATTAAGTTCATGTTGATGTGGTTGAAAACTTACCCCCAGACGAGGCACTGGCCACAACGTCGAACAATGCTCCAAATCAGAAATGCTTATCCGCTATTTCAGAACCAATGAATTCAATACTTTTGTCTACCGCTTATGTTAAAGTAATCGGTGTTGATAATGTGGTTCATACTGTTCGAGCCATTTTAGACTGTAGTTCACAGTCAAGTTTTATTACGAATATTTGCCATAAATGCGACATAGTTATTCGTTCCATGCATGATAAATTTTCGTCCAAATTAAGTTGTTTAATATTATCTCAAATAACGGATTATGTTCCAAGTGTTAAAATTGAAAGTTCAATATTAAAAATTCCAAATAATATCACTCTGGCGGACCCATCGTACAATAAACCAAATAAAATTGAATTATTGATAGGTGCGATTTATTTTATGAGTTGCTGTCCCCAACTCAAATAAAATTGGGCATGAATATGCCGATATTGCAGAAAACCCATTTAGGCTGGATAATTTCAGGGCCAGTGCCTAACAACGGTTCCGAGTCAGGAAAAGGTAATTGTAATTTAAGTAGCAACTTAGATATTCAAAATCAATTAGCCCGCTTTTGGGAAATTGAAGAATGCAGTAATAAACTTCCAATGTCTTAAGAAGAAATTATGTGCGAATCACATTTCAAAAATACTCATAAACGCGCTGAAGACGGAAAATTTATTGTTTTGCTGCCATTAAGCAAGTCTCCTGATATACTAGGAAACTCATACGAGCAAGCAGAAAAAAGACTAAGGGCTTTAGAGCGAAAATTCAATAAAAATGAAACATTTAAACAACGATATATAGAATTCATGCGCGAGTATAAATTATTAGGACACATGTATGAGGTACCCGATTCAAACGAACATCCTGTATATTACACCCTACATCATGGGTTAATTCAGGAATCAAGCCTTTCAACGAAACTTCGCGTGGTTTTTGATGCCTCCGCACTATCAACGTCGGGAATAAAAGCGATATAATGTCTCTATTATTAAGATTTCGAAAGCATAGATATATAATTTCATCAGACATAAGTAAAATGTATCGACAGGTGCTCGTAGATAAGCAGCATCACAACTTTCAAAGAATTTTATGGAGAGAATCTTCACACGATCCAATTAAAAAATACAATCTTGCGACAGTCACTTACGACAGGCGGCGGCACCTTTTTTAGCTATTCGATGTCTATTTCAACTCGCGAATGAATGTGAAGAATATTTTCCCGATATAGCCGAAATAATACGTCTCGATATATACGTCGATGATCTCCTTACCGGTCATGAAACTATTGAGGGCGCATCACACATTTGTGATACAATTGCTAAGGTACTGAAGGGCGGCGGTTTCGAGCTCAGAAAATGGACCTCCAATGAGCCCAGTATTTTTAAACACATTGAAGAATCATCCGATGATTTAAAGGTCCTAGATTTCGGAGAATCGGATCAGACAAAAACACTCGGGTTAATTTGGTCATGTGACCCTGATGTATTAAAATATAATGTTAATGCTAAACATGAAGGTAAGATTACTAAACGATCAATTTTAGTCCGTATTGCGCAGATCTTCGATCCTCTGGGATTGTTAAGCGCATGTATTATAATAGTTAAAATTCTGTTGCAAAAATTGTGGCTTGAGAAATTGTCTTGGGACGATTATATTCCACCACAGATTGAAATGGTCCGGCTAAAATTCCAGGAAAAATTAATTGCGATAAACGATTTAAAAATACCACGTCGAGTATTATGTGAAAATCCACTTAGTGTCGAGTTGCACGGATTTTGCGACGCGAGCCAAGACGCTTACGGGGGTAGTATTATATTTAAGAAGTACTAACGCGAACGGAGAAGTAATTACCAGGTTATTATGCGCGAAAAGCAAGGTAGCGCCATTAAAGACACTTACCATTCCGAAATTAGAGCTCTGCGCTGCTTCAGTGTTAGCTGTCTTAGCTAACAAAGTTTTAAAATCATTTTACTCACAATTTAAAAAATGTGTATTTTGGACAGACTAGGGTGGTTAAAAACACCACCTAGTCAATTAAAAATATTTGTCGGAAATAGAGTGGGACAAATTCAAACCCTTACAGGTAATTTTGAATGGCGCCATGTACCTTCAGGTCAAAATCCTTCCGATTTGATATCCAGGGGTGTTTACCCATTGGATATTCTAAATTCATCGCTATGGTGGTCTGGGTCAGATTGGCTGAGTGAAGATGAAAATAAATGGCCAATAAACAAGTTAGAAAATACAAATCTTCCCGAGCGCAGGTCAACTACACCCGTAAGAGTATTAATTTCAACTGACGCTGAAATATACTTGAATAAATATTCTAGTTTTTCTAAGTTTTTTCGTCAGACCGCATATATATTAAGGTTTAAAAATAACTGTATGATAAAGGCTTCTCAGAAGAATTTGCGTCAAACCGGTCCTTTAGCCTTAAAGGAAATTGAAAATGCCACAGTTGTATTAGTAAAGCTAAGTCAAGCTTCTTCATTCGCTAATGAATATAATTAATTAAAAGGGAAATCATCGGTGGCTAAAGGCAGGCTAAAACGTTTAAACCCATTTATTGACGAACGCGGTATTATACGAGTAGGGGAGCGTTTAAAAAACTCTAATTTCTCGTTTGACAAGAAATATCCCGTCGTTTTGTGTTCAAAGAATAAACTAACGAAACTTATATTTGAGAGTGAACACATTCGATTATTACATGCTGGTCCTCAACATCTATTATCGTCAATCAGAGAAAGGTATTGGCCATTACAGGGCCGTAACCTGGCCAGGTCGGTCGTGCACAATTGCGTAAAATGCTTCAGATTCAATGCCTCTACGTTAACCCCTATAATGGGTAACCTACCTATAGAAAGATTAACTCCAGGAGGAATTTTTGAAGTTGTAGGTGTAGACTATGCAGGTCCGATGTACATTAAAGACAAAAAGGGTCGAGGTGGAAAATTAATAAAATGTTATGTTTGTTTATTTGTATGCTTCACTACCAAGGCCATCCACCGCGAACTAGTTACGGATATGACCACTGATTCATTTATTCTCACTCTACGAAGATTTGTTGGCCGTCGCGGCTTACCTAAGCGCATTTATTCGGACAACGGATCATGCTTTGTAGGCGCTACAAACGAACTGCGTTTTTACTAAAAAATAAAGATAAATTAAACCAGGCCTTTATCTAAAAAAAATACAGAATGGCATTTTATTCCACCCCACTCACTTCGGTGGCTTATGGGAGGCTGGGGTGAAGTCTACAAAACACCATTTAAAAAGGGTCGCGGGTAATGCTAACTTAACTTTTGAAGAAATGTACACCTTGCTTGTCCAAATTGAATGTGTACTGAACTCCCGACCTCTTTATCCACTATCATCCAATCCTGAAGATATAACTCCCCTGACTCCAGCTCATTTCATCGTCGGAAAATCGCTTATGGATTTGCCAGATCCTGATGTTACACACATTCATGATAATAGATTGTCAAGGTACCAAAGGGTACAACAGTTGAAGCAACATATTTGGACAAGATGGAGCAAGGAATATTTAGCCGAACTTCAGCACAGAGTAAAATGGCAAAAAAATCAAGGAAGTCTTCAAGGTATTAATAAAGGAAGATAACCTTTCACCACTCCATTGGCGACTTGGACGAATAATATCAGTACATACTGGAAGTGACAATATTTCAAGAGTAGCCTCAATAAAAACTGCTTCATGCGTCATTAAACGGGGATTTGCGAAAATATGTCCTCTGCCACTTCCTTCCATAGAAACTTAAGTGCATGTGTGTTATAAAGTTTTTTTTTATTTTGTTTTTTTGAAGCGTATTACTTCAAGGCGGGGGGTTATGTTGCGAACTTTAAGTCAAATCTTAACTACAAACTATATAGTCGCTCCTGCCATTTATGACATAAAAATGTCAATGTCATGCTTGTAAAAATCGTATTATTAATCTTACAAAATGTTAACACAATATTATTTAAAATAAAAGCAAAAAAATCGAGAATACTGTTCATTTTTTAAATGACACAAACACTATTACCCTCGTAAGTGCGTACATATTTATTTAAAATTTTTATACAAAAAACATGCAATAAATCACATAACAAAAGCCCAGTTTTTATAGAAATTGATATTTGCTGCAAGATTTAATGTATAGCTCTTTTTGTTTGTGGCCAAATCTGGTATAGTATTTTCAATTCGTCATTTTAATCAAATACACGAACGAACCGTTTGTATGACATATGTTACCCCCTATTGTAATCGATTGGATCGTAAAATCAAGAGGATTTGTCAACGTGATTTATACTCTCATCGAGTGTTTCATGTTTTTGTCCCTTGTGAAATATATTTTATTTAATATTCGCCCAAATTCCAATGAGTTTTTGACTCTGGGATAGCAAAAACATATTTGACAGTTTTTCACGTTTAGTCTACGTCAAAAGTATATAAGGGACGTGATTGGTGGACGTGGATGTGTGAAGAAAGTCAAAAAACAAAATTACCTTTTAAAGAGCTTTTGGGGAGTTTAATGTATGTAATGATGGGCAAAGACCTGATATTTGTTTCAGTATTAGTTCCTTTGGTCAGTTTCAAGATTGTGCTAGCGACGAACATTTCAAACATCTTTTAAGAGTACTCAAATATTTAAAGTTTACCATGAATTATAAACTGCATTTTTACAAAGGTAATAGTAAGCTAGTTGGATACAGTGACGCAGACTGGGCCAATGATGTTTTAGATAGAAAATCTATAAGTGGTTATTGTTTTAAACTATTCAATAATACTATTTCTTGGTGCTCTAACAAATAACCATTTGTAACCCTATCAAGTACAGAGTCAGAATTTGTGGCAGTTTGTGTTGCATCATGTGAATTACTTTACATTAAAAACTTGTTAGAAGATTTGAATGTTAGTTTAGAATTACCAGTTTGCTTATTTGAAGATAATCAAAGTACAATTAAGCTGCTACAAAATTTTGAAAATAACAATATAGATGTTAAGTTGTATATTGTATTAGACTTGATAAATGAAAATCTTGTTAAGATTGAATACTTATGTACTAATGAACAACAAGCTTATATATTCACTAAAGCCTTAACCAATGAAAATTTCACTAAGTTTGTAAAAATGTTAAATTTGTTCTAATGAAAAACTATTAGAATCTGTAAATTTATTTTTACACATTTTACAGGTTTGAGGGAGGGTGTTAATGTTACTCAATAGTTGTCTGTAGACAAATCTGAAAAACATGTTGTCTGTAAGTTAAAAATAAAAAAGAAGAAGAGGCGCGTGAGTGTGTCAGCAAGATGGAGTCTGAAATAAAAAAGTTTTTATTTGCAGAAAACTCTAGAAGTCTTTGTTTGACAAATTCATTGTCGGATCATTGTCAGACATTGTTCTTAACGCTGTAACTACATTTTCAAATTCTTGTGGCATTGACAATAATAGGAAACATGACATATCAGATTCTTCAAAAGAGCTTCCTAAATTTTTGAGTTCTCTAAAAACTCTGTCGCATTTTGAGAAATGATCTTGCAGCTTCATCCCATACTCATATTCTTGGCCAATCAGTTCTTTTAGTAAATAAAACTTGGAGCATGTACCCTTTTTGCTAAAGATAGACTCTAATTTCTGTATCATCTCGTATGCTATTTCTGTTTCTTTCACATATTCCAAGTGAGTATCAGCTACACTTTGTATAATCACCATACACGCTTTGTTATTTTTCTTTTGCCAATCATCATTCCTACTACTTTGTGGTACTTCTTTTAGTATATCACTCAAATCCATTGCTTTCAATACTGAGTTTAGCCGGAATTTCCAGTTATCAAAGTTATCTCCATTAAAAGGAATAATTCCATGTTTGTTTTCAACACTTGCCATTTTTTTTTGTTACTTTCAACTTTCTTCTAATTTTCCGCTTTCAACACATTCCTTCTGGGCCCACAACCAATGTTAGGTTCAAATCAATATTGTACGGAATGTGTTAAATAAAAGTTGTTTATTGAAGAAAACAATTAAAAATGGTTACACTAATTTTTTATATAAATAACTGAGGAACAAGAAACTTTTTTATTTCAGACTCCATCTTGCTGACACACTCACGCGCCTCTTCTTCTTTTTTATATTTAACTTACAGACAACACGTTTTTCAGGTTTGTCTACAGACAACTATTGAGTAACATTAACAGGTTTGTATTTTACTGGGTTAATTTGGGCTGTTTATCTGTCAACTACAGACGGTGTGAGCCTAATGGAAAGGTAATTCCGGTCAAATTGGCTGAAATTTTGATATGATGCGGTCCTTGATATTACGAAAATTAACATTGCGCCAACAAATCTGCCAATTATGATAAAAGTTGAGAATCCGGCGCACGAATTGTGTCACAAGGGCAGAAAATGAGCTTTATCAGCCAGACTATTAGCTGCACCAGCGAGCGTAGCGAGGCGAGGGCAGCTGATAGCTAAGAGCTGCTAAAGCGTTTTCTGCATGTGACACACACAATTGTTTTTCGCATACCAAATAGAAGTAAAAAATAGGCAAATATGACAAAAAATGTCGGTATACCCTTCCACTTTTTGGAAAACATCATGTGGAATACAAATTATTTGATATTTATGTCTACATATATACATACATATTTATTCCTCTTCTCGAAAAAATTCCTGTCAAATATAAAGTATTTAACTATTTTTTAAATAAAATATCGGTCGTGAAAGTGGTGAAAAAATATTGTTTTTTTGGATTTTTCTCTGAAATTCTGAATGTACCACAAATTTTTCAATAAAACCTTATGTAAAGTTTGTTGACTTTTATGTCAGAAATTTAAAAAAAATGGCGGATTTTCAGTACTTTTAATTGAGATTTTCTCTTTCAAAAGTCCATGATCCAAGAATTTTTTTCTTTAAAAATGCTCAATAGCAATAGGGCTTTCTAATGAAAAAAAAATCGCTGCAAAATTTCGAGGGTCGCGAACCTTACCGGACCCAAAAAGTTTAATGGAATTATTAATTGAAAATTCAAAACAAGGTTTTATTCAATATTTCAGATTTTACTGTAATGAAAACAATAATTTTACATTGATGTTCAGTCAGTTCATCTTAAAAACTTTTAGCGCAAATAAAATATAGAGAGTGTAATATGAAGCGAGAAAACTCCTTGGGCGTTAAAAGCTTCCAAAATCATTAAAATTAACATTGATGTAAATTATTATTTCCATTTTAATATAACTGAAACATTACAAAAAAGCTTTCTTAATGCAAACTTTTTTTTATTATTAATTTTTAAATAGGCGTATTTTTTAATATCGGCCGTAAAGCATCAGTCCTGAAGAAGGCAATAGTGGGTGATTGATGTAGAGTCCAGCAACAGGGTTTCCCACTATAAAGTTGTAGTGAATTACGAAGGATTGCCTTTAAACTAAGGCTTTATTCTACATAGAACAACTAACATAAAATTATTGACAACTTTGTAACATAACTGACAATGTCATGAATCCTATCAAAATGGTAATATCATGACATTTTTCCCGCCTTCTTATTTCTCGATGAAGTCTTCTAAATATTGAGGACGCCTTCGTGTCCTATGGAGTGGTCTAGACTGAGATGGTCTTGATTTTCTTGAATGCTTTAGTCTTGATTTTGACTGACAGAATTTTCATCGCAATAAGTTAATGATATGCTTCCTCGATGAGCTAAATGCCTAGTGGAAACTGTCTTTTCTTCTCCATTTTCCAGTCGGATATGGACGTATTCCGAGTTGGCTTCTAGGAGTTGGACTTCATCAACTAAAGGTTCGTATTAATTCAAACGGACGAATCTCTTTAATAGCACTGGTCCTGGTGCAGCTAGCCATGTAGGAATCGATGATCCATAAGTTGAGCGCCTCACATAGTCTTAAACATGCATTCATGTGGGGTCGAGTTGATAGCAGTGAATAAAAGAGATCTAATAGAGTGAAGAGAATCCACTAGAACCTGCTCCCACCGGTTGATTTTCAATTTTTGAGATTTTAAAGCCAACTGGATGGTTTGCCATATAATTCCATTAAATCGTTCGCACTGACCATTACCCTGAGGATTATAGGGAGTCGTGTGACTTGAAGCAATACCGTGAGACTCTAAAAATGACTTAAGTTCACGAGACATAAAAGAGGTATCTTGGACAGAATGAACATATGCCGGAGTGCCAAATATAGAAAATATTTGACGCAAACATTGGATAACTGTAGAGGATAATATGTCGGAACATGGAAATGCGAATGGGAATCTGGAAAATTCATCAACAACGGTTAGTAAGTATACTTATTTCTTGAAGATGAAGGCAAAGGACCTTTAAAATCCAAATTAAGACGTTCAAATGGTGAGATGGCTTTGATTAACGTTCCTTCATTTTTGTGAAATTTCGGTTTGATTTCAGCACAAAGAGGACATGATGAGGTAATTTGACGGACGTCTTCCACAGAATAAGGCAGATTTTTTCAGCGTATCCAATGGAAAAACCGGGTAATACCAGGGTGACACAAAGAAGAATGTAGATCAAATAATTTCTTTTGATCAGCCGATGACATGGTTGCAGAAGTAATACGGGAAAATGCATCAGCTACCGTGTTTTGACTTCCTGGCCTGTAAACGATATTATACTTGTAGCATGACAATGTTGAATTTTCTCATTTTTGACTTGTTGTTAAACATAAATGCCACTGACTTCTGATCCGTAATGAGCTGAAAATGTCTGCCAATTAAAAAATGTCGCCACTTTTTCAGAGCTTCTACTATTACGTACGCTTCTTTTTCAACTGACGAATGCTTTTGTTCCTGAGAGGACAAGGTTCTTGAGAAAAATGAGACTGGTCTTCCTGATTGGGATAATTGAGCAGATATTGCAAACTCCGAGGCATCGGTTTCAAGAGTTAACACAGCGTCGTCATCAATTGAAGAAATCGAAGAGTTGTCTATGTCCTGTTTGAGCTGTATAAATGCCAAAATTGCTTTTTCAGACAATGGAAAACTTGTGCTGTGTGCTAGCGGCTGAATTTTTTCGGAAAATTTAGGAACCCGTTTAGAGTAGTGTGCAAACATTCCTAGAATTATTCGAAGAGAAGCTGTAGTGTCAGGTACCGGTAAATTTAGGAGATGCTTGAGTCGTTCTGGGTCCGGCTTCATAGTTTTGTTGCATATTAAATACCCAAGAATGCAAATCGATTTGAGGGAAAATCTTGATTTTGTTTCATTAATTGTTAAACGGTACTTCTTAATGACATCTAAAATTTTTTGTAAATTTTGATCATGTTCTTCTTGAGAGTTACCGCAAACAGTGACGTCATTCAGATAAGTATAGACGCTTTTAATATTTTCTTTCTTGATGGTGCTGTCGATGGTTCGTTGGAAACAAGCGACTCCATTGGTAACACCAAACGGAATTCGAGTAAATTGGTACAAGTTTCCACAAGCTTCAAATGCAGTATAGATCTTTTCTTCATCTTTAATTAGAATTTGGTAATAGGCACTACGGAGATCAATTGCACTAAAAACGGAATATTTCGAAATTTGGTTTACAATGTCTTCTATCCGTGGCAATGGGTATGCATCCAATAATGTATATTTATTTATGGTTTGAGAATAGTCAATACACATACGTTTCTTGTGGTTTTCACTTGAAGTTACCAGAGGTTGAGCTCGCCAGGGGGAGATACTGGGTCCTATGATCTTTTCTTTTGGAAGATGTTTGATTTCTTGATCAATAAAGTTGAGGTCAGAAGTTGTAAATCGACGGGATTTTATTGCGATTGGTTTGCATTTAAACGTCAAATTTGAAAATAAACTGAATGGTTCAACATTTGCTACTGCTAAATTGCATATTGATAGGGTAGATTTGTCACCTCCAAAGAGAATTTCGAGTCGGAAATGTTGCTTCAGAATATCATGACCAATGATTGCTTCAGTGCAGAGTTCATCAAAGACTAAAAGCTTTACATTTTGATAAATGTTATCCAAAATTTGTAGGCGTACAATACAATATCCAAGAACTTGCGACGTGAGAGATGTTGAAGCCAGTTTAACATTAATTCTTGATGGAATGACACAAACATTTCTACTGGCAACAATTTTACTTGAAATATAGCTATCAGAACTCCCTGTATCGACTAGTGCATCTGTGATTATGTTGTTTATTTTAATTTGAATAATAGATTTGGATAAACAACTAGGAGAAACAGCAGAAATCGTAGTCAGAATAGTAGCAGATGTTTTCTGAGTTCTACTGGTGTTACTTGATCTACACACAGTTGAAAAATGACCTCTTTTATTGCAGGAATTGCAAATTGCATTTTTAGCAGGACAGTGTTCGTGCAGGTGTCTATCTCGGCCACAAAAGAAACATTTCTGAAAAGATGCAGCAGCTGCTAACGGCCTGGTTGATGAATTTTCAGAATCTTGTGACGGTTCTGCGTTTTGTAAAACGGCAACACTCGAATCAAAAGTTGATGAATATGATTCAGCATGTTGCTTGGCTATTTCTAACGCTCTCGCAGTATCAAACGCTTGAATTAAGCTTAAAGAAGAGTGCTCTAGAAGCTGCTGTCTAATTTGTAGTGAACTTAAACCACTGATAAACGAGTCTCGAATGAAATCATCTCTACGTAACAGCTTTAAAGTTGCAGTATTTGCTCATTTGCTTCAAAATTTGTGAATATTGGTCAATTGACTCACCTACTAACTGTCTTCTTGATGAGAGAGAATGTCGAGAAAATATTTCATTTTTGGGCTTTACGTAGAGACTATCAAGGATTTTTATGGCATCTCCATACGTTGTACTCTCACTAATCGATTCAAAAACGACTTGACTCACGTAGTTTGTTAGTAGATTCAGTTTCTTTTTATTGTCCTTCGCATCTGCCGCTTCTATAAAGTTCACGAACGATCTGTACCAATGGTTCCGAAGTTGACCTGCGTTTCCAAGTGTAACATCTATATAAAACGATAGGTGCGAAGTAGCTTATCCATTTTATAGAATTCTCTGTAGAATAAATTGTAGTGAATTACGAAGGATTGCCTTTAAAATAAGGCTTTATTCTACAGGAAACAACTGTCATAAAATTATTGACAACTTTGTTACATAACTGACAATGTCATGAATCCTATCAAAATGGTAATATCATGACAAAAGTTACTCATTTTGACGGCTTATTACTCGAGAATGGAAAAAGAAATCGACGTGCAGTTTTCGCTAAACTTCTTATATTTCCTTCAAGTTTTTGTTGCCAAATGTATATTTTTTCCCGAAAGCTCCGAAAAAAATTACCTTTTTTGAAGCGAAATTATCGTTTATTTTAAATGCAACACCCTATATTTTTTAATATAATCTGAAAGTACCTTTCTCTCCCTTTCCAAAAAATTTATACATTATCGGCATATACTGAAATTTTTAGGGAAATATTTAATTTTTTATGATATCATGTCAAGAACTTCCAAACGTAAATTGTCACATTTTAACAGATTGGAAACATTATAACTCGAAAATGAGAGAGGGGATTAATAGGCGGCCTTAACTGAAATTGTTAGAAAAATTTAACATGGTTGCCAAGTCTCAAAAGTTTGGCAAAAAAAGTTACTTTTTGTTAATTTTTTACGAAAATGTGCTTTGGTAAAAATATCCTGACATTAAGAAACGTCAAATAAGCTATTTATGGGAAGTATAAGAACGAACATAGTCAAATTTATTAATCGAAAAAGTTGATTTTGATAGAAAAAGCGCGGTGCGTCGAATTACATACATGCTGAGAAAAAATGAATAGAAGTGACCAGCAGAAGATTCAGAGCCATTTTTGACAGAAATCAGTCTATACATATTAAATTGGGTACAACAATTTACAAAATCGGGAAAACTAGAAAGGAAGAAAACATTTAGAACAGAATCATTTTTATTTAG
Source organism: Lochmaea crataegi (assembly GCA_947563755.1). NCBI lineage: Eukaryota > Metazoa > Arthropoda > Insecta > Coleoptera > Chrysomelidae > Lochmaea > Lochmaea crataegi. Next base: position 24,096,945 of record OX387423.1, on the reverse strand, counting down.
ATATAAGAACAAGGAATCAAACATAACTTCATGAAACATATGAAAACAAAAAAATAATTATATTCAATAAATAAGTTGTTGTACATCTTGATCTCAGCCAAAAATTACTGAACGCATTTTGCACCATTTCTGGTGTTATGGTATTAAAACATTTACTATGTTATTTCTTAACTCCTGAAAATTTGTAGGAATTGAGTTATAGCATCTCTCCTTCACATACCCCCTTATGAAGAAGTCTGGTATGGCTAAGTAAGGGGAATACGAGGCCCACTCGATGGGACCAGCTCGACCTATCCATCTATTGCCGATATGATCTGATAATTTCGAGCAACTAAAGAGTAATCTTGTTGAAAATATACAGTGTTTGTAATTTCGTCTTGTTGTAATTGGGAATACGAAAACTCCTCTAACATGTCGGTGTAAGTGTTTCCGTAAACTGTTGCTTAATGAAAAAAGAGAGGCCGTAGATTTTAGTTTTAGATACACCACACCAGACATTTACTTTAGGAGCATCCCTCTCAAATTCGTTGAACGCTTTTGGATTTTCACCTCCCAAATCTTGCAGACATGCTTATTAACTCTTCCTATTAATATGAAATGTGGCTTCGTTTAACATTATTAGGTTCAAATTAGGCTGAAGTGTTACCAGATCCAACAATTTTTCTGATATGAAACATCTTTTTTCGAATGAATGATTCTCTATTTTTTAGAAAGTTTGTATTTTATATGATTTGAATGTAGTTGTTTTTAGGAGCCGGTGAACCTCACTTTTTGAAAAAAGTTGTTACCCAATTTATCAGTGGGTATCAATTGAATTATTTGAATCCTCAGCTAGTTGCAGTGGAGTAAAGGGTGGGTAAGTAAATATCCTGATGGATAGTTTTATTTTCCCGTTTCACGAAATTTATTGGAAGTAATGTTCAAGACAGTGAAATTAAGATTGTAAAGTGTTTTTATTTCTGATTAGGATTTTGAAGTTTTTTGGGTTACAAGTTGTAGTAAAGTAAAGTTCAAACAAAATTGCCTATTTAACACTACTTACACGCAATTCCCCTCATTAGTACTAATAGGTTCACATGGTTATTAAGTATTCAACTGATTATACTGAATGTTCACTATTATAAGTTTATGAAGATATCAGAATGGCGTAGTAGTTACTATCGAAGCTGACCTTCCTTATGTTAAGCCAACGATGAGATATATAAAAACACGAATACCTTTACTTAGTAACCCGCAGTCGCAGTCACAGGCATTCAGCTAAATCCACAGCAACAGGTGCACTACAGCCAGTCACCAATCAGTGTAATTCTTCAGAGTGTAACATAAAAAGCCTAAAAGAGTGGAGGAGCAGTTAGATGGTGGCTAATTGAATTCGGTTAGGTTAGGAAGACTTACCGAAGGTGGGGTGGCTTTTGAGTAGACTATTTGTAAAGATCCCCTTGCGGGCTTTCCAAAACATGAAAAGAAGGAAAATAGTCCAAGAGTGATTTCCTTTTGCTTCTGGCTTCAAAAATCCGAAAAAAATTCGTTCAACCTCATGTATAGCCCGTTCAGTACAAAAACCGTTTCACGTCATCAAAGTGTCAAAAAAGAGACGTTCGTTTATATCATGTCATTCGATTGCTGCTGTCAATCCTCTGTCAATCACTATGCTAAGCCTCTCTAAACTCAATAAATGTTGAAATTTGTAGGTCGCATTGTATTAAAAAATATAAATATATGTTTAAAGAAAGGTTTCGTAATTAATTTCATATCAAATACAGCTCGTAGGTTAATTAAATATTAAACTCAAACTAACGTCAGTCTTAATAAAAACTTTTTATGTTGGCAAAAATGCGCGATGTTTCCGCGATTAAAATGGTTTATTTCTGGTTCAGTTGACGTCTTGACATGTTTGGGGTCATGTTGTGACAAAAACTGCAAAGAACTGTGAGTAATTTTTCACAAGTAGTGATGAGTTATTAAAGTTAAAGTCACAACCAAAAAAAACGTATAAATGAAACTTAAAAATACTGCAATAGTTGATGCATTTTCTCCTAATACTATTTAAAGCGTTTATGAAGCAAGTAAGTATAAGTTTAATATTATACCCAATTAACTGTATTTATTATATTCTGTTACATTATTCTTAATACTTGGCAATTACTTATACATGGACATTTTTTTACAGATAATCATGTCACTAAAATTTAGTTTAGTTTACTAAAATATGATACACATCCACAAAGAGGACTTATGGAACTTTCAACAAAAATAAACCATTGTATAAATTTGTTTTTATTAATGAATCTTGAATTTTCCAAAATGGTGCTGTAGGCTGTTCATGTCAAAACGTATGTTACAATGATTATGTAAAATTTTAGAATGCAAAATTGTTTTTATTCTAGATATTTTGTAATACATGCTGAGAATGAAGATGGTTGAATTGATGGAGCTTATTTATATTGAAGCCTAGTAAGTAGATACAGACTGTATTTGAACAGTGATATAGCAAATTATATGTTAGCATTCAGAAGACTACACAACTATTTTAATACATTTAAAATTCTTACCTACTTCAAATTATACCTAATAGACAATAAATGCTGTTTTACTTTTATTTTTACAAAAATAATAATATAGGTATATTTGAAAACAAATGAATTGGTTATTTGAATACTGCCCTTTCAATAAATGTTTTTTTCAGAAACAAACCCCCATCAAAATACATTGTGGATATGATAGAACAGTATAGTCACAAAGTATTACCTACCATCTTTTTAAAAATCCTATTGAGATAATACAGGGTACTGCCAAGCAAGCCGATAGATGCATTCCAGAAGTTGTGCGTTGGAATTGGTTTGTCCGTGAACCTCTCAAATTTGAAAGATTTCTATTTGACAATTATTGTTCTACCTTATTTAAAAAAAATAGTATTACAATCTTTTCGGTGTAGTAACTAATTTATAAATTTGCTATGTTTCTTTTTAATAAAACAATTCCATAAAAATTGGGGTGGCATTATTTATTATTTTATTTTAATCATGATATTCAAAATAAGTAATTCTGGCAGCATTTTCTAAAGGCAAATGTGTATATCACAAACTTTTATAAAAACTACAAAGAATTAATTTGATAGTTTTTATTGAATTGAAAGGTCTCATTTGATCAATCGTTTTATTAGCAATACTTTCAGTTGCAGTAGATGCTGAAGAGCTAAAACAAAATGGTGAATATAAATTTGGATTGATTAGAAGATGATGGAGTGATAAATAAGTCACCAATATACTGATAATTATAATATGTATTGATTTCAGTGCTACAATTTAGTCAATCATTCGCATATACCTCCACTCGGAGAATAGAATGGATTGCTCTTCTTTTCTGAGCTGTGGTGGTGCTTGCTGCAGAATTTTCTTTTGCTATGATCAGTGACCATATACCTCAGGATGATTTTCCTTGTTGAAAATGACCTACACACTAAAGCTTCACATCTCGGCTCTTCTAAAAAAATGTTAAGATTCATTTCACCAAAATATAAAATAAAATTGCCTACCTTTAAAAAGGAGGTAGATCCAGGTTATCAGAACTTTTTAATTTATAGGATGTCTGTAAACCTTACATCAATCTTTCATATTGTAGTGACAACATTCTAGAAGCCAACATGTACTTAGGTAATTGTAACCTAAAAATTATATTAGATAATATTTTTTCCTTGATATTATATATACATGCATTTTAAATACTAGAACTAACTAATTAAGTGTGTGGTATAAACATACAAATAAAAGTGTTAACTATTCCATACATACCTTTTTGTGCTAAAAATAATTCCATAGTTTTTAAAATAAGAATTTCTTAGTGCTGTACGGATAACATACAAATTAAAGTTTTATATGTAACATCTCTGTATGTATAAACTGAAATACGTCGAAGTTTCTTTGCACGCAATAACCGTCTATAACTAAACCTAACCAGAGGCAACCAAACCTAACCTAGAATATTTGATAAACTTCATTTGACATATATACTAGATTCTCATATTATTTCAAGGGCTTGGCAACATAGTACAGTTATGACAGATGTGACGTGCAACGGTTTTAATACTGAACGGGCTATAGTCAAAATTACAGCCCTCAGAAACAAAACGGAAGAGAGAGAGAACATAGATTATTGACAGTATGTCAATTAAATGTGCCAGATAAGTAAGTAATTACTGGTCACACCTGGTCAGCTTGACACTTAGGTAGGTGTAGCCTTGTATGTTTAGACCGTTTAAAGTGAATGAACAATTAAAGAAGAATTTATTATATTGTAAATATGTAAATAAACAATGTTATGATTAAGTTTTATGTTTAAGTTGAAGTTTTAATTTAATTTTGTTTGTTTTGTTCTTAATCTAATTATTAAGCGGTAAGTGTTAGCCTCCCCTTAATTTATTATGCTTTGTTTGCTTTTAAGTTTAAAGTAAATAAGTTTGAACCCGTAACATAGTGTAATTTGGGATATTTTTCTTACACTTATTCTATTGTTAAGTGCTAGAATTTCCCTCACTTCTGGAATATCATTGAGCATATTGTCCTGAGCGTTTTCAGGTGTTCTGGTTTTCATTTCTAGTTTTCTGGATTCTGTAAATTGTTGTGCCCAAGTTAATATCGATTTTCGTGTTGGCGGATTTCTGTCGAAAATGGCTCTGAATCTCCTTCTGGTCACTGTCATTGATTTTCTCTCAGCATATAATATGACGCATCGCGCTTTTTCAATCAAAGTATACATTTTTGATCAATATTTGATTGATTGTCTCATTTTCGAGTTATAATGACATGGTTTAATAAAAAATTAAATATTTCCATAAAAACTTGAGTATATGCCGATAATGTAGATACACATTCTTGGAAAGTAGAAGAAAGGGACTTTCAGATGGTATTAAAAAATATAGGGTGTTGTATTTAAAATAAACCGATAATTTCGCTTCAAAAAAGATCATTTTTTTCGGCGCTTTCGGGTGAAATTATACATTTGGCAACTATGTCAACAAAAACTTGAAGGAAATATAAGAAATTTAGCGAAAACTGCACGTCGATATCTTCTTCCATTCTGGAGTAATAAGCCGTCAAAATGTGTTACTTTATAGTGGGACACCCTGTTTATCGTCAGCTATAGATCGGTAGCGCATGACACATATAGGCTTCATTAATTCGTAAGGAAGCCGTTTTCAATATCGAATTTCGTGTGAAAAACAAGTCGAATAAGGCTATTCCCCCAGACCCAAACTGGATAATCGACGCTACAGTTGACATTGAAAATATTATCTTCAATTTTCACGAAAAGAGAACGAATAACTTATGGATGCCGTTGATTATCCAGTTTGGGTCTTGGGAAATAGCCTTATTCTATTTGTTTTTCACATGAAACTCGATGGTGAAAACGGCTCCCATTCGAAATAATGAAGCCTACATGTGTCATGGGCCACTGTTCTTTTATTAATTAAAATCTCTGAGACATAGTTTCCAATGATATATTTATATACCTTCCAAATTAATCAAGCTGTTGTAGGTTTTACCGGAAAGATAATAATTTACAAACGTAGACGTGATAAATCTTTCATGTAACGGATATTTATCGATTCCTATGTTCACTTTCGCTTTTCACTTCAGTTTAATGGCCCACCAATCTGGTTGACTTCGAAATGGTCTTGAACTAAGCAGTCGTTGTATTTAAGCGAGTCTCATCAAAACTTACAAATTGAACAATTTGTCATTATAGTCGAATTCCTGATTCGTTACAAACAGAGATGGCAGTTCATTAGGTGAAATAAGTAGCCTCAAAGTAATTAATGAATTCGTGACAGTGCAATAATCTAAAACATATCATTTGTATTTGTCATTGGAATATGAGAGTGACATGAATAAAGCCAATACACATAATGGAATGATGCGTTCAAAATAAATTAAAATCAAATTATTTTTCGAAATATAACAACCACCAGTATAACATTTGCTAGGAATATAATTAAATGGATGAATAGTGCATGAATATATTACCAAAACAAATAGACAAGCTATTCACAACCTTATCGAAAATAATTACTGATAATGTTTCTATCAATTTCTATTTCATTGATCTTTAATTATAGTATGAATTTTATTAATTATATATTTCTTACTAGAAGAACCAACAGACGTTGTCCTGTCTTAACATCTAGAAGACCCGACAAACGATGTCCTGTCCTAATATTGTCTTGTCAATAAGATATTATGCAAGCGGTCGTTTTTTACCCGCTGAGTGGAGTGTCAGAGTAGCTTTTGATTATTTCAAACCTAACGATACTTATACAGAAACTTTAAATTTTAATTTACCGCCATTTATTGTCCAAAGTAGATCAAATCAAATACCATCAGAATCGGTCCATCTGTTCTCGAGTTGAAAGTGTTCCAACAAAAGCAGGCCGCACACTATCGCGGAACGGAACGGAGATGAATGGAAATTTTGAATCTCCGCACATTATCGCGGAATTAAACGGAAAAAAATATTTGTTAATTAAATAAAATTGCAATGCATTATTACTTACCGGGTATTTTCATTTCGATGGAAATTTCTTCCCAGGCTTTTTCTTTCATTTGTTGATAGTGATAATTTTTATCAGACAACAAATAAAGATGTAGATAAGCACGAATTTTTCTGATTAATAGATCTTCATTCATTTTTAATTAATCAAAAGGGAAACAAACACAAAACGGCGTGATATTGTCATAGGAATGAACACGTTTTGTTGTACTGATTAGTGGCTACGGGCTGGTGGGTAGAGGAGAGGGCTGCGGAATCGTGGAAAAATTCACCCAGTAAGCAATCCAATAAATTCCGTTCCGTTCCAATCCATTCCGCGGTGTTCCGATCCGCGGTAGTGTGCGGCTACTCACTTAATTCTATGCTTCCGAAATTTCAGTTCCGTTCCGCGATAGTGTGCGGCCTGCTAAACCCGACTAAATAAGATATTATGCAAGCGGTCGTTCTCTGCCCGTTGAGTGGAGTGTCAGAGTAGCTTTTGTTTATTTCAAACTTTATAAATGCCATCCTTACAATTAGCTAATCTCCAAGTAACGATACCTATACAAAAATTTTAAATTTTAATTCATCACCATTTTTGTACAAAGTATAGAATTTTTTTAAATAATGTTTTTCCGTGCAATTTTCCTAAATAAGTATCCTATGTCCGTCTCCTGGTTCTAAGCTACCTCCCCACCAATTTTCAGCCAAATCGGTTCAGCCGTTCTTGAGTAATAATAACTAACACTACTTTATTTTATCATCATCAGTACAAGGTATATGTTATCGTCTGAGAGTTATTTTCGGACTGAAATATCTCTACAATCACCAACTATACATACCTTCCAGTTACGGAAATGTAAAAATTGCGACAATAGCGACATCTTCACCTCCAAATCACAAACCAAAATTCGAATGTGACGACAAGCCCGTGAGCTTGAAACAATAATGAATTATTAGTTTCGTGTAAAATTGTCGTATTTAGTAAAGCGTGTTACCAACATATATCAAAGAATAAATATATTTATTCTACGCTTTACAAACTAAGTTTTGAAAAATAATTTTTCAAAAACAGTGACCGTTCAACGAAGAAGAAGCAACTACTTCCCGGGCTACATGCCCCGACAGACATTGAATTACACTTCTCAGTCAAACGGGGTTGGTAAATCTACAAGATTTAAACCAACCATTCTGGTTTGTAATTAGAAGGGACAACATAACTTGTAGACCGGTTTCGGCGTTTTGCGCCTCATCAGTACAAGGTATATGTTATCGTCCGAGAGTTAATCCCGGACTGAAATATGTCTACAATCACCAACTATGCATACCTTCCAGTTAAGGAAATGTGAAAGTTGCGACAATAGCGACATCTTCACCTCCAAATCACAAACCAATGAGGCGCAAAACGCCGAAACCGTTCTACAAGTTATGTTGTCCCTTCTAATTACAAACCAGAATGATTGGTTCAAATCTTGTAGATTGACCAACCCCGTTTGACTTAGAAGTGTAATTCAATGTCTGTCGGGACATGTAGCCCAGGAAATAGTTGTTTCTTCTTCGTTGAACGGTCACTGTTTTTGAAAAATATTTCTCAAAACTTAGTTTGTAAAGCGTAGAATAACTATATTTATTCTTTGATATCTGTTGGTAACACGCTTTATTAAATACGACAATTTTACAGGAAGCTGTAATAATTCAACCTTGAAAAAATGTTTAAATAGCCAAAATGGGAAAATCTGTCAACAACAAAACAATTTTTTTCGGTTACCAATAGCCACTGAAACGAATTCGGCTGTTAACGCTCTGCTATAGCTTGTGACGTTTAATCGTATGATCTCAGTACAGTCATGGTTATTCCGTGGTATAGCGCCCATGCGATAAGAAAAGTATCCTATTCAAATAGCAATTTTCGCATTTTTCTTACTAGGTGTTCAACAGCCAACATGATTAGACACTTAAGGCACTGACGTTTAATTAAAAAATATACGTGAAAAGTTAAAATTACAAGTGGCAGATGGCGAAAAACTTCAAAAACCGTGGCGTTAAGAATTTTCCGCCCTTGGGCTGCTAAACAATACTTTCCGCCCTATTTTTGGTGTTCATAAGATTGGTTTTCCGGTAAATTAGGCGAAAAAATTTATAACCTGATAGCCAAAGTCAGGAAAACTGCCAAAGTCATAGTAAATATCATGCTGACGGGGCAATGTAAGCTTCATAGACATGAGACAAGAAACGAAATGGAAGTTTAGGTATTGGAGCTGATTGCTTTCATAAAAATAGTCGGGCTGAAGAATGTTTTTTAATTTGGGGGACCATAATAGATCTGAAAAGTTATTTTGGGAAATTAAACCACAATCCTTTTTATATTTTTAAATTCAACGTTTCGGTAGCGCTCCAGCTGCTAAACACAATACTTTCCGCCCTATTTTTGGTGTTCATATGATTGGTTTTCCGGTAAGGTAGACGAAAATAGTATATTGTGTCCCGTGTAGCCCCTTTTGCCAGACACGTGTCGATTGCGTAAATTTCCATCTGGAATACGGATGAAAACTTTCCGATATATGCGTGAACACTGCATAATGCATATTTGTTATCTGGGATTAATAATTGTACCACACCAGCATTTCATCCCGGCTGCATGTTAATATCCCATTCCACTGTTCCCTAACACAGAAATAGTCCAGTTACCACCTGTTGGATAAAATTAGTTTAATGTCAGCATCATCACAATGCAACGATGATTTAATATGACAACAAGATTAAAATAAGGTGAAATACGAGAAAATTGAGAGTTTTATTATAAGGAATATTTAAAACAAAGTATTATATTTGTTGATTTGTGTATGAATATATCTGAATAACTAATGAAGCAGTCATTCCAATTTAATTAGCCCTTTTGTGTACTGATACCTCTGACCGACACAGAAAAAAAAATTAATGTTCACGATCATATTTTAATATTACTTGGATGGTTCATCCTGAATTGGTTTTGCAAGGGCCACGAAGATTTATTACTCTGCGCGTTTATGAGTACACTGTAGCATACGCTAAATACAGCAGCCATTGTATACCAGAAAGGTATCGATATAATAATAATTTTTATTTGGTTTTATCTATATTTTCTGTTTCTTGACTACGGGTACATTTTGAATCGCTTAACCAATAACAAATGATTTTAATTAAAAAAAAGGTGGGCAGAAGCTTGCTTCTTATGCACAATAGAATGACTATTTTTCGTGAATTTTTCACCATTTTTCAAAAATTTTGACAGTTTTTGACGAATTTTGACAATTATTGACCGTCTTTGACAATTATTGACCATTTTTGAGAATTTTTCAAAAGTTTTAACATATTTGGCAATTATTGACCATTTTTTCAAAATTTTGACAATTTTTGACAATTTTTCGGAAAATTTGACCATTTTTCAAAAACTTTGACAATTATTGACCATTTTTCCAAATTTTTGAAAATATTTAGCAATTATTAACCATTTTTTCAAACCTTTGACAGTTTTTGACGATTTTTCCAAATTCTTGACAATTTTTGACCATATTTAAAAATTTTTGACAATTTTTCAAAAAAATTATTGACCATTTTTGACCGCCTTTGACAATTATTGACCATTTTTTACAATTTTCCAAAAATGTTTATCATATTTGGCAATTATTGACCATTTTTTCAAAATTTTGACAATTTTTGAAAATTTTTCAAATTTTAATAATTATTGACTGTTTTTGACAAATAATTGACCAATTTTGACAGTTTTGACGATTATTGATAATTTTTGACAATTTTTCAAAAATTTTAACCATTTTAGACCATTTTTCCAAATTTCAACAATTATTGACCATTTTTGACAATTTAGGAGCATTTTTGACAGGTTGTGACAATTATTGACCATTTTTGACAATTTTTCATAAATTTTGACAATTTTTAATAATTATTGACCATTTTTGACAGTTTTTTATGATTATTGACAATTTTTTCAAAAACTTCGACAATTATTGACCATTTTTCCAAATTTTTAAAAATATTTAGCAAATTATTAATCATTTTTTCAAAATTTCGACAGTTTTTGACAATTTTTGACGATTTTTCCAAAATCTTGATAATTTTTGACCATATTTAAAAATTTTTGATAATTTTTCAAACATTTTAACAATTATTGAGCATTTTTTACAGTTTTTGACGAATTTTGACAATTATTGACCGCCATTGACAATTTTTGACCATTTTTTACAATTTTTCAAAAATGTTTATCATATTTGGCAATTATTGACCAATTTTTTCAAAATTTTGACCATTTTTGACAATTTTTCGGAAAATTTGACCATTTTTCAAAAACTTTGACAATTATTGACCATTTTTCCAAATTTTTGAAAATATTTAGCAATTATTAACCATTTTTTCAAACCTTTGACAGTTTTTGACGATTTTTCCAAATTCTTGACAATTTTTGACCATATTTAAAAATTTTTGACAATTTTTCAAAAAAATTATTGACCATTTTTGACCGCCTTTGACAATTATTGACCATTTTTTACAATTTTCCAAAAATGTTTATCATATTTGGCAATTATTGACCATTTTTTCAAAATTTTGACAATTTTTGAAAATTTTTCAAATTTTAATAATTATTGACTGTTTTTGACAAATAATTGACCAATTTTGACAGTTTTGACGATTATTGATAATTTTTGACAATTTTTCAAAAATTTTAACCATTTTAGACCATTTTTCCAAATTTCAACAATTATTGACCATTTTTGACAATTTAGGAGCATTTTTGACAGGTTGTGACAATTATTGACCATTTTTGACAATTTTTCATAAATTTTGACAATTTTTAATAATTATTGACCATTTTTGACAGTTTTTTATGATTATTGACAATTTTTTCAAAAACTTCGACAATTATTGACCATTTTTCCAAATTTTTAAAAATATTTAGCAAATTATTAATCATTTTTTCAAAATTTCGACAGTTTTTGACAATTTTTGACGATTTTTCCAAAATCTTGATAATTTTTGACCATATTTAAAAATTTTTGATAATTTTTCAAACATTTTAACAATTATTGAGCATTTTTTACAGTTTTTGACGAATTTTGACAATTATTGACCGCCATTGACAATTTTTGACCATTTTTTACAATTTTTTAAAAATGTTTATCATATTTGGCAATTATTGACCAATTTTTTCAAAATTTTGACCATTTTTGACCATTTTTCAAAATTTTAACAATTATGGATCCCTTTGGATCATTTTTGACGAATTTTGATTGGTTTTGACAATTACTGACCGTTTTTGACAATTATTGACCATTTTTGACAATTTTTCAAAAATTTTAAAGATTTTTCAAAATTTTTGACAATTATTTACCATTTTTGACAGTTTTTGACAATTTTTGACAATTTTTGAGAATATTTGGCGATTATTAACCATTTTTTCTAAATTTTGACAGTTTTTGATCATTTTTCCAAATTTTTGACAATTTTTGACCATATTTAAAATTTTTTGACAACTTTTCAAAAATTTTAACATATTTGGCAATTATTAACCAATTTTTCAAAATTTTGACAATTTTTGACCATTTTTGACAATTTTTCACACCTATAGGTGTGCGAGCTCAGTGCGGCAAGAGAGATTGCGCATAGTCGCTTGAATGAGTTATGGCGTGACGAACGCTTTTTCGTAACATCATACGTTTCACGAGTTCACTAGCCTTCCCAAAAGTCCTATGTCGTGCAATAAGAAGCAAGCAGCAATTTAAATTTCATTGGATTGGTAGATTATTCAGTAATCTAGCAACACTGTTGCGTGACGAACCCTTATTCGCTTTTTCGTAACATTACACGTTTCACGAGTTCACTAGCCTTTTCAGAAATATGGCAACACTGTTGCGTGACGGACTTTTCGTAACGGTTACACGTTTTACGAGTTCACTAGCCTTCTCAAAAAGTCCTATGTCATGCAATAAGAAGCAAGCTTCAAAAAATATATTTTGATGAAAATTCATTTACAGAAGTACTTGTAACATTATAATTATAAATTTCGGAAACAAAGCACTACAGCGACATCGGTTTTATAATTTGTTGGGACTGCACCCAACGCGTGTTAAATAAATCACTTTTAAATGAACACACTGCTCGAAAATTGACTTTTATCGTCGGAAAATTGATCATTTCCACCCGATTTATATCCAACCAGTGGCTGTAGAACAGAAACTTTGTTTTATTGCAGACTGTTAAATATCAAATTAAATGAATTTGGATAACTCGAACATTTCGAATGTTCATCACATAATTGAAAAAAAAAAACTTGATCATACAATATTTATCAATTGATTAATGAAATACAAATTTCAAAAATTAAATTCAGGATAAGAACGAAGGTGTAATTGAAATATAGTCTAAGGAGTTAGATTAGATTTGGTGATCTGTGCCACTGCGACATTTCCAGATTTATTGTGGTCCTTCTTGATTACAGTTTTCAGTCCAACCCTTTTTATCTCTCAAGACTAAGCCTTCCATGTAGTTTCTTGCCACTGTATTCTCAAGGACCAGCACCGGAAACGGCGCATTCGCCAAGCAGTCACACAGTCACGTTTCCTTCTCTAGGTGGTAGAATCTGCACCTGGCTTCGTCTGTCAACCCCATAAGATTTCCATGACTATTACATTCTGTGTAGAGGCTTCTGTGTCACCCACTTCCTTATGACACTGTTTATTGTCGATCTTACGTCAATGCGGTAAGGTTCCGGACCAATGAATGGCACGAATGCGGTTTGTCTGGCCATTTTATCCGCCTTTTCGTTGTCCAATGAATGTCTCGGAGACTAGTAGCTCCTTTTGACCCATTTTCCTGAGGAATTTTAGGATATCTGCAAGCTCTAGTTTAAGTAAGTGTCCCTCTGTGTGTGTGTGTGTGTGTGTGTGTGTGTGCATAAAGTGGTACTTTTTTCACGAATGGAAAAGTTGACCATGAAATTCCATGAGTGCAAAAAGACACTTTATGCATATGTGGCTTACAATATTTTTCCTACAGCCCTAACAAATAATAAAATCAAAATAGTAATTTGGAATATTTTAATTAAACTCCTTCAGTACATTACAACTAATGAATGCATAATGACTGCATTGGAAAATCTACACAATAATATTAAGAAAAATTAAGAACTATATTATGTATTTCAGTTTTATTTCGCAATGTGAATATTGAAAACGCAATTGTTTGTTGATCCAGTTTGGTTTGATCCAGTTGCCTTTGTTTCTGTTTGATTCATCAAGTCTGTTACCGCTCATATTATGCTGTCAAAGTCAAAGGTAATTTGATATGCTTCTCTGGTAATGGTGTGGATGAATTGCACTAATCAACTGTATTGGCTTACGGAAAGCGTGAAGTAAAGTTAACGTTATGACACTTTTTTAACGTCTTTTCTCTTTTTTTCACCCACACCATAAACAGCTGTTTTAAGCGCTACAAACTGGTGAAATACAAGGTACTTGAAAGAAAGGGCGTAGGGAAAAAGTTTTTCTTGTTGTTTGAAATTTAAAAGTTATCGTACAAACCATTCGCCATATTATAGCAAATGTGTCGCGTGTCCACCATATTTTAAATAATTTCCTGGCAATCGCCATAAATTACAAATATTAAAAAAAAATTTTTTTTTTAAAGCAAATCTGTTCGAGTCTTATTATTGATCGCTTAAATGCGCAGCTTTGCCACAATTTAGCCGCTTCTTTATCTCTTACCGCTTTCGAGATCCCAATGATACGCCTCAAATTTCGGACATGGATTCATTCTATTTCCCTTTTCCGCACTGTATACTGTTATAATCCAAAATAAATATTACTGCTGTCAAAAATAAGGGTAATAACGGAGAAGCTGACTTTCCCATAAACAATTTTATTTTATTTAAAAATAAGAAGTGGTTTCTTCAGAATCTCTGTATCGTATTTAATTATTTCAAATCATCATTTCAGTTATTTTTATAAATTAATTTCAAATTAAGGTTTGCCACCTAAAACTAAATACTTACTGCTACAGGACGATTCAATATTCAGAAAGTTTTTTCGTTTAAATAGAGTCCAGTTTGATTACATATTATCGTGCATCGAAAGTGAATTGAAGAGAAAATCATGTAACAAAGTCAAACAGCCTATCAGCCCTGCAGAAAAACTGGGATTGACACTAAGGTAAGATTGAAATGAAACAGCTTTTTACAGAACAAATCTTTCATTAGAAAATTATTAAATCGGAAAACATTATAACGGAAACCTAATGAAACAGGAGGTTAATTAGTATTAATTGGCTGAAGCTGGCCTTTGAATGTCATACCAGCCGTGTTGGTCAATAAAGTGAAGTCGTAATCATCATCATCCAAGACGGACGGAGAATGTACTGACAAGGACGAGCTGCGAGAACTGGAAGGCCTGCTATCGTACTGTGTACACAGTGATTGAAGTGCTGTGTGCGCTTGATTTAATTCTTCCAACTCCAATTGGCTAACAATTTTACAAATTTCCATCCTCGCCGGAATTTGATTTGCTGTGGAAATTTTTTTAACTGTCATTGCTATACTTTGAAAAAATGTAACAATGGGATGATCTTCTTTTGGCTGTTTTGTTGGCTTGTTAAGAATATTTGAAATTAGTTTTGACCTCTCTTCGGAATTTTTCTTAGAAACTTTAAGAATGCTTTCTCCTGATAACTTTGTGTTAAGTTTTCTGTTTTTGGGTTGCTTTGGCACACCACCGTAGTCGTCCTACTCCTGTTCTTCGCCCAAATCCTTGTCAACGTCCTATGGATCACGAATTTCAGGATCGTTACGTACAACGGCCAGTTCAACATTATCAGTGTCTTGAACATTTTGTAGGGATTCATCAAGTTCTTGAATGGCATTTGTGGCTGTCCTACAACAATGCAAGCAGCATTATTAAAAAAATAGAACACATAACCAAGCCTGAACCGAAATAAAGATTTTTGCAACAATTTTTTTATATAAGCTGTTTATTCACTCTCTCTCACAATCGACCACGTTCATGAATTGGAGGTAGTCTTCAAGATGCAATTTTAGTAGCTTCTTTGAACTAGCAGATCCTGTAGGAAGTTTTTTGGCTCTTTTGTGCCTCATATATGTATCCCGGATATGTTTCTAACGGTGTGTACATTCTTCAGCTGAAAAAATACAATAAATATTTTTTACTTTCAGGTTTTTGGCTACTGGTGAAAGCTTCGCTTCTTTATCTTTTGCATTCAGAATATCCGCAAGTTATGTTTGTCGTATTGTCAAGGAAGTATTAGAAATATGCAGTGCAAGACTACCAGGTAAATTCATGCCAACTCCTACAACTGAAGACCTCATCTCACTGTCGAAGGCCTTCGAAGATGTATGGAGTTTTCCCAATTGCATATTGGCACTCGATGTACGGATTCGTTGCCCATTAAGCTGTGGCTCCCAATATTTTAATTACAAATAGTAGTTTTCCATAGTTTTGTTAGCATTTGTAGATGCAAATTACAAGTTTGTTATGGTTGACATTGGTTCCTACGGATGTGAAGGATACAGTGGAATTTTAGAAAAATCAAACTTATTGAAGCTAATCAGAAATGAACAGTTTTATCCTCCGCCAAGGAATCTAGGTACAACGGAGCTTCCTTATGTCGTAGTTGCTGACGAAGCCTTCAAGCTTTCAGAGCATTTAATGATACCTTACAGAAGACCAGAAGCTACTACTAATAGGGAAAAAGCTGTTTTCAACTATAGACTGTCTCGTGCAAGGAGAGTAACCGAAAATTCCTTTGCATTACTTTCTCAAGTTTTTCGTGTTTTTTATACCCCAATTGCAGTCAAACCAGAAGCTACAGACAATTTAATTATGACTGCCTGTTGTCTTCACAATATGCCACGTGATGCGTACCTTGAAGAAAATGGCCAATGTTATTTAGAGATTTCCATCAGAGAACCATTACCATCACAAAACTTGATTCCCTTGCGTGCTGGAGGCGGATTTGGGAACCTTGAAGGTTTCGACTACTTCAACAGCAAAAGTGGATCCGTATCTTGACAAATGACAGAAATTAACAAGACAGACAAAACATTTAAGAAAAACAAACTTGTCTAACTTCAAACATAATTAAATGTACAATGAAGTTACACTATAACGTAAATAAATAAATTAATACTTTACCTGTTTATTTCATTTTCCCACCAATTTCTCTCCAGACATTTTCTCGGACATTAGCATCTTTGTACGGTTGGTGTTTACAGTTGAAAATACAAGGGTGTTTACGTACTAGTTCAATAAGTTGAACGTCATTCATTATTAAGCAGGGAAATAATCACATAAAGACTAGCACAGAGCTCCAGTCGACGCGGCTGTTACGACTGAATTGCTCATGCTAGCAGTCTAGTCGTACGGATCGGGCCGCCTCACTAGAGCCGCTTCTGCCGCGCGGCGCCAGTCGCGTCATAGGAATGGGTTTCATTTACTTGCATGCAAAACAGTATGAGTCATAGTCGCAAGGCTACGGCCGCGCGGCTAGAGCCGCTTCAGCAGTCGCTTAGGAATTCGACCTTTACACTTGCTACAAGATTTTGACTAGAATCAATTTTAAAATGAAAAGTAGTGATGCCCATGATATTCTGGTTTACGTCTCAAGACGATACATCAAATTTTCCTTTGAGACAAAAAGAAACCTTCGAAAGTCTCGTCTCGAATCTCACTCGAGAGTCTCGCAAAAGTCTCGAAGTATCGAATATAAAAATGCCAAATATTAATTGATTATTCTAATTATCACGAATGTTGACATACATTTCTTAAATCCCCATAATAGCGAACAGTCTGTGATCACACTAACATTGCCTCGGAGAATGGCATAATAATTTTGGTTATCGCAATAAGTTACGACTATCGACTTTAAAAATATGGCCATAAATTTGATTACTTCAAAGAAATATAAAAAATATTTAACAGCATCGGAATAAACATATAAACAAAAGGACGTCGGTCAAACCCTTAATCCGGCTTTATTTTATGGTTTTATTGTTTACATCTGGATACATAAAAATAATGGCTATATTATGTTGGAGGTGTGAAATAATATGGGCCTTCGTGTCGCTTCCTGATTCAGTATTAAAAAAAAGTCTATTTCAGAAAGGTATAGGTAATAAAATGGGCTCAATTTCGGTGTCGGCCATAGGCGTAGGTCTTGAAATAGTATTGTTTGTAATATTGAAATTTCAAGTAATTGCGTAAGAGAATTAGGAAAAGTATGTTTTCTGGCCTGAAGTGTCAATATCGAAATATTGTGTAGGGATTACTTAGGTAGTAGATTATACAGTTACGTTTTGCGTTTAACAGGTACCGTTTAACCTTCTATTAGTGCCTCTGCCTAATTCCAACCCTGTTTCAGATTCGGCTTAACCATGGGCCGCAAGGTGCCTTACCCAAAATTTTTAGACCTTTATAAGTATATTTGTTTAGTTTAACGCATCAGTATTTGCTGTTAAGCCGTAAATAGTGTTCACAGTATTATAAAATTAGTAATAAAATGGCGACATTTACACCAACGAAAAGATGTTCCAATAATTCTCCACTATCGTGAATGAAAAACTTATTATTTTAAATGTACACGATTGCATAAAATACGATTACCCGAAATTTATTGTACAAGAAACTGTCGACCGATGTTCCCGAATGACTGGAGTTGGAAAGTCCACCGTTTTTGAATTATTGCGGGGGAGAAAGATAGCAGGCCAAGTGGAGCCTCCCAACAAAAGTCCAGGCAGACCAGTAAAAGTCCTTGATGAAGACACCAAAAGTGTAAGTTCACTCTTTTTATTTTAAAAAAGAAATACCCACCCTAGATAAGATTTTAATGGAGCTTCGCCAGGATGACAGTATTCCGTTGATAACTAAAAAACTTTTATGGAACACTCTGAGAAATATGGATTTTGCCTGGGAAAAGCATAACCGTAAAGCACTTTTACTGGAAAGTGATGAAATTGTTTGATGGCGACGAAAGTACTTAAGAAGTATAAAGCAGTACAGAACAGAGCAGAAGAAAATCTTTTATCTTGATGAGACGTGGATCAATGAAGGTTATACAGTACCAAAAATGTGGCAAGACAAAAATATAACCAGTGCTCGCCAAGCTTTCATGGAAGGCCTGTCAACGGGTATTAAGGTGCCTTCAGGTAAAGGGAAAAGACTAATAATCGTCCATATTGGAAGCGAAGTGGGATTTTTAAAAGAAGGTTTGCTAACTTTTCAGTCGTGCCATACGGGAGATTTTAGAAGACTATTTTGGTGAAATGATAAAATATCTTCCGGCTGATTCAGTAGTAGTTATGTTTAACGCGAGTTATCATTCTCGACGCATAGAGAAGACTCCAACTTCATCTTGGAGAAAACAAGAAATTATTGACTGGTTAACCACCAAAAGTATTGAATTTGAAGATAATTTGATAAAAAAAGAACTAGTAGCTATAGCAAATTTACACAAACATCGTTTTATGAAATACGCCGTGGAAGATATAGCAGAAAAACATAGTGTAACTGTGCTGCGCACACCGCCATATCATTGCGAACTAAATCCTATAGAACTTATATGGGCGCAAGTGAGAGGATTTGTAGCAAGACTCAACACGACATTCAAAATGAGAGACGTTAAGCTACTGTTTGATCAAGCCATTAAGGAGGTGACACCAGAGAACTGGCGAAAAGCAGTCCAGCATGTCATTAAAGAAGAGAAGAAAATGTGGGATCTTGACTACTTGATCGATCGGACCGTCGACCCGTTAATTATAACGTCAAGAGGAGATGACAGTTCCTCAGATGACGAAGAATATTATGATTTTTTATAATTTGATTTCTGTATAATGTATTTTTTGTATAATGTTCAATAAAAAATAAGTGTACCTAATACTATGTACATAATGCCCAATTTTTATTCTGTTAAAATAAAATTCTTTCCTTTTTACGAGTATCCTACCAGCACGCCTTTGGCACACTATTTTCAGTGTTTGTGAATGGATAACAATAGGCTAACCCCATATAATGACCCCAAGCCGGGTGGTACTACCTGCACTTGATAAAAAGAAAGAATTTCACAATGAAATCAATGCCAAACTATGAAAGTGGCTTAAATATTCGTTGGGTCACTCTGTGCTCCCTTTGCATACCTAATGAGGTTTTATTACTCTATACCTTTCTGAAATAAACTATAGTTAGTTTACTTTTGCTTAGGACGGAGCTTTTTTTTATTATTAAATATGAGTGCGAAAACGGAAGCGAAATGTTAGTAATCCAGAACCAGAAGAATTGATGTCCTATAAACAGATTTAGAAGACTTGTAGTGGAAGCAGTATTGATAATTATGAACCTCAAGAACAGAAGCAAGAAGCGGAAACTGCTAGTGAAACTTCAGCAGATAACGAATCTGTTACTAGTCCAAGCAGTAGTTTCAGCAGAAGTGCCTAAATGTAAATGTTAGTTTTTAATTGAATTGTGGTATCTTGCGCGACTTTGTAGAGTTGAAGAATTACATACCCAATAAACATTTTCGTTTATATAATAGTAACCGTAAAGTTACCATCACTATTTTATAAAACTGTAATTTATATAAGCTGAGCATAGTAATATTTCTGTAACTCTTATAAACCCTTTACAACACTTGATGGAGCAAATTATAAGAGTTGCGAACACCTTTATTTAGTAACGTTATAAAACCTATAAGTCTATTACTAAAAGTAACAGAAATATTTCCGGTACCTTTATAAAACTTCCTATAAACACTTCTTCTAGGAAGAGGATGGAATGATATTTAGTTTTATTACTGACTTGGTTACTCTTATAAACTTTTCCTATAGAGTTGTTGGTAACCTTACCATTACTAAATCATTTCTCTGTCATGTAATATAATATTATGTATACATATATTTTATTGAATAATTATTAGTTAAGTATAAATATAATACCATTGAAATGTGTGCATGTTTGCAATTATTGGCACACGCCGTAATTGCGACATTACTGCTAACAAGCAAATAATTATATTTCAGGTAGGAAGTTGTAGTTCGATGACCAAGCAATACTTATTGCTTGGTTCATAATTTGATACATAGAAAATATTTATGAGCATTAATAAACCTACTTTTGTCGAGCTAACAGGTGGCATTATTTTATACCCTCAATGACCTAGCCTTGGAAGAACCTTTATTGAGTAAATATAAATAGAAGAAAAAACTATTATATTGCAGTCAAGCTGTCATCTGTCATATTTCCAATATGTGTTTTCTCTTTTTAGCACACATTGGTTATTATATTATGTTTCTTTTTCTTAATTCCACAATTTTAAACATAAGGCAGTATAGTAATTCATTTTTGTCTCCATGTTTATATGATATTAAGATGGATGGTGTGATATATTATGTGCACTTTAATACTTGTCACATCATTTCCACACATAAGGTTAGACCAAAATTATATTGCCAATCATTTTTTTACTGTAAATGTTAGCAAGGCACTTCTAAAAAATTCATTGGCCTTTCAAATATGTAAAATTATTATTAAATTTAAAAAAATAATTATTTTAATTTTTTAAAATTTGTTCATAAAACGGAATCAAACATATGTTCTTATGATATAATGTAAAATAAGAGTCCAATCTGAAGTCAGTTTTCCAAAATTATGTTTATGAATATTTAATTTTTTATTCCTGTTTATATCTGCGTTTTAGAAAATTGTCATGGCGGATACAACCAACACTCTTATGAAAATAAGTTCCACAAAATGACTGTCGGTAACAATATAAAACTTAAAGTAACACTATATATCCATAACTGGTGATTCTATAAAACTTTAACACTACTATAAATTCTTAAGTGTTAGTTGAGTATCACAGCACACCACAAGTGATGGTTAGAGAACTATTGGTGGTAATATTCAACGGTAAATGAGAAAAAGAAGAAATTTTGACGAACTTAACCTCGAAAAACTTTACTACACATACATTTTTACTTTTCTCTCTGTGTCGGTGTCTTGATGATTCAGACAAAATTAAATGTTTAAAATTGTTCAAAAATTGTTCATTAACCATTGTACCATCGGCATGGGAAAAAGACGAAACGTTATTTTGGCCCCCAACGAAGAAGAGGAGCCAAAACTCATCCTTTGAACTCTTATAAATAGGAAGACCATCTATGTTTATATTTATAGATATATTTGTTAAATGTTTAACGCTCTCATAACACTGTCTTATGAAAACTTCTAAACCCTGGTGCCAATACTGGCCTTCGCCCATTTGTTGTAGTGTAATTTTAGTCGGTGTTCCTAACAATGTTCTGGGATCTAATGGTAAATTGTTATTTGGCACAATAGTTCCTTTAAATATCGCTGTAGTATATTATAGTTAATTGCCCATTTTCTCAAATCATTTATAAATATTTATTTTTTTATCTTTTAATTCTACATGTTCTGCATCAAGAATACGTTCTTGTTCTGCATCTTCAAATTCTGTTAGCCATTTCATTCTATAGTCATCATTGTCATTAGCATTCTCATTATTTTCAGAAAACACTGATGAGTTTGCAGTGGTCTTAATTTCATTATCAAACTTTTCTTTTCTGTGTCATTTGTTGATAAAGTGGAACTGGAAGATACCTGTCGATTAACGAAAGTGGTACTTTTTAATTTAACAGAAGAAGCTGGCACTATTTGTGTTATTCTGGAGAAACGCCTAGAATCTCTCCGGCAAAATGTACTGCAGTACTTGATTTTTTTCCAGCTATTAATCATAGTTACATTCACAATTATAGAAGTAGTTAATAAAGTATGATCCAGACCACTCCTCTTTTAGGTTAACTTTTTACTGAGAACACAAAGAGAAAACATCAGTTTCCCAAAGTTTCATAACATATTTATAAAAGAACTTGTTACTAAAAGTTTCATAAGGTATTTATAAAAAAATTTAAGTATCTCAAGTTTTAAAAAGGCAAACAACGACGCTATTATAAAACTCAGAAACCATTAGTTTTATTACAGAAGTATCGTCAAACCTTATATAAATTGAGGTAACGATTACTTCAAGTTTTATAACACAGTTATATAAATAGTTACAACACTTCATTATAAATCTAGAACTTACAGTAATGGCATAAAACCCTAATAAACCTAATTTACTATGAGTGTTGCAATAAAACTTCAAAGCATTTCCCTATATAATTGTGTAACTTTTATAATACTTTATGAAAATATCAGTTACTATAAGTAACGAAAATTGTTTATTGGGTAGTGATTCAAAATATCCACAAAATTTGTATGTTGGAAAAAAACCGGAAAATAGAAATATTGGATTTTTTATTGATCAAGAAATAATGATTTATCAAAACTAAATCTTTTGATAGGTAAACTTGTATATAACCTTTCAACTCGATACCCTATGCAAAAATTTTATTATTTGTATTTTGTATATCTATGATCGATTTTAGTTTTTTTTTTCTATTTATATTCTTAGATTATTAGGTTTTTGTTCATTAAAATGAAAATTAGAACTGATTTTATTTGTGTATTTCATTTAAACAAGAAACACGAAAATTTTGCGAGACTTTTGCGAGACTTTGCGAGACTCTCGCGCGAGATGAGACTTTTATTGCGAGACGAGATATTCTAATTTTCATGCGAGAAAATACGAGATTTTTCAGTCTCGTCTCGTGGGCATCACTAATGAAAAGAGATATATATTTATCAAATTCACCCTGTTGAAAATTTTCGCGAAGGATTGAGGTGGGAGCTAAGAAACTTTTTTTATTTTTCGTGTAATATTTCCGGCAGCAAACAGAGCACAATGAGAAATATTCCTTGGAGATTTTTCAGAAAATCTCGTTTTTTTGTGCCAAAGCAACTTTGAAATTACCGTTTTCCAGTCGTTTGACAATGAAAGCTACAATTCTCACCCGATCGAATTGTCGACTTTGGAACGGTAAATCCTTTTTCCTAACACGGTTTTCATGTGACAATCATGGTTTACAGGTTTTTAAATGAAACGACACCGGAGCGTTTTTTTTTCGACATGTCCTCTTACCGTTTTCTGCAGATTTGAATGAGTTTTTTTTTAACTCCCACTTCCATTCACGATATTTTTTACATGCTACGGGAAATTTTTGGTGTTCTGTACCTTTACATGTTGAAATAGAATGTTTATGGATAATCTGTAAGGAGAGCTCAAGAAAGTTTCCTGCAATTGTAGGATATGTTGAATATTATCAGTGCGTCTATATAGTAGCACATGAATTTATGTACTTAATTACAGTTACCTGTGAAAAATTGTCATATTTTAGTAAAGCGTGATCAACAGACGTCAAAGTTTATAGTTTAATACTATTATAACGCTTTACAAAATTTTGAAAAATATTGTTCAAAGAACAGACCCGTTCACTACGAAGCAACAACTACTTCTCGGGCTAGATGCCCCGACAGACACTGAATTACACTTCTAAGATAAACGGGGTTGGTATATCTGCAAGATGTAACCAACTAATCTGGTTAGTAATTAGAAGGAACAACATCACTCATATTTGCGCCTCATCAGTACTAGGTAGATGCTATTAGTCCAGAAGCCCTGAGAGAATAATCCTGGACTGGAGACAACGCTGAAACCACACCAATACATTAGCCTCAGTAAATGAAATGCTAAGAGAGCGATAACAGCGACATCCCACATCTAATCACAAACCAAAATTCTATATCGACAAAAAGCCATCTTGGTTTTGTAGTTATTTACTTAATTACAGTTACCTGTAAGAAATTGTCATATTATGGTAAAGGGTGATCAATAGACATCAAAGTTAATAGTTTAATACTATTATAACGCTTTACAAAATTTTGAAAAATATTTTTCAAAGAACAGACAGTATCTAAGAGCAACTAAGCAACAACTACTTCTCGGGCTGTATGCCCCGAGAGACATTGAACTACAATTCTAAGTATTTCCTTTACTGATGTTAATGTATTGGTGTGGTTTCAACGTTGTCTCCAGTCCAGGATTATGCTCTCAGGGCTTCTGGACGACTAGCATCTACCTTGTACTGATGAGGCGCAAATGCACCAAAAAGTGATGTTGTTCCTTCTAATTACAAACCAGAATGGTTGGATATATCTTGCAGATACCAACCCCGTTTAACTTAGAAGTGTAATTCAATGTCTGTCGGGGCACATAGCCCGAGAAGTAGTTCTTGCTTCTTAGTGAACGGTCTGTTGTTTGAAAAATATTTTTCAAAATTTTGTAAAGCGTTATAATAGCATGAATTTATTATTACAAACAGTAGGTATCTACTAAGAGAACATTCCGAAGCAGGTCGATTTACGTCAACATCAGATATTTTAAATAAAACACCCCCCATTTTTTTCAATTTGCGGATTCAAATTACTGCACAAAAACGCAAGAGCTGTTAGTTATTTGAACATTGTATCTCTACACTTTCATAACTAATCTTAGCCGTTCGAAAAAGCTGCAGGAAAAGTTCAAAAGGATTCCTGGACATTTGTTTTTTAATTTGACATTAAAAATTGTGATAGATAAGCAAGTACAATTATTGCTGATCTAATTCACCATAACGTTTTGTTCAAATGCCTTCAACTGAAGGTGAAAAAATTGGAATTTAAGTGATGATTGATGTTGACGATAGGAAGCGGACTAAACATGTCAATTCATGAACGAGGTTCTCAATCCCTTCCCCTTTTTGGAAAACTTCATGTGAAATACAAATTTTTTGATATTTTTTTCTAGAAGTGGAAGGGAATCTATATAGATAGACATAAATATCAAATCATTTTATATTTTTTCGGGAAGGGGAACGGAATATACCAAGATTCGCAGTTTTCCTTCCACTCCTCGAGCCAATATAACCCAATGAACACTCACAAATATTTGTAGTGGAATCGTAATGGAATTTTTTAGTGCCGAATTAGCATAATTAGGATCTTATTCCTTTTAAAAATAATAGTAAGTAATAACAATAGTGTTCATAAAATTCAACATCGCTTGCCGAGCAACTGACACTGATCAAAGAGTAATTGTCTTTAACAATATCAGTAAATAAGAAACAGAAAATAGTAAAAATAACAATACAAATAACCTCAAAAAATAATAGTCATGACAATCAATTGTTTTCATCACAATTCAACACATATCGCTTCACGACCAACTGACACAGATCAAAGTGTAACTAGAATATCATTAAATATGAAACAAGAAAGTAGGAAAAAAAAACTAAAGGTCTGCAAAGCTTTTTTAAACCTAAATATTATATTAGCCAACATTTGGTAAGGTATAAAACAAATGTAAGATAAACATTACATTCTAAGGATGTTTATTATTTAAATTTTCATGATTATAAATGCAATTAATTTTATATTTTTATGTATTCATGTAATCTATTACAATGCAAAATTTAAGTATTTTCTTCCGGTTTTTTTGTGAAACAAACTAATATTTAGTTTGAGATGATAACCTTTACAGCTTAAAGGAAAAATATTCATCGTGAAATAGCATTGAATAGTGTTAAAAAAGTATCATTTTTTGAACTAAATTCATGATTTCGCTAGTAATCCAGGCAATAAAGACCATATAAGGACCTTAGCTTGCAAAATTCATGGTAGTTCTGGAAATAAGCTTATATTATGTTTTTTGGGCCGCTGAATCCAAATTTTTTACTCCCCACCAAAAATTCCCCCCGCAATCCATCCAAATGTTGGAAAAAAAGAAAAAATATCGTTTTTTTGGAATTTTTTTATTTTGCATATTTTAGAAAAAAACTACCTGGAAATTCGGAAACATTTTGTAAATATTTTGACGTAAGATAGACGTAGAGGGCGCTTACGTGATTTGAAGCATGCTCATTGGCGACTAAGGATATTATACGCCGAGCTACGCACTTCGCTTAACTTCACTTCACTCTCCCTACACCCCTTTTACCTTTTTTTTCTATTTGCTACCTTCCTTATTTTTAACATCTGAAAGTCCCCCCAACTTTTCCTTACCTATTTTTAGGCAAGTTAAAAAGTTAGAACACATACTAAAACACATCTGAGCGATAACTTTAAATTATTCTTCTTCGCTTAACTGCAGCTGAGGGCCCAGGTTTATCTACGTCACTTTGACCACTACTGTCGGATCCGTCATCTGTTACTCCGTGGGTTTCATACAAGACTGAAACAAAGAAACATTTCTCAGTTTCAAAGTCCTGTTTTTTAACAGTCTGATTGATCCATTGTAGGAAGAAAGAAGGCAAAAAAGGTAGTTTAAAAACGACTTACCTGACAATTCCTCAGTTCGAGTTCTACCGCTTGTGGATCCTCTTCATCCAAATCCTCAACGATATGTTCAGGGCTATTATCGCATGAATTGTTGCACTCGAGGCACATTATTGAACATTTCAACCCACTTTTTTTGCATCCACACGCTCCACGGCAGCCTTTTTTACACCTACAGGAGATAAGCTTTAGAAGTTTTGGTGGAGCGGGAGGTTTAAAGGTAACGACAGGAGATAGTCCGTAGCTAGTTTTTTCCCAGCCCCGTTTTTGTGGTTCAATGACATTTCCTTGTCAAAGTTGGACTTGGTGGTACGTCCTGAATGAGTGTTGCTCAGCAGCAGCTTCAGTTGGATGCCAAGAAGCTAGGTTGTATTTACTGTTGTACGCAGTTCTAATAAAACACTGATGTTTAAAACCGTTTAAAGTCATGGTTTCATCCTTGCAACCATACAAACGGAGTAAAAATTGATTTCCCGCTTTTGCGATAGCTTGTGCGTTAGCGTTTGGAGTCTGAAACAGCTGAGCCAAGGAGATCAAATCTGGGTTTTGGACGAGGACTTTAATAAATTTGGTTTTACCGTGGCCAAAAATCGCAGACGTAGAGTCACAGCCGCTAAAAGCGTGTAAAAATAGTATATTTTCAGCCGCTGTGTTTTCTTCAAGACCAGAAGGCGAGTAGATCTTTTGTGGAATCTTGCCTTTGCGCGGCTTCATAAAGTAAACATTGGAGGATTGAGAAAGTGCAGTCAATAGAACTAATAAATCGATATCTTCGCCGACAATAATTTTCCATCTCAAACTCGTAACAGGGGAGGGGATAAACCAAGAAACAAAATGGGAAGCGTGGATAAATAAGCAAGGTCGCAAAAGCGGTGAAAACTACGCTGTTACCATCTGATATTTCAGCGCGGCGCGCGTTCGGCACCGAGGCGCATGTTTTTAGACGCGCCAACGCCCTACGCATTCGCTCTACGTCAAAATATCATATAATCTGTTTTGTCGCAAATTTTGTCTACTTTCTGAATTTTCAGGTAATTTGTTTCTAAAATACACAAAATAACGATTTTTTCCAAAAGAATGATATTTTGTTAATTTTTTTCACAATGTGGGGGGTTGCGGGCGGAATTTTTGGTGGGAAGTTGAAAATTCGGATTCAGCGACGCGAAAAACATAAAACAAGCTCATATCCAGAACTACCATGAATTTTGCAAGCTAAAATTATGTATTTCCTGGACCATAGATCTTTCAGTAAAAGTCATTACTGAATGATCTAGAAAAACTCTTGTTCTAAACTGCTTAATTTGAGGTAAGCTATCAAACAAATTTAAAATTAACATAAAATTCCGAGGGTCGCGAAGTCTACCAGAACATAAGGACACATTATGGATATAATTTAAATATTCAACAAAATCTAATTTTGTCGGCAGTAGACTGTAGAGACCTTGCATAACTAGGAATTCAGGTATTGGACATTTTTTAGTTAATATGGCCGTTCTTCCAGCTTTGCTTACTTGCTGACATTCCCACCCTGATTTCCACGTTTAATGAGAGATGCATAGTTATTATGTATTTATAATTTCCTAGGCAGCAGATAAGTATTTTCAACCTTTCAACGCGGATAGATTGGAGTCGCACCTATTTTCCGTAACTGTCACACAGAAAATCAAAAAAATAACAATGATTTGTAGGCCTAACACCAAATGACCAGATTATAGTTAAGCAAAATATGTTTCATGTTTTCAAACTACGAAAACTGGGCCATAGAAATCATTCCATCGCTTGTTGAATAATCGGTTTAGGTCACTTCACTATAGGAATGAACAGCCTTTAATGAAGTTCCAAAATTCACTGAAAATTATTTATTTATGGGTCAAATATTCCATAAACTTGATACAAGAGAAACCATTTTTTCACTAAAGAAGTTCTAAAGTTAACCTTAGCCGCGAAATGTCAGTGTGCTTCGTGAATTATAGAATGAGACTTTATATATTATATATGAGGTAATTAGTGAGAGTAAATTGTCTCACAACTGTGTCTTTTTAACAATTGCGAATAGATAATATATATATGACTTCCTTCTTTAATAGGATCATGATTAAGTGACAAGTCATGGTACTATTAATCAAGACTGTCTTCTAAGTTATTAAGTTAGTCACAACAACTCTGTTATTACTCAATCTTAAAAAATATTAAAAAATGTCACTTGAGTTTTGACATTCCACATCAAAATAGTGCCTTCAATGTATTATATGAAATTTCTTACATACAAAGAATGTTTTACTTGCTGAATAAGAAGTTTAGTTTTGTATATTATTGACTCACTTTACACGTAAGTTTTTAAAAAATTATTCTACAAAAGATATACCTACCAAAAAAATGTTCATATTTCAGCCTTGAAAAAGAAAATAAAATTTTTCGAAACGTTGGGTAGTAAATAAGAGTTTAATTCAGCCCTCCTTACGACGGAATCCCTAAGATATATAAAACCTATTATTTTATATATATATATATATATATATATATATATATATATATATATATATATATATATACATATATATATCTATACTGAAACTTTTTTATCTGTGGGTAATTACCGTTCCGCAAGGGGCTCCAAGCTCTTTTACTTTTGCTTTTCCGTTTGCCAAAGATTTGCCAGTGGCGCCTCAGCGATAAGTGGAAATGAAAGTTAAGTCACTTAAATTTCTCTTTCTCGACTTTGTCAAAGATAAAATATTTTGTCTTATTATGTTTCTACTTATATTTTGAAATTTACGTAAAATCTGACCTTTCTGAAGAGAAGGACGACAGTAGCATAAATGTACTTAAAACGTTTTGACTTGCACACAATATTTGAATTAATTGTAAAGTATTTTTATAAAGCCACCTTTACCAAAAATCGTTGTTTTCAGAGGATAATTTTCAACAACTTTCGACTTAAATTAACTTAATAACAATAAATCGAGGAGCTTATTAGAAGTTTGGCGATAAAAGAGTTTTTGATGGTAGAAACATAGCAATAGATCATTCTAGAACACGTGACTTTGACAGGTCGGCCATATGGTGCAGGAGCGTAACCAAATCGAATAGTTAGCGTTGAACCTTGAGTGTTTTCGCATCTGCTTAGTTTCAAAATTTAGTTTCCTGGTGAAAATAATTCCATAAAATTGTATCGAATATGTCTCGAAGTACGTATTATTCATCTCTAAGTCGTGATACCAATATCTTCTGTATGTTCCTTAAGGTGTATTCATTATTTTTAAACCTCTAAATATTATTGATTGTCTAGTTGTCGAATTTTTTCGTTAGTGTCGGATAGGGACTAGAATTCAAAAACTTAATTGTTCTTGATAATGGTCGCTGGAACGCTACCGAAACGTTGAATTAATAAATATAAAAAAGATTGTGGTTTAATTTACCAAGATAATCAACAAAAAGAATGGTGATATCAAGTAACGGAACGATGAAAAAATTTGGATTATAGACAATATCGATCCTTACTCCCTTTGGACCAAAGAACTAGCTAACTAACCTTTGATAAAATGTCGAGAACACAACACACACGCCAAGTTTCAAGTCGTGATTCACTGAGGACCCTGTTTTAAAGCACTAATCCAAGCAACGCGGCGTTGCACAGAGAGATCATTTAAAGTTTGGCAAACCTATCTTAACCCTTTGGGTCGCGGAAATTTTTTCGAAAACACCGTTTTCGAAAAACAATTTTTCGAAAACATTCTTTCGAAAAACAATTTTCTGAAAAACATTTTTTTCGAAAAACAATTTTTCGAAAATTATTATTTTCGAAAGGTATTTTTTTCGAATAACAACTTTTCGAAAGGTTCCTTTTTCGAAAACCTTCATTTCGAAAATGCGTTTATTCGAAAACACTCTATTTACTCACCTACGATGGACGCACGAGGAACCCTGCATATGAGTAATATTTCGCAATAATTGTCAGTGAAGTTAAACAGTCTGTCAGGTATTTGACAAGTAAGTACCTATATAATAATAGATATCGATAAAGATTATAAAGATGAAAGATAACAAAGCTCTTAAATTAATCGAAACACCGCGCGGAAAAACTAAGGCATACTTGGATGGATATTTCTATCTTAAAGACAAAGTGGCAAAAGGTATTATATATTGGAAATGTGAAGACTTCAACAAGGGCTGTAAGGGACGACTGAAGAGTATAGAGAATGAGAATATTGCTGAAACTATATCTGGAAATCACAACCATCCAGGTAAACCTGAGAAACTTGAAATAGAAACGATTCTTAGTGATATTCGCAATATATCACGTAAGTCAATAGCGACGCCACAGAATATAATTGCTGATTCTATCGGAAATGCCAGTGTTTCAGTCTTGGTAAATCTTCCGTCAATTCCATCCATGAAGAGAACTATACGTAACATAAGAACTCGAGAAAGTAGTGCAATTGCACAACCTTTGGATACAATGTCTCTGAATTTACCGGATAAATATAAAACTTTGAGTATGGATGATTTCCACAACAATTAAAAATGTTTTTAAAAAGCTGTTATTCGAATGATATGGTTCTCGAAATTTTGTTTTTCGAAAAATTTAATTTTCGAAAATAGACATTTTCGAACAATTGTTTTTCGAAAAAGATGATTTTCGAAAAACTATTTTTCGAAAAATTATCTTTCGAAAACAAGTATATTCGAAAATTTGCTTTTTCTGAAAAATGTTTTTCGAAAAATTTTCCGTTCGAAATTTCGTTTTCGAAAACAAATTTTCGAAAAAATTTCCGCGACCCCTTAACCCTTTATAGGGCAGTACTATTTTTTAAAGGTATCCAATTAATTTTTGTGAAAAGTTCTTCCCAAATACTGCTTAAATAATGTTACCTAGTATTTCTTTTCAAAAGTTTTCCGTTAGGGCTGTAATGGGTGGTTAATATATAGACCACTGCTCATTTAATATTAATGAGCAGTGGTTAATATACAGACCACTACTCGTATAACAGTAAAAGACTATGATTTTAACATATATCCATAAAAAGAAAACATATTGTATAACATATCATTTATTAATTAAACTTAATTATATATAATACATGGGTACTTATTTTGCTTCGTAATAAATAATAATTAGGTAGTTTAGTTCTTATTGTAGGTTATATCAAATAATTTTAAAAAATTTGTAAGCAAAATTAGCCTGGGATTAAACATCATTTGTAATATGAGTATGAAACATTACTTTAGATAATTACTGCTCCTTTTTACCAAAATAATTACAAACATAACTTCATAAACACCTGTTTTATGTAACGACACCTGATTACTGCATTTCATTCTACACGGACAGTCGTAGCATTAGAAACCACTTCTCTTATATTTAGCACCTAAACTAACAAGTGTTCAGTATATCAACCGCTGCTCATTTACTACGCTATTTGTGTACAGAAGGTTAAATTTCATATTCAATAACATGCAGCAGTAAGCTGTACAGTTTGGCAAACATAACTGAAGCTGTGAAAGGAATGCGCTCGAAAACTTCGATATTGCCACGTTTAACTATGAAAAAGCTAAAGTGCTAAGTTTGTAGTGATAATAATTAGAAAATGGACTTTTTATTATTAACAATATGTCAATAATGATTAAACGTTAGTTCTTTAATGTGCTTGTTTCATTGGATTTTGTCTATTAACATTATTTTTTCAATTTCTGAATATTAAAAGATGAACACTTTTCCAAATATGTTATGGGTTTTCTTCAAGTCGGCAACGTCGTGCGAAAATCGTAATCACCACAACATCCGACTAGCTCAATTGGTGACTATTTATCATACCTCCGCTGCTAAGTAACCACCTGACTGCCTATTGGCAAGCGCGTGCGTGTGTTCTTCCCTCTCACTTCGACAATTGATTGACATTGATTATCCAGCGGCGTTTATATTGTCAGTATATTTAGCTTCGTATTTTCAGTTTTACTTGGTATCTTGAATTCAAGTACGATTTTTAACATTATTTGTTTTGAAAAATACCTCACCCTCAAAGCAAAGCATAAATCAGTTTCTATATGAATATAATGATCATATAATAATTATTATTATGTTTAATACTTTTATAATATAGAGTCCATACGCCATTGGTACGTTTATGACAGATATCGGCCATGTTTCCTCCCCCCTTACCGATACCGCGTAGCTTTAGATAGACTTGCCAAACTATACATTAGGTGGTTTCTATATGTGCATCTACCCTATACAGGGTTAAACTACGCGGCATCGGTAATGCGGAGAAAACATGGCCGATATCTGTCATAAACGTACCAGTGGCTTACTAATTACTTACTTACCTATAAACATCAGCAATCACCTCTCTAGTTTGGCTATGAAGTGTCTTTCCACGAGTATATTGATTCTTTTTTGAGAAATGAACAAATACAAAACACTACACTATTCAAAATCACAAAAAAAGTTTATTAACACTAAACACAAAATACAAAAGTTTAGGATGCCAAATAAAACTGTAAATACAATGATAAACATTGACAATACTAACGCCAGAGGATAATCAATATCAGTCAAAGTCGAAGGGAGAGGGAAGAACACACGCACGCGCTTGCCAATAGCAAGTCCGGTGGTTGCATAGCAACGGGTTGTTCGATAAACTTTCACCAATTGAGTTCGTTCGGAGTACGCGGCAATATGATTTTCGAACGACGTTGCCAGGTTTAAGGAAACCTATAACGTATTTGGAAAATTGTTTACCTTTTAAAATTCAAAAATTGAAGAAGTAATGTTAATATACAATATCCTGTCAAACAGGCACATTAAAGAACTAACGTTTAATCATTATTGATATATTGTTGATAATCAAAAGTCCATATTCTGATTATTATCACTACATACTGGTAATTCCGCATTTCTTTAACAGCTTCAAATAAGTTTGCCAGACTAGTCACCTCACTTCGTTGAAAAAGCCGGAAATCGAAAAAAGATACCTTGTCTCTTTCTTCCCGGATTCCACACTTAACAACACTACAAAACGATGGCGTTTTAGATACCTTTAAGAACTAATTGTTAATGAAAGTCCAACTAAAATTCGTTGTTTACCTGTAAATGTGCCCTCCAGCACAATATGGCTAACCTGTCAGTGACGTTATTCTGGAATGGTCTATACCGGCTATGGCACGCTTTCAAACTTGTACAGGATCAGGATCTCAAAAACTAAGATACACGTGCCCGAAATGTCTGGACGTATAAAATAAGATAACAGAAGTGAATAAAATAGCTACAGATAGATTTTTTTTATTTCACCAGATATATCTAATGCCACCATACACAGGTATATAGGTGGATGGGATAATTACCGTCATTCCGTCATCATCATTTCCCAGTCATTCAATTCATTTATTATTCGGGGTGAATTATTTTCTGCTTGTTTTACAATCTGTTGTCTGTCCTGACATAGTCTAACCAACCAAATTGGTCAATAAGCAAAATCACCTATGGGTCATTGGTAAGTTCTGTTGTTCTATTGTTCCGGTGACAACCTTTCAGGCCTTCAACTAACTTAGTCAATGAATGGGAGTGAGTCAAACTACACAATTCCGAAATCTTCTAAAAATGGGCACCAGCTAGGTCTCTAATCAACAAAAGTACTCGTCCTACCCTAAGCCTAGCAAAGTGATAGGAATAAAGAAAACAATTCCAAACTTACCACAATATTTTATATAGCCAAAACAAAATGACAATTTAGGCTAACCCAAAAAAAAATATGTGTAAATTACGTAAGTGAATTATAATAATTATAGGTAAGGTCAAATCTTGACTGGACTGTAAAAAAAATTATACAAGTAGTTAACAATAACCATTAGTAATATAGACTATTGAATGGACTAAGCCAATTCCAAACTTCATTTAAATATGTTTAAATACTCAACCTGAAAGGAAGCTTTTAAATGGACTAAGCCAATTCCAAAATTTATCTGAGGA
Organism: Lochmaea crataegi; assembly: GCA_947563755.1. NCBI lineage: Eukaryota > Metazoa > Arthropoda > Insecta > Coleoptera > Chrysomelidae > Lochmaea > Lochmaea crataegi. The sequence continues at coordinate 24,062,136 of OX387423.1, read as the reverse complement.
TTTTACAATATTCAAAGTCAAAGGAAGCTATTGAACGGACTAAGCCAATTCCAAAATTTATGTGAGGAACTAACAATATACAGAGCAAAAGTAAATTATTGATTTGTCATTACAATTTTAAAATCGCCCAGTTCTATGATTATATAAACAAAAAAAAAAGAAGTAACCTATTGCAAAGGTAAAATCATCTTCAAAATATGACTGGGCGAAAAAATAAATACCCGAGTAATTTAATGTTGATTTAAGTTAAAAATTGTCAACATGAAACATTTCGAATGAAAATTTTTATTCAATAATACAGAATTTTTGGTTTAATTTATTTTTTCTACAGTCGCGCGTAAAATGACTAATTACTATATTCAAATGAAATCGTAAAGTCGACAAATGCCGAGGATTGTTACTTTACGCTCTAGCACTAAAAAGGAATCTTTTTCGCTCGCTTATTTAAACAAACCACGCCCTCCGAATTAATTCAATTGGTGAATAATTAACAATTTATCATATTAAAAATTAAATAAAATTATATGAAAATTGTCAAACATTTTGAAATATGGTCAAAAATGGTCAATAATTGTCAAAAATTTTCAATTACTGTCAAAAACTGTCAAAAACTGTCAAAAACTGTCAAAAACTGTCAAAAATGGTCAATAATTGTCAAAAATTGTCACAAATGGTCAATAATTGTCAAAAATGGTCGATAATTGTCAAAATTTTTTGAAGAATGGTCAAAAATTTTCAAAAATGGTCAATTGTCAAAAATTTTAAATCTTTTTTGAAAAATGGTCAAAAATTTTCAAATATTGTCAAAAATGGACAATTATTGTCGAAATTGGTCAATAATTGTCAAGAATTCTTAAAATTTTGAAAAATGATCGAAAATTGTCAAAAACTATCAAAAATGGTCAAAAAAGGACAATTATTGTTAAAAATTGTCAAAATTTTGAAAAATAGTTGATTATTGTCAAGAATTGTTGAAGTTTCCGAAATATGGTCAAAAATGGTCAATAATTGTCAAAAATGATGGAAAATTTGGAGAAATGGTCTAAAATTTTGAAAAATTGTCAAAAATGGTCAAAACCTATCAAAAATGGTTGAAAATTGTCAATTATTTTCAAAAACTGTCAAAAATGGACAATCATTGTCAAAATTGGTCAATAACTGTCAAAGTTTTTTAAAATTTTGAAAAATGGTCGATAATTGTCAAAAACTATCAAAAATGGTCAACATTTTTGAAAAATTATCAGAAATTTTGAAAAATTATCAGAAATTTTGAAAAATTGTCAAAAATTTTGAAAAATTGTCAAAAATGGCCAATAATTGTCAAAAAAGGACAATTATTGTTAAAAATTGTCAAAATTTTGAAAAATAGTTGATAATTGTCAAAAATTGTTAAAGTTAATTTTGAAAAATGGTCGATAATTGTCAAAAACTATCAAAAATGGTCCATAATTGTCAAAAATGGTGAAAAATTTGGAAAAATGGTCTTAAATTTTGAAAAATTGTCAAAAATGGTCAAAACCTATCAAAAATGGTTAAAAATTGTCAATTATTTTTAAAAACTGTCAAAAATAGACAATTAAAATTGGTCAATAATTGTCAAAGTTTTTTAAAATTTTGAAAAATGGTCGATAATTGTCAAAAACTATCAAAAATGGTCAAAATTTTTGAAAAATTGTTGAAATTTTTGGAAAATTATCAAAAATTTTGAAAAATTGTCAAAAATGGCCAATAATTGTCGAAAACTATCAAAAATTGTCAAAAAAGGACAATTATTGTTAAAAATTGTAAAATTTTTGAAAAATAGTTGATAATTGTCAAAAATTGTTGAAGTTTTCGAAATATGATCAAAAATGGTCAATAATTGTCAAAAATGGTAAAACATTTGGAAAAATGGTCTAAAATTTTGAAAAATTGTCAAAAATGTTCAAAACCTATCAAAAATGGTTAAAAATTGTCAATTATTTTTAAAAACTGTCAAAAATAGACAATTATTGTCAAAATTGGTCAATAATTTTTCAAAAATTGTTAAAATTTTGAAAAATGGTCGATAATTGTCAAAAACTATCAAAAATGGTCAATAATTTTGAAAAATTGTCAAAAATTGTCAAAAATTGTCAAAAATGGTCAAAAACTATCAAAAATGGTTAAAAATAGTCAATTATTTTTAAAAACTGTCAAAAATGGAAAATTATTGTCAAAACTGACAGGGGGGATGTCGATATGATGGCATCCCAGGAATTATGGCACACTGCCAATTTTAGCGACTTTTATTCGAATTTAATTGAATACAAATCCACTAGAGGTGCTAGAGACCAGCACAAATCTACTGTAGCAGCGGCGTGATAGTTGAGTACATGCTGCCGTTGGAGATTAACATTTAAATTATTTGTGAGTAGAAAAGTTTTTCATCATCTTTTAATTTCACACAAAAGTTGTCAAAATTTTGAAAAATAGTCAATACGAGCCGTTTCCGAAAATCGATTTAAACACACAACATTTAATTTATAAAATCGATTTACCAAAAATCGATTCATATTACTATAAAAATCGATTAATTTTTAACATCCCCAGTCAGTAGATCTTTTTAAGATTATTAATGATGGATAGCGAAAATGACGATTATTCTAGCACTCCTATTTATAACCCAAGATAATATAAAAAACTGTTTTAATTATTAAAAGGGCGACTGTAGAAAAAATTATGTGTGTTTTTCGAGCGTAAAGTTTTACTCCGCTCCACGTCGCGCGGCAACATTCTTTCTCAAGCGGCAATCTGTTACTCTACGATCTAAATATACAAATAACTATTACACTTTTGATACGGTTTTGATACCTTTTTCCATTCTATCATGTAGATTTCCATTTCTTTATTTGCATTGCACTTACGTCTTCCTCTTTAGCATCTTCCCATTGTTTTGGGGGACCAGTCAGTTATCTTACTGATCATTTCTGACGGTTTTCGTCTCGTATATACTGCCCATTGAAGTCTTCGTGTTTTTATGCATCTAATTATTTTTTTCCTCCAAGCACTCCCCTAATTTCCTCATTTGTTGCCGTAGCGTGAGAGATGACTGGTCTATTTATCAAATCTGATATCCTCCTTAATGTTTTACTTTTTGTTGAAAATCAGTTTCTCTCGTACGCTTGCTTTCACTGTCTCGGGCATTTCGAGACCGTCATTTCACAAATTTCATTATTTATTATTTCTCATTTCAATGAATTAATTATGCTTTTTTGGAGTATCTCAATTTAAAGCCGAACTCAAACTACTCGTATACTCGGCATGTATACCAGCTTTGCAAATAGCCACAAAAAAATTGATAAGCTGGACTGGACTGGACTGCACTGATTTATTGTGTAATATCAGTTCTAAAATCGCATGTGAGTGCCTAATAAAACTCAATGAATTATGCAAAAACAACATCGTCACTTTACTGTGAGTTCCAGGACACATTGGAATATGAGGAAATGGAATAGCAGATGAACTAGCAAAAGAACCTTTTTGGTTACCGCAACCCTTTTCTCGATATCAGCAATAATCTCTCATTGGATACCTATAATAAGAGTGATAGGAAATACCTAATATTATCACTATTATGAGTTACTTAGCGCGTAGTTAAACGTAAATTGCATGTAGTAATTCCAGAATACGATTTAGGTATTACCTAACATTAGGAAATGGTTGGTGAAATCGGGCATAAGAGCTTTGACAAGTGTCCTAACAGCACACCCAAGCTGTAGCCTGCGGATATCCTTAAATTCTCTTAGGAAATAGGACTAAAGAAACTATTATTTTCTGAGACTCCCCTCAGGAACTGAGTAGAAGTGATGCGATACAATAGAAGTCAAGGTCTCAGTGAATGTCACTATTCAATAATCTGCCCATAAACCCAATTAACATTATCCACTATAATATTAGTGACAAATGATTTCATTCTAGAACAGAAAGAGAAAAAAATTTAAAGAACCGCAAATTCACATACTTAATTCTAACTCGCCAAAAAATTGTTTGTATATTATGCAGAGGAGAAAAGTATACGTTCTCTCAGTATTCACTATATTAGGAGCTTGAAACCAGTTATTTATTTTTGCTTCTGAAACGTATATGTTGAAAATCCTTTGATACAAAGATTTATGTAAAAATGTACAATTTATTCGTAATTTTTTGAGGAATCTTCCATTGCTGTTACTATTATTTTCATCAAATTGTAGTGTATAGAAATGATTTTTGGTTTCTAGAACGATGCGTTGTTTACTTTCGACATGCTTCTGTTGCACATAATTTATCTCTTGAACTGTTAATATTTTTGTTTCTTCATTTTTACCTGATATTGAATAAGCTTTTCTATTATACTTATCTGAAAACATCTTGTTTTCATCTGTTTTTACAAAGACGTAAAGGTGGCATTTTCAGAACAGCGCACGGAAAATTTTTCCCGATCTCCGATTTTTTTCCGTTCGCTTAATAAAAAAACACAATTGAAATTAAACAAAAGAAAAAATAATTATTTATTTATAACACTTTTTTGAAAACAACATAACTAATTAGTATATTTAGGAATCGTTGGTATTAATAGTAACATTTATTGTACAATTTCTATTATTAAAGAAATTTAATCCCTTCGGTATTTCATTCTTTAAAACTAAAGATGTTGAAGCAGACGGTTCGCAGAGGTTTCGATTTTCCTGATGGAATGTCGCAGAGCTTGTATTTTGCAAGTGAGAAGGGTTGAACAATTTTTGTGATACTTCTATTTTTCTTTGTATGGATTCTTCTATGTATCCTTCTGCTACGTTGGAAGAACGCCATCCTCCGTGTCTTTTCAGAGTGAGCAAATCAGCGCCGCTTTCCACCAGCATGGTTGCCAAAGAACGCCTTAGCCCATGTCCGGTATACTCTTCGGGATTTTTCAGTTTCAGGTATTTTGCAACAAGTTTCGGGGCAGCGCTGATGGTATGGCATCCAACATGTTGGGCGTAACACCTACGATTTCGGTATGCAACAAATAATCTTCTGCTGTTCATATGTTTAGGCCGTGGATCTGCAGATTTACGGTAAATTGCACAGGGCTCGAATATACATCCCTCATTGGTAATGGTAAATCTTCTTGACATATGATTTTTTCCATCTCGCAAAAACACAACAATAAAGCGCCCATCATTATCTTCCACATCATCTAAACTCAAATGTGTTAAATCATCTCTACGACATGCGCCAAAGATCCCAAACACTAAAATCACTTTTGCCAGTAGATATTGTTCATCTGAAGCCTGGCATAAAAATGTGGTTACTTGTTCTGCCGTTAGTACCCTAAACTTTTTTGGAATATAAGCCACAACCTGACGCTTCAAAAAAGCAATCGTTTTTGGATATTTTGTGTTGCCAGCATTTTATTTTATAACTAAACAACTCTTTAGCATTGAGAACTGACTCCATAACGTGGAAGATTTCATATTCTTGGCTTTTTCGACAAAATAAACTACAAGAATATCATCACTCAAAGTTTTATCTTTTTTGAGATCTCGCAATTCCATTGATACTCGTGGTTATATCTCGACCTGGATTTTGATGGTAACAAATTAGCACTGGCTTGTGCCGCTAGCTTTAATATGTTCATAGGAATATCTGGATTTTCTTCCGGGTACATTTTTTCAAACTAACATGAATTACTGACGGTAAATAAAACAATGTCGATAATAAATATATTGTTGCTATGGGAATGTTAATCATGTTTGGTACTATGAAGATATATATTATGATTACTTTGAAAATAAAATGTTCTAAATTTACTTCTTATCCTTTCTTGCGTTGTTTTCAGATAAGTATAATAAAAAGTATCGTTCATTACACGTCCGGAAATGGATTTTTCCATTTCCGCGTACCTGATTTTGGCTAGACCAGTGACCTATCTTGAGATTGAATTAATATATATATATATATATATATATATATATATATATATAATAGAAACAAATAGATATGATATTACAAATATTTAAGCTTAGGTATTATTATCCCTATGGGGGTATCCTGGATATCTTTTTTTCCATTTAAGATCTGTGCAATAATATGAGAAGCCAAGGAAAACTATATCTGCTGATCTTTACAATTGTTACTTAAGAAGACAATTTAATATTGGAGAGCTCCCTAGATTTATCTGTTCATTGACGACTTCATATTGTGGTTTTCTCAAGTATTTTCTAATTTCTAATTCTTCAAAGAAATCTAGTTCTTGTTTCTTAACACAAATATGTGGTACTTCTATTTCTGTGTCAGGTGTTAATAAATGTTTCGAGTAGATGTTTTGCGTAGTGGGATTTATCTGGCTATTTTAATCTGTATGCTCGTCGTCAATGAACATATGAATCTAGGAAGCTCTCCACTATTAAACTGTCTTCTCAAGTAACAATCAGCGGATATAGTTTTACTTGGTTTCCTATATAATTGCACAGTTATACTGATCTGAAATGGGAATAAATATATCCAGGATATCTCCTTAGGGCTAATAATACCCAAGCTTTCATATTTGTAATTATCATTTTTCTTTTTTCTGTTCAAATATATTAGGTCAATCACAAGATAGGTCACTCACTATTTGGCCTAGCCAAAATATTAAACATCAGGTAGGCATCACATCAAATGTAACTTCTGTCATTCTGACGATGATATGTCAATATCGAAGTAATTATTAGTAATATAATTATTATTAGCTGTCAGATTGACATTTTTTGACAAATTAGTTTAATTGAGATTTAAAAATTTCAAATATATGCTTTAATTAGGAACGTGAGTGGCAATAACAGTGTTAGTATCGAAGAGCCAGACCGTGAGGTACAGCGAGGGATACTAAACACAAGAACAGAATGAGTATTAAATCAAAATCAAAATTTAAGTACACAAAAACAAACAAAATCAACTTATTAGAAAAAACTCAACCGAAAGCGGGTGCGGTCGTAAGACCCACCCAATTAACGGGAAAGGCACTTCAGCAGTATATTCAAATAAATTCGGCGAATGCCGCAAAATCACATTTAAAGCAAATCGGAATCACCACAATCCCGAAATTAAAATGAATCAAAGCAAAAGAACAAAGATTGATGATACAACCACAGAAGCCAGCTCCTCACATACAAACACAAATTTAATCGATACAATGGAAGAAGACCATGACTACGTACCGAACATTCCGGTCAAAAATAAATTTGGAGTTCTAGCAAAAGAACAGGAAATACAAGATATTGGCAAAAGAATCCAAGAAAGAGAAGAAAAAACTATACCACCCCTTGTCCTACTAGGTAAAATACCAAAGTACGATGAGATAATAAGAGAAATCACAGAAATTATAGGATCAAGAGATTTTAGATTAAATATAAATAGAAATAAATATGAAACAAAAATCCATCTTAAAACCCGAAAAGACTTTGATTTGGTCAAAACAGAATTAGAAAAATCAAAAAACGAATTCTTCACATACACCAAACGAGAAAAAATACTAGAAAAGCTGGTAATGAAAGCTGCACCAGGCTTAAACACAGAAGCTATTAAAGAAGAATTCGAAGACGAATATAAAATAATTGTAGAGAAAATAATACCATTAAAAACATGAAAAACTAATATAGAAAGTCATAGCTACCTCTTGCACTTTAAAAAATAAACCAACCTGAGAGAAGTTAGGAATGTACGAGGTATACAAAATATAGGGATAAAATGGGAAAATTATATAAAGAAAAATACGGCATCACAATGTTACAAATGCCAGAGATTTGGGCACTCCCAAGCAAATTGCTACGCTCTTCCCAACTATGTAAAGAGTGGACTACAACACGATACAAGAACATGTCAGAAAAAACCAGAAACAACACCATTGTGTGTAAACTGCGGAGGACCAACCAAAAACCCAACCAGGAACACAAACAAAAACCTTCACAAGCAAGAGAATGAAAGAAACCCAAAGCTACGCCCAAGCTACAGCAAATACAGCCCCAAACAACAATCATACAAACAAAAACATCACAGAAAAGACAATAGAGATCAGCGACCTTATCAGAGACATAAACCAAATCTGCAGCATTAATAAGATGATCAAAGTACTAAAAGACCTCAAACAGGAACTACTCGGAGCAAGTAGCTTTATGGTAAAAGCCAAAATTTTTATGAAATATGAAGCCATATTCAATGAACCATGAGAAAATCAACAGTAACCTAAAAATTATACAATGGAACGCATGTAGCATACGCAAAAAAATTAGGCAACTAAGGGAACTGACAAGCAGAATAAATCCCGATTTATTTCCAAGCTGCAGTATACATTTTAAAAATAATCAACAAGACTCAATAGACGGAGTGGCCATATACATAAAAAACAACATAGAACATGAAAAAATAGAAACCAACACAGCAACAATCATAACAACAGGAATCAGAATAGATAAGTTAGATATTTATGCAGCATACCGAAAACCAACCACAGCAATACAATCACTAAACAACAACGAAATAGAAAACTTGATGGAAAACAATGGAAAAGTAATCATTGCGGGAGATCTAAACGCCTGGCATACCGAATATGTATATAACAAAAGGCATACTCCTCAAAAACACAAACCAGTAGTAACAGAAACCACAAATAAAATAGAATATATAGAAATACCATACAGAGACATAAATGACTACAAAAATGCCAGATGGAATGAAGAAATCAAAATCAATAGAGAGATCCACGTCGAGGAGCAAATAGAACTTGAAATTAACAAAATAACCAAAACAATACAAAAAGCTATGAAAGAATATATACCTGTAATAAAATGTCAAGGAAAAAGAACAAGAATAAATTAAGAGACCAGAGGAACAATAAAAGCAAAAAATAGACTGAGAAGACAGTATCAAAGACACCCGACAATCCAAATGAGAGAAGAGATAAACGAACTTAATACAGAAATAAAAGCCAGACTCGAATCTATAGAAGTCGAAGAATGGCATAAACAGATCAGAAAAATAAACGAAAAGAAAACAAATGTGTGGAAGATAATCAAGAACAGAAAAGACATGCAGGGACAAAAATAATGAAATACCACCTGATGAATGAAATACCACCTGATGAATAAAATACATATTAGTGCAAGATCCAAATGAAAAGCTAAATGCAAAAGCAGAGCAATCACGAAGACCCCACCTGCTAACAACACATAAATCCGACGAACAAACAAAAACAATGGTAGACAAAAGATGCGATAAAATAATGAACGAAGAAGATCCGGAAATAATAATGACAAGTCCTGAGGAAATAAAAAGAATCATACAAAAAACAAAAAATAAAGCACCAGGAGAAGATGGGATACAAGTCATTGTCCTAAAAACTTACCCAAACAGGCAATAGTGCAAATTTATTATATAATAAATGCAACGCTTAAAAAGAACTACTTCCCAAAAATATGGAAAAATGCACAAATGATACCAGTTAAAAACCCAACAAGAACGCAAACAGACCTAGCAGCTACAGGCCAATATCACTACTGAACACCATGGGCAAAATATGGGAAAGAGTAGTCATGAAACGGGTAAGTAAAAATCTAAACAAAAATAATACAATAATTCCAGAGCAATTTGGCTTTAAGAAGAATCACACAACGGAACTACAATTGGCAAGAATAATCGACAATGCAAAAACAGAACTAAACAAAAAACGAAAAACCGGAATGGCAACTCTGGACCTGGGAAAAGCCTATGATACAGTATGAGAGAAAGCACTAATATATAAAATGAAGGAAGAAAAAATAGATACAAACATCATAAAATTAATAAACAGCTACCTGACGGACAGGACATATGAAATTACAGCAATGCAGAGAAAATCCGAAAGATATAGCCCGAAGGATTACCGCAAGGAAGTGTGCTTTCTCCCATACTTTTCAATATTTTTAACAACGATATACCGAAAAACAATAAAACAAAATTAGCGCTGTACGCGGATGATACTCCCTAATGACAACATCAAAGCATAGAAGAATTATAACTAGAAACTTAGAAGAACACGTTACAGAAATAAACAACTATTGCCACAAGTTTTCGCAAACGATTACCCCACAGAAAAATCCAAAATAAGAATAAACAATACAACAACGGAGAAAGAACAAAGTATAAAATATCTGGGGGTACATCTAGGTAAAAGAATGACATTTAAAAAACACATAGATGAAACGAGAAGGAAAGCTTTATATGGCAAGAAACTAATACAGCCTTACATTTACAAAACCAGCCAATTGGGACCAAAACAAAAAATCACGCTATATAGTACATAATATGTAAAATAAATTCTGTTATACGGATGCACGGTGTGGTGCTCTGCAACAGGACAAAACCTAGAGAAACTCCAAACTGTCGAAAATGCCTGCTATAGGCTAATAGCAGGCAAAAATAGACTAGAAATTACCAACAAGGACAAATATCAAATAATAGACCTCCGAGAAACAATAAAAATGAGAGCAAAAAATTTCTATGAAACAGAAATCACTAGGAATATCGGACAAAATCTAGTGAATAAAAGAAATAAATTCAGGGAAATTAACTACATCCCTGAATAAACACCAAAAACCGAAAAACTTAAGCAAATTCCAGCTAAAGCCAAAAAGAAGTTGGGAGAAGAAATGAGATTGCCGAAAAATTAAAAAGTCCAAAAAAGTACAATTACCATGGTGCATAAGCGGTACATGAAGAGGAAAAAAAAACACCCTACATAGGGAAAAAATTCAAGCTAAAAGGCAACATCGAATAATAATAATAATAATATCAGTATTTTAGAATTTTCATAATCTTCTCAAATAGTGGAATTAATAAGAAACAGTTTCTTCATAACAGTATTATGAGTGATTCCAAAAAATAGGGGTCCAAACAGTAGATTCAATTGACGAGAAATCTACAAACTGATATTTTTAAGATTTACTTACCTCTAACTTAAGTCGGATATTAGTGGAGAAAAAATATTTGCTGAAATGCCGGAGGTGACTTCGTGATCAGCATTAACTCTGCTTGAGGATTAGACTGGGTCAGTTCGCGGACTAGTTTAATATAATCTGAACCTTAACCTGATATCAAAACTATGTGAACACCAATTATGTAACTATTAAAATACTAAAACACAAGTGAATTTGTGTTGATTCTGGAAGACGAAATCTCAGTATTCACAGATGGCTCTGTCACGAAGACTAGCATAGGAGCAGGAATATACTCTGAAAGATTAAACATTGAGAAGTCATAAACTTATGAATGAAAATTCTCACAATAAAAAAAGCGTAAAAGCAAATGGAGATTAGAGAAATCACATACGGAGTTACCATATAGTATATCTAGAGATAGTATAAACTACGTAACTGCAAAGTGGAACTGTACTGGGTCCCAAGTCACAGCAATGTGGAGGAAAACGATAAGACGGGCAACGACAGTAACTACAATACTACCACCGATTAAGTCACTTAAAAATGTCATTGATGAGATATTCTTGAACGAAGAGGAAGAGCGGTGGGGAACTGAGACAATTGCTATATAGCAGTTTAGTTAATACTAATAATTTCCCATGAGTATTGAAGCCATCTCGAGTTTTGAAGCACTTAAATTGGATATAGCTAAGTCAGCCCTAACAGTCATTGATACTGAAGAAATATTCACGATAGAAACAGATGCATCGGAGCATTCCATAGCAGCTTCATTATCACAAAAAGGACGACCAGTGGCGTTTTTCTCACGTTCATTAAATAATTCTGAAAAGCGTCATTCTTCTATTGAAAAAGAAGATTCTGCGATTGTGGAATCCTTAAGAAAATGGCATTATTACTTAATTGTCAAACCGTGTTCACTCATTACAGATCAACAATCTGTTGCTTTCATGTTTAACCAAAAACATTCAAGCAAAATTAAAAATGAGAAAATTGAAAGATGGAGACTGGAACTGTCGTGTTTCAAATACGACATCATCTATCGACCTGGAAAAGAAAACGCTATTGCTGATACGCTCTCAAGAGCTTGTGCCACTATCCACACTGAAAAGCGTTTAGTAGAACTTCAAAACTCTCTATGCCACTCAGGTATCGCACGAATGGCTCATTGGGTAAGAGTTAAAAATCTTCCTTATTCTGTTGCAGATATTCGACAAATTACAACATCATGTACAGTATGTACAGAAATTAAACCACGTTTTGCAAGAAATAATAGCCAATTAGAGAAAGCAACAGCTCCTTTTGGTAGGATTAGTATTGATTTTAAAGGTCCGTTGCCTTCAGCACGTTTCCCATTTCCCTTTTGCCTAACCATGTAAAGATATTTCCGCCTTAATCGTCATTAAATGCTTGAGTGATCTTTTCCTGACTTTTGGAGCACCTGCTTATGTACATACAGTTAGAGGTTTGTAGTGTATGTCCCAGGGGGTAAAAGCGTTCCTTCTCCGTATGCAGGCATATAGCAGGACGACCCCTGATAATCCTCAAGGAAATGATCAAGTAGAGCGACGAAATGGAACTTGATGGAAAACGATACAACTTTCTTTGCACTCCAGTAATATGGAGATATCTAACTGGGAACAAAATCTGCCTATAGCCCTAAACTCTATTCGATCTTTACTCTGTGCCTCTACAAACTGTTCACCACATGAACGAATGTTTTCTCATTCTATAAGAATTTCTAATGGGGTATCACTACCTTCTTGGTTATCTCCCGGTTCCGTACTAATGAAACGAAACAATAGAAATAATAAATATCAAACGTTGACCGAAGAAGTTGAACTACTTGAGGCAAATCCTTCTTATTCTTATATAAAGTTACCTAATGGAAAAAAGGAAATAACAGTTTCTAATAAACATTTAGCTTCATTCGGTAGAAATGACGATTATTTTATTGAAGAAACAGGATCAGGAACAGTTACAAGTCTTACCAGATGATAGGACAGAAACAGTTTCGGGAAAATGACGAACTGGAGGTAGAACGGATAGTACCGGAAATCCTTCCGTAAAATCAAGAACATGAACAACCATCCACTTCTCTTGAGGTACCAGGACAAAAGCAGATCACTTCTGAAAATTCCGTAAGATATTCGACACGACCTAGAAGGCGTCCGACTTATGTAAAGGATTTTCAAGCCTAAGAAAATAAAAATATAGAGGGGGTGAAAGTGGTGTGTAGATACTTTCACTTATACAAATTTTAACCTTCGAGCGTTTATCATTATTTTTGTCACGTCGTTATTAATAAATGTCGTTTTCAAATCCTGAATAAAACCAATTTCCTAGCTTGGTTTTGACTTATTCTGCATCACATGTGTCCAGGATAGACAAGGAAAAAACAAAGGATTCATTCATATTAATGAAGTGATGTTATCCTACTAAATTTTTTGTTGTTCCAATCAATATACGATATAGCAAAGATCCAAGGTTATTGCTCCAAAAAGCAACTAATATTATTCTCGTTTAACAGACCTAGAGGAGTTCAATGCCACCGAGATATAAAAAAAGCCACCCTTCGGACATGAATGATGTGATAAATAATTAAAAAACAAGAATAAAAACCTCGAGTGCACCACTGAAATATACCCTTTTATGGTTGTTGTTCGATGGAGAGAACGTCACGGAACGTTTAACTTTTTTTCGAAGCTTTCAAAATCCTGTGACAAAGGTGCGATCCATAACAAAATATAGCTGCAAAAAGTACAATTCTTTGGAAGTTGTTTTATGTAAATCGTCTTTTCAAAGGATTAACCCTCCTTTTAAATTATTCGGGTTTATCTGATTATTCTCATTGACATTAATTGATTTTTTTTATTCGTGAGATTTTTCTCGATCGCTTTTTTATGCTTGGACACGTCTTTTCAATGGAACAAGAAGCAATTCAACAATCGATAAAGTTTAATCCTTGTCATTAGCTGAATCTAGCAGGCGAAAAGGGCATCAATTTCGGAATCTAACACTCTATGTTAGCTCAAGCTCTTATTTATTTTGTGAACTTAACGGCATGGGATGATTAAAATAAATAATAAAGTTGAGTATTGATATCAGTTGAATTATTGAATCGTTTTACCATGCATTAACTAATTTGGTTTATTCATTGGGATATTCCATAAAATATTAACAGAAATTTGTACTAGGTTTCAATTGACAATGGGATGATAATATTATGGTTGGGAACAATACTATTCATTTCACAATGCTTTTGCTTGAGCGAATGATGACCGACGAAGAATTTCAAATTTTCAATATTGCTTATTAAATTTCCCAGTTCTTAACTTTTTTTTGATGTGAAACATCTATAGGCGGAGGGTAAACCTGATTTTTGGCGAGGCGAGAATTGCCGTGGCGACGCTTCGCCACGCTATATGATGGTATATAATGTACTATACATAGTCCATATACGTAGTAGTGTGTGAGATGGGGCAACGCGATACCATGCGCAAGCGACTGTGCGCAATCTCTCTTGCCGCACTGAGCTCCCACACCTATAGGTGTGAAAAATTGTCAAAAATGGTCAGTAATAGTCAAAAACTTTCAAAAACTGTCAAAAATTTGGAAAAATGGTCAATAATTGTCAAAAATGGTCAAAAACTATCAAAAACTGTCATTTTTGTCAATATTTGTAAAAATTTTGAAAAAATGGTCGACAATTGTCAAAAATTTTAAAAAATGGTTAAATTTTTTGAAAAATTATCAAAAATGGTCAATAATTGTCAAAGACGGTCAATAATTGTCAAAACCAATCGAAATTCGTCAAAAATTGTCAAAAACTGTCAAAAATGGTCGGAAATTGTTTAAATTTTGAAAAATGGTCAAAAATTGTTAAATATTTGAAAAAATGTTCAATGATTGTCAAAAATGGTCAATAATTGTTGAAATTTAATGGTCAATAAATATAAAAAACTGTCAAAAACGCTCAATAATTATTAAAAATTTTCAAAATTTTTGTAAAACTGTCAATAATTGTCAGAACCTGTCAAAAATTTTCAAAAATGGTCAAAAATTGTTAAATATTTCAAAAAATGGTCAAAAATAGTTAATAATTGTAAGAATTTCTGAAAAATTGTCAAAAATGGTCAATATTATAAAAAACTGTCAAAAATGGTCAATAATAATTGTTGAAAATTTTCAAAATTTCTGAAAAATTGTCAGAAGCTGTGAAAAATGGTCAATAATTGTTAAAATTTTCAAAAATGGTCAAAAATTGTCAAAATTTAAAAAAAATTGTCAATAATTATGAAAAACTGTCAAAAATGGTCAATATTTGTTAAAAATCGATAAAATTTTTGAAAAATTGTCAAAAATGGTCCATAATTGTCAGAACCTATCAAAAATGGTCAAAAGTTTCGAAAAATTGTCAAAAATGATCAATAATTGTCAAAATAGGTCAAAATTCGTCAAAAATTGTCAAAAACTGTCAAAAGTGGTCGGAAATTGTTAAAATTTTGAAAAATGGTCAAAAATTGTTAAATATTTAAAAAAATGGTCAATAATTATAAAAAACTGTCAAAAACGCTCAATAATTGTTAAAAATTTTTAAAATTTTTGAAAAATTGTCAAAAATGTCCAATAATTGTCAGAACCTGTCAGAAATGTTCAAAAATTGTCAAAAATTTTCAAAAATGGTCAAAAATGGTCAAAAATGGTCAAAAATAGTTAATAATTGTAAGAATTTTCGAAAAATTGTCAAAAATGGTCAAGAATTATAAAAAACTGTTAAAATTGGTCAATAATAATTGTTGAAAATTTTCAAAATTTTCAAAAAATTGTCAGAAACTGTAAAAAATGGTCAATAATTGTTAAAATTCTGAAAAATAGTCAAAAATTGTAAAAATTTTGAAAAAATGGTCAATAATTATGAAAAACTGTCAAAAATGGTCAATAATTGTTAAAAATTGTTAAAATTTTTGAAAAATTGTCAAAAATGGTCCATAATTGTCAAAATAGGTCAATAATTGTCAAAAATGGTCAATAATTGTTAAAATTTGAAAAAATGGTCAAAAATTGTCAAAAATGGTCAATAATTGTCAGAACTTGTCAAAAACTGTCAAAAATAGTCAATAATTGTTAAAATTTTGAAAAAATGCTGAATAATCATAAAAAACTGTCAAAAATGGTCAATAATTATTGAAAATTCAGAAAAATGGTCAAAAATTGTCAAAAATCGTAAATATTTGTCAGAACTTCTCAAAAACTGTCAAAAATAGTCAATAATTGTTAAAATTTTGAAAAAATGGTGAATAATTATAAAAAACTGTCAAAAATGGTCAATAATTGTTGAAAATTGTGAAAATTTTTGAAAAATGGTCAAAATTTTTGAAAAATTGTCAAAAATGGTCTAATAAGAAAAAAAAGTCTCACAATATTCCGAGGGTCGCGAACGTTACCGAATCCGTCTTAGATTCTGACAATTCAAAATAATGATTGTAATCACACGCAATACACTTTCTTTCTCTCTCTCTCTCTCTCTCTCTCTCTCTCTCTCTCTCTCTCTCTCTTCCATCTTTCTCTTCCATTTCCCTCTCTCTACCATGTCCCACTTTTTTAATCTGTTCTTTTATGCATACAAAACAATTTCAATGTTTCACATCTGCCAGGCGTCCCGTCACGGCTCACTCATTTTTTTCTCCCTTATTTGAAGTCGGACTACTTCTGGAAATTTTGCCGAACCCAGTAGTGTTCCAACCAGTGGTAGAGATCTTTATCGAGCCCAACATCCATGGACACGGGACCTCGGTTTTACGTCTCCTCCGAAAAACGGCATATCTACATTATACCTCGTGTTCTTTGGTATAATGCCTGTGAGCTGTGATATGCTACTGACCCTAGTAATCTAAGGTGTTTCGCTGCAGGCTGTACGGGCTCTACGACGTGTTTCCCCAGTGGTCACCCTTTAAAGTACTAACCACGCTCGACACTGCTTCACTGTAATTATCGCTTCAGAGGCGCTCCACTACTGTGCTGGGCCGACGCCCTGTTTTCCTGTGAAAAGTACTGAAAATTTGATTTCTGTTGGAGCGTTGGCAATTTGCTAAATTTCATGAATTACTGAACTACAGATAGTCTTCCGTCCCAATTGTACTTAGAACGCTGTCAGCGTCTTGAGTATCGGTCCAAATAGCGTTTACAGCGTTCAGATTCGGCGCTGTGAGTAGCAGTGACCTTAGGTGCGTTCTTTTTGGCTGAGAACTCAGCTCAGTAATTATTTCCATAATCCCATAGAACATTCACTCAAAACCAGTGACAATTAGATTATGTTGCTTAATACTCAAACAAATCTAATATTTCTTCATCCCCTCCACCTTATTTCCGACTCAAGTCTAATTCGAGGCTTAACAAAGTGCAGCTTACTGACAATTTCAATCCTTCAGTGCACCATGTTTTGCTTAGTAAAGCCACTCTTACGTACAATACCTTATTCCTTCACTTAATTTTCTTCGCTTAATTTTTCTAAGCCTGGCTTATTTGTTAAGCTAAGATAGTGCAATCGGGCATAACTGATACCCCCGCATAGCATGTGCAGCATCGGTGAGGGGGAAGGAAAATTCTCAGCCAACTTTAAAGTGAGTAAATGAAAAAGAACACGCACATTACCGATGTGAGCTTAGATTAACTTAGATCTCAGTCAAAAAGAACGCACCTATCATCAAATGATATGCTCATTACTGATATGAGAAGCACAGAGAGCTCGTCAACCGAGCGGACTCAGTAGTATGTTATTTCAGACGAGAGCTATTTATAGCAGCTGGTACAAGAGGACTGTTTGACTAAAATCCTCGAGAAGAGTTATAGAATACAAAGATGAAACGTTTAATTTGTATATACTGTACATTGTTCAGATTGCGATTTATTGAATTGAAAACTTCTTCAGCCGCGTTGTGTGATTTTTAGTAGGAACAAAACTCATGAATGTTTGAAAGGGATACATTTATTCGTAAAAAATTTTATCTACCATGGACGTAAAATTAAATTTTTATAAGGGATCCAATAATTTATAAAATTTAGTATTGAGTATTGAGTATACGACAAAATTTTTGAAGGGGGTTAATTTATTTTGTAAATTGTCCAGATACATTTATAAGAGGTTGATGTATTTGCAAGACTTCCTATATATCATAGGAGTACCAAAAAATTTTTAATAGGGGCTTATTTACTGATATAAACACATAAAAATATGAAAATATGGTGGAAGCAGAGTAAATGACAGACATAAACAGAAATAGAATATCGTAGTGTAATCTTTAATTTTCCGTCGCCAGGAGTAGTATAATTTTACTTGATTCCCTGATAACAAGCAGATTCGTACAAAAGATAATTGAGCTTATTTTTTAAATGAACAATTTTAACATATCATCAAAGCAATTTCCGAATTTAAAAGTATTACCCTATCAATTCACGTCAAGCTAGTTGAAAGCTAACATCAAATTGAATCGAAATATCCCATTGTCGAATTCATACACACTAGATGTGCTTTCGTCATACGAAATTCACAGCAGTGCTCAGTGATAGTGAATATATTTCGCAATTTGGAGATCCTTTCCCGATTCACAGCAATTACCGACTCAACATGTGAAAAGTACCTGGAGTAAAATATGGGGTAATAATAAGCGAATAAAACGTGCGGTTCGTATAAAAAGCGACTTAACTGGCACTACCCCACAATGCTGAATTATGTTGGAAATAGGAAATTATTATTACTAGTAATGGCTCTTGGGTCTATTAGGGTTGGAATTATTATGGTTACAACCAAAGTTATTTTATAAGCGAACAAAAGTTAGCATTCTAAAAATTTCATAATTCCGAATTTGAGAGAAAATTATCTTTCCTATCGCTATTAGTACAGGGTGTCAATTTTGAAACTTACAATGGGCTATACCTCGTGAACGAAAAGAGTTTTCAAAAGAAATTCGAAAACGTTTCTAGGGTACAGAGGGGAAACTTAAATGACATGAGAGAGAACGCACCCCCATCAGCCCCCTATGCCCCACCTACAAAAATTTAAATGGCAACCCCCTACTTGTGATACGTTGTTAGAAAGCTCGTAGAAAATGCTTTTCAACGGTCCAAGACATAATTATACAGGGTGTAACAATAAATCAGAAAAATTTATTTGACAACAAAAATAAAAATTAATTGTGAAAAGATACTTCGCTTTGAAAGTGCAAGTACGGACCCTATTTAAGTGTTAAATGTTCTATTGTTTATACCGAGCAATTTAGACGATGAAATGTACCGCGATATGCTGGAAAACTCTATTGAGCCCTTAATTGTTCATGAATTAGAGAACCAACAGGATGGCGATGGCAATCCAGCTCTAGATTTGTTGAACTTCCAGCAAGACGGAGCACCTCCCCATCACGCAGTAGTAGTTAGGGACTGGTTAGACAATAATTATCCAAATAGATGGATTGGAAGGAGAGGTCCCCTTGAGTGGCCACCTAGGGCACCAGACTTACCGCCACTTGATTTTTTTCTGTGGGGTCACCTTAAGTCGGTTGTTTATAAAACTAAACCAACCCCAAGATTTACGATGAAGAAGTAGTCAAGCATGTCGTGATATTACTAAAGCAACATTTGCCAACGTTCGTATGTAATTTGAAAATGGGTTGTACTATTGTTTACAAAACAAACATTTACTAAATTAATTAACGTTTTTGTAGTTCGACACTTAACACTTTTTCATTTTATTGTCAAATAAATGTTTCTGCTCTATTGTTACACCCTGTATAATTATGACTTAGACCGTTGGAAAGCATTTGCTACGGACTCTTAACGACGTATCACAAGTAGGGGGTTGCCAAGCAAATTTTTGTAGGTGGGGCATAGGGGGTTGATGGGGATGCGTTCTCTCTCATGTCATTTTAGTTCCCCCTCTCTACCCTAGAAAAGATTTTGAAAAATTTTTCATATCTCTTTTCGTTCACGAGGTACAGCCCATTGTATATTCTGAAATTCACACCCTGTATATCGGAAATACAATCCTGTTCATAGAATTTCATCCAAAGTGCATGTATTTTGTTCCATACTTCAAACTATATAATATATTAACTGTCACTACTTTTTCTACATAAAAGTAACAATTTTTTGAAAAAAAATCAATCCTTTTCTATTCCGTAAGATTTCTAGAAAAAGTAGGGAAAGCAATCCAAAAAATTTAAAAGGATAATGAGGTGAAGGTATATGAAGTTCAAATTAGGCCTAGGACCTAAGACTAATAAACAAGGACTATATTTTTGTCTTATTTATAACGGGAAAACAATATCGGTAATAAAACTAACAGAAGTATGTGACATTACCTGAACCCTAAAACATCTAGTGTGTACCCTTTCTCCTATTTAATTCCTGAGGAAAACATCAAAGACTACTAGTTTCTTTAGACCTATTTCTCGGAGAAATTTTAGGATATTCGCAGGTTTCAGTAGTAGTAGTAGTAGTTTCAGCAGTTTTCGATTCCTCATTAGAACGAAATTTTGATGTCATTGAATTTTTCTTTTATCTTTTGGAATAAGCAAGAAATTGAAATTGCCTGAAAACGATAACTTGGAACACCCCGTATTTTTTAAGAGATGTAGTTTCCTAGATACAGCAATGGATATATTAGCTTGAATATAATGATGGCATATCCTTTGCTTTTTGTGAAGGGGTAAAAAAAATAATTAAGTTTTGTCATGAAATAAAATTTCGCATGGAAACGAACCTTCAGACTAACCATTCGGTAAAAATCGATCTAATTATAACTATAGCTAAATGGTGATTCGATAATTCGATAATTTTTTTTTATTAAATTGATGGGTTTTTGGTTAAAACAAAAAAGAATAATAATATTTATAATTATCATAGGCCCCATAACTAATTTCATTTTAAAAGTTAGTTTTTTTATCTGTAGCAAGTAATAGCTGAGCTCTTGCCATTTGAAAAAGTTACATTAATTTTTATCGCTTGGTAATGCTAACCGAACTTTTGTCACTGAAAAACATCACAAATTATCGAATATGGATACTGCTTTTAATTCTCAATAATATAACATTCATTACTCGACCAGTTTTACAAATTTCATTTGCATTAACAGGAATAAATTATGAAAATTGACATACAAACAAGTAATACCAATAACATAAATACTTTTTGGCGGGGTTTTTCAACTAAAATATTAAATATACATATTTTTTTCCAAAAAGAATGTCTTATGACAATTTTTCCAGTAGTCAGACAAATATTGAGCATCTCTAAGAATCGTATTATTTTCATTAAACATATTACTTTCTTATTCATTTATCTCTACTTCTAAACAAATTTCATCTGGTGGAAAAATCTTAGTGCTGCAAACACTCAAAAAAATTTTCACAAGGAATACTTTTTGCGAAGCAAAATAAATTAAATGAACAAAACCTTTGGATAATTATTTTGTTTTATTTGTAAGTCGATATCACTGACCCTAGACAGAATCTCAAATGAAACGTAGAATTATCTTTAGACACACCACGAGACGCAGGAGCTCTAGGAATTCCATTAGATCTAGTAAACGGTAAACGGAAAGTAGTGAAGCCGAAATTGAGGTTTCCCCTAAATTTCCTAAATTTTTTTAGACATACACACTGTTTGATCAAAACGACTTGATTTTCAGGACTATTGCCTTTAGATAATTGCATTTTGTATACTCCACTCCATGAATATAAGCTTATTTTGGATTAAGTACGATGTCATCGTCTAAATAATACGACTATACTGAAAAGTTCAATTCGTCGGCTCAATATGCAAATCACTTTTGGGTGAATTTTAGATATTTGAGCCACCATTTAAAAGCATTTGTGCGCACGTCTGCATCTGGAATTTCACTTAAGTCCCGCCCCCAATATAACAATAAGAAAACCACATAAGTCCACTGTTTATTATGGTTGATGCCAGTGCATTAGTTGTGCTGCTGATTTGTTACCGACTTTTAGTTAATTTGTTGATATTACATTATATTAATAATCTTAGGAACAGCAGGTAAGTTTATTTATATAGATTGTTGATCGTTTTAATGAATAAAGTATCTACAAATTAGTAATTAAACTCAAATTTCAGTAATAATACGTGTTGTGGACTTATGTGATTTTATATTATTGATACGTGAATTGCTCTTGGACTTATTTGTTTTTCGTTTGCTGAACATCTTTTTGCTGATAGTTAAAAATAACTTAATATTGGTTTAGGTCTTCATATTATTTGGTTAAATGTTCAAAACTACTTATGATTCAAGCACTTTCTTACCTCTTACTTACAAAACTAAAAATATAATTATGCGGGTTGGAGAATATACAGAAAAATATTTGAAATTAGTCAATTGATCATCCAACAACATCTTTATTCATCACACTGTGCAAGTTCTTTTTTCACATCAAGAATCATCTTATAATATTATATTTCTGTTTAATGTGAGTACGATAGCATCTGACGGAGTTTTTTCAACAAAGAACTTAAAAATTATCGACACCCCGTGTACCAATTAATTTATTATTTTTCAGAAATTCACAACAATAGTATGTCAGCAAGAACTCTGGAATTGCTTCAAATGGCTTGTAGCAGTAAATCAAGTGAAACAAATAATGGTAGTATTCCTCCAAGTGGCAATAATGAAAACGATATTACGGACATGAACGAGATAATGGAGGTCCCTCATGAAGGCAATTGCACAACAACACAACCTCTTGTTACAAACGATGAGATACTCTATACTGTGCCCAATGTGGAGTTTGATTTTATAGATATTCCTGAAATTAGCGACATTGAGAAAAATATTGGGTTGTGTACTTAAAATGGGCCTGCAGGCGGAGTTTTTTTTCAGTAATATAACCCCCTAATGAGATTCAGTGTTTTAACGAATTTGAAAATTTAGAACCAAGCTTTGAAAACCGTATCCTAGATGACCAGATTATAGAAGAAGACCAAGACGCAGAAAAGATGAACAAATGATCGAAGAACAGGATCAAGGCGCAGAAAAAGCAGAGAGACAAGATGACACAGAACTAAGCTCCGAAAACCGAAAGCTAGATGACCCAAACTGGCAACCTGGTTCGAGTTCATCTGACGAAGAATTATTTGGAGAAAATAACAATCTTGAGCAACAAGACAGCACGATTGAAATAGAATTGGAAAATAAACCAGCCGAAAAAAATCGACAGCTGGTCTAAAATATTCAGGAAAAAAGAAAATTGATGATGTTTGGATGTACAATTTTCAAAAACCACAGAAAGTTTCACAAGATAGGTGTAAGTGCGTAACTAATGATAAATCAAAGCTGCGGTGTTCTCAGTTTACAGACGATGACAGAAAATTAGTCTTTCAGCAATTTTGGAAAATTTCGTAGGTGGAAAAGCAGGTATTTGTAATAACCCAAGTCGAAAGTAAAAATGCAGAAAGTAGTAGAAATGGGAAAAATGAGGAATCCAGTAGAAGAACATGCACTTACATTTTCTCTCTGAAGAAAGCAGATGGGACCAAAGTAAGAATATGCAAAACTTTGTTCGCTAATACTTCAGCTATCAAACAGTGGACCATCAATAACTGGCTGAAGCAAAATATCAAAACAACTCGGCAAGAACGAAAGAAGAAAGAAGAGGAAAAAACTAATATTGAGGAAATTGGCCAAAAGGAGATTAAAGGAGAAACCAGTAGAGAACTAAGACGAAGACATTCAAAAGAATTTTTTATCTATTGCCAAAAATGGAGAGCCACTATTGCCGAAGTTCTACCAAGAAATATTATTTGGAGCCTGTATGGAAATCCATAAGCCAATTATACGATTTCTACAAAACTGATTGTTCCACAAACCATGACAATGAACGACCATTATCCGTAGCCACATTTCATCACATGTTTTCTGACTTGAATTTAAGCCTTTTCATTCCAAAAAAAGATGAGTTCGACATTTGTGTGTCCTATAGAACAAAGAATGTTTAGGACGAGGTTTACGCTTTGCATCAGGAGAAAAAGCAAGACGCAAGATCAGAGAAGAATCAGGATAAAAACAATTCCAGTGATGAATATAAAGTGTACACTATGGACATGCAAGCTGTTTTGCTAGCACCGAAATCCAATGTGTCAGCACTTTACTATAAAACCAAATTAGCTGTTCACAATTTTACTTTTTACGATCTGAAAACTAAAGACAGAGCTTTATATGGAACGAATCGGAGGGAGGATTAATAGCAAGTGTCTATGCTTCAATTATAGTGAATTTTCTTGCTAGCGAAATTGATGAACATCAAGTGCCATATTATAGTGACAGTCAAAACAGAAACGAGATATTATCCAATGCTTTATTAAACTTAGCACTCTTGAAAAATGTTACCATTTTCCAAAAATATTTAGAGCGCGGGCACACCCAAATGCACTCTACTATTGAGAGGCAGATGAAAAATGCTATAATAAATGTTCCTGCAGATTATATCACAATATGCAGAGCTGCGCGTAAAAGTCCTTCTCCGTACAAAGTTGAGTATTTAAACCATCAGTTCTTCAAAGATTTTAGTTTTATCCAATATTACCCTTCCATTAGACCTGGAACTTCTGGCACAGTGAACTGTATTAGACAACTCAGATACGATCCAGACGGCACAATTCGATACAAGTTAAGACACATTGACGAATGGTCAAGTCTCCCAGTTCGACGTAAAAAAAAATGGCAAAATCCCAACCAAAATTGAAGATCTTCCACAGCTGTATTTAGGTCGAATTCCAATTAAAAAGTGAAAGTATGAACATCTTATAAGTTTAAAGGCAAGCATAACACAAGATTATAATGCTTTTTATGAACAGTTACCTTATTTTCAGTTTGAAAATGCTTCTGTAAACACGTGTGTATTTTATTTTAAATTTGTAATATTTAATGAACTTACTTCCTAAAATAGAGACATAGGGGTTTTCAAGCGCCTGACCGGTTGGTCACTGTTGACGAAAAACAATGGAATGGTCAACCAATTGACCTTGAATAACATTAAAAATGCATTGATTGTCTATCAACTTGACCAGCCTGTCAATCACTTGAACACCTGTATAGTTTAATTTGTGTATCGAAAATCCCATAACTCCAACAAAAAAATGAATCACATAACTCCGGCAAAATAATAGATATTAAAATTTTGACATTTTTTGACATTTAAATATACAAACAAAATCAATAAAACATATTACCTAAAAATATAAAAAAATTAACTCAAACCCTTCCTTAGATATGCAGTATTTTTTCTCTTCCGTAAAATTTGGTTTTTGGGACTTATGTGATTTCCATATAAAGCCGACGAATTGTGAATTCCCCTAATAATAAATCCGAATTTCATTTATATTATGCTTCTTTATTGATCCTTTATGGACAAAACTCGATTTTTTTTTGTTCAAAACTCTGCTTCTATAGGATTAAATTGGCATTGATACGGAGAAAATCTTAGCACACGATGTGTTCCGTTTCACCCCCAATGCTACGCCTATGTCAAGACTGTTCAGCTGCAATGACAGCGGCGCGATAACAGTGTAAGACAACATGCAAAGCTTCGTGTATTTTTGGGGTTGTCCACATTTTAATAATTTGTAGCAAAATAATATTATTCATTGAAAAGGTTTAATGCTTAGAACCAGTGCTTTTTCCCTTGTATCATTTCTTCACGATGCTCATAACTGAGTATATTTCTCCTCGTTCGTTCCTTTCAACTATCGATTATAAAAGGGACCTGGTATTTGTTGGTTGCTTATTTAAAGTTCCTCTTTCAACCATTTTACAAACATCTCCGTATTCATAGTATTGTATAGTTTGGCAAACATAACTGAAGCTGTGAAAGGAATGCGGTCGAAAACATTCGATATTGCCACGTTTAACTATGAAAAACCTAAAGTGCTAAATATGTAGTGATAATAATTAGAAAATGGACTTTTTATTATCAACAATAGGTCAATAATGATTAAACGTTAGTTCTTTAATGTGCTTGTTTCATTGGATTTTGTCTATTAACATTATTTTTTTCAATTTCTGAATATTAAAAGATGAACACTTTTCTAAATATGTAATGGGTTTTAGGTGCGTGACGGCAGCACCCCCAAATTCGAATTTTGCAAAAAACCTTATGCCGTTGGATTGCCCAACGTTAGCCCACATTTGCCCAACCAATAAATTATTTTGCCCACCCTCCAAAAAAAAGTTATAGGCAAAACTAATTTTTCTAAAAAAATTAGTTCCAGCACCCCCGTCTTTGAATTTGGCAAAAAGCTTGATGCAGTTGGATTGCCCAAGTTTTGCCCCCATTTGCCCATCCAATAAATTTTTTTGCCCACCCCCCCAAAAAAAGTTATGAACAAAACAAATTTTTCGATAAAATTTTTTTTTTCCGAATTCCACAGAAAACTGCGAGCAGTTGGATTGCCCGATGTTAGTCCATATTTGCCCAACCAAAAAATTATTTTTCCCACCCTCCGAAAATAAGTTATGGGCAAAACTAATTTTCCTAAAAAATTATAAAAAAAAAAGAAACTTTTTACGTAATTTTTCCTCTTTTTTCTTCCTCTTCTTCTTCTTCTTCTTCTTCTTCTTCTTCTTCCTCTTCTTTTTCTTTTTCTTCCTCCTCCTCCTCTTCTTCTTCTTCATCTTCTTCTTTTCGAGTTTTCCTTTTCGGGAACTGATTGCATTTTCGGAATGGCCGTACCCGAAAACCCCTTTATGCAAAGTTTCAACGGAATCCGAGACCAAAAAAATGTTGCTCTTGACCTTTCACATTAATTCACAAATTAAAGGTTAAATCTAACCTAACAAAACCTAACCCCAACCCTAGTTAGATTTGAAAAAGTTGGGCATGCGTTCTTCTTCCTCTTCTTTTTCTTTTTCTTCCTCCTCCTCCTCTTCTTCTTCTTCATCTTCTTCTTTTCGAGTTTCTCGGGGAAGGAGTTTTCCTTTTCGGGAACTGATTGCATTTTCGGAATGGCCGTACCCGAAAACCCCTTTATGCAAAGTAAATAAATCTAACCTAACAAAACCTAACCCCAACCCTAGTTAGATTTGAAAGAGTTGCGCAATCCAACTGCGTATAATTTTCCGTGAAATTAAAATTTGATGGCGTACCAAGAAAAATCCAATTCTGAAAAATTTATTTTGCTCATAACTTCTTTCTTGGAGGGTGTGCAAAAAAAGTTATTTGTTGGCAAATATGGACTAACATTGGGCAATCCAACTGCGTGCAGTTTTCTGTGGAATTCGGAAAAAAAAATTGTTTTGTTCATAACTTTTTTTGGGGGGGTGGGCAAAAAAATTTATTGGATGGGCAAATGGGGGCAAAACTTGGGCAATCCAACTGCATCAAGCTTTTTGCCAAATTCAAAGACGGGGGTGCTGGAACTAATTTTTTTAGAAAAATTAGTTTTGCCTATAACTTCTTTTTGGAGGGTGGGCAAAATAATTTATTGGTTGGGCAAATGTGGGCTAGCGTTGGGCAATCCAACGGCATAAGGTTTTTTGCAAAATTCGAATTTGGGGGTGCTGCCGTCACGCAGCAAATGGGTTTTCTTCAAGCCGGCAACGTCGTGCGAAAATCATAATTACCACGCCCTCCTACTAACTCAATTGGTGAATATTTATCGAACCTCCGTTGATAGACCTGACTTCCTATTGGCAAGCGCGTGCGTGTGTTCTTCCCTCTCACTTCGACAATTGATTAACATTGATTATCCAGTGGCGTTTATAATGTCAATATTTTCCTTCGTATTTTCAGTTGTACTTGGTATCTTATTATTTCGTATCTATATTGAATTCAAGTACGATTTTTAACAAATAGGTACCGTGTTTTGAAAAGTACCTTACCACTAAAGCAAAGCATAAATCAGTTTCTATATATAATTATTGTATAATAATAATTATTATTTTTAATACTTTTATAAAATAGGTACCGTACGCTATTGGTACGTTTATGACAGATATCGGCCATGTTTCCTCCCCCCTTACCGATTCCCCGTAGCTTCAGATAGACTTGCCAAACTATAATTACCCGATTTTTATTTTGACGAAAATAAGAGATCCGCTCCATCAACAAAACTATGCTTTCCACCTGCATATACAATAATGTGTGTTTTATGGACTTCATACTTTCTTCTTGTGCTTTAGCAAAAATCCAAGTTTCGCCCAAATATAGGAATGGAGAATATTCTTGATTCAAGCTGGTATAATTTCTTGAAAATTATGTTCTTTTGTGTACGTAACCAACTCTTTCACACAATACCCTCTTCTTGACTTCCTTTTTAAATTTAAACTATATTTCTCAAAATACGTATTTTATAAAGAGTGAGTTTTAAGTATAGTACGCCTCAATTATCTCGGAAACGGATCGCACGATTTTTATAAATTTTGGAGAGCTAGGATCTTGTGATATGGACGATATTATGGTGGCATTAAGATTGTTGTCAGATCTTTCCTTTTTGCGGAATAATAGTGAACTTTGTTATTTCACAAATATGTAGATGTTTGTGTCCCATTAGAAGACGATCCACACTTGAGTACTAGACAAATATCCTAGGAACTTGATATTTCGCAAACATCCGTAATGAAAATTTCACGTGAGAATAAACTCCATCCATACAAAATAAGATTAGATCAATAGTTGTCAGATGATGATTTCGATAGACGTTAAGAGTTTGCGACATAATGATGAAAAATGTTACAATCAAAACGATCCAAATTTTTTACTTAAGGTAATGTTTTGCGATCAGGCCACTATTATTATTGTTGGAAAAGTAAATCGGCATAATTGTAGATACTGGTCACGTAACAATACTCGTTGGATGCGTGAATCCCACACCCAATATCCACAAAAACTGAATATATGGGCTGGAATAATGTTTAGTCTATAAGCTTAAAATGGTGTTAATTCTACATACTTGTATTAAAATTATGTGGCTTAGCTCATTCGGTTCGGAATAATGTCTAGATCATTGTGCCAAATAATTAAATTAGCCCATAGAAAATTCCAAAAGTTATAAACAATTAAAATATCAAAAAATAGTGTTTGGTTTGTAGCTTATTGTTCGTAAATTATAAATATTTTCGAAATTTGAAAAAAGATCTTTAAAGAGAAGGATATTTCCAATAAAAAAGTCCGAACTCCCAGAACTCTATCTCCATTATTTATAATTTTAATTTAACGCTGAAAATAGCCCTCCGCGCGCCATTATTAGGTTGCACGCAAGTCAATTGAAAAATCTAAAAAAATTATAGTATAATCTAAACATTGATTCCCGATGGAATTTTTCATAAAAACAAATTTTTCAATGTGCTAGACGATTGTTAATTAACAAAATTTTTTCAATCGCTCTAAACTAAAAAAAAATGTTAAATAATTGCCGTAAAATTATTTCGCTTCGTGGAGCTCTTCTTATATACATACAAAACAAGATTGCATCATCAAAGTTTTAAAAATGTTAATACTTTGTTTATAATCATTTTTTCAGGTTAACAATCGCTCTAAACTAAAAAAAAATGTTAAATAATTGCCGTAAAATTATTTCGCTTCGTGGAGCTCTTCTTATATACATACAAAACAAGATTGCATCATCAAAGTTTTAAAAATGTTAATACTTTGTTTATAATCATTTTTTCAGGTTAACAATAAATGACTGATTTGCCATTTTTTGCACCTAGTCATCCTTTGAGTGAACTGTCCTCGAATTATGGTTTTTGCTTGCTTCTGGTCTAGTAGCTTAGCTTGCTGAAATCCTAGATATTTGTAGGTTTCACCATTTTGTATGGCATTTATAATGTTCCCATTAGGTAGAAACACATCTCCGTTAACGATTTTACCCTTCTCGATATTCAAGGTTTTGCACTTGTCTAATCCAAATCCCATTTGTATATCACTGGAAAATTTTTCAGTGATATTAAGTAAATGTTGAATTTGACGCTGGTTTGATGCGTATATTTTGATGTCATCCATGTATAAAAGGTGGGAAACAGTGCAGCTAGTGTTCCTGTTGGCTTTGATTTTAAAGCCGTAATCCGTATCGTTAAGTAGCTTGGAAAGTGGATTCATTGCCAAACAAAACCAAAGTGGACTCAGGGAGTCGCCCTGGAAGATCCCCCTACGGATAGAAATTTCATCAGTTTCGAGGTATTGACCATTTATTTGTAAATGAAGGTTCGTTCGCCAGTGCTTCATCGATGTTTCAAGAAAAGTAACAAGAATGGGGTGTACTTTGTAAATTTGCAAAACTTTAACAAGCCAGGAATGTGGAACGCTATCAAATGCTTTCCTATAATCTACGAAAGCCGTGTAGATGTTGCGCTGTTCCTTCTGCGCCTGTTTTAGTATTACCGAATCGATGATGAGTTTTTCTTTGCAGCCTTAGTGATCTCGTCTGCACCCTTTCTGTTCTTCCGACAAGATGTTGTTATGATCCGCATGTCTGTAAATACGGTTAGTAGTGCAAGACGTTAATATTTTATATATAGTTGGAAGGCATGTTATAGGTCTATACTGCGTAGGATCGTGAGTTTGATGCGTTTTGGGAAGCAAGTGGGTCGAACCCAGTGTCAGAAATGGTGGTGTATCTTCTGGATGTTGCAGAATATGTGTAAATGATCTTGCTATTGCTTCATGCAGACTGTCAAACTTCTTATACCAGAAGTTTTGGACATTGTCAACTCCTGGTGTCTTCCAACTACTGGTGCTCTTTATAGCTTCGGTTACCTCGCTTGTTGTCAAGTTAACGAAAGGCATTGGTTCAATGATTATTACTATTATTATTATTTCCAACTCAAGTGTACTCTTGCTCAGCTCTTGCTGGTAAGGATTAGGCACAGCAGTTACATATTTAAAAATTCACGGACAGTGTGACAGGTATTCAAAATTGCAGCCTTCTGCAGATCGATGTATGTGTTTTTGTGAAGACCTAGTTTGGTGAGGCTGTCTTGTAGAGTTTTGGGGATTAGTCCCGTAGATGAAACGATGACCGGCACTACCTCTACTTTCTCTGCATGCCACATCTGTCCTACCTCAATTGCAAGATCGGTGTATTTGTCTAACATATTGTTGTTATTGGGTACAGCAACATCCACTAGAAGAACCAAGTTAGCTTTTTTATCCACAACTACAATATCAGGCCGGTTATTCGTCACCCGTCTATCGGTGATAATTGACCTATCGTAGTATAGTCTAAAATCAGCATTCTCTAGAACTGCATGAGGATGGTACTTGTAATAAGGCGTGTAAGTGTTAACTAATCCAAATTTGTTGGCCAACTTCTGATGAATGATGTTGCACAGTTGGTTGTGCCTGCGTAGGTAATCAATATTAGCTATGGCTGAACATCCCGACGTAATGTGTTGTATCGTCTCTGTTGTTTGTTGACACCTTCTGCACTTGTGCGACACGATGTTTGGATCTCTTATAACAAATTTCTTGTAATTGTTGGTATCAATAACTTGGCCTTGGATCGCCATCATAAATCCTTCTGTTTCTGGAAACAGTGTTCCATCAGAGAGACACTTATTTGATGCTTCCTTGTCGATATATGGTTGATTGAGGTCGTGATGATGTCGACCATGAAGCGCTTTCTGGGCCCACTCCGCCTGTTTGTCAGAGTCTGTAACGATTTCAAGTTTTTTATCAGGGTTTACAAGATCTAAGGGAGAATAGTTTTTATCTGCTTTCGCGACCAGCTCATGCAATTTAGATGTTTGAGCCTTGCCAATGAAGAACTTTTGGAGTTTAGATATTTGATTATAATGTAAATTAACTATGTCCGTTAAAGCTCTCCCTCCCTCTTTTCTTGGTAGTGTGGTCCTAATAACTGATGATGTCGGGTGGTGACATTTGTGTTTGGTCATCATGGTTCGCGTTGTTCTTTGAATATCTTCCAGTTCTGTTTTTGTCCACTTCAGAATTCCAAATGAGTATGTCAGGATCGGTATGGCGTAGGTGTTAATTGCTTTGGCGAGATACCCTGCGTTCAACTGGGATTTCAATAAAGCAGTTATCCTTTGAGTGAACTGTCCTCGAATTTTGGTTTTTGCTTGCTTCTGGTCTAGTAGCTTAGCTTGCTGAAATCCTAGATATTTGTAGGTTTCACCATTTTGCATGGCATTTATAATGTTCCCATTAGGTAGTAACACATCTCCGTTAACGATTTTACCCTTCTCGATATTCAAGGTTTTGCACTTGTCTAATCCAAATCCCATTTTTATATCACTGGAAAAATTTTCAGTGATATTAAGTAAATGTTGAATTTGACGCTGGTTTGATGCGTATATTTTGATGTCATCCATATATAAAAGGTGGGAAACAGTGCAGCTAGTGTTCCTGTTGGCTTTGATTTTAAAGCCGTAATCCGTATCGTTAAGTAGCTTGGAAAGTGGATTCATTGCCAAACAAAACCAAAGTGGACTCAGGGAGTCGCCCTGGAAGATCCCCCTACGGATAGAAATTTCATCAGTTTCGAGGTATTGACCATTTATTTGTAAATGAAGGTTCGTTCGCCAGTGCTTCATCGATGATTCAAGAAAAGTAACAAGAATGGGGTGTACTTTGTAAATTTGCAAAACTTTAACAAGCCAGGAATGTGGAACGCTATCAAATGCTTTCCTATAATCTACGAAAGCCGTGTATATGTTGAGCTGTTCCTTCTGCGCCTGTTTTAGTATTACCGAATCGATGATGAGTTGTTCTTTGCAGCCTTGGTGATCTCGTCTGCACCCTTTCTGTTCTTCCGACAAGATGTTGTTGTGATCCGCATGTCTGTAAATACGGTTAGTAATGCAAGACGTTAATATTTTATATATAGTTGGAAGGCATGTTATAGGTCTATACTGCGTAGGATCGTGAGTTTGATGCGTTTTGGGAAGCAAGTGGGTCGAACCCAGTGTCAGAAATGGTGGTGTATCTTCTGGATGTTGCAGAATATGTGTAAATGATCTTGCTATTGCTTCATGCAGACTGTCAAACTTCTTATACCAGAAGTTTTGGACATTGTCAACTCCTGGTGTCTTCCAACTACTGGTGCTCTTTATAGCTTCGGTTACCTCGCTTGTTGTCAAGTTAACGAAAGGCATTGGTTCAATGTTTATTTTTTCCTCCTCAGTTCTTATCCAGTGAGCGTTGGATTTATGTTCGATAGGGTTCGACCATAAAGAAGACCAGTACTCCGTTAGCTCATCTTTATTTGGAAGACTTTGGTTGTGGTTGTTTACTGTACCGCTTAGTTGCCTGTAAAATAACTTCTGATTGTTATTGAATAAGTAGTTTTGTTGTTTCCTTTTCGTGCACTTGACATATCGTGACAAACGTTTGGATTTTGCCTTTAACTTTTGCCTGAGTGAATCCATATATTCACATACATGTTGTTTATGTTGTGGGTGACCTGTAAAAGTTTTGATTTTTCGATAGATCTTTCTCACTCTGTTTGTTAAGCGCCTAGACGGTTTCAAGTTGTTTTTAAATTCTGTTAGCTGCCCCAATTCCCTTCTGATGTCATCAATGGACTTTTCCAGCCGGCGTTGCCACCAAGGCTTGAGCTGTTTGTAGTCTTTACCCCGATTGTTCTTTGGGGATTGGATTTGTTGATTGTGACTTCGAAGCACTGCTACCGCTCCACAATAGATGAGAGTGTGAAGTTGTTCCAGCGCTTCGCAGTCTTTGGCATGGTTCTGCAGTAGTAGGTTCACAGCTGCTAGTATGCTGTTAGTGCTCTTATTGGTTCGAAGCTTGGGTAGTTTTGGCCGGTGTATTGGGTTGGTGCCATTAAATTCCGCTAGTACTTTACAAAGTTCGGTATTATAGTCATTATCGGTGGTTTTGTCGCAATCATTGTTTATTTCCTCAACGCCATTGTGGTCTCCTTGTGCATTCTCCGATTTATGTGTATCCTGATCGGTAATTATGTCATTCTCTCCATCTTGAAGGTCAAGAAGGACTTCACCTC
This sequence comes from Lochmaea crataegi, assembly GCA_947563755.1. Lineage (NCBI taxonomy): Eukaryota > Metazoa > Arthropoda > Insecta > Coleoptera > Chrysomelidae > Lochmaea > Lochmaea crataegi. The sequence continues at coordinate 24,028,222 of OX387423.1, read as the reverse complement.
GAATTTGTTGCAACGTCGGACCGGGTAGTAGATTGTTTCTCACAATACTTCGACGTTGGTCAGCAATACGCTGTTCCGTGAGATGGTGAAATTCTGGAAAATGTTCAATGAATGCACGGTGGAGGGCGTATCTGTATGTCGTCATATCAGTTTCCATCTTGGTGATTTTAAAGTAGGAGCGCATAATGAATGAGTTTAGCTCGATAGTCCACTTCATGCGCTTCCTGGGCTTTCCGGCTTTTGTGGTCGTAGATGTGCCGACTTGCGTCACTCCAGAAACATCAGAAGCCGGTGGCGGAGGATCGATGTTGTTTTCCCCCTGAGTGTGGTTCGCAGTAGCCCTACTCGGTGTCACACTGCGCCTACCGCTAACCGAGGAAGAAGGTAAATCATTTTTCGAACAAGCCCTTCTAGCACCAACTTGAACGCGACAAGAGTTTAAGGTGTTGCAATGTCGATTCACCCGACGATTCCTGAGATTTAAGGTCCCGGAATTTACAATCGAATTATTGCTCCCCCCAGAATCCGTGGAGCAGACAGCCGATGTACTAGGTACACTAGCAGTGTGGGATTCTGAGCATTTAGCTCTACCCACCTGGGGTAATCTAGTTTTACAATTCGACATCGTGATTGTCGCATTTTAGACCTACTGCCAGGTGCTGATTCAGCCGCTCCTTACATGGAGAACAGACGCTGTCGGAGTACCGCTCCTTACATGGAGACCGTCGTGTCCTGAAACTAACTGGTTTTGGTTCGCTCCGAGGTATTTAATTTCCTCGATACCTTCTATATCTAAAAGGCATTCCCCGATCCACCACCTGGGGAAGCGCCCGATAGGGGACCAGTACCCCCACGGGTTATTATTATTATTATTATTATTATTATTATTATTATTTCCAATTCAAGTGTACTCTTGCTCAGCTTTTGCTGGTAATGTTCACCTATCCCGAGCGTTTGTAAACGCAAATGGGATTAGGCACAGCAGTTACATATTTAGAAATTTACGGACAGTGTGACAAGTATTCAAAATTGCAGCCTTCGCAGATCGATGTATGTGTTTTTGTGAAGACCTAGTTTGGTGAGGCTGTCTTGTAGAGTTTTGGGGACTAGTCCCGTAGATGAAACAATGACCGGCACCACCTCTACTTTCTCTGGCTGCCACATCTGTCCTACCTCAATTGCAAGATCGGTGTATTTTGCAATTTTTTCGTTGTATTTGTCTAAAATATTGTTGTTATTGGGTACAGCAACATCCACCAGGAGAACCGAGTTAGCTTTTTTATCCACAACCACAATATCAGGCCGGTTATTCGTCACCCGTCTATCGGTGATAATTGACCTATCGTAGTATAGTCTAAAATCAGCATTCTCTAGAACTGCATGCGGATGGTACTTGTAATAAGGCGTGTAGGTGTTAATTAATCCAAATTTGTTGGCCAACTTCTGATGAATGATGTTGCACAGTTGATTGTGCCTGCGTAGGTAATCAATGTTAGCTATGGCTGAACATCCCGACGTAATGTGCTGTATCGTCTCTGTTGTTTGTTGACACCTTCTGCACTTGTCCGACACGATGTTTGGATCTCTTATAACAAATTTCTTGTAATTATTAGTATTAATTACTTGGTCTTGGATCGCCGTCATAAATCCCTCTGTTTCTGGAAACAATGTTCCATCAGAGAGCCACTTATTTGATGCTTCCTTGTCGATATATGGTTGATTGAGGTCGTGATGATGTCGACCATGGAGCGCTTTCTGGGCCCACTCTGCCTGTTTGTCAGAGTCTGTAACGATTTCAAGTTTATTATCAGGGTTTACAAGATCTAAGGGGGAATAGTTTTTATCTGCTTTCGCGACCAGCTCATGCAATTTAGATGTTTGAGCCTTGCCAATTATTATTATTATTATTATTATTATTATTATTATTATTATTATTATTATTATTATTATTATTATTATTATTATTATTATTATTATTATTATTATTATTATTATTATTATTATTATTATTATTATTATTATTATTATTATTATTATTATTATTATTATTATTATTATTATTATTATTATTATTATTATTATTATTATTATTATTATTATTATTATTATTATTTCCCAACTCAAGTGTACTCTTGCTCAGCTCTTGCTGGTAATGTTCACCTATCCCGAGCGTGTGTAAACGCAAATGGGATTAGGCACAGCAGTTACATATTTAGAAATTTACGGACAGTGTGACAAGTATTCAAAATTGCAGCCTTCTGCAGATCGATGTATGTGTTTTTGTGAAGACCTAGTTTGGTGAGGCTGTCTTGTAGAGTTTTGGGGATTAGTCCCGTAGATGAAACGATGACCGGCACCACCTCTACTTTCTCTGCATGCCACATCTGTCCTACCTCAATTGCAAGATCGGTGTATTTTGCAATTTTCTCGTTGTATTTGTCTAACATATTGTTGTTATTGGGTACAGCAACATCCACTAGAAGAACCGAGTTAGCTTTTTTATCCACAACTACAATATCAGGCCGGTTATTCGTCACCCGTCTATCGGTGATAATTGACCTATCGTAGTATAGTCTGAAATCAGCATTCTCTAGAACTGCATGCGGATGGTACTTGTAATAAGGCGTGTAGGTGTTAACTAATCCAAATTTGTTGGCCAACTTCTGATGGATGATGTTGCAAAGTTGATTGTGCCTGAGTAGGTAATCAATGTTAGCTATGGCTGAACATCCCGACGTAATGTGTTGAATCGTCTCTGTTGTTTGTTGACACCTTCTGCACTTGTCCGACACGATGTTTGGATCTCTTATAACAAATTTCTTGTAATTATTGGTATTAATTACTTGGTCTTGGATCGCCATCATAAATCCTTCTGTTTCTGTTTCTATTATTATTATTATTATTATTATTTCCAATTCAAGTGTACTCTTGCTCAGCTTTTGCTGGTAATGTTCACCTATCCCGAGCGTTTGTAAACGCAAATGGGATTAGGCACAGCAGTTACATATTTAGAAATTTACGGACAGTGTGACAAGTATTCAAAATTGCAGCCTTCTGCAGATCGATGTATGTGTTTTTGTGAAGACCTAGTTTGGTGAGGCTGTCTTGTAGAGTTTTGGGGATTAGTCCCGTAGATGAAACGATGACCGGCACCACCTCTACCCTCTCTGCATGCCACATCTGTCCTACCTCAATTGCAAGATCGGTGTATTTTGCAATTTTCTCGTTGTATTTGTCTAACATATTGTTGTTATTGGGTACAGCAACATCCACTAGAAGAACCGAGTTAGCTTTTTTATCCACAACTACAATATCAGGCCGGTTATTCGTCACCCGTCTATCGGTGATAATTGACCTATCGTAGTATAGTCTAAAATCAGCATTCTCTAGAACTGCATGAGGATGGTACTTGTAATAAGGCGTGTAAGTGTTAACTAATCCAAATTTGTTGGCCAACTTCTGATGAATGATGTTGCACAGTTGGTTGTGCCTGCGTAGGTAATCAATGTTAGCTATGGCTGAACATCCCGACGTAATGTGTTGTATCGTCTCTGTTGTTTGTTGACACCTTCTGCACTTGTCCGACACGATGTTTGGATCTCTTATAACAAATTTCTTGTAATTATTGGTATTAATTACTTGGTCTTGGATCGCCATCATAAATCCTTCTGTTTCCGGAAACAATGTTCCATCAGAGAGCCACTTATTTGATGCTTCCTTGTCGATATATGGTTGATTGAGGTCGTGATGATGTCGACCATGAAGCGCTTTCTGGGCCCACTCCGCCTGTTTGTCAGAGTCTGTAACGATTTCAAGTTTATTATCAGGGTTTACAAGATCTAAGGGGGAATAGTTTTTATCTGCTTTCGCGACCAGCTCATGCAATTTAGATGTTTGAGCCTTGCCAATGAAGAACTGTTTGAGTTTAGATATTTGTTTGTAATGTAAATTAACTATGTCCGTTAGAGCTCTCCCTCCCTCTTTTCTTGGTAGTGTGGTCCTAATAACTGATGATGTCGGGTGGTGACATTTGTGTTTGGTCATCATGGTTCGCGTTGTTCTTTGAATATCTTCCAGTTCTGTTTTTGTCCACTTCAGAATTCCAAATGAGTATGTCAGGACCGGTATGGCGTAGGTGTTAATTGCTTTGGCAAGATTTCCTGCGTTCAGCTGGGATTTCAATAAAGCAGTTATCCTTTGAGTGAACTGTCCTCGAATTTTGGTTTTTGCTTGCTTCTGGTCTAGTAGCTTAGCTTGCTGAAATCCTAGATATTTGTAGGTTTCACCATTTTGCATGGCATTTATAATGTTCCCATTAGGTAGTAACACATCTCCGTTAACGATTTTACCCTTCTCGATATTCAAGGTTTTGCACTTGTCTAATCCAAATCCCATTTGTATATCACTGGAAAAATTTTCAGTGATATTAAGTAAATGTTGAATTTGACGCTGGTTTGATGCGTATATTTTGATGTCATCCATATATAAAAGGTGGGAAACAGTGCAGCTAGTGTTCCTGTTGGCTTTGATTTTAAAGCCGTAATCCGTATCGTTAAGTAGCTTGGAAAGTGGATTCATTGCCAAACAAAACCAAAGTGGACTCAGGGAGTCGCCCTGGAAGATCCCCCTACGGATAGATTATTATTATTATTATTATTATTATTATTATTTCCAACTCAAGTGTACTCTTGCTCAGCTCTTGCTGGTAATGTTCACCTATCCCGAGCGTTTGTAAACGCAAATGGGATTAGGCAGAGCAGTTACATATTTAGAAATTTACGGACAGTGTGACAAGTATTCAAAATTGCAGCCTTCTGCAGATCGATGTATGTGTTTTTGTGAAGACCTAGTTTGGTGAGGCTGTCTTGTAGAGTTTTGGGGATTAGTCCCGTAGATGAAACGATGACCGGCACCACCTCTACTTTCTCTGCATGCCACATCTGTCCTACCTCAATTGCAAGATCGGTGTATTTTGCAATTTTTTCGTTGTATTTGTCTAAAATATTGTTGTTATTGGGTACAGCAACATCCACCAGGAGAACCGAGTTAGCTTTTTTATCCACAACCACAATATCAGGCCGGTTATTCGTCACCCGTCTATCGGTGATAATTGACCTATCGTAGTATAGTCTAAAATCAGCATTCTCTAGAACTGCATGCGGATGGTACTTGTAATAAGGCGTGTAAGTGTTAACTAATCCAAATTTGTTGGCCAACTTCTGATGGATGATGTTGCAAAGTTGATTGTGTCTGCGTAGGTAATCAATGTTAGCTATGGCTGAACATCCCGACGTAATGTGTTGTATTGTCTCTGTTGTTTGTTGACACCTTCTGCACTTGTCCGACACGATGTTTGGATCTCTTATAACAAATTTCTTGTAATTATTGGTATTAATTACTTGGTCTTGGATCGCCATCATAAATCCTTCTGTTTCCGGAAACAATGTTCCATCAGAGAGCCACTTATTTGATGCTTCCTTGTCGATATATGGTTGATTGAGGTCGTGATGATGTCGACCATGGAGCGCTTTCTGGGCCCACTCCGCCTGTTTGTCAGAGTCTGTAACGATTTCAAGTTTATTATCAGGGTTTACAAGATCTAAGGGGGAATAGTTTTTATCTGCTTTCGCGACCAGTTCATGCAATTTAGATGTTTGAGCCTTGCCAATGAAGAATTTTTGGAGTTGGGATATTTGTTTGTAATGTAAATTAACTATGTCCGTTAGAGCTCTCCCTCCCTCTTTTCTTGGTAATGTGGTCCTAATAACTGATGATGTCGGGTGGTGACATTTGTGTTTGGTCATCATGGTTCGCGTTGTTCTTTGAATATCTTCCAGTTCTGTTTTTGTCCACTTCAGAATTCCAAATGAGTTTGTCAGGATCGGTATGGCGTAGGTGTTAATTGCTTTGGCGAGATTTCCTGCGTTCAACTGGGATTTCAATAAAGCAGTTATCCTTTGAGTGAACTGTCCTCGAATTTTGGTTTTTGCTTGATTCTGGCCAAGTAGCTTAGCTTGCTGAAATCCTAGATATTTGTAGGTTTCACCATTTTGCATGGCATTTATAATGTTTCCATTAGGTAGTAATACATCTCCGTTAACGATTTTACCCTTCTCGATCTTTAAGGTTTTGCACTTGTCTAATCCAAATCCCATTTGTATATCACTTGAAAATTTTTCAGTAATATTAAGTAAATGTTGAATTTGACGCTGGTTTGATGCGTATATTTTGATGTCATCCATGTATAAGAGGTGGGAAACAGTGCAGCTAGTGTTTCTGTTGGCCTTGATTTTGAAGCCGTAATCCGTATCGTTAAGTAGATTGGAGAGTGGATTCATTGCCAAACAAAACCAAAGTGGACTCAGGGAGTCGCCCTGGAAGATCCCCCTACGGATAGAAATTTCATCAGTTTCGAGGTATTGACCATTTATTTGTAAGTGAAGGTTCGTTCGCCAGTGCTTCATCGATGATTCAAGAAAAGTAACAAGAATGGGGTGTACTTTGTAAATTTGCAAAACTTTAACAAGCCAGGAATGTGGAACGCTATCAAATGCTTTCCTATAATCTACGAAAGCCGTGTAGATGTTGCGCTGTTATTATTATTATTATTATTATTATTATTATTATTCCCATTTCAACATATCTGCGGCTGCAGTAGCTGGTGCTGTACAAAACGCGACAGCTCAGAATATTTGTGATACAATTATAAACGTGAAGGAGCATCCAGTTAATAAAAAGTTGATACCTAATTATTTGAGAAAACCGACTAATAAAACAAGAAATTTATTAGTGGGGTCTCTCAATAATGCTGAGGACTGTAAGTTAACCGCAGCTGTTATAAATAAGAAGTCCTATCACTACCATGCTTCTAAATTTTCCACCGACACTTCAGAAGAAGAGCTAACAAAGCATCTTTGTAAATTCTCTGCAAATGTGAAAGTGTTAAAATTGAACTCTCGCTATCCAAATGACTATACTTCATTCAAAATATCTCTACCAGCTGATGAATCACAAAATATTTTAAAATCTGAGGTGTGGCCTTCTGGTGTCGTCCTTAATCGTTTTTTTCCGTCAAGAAAATTCAATTCAACCGAAAGATAGTGGCAGTTTCAACGTTTCTTTAGACCTATTAGATAATAGAATAGTTGTTTCAGTATTACATATCAATGTACAGAGTTTGGCTAATAAGATTGATGAGATACATTTGATTCTTGAAGACTTTACTGTTGACATTTTTTGTGTTTCTGAGCATTGGCTCACCAATGATAAACTAAAAATGATTAATATAAACAATTTTAAACTAGAATCATCCTTTTGTCGCGACAAGAAACAACACGGAGGTGTTGCAATTTTTAGTAATGGAAAACTTATGGTAAGAAAAGTTGATTGCTCTAAATTTTGTATGCCCGTTCATGCTGAGTTCTGTGGTATTGAATTAACTAACCAAAACACGTTAATAGTAACAGTCTACAGGTCATCATCAAATGGTGATATTAAAATTTTTAAAGATAAGTTTCATGATTTGTTGTATACTTTCTCAAAAATTTATAAAAATATCAATATATTGGGGGATATTAATGTGGAACTGGGTATTAATACTGAACATGTGAAGGATCTTCACAATATCATGAAAATGTATGGCTTTAGACATTATATAAATGATCCAACAAGAATCACGCCAACAACTAGATCATGCTTGGATAATATCCTTTCCAATATGAGCCCGGAAGTGATTTCCACTGGAATTTATGATCCAAGTTTGTCTGATCATACTGGTATTTTCCTTAAAATCGGGAATTCAACCACAATGACTAGTAGCAAATTAGCAAACAAAAGATTAGTTAACAACAAAAGAATCAGTAATTTCTCTAACAAACTATGTGATATTGATTGGCATGATCTGAATTTGAAAAATTGTGATCCAAATGTAATAGCCCATAAGCTAATGAGTGTATTAGCATTAAATGTGGACATGTGTTTTCCCGTAACAAAATTTAAACAAAAAATGCGTAAGTGTGAATGGTTCAATGATACTCTTCGTGGAATGAAAAGAGAAGTTTTTAAACTTAACGTTACACGTAAAAACACTAATACCTTTACTGATTGGATTAAATACCGTAATGCTCGTAAAAATTATAAAAAGGCTATAAAAAAACAAAAACGTGTCTTTTATACTGGTAAGATACATGAATCTGATAATAAAAGCAAAACTATATGGAACATAGTAAATTCTGAAAAAAATACTAAAACTCATGGTAATGTTGCTACAGAATTGACTTCGGCTGACTTGAATACATTTTTTGTTACTATAGCAGATAAAATCACTATGAGTATTACTGACGAATCCATTCATCCACTTGAATATCTACGTAATGTTTCGAAACCTTCTGGTTCATTTTTTATTAGTCCTATTTTGAAATCTGATATCAGACTGGCAATGTCAAGTTTGAAAAATTCAACTTGCTTAGATTTTTATGGGCTGAATAGCCATATGATGAAAGCCTCGTTTGAAGCACTTGTTGGACCATTAGAAATACTTTTTAATAAATGTTTATTGGAGGGCTGCTGGCCTGAAGCATTAAAAATAACCAAAATTATACCCATACATAAAAAGGGAGATTTGAATAACCCTGATAACTTCAGGCCAATTGCAATTGTACCAATAGTGGGTAAAATTTTTGAAATTCTAATTAAAGATAAACTTGTTTCATTTTTAGAACATAAAAAATTATTGTCACCTTCTCAGTTTGGCTTTCGGAAAAACATGTCCACAATTAAGGCAGTAGTCAATATTGTTGAAAACGTGGTTGAAAGCTTTGATGAGAGATATGATACATTTGCAACGTTGTATGATCTCACTAAGGCTTTTGACTGTGTTAACATTGAATACCTTTTAGATAAGTTAGAATATTACGGTGTTAGGGGTAATGTACTAAGATTATTCAGTTCGTATCTAACAGGCAGGTCTCAATACGTAAGTTTCGATAATGTTGAATCAAAATTGACTCCGGTCTCAAGAGGAGTTCCCCAAGGATCTGTATTAGGACCATTATTATTTGTTATATACGTAAACGATTTACCAAGTTCCCTGGGAGAAGCTCGTTGTGTTCTATTTGCTGATGATACCACAACGTTGGTTAAAGATGAGGGGAACTTTGCAAAAGCTTGCATGTCGAGTATAAAATCTTGGTTCAACAGTAATCAACTCAAGCTGAATGAAACAAAAACCCAGAACATTCGTTTTACATCCAGCAAGTTTATTCCAGCTTCTGAACCAGTAAAACTGCTTGGAATAACTTTAGATTCACGGTTAACTTGGGCGTCTCATATAGATTGCTTATGCTCAAAGATCTCATCGCAAATATTCGCTCTAAAGCAGATTAGAAATTGTTTGAGTCATAATATTCTTCGAGTAGTTTATTTTGCACTCGTTCATAGTCATCTTAACTATGGTATTATACTGTGGGGCGGAGCAGCAAATGCTTCAAAAGTTTTTTCATTACAAAAAATGGCTGTTCGTATCATCGCAAATGTTCAATATGGCGACCCATGCCAGAAACTGTTTAAGAAGCTCCAAATCCTTCCGCTTCCTTGTATATTCATTTATGAGTCTCTGATGAGTATTCATCTCAATATCGATTCGCTGGTATCCCATGCGGATATTCATAATTATAATACACGGAATGCAACCTCTCTTGTACCGTCGAGATCAAGAATCTGCTTATCGCAAAACAATCGAATAGATTTTAATTTATATAATGTATTTCAAAAATATTATAAGGAAAAAGTGGTTGGACAGTTAAATAAGTGTGCTTTCAGCAAATTAGTGAAACGTTTTCTGCTGCAACATTGTTTTTATAGTGTGAATGATTTTATTACTTTTTGCAATAACTCTTGATAAGCATGTTTCAGTTTCCTACTTTCATAGTTTTTATTTAATGAGCTGTTCTCTGTAAAATATTTTGTCCTATTTGTGTTTTAATGTTTATATTTATATTTATTTTAATTTTACTCACATGAATGTAATGTATCGTATTGATGTATCGTATTTTATATTTGATTTTTACTTTATGTATTTATGACTGTATGTACTAAACATTGTATTTGAGGTCAATAAACTATCCTATCCTATTATTATTATTATTATTATTATTATTATTATTATTATTATTATTATTATTATTATTATTATTATTATTATTATTATTATTATTATTATTATTATTATTATTATTATTTTTTTTTTTTTTTTTTTTTTTTTTTTCCTTCTATTTAGGTGCATCGATTTCTGTGATCATTAGCACCAGAATTTGAAGAACGAAAAACTTATCGTTTTCGATTACAGGAGTTATATTTTATTGAAAAGGTTAGTAGATTTTAGGTATTGTAATAAATTTTGAATTTTCTTGGCGTTCGTGAAGTTGTCTGCGAGATGTTCAGATATGTTAAAAATCTGCCGCATATTTCCATATCCTGGACACTCGCATATGATATGTGACACTGTGGTTAATTCACCACAACGGAGGCATATCGGAGGATCTTGTCCTCCTAGGAGAAACGCGTGCGTTAATGCTGTATGCCCGAATCTCAATCTGTGAATCTTCACTCTGTCAGCCCTGGGCAGTGCTTCTGGAGGTCGCCAAGGCCCACCAGAGGGTTTTATTGACTTTAGGCTGTTGTGCACTCGATCCCATTCCTGGTGCCACTTTCTTTTCAATAAAGATTTATATTCCCCCTTTATATCATCTGCCCTCAAAACCATAACGTCGACTGTCTTTTTATCAGCAGCCTCACGAGCGGCTGTATCTGCGTTTTCATTGCCCATTATTCCGACATGGCTTGGTGCCCAAATAAAATTAACATATTTACCAATATTATGGAGGTGATTAATAGAAAATAATATTGTCTTGACTAGAGGATCATCTGAAAATGGGTTTGAAATTGACTCAAGGACGCTGAGAGAGTCACATACGATTATGGTTTCCTGATTTGATCTTGCCATGCCGCAAAACTGAAGTGCCTGCCAAATAGCATAAAGTTCAGCTGTGAATATGGATGCGTAAGGTGACAGGGACCAAGAAAACGTTTGATTTCCAATGGATAGAGCACTGCCTGTACCAGTTGATGTTTTAGATCCGTCTGTATATAAAATTGTTGACTTAGGAAACTCGTGTAAGATTTCAAGAAAGCGCTGACGGTAGATTAATGGGGCAGTGCAATTCTTAGGGAATTCAGTCAGGTCTAAGCGGATAGAAATTTTTGGTAGCTGCCATGGAGGAACTTCGAAATCTTTTAATGAGAGAATGGTCAAGTTATGCAATTTCAGTGGTGGCAGGGTTTCGCGTGCTCTGATTCCTACTGGCCTTGTGATAGTTGGTCTATCAGCATATCCGCCGTGTTCTTCCAACAAAATCGGAAGATTTCGATGGTTGGGTTGTGCTCGTATTCTGGAGATGTAATTTGCTAGTAGTTTCTGGCGGTGAAGTCGTAAAGGTGGAAACCCTGTCTCACTACAAATACTCACAGTGGGTGTTGTACGAAAAGCACCTATTGAGTACCTCATACCTGCATGATGTATGGGGTCCAGTAAACTCAGCGTTGATTTCCGAGCCGATGAATAAACTATGGACCCGTAGTCTATCTTGGCGAGAACAAGAGACCGGTAAACATTTAACAGGGTGTCTGCATCAGCTCCCCAGCTAGTGCTGGCAAGGCATTTTATTACATTAATTGTCTGCTTACACCGCACTACCAAATTCTCTAGATGTTTGCGCCAAGTTAGTTTTGAATCAAATATGATTCCGAGGAATTTGATAGATTCTTTGCATTCAATTAATGTATTATTAATGTATAACATAGGGTCATAGTGAGGCCTACGTAGTCTGCAGAAGTGAACACAACTCGTTTTTTCTCTGGAAAACTTATATCCCACTCCTCTAGCATTTTGAACAATTTGGTCTATCGATCGTTGTAGCTTACGGGTAGCGGATCCAACGGTAGGTGCAGAAGAAACTATCGTCAGATCATCAACATATAAACAAATTCCGACTGTCGGGTCGACCGAGGTAGCTATGTGGTTGACTGCGATAGCGAAGAGTGTTACACTCAAAGTGGAGCCTTGCGGGATTCCATTTTCGAGGGGTTTGAGCGAGGACAGAGTGTCGCCCACTCTCACTCTGAAATTTCTTTCAGATAGGAAGGAACTTATAAACAGAGGTAAGTTGCCCCGGAATCCCCAGTCATAAAGTTTTCTCATAATTCCATACCTCCATGTCATATCGTAAGCCTTTTCGAGGTCGAAAAATACAGCGACGGTATGTTCGCGTTTTCTGAAAGATTCTTGTATAGTATGTTCGAGATATACAAGTTGATCTGTAGTTGATCGGTGCTTTCGAAATCCTGCTTGGTCGTCATCTAAAAATCCCTGTGATTCAAGCAACCATATTAGTCTATTGCTCACCATTTTCTCCATTATCTTTCCCATACTACATGTGAGGCTTATGGGCCTATAATTAGTAGGAAATAAAGGATCCCTTCCTTCTTTCAAAATAGGGACAATTATCGCCTCTTTCCACTGAGGTGGGTAGCTATTTGACTGCCATATTTTGTTGTACAAATTGAGTAGCAATGCTTTGAAATCGGATGGTAGACGATTAATCATTTCATAGCATATTGAGTCAGGTCCCGGGGATGATTGCTTAGAACAGGAAAGAGCATATTCAAATTCGATTAGAGTAAAGGGTGAGTTATAATGGAGATGTTTACGCGAGGAAAAGTTAAGAGGTAGTTCTTGTAGGCTTTTGGACTGTAAAAATTCTTCTTCGTAATTCTGATTGCTGCTTGCAGCACAGTAATGGCTGGCCATGCATTCTGAGATTATTTGTGGACAATCGGATATCTCGCCAGTTTCTGTCCGCAGATATTTGAGTGGTGGTGAAAAATTACTTCCAGCAACCGCCTTGACTTTTCGCCATACCTCTGATATAGTTGTACTAGAAGACATCGAAGACACAAATGTACTCCAAGATGATCGCTTACTCTGTACAACAATGCGGCGAGCTGTTGCTCTTGCTTTCTTGAATAGGATCAGATTTTCTAGTGATGGGTATCTCTTGAATCTGTTAAAGGCCTTCTTCTTAGCCTGTATGGCATCCTTCACTAAAGGGTTCCACCAAGGAACCATACGTCTATCAGGTAGCTGCGTTCTAATTGGAATCGCCATTTCAGCTGCTCTTTTGATACTACGAGTGAGCTTGTCAACCTCTTGAAGGACATTATCAGATTCATCGGGAAGATCAAGATGTTGTTCGAATACGTTCCAGTCTGCTTTATCTACAAGCCACTTGGGGGGTAAAGGTAGTCGACTTCTTGGAATATCCGTGGATATCACAATGGGAAAGTGGTCGCTATTATGTAGATCATGCAGAACTCTCCAGGACAAACGAGGGACAATTCTTGGTGATGCAAATGATAGGTCAATAGCACTGAAGTCTCTGGATCTTGCGTTAAAGTAAGTCATCGCACCAGAATTCAACAAAGCTAAATCGTCTCTTTCTAGCAACTGTTCAATGATTAGTCCACGAGCGTCTCGTCGAAGAGAACCCCAGAGAGGGTTGTGGGAGTTCATGTCTCCCACTAGTATGAACGGGACGGGCAATTGCGATATGAGATCTTCTAAGTCTTCTTTTCGCCAGTTAGCGTTAGGTAAGTATAGACAGCACATAGTCATAGTAACAGGGGCCAGAATTTGTACAGCAACCGCTTGTAAGGCAGTATTCAAAACCAGTGAAGAATGGGGTATGTCATTCCTAATCAGCGCAGCCACGCCACCCTTTGCTCGAATGGCGAGATTTGTATCCTTTCGATATATTTTGTACCCTCTGATGGAGTACGGTTGATTTGGCTTAAAATGTGTCTCCTGTAGACATATACAAATTGGAACCATTTCAGCGATAAGTAACTTGAGATCACAATAATGAAGAATACAACCATTGCAGTTCCATTGAATTATGGAATTCATAAGCGTTGGGTCAGACATAGAGTTGATGATTTAAAAAATATATATATATAAATAAGATAAATAAAAATAGATAAAAAAAAAATTCTAGGATGGTTGTATACTTATGTGGGGATATATATCACAAAATATCAAACAATATCACAAAATATCACAGAATATCACAGTAAATAATTGTGGACCATCAGATAGAGCCCTTTCGGGGCTTACCTTTTGGCCAACCTTTGGTTTTCTTTTTATCTCTTTCTTGAGGTATACGGCTCAACCAATCGTCTTCGGACGAAGACGGATCTTTAGACTCATCCCTCTTACGCTTTTCGGGTACAGAATCTGGGACAACAGTACTTCGACTATTGTCCGATTCTTTGCAAGTTCCAGTGTTAGGAGGTAGTGGGAGTGTAAAAGGCTGAGTTTCAGGCTGCTTGGTTACTCCTCTAGGGACGAAAACATCCTTTAAAGCAGTAACAAGCGAAGGTACTAATTCCTTAATTAGAGCGGACATGTCAGTTTTGGCTGGAGTTGAGGCAGCATTCACATATGAGACACCTGGAGAAGGGGTCTGTATGTCCACTTTCTTCTTTGCATCAAAGTATGAAATGTTATCTCTCGCTTTTACTTCTTGGATAGCACTTTCTTTTTTAAAAATGGGGCAAGTTCGTGAACGGGCTGAATGAGATCCTTTACAGTTCACACAGGAGATCGGCTCATTACATGGGGATCCTTCGTGCAAAGGCATTCCACAAACACAAACTTGTTCATTATTACATCTCATAGATGTATGTCCGAATTTTTGGCATCTAAAACAGCGCATTGGGGATGGTATGTATAATCTCACATTCAGTCGGTAGAAAGCAACTTTAACCTTATCTGGTAATTCGGGTCTATCAAATGTCAAGATATGATTAGCAGTTTCTTTCAGTTCTCCATTGATCTTAGTACTAATACGTCTCACTTCGATTACACCTTGGTCTTTCAGGTTCTCTGCTATTTCCTCGATAGTACTATTTAGCAAATCTCGGTGATATATTACTCCTCTAGCAACATTCATTGTTTTGTGGGCGATAACTTCAACTTCGTGGTCTCCCATTTTTTTAATTTTTATGAGCCTGTTAGATTGTGCTGCTGATACTGTTTCGACAAGCAGACCTTCTCTTATCTTCTTAACATTTCTAACTTCACCTATCAAACCATACAAACATTTTTCAATTACAAACGGACTAACTTTGGAGAAGTCTCCATCATTTTTCTTCACGACCAGGAACCGGGGTACAACCACCTTCTCCTGAGTCGAGCCAACATCCTTAAGGGTGGATGCGGAAACCACTGGGGTTTTTGTTAAATTAGTTGGATTCATATATGATCCCACGAGTCGGGAAGAAATACAATTCGCTACGGTAGTGCTCCCTTGCCGCAGTGAAGCTGCATACAAGCGAGAGTCGCCAAGTTCTCGCAGGGCATCGTTCACGATCATCTCCAGGTGACCATACATTCCTCGGCACGATAAAGCTTACACCTTGAATTCTGGATTTTTTATCGAGGTTTTCTCCTCTAGATTCCTGGGAATCTAACCTCTTAGTCGCCTTTTACGACAGGTGGGCTATCCCCTGGGGGTATTCTTGTGAGTGGTCCCGCCCCCAGACGGGTATTTATTATTATTATTATTATTAATATTATTATTATTATTATTATTATTATTATTATTATTATTATTATTATTATTATTATTATTATTATTATTATTATTTCCAACTCAAGTGTACTCTTGCTCAGCTCTTGCTGGTAATGTTCACCTATCCCGAGCGTGTGTAAACGCAAACGGGACTAGGCACAGCAGTTACATATTTAGAAATTTACGGACAGTGTGACAAGTATTCAAAATTGCAGCCTTCTGCAGATCGATGTATGTGTTTTTGTGAAGACCCAGTTTGGCGAGGCTGTCTTGTAGAGTTTTGGGGATTAGTCCCGTAGATGAAACAATGACCGGCACCACCTCTACTTTCTCTGCATTCCACATCTGTCCTACCTCAATTGCAAGATCGGTGTATTTTGCAATTTTCTCGTTGTATTTGTCTAAAATATTGTTGTTATTGGGTACAGCAACATCCACCAGGAGAACCGAGTTAGCTTTTTTATCCACAACTACAATATCAGGCCGGTTATTCGTCACCCGTCTATCGGTGATAATTGACCTATCGTAGTATAGTTATAGTTATTATTATTATTATTATTATTATTATTATTATTATTATTATTATTATTATTATTATTATTATTATTATTATTATTATTATTATTATTATTATTATTATTATTATTATTATTATCAACTCAAGTGTACTCTTGCTCAGCTCTTGCTGGTGATGTTCACCTATCCCGAGCGTTTGTAAACGCAAATGGGATTAGGCAGAGCAGTTACATATTTAGAAATTTACGGACAGTGTGACAAGTATTCAAAATTGCAGCCTTCTGCAGATCGATGTATGTGTTTTTGTGAAGACCTAGTTTGGTGAGACTGTCTTGTAGAGTTTTGGGGATTAGTCCCGTAGATGAAACAATGACCGGCACCACCTCTACTTTCTCTGCATGCCACATCTGTCTTACCTCAATTGCAAGATCGGTGTATTTTGCAATTTTCTCGTTGTATTTGTCTAACATATTGTTGTTATTGGGTACAGCAACATCCACTAGAAGAACCGAGTTAGCTTTTTTATCCACAACTACAATATCAGGCCGGTTATTCGTCACCCGTCTATCGGTGATAATTGACCTATCGTAGTATAGTCTAAAATCAGCATTCTCTAGAACTGCATGAGGATGGTACTTGTAATAATAATAATAATAATTATTATTATTATTATTATTATTATTATTATTATTATTATTATTATTATTATTATTATTATTATTATTATTTCCAATTCAAGTGTACTCTTGCTCAGCTCTTGCTGGTAATGTTCACCTATCCCGAGCGTTTGTAAACGCAAATGGGATTAGGCACAGCAGTTACATATTTAGAAATTTACGGACAGTGTGACAAGTATTCAAAATTGCAGCCTTCTGCAGATCGATGTATGTGTTTTTGTGAAGACCTAGTTTGGTGAGGCTGTCTTGTAGAGTTTTGGGAATTAGTCCCGTGGATGAAACGATGACCGGCACCATCTCTACTTTCTCTGCATGCCACATTTGTCCTACCTCTATTGCAAGATCGGTGTATTTTGCAATTTTCTCGTTGTATTTGTCTAACATATTGTTGTTATTGGGTACAGCAACATCCACTAGAAGAACCGAGTTAGCTTTTTTATCCACAACTACAATATCAGGCCGGTTATTCGTCACCCGTCTATCGGTGATAATTGACCTATCGTAGTATAGTCTAAAATCAGCATTCTCTAGAACTGCATGCGGATGGTACTTGTAATAAGGCGTGTAGGTGTTAACTAATCCAAATTTGTTGGCCAACTTCTGATGAATGATGTTGCACAGTTGGTTGTGCCTGCGTAGGTAATCAATGTTAGCTATGGCTGAACATCCCGAGGTAATGTGTTGTATCGTCTCTGTTGTTTGTTGACACCTTCTGCACTTGTCCGACACGATGTTTGGATCTCTTATAACAAATTTCTTGTAATTGTTGGTATTAATAACTTGGTCTTGGATCGCCATCATAAATCCTTCTGTTTCTGGAAACAATGTTCCATCAGAGAGCCACTTATTTGATGCTTCCTTGTCGATATATGGTTGATTGAGGTCGTGATGATGTCGACCATGAAGCGCTTTCTGGGCCCACTCCGCCTGTTTGTCAGAGTCTGTAACGATTTCAAGTTTTTTATCAGGGTTTACAAGATCTTATTATTATTATTTCCAACTCAAGTGTACTCTTGCTCAGCTCTTGCTGGTAATGTTCACCTATCCCGAGCGTGTGTAAACGCAAATGGGATTAGGCACAGCAGTTACATATTTAGAAATTTACGGACAGTGTGACAAGTATTCAAAATTGCAGCCTTCTGCAGATCGATGTATGTGTTTTTGTGGAGACCTAGTTTGGTGAGGCTGTCTTGTAGAGTTTTGGGGATTAGTCCCGTAGATGAAACGATGACCGGCACCACCTCTACTTTCTCTGCATGCCACATCTGTCCTACCTCAATTGCAAGATCGGTGTATTTTGCAATTTTCTCGTTGTATTTGTCTAACATATTGTTGTTATTGGGTACAGCAACATCCACTAGAAGAACCGAGTTAGCTTTTTTATCCACAACTACAATATCAGGCCGGTTATTCGTCACCCGTCTATCGGTGATAATTGACCTATCGTAGTATAGTCTAAAATCAGCATTCTCTAGAACTGCATGTGGATGGTACTTGTAATAAGGCGTGTAGGTGTTAACTAATCCAAATTTGTTGGCCAACTTCTGATGAATTATGTTGCACAGTTGGTTGTGCCTGCGTAGGTAATCAATGTTAGCTATGGCTGAACATCCCGACGTAATGTGTTGAATCGTCTCTGTTGTTTGTTGACACCTTCTGCACTTGTCCGACACGATGTTTGGATCTCTTATAACAAATTTCTTGTAATTATTGGTATTAATTACTTGGTCTTGGATCGCCATCATAAATCCTTCTGTTTCTGGAAACAATGTTCCATCAGAGAGCCACTTATTTGATGCTTCCTTGTCGATATATGGTTGATTGAGGTCGTGATGATGTCGACCATGGAGCGCTTTCTGGGCCCACTCTGCCTGTTTGTCAGAGTCTGTAACGATTTCAAGTTTATTATCAGGGCTTACAAGATCTAAGGGGGAATAGTTTTTATCTGTTTTCGCGACCAACTCATGCAATTTAGATGTTTGAGCCTTGCCAATGAAGAATTTTTGGAGTTGGGATATTTGCTTGTAATGTAAATTTACTATGTCCGTTAGAGCTCTCCCTCCCTCTTTTCTTGGTAGTGTGGTCCTAATAACTGATGATGTCGGGTGGTGACATTTGTGTTTGGTCATCATGGTTCGCGTTGTTCTTTGAATATCTTCCAGTTCTGTTTTTGTCCACTTCAGAATTCCAAATGAGTATGTCAGGATCGGTATGGCGTAGGTGTTAATTGCTTTGGCAAGATTTCCTGCGTTCAACTGGGATTTCAATAAAGCAGATATCCTTTGAGTGAACTGTCCTCGAATTTTGGTTTTTGCTTGCTTCTGGTCAAGTAGCTTAGCTTGCTGGAATCCTAGATATTTGTAGGTTTCACCATTTTGCATGGCATTTATAATGTTCCCATTAGGTAGTAACACATCTCCGTTAACGATTTTACCCTTCTCGATATTCAAGGTTTTGCACTTGTCTAATCCAAATCCCATTTGTATATCGCTGGAAAATTTTTCAGTAATATTAAGTAAATGTTGAATTTGACGCTGGTTTGATGCGTATATTTTGATGTCATCCATGTATAAGAGGTGGGAAACAGTGCAGCTAGTGTTTCTGTTGGCCTTGATTTTAAAGCCGTAATCCGTATCGTTAAGTAGATTGGAGAGTGGATTCATTGCCAAACAAAACCAAAGTGGACTCAGGGAGTCGCCTTGGAAGATCCCCCTACGGATAGAAATTTCATCAGTTTCGAGGTATTGACCATTTATTTGTAAATGAAGGTTCGTTCGCCAGTGCTTCATCGATGATTCAAGAAAAGTAACAAGAGTGGGGTGTACTTTGTAAATTTGCAAAACTTTAACAAGCCAGGAGTGTGGAACGCTATCAAATGCTTTCCTATAATCTACGAAAGCCGTGTAGATGTTGCGCTGTTCCTTCTGCGCCTGTTTTAGTATTACCGAATCGATGATGAGTTGCTCTTTGCAGCCTTGGTGATCTCGTCTGCACCCTTTTTGTTCTTCCGACAAGATGTTGTTTTGATCGGCATGTCTGTAAATACGGTTAGTAATGCAAGACGTTAATATTTTATATATAGTTGGAAGGCATGTTATAGGTCTATACTGCGTAGGATCGTGAGTTTGATGCGTTTTGGGAAGCAAGTGGGTCGAACCCAGTGTCAGAAATGGTGGTGTATCTTCTGGATGCTGCAGAATATGTGTAAATGATCTTGCCATTGCTTCATGCAGACTGTCAAACTTCTTATACCAGAAGTTTTGGACATGGTCAACTCCTGGTGTCTTCCAATTACTGGTGCTCTTTATAGCTTCGGTTACCTCGCTTGTTGTCAAGTTAACGAAAGGCATTGGTTCAATGTTAATTTTTTCCTCCTCAGTTCTTATCCAGTGAGCGTTGGATTTATGTTCGATAGGGTTCGACCATAAAGAAGACCAGTACTCCGTTAGCTCATCTTTATCTGGGAGACTTTGGTTGTGATTGTTTACAGTACCGCTTAGTTGCCTGTAAAATAACTTCTGATTGTTATTGAATAAGTAGTTCTGTTGTTTCCTTTTCGTGCACTTGACATATCGTGACAAACGTTTTGATTTTGCCTTTAACTTTTGCCTGAGTGAATCGATATATTCACATACATGTTGTTTATGTTGTGGGTGACCTGTATAAGTGTTGATTCTTCGATAGATCTTCCTCACTCTGTTTGTTAAGCGCCTAGACGGTTTCAAGTTGTTTTTAAATTCTGTAAGCTGCCCCAATTCCCTTCTGATGTCATCAATGGACTTTTCCAGCCGGCGTTGCCACCAAGGCTTGAGCTGTTTGTAGTCTTTACCCCGATTGTTCTTAGGGGATTGGATCTGTTGATTGTGACTTCGAATCACTGCTACCGCTCCACAATAGATGAGAGTGTGAAGTTGTTCCAGCGCCTCGCAGTCTTTAGCATAGTTCTGCAGTAGTAAGTTCACAGCTGCTAGTATGCTGTTAGTGCTCTTATTGGTTCGCAGCTTTGGTAATTTTGGCCGGTGTATTGGGTTGGTGCCATTAAATTCCGCTAGTGCTTTACAAAGTTCGGTATTATAGTCATTATCGGTGGTTTTGTCGCAATCATTGTTTATTTCCTCAACGCCATTGTGGTCTCCTTGTGCATTCTCCGATTTATGTGTATCCTGATCGGTAATTATGTCATTCTCTCCATCTTGAAGGTCAAGAAGGACTTCACCTCGAATTTGTTGCAACGTCGGACCGGGTAGTAGATTGTTTTTCACAATACTTCGACGTTGGTCAGCAATACGCTGTTCCGTGAGATGGTGAAATTCTGGATAATGTTCAACGAATGCACGGTGGAGGGCGTATCTGTATGTCGTCATATCAGTTTCCATATTCGTGATTTTAAAGTAGGAGCGCATAATGAATGAGTTTAGCTCGATAGTCCACTTCATGCGCTTCCTGGGCTTTCCGGCTTTTGTGGTCGTAGATGTGCCGACTTGCGTCACTCCAGAAACATCAGAAGCCGGTGGCGGAGGATCGATGTTGTTTTCCCCCTGAGTGTGGTTCGCAGTAGCCCTACTCGGTGTCACGCTGCGCCTACCGCTAACCGAGGAAGAAGGTAAATCATTTTTCGAACAAGCCCTTCTAGCACCAACTTGAACGCGACAAGAGTTTAAGGTGTTGCAATGTCGATTCACCTGACGATTCCTGAGATTTAGGGTCCCGGAATTTACACTCGAATTATTGCTCCCCCCAGAATCCGTGGAGCAGACAGCCGATGTACTAGGTACACAAGCAGTGTGGGATTCTGAGCATTTAGCTCTACCCACCTGGGGTAATCTTGTTTTACAATTCGACATCGTGATTGTCGCATTTTAGACCTACTGCCAGGTGCTGATTCAGCCGCTCCTTACATAGAGAACAGACGCTGTCGGAGTACCGCTCCTTACATGGAGACCGTCGTGTCCTGAAACTAACTGGTTTTGGTTCGCTCCGAGGTATCTAATTTCCTCGATACCTTCTATATCTAAAAGGCATTCCCCGATCCACCACCTGGGGAAGCGCCCGATAGGGGACCAGTACCCCCACGGGTTATTATTATTATTATTATTATTATTATTATTATTATTATTATTATTATTATTATTATTATTATTATTATGATTATTATTATTATTATTATTATTATTATTATTGTTATTGTTTGCCCATTATTTTTTTTGAAGCTGCGCTCTATTTTTTGAAGCTGCGCTCTATTTTTTTGAAGCTGCTCTCTATTTTTTCAAGCCGCGCTCTATTTTTGAAGCTGCGCTCTATTTTTCGAAGCTGCGCTCTATTTTTTGAAGATTAGGTTACTAACCTAACAAAACCTAACCCCAACCCTAGTTAGATTTGTTGCAACTTTTTCAAATCTAACTAGGGTTGGGGTTAGGTTTTGTTAGGTTAGATTAGGTTATTTTTTGAAGCTTTGCTCTATTTTTTGAAGCTGCGACCGAGGGGTTGTCGAGTTCGAGTCTTGGGGGTGGTTTTCGGGATCCGAGACCCATGCCATCTTTCAGCAATTAATTAGCAATAAATTACCCCGAAGAGCGCGTGTCCATAACTATTTTCGTCGCCAAGATAGCGTTTCCGGGCTGCCGTAGCTTAAGACCGCCGAGGGGTTGTCGAGTTCGAGTCTTGGGGGTGGTTTTCGGGATCCGGGACCCATGCCATCTTTCAGCAATTAATTAGCAATGAATTACCCCGAAGAGCGCGCGTCCGTAACTATTTTCGTCGTCGAGATAGCGTTTCCGGGCTGCCGTAGCTTAAGACCGTTAGGGGGTGAGCTAGTCCGGCGCTTGGGGGTAGTTTTCGGGATCCGGGACCCACGCCATCTTTCAGCAATTAATTAGCAATAAATTACCCCGAAGAGCGCGCGTCCGTAACTATTTTCGTCGCCGAGATAGCGTTTCCGGGCTGCCGTAGCTTAAGACCGTTAGGGGGTGAGCTAGCCCGGCGCTTGGGGGTAGTTTTCGGGGTTCGGGACCCATGCCATTTTTCAGCAATTAATTACCAATAAATTATCGCGCTGAGCTCGTTTCGATAGCTTTCACCGTTGCCGAGATAATGCATATGGCTGCCGTAGCTTAATATTAAGGTAGGGGGGAGTCGCGTTTCTCGTGAACCGCTTGAGCAATAAAATCGGTTTTTGGGTAATAAATTAGCAATTAAATAGTAAAAAATTATGGTACCAGTCCGGGAGCTCCCCCCTAAAAAAGCTGCCGCAACTTAATATACGTATTTTTTGCTAACTTACATTACAATAAGCTACAAACCAAATACTATTTTTTGAAGGTGTTTAATTGTTTATAACTTTTGGGCTAATTTAATTATTTGGCACAATGATCTAGACAGTATTCCTGATCGAATGAGCTAAACCACATAATTTTAATACAAGTATGTAGAATTAATACCATTTTAAGCTTATAGACTAGGCTATAATAGGCGACAAAATAAATGTTCCCTTTTTCATTGAGGGAAACTTAAATGGTCCGGCGTATTTAGATTTATGGGAAAAACTTTCAGACAATAACAATATCCCAAACGACTATATTTGGCTGAAACAAGATGGTGCTCCAACTCACTAAGCGCGTGTGGTGAGGCAATACCTAAATAATGTGTTTCCCAGAAGATGGATTGGAAGGCGTGGTTTTATCGAATGGCCCCCGCGATCACCCGACATAAATCCTTTAGACTATTTCCTGTGGGGGTTTTCAAAAAACATCGTTTGTAGAATAGAACCAGCCAATATTCAGGAAATAGAAGATAGGATTACCACATGGATAAGAAGAATTGTGCAGTCAGGGATGTAATGTTTTGCAAAGTCTTTAAAATCGCATTGTATTGAAGTAAACCGACAACATTTTGAGCATTTGCTGTAATCGCCTCCACTGTATGTTTTCTAAAATTCCTAATTTTTCTACTACTCAAATGGGGACATACCTCTAACATGAAATAAACATTTAAATATTTATCTTCAGTTTTCTGCGCAATGATTTGGATAAATCTTTTACTGCGCCAGTTTCGTTAAACTTTTTACTAATTTACTGAGAGTGGATCTTGATATGATAATCCTATAAGGATATGAATTATTAAAGAGTATTCAAATTAAACGAGCTTATTCAATCATAGCCATCTAAATGTATTATTTTAATTATTGTAACTTCGGCGAATATAATGTAAATATAGCTATAACTCCGAAATTATGGCATCTTGGTACATGGAAAATATTCAGTATTTCTTAAAGATTTCGAAAGGCAAAAAATATACAGGGTGAAGTATTTGAAATAATAGAGTTTATTATTATAAAAAAAAGATCTGACAACAATGTAAAAACAACCATAATATCGCACACCAAAATCTATAAAAATCGTGCGATCCGTTTCCGAGATAATTGAGGCGTTCCATACTTGAAACTCACTCTGTATACTTAGAGTGTGACAAATTTCAAATTTGCGAACTTATTAGTTCAACTGTAATCTAACGTAAAAAGTTAGTCAATTCTAAATCTGCAATCTGGTATTATTTAAAATGACAAAGTAAACAAAACCTTGCAGACTTCATCCTTCTGTGTGGCTTTCGTCCCAAGTCAACTTGAGTTAGGTCAGGATTTGTGATAATGAAAACTCATATTTAATCTGTCCATATGATAGAAGAGATTACATATACCCATATTGTAGAGGTTTAAAAGGATTCTTGCGTCTGTTTACTGAATAAATCTTAATTCAGTTGCCTCGAAATGACGTTAAATGCTGGTTTATTTCGGTGAACAAAAAAAATTAATTCATTAAAGAACATTAAATGCTAAGATACATTTTATATTGATTGAATATATCTTCCAATTATTATTTATGAGACTCCATAATACGAGTTTTATTTATAGTTACACGGTTCTCGGGATAAATTCCACAAGGACGTAATATTTCACGTAACTATGCTACCAACGATTTTAATACTTCATCGCGAATTATTTTGCGGGACACCAAATGACCTACTTATGATCATAAATATCAATTTTTTTGGAGATTGATACAATACAAGTGTACGCAAGGATGAATCCAGGATCCAAGAAATACAACAATAAATGCTATACATACATAAACTTGTAGTATTTATACGTACTCTCCTGTCAAATGCAAACTACAAAAAATATAGATGTGATTTTATGCCCATCTAACATAATTCATCTTTTAATCAATAGTTCCTCCTAAAGAAGCTAGCGCAGTTTGAATGATTGACATCCCAATCGATCGACATGTAGGGCTCTACACCAATGCTTGAGAGAATCCGGCTACTTAGTACCTAAAAGTACTGAAACTGGTAGGCACCTGTATCTTACAGAGGTGTACGAAATAGTACCTTTATTGTGCTACAAGGGCAGAAAGTGAACTCGAGAAAATTAGCAGCTAATAGTTAAGGGCTGCTAGCATTTCCTGCATGTGTGACACACAACTGTTCTTGGCCTACCCAATAAACCAAAAAATTGGAAAATACAACAACAAACTTTGACATACACGGACGTTTCATTGAAAAACTAATGTGAAAAGTCAAAGTACTCAAGTTACAGATGGCGAAAAACTTCAAAAATCGTGGCTTTAAGAATTTTGAGCCCTTGGGCTGCTAAACTCTCCGCCCTATTTTTGATGTTCATATGATTGATTTTCCAGTAGGGTAGACGAGAATAGTTATTTATGTATCAAGGGTATCAAGTAGATGATTATGCCCTGAGGGTGACAGTCTTACAAAGCCGAGTGCCTCTGGCCCGAGGATTCGTAAGTTTCCCGAGGGTATATATCTATTAGTACCCGTGGTGCATGCACTATATTATTTTGCACGCATTTTTTTTAAATTTAATATGATTTACCAATTTTTAATTTTTACCTGCGACATTACCTTGACATTATTATTGTCTGCGTTTTTGTTGCTAAGGAGATAAGTATTAAAATGTTTAATGTGTCAAAGTCAAAAATTAAAAATGGAACAAGATTTTGAAATTCCCGTCAAAATTGCAAAAAAGGCTGAAAAGGCAACGCAAAACTTGTTACCGACAAGATCCAGAGACTCATACGACATAGAATATGACCAATTTGTGAAGTGGATGTCAGAAAATGGCGTAGAAAACATTAACGAAACTGTGCTGTTAGGGTACTTTAATGATCTATCCGAAAAATTTTCCCCGAGCCCTCTGTGTGCTAAATATTCGATGATAAAAAAGACTTTAATGGTAAATAAGAATATTAATGTTTGTGATTTTCACAAATTATGCGAATATTTGAAGCAAAGGTCGAAAGGGTACCATCCAAAAAATCCAGTGTGTTATCTAAAGAAAATGTCCTAAAATTTATTCATGAGACACCAAATGAAACGTTTTGAATGAAGAAGTTCGCAATATTATTTGGTGTATTTGGTGGATGTCGGCGGCAAGAACTTGTAAATATGTTAGTCACACAACATAAAATCAGTTTTTGTTGTAACTGTGCCAGAGACCAAAACTGACAAAAAACGAGTTTCCACTATTGTTGATGAAGACGAAATGAAGAGTTTGAAACTTATAAGAGATCATATTTGTTTGCGGCCATATGGCTGATCAGAAAAAAATACATCAGTACAACCTGTTGAAAAAAACACATTTGGGAAAATTCCCTGTATTAATGCAAAATATTTGGGATTGAAAAGCCTCGAAAAGTACATTGGTCATTGTTTAAGTCGAACGTCGGCAACACTTTTAGCAGAATCTGGAGCAAATATGACTACGCTGAAGCGGCATGGTGGATCGAAGAGTATCACAGTTGCTGAAGGATATTTAGAGGGCAGCATATCCTCCAAAAATGAGGTTTCAAGGATGTTGGTGGGCATACCATCTGGATCTCGCATTTCCTTACAGAAACTAGAGACCCAGACCATGAATCATGAGTCAACCTTTGGTGTAGGAAATTTAGCTAACGGTGGAACCTTCCAGAATTGCCAATTCTATGTAAATACAACCAAATAATATATAAACGTAAATTTATATTTTGTTAATAAAGAATTAGTTAATCGGAAACTGTTTTTTGCGCATCAATGTCCGCGCGGGCTATAATATGTATCTATTATGTAGATGGAATATAAGATATAAAAACACAATAATGTACTGGTATGACAAATTACATTTTGGACGAAATAGAGCAGAATCCGCAGTTAGAAGCTAGAAGACTCGCGGCTATGTAACTTGCAATTTATAAATTCTCCATATTGAATATTATTCATAAAGAAAATCTGTTTCGTTTTCAAAAAGTTCATGCAGTGCTAGATGGTGGTTTTTCCACTCGAGTCGTTTTTGTGAACTGATTAATGGACTCAAGTCTCAAGATCCCAATTTCTAGTTCTGTCTATCCTCTATTTATATCAAGATAATACCTTCACTTGGTCTAAATAAGCAAGAAAATAGATTGTACACATTTACAGGGTTAGCCAACATTGCAATTTTTTTCCGTCTTTTTCTTTCCTAATCACATTGTTGCCCTATTTAAGCAAAATTATGTCAAAATATTTGATCAAAATTTTCGATTTTCACTTCACATGTTATTCAATGAAAAATATGTTTCACAATAGGGAACTTGCTAAAATTTTAATTAACACATAATGAATTTTTTTTCAATCTATCAAAACGAATATTAATTTGTATTGTTGAAAATATCCCAAAATTAAACTTTGAATGAAAAAGCAAATTCTGGTGAATGAAATTTATCAACTCATTTTTTGCTAAAACTAAATTAATTATATTATATCTATTAATTTTTTATTTCAATTGAACTTTTTGTGCGTTTGAATTTTTATTTATTACTCACCAATATAACTTTTTCAAATTTATTAACAAGTGAACTGTTCTAATTTTTTTTTTCATTAAAAATTATCAGTAAGCGGTGTAAATAAATTTTTATTCAAAATTCCATAAATATCAAAAAAATCAATCAACCTCCATTTTTAACCACAATTTTTTTATTTGTGCTAGTAAATAAGTTCTCTTCTTCAGCCAATTATTATCTCATTAAACAATTAATTTAATTTAATTTTGAAACAATATTTTCAGTTCATGAGTGAAGTTAGATACTTGAAAAAATTTAAAATAATAATAATAAATTTTAATAGTAATTCTGACTGATGTTTCGCATTAAAAAAATCTAATCAAACTTACGCCAAAGTTAAATGAAACCTCGCAAACAACAATCAAAAGTTTTTTTCTACTCAACCAACACTCATAAATCAGTACATTCAAAATTCCATTGAAGTTTGAAAGTTTTAAGAGCGCGCAAAATAATCCGAACGCGATGATCACAATTAAAGTTCAACAGTTAGAAGTAACCACCACTCTGAAAAGCGACGGCAGGCATACTGAAACTGAAAGCTGAAAGTTAGCACGCATACCGCGTGACGTCACAGGGTATTTCATACTATGCCACCCGAAATACTGTGCAGTTTAACATTATACAAGACTCTTCATTTGCCGTGTCCTACGCTATAGCGAGTTCTTGAACGCTTCGCTGCAGGAATATTCTATCTGGAGATACAGTTTTATCGGCTCCTTTGGTAGGCCTATTTCATTCTTTATTATTCTTATTTGTAAGTGAAAGATGCGGCGCTTTTATATATTTATTTTTTTTATAAAATAATGTATAAGGGTTGGTGGGCAAAAAATGTGAGAAAACTTTTTATAAATCATCAAAGCATATTTTATTATCGATATCGGGGTATTTGCGGCTTTGATGCAAAAATTGGGACACTTGAGTCTCTAAAAATAATTTTTTATATATAGGGGAAAGTCCCCTAGCATGGAACACCTTTGTTTTTTTAGCAAATTTTATTCTTAAAACAACAAATATGTTACAATTGATCGTTTGAGAATCAAAAATAGCTTTTAAATATCGGTCAAATAGTTTTCTTTATGAAAAATTACAAATTGCCAATATGCTTAAAAATATGAAACCTTCAAAGATTAAACGTCAAACAAAAAATGACATTTCAGCTATACATGATAAATGAAAATCCCCAATTTCCACAATTATATGGAACCGTTAAATTACATAAAGTATCGAAACCAAGTAGACCTGTAGTTTCTTACGTTAATACTCCTAATGATAAGTAAGCTAAAAAACTAAACAATATACTTGATATGGACGTATATCTGAATACTCAATTAGAAATTCAATAGAACTAATCAAACGATGAAAAACATACAACTTTTACCAGGTTACTCTAAACTCATTTCATTTGATGTTACCAATATGTCCTCCAAAATTCCTAAAAAATAGTGCATAACACTTGTAAAAAAAATTACTAGAGGATAAAAATATTAATCCAGGAATAATATCAGATTTACTTAATTTGTTTGATGTATGTATTAATCAGAACTATTTTACTTTTGATAATAAGGTATATATTCAAAATGAAGCTTGGCTTACCAATGGGAAGCCCCATATCAACAATTTTAGCAAACATTTTTATGGATAGATTAGAAAGAAAAATCTTTGAATGTAACATTTCAGAAAATATCTTATTTTGGTATAGGTATGTAGATGACATATTAGCTTGTTTTGTAGGTAGTGAACGACAATCTTTATATACAGGGTGAGTTACGAGGAACTGTGCATACTTCTACCATAAGTAGAGGCACGTTAAAAAATGTCTTCTTGTTTTGATTATTAATATACAGGCTGAATTATGGACTTATTAATTATTAAAACACTAAACATATTGAGATCTAATGTCAAACTAAACAAATAATTTCAACAACGATCATGTCAAATGTCAAATTGTCACAGTCTGCTGCTGACAATCAGAAAGTCCATTAAACATTTAAACATTCGTCAAGAAAAGTGTATTGAGGCAGATGGATTTCATTTTGAACATCTTTTATAACTGTAGTGTTTATTAAATTGTTTTTTATTTTGTTCCACATTGTTTCACATTATTATAACTGTTTTATTGTTTGGTTATTGTTATTTATTTTATTTTTTAATTTATGAATAAACATTTCCTGGGCTTGTTCATTCCATTCCGATTAAAATAAGTAGACATGATTTTTCCTCAAACAAATAAGAAAACTAGGTTATTACAAACATTTTCTGTTTTTTGTCTATTACGGGTGTAAAAAGTTACATACAGGGTGAATTATTGAGATAAACCAGATATGCCATATTTTTAAATCCGGCCCTGTAAATCAATTCAAATGATTGTATTTACCATACTGGAGCACAGTGTGTGTCGTTTCTGTTTATTTTGAGGATTTCTTTTTAATAACTAAACATTATTATACAGTAAGATATTTCATTATTGCTAATTTTCAATTTGACTCTAAAATGAATCTTTAATTGGAAATGAAAAGTAAGTGTCACAAAAAATTCAACTGTCTATTTATGCCATCTGAAAAATTATATCAGATTTTAGAAAATTCATATACAGGGTGAAGTGTTGAATATGAAGCAGTCTCACAAATTTTCACGAAGACGGTCCTGGAATTTTCCAATTCTGAATATGTCAACTAGTTGCCAGACACCAATACACACTTTCACCAAAAAATGAGACAAATCGACTTAATCATTGAAAAGATATGACGAAACATTGTTTTGGTGAAGATCCATAATTCACCCCGTATATTAATAATCAAAACAAGAAGAAATTTTTTAATGGTCATTTGATAATCCTCTAACGTGCCTCTACTTATGGTAGAAGTATGTATGGTTCCTCGTAACTCACCCTGTATAAAAATGAATGTCTGTATACGGCTTGACCGATTTCGATAATTATTTTTTTGTTTTTTTCGTTATAGTTCAGGGATGGTTTAGGAAAAAAAAATTGAAAAAATCAAAAATTTGAAAATTCACTATTTGGTCTAGCCAAAATATTAAACGTCAAGTAGGCATCACCTAAAATGTATGTTATGCAAATATCGAAATAATTATAAATGATATATTACAGTTTTCATTGTTTTGATATGTTTTTATCAATAAATAAACACTTACTCTCATATTTTATATTATTATAAAAAATTTCACTGGAAAAAAGTAACAAAATGCTTATTCCAAAAACTATTCCGCAGTAATAAGACATTGTGAAAAACTAGAACATAGTACCTACCTAATTCCTTATAATAGTATATTATTCAACAAGCATATAATGATGACTATTATTCACGAAGGCACGAGCCGCAGGCGAGTGACATAAACACCTAAGTGAATATTAGCCATTATATACGAGTAGAATACTATATTTTGTCCACCACTATTAATTTCCTGTTTAAAAATGAATTTATTTTTTCTCTTTCCTCCAATTTAGGAAGGGATTATAGGATTTCATATATAATTTTTTCGACTTTTCTGGCAATAAATTTAAGGATACTCTTTATTCTGCTTCTCTTTTTGGCGGGGTCCCAGCAAACAATGCGTTGATTGCAAAAGTCCGGGCCAATGACGGGATTACCGGGAAAATGCATGTGATGGCAGACCATTCAAAGGCTGTAAATGGCCTATTATACGTGGGCCGGTACCAACTTACTTTGTGATGGGCCAGTAACGTCCAGCCATTATTAAACCATATCAACTAATATTTAGTCATGGCCTATAGCCGGCCTGCTGCAAACGGGCCGATAATGGTCAGACCCCTGATGGACCAGTAAAGCCAATCCGTTATTCATCCTTACCAACGCATATTGACCAAAATTCAGCAATCCCATAGTCGAGAAATCTATTAACACGAAACAGTGCCGACCAATATATTTTGTTTTGTTTTGAATTTATTAAAATAACTGTGAAGTTCAAAATAAATATATCTTTATGGATGAACGGCTTGAAAATTTAGGACCCAATCTAACGAGAAAAACAGAAGAAGAAACTCCGAACTCGTGTTATGAATAGAGGTTATGTCATGACATATTTTTATTGCTTATGAGATTTATTGATGATTTTGTACAGTGCAAGCGTTCTATTAATTTTAAATCTTATAGTAATGGCGAAGAGTAGTTTTAACTTTATTATTAACAAGTAAGTACAATGTAATAAAACTTTGTTACGCAGATGTCACAGATTGTTGAATTTGATATTTTTTACTCAACTATTGCAGTTAATCTTTATTTAAACTACAATCTTTTAGTGTCTTAGTTAGTTTCTTTTACAGCTACAATAGGTATCTTATTTTTTTAGTACCTATTACACTTTCTAAAATTGATGTTTTTGTTATATACTTATCCATTTTATGTATTTATTTTAGAAATAGTACCAGAAATGAAATTTAAAAAAAGACATGCAGTTTATTACCCAACTAATTCAGCTTCAGATACAACCAGATGCCAAGAAGGTCCAAGTTGAAAGTGATTTGGAAACACAATTGCTGTTGAATACTATTGAAGCAATAACAATATTTAACTGCTTAAAGATGACAATTTGCTGAAGTAAGTTTAAAATACTCACCTTTATCTACACTACAATTTTATTATTTGTATTTTCCAATGCTTGTTAAAAATCAATTTAAAAATTTAGGTCCTACTCAACAAAACTGTAATTCAATTATTATATATGTTTTCACATTTTTAATCGAAGTACTATTGTTTGCAACCTGAGCTATTGAAAAGAGCTTGTATAAGAGCAAAATGTCATTGTCCCTTCCCTACTAACTCTTATTATTTTAGTGCGATTGGATGACAATTCCACCAATTAGTGCTGATGACAAGGAAACAGTGAGAATGCTTGTGTAAAAGATGATGAGCCATGAATTTGCACTGCCTATGGATAAATAGCAAGCCAACATTCCAAGATTACAATAAAGTGATCGGGCTGATAATAAATTGGTAATTATCTTCCTCTAATATTGTAAGTTTTTAATTATTCTTATTGAAGTTATATTTACTGGGTAGTAGGATAACAACAAAAAGATGTGTTAGTGTATTAGCTATGCCCTGTTACTGTACTTGAATGATTATAATTCAGTCGATAATAGTTATAGGTCACAAGCAATATACTTTTTCTACTCGTATGTATAGATTTTATCATTAAATATTTAAGAACTGTACTTTGATGATATCCATCAAGATACGGATTTTTTATTTAGATACAAGTTTGCATCCAATAGATACAATAAGTAAATAAATAAAATAAGAACACATCATTCTAATATTCAGCCAATATCTGATATAGCTATATATATCTGGCAGATCATGATTTAATTAAATTTGACAGCTGTCTTAAAATTTGTGCATATCTAATGATGAAATTGAAGTATGGGAGTAGTAAAAATAGTGATGTAACTCACATTTAATACAAATTTAATGGCAAACCCCTTACGCAATGTTCATATTTGTGTCTAAATAGCCATCATTAAATACTCATTGCATAAAATATGCTATTTTATGAAATATATTTTAGGGGTAACAAGCAAATAAGCATGGGAAGTTATAACCTCATTGGAAATAGAGCAGAGAGAGGCAGAGAAAAAATTAATTAGATATAATTTTTTTATTGATAAATGTACAGAACGTTTTGATGTTTAGTTTGTATTAAAAGTTTTATTTCAACTATTTATGAATTTTACTACAATACACCTTTCAGTCCAATTAAATTACGTTAGGCTGGAAACGGCCCGTCATAAAAATAATTCACGGCCTACTGACGGGCCTTTATAGGCAACGCGAACATAAACGTCATTGGGCCGGCTGTCGGCCAGAGTGTGCAAAAATTTACTGGCCCGGACCGGGGGGTAGGCATTAGGCCAATGTAGTTGAGCACTGGGGTGTTTTAATGGGCCCCCAGTGACCCACCATTACATTGTTTGTTGGGGTAACATTCATTTCAGTGTCTGATTCGCTTTCTATATTATATTTTCTAGTAATTTCAATTTAAATTCAGTATAATAAATTAAAACTCTTGCAATCAGCTATAAATTATTTAAAACGTCAGTTTCGTAGTTTTGGCGTTGAAATCTATACGCTCTATATATACAACAGCTTGATGAATTATCATAAATATATCCGTAGCAGGATTGTTTAGATGTCTGAGTTCGTGAAATGAAGAATTGTACGCCTAAGGTTCGAATCCGGGTCGCAACCAAAATTTTATTATATTGTAACATTTGTATATGTTACAGTCAATATATGAAATTGGACATTATATATACTGTCTAGCCGGTATATATTGCCTCAACTGCTCCGCTACATATGAAATAAGGCACACGTTATAAACTGACTAGGCATTATATAAAACGCACATAAAAAGTTAGTCAGTTTATATTGTTCATTGTTTTTAACTGCCAGGAGATTCTATTGTTGTAGTTTTATAGAGAAGGGCAAGAAATATTATTGAAAAAGCTATACAGTGTTGAAAAAATGGCTTCTTCAATGATTTTCCTTGCCCTTCTCGATAAATTATTCAATGATCTATTTTAACCAAGACAGAAATTCTAAATAGTGGGGGACATCGAAATAATTATTTTATTTGCCATAGATTAATAATATTTGGGTATAGTTCAAAATTCTATTACGGTCCCTGTTTGTAGATGTAAATATTGAATTGTTTCATAAACTGCCTAAAAATAAGTACGCAGTATAATACGGCTAACGCTGTGTATATAATGACTAGTCGATTTATGAAATAATAGTTTTTATATAAACTGTCTGATATGGGCAATCTGTATATAAACGGTCTGCGCGGTATATATACGACGTTTTTTCACAAATTGACAGTAACATACAGATGCATTCAAACACAAACAGAACATAGGGATTTTGCATTGTATCAGAAGTGCTTTTGAACTAGTCGACCAACATCCAGCTTCAACAGATTAAAAACACGATTATTACAATCGTTTATTTGGACACCTATAACATATCGTACAATTCCCACCACTCCATATTCTCAACGGTGGGCGGTCCTTAATTAGCGTCAGATAGTCAGTAAACAGCAGTCGATAGGTGATAGTGTTCAAGCCCATAACTTTGTTTCAATTTAAAGAATCCTATTTTGTTTTACTAACGAATTTATTTTTATTTTGAAAGCCGTTATTGCCAAAAGATATCAAAACATATTATTTTAACTCGAAACATTCATTGTTAAAGAGAATTTAACAATTAATTTTCGTTTTTAACAACATAAAACGTAAGCATATTGTTTCAATATGTAGCGACGTTTACTACCCCCATCAAATAATTATTCAATACTAAATCGCAGTTCGCACACATCACACATAACTAACAAATTTTGGAAGGAGAAGGGGGTTTCTTACAGTAGTTCTGAATCCAGCTGTCCAGACCAATACTTGATATTCATTGAAGTGAATTTATAGAAATATTTTGTTGGTGGACTATTTAGATCGGACAATACATTAAATCCCTATGTTCCGTTTGTGTTTGAATGTATCTGTATATAAATAACCCTCAATATAGGTCCTGTTTATCCGTGTCATGTGACCTGTTCATTATCCACATCTAATATCCACACCTATTATCCATACCTATTATTCACTGGTGAATAATGTACGTTATTATACTTGAAGAAGCACACGTAAAATGTAAACATTATCAAATAGTCGTGGACAAAATAATTTTTAAATAAAGACACATTCTCCAAGGCTGGTTTAGCCAACGAATAGTGCGTAATACACAGTTCTTAGTACGTAATGGATAATTGTTAAATCTTTAAATTTATAGGTAACCGTTTACCCAACGTACAGTGAATAGTGCGTTATTTAGTGTTTAATGCTTAATGCACAAAGTTCGCAACTTTCAACTTTTTGCATTAGGAATTACATCAATAACGCATGTGTGGCCATTTTTCTTTTTCTTTCCCATGGTTAAGATCAGCATAGCCTCAAAATTCTTAAGTTTTATTATGATTTTAAAGGTGAACCACGTTATATTGAAATTTAATTATTTTTGTCAATTAATAAAAAAAATGAAAATGAGGTTATATCTACTCAAGTTTAGTGTCAACAGTCAGTTGTCAGTTTTCTAGGCATAACAATTACGCATTGACACTTTCCGGCCGTAGGACAGAAAACACTATTTTTCTGTCCTGCATTAGGCATTATGAATTACGCATTAGACACAAAAATTATGAATTACACACTATCCCTTGGCTAAACCAGTCTTTAATGTTATAGAATTATTTGGCACAAATATCACACTTAAAAAGAGTCTATATTTTCCTGAGATGTGCATGCAGCATGAGCCCAACCGTTGCATACTGTGCATTGTACCCAAACTTCGCTAAATGATTCGTCACAAATAATGCACTTGGTGTCATCATAGTTCTGGGTCCTACGTCCAGGTTCATGTAACATTTTTTTGGTGGATTTTTTTTTGTTCCCATGTCACCTTCAAACTTTAAAGCTTTTTTTTACTATTTCTGTTTGAGGTTTTGTGGCCTTTGTCTCTTGGCTATTCTCTTTCTCCTCGACTTTTGCAGCCTTTTTTTGTTTCTTCTCTTCAATTACTCTGACCTTCTCCTCCAATATTAACTTGTATGACATTGACGTTAAAATTTAAATTTTCTCTGACCGCCTTTTACTAATTGCTATTTTATTTTGTCCTTCTTCTGGAGCTGAAGAAAAATAACGTTTATGAACATATAACAGAGAGCGAAAACTATTGCTAAATTTGTAAAAAAATATTATTCCAAATTTATATGACTGTACTACGCAACTTTTATTTTATTTTAAAAAATGTTTTACAACCAACTACTAAATCAGACCTAAATGTTTGTATGCGGTAAATGTTCATTAATGATGGATGAATCAAATGTAATATAGAAGGTAAATGCATACTAGCCCAAAACCCAATAAGAGATTCATAAAATTTTCGAGGAGTCACTACACTCAAAATGTCTTCTTCCGACAATAAATTGATACAAACTGAATCTAGATCAAAACCCTTTTGAGGCGTCGTCTGACTAGACTGAAGCATTGAAAAAATCATAGTTTGCACGTTGCCAAGTGTCTCTAAACTGAAGATATCTTTAGTGTCCGGTACAAGGGGGATTTCCGGTACTACAGGACTTTCCCGTAAGAGATTAAATCGCAGACTTAGATAAAATACATTTTGATGATTATTTGAAACCATCAGGATTCAAACGTTTTCAACAACACTAAATATTATAGAAATGACAGATGAAGAAAATGATCCGAATTTGAGCATCCAAATTTAACTTTCGACAAATTGTATCCAGGATAATTTAAGTATGTTAATTGAAAAACTTTTGTGCATAATGCAAGATCCTCATTATAATTGTCATTTTGTTGTTTCCTTTAAGTGGGAATTTCTTCAGCTGCGTTGAGTAATTTTCGGTAGGGGGTAATCTTGATGGGTTGGTGGCGCCACCGACATCGCCTAACGGACATCTGTCACTGCCTAACTGACACCTGTCACGTCATGCTGTAGTGACTAGATTTTTCTTGTTTTCTTCATAGACCATTCCAGAACACGTGACTTTGACTGGTCGGTCAAATTGTGCTGGAGTGCAACTAAATCGATTAGTTAGCGTTGAACCATGTGTTTTCGCATCAGCTTAGTTTCAAAATTTAGTTTTCTGGCGCTATTTCCATAAAATTGTAGCAAATGTGTCTAGAAGTACGAATTATTCATCTCTAAGTGTGATATCAAGGGCCGGTATAATAAAAAAAATTCGGATTATAGACAATATCGACCCTTGCGCCCTTACGATCAGAGAAATTTCTTCGCAACCTTTTGAAATTTTTCATTTCTGTCTCCTAACCTCACTTACCCAGCATACTGTCAAATGAGCTAGCAACCAATAGAACACCATGAACTCAAAGTGTATGCAAGGCTTATGATTGGCTGTTATTGTACTGCAGTCAGATGTTTTCGGTATTGGATTTAAACTGGCATGACCTGAAATTGGAATACATGGAGTCCGATCTCCTTATATAGTCTCCATGGTTTTTACACTGGTGCAGAGTTGAAGACTCATAAAAGGTTAAAAGCCTACAAATACTACGAATCGAGTGCAGTATTGGGGATATCAGCTAAGCAAATTAATGATGATGTCACTTTGCTTCGTTAATACTTAGATACCTTATCCCTTTCTCCCCGCATTCCACACTTAACAACACTACATAACGATGGTATTTTAGATACCTTTAAGAACTAATTGTTAATTGAAGTCTAACTAATCCGTTGTTTACCAGTAAACAAAGAGAACTAAATAGAGTGTGTGCTCTCCAGCACAATATGGCCGACCTGTGAGTGACGTCCTTCTGGAATGGTCCATGGGGTGATAATCCAGGAGAAAATTCTCCCAGCTTATACAGGAAAAAAAGTTCTAGTTTTGTTCTGAGCAATCAAATATCATATTATAATGGGACCAATTGAATTGAGCCTTGGATAGTTGAGTTAGCAACTTTCCAGACAACACAATGGTGAAAAGTTCAATTTGTGTATACTGTAGATTACTTGAATTGCAATTTATAGGAGTGAAAACCACCTTCAATGATTTTTGATCAAAAGTTATGGGCTGGTCACCGCCGAACCGCCAACGCGCATAACTTGATTAAGAGTATTTAATTTTTTTGTGAAAATTTCCATTCACTCCAGGTGTTCGACAAAATTTTTAAGTGGGTTGATATTTTTCAAAACAATGTGAATAATTCACCTATATGTAACTGACGCTACAAATGTGAATATTCCGGATAAAACTGGATTATTTTTCAGCCTTACTGCGCAAAAATTAGTATAAAGCTGCATAAAATGGATACAGAACCAGATGCATCCTACAATAAAATTCAACTTTTTAGTAGTTGAATATTATTAAAATTTCAAAAATGTATACCGTTTACTAAAAATACAAAGTAAAACAAAATATAAGAAAACAGCAGGTTCAGACATTTCCTTTCCGAGAATGGAAATTTAACAGATCCAATTACGTGACGGAGACGCCAAAAAAGTCAATTCTAAATTGAAAAGCTTTGGTAAAGGTAACATTTCGCTCTGTCAGCGCTTGTCGAATTAAGAGTGTCTTAAATACTTCTGTGAATTTTTGAATTAGTTATGATTATGAAAAGCATTAAAATTGTTTGCTGCGTTTGGGACAAAAAGTGAGGTTTAGAAAAAAAGGGCCGAGTTAATTGAAAGGGGAAAAAAGTCATCATCAAACATTCTTAAATAACTTAAAACAGACCATCACACGTTTACGTTGTTATACAATTCAAACCAGAAAAGCCTGTAAAATATAAATATTTTAAGCATTAGCCAGGATTAGTCTACAGACAATAAATCCGCCTGAATAGTAATAAACCTCACCACAAGTTATCAAAAGTGGTCATTTTCTAATAACAATTTTTTGTAGATATGTTAAAAGCTATTATATGCTTTGTTGATGTCTGGTAGGAGTTGAGGCCCTACCTCTTTATATTGCAGTCTGGATTCCAAATAAATAATCCTAACATGTTCAGGCAATGGATCACAAAGTCTCTCTTGGTATTATATGATCGAGAGGTCCACTTAGGATCTACCCTTAAGCCGGTATGGAGCGGCATACAAGGAGGACGATGTTGAAGGAAAGTACAATTAAAAAAAAGGCCGGTGATTGTGAGTGGTCTTGAGGAAGAAACAGACAAGTTCTGGCTGAAGCTACAAATTGTGCTTGAAGTGAAGTGTGGTCCAAAAGATAACCACTTTTGAAGATGTGGAAAACTTTTGTTTTGCTCGGATTTTTTTGACAGCAGCGTATATGTTAAGGTAAGTGTAATAAACTGGTGATTATTTATAATTGCCGGTTATTATACACGGGCTGTTTCACGCCGAGCTTACACTATCTATTTATTGGAGGCTATTCACACGAGTTCTATAAAAATTGGCATAGATGGAGAACAAGAACAAGTTATGGCAAATCCATGGAAAATATTTTGACATACATGTCACTTCCGGTTATACCGAAAGTGAACGACAACTTTGTTATTTTAAATGTAATACCCTGTATATTATTCTTTTAGGACTCTACATTAAATTTTAATGTTACTTTGTGTAGAATACCCTGTATTTAAAATTTATACTTATCGAGATATTAATTTTTTTAATAAAAAATTGACAGGTGCAGACCTTCATATTGAAAATTCTGTGAGAACATCCCCAATACCAAATAAAAAAAACATCTGGTCGTGTTGATTAGTAGAACGATCAAGGTAATTGGTGAAATGTCGAAAACTTCTTTTTTTTATACAGGGCTGTTAAAAAAATGATGAAAAGTTCAAGTTCAAAAATGTTGAATATCTTAATTTTCTTAAATGAAACAACCATATTTTTATTCTTCTACTTAATTCTAAGGCAAAAAATAAGGGTAGTTTATGTTTCTTTCCCTATACCCAATCTTAAGCGTTTTCGAGATATTGACATGTATTTAAAAATATTATTGCGTAGGCGTAGGCCGTGTTATTTATTCTTTTATTTAAGCAGTCTGTGTATTCACCTGTCATAATTAAATAGTAATAATTGTCATTATTTGAAGCCAATCGCATCGTACAGTGATAAAAATGGCTCGTTTGGAATTAAACAATGAAGATTATCCAAATTTACTTGTTGTTACTAGAACATGAGTTTTATTTGCTACAAGATATCCAGATCGACCCCGACCCAGCCGTCACACAGTGAGGAGAATATTAAACAATTTAACCCAAGTTGGTTGTTTTCAAGCAAAAATTAAGAAAGTGAAGCCTGTTATCAATAATAATGATATAGGCGAGCGGTGCACCCCTAAAAAGATGCACAAAAAAGCGAGTTGACCGACCACTACAAAACGCAAGGAAAAAACCAATTGGGATCGATTAATTATATTATTAGCAACAAAAAACCTCAATAACATTTTTTTGTCCCGATGGTCAGTCATTTGTTATTAACCAAAAACTTGCAAAATTACGGAAAATGAAAAAATCGTTACGCTAATCATTTTTTAAGGTAAAATGGATAAAAATAAACACTTTTTGACTCCTGATATTTTTTCGAAAAATGCTTTGTTTTCAAGTTATCGACAATTCAAACTCAAAAATCGACCGAAAAATGGATTTTTCGAAAAATTTTTTCTCGGCTTCTACCACAGCTTTTTCAAATTTTCAAAATGCAAATTACTCGTGAAAACATATACTATTAGATGGTATTTTTTATTTTCTTGCTACATTCATTTACCTTGTCGAATTCGTCATACCAAATTCGCGAAATTTTTCATCATCGAGTTCACTTTTAATTTTTTCTTTTTGAGACGATAAGTTATACATTTTTCTGACAAAGTAATGAGTGGGAATATTGTTTAAACAAACTAAATCAGGTAAGCCTTCTTCACTATAGAAGACAATATTGTAATCGTTGGCAAAATGTGAAATGATTGATTTTAGATAAGTTGAACGTACTGCTGATTCTTTCCCGCACTGTTCAAATAGAACTTTTTTGAAAATAGAGCAAATATCTGTAAGTGCTAATATTTCAAAATTATCAAATCTTTCCTTTAACGTATCAAGTGTGATAATCATTATATCACTATAAGAATAACGAGAATCATTTTCGACGGCCAAAACGGAAACGTCATTTTCTTCCAATTCAAAAATATCACTGATATTGCTGTGATCGTGTGAATTGCTATTATCATTAATTGTTTCATAGTTGTGAGAGTTTGATGTTGATGCTCGTGAATCTTCAATTTGTACATTTGAGTCTTCTTTTTTTTTGGTAGCCAAAAAACTATTATAACATGGATTTTTATGATAAACAGCTCCCACTGTCGCTAAATCAAACTCACCAAGAAGTGCCAAACGATTTTGTAATTCTACGTCATTTTTCCTTAC
Source organism: Lochmaea crataegi (assembly GCA_947563755.1). Classification (NCBI taxonomy): domain Eukaryota; kingdom Metazoa; phylum Arthropoda; class Insecta; order Coleoptera; family Chrysomelidae; genus Lochmaea; species Lochmaea crataegi. The sequence goes on along the minus strand of OX387423.1, from coordinate 23,986,515 downwards.
TGCAACTTGTAGAATCGAATTTTTCACATTTTCAGTAGAAGATATGCAATGCAGAACGGAATTCCTTTTTTTTTTCTTGCAGCCGCAGAAAAAACACAACGATTGCCAGTCGAATTCCGCTAACGTCGATCGAAGTATCTTCTTCGGAATGTGATCTTTCGTCGAATTTCCAACATTTCTTTTTCTATCGAGTAAATCTCTTTTATACATTATGAGATAACATTTTGTCCTTTGCTATCCATGGAAAGAATAATTATTGTATAGCCAGCTCTGAATTAAATATTGAACAAATTATATACATTCGTTTTCTAACCTGCAAATTGTCAAGTAATCGATGTTTACATACTCGGTATAACGCATTTCACAAAAAATTAGTTACGACACTTTCGCAGAAGTAGAAATATATTTATTATACACTTTTGTTAAACAACAACTATAAACTTTCCACCGTAGACACTTGAAAACGCTATTATAAAGTAATACGTACGATTGACAAAATCTCGGGTTTTGCCATGTAAACAGCTATGCGTGTTTGTGCAAGTTTAAACAAGTGAAAATCACAAAACAAGACGAGCAAAGACGCGGTTAGTTTGAATGCAATCGGAATATTTGTTTATAAAGTAATGTTTATATTAGATTATGTAAATAGATGATGTAAATAGATTTCTGTCTAAATATTTTTTATTAATTAATCTTTGTATAAAATATTGCTAATTGATCGAAAATGTAGATGGAAGAATTTTTTATTTGAGAAAAGCTTTTTTTAAACAGTAGACAGTGTAAACAAAAATTAACGATAGCAAAAGAAAAAACGTATTATAATTAACATTATTAATCGAAAAATAGTTCCGCAAATCAGTACACGTTACGCACTCCGTCACGGCAAATCCGCCTTGGAATCCGTAAATTTCGCGAATTTGGTATGACGAATTCGACAAGGTAAATGAATGTAGCAAGAAAATAAAAAATACCATCTAATAGTATATGTTTTCACGAGTAATTTGCATTTTGAAAATTTGAAAAAGCTGTGGTAGAAGCCGAGAAAAAAATTTTTCGAAAAATCCATTTTTCGGTCGATTTTTGAGTTTGAATTGCCGATAACTTGAAAACAAAGCATTTTTCGAAAAAATATCAAGAGTCAAAAAGTGTTTATTTTTATCCATTTTACCTTAAAAAATGATTAGCGTAACGATTTTTTCATTTTCCGTAATGTTGCAAGTTTTTGGTTAATAACAAATGACTGACCATCGGGACAAAAAAATGTTATTGAGGTTTTTTGTTGCTAATAGTATAATTAATCGATCCCAATTGGTTTTTTCCTTGCGTTTTGTAGTGGTCGGTCAACTCGCTTTTTTGTGCATCTTTTTAGGGGTGCACCGCTCGCCTAATAATAAAATTGAAATTTTGATTATTTTTGCTGTATGGTTGCTTATTATAATTAGGTTGTGTTTTTTCAGTGTAATTCTACATACATAAATTACAATAACTTATAACAGGTGTTCAAAATTCCGTCTTTAGACCTCCAAGCATTTAGTAGGCCTTTTTATCACACCTTCGCTAGTTGCACGCCTAATCATTGCTGCAGGGAGAGAACTGAATGCATTGTGAACTTTACGTTCACACTCTTCTTTTGTTGTTAGGGGATGGGAATACACCTCATTTTTAATGTAGCCCCATATGAAAAAATCTAAAACTGTTATATCTGGTGAACGAGGAGGCCACCGAAAAGGACCATTGTTAGCTATCCACCTATCTTCAATCGTCTCATCTAAAAATTGGCTTACCATCTGGAACAGTGAGGAGCTCCATCGTGAAGGAAAAATATTTTTCTAAATTCATGCAGTGATGAACGATCTAAATAATTTGTTTTCAATTCTCCCAATATATCAAGATATCTTTGACCTAAACAAGTGATTTTTAGAAAATGAAAAATGTAAAATTATGTTACCATAAATTCTGACCGTTTAAGTTTCCATCATAAAAGTGAGGAGTTAAAACCTGGTTGTCTCTGATCCCACAAAAGACATTAAACTCCCATTGCTCTTGCCAATCACGGACTCTTGTAAAGTGTTGATTTTCTTCGCTCCAGTGATGCGAATTGTGCCTATAAAATATTCCGTTTTTCCTAAAATTTTATTCATGGCACCATATAATATTCTTCATATTGTTGCGAGGTCACCAACTCAAAGCCGGTCCTGTCCCTCGATTATAAATTTTGGTGAATGCACTTTCTAGAACCTTCAGATCTATTACAGTATTTACGCATATGAGGAGCGTCATAAAATACTAGAACTTTCCAGAACCGATAAGGACTATATATAGGCGGGTTTTTGAGTGCGTAAACAGTTAGTTAGTTAGTTAGTTAGTTCGAGAAAATTAGTGAAACGGACAGTGAAGAGTTAGTTCACAGAAGTTCTTAGTAATCGGACAGTTATTAAATAGTGCAGATAAATAGTGTTATAGTCAAGTGGTGAAAATAAATTAGAACTAATATACCGAGTGTGAATAAATTAGTAGACACTAAGTAGAGCGTGTATATAAATTAATTTTAATACAGTGTGTGTGTTTCTTTACATAAATAGTGTGTATAATTTTATCCCACAAGCTGAAAACTATTTAAATGAATAACAAAAACATTACATTGGTGTCAGAAGAGGGATAATATAAATAAATAATTACGTAAAAGTGGCTAAGAGACTAAATGACCTGAAAGTAGCGGAACTGAAAGCGGAGTTGGAAAATCGCGAGCTGTAAACGTCCGGAAAGAAGATTGAGTTAGTCGAAAAACTGAAAATAGCACTGGAAATTGACGGCTTGGATCCGGACACATTTTTATTCAACGACGAGGCTTCCACCTCAATCAATCTCGTCAATTTCCGCTAACATTTCCGCGATGGACAAGAAGATCTCTACCATGAAGGACGATATTTCTGCTAATATTTCCGTTATGAAGGACGAGATTTCTACTATAGATGAGAGGATTTCTACCATGAAGGACGATATTTCTGCTAATGTGGACGAGAAGATTTCTACTATGGACGAGAAGATTTCTGCTAGCATTTCCGTAAGAAGGACGAGATTTCTACCATCAAGAACGATATTTCTGCCGATATCTTATCAATGAAAAATGACATTGCCGCCGAAGTCGAAAATAACATTTCGTCACTAAAATCAGATATTGAGAATAAGATCATAACGATGGACGAGAAAATGGAGAATACGATAACAACAATGGACGAGAAAATCCAGGAGTTAGAGAGAAAAATGGCAGATTTAAGAACACAAGACATGCCAACAGAAGAAAAAAAGATCGAACAAATAAAACCATGCATGCCAGAAGCACACCCCAAGACAGAAGATATTGGCAGTTTTGCCCGAGTCAAGGCCCCAACGTTCGATGGAAAGATGTCGTGGACCAATTATGTTAAACAGTTTGAAGCAGCTGCTAGAGCGAATAATTGGTCCGATAAGGAGAAGGCGACAGTGCCATTGTTCACGGAGAAACACAAATCCAATTAGGAATAGGTGGAGAAAAGTTCACGCATACGGTAATCGTAGCTGACATCGAAGAAGACGTGATTCTGGGAATGGACGTAATGAATCTACATTCTTACTTTGATGCTTCAAAGCAAATTATAATTAGTGCAGACGCTTCTTCTTTCGGGTTGGGGTCTGTTCTCATGCAGTTTGGCGACAATGATGAAAATGAAATAGTGGCTTATGCATCGAGAACCCTCAGCTTAACGGAAACCAAATATGCCCAGATACAGAAGGAGGCACTTGCGCTTACGTGAGCATGTGACAGATTTAAGGAATATATTATCGGCATTCCGGTAATTCTGGAAACTGACCATAAGCCACTACTTCAGATACTCCAATCTAAAAATATTGATGAACTGACGCCCAGACTGCAGAGATTCAGGTTAAGATTAATGAAGTATGATTATCAAGTTATTTATACTCCTGGAAAAGAATTAGTAATGGCTGACGCTCTGTCAAGGAGTCCACTAGAACATCAAAATTTGTCTGAAGAACTTTCATCTGAAGTAGAGGCTCATGTCATTTTAATAATAAAAAATCTTCCAGTAAAAGATGAATTTTTGAAAAAAATTATAAAAGAGCAGTCGGTAGACCCAATCTGTGTTAAATTAAAAGAATATACGTTGTCTGGGTGGCCAGAAAAAAGTAATATTTCTAGTGAAATAGTTCCCTACTTTCAATTTAGATTTGATTGTACCTTTAATAAGTTAAATAAAGTATATTATAATATTCTGGTGTCTCTAACACAACAGTGAGGACTAGAAGGAACGTTTAAGGACCACGAAATCTTTTCCGTTTCAACTGCAGTTCTCATATATTCATGCAACGTCCTCTACGTCCAACAAAACGGCGTAAAGCAGCAATGAAAGCATCGGTAGTGAGATTTGAAACCAATTCTATATGGACGGCTTTTGTGACGAAGCACACAAATGAGCAATTGTATGCCTTGTGGGATTTAACTCCACGATATTTATTCAACTTAACATTATAGGGACCAGCATAATCAACGGCAAAGCGTTGAAATGCTTTAATTTGGTTTACACGTAGATGAGGCAAATTTGCCATAACTGGTACAAGAGCTTTGGGGTTCATTTTAAAACAACGGAAACATTTTGATAGAACATGTCTAATAGCACATCGAGAGGATAAGATCCAAAAATTTTGGGTTAATAAAAAATGCAAAGTTTGCAAACCTGGATGTAAATTCTGCTTGTGAGTGTTCTTAATTATTAGGTAAGTAAGGCGATGCTTTGCGGGTAGAATAGCAGGATGCTTGTGTTCAAAAGAAAGACCAGAGAAATGCAATCTTCCGCCCACCCTAAGAACTCCATCTTTAAGAAAAGGATTAAATTTCCGAAAGGTCTTGACAAGTGGTAAGTTATGATCAATTCTAGAGAGTTCATTCGCAAAAATTTTGTTTTGCACATAACGAACTAGGAGAAGTAGTGCCTGATGTAATTCAGTTTCATTGAAAGGAGCGACATGTTTATTATTAGGATTTTTCAGATTATGAATAAATCTTAAAGTATATGCTATGATCCGTTGAATTTTTCCCAGAGATGAGAATCTAGTAATCAGCTGATCAAAATAATCAAACGAAACGAATTCTAGTAAAGAGTTTTTATTTTCTTCATCTACTGCACACCCCGGAGTGTCGATAGGTTTCATAGCAGGCCATAAATGTTCAGCCATGGAAGGCCAGAAAACCACAGGGGATGATCTTGAAGTTCAGACGGTAGTAATCCACGACTTGCGCAGTCAGCTGGATTATCACTTGATTTGACATGATGCCAATTTTCAGGTGGAATTCTGTCTTGAATAAAACCAACTCGGTTGGCAATAAATGTTTTCCACCTGTTAGGTGGAGATTTTATCCAATAAAGGGCTGTCCAGGCTGTCCAGGCGTACAATTTATGGAGGTGAATCGTAGCAGAAAGAATATCAACAATAAACGAAACATACTTGGAAAGAAGTACGGCAGCGCATAATTCCAGTCGTGGAATTGAAAGTGGCTTTAGAGGAGCGACTTTGGATTTACCTCCCACTAGTCTGATTTCAAAGGGGTCGCCATCAAGACAAAATCGAAGGAAGGCAACACATGCATAACCCTTTTGACTGCTATCGGCAAATGCATGTAGTTCACAATATTGGTACTAGTGGCGGGTACTAGTGACCGTAGAATTTTAATATTTGAGAGCATGGAAAGTTGACTTTAAAATTCGGTCCATTTCTTCACTAAAGGAGAGGGTGGAACTTGATCCCAATAAAGACCTAAACTCCAAAATTGTTGTATCAGGGCTTTATTAAAAAACGACACAGGAGTTAGGAACCCCATTGGATCGTATACTCGGGCTAGTTCAGATAAAATGGACCTTTTAGTCGTGGTAGTTTCTAAGGGAGATATATGATAAGAAAAATTATCACACGTGGGTAACAATTTCATGCCTAAAACTTTTATTGTAGGATTATTAGAGTAAAATGAAAAAGGAGTTTGTTGGCAATCTAATGGATTGAATGAGCTTAGAAGAGCAGAGTTATTCGCAGACCACTTACGTAATTGAAAACCTCCTTTGGCTAACAATTCAATCACTTCAGATTGTAATAGTTTAGCCTTATCGAGAGTGTCACTACCACAAAGTAAGTCATCTACATAAATATTGGAATTTAACATTACTGAAGCATTTGGGAAACTTTCCTTTTCATCTTCAGCTAATTGCTGAAGGGTTCTCAAGGCTAAAAAAGGTGCAGAAGACAAACCATAAGTTACAATGAGTAAACGAAAGTCTTGTATAGGGGATGAAGGAGACCATCTCCACACTATCCTTTGGTAGTCACAATGAGATTTCTTTATCAAAATTTGTCTATACATTTGTTTTATATCGTCAGTAAATACAAAGTTATGGAGTCGAGATTTTATTAGAAGAGCTATTATATCTTGTTGAAGTTTCTTACCAACCAACAACATTGGGGAGACTTAGAAGAGCCATCAAAAACAACTCTTAGAGATGTTGTTGGGCTATTAGGATTAAAAAGAGAGAGATTTTCAAGAGAGTAAAATCTACGTTAAGCTGTGGTTCTTGTGTCTGAAAAGTAGGGATCATTTTCTTTAAAAGGAAGAGATACTACATATCTACCTTCATTGGTTCTAGAATGAGTATCCTTAAAAATCGATTCACACAATTCATCCCCTTGTGATAGAGGTTGTATTGACGGAACTTCTTCTAGTTCCCAAAATTGCTTGAGATTTTCAGTTAGAGAATCAGTGGAAACATTGTACGAACTTACAGCACTGACAGGCACAGAATGAATTTTTCCCATTATATCCCAACCAAATATAGTGTTAATTGATTACAAGAGAGACATTTTTTCGAGTAAGCTCCAATTTATTGACACAGCTAGATGTTATGAGTGTAACTTGACTTCCACAATCCAAGAGAACCCGAATTGAATGATAATTTCCTACAGAGTCTTGAATTTCAACTTGAGCACTGCTGAGTAGCACTGTGGTATGGTGAGTAACAATACTATTAAGAGAGTTTACCACACAACTGATTTCGGAGGACGATGCGCTTTGAGGAGAAGTTTGAATTAAAGAAGAGATTTGAGGAGTAATGGGTTTCTCGAAATGCAAACTAGTGTGATGAGTAGAAGAGGAGCACACTTTACACTGACCATTTGAACGACAATTGGTCGAAGTGCGCTTTGTACCAAGGCAATGAGTACACCACCTGTTCTGTTTGACAAGGTTATACCTTTCCTTGGGTGATTTAGACATAAAATCTAAATTAAATGTGGTAGTTGACAAAAAGAACATTATTTATTAAAAGTGGTATTAATCAATGAGGTTGAAGGTTTAGCTAAAGAAATAGGGTTTTTGTAAAGTGAACTAGTAGATGATTTTTTTATTTGATTCGTAGATTGTTTAGAGAATTTTAAATTGACTAAAGCATCACACTGAGTTTCTAAAAATGAGAATAATACTTTATATGATGGTATGTCAGTAGATGTATGTTCGAGTTCGAAACGTTTCTCCGTTTCATTATCTATTTTACTTTTAAGGAGATGGAATAAGATGAAATCCCACGAATCTGTCGGCAGTGAGAAAGTTTTTAAAGCTTGCAGATTATCTGAGAAGGTGTCAAGTAATGTTCTCAAATGTCGCGGATTTTCAGAATTTACTTTAGGAGAATTTACTATTTCTTCCCAATAAAATGAAGATAGAATCCGTTTATTTTGATATCGCTTTTGCAAACTGTCATAAGCAATTAGAAAATTATCATTTGTCCGAGGAATACTTTTTATGAGATTAAGTGGTTCTCCAGAAACCACCGAAATTAAATATTGAAATCGTTCAACGTTAGAGAGAGAATCCTTATTAACAATAAGAGCATCGAAAATATCTATAAAGGTAGGCCAGAGTTTTAAATTTCCGTCGAAATGAGGAACTTCGATTTTAGGCAGTTTAACATTGGTTTGTTTATTCGTTAAAGTGAGTGGGGGGGTTGAGTTATCAAAAAGGCTGGAATAAATGCCTCTTATTCTGTGATACTTTTCATCAATCTCCTGTCGAATTTGTTTCTCAGCATCAAGATCTGCATTATCCTGGGTAGATAATATTGAAATAATAGAAGTATGATGAGAATTAAAGTCTCGGTAAACATCAGAAATATCGGCATATCTAGCTTTAAAATAATTATGTACACTTTGATCACCAACAGCCGACATAGCAATGTCAAAAACTACAGAAATTCTATCCATGGCAGATTCTCTTAGCGCTTTAGTTTGCTTTAATTTATTAGTACTCATACTGATAATGACAAACAAAAAATTGAAATAAAATAATTATATACTCAATATAATTTCAATTGCAAACTGCAAATATGGAATAATATTGTAAAGGTGAAAATTGAAATTGAAAACTGTGTTGAGCAGTATATATCAAACGGTAATTAAAGTAAGAATTTATCCAAACAAAACTTGTTCAATAGTGTATTTAAATCAAATAAATTTTTGATAACAAAATTAAACTAGAATTACGAGTAAACAATCAAGTTCCTCTTCAAATGAGGTTTTAACAAAAAAAGAGTAAACAAAATAAACTTTAAATTTCAAAAGGCTGAGTTAAAAATAATGAAATATAGAAAAAATTACAATTGAACAATGTAATATTGTTACAATTGCCTGAGGAAAGGAAAATCAACCTTTTTAATATAAAGTTCGAGAACGTTTTAGTAAATTCAAAAACATAAGCAGAAACAGCCGTAATAATGAAATACCGATAAGACTGATTAACGAGATCCGGCTCGAAGGACCAAATAATTGTATCATAAACAATTACAAAAATTAAAAAGTTAAGAAGACTAGATCGACCATCCAAAGAAGGGTTTGTCCTTACCTTGTTCCTTGTCTTCTCTTCGGGTTGTGGACTGTATTTTTGGGTGATATTTCTTACGGCTTTCGAAAGCGAGGAACTGTTCACTACTCTATTCACTAGCTACTAATACTAGTTTCATCAAAAATTATTGGTTGTGGCTTCGGACACTCCAACTATGATGGTAAAAACGCGATAGAAAGAAGTATACAAAAAGTAAATGAAATTAAATTAAATGACCAGCTGTTGAACATTGGCGTATTAAAATAAAATATATGAGAATAATAAAGAGAAAAAAGAAATAAAGAAAAATATGTAATGATTGTATAAAATTGAGGAATGAATTATAAAATTAATTAAACTAAAAATTAACGCGGGGCGTTAACACTTAGTGAGTTATATTTTGTGATTGGATAACTGACAGACGAAATCCTCATTCTCTGGATGAGCCATTAAATGGAATTACTTACACCAGTTCTCTCCAAAATAATCTTCCTGAATAACTTGAGAACATTCCACTCAATATTAGACAAAACATGTGGTTCGTGCACGATGGTGCTCCAGTTCATTCTAGTTAAATTTCTAGGAAATTCTTAGATTCATCTTTTCCCAACCTTCAGATTGGTCAAGGAGGGCGTTAACACAACACAAATATTCGCGATAGCTCTTCAAATTATATTACAGAAATCCATTTCGAGATTTTTTTTTGAAGAATTATAAACACAAATTATACGTTAAAATTACATAATTAATAAACATCAATAAATTGAGTGATGAGTATCTACAAACAGACTGACCGAACCCAATCAGTTCTACTTCATTTCGTTTGTCACCTGTGGAGTAACAAAATCATCCTAAGCCAAGAATTCTAAAAGGTACTAAAAAACGCTTTTACCACTATGTTATTTATAGTAATAATCAATTAATGCACCGATTACTCTAACTATACCAGATAGGGAAGACTAAAAGAAAAGGCTGAAGAAACCTGATGTACAGAGGGTTCCAGCGCGTCCCATTCCCGTGACTATACTGTTTCTCTTCTCCCATCCGCTCATTATCTTCTGCGCTGCTTCCATCTGAAGAAACCTGATGAACAGAGGCGTCCCATTTCCGTGTCTACCGATTCTCTTCTCCCATCCGCTCCGCTCATTATCTTCGGCGCTGCTTCCATCTATCGTTTTTATTTTGCAGCGCACATCTTCATTAAGCTTTTTTGAATAAATTGATCTTTCCTCATCTTCTTCCTTTGAAATTTCTAGTGATTGCAGTCTCTGAAAGGGCCGAAGATTAATTCCATGTTGAGCCTCCACTTGAGCTATGTTGTCTTCACCAGAAATATCTTTTAAAATATCCCCCAGTTCAAACGTTTCTTATTGTCCGAAGAAACAGAGAGTATATCTCCACTTTCAAAGATCCGCAAAGTACTGCTTCCTAAATCGATATCGTATATTATCTCTTGTACTTTGTTGGTACTGCCGCCTAGTAATAAGATTGTAACGTTAATTTCGTTCACTTTACTTCCCTCGATTGAATTAATAAATTATCGTATGGGCGGCGAATAGCCAGTCCTTTCTCATGCCCAACACCGAGAAATGTTTCAAGGCTGAATATATTTACTGTCGACGAGAGTCGAAATCAACGTTTCTATGCGCGATGATCGAGGCCCGTCTGTCGGAAAATAGTCACGCCCATCTTGAAATTCCCACTTCGATTTCGTGTCTCTTCTTCTTCTACCAATTATAAATCAAATATGAATCAAGAATTCACTACTGAAAGGTAAATTCCTTTCCTGGTCAAATCGTATGAGCGTGACACGAACATGAGACGTAAGTCGGTTGTCGTTCACATGATTTAGTGTATTTAAACAAGTGGCAAAGGGGTTTCGTTCTTTCTTTCCTGCATACATGTGCTATTGAAGCCTTCTGGCTTATATTATCTTATCTTAGAAGTGCATTCATTTGAGTGGTAAGTCATTTCGCTTAAATGTATAACTAACTCTCCTTTCTTAATAGCTTCTACCTTCCTATCTTTATTATGTAGCAATATCATTCCAGTGCCAGGAATAATATATATCGATATGAATTTGTTTTTCTTTCAGTTTTTTTATATTATCTATTTAAAAATATCTATTTAAAAATATATACGTATTTAAACAAATGTATGTATTTACCGGTGCAGAATCGGTTATTCTATTTTATCGTTTTTTTATTTGTTTTCTTTTTATCTAAAAATACAGGATGTATGAACCACGTTGTCAAATAATTTTCTTTAATATTGTAATATCATACTTCAGACATCCTGGATTTTGTTGAATTTGTGAAAATTGTTCCTGATATTATATCTGTTCCCTAGCACTTTACCTGGGACGAAACTTTACCTGGGACGAAACTTTACCTGGGACTAAACTTTACCTGGGACTAAATTTTACCTGAGACACTTCCTGGAACTTTACCTGGGCCAGGACTTTTACCTGGAATACTCTACCTGGGAATATTATCTGGGACAAGATATGTAACTTCAAAAGGACACCAAGGACACCATCTCCTCACCATCACTCCAGGAAAGTAATATATATATTTCATCGCTTCTTCAACGACTTCAATAAAAACTAGTCAATTTTTTTTACTTTGTTTGTAACAAAAGTCAATATACAACTTGTAAATTTAATAACGTTGTTCATATAGTTTTTTTCCCTTCCAATCTTCCAGGATTTGTCGCTATAATGCAGAGGTGAATAACAAATAAACTAGTATTATTCAGAGTGGCGCCCACTTACCTTTCCTAATTTACATCATTTATCTTTATTTCACTTTAAATAAATTTCAAGTAGAATTACCCGCGAACCGGTAAGACTACTCTCTGAATTTATACTAGTTTGGTCTCAGAATCTACACCTGAGGTGCTCTCTAACCTGAGCAGCCGTTACAAATTGGCGCCCAACGTGGGGCCTTGTTTTACACATCTGCTTTATATCGATAAATCTTGAAACTTGGAAGTTTGGACAGTAGTTGAAGTCAGAAGCAATATCTTTTCTTTCACTTATCGTATTATTTATCTTTCTATCTTTTACTTATCATATCGTTCATATGTTGAGTTGGTAATATCTATTTTTATTATCGTTTATCTAACATATCTTTATATTTTTATCGTATATCTTCACGTATCGTACCTATAAAATTTTCTTTTTCGTCAATATCAACAGTACTCGTTTTTTCTCTTTTATCTTATATTTTTAATACCGTCAATTAACGTATAATAACATGGCTCGAATTTTCAAATTAAATGTTGATTATCTTTTATCTCATGAATTGGATTACGAACTTTCTTATCGTGGCTTGGAAATCCCTTCACTGGTTACAGAGAAGAGGAAATTATTACGCGGTGTTCTAACACAGGAAGTATCTATGAGGAGTTCGATTTCATATGTTGAACTTCCTTTTATTACCGAAATTACAGGTATTAAGATGTCTTTTGCCGACTTGAAGAAGAAGGTTCAAGATTTTGTTGGAACTTCTTCGGATGTCGAGTACAGAAGATTGACTTGCCGTCTAACTCACCTCACTCAACGTACTTCTCGTGTAACTTGCGAGGAGGACGAACAAGAACAAGTAAAGAGACATTTAACAACAGAAATATTTTGTTTAGAAGGTGAATTAGATAGCAAAATCAATGTTATCGATTCAGACAGACAATCCACTCCAGTAAATACAAGTCAAAGCTTTTCTTTTTCTAAACCTGTACCTGTACATAAATGGGGGATAAGATTCTCAGGAATAGATTCCAAAGAATCTGTACTTGGATTTTTAGAACGCGTAAATTGCCTCAAACTTTCGAGAGGTATCACAGATGCTGAATTGTTTTCTAGCTCAGCTGATTTATTTAGTGATCAGGCTTTTAATTGGTATCTTATTAACAGATGCAAAGTTCAGAATTGGGAACAATTAGTGACCAAATTAAAATCCGATTTCTTACCGTATAACTACCAAGATGATTTACTAGAGGAAATCAAAGCTAGAAAACAAGGTCAACATGAACGAGTTACCTTGTATATTAACGCCATGTGTGGTTTGTTCAACCGTCTTGATGACAAACCAAGTGAAAGTGCCATCATTCGCATTATTCGTAGAAATCTTTTACCTCATTATGCACAACCATTAGCTTTAATTGATATTGATACTGTTGATATTTTGACTGAAAAATGTAAACGACTAGAGGAAACATTAACTTGGGACCAACAGTTCACAGCTAATCATAAAAGCAGTCAATATTTACTTGAACCAGATTTGAGCATACCTAGTACCTCTTTTAAGGATAATTCTTGTTTTAAGCAAACACGAAAAAATCTATCTGTAGTATCTTCTACCTGGACTTGCTGGAATTGCAAACAAGCAGGTCATATGTATTATAACTGTCAAGTTCCGAGGAAACTGTTTTGTTTTGGTTGTGGACATCCTGATACAGTAAAAACGAAATGTCCAAAGTGTTCAAAAAACGAACAAAGCGGTGGTCGAACTTCCCACTCAACCACAGTCGCTCAGAAACCGGGAACATCAGGAAAATCCAGCACCAAAGTAAAACCAAAACCTCAGGAAAAACCTACAAAAGACAAAAATTGAGGCTATCTCAAATAAATCCTGTAAATTCCAGTTCTGCAAGGAAAATTTCTCCTTCTATCTTAAAAAAGGTTCCTACTGTAAGTCGCTCCGACTGGAATTCATGGCTTTTATTTGTCAAAAATTTCTATAAATTAAATTCAAGATCAAGTTCAATAGTTTCAAATTCGAAGCATAAGTCTTTAGCAAATGTAGGGTCACTGTTGTATAACATGGAAAATGATAATCGACCTTATGTCGATATCATAATTTTTGATAAAACAATTTCTTGCCTTGTTGATACTGGTTCAAATATCTCATTGATTGGTTCTCGTGCACTAGATTTTATTCATAACTTATCGATACCTATCTTAGACGATGATAACTTGAAAATATCTACTGCAGATGGCAAGTTGCAGGACGTTCTTGGTTATATCGAAACATATGTCATCACAGACAAGATATCTAGGCTTATGAAATTTTATCTAATACCTTCTGTTAAACATGACATTATTCTCGGTATGGACTTTCTTAAGATTTTTAATGTAAAAATAAATTTCTCTAAATTATCTTTAACTGTAAATTCTCTCTCGTTGGCTGTAGTCAATACAATTCGGGATGTATCTCATTTAACTCCTAATCAAACAGGTAAATTAAATCAAACTATTGATCTCTTCAAGACTATTAGTCCTTCAGATAAAATCGGCAAAACTCATTTGATAGAGCATTTCATTGATACCGGAAATTCCCCTCCCTTTAAACAAACCCAATATCCCTTACCTCAGGCAATGCAAGCTTACCTGGAAAAGGAAGTAGATACTTTGCTTGAATTAGGTGTAATTCAGGAAAGTAAATCTTCATATTGTAGCCCTATCTGGTTAGTTCAAAAGGGAGATGGTAAATACAGAATGTGTTTTGATGGACGTAAATTAAATAGTGTAACTTTAAATAAAGATGCTTATCCCTTACCTTCAATCGAAGTTATACTGAGTCAACTTCGAGATACTCGTTATATATCTAGTATCGATCTGAAGCAAGCATTTTATCAAATTCCGTTGGAGAAATCATCTCGGGAAAAAACAGCTTTTGCAGTTAAGGGTAAAGGTTTATTCGAGTATGTCACTACCCCTTTCGGTTTAGTCTCTGCTCCTGCTAGTATGTGTCGTTTGATCGATTTGGTCATTGGTCCTTCCTTAGAACCTTATTGTTTTTACTACCTGGATGACATCATCATTTGTACTCCTGATTTTGACAAACACATGGAAATTCTCCAGAGTGTTTTTGAGAGATTACGAGATGCCGGCTTGACGGTGAATTTAGATAAATGTCAGTTTTGTCGTTCTTCCCTTAGATATCTAGGTTATGTCGTGGATGAAAATGGTCTTCGTACCGATCCTGAAAAGGTTTCTGCTATTTGTGAGTATCCTGTTCCGAAAACTGCCACTCAGGTGCGTAGATTCTTGGGAATGGTTTCGTATTATCGACGGTTTCTTAAAGATTTTTCTTCCTTATCTGCTCCAATTTCTGATCTTCTAAATGAGCGAAAGAAACACCAACCCATTACTTGGACACCCCAAGCAGATCAAGCTTTCGAAAAGGTGAAAACTGTCTTAACTACCGCTCCTATCTTAAGTAGTCCCGATTTCACCAAACCTTTCTTCCTTATGACAGATGCTAGTGATGTTGGGGTAGGAAGTGTTCTTTTTCAACTGGAAGATGGACTCGAACATCCCATAGCTTATATGAGTAAGAAACTCACAAAGGGTCAAAAGAAGTTCAGTACTACCGAAAAGGAACTGTTAGCAGTTTTGTTAGGGATCGATCATTTTAGGTATTATCTTATCGGACGTCATTTCACCGTAATTACCGATCATTCTTCTCTGGTTTGGTTGAATAACATGAAAAAACCTTCTCCTCGCTTAGCTAGATGGATATTGCAATTGTCGCAATACAACTTTTCTATCGTACACCGTAGATCTACCGGAACTGTAGTTGCGGATGCTTTATCTCGTATACCTGAAGTTAGTATTTTAGACTTATCTACCTTGCATCCTGATAAATGGTATAATGACATGATTTCTCATGTTCAGGATTTTCCGGAAAAATACCCAAGTTTTCGAGTTGAGAATAACATATTATATAAACATGTCTTTAATAAATTTGGACCAATTAGTAATATTTCCGATTGGAAAATTGTCGTTCCTACTAAAAATCGAAATGAAATTCTACATCATTTTCATGATAGTCCAACTTCTTCTCACTTCGGTGTTTTTAAAACATTAGAGAGAATTTCTGAAATTTATTATTGGCCAAATCTTAGAAAATCGGTTTATAAATATGTCACTCGTTGTAAAATATGTGCATCGTGCAAACCCTCTAACTTACCCCAAGCAGGATTAATGGGACAATATCGTAATATTAACTTCCCTTTTCAATTAATATCGTGTGATCTTTTAGGGCCATATCCCCGATCTCGCAAAGGTAATCAGTTCGCACTTGTTGTAGTTGACTGGTTCACTAAGTTCGTATTGGTTCATCCCTTACGTCAGGCTACCGCTCGTTCTATAGTGGATTTCTTAGAAAATCATGTTTTCCTCATTTTTGGAATACCTCAAATTGTTTCGTGTGATAATGGTAAACAGTTCACGAGTCATCTTTTCAAAAATCTCATGGAAAAATATTCTGTACAAAAGATATGGTATAATGCTAACTTTCATCCGCAAATTAATCATACTGAGCGTGTAAACAAATCCATTGTCACAGCTATACGATCTTATAGTTATGAAGATCATAGAACATGGGATGAAGAAATATATAAAATTGCTCAAGCAATTCGGCTGTCGAAACATGAGGTTACCGACTTCACCCCTTCCTTCCTTACCTTTGCTCGAAATGTACCTGTCTCGGGAAATTTTTATGGTAAAATTGCAGAAAATGCAAATAATCAGGTTACCATTTCTGACAAAGTTCACCGAATTCAGGATACACAAGAAATGCCTAAATTTTTCGAAGTGGTGAGAAAGAACTTGCAAACAGCATATCGACAAAGTAGTCAACGTTATAATTTGCGCAAACGTGATCATAGGTTTTATGTAGGTGATCGGGTTTGGAAAAAGAACTACCCAAAATCGGACAAAGCCAGATATATTTCCGCAAAATTTTTACCCAAATATACACAATGTACCGTATATCGTGTTATCTCTCCCTTAGTGTATGAATTAAAAGATGAAACGGGAAAAAATATTGGTCGATGGCACATGAAAGACCTTAAAGCTGGTATCTTGTCTGATGATGAGTGTTCTGATATCGATGATTCCGAAGCAGCCCTAACGTAATCAGATAAATATATCTTTCCTAATTTTTCATTCTATTTGTGTTGTATGTTGGTGTCTCGAATATTTTTTTTGTATCTTTTTATCATAGAGATTTTCCTTTTCTCTGACTAGTAAACGATAATGACTTTCTTTCCCTACTACTGATTAGCAAATTAACATTCGTGTTCTGGGATAAATGAGTAGTGTAATAAATATTTTCCTAGCCGGATGGAATTCTAATCTAAGAATTATAATATAAAATCTGTTGAGAATTTTTCGAATTTTTAAAATATTCAAATTTATTATAATTTTGAAAAAGTTTTTTTTTGCACCGTCAAATCAAATTGAGTAATAAACCTGTTGCGCACATGCATAGAGGTTAATGAATTGGGTCTAATTGATTTGGAGAAATATCGGATATACCTTAAATGTTTAGGGGTGATATTATATCTTCAGTACCTTATCTTATCTTAATTATCGTAGTTTTACGATAAATATCTTAACTTATCTTATCTTATCTTATCTAAGTGGACAAGGGTAGTAACTTTGTCTACTGTACTATATATTTTATAGTACTTATCTTATCTTATCGTTACAGACAAAGTGTCTTGTCTGTATTTATATACCGAAAGGGTATATTAAATTTTTTTTAGACCATTGACAATTTGACTTTGCAATTAACTTACATAGTTGCTGACATATCAGGGGATATCGAAGTTATTATCTTAGCTCTAAAGTTTTATTACTTCAGTTATCTAAAATTTCTATTATCTTAACTATCTTGAAATTTTAATATCTTAACTGTTTTAAAATTTCCTTTATCTTAATTATCTTAAAAATTTTCATTACCTTCATGTTGAAAATTTTTAGTATCTCAAGTGTTTTAAATTTTTTCTATTATCTATTTGTTAATATGTTCGAGATGTCAACTTACATTACAGAAATTCTTTTTGCCCATCTTCAATCAATATCTTACCTAATATCTTGTTTACTTAAAATTTTTCTATTTTGCTCATTACATACCTCTATCTATGATCATTCCGAAAGATTGATCTAGATATTTCACTTATAGACATGGATTCAATCTGTCTATATTTTATTGCATCACATTTTCCCTCTTTGATATATTTTTTGTTGGATTTCTCAGCAGTGGGTGTTGAGGGAGCTCAGAGCGGTCTGGAATGTGTTTCAGGGTTCAGCGTCGGGGGGTTAATCAGCCTGGGAGGCAGAGGTGGCTAAGGTCTGCTGTCATTTAGTTAAATCTACTTGGGGGGTTAGCTACTGCGTTTGTGCCAACATGGCTCACATATCGCTCTGGGGATTTTCCAACAGTACTGTTGTGGGATGCCGTTGTCAATTTCTCTTTTCCCCAAATTTCAGCTTGACAGAAGCTACATTCTGTTAGGGGGCTAGATCGAGCCTCCTTGGACTTGCTGTATCAGCTTGTTCCAAAAAATTTTTTTTTGAATTTTTTTCTTTCGTTTTTATCGGTTGTTGTTATTCATTATTTAGTTTATCGATCTTAAAAGCTTTCCTATTTAAGGAACGTTATGTTGTATTGTCATGGTGTTTCGGGTTTGGATTTCATCTGAAGCTGAGATTGAAGACCACGACGCGATTTAACATCTCTCGCGAGGTCCTTCTCATTAGGCAGAAGTTGATTTCTTGATCGGTGATACTGTGGTGATGCACATATCCGACCAAAAATATGAGTAGTTTTTTTTTGTTTTTTTTTATTTTTCTTCATATATCGTTATATGGGGTATAATACATTGGAGATTTCAGCTTGACAGGAGCTACATTCTGTTAGGGAGTAATACAAACTTCCTTGGCATTGTTCCAAAACATTTTAGCTTGACAGGAGCTACATTCTGTTAGGGAGTAATACAAACTTCCTTGGATTTGTTCCAAAAATATATTTTTTTTCCATTCATATGATAGTAGTAATTAAATAAAGAAACATTTTATAAATAATAACTCATCCATATCTTTTTTTTATCTAACTGAGGGATAATCAATGTATCTGATGGGAGTCTCATTTCTTTCCTTATCTTATCTTATCTTAAGTCATTATCTTTGGGAACCCACTGATGCAGTGATTTATCTTACTATTAAATTTCTAAAATAATTGGTATGTAGATACCTGGTACTGGTTCCGCTTTTCTCAGAATTTACCGTTCAAGGTTTCTGCTGTGTTTGTGGGATGATTCTTTTTTTTCCTAATGTTCTGCTTGCGCGATGACCAATGGCTACTGTGGACGCTAACTGGCAACCTCCCTGGTAAGAGCCTAGGAAGAAAGAAAATCACCTGGCGTACCGGTGAAGACTTTGGACCGTTCCCTTTCTTTCATTTTTTTTTATCTTTATTTTTCTCTAAATTAATTATTCGGAAGAATCCTCAAATTCTTTTCCTTCAGTATCGCAGTGACTCGTTCCTTTCTTCTTAGTCTTCCTATCGTTCAATATCTTCTTAATATCTTCTTTATTTCAGTCTCGTAATAGCTCAATGATTTTCACTTATAAAAAAATTTTTTTGGAAAAAATTTTTTTTTCGGGTTGTAAGGGTGTGTAACGTTAATTTCGTTCACTTTACTTCCCTCGATTGAATTAATAAATTATCGTATGGGCGGCGAATAGCCAGTCCTTTCTCATGCCCAACACCGAGAAATGTTTCAAGGCTGAATATATTTACTGTCGACGAGAGTCGAAATCAACGTTTCTATGCGCGATGATCGAGGCCCGTCTGTCGGAAAATAGTCACGCCCATCTTGAAATTCCCACTTCGATTTCGTGTCTCTTCTTCTTCTACCAATTATAAATCAAATATGAATCAAGAATTCACTACTGAAAGGTAAATTCCTTTCCTGGTCAAATCGTATGAGCGTGACACGAACATGAGACGTAAGTCGGTTGTCGTTCACATGATTTAGTGTATTTAAACAAGTGGCAAAGGGGTTTCGTTCTTTCTTTCCTGCATACATGTGCTATTGAAGCCTTCTGGCTTATATTATCTTATCTTAGAAGTGCATTCATTTGAGTGGTAAGTCATTTCGCTTAAATGTATAACTAACTCTCCTTTCTTAATAGCTTCTACCTTCCTATCTTTATTATGTAGCAATATCATTCCAGTGCCAGGAATAATATATATCGATATGAATTTGTTTTTCTTTCAGTTTTTTTATATTATCTATTTAAAAATATATACGTATTTAAACAAATGTATGTATTTACCGGTGCAGAATCGGTTATTCTATTTTATCGTTTTTTTATTTGTTTTCTTTTTATCTAAAAATACAGGATGTATGAACCACGTTGTCAAATAATTTTCTTTAATATTGTAATATCATACTTCAGACATCCTGGATTTTGTTGAATTTGTGAAAATTGTTCCTGATATTATATCTGTTCCCTAGCACTTTACCTGGGACGAAACTTTACCTGGGACGAAACTTTACCTGGGACTAAACTTTACCTGGGACTAAATTTTACCTGAGACACTTCCTGGAACTTTACCTGGGCCAGGACTTTTACCTGGAATACTCTACCTGGGAATATTATCTGGGACAAGATATGTAACTTCAAAAGGACACCAAGGACACCATCTCCTCACCATCACTCCAGGAAAGTAATATATATATTTCATCGCTTCTTCAACGACTTCAATAAAAACTAGTCAATTTTTTTTACTTTGTTTGTAACAAAAGTCAATATACAACTTGTAAATTTAATAACGTTGTTCATATAGTTTTTTTCCCTTCCAATCTTCCAGGATTTGTCGCTATAATGCAGAGGTGAATAACAAATAAACTAGTATTATTCAGAGTGGCGCCCACTTACCTTTCCTAATTTACATCATTTATCTTTATTTCACTTTAAATAAATTTCAAGTAGAATTACCCGCGAACCGGTAAGACTACTCTCTGAATTTATACTAGTTTGGTCTCAGAATCTACACCTGAGGTGCTCTCTAACCTGAGCAGCCGTTACAAGATGTTTGTCTACATCGGCTGCTTCATTATTCGGCAAATTCTGGATAAATAATTAAGGGCACAGTGGTCATTTTGAGCATCCGAAACTTATGTCAATGGTGTTTATAACTGCTTCATAATCGCATAATATGGTCATTATTTCTTCATAATTTCTTCAAATTTCTTCGAAGGAGTTCGTTGACTACACTGACCAATCTTTTCCAGCTTTCTCCTCGCCAAGCAGCAGTAGGATTATTAAAAATCAATCCAATCTACCGAACTGCGGAATAATGAATTTAATTCCAGATTGCTCTTGTTAAAATATTATTTCATCCATTCATTATCTGAGTATGAGTATGAGTAACAAACGGGGGAAACATTTTCACCACGATTCAAAGATTCTTGAAGGAAGACATCAAAGATATCTGGATGAAAACATGTGAGAGAATTACTGCTGACCCATTTCAAGGGAAATGTTTTCAAAAAACTATCAAAAAGGCGAAAATTATTTTAAATTTTTTAAATTTTCATATCCACATAAAAAAATGACGTTTTACGTACTAACACGACAGCGTGAATGTCGTCTAGAAAAATGTATGATTTATTAGCAGATAGAAAATTGAAAAAGTTATAAATAAATTAAGATAAAAAAGTTTTAATTTTTTCGAAAAACTCACTCGCTATTTGCAAGAAGGGGAGTTTCCAATAAAAAAGTTCCAACATCCGGAACTCAATTATTTTCCTTAATAAATTGATAGATGAGGCTTTTACTTGATGAAGATCCATACTAAAGGATGAAATAAAACAATTTAATTTGCTTAAATCTCCATTATAATCCGGGATCCCGCTGAAAAATCAGTACGTTCATCATGTGGTTAATTAAACTAAATTTTTTACATATTTTCATGAATGGGGGAATACCAATCAAAAGAAGCCCGCAAATAATTTTAATTAAAATAATGCTAATTTTCGAGAAAAAAAATTCATTCATTATAATGGAGATTTAAGCAAATTAAATTATTGTTTTATTTCTTCATTTTCCTTAATATCGATTAAGTGATTGATTGTAACTTTGTAACACATTCTATGGATTTTATCGACCTCTTTTAGGCGACCTGAATATTTTGCGTCACTTGTGCTGGTGCTGTGAAGTTTCGGTGATGACGGGGTAATAAGTAAAACACAAGTTGAGCTTCAACTTGAACTATTTAGACTTTCAGTCAGCCCAACTAGCCTCAGTAAAGTTCAAGTTTTAATTAAATTATATTACTGAAATGTCTAGTCATGTGTCGACCTAATCGAAACTATATATTCATGCTTACCATCACTTTTATATCATTGATGATAAACCTATCTATCCAATAATATAAAAGTATTAATTGAGCTATTTCGTGAATAACCTTCTAAATAATACGAGGGGCACCACAGTGCTACCACAATGGAACTCAGTAAACCACTTCTCAACCATTGAAATTGATGTTCCAGAGTCCTTATAGAATTTATCAAGCCATTCCTTTATTCCATTAATGGTTTTTATCCAAAAAAGAATGCTCAATCATAACACAAAATTCACTTTTTTCCATTAGCGTTGAAATTCACGGGGTTTTCTAATTTCAACGACTGAAAATTTTACAGTAGCCTATTATAGATGGCATGGGAAATTCGAAGAGTCACTGGCTAGAGCGTGAGCTCTAATCATGGAAACTATACAAGAGATCGGACTCCATGTATTCCAATTCCTGGTCATCGTAGTAGTACGAATTAAGGGTTGGTTCACTAAAAGTTACTTTTTGAAAAGACTTTATTATAAATAATGATAAACCCTGTTTTACTTACAAATACGAACTAACTAGATATTGTATTACAACTTCGTTTATATAGTAATATAATATGCTGATAAAATATTTATAGAAAACTATTTAATAAGCTAATTATTGTTGAATAGCCTAAATAAAGAATTAAGAGTATTCGTAATATTTATATACAGGGTGTTTCTAAATTCATGCGACAAAATTCAGTAGGTGATTGCTAATAAGAAATTAAGTTGGGTCTTTCCTATAACAAAATTTCCTCAGCCCACCGCTTTCCGAGATATCACCCTGAAAAGATGGTGACTAAAATTGAGTTTTAATTTTTTTTTCTAAAATTTCAGTAAAGCTAGAAACTCGAAATTCTGTAATTTTCGTGGTCATTTCCAGCATTTATTACGAATCGTATTAAATTTTACATCTTTATTGTTTTCCACTCAATTATTATAAATTACGGTGTTCATTTTTTTTTCTCGGCAGCTATTGGTTTTGGGAAAAAATTTAAGAATAATAATTTTTTTTAAATAAAACAAGGATTTTAAGTTAAATTTTATTTCATAATAAAACTTCATCTCGAAAAAAGTTTCGATATGAAATAAAGTAAGGGTTGCTAATTTCACCCCCGTATAATGTAACAGGAATATTGAAAAAATACCCGTGGTTAGTCCTTTGCAAGTGCAAGAAAATTACAGAATATAAAGTTCTTTAAAGGTTCTTCCTGGGAGGTATTTGGTTCTGTAGCTTGGTTGGTCCGAGATTGCTGGTACTTGTAGTATCCAAATAGTAGGCATATAGTTACCAATATGCATACGGGGGTCGTCCAAAAGTGTGAAAGATCCCTTGGTGGTTTTTCAGACAAAAATGAGTTGCAGCTGTTGTTCTTCCTGGGTTAACTTATGAAGTTTGTCTAGGGGAATTTTCTCCAGGTTTAGTGGTCTGGTTTTGATAGGCTGGTTTTGGTGTTTTGTTCTAATTTTTGGTAAGGATAGGACTTCTTCTTTTATCGTTGTTTTAGAATTTATAAAGTAGTCATCGCGTGTTCTAAACTCTGGCTACTCCTAGCTTGAGGGTTCGATCATTCCATTTGACTGTGGATTGTCTGGAGTGGTGTAGTGGATACTGATTTTGTGTGTATCTATGAATTCTTGCATTAGCCCATTCTTGAATTCAGTTCCATTATCTGCTACGATCAGTTGAGGAAGTCCATGATGGGTGATGAAGAGTAAAAATGCATTTAGTACATTAACTGCGTTGGAGCCTTCTATTGGGTATGCTTGGCCGTATTTCGAGAAGGAATCAATGATGGTGAGAAACTTTTGGCCATTTGCTTGGAATGTATCTATGTGAATAATCTCTAGTGGTCTCGTTGGTGTTGGTGTCAACATAAATTTCGGTTTGTTGGGATGTCTGTCATATTTACTGACTAAGCAGGTATCACAGAAATTTATTATTTCTTCTATGTCCTTTTTCAGCATTGGCCAGTAGTGGTGTTTCCGGATTTCCAGCTCAGTTTCTTTTATTCCTCTATGATTGGTCCTTCCCTCATGATAATCTTTTATAATTGCCTTTTGGGTATTAGTGTTATTAATATCTTTTGATAAATAGTTTCATTTGACCAGATCATATGCTGAGTTTTTAATTATTTCTTTTATTACATTGCACAAGATTGTATATGTAGTATCGTCCTTGAAGAGTAGTGCGTACTGCTTTTTTGGATCTAAGTATTCCTTGAATATCTTGAAGTTGTCTTCTTTGTGATTTCCCTTGTCGAGTTGCACATGGAGTGTTTTCTTGTTAACAAATATTTCTTCCATTATTGATTTTGCTGGACTATGGTTAACAAGACCAAAGATAATTTGATTCTTATAATGGTTTAAAGGGTGTTCACTTATAGGAATTCCCAATAAAGGGTTTTCTTGTGCGCTGTGACTGGTTTCGGCATCTACCGTATCATTTAATTTTTGACTCGGGTTTGGATGGTCCTCCTCGCTTTGATCACTTGTTTTCTGATACATCCAAATTTTCTGCATGCTTTTGCGCTTAACTGTGACAATTGTTTGTTTGTAGCAGTTTCTGCTAGATCTTCCAGATAACCAGGGTGATTGCACATTGAAATTTCGTCGAAGTTTTTAGTGACAAGGTTTCTTTGGTATGTATTTCTACTCGAGAAAGGGCGTCAGCGTTGGTGTTTGCTTTACCTTTCTTATAAACAACTTCGTAGTCAAATTCTAATTTCAGTCGCCATCTTACAAGTTTAGAATTTGGATCTTTGAGAGAAAATAGCCATCAGAGTGGGCGGTGATCTGAAAGAATTTTGTATTTTCTTCCAAATAGGTATGGACGAAAATATTTGGTTGTCCATACGACTGCTAGCATCTCTTTTTCTATCGTTGAGTATTTTGATTCCGTTTCGTTGAGAGTTCTTGAGGCATAAGCTATTGGTTTGTCGCTACCTACTGGCCCTTGAGATAGTATGGCTCCTATAGCGATGTTGCTAGCATCTGTTGTGAGGTTGAATAGCTTTGTGAAGTCTGGGAATTGAAGCAGAGGCTCGTTTGTCAGGAGGTTCTTGCAGGTCTTGACACAACTTAGAAATTCAGGTGTATGTTGTATTTTTGCGTCTTTCTTCAGGCACGATGTGAGAGGTTTGGTTATTTTGGCAAAGTCCTTGATAAATTTGCGGTAGTATCCTAATAATCCAAGGAATCCCCTGATCTCTTTTGGTGTTTTTGGGACTGGGTAATCTATGATAGCTTTAATTTTGCTTGGATTGGGTTTTATTCCTTCTGTTGTGACGACGTGGCCTGGAAGTCAACTTCGTTCTTTAAGAATTCACACTTATCTATTTGTATCTTAAAGTTTGTCTCTCTTAATCTCTGGAATATTTTAGTAAGATTGACCATACGTTCGTGAAGAGATGTGGAAAATATAATTATATCGTTAATGTAGACCAGACATATCTCTGCTTGAAATCCCTTGAGTACATTCTCCATTACTCGATGGAAGGTTGCTGGAGCGTTCTTTAGACCAAACGGCATTCTAACATATTCGTAGTGGCCGTTCTCGACGTTGAAGGCTGTCTTCTGGATGTCTTTTTCTGCCATTTCTATTTGATGGAATTCGCTTGCTAGATCAAGGGTTGAGAAATATTGACATCTTCCTAGTTTATCTAAGATATCCGTTATATTTGGTATCGGGTATCGGTCATCTATGGTCTTTTCGTTGATCTTGCGGTAGTCGACAACGATTCTGCATTTTCTTTTTCCAGAGGCGTCGGGTTTCTTCGGAACAACCCAAATTGGTGATGACCAAGGTGATTGGCTTGGCCTGACTATTCCTTGGTCGAGCATTGATGACACTTGTTTTTCAACTTCTTCTTTGTGAATATGTGGATATCTATATGGCTTTGTGTAGACTGGAATTTCATCTGTCATTTTTATATGGTGTTTGACTTGGTTAGTAAAGGTTAGCGAAGCATCTGGGTGATGGATGGGTGTTTTTCTTCTTCTGAATTCGTGGATATTTGAAGTTATCGTATGCTCTTGAGGCAGGATGTCGGGAGAGTAGAGATGATACTCCTCAAGATAGATGGGGTGTCTATTTACTGGTTCCGTTAAAGCCACTTGAAGTGGCCTCTGATAACCTCTGTCCATGCCAGTTGGTTGCAAGCGGTACTGAGAATTCCTCTTAAAATTGCACCGTCGATTTGCTGTCTTGGAAATAAGATAGTGCCTTCTGATTCTTTTACTGGTAGTCTAACTTGCGTTATTGTTTGTGGTTCGAGTTGAATGGTATAGAATTGGGTTTTATTGGTTTCATAATATTGGATGGGAAGCACTGCATTTTCAGTAGTTGATGTTGAATCTTGGAAGTTCAGATTTGCTTTAAGTATTTCGAGGTTATCTAGGCCTATAAGTCCATTGAAAGTTTTGTGGAATTTGAAAAGGTAGAATTTGAGATCAATGTTTGATTTGAACTCTGAGAAGATAGGAATTTCTGCACAATAACCTTGGGAGTGGTTATGAAAAATTGAGTGACGACAAATGGCTCATGTTTTATTTGATTTTTGTAAAAGTTGAAAGCTATATCTGGGTTAAGGAATGATTTTGTTGCTCCCCTGTCGATCAAGAGTTTGAGTGGAGGGTCAGAAATAGTTATGTAAGAAAGCTCTTTTTGTCAGCGAAGGAATGGAATTTGACTATGTTTCTGTGCTTTGAAAGGGTTCCCGTAGAAAATTTTCGTCGCCATCGTATTGAACATCAGAGATGTTTTCTGGTTGTTCGCATGCGTAGTTGGCCTGATTGTCTTGATTTTCGAAGTTCCCGCTTTCATATGGATCGTTGATGTCATATCCATAAACTTCATCGTACTGTTCGATGTTGAATAATTCTTCGGAAACAAATCTTGGGGTATTCTGTTGTATGGGCCTGCTCTTGTATTGAGTTGTTGCTCTTGACGTGGTACTCATCGGGGTTGGCTAAGGAGAGTTTGTTGGTGATTTCCTGCTTGTCCATACATTAGTTTGTGGCTGGAACGCCCTGTATGGTGCTGGCTCGGTTGAAATTTTGGTATTATTACAGTTTCCTGTAAATTTGTCGTCAATTTTACAGGAAACTGTAATAATTCTTTATGTTTCAAGCTAACGGGCTTGTTGTCAAATTCGAATTTTGGTTTGTGATTTGGAGGTGGAGATGTCGCTATTATCGCAACTTTTACATTTCCGTAATTGGAAGCTATGTATAGTTGGTGATTATAGAGACATATTCAGTCCGGGATTAACTCTCGGACGATACCATACCTTGTACTGATGAGGCTCAAATACGCCAAAACCGGTCTACAAGTTATGTTGTCCCTTCAAGTTGCAAACGAGAATGGTTGGTTTAAATCTTGTAGATTTACCAACCCCGTTTGACTTAGAAGTGTAATTCAATGTCTGTCGGGGCATGTAGCCCGGGAAGTAGTTGTTTCTTCTTCGTTGAACGGTCACTGTTTTTGAAAAATATTTTTCAAAACTTAGTTTGTAAAGCGTAGAATGATATAATTTATTCTTTGATATCTATTGAAATCTTGGTGGTTGTAGGAGTGGCCCTGGTCTGTTTACATGTTGTTGTTGTTGATGTTGTGGATTAAAAGTGTTTTGCTGCCATTGTGGTCTGAAGGGCGCTGGATGTGATTGTTGTTGTTGCCATTGTGGTCTAAAGCGATTGAGATAACATATTGGGCTGGGGTGTTAGAGGCTTTATTGTTCTGTTTGGTACTTGCGAAGGTTGTTGAAAGCTGTTTCCTCTTTGAAGGTATTTGATGTTATTTTCTTCTTAAATGAATTGAATAGCATCGGCTAATGTTGTTGGTCTCATGGCTCTTATCGTAGATCCAAGTGGTTCTCGTAGAATG
Source organism: Lochmaea crataegi (assembly GCA_947563755.1). Taxonomy (NCBI): domain Eukaryota; kingdom Metazoa; phylum Arthropoda; class Insecta; order Coleoptera; family Chrysomelidae; genus Lochmaea; species Lochmaea crataegi. Next base: position 23,958,528 of record OX387423.1, on the reverse strand, counting down.
TCGTTAAGGCTTGTTGGTGAAAGGATTGCTTCTTGCTTTGTTTAATATTTGCTTCATCATTATACAATCCTAGGTAGTTAGGAATCGTGTTCAAAAGTCCCATGATCTTTTCGTAAAATTGTTGTGGAATTACATTTGGCTGTTGGCGTAGGTTTACTAGATCCCTAGTTAATGAGTTCTCGTTTCGTTGGTCTGCGAAGTATTGGATCACTGTATTCTTGATTGAAATCCATTCGGTACAACCATAAATGGATACAACTTCTTTTGCCCTTCCTTTAAGTTTGCTTGATATTCCAGTTGTAATCATCTGGTTCTTAAAGCATTCTGGTTCGGTGGCATTCCAGTAGTAGTTAAGGAGTTTAGTGGCAACATCTATGAAGTTATACAATACATTTGGATTTCCGTCAAATTCCGGGATAACGGAAAGATATTTGATATCAATTTCAGGCATTGTTATTGTATGGTTTTCAGGGATTTGTCTTACAGGGGTTTTAGGAGCTGTTACTACAAGTCTAGGAATATTAACTTTGAGGACAGGTGGTCGTAGAGGAGAGCGATTAAGGGGAGCGGGAGAATTTACTCATGGAATGGGAATGGGAAGGTTTTGGAGGCTCGAAGAATTTAGTCGTATCAGTAGATCTTCTTGTTGGTCTGAATTTGACATAAGTATGCTTACAGTGTGATGATGATGCTGAGTTGCATGCTGTTTGTCACTAATTTCTTCTTAGAGTTGCACTCACTTTATTTTAAAACTATTGCGGCACTTAATTTTTATTATTTTTAGCACTCCATTCACTTTGTTTCAAAAATATCACTTAAACTATTCACTTTTTGTTAGTACTCACTTTACACTCACTTTTCCCGTTCAACTTTAAAGTTACTTAGGTACACTGTGTTTGTTACTTTATTCTTTTTCGCAAAATTTTATTTATTCCTTTATTTTTTTTGTTCTTCTTATTAACTTGTAATTCACTTCAGATTCTTTTACACAGAATCTTTGGATAATTTTTATGTGGTTCGTTTCGAGTGGATAAACGTTTTGAAAAACGAAGAGAGACACTAAGGGCTCTTCCACTTCCTACTGACTGCGCCAATTAAGGGTTGGTTCACTAAAAGTTCCTTTTTAAAAAGACTTTATAATAAATAATGATAAACCCTGTTCTACTTACAAATACGAACTAATTAGATATTGTATTACAACTTTGTTTATATAGAAATATAATATGTTGATAAAATATTTATAGAAAACTATTTAATAAGCTAAATATTGTTGAATAGCCTAAATAAAGAATTAAGAGTATTCGTAATATATATTTTATAATTAGGAATTAACGAACTTAACTTAACGGGATCCCGCTGAAAAATCAGTACGTACACACAAATTTTTTACATATTTTTATGAATTGGGAATACACTTTTAACAAGGTGCCAATCAAAAAGTGCCCGCAAATTATTTTAATTGAAATAATGCTAATTAATTTTCCAAAAAAAAATGTCATTCATTTGCTAGATAAAATATCATCCATGTGTGAACAGGTAGGTATGCTTTGTTATATTTTATACATTCGTGACGTACATTGATCTTTTTAATATCAAATTAAAGCTTATTTCTTTTTGAGCATGGTGTTATAAAGCTGCCTGTGAAAAAGTGATATCAAATAGGATATGCCAGTTATTAAAGATGCTAAGTTTCATAAATAAAGTGAGAGAGAGTAAGCGCGCAACGCCACTTGTCAGACGAGGATGGCGAGTGCCAGCTGTATGAGTCTTCGAAGCTATTTCGCATGCCTCGACAGATAGGGTTCTCAACCAACGATATAAAACTGTGGTAGGAACTGATGGTAGATACTCCTAAATTTTTTTATTCGATTGTATCAAAAATGACAGAACATAGCATTTATTTATTGTGAAATAAAAACCAAAACAAAGTATTTATAAAAAATAAAACTTCGGTTACTTACGTGAAAAGAAATTATATTATTTGGGTAATTTTTGAGAGAATGTTTGATTTTAAAGGAATATTTAATATAATAGTGAGATACAAAATAATTAAATTTATTTAAAAAAACAGTAGTCTACTTTAAAAAAAAAACAAATGACAATAAATATTAAAAAACTGATTTAATAATAAATAAAATATTTTTAAAGTTTTATAACTATTCATTCAAAATCAGATTCATTGTCAGTTTCACTATCATCACAGCTATCAGTTTCATCACTATTAATATCAGAGGCATTCTCATTATCAGAATATTTGCTTTTGGAGTTACACAAAACCTTCTCAACTTGAATCATGGTATTTGTTTTTTTTCTCGACAAAACATCAACTTTGACAAACACTTTTGGGAAGATGCATCTTTAAAGTCAAGTAGATTATTCGATTTTGTACAGAAAAACCACTTTTTCATATTTAAAAATATAAACTTTACTTTAAAACTGAAATCAACGTGTTAATATGACTGCACTCGCCATCCTCGCCTGACAAGTGGCGATGCACGCTCACTCTCTCTCTCTCTCTCTCTCTCTCTCTCTCTCTCACACTTCAATTTTGAAACTTAACATCTTTAATAGCTGGCATATCCTATTGGCTGTCACCTTTTCATAGGCAGCGTTATAACACCATGCTCAGAAAAAAATAAGCTTTAATTTGATATCAAAAAGATCAATGTTCATCATGAACGTATAAATATAACAAAGTAATACCTGTTTACAACTGGCTACGAAGAGATTGCGGCCTCACGGGCAACAGCACCTATGAATTTTCAAAGTCTTTACATACATTGCTGTGAAGTGGATGAAATTTTATTTAACAAATAAGTGAAATTTATTTTCGAAAATTAATTAGCATTATTGTAATTAAAAAAATTTGCGAGCTCTTTTTGATTCATAAAAATATGTAAAAAATTGAGTTGAATTAACCACATGATGGACGTACTGATTTTGCAGCCGGATCTTAAACTATAGAGGGCGCCAGTTTAAATCCAGTAGCAAAAACATCTGACTGCAGAACAATAGCAGCCAATCATAAGCATTGTATGCACTTTTAGTTCATGGTGTAATATTGGTTGCTAGCTCATTTGACAGTATGCGAGGTAAGTGAGGTTAGGAAACAGAAATGATATGATAGACAACCACAAGTGAAAGTGAATTACAGTTTTACGCAAAACATTTATACCTCAACAAGGCTCCCCACTGTACCATTTTCTCTACAATCTATCTGTGCTGTTACAACTATGATTTAGCACCAGAACAGTTAAATTTGTGAACATACATATCATGGAGACTATACAAGGAGATCGAACTCCATGTATTCCAATTTCTGGTCATGATAGAGGGCGCCATATAAATTCCCGTACCAAAACATCTGACGGCAGAACAATAACAGCCAATCATAAAACTCGAGTTCATGATGTTTTATTTGTTGCCAGCTTCTTCGACAGTTCGCGGTTCGCGTGTGAGGTAAGTAAGGTTAGATCATAGAAATGGAAAATATTGTGAATAATGCGAAAAGAATGAAGGCCCAATTGAGTGATGTGAGTGAAGGATTTTCTATATGAAATGGATTAATCTAAATGTGCGTACTGACTTGAGCATTTTTATGCACACAAACAATGTGTGTGAAAATTTGCTCTAAAAATCTTGTGCGCGCACGCCTGTACGCGCAAGCAGGGTATCCGTCGGTTGTCGGTTTTTAAAGAAAGATCAAAAGGATTGTGTGCTCAGTTTGGACGGGTTTGTCTTTGTAAATTTGTGTGTGTTGTATTTGTTTGTTTAATTTTAAAATAATCAGTATATTATTCTTAATTTTGTCGAGAAAAGTTGGTGTATTTAATAAAAAAAACATAGGTACTTGTTATTTACAATAATACTAGAAATAAAGTGCATTTAAACAAATTTAAAATGGAGTGGACCAACGAAAAGGCGTTGCAATTAATCGATGAGTACGAAAAACACCCTATATTATGGTACGCCAAGCATCCACAACATTTTTCAAAGAATTTAACGTCAGATGCTTCTTGGGAGAGAATTGCATATAATTTAAAAATGGAAGCCAATCAAATTAATAAGAAATTCAAAGTCTGTTGATGACATTCGAACAAAATTCTGAAAATGTCCATTCGATTCTTGAAATTTTAAATCGGCTAACAAACTTCCTCCACTATATAATTGCCTGCTTCTGTATAACTGTGTAACCCACCATTGCTTATCTCGTTTTTTCTTTTTTGTTTGCTTGCTTATTATAGTGTGTATAGTAATGTAGGCCGCACTTGCCAAAGCAATTTTCCTATTATTACTGGCATTAAACATTTTCATCTAGTTTTTACTGTTAATAGTAATGTTTACTTACTTATTTTGAATTTTAAGTGAAGTATAATATCGAAAAAATAAAATAAATAAATATTTAGCTCTGCTCAACTGGAGTACATATTTTCGCGCACAAATATGAACTTGCAATTAAAATTTTTGTAGAAACTAAAATAACTCGCACGAACGTGTGCGCGCAAACTGTTTGTGTGCATAAAGATGCTCAAGTCAGTACGCACCTTAATAAATATGGAACTCCGGTTTAGAGTGAGTTAATACTTTTCAATAAAACATTGTTATACACATTCAAATATAGACTTTCGATTATGCATAGACACGTGCTACATCGCACATGGGACGGATTATACTCGGTTAACGATCTAAAATTTTCGTAGGAACATTGTCTAAAATGTATGGTTACAAGAATCAAGCTTCCTTATCGATTAACAAGCGAAAATGTAGTATCACTTAAAGCCGATAAATGTATCCCTGCAGGAAATACGATTCAAGAGACCGAAAACTCAACAGTTTGGATACGTGGATGAATGGATAGTTCGTAAAATTGTTTTGACAAAGTTATCAATCAATACTTTATGGGTAAATTTTTCTTAAAATAAATTTAAACTGGTTCAAAAGTGCCATTTCAAACCAAACCTATAGGACCCGGACGACTGAAAATTATGATTTAGGGCGAGAATGAGGTGAAAATTGAGCTGAAAACGGATGATATTACTCACGCAAGTGCAGCAAGATTCGATTATTTGCTCAAAAAAATTTGCTTCAATCTATTAAATATAAATATTAACGAATAAATAAACTTTCACCTGTTGAACCATCACATAAAAACCATAAAATTCCTTAAGCAGCTGGCTAAATACGACAAAATTAGTGTTATAGGTGCCAGGACGTGAACGAATTGTTGGGAATGAGATTTTTTATGGTCTCGAAATAAAGGAGCTTGTATTGTACCTGGTGTCTGGAGAGGTAACCCGCTGTATCTCAGAAACTATCTATCGTACAAATTACTCACATACGATGCTGGAAATTATTTCCAAGATTTCTACTCCACCGCTAGAGGTCGTAGTTCACAATAATAACACGATTAGGACAAATAACAATGGTTGGTACCCATCGAAGTACTATAGCAAGTTACATTGTTACAGGGTAATTCTCAAAAACATACAGCATGAATAGTAAGGAATTGGCTGAGCGACAACAATTTAAATGTTGCTTCTTGGTTGGGCTAATCCCATTGAGAACGTGTGGGGCCACATAGTCGAAATAATATACCAAAAATACTTCAGACCCCCAAATCACGATTAAGTTTGGTGATTCAAGATATTTGGGAAAGGTAGCGGATTAGAAACTATTATTGCACCAATAAATGATTGATTAATAATTATTGCTATCGCTTTGTATATCTACCACATTGAACGCTATTCTAGGTTTTTTTTTTAAATATATGACTGGAAGCAAAACAAAATGGGAGAATGTATTCAATTTAATCGATGCGAATGTAAAAACGCCTATTGGACGAAAAAGGTTTCGTCCCTTCGAATTATTGAAATATTAATTTAGTACGTGCGTCCAAATCTACTTAAATTAAACAACACAATATCGATAAATTGCTTATAAGGTGATTATTTGTGGCCCCAGGGCTTTCTGTTGTAAATAGTTTATTAAACTTTCCTAATTTTCGACGTTGCGTTTAGGCAGAGACATGGAAATCGATATCAGGTGCTATCAGAAAAGGTTTACCGCGGATGGTAAATCAAAAATTTACCGACATTTAATTCGCGATGAAGAATTTAATTTGTTTCGTGTTAATTATAATATTCTTGAGTGAATACTTCCTCAGTAGCGCTAAGCGATTTTAGATAGGGGCAACATTTATGGGTTCGCGTCACCGACAAACGACATGCCAATATGATGTGCCTTAATGAATGATAAAATTTTCATAAGAGGTGCGGTTCTTTATGAAAATGTCCTTCTATCATAGGCGCATATTAAAATTTTCAGATGGGGTTAACTTATTTGTGAAAGTTTCCGTTTATCATACGATAAAATTTTCGGAACATTTATCTGTATATATGCTAATTGTATGCATGCTTCCTTAGGGTTAGTGGCCAGTGAGTATCCCATCACTTTCCTCATCTTGCTCCTGCTGAGGTTTGGTATTTCGTTAGTCAGCGACTCCGCGGGTTTTTTGACCAGGAGTTTGCTGTGTTCCAGCTTTGGCACGTAGCTCCAATAAGTTTTGTTTGAATCCACATAGATGCAGTTACTGCAGTTTTTGACATCCCAGCCAGAACCATGCCTATTCTGGGCAGGCTTGACTTAGTAGGTACTCCTTGAATATTTGCTATAGTTCTTTGATGAACTCTTTGGCCTGTCTCATTTTCGGAGCCTTGTTGTACCATTTTCGAGGCTGCTTTTTTATCCAAATACTACTTTTGGCTTTTTGCAGCGCGTTTGCTATATCACGGAAAGTTTGTGGAGCTATAAGAGCACATCGTGCTCCATCTCAGGCTTCACTGCCCTTCTGATCTGAGAGGCCTGGTGTCCAGATTAAGAAGTCTGTTTTGACTAAGCTTTTGTAGGGTTTCCAAGCAAACGAGTTTTGTATTTATATGTATGGAGCTGAGTGCTTTAATAGCCACTTGGCTGTACAAAAATATGGTAAAAATATTTTTCTTTAACTATTGCCCCAATAACTCTCCTATATTCCTCCAAGCATTGTAAGTTGTCGGATAGCCATAAAACTTCCATTTTATTTTGTGTCAAGTGCTTTCATCAAGTTACTAGTGAAATTTAAATAATGGTAGGACTAATGCACTAAGGTCACAAGTCTCTCCGCAAATACCTCAATCATGTATAATAATTTACAAAAGTAACATGTCAATTATTACTTTTTCAAATTAAAGTAACTGTTTATAATTAATTCCACTATTTAATGAAAAAACCAATGAAAACTCTAAAATATCGTTTATAATTTTTTCAATATTTATGCATATCATTATCAGAATTACAGAAGTTACATTTTATGTGATGCTTACTTGATGTTTAATATTTTGGCTAGACCAAATAGTGAGTGATTGACTTAATATATATGAATAGAGAACAAGAGATATGATATTTTACAATATTATAGCTTAGGTATTATTAGCCCTATGGGAATATCCTGGATATCTTTTTCCCATTTAAGATCAGTATAACTGTCCAATGATATAGGAAACCAAGGAAAACTAAACCTGCCGATCTTTACAATTGTGTGTGTGTGTGAGTGAGAAAAATGGCACGGAAATTACTCCATTTGCCTCAGAATTTTGGAAATTGCTTTGTTCAATTAAGATAGTAACGTTGGACTCCTTCAAGAAGTTTATGAATAAATCATAAATTATTCTATTAGCATTATTTTTAGGATGTGGCTAATATTTAGCGGAAGGTTATAATTCAACTTCATAAGCGACTCAACTAAACAATCTTTACAATTGTTACTTAAGAAGACAATTTAATAGTGGAGAGCTCCCTAGATTTATCTGTTCATTGATGACTTCATATTGTGGGTCTCTTAAGTGTCTTCTTAGTTCTTGTTTCTTATCACAAATATGCAGTACTTGTTTGGTGTCAAGTAGATGTTTTGCGTCATGTGATTTATTTCGCTGTTTTAATAAGTTTGCTCGTAAGTGTTCATTATGTCTAATTTCAAAATTTTGAATTGTTTTACCAATATAGACAGCATCACATTCTGGACATTTATGTTTATATGTCCCAGACTTTTTAATGGGGATATTTTTGTTTTTACATTTAACAATTTTTCACTCAACATTATTTTCTGTTTCAAAAGAAATTGTTGTATTTGTTGAAGAAGATATTATCTTTGAAATATTATTAGAAATATTACCAGCATAGGTGATGGTTTTGTAATTTTGATTTTCTCTAGTTTTTTCAGGAAATATTAGTTGTAATGCCACTTTTACATGTAATGGATAACCGTTGGATGTGGCTATTTGTTTAATTATATTGATTTTTCTGTCAAAATTATATTTGTTCATAGGAACTGAAAATAGTCTATGTATCATTGAATGATATGCTGCTAATTTATGTGAGTTGGGATGGTTGGAATTATATGGTATAGTCACATCAGTATGTATTGTTGGTTTTCTGTAAATTGAAAAATCAAGTATATTATTGACTCTTTAAAGTTTTAGATCAAGAAAATTGATTGAGTTATTTTCTTCAACTTCTAATGTAAATTTAATTTTTGGATGTAAATCATTAATATGAGTGAATAATATATCTAATTGTCGTTCACTACCTACAAAACAAGCTAATATGACATCTACATACCTATACCAAAATAAGACATTTTTTGAAATTTTACATTCAAAGAATCTTCTTTCTAAACTGTTCATAAAAATGTTTGCCAAAATTGGTGATATAGGGCTTCCCATAGGTTAGCCAATCTTCATTTTGAATAAATACCTTATTGTCAAAAGTAAAATAGTTCTGATTAATACATACATCAATCAAATTAAGTATATCTGATATTATTCCTGGATTATTATTTTTATCCTCTAGTAATTTCTTTACAAGTGTTATGCACTCTTTTGGAGGAATGTTAGAGATCATATTGGTAACATAAAATGAAATGAGTTTAGAGTTATCTTGTAAGCTGTATGTTTTTAATTGTTTGATTAGTTATATTGAATTTAGATATACGTCCATAGCTATTAAGTTTATTGTTTGGTTTTTTAGCTAACTTATTATTAAAAGTGATAACGTAAGAGACTACAGGTCTAATTGGTTTCGATACTTTATGTAATTTAACGTTTCCATATAATTGTGGAGATTGAGGATTTTTATTTATCACGTATTTTTACTCATAATCATTGAAAACATAATTTGAACTATTGACAATCACTTTTACATTATTAGAAAAAAATTTTGTTGGGTCTGCCCTTAGAATTTGGATTTCACAAGATTCTATAAAATTATTAACTTTGGATTTAGGTATATTCTTCGGATTTCAAAATGACAGTGGCATTTCCCTTGTCAGATTTTGTTATTGTGAGGTTATAATCTTCTTCTTTTTAATTGAATTTGAAGCTGTCATTTTTTGTTTGACGTTCAACCTTCGAAGATTTCATATTCCTAATCAAATTGGCAATTTGTAATTTTTCACAAAAAAATCTATTTGACTGAGATTTTAAAGCTATTTATGATCTGTAGCTAAAATTTGTTCGAGATTATTCGTGAATTTTGGTGGTATGCTGTATTTTAAGCCTTTGCTTAAAAATTCCTTTTCACTATTTGTAAAGTTAGTTTCTGGAAGGTTTTCAAATCGTGGTGCAAAGTGTATTGGTATGTAAGTACTTACAGTTTCAAGATGTTTAGAGTATTGAATGTTATGTTGTATGTATTCAAGTTGTTTAAGTTTTTGTTCATGCTTCTTATATTTCTTGTGCTTCATGGTTTAATTTGAAAAAGTAATGAGTGGATTCCACAAAGTAATGGTCCAAACAGTAAATTCAACGTATAAATTAATTTTAATTCACTATTTTTTGAAATGCACTCACTGTATTTATTAATCTGATAAAGTAATCGTAGTAACGCCACTGTTACGTTATTTCCATTTATCAAACTACTGTTTCTATTGTTTACAATACATTTTTTAAGTTCGCCCTGTCTTACGGGTCCATTCATTGCAAATTTAAATTTCATTACCCAAGCTTCTAAGTATACAGACTATTGCATGGAAAAGAATTGACTCTTAGACACCACATAATCCACTTGTTTGCAAGGCGAAAATTGCGGTGTATTTTTTTGTATGTAACGACCTTTCGATGTTTATTGACATGTGTAAGCTTTCATCCGCCTCCTAAAAAGATTTTTGTGTGTAACGACCTTTACTTACATTACCGGATAAAACATGTATTGTTTGATTGAACGAAGAACCACTCAATCTCAATCTTAATCCGGCAGACACAGGAATGTATTTTTAAGAGTTTACCAATATTAGACTGCAGCAAGGCGTTCAACCAGTAATAGAGAGATTTTGAAAAATCGAAATAGGACGGATCTGATCTTTAACTTGGACGACGTAATTGAAAAGAGATTTTGTTGCCACGTTAGGTAAAGTATAATCTCACTGTATTTTTCTTGAATGTAGGAGTTTTTTTCTTTAAAAGTACAAAGCTGGCTTATATCCGAGTACGTTTATCTAAGGAAAATAATTGATTAAAATATAAATAACGAATAAAAAGCCGTTAAAAAATATATAATCACAAAAAGAGCTAACGTTGATCTTGAATATGAGAAAGATACCTAACTGTTTAAAATTTCCCGTGAAGATAATTTCAATTACTAACTTCATCATTGAATAACTAATGTTGAGGTAAAAGACTTGAATAACTGCTGTTGAGTCTATATAATAGATTGTGAATAAATTACTTTCACTCAAATTTGACATCATCCCCTGAATTCTGCTTCGCTCCGTTATATGTTTATTTATTTATCGTTAGGTAACGTTTGCGACTTCTGACAAAGATCAGTAGATACTCACAGTATTGTCTGTTGTGTGGCATTTCAAATTCTTGATTCGTGTATTGACTGGAGAATAACTATCCACATTACATTCTCCCATGCTTTAGAAGGGTCCACTTATTACCAAATTGGATTTCTCCATTACTTATTAATAAAATGTATGAAACGAAAAGTTAGTAGATTTGGAAATGTCGTGAATTAATATTAATTGACACTGAAACTTGAAAAGTCAGCATAATTTTGAGCTGTCTCGAACATTCTATCGTGTACCTATGACTTCAATTTTAAACCGTCGTGTTTATCCGTAGTCTTAGGGAGCCCTTACACTTGATAAGAGACTAGAGATAAAAAGGGCGTCAACCCAGCACTGTAGTGGAACGCCTCTGATGCGATAATTACGGTGAAGCAGTGTCGAACGCGGTTAGTACTTGGACTACTGGGGAAACACCGTCATAGAGCACGTACAGCCTGCATCGAAATACTTTATACTACTATGGTGAGTAGCTAGCATATCACAGCTCGCAGGCATTATACCAATGAGTACGGGGTATAATGTAGTAGCCTTTGGAAGGAGACGTAAAACCGAGGTTCCGAGTCCATGGAACTTGGGTTCGATAAAGAACCCTACCACTGGATGGAGCACTAGTGGGTTGGGCAAAATTTAAGGTTAGGGGTAGTGTGCTTTCGGCGACGGTGATTAGCCAACGTTAAATAACAAAGAAAAAAAAGATCTGAAAATTGCATATTCCTTCGAAAACTATATCATTTCAATATACATCACTCGACACTAATGTATACTGCATCGTATGTTATAGTCCTGCATGGAAAGTCGGTGTCGGTTCTTACACCTGATTATTTTTCGAGTACACAACTGCTCCGGTACATATTCGAGATGATCCTTGTAACAAACAATCGACCGCCTATTTGGTGAACTATATCACTAGTTTCGAGGCTGTATGATCCAAAATTTGCAGCAATGCATCCTTCCATAGCCTCCGGTGGCAAACTCGATTTTAGTATTTAACTGTAGAGGCTAATAACGCAGTCGTTCATTGACTGCCACCAGCTCCCCGAGCATGGTAGCGTCCCACTAAACCTCTTCTCACACATGTCCTCGGTATCGCCTTTTTTGGCATATCTTCAGAGACATATGGATGGCCTCGTTATTACCTGTTAATTGTTTCGTGGGTTTTCATTACATGACTCATGAAATTGTAGATGAGATCAAAAGACCGTTTACTTTTCAACATGTGGGGTATTACATTATCGACGTTCAGTTTCTTTTCGAGTGCATCGTTTAGTAGTCTCCGGTTAATATCGTACCATGGACGGTTTAATACTGCATGCTCTGGGCTGTTTTGCTTGTTGCAGTGCGAGCACATCTCTGTTTGGGATTTTCCAATCCGCTCTGTATAGCTGTTGAAGCTTCCATGACCTGTCAGGAATTGTGTGAAAAAGTAACCAGTTCTCCTAAACTTGCGTCCAGTCTTTCACGTCAGGTATCAGACGATTGGTTCACTGTGCATTTTCTGTTTCATTACGCCACTCATTTCTCCATAGTTATCACCCGTTCTTCTGTTTTTGACTTTTGGGTCAGATTTATGTGCTTATGTATTCTCGCTCATTCCTCTATCATCAAGTGAATGGGTATGGCCTCAGCAATGACCTGTAGAGCCACAGTGGAGACCATTCTGTAGGCACAACAAACCCTCAACAACATTCTCCGTTGAACGCGTAGTAGCCTGTTTTTTTCAGATTTAAATCTAAGATCACCATGACAGATCGGGGCTCCGTATTGGAGTATGGAGATCACAGCACCAGCCAGGACGAGGCGTTTTTTTGTGGACGAGTCAATGTTTGGCAGAAGTTTAGTAAGCGCTGTTGCTCTAGGTTCTGCTTTAATGCACGCTTCTCTAGCGTGTGCTGTAAATCTCAGTCTCTCGTCTTGATAGACTCCCAACTATTTTAATTCCTTACATGGCTCGATAACAGAATTGTCTATATTGAACGTCACCAGTTTTGGGTCTCTCGCTCCCAGTTTTCTGTTATCCAGTTTTGTACTTCACTGATGGCGCTGTTTCCAATATCCATCAGTCTCCAGGGATCGTTTTCCTCGATTTAGAGCACCAGGTCGTCGGCAACAGCAACGCTTTTTACACCTTTTTTGTTAACAATGTCTAAAATATCGTTGTAAAATATGTTCCACAGGACTTAGTCTTTGGTAACGATTATTTCTCTTTTGTTGAAATAGTCTGCTACGACATTTATTAAATATTTTGGCATGTCCTTTTTTTGTAATTTTTGTATAACTATTTTCCAGGAGGCAGAGTTAAAAGCGTTTCTTATATCAATTGCTATTAAAGCTATCTTTCATTTTCTACTTTTTTTCTGTCGAGTTTTTCATGCTTTATGTAGCTTATATAGTCGACTTTCCTTATCTGAATCCGTATGTGTATACCTAGCAGCCAATTACCACAAAAGCATCGGTGATAATCTAATTTATTGATGATATTTACCAAACATTGAATTTGCTGCTGATTTGAAGCATATATATGATGTCAATCAAATACAGTGAGTGATATTCAGCCATTGTAGAAACTATTGTTCTAAACATTTTATATTGTTCACAGATGAGGCACATTTTTAAAGCGTATACATCATAAATTTTCAAAATAATCACGTATGCGCAGACGAAAACCCGCACAATATTATAGAGCACCGTTTTCAAAAACTTCTTTCAGCTATTGTGATGACTAAAATTATAGGGAACTACTTGGTTGGGCCACATTTTCTACCTCAGCCATTATATACAATTGCTTATTGTAGTGACTAGTCATAAGTTATTTAGTATTAGTAGTAGGTAAGATTATAGTTCTGTCAACATGTCAGTCAATACAAGTGTATGTAGAAATCCGTGTAAATTCTTCTGTAAAATATAAACCAGTTTACGCCCATCAATATCACTTAAACTACCTCGGTCACAATAGTTTTGGCGACGAGTGTGAAACATCGAAAATTTCAAACGCTAAAGAACCACTTCAACATCAATTCAACAGTTATCACTTGACGGTGCCTCACCAGGAATGATTCATTAATATTCGAAGCATTTCAATCGTACTCCGGCCGGTTTTATCAAAACAATCTCTGTTAAAATTGAAGACTAAATTGGTAAAATCAAGTAATTACTTATCAACCTTTATTCAATACTCAAATAATCGAAGGTAATATCCCGAGACTATGACAAATAGCCGACTATTATTTTCTTAGTAATTATATCGAGAGTTACTTGTATTTTGGCAATTTGATGAGACCATATGAACATTAATAATCTGAATATTCTTTGATTATTAATGTTCATATGGTCGAATTAAATTGTCTCAAAATACAAGTGACTCGAGATGAATTAAAGAAAATAATAGTCTCTATTTGTCATGGTCGAGTGATATTCAGGAAGATTATTTCATGAACAGCATAAAATGATTCCTATTTACTATACGTTTCAACATTTATTTCGTTTCAGCTTAAATTTTTACATTGCATTAATAAAAAATAACAAGAACATAAATAAATAAATAAGAATAACTGATCACTTAAAATAAGTATTATTATTATAGTCTCACATAATTCATATTCTGCTGACAAAAAGACATAAATTGTCTCCTTACAGACTCTTTACTCCTCTTTGTATTCACTGGTATGGATTTACTCACATAATCATTAATTTCCGTAGTGGAAGATAAACCAAAACGAGACATTTTCAAATTTCGCTGTTTACCTAAATAGCCGCTCATATTACATATCATGTGAGTTCAATCGTGCAATTTTATAGGTGCAGCCATGTGTGAATGAAATAATCGATAATAGCAGATCGATATTCAAATCGATAATCAAATAGATTGACTTATCTAGCTTGTCAACAACATTCTCTCCGATCTTTAATCGTTTTTAGTTTTTTACTTGCTAATTCGCAACTGTCATCAATATGGATCCTGATCAATTCCAACGTTTCATGGAGCTTCAACAAAGCATGATTACACAGCTTGTTTCCCAGATTCACTCTCAGCAGCCTAGATCACCTTCCCCTCCACTACGAAGGGTAAGTGACGGATCAAATGGATTCATACCAGTTGTAGACACAACTCTGCTCTAATTTCGACTCTTATGATTCAAAGAGAGGATCTTTTCGCAATTACAAACAACGATTTGAAAATTATCTTGAGATGAAAAATGTCCTGAACAATAAAACCCACTGTGCACGACTTCTTCTGAATTCATTAGGAGCCAACAACTTGACAATGTCTCTGCTCTTGCTGCATCCTGAAAAGCAACAGAATTGAGTTATGATGAAATCATTGGATTGTTAGATATCCATCTTTCACCTTAGAAAAATGTTCTTGTTGCCCAACATCAATTTCTATCAATTTATCAAGGCGACCAACAGTCTGTTCCTGACTTTGTAGCAGTGGTTCGAAGTGAGTTGACAGATTGTGATTTCGTTTCACCATGCGAGTGCAAGACGTCCATCGCTGATATCTTCCTTGGGCTCAATTCATTAGAGGGTTGACGGACAACAGCATCCGAGAACAACTTCTACAGCCCAGTTCCTTAAACTTCAACAGCCTTGTTGAGAAAGCCATTGTGCTGGAAACATCTGAAATTGATTTAAAAGTACTTGCTCAGAAACCAGCAGCTACGGTGGACATCAACAAAATTGAATCAAGCCAAAAAAACCGTTTAAAATTTCGCAGCCGTTCACAAACTCATACCAAATCAAGACATCATAGCCAACATCGATCTCAATCCCGATCAACTAACAGATAATCTAGGAAACTTAAAATTAATTTCAAAGAATTGGGTATTGATGGCTTGTGCCTTCGATGCGGCAAAGATAATCACTTATCAAGGGAATGCCATGCTCCCAACCTCAAATGTTCTGAATTCAAGAAGAATGGCCACATTTCTAAAGTGTGCATTCAAATAATCCTCCAGAATAAGTAATCCAAGTGTTCAGCCTATCAAATAAACTATGACCACACTTTACATGATATGGTATTCAAAAAGTAGAAGAGAAGTTATCTCAAACAATCAACCACATCAAAGATAAATACAAAGTAACCATCAAAATTGAAGGTCATCCTACTGAATTTGAGGTAGACTCTGGTTCAGCGATAACCTGCCTTCCAAGAGATAGGTTTCACCAGATGAATCTGAGTGTACCGATGTTGCCAGCGCCTGAACTTCAATCTTACACCAAACACCCATTTGTTCCAGACGGAATATTAGTAGTTCGTGCTTGTTACAATGAAAGAACAATAGAGAATGAACTCTTCATTGTACCAGAGCACTACGATGCACTCATAGGGAGATCATGGATACGACAGATGAAAATTGAACTGCATAAAATAGATCAAAACACCGGAAATTCTGTAGTAAATTCTCTGCACATCATCGACCCTGAAGAGATATTCTCCTCATTCTCAGACCTGTTTGGAGAGAAGATAGGTTGTGCCCCCAATTTTAAAATAACTCGACCCTTGCGTGAAGGAGTTAAGCCAGTGTTCTACATAGAGCGTCATGTTCCCTACTCATTGCGGGATTCAGTTTAAAAGGAGCTTGACTTCCTTGAAGCGACAAATTTCATCACTAAGACTGACACTAGCGACTGGGGATCTCCTCTGGTACTGATTCCAAAAGCTGACGGTGGAGTTCATCTTTGCGTTGACTACGAAATCGGAGTCAATGAGCGTTTGGCGAATTCACACTACCCAATAAGGAAGATAGAAGACATACTGAATAGTTTGCAAGGATCAAGATACGTCTCGAGTGAAATTCAAAAGATTTCAACCCATCGAGGTATCTATCGGATGAATCGATTATCTTTGGGAATCAAGAATCAATCGAATCATTGATCAAATTTTGCGATCCATACCCAAGACCGAATATTACTTAGATGATATAGTGGTGCATGGAACAACTGAAGACGAATGCAAGACTAATCTGACTGCCCGTTTCCAGCACTTACGAAAATATGATCTTCACCTGAACCGGCGGAAGTGCAGTCTATTTCAAACACGCATAGAGTTCCTTGGTCATGTAGTCCGATTCAATAGCATTTCACAGTCACCAGCAAAGATCAGCGCAGTTGTGGAATTACCTAGGCCCAAAACAGTTGAGGATTTGAGACGTTTTATTGGTATGATAACTTATTATGCCCACTTCATTCCCAACATTTCCACAATGACTGCTCCATTGCGTAGACTACTGAAGAAAAACGTCAGTAAGCGCGTTCTTGTTCCATACAATCCAGAACTACCAGTTCAGCTAGCCTGTGATGCCAGTCCTTATAGAATAGCAGGTATTTTGTCTTACATTAAAGACGATCAGGAGCAACCAATTTCTTTCGCGTCAAGATCTTTGACCTCAGCTGAACAGAATTATTCACAGCTTGACCGGGAAGCGTTAGCCATAGTGTTCGCCTTAGATCACTTCTATCAGTATCTTTTTGCCCGACCATTCAAATTGATCACTAATAATCGACCCCTTGAATGAATTTTCCATCAAAGAGCAAAACTTCCTCTCGTGGCATCAGCCAGATTGCAAAGATACGTTGCATTTCTTTCTGGATTCAACTACGAAATTGTTTTCAAGAAAGGTACTGAAAATACCAATGTCGACTGTCTCTCAAGAGCACCAATACGTACGAGTCCTCAGACAGATAGTTCCATCAACGAAGAAGTACATCAGTTGTGTGTGTCATATGTCTCTATGATATCAACACCTCTACTAACCTATCAATCGCTCCGCTTGGAGACAACGAAAGATCCAGAACTTTCTGCAATACTCTTCAATCTCCGCAACAACCGCATCGCTGACTCTGAATTTATCATAGATCATGGCATTATATTCAAAGGTTCCAGAGTAGTGATTACTTCATCATTACAACATTCAGTCCTTGAAGAGCTGCATCGTACCCAAATGGGTACGTACAACCAAAATGAAACAATTGGCAAGACGCCTTGTCTACTGGAAGTCAATCGACCGAGACATCAAGAAACTAGTCAAGGCCTGCGATTCATGCGCCATAATGAAAAACAGCCCACCAAAAGCACCTCTACATCCTTGGTAAATACCGGAAGAAAACTGACAACGGATCCATATCGACTACACCGGACCGTTCCAAGGTCATCATTTTTTATCGGTGATCGACGCAAAATCGAGATGGGCCGAAGTCGAACCTGTAAAAAGAGCTCCAACATCTTCCACAACCATTGAAATCCTGAAAAACATTTTCGCTCGATACGGATTTCCTGAAGTCCTCATATCTGTCAACGCATCAATTTTCATGAGTGAAATTTTCACAGTGTTCTGCAAGGTAGCTGGGATTTTCCACAAGCAAATAGCACCGGGACATCATTCTACCAGCGGATTATCAGAACGTAATGTTCAGACTTTAAAACACAAATTATCAGCCATGAAAGACGAACCACTTACCATTTACCAAAAAATTCGAAGAAATACTTTTTCGCTACAGGGCCACTCCAATTCCAATGGGAAGACACCTTCAGAAGAGTTCCTCCACAGGCAGATCCGCACACATTTGGACGCTCTGAAATATAGTGCTATTCAATTACTACCATTTCAGCAACTATATCAATTTTTTTATCATCACTAAATGTTGGTCGACCAGATCGTTTGGCATCTTGAACACTACCTGTTGCTTCAAACTTGTGAAGAAGCTCCCTCAAATAAGTTCTCGAGATAGGGCGATCTGGGTATCTCTCATTAAATAAACGTTCCGCTTCATGGAGATTCTTTCTAGATTCACCAATTCTTAATAAGCTACTTTGTCGGCTTGAGTACGTACCATTTTGCCTATGTAAACTCTTAAACGTCTCGTTAAACAATAATAAAAATAAATATTTAAGCTATTTAGAAAGAAAAACTTTGCAAAGCAACAAATACTATTAAATTAAAAACGTCAATTTTTTTGACAACTAACCAGGCGGACTGGAAAATCTTCAATATTTAAATGTGAAATGATAATTTTGGTATTTATATAATTTATCCGTCAAAATTAGTTTAAACTCAAACAAAATTAATATGGCTATGTAGCCAATGTCAATGCCTTTCAAACGAGATATCACTTGCCATAAGGTCCTATTTAAAATTATTGGCCAGAGTGGCACTGTGACGTCATCTGTTACTATTACGTCACCTGTTACCATTCGTAGAGAAGTTTACAACACTTTATTTTCACCCTCCAAATTTTATTAATGTAAGTGTAGCCGTTCAAAAGATACGAGGGGGGGAGGGGACTTTTGAATAGCACTGTATATATATATATATATATATATAATAAGAAAAATTGAAATTTACAAGTTTAGGTAAATGGGTTAGTATTCGAGAGTATACAAAATTACAAAATTCAAAACATAGGTGAAGCCTTAAAAAATTAACACCTTACTTTCCTTATTTAGAGTTCTTCTAACTTACACTTCGGGGTTCAATCCAGGAAAATTTATTTCTGGTAGTTGTTCTTCCAGGAATTTACTCCCAGTAAGTTTCTTAGGGGAATTGACTCTAGAGAACGGTACATTCTAGGAACTTGCCAAGGAACGGTATATTCAGAAACTTGTCTTGCCCATCAGGAACGGTAAATTCAGAAACTTGTCTTGCGCAGAAACGGTATATTCAGCAAAAACTTGTCTTGCTCAGGAAAGGTATATTCAGAAACCTGTCTTGCTCAGGAACGGTATATTCCGCAGAAACTTGTCTTGCACAGGAACGGTATATTCAGTAGAAACTTGTCTTGCTCAGGAACGGTATATTCAGAAACTTGTCTGGCTCAGGAACGGTATATTCTTCAGAAATTGAATTTTATTTTATCCCCGGAATTATGCTAAAAGTACATTAATAAAAACCTGTAGCTTCCGTAATTTACTCCAAAAGGTAATCTTGAAGTTGGATATTTTCCTCTTAGATATATATATATATTTTTTTTCAATTCTTCTGTCAGAGGTATCCATACTTTCCTTGTTTGGTTTCTTCTTTGTAATGAATTCCTAATTTTTGTCAAAATTGGAGTATTTTTCAATTCTGGATGAAGTCGTACTGGCTGTTATTGCTCTGGCAAGCTGTAAGTTTGCCTGCGGGAGTAGTAATTGGGATTAGGCATACTAAATTGGTCTTCACATCTTCAACCGTAAATTCAAAACAAAGTTTTTCTTTCTGAACTAATCTAGACGTTAATGTCGTTTTGTAAGATGTAATCTTCTAAAATTTGTGTTTGTTCGAATAAAGACACTATTGAGTTTCTCCTGTGAAAAGAGGTTTTATTTTCAATTACAAACATTAACATTTACAAAATCTTACCTGTAAAAAGAGAAACGGCATTAAATGTTTATTATTCCAAAGTATTTTCTCTAATTACAAATTATAATTATTTCTATAGTGAAATTATGACATTAATATTTTTCACTGTCATCAATTCGTAACTATGTCATTTCTAGCAAAACTCGCCATGATAGAGCGGGTGAATAAAAACTATTGAAAACAAGGCAAATGTGAGGTATTTTCTTACACATAAAAAAAAGATACAACAACAAACTGTAGCATATAAGGATATCGGTCCAGGATAAATACATCTACTCATATAATTTTACAACTATTCAACTTATGGCTTAGAGATTCGTTCTGTACAAACATCTATTTCATTTAAAGAAAATTTATAAGCAAATGAGAGAAATGAATATGGAAAATGTGAGTGAATAGAATTGAATAAAAAAGGTAAAGCCATGTGATATCTCGAAAATTAGTAACCATTTTGTTCAACTAGATATTAATATCAATCTTAATCTTCAAACATCTACAACATCACGTCCTTTAAATTATGGATTCATTATATACCAGTAATCCTAGTAGATTTTGCAGAATCCAAACCATATATTTTTAGAAAAATCCACACATAGATATTAGGACTTCTGCACAATTCCTTAATACCTTGTCGCTTTAATGGCAGTGATCAACAACTAGCCAGATGCCTCTCCGTTCATATATATGTTAAGCCCAATTATTTGAATTTCGCGGTGAAGTTGACATCCGAAACTCTAATTATAGATTTTTGGACCGTTTATTCCACCAAAAGATAAATTTTCAGAAATTCTTCACAATTTTTATTTTCAAAATGTTTTCGGATATACTGGTTGTATATTCCACCAAAAATTACTTGTGAGATATAAAATATTTTTGCACTTGTAATGTTATCGGCAAATACCTATAACGATTCAGTGGCTGAGGAAATTTATACGGGAATTTTTTTCGCATTAATTCAAAAACACTGTATATTTTTTTTACTATTTTTTTCGAGAACTGGCACAGCCAACAGGTCAGCTATAATTTTATATACATTAGATAGGAGTATGAATTTTTTTTCAAATAAATGATTGAAATAGAAATAAATTGATGTAAGGCGAATACTTTTTAGTTTATTTCACATTTTTGTCTTTATTACGCAAAAAAATAATTCCACATTCACTTGGATTCATTTACCAATCTATTACCAGAAAAAATACAGTCGTCTGTGTCTCCGCAATTACACTGCACACCCACTGACTGAAAAATTCAAACCAATAAATTACTTTTTTAACAGTACACCTCTCAGACGCAAAATGGGCTATATTCTGTAGCTCCAGCAGAGTGAAACCTTAAAAGATTTGTAGTTTTCAGTTTTTCGCACACCACGCGCCGTATATAATTATGCAGAATTAAAATCACTCAGTGATTTTAAATGTAAGCTAAACGTTTTGAAGGGAGCTTTCGACTAAAAGAGGGAGAGAGACATTAGAATGAAACAATGTATTAGGCAAGTAATATTATACAAAAGTAATAGACTGGACAAGAAACTTGAAATAAAAATAAATGGAATAATTATGATAAGTTCCATAACTTTAATGTCTTGACGGCAATACATTTTCCACTCCTTTTCTAAGTTTACACACTCGTCAAAATAATGCATTCATACACATCGTTCTTTACGACATCATCGTTTTAGCGAAAGCCGGATATTTTCATTTCAATGTCGTCTCTAAGATTCATACAAATAAATTAAGCCGAACATATATACTCCATTATACCTCTGTGTTTGGGAAAAGAGAGCATTATATAGTTATTTATGCAACAAGTGCATAAAGTGGTGCTTATGTTGCATACACTATTTTTTCTACAAGCAAGCAAAAACCAAAAAATATGTTATTTAGGTTGCTCTAAATGGACTAAAAATGGCGTCAATTTGAATGTTTATGTTTGTCATGATGACAAAACGCTAAGTAAAATGTCAGATGAGTGCAATCCGCAGTGCCATTAGAGGAAATATTTAAAATTAGCGTTGAAAAAACTACTTTATCTAGGGCAACCATTAAAATTAAGCATTTACAAACTCATATAAAAACGTGAAATTACATTTTATACATACGTCTAAAGCGTGCGAAAATGAACAATGCTTTTTAAATGGAAGTTTCATTATAACACCCAAAAGAGTGCGAAAAAGTACAATGCTTTTTAAATTTTTTATAACACTATTTTTTATTTGTATATTTATTAAGTTACCTTAGATAATTTTGTTTATTGTGTTCTGTCATTGTAATAATTTTGTACTGTCATTAAGAAGTGTGAAACCTCATCGACATTTTGCAAAATATTTTTCAAATTTTGATTGATAAAACACTGATTGTTAAGCTAAATAAATACGGATCCATCCGACACGGCGCGTCCCAATGGCTCATAGGGTATCTCTAGGGGGCGTCTCTAGTCAAGGGACTCGTGCTCTTCGAGTTGTATAAGCAATAAATAAGGATCCAGTAAGGGAACCCGAATAATTGCTCGCAGATCAAAAGGAATAGAGGAGTAAACCTCGATAAAAATCCAGCAACATAGGGGTAGGCAGCTATGTTGTGGTGTAGTGTAGGCAACGGAAGCCACTGCGTCCGGAGGTAACCGCGATAAAAAGCCCAGAGGAGTAAACCTCGATAAAACATTCCGTTATCTACGTTGTTAGCTACCGTGGCAATGGATGAATAGCTACGCGAAAGTTAGTCATAAACGGTGCCTCCGGGATACCTGGTGACCTCCCGGAGTAACCAGCCTTACCACCACAAGCGGGGCTCTGTGGTGGTGGACATTCAATTCCCTAGCTACTTGTGGGATGGAATATGAATAAAAGATAAATAGAAATAGAACAGGAGGTGATGGACGAAGGAAGGCAAGGAATTTTAGGTGAATCGAACAAAGTAAAACGAACGCCTGATACGGCGGGAGAGACGAGAGGGTGGTGTGATACTGGAGTGAAGAGAAAGGAGGTATCGCCTCTGGAGGACAAGGAACAGAAGAGGAAACTGAAGGAGAAAGGAAAGAAAGAAATGGATAATGGGAAGGAAGAGGAGAGGGAGAGTGTAGAGTGATTGAAGGATATGGTAAGGCGGCTGGAGGAGAAGGTGCAAAGCCTGGAGGAAGAGAAGGCAGCGGCAGAGGGGCGGGTCAAGGAATTGGAGAGGTTGGGGAGGGAGGACGATAGGAAGGAGATAATGCGAACACGATGGGAGGTGGGGCAAAGAGACTGGGAAGGATGGAAGGAGGTTAGAGATATGGACTGGGATGGTGAAAAGAGGGAGGAAATAGAGGTGAAGGTGGGAAATCCAATATTAGGGGATGAGAAGGTAAAGGTGGTATGGGTGACCAAGGAAGACAGTGGAATGGAGAAGGAGATACAGAGGATGTTTAGAGATAGGTACCCGATGCTAGGAGGAAAGGGAGAGGAGATGGAGTGGGTCAAGGAGGTACGCACTACGGAAAGGAATGGGGTAAGGGTGAAGACGGAGGAGTTGATCTGTCGGACGGAGGGAGATTGTAGGGATGAGAAAAAGGAGTTCGAGCTGATGAGTCGACTGTTTGGGGAAGTGGGGAGCGGGGACCGCATTGGACTCCACAGGCTTGAGCAGGTAGAGGTGGAGGTGCTGAAGAAGATGGTGGCGTGGGTGAGAGGTGACGGAGAGGTGGCGGAGGTAACAATCTATACAGATGGGGAAAAGGAAAAGGAGGGTAGGAATGGGGCGATAATCCTGAAGAATATCGGGGAAGTCGATCAGGAGGAGATCGAGAGGATTATTAATGGGTTGAGGGAGATGAAAGGGGAGTGGGTGGATAGACTCAGAGTCTCAAGAAATAGGGAGGTGGTTATAGAGGAAAAGAAGGGGGTTGAGGTGAGGGGAATTCTGGGGGAGGTGGAAAGGGTGTCAGGAGCTAGGTTGGTGGGAGCGTGGATGGAAGATGAAAAGGTGAGGGGGGAAATAGAGAATTTGATTGGGAAAGGGACAACGATGATTAAAGTGGTAAGGGAGAGGAACGGGATGAAAATGGCGGTAGTGAGGGCGGAATGGGAAAAAGCGGTAGCCGTATTGAAAAAAAACGAGATTAGATTGGGGTGGAAAAGGGTGAGTATTATAGAGGGTAGAGAGGATAACAGATGCTTTGGATGTGTAATAAAGGGCCATAAAGTAGCAGGGTGTAAGGTGAAGTTAGTCAAGGAGAGGAGTAAGTGCTGGCTATGGAAGAGCGAGGATCACATGGCCGGAGACTGTCGGCAGGCCTTCCTTTGTAGGGTATGTGGGGAAAGGGGACACAAGCCAGGGGAGATAGAATGTACTAGGGGAAGGAAGTGAGTAGATGAAAACGATGGAAAACAGGGAGGAAAAAATGGGAGGGTCCCTCAGGACCCCTCAGAGGGGACGAGTCTGGACCAATGGGAGGAAGGGGAGAGCAGTGCGCGGGAAAAGGAATGTAGGGGATGGATGGAGGGTGCAGGAGCATCACAGGATTGGAGCGATTGAGCGATCTGAGAGTGTCAAAAGGGAAAAGGAGGATAATTAGGAGAATGGGACTTCAATGCTAAGAATACTGCATTGGGGGAAGAAAACAGATAGGAGAGAGGAGATCCTGGAGGGAGTGTTGACATACAACGGGCTGGCGGTGCTGAATGATGGACTACTGCCCACCTTCGTTAGGGGTGACGGGGGCTCGTCATTCATTAATATAACAGCATGTGATGAATGGCTGGGGGAAAAGTGAGTAGTTGGAAGGTGCTGGAGGATGAGGAAAGCTTGAGCTTACATAGGTATGTGGAGACGGATATAAGGAAAGGGAGAAGGGTTCTAGCGGGAGAGTGGGGATGGAGGTGGACGAAGGCCGAGGCAGAGAGTATGAGGAAGAAAGTAAGAGAGGTGATAAAAAGGGGACTTGGACATGATGTAGATAAATTGTACAATGTGGTACAGGGCTGTGAAAGAGAGGAAAAGAGGGGTAATAGGCGTGAGCGGAGGGCTAATTACTGGTGAATTGAGGAAATAGAAGAGCTGTGGAGGGAGTGTAAGAAAGAACGAAGACGGATGCTGAGGGCAAGAGGAAGGATAGAGGGAAAAGGGGGATACAAAGAGAAGAGGAAGGAAATGGAGCGTAGGGTGGAGCGGGAAAAAAGAGGGAAGAGGAAGATTGGGAGAAGGAGGTTATAGGCAAATTGTTCACAGGGGGAGAAGGAGGAGTTGGAGGCAGGATTCGAGAAGTCCAGGATACTAGGGGGGTAGGGAATATGAGGGGGATAAGGCCGGTAGAGAAGTGGGAAGTACAGGAGGGGGGACGGAGGAACATTAAAGTAAGGAAAGCCCCAGGGATCGATGGCCTGAGGGGTGATATGATGAGGAGGCTGTTAAATGACAATGTGGAGTACTTCTGCGAGCTTTTCAACAAGGTGCTAAGGGAGGAAGAGTTTCCAGAAGGCTGTGTGATAGTAGACACTAAAGGGAGGAGGTATGAGACGGAGGCACGAGTGCCCCAGGGCTCGGTTCTTGGACCGACGCTATGGAAGTGTGTGTTTGATGAGGTAAGTGGTATAGTCCGTGAAGAGGGATGAGAGATCACGGGTATGCGGTGATGGTGACGGGAAGGAGAATTCGTATGGAGGAGTCTGTGAAATACCTAGGGGTGTGGTTGGATAGTCAATTATCCTTCCGAACACACATGTTGAAGGCGGCAGAGAAGCGGAGAGTGAGGGCAGCATGGCTGGGGAGATTGATGTGTGATGTGAAGGGACCGGGAGAGTGGAAGAGGAGGATCATTGGTAGGACGGTAGAGCAGTGCATGCTGTACGGTGCGGAGGTGTGGGGTGAAAGAGCGGGAGTGAATGCGGGAGTGAATGCGAGGGTTAGGCCACTCCTGCTGGTGCAGAGAGGTATATTGCTGAGGGTAGTGCAGAGGTACTGGACAGTGGGTGGACTGGCAGCAGCGGTGCTGGCAAGGACCTACCCATTGGACGTCATGGCTAGAGCCAGAAATAAACGCTGGAGGGGTGCGACCAGAGAGGAAGTACAGGAATGGATGGAGGAGGAAAGGTGAGAAGGTCGGAGGAGTATGAGGGCGCGCTAAAAGGAGCGATTGGGAATAGGAGAGATTGGATGGATCGGAAATTCGGGGAGGTGAACTACTTCTTGACACAGGTGTTCAGTGGACATGGGTCAAGAGTAGGGTTGGAGAGAAAACTAGGGGAGACCATGTATTGGGAGAACATGGTGGAGATAATGTTGAGGGGGAGGAGGAATGGATGTAGGTAAGTGGGGTAATAGAGAGGATGGTTAGGGGGAGAGAACGACTCGATATGGCATGAGAGGTGGGAGTGAAAGTTAGGGAAAAGACGACGGTGTGAGCGGGGAGTGTGCTAGGGACCGCCGCCCGACTCGAAGTATGCTAGGGTAGTGATGCCGAGGCGGGGGTAACGGCGAGTTTGAGGTGGGTTTGGTTGGAAGGAATCCCCTTGGGGATGAGTCCAATACTGTTTGGGTCCTGGACCCATTCGAACATGAGTTTCCCATCTCGGCCCGAAAAAAAAATGAAAATAAAAAAATAAACACGGAAGAAGAATCTGATTGCACTGCTCCTGAAATTGCAGAAATACGTGCAATATAATAATTAATAATATTAACAATTGTCCAAATTTCACTGTAAATATTAATTTGAGTAATTAAAATCAGTTTTTATGTTGGATTATTACATTGTTAGATCATGTAACTTAAGTTGTAAAATTTTGTCACAAATATATGTTTATAATTCTGTTTTCAACAAATTATTTTCTACTCTTTCCATTTAACCATTGGATTTACATAATTTCCTTTTCAGAATCAGTTTTATATCGTTTTTTGCCTCTTCTGTAAAATTTTTTATTCGAGGGTTTCGAGGTGCTAGAATTAAGCCGACGATATGTAATATAATATATTACATAATTAAGGGAAAGTATTTTTTAATGTGGTTGTAGATAAAATACTGTATGATACTCATGCGTGAAGTACTTTTGCGCACTTATATCATAAATAACTATTATCTCACTCTATGTCACCTTCTTGAAACTGTTTAACAAATACATATTTTATGTACGAAAATCGATTAAATCATTTATCAATGATTGTAGAAAGAATATATTTGAGACTATAATCCGTCCATCCAAGCAACGGAGTGTTCCAAAACAATATCATGCATAGTGCACGTGATCTCTCCGACTCTGTATGGATATACCAAAGATAATGAATTCTGCCGGCCGATTGCAGTTAAATCCGATTGATCAGCGCGTGGAGGCATATTTATTTTAGCCAATAGATGGAAAGGCGCATGGTTATCATACTTTGATCACGCATCTATAGTTGTTTGGGTCACTCTGTTTGTTCGATGGATATACTTTATGTTTTTGTGTATCATTGGAGTATTTATTGTAAATTGAGCAGTGTATACACTATTTTAAAAGTTTTTTACCCATCAAACCCATAATTTTAGTAGAGTTAACGAGTGGCTTTTCAAGGAAGCAATATTACGACATCAACTCCTGGAAAGTTCCTTTTTAAAGATATAATATTTAGCTTAGCTGGATGCAAATTCCTACAAGGTGGAAAGTAATCCTGAAAGAATGTACCAATTTCAGGAAACACTGCTGCAATGAGTCGAAGGACAACTCAGTTCAAGGATCAAAACGTTTCGCAGGTATCCGACCTTCGAAAGATTTGTTCATAATACCGTCCCAAACGCAACAGAGCATTAATTTAAT
Source organism: Lochmaea crataegi (assembly GCA_947563755.1). Lineage (NCBI taxonomy): Eukaryota > Metazoa > Arthropoda > Insecta > Coleoptera > Chrysomelidae > Lochmaea > Lochmaea crataegi. The sequence goes on along the minus strand of OX387423.1, from coordinate 23,930,546 downwards.
TACTTTTAAATAATGTTGGTACGACTTTTTTGTTCTTGTTTGGAACATCTTGCCCTTGTTATTTTCTATGTGTCTAACAGCACTCGTGTTAATTTAACATTGCCTGTGGTTATTGTTAGCATACAATAGTATATTGTGCAACAAGTGAGAAAAGTACTTTCCTCACATGTTGCACACTATACTTTTTCTACAACTGCACAAATTTAAAGAATACAAGTAAAGTAACTTAATGTTTATTTTTATAGTTAGTAAAACAAAAATAACACTAAAGTATCCTATCTCTAAACTGTTCAATAATTTCATTTAAAATTATAGTTAATGGTGAAATTTGTACAATTTTCTATGGTCAAACCCGGAACGCCATGTCTTTCCACCAAATTCTCCGATATATTAATTATTCTGACAGTTTTGTGACAACTAAGTAGGTATTTAAAGATGACAGTAGCCTACTAAGTTTTTGTCGATTTTACTTGATTCTCCATATAAATGTATGTGGCGTGGGCAAAGTGCCGTGGGAAATAATATTTCTCACAGTATGAGCAATATTTGGTTTTGAAATTGAGTAAGGTATGAGAAATACGTCACTTTTCATAGCAGTCGTAGAAAAAGTCACTTTTTCATGCCCACCCTCTACCGCTAACTTAGCAATTAATTCAGACTGAACTCAGCTGTTGACTGCCAGCATTAGGCCAGGAATAGGGCCATGAACATTGTTCGCTTTCGTACGGCTGATTTTTTGAGTACAGGTGATATAAACGATTTTCAAGACGGTATGATGTTTCCAAAGAGTGAAATTAAATCTCACATTCTTCAAAAGTAGATTAAAACTCATTTTAACGATAATTCACGTTTTTCCCTTATATTTTTTTTCCTTGGATTTTACAAATAAAAGTTCAATAATTTTTTATTCGTTTTCAAATAGTGACGTGTCTTACCTACCCTTTGGATTTTACCAACAGGGCACGCCTCTTTTGACACCCTCGAAACCTTACACTTTCTCGGGCGCCAGATTTTTAACGTGGTTAACTCCACGGCCCCTTGACTTCAATCGTCAAGAGTTCCAGGTAGCCTCAGATGGAGGTACGGTAATTTCCAGGGGTCCAGTTATATCCAATCCGGCCGGGTTAGTGATAAAAGCGTCCTTACTGGTCCTGAAACAAAAGTTTACTCTCTTGGCACACAATGCGGGGAAGCTAAATTCGTGCAGCTAAGCAACTACTCTACTATAGGGAAACTCTACACTCTACAGTAGGTCAGAAAAACACACAGGTTCAGTAAACTTTAAGTACACTCTCCCCCAATAGTATATATAGATGGTTTAAAGCGCAGATGTTGTATGTCCAAATCTAATGATTTTCCGGAAATGCGAAATATACATTTTTCGTTTGCAATCAAGCGGAGTTCATTATACTTTCACGAAATAATTGACATTTTTTTAATATGCCAGCATTTTTGTAACCCAAATATAATGCAGTCCGTCGATTATCATTATAATTATTTATGAGATGATATAGTATTAAGAATTTATATTTCATTTAAAATAAAAGTTTTATATTACAATACTAACTATATTTATAAGGTGAGCGACCCGAGTACCATGTCATGTGGCTCAGGTTCATATCAGGAAATTGATTGCAATAAAATACTATTTTGTAATATGTATGTGTCAATACGTCTATGCTGAATATCGAGAAATGGGTAATGATGTGTAAGCAGCATGTGCCGATTAGCAAACAGGAAATACGTTTTGCTATTCTTGATATTCAAGAAATATATTTGGGGCAGTAATAAAGTTAAGTTGATATAGTTAACTTGTTTTTTTAATGATATACCCTCTATGGCCTAACCTTGGAAGAACCGACAAGAGTACACACATTACATCATTACAAATCGTTAGAAATTGTAACGTTGTAGGACATACAATATTATAAATTTTCTGCAGAGGACACACTACATAAGGAATTGTTAAAAAATTTATAAACTTTTGGAGTTTTTATTAAACACAAAAAACATTCAACATTAAGTGAAGATCCCTTGCTTTCTTTGAACTTGGTAGAGTTTCGAAATAGCTTTTGTAGACAGATGGAATAATTTGCTTACGAAGCAAAGAAAGCAAATCCTTTTTTTTTGCTTCTGAAATAGATAATCTCTTACTATATTTTTGTGACAGGGTTTCCAACACTGCCGTTTTCTTCGTTTTTTTTGTTTGTGAAACATTGAGCTCTAAGAATTCATTATCAGACAATGAATATTTATATTGAATGATAAATGGTTAAGATTTATCAAATCTTAGCCATTCAACTTGTTGCCTCAAGGTATTCACTTTAGTATTTTGCATAACAATCGACGCCAGGGCCTGTAAGTCATAGAAATCTGAAAAGAAAAGTTTATGGACCTGATAGGGACAAGGTTTTTTTCTTGCCATTTCAATTAACAACCCCCATTCTTCAGTTGTAAAATTTTTTCGGTGTTTGCGTGCTCGTTCAATAGTGAGCAATTTTATTGACAGCGTACAACATCGCAGCAGATACAAATTGATTGCGGTTCTGCCCACCGCAAGTATCTGAGAAGCCATTCACATGAGAAACAGTATGAGGTAGTTTTTGCAAATAATTTAAAAGGCATGTGCCAATTTCTGGAGCTCCTTTGGATCCATTAATCTCATCCCAAAGGAAACAGTGGTCACTATGATCAAAACAATCGAATATAGTAAAATTAAAAACAGAAAGTTTACGCTTGTAGTAAATTTGACAATCAGCGGAAAATGGGACAGATAAAATAGCTTCTAGATCGAAAGAAATAGCTCGATAGGATGGGTCTTCCGATGCTTTTGTCTTATCGGCATCTTTAATTTCTAATGCTTCTTTCTCCCTTCTTTTGTGCAGTTTCCAGCCTTCTTCCAAATCAGTTTTGTCTGTTGAGCTATAATATAGATTGCATGAGGAACATTGATCCTTTTTAGGCACATGGAACGAGAGTTGTGGATCATAACTATAAAAATTTTTTCTGTAAATAGCAATGGAAACCGGCGATATTTCCTCCTCAATACAATACGTATCAACATAGGAACGATACATAAAAGATATAATTTCTTTGTATAGTGTATAGTGTGTAGTGGGCCTCCATACGTGGAAACCTGTCTATGTGTTTTTTGGATTCGGTGGGAGTAATGTTTACAGGAGTTTTTCCTTTCCGTCCAACGGTACCTATATAAGATCCATTGACACCACGATTTTTCAAAGCTAGGTCAATGACTTGAAAACTTATGCTAAACGTTGCACACATAAATTTTAGGCACACTCGTACATTCGTACCTTCATCACTTTGTTGCCGAAGGGAATATACGCGTGATTTAGTCTTTGTGATTTGGCTTGCAGGGTTTCGTTTTCTGTTACGGTGAACGTTAGTTTCTGTAACCAATGAACCTAAAAGTGCTTTTTGACAATCACTATCAGCAAGTCCCCAATATTCTTGATGCAAAAGTTGCTGTCTCTCTAATGATATTTTATCAGAGCATTTGAATCTGCACTTTGAGCAATCGATATATTGTGTTTTTTTTTGGCACAACTGTATTTTTTCTGGTTTGATAACTCTCACCAGAAGCTCTTTTAATTTTTCGATAATTCCTTTTCCATGCATTGGGATCTGCTAGTCTTTTCCGCGCTCTTTTTGGAACTTCAGGTACCAAAACTTCATTGGATGTTGATATTCTTGATGCTAGAGGAGGTATAATATTATCTAAAGCATTCGATTCCATACGTTCATCTATGTCATCATCACTTATTGTTGAGCAGCTTTCTTCGTCATCTGGAACATAATCTGAAGTCGATGAGCTTTTTTCGGCATTTCCATCAATGCCTAAGGATTCATTTCTCTTCTTCTCAGAAGCATTTTGTATTAAATCGCTCTCGATTATGACAGAATATTCGGTATTTTCAACAACTACATTTTTTTCAGAAAGAGATGGTATTGCTTCAAACATAAACGTCTGTTGAATATCAGACTCCTGATAATACTCTTCAATTTTTTCAGAATGAACAACAGAAATAGCACAGGGAGGATTTGTCTCAATTGAATCTTCAATTAAATCTGTAAGAAATGCGAATGATTAGTATAGCCATAAAATAATGAATTATTATTGTTGAAAACATACCAAAAGGAATAATTGAATAATCCGCTTGATCGGCATTCAAGGGTTTCAATGAACTGCTAAAATCGTTCGAAAATAAATTCGGAGAGTGAATAAGTTCAAGTGCGGCTACATAAATTTAAGTGAATATTGAGTAAATCAATATTCCTTAAGAGCTTTAAAAATGGAACATCCTATACAATATTTAACATGAACATAAATATATTTTGAATAATATTATGGGCAAAAATTATTGGGAATTAATATTAATTTGAGAATTCTTACCTGTTGCAGTTTCTACAGGTGCTGCACTTTCACTTTCTTTATGCATTTTTGCCAGGTTAACCATCATTTTTCCTCGTTTGAACATTATTACGTACACTTAAACTCACTGTAGACTTGATATTTACACTATTAAGTCAACAATAGCTGGAAAAAAATATATAGAATACGATGTCACTTCGTCTGCATCTAAATAAAACTGAAGAAAAGCTTCCCTTCTACAGCATGCAACTATTGCAAATCCATACAAGTCCCAACCTGCTAATTATGAGTAAACCATAGTTTAGGGCACATTTGTGTTATGTCCGGACATACAATATTTGAGCGTGTGTTGATTGTTCTATAAAATTATAAATATTGTATGTCCGGACTTACTGTAGTTGTGCTTTGAACACTTTTAAACTGCGATGTAATTCTGAAATACTATAAGTGTGCATAGGCTTACCCTATCAACCTGTGGATTTACAATATTTATGAAATTATGATAACCCTCATTTATCGTTATTCGGGACATACAATATTTGCACAGACTCTAGATATACCTTGTTGGTTTCAAACTATACCTATACCTCGAAATTGACAAAAAGTGGACATGCAATATTTGTGCTTTAAACCATCGATATGTTACAATTATAATTTAAGAAAACAGTATTATACAAAATGAAACAATACCCTGGTATCCAAAAAGCACAAAAATATAATTACTATACGGTGAACTACATGCGTTAATAGCCATACTAGAGACGAAGCGGGCAGGACATAAGCGCAAAAGCGGTAAAAACACAAAGCAAAAGTAGGTCTCAGGTGTCTTTTCATTAATTCGGTTACTTAAAGAAAATCATACGTTACTTCTAACAAAACTTTTTATCAATTCGGAAAAGAAGAAGTGAACAAGGGTGTAGTCCCCGGATTAAAATATCAAAGAGCCCTGACTTAGACGCCTGGCACTCCTCAAGATTTCAATCGGAACGTGAAATGGGAATCGGGAATAAACATTAAAGGGTGTAGTCACCGGATTAAAATATCAAAGAGCCCTTGTCATTTTTTGACGTTTGGAGAGAAAATTAATAAGACTTTTGTATTTCAATCTTCGAAAAAATGAAGCAAAACTCCAAATTATTATTTATTTTTAAATGAATAACAATTAAATACTTTTAAAATAATGATAGAATTTTACAATAACTTTAGTTATTATTTACAATATCAACATTAATCTGTAGTAACAGTGAAAATTTGATTAGGAAAGATATTTTAAGCCAGCTCAACACTATTTTCTATAATAAACTAGGCATTTTACTTATTTATAATATTTTTAAAAGATATATTTTGACGTTTGTAGAAAGAATATTGTTTGCATCTCGTGCGCGAACTACTTTGGTGGTCTCGAATAATTTTTAAACTAGGCTTCGCCTCGTTAAAAAATTCAATTCTCGACCACCAAAGTAGCATTTCGCGCACTAGATACAAAAATAACTATTAACGTATCTATTTGTCCGAATTATCAAAAAAATACAAATCGCCAACACTGTGGTCAATAAATTCTATGTAAAAATCTACATTACTAGTGAAAGATAATGTTAATATTGGAAAGTATACAAAAGTGATAGCTTTTTTAAAAAAGCAGTCAGTCGGGCACATTTCCAAAAAATCAAGAATATTTGAACAGCAAGAAATTGAGAAATTTCTCCGTTTAGCTCCCTGATGAAATATATTTGCAAGGAATCTCTTTTGTTGATTGTACTATACATAATCCGATTTTTAATATCACTTTAAAAACAGTAATGAAGTTCATATTATAAAATAAAATTTTGATAGAAAAAATATTACCAACAATTATTGAGTAGGATAGAAAATTATGTGTAAACCACGGCAGTAAAGTGCTTTTTGTATCCCCCCGTGTTATGTTATGACAGAAAGACTCTTTAAAGAATGAAAAATTTACAAATAGTGAAAAGACAACTGTTAACAAGAACTAACTGTTATTAAATCATGTGTTCAAAGTGACCACCGTTAACATTCAGGCAATAAAAGTTGAAAGAGAACCATTTTTAAACAACGATTAAATAACAAAGGCAAAACAAGATGATTGGATAGAGATTCACCAGACCTTTTAAATGAGGTATGACTTGATATCTAAGGCCATTTGAAAAAATTCAAGGGGTATCTCCAGAAGGGAGGGGGTGAATCTGACGTTCATGACATTAGCGCCAAAAAGTGTCCCCCTCAAGTTAAAAGTTGACGCGCTTCGGCATTTCTTCCTAATATGTCGCATTTCTCAAATATTAAGGGTGGGTTCTTTTTTTTGGATAGAGATTCACCAGACCTTTTAAATGAGGTACGACTTGATATCTAATGCCATTTGAAAAAATTCAAGGGGTATCTCCAGAAGGGAGGGGGTGAATCTGACGTATATGACATTAGCGCCAAAAAGTGTCCCCCTCAAGTTAAAAGTTGACGCGTTTCGGCATTTCTTCCTAATATGTCGCATTTCTCAAATATTAAGGGTGGGTCCTTTTCAAATGAACACAGTGTATATAAAATATCGTTATAATGACATTTTTAATTGAATTTTAAGCGACGTGAGATTTAATTTGACACTTTGGAAACATCATATCGTCTTATACATCGTTTATACCACCTTTACTTCAAAAATCAGCCGTACGAAATGGTAAAACCTAAAATGGTTATTTCCGGATTATATTTCCTGGCCTACATACTCAGCCATTTTATATTATGAGCAGATAGTTCAATCAATCTAATAAAGGGTAAATATAAACATTTTCATCCACGGGAAAACTCATAAATTGTGTATCCCTTAATATTTTTACTGCTCTAATCTAATATTGAATTGAATTGATAGTGTTGATTTCAAACTCAATCGAGCGGATTAGTAATAGAGTCGTTATGTCAAATACATAACATTTAGATCAGTTTACACAATTATTTAGAGCGTTAAAATAATCAAAAGCAGTCATAAGCAGCTTTGATGTATCATACAAAAATACGTTCCAATTTGAAATATTTTTACAGTCTGATTAATTGGGAAAATGTAAATCAATATCAGGATATAAAATACATAACCATTAAGGTTTTAACTACCTTGGACTTAATCCTGAATTTCCAATTATCACTGAAACGGGAATGATTTTTTTAGGTTAATATATTGACACGAAGAGAATAATAAACGAGAAGATTACTACAGCATGGACATTAATCTGACATTATGATATTTTCGTTCCAAATAATCCATCTTTTATAAATATTTTCGGTAGCGTTACCTACTTCAAAAGTCACGGAATTCTGGAAAAGCGTTACTTTTGGCAATAAATTGATAAAAAGTTTGAGTACAGTTTCACTCACTCAGATTTAAGGGAACAAGAGAGGGGAAATGGAAGTTATATTCAAGGGGACTATACAGGGTGATTCATTAGTGCGATAAAGTCCAATATCTTGTAAATCATTCAAGGTATTCGAATAAAATTTCTACCGGTTGTAGCCAGCCTAAAGGCATATATTTTAAAATTAGTCGCAATTGTACAGCGTGATCCAGAACGCCGTGCTAGATTTTTTTAAATGGTACACCCTGTATTTTACTTCAAATTTGAATTCTGCTTGACTCTATTGCAATATGAGGTTGTAGTAGGTTATAAAGTGTATTTAAAAGGTTCCGACCACTTATTCCTGAAAATCGTAATGAGTTCATCATCCGGTAAACTTTAAACTGCACAATTTCAAATTAATCTGCCACAGCAGTCATCTAGTAACAGGTCGGGGCCAAACTCGAATATATGGGTTTAACAATTTTTTTAAATGGATCACCCTGTATTTTATATCGGTAAATGAAAGTTACTCTACTATACTTTGATTGAGTATCTATATACATACATACATACATAGGTATGTTCCTTATACATTTGTTATTGACCTTTTAAAACATTTTTCTAAAATAACATACTTTCTTACATATAAATTGCTGTGAATTAATTTTATGTAGCTGCGCGACTAATTTTAAAATATGTGCCTTTAGGCTGGCTACAATCGGTGAAAATATCATTCGAATATCTTCGAAGATTTACATGATATTGGACTTTATAACTCTAATGAATCACCCTGTATAGTTATATTATTATTAATATGTTCACAGTGACACATGTTCATTACAAAATCCAACAGCTAGATGCATATATTAATTTGCTCACAATATAAAATTATTATAAATATACAGGGTGTACCAAAATGATGTAAAGTAAATTCAACTTTCATATCAAATAATTAATATAGATACAAGGAAAGTACAAAATAATCACACAATTATTAACAGTTGAGGATTTTTTGCTATCTCTCGCATTGTTTAAGAGTAATATGAAATAGTTCCGAATAAAAAAGTTAATAGCAGTTGATAAGAAGTTTCTGTAGTGTTGATGTAATGTAATGTAATGTAATTAATTTAAGTAATTAAACAGAAATTGCGATGTGGTTAGAAGAACGAATTTCTGAAAAAGTTTTATGAAGTTAAAGTTGAAAAATTATAAAACTCTCCTTAACAGTTCAATTTTTTTATATGGAAAGTTTAAATACTGAATTTTTTGTTAAGATTAATATTGCAGCTTTAAGAATAGAATAGCGGAGAAGGTGCAAATATGGAATACGAGTGTAATATGGAATACGGAATACAGGCCGTTTTACAAAACAAAGTGTCTCTATCTGACGGCAAGTGGTTAAACTTACCGATCTAGGCGACTTTATTGTTGGTAGAACACTACAACACAGTTCGTTAACTTTTTAGTATGTTACACGAGGTATTGTGAATCAAACGCTTCGAAAGTTTTAGCAGGTATGTCATTATTAATATATATTTTTTGTTGCATATTTTCATTGAATGTTTTGCACATAGATGCTGTTATATATGCATTATAGTTTTCGGTGTGGTAACTACTTTTCCGTTATTTAATTTGTGTTATGAGATATAACCTAAGATGTTGGCTACGTGTGTTGTTGGAAATATGGAATACTAGTATTCCATATTAGTATTTCCTACAAAATATTTATTTTTATTTCAGAATGCCGCGGAAACTAAGCGTGTTTGTGAGAATAAAAGGAAAACATATGATAATGAGAATATGAGTGCAGCAATTAACGCTGTTAGAGAAAAAATTATGGGGTACTTGAAGGCAGCCATGTTTTATAGAGTTCCTCGCACTTCTCTCTCGATTTTGTCAGAACACCACTGTTTCTCCTGATGAGGCGGCAGTAACAGCTTGAAAGAAAATGTATTTTAGGCGATTATATAGAAAAGCAGTTATTAGAATATATTTTAATAATGGAGTCAAAATTTTATGAGCTTACTAGGATAAATCTAAGACGGCTTGCCTATGAATTGGCTTCTAGAAATAACATTGAACACCCATTTTCTGCATCAGGTTTGGCAGGTAGAGCATAGCTTGATATTTTTTTAAAGCGGCATCCAAAACTGTCAGTTGGAAAGCCTAGTGAAACATCGTTCGCTAGAGCTGCAGGTTTTTGCAAAGAAATGGTTTCTGATTTTTTTGACCTCTTAGAAACTGAATTACAAAAATTTTCCTTACCTCCAGCAAACATTTACAATGTAGATGAATCGGGACTAACCATCGTACAAAGCATCCTTCGGTAATTGGCCTTCGAGGTAAACGTCAGATTGCATCTTTAACTTCAGCAAAAAGAAGTGCTTTGATAACAGTTATCTTTTCCATGAGTGCTTCTGGCCAATAATATTACATATTACAACTAATATTTCCTAGAAACAATATGAATATACAGCTTATGAAAGGTGCTCCTCCGGGATCTAATGGAGCTGCACATCCATCTGGTTGGGTACAAGCCCATATTTTCACTCAATGGTTACATCACTTCATTAAGCAATCACAACCATTTAAGGAGGGACCGCTTTTATTAATTCTCGATCGTTACTACAGCCATACCCGTAACATCGTCGTTAAAGATCTTGCAAGAGAAAACTACATAGTCATCGTGTCTTTACCTCCGCATTCGACACATATACTTCAGTCCATGGACAAGTCATTCATGGGGCCGTTAAAAACCTATTATAGTGAAGAGATTCGAATGTGGATCCATAACAACAATCGTAGATGACTTCTCATTTGAAGAAGAATCTGAAGGGAATGACGATTTGGACCTAGCTGATTATTATTCTGACGACAATGCTGTTGATATGCCAAGACACTCGAACCCTGATGACAATGTTGCAGAGTGTATTTTCTGTGGGAAAAGGTAAGATATGGGTGCAGTATCTCATGTGCTCCAAGTGGGCACATAAAGAGAGCGCAGGTGCGGAGAAAGACGAATATATTTGTGACTGGTGCAAGTAGTTTATATCGTATTTTGAGTTTATATTAAAAAAAAGTTCAATTAATAAAATCATTCACTAATTTTTAGCGGAATTCCATATTTCCCCCCATATTTTAAGTGGTGATTTGGACATGTTTACTAACAATTTTTTTTACAAAAAATGTGAGGGTTGCCTTTAATTTGATTGAAGACTTATCGGAAACTGTATTAGATAGGACCTCGCTAAATTTAGGTTTGTTTTACCAATTCGTTTAGATGATTTGTCTAAGAACAAAATTGTATTCCATACTTGCACCTTCTCCTCTAATGTAGACGTCCGTATGGTAAAATGACAAAATTAACGCAACGATATGAAATTATCAAGAAAGTTTCACTTGTGTCCCTTTTGAGGTTTTTTAAATATAAAAAACATGTTACAAATGAATGAACAAATAATGAAAAGAACATTTCACAATATTTCGTTGACTCGGTATCTGGCCTCAGGATTTAGTAATAAAAGTTTATAAATCCCTCATTGTACAGTAAAAGATCCGCAAAATTTAGATACTGAAATATAAATTAAATTTATTAAGTAAAAAAAAGTTTCTAAATTTTCTAAAAACAAATTTAACTTTTATCCATTAATTGAAATTAAACAAATTAAACTGTTGAAACATGAAGGGTGGCACACCTTATACGATTTGACTTATTTCATATAATTGGCAGATGTTATCAAAAAATGTTTCTAATTGGCAGATGTTATCAAAAAATGTTATTGAATAATGGCCATATTTTAAAAACATTTTGTACCATACAGGGTATCTGCAAAACAGTGGAAGGTACCAAAGATACATTTTTTGAATAATAACTGATATGAAATTGAAATAAAATCGAAAAGGACCAAAGTGAGTAAGTACATGAACTCTGACTGTAAATAAAACAAAAAATCTGGCAGTAAGTAGAAAAACATTCCCCGTTTCGTCTTTAATTAACCGCTTTATTATACAATCTAGGGTTGGTATCGTTTGTTCTTGGTATAGGACATATATCGTTTATGGGATTATATCCTTCTGCATTTGGTTTTATTAGCGTCACTTCGTATTTTTCGGTTATGTATTGGCTTATTGATAACGTCTTACTGTGGATATTGGGGTTTTGGTCAACATACATGTTTCTTTTGCTGTATCGGTTATACTATAATCTCGATGTTTCAATGATTCAAACACATTTTTCACAATTCGCTTCGCATCCGGCGATAAATACACTTATTTTGCCCCGGGGACGCCACATACTTAGTTTTAAACACAAGATTACTTTCGGAGTGAAATGTTTATCACAAACTAAAATTCTGAGGCAATTTTAAAAATTATTATCCTGAAATCCCCACTTTCTATTATATCTATAAATATTTGAATCCCATTATTCTAATATATAAAATTCTCGTGTCACGGTGTTTGTAATTAAACTCCTCCGAAATGGCTCGACCGATTCTCATGGAATTTTGTGAGCATATCGGGTATGTCTGCGAATCGGACAACATCTATTTTTCATCCCCCTGAATGTTAAGGGTGGTCCACCCCTTAATTTTTTATTTCATTTTTCTAGACAAAATATTTTGTTTTTATTTTTTATAGATACATCATTCATAAATACATACAACCCTAAATTTTCACCCCTCTACGATCAACCCCTATTTTTTATTTGTTAATTATAAAATAACATTTTTTGGCAAGATTTTTAATTTTATTTTGTTATAACTTGGAATAAAAAATTTCATATTACTCTTAATTTTTACCCTTATACGATCAACCCCTATTTTTATTATTATTTTTTTTATTTTGCATTTTTTGGAAATAGTTTTAAATCAAAACGAAAAACAAGTATGTGTTCAATAAATATACGTGTTTTATTATAGTGAAAGGTAAGTCAAATAATAAGCGATTATGAAAAGTGTTAAAAGAAAATTGTTATTTTTGCTTTTTATATTAAGCAATGCTAGCAAGATGCAAAGGGGCCAATTTGAGTCGTCGAACAATCAGTTCTAGAGTCGTGCGAGATAAAAGAGCACGAAGATCAGGCGAGCAAATCCAAGAAAACAAAGACAATTAGAACGAAGAGAAACGCACAGATACATGGTCAACAGACGTAAAGGAATTGACCAACAACGCCAACAAGTTCATCGAGCATTTATTATTTTTCCATCGCGATTTTTATTTTTGCAAATGGCAATCGAATATAATAATTGTAGTACGATAAATTTTTATTCAGAGTTTATAATTTCAATTTCCTTTAATTATGATTTCTTTCTCAATTCAATTTGATCTTCCGCCCTCGCCGGTCGATAACTGATCAATTATCAATCGATCAGTTATCCCCGCCAGCTGTCTTCAGTTGTGTTAGTTACACTACTCATTACTCAAGAACGGCTGAACCGATTTGGCTGAAAAATGGTGGGAAAGTATCTTAGAACCAGGAGACGGACATAGGATACTTTTTATCTCGTTCCCGTGGGAAAAACATTATTTAAAAAAATTCTACTTTGGACAAAAAATGGCGTTTGTATATGTATCGTTACTTGGAGATTAGATAATTGTAAGGATGGCATTTATAGAAGTTTGAAATTAACAAAAGCTACTCTGACACTCCACTCAACGGGCAGAAAACGACCGCTTGCATTATATCCTATTGACAAGACAATGTTAAGACAGGACAACGTCTGTCAGGTCTTCTAGTTTAAATATAAAAAGGGCATTGGAAATAAAGTAGGTAGGTGCAGTACATGTCAGACAAAGGAAAACTAGCAGTGGAAGCTCTTTTTACACAATCAGATTAAAATATTTATAGATAGGGTTGTCAACCATTTATCGTGAAAAATACTTTTAATTGAAAAATGAAAATTCGGAAATATATCTTCCAAAACACAAATAAATAAAATAATACATAAATAAATTAAAAAATTAGTCTCAAATATTATTTTACCAGCCAAACATTTCGGTTGTAAAATAATCATATCATTAGGAATTATATTTTCGCTTTTCGAAGAAACAATTACGATGCTGTGCTATTGTTATCGGATTAACGACTACACTTAGTGGGTTTTGGTCTTGAATCAATCATGTTGGCATAAGTCAAAACGAAATATCTTGGAATCAAGTATTGTTACTAAAAAATGTACCTTTAGGTGCTTCAAAAGATACTCTTTACAGTGTGGTAACTAAAAGTCCAATAAAAAAATCACTAATAATTTTTTTCAAAAATCGACGTTTTGAAGCCTCCTAAAAATGTACTCTGTACTGACATATATCAAGTGTTAATAAGTAAAAATATTCTCTTTGCCCACCTTTTCAAACCACCAATATTTGAAGTTCATCAAATGTCAATTAAAAGCTGTAATTGGGTGGGTCACACTGGAGATTTTAGTGACACGCTAGGCATTATCAAATTAATTAAAAAAAAATACTTTCATTAATCTACCAATCTAAAAAAATATAGAATTATTTTACAACTTATTTATTTAATGATACCCTCCGAAAGACATTATAGACGTAAATATTTAAAATATTCGCTTGACATATTATCGGTTATTAAAACTTTTTGCAGATAATGTGGATTTGAATATTCAGAACTTCTCTAGAAGTTCTCTTATCATTTCGTTTTCAGACAAATTACACAAATGTGTAATAAATTTTAATAAGCAAGCCTTCTAAACGTTCACTGAAGTACCGGGTATTATAGATAAATATGTGGTGTATTTTGTAATAATAATAATAATAATAATAATAATAATAATAATAATAATAATAATAATAATAATAACGCCGGCTGGAAAAGACCATTGATGACATCAGAAGGGAATTGGGGCAGCTTACAGAGTTTAAAAACAACTTGAAACCGTCTAGGCGCTTAACAAACAGAGTGAGGAAGATCTATCGAAAAATCAACACTTATACAGGTCACCCACAACATAAACAACATGTATGTGAATATATCGATTCACTCAGGCAAAAGTTAAAGGCAAAATCAAAACGTTTGTCACGATATGTCAAATGCACGAAAAGGAAACAACAGAACTACTTATTCAATAACAATCAGAAGTTATTTTACAGGCAACTAAGCGGTACTGTAAACAATCACAACCAAAGTCTCCCAGATAAAGATGAGCTAACGGAGTACTGGTCTTCTTTATGGTCGAACCCTATCGAACATAAATCCAACGCTCACTGGATAAGAACTGAGGAGGAAAAAATTAACATTGAACCAATGCCTTTCGTTAACTTGACAGCAAGCGAGGTAACCGAAGCTATAAAGAGCACCAGTAATTGGAAGACACCAGGAGTTGACCATGTCCAAAACTTCTGGTATAAGAAGTTTGACAGTCTGCATGAAGCAATGGCAAGATCATTTACACATATTCTGCAGCATCCAGAAGATACACCACCATTTCTGACACTGGGTTCGACCCACTTGCTTCCCAAAACGCATCAAACTCACGATCCTACGCAGTATAGACCTATAACATGCCTTCCAACTATATATAAAATATTAACGTCTTGCATTACTAACCGTATTTACAGACATGCGGATCATAACAACATCTTGTCGGAAGAACAGAAAGGGTGCAGACGAGATCACCAAGGCTGCAAAGAACAACTCATCATCGATTCGGTAATACTAAAACAGGCGCAGAAGGAACAGCGCAACATCTACACGGCTTTCGTAGATTATAGGAAAGCATTTGATAGCGTTCCACATTCCTGGCTTGTTAAAGTTTTGCAAATTTACAAAGTACACCCCATTCTTGTTACTTTTCTTGAATCATCGATGAAGCACTGGCGAACGAACCTTCACTTACAAATAAATGGTCAATACCTCGAAACTGATGAAATTTCTATCCGTAGGGGGATCTTCCAGGGCGACTCCCTGAGTCCACTTTGGTTTTGTTTGGCAATGAATCCACTTTCCAAGCTACTTAACGATACGGATTACGGCTTTAAAATCAAAGCCAACAGGAACACTAGTTGCACTGTTTCCCACCTTTTATACATGAATGACATCAAAATATACGCATCAAACCAGCGCCAAATTCAACATTTACTTAATATCACTGAAAAATTTTCCAGTGATATACAAAGGGGATTTGGATTAGACAAGTGCAAAACCTTGAATATCGAGAAGGGTAAAATCGTTAACGGAGATGTGTTACTACCTAATGGGAACATTATAAATGCCATGCAAAATGGTGAAACCTACAAATATCTAGGATTTCAGCAAGCTAAGCTACTAGACCAGAAGCAAGCAAAAACCAAAATTCGAGGACAGTTCACTCAAAGGATAACTGCTTTATTGAAATCCCAGTTGAACGCAGGAAATCTTGCCAAAGCAATTAACACCTACGCCATACCGGTCCTGACATACTCATTTGGAATTCTGAAGTGGACAAAAACAGAACTGGAAGATATTCAAAGAACAACGCGAACCATGATGACCAAACACAAATGTCACCACCCGACATCATCAGTTATTAGGACCACATTACCAAGAAAAGAGGGAGGGAGAGCTTTAACGGACATAGTTAATTTACATTATAATCAAATATCTAAACTCCAAAAGTTCTTCATTGGCAAGGCTCAAACATCTAAATTGCATGAGCTGGTCGCGAAAGCAGATAAAAACTATTCCCCCTTAGATCTTGTAAACCCTGATGAAAAACTTGAAATCGTTACAGACTCTGACAAACAGGCGGAGTGGGCCCAGAAAGCGCTTCATGGTCGACATCATCACGACCTCAATCAACCATATATCGACAAGGAAGCATCAAATAAGTGGCTCTCTGATGGAACATTGTTTCCAGAAACAGAAGGATTTATGATGGCGATCCAAGACCAAGTTATTAATACCAACAATTACAAGAAATTTGTTATAAGAGATCCAAACATCGTGTCGGACAAGTGCAGAAGGTGTCAACAAACAACAGAGACGATACAACACATTACGTCGGGATGTTCAGCCATAGCTAACATTGATTACCTACGCAGGCACAATCAACTTTGCAACATCATCCATCAGAAGTTGGCCAACAAATTTGGATTAGTTAACACTTACACGCCTTATTACAAGTACCATCCTCATGCAGTTCTAGAGAATGCTGATTTTAGACTATACTACGATAGGTCAATTATCACCGATAGACGGGTGACGAATAACCGGCCTGATATTGTAGTTGTGGATAAAAAAGCTAACTCGGTTCTTCTAGTGGATGTTGCTGTACCCAATAACAACAATATGTTAGACAAATACAACGAGAAAATTGCAAAATACACCGATCTTGCAATTGAGGTAGGACAGATGTGGCATGCAGAGAAAGTAGAGGTGGTGCCGGTCATCGTTTCATCTACGGGACTAATCCCCAAAACTCTACAAGACAGCCTCACCAAACTAGGTCTTCACAAAAACACATATATCGATCTGCAGAAGGCTGCAATTTTGAATACTTGTCACACTGTCCGTAAATTTCTAAATATGTAACTGCTGTGCCAAATCCCATTTGCGTTTACAAACGCTCGGGATAGGTGAACATTACCAGCAAGAGCTGAGCAAGAGTACACTTGAATTGGAAATAATAATAATAATATTAATAAAATTCGAGGACAGTTCCCTCAAAGGATAACTGCTTTATTGAAATCCCAGTTGAACGCAGGAAATCTTGCCAAAGCAATTAACACCTACGCCATACCGGTCCTGACATACTCATTTGGAATTCTGAAGTGGACAAAAACAGAACTGGAAGATATTCAAAGAACAACGCGAACCATGATGACCAAACACAAATGTCACCACCCGACATCATCAGTTATTAGGACCACACTACCAAGAAAAGAGGGAGGAAGAGCTAGCTCTAACGGACATAGTTAATTTACATTACAAACAAATATCTCAACTCCAAAAATACTTCATTGGCAAGGCTCAAACATCTAAATTGCATGAGCTGGTCGCGAAAGCAGATAAAAACTATTCCCCCTTAGATCTTGTAAACCCTGATAATAAACTTGAAATCGTTACAGACTCTGACAAACAGGCAGAGTGGGCCCAGAAAGCGCTCCATGGTCGACATCATCACGACCTCAATCAACCATATATCGACAAGGAAGCATCAAATAAGTGGCTCTCTGATGGATCACTGTTTCCAGAAACAGAAGGATTTATGACGGCGATCCAAGACCAAGTAATTAATACCAATAATTACAAGAAATTTGTTATAAGAGATCCAAACATCGTGTCGGACAAGTGCAGAAGGTGTCAACAAACAACAGAGACCATACAACACATTACGTCGGGATGTTCAGCCATAGCTAACATTGATTACCTACGCAGACACAATCAACTTTGCAACATCATCCATCAGAAGTTGGCCAACAAATTTGGATTAGTTAACACTTACACGCCTTATTACAAGTACCATCCGCATGCAGTTCTAGAGAATGCTGATTTTAGACTCTACTACGATAGGTCAATTATCACCGACAGACGGGTGACGAATAACCGGCCTGATATTGTGGTTGTGGATAAAAAAGCTAACTCCGTTCTCCTGGTGGATGTTGCTGTACCCAATAACAACAATATTTTAGACAAACACAACGAAAAAATTGCAAAATACACCGATCTTGCAATTGAGGTAGGACAGATGTGGCATGCAGAGAAAGTAGAGGTGGTGCCGGTCATCGTTTCATCCACGGGACTAATCCCCAAAACTCTACAAGACAGCCTCACCAAACTAGGTCTTCACAAAAACACATACATCGATCTGCAGAAGGCTGCAATTTTGAATACTTGTCACACTGTCCGTAAATTTCTAAATATGTAACTGCTGTACCTAATCCCATTTGCGTTTAGAAACGTTCGGGATAGGTGAACATTACCAGCAAGAGCTGAGCAAGAGTACACTTGAGTTGGAAATAATAATAATAATAATAATACTTTATTCATCCTTTTTGATCATAGTACATGATATAGGACAGCTCCAACAGAAAAGAGGATTTTGCATAAAATATGACTTACTTATTAAACAGTTAAATTAAAATCGTTTGTTTAAGAACTCTGACACATCATAGAAACATTCGACGATTAAAAATTTTTAAAGTTTTAAAGTTTTTGTTTGAAAACATTGAAATTGTTTTCATATCTTCTAGAGCTAGGCAAATGATTCAGGAATTGAATTCCTTTATAGATAGGACTTTTTTCAAACAATGAAGTTTCATGTTTTGGTGGCCGGATAAGCCTGCCAGATCTGGTTGGGTAATCATGGAAATCAGAATTAAGACTAAAATCACTGAAATTACTTTTTGTATATAATATGCACTTGTGTAGATGTAAATAGAATAAAATGCTAGAATACCAGAATCTTTAAAATGATTTCTGCATGTTTCTTTAAAATCTAGTTTAAAAATTAGACGGACAATCCTTTTTTAAGAAACAAAAATCCTTGATGCATTTACCGCACCCCCCCATAGAATGATATTATAGGAAATATTGCATAATAAACATTGATCAATTGACTAGTTGAAAATATATTTTTTAGCTGTAATATTGCAAAGTAACTGCTATTTAATTTTTTACAAATGGGGTTGATATTGGAATTCCAACGTCAGTTCCCTTAACTGAGATACAGATATTTTCAGGAATATGCATAAGGATGGTTTTTGTCGAATTCACTATCAAAGAATTTCCTTTCCCACCAACTGATAAATTCTTTTGATAAAATATTCATCTTTCAAAGCAGCTCATCTGGAGATTCAGAATCAATTGCTAATGTGGTGTCATCTGCATATTGTATCAAATGATTAGTGCTAACATATTTAGAAAGATCATTTATGTATAATAAAAATATCAGAGGACCTAAGATTGAGCTTTGAGGTACGCCAATTTCCCCAGGTTGAGGGAGGGACTTCTGATCTTTAATCCTAACAATAAGTTTTCTGGCTTCTAAGTATGGTTTCAGCCACGATAGAAATTTGCCCCGAAATCCTAAATCTCGTAGTTTATTTATTGTTATATCAGTACTAACAGAGTCATGGAGTAGAATCGAACTAATAGAAATTAAGTACTTTTTTTAGAAATTCAATCATTCGAATGCTCACGTTAAAGTTCTAGTTAGCTTCTTTAAAAAAATTGAAGGAATCGATATAAGGAAAATGTAACGAACAACAAAATTAAATGAGCAAAATTGCATCAGCAATAGGCGTCATCATTTTCTAACGGATTTTATCATTTTTTAAGATAAACCTGAAGTTTGGTAAAATATATTTTAATGATTATCTGCATTTCCGTAATTGACCACTACAAACTATTCGGTATACCGTTTGACCCACGTCTCACCTGGAAACAATATCTACCTACTAAAATTAAAAGGTGAGGGAAGTAGAAAACTGAACATAATCAAAACTCTCTCGCATTATCATTGGAGTATATAGAATACTTATACGCCATAGGTATCTTCCGATCTACTGCATTTGGAAACTTTAATTGTTAAGCCAATGAGCCACTCCTTGTTTAGGAAAAAGTCTACAGTTGCTACTCTTTATCGTAACCTTTGTATGTTCAAACCACTACAAACCTGTATATCCAAATTTCATAATATATCATCCAATACTATCACACATCTGCTTAATGACATCAATCCACCCCTAACAATCGCTCTTCCGCTACCCCTGACTCCTCCATATGAGCAGTAACCATTTCTAATTATCACTCACATGATACGACAAACATATATCACCCAGGGGATCTCATATTCGAGGTTTTCAATAAAATCATAATCATTAATAAATACGACCTGGTTTCATACATAGTGAGTTTCAAGTCTGAACTATCTCGGAAACGTATTGCACGATTTTGATAGATTCTGCTGTGCGAGGATCTTGTAATATGGCCAATATTATGTTGGTATTTACATTATTGTCAGATCTTTCCTTTTTCCGGAAAAATAATGAACTTTTTTATTTCAAATGGATCACCCTGTATAATTTTTGCCTTTGGAAATCCTTAAGAAATACTGATTATTTTTCATGTAATGTTCCCTATACGTAAAAGCTATAATTTCGGAGTTACAGCTACATTTACATTATCTACGCCGAAGTTGAAATAATACATTTAGATGGATCTTTGGGAGAACTTCCACCAACCCTCCATCTCATCCGATGGGTCCTAATCGTCGACGTTCGCATTTTTCGCGTACAGCCCGTCCTCAGCCAAATGGCTGCTGGCTGGCTGGGGTCGGGCTGTCTTCTTCTTGGCTGTGTAACCACGGTGGTTATTTCTTCAGCGGTCTTCTAACTTGATTTTGTCTTCCGCTGTGTGTGCATTTGCGCTGCCTCTACAAGGGGCGAATCCTTAGCCAACGAACTGCGGCTAAAGACGACTTTATAGAGTGTGTATTCTTTTCTTGAGATTTCTTACAGGTGACTTTAGGCCATTAGCTGAGCTGCTCGAGAATCCGTTGTTTCGTCGGTGTTGTCGTCGTCTTCTTGTTGGCTGCAGCTTGGGCGTAGCTGACTCCTGGCTTCGTTGTACTTGTTGCTGTTTTCCTTGTCTTCAGGTTGATTGGGGCCTGTGTTCGCCTGGTGTTCTTCCTGGCAGTTTGCGCAGGTGGCTGGCTTGTTCTTCGGCCTTGGGCACTAGTTTGATCTATGTGGTCCTCCACACTTCACGCATTTAGTGCTTATGCTGCATGCCGTCTGTACGTGGTGGAATCCTTGGAGGTTGTAACACTGCGTCGGTCCATTGCCTCTTCTTTTTTCTTCCCATCTGATCCTCACGTTTTGTATGTGTTGTATTTGTCGCATTTTGTCCTTTTCTTCAACTTCGAGCTGTACCATGTAGATGGGTAGTGGTTTCCTCTTTCCAAATCTGGAGTGAAGTATGAGTGAAGTATGCGGACTCCTTCTTCTTCGATTTCTTCCTCTATTTCTTGTGTGTCTTCGCAGTTTGTCAGTACTCGGATGACAATCCTTGTTTTCCTCTCTTCTCATGGCATGTACGTATATCACTCCACTTCTTTCCTGTTTTCTCTCAGGTACCTTGTTAGGCTCCTGAAGTCTTAGGGTTCTTCACAAGGGATGTTTACTCCGAGTCTTTCTCGGATAGTTATGGGATAGTTATGAACCTTGTCTTGATTCCCATCCTGTGAATGTCATTCCTCACGGAGCTCCAGTGGTGGATACTCCAGAGGATGACGAGTGGTGGTCAGTGTGTCGTCTTTTTGTTTTCCTTGATGGCTTCGTCCACCAGTTCTTCGTCGGCTTTCTTTCGGGCGGCGGCTTCCTTCTTCTACTGTTTCAGTATTGTTTTGATGGATACCACTACCGTGAATTCCATTTCCTGGTTGTCTTCTGCTTGGGAGGATTCTGTTATTTGTGCCTTTCTGCGGACACTTTCCGATCGGCTTCGGCTTCATTTTTATTTTTGTTTTTCTTCCATAATGTTTGCCATATTTTCCATGGCAATCCTCAGTCCGGTTATTTCTTCTTCCATTCGCTTAATGGTTCCTTTCAGCTCTTCTGCTTCTTTTTTTGCTCCCCAGCCTTCCCTTTTATATTTGTTGCCTCTGTCCTGCATTCTTTGTAAGTATTCTGCTTCGCTTTCAAATGCGCTTCCATAATCCTCGCTTGATGATTCCTGTATTTTTGTGTTCTTGCTGCTAGCTTGGCTGCTAGTACTATTTGCGTTTAAAAACGCTGTTTTAAGTGGCGGCTCCTCTATTAGGTCATTGGGTCAATGACCTTCCATCAAAAAATAATTGAATAAAAATAAAATATACCTACTATACATATAGTATAGTATTCCTCTTAAATAAAATTTACCTAAAACGTTTCAAGACCCCCGTGTAAACGTTATTCCGCATCAATCATCAAGTACTCGGAGAAAACCAAAATTAAAAAGCTAGCTGGTGGCCACCGTTGACCTCAAGGTGTTATATGGGAACGGAATTTGCCGAGCGCTGACGATCTTCGCGGCATGAGAAAAAATTTTTGCCTCTGGAACTCCACAAATTTTTCTTTTTAACGATTTTAACGACATCTGGGCAGGAATTGGGAGTGATTTTTCGAAAAATTTCCGCCTACGGAGGATAGGCCTCCGGGGGGCTGGTCAGTGGCGTTCCGTATTTTAAGATTTTGGTCACATTACCTATGACCCCCCTATCAAATTAACCACGAGCCGCCACTGTTTAAGACACGTCTTATCCACTCGGTTGCTCGCTTGTTTTTTATTTAGATGGCTCTGAAGGCTACAATAACAACTTTGAAGTTCCAATAAATTAGTATTGCTGGTGTTTATTGAAAGTCACAATGGATCGTATATCTGAAAAAGAACGAATTGAGATTTAAATGATATTAGGATATGGTGATATGCGTAGAAAAGTCAACAATAAACGTGTAATATCTTTAATAATTTATATCCTAACCGAAATCCCATAACAAGATCTACTGTCAGTAAAATAGTAAAAAAGTTTAACGAATCTGGTTCAGTAAAAGATTTATCCAAATGAGGGCGCAGAAAAACTGCATCAACTGAAAAAAAATCTTTACAGGTTTGGGTCCTTTTAGAAGACGATCCATAGTTAAGTACTAGACAAATTTCCAGGGAACTTTCTCAAATATACGTAATGAAAATTTTACGTGAAAATAAATTCCATCCATACAAAATAAGATTAGATCAATAGTTGTCAGATGAGTTCGATAGACGTGAACAGTTTGCAGACATAATGATTCAAAAATGTTACAATAAAAACCATCCTAATTTTTTAAGTAATGTAATGTTTTGCGATGAGGTCAGTTTTTTTATTAATGGAAACGTAAATCGGCATAATTGTAGATACTGGTTACGTAACAATCCTCGTTGGATGCGTGAATACGACACCCAATATCCACAAAATGTGAATGTATGGGCTTGAATAATAGGCGACAAAATAATTGGTCCCTTTTTCATTGAGGGGAACTTATTATTTCCAAATCCAAGTTAAGTATTTTCAATTACATTTTAATGATGAAATTTCAGTATTCGAGACTTTCATACAATAACAATATCCCGAACGACAATATTTGGCTGCAACAATATGGTGCTCCACCTCACTATGCGCAATACCTAAATAATGTGTTTTCCAGAAGATGGATTGAAAGGCGTGGTTTTATCGAATGACCGTCGCGGTCAACTGACATAGATCCTTTAAACTATTTCCCGTGGGATCACTTAAAAAACATCGTTTAATAAACAAGACCTGCCAATATTCAGGAATTCATAGATAGGATTACCACAGATAAGAAGAATTGAACAGTCAGGGATGCTGCAAAATGTATTGCAAAGTTTTAAAAATCGCATGGCTTATTGTATTGAAGTAAACGGACAACATTTTGAGCATCTGCTGTAATCGCCTTTACTGTATGTTTTCTGAAATTGCTAATTTTTCTACTACTCTAACATGAAACAAACATTAAAATATTTGTCTTCAGTAGGTTTTCTGCGCCATGATTTGGATAAATCTTTTTCTGCACCAGTTTCGTTGATTCACAAATTTACTGACAGTAGAACTTCTTATGATACTTCCATTATGATATAAATTATTGAAGATAATTCGAATTAAACGAGTTAATTGACTCCTATGTATTATTTTAACTTCGTCGAAGATAATGTAAATGTTGCTATAGCTCCGAAATTATGGCATTTAGGTAGAGGAAACATCACATGAAAAATAATCAGTATTTCTTAAGGATTTCAAAAGGCAAAAAATATACAAGGATATCCATTTGAAATAACAAAACTCATTATTCCGGAAAAAGGAAAGATCTGACAACAATGTTAATACCACCATAAAATCGGCCATATCACAAGATCATTGCACACCAAAATCTATAAAAATGGTTCTATCCGTTACTGAGATAATTGAGGCGTTCCATACTCAAAACATACTCTGTATAATGATGCCTCAAAGAAATAAACAGGAGTTTATGTTATTATTTCTTTCAGCCCCGTACCAAAATCTAGTTCACACATTGTTATGGTTGATTGCGTGGTCCTTTTGTTGAATTTATAAATTATGAATGTTTGCATAATTTAAACTTAGATGTATCAAATTCCTCGGATAAATATAAAAAAGGATAAAGAAAAAATGGAACGAAAAAAAAAACTGTTTTATAATAACTCATATACGATATTTCTACTGAAAACGATCAATTATATCTTTACAAAGGCAGATGCTCTCGCAAAACCCTCGTAAAACATAAAAGTTATGTATTGTGAATTGTGACGTCATACATCAGCATATATAAATCATAAAGTTCTGCAGGTAATGTTCTGAAGTTAATGTTTGAAAGTTGTGCTATAAAAATGACATTTCACGGTACGTTTTTCCTCACGTTATTTATTATTGCTTAAAATTTATAACTTTATCACGAGTATCGATAGAGTATAAAAATTGGAATATATACCAAAATTGAAATCCAACATTTTGATACTTGATGTAGTTATAATAATGAATTAACAAGTTTTTGAAAATTGTATAGTTCTCTTAATAGACTACAAAGTAATGATGTTAAATATACTCACCGGCACGAAAACCGAAGCAGTTGAATATTTTTAAACAAACTTCAAATTGTAATGCTTTGTGATGTTTTATTATTATAATATCTTACACACAAGCAAAACAACATGTTTAACGAATTTTGTAACAACAATTAAACCTTTAATTGAAGAAA
Organism: Lochmaea crataegi; assembly: GCA_947563755.1. Taxonomy (NCBI): domain Eukaryota; kingdom Metazoa; phylum Arthropoda; class Insecta; order Coleoptera; family Chrysomelidae; genus Lochmaea; species Lochmaea crataegi. The sequence goes on along the minus strand of OX387423.1, from coordinate 23,905,067 downwards.
AAAAGTGTTTTGTAACAATTTAAAAAACTAGAGTGAAAACGCACAAATTGGTGTTGTAGAAAAATTACCTGAAATGAATCAAAACTGAAACGACTTGCTAGCAAAAGCTGGGGAGCCGCATTCTTAATAACGGGTGTTGCCCCCACGGGCTCGAATTACTGCCTGTATCCTCCTTGGCATGCCTAAAATAAAGTGGCGAATGTCCGCTTGAGGAATAAGTCCTCATTCCTCTAAAAGAGTTTGTCGCAACTGATTTAAAGTTAAAGGAGCAGGAACACGACCTCGGATCCTTCGCCCAAGCAAGTCCCAAATATGTTCTATGGGGTTAACATCCGGACTTACCGCTGGCCACTCCATAACAGGAAAATTTACCTCGTCCGACCTGAGGTCGGACATTATCATGCATCATTTCCAATAAAGCCAACATAAGGGACAACAAAATCTTGGAGAACGTTCTCAATGTTGTAACGAGTTATTTTTTTCTGCAAGTTTAATTTTTATTTTTTCCGTAATATATTTTATTTTACTACTAGGGTGTATATAACTCGTTACTTTACAACCCTTTCTACTACCGCATTGATTTTTTTTTTCGTTATTACCTTTGTATATTTTAGTATAAGTCCAAGTTACACAAATCCAAATTCTACTATACACAATTTATTCATTTCCGATATTTACATTTTTCAACTGAAGGGACGCCCGGTATATACACCATTTTAATTAAAACCGGAGCCGTTCAGTATAGGTACAACTCTTTTTGTTGTAAGTAGATAAATTTCACGTTTAATTCCCTCACCACAACTACGGCCGAAAAATGTAACTAGAATTTTGAATATAAATTAGCTCTCAATCATTCGCTCAGGAATTATTGTCTCGCATTCATTTTGGCTGATTCATTCGCGCTCTGATTTATTCCGGCTCTAAATTAGTCTTTCGTGATTCTCTGTTCAATTTTCTTCCGAAAACCGAAAAACCGGCTTTATTTAGATTCAAGGGTTAATCAGACTTGGAAGAGGCTTAGCCACAATTTGTTTGATTTCCCGGCAGATCTAATTAGTTCTTAAATTTTATTTTTTTCGGAATAATAGTTACCGGCTTTAGTTAGATTCAAGGGTTAATCAGACTTGGAAGAGGCTTAGCCACAATTTGTTTGATTTCCCGGCAGATCTATTTAGTTCTCAAATTTTATTTTTTCGGAATAATTGTTGCCGGCTTTATCTAGATTCAAGGGTTAATCAGACTTGGAAGAGGCTTAGCCACAATTTGTTTGATTTCCCGGCAGATCTAAATCGTTCATTTCCCGTTTCGTAGAATCATTAATTATATTTTGTTTTTTTCTAATTGTCGGAATAATATTTGCCGGTTTCATTTGGATTCAAGGGTTTATCAGACTTGGAAGAGGCTTAGCCACAATTTTTCTGATTACCCGGCAGATCTAAATCGTGCATTAGGGACCCCGTTAAATCCGGTAGATTTAAACCGCATTTGATAACCTGACCGTTATGTCCGTCAAAGTACCAAGTATATGGTAAAGATAGCTTATTTTCTTTTCCCTGTGAATTTGCTTGTCACCAAAGAATTATTCGTAAAATAGACCACAGAGTATTAATAGACTAAAAGTTTCTTTTTGATTATTTTGTTATATACCGACCTATTGTGTGATTGTAGGTATACCCTAAACCGTAGGTAGTGTACAATTCTGCTGAACCCCTGTTTCCTTCATTAACCCGTGATTTATAAATCGGAGAATCCATATTCGATTGTAATTAGGTAAATAAAGTTAATTCAACAAGACCCCTGGAATTTTCCGTAACCTCCATCTGAGGCTATCTGGAACTCTTGACGCTAAGGGTCAAGGGGCCGTGAAGCAAACCACGTTAATAATCTGGCGCCCGAGATTTAAAAACCCGAATTTTGCATCAAGGGTGTCCATAGTGACGTGTTCTTGTGGCAGGAGCCACGTGTAAGAAGGTAGGCACGTTACAAAATGGCGCCCGAGCAGGGACCCGGTTGTTGATTACAATAGGATCAGTTTAATACCGTTTTCAATTTTATTTTGAAGCGTTTTTTCGCTTGGACCGGTTAAATCTGTGTTGACTGTTTTTTTCCGTATTATTGCAGAGAGTTGATTATTGATTAGAGCAGAAACCGTTATTCCGTTTCCGTTATTTTACCGTATTGTTAAAGAGACCTGATTATAGCAGGAACTGAAATACCGCTGTGGATATTTTTTTTAGCTGGACCGTTTATACTGTTTTACGGGTTTTTTTTGCCCAGTGTTGATTTGAACAGGGACCGTTATTTCAGTATAATATACTATTTTTTGTTCCGTATTGCAAATTTCAATAGTGACCGTTTTGCCGGTGCTAGTTTTTCCTTCTTTCCGCCTTTGTTGTTTTTTATTTTGGAAGAAGAAGAAGACGTCTGAGCTGGAGTTAAAAGGCTAATGTCCAGAAGAAACTCCGAAGATCTTGACTTATCCGTTTTGTTTGAGCAAGAAGAAGCTGAAAAAACTGAATCCGTTCCTCCAGTACCGACTGTACGTTCCGTGGGAGAAATAACCGACAATCGAGTAAGCTGGGTATACTTGCTAAAGAACGAGGGACTTAATACCGAGCTAGTAAAGAGGAATTTATCGGTTGCTGGAACCGTCCCTATCAAACGGAAAAGACTCGTCAACTTTCTGAGAAGAAGAAATATTGCTCCGAGATCCGCCATAGACCAAGAGGAATACCCGACCGCTATGGCAACTACACCAGTAAACGTGCACGATTGGAAGGTGTCTTTTGGAAACCGGGGAGATCCTGCTGCATTCATCGAAAGAATTGAAGAAATCTGTACCGCAAGGAATGTCCAGAAAGACAATCTGCTTCCTGTGTTACCCGAATTACTGACCGGTGAGCCCGCACTATGGTACCGGAATAACCGCAGCAGATATACCAGCTGGACCGATTTTGAAACAGATTTCCGAATTTTCTTCTATCCCGTTAACTACGAGGTTGACTTAGAAGCCGAGATAGGCCGTCGTCTACAAAGAAGGAATGAGTCCGCCTCCACATACATCACCGAACTCCAGACTTTGATGCGAAGACATGGAAAGCTAACTCCCGAACAGCAGTTAGCATGGCTGTACCGTAACCTGTTGCCCGAATACCGTCTGCAAATCCGAAAATGGGACTTTGACGATTTTTCCTCCTTTTGTCAGGTGGTCAGGGAATATGAGCTCCTCAGGAAGGAACTCCAGTCTGTACCCAACCACAGTGGACCGAACCGGGGACCAAATCCCCGTCCAATGAATTGACCGAGATATGGACCTTCTCACAACACGATGCCTGGGCCATCCAGAGAGCCCATCGCCGGTCCCAGCCAACCTTCACCGACCGATACTCCTCGCCGTCCACCGCCTGATACTACTCGTCAACCGTCTGGATCATCTTCCCGGCCACCCATCTGTTTCCGTTGTGGTGAGTCTGGACATTACAGAAACAACTGTCAAAACCCGCCGAAGATATTCTGTTCTCGTTGCGAGAAGGAAGGAGTATTTTCCCGAGACTGTTCCTGCAGGAGGCAGGAAAACTAAAACGAAGCTGTACCGAGGAGAGGCCGACACAGCTTCCGCAAATCTTTGCCTCTCATACCGAACCGCCAGCAGAAATGAACGACCCCCGACCGCACATAGACGTCAAAATAGAAAATCATATGTTTAGAGCATTATTGGATACCGGAGCAGCAAAGTCGTATATTGGTGATCAAGTAGCTAAGACTTTTTCCCAAAGAAAGCAAACTACCTCTCGTTAAGCTACGAAGGCCCGTTTAGCTAATGGAAATCTAGTCTCCATCACCGACATATATGAGCTGAAATGGAAAATCGATGACGTCACAATGGAGGGTTCGTTGGAGCATTTTCCTGGTCTAATAACCGACATTGTATTAGGACATGATGTCCTCCGAAAGTATAATTTCCGGCTGGAGTTAGGAACCGGAGAAATATACGTGAAAGATAAACTCGTGAGGCGTTCACAATTGGCCAGTCCTGTTGGAATATTGGAGGCCGTGAAACCACCCATCGTCTTAGGAAAGACCGCCGTTCTGTAAATCTGTCTGTTTCCGAAGTCTCTGCGTCTTCCCTGGAGATAGGGGTTGACAATGAGCAGTCCGTTATTGAAGTCTCTGCGTCTTCCCTGGTGTTAGGGGTTGACAAAGAGCAATCTGTTTCCGAAGTCTCTGCGTCTTCCCTGGTTTTAGGGGTTGACAAGGAGCAATCTGTTTCCGAAGTCTCTGCGTCTTCCCTGGAGTTAGGGGTTGACAAGGAGCAATCTATTTCCGAAGTCTCTGCGTCTTCCCTGGTGTTAGGGGTGGACAAGGAGCAAACTAGTTCCGAAGTCTCTGCGTCTTCCCCGGTGTTGTTAGGGGTTGATAAGGAGCATTCTGTGTCCGAAGTCTCTGAATCTTCCCTGGTGTTAGGGGTTGACAAGGAGCAAACCGTTTCTGAAGTCTCTGCGTCTTTCCTGGTGTTAGGGGTTGACAAAGAGCAATCTGTATCCGAAGTCTCTGAGTCTTCCCTGGTGTTAGGGGTTGGCAAGGAGCAATCTGTTACCGAAGTCTGTTCATCGTTTCTCGTAGAGCTGGGAGATAGTAATGCAGCCCCGAGAAATATCCGAGAGTTGAGAAGGTTTTTGGGAGTTGCATCCTGGTATAGGAGATTTGTGCCATCATTTTCAGAAAAGGTAGCTCCGTTAACGAAATTACTCCGCAAATCTCAGCGATGGAAGTGGGCCGAAGAACAAGAAGCCGCGTTCGCTAGAATCAAAACATGTCTATCAGAAGCACTCGTTTTGAGCTGTCCTGATTTCTCCGTACCATTCACTCTGCAGACCGATGCCTCCGAATATGGTTTGGGAATAGCCCTTACCCAGCAGAAGGAGGGCCACGAGCACGTAGTAGCGTATGCAAGCCGCACCCTGAGTCCTACCGAGAAAAGTTACTCCGTCACCGAGAAAGAATGTCTTGCCATTCTTTGGGGGATTGAAAAGATGCGTCCTTATTTAGAGGGCTACCATTTCACGGTTGTTACCGATCATCAATCTCTTAGATGGCTGCATTCCATATCTAGTCCGTCCGGACGTTTAGCAAGGTGGAGTATTTTTCTACAACAGTATGATTTCGAGATACAGTACCGTAAAGGTGCTCTAAATCGTGTGGCCGACGCTTTGTCAGGAAACCCGCTACCAATGACCGCCGAGACCGATTCGCCGTCCGCAATCTGTTTGACCGATGTAACCGCCGAATGTTCGTGGTACCGGAACAGGAAGGAAGAGGTCCTGAAGGATCCAGAGAAGTTTCCGGACTACTGCATAAAGGAAGACCGTCTATACCGCCATTTCTGGGACATAAACGATTTCAGAGAACCAGAAATGTCTGATCCTTGGAAACTGTGCATAGCAAAGCCCGACCGAACCCGGATCCTGCAAGAAAACCATGATGCCCCAAACGCCGGACACCTAGGAATTGCTAAAACCATCACCCGGATTGCAAAATTGTACTATTGGCCAGGAATGTTCAGGGACATCACCAAATACGTGAGGAGATGTCTGAAACGTCAAAAGTACAAACCGTCGCAACAAAAGCTCCCAGGGAAGATGCAACCGTCATCGAATTGGCAACCATGGCAAACCGTTAGTTCCGATATAATTGGACCGTTACCCAGAAGTAAGAAAGGGAACTGTTACATCATTATGTTCCAAGACCGATTCACTAAATGGGTACAGTGTAAACCGTTAAGGAATGCTACTGCCAGTAGCATAAGTACTGCTTTTTACGAGGAAATATTGACGATATTTGGATGCCCCCGTACCGTACTGACCGACAATGGAACTCAGTATGCCAGCAAGGTGTTCAAGGATATGCTGAGTGGGTTAGGAATCCGACACCGTTTCACTCCGCCGTATGCACCGCAAGCGAATCCAGTAGAACGAGCCAACCGCACCCTAAAGACAATGATTGCGCAATACTGCGAAGCGGATCACCGAGACTGGGATGTAAGGTTGCCGGACTTGAAGTTTGCAATGGATAATTCAAGGCACAACTCGACTGGATTCACACCTGCCTTCCTAAATTTTGGGAGAGAACCCGAGACACCGAAATCCTTCAGAAGAGAGGCGGAAAAGGACACCGAGAAAAGTCCGGAAGAAGACGCCGGATTGGACGACCATACCGAAGAGGACCCGAAACCACATCTCTTGCGAGTAGAGAAACTGCAAGAATGCTTCGATCTTGTCCGTCTGCACCTGTCCCGAGCGTTTACCAGTCAAAGCCGTAACTATAATCTACGCCGTAGAGACTGGAAGTGCACTATCGGAGACAAAGTTATGAAAAAGGATCATACACTATCCTCTGCCGTTGATCACGTCGCCGCGAAACTCGCTCCGAAATATTCCGGGACGTACGAAGTCGTACGTGTTATTTCTCCAGTTGTATATGACTTACGAGATGGAAAAGGAAAGCGGTATAATCGTATACATGTGAAAGACTTAAAACCCGCCATTGACTGAACATTTTATTTTGCTCCCGTTGTGGACAAATGGACCGAACGACCCCGCCCCGCGCTGGAAGTATCCAGACGCTGCTCCAGGTCATACCGAAAACAGGCGTCCCGTGGAAGAGGATCGCCCCATCCGGACCAATCAACCAGACGCCGACGTTCCAGGCTGTGAGACGCTACACCCTGGATCACAGTTTTGTTTTCTCACCTTTTTATAGTTAGGTATAAGTTGGTGTTAAAAAAAAAATGTAATGTCCGAATGTTGCACTTTCGCTCATTCATTTTTTTTTACCGAAGTAAAGGGGGTGTGTAACGAGTTATTTTTTTTCGCAAGTTTAATTTTTATTTTTTCCGTAATATATTTTATTTTACTACTAGGGTGTATATAACTCGTAACTTTACAACCCTTTCTACTACCGCATTGATTTTTTTTTTCGTTATTACCGTTGTATATTTTAGTATAAGTCCAAGTTACGCAGATCCAAATTCTACTATACACAATTTATTCATTTCCGATATTTAAATTTTTCAACTGAAGGGACGCCCGGTATATACACCATTTTAATTAAAACCGGAGCCGTTAAGTATAGGTACAACTCTTTTTGTTGTAAGTAGATAAATTTCACGTTTAATTCCCTCACCACAACTACGGCCGAAAAATGTAACTAGAATTTTGAATATAAATTAGCTCTCAATCATTCGCTCAGGAATTATTGTCTCGCATTCATTTTGGCTGATTCATTCGCGCTCTGATTTATTCCGGCTCTAAATTAGTCTTTCGTGATTCTCCGTTCAATTTTCTTCCGAAAACCGAAAAACCGTAGTGTGAAAATTTAGTGTATTCCGATTGTGTGTAAGCTGTATTTAATAAGGTAAATCATTTTAACAAATAAACTGTGTATTCTAAACTTTCCGTATCGCCGCTTAAAATTAAATTGTTAAATGTATGGTTTTGAAAATTTTCCGACCGGCTATTTTTTTCTTTTGTTGTTGAACTGAAATTGGGTTTTTTTTAATTTGTTTCTTTTATATGGAAATAAAGATTTGTCAACTGTAATTTGATTTCGAATTTTATTTACAGCGTTTATTATATATTATTTAACTAACTGATATGAATTATTAGTGGATTCTCGAATTATTTTATGCTTTTGGTTCTCAGTAGTTTTATATTAAATTGATATCCAAGTGGATCATAATATTTTAATTTTATGCTAGTCCTAATATTTTTACTCTGTTTGTCGATAGCTGGGTACCGTTTAACTCGTGGGAAATTTTTTTTTTGGGAATAATAGTCACCGGCTTTATTTAGATTCAAGGGTTAATCAGACTTGGAAGAGGCTTAGCCACAATTTGTTTGATTTCCCGGCAGATCTAATTCGTTCTTGAATTTTTTTTTTTTTTCGGAATAATAGTTACCGGTTTCCTTTAGATTCAATGGTTAATCAGACTTGGAAGAGGCTTAGCCACAATTTGTTTGATTTCCCGGCAGATCTAAATCGTGCATTAGGGACCCCGTTAAACCCGGTAGATTTAAACCGTATTTGATAACCTGACCGTTATGTCCGTCAAAGTACCAAGTATATGGTAAAGATAGCTTATTTTCTTTTCCCTGTGAATTTGCTTGTCACCAAAGAATTATTCGTAAAATAGACCACAGAGTATTAATAGACTAAAAGTTTCTTTTTGATTATTTTGTTATATACCGACCTATTGTGTGATTGTAGGTATACCCTAAACCGTAGGTAGTGTACAATTCTGCTGAACCCCTGTTTCCTTCATTAACCCGTGATTTATAAATCGGAGAATCCATATTCGATTGTAATTAGGTAAATAAAGTTAGTTCAACAAGACCCCTGGAATTTTCCGTAACCTCCATCTGAGGCTATCTGGAACTCTTGACGCTAAGGGTCAAGGGGCCGTGGAGCAAACCACGTTAATAATCTGGCGCCCGAGATTTAAAACCCGAATTTTGCATCAAGGGTGTCCATAGTGACGTGTTCTTGTGGCAGGAGCCACGTGTAAGAAGGTAGGCACGTTACAATGTACCTGGCAGCAGTTAAGAATCCTCTCGAAAGGATGTACAGTTCTGTGTGTGCCTCCAGAGAAATTCCGGCCCACACCATAACTGAGCTCCCTTGGTATTCTGCCCTAGAACTGAAGGTACATTCTGCAAAATGCTCGTGTGGCTTTCGCCATACTCTCTCACGACCATCTGGACTCATCGATGAACAAAACGCACCCCCTTTCATTTTCACCCCAGTGCTGATGATTTCTGGCAAACTGAAGTTGCGCAACACGATGATGCCTAAGACGTTCTGGGCCTGTTACAGGTCGACGCCTGGTAAGACTGGCTTCTCCGAGTCGTCCTCTAACTGTCTGTTCGCTTACGTTGGATTGCCGGACGTGCTAAAGTCCATTTCTGATTTCAACAGCTGTAGCATGACGATTTCGCAGACTTTGTAAGATGATAAAACGATCATCACGAGCGCTAGTTCTGTGTTGGGGGACCAGTTCCAGGTCGTCTGGTGTAACTTTCAGTTTCCAAAAAACGTGTATAAATACAGTGCACAGAGCTATTGGAGACATGATACTCTCGGGCAACATATCGCTCACTTCTTTTGTCTTCAAGCAACGCAACAATAGCAGCCGCTGTGTTGGGATTAACATTTATATTTTTTAGATTGATAAACGCACCACAATAAGTAAATAAACGCAGAACAACTTTAAAACGCCAGATTGACAACAACATGACAACAACAGCATTGTTGACATGGGTCTATGGAAATTATCTCAGATACTCAAAAACAGTTTTTTTCTTCAATTAAAGGTTCAATTGTTGTCAGAAAATATGTAAAACATGTTGTTTTGTTTGTATGTAGGATATTATAATTAAAACATCACAAAGGATTAAAATTTGAAGTTTATTTAAAAATATTCAATTGCTCCGGTTTTCGTGCCGGTGAGTGTAGATTGGATCATTCCATGGAAACAGCATGTTAGGTTCGGTTTTGTCATATACAGAGCATTTCAATAATCCACCCCACATAATTCTGAAGGTGTCACTTTTATGAAAAATGGAAAAACACGTCAAAAATCAAATAAAGGAGGACGTCTTTTTGCTCATATGTAGACGTTATAACTTTAACCCCTTCCCCCTATGGTCACCACTCCCAATTTTTTAAATCAAACACCCTATACATTATTGCATTGTTGGATTCTCCTCTACAAGAGGATTACAAAAATGTATTATACATAAGTGAAAATTCAATAAGTTGGGAGTTACAGATAATTCCAATTTACTAATAATTCGCTGACGTAAATCATCTACAAATAGATGCTGGGTGAGTGGCATAAATTTTGGTTTTCAGATATCCCCATAAAAAAGTCTAGGGAGGTTAGGTAAATCGGATGACCTAGATGGCCTCGTCTTCCTATCCAGCGAGCAGGAAATGATTAGTTTAAAAACCGTCTTACATCAAGAGCGTAATGTGGAGGTGCCCCATCTTGTTGGAACGCTAGCAAAGCTTCTGACATGGTATCATCATTTTCTAGTATTCGTGTTATTTCGGGATCAATAGCTTCTCTGAGTCATTGTAGATAAGACCATTCAAGTTTCCCTCAATAAAATATGGTCCAATAATATGGTCACCAAAAATGCTACACCAGACGTTCAATTTTTGTGATGTTTTACTATGAAACTCCCGCATTACGTGTGGGTCATTTTCTGCCCAATATCTACAGTATGTCTAATCACCAATCATCACCAATCATCACAAATCATCAATTCACAAAACTTTAGACGCCGGTCTAAATCGTCTTCATGTAGCTCTTGGACTTATTTAATTTTGTGAGGATGGAATTTGTGTTTATGTAAAATTCTGAAAACACTACTGCGAGAAACAGCTACTGCACTAGAAATTTGTGATATTCAGTGCTATTCTGCTTGCATATTGCTGAAAACATTGTTGTATAAACAATATTGTTATGTTTATAACATACAGCAATATGGTCAAGAAATTGTGTATTCTGTTTCTGCGTTCATAACAAGAATGGTTCATGGTTTTGTCAATAGCAATGTTATTGCCAGTAGCGTGAATTTAAGTACTGGCAACACTGTATTTCGGCATTCCATAAGAAAATAATTAATAATTTTGATTTTAACCTATAAATTTCGCGAAAACTGATTCGTTTATTTTACTGGTTGTCTCTGATTTTACTAAAAAAATGTCGCGTAGTCGTAAGACAAGTAAAGCACAAATGGAGCTATTAATTAATTATTTAGAAAAAAATAAAATATTAATTACCGGGAAATGTCACCCCTTGAATGTTGGAGAAGTCGACAATAAATGGGAAGAACTAACCAATATGTTGAATATGGTGGAAAATGGGGCAAGAAAAAATAAAAAACAGTGGAAAACGGTAAGTATGTATTAATTCCTAACTATATAATAGTGTATATTCGAGTATAATTCAAATCAATCATCTTATCAAACTTTTTCATTTCATATTTTAGTTTTTATATGAATGGAAATCAAAAACCAAAAGAAAATGTCGGAACAATAACAAATCAATCCAGCAATCAGGAGGTGGTAGATACACATGTGTGGAACTCGAAAATCGACTCATGTCAGTTCCTAGAACAGGTACATCTTGCTGAATCACCACTTCCTGATAACATTTCATTTGCAGATGAAGAGCAAACTGAAATTATAGATGTAATTGTGGAAGACTACCCAGCCACTCAAGTGGAAGAGTTGAATGGGACAAAAAAATCAGGTATAGTTATCATAAATATTGTAAGATATATATCTTACTACTTTTTTTTAGGTGTAAATAGAAGGGTTCTTAGGCCAAATAGAAGAAAAATATTAATATTAATGGCTCTGGCTATAAAAGAAATGGCACATGCCATTTCTCATTTGGCCGAAGCCTTTTCACATATCGCCAATCCTTTATCGAATCACAGTATATCTAAGGCTGATTCATAAATGATTTTTTGTGAGAGTATATTTGTTTTGTTTTTTAAAATATAATTTTCATTTGTATTTCAAAATATAACTTAATATAGTTATCTTATTTAAATTTAAACTGTACATACAATGGACTGTTTTTTTGCTAGAATGTATTTGTTTTGTGTTTTTAGAATATAATTTTGTTTTTTAGAATATAATTTTGTTTTTTTAGAATATAATAACTTTATGCTGTTATCTTATTTACATCTAAAATGTACGATAGACTGATTTTTTTTGTTAGTATGTATAGATGTATATAAATTTTGCCAATATGTTAACAGCGAAGACTAATTGAAAGACTGATTTTTTGATAGAATGTATTTGTTTTGTTTTTTAGAATATAATGAATTTATTTTGTTGTCAATTTCAGCGAATCTAATATATTTATTCAAACATTTCCTGTATTTGGCCCACTACTTGTCCTCTAATGAATCGTCCTTCAGTGAGTTCATCAATATCTAAAAAATAGAACATTAAATTCAAGAGAATATATTGGAATTTTTGTGATACAAGATTTTAAAGAGGAATCAATTCAGCAAATATACCATCATCGATTCTATTTGCTTCATTATCTATAGCATTATCAACATGATCAGGAGCACGATGGTCATCATCATCATCATTAAGTGGCAAATTGTGTTTCCTACAGATATTATGCAACAAGAACAAATAATTTGAGCTGCCTTTATATGGCTGTAGTGGAGGACTCTATCTTTACGGAGACATCTAAAGCGTGCTTTTAATACACCAAACCCGGTTTCAACAATATTCCTAGCCTGGCGATGCATATTTTTGTAAATCTCCTCTGGACTATTTGGTTGAGGATTAAGAAATGGTGTCATCAACCAAGGCTGTATAGGATATCCAGAATCTCCTAGAAGGTAACAATTTCTTCTACCCTCCATATATTTCCTTTTCATGTGACGCTAAATTGTTGATACAGTGCAAATAGCTGCATCGTGGGTAGCTCCTGGATATTGTACATTGATATTTGTTATTATGAAGTTTGCATCAATTATCTGAAAAATAATACATACATTACAAGGTTGATGGTGGACCACAGGCATTTCTAAGTACTTGCAGCTAGAACATTTATACTATGAAACCCCTTCCTGTTGATATATGCAACGGCGGGATGAATAGGGTCATCAGTTTTTGGAGAGACTATTGAAATGTGGGTACAATCTATTGCTCCTATTGCACCAGGAAAGTGCAAACTTGTATTAATGAATCTAAAATTGGAATTAATAATTTTTTGTCTACATATATGTACTAATAATAACTCACCCTTGCTTAGTCTCTCTCACTTCATCAGCAGTAGAAGGGAATTTAACATATCGTGGAAACAGATATGTTGAAATAAGAATGCTGACTTTATTTATGGCTCTGCTCATAGAAGGCTGACTCATTCCAATATTTAGATCTTCACCAACAACGGTTTGGTAGCTACCATGGCCAAAGATGGCAAAAACCTTCATAAATAATATTCAGAGTTGAAGTTTGGAAAATTTCAATGAGAACAATATATTTCAAACTTACCTGTAATGAAAAAGGGACACTATCTCTTCTGGTAGGTTCATCAACAAATTCAATCAACTCTTCTATTGAATTGAAGGTTGCTAACTTATCTAGGCAAAATAATTTTATAAATTTCTCATTCGGCAATTCAAAAGGATTGCTGTTATCCCTAATTTGACGAAATTGCAATTTAATAGTTTCTCTACAAATGATTTATATAAATAAACCTATCAAAATAATATTCATTCACAATTCACCTATTTTCAATATTCTCGAATTCCTGAAAAAAATAATAATGGAAAAACAATGGATTAATTGCCATTTTTAAAAAGCTTGTTATGCATTTAGCAAGTACAAAAATGAGGTTGCTGAGATAACAAGGTAAATAACAAGATATCTTTAAAACTGACAGGTCATATGTTGCTCAACATGATGATCAGAATACCACTTTTTGAAATATTGCTATGATAGTAATATATTTTCTATAACAATATTGCTATTTGCGGACAGAATAGCAGTGATTGACTGTTATTTTAACGTGAGGTGTCCTAAGACGGCAACTTCCTTAGCCTCGTTGTTAACTGCTGGTTGTGGTTGGTGTTTTTTATTGGCAACTGATCCTGTTTCAAAAAATTTTTGCATTGATTCAATTACGTACTATGTGTGGCAGTTCTTCCGGGATGAGCAGCATTGAACTGTCTAGCTGTGGCTCTTGCAGATTTATTGTTTTCGTAGTATACATCTACAATTTCAATTCTATCTTGCAGAGTATACATAATTTTTACGGTAGATAGGTACTTGAAAATGTTGATATTCGAATGAAAATAAGCTACCTACTTGACACTTTATTTAAAAAACGTCAAACACCAGTTTTCCGGTTGCTATATCTTTGTCCCCAAGCAAAACATCGTTTACTCAATTGAGTAGAGTTAGTGCCGCTGCAGACATTGTTCATATTGGAATTATCCGTAACTCCCAACTGATTGACTCTTCACTTATGTATTATACATTTTTGTAATCCTCTTGTAGAGGAGAACCCATCAATGCAATAGTGTATAGGGTGTTTCATTTAAAAAATTGAGTGAGCCGATCATATAAGGAAGGGGGTTGAAGTTATAACGTCTACATATGAGCCAAAAGACGTCCCCCTTTATATGATTTTTGACATGTTTTTTCATTTTTTCACAAAAGTGACGCCTTAAGAATTATGTGGGGTGGATAGTTTTCATTGAAATGCTCTGTATATCTAATCATATACTGGCGCACTTAGTTATTGGACGTTTTCGTATTTTTTTAGAAGTTAATATTTCTACTACAAAGAAACCAAAATAACTACATTTATTTTTATAATGTGTAGTGAGTTTTACTGAAAAATTACACTTATGCATTCAAGTCGGATTCCAGGTAAAGATAGCTACAGTTTATTTCTGATTATGTTAATTACCTTGTGGACAAAATAAATTAAGCTGTCGTGAGATTTAAATAAATATTTTCTAATAATCAACTTATTTTTTATTTTTTGGCTATCGCCGGTATTGTTGCCGTTAAGTTCGTATATTCTAGTTCTTCAATAAAACGACCTTCCAGTGATTTGTGCCAAGTTATAACTCTTCAAAATTGGTATGGTAGTCATCTTGTTTTCCACCATTTTGAATTTCTTTCACCACTGCTAGAATTTTTTTGGTGCTTAGGTTAATATTAGTAAAGACACAACCCCGCTAAGTCTTACCGTTCACTCGGGCAGTAGTACACCATCTCCTCGAAGGGTTGAACGCAAATATTAGTTTATTTGTATTCTTCTCAGCAAACCCTTTTTTTAAACCCTTATTATGGGCGTACTTAAACATAGCTAGTCTGCCATATTGGACGGTTCGCCATATTAGATTTAGAGTGAATTTCATATCAATTGGTAGAGTACTGACATACTGGGTCTCATGAATAAAAATGGAGAATTTGCTCAAAGTACGGAGTAAAAGCAAAAGCAAATGCATCGAAGCAAAAGGGAGAAGAAAAAGCATTTACTTCGTTTCGAATGAATAATGATTAGCTTTTGCTCCGTAGCAAATTCTCCGTTATTTAGACCGTTTGCTACACTTTTTGACAAGTCCACACAGGAATATTTTTGTGATGTTTGGTTGAATAAAAAAGGCGTGCTCTATTAGTTATAAGGTGAGTGCGGAAGAAGAAGCAACGCTATTAGTTCCGATGAAGAAAGCACGACCTGCGAAGAGAACGATCAGGTGAAATTTGTATACTTGCTGAAAATTATAAAATCGTGCCCACGATTAAAAATGCGAAAGAGAAGGCGTTAATACAGTTACAAGCGTAGTGGCAGGCAGTCACCGGAAAAGCTATAGACTTGAAGCAATTATCTAAGAAAATCAAAAACATGAAAACAAAAATCAAACAGAAAGCAGATGTAAAGATTGAAAGGCATGGCAGGATCACCATGTAAAAGTCGTCAGGTAAACTTTGGTGGTTTAAAGGTGTGGAAAAGCCTCTGAATCGGTGGTGTTGCTGGTCACTTGGAGGGTCATCTTAAGGGAATAAAACAACTACTTCTAGCACTGGGATATGTTCTATTTATTACACTGCTGTACTATGATACATTACACTACTTAAGATTACTAACTAAAGGTATAAGCACCTAGCCGTATAGCATACTCATAATTAATGATTATTTATTACTGACGATTAAGTCATCTTACTGATTTATTACTACTGAATAATATAGAATGCTCTCCTAATGAATATATGAATGTATATTTATACGACCAGTCAAGTTCACCAAAAGCGTTGTACCTGTCGATCTTCTCACTCTTTATTTATATAATATTAAAACGTTCTAAAGATTTATTGAAATAAACTCAAGGGAATTTAATTCTTATTTTAAATATTTATTGTTATATTATTATATTAGGCCAAAAGGCATCACACAGATATAAATAAAACCGGCAACAAACAAATAAAATTAAAGTCATGGGAACAGGCATTTTGGAAGTTAATGGATGGGAACAGGAACCCGACGTTGGCCAAAATACTAAGGAAGAATAATACATTTATTTGATTACAGATCATTACGCTAAATTAAATTTCTTTAGGTGCTGTGCAAGTTGGCGTGTCTCCTCCAATAGCGGCTACTGTTTCGGGAGACATTTACTTGGAGTCTTAATCATCTCTGTCTGTTCTCGTTCCAGAACCTGCAAAAAGCACGATTTCAAAGGAAAATAAAAAATCTCGTCTTCCGGAAACAGCAGAAACACAAAACTTATCAACGGCTGAATTGCAAAGGTTAGTTTTGTTGGAACAATTGGAAGTCCTGAGCCTTAAAAAAGAAAACTGATGAGCGCACTTTCAAAGGCCCTTAAGGGGGTTATATGTTTCAACTTACTTCACAAATTTTGTTGAAGAAGGAGGTGAGCAATCGTGAGCATCGTTTTCTTCAATAGGGTTATTTGCGTCGTTATTTTGCTCAATTTCATACAACTGAAAGTCTGGATTGCGCAATGTTTTTGCAAAGTTGTGTAGGACAATGCAGCACACTATTAGTTTAGGGATGTTTTCCAGCTTCAGTCGAGCTTTATATTGCAGTATGGAAAATATTTGCTTCCACTGTCCAAAGCAACGTTAAATACACACTCCTTCCCTTTTCAACAAATTATTATATCGTGTTTCTTGTGGTGTATTTGGATTTCGATAAGGAGTCATTAAACAGAGCTCCACTCCATACCCCTTCATCTGCTAGGAGCAAAGCTCGTTGTATATTGCGAGGCATTAAGGCACAAATATCAGACCTTTTCCCGATTCTACTGTCATGTGTAGCACCGGGCCATTGCACATCTACACTTGTAAATTTGTCCTGTGCATCGCACGGTGCTTGTTCATTGATGCTAGCAAATCTTTTCCTGTTTATGTATTCATCTCCAAATTGGGAGGTCTTGGAAATACGGACATGTGTGCAATCCAGATCTCTAACTGCTGCTGGAAACGTGTAAACTTGTTGGCAAAGATGTTGGGCTTCACGTATTCCGTCATTGGTAGATGGAAACTTGATCCAAAGATGTGCTTTCTGCCAAATTTTTCCCATTACTTCAGCAATAATTGTTTTTGACACACTACTTTGGTGAATTCCAGTTATTTCCGCCACGCCACTTTGGTAACCTGGATCTGCGATATAACGCAAAAACACCCGATGATAATGCAGCACCTCGTGTTTCATAATTTTCATCACCAAAGAAATGGTTGGCTAACCAATGTAGGTTTGCTTCGTTGAAACGATAAAGGTGTCTGCAGTCATTCGGTGATGTTTGTCGACATCTCTTGTAGCGTTTTACAGCTCTTATATTATTTAAGAACGCCATTATTACCAATCGCGTTTTGCTTCCCCGGACGCGAAGTCTGCAATAAAGGTACCTTTAGAGAAATGAAGTTTTTGCTACAGATCTTTAGCAAAAGCATGATTTTATTCATATAATCTAAGGTATTTGCTTTTAGTGCAGCAAATGCTATAACTGCGGTTGTGAAGCAAAAGCTCCAAATTTTTAATCATATACTTTGAAGGTTTTGCTTCATGAATTTGAAGTAAAAGCATTTGCTACCTTTTATTCATGAAACCCACTGACATACTGATATAACATACATACATACAAACATTGCAAGTTAAATAAAAGCATATATATGTTACCGTATTTCATAGAATACCTAGTTATTCCATGACATAACTGAACCGTGTCCGTTAAAGTGTGTAATATGTTAATAATTTTACACTTTAACTAGTTATTCTATGAAATAACTAGGTATTCTATGAATTAACTAATGAGAGACAGTTAAAGTGTAAAATAAACAAATTATCTAAAATGAATAACTAGGTATTCTATAAATTAACTAATGAGAGACAGTTAAAGTGTAAAATAAACAATTTATCTAAAATGAATAACTAGATATTCTATAAATGAACCAAAGAAAGACAGTTAAAGTGTAGGAGGTTTTGTAGTTGTAGATTTTATCGAGAAGGGCAAGGAAAATCTTTGAAGGAGCTATACAGTGTTGTAAAAATGGCTTCTTCAATGATTTTCCTTGCCCTTCTCGAAAGATTAATCAATGATCTGTTTTAACCGCGTCGCACGGTGTTTACTTGGATACTGCATGCTCCTACGTCTCCCCCTACACCGTCACCGCTCTTGTATTTTACAAACATTACATGATATAGATTATTCTACACTTTAACGGGCTGCAGATCGTTATTCTATGAAATAACTAGTTAAACCATGAAATTCAAGAGAGTTTTACACTTTAACGGACACGATCAGTTATTTCATGGAATAACTAGGTATTCTATGAAATAACGGATTTCATACTTTAACGGTAACATATATAAATATAACAAATACATTTCTATTGCTGCTAAACCATCAGTACAACAGAGGTGAAGATATTTATGTTTTGATTTTTAGGAGAAGTTCACGGGAATTCAAGTTAGTTCATTTTCCGTTTTATCTAATAAACGTCCAAGCCTGTATCAAACAGTAAATCACTTATTCTATACTTATATTTAATTTCTTGTTTTTATTGAGCAATAAAGCTGGAAACCCTGCCAAATAATAGCCATTTTTAGAGCATATGTCGTAAACGCTTGAAAAAAAGCTATGCAGTGAAGAACATTATTTTGACGACGAAATTGAAAATAAGAATGGAACAAAAATACTTTATGAAACTTTGATTTTAATATAACTAACGAAAATATACTACGACATTAATTTCAAAGATGTAAATCTTGAAACTAATTGCACCATGAAAATAATTGAAGCATTTTTAATTCAAATTAAGACTATTTTTCAGGTTTCACTATTGATTTCAAAAATCATAAGGATTATTCCAAGAGATCACTTTGGATACCAGAGCTAATGTTAAAACTAATATTTAAGTGGCCACAACAAGATGCCAAGTCTAGAAAATTATTCTATATATTTTCAATGTTCTGTTTCTTGTTCGTTGAATGGGGTTTAATGTCATATTTATATAAATACTTTCAGGATTATAATCAAACTATTATTAGTGTAGCTGCGTTAGCTCCAGTCACTCAGGTAAGTTTTATCAACATGAATATTAAACGAATTTATTCTTTTTGTTAATTATTTTGGGAAATTACACGTTTTGGTAGCGCTCCAGCCACTGTTATCAAGAACAATCAAGTTTTTTAAATTCTGGTCTTTATCTGACATTAACGAAAAAATTCGACAACTAGACAATCAATAATGGGATTAGTGAGTTAGATTTCGTTCTAGACACACGTGTTTATATTTCAATCGCTTTTAGACAGTCTTTTATGTGCAAAAGTGAATTTCAATATTCGATTTTTTGACACAGTAAGTACTAAGTAAGTAATTTTCTATAAGTACATGTTGAGTTAACGAACTTTCACGTTTTTGGTAATCAGATATTTGATAACAAACCAGTGCTGAAACATAAATCAATATATTTTACATATAAATTAGTTACTTTTTTTCACTAATTACTTTTCGATAAGAATGGACAATCAGACATCATTTAACGCAGAATACAGTGGCGTATCAATAGAATCATCCCAATTTCATATTTTAATGTCTCAATTGTCTGGTATAACCGATGGTATGAATGATATTCGTTCCTTGTTAGCTGAACATAACAAGAAAATAGATGGTTACATTAACAATATTGCTTCTTTGAGAAACGAAAATGATACATTGAAAGCAAAAGTCATCATTTAGAAAAGAAATTTGATCCGTTTTCATTATCCTGTATATGTGACGAGATTACTGCTTGAAGTCGTCGTGAAAAAAATGTTCTTTTCTATGGTGTTGATGAAAGTGCAGACGACTCCGAAGCAGTGCACGAAATTTTGGCAGAAATTAATTCCTCCAATATTGTGAAACCACTTCAAATTATTAGGCTAGGCAAACCTGGAAATTCATCACGTCCTATAAAACTTGAATTTTCATCTCGTCAAGATGCTCTTGGTATTTTGAGACAGCGATCTAAAGTTTCTTTCAAGAAATTTCCTAATTTAAAAATCAAAAATGATTATAATCCTACACAACGGGATGAGCTGGTTAGAATATATCAAAAAATTAATAAAAATAATAACGCTAGTGAGAATGTTCGCATGAAGTTTATTTCCGGCTAACCCACCATTGTTTCTGTTTAGAAAAGACAACGAGAAGAAGATGACTCTCCAAATAAAAACTCTGGTAAAGTCAACAAAAATATTGTATTGCCAAAAAAAGTTGGGATAACCTTTTGGAACTGCCATGGCTACGGTAACATTTTTAACTTATGCGAAGAACTAATTAATTTTGACATTCTATGTCTCTCCGAAACTTGGCTTATCAACGATAATCTTGATGTGACTAATTTTTTGTCTTCTTATAATTACGTAACTGCGAATGCTACTAAAGAAAAATCTTTGGGGCGGCCAAGTGGAGGATTGTGTATTTATTTTAGAAATTATTTTAAGGTTACCGTCTTACATAAATCATTTTATTGTCTTATTTGTTTATTTTCCAAAGTTAGCGGTAAATTCATTGTGTGCAACATATATTTCAATCCATCAATTGAATTGGGACACACGCTTGATGTTTTTCAAATTCTGCTGACGGATGTTTCAGAAAACTATACTGACACTATTATTATTATTGGCGGAGATTTTAAAGCCGAATTGGTAATATTGGAGCGGTTCCTGTAGAACTAATTCAGGATTCTATTCTACTTGAATAACGATTAAGTTTAGACATTACTTTGAACACAAGAGGTAGAAAACTTACGGATTTTATGGACGAAAATTCCTTTTCAGTTTTAAATGGCAGAACATTACTCGATACTCCCGGTAAATTTGCTTTTTTGAGTAAACTGGGTAAGAGTGTTATAGATCTGGTTTGGTTAAATAATATATTTCTATCAGATATAGACATTTTTTTTGTTACTGACAATGATTTCTTATCAGATCACTATCCTATCAATTTAATTCTTCACTATAGTACTCAACCACACAATCACTGCAATAGAGAAGTATTCAATAATCTGCCCAACTTTTCATATAAATCGAATAATGATTTTTCTCTATCTTATGAAATGGGTATGAAAAATTCAAATAGAACAATATTTATCCGTGACCCTGCTAGTTCTTTTTCTAATCTTACTGATGCCAATCGTGGAACATCAACTCAGCTAGGTATGTGTTATTTGAAAAGAAAGCACACTACTCAATTAAATATTCATAAGACTAATAAGCCATGGTTTGATGCTACATGTACTATTGCCAAGAGAAATATGCAAAATGCATTAAGAACTTGCCGAGAGCAAAACTTTCCACAAGATTTAAAAGCAATATTTTGTTATGATTTGTTATTATATTTATTATTTTATTTTATATTGTTATGATTTATTATTCTTATTTTATTAACTTACCCTTTTTTAAGCTAGTTCATCCATGAATCGGAAGATGAACTCTGACTCTCTTTGGGTTCCGGCGCTGATAAATAATTTTGTTTTTATATTAATGTTAAGACTTTGAATCAAATATATTTTATGAATACAACAATTTATGAATTCTAATGAATTTTGTTACGCTCCTGGAAAGCACCCCTTATTAATGCAGATCCCAACCACGTATTTTCAAATTTTAATAACTATGATCTGTGTTGTGAGTTGTCTACAGTTTAATTTTAGGAGATATAATGTTCTATCTAAAAAAAAATTTCACTATTTATATTAATAAAATGCAAGGAATCTCAATTCAAGTATTTACTAATAATAATGATGAATGCATTTATAGAAAAATCACATGAATATTCAATGCTAATGTAGCAAATAACAAAAAAATTTATGAAACAAAAGTAACTTAAGCTAAAATAAAATAGTGCTCTCAAATATAAGGTGAGATAGATACAATTTGGAATTTAATTAAAATTAAAACTTGTTAATAATCTAAACCCCCTTTACAGATGTACATCTTATCAAATTATTTCTTTATCATTTATATTGGAACCAATAAAAATAAACCAACCTGACACTATCCACGAAGCACCGAACTGATGATGGCCTTTCAATTCTCTGGATTGCAATTCATACAAGAGTGTTACCAATTCACACTCTCCTAGAATACAGGACCAACTCCACGACTTCAATCAGGTAGGAGCCTCCTTCACCCTCTCCAAAACCTGACTTTTACTTTTTCTCCAATTTTCTGGATCAATTTCCAGCTCCTTCAACTCTCCAACACTCTTTCTATACTTTTATATTATATTTTTCTTCAAAAATCTTATTCTGACAATACTTTTTCAAAATCAAAAACCTTCCTCCATCATTTTCAAAAATCAATAATCCCGTTACCAAGTGAATTTTTCATATCACTTGATTTTTTTTCATAATAGTTAAAATTCTTAAATTTCTTATTTAATGTCTATTATAATCTTTAATATCTATCCTGTCACTAATAGTTTTCTTCTTACACTTTATACCCTTCATAAAGTCACAAATTAAAACCTTTAAATTGTCCCTTTTTAAGAAAATACCTGATTACATGAATTATTCTTTAACATGTAATACAAAATTTAATACAATCTATAATTTTATTAGCATTCATGTAATCTTCTAAAAAATGACCAATAAATCTATACCATTACTTTTCTTAAATAAACTATGTCTAAATTTATAATTACGATCCTTTTTTTATAATTTAAAAATCCATAATAATCTTCCAATCACTACACAGCAATTTCTGCTACTAAAATTCTTTAATTCTGTCTAATCCTTCTGTATTTTCAAAGCATGACAAATATTCATTGATATTGACGTCATTTTGACAGTGACAACTCAACCATGATTTAGCTTATAATTCTGTCAAACTATATTTTCAAATTCTCATGATAATTTCAATGAAGTATTATTAAATCAAATTGTTCGTTATTTCAAATAATTGTATAAAGAATTATTAGCTTTTCATCAATATTAAGGTAAGTCTTTCCTTCTCATTTATAAATTCTTATAAATAATGTAATAATGTAAACTATTTAAGAATAAATACAGTTGATTCAAGTCTTAACATCACTGACTGCTATTTCCCCGCTATACTGCTATTTTGATAATTTGATACCATTTCAATATATAAATCTGAAATTTGTGTACAAAAATATAATTAAATCTAAGAAAATCGAATATCAATCAACAATTATTACCAAGTTATCAAACTTACAAAACTCAAAAGAATTCTGGTTGACAGTGAAACAATTTAGAAATAGTTTCACTCATAAAGTGTTACCAGTTCAAGTATGGGAGAACTTCTAAGAAAATTTGTACCCTTCTCTAGCAATATCTACCGTTGATTTTCTAGATGCTGGTCACCCCTATATGGACGTTTCGTTTTCAATGCAGGAAGTATATGATGTATTGTATAAATGTAAAAATAATAAGTCTCCAGGAGCTGATGGTATTTCTTTTGAATTTTTCAAGAACCTACCACATAACTGGGTTATATATTTAACTTCTTTGTTCAACTTAATCTTTGATTCCTCAATAATTCCCAAATCGTGGTCTAACATTTTATTGTCTATGTTGCATAAAGGAGGCCTATCTGATACCCCTGATAATTATAGAGGTTTGGCTTTGGTAAATTGCTGTACTAAGATTTTCACAACTGTTATTCTAAACAGATTAACTTTGTGGTTTGATAACTGCGGAGTTATGCCAGAGTGTCAGTCTGGCTTTCGTGCAGGCCGAGGGTGTATTGACAATGTTTTCACCCTGAGCTCTGTTATTCATTTACATATTAGACATAAAAACCGAAAAGTATTTGCAATTTTTGTCGATTTCTAAAGAGCCTTTGATTCAGTACATCATAATTTATTATAGCTGAAACTATTTAATCTTGGAGTTTCTTCACAAATTATTCGCTTAATAAGAACACTTTACTCACAAGCCACTGTTCAAATAAAAGGCTCTGATGGCTTGACAAAATTATACGATCTAACTTTAGGTGTTCTACAAGGTGAACCCCTGAGTCCCCTCCTATTTGCACTGTTTATCGCCGATTTGGAAGACTACTTTTATACTCAAGGAGCTCAAGGTGTAAATATCGATAATAAAAATGATGCACTAACACTCCTGTATGCTGATGATCTCGTTATCCTGGCTCATTCTGAAATTGATGTTGCAAGGAAACTGAAAATTTCAGAAAAATATACGGACAGTAATCGTTTAACTGTCAATCTTGAAAAAACAAAAATTGTTAGGTTTTCTAAAGGTGGATTCCAAAAACCAAACTATAAATTTTATTTTGACAACGAGACCATAGAATTGAGTAATGCATATACATATTTAGGCGTATCGTTATTTACTTCCTCCGGCTTATTCAACGAAATGTCGACTGTAACTGCAAAAAAAGGTAAACAAGCCGTTGGCGCTATCATTCCTATGATGTGTAAGGCAAAAATTGACATGTGGTACCCTAGAATCAAATTGTTTGAATATCTAGCGTTAAGCGTTAAGTTTAACAGTGTCTCTGTTTGGGGTCCTCGTTATTTAGGTGCACTAGAAAGAGTGCAAATACATTTCCTAAAACGAATTAGTTGCTGTTAATACCCCTGACTATATCATTCGGATAGAAACAGGAAGAGTTAAGTTGTCTTACATTTTTTTTTAAATGACAATAAATTGGTTACAAACGATTCTTCAGATGGAAAAATTTCGCTATCCCAGACTTTGTTTTGAACAACAACTACGAATTATGAATTCCGTTACCACAAAGTATAATTGGGCATCTCATATCAAACAATTTTTTGTTGACATTGGGTCATTGCAGTTATGGAATAATTTAACTTATCGCCATCTAACAACACAAACAAAACTACTGTTTTCTAAATATTATACTTTCCTGCACCAATCCGATATTGCTAAATCGTCAGCGTACACTTTCATGGCTCCATATAATGCTTTCACCACAACACGTGAACCAAGCAATTATCTATTGTTGAAGTCACCAATCCGGATCACTCGTACTTTGGCTCAACTCCGTATGGTTAATTAATTCAAAATGAAGTTTACTTCAAACGGCATAACATACATTATAGATCTTACTCTAACATGTCCTGTTTGTAATATGGACGAGAAGGAAACTATTTTTCATATTTTGTTTAAGAGTCCGATATACAGTCATGAAACAAAATACATCCTGTCTGCAAAATTTGGAAACATTAGTAAACGCTCTACAAAATGTAAATCTCTCTGAGGGAAACACTATATGCTGCTAGCTTTGGAATATACTCAAATTAAGGTCATTTATACTAGATGAATAATGTATTTTTTTTTACCAACTGTCTTGTAAACTTGAGAATTTTTTCTTTGTATATTATCACACACTACACACACACACTGATCATGCCGGACCTGTGCTTGTGAAAGTAAGACGTGGTTAATATCGATCCTATAAAGAGTTAAATTGCTAGGGAAAAACCTAATTTAAAAATCTGAAAAGTGGTATAAGTAAGTTAGTGCAACATAGAGAGACAAAAGTGCAAAATAATAATTGTAAGTAGCCTTATAATTAGTCAGTAATCCGAAGAAAACGGATTAATTCAAATAATAAAATTCAGTCTGTAAAATTAAATGCAATAAAAAACTGGTCACAGCTTATCAGTAAACAGTAAATATTAAATTGTAAAAGAGATAGCGGCAAGTGAATAAAATTAGTACAGGGCCGAACTGAAAAGCATAAGTAAAATTTCAATTTAATTGGTCAGTTCGTAGAGTAGGGTGGAGGCTGTACGAAGTAGGCTTACACTATACCAAACTACGTACGAAACACCAAATAGGTTGGATGAGCCAAAAAAGGAATAAACCGGAACACGACGAGTCACTGGAGGAAGAAAAAATATTTCGAAAAAGTAAATTAACAGATCACTCATCAGGTAAACAACGAGAAATGGACGAATTAGGAGAAATATTAGAAGAATTTGAGAAAGACATCAAGGGAGATTTGCAAACAATAAATGCCGGACTAGAGCGAATGAAACATGATCAAAACGAAATAAAGAAGGAAATACAGCAAATCAGAGAAGACCAACAAGGGTTTGGAGATGAGATAATCAAAATATTAAGAGAAAATGAAACTATAAAAAAGGAAAATGAGCTAATAAAACAAGAAAATAAGAAAATTAAAGAAGATTTGGATGAAATAAAAAAAACACTAGAATGGATAGAGAAAGACAAAAAGAAAAACAACGTGGTGATGAGTGGACTGCCGATAGATGAGGAAAATCCTGCAAGATTGAAAGATGCAATAGAGAACTTCGCTAGACAGAAGTTGAATGTGAATGTGCAGGTGAAATCAGCTACGAAACTAGGACCCAGAACATGCTTGATACAATTTAATGAGGAAAAAGACAAAGAACAAGTAATGCAGAATTAAAATAAACTAAAGGACAACAAAGACGAAAGAATATACATCAACAATGATCTAACAAAAAATGAAAGGTTGAAATAGAAGCGAATGAGGGACATAGCAAGAGATGAAAGGCAAAAAGGAAACATAGTTAAAATTGGGTACAACAAGATAATCATAAATGGAGAGGAGTGGAGATGGGACAACAAGGAGAGCGAAATAAAGAAAGATGGTTAAAAAAACTAGTAAACGAAGATGAAACAGAAGAAAAAACACTAGAAACGACGACTAGGCTTGAACAAGGACATGAAAAAGTATTAACTAAGAGAAAAGTAGAAGAGGATCATAGAAGAATGAAAAGGAAACAAAAGATAAAACAGAACTCGGAATATAAAACAATGAAAATAAGCACATGGAATATTAGGACGATGCTAACTGCAGGAAAAATGCAAGAGATAGGAGCGGAATTGCGAAGATATGGAATAAACATAGCTGCCATACAAGAGCATAGATGGAAGGGAAAAGGAGAAATGGAAATAAAAAATTTCAGTCTCAGATACTCAGGGGGCGAGAGACAAGGACAATATGGAGTAGCCTTTATGATTTTCGGAGACGTAAGGAAAAATATTCTAGAATTTCGGCCGATAAGTGACAGACTTGCATACATGAGGATAGAAGCAAAACCGTCCAACAGAAAGAAAAAGACAGATGGTATGAAGATATAGAGGAAGAAATAGAAAATATCCCTAAGGAAGACACGATCATGGTAATAGGGGATTTCAATGCACAAATAGGAAAAGAACAATATATCGAACTCGTCGCAGGAAAATATACAATACATGAGAGGACCAATGACAACGGACAGCGATTATGTAACTTAGCAACACAAGCGGATATGACCATAAGCAGCACAAAGTTTCCACATCCCGACAAGCACAAAATAACATGGATATCACCACATCCGCGAACACAATCTCAAATAGACCATATTCTAATAAACAAAAGAAGGCAATCCTCAATTAAAGATGTAAGAACTTATAGAGGAGCCTGCGCAGACTCAGACCACTTCATGGTAATGGCAAAAATTAAATTAAAAACAAGAAGACACAACCTCAAGAGTGAACAAAAAAAATGGGACATTGAATAATTAAAGGATAATCTAGTAAAAAAGAAATACGTAGAACAACTTGAAAATTATTTAACAGAAGATGGGAGGCAAGAACGCAATGATGTGAAAGAAGAATGGTGCAATATAAAAAACGGAATACAAGTAGTAGCGGAAAAAGTGATAGGTAAAAAGAAGAAGGAGAGCAAAAAAGAATGGTACAATACCGAATGCCAAAAAATAGCTGAAACAAAAGCTGAAGCTAGGCTAAAATGGAAAAGAACAAATAAACCAGAAGATAGAGAAAAATATCAAACACTAAGGAAAGATAGCAAGAAAATAATCAGGAAAAGAAAAAGGCAATGGATGGACTTAAGGATACAGGAAATAGAGAAAGATAAATGGAACAGAAATTCAAAAAAATTTTATAAAAAAATAAAAGAAAATAATAGGACTTTCAAAAACAAATTAAAAGGAATAAAGAACAAACAAGGAAAAATTGTGGAAGAGGAAAAAGAATACAAAGAAATATGGACAACGTACTTTAAGGAATTACTGAATGAACCAGTGATAGAAGATGAAATAGGAGAAGAAGCAGAAGAAGAAATTATTACACAAGAACCAACATTAGAGGAAGTAAGAGATAATATCAAGAGAGGAAGAAATGGAAAAGCACCTGGGAAGGATGGAATCAATTTAGAGCTGATAAAACACGGAGGAGACATTTTACATGAAAGAATATATAGATTGGTTAAAAAATATGGGAAGAGGAAAAAATGCCGAACGAATGGGAAACTGGACAAATCATAACGATACACAAAAAAGGAGACCAGCAAGAATGTAAGAACTATAGAGGCATTACACTATTAAACGTAGCCTATAAAATAATATCATCACTAATACAAAGACGACTAATAACTGAAACTCAAAATATTATAGGACAATATCAATGTGGATTCATAAGAGGCAGATCAACAACAGATGCAATACACACTATTAAAAAAATTATGGGAAAGGCATACGAACATAAATATGAAATAGAAATGTTATTTCTAGACTTTTAACAAGCCTTTGACTCTCTAAAGAGGAACGAAATTATGAAAGCTTTAAAAGAACAAGGGGTAAGTAAAAAACTAAGAAAACTAATAGAGATGACAATGAGACATTCAAAGGTTAGTATCCTGACACAAAAAGGAGAAACGGAAGAGTTTGTAATAAACAAAGGTGTAAGACAAGGAGACTCACTGTCAGCTACGATATTCAATCTGTCTCTAGAATTTGTTTTGAGAAAGTTACAAAAGGGAAATCTTAGAACAACAGGAAGTCAATTCATAGCCTATGCTGATGACATAGTACTAGTGACAAAAAAAAGGAAAATCATGGAAAAATTACTAAGGGAGATTGAGGAGGAAGGGGGGAAGTTGGGACTGAAAATTAATGTGAAGAAAACTAAGATAATGAGATCTGGAAAAACAGGACAAAATGGGGAAATACGAATAGGAAATAAAAAATTCGAAGAAGTACAAAAATTTAAATACCTGGGTGTAATGATAGACAATAAAAGGGAAAGAAGAACGGAGGTCGAAGAAAAAATAATGGCAACAAATCGAGCGTACCAAGCTAACAAAAATTTGTTAAAAAGTAAAATATTGAGTAGGCAAACAAAGTTGAACATATAAAATACAATAATAAGGCCAATAACAATGTACGCAGCAGAAACTATAACTATGACGAAAACAGAAGAAGACAAACTAAGGATAAACGAACGCAAGATATTAAAATCAATTCTGGGTCCAGTGAAGATAGGAGAACAAGAATATAGAAGGAGAACGAACCAAGAAATATTAGAAGAGCTGAATGGAGAAGACATAATAAAGAAAATTATAACTCAAAGAGTCAAATGGCTGGGACATATATGGAGGCAAGGGAAGGAAGCAGTAACAAAGGCTATTCTACAATGGCAGCCAGGAGGGAAGAGAAGACGTGGAAGACCCAGATCTAAATGGTTGGCAGAGGTAGAGGACGACTTGATCAGGGCAGGTGTGACAAGATGGAAGCAAGAAACAAGAGACCGGAAGAAATGGCGGCAAATAAGCGAACGGATACAATAATAAACCGAGGATGGGGACTGATCCACCCCGATAAACGGATTTAGAAAGCGAAAGCGGCGCAACCTCACATGAGGTGTTAAGCCATATATATATATATATATATATATATATATATATATATATATATATATATATATATATATATATATATATATATATATATATATATATATATATATATATATATATATATATATATGGGTTAGTGGGTTAGTGTGTGATATATATATATATATATATCACACACTAACCCACTAACCTTGCTGTGAACATTGTTCTCTATAAGCAATAAACTTATTATTATTAATAATTTGAAGTTTAAGATTGAAAAAAATTCTTAAGGTCCATTCACAGTATATCATATCCTTGATAAAATGTGTAATAAAATATTTTTTCTGCAAACGTCAAAAAATGACAAGGTTTGCGCATTGACAAAAATATGCGAAGTGACAGTTTTTTCGGATTCTTACGTTACCATGACACCGTGCGCGAAATACTTCACGCGCTAGGGTGCGAAGTATTTCGCACACTGTAAATTAATAAGACTTTTGTATTTCAATCTTTGAAAAAATGAAGCAAAACTGAAGCAAAACAAAAAATGAAACAAAAATTATTATTTATTTTTAAATGAATAACAATTAAATACTTTTTCCGCCTACCTCTATCCAAAGTATACATTTCCTGTCCTCATTGTAGGGAGCAAAGTCGTACTTTTCCTCCCTAGGAAGGAAAAGTAAAAGTGGTGTTATGGTACGTCATCAATGAAATAACTTATACGGCATTGACGACCTAAACTATATTCTATTATATAAGTATAAATTTTACCGTTTAATTAAAGAACACCCAGTGAATTGTTATTTTAATTCAACGATTTTAACATTAATATTTGACTTCAGAAATACGTTATGTTCATGACTCCGAAAAACTTTCCTACGAGGCTCGGTAGCGCAACGCGTTGGAGCACAGCTCACTGTTCGTGATAGGCCTGTAGGTGTTTGATCGAATTCTCGGCTTCGCCTCGTTAAAAAATTCTATTCTCGAACATCAAAGTAGCATTTCGCGCACTAGATACAAAATAGTATATTATGCAACGATCATGTAATGATGGTTATTAATACACAAGCATTAACCGGGATACGAAACGAGCCGAAGGCAGGTAATAAACTATTGGATACATTTTTCGCCTTTTCGGCGATTTCAGGTGGCGTGTATGAAAACTCTTCGCCGCTCGACATTTCTTTTAAAAAGTGGAAGGTGTTAGATGTATCTTGTATGTCAAATGTAACTACTGTATGTAAGATGAACACTGACATTTTGACAGTTGACACTACTAAATAATCCTGGTTCATCGTAATAACTATAGAGGGTAGAAGGAAGGAGCACCATCTGAATGCATTAAAAAGTATCCATCGAAAGGAAGCAAATTAAGGTGGCGCCATAGTAGCAAGTGGAAAGATTTTAAAAACAGCGCCATGAATTATTAGAGTAAGATACAAAATTAAAAAAGGAAATACTACGTAAATAATTGAGATTTTAAAAACTGCATATTTCTCAACTTCACAAGTCACGAGAAATACTAAATTTTTCAATCCAGCACACTTCACTCAGTTTATAACCCTACATTCACATCATTTCCATTAGCTACACGAGCGCCATTTCGGTGAATCTTCGAATAATAATTTGCTGTTTACAGGTGGACACTTTTTCAACTTGTCCCCCATACAAGATGGTGCTCCTTCCTTCTACCCTCCATAGTAATAACTGAAAGGCCTCCAATAATTGCAACCTATATAAAAGAAAGCAACATATTTAAATAACACAGAAGGTATCTACCTTTTTGACTAACGCAAACAATTGAAAGTGTCATAAAACACGAATCTCTTAGAAACTGTCAAACATTCTACAGAAAATATTGGGTCTGCCTACTTGGTTATTAAAAATCTAGATTACTATTGGTCAATTTTTTAGTTTCATAATGAAAACCAGTATTATAATGAGTATCATGATGAAACTGAAAATTGGCATTTAATTAACAACTTATATTATAGGAGTAGAAAAATAACTATTTTTCACTACTAGCCTCTAAACCTAACTTTATTGACTTTTGTTGAGGTAGTAAAGTTGTTCATTATTAACCAAGGTAGAAAAATACAGAGCCTACTTGATTATAACTAAATCTCAATCCATTTAATAAAATGTAAGGTTAACTTGTGCACAGCTGTCATGTCAAGTGAAACGGGAGTCGACAAACTAATATTTAAAAAAATAAAATGCCAGTAGTGAAGTAGTGAAAAAAATGCTATATGACCACGGGCGCTTCGCTTCGCTTCTCGGTCTTTAATGGACCTCGACAATAATACCTCACTTTTCTACCTTGGCGCATAATTACTATTTTTTATGACTTTCTTAAATGAAACTAAGTGTTTCTAATTAATTCCACTATTTAATGAAAAAATTATGAAAACTCTAAGATATTGATAATTATTTCGATATTGACATATCATCATCATATCGAAATAATTATCAATATCTTAGAGTTTTCATAATTTGTTCATTAAATAGTGGAATTCATTAGAAACACTTAGTTTCATTTGAAAAAGTAATATGAGTAGATTCCACAAAGTAAGGTTCCAAACAGTAAATTTTATTTTGTATGACAATATTATAGTCTACTATACCTTGTTTTTAAACTAAGAGTAGCGATTTGAATTTAAGTTGGCATTTCTGCTGCCTAGTGATTGGTCAGATTACCGCCCGTTTCATACAGCTCTTTTGATACAACTGACAACGACATTTGTCAGTTTTGTGTTTATTTATATAAAAATATTTATCTCAATCTTCACCATCATTTTTTTTGTGTTGGTTGTTTTATTTTTAACAAAGTATTATATTCTAACCAAGTTAATTGCTATTTTTATTAATTGATAAACAAAATCTAAAGCCCATGCTTCTTTTTTCTTGTTAATGATTATTTAAATTTGCAAGTAAAATCTTATTTTTCTGAATACTTTTGTTTACTTTTAGTTTGTGCTATACCTGAGCCTCAAGTGTTATTAAAGAATAATTCAAACATACAATTGCATACAATTGCTAAATACTTATTTATCCTCAAACTACGAACAAATTTTATATAAGCTACTTATTATAAACATACATTTTTTCACAATAATGTGACATTTGGTTACTATTTTCCAGTGATGATTCGTTATTTAGACATGCCTTGATCCCTCATTAGGTACGACAACTGCAAGCTTTACAGTGCATGTTTCACTTAATTCTCAATGAATTAAAAATACTGAACCCGATCCTTTCGGAACACACTCCAAATCTAGTAACTTTTAGTGGTGTGATTGAGGTTTCCTAAAATGCTCTTCTTAGTTTAAAAACAAGGTATAGGAATGGGATCCAGTGAAATGCACGCTCCAGGAACGGTTTTATTAGAATAATATTAATAATTTTTACTTATTTCGATATATATCTCTATATATAAAAGGCAAAAGTGATTGACTAATATGTATCAAAGCACAGGCCAAACCCTTAGGCTATAAAATTGAAATTTCGCACACGTATTCCTCATATGACAAAGGCATCCACTAAGAAAGGATTTTTTTAAATTCAACCCCCCAAGAGGTGAAATTGGGAATAAAAGTTTGTATATTCCTTGGACATATTTGCTTGACATTTCGTATGAATTGAGTACGGCAAAAATAATGAGTTACGTATTCCACCGTTTTCTAAAATTTAAATCCTAAGAGGGTAAATCTCTTATATATATAAAAGGCAAAAGTGATTGAGACTGATTTATCAACGCACAGGCCAAACCCTTGAGGCTAGAAAATTGAAATTTCGCACACGTATTTCTCATATGACAAAGCATCCAATGAGGAAGGAGTTTTCAAAATTAAGCCCCCAACAGATTGTAGAAAAATTGGCAGTTGATGATTTAGATATTGGACAATGACGTGGCCAATCTTATGATAATGGGTCCAATATGGCCGGCATCCATAAAGGAGTACCTACAAGCCAGGATTGCAGTAGGTGCAGTAGGTGTTCATTCTGCCTCATCATGCCAGGAAGCTATCATCCATCCTGTTTGGACTGATTCAAAAAGTATATTGCTTTTTTGTTGGCTCCACTAATAAGTTGGATATTATGAAAAAATACGTTAAAACAAATTTAAAAGGAAATAGTCAGACGAGATGGTCGGCGAAACATGCTGCTGTGAACGCCCTATTAAATAATTTTCCAGAAATAGCGAAAGCCTCAGAAGAAGTTAAGCAAACTGCAGAAGCTAAGTACGAGGCAGGTTATCTCTTAACTGCTATAAAGAAAAAGGTTAAAAAGGTGTTTTGCGGGTTTAGTATAAATACTTGTTGCTTTTGATTTAAATTACATCTTATTTCGACACGTTTGAAAAATCGGTCCAATTTTCTTCAAAAAACGTTGAACTCACTTAAAAGCTTGGTGCAATGCAATACTCTTTAAAATTGCATTGTCGAATATAAAAGAATATTTAAATCGGATTAGAATTCGAAATTTCAATTTTATTTATTCTTGGATATTTGAATGAAAAACATAAAAATTTATATGCTATAACAAAATTAATAACGTAAAAAACTAAATAAAAATCCTATTGAAACCATTTTCGACTTCTACGCGGACGAAGTCGAGGGCAAAAGCTAGTGTTTGGTTACCAATGTTAGAAAGAGAAATTTACAATAATCAATTACCTGCGTTATCAGGATAGTATCGTAAGTTTTTATCCAGGTTTCCTTATGATTCAACATTGGAATTGTTCTTTAATACACACTTCAATACACAATACAATTCAATAAACAAAAATAATCATATCACAAAAAAGTAACACCAAACGCGTTATATGAATAAGCAAAAAAGCGTTATCCTAGTGAAACCGTTCCTGGAGCGTACACTTCACTGGATCCCATTCCCAGTAGACTATATTATTGTTAGAATGTCATACAAAAAATATTTTATTTCACATTTTATAAAGGATATGATCTATGACGGACCTTATGAATTTGACAAAAAAATTTTTTTCGGAAACCGCCCGGAAAATACCCACACCTCCCGCACGCTTTTTCTGTGAGAAAGTAGCACTTTTCCGGCCTAGTCAGGAAAGTACGTATTTCCCGAACTAGGCCGGGAAGAATTACATCGTTGTCATTCAAACAAATTGAATCCCTTTAATATTAGCAATTGTTCGGATTTCAATATAAACAAGAATTAGAATGTTCCTAATTTTGTTCTAAAAATAAATATTACAAAGAAACGTGTTTTATTGATTTGTTATACCACACGGTTGCCGAAAAAAAAATGTACGCAACACTCCCGGAAACTGTTTTTTTTGGACGAGTAGACAAGATCCCAGGACGAGCGGTAAGCGAGTCCTGGAAGTCTGCGAGTATTTTCCGGACTTGTTACGTAATATACTATTGAAGACTTAAACTTCAAAATATTATTGATTGTCTAGTTGTCGAATTTTTTCGTGTAATCGTTTTCCAAAAAAGGGAAGGGAACTTTATGTGGAATACAAATTATTTGATATTTATGTCTACATTTATACATACATATTTATTCCTCTTCTCGAAAAAATTCATGTTAAATAAACTTAATATAAAGTATTTAACTATTTTTTAAATAAAATATCTGTCCAAATAGTGGTCGTGGTGAAAAAATATTGTTTTTTGGATTTTTGTCTATAAATTCTGAATGTACCACAAATTTTTTATTGAAAAGATCTAAAACCTTGTGTAAAGTATTTCCAAGCCGTCACGAGTTACAGAAATGAGAACTGGCAACATTGTCCATCCACCGCTCTTTCTAAAATGTGTGACGATCTGATATCTAGACATACCTAATTGTCAAAAAATTTTATAAAATGGGGGATTTTTAGTACTTTTAATTGCAATTTCCTCTTTCAAAAGTGCATGATCCAAGAATTTTTTTCTTTTAAAATGTTCTATAGCAATAGGGCTTTCTAATAAAAAAATCGTTGCAAAATTCCGAGGGTCGCGAACCTTACCGGACCCGAATAATAAATACACCACTAGGAACATACAGAAGATATTAAACGTATTGTATAACTCCGAAATAAATTTGTTATTCCAGAATTATTTTGGCTTATTATACTGGGTGTTACTGAATAAATTCGAAAAAAATAAATGAAATACAATACACAGAATACCTTGTTTTAATTACAGGATACTAGAAAGGTTGATATTACTGTCCTAAGTCAGCAACCCAAACTGGGTACACGCAGAAGGAGAAAATTGATTAAAGCTAACAATAAGCATTTATAATAAATTATCTGTGTTTTATCTTGTTTCAGACTTTATTTAAAATTAGTATGCTACAATACCATTGCACGTCATTAAAAAACATGATTGAAGATATTTCTATGAAGTTCTGGCCTTATGACTTTTTCCCGAAATATTCAAAGACGTTGGAAACAAAATACCGCTATGGTTTGATTATCTTAATAGGACTTACATCTACTGGAATGATTTTTGCAGTCGGCTTCTGTTTGTTGCCACTTTTAGAACCAAATCGTCAATTACCATATAAGTAAATCACCTTATATTTACATATTTTATTCATTCCACTACTTAACGTTACTTTAAACATGTTGAATCATACAGGGTGATCAATCCTTTTTAGCAAACATTGACAAAGATAATAAACAGGGTGAGTTACGAGGAACTGTACATACTTCTACCATAAGTAGAGGCACTTTAGGGGATTATCAAATGACCATTAAAAAATGTCTTCTTGTTTTTATTATTAAAATACAGGGTGAATTATGGATCTTCACCAAAACAATGTTTCGTCATATCTTTTCAATGATTTAACTCATTTTTTCGGTGAAAGTGTGTATTGGTGTCTGGCAACTAACCGACATATTCAGAATTGAAAAAATCCAGGACCGTCTTCGAGAAAATTTGTGAGACTGCTTCATATTCAATACTTCACCCTGTATACGATTTTTATAAAATCTGATATAATTTTTTCAGAAGGCATTAATAGACAGTTAGACCTGGGTATTTGAATTTTTTGTTACACTCACCTCACATTTGCAAATAAAGATTCATTTTAGAGTCAAATTGAAAATTGGCAATAATGAAATATCTTACTGCATAATAATGTTTAGTTATCATAAAGAAATCTTTAAAATAAACAGAAACGACACACACCGTGCTCCAGTATGGTAAATACCATAATTTGAATTGATTTACAGGGCCGGATTTAAAAATCTGGCATATCTGGTTCATCTCAATAATTCACCCTGTATGTAACTTTTTACACCCGTAATAGACAAAAAACAGATAGAAAATGTTTGTAATAACCTAGTTTTCTTATTTGTTTCAGGAAAAATCATGTCTAATTATTTTAATCGGAATGAAATGAACAAGCCCAGGAAATATTTATCCATAAATTAAAAAATTAAATAAATAACAATACCCAAACAATAAAACAGTTTTAACTTGATGTGAAACAATGTGGAAGAAAGTAAAAAACAAGTTAATAAACATTACGATTCTAAAAGATATTCAAAATGAAATCCATCTGCCTCAATACAATTTTTTTGACGAATGTTTAAATGTGTAATGGACTTTCGTAATGTTTATTAAATTGTGTTTTACTTTGTTCCACATTGTTAAAACTGTTTTATTGTTTGGTTATTATTATTTATTTAATTCTTTAATTTATGAATAAACATTTCCTGTGCTTGTTCATTTCATCCCGATTAAAATAATTAGACATGCTTTTTCCTCAAACAAATAAGAAAACTAGGTTATTGCAAACATTTGGTATCTGTTTTTTGTCTATTACGGGTGGAAAAAGTTACATACAGGGTGAATTATTGAGATGAACCAGATATGCCAGATTTTTAAATCCGGCCCTGTAAATCAATTCAAATTATGGTATTTACCATACTGGAGCACAGTGTGTGTCGTTTCTGTTTATTTTAAAGATTTCTTTTCAATAACTAAACATTATTATACAGTAAGATATTTCACTAATGCCAATTTTCAATTTGACTCTAAAATGAATCTTTAATTGGAAATGTGAGGTGAGTGTAACGAAAAATTTAAATACCCAGGTCTAACTGTCTATCTATACCCTCTGAAAAAAGTATGTCAGATTTTAGAAAAATCATATACAGGGTGAAGTGTTGAATATGAAGCAGTCTCACTAATTTTCACGAAGACGGTCCTGGATTTTTCCAATTCTGAATATGTCAGTTAGTTGCCAGACACCAATACACACTTTCACCAAAAAATTAGACAAATCGACTCAATCATTGAAAAGATATGACGAAACATTGTTTTGGTGAAGATCCATAATTCACCCTGAATATTAATAATAAAAACAAGAAGACATTTTTTAATGGTCATTTGATAATCCTCTAACGTGCCTCTACTTATGGTAGAAGTATGTACAGTTCCTTGTAACTCACCCTGTATATTATCTTTGTCAATGATTGCTAAAAAGGATTGAGGGTCAGATTTAGATTTTTTAGTTATAGGGATTATTAAAATATTTATTCACTTTCAAAAAATTCAACTTTACTATATCAATTTTCAATTTAATATTGAAAATATTTCATTCAATAATAACTGATAAGCCAGAAGAACGATAGTGTATCGAAACTATTATCATTATTACAATTTTAAACTTTCGGTATTATTTGCCATGGTTTGTGGCGTGTATATTACTTTTGGCTTATTCGTAGGTTAAGCTCTTTAGTCTCTTTCAGAATTGTGTTATGCGATGTATTGCATCGTGTCGGTACTTGTGTTTATGTTCCTTCTTTGAAATATCTGCAGCTTTTATGATCCACTTCACCACAGTTTATTCAACTAGTTTTATGTCATGTTTTCTACATTAGGTACGGTAGTTATTCGCGTTCGGGCAGTTTTCAGTAACAAATCATGTGACTAACTTGAGGAAGAATTTTGCAAGTAAATGACTCTGCAATTATTTTTTTGTTTGTCTAAAGGCTGAAATATTTTCCAATAATAACACAATTCCTTTTTTTCTTTATCTATATATTTTCTATAAAGTTCAGAGCCATTAAAAAGGCTTAAGTTTTTTTTTTTCGTGGAGCTTCCTCATCACGATTTGCCGTGACATTGATTCAACTCTCTTGTGTAAAGCCGGACTCCGACTACTCGTGTATTTGGCAAATATTTGTCACTTGCCTATGTTTGCCAAGTGGTGGAAGTGGTTCACTCGGCCAATATTTGTACAATTATTGGCCGCTGGCGGAGTCCCGCCGGTTGTCGGTAAAAATGTCGCGAGTCAAAGAACTTGTCGATGCGTTCCCACTACTTGACGGCCGGCCGCAATTAATTTCTGGTCTGCAGTTGTTGTTTGACTTCCTTCACGTGTGCGTGGTGCGTATTCCTCTAGAGGTTTTTCGAAATGGAGTGGTCTCAAGAAGTCGTTTTTGAAGTTCTCGATCTGTATGAAAATGAGCCAGTTGTATGACATCCTGGGCATCCTCAACATAAAAACAGAAACTTCACTGATGGCGTCATTCCGACCATTGTGTAGGAAAGTTAAGACATCATCAAAGACAGGGACCGGCAGCGAGGACGTTTATAAACCAACTTGGTTTGCAATCGAGAAAATGGAGAGCTTTCTGCACGGAATTTCTGTGGCGAGGAGTACATATAATTCAGAGGTGAGTGAAAGATTACTTTATTTCAAAAAATTATTGATACGGTACAATTAATATTTAACAGTAACGGTCCTGCCACTGAACTTTTCCAGTGGTTTTGAAATATCCGCAAAACAATTTCCTTATTTCCTAGAGCCTCAGGCCCAGCTTTTCTTGGTATTTTTTTGAGAGGTAGCAAAGACGTCATATTCTGTATATAATCGTGCCGTCTTTCTCCATATCGATAGTGCCTGGCGGTGTATAGGGAACAGAAGAGACTTTACTCCTCCGTAAAAAATTGTGAAGGAGTGCACAAGTCATTGCTACTTTGCTGACTTTATCGGGTTGTAGTAGCATAGTTTCTCGGAATACCCGGAAGACCGACGCTGGTATCCCGAATACATCTTCCACAATGTGCCGAGCACGAGACAACCGGTTCTTTCATCGCTTCCTGCTTCATTATCTCCTTGGAATGGTTTTAGTAAATGGGGTCCCAAAACGAAAGCATCATCAGCGACGGAAATGTAAGGGAAAGTAGTTTGAGTATAATTGAGTAAGAGTTACATCTTCATGTAACATCAGACTATTTTCTTCCAGTTTTCTGCCCAAGACGGTATTGCGGAATACACCCCCGTCACTTATACGGCCTTGGCATCCAACATCCACATATGTGAACATGTAATTGGCGTCCACAAGTGCCATCATAACAACACTGAAAGTATGTTTGTAATTAAAAAATTCTGATCCTCTATTCATTGGGCTCTGAATCAGTATGTGCTTCCCGTCTATAGCTCCCAAGCAATAAGGGAAATTCCAATTATTTTCGAATGCAACTGCAATTTTTTTCCATTCATCTGAATCTCTGGGCATCTGAAATAAATTAATAATAAATAGGAACAGCAAGACAGCATTATTCACGAATAAAACTATTTCGTTTCAGAATTGGGAGGATAGCATGGGCCAAGAGGAAACTCAAGAAGATTCACTCAAGGAATCTGCTTCTGCAAGTGGGGACGGTGAGACATACAGAAACATACAGACATGAGAGGAAACGAGAGTAACGAAATCGAGGCAACCCTGGAATATGCATCTGGAAATAAGGAGAGTGGAATAGGGAAAAGCACTGACAGCAACAAAAAGCATTTCAAGGTACCAGTTGGGGACACAAAGAAAAATAAAAGGAAGGCCGCGGAGATGGACGAGACTGAACGTCGTTTGAGAAGAAGCCTGTGAAATCTTGAAACAAAGTCAAAATACCGAACCACCCAAAACTACTCTTTGTACTGCCTATGGGCAATTAGTCAGTCGGAGTCTCGAGACGTTAAGCGAAGTGAACAGGACTATTGTGATGCACGAGATTGATAATCTATTCTTCAGAGCAACAATGGGGTACCTGAGAACTCAATATCAATCAGCATCTCCAGGATCAGTCTCTCCTGGATCAGTCTCTCCAGCATCTCCTATTCGCAATCGTCGGATGAAACTTTTCATACAACTCCGAGTGTCGCCTCTTTGCCGACGATTATCTCTTTGCCACAACATTCTGCAACTTCTTCCGGTCACCAACCGCCTCTTACTCCTTTGATTCCAACACCTACACATGACATATCCTTACCAGGAGAAAATTATACGTTTCTTTGATTTTGAGCTTGCTTTAACCTTATGTCGTAACAACATGTAATACCTTAACTGAATAAATACTGTAGAAATGTATGTTGTACACTTACTTTTATTTGATCGTTGAGAACGCTAATTAATGCATCGCAGACGTCGAAAACGCACCGGGATGTATGTATGTATGTAAATTGTGGTGACATTCACTGAGACCTAAAATATCTATTGTGCCCCCTTACTTCTACTTAGTTCCTGAGGAAAGTCTCAGAGACTAGTAGCTCCTTTAGTCCTATCTCCCGGGGGAATTTTAGGATATCTGCAGGCTTCAACTTAGGTAAATGTCCCTCTTCTATTCAGTGATCTCCAAGGTGTTGTGCCCTAGGATTCTGAATTGCTGTGCAGTTCGCAAGTATGTGGATGGAGGTTTCTTCTTCCATACCAAAGAATCTACATTCTTCTTCCTCCACTATTTTGAGCTTATTCAGGTGCCCATTCAGGCGACAATGTCCTGTAAGGATGCCTGTTAAAACTCTTAGTGCAGTTTCACTTTGACTTATGCATTCATTTGATCTCAACAGGTTGTAGTCACCCAGAAGAATCTTTGATTGCCCAAGTCCTACTAGATCTTTCCAATGATCAGATTTTCTCTTTTCTTCGGCTTTACCTATTTCTTCCAATATTACATTGGAGCTGATACCGCAAAAGGGTTCCGGCCCCCAAAAGGGTGTTCCAGTCCCCCTCTTTGCTAGTTCATCTGCTATTTCATTTCCTTCTATCCCTGTGTGACCTGGAATCCACAGTAAGGTGACTATATTGTTCTCGCCTAGTTCATTTAGTTTGCCTATGCATTCTCACATCATTTTGGAACTGATAACACAAGAGCTCAGTGCTTTAATGGCTGCTTGACTATCCAACATTATGATAATCCTTTGCCTTCTATATCCTTTATTAATATTGAACTAGGCACACTTTCTTATGGCGTGAATTTCCGCTTGAAAAATACTCGGGGTTTTTCCCAAGCTTTCAGCGTGTTTGGTTCCTGGCCCGTACACTCCTATCCCAGTTCCTTCTATTGCTTTTGAGCCATCTGTGTACCATAACGCACCGGTATACAACTTGTGGTGAAAAATGAAAAGGTATGACAAAGTCACGGAACTGTCACCACTAGCGAAAAATCTAAGCGCAACGCAGAACCTTTCCTTCACTGGAATTGCCTTTCTCAGCGGAGTATCTTTTTTCCCTATCGTATGTCCCACTCCATTCAGTAGAAATTCGAAGTCGGTGTAGGACATACGCAGGAAATTCTACAATCTTCCTGACGGTTCTCGAATCAGGTCATCAAGCATAATGTAGGTATTGTACCTGCAACAAAAAAATATATAGACATGGTTTCTACTTTCGGTCGATAAGGACACATGAGGTAGTAACCTGTCTCGACTTCTGTTCACAGAATACATCCACCATCTTCTTTTTCTTTTTGTTTTCTGAGCTTGACGGGCGTTGATTCTTCTCATATAGCAGCCACTCAATACTGCTGCTGCAGCGACAACGCGACTATCCATAATCGAAAAAAATTAAACACTGAAGAAAAACCGCGAGGCGACAAAACCAGCTGTACTTGCCAAATACACAAGTATTGGCGTACTTGCCAAATACAGGAGTAGTGGGAGCGCCATACTTGTCAAATTGCGTTCAACACTTGGTGTACTTGCCAAATACACAAATATTGGCGTACACGAGTAGTGGGAGTCCGCCTTAATATAATTATTGGCAACATATCCGTCCGATGACGGTAACTTGATGATAACTTGAAAAACTCGTATTTCACAGCAGATTAAGGTAATTCCTGAAAACCTTTTCGATAGATTTACTTCCAAAAGATTGATTGGAGATTACGTTTAAATTTAATTCAAGTTTGAGTATGATGTGTGTTAAATATGAAGACGACGAAGATATTGTTAATTTTTGATGGTATATAACTTGAAAACTAAAAATTTGTTCTACAGAGGGAGTTTATTACAAGCACACTTAAAGTAATTAGTCGTAAACAAAGAATGTCACAAATGGAACAGCTCTGATTTCATTTTAAGAGTTATAATTCCGTTTTTATTGAACAATCAAATGAATAAGTTGTCTGGCCTTCATAGATTATAGTCAATTAAAATTAAAAATTTCCCTAAATATGTTTGTTTTGTGAAAAATTGATTTGTTATTAAAATTTTTCTTTATTTGCAGATCCATATACCCATTCGATTGTTTAATCACTCCAATATA
Source organism: Lochmaea crataegi (assembly GCA_947563755.1). Taxonomy (NCBI): domain Eukaryota; kingdom Metazoa; phylum Arthropoda; class Insecta; order Coleoptera; family Chrysomelidae; genus Lochmaea; species Lochmaea crataegi. The sequence continues at coordinate 23,861,796 of OX387423.1, read as the reverse complement.
TGAACTTCTCTACATTCTGCATTGCTTTATGCTATGTTATATTGTTATAAGTGTAATAGGGTTCGACTTTTTATTCATTAGCATATGCAATAATCTGGTGACCCAATACATATTATTGAAAAAGTGTTTTGAAGCTTATGGTGATATTGAGAGAGTAAAGTGTTTTAAGAAAAAATTTAAGCAATTGTCTATTCAACCACACTTACTGAGTTCAAACAAAACTGATGAGAATAAGTCGTTTCTGGTAATACTTATAAGACATCATCAGCTCTTAACTAGGTAAGGTTTTTTTAAGTATTGACTAGGAAACTAGGAAACAAGAAATTTCATAATGCTATTCTATTCCTTCGCATACACAACTTCAAGTTCATGCATCATCCATATTTTGCTCTATCAACAAATCTATCACATCCTCACTTCACAAAAGTGTAATTACTGTTTTCATGTCAGTAACTTTAAATACGAAACACTGAACTAAAGTAAATGCGTATCAATTGGCGACGAGGATTCGGAAGAGACCCTCTACAATGAATGCTGAACAATTCAGTACATTAATTACCGGGACTGGTGAGTTGCATCCCATTTGAGCAGGCCAAACTTTTGACCGCTGACTTGCATCAGTCCAACCGCTGAGTTGCACCCCGTCAACAAATTTAATATTGTGTCTAAAACTGTTAGATAATTAAATAAAAATTGTTGTCAATGTTTATTCTGATATCGTAATTGATACAAAATTTTATTTCCGAAACTGCATCTAATACAGTTTTATAACAATATAGTGAATTATATATTAATTTAATTTAAACAATATTCAATTATGTAGGTTAGGTTAGGTATCGGCAACATTACTGTAAAATTTGACCAGCCTTTGACCATGATAGGCGATTACTAATGAACAGACCTTTTTGGATTACGGATGCAATTCGACGGTTGCCTTTTTTCGTTCAGGTAAAATTTTACTTTTTGGGATGCAACTCGTCGGACGCCTTAATTACAACCCTCACAAAGGTAATACAAGGTAACCAATGCAAATGGAAACTTTCATGAAAATATTGTCTTGGAACCTTTTTTGAAGAGAATGAAAGCTGGGAAACATTTACAAAAAGGTTAGATAATTTTTTCTCAATGAAAGATTTTAAGGGTACTCCAGAATATGTTGAGAACAAAAAGAAAGAATGGTTATTACATACAATAGGTACTAAACAACTACACCCTCTATATTCTTTAACTTGTCCAGAGGATCCTAAAACTAAATCGTACAGCACATTGGTAGATTTAATACAAAATCATCTCAGTCCTACTTCAAGTACTATTGCCGAACAAAATCGATTCACAAAACGTGTTCAACAAGAAGGAGAAACTATTGCAATTTACGTAACTGAATTAAAAAAGCTTTCTGCAAATTGCAAGTTTATTTGTGACACTTGCAAGGCTTCAACATCCGATGCGCATTTGCGACTGCAGTTTATTAGTGGTTTGAGAAACTCAAATCCTATCGAATGATTGATACAACTCAAAGAACCTGACAATAAATTTAAAAATTGTGTTGATACAGCACTTGCTTTGGAGTTGGCTCATAAAGACTCAAAAGAAATTCAGTTGTTACAAGCCAGCACTAGAACATTTCAAAATCAAATCAAACCATTTCAGAAAAATAAACAAAGGTCAGATGTCTCGTACAGAAATTCGGTAAGACAGTGTTATCGTTGTGGAGACAAAACACATTTAGCCAATACCTGTAGACATAAAAATGTCGAATATACAGCCTGTTTCAAATTTGGACATTTAAGTAATGTTTGTATGAAGAAGTTTCGAAAAGGAACAGTTCATCAAGTACAAGAAGAACTGTAATAACGTTCAATATACGAAGATTTATGTTTCATGAACATTCTTCACAATGAGACTCTACCTGAATCGCTAAGGAAACCAGACAAGATTTTAGTTGATATGGAACTTGATGGAAAAATAATAAAATTTGAGTACGACACAGGGGCAGCAGATTCTTCAATTTCACATTATCTATTCATCGACTAATTTCCTACAAAATCACTTCAACAAACAAATTTACCTTTAAGAACGTATACTTACCGGAGAAGTCATCAGACCAGTAAGTTATTCAACTTTCCAAGTTAAGTTTGAAGATCAAACCGAATCATTAAATTTATACGTGCTGCCAGGGAAAGTTGAACCAATTTTTGGTAGAGAATGGATGCATAAGATTAAAATCGGTTTACCTGAGATATGTCAGTTACAGAGAGAAAATATTCCAGAAAATCTAAAATTACAGATTTTAACGAAGCTGAAAGCGGATTTTCCGGAAGTGTTCAAACCTGGACTTGGAAAAATCCTAAATTATGAAGCAAAACTGTTCATACCCGAAAACACTATACCTATTTATGTACCTGCGAGAAGAGTTCCTTATGCGTTGAGAGAAAAGGTTGAAAATGAAATTGACAGATTGGAAAAAATAGGAGTTTTGTCTAAAATGCCATACAGTGAATGGGGTACGCCAGTAGTTCCCGTTATGAAAAGTGATGGCTCTATTAGGCTTTGCGAATATTTTAAAGCTACTGTCATGAAATAGAGACTTTTTAATGACAAGACTGACATAAGTATAGTTTGGCAAACATAACTGAGCTGTGAAAGGAATGCGGTCGAAAACATTCGATATTGCCACGTTTAACTATGAAAAAGCTAAGGTGCTAAGTATGTAGTGATAATAATTAGAAAATTGGCTTTTTATTATTAACAATGTGTCAATAATGATTAAACTTTAGTTCTTTAATGTGCTTGTTTCATTGGATTTTGTCTATTAACATTATTCTTTCAATTTCTGAATATTAAGAGATGAACACTTTTCCAAATATGTTATGGGCTTTCTTCAAGCCGGCAACGTCGTGCGAAAATCACAATTACCACGCCCTCCGGACTAACTTAATTGGTGAATATTTATCGAAACGCTATTGCTAAGTAGCCACCTGACTTTCTATTGGCAAGCGCGTGCGTGTGTTCTTCCCTCTCACTTCCACAATTAAATGACATTGATTATCCAGTGGCGTTTATATTGTTCGTATTTTCAGTTTTACTTGGTTTCTTATTATTTCGTATCCATATTGAATTCATGTACGATTTTTAACATTATTATTTGTTTTTAACAAATATCGTGTTTTGAAAAGTACCTTACCTTTAAAGCGAACAAACAGAGCGACCCAAACAACGATAGATGCGTGATCACCATGCGCCTTTGCATCTATTGGCTAAAATAAATATGCCTCCATGCGCTGGCCAATCGGATTTAACTGCAATCGGCCGGCGGAATTCATTGTCCATACAGAGTTGGAGAGATCACGTGCACTATGCATGATACTGTTTTGGAACACTCCGTTGCTTGGATGGACAGAGTATAGATATAATTATTACATAATAATTATTATTATTTTTAATACTTTTATAAAATACGGTACCGTACGCCATCGGTACGTTTATGACATATATCGGCCATGTTTTCTCGCCCCTTACCGATGCCCCGTAGCTTCAGATAGATTTGCCAAACTATAATAATAATCTAAATTACATAGTGAACACAACAAATCCTCCCAGATAAATTTACAGGCTTAATCTTTCTGGTGTCTAATGAATGATAAATTTCCAATTCCAAATATATGTCTTCATAGAAGACATTTTTGCTACGACGATGCATGGAGGAAAAATCTTCACTACGTTAGACATACGAGAAGCTTACTTACATTTGCCAATGAATGAAGAAAGTGCAAAGATACAGGCTATATCTACTGAAAAAGGAGACTATAAAATAAATAGTTTGGTACCAAAGTTGCTCCAGCTATATGGCAACGATATATTACAAATTTATTGAGTAAGATACCTGGAGTTTGTGTATTTTTAGATGATATCAAAATACAAGGAGCTACGTTACAAGAAAATGTTGATCGATTGAGAATAGTTTTGCAACGTCTACAGAAAGCTGGATCACACATAAAACAAGAAAAGTGCAAATTCTTTGACGAATCTGTCACCTATTTGGGGCATAATATTACAAGCAGAGGCTTAGAAAAAACTGAAGAGAAAATTTAATGCTCCAGTACTAACAAACGTCACTGAATTGAAAAGTTGGTTAGGTTTAGTTACATACTATGCTTTTAATTTGATAAAAAGAGAAGTTACATCTGATCAGATTCTTTGCGCATACGATCCTAAATTACCATTGGTTTTAGCCACCGATGCTAATCCTAAAGGTTTTTTTTTTCGGGGCGAGATGGGAAACTCATGTTCGAATGGGTTCAGGACTCAAACAGTGTTGGACTCATCCCCAAGGGGATGCCTACCAACCTAACCCATCTCAAACTCGCCGTTACCCCCACCTCGGAATCACTACCCTAGCATACTTTGAGACTGGAGGCGGTCCCTCGCACTCCGCTCACACCGTCGTCTTCTAACTAACTTTCACTCCCACCTCTCATGACATATCGAGTCGTTCTCTACTACAGTTTCAATTTTACGAAGTTCTTTTACACGTTTTGGGTTACCGGTTACACTGGTTAGTGATAATGGAGGAACATTCACATCACAAGAATTCAAAATTTTTCTAAAATGCAATGTTATTATACACAAACTAACGGCCCCGTATCACCCAGCATCGAACGGTCAAGTCCAAAGATATGTAGGTACCATGAAAAATATGTTAAAGAATATGATCCCGGAAATTAGGAACTGAAACTTCAATACTTTCTCATACAATACCGGAAAATACCCCACTCATCTACCAATAAATCACCAGCACAACTAATGTTTGGGAGAGAAATCAGAACAAAACTTGATTTAATTAGATTTCAGGAACCTGTGGGAAGCTCTTATCAAATTCAGGGAGTTCCAAATTTCACTGTGGGGGAGTCTGTTCGTGTAAGGAATTACGATTAAAAAAAATTGCTTGTGGGAATTTGGAAGAATTCATAAACAAGAAAGTAATTTGATTTATTTAATTGACATAAGATAAGATAAGATAAATATGGGGCTTGAGTGCTTCTAAGAGCCTCTCCACTACGACCTTTGCAGATCTATTGTGTATGCCCTCCTCTGTTATTCTAGAGTTCCTTGTCTAAACCCGTCCTTATTACTAGACGGACGGCATACCTCAGGTCCTCCATATATTGGGGGGGGGGGGGGGTTGTGGTTTTTCCTACCCTATCGTTGAAAACCTCAGCCTAGTCAGGCCTTCGCAGAAGCACAGTATGTGTACTGGGGTTTCCTCATCTTCTTGCCAAACCTACATATTGTTGTTTCTGCCAATCCGATATTGTTCATGTGTTTGTTAAGTCTACAATACCCTGTGAGGAGCCCAACCAGGATCCTGATTGTTTTCCTATTCTAGCTCAGTAGATACTCCGTGAATTTTGGCGAGGGTTCCTTGATGAACTGTTTGGCCTGCCTCATTTTTAGCGCCTTGTTCTACCATTCTCGAGACTGATTTTTTATCCAAGTGCAGCGCTTTCGCTATGCCACAGAAGGGTTCTGGGCCAATGGGAGCACAACGTGCCGCTTCCTCGGGCTAGTGAGTATGCCTCTTCATTGCCCTTGTGATCTGAGTGGCCTGGTACCTAAGCTACGGACAGTCTATTACGACTGCCCAGCTCTTGTAGCGTCTCCAAGCAGTCCCAAACAAGTTTGGAATTTATCTGCATGGATCTGTGTAGCAGGCTATTTCTGCATTAATTGGAGGTCCTTCCTTCCATGCCTCTCTGCCTGTTATGACTGTTTTGAAGTTTTTTCCGAAGCTATATTTGGGAATCATCTGGTCCGATGGCATTCCCATTATGGGGTCGAATCCAACTCATTGTATAGCTCGTTATACACCTTACCGTGTAGACTACTAATGGGTGCTTGCCCTCTTGTCAGTCTATTAGTGATTGACCTGGCTTCACCTTGTATGTAGACATGGCGAGTGGCGGCAGGTTCAGCAAGACTTCTAGTGCGGCTGTTGGGGTTGTCCTCATGGCTCCCGTGGCAACCAGGCAAGCTTGCCTTTGGATACCACTTAGCTTTTGGATCGCCCCAGCCTTTTTTTTTTCGGGCCGAGATGGGACTCATGTTCGAATGGGTCCGGGACCCAAACAGTGTTGGACTCATCCCCAAGGAGATGCCTACCAATAAACCCACCGCAAACTCGCCGTTACCACCGCCTCGGAATCACTACCATAGCATACTTCGAGACGGGCGGCGGTCCCTCGCATACTCTCCGCTCACACCGTCATCTTCTCCCTCCTATCACTCCTGCCTCTCATGCCATATCCTTCTGTACTTCTCTCCCCCTAACCATGCTCTCTACTACTCCACTCACCTCCTTCCATTCCTCCTCCCCCCTCAACATTATCTCCACCATGTTTTCCCAGTACACCGCCTCCCCTAGTTTCCTCTCCAACTTCTTCAGCAGTTCCTCTTCCTCGTTCCTCCAGCATCTAAACACATGCCCCACATCATCCTCCACTTCACACCTCTCGCACACACCAGTCTCTCGTTTCCCAATCTTGTGGGGGTACCCTACTCTCGACCCATGTCCAGTGAGCACCTGTGTCAAGAAGTAGTTCACCTCCCCGAATTTCCGGTCCTTCCAATCTCTCCTATTCCCAATCGCTCCTTTTAGCGCGCCCTCATACTCCTCCCACCTTTTCTCCATTTCCTCCTCCATCCATTCCCGTACCTCCCCTCTGGTCGCACCCCTCCAGCGTTTGTTCCTAGCTCTAGCCAACACGTCCAATGGGTAGGACCTTGCCAGCACTGCTGCTGCCAGTCCACCCACTGTCCTGTATCTCTGCACCACCCTCAGCAGTATCCCTCTCTGCACCCGCAGAAGTGGCCTAACCCTCGCATTCACCCCCGCTCTTTCACCCCACACCTCCGCACCGTACAGTAATACTCTGCTCTACCGTCCTACCAATTACCCTCCTCTTCCACTCTCCCGGCCCTTTCACATTACACATCAATCTTCCCAGCCATGCTGCCCCCACTTTACCCTTCTCTGCCGCCTTTACCATATAAGTTTTTAAGGATAATTGGCTATCCAACCACACCCCAAGGTATTTCACAGACTCCTCCATACGAATTCTCCTTCCCTTAACCATCACCCCCACTTCCCTTGTCCTGCTCCGTCCCTTCACTAGCAACCCCACCGTCTTATCTTCCGCCACTTCCAGTCCGCACCGCTCTATCTTCTCCACAATCTTCCTGCACATTCTCTCTGCCTTTCTTTCTGCCTCTCTCTTTGCCGTACATTCCAGACACACATCATCCGCATACACCGTAATCTCACATCCCTCTTCACATACTATCCCACAAACCTCATCAAACACACACTTCCAGAGCGTCGGTCCAAGTTCCGAGCCCTGAGGCACTCCAGCCTCCATCTCTTATCTCCTCCCTCTGGAGTCTACAATCACACGCCCCATCAGGTAGTCCTCCACCAGGTTAACCAACCCCTGCTCCACTCCAAGCTTCAGCAACGCGCTCAACACTGCCCGTTTGCTGACACTGTTGAACGCGTTCCCGACGTCGAAGAACACGAGTAGGGCCAATTTCTTCTTCCTCCAGCTGCCCTCCCTAGCTCTTTCCACCAAACCCATCACCTTGCTCAGTGCCGAGATGCAAGATTTCTCCTTCGTGAACCCATGCTGGTTTACCCTAAAACCCCTATTCCTATCAAGTTCCTCCCCAATCCTATCCTTTATTATCCCCTCTATCAATTCACCTATACCACACAGCAGGCTGATAGTCCCCCGCCTTCTTCATTAGTATCACCCTGGCTACCTTCCATCCTTCCGGGAGCTCCTCGTCCCTCAGCACCCTGTTGAATAGTTCCCAGAAGTACTCCCTATTGTCACCCATCAGGCCATCTATCCCTGGGGCTTTTCTCACTTTAATGTCTCTCCCCCAATCCTCTACCTCCCACTTCTCTACCGGCCTTATCCCCCTCATTTTCACTACCCCCCTAGTAACCTGGATTTCCTGAATTCTGCCACCCACTCCTCCTTCTCCCCCTTTGAACAATTTCTCTCCTTCTCCCATTCCTCCTCTAAAACCTCGTTCCTATTTCCACCCATCCCCTTTACCGCTATCTCATACGCCTTTCCCCATGGATTGTTTTCCAATACCCCCAGTAACTCTTCCCACTTCCCTCTTTTTTCTATCCCCATTTTACGCTCCAGTCCCCTCTTCTTCTCTTTATATCCCCCTCATCCCTCTATCCTTCCTCTTCCGCATCCGTCTTCGTTCTCTCTTACACTCCCTCCACAGCTCCTCTATTTCCTCATTCCACCAGTAACTGGCCCTCCGCTCACGCCTATTGCCCCTCTTTCCCTCTCTTTCACAGCTTTGTATCACATTGTACAATTCATCTGCATCATGTCCAAGTTAATTTATCTGTAACACCATCCATACATCCCCTAAATTCCTTCTTCCCACGCAACGCTGCGCTTCCTCCTATTTGTCCAGACTCGTCCCCTCTGAGGTGTCCAGAGGGTCCCTCCCATTTTTTCCTTCGCCTTTTCCATCCTCTCCATCTACTTCTTTCCTTCCCCTACTACATTCTATCTCCCCTGGCTTGTGTCCCCTTTCCCCACATACCCTACAAAGGAAGGCCTGCCGGCAGTCTCTCGCCATGTGATCCTCGCTCTTACAAAGCCAGCACTTACTCCTTTCCTTGAGTACCTTCACCTTACACCCTGCTACTTTATGGCCCTCTATCCCACATCCAAAGCATCTGTCATCCTCTCTACCCTCTATAATATTAACCCTGTTCCAGCCCAATCTAATCTCCTTTTTTTCAATAAGGCTACCGCTTTTTCCCATTCCGCCCTCAACACCGCCATTTTCATCCAGTTCCTCTCCCTTACCACTTTAATCACCGTTGTCCCTTTCCCAATCAAATTCTCTATTTTCCCCCTCACCTTTTCATCTTCCATCCACGGTTCTATCCCTACCATTTTAATGGTTTTTGTTCCCCTCCCCGCTTCCACCACCCTTCCCACCTCAACCCCCTTCTTTACCACCACCCTATTTCTTGAGACTCTGAGTCTATCCACCCACTCCCCTGTCATCTCCCTCAACCCCTTCCTAATCCTCTCGATCCCCTCCTGATCGGCTTCCCCGATATCCTTCAGGATTATCGCCCCATTTCTACCCTCCTTTTCCTTTTCCCCATCTGTAACGATTGTTACCTCCGCCACCTCACACCCACGCCACCATCTTCTTCAGCACCTCCACCTCTACCTGCTCAAGCCTGTGGAGTCCAATGCTGTCCCCGCTCCCCATTACCCCAAACAGTCGAACAGCTCGAACAGCTCAAACACCTTTTTCTCATCCCTAAAATCTCCCTCCATCCGACAGATCAACTCCTCCGTCTTCACCCTTACCCCATTCCATTCCGTAGTGCGTACTTCCTTGACCCACTCCATTTCCTCTCCTTTTCCCCCTAGCATCGGGTACCTATCCCTAAACATCCTCTGTATTCCCCTTCTCCATTCCACTGTCTTCCTTGGTCACCTATACCACCTTTACCTTTTCATCCCCTAATATTGGATTTCCCACCTTCACCTCTATTCCCTCCCCCTTTTTACCATCCCAGTCCCTATCTCTAACCTCCATCCATCCTTCCCAGTCATCCTCCCATCGTGTTTGCATTATCTCCTTTCCATCGTCCCCCCTTTTCAACCTCTCCAATTCCTTGACCCGCCCCTCTGCCGCTGCCTTCTCTTCCTCCAGCCTTTCCACCTTCTCCTCCAGTCGCCTTACCATATCCTTCAATCTCTATATACTCTCCCTCCACTTCCTTCTTTCCTTTCTCCTTCAGTTTCCTCTTCTGTTCCTTGTCCTCCAGAGGCGATACCTCCTTTCTCTTTACTCCAGTATCACTCCACCCTCTCGTCTCCCCCGCCTTATCAGGCGTTCTTTTTACCTTCGTCGATTTACCAAAAATTCCATTTCCTTGCCCTCCTTCATCCATAACCTCCTGTTCTATTTTTCTTTCTTCTTTTTCCATATTCCATCCCACCAGTAGCTAAAGAATTGAATGTCCACCACCACAGAGCCCCGCTTGTGGTGGTAAGGCTGGTTACTCCGGGAGGTCACCAGGTATCCCGGAGGCACCGTTTCTGACTGACTTTCGCGCAGCCATTCATCCATTGCCACGGTAGCTAACAACGTAGATTACGGATTGTTTTATCGAGGTTCACTCCTCTAGGCTTTTTCTCACGGTTCCCTCCGGACGCAGTGGCTTCCGTTGCCTACACTACACCACAACATAGCTGCCTACCCCTATGTTGCTTGTTTTTTTATTGAGGCTTACTCCTCTAGATTCCTGGGAATCTAACCTATTAGTCGCCTTTCACGACAGGTGGGCTATCCCCTGGGGGTATTCTTCTGAGGGGTCCCCCCCCAGACGGGTTGGATCGCCCCAGCCTGCCGAGTCTTTGGACACCATACCACCGAACCATATGCTATCATGGGTCTGATGACTCTTGTATATAGCCATATGATCATATTTGGTTGTAGCCCTCAGTTCTTTCCGCACATTCTTCTGCACAGATTGAGGGCTATCGTACCTTCCTGTATTATTTTCTGTAGGTGTTGATTCCATGTCAACTTGGTCAAATATGACTCCCAATTATTTTGCCTCTTGGGCAATTGGAATTTCCACCCTATTAGGAACTGGTGACTTCAGTCCTCTCAGTACTTTCTTCTTGGTGAAAACAACTATCGTGGTTTTAAGAGGGGCTACAGTTAGTTCCTCCTCTTGGCACCATTTGTTAATTATGTTTAGGGCAGTTTGTGTCTGCTCCGAGACTGTATCTGCGAATTTGTCTTTTACAATTATCGCGAGATCATCGGCACACCCTAAGCAATACATGCCTTTGGATGTCAGCCTCTCCAGTAGTGCGTCTACTAGGATAGCCCACAGAAGTGGCCTCCTTGCGGGCAACCCCTACCTGCTCTAGCTGTGACGGTGGTATCGCCAATGGATGATATGATTACGCTTTTTTCTAAACTGGCGTTTATCCACCGACACAGGAGGAGTGGCACCCCCTTTTTTTCTAGAGATTTGGTAATTGACAGTGTAGATGCATTATTGAATGCACCCTCAATGTCTACAAAAGTTGTCATGGCTATCTCTTTGTCCTCTAGGGATTTTCAAACTAGTTTGAAAAAGCTACTGTGTAGCGAAACGCGTCACTAATTTTAATTTGAACGTTAGTACAAAACGAGGTAAAACTAACTTATTAATACGATGTCCAAGATTTGCCTACAGTAGTACAAAAAAATAAGTTAACCATAGCAGAAGATAAAAAACATTAATGACTTATTAATTCGAAAGTTGATAATAGTTATTTACGTAATTAGTGAGATATGGACATTGTTAACGCACGCATGTGAAGTTTGCACGACGAGGCCGTAGACCGAGTCTTGTATTCACATAAGTGCGTTGATCATTCCTATCCCACGTGTTACGTACAAAATTTTATCTACAACTGTTTATTAGTATTATTAACAGTATACCATAAAATTTTATTAAAAAAATATTTCAATCTAACGTATTGTTAATAATATTGGCTGCAAACATAAGGTACTGTAGATCATATTTTGTGACCATAGCAACAAAGACAAACAAAGATGTGGAAATAAAATAAATTAGTTATAATGAACAAAAATCTATAAAAATGAGTTCAAGCTTCAAGCGAAGACAATCTCCCTTCGGTTATTGAAAATGCAGCTTCCAGTGTTCTTTTAAATCTTGTGCCAGAGAAATCACGAGAAAAATACCAGCTGGCTTATGATCGTTACGAGAAATGCTGTCGAGAAAAGAAGGTTGGAAACATGAGTAGTGAAAAAGCACTTAGTATATTTTAACGAGCTAAGCAAGATACAGAAGCCTTCATCCCTTTGGTGTCACTATTGCATGTTACGAACAGAATTTTCAGTTAAGCAAAATGTCGACATCAAGAAATACGTACATTTAATAGCATTCCTAAAACGAATATCAGAAGGGTACAAACATAAAAAGTCAAAGGTATTTACAAAGGAGGAAATAACCAGATTTTTAACAAATGCGGACGATGAGGGATATTTTGTGCATGAAGGTAGGTAAGACTCTTGTGTAGATTATAAGAAGGTGTATTCATATAATATTTACTTTAAGGTTATATTGATATTTGGTTTTGCTGGCGCATGTCGGTGGGAAGAGCTAACAAATATGTTTTTTGAAAATATGGAAGATCAAGGAATACGCTATCAAATTACTATACCAAATACCAAAACAAAGGTATCTCGAGAATTTTTTATAACATCTGGAAATATTGACGGCGTGAATCTAGTTGAAGTCGTCAGAAATTACGTTACAATCGCAGAATTCACTTTTATTGAGTACGCAGATATGCATTTAATGTATGGACTGGCTTCTCGAAACTGTTTAGAGGCCAGAAGGCTTTATGCTAAACATTTTCCAAACAGAGCATTGCCAGACATACGGATGTTTGAGCGTATTGATTTCAGGTTACGAGAAACAGGCATCTATGAATAAGTAAATGTAATTTTCCATGTTTACAAAAGAAAATTTCAAATTTTAGGAAAATTTTTGCCAAAAAAAAGTTGGCGAAGGACCAGTACGAAGCGTGCGTACTGTGGCAGTTGAACAAGACTTCTTAAATGTAGTTGATAATGAACCATCAACCTGTTTACGAAGACTATCAAGAGAACATAACGTCTCGAAATCAGTTGTTCATCGCGTCCTAAAAAAACAACTGTTATATCCTTTTTACATAAAAAAAGTATACAGTATGACAGTGGCTGATTATCCTGCACGACTTGAGTATAGTCAGTGGTTTCTGCGACAACAGCAAGCAGACAATACATTTATTAGTAACGTTCTGTTCACGGACTAATCCGGTCTCACGCACCAGAGATGGGAGTCATTAATTCTCATAATATGCATTTATGGGATGATGTGAATCGACATGGCATTATCCAAACAAGGAACGAGCATAGATTTATGGTAAATGTTTGGACAGGAATTGTTGGCAATCATTTGATAGCGCCATACTTTATTGACGGTACTTTGACTGGTCACAGATATTTGGAGTTTTTGCAAAATGAGTTATGGTACCTGTTTGATGATGGGCCACTACAAACTCGTAGGAATTTATGGTTCATGCATGATGGGGCCCCATTTCAGTTTAGATGTACGACAGCATTTACACACAAGGTTTCCTAATAGATAGATTGGTCGTGGAGGCCTTTTTCAGTGGCCACCGCGATCAGGAGACGTTAATCCTATGGATTTCTTTTTCTCGGGTTATCTCAAAAGTGAAGTATACGCAAGACCTGTGCAAATAAGGCAAGATTTAATGGACAGAATTGTGGTACACTGCGATGTTATTAGAAATAATTAACAAGGGATTGTGCTTTCAAGTGCAAAGAAACAAACTTCGTAGACTTAGAATGTGCGTGGAAGTGGGAGGAGCTCATATTGAACATTATTAGAATCACACTAGTTTTTTTGTTTTGTCATATTAGTAAAGTGTGATATATAGACGTCAAAAAATATTAGTTCAATACTATTAAACGCTCTACAAAATTAGAAATTTATTTTTCTAATTTTGTAAAGCGTTTAATAGTATTGAACTATTAGTTTTTTTGTTGTTTGGGAATTAGTTTTAGTCTAATGTTTTATATCATGTGTGTTTTGAGGTTTTCTTAATGATTTAATAAAGTTGTGTTCGTAATTTTGATTAAAAGCAACCAATTACGTTGTTTGCGTACCTATTTAATGTTTTTATCTTCTGCTCTCGTTAAATTATTTTGTTGTACTTTTGTAGGTTGGACATCGTAGTTAGTTTTACCTCGTCTTGTACTTATAAAAATGATGATAGCGTAAATCGGTACGCAGTGCATTGATAAAACTGTAAGTATTAGCCAAACGGCTTATTTCATCGAATTCTAACAAAAGTACCTTTTCGTTAGTTCAATGTGTGGGGAATTAAATTTCGATAATTTCAAACAGGGTGTGCAATACCTGCAAAATTTTTGGATCACTCACCATTGCGAGTAGTCCGTCCCTGGCTTTAAGGCACTACTGTAAATCTGTTTACTTGCCACAATAAACATACACGTACATTATAGATATGCCGAAAATTTTATAAAGATCAAATAACTAGTACCAAAAATAAAAATAAAAACCTATAACTCGGAAACGAGGACCTGCATAGAAAAAGTTTATATGAGCATTATTTTGGCTCAGATTATAAGCTCCTGAATTTTTTCCCATTAGTCCCGGGACACCCGTATATTAAGTCATTCACAAGATAGGTCACTATTTGGTCTAGCCAAATTATTAAACATCAAGTAGGCATCACATAAAATGTTACTTCTGTCATTCTGACGATGATATGCAAATATCGAAATAATTATCAAAAGTTTTTTAGAATTTTCATTAAATAGTGGAATTAATTGGAAACAGTTGGTTTCATTTAAAAAAGTAATCACAGTTTTATGAGGTGGGGATGTGATGAATTTGTTGATGGAGCAAAAGATGGATATTGAATACACGTGAAGTTGTGTATGCGAAGGAATAAATAGTGGAATTAATTAGAGACAGTTAGTTTCATTTAAAAAAAGGTGATCGGTCTTCGGACCGCCGACAGAAGCTTGCTTCTTATGCACAATAGAATGACCATTTGTCAAAAATTTTGACTATTTTAGACCATTTTTCTAAATTTTAACAATTACTCACCATTTTTGACAATTTTTTAGCACTTTTGACAGGTTCTGACAATTATTGACCATTTTTGACAATTTTTCAAGAATGTTGACAATTTTTAACAATTATTGACCATTTTTGACCATTTTTTCAAATTTTAACAATTATTGACCATTTTTGACAATTATTGACCAATTTTGACAATTATTGATCATTTTTGACAATTTTTCCAAAATTTTGACTATTTTAGACCATTTTTCCAAATTTTAACAATTATTGACCAATTTTGACAATTATTGATCATTTTTGACAATTTTTCAAAAATTTTGACTATTTTTCCAAATTTTAACAATTGTTGACCATTTTTGAGGATTTTTGACAGGTTCTGACAATTATTGACCATTTTTGACAGTTTTTTATAATTATTGACCATTTTTCAAAATTTAAACAATTATTGACCATTTTTGACAGTTTATGACAATTATTGACCCTTTTTAACAATTTCCCAAAAATGTTGAGCATTTTTCAAAAATTTAGACAATTTTCAACAATTATTGACCATTTTTGACAATTTTTTACCTTTTTTGACATTTTTTACCATTTTTGACAATTTTTGAGCATTTTTGACAGCCTCTAGCAACTATTGACCATTTTCCAAAAATCTTGACAATTTTTAACAATTATTGACCATTTTTGACAGTTTTTTATAATTATTGACAATTTTTTTGACCGTTTTTCAAAATTTTAACAATTATTGACCATTTTTGACAGTTTCTGACAATTATTGACGATTTTTGAGAATTTTTCAAAATATTTGACAATTTTCAACAATGATGAACCATATTTGACAGTTTTTTATAATTATTGACCATTTTTCAAAATTTTAACAATTATTGACCATTTTTGACAACTTTCAAAAATGTTGACAATTATTATTGACTATTTTTGACCATTTTTTTAAATACTTGACAATTTTTGACCATGTTTGACTGATTCTGACAATTATTGACCATTTTTGACCATTTTTGACAATTTTTCACAAATTTTGGCCATTTTTCAAAAATTTTGACAAGTTTTAACAATTATTGACCATTTTTGACAGTCTTTTATAATTATTGACCATTTTTTAAAGATTTTGACCATTTTTCAAAATTTTAACGCAGCGTTGGTTATATAGTACCTATCGCCCGTTATTTCAATGCACTGAACGTACACTATGGCCTGCGTCTCTCTCTCTCTCTCTCTTTCTAATGAGTCATCGCGTGACGAACGCTTTTTCGTATAATGACACGTTTCACGAGTTCACTAGCCTTCCCAAAAGTCCTATGTCGTGCAATAAGAAGCAAGCTTCAAAAAGTAATATGAGTAGATTCAACAAAGTAAAGGTCCAAACAGTAAATACAAAACTGTAATTGTATAAATTTTTATATTGTCAAATGGTTTTGCCGATGCCAACTGCTATTCACTGCGTTCACATTATAAATTCAGACTACCTATTAAGTCAAGTACGATGAATACCAACAACAATTTTAGGATATCCGCAGGCTTGCTTTTGAGTCGTGTGTATACTATTGAATGGCATTTTTTTCCAAGTCTGATTATGGTGCTGGGTTACCATTCCTTCTTGCTACTGTGGCATGTCCCCGAAATTCTGATTTCTAAAAAGGGAGGTGGTTTTTCTCTACTTCACTTACAGAGTAGTCTTCATACAAATATTTAATCTTATTTAAGAAATGGTTTAAATTTTTTTCAGAACTGCTAAGAGTATAGAAAATGTTGTCAGCACAATAGCAGCTATGCAATTGTGCTGTAGTATAATTGGAATATGTTTTTCGGGAGTTATGTCCACAATGGTGAGTGATATTTATTTAAAATATTTAAAAAATATGCATTTGATTTCAGTGATTCAGTTGATTTTAGTTGAAGGCTTCTAGCATCTCGAAACTTTTTTTGTACAACTAAGCCCTCTATCGGTAGATAAGGAAGCTTGAAAACCCTTTCCAGTACTTCACTCCAAACGAATCCTATAAATATATATAAATGTTGCCAACTTATTGCTTGCACTTGTGCGAAGGTTATCATCCCAGTAGCGTATATTTTTAGTAAAATCCCGCGAATTATCAATAATACATAACAACTTAGCCACTGCAGTGCGTGTGCCGTTTGTATACTGTTACGAACTCACTAACTCAAAGCCACTATGTCACTAAACTATAAATTTTGGCGAATGCGAATTCTAGAAGCTTCTCAGAAGGTCGTTCTGTTTTGTTTTTGGGAACTGGCTTCTGTTAATTCAATAAGCCGAAGTTTCTGGGAGGTATTGGGATATTGAAGGCAATACCTGCGACAAAAGTTAGTTCACAGTTAGTAGATACACAGATATTTTTTAGTAATCAGACAGTGAATGAAATAGTGAATTATTTAAGATACATAGTGTAATATTTCGAGTTGTAAAAATGAATTAGAACTATTATACCGAGTGTGAATAAATTAGTAGATATTAAGTAAAGTGTGTACATAAATTAAGTTTAATCTAGTGTGTGTTTCTATAAGTAAATCAATATTAATTAGCCATAGTAGTGTGTATAATTTTATCCTACCCATAAAAACTATTCAAATAAATGAAAAAACATTACAATTCATTACAACAGAAATTCTAGGATATTTGGAACAGTAAACAGCAAACGGCACATGTAATACGGAGTTAGTCGCTCATAATATCAAACAAATTGAAATCATTTATAGATAATTTATAAATATAGAAAAGCTATTTTCTAATGTAAGTAACTTTTTTCCATTCAGCGATTTGCCTCTCTCTGTTTTATTTATCCTGAATAAACATTATGGCTGCATAAAGGCACAAACCTTGAAGTAAATTATAAGCTAATCTGATCACGTATATAGGTAGAAAATGGCAAAAAATGTTCTCTTGTTTGAAAATTGAATCATTTGTCCAATTAGGTGATAGGTATAGCCGTTTAATTCACTTAGATGCTGTTTCTAAAATAAAATATGGAAAGTGAATAATTTATAATATATTAAACATTTATTTTAGGCGGGCATTGGTATGATGGAACTAGGCATAATGAGTGTATTTTTAAGTGGGCATTTGTTTCAATTATTTTTATACTGTTCGGCAGGGAATGAACTATATCATGAGGTAGGAATCAATGCTTTTATTCTTGACAGATTGTCAAATTCTGCCTTAACAACCCAAGCAGACGCATTGCACGAATTGAGAATAATGTCCTCCTACCCCTACAGAAAGTACACACTTTCCTCCCTCATATCAAGGAGCAAACTGTTCGCACCCTAGGAAGCAAATTACAGACTTTGCTCCCTAGGGAGGAACTAGTAATTATGCGCCAAGGTAGAAAAGTGAGGTATTATTGTCGAGGTCCATTAAAGACCGAGAAGCGAAGCTTCGAGGTCTTTAATTGATCCGAGACATCAATACACTTTTCTACCGTGGCCCATATAGCATTTTTTTCACTACTTACTGGCATTTTATTTTTTTTTAAATATTAGTTTGTCGACTCCCGCTTCACATTATGACATGACAGCTGTGCACAAGTTAACCTCACATTCTCTCAAATGGATTGAGATTTAGTTATAATCAAGTAGGCTCTGTATTTTTCTACCTTGGTTAATAATGAACAACTTTACTACCTCAACAAAAGTCAATAAAGTTAGGTTTAGAGGCTAGAAGTGAAAAAAGTACTTTTCTCTTATTTCAACTAAGTTTTAAATGAAGAAACTTGTAAATCTATTATTTTCAAATTGTTTCTGTTAATCCTATAACACCTTTTACATGCTGTATTCTGGTTTAAATTAATTATGAATGTTGTATGTATGTATGTATGTATGTTGTATATATGTATGTATGTATGTATATTGGGGTGACATTCACTGAGACCTAAAAGATCTATCGTGCCCCCTTACTTCTAGTTAGTTCCTGAGGAAAGTCCCAGATACTAGTAGCTCCTTTAGACCTATTTCTCGGAGGAATTTTAGGATATCTGCAGGCTTCGACTAAGGTAAGTGTCCCTCTTCTATCCAGTAGTCTTCTAGGTGTGCCCTAGGAGTATGAATTGCTGCGCAATTCGCCAGTATGTGGATGGAGGTCTCTTCTTCCATGCCACAGAATCTACATTCTTCTTCCTCCACTATTTTGAGCTTTTTCAGGTGCCCATTCAGGCGACAATGTCCCGTTGGGATTCCTGTTAAAACTCTGAGTGCTGTTTTACTTTGACTCAGGCATTCATTTGATCTCAACAGGTTGTAGTCACCTAGAAGTATCTTTTATTGTCCAAGCCCTACTAAATATTTCCAATGGTCAGATCGTCTCTTTTTTTCGGCTTTGTCTATTTCTTCCAATATTACAGTGAATCTGATACCGCAAAAGGGTTCCGGCCCCCCAAAGGGTGTTTCAGACCCCGCCTTTGCTAGTTCATCTGCTATTTCAGTTCCTTCTATTCCAGTGTGACCTGAAATCAACAGTAAGGTGACTATAATTGTTCTCGCCTAGTTCATTGAGATTGCCTAGGCATTCCCACACCATTTTGGAACTGTTTACACAAGTGCTCAGTGCTTTAGTGGCTGCTTGACTTTGCCTTCTATATCATTTATCAATATTGAACTGGGCACACTTTCTTATGGCGTGAATTTCCACTTGAATGATACTTGGGGTTTTCCCAAGCTTTCAGAGTGTTTGGTTCCTGGCCTATACACTCCTATCCCAGTTCCTTCTATTACTTTTGAGCCGTCTGTGTACCATTGAATGGCGTTCTTTTCAAGTCTGGTAATGGTATTTGGATCCCATTCCTTCTTGTTACTTAATTTCGTAACGAATTTCTTTGAAAAGTTATACTTTTTCAGTAAACCATCTTTATAAGAAGCGAGGAGGTGATTATGAATGTTATTTCAACGTTAGGTTTTGAATAAAAATGTCACTTCCAGGATTGTTAGATACGTTTTTTGACTTAAACTAACATAGTATGCTGTGGCTCATTGACAGTAAACATTGCAATTAACTTTTAGAGTGCAAAGTTGTTAGGTTTAGTTAAACTCTATTGGCTTTTTGAGAAATGGAGAGAGATTCAAGTGATTTTTAATTTACAAATACACCACCTAATATTAGGGAACAAGCCAACATAGCCTCATTAATTTTATTACCACAAAAATCTAAAGACAGGTATGAAGAACAATAAACAAAATGAGCAATGGGCTGACGACAACAAAATAAATAATTATTCAGAAAAATGTTTAATGAGTGGGTAGGAGGAAAAATTATATGTATTACACAGGAATAGTCTTTTCCTCCCTTGAATGATTACAGTAAACTACATCTTGCGGGAGAAAAAGTGGCACTTTGCTCCTTTCAGTGATACAAGTAGCTATTGTCTATCCTCTGTATTTAGGTCAGCTTTTTTGTGATGAATATTTGGAACTGTTTCTAACCTTCATTTTTACTTTCTCTCTTATACTTTTTGTCGTTGGTATATTTTAATAAAAATTTTTTAGTCAAGCAATTTAACGGATAGCATTTTCGGCAGCAAATGGTACGAGATCGAAGATTTTAGATTAAATAAAGATATCATCATTGAAATGAAAAATGCTCAAATTCCAGCAAGAATATCCGCCGGTAAAGTTTTTCCGCTCGATTATTCTACGTTTATTGAGGTTTGTACTTTCATAATATTGAAATATTCTCTGGAATCGACAAATGTTATGGATAATATTATTTAATCCTGAATTTTTTAAAAATTACACGTATATTATTGTTGATATTGTAATTTTAAGGTTTCTGGTTGAACACAATATTTAACCCTGTGAAAAATATTGACTACGTTCTGTTAATAAGTTAACCGGAGTCGGTTCCGACGAAAAAGTCAATATAGCCAGAAAGAATTATTTTTACAAGTCTTAATCTGAAGTGTCACGGGAAAAAGTCAAAGCATAGCTGCGCAAATGTTTCGCAAAATTGTGAAAATTCATAAATCGGAATATTGAGCCATTAGGTTTGTTCCAACTGCCGATAGAATCGTTCTAGGCATCGTTCGCGCAACTGCTGTACTCGTATTTGCAAGGGTCAAAGCATAGAGCGTGGTCGGTTTAAAAAAAAAGCATTTTTAAGATGTGTTGTTACTACGACCCAGTAACAAATTAGCAATCGATAGAATGAAGACCTAAGGAATTTCATGTTCAAAAATCTGCTGGAAAAGTTTTTGATTCAGTTTTTTGGCAATGCCAAAGATAAGAGTAACAGAATAACTAAAAATTAGGAAGAGAAAATGATGAATTATAAAATACTATGACTTTCAAATTTTTTTCGCTTCTATATGCTTCGAATTTTTCAATACCCCGTAGTTCCAAGGTTATCCGAATCAAAATCGAACACTTATGGTGCTATATCCGCTTATATCAGGTCTACTGTTACAGTTTTAATCAGTCGACATATTGTTGTGACCTTTACTAGACTTGTTGATATTAATCATAAAATAAGTAATGTCATAGAGAGCTGTCAAAGTTTATATATAATAAAAAATGTCTATTTCTTAAAGATGGAAATAATTCAGTTCCAATCATTAGTTTAGACCCTTCTCAGAATTATAATAATTGGCGACGAGTGAGAAAAAAATATTCATCCAGTTCTCAAGAAACAAAAAGGAAATTTCGATAATTTTTTTCAAATGGATGCAGAACAATTTAAACAACTTATGTCTGTAATGCGTTAGCAGCTGCAAAGTCTCATCAACGAGATTAAGAATCAATTACGTCCAGAACAACAGTCCTCAGCAACTTGAAAATTTTGATGCCCACAAAGAAAAATTTTCCTGTTTTCTTGAACGTTTTGAAAACTATTATAACATGAAAGGAATCAATGATGAATCGAAAATTGCTCAGTTGCTCTGTGTTTCAATAGGTTCCACACATTATAATAGTCTGGCAACATTTCTTGGTCCCGACAAAGCAGTTAAACTTTTGAACTACAAAGATTTAGTGCAGGTTTCGAAACAAATGCTAATACCAAAGAAGAGTGTCATTGTTTCTCAACATTATTTTCTAAACGTTTACCAAAAAGAACGTCAGACAATTGCCGAATATGTTGCAGCACTTCAACGCGATCTCGCAGATTGTGAGTTTTCAACTACATGTGAATGTACCAGGTCTGTTTCTATTGCAGACATTTTCCTCGGAGCTCAGTTTATTCGTGGGTTGCGTGATGATTGGTTAAGAGAACAAATTTTACAGTCAAACGTTACATCTTTCGAAGAAATATTTAAAAAGGCAACTGCTCTCGAAGCCTCTAAAATAGAGAGTAAACAATTATCTCAGCACTCCAGTTCGAATCACTCGAATTTCAACACAAGTGATATCAAAGCAATTTCAAATTCTACAAGACATAACAGGAATCGTTCCAGTTTGCAATCGAATTCTCGATCACAGAGTCCAAATCACCAGAATTTGCGATACCGCCGCAGTCAACCAGATTACAAGGCACTTGGTATCGAAAATCTTTGTATTCCATGTGGCAGAAACAATCATAAAATTGGAGATTGTCGTGTCGATAGAAACAAAGTTTCCTGTCAATCCTGCAAGAAAATTGGACACGTTGCAAAAGTTTGTATTACAACAAAAGATCCGGTATAACAAACTCAAGTTCCACATCAGTGCATGTTGTTTCTGACGATCAAACAAGTTCCGATTTTGAGTATGGCGTTAACCAGATGGACACATTATATAATCATTTTAAAGTGGTTGATTGATTCGAAATACGTCCTGATTCTGATAAATATTATATTACGAAGTACCTAAATGGGAAATCTCAACGTTTCGAAGTCGATTCAGGTGCAAAGTTTTCTTTACTAAATGAGAACGATTTCAATAATTTAAATTTGAATGTAGGTACCCATGAAAAATTCAAACATAGCTTTCAGATCCTATTCAGGCAATATAATTTAATCCAAGGGAAAAGTCTCTGTTAATGTCGAATACCGTGGGATAGTGATTGAAGATGAGCTACACATCGTTTCAGCGGGACATGATGCTCTACTTGGGCGACAATGGATTCGAGGACTAGGTATTTAACTTCATCAAATTGACACCGATATGAAAATCTCAGCATATTCCATGCAGCACATCAACTCAATCGAAAGTATATTCAATCATTTTTCACCAATATTCCAAGCAAAACTTGGATGTGTTCCAGGACTTCAACTAAGAAAAGGCGTTAAGCCCTCGTTTACGAGAGAAAGAAGTGTACCATATGCACTTCGGGAGCTTGTAAACAAAGAACTGGATTCCCTAGAAGCAGATGGTATTGTATCATTAGCTCCTACAAGCAACTGGGGTTCACCTTTAGTCGTAATTCCGAAAGGAGGTGTTCGATTATGTGCTGATTACAAATGTGGGGTTAACGAAAAACTAGTTCAAGTAAATCACCCAATACGTCGCATAGACGATGTCTTGAACAGCCTTCGAAATTCTAAATACTTCTGTAAGCTTGATCTCTATAAAGCATATCTACATATACAAGTAAATGAAGAAAACAGTGCAATTCAAACAATTTCAACCCACCGTGGCACTTATCGCATGAATCGTCTCAGTTTTGGAATAAAAACAGCTCCATCCGAATTTAATCGCATTCTTTCTCAGCTCCTTAAGGGTCTTACAAAAACAGAATCGTATTTTGATGATATAATTGTACATGGATTGACCATTGAAGAATGCACTGAAAATTTAAAATCATGCTTTCAAAAACTCATGGATTATGATCTTTATCTTAACAAAAATAAATGTTCATTCTTTAAAGAACGAATTGAATATCTGGGACATATTGTAGAATTCAATAAAATTTCAAAATCTCCAGTCAAGATACGTGCAATTCAAGATATGCCACGTCCATCTAATGTGAATGATGTTAAAAGATTCCTAGGTCTAGTCACCTATTATTCCAGATTTGTTCCCGATTTTTCCACTATTTCATATCCTCTTCGATGTTTGCTTAGAAAAAATAAACGATGGTCATGGACAGCACTGTGTGAATCATCGTTCATAAAATTAAAGACTGAGCTTTGTAGCAATCGTGTTATTATACCCTTCGATCCCTACCACTTGTTTTAACCACAGATGCAAGTCCCACTAAAATAGCCGAAGTACTCAGCCATACTATAGACGGAGTTGAAAGATCAGTGGCATATGCTTCGCGTTCGCTTACTGCCTCTGAAAGCAATTATAGTCAGCTTGACAGAGAAGCTCTTGCAATCATTTTTGGTGTTAATCACTTTTAATAATTATTTATTTGGAAAGCATTTCTTCCTTATTACCGACAATGAGCCAATTTCAAGAATTTTTCATCATCATAAAGCACTTCCACAAATGACGTCTTCGCATTCACTCCGTTATGCATAATTTCTCTCGGGTTTCAATTATTCCGTCCAGTTCAAGAGAGGCAAAGAAAATCAAAATGTTGATTGTTTGTCTAGAGCTCCAATTAAAAATTCGAATATTTCAACTGATACTCGTATTGGTGATGAAGTGAATCAAATATATGATCAAGTAATTTTTCAAATCTCAAGCGAAAAAGTTACATCTACGATAATTAAAAATGAAACCAAAAACGACCCAGATCTCAGCTATTTGTCTATCACAATAGTGAAATAGTTTCGTAATAAGGAGGGGAGAATTGTTGTGACCTTTATTAGACTTGTTGATATTAATCATAAAATAAGTAATGTCATAGAGAACTGTCAAAGTTTATATATAATAAAACATGTCTATTTCTTAAAGATGGAAATAATCCAGTTCCAATCATTAGTTTAGACCCTTCTCAGAATTATAATAGATATATCCCGAGAAGTAGTTGTTTCTGTATAATGAATAATTGATCATTAATAATATATACTTTACAGATTCTGCTGGAATATGAATTGATAAATGTTTTTTATTTGCAGGTTTTAAGATTAACTTTTTCTTTTTATACTCTCTTATCAACACTGATCGTCAAATAGATTACCTAAACATTTTAATATGACTCACTTGCTAAGTTCTTGTTCCTACAATCTTTCCGATTTATTGTTAAATAGAAATATGATCGAAGCATGAAATCGTTGTTTTATTTTCCTTCATGTTTAAAAAGTAAATGCATAATTTGAAAAAGGTTTTATGCCCGTATTATATACGGTAGACGCCAAAATAAACAGGCACTGTGAAATTACTTAGACAAAACGTATTTTATTGAATTTAATGTATTTGTGTTTTGATAGTTCAGGATCATTTGCTTGGAGTGATTTCTACAACTGGAGAAAAAGTATTTATAGTGGAGCATTATATTTGCTCGTACGAATGGGTCCAAGACCCAAACAGTGTTGGACTCATCCCCAAGGGGATGTCTACCAACCAAACCCACCTCAAACTCGCCGTTACCCCCGCCTCGGAATCACTACCCTAGCATACTTCGAGACGGGCGGCGGTCCCTCGCACACTCTCCGCACACACCTTCGTCTTCTCCATATGTATGTATGTATGTATGTAAATTGGGGTGACATTCACTGAGACCTAAAAGATCTATTGTGCCCCCTTACTTCTACTTAGTTCCTGAGGAAAGTCTCAGAGACTAGTAGCTCCTTTAGACCTATTTCCCGGAGGAATTTTAGGATATCTGCAGGCTTCAACTTAGGTAAATGTCCCACTTCTATCTGGTAGTCTCTAAGGTGTTGTGCCCTAGGATTCTGAATTGCTGTGGAGTTCGCAAGTATGTGGACGGAGGTTTTTTCTTACATGCCACAGAATCTACATTCTTCTTCCTCCACTATTTTGAGTTTTTTCAGGTGCCCATTCAGGCGACAATGTCCCGTAAGGATGCCTGTTGAAACTCTTAGTGCAGTTTTACTTTGACGTATGCATTCATTTGATCTCAACAGGTTGTAATCACCCAGAAGAATCTTTGATTGCCTAAGTCCTACTAGATATTTCCAATGGCTTTGCCTATTTCTTCCAATATTACATTGGACCTGATACCGCAAAAGGGTTCCGGTCCCCAAAAGGGTGTTCCAGTCCCCCTCCTTGCTAGTTCATCTGCTATTTCATTCCCTTCTATCCCTGTGTGTCCCGGAATCCACAGTAAGGTGACTATATTGTTCTCGCCTAGTTCATTTACTTTGCCTGGGCATTCCCTCACCATTTTGGAACTGATAACTAAGGCTCGGATTCTAGGCAAAATGCCTTTTTTTGCCTATTTTGCCTTTTTTCGTAAATTCCGCCTATTTGTGCCCTTTTTAAACTTTTATGTTACCCTACTGATGATGTTATTCATATTCGGTACTTCATTTTATTACTAAACCTTTCTGTAATAAAATTTTGGGCTAGTAATAAAATATGTTTGTTTGTTAATTGTCTTCTGGGAAAATTTACCTACCTATTTGCGGATTAAGAAGAGGCTTAACAAATGGGAAACCCCTAATGTTTTGACCTTTATATCAGTTGTACAGACGGTTACTGAATCAGAGTTTAGATTTGTTGCGTATACCGAAAAGTAAAGGACACACATTTTAAAAAGTTTTAGACGTTTTGTGAGTTGTTTTTAGAAAGATGACTTCTAAGTTAAGTGGTTGGATCCGGCCATATCCGGAACTATCTCTAGAAGGAGATGGAGCATTTTGTAAACCGTGTGGCAAATCAGTAAGTTTCATTTTTTCTTTCTCTCAGTCACCGCATAACTACATAGTATTAAAATTCTAATTAATTATTCTTATTTTTCAAAACTCTCAGATTTCAAGTACAAAAAAGTACTTTATTGACCAGCATTGTGGAACTCCACTTCACAAACGGAATTTGAAAAAATTAAATTCCTCTAAGTTAGTCCAAACATCTCTGCGGGATAGTGTAAGCAGTTCAAAAAAAAAGGAGGAGGACCCTTTTAAATTTGATTTATGTCAGATGATCATTGCATCTAATATACCTCTGATAAATTTATGTGAGTCAGTTAAATTAATAGATAATTTACAGTTTAAAATTAAATCGGCACCTAGAAGTAATGGTCAATTAATTACTAAAAAAAATGAAATTTGTTTTTGACAAGAATGAAGGTTTTTCCTTTTTATGTGATGTTGCTAAAGTTGTCAATGGGACATTTTCCAAAGAATTACAAATTGGGTCAGATTTATTATCCTCTCTAAAATATGCGCCAATTACATCTGTCGATGTAGAGCGTTCATTTTCTATGTACAAATTAATTTTAAGTGAAAGAAGACAGACTTTTAAAACAGAAAATATAGAGAAGCACTTAGTTGTAGCTATTAATGATAAAATTTTAAGTGGTTAATTATTAATTAACAACTGTTTAGTTATGTTGTGCAAATATATTTGTGTTGAGTTAATTCACTTTGTATATTAAAATAAATGTAACATTTTACGTTGGGCGTCAGGTTGTAACGACTGCTCAGGTAAAGAGCACCTCAGGCGTAGATTCTAGACCAGAGCTAATAGTAATTCAGGGAGTAGGTCTTACCGGTTCTCGGGTAACCCTACTTGAATTTAAGTTACGTTAAGTGAAGCGAAGATAAGTGGGCGCCACCCTGAATACTACTAGTCACGATTTCACATCAACTTTATCAATCGATAAACCCTGGAACCTTGGAAGGTGATAAATACGAACAACGTTATTAAATTTACAATAGTATAATTTAAACAAAGGTGTAAAGATGTATAAAAGATATAAAAATGATATCCGTATGGATAAATATATATGTACAGTTTTTTTCCAATGAACAATGAAGAGGTACTTTCCTTTTTTTTCTTCTATCTCCTTGGGATATTCCTGGTTGAAATTTCTTACAGGTTCAGTTCCCTTGGGTTAATTCCCAGATAATAAGGTTTATATCTTCAGTTCTCTTGGGTTAGTTCCCAGATAATAAAATTTATCTCTTCATATAAATAGTTCCAGACAAAGAAGTAAAGGGAACGCAAAAGGGAAAAAAAGTGCTGGAAAGAACAATTGCATCAGAACAAAATTAAACTGACTTGAGTAAAATGCAGGATATCTGAGGATTTAGTTTAACTACAACTTAAGCAATTTACATACAATTTAAAGAAAATTTATTTAAAAACGTGGTTTATATATCCTGTATTTTAATAAAAAAAAACATCAAAGAAAGCAAAAACATAATAAAATAAAATAATTTATTCTATACCGGTAAATATAGGGAACATGTTGTACCTCGGACACTTTTTTACTAAATTCATGATTTTTCAGTTGTTACAATGAATAAATCAACCTAACTTCTGTGGTGTATTGTTGAACTATTACAGAACAATATGTTTCTTGTTGGATGTTTAAAACGCTAATGTTTACAAGAATTAGTACATTTGAAAAGATAGTGACAATATGTCCCAGGTACAACATGGGTGTTGTACCTTGAACACAAGGAAGTTGTACCTTGGACACAAGGAAGTTGTACCTTGGACACAAGGAAGTTGTACCTTGGACACAATCGATAGGTAATTATTAAAACGCAGTTTACTTTCAAAAACCTTTATCAAGTTATAATTATCACAAAACTAATTGAAAAATTTTGAAATCTGTGGAACTGCATAAACTTCCCTAGTGCAACTAATTTTTTTTGGAGGTTCAATTTTCTGCTTAATATCGGATGCTGGGTATAAGTTTCGGTCTTCTCTCTCAGGCAATTTCCAATTTTTCAGAGATTTTTCCATTGATTTTATTACAAATTCTTGCTCTTTAATGTCAACAATCTTTCCAGGAAAATATTCATCTTCGTAAACAAAAATCACGAATTCATCTATTTTGAATTTTAGAATTTCTGAATCACTGTTTGGGTTTGAGTTCTCAACTTCATCGTCATGAATTTCAAAAGACATTTCAGACACATCAGATTCCCTTAACGAAAAATTATCTTCTGATATGGAGGATTCAGAATCAGACAGGCTTTTTCTTGCTTTTGCCCTTAGCTCTATCTTTTTGTGAAATTTTAACATTTTCCTTTCTCTTTTTTTTCAATAGAGTAGCCATCTTCACCATTTCAATTCTGGTTTTCTCTGGCGTATCCGTTAAAATACAAGACTCTCCTTTTTGTCTCCCCCTTCCTTTGTTTTTCCTTGGAGCAGCTTTAGGATGAGGTCTTATTATAGTCGGTGTAATATTATTTGTAACCGCAGAAGTAGATGGAATATCGGCCTCTGGGACTGATTGAAATGAAGTGTTAGCCTCTGCAACTGATTGAGAAGAAATTTTAGCCTCTGGAGCTAGCTGAGGTAAAATGTCAGTATTGACAGCTATATTTTCATCTCCGTTTTTATCGGAAGTAACATCATATGGACGATCGGTTACCTGTGCTGATAAATAGTCCGCGTCGTCAAAAATGTTTTCGTTAACTGGATACATTCCCTTGCATAATGTTATTGGGAGTAAAAGCTAGCGGAAATGCTTTCCCAACTAATGTAGCCACATTGTAAATTGTTATTGGTTTACCCACATATCCAGGAGTAATCATCAGTTCATTTGTTGCAGTGCTATAATATTTTTTAAATGGTCCGAACACTCCTTTGTCTAGTGGCTGTAGCTTGTGGCTTGTATGTGGATGAAAAGTCACTAAAATAATACCATTTCGCTTGGCTAAATCTATAACAGGCACACTGATGTGACTTTCATGATTGTCTAAGAGCACAACACACGGTGAGTTAGAGGAAGAACTTACGTGTTTAATAAAATGTTCCATAAACTGAAAAAATAAATTTTCGTTGGACCAACCAGAAGCATTTGCACCTCCCACGGTACCAGGTGGAGAATTTGTAAGCATGGAGTCCTTAAAGTTGACTCGTGGGAATATTAGCATATGGGGTATAAATCCTCCACCAGCATTAATGGCACAGATCATTGTGACAGTAGAACCTCGCTCAGCACTTGTCATTGAACCGATTTGCTTAACGCCTTTAGGTCCTAGTATTTTTGGCGGAACATGTACAGTCGAAGGCCCAGTTTCATCTATGTTCCATATATTGGAAGGTAAAATATTAGGACACTTTGTCAATGCAGCCTTATAGTTCGTAAATACTGAAGCTACATTGGTTTTCTTGAATGCAGTCGAACGACCTAAACTCGTTGCTTCTGGTTTACGTAAGCTAAGTTGTGGATGTCTTTTGCGAAAACTGCGTGACCAGTAATCTCCCGCCATCTCGTACTCATCCCATGTTTCAGGATACTTTTTATTATTATGTTTTGCAAACTGATAGGCCACAATTTGAACTGTTTTTAAGGTTAATCCATATTGTAAATCTGCCGTTTCTTTAATATAATCACACAGCATTAGCTCTTCTTCATTTGTGAAGACTTTATGGTGCGTTAAATTATCGTGTAATGTACTTATATCGGTCCCTCTTTTACTACAATGTTGAAAATGACGCCTCAGGGTGGTTCTACTAATATTGAAATGTTTAGTTGCCGCAAATAAAGACATTTTATTTTCTCTTAATAACTGAACGGCCTGTCGCAACTGTTCTTCATCAAGTGGAGTTCGTTTTATGCCTTGTTTGCTGCGTGGCATCTTTTATGGAGCCTGTAATTGTTAAAAAAGGTAAGAAATAAATTAATATATAAGTTTAACAATTGATTTTCAAACATGTATTATCAATATTAAATCACTAAAATCACCAAGTTGTACCTTGGACATGTCCTCCAGTCAAGAAACGTGCAATTCAAGATATGCCACGTCCATTAAATGTAAATGATGTTAAAAGATTCCTAGGTCTAGTCACCTATTATTCCAGATTTGTTCCCGATTTTTCCACTATTTCATATCCTCTTCGATGTTTGCTTAGAAAAAATAAACGATGGTCATGGACAGCACTGTGTGAATCAGCGTTCATAAAATTAAAGACTGAGCTTTGTAGCAATTGTGTTATTATACCCTTCGATCCCTACCACTTGTTTTAACCACAGATGCAAGTCCCACTAAAATAGCCGAAGTACTCAGCCATACTACAGACGGAGTTGAAAGATCAGTGGCATATGTATGTTTATAACTACTAATATTATTTTATTATTATCATTATGTACTTTATTACAGAAAATAAATTGAATTGAATTGAATTGAATTGAATATGCTTCGCGTTCGCTTACTGCCTCTGAAAGCAATTATAGTCAGCTTGACAGAGAAGCTCTTGCAATCATTTTTGGTGTTAATCACTTTTATAATTATTTATTTGGAAAGCATTTCTTCCTTATTACCGACAATGAGCCAATTTCAAGAATTTTTCATCATCATAAAGCACTTCCACAAATGACGTCTTCGCATTCACTCCGTTATGCATAATTTCTCTCGGGTTTCAATTATTCCGTCCAGTTCAAGAGAGGCAAAGAAAATCAAAATGTTGATTGTTTGTCTAGAGCTCCAATTAAAAATTCGAATATTTCAACTGATACTCGTATTGGTGATGAAGTGAATCAAATATATGATCAAGTAATTTTTCAAATCTCAAGCGAAAAAGTTACATCTACGATAATTAAAAATGAAACCAAAAACGACCCAGATCTAAGCTATTTGTCTATCACAATAGTGAAATAGTTTCGTAATAAGGAGGGGAGAATTGTTGTGACCTCTATTAGACTTGTTGATATTAATCATAAAATGAGTAATGTCATAGAGAACTGTCAAAGTTTATATATAATAAAAAATGTCTATTTCTAAAAGATGGAAATAATCCAGTTCCAATCATTAGTTTAGACCCTTCTCAGAATTATAATAGATATATCCCGAGAAGTATGAAGCATGAAGTCCTTAAAGTTGACTCGTGGGAATATTAGCATAGGGGGTATAAATCCTCCACCAGCATTAATGGCACAGATCATTGTGACAGTAGAACCTCGCTCAACACTTGTCATTGAACCGATTTGCTTAACGCCTTTAAGGTTAATCCATATCCATATTGTAAATCTGCCGTTTCTTTAATATAATCACACAGCATTAGCTCTTCTTCATTTGTAAAGACTTTATGGTGCGTTAAATTATCGTGTAATGTACTTATATCCTTGTTGCCACGACTTTGTAGAGTCTTGCCGCAGCAGGTGTTGTGTTTATATCTTCACAGAATTTTCTGAAGCTATTTCTTTTAGCTTTTCTAATTTCCTTATAGTAGGTGTTTCTCACCTCGGTGTATTTCTGCCAGTCTCCGGTGAGTTTTGCTCTATTAAAAAGGTCCCGGGTCTGAGATCCTAATTTTGACAGATGTTTATTCCACCAGGGTGCATCTCTGCTGTTTCGTTGTTCTTGAAGAGGGCAGCTCGATTCAAATGCATCGATTATTGCCCTGTTCAGGTCCTCAAGCTCATCTTCCAGATCGAGATGGTACTTAGCCCTCCCTTTTCTCTGGATATGTGCTAGGTTTTCTTTCAGACAGGTGTCATAGTTGTCCCAATCTGTTTTTCTTGGTTTTCTTCTGGGGCTCACCTCAGGGTTGCCTAGTTCTAACTTGAATGTTATGATGCTATGATCGGAGAGAGATGGTTCAACCGAAACTCTCCAATCTTTTACTATATGTTTTAGATCCTGTTTTGCCAGTGTGACATCTAAAACTTCTTGCCTTACCCTTGTTACAAATGTGAATATTAAGGTTTTTATTAAGGATATATTCTAAAAGTTGCTCACCTCTCTGGTTGGTATTGCTAATGCCCCAAACAGTATTGTGTGCATTGGCATCACATGCTAAGAGTAGATGTAGTCTCTTCTCTTCACAGTACTTCACCAGCCTTTGTTCCTCGGGGGGTGGTGCTATCCCGACTCCCGCAAAGTAGCATGATGCTATTACTATCTACATGCCCTCCTTATTGTGCTCGAACTTGAACGAGGTCTCGAGTCATGTATTCTGAAAGACAAAAATAATTAATATTGTTCCTTATCATAATACATGTTCTTGGTATATCACTACCTGAGTGATGTACTATTTTAGCATCTTTACATGCTAATCCTCTTACCTGGTTACTATTGACCCAAGGTTCTTGTATCAAACACATCCCCCATTGGACCTCAGTGAACAATCTTGTGATCACAGCCGAAGCTCCTTTGGCATGGTGAGCATTAACCTGAGCTAAGTTAATCCCCGCCATCCTGTTGGTTTTCTGGTTGGGTATCACCCTCTTTCATCAGGGTGAGGTCCCCTTCTGTAAGAGTGCTGTCCCCTTCCTCCGACCCAAACTCCATTCCCTCCTCGGACAGCGGCGACTCCTCCTCAAGGAGTTTAGAGATGTGTAGGCTTTCAACACTACTCGAGTCGTCGCTTGGCTTGGAGGAGGTAGAAACCTTCTCAGAGTTTCTTTCCTCTTCTTTTCTGAGGCCATGTACGGGGATTTTCCCAAACCGGTAATGAATGGTGATCCGTTGTTCTTAATTTTTTGACAGGATAGATTGTCTATTCCTGCATTCAAGACTAGGCCTTTGCCCTCTTCTTTAAGGTTAAGGACCTTCCACTGGTCTGTTACCAAACCTTCATTCTGCGCTTCTATCAAGCGAAGAAGTTTTCCTTCCTCTACGCCTTTGCTTCTTGGGAGAAAGATCGTAGCGGTATGCATTTTTGGGATGTTTTCTCCCTGGCACACTATCAGTTCTACTCATTTCCAACTTTTCAGCTGTGGTATTATCCACTGGAGCCATTCTGCAGTCTGTGGTGTTTCACAGTCGATTAGAACGACTCCTGGTCTGAAATGTATGCCAGTAAACTGGAGCTTTTGCTCCCATCCAGCATACATTTCTCCTATTATTGCGTTCTCCAGGTTTGGTCGTCCGCACTAAGAGTGGTCTCAGGGTACACCTTAGGGAGAACCGCCATTCTTATTATTTTTGCTGCAGCTGCATAGCTGCCGGCTGAAGAAGGGATGGCTATTTTGCCCTCCTTTTTCTTCTTCTCCTGTTCTTGCGGTGACTGGGCTGTCACCTCTTCCCGCTTTCGTTTTTCTCCTTTAGGAGGGATGTTCGTCTCCTCTCCTTGTTTCTTACGCTCTGCGGCTTTCTTTCTTGCTTCTTCCGGTGCAAGTCCCTGCTCAAGAAAGCGAAGATACCATCTTACCCCCGCTCCACTAAGTCCAAGCCTCAGTGGATCGTCCCTTCCTCCGGGTTTACCGAATTCAGGAAGGATGGGGGTTTTTCTACTTTTTTCCCAGGATTTTTCCCGAAAACTCTCAGCAGTTGAGGAGGTTGAGGGTATGGGTGCCTCTGTCGTTCTCCTCTCCTGTTTGTCTGTAGCCTCCTCTACACGAGGGTTGGTCGCGCGTGAGGGAGCTGCTACAGTTTTTTTGGGCACTGCGGATACATTGTTTCGTCTTGTGCCCGGTTGCGGTGCTTGCCCGCTCAACTCTTTCTTTTTTTTTAACTTATCCATGGATGATCCCACGATTAGCTAGGGAAGTATAAGGTCCACTCCTGCAGAGCCCCAAATGCAGGAGTAAGGGTGTTTAAACTGGATGTCCCCAAGTATCCAGAGTCCGCATATTAGCGATCAAGCTTCCCCTTGACCACGCCGTCCTCGGCATATGCAGTTCCACCTTGACTTAAGGGGTATTTTATCGTGGTCTCCTTCCACTTGGCCAGCTGTTTAAGACAAGCCCCCACATCTAGTGAATATACCTCATCAACCACCTTCCACTAGACACGCTTTATATCAGGCAGGTTTCCACGAGCAAACTATTGCTCCGACAACCTCGCTAACTCCGGTAACCAAACAGCTATCAACGAGCTGATCGGGACAACAGTCCACTCTCCACGCTGAAGATCCTGATATCGGATTTCTGCATTCCACAGGAATCCATTGAGCTGGCCTTTGTTTCACGTATTCCCCCCCGTGAGAAGAAACCGTTACTCGGCTCCCCCATAGCTCCTTGGGGGAGGTCTTCTCCCTAACTTTCATTCCTACCTCTCATGCCATATCGAGTCCTTCTCTCCCCCTAACCATGCTCTCTACTACGCCACTTACCTCCATCCATCTCTCCTCACCCCTCAACATTATCTGCACCATGTTCTCCCAATACACCGCCTACCCTAGTCTCCTCGCCAACTTCTTCAGAACTTCCTTATTCCTCCAGCACTTAAACACAAGCCCCACATCATCATCTATTTCACACCTCTCGCATGCTCCAGTCTCTCTTTTTCCAATCTTGTGGAGGTACCCTACTCTTGACCCATGTCCAGTGAACACCTGTGTCAAGAAGTAGTTCACCTCCCCGAATTTCCGGTCCATCCAATCTCTCCTATCCCCAATCGCTCCTTTTAGCGCGCCCTCATACTCCTCCCACCTTCTCTCCATTTCCTCCTCCATCCATTCCTGTATTTCCTCTCTGGTCGCACCCCTCCAGCGTTTATTTATGGCTCTAGCCATCACGTCCAATGGGTAGGTCCTTGACACCCACTGTCCTGTACCCCCGCACCACCCTCAGCAATATCCCTCTCTGCACCCGCAGGAGAGCCCTAACCCTCGCATTCACTCCCGCTCTTTCACCCCACACCTCCGCACCGTACAGCATACTCTGCTCTACCGTCCTACCAAATATCATCCTGTTCCACTCTCTCGGCCTCTTCACATTACACATCAATCTCCCCAGTTATGCTGCTCACTTTCCCCTTCTCTGCCGCCTTTAACATGTGTGTTCTAAAGGATAATTGACTATCCAACCACACCCCTAGGTATTTCACAGACTCCTCCATACGAATTCTCCTTCCCTTTACCATCACCCCCACTTCCCCCGTCTCGCTCCATCCCTTCACTAGCAACCCCACCGTCTTATCTTCCGCCACTTCTAGTCCGCATCGCTCTATGTTCTCCACAATCTTCCTACACATTCCCTCCGCCTTTCTTTCTATTTCCGCCTCTCCTTTTGCCGTACATACCAGACACACATCCCTCTTCACAAACTATCCCACAAACCTCATCAAACACACACTTCCATAGAGTCGGTCCAAGAACCGAGACCTGGGGCACTCCAGCCTCCGTCTCATACATCCTCCCTCTAGTGTCTACTATCACACGTCCCGTCAGGTAATCCTCCACCTGGTTAACCAAACCCTCCCCCCACTCCAAGCCTCAGCAACGTTCTCAATACTTCCCGTTTACTGACACTGTTGAACGCGTTCCTGACGTCGAAGAACACGAGTAGGGCCAATTTCTTGTTCCTCCAGTTGCCCTCCCTAGCCCTTTCCTTTCCACCAAGCCCATTACCCTTCGCAAACTCGTGCTGGTTTTCCCTAAAACCCCCATTCCTCCCAACTTGCTCCTCAATCCTATCCTTTATTATCACCTCCATCAATTTACCCATACCACAAAGTAGGCTGATGGGCCTGTAGTCCCCCGCCCGCTTCCCCTCTCTACCCGCCTTTTTCAGCAGTATCACCTTGGCCTCCTTCCATCCTTCCGGAAACTCTTCCCCCTTAGCACCCTGTTGAATAGCTCCCAGAAGTACTCCCCATTGTCATCCAGCAGTCTCTTCATCATATCACCCCTCAGACCATCTATCCCTGGGGCTTTTCTTACTTTAATGTTCCCCCCTCCTCCTCTACTTCCCACTTCCCCCTCATTTACCTACCCCCCTGGTATCCTAGAATACTGCCTCCAACTCCTCGTTCTCCCCCTGTGAACAATTTGCCTATAATCTCTCTCTCCCAATCTTCCACGCAATTCCTAATTTTCGCGACCAGACCTATTAACCACTTTGCTATAAAGACATACTCGTACGAAACTGGAGGTGAAAATGGTACCAGCTTGAATCAAGCAATGTTGGTAGTAACTTCGCAGTACTGATCGCGTATTGTGTCAGTGTAAAAGCTGATCAAAACGCCCAAAAACAGTTGGATTGTTTCCTTTGGAACCGTGAACTGTGAAAGTACTGTTTATTGTGCCTCAATTGTGCCAAATTTGATTATCCCTTCAAGTTCAGTCTTCCCGAGACTGTTAGTCTATCTAAATCATCTGGTTGCACAAAATATGTTCCGCTGATTCATCTTCTTTTAGGCTTAGACGACACTTGATAGTTACCGACCTGATCTCCTCCCTGTCCAAGGCAAGGCAAGGCTTCTGTTCTGAGGTTTGTAGGTCTTTTGATGAGACAAGCAGCCGCCAGATTTTGCTGGTACTTGCTTCACCAGACAACTGGGCCATATGTATCATAAGTCTCACTACCATCACAAAAAGGCAGTAGATCTGTCTGGGACTGATGTTCCAGTTTGTTCCACAAAGTCTTCTGCAAGTCCATTATGCTAGACTGCCTTTCACACTTTCAACTTATGGTAGTACATGTTGAGCATTGAGTTTGAGTTCTCAATTCATACTTGTTATTATGTTCTATGGACAACAAAGTACCGTTTTGATATTACAAATATGTGAATGCAAGCTTTAAATATAACATTCAAATTTACTTTCGATTATTAATTTGGTTGATATACTCGAATAAAATTTAACTTCCGTAAACCTTATTTATACATAATGATATTCATATGATTTGTGATAAAACATATTCTGTGTTAGTCATTAAACGCTCTAAAGAGAGGGTCAAAAAAGATTATTACTGATAGCCTTCTTGTTGAATAAAACAAAAGTCCAAAACACTTGTTCGGATATCGTCTAGTGGTGTCTGGCTCTAGTTTAATGAAAACATTATCCAATAAAGCTACTTGCTTCTTTAAACCTGCACCTGAATTATTCCTATCCTTTTTGTCCTTTTGTCTTAGGTCAGTTTGAATCAACAACAGTGACGTACGTAAAAATATAAATTATTAATAAAAAATAACTTTACAAAAAATTAACAATCTACCTAACTGGGACTTTTTCAGTGAAGATACCATATCCATGAATCCTTTTATATTGAGCTGGGTCAAGTCGCTGTACAGGCTGAGGCAGACGGTTCCAAAGCATTGGGGCCGGAGTTGTAGGTCTAGCTATTCCAATAAACCTATTTATGGACGTCACAACTTTCCATGCAGAAATGACGGTGCTTCACCACTGCGATGAAGGAATGAAAAGACACCATACTGTTCGGTTGCCATTTTTACAGGCAGTCTGCTGCACTAAGGGCACTGAATTCCATAGGAGCAGCGGTGATTCCATTTGCTAAAGAAACGAAGTACCTAGGGGTACATTTCATGAAACACTCATTTGATATATAAATACTATTTACCCACAAAAATAAAAGAAGTTTATCTTAACAGAAAATAAACAATGTGTTAGATGACATTTGTCAAAATTCACGACAGACCTAATAAGCAAAGGTATGTACTGTGAAGTAAAAAAACACGCAAAGCTAATGGGGTTAACAGACGAAGCCATGTGAGGATTCTGCCACCTAGATGCGGTTTCTTGTACTATGCGATGAAGAACCACCGGCAAAAAACTACATGAAAGGTTCGATGCGGATTGACGACATGAAAAAAGTCGGGTTGAAAAACATAATCTAGATTTAAAGGACCACAATCGATCTGAAAAACTCGCAATGGAAATGACCAATCAGCCACCTCATCAAATCTAATTTGAGCAAGGTCCAGGTAACTATATCTCAGAATTGAAACCATTGATAACTATTTTCTTTGAATTGAAATTTCAATTTATTAAATTAGTGATTACAAACAATTTTTGTTTATTCCGGATAAATCTGAAAAAAGACACAAGACTTTTGAATTTTGAATTTTTCAGGACCATTTTTCCCTTGAATGAATCCTTTGTGAAATGCCCTAACTGTCGGTTATCTGCTCCTGCTTTTCAAGCGTCGGCTGATTTTTAACGATCTTGCTCCTTTGCCGCATACTACGAAACATTTCACCATGCGGTTGAGAAGATTAAGATATAGAAATAAAGTACGGTCGTAATCTCAAGAAAAAACATATGGCTTTTGCTTTATTTCGCAGTTTAAGTCACTCCTATTATTTTTCAGATATACATATTTGAGAAGTTTCACTTGATATTTGCAAACGGGTGTTTTCATTGCTTGGAAATTATTTTTCCAAAATGTATGCCTTCTATCATTCTATATTACAAAGGGGATACGCCACTGTCTTGGTCAACTCCAGATAAGACATTATCATTGTGGAAAAAGTTGATTGCGGTGGTTTGCCTAACACTAGACAATCAAGATAACGATTTTTCTCATTTTTTTTTTGGAGAAATCTAAGAGATATCAACACGTTTTGGTTATACAGAGAAAACGAATTGGTTTTTAGTTCTGTCTGAAGTCTGATTTGTTTTTTAAAAAAGCTGACAGGGAGTTGCCGTTTGTCTTAAAAGAACGTAATTTACTGCATCAAAATACATTGTTTTCACGTAAAAGAAAATTATTACTTACTGTCCTTAAATTATCCCGAGACAATCGAGACCATGACATTGCAAAGTATCAAAAAAATTTCAGAAGTCTTAGTTTTATCGAGAGCAAGAAAAGAAAAACTTTTTTGGTTTTTGTCCCTGGTTGGAAATTCATTCAGTTGAAGTTTCGTGATAAAAAATTAGTTCTCCTTAACCTGCTCCTACTTAAATCTCAGTATAACATCACACAATTAACATAAAAAAAGCATACCCAAGAGACATAAGACATAATAACTGTTTCACGCTAAGGAGCTCTTTACAGTGACTTGAAAGAGGTACACAATACAAAATAACAGTTCAGATTAATTTGTCTCTTCATATTACTTCTGTAATTAACTTGGTTGAATTCTTCAGTGAACTAATAATAATTTTAAGTTGATTTCCAATGCCTTCAACAAACTATCAGAAAGTGTCTTCGAATGTGAATACAGTATTGGCAAGATAACAAGTACTGGTTGTTCCAATAAGAATGTCTGCGCAGGAACCATTTTTATGTTAGCTTTGAAACAAATTTTTTTACAATAACAATGACGTGGATGAAAACTTACAGGCTAGAGTGCGAATCAATATTGAAAAAGCAAAATTATACAATATTTTCCAGAAAATGGAATACAATAATCAGATTTTTCAACAAATTCTTATTTTAGTCTGTCTTTTTTCATAAGAGGTGGAAGAGAATGGGGGCCTTGATATGGAAAAATACTGTAAGCCCGGCCCTGCTTAATCTATCCTTGCAGACTTGATGGCCAATGTCAAGGTTATACAGGGCCACCCCTATGACTTTTAGGAATTCAAAATTTGCCCCGATCACGAAACAGTTTGACATTTATACAATTATTGTTTTGTTTATTTTCCACAGTCATCTATCATAATTTGCAAATTCATTTGTTGGTCAATGGAAACGTTTGCTCAGAAACATGAAAAGTTCAAATCGATTTTTCTCGAAAACGCTTTGTCATATGAATAAAAATACCCAATATCCCACCCAATCGAGCCGTTCGTGACTACATTTGAAAAATCGTAGTCACTCTAATTGATTGTGTATATTTCCCGGAATAAATGTACAGAATGATATGTGTAATTCGATGTTATAGCGCCATCTTTAAAGAGCTCTAGCTCAATTAGCCATATTATGTGCTTCCTGTCGAGGCGGGTAATACCAAGGTATTTCACCTCTTCGGAGAAGTTTAATTTGCTATTGAAGATTTCTGGGGGTTTTAAGTCCGATAATCTTCTTTTCCTGGTGAAAAGGACCATCTAAATCTTCTTGGGATTGATCGACAGTGAGTGTTCCTTACACCATGTTTCTATTAATTTGAGCCCATCCTACGCTCTATCGCACAGTGTGTTCACACATTTTCCAGTCTGCAAAATAACTATGTCATCCGCGTATGCGATTGTGTAGAATCCATTATTGTTGACGTGATTAATCAGGGTATCCAGGACTATGTTCCCGCAGACATCCCCTCATGACCAGTCCTCTCAGTATAATGTGTTCTACATTGATACTTATTGCTCTACTAGAGAGCATTATGAGTATCCATTCTCCCACCACCAGGGGTACCTTCCTGGAGTTAAGTTGCTGGGTAATTGTTGGGAAGGTTATCAAACGCTCCTTCAATATCTATGAATATACCCAGGGTTGATTTTTTATTGTCCAATGGTCTTTCGATTTTGCCAACCACTTGGTGAAGGGCCGAATCAGTGGACCTTCCCGGAGTATATGCATACATCTCTTATATACCTCTCACATAGCATCTCCATTGTTTTTAAAAAGGACGATGTTAGGCTAATAGGTCGGAATGCTTTTGGTAAGGTGTAATCCATTATTTGGGTATAAATACCACTCGTATTTCTCTCCACTTTCTGGGAATATACCTCAGAACTGAAGAGGCTCTGAATATTCCAACCAGGTGCGGCATGAGGATATCCATTTCCCTCTGAAGTAGGGCTGGTCTTATACCGTCTATTCCTGGTGACTTGAAAAGGGAAAAGCACGAAATGGCCCACATTATCTTGTCCTCATCAATTACTGCACTTGCAGATTGCCAGTCGTATTGTGAGGGTGTTGTTGGTACTTCCGCCCAGTTCGTCGTTCCAGAAAAGACAGAACCTGGAAAGTGAGTTTCCGTAAGAATCTCAGCGCTTTCTTAGAGGTTGGCAGCTTTGTCGCCATTTTCCCTCGTCAGGATGCCGATACTCTTATGGTGGTCGTTTGAGAGTGCCTTCTGTAGCCTAGAAACTTGTGAGAAGTCCTCGACTGCC
Organism: Lochmaea crataegi; assembly: GCA_947563755.1. Taxonomy (NCBI): domain Eukaryota; kingdom Metazoa; phylum Arthropoda; class Insecta; order Coleoptera; family Chrysomelidae; genus Lochmaea; species Lochmaea crataegi. The sequence continues at coordinate 23,820,431 of OX387423.1, read as the reverse complement.
TCACAGTAGTCTCTCTAGGCTGCTCTTTGTTTTTGTAGGCACACTTTTTTGAACTCTTTGAGTTTTGTTCGTTTTGCCTTGTTAAAGGTCGTTCTCGCTGTCTTTTTGAGGTGTTCCAGTTCAGTTCAGTTCCAGTATTGGTTTTGCCATCTGTCTGGACCATCCTCATCGGACAGGATTCCTTATAGGCAATGTCTATTTTGTTTTGGATAGATACACTGTGTACCTTTCCAGTTCTCCATTATTGCCAGGAGCACCTTTTAAGAGGCGATTGTAGAGAGCTACATCCGTTCTCTTCGGGTCACGGGATTTTATAGTAGTCCTGAGATCCTGGCTTACCGTATAGGTCAGCCAGCGGTGGTCTGACATAGAAATGTGATCTGACACTTGCCAGTCCTGAATTTTGTTTGATATTTTAGCTGTCGCCACTGTTATATCTATTGATGTTTGGCTCCGTGCCTCTGTTTAAGACTGTTATATCTTTCTTTATTATATATTCATATAGAGGCGTTGATATCCTTGCTGCCCCTGCTGAAGTGATGAGAGTTTGAGTCACAACCCAAAATAAGCTCCACTCTCTCTCCACACCTTACCCACTTCTAAACTTTTATCAAGTCCCCACGAGAATCCAGAACTAAATGGAATGTATGAGTAATAATTCCTTCCTTGGCAATTTTCTGGTAGGACATTATCAGGAATAAATACAGTAAGATTTTTCCAATATTTTTCATTGCGATGGAGAAAATATTGAGATATTATGACAGTAGCTCCAGCTGGAATTGTGTAGTCACCAGAAGCTTGAAATATTAAAGACAAATCATAATTATCATCAGATATTTATTTAAAAATCCCAAATTGAATGTTTTTTCTCTCTATTGGGAACAGAACTTACCCCTTTTAGCATCTTCTTTCACTTTTCTGTTGGATATAATCACATAGTATCATTAAATGTAATCGGTCTGTGAGGATCATCGGCAAATATTTCTTTGATTCTTAATTTTATATTATTTTCCTTATGGTATCTACTTAATTGAACACTCTGTATATGATATATTAAACTTACTTTGAACATAATTGTTTTAACGTCTTCACTAATTTCTGCATCCGTAAAAGCATTTCCTAAAATACAAAACAATATTATTACAAATAATAAGTAGTGACTGAGGTATTTGTAAAGCCAATATTCAGTAAAAGTTGGAACCATCACAATTCTCTTGATATAGGAAATAGAAATATCATAGGGTTTTATGCCCGTTCTTCTTCAGGAGTCCTGATAGCTCATCCACCACTAGATTCCACAATAATGGAGACATAGCTCCCTTTGTGAAGATCCTCTAGATACCTGAGCTATCAATTTATGCTCTATTAAAGAGCCCTCTTTATATCATCCATCCTCTCACCATAAAATCAAACCAGGTCACTCACAGGTCCTTGATGCCTTTTTGCCTTATATTTTGGTTACAGTATATATTATCATTAACAGCAATTTCAAGCTTACTCAAATTAGGATCCTCACTAAATATTTAATTTCCTGAATGAATTCTGGTGTGCCTGCTGTTTTTGGACGTCTGCAGCGTGGATCATCTCCAACATCAGTACGACCACCTTTAAACAAGCCAGCCCACTTGTGAGCCATTTTTTCTACGGAGAAGATTCATTCAAAACATTCGCCTTGTATACATGAATTTATTTTGGTGTTAAACTTCTTATTTCAATCACTTCAATCACAAAAAGAGTTTCAATGTTTTCCTGCCACTGCAAACGACTTGTATACAAAGATTTAGTTGCCATATTGAAATGGCATTTGACGTATGTTACTTCGGCAAATGAAATATTCAATTGAAACAAAAAGTAGTTATGTTTGTTGAAAAATGACGAGCTTTTCAATCAACCCTCAGAATAACCCATTCACACTGAAGCGACACCTTCGTTGTTATCAATAACTGCCTCCATTATTTTATTAGGTGCTCATACTGTCATTTTATTGTTTATCGCTGCTATGTAAAAAGTAGATCATCTCCACTGGACCAGCGTATTTATGAATGTGAATTTGTAATTTGTTGATATCTGAAGTATTCCGACGTTTTTATGACTCCACTATTTCGTTTAGATTGTGCAGTTTATTTGCAAAATAAATGTTTACATAGTTTTTTTTTAATTGAACCGCTCAACTCCTTTTCGCAGTGTAAGTTATTCCGACAATTTTCTCAGTTCGTGCTAGTTGCCGATACTCTGTCATCAATGTCAAATCAAACTCGCTTACCCTATATATAGTAACAATGTTTTTTATGGAAATTCCAAATGGTGTCACTCCTATGCTAGTGGGTTATTCTGAGACCAACCCATGATAATCGATGGAATCATTTCGTAATAAAGAAATTATATTCTAATTTTAGGTATAATAACACTGGTCTAAGAATCAATGGATATTGATCATGATTCAGTTACTAGCTTGAATGGATATTCAGCGTGTCCCAAGTTATCGTTTACAGGCAATATCTCGCTTAATTTAAAAGATAGTCCAATACTGTAAAAACTGTTGTGAATGGCATCAAACTTCCTTCCTAATGAGGTATCAGAAACTTTATTTCATTTAACAGTCCTTTGGCAGCCACCCCTCACTTTCAATTTTCAAAAGACACCCACTGTATATTTTCATTGAAAATTGCTTGTCACTCTATTTGGAATACAACGATGTAACATACTTGTTGGTTTTTTATTATTAGCACCGAAAAAATAACATTTTGTAATTTCTAAATTTTCTTATTAAAATAAAATACAATTAATGACGAAAAAATAGAGTAAGTGTTCAAAATTATTTCCTGCAGATTCCGTAGAAGCTTCAAAACGTCTTAAAAGCGCTCTTGTGCACGCAGCCTGAATAATAGCTGGTGTAATACTACGACATGCCTCACGAATGCGTTCTTTAAGATCATCTAAATCTACAGGCTGTGTTTGATATGCTAATTCTTTAAGATAACCCTACAAAAAAAGTCCAGTAGCGTTAGATCGGGTGAGCGGGGAGGCCAAGCCATAGGTTATAACACCTGTTATACAAGGATTTTAAACAATGAAAGGATATAAATAAAAGATAATAAACACCCTTTTGAATATCTCAGGGTTGAGGAAGGGGTTCTTAAGGGGACAAATAAAACTATCTAGTTATGTAGATATGTGATTAATATATTCTATTGATTTACCTATCAGGTGGTAGGCCATACAGATTACACGTATGTCTATTAAAGTACTCACAAAAAGGGGCTGTTACAAAAATACGAAGGGAAGGCAGGGAACACGTGGGTTATCTATGGTGAGAACCACCGATATACTTAAACTTCAAATATCACATTTGAACGTTGACTTATGTCTAAAATTATAACCACGTGCAAATTTGAGAAAAGTTTAGATGAATATAATTATAATATATATGAATTTATGGAAAATCACCCAAAGTATGCATACCTAGAACTCACAGTATTTATGATTTATTTAGCTTTACTATATCGTATATACAATGATTACTGAAGGTATGTATTTATGTATGTAAATTGGGGTGACATTCACTGAGACCTAAAAGATCTATTGTGCCCCCTTACTTCTACTTAGTTCCTGAGGAAAGTCTCAGAGACTAGTAGCTCCTTTAGTCCTATTTCCCGGAGGAATTTTAGGATATCTGCAGGCTTTAACTTAGGTAAATGTCCCTCTTCTATCCAGTAATCTCCAAGGTGTTGTGCCCTAGGATTCTGAATTGCTGTGCAGTTCGCAAGTATGTGGATGGAGGTTTCTTCTTCCATACCACAGAATCTACATTCTTCTTCCTCCACTATTTTGAGTTTTTTCAGGTGCCCATTCAGGCGACAATGTCCCGTAAGGATGCCTGTTAAAACTCTCAGTGCAGTTTTACTTTGACTTATGCATTCATTTGATCTCAACAGGTTGTAGTCACCCAGAAGAATCTACGATTGCCTACTAGATCTTTCCACTGAAGGTAAATTTATAAAAAGGTATAAATGTACAATTAAAAACCTGATAAATTTATTCTTGGTAGAATACGAAGTGGTTGGAGAGAAGTCCTAGGGATTTACTTAAACCTATGTTACCTGGAATAACAACTTGCTAAAGGTTAGGACGTGTAGGGGTTGAATACCAAAAGTATAGTCCTCGCACGTGTAGATCGGGGTAACAGTTGTCCTATGATGATCAAGAGGTCGTCAACGATGTGAGAACCAGTCGAATCCCAAAATAAGAATTCAAGTCAGAAGAGTGAAAATTGGAAATGAAGTAAAGTTGAAATGGAAAGTTGAAGTTGGAAGTGAAATGGAAATTGAAAGATGAAATTGAAATTGAAGGATGAGATTGAAGGCCTGAAATAGAAATAAACGTAAGTGAATGATATTCAGAATATAATCACCTAAAAGTGAGTGGTCGACAAACTTACCGTTGATGGTGGGTGGCCTTTAAGTGGAACAAGACAAGTTGGGGTAATTACAATTTATTTTAAGAGAATAAATCCAACCCACTGGTTGAGTTTCCCGTTCTAAGGAATCTTGGAAACTTTTTGTCTTTAAAAACTTTTTGTAAATTACAAAAAAAATCCGCTGAGTTCAAAAGATATGCTATATGTGAATTTACAAAGGTGGAAAAGGATAAGGAATGTACTGAATTTGTGCAACTACCACTTTGTTAATGAATGATTGATTACCAGTCATATCTGATTATCAATGAATTAATTTTATTTTATCTTCTTGGTCTGACAGATGTCAATTTAACCTAGATGATCCAAATGAAAACATTTGAACCTTTGAGAAATATACAGTAAAACAAATTGACCTTTACCCTGACGTCATACCTACTAACCTCACGAAATGAATCAATGAGTAAAAAATGGCTACTGGTTCTTTGTCGTGTGCGTGAATACGTTCACTGCCTGTTAACTGCCTGTTAACTAAATATTGCTGATGGTTGAAGACAATTATTACTGTTATTACTCTGTACAGAATAGTCGAAAATTTAGATAACATTCCTATAATATTTACTGACAATTATTCTGTCTGCTACTAATATACACGAAAAAAGTATTCTGTAACCATTAACGAAAGTAGAAATATATGCGAATCTTTCTTTTGAATGAATCTATTCGAATTAAAAACAGCACATAATTTAGGTCTAACAAAAGCCATTGGTTAGCATAATAAAAAATATTAATCATGGGTAATAAAGGTTTTTATTCAATGTACACTTTATTTATTCATTTATTGTCATTCCCAAATTTACCATACATATATATATTAAGTATCTTAATAATCATCGTCAGACTCTGAAGAGGAACTGTTACCTACATCAATAGTTAGAGGTTCCAAGTCAATATCACAAATAACTTTTTCTCTATCGTACCACTTTCTTATAAGTGCTTCAGTATGGTTCACACATTTTGCCCACATGTTAGGTGTACATTGCTCTAAAGCTTCATTCCACATTCCTACTACTTTCTCATCACTGGATCCATCTCTACCAATATGTTTATTGTAGTACGATTTACAGTTAGCCCAAATTAGCTCAATGGCATTAAAATCGCATTGGTATGGTGGTAACCTTGATACTTCGTGTCCATGTTCTCTTATTATTTCATCTATAAAATAAACATTTTGCTTTCTATGCATCTTCGCTACTTGTAATAACTCTGGTTTTGTCATTTTTGGATCAAAATTAATCCTTTTCTTTCAGCCAACTGGCAATTTCCGCTTTTTTTGTTGATGTGGCAGGCAGTACCTGTGTCTTGATCCATTTAGTAAATAATACACTATTCATTTCTTCATGATAATCCATAGTTAAAGATTTTAAACCAAACTTGCTTCTGTAACAAAGCCTTTTGAAGAACCTGCATGAACAATGATAAATCTTTTTCCATCATGTCCTTCAGGTTTACGAACACTTTTAATGTTATCATCTTGCCAACTTCTTATTTTACTTCCTTTGGAATAAATCCATGTTTCATCTAAGAATATTAGTTCTCTTGGATAAGCACTAGTTAAATTTTCCATATATTTTCTCAAGAAGCAAGCTCTGTGTGAAACAATATGGTTACATTCAATAAGGGCTCTTCGGTTATCATCTTTTTTAAATTTAAACCCTATTTCTTTTAACAATGTGCTTAATGATGTTGTACTACATGTAACTCCCGTCTGGGGGCGGGACCCCTCAGAAGAATACCCCCAGGGGATAGCCCACCTGTCGTAAAAGGCGACTAATGGGTTAGATTCCCAGAATCTAGAGGAGTAAACCTCGATAAAAAACCAGCAACATAGGGAAGGCAGCTATGTTGTGGTGTTTTGTAGGCAGCGGAAGCCACTGCGTCCGGAGGCAACCGTGAGAAAAAGCCTAGAGGAGTAAACCTCGATAAAACAATCCGTAATCTACGTTGTTAGCTACCGTGGCAATGGATGAATGGCTGCGCGAAAGTCAGTCAGAAACGGTGCCTCCGGGATACCTGGTGACCTCCCGGAGTAACCAGCCTTACCACCACAAGCGGGGCTCTGTGGTGGTGGACATTCAATTCCCTAGCTACTCGTGGGATGGAATATGGAGAAAAGAGAAATAGAAATTGAATAGGAGGTGATGGACGAAGGAAGGCAAGGAATTTTTTGTAAATCGAATAAGGTTAAACGAACGCCTGATAAGGCGGGGGATACGAGAGGGTGGAGTGATACTGGAGTGAAGAGAAAGGAGGTATCGCCTCTGGAGGACAAGGAACAGAAGAGGAAACTGAATGAGAAAGGAAAAAAGGAAGTGGAGAATGTGAAGGAAGAAGAGAGGGAGAGTGTAAAGAGATTGAAGGATATGGTAAGGCGACTGGAGGAGAAGGTGGAAAGGCTGGAGGAAGAGAAGGCAGCGGCAGAGGGGCGGGTCAAGGAATTGGAGAGTTTGAGGAGGGAGGACGATAGAAAGGAGATAATGCAAACACGATGGGAGATGGGGCAAAGAGACTGGGAAGGATGGAAGCAGGTTAGAGATAGGGACTGGGATGGTAAAAAGGGGGAGGGAATAGAGGTGAAGGTGGGAAATCCAATATTAGGGAATGAAAAGTTTAAGGTGGTATGGGTGACCGAGGAAGACAGTGGAATGGAGAAGGGAATACAGAGGATGTTTAGGGATAGGTACCCGATGCTAGGAGGAAAAGTAAAGGAAATGGAGTGGGTCAAGGAGGTACGCACTTCGGAAAGGAATGGGGTAAGTGTGAAGACGGAGGAGTTGATCTGTCGGATGGAGGGAGATTGTAGGGATGAGAAAAAGGTGTTTGAGCTGATGAGTCGACTGTTTGGGGAAGTGGGGAGCGGGGACAGCATTGGACTCCACAGGCTTGAGCAGGTAGAGGTGGAGGTGCTGAAGAAGATGGTGGCGTGGGTGAGAGGTGACGGAGAGGTGGCGGAGGTAACAATCTATACAGATGGGGAAAAAGAAAAGGAGGGTAGGAATGGGGCGATAATCCTGAAGGATATCGGGGAAGTCGATCAGGAGGGGATCGAGAGGATTAAGAAGGGGTTTGAGGGAGATGAAAGGGGAGTGGGTGGATAGACTCAGAGTCTCAAAAAATAAGGAGGTGGTTATAGAGGCAAAGAAGGGGGTTGAAGTAAGGGGAATTCTGGGGGAAGTGGAAAGGGTGACAGGAGCTAGGGTGGTGGAAGCGGGGAGGGGAACAAAAACCATAAAAATGGTAGGGATAGAACCGTGGATGGAAGATGAAAAGGTGAGGGGGAAAATAGAGAATTTGATTGGGAAAGGGACAACGGTGATTAAAGTGGTAATGGAGAGGAACGGGATGAAAATGGCGGTGGTGAGGGCGGAATGGGAAAAAGCGGTAGCCTTATTGAAAAAGGAGATTCGATTGGGGTGGAACAGGGTAAGTATTGTAGAGGGTAGAGAGGATGACAAATGCTTTGGATGTGGAATAAAAGGCCATAAAGTAGCAGGGTGTAAGGTGAAGGTAGTCAAGGAGAGGAGTAAGTGCTGGCTATGTAAGAGCGAGCATCACATGGCGAGAGACTGTCGGCAGGCCTTCCTTTGTAGGGTATGTGGGGAAAGGGGACACAGGCCAGGGGAGATAGAATGTAGTGGGGGAAAGAAGGGAGTAGGTGAATACGATGGAAAACAGGAAAGAAAAAATGGGAGGGACCCTCTGGACCCCTCAGAGGTGACGAGTCTGGACCAATGGGAGGAAGGGGAGGGCAGGGCGCGGGAAGAAGGAATGTAGGGGGTGGATGGAGGGTGCTGCAGATAAATTTAGGGAAATGCAGGATAGCGCATGATATATTGGATCAAGTGATTTTTAGGAGGGAAGTGGATGAGGTGTGTGGATCTGAGGTGAATGCTAGATATGTGGGAAAACAAGGATGGATTATGGATGATACAGGAGAGGCAGTAATAAGAGTGGTGGGAGATGGACTGAGGGCGGATGAAGTGAGGAAAGGAAACGGATGGGTGGTAGTGCGAATGGGAGACATGGTGGTCTACAGTGTGTATATAAGCCCAAATGTCAGTCTGGAAGAATATGAGAGGAGCATCACAGGATTGGAGGACGATCTGAGGGTGTCAAAAGGGAAAAGGAGGATAATTAGGAGAATGGTGACAGGGGACTTCAATGCTAAAAATACTGCATGGGGGGGGAAGAAAACGGATAGGAGAGGGGAGATCCTGGAGGAAGTGTTGACATCCAACGGGCTGGCGGTGCTGAATGACGGACTACTGCCCACCTTCGTGAGGGGTGACGGGGGTTCGTCATTCATTGATATAACAGCATGTGATGAATGGCTGGGGGAAAAAGTGAGTAGTTGGAAGGTGCTGGAGGATGAGGAAAGCTTGAGCTTACATAGGTATGTGGAGACGGATATAAGGAAGGGAAGAAGGGATTTATCGGGAGAGTGGGGATGGAGGTGGACGAAGGCCGAGGCAGAGAGTATGAGGAAGAAAGTAAGAGAGGAGATAGAAAGGGGACTTGGACATGATGTAGATGAATTGTACGATGTGATACAGGGCTGAAAAAGAGAGGGAAAAAGGGGCAATAGGCGTGAGCGAAGGGCTAATTACTGGTGGAATGAGGAAATAGAGGAGCTGTGGAGGGAGTGTAAGAAAGAACGAAGACGGATGCTGAGGGCAAGAGGTAGGATAGAGGGAAAAGGGGGATACAAAGAGAAGAAGAAGGAACTGGAGCGAAGGGTGGAGAGGAAAAAAAGAGGGAAGTGGGAAGAGTTACTGGGGGACCTGGAAAACAATCCATGGGGAAAGGCATATGAGATAGCGGTGAAGAGGATGGGTGGAAATAGGAGCGAGGTGCTAGAGGAAGATTGGGAGAAGGAGGTTATAGGCAGATTGTTCTCAGGGGGAGAAGGAGTTGGAAGCAGGATTCGAGAAGTCCAGGATACTAGGGGGGTAGGAAAAATGAGGGGGATAAGGCCGGTGGAGAAGTGGGAAGTACAAGAGAGTGGAAGGAACATTAAAGTAAGGAAAGCCCCGGGGATAGATGGCCTGAGGGGTGATATGTTGCAGAGGGTGTTGGATGACAATGGGGAGTACTTCTGCGAGCTTTTCAACAGGGTGCTAAGGGAGGAAGAGTTTCCAGAAGGATGGAAGGTGGCTAGGGTGATATTACTTAAGAAGGCGGGTAGAGAGGGGAAGAGGGCGGGGGACTACAGGCCCATCAGTCTGCTGTGTGGTATGGGTAAATTGATGGAGGGGATAATAAAGGATAGGATTGAAGAGGAAGTTGGTAGGAATGGGGGTTTTAGGGAAAACCAGCATGGGTTTGCGAAGGGAAAATCATGCATCTCGGCGCTGGGCAGGGTGATGGGCTTGGTTGAAAGGGCTAGGGAGGGCAGCTGGAGGAACAAGAAATTGGCCCTACTCGTGTTCTTCGACGTCGGAAACGCGTTCAACAGTGTCAGCAAACGGGCAGTGTTGAGCGCGTTGCTGAGGCTAAGAGTGGGGGAGGGTTTGGTTAACCTAGTGGAAGACTACCTGACGGGACGTGTGATAGTAGACACTAGAGGGAAGAGGTATGATACGGAGGCTGGAGTGCCCCAGGGCTCGGTTCTTGGACCGACGCTATGGAAGTGTGTGTTTGATGAGGTTTGTGGGATAGTATGTGAAGAGGGATGTGAGATTACGGTGTATGTGGACGATGTGTGTCTGGTATGTACGGCAAAATGGGAGGCGGAGATAGAAAGAAAGGCGGAGAGAATGTGTAGGAAGATTGTGGAGAAGATAGAGCGGTGCGGACTAGAAGTGGCGGAAGATAAGACGGTGGGGTTGCTAGTGAAGGGACGGAGCAAGACAAGGGAAGTGGGGGTGATGGTGAAGGGAAGGAGAATTCGCATGGAGGAGTGTGTGAAATACCTAGGGGTGTGGTTGGATAGTCAGTTATCCTTCCGAACACACATGTTGAAGGCGGCAGAGAAGGGGAAAGTGAGGGCAGCATGGCTGGGGAGATTGATGAGTAATGTGAAGGGGCAGGGGGAATGTAAGAGGAGGATCATTGGTAGGACGGTAGAGCAGAGTTTGCTGTACGGTGCGGAGGTGTGGGGTGAAAGAGCGGGAGTGAATGCGAGGGTTAGGCCACTGCTGCGGGTGCAGAGAGGTATATTGCTAAGGGTAGTGCAGGAGTACAGGACAGTGGGTGGACTGGCAGCAGCGGTGCTGGCAAGGAGCTACCCATTGGACGTGATGGCCTGAGCCAGGAATAAACGCTGGAGGGGTGCGACCAGAGAGGAAGTACAAGAATGGATGGAGGAGGAAATGGAGAGAAGGTGGGAGGAGTATGAGGGCGCGCTAAAAGGAGCGATTGGGAATAGGAGAGATTGGATGGATCGGAAATTCGGGGAGGTGAACTACTTCTTGACACAGGTGTTCACTGGACATGGGTCGAGAGTGGGGTACCTCCACAAGATTGAAAAAAGAGAGACTGGAGTGTGCGAGAGGTGTGGAGTGGAGGATGATGTGGGGCATGTGTTCAGATGCTGGAGGAACGAGGAAGTGCTGAAGAAGTTGGAGAGGAAACTAGGGGAGGCGGTGTATTGGGAGAATATGGTGGAGATAATGTTGAGGGGGGAGGAGGAATGGATGGAGGTAAGTGGCGTAGTAGAGAGCATGGTCAGGGGGAGAGAACGACTCGATATGGCATGAGAGGTAGGAGAGGAAGTTAGGGAGAAGACGACGATGTGAGCGGAGAGTGTGCGAGGTACCGCCGCCCGTCTCGAAGTATGCTAGTGTAGTGATTCCGAGGCGGGGGTAACGGCGAGTTTGAGGTGGGTTTGGTTGGTAGGCATCTCCTTGGGGATGAGTCCAACACTGTTTGGGTCCTGGACCCATTCGAACATGAGTTTCCCATCTCGGCCCGAAAAAAAAAAAAAAAAAAAAAAAAAAAACTACATGTAACTATTTCCTTGGACTTTATCTCACAATTTAATGTTTGAAGAGTTACTGGTGTTCCTGAAAAATAATAATTATTATTTACTATCTAATACTTATACATACAGAGAAATTTTCAATAGATAATTAAGAAATTTTTATCCGAAGATTAAAATTACTTAAAACTTATTCAAGTAATAAGAGACACTATATATTGGTTTTAACAAATTAATTGATATTTATGTTATGTCTATTAATTTTGTGTTTCATTTCTCATTTGTTAATTAATTTAAAACTTTCCTTCACTAGCTTGATAAAATGTTATTTTACAAAATATCTATAATATCATATGTACCCACGTTCTTTGTACATCTCGTATAATATATTGCGTATAGCCATTTTACTTCCATCGGGTAAGTCTGTAGTTTTTGGTTTACTGCGAGTTTTACTCTTCTTTTGTAACAAAAAATTAGGATTATTTTCCTTCTTCTTTCTGATGGCATAAACTGTTTTTCTTGATATTTTTAATGCTGCTGCTACTTTCTTAAATGAAATTATCTCAAGAACATTATAATATGTATAAGAAGTTCGATTTTACCTCTTGAACATTCGAAATATCAAAAGGCCCTCCATTCAGTTTTTCCATTTCAAAATACTCACACAAGTTGAAAACAAGTTCTTGTGCTTGTGATTTCAGCATTTTTCCTGGCATGTTCTAAAACAAAGTAAAATATTGTTCAATTTGCTCACAAGCAAACACAATTGTCATAATCTGTAAGAATTCAGTTCACAGAATTAAGAAAGATGAATGTGTGTAAACCAATGAACTATAAATACTATTTATATTTCATTGATGTAAACACCACTACCTTTATAAACCTTTTTATAGAAGGGTATAAGTGTTTACATGCATGTATCTTCCTTACTTCTTGGTTGTTAACGTAATTCTTATTTTAGTTGACTTTATAAATTTAACATAAATGTTCCCGTTACAAGAAAATTCAGCCACCGTCTAAGAAGTGAGGTTAAGTTATAAATATTCATTAAATGCAAAACAGGAAATTTTGTACTCACCGTAAAATAAAAATAACAAACTAGAGGTTTTGAAAAAAACCGATTTTATAGAATTTATCTAAATGCAAATGATGAAACGCTTTGAACAAAACTCGATGTATCAAAATAATGACAGTTGTCATATGAGGTCAAAATAAATTCTTATGAATACAACCGATTAATCGTTTTTGGCGCTATCTCTTTTCAACATTTGGAGGTAATAATTAGAGTTACAAAAGAACGTATGTCATTGCTTGAAAGACAGGTGTACGTATATTGTATGATGTGTTTTTACTGTCAGTAGAAAAGGATGAGGTACATAAAGTTTGTGTTTACTACTGTTCATTGTTAGTGACGTCAGGGTAAAGGTTAATTTGTTCAACTGTATTTTATTTTCAACACTAAATACCTTAGTGGATATGAAAGTCTGGAAGATGAACTTCTGAAGATGGAGTATATGTGAGATTTAAAAGAGGAAATGTAGGTCAATTACGAATACTAAGTAAAAGTAGTATTATTAAAATACAAAATAAACTCAAATAGGAAGAGTAAGTCCTAATATTTATTTATTTTCACTATAATTTGTTGGTAAAATTTGGCATATTGAGTAAGTGTTTGCATGTAACTTTTGACCTGTAACAAGGGCGTAAGTACCCATCCATCTGTTGTGGAAAAACTGATTGAAATACTCCGCAACAATTCCTGTATTATGAGGTGGAGCACCGTCCTTTTGCCAGATCATTGTATTTTGCTCTGCCGTAAGTTCAGGTAATTTGTTGTAAAAGTGTAAAAGTATGGCCCAATCAAATGACCATTGAGTAACCCACACCATATATTTATACCCCAAACTGTTTGAAAACGAGATGAAGGAAACCCAGTGAGGATTTTCGTTCGACCAATAATGGGCATTGTGTGTATTAACTACACCATTATTGTTGTGGAAGTGGCTTTCATCACTCCAAAATATTTGATTCAGTAGTGAGGGATTGTCAGCAATTATAACATCGATTAGAGATATGAATTCTAAACTTCTGTCGAAATTAGTAGGCCTCAGTCTTTGAACTAAATGTAGTTTAAAAGGGTGATATTAGTGTTGCTTCAAAATCCTCTGTATCGTGCTCTTGCTTATTTCCAGTTCTTCTGCTATGTTTCTAAAAGAATTAAGAGGATTGATACCAGCATACGCAAGTACATTAATTACATTATCATCACTGGATATCAGGGCGGCGCACGGTTTTTGTTTGGAACGAACCACTGCGCATCTTCCGTTCCAATTTAGGAAACACCATGTGTGATACCTAAGGACGTTGAGGAAAACGGTCTTGCTATAAACGGGCCGCTCGTCGAGCATTTTTCCTGCATTCACCATAAACCAATAGCATATCAATGTACTCGTCTGGAATGTATGTAAATGTCAATAATTTTTTGACATAAAAAGCATCAGTTATTTCAAACAAAAGATTAATCTACTTCTATCTCGTGAAGTTTTTGAAAACAGAGGCGGAAGCAATAAGGTTAATTAGGTAAAGCAAAATATCATAAAATGTTGTATTCCAAATAACGTAACAATCAATTTTCAACGAAAATATACAGGGAGTGCCATTGGAAAATAGAAAGTTACTGGTGGCTGTCAAGTGAAATAAAGTTTCTGATAAGTCATTAGGAAGGAATTCTGATGCCATTCACAACATTTTTTACAGTAAGTACTGGATTATATTTTAAATTAGGCGAGATATTGCATGTGAATGATAACTTGAGACACGGAGTATTACGGAAAAAAGTGTCTCTATAAAACATTTCCACTTGTTTTTATGTATTCACCATTAACAAAGTTGTTACAATATCGACAACTTAATTTATAGTATAGAGGCATTGGATACGTAAATTATAGGGACCGTTAAGACCTACACGCATATCAATTGGAACTTTGTTTTCTCAATACAAGAGTTCTATGAAATATTCATGAGGTGGTGGAAGTTTGGATAATTAACTAAAAAATTATTTCTTATGTATTTATTTTTAACTCTTGCCTAATAGCTATTTATATAACTAGTTGCAAAATGAACGTTACCCTTTTACAGTTTATATTTTAAAATCCGACTTTTCCGTTGGTGGTAGAACACATTTTTGTTGGAACTTATTTCAAGGTCAGAATCCTTCCAAACTGTAGTTTTTAATTTGCCAACAGTAATTTTTGTATATTTCAAAAATGTATCAATACGAGGGTTGTCTTTTAAGTGTTGAATATAACAACAAAGACAAGCCCTTCTTGCCTTCACTGGGGCGATGAACAGCACGGGGACGGCATCAATGGAAGCCCTAATTGGACTTCCTCCTCTAGAACTTTTTATAAATGCGGAGGCAATGATGGCAATTCTTAGGCTGAAATCGGGAGACTTATGGTCCCCGAACAATGTTCGAGAAGGACACACTAATACAACTGGGACATTACTAGACTAACCCATATTTCACATGAGTTTTGATAGCATGACACCAGAGAATATATTCACTGAGCGAGTGAATATCATCATCCCATCTAGGGAATAGGCGATGCACCCAGGAAGAGAAATCATCTGGTTCACGGATGGCTCCAAAAACAAACCATGGCACTGTGGCTAGTATAAAAGGACCCAGAAAGAGAATGTTCTTTAGCCTTGGTCGATATACGACTGTGTTTCAAGGAGAGACGATTGTCGCTATAGCCTGTATTGATGAAAACATCAGAAGAGGATATACCGGACAAAAAATTGAAATATTCACTAACAGCCAGGTTCTGCTAAGGGCTATCAGTGATCCAACAACTAGGTCTAGACTGGTGAAAAACTGCAAAGAATCCCTCAACAGGCTGGCAAGAGAAAAAAAGTGACTCTAATATGGGTGCCGGTACATGAGGGAAGGCTCTAAAGGAGACTTAATAGGGCCGGAACCGTTTTGTGGAATCACAAAAGATTGCATAAGAGTGGAAATTTAGAACTGGCTAGATAGGGAACACCAATCCAAATGGAGGGTGACACAAGGGCACATTCATACAAAGAGTTTACTGAACAAGGTAGACAAGGAACTCTCAAAAAGGCTACTGAAACTGGGTAAGAGACATTTGCAGACAGTTACCGACTTGGTGACTGGACACTGCACCTTGAGGAAACATCTGTACAAAATGGGCAAAGTTAGTGAACCTATGTGCAGAAAATGTGAACTTGATGATGAAACACCTACTCACATACTCTGCTTCTGCGAGGACTTACAAGAACTTGGACGGAAGCACTTTGGAGAGGAATTTATACAACCATCACAACTACTGAAAATCCCTCCAGTCAAACTAGTGACCTTTATAGAAGACACGAAGCTTCTGGAATGGAAGTAGATAACATGGGAAATGGTACAAAGATTCAGTTCAAGTGCCTGGGCTGATGAACACAACCCAAATTTATGAATGAATGAAATAATGAACAACATAGTAGGCGACTGTTAACAAATATCTATAATGTCAAAATTAACTGCTATTTTTAGTTAACTTGACGCCCAAGTTTCAGACCGCTTCGTTTGAAACTGTACATAAACTGAATTTGATTATGATGAAAGTTGACAGGTCAGTCGAAAAATGGAATTAAGCCACCGTACATTAACAAAGACTAAGAGTCCAACTCTAAGGCACGCCCCCAAACGTTCCCTTCTTGCCCCGTCGCCGAATTCGGAGCTGGCCAGGCCCAGGACTGGGTTTCCGAGTACTATGGAACACGTCGGTTTTGATATTTCGTATTCCGTCTACCGTTGTCTACACAACCTACCCCTTTCCCGCCTGGTAACAAAGACAACACCTAGACTGGTATCATCAGGTATCGATTATGTATTTTCCACACGACTTCCCACCACGGAACGTAATATTTTCACAGGCTGTGGAATGCAGATTGAATGTTAACCTTACTTTTTGTTTGACAATACTAAAGTATGATTGTAGTAAACAGTAAACAAACATTACATACATAGTAAATATTGGATAATAAAAACTAGAAAGATTAAAAATTGAAAATAGGCAAGTTGTGTTTAATTGAAAATTAAAATATTGGTTGGTAGTGCAGCTAATTTAAGTCTGAGATGTGAGTTTACTTTAAAAAAACCAGGAATTTTTCAGGTACATACCATAGGTAATTTAAAATAATCCAGGAAAAAGTAGGAAGAAAAATTTCATATAGGTTTGAAATTACATGACTCGTGAGAAGTCTATAGAAAGCACAATTTCACACAAAATTTTACTTGAGCTGGTCTAGATTTGAGAAAACTGGAAGTGAAGGTGATTTGGAAAAATGCCAAAGATAGATGATAAAGAATAAACTGCAAATTAAATTGAAAAAAACTACCGATGTGCTCTTTATGCAGAAAAATATCAATTCAGTGAAAATATGCATATAAAAATAGGAAAGGAAATTATGTGGATAGTATGAAGTATTTGGGATAATTATTGGATGAGAAATTTGTAAGTTAGCCGTTTTTCTAAGGTAGGAATTACCATAATTTATTAGTTTATATAAAAAAATAACCTGCAAATATTTTGTAATGGATGTATCTCCAATGGATACGTTGGTTGACTAGGGGTGTGGAAAGGCCTCTGAATCAGTGGTGTTGCGGGTCGCTTGGATGATCATCTCCAGGGAATGAAACAACTACCTCTAGCACTGGGATATGTTTGATTTATTTACTATAATACATTACACTACTTACTATGGCTAATGATATACATAAGTACCTAGCCGTATAGCATATTTATATTTAATGGTTAAAGATTACTGATCTCTGACCATTCGACTATATAGAATGTTCTTCATGACTTATTCTAAATCAACTCCTCCTATAATAAATATTGAATGCATATTTATATAACCAGTCAAGTTCAAATGAAACAAATAAACATATTATTGTTTTGACTTACTTCACGCTTGAACTTGACTTTCTATTAAATAACCTTCTTAATTTATATTTACATAATAATGAAATGTTCGAACGTTTTGTTGAAATAATATCAAGGGATTATATTAT
The DNA here is from genome assembly GCA_947563755.1 of Lochmaea crataegi. Classification (NCBI taxonomy): domain Eukaryota; kingdom Metazoa; phylum Arthropoda; class Insecta; order Coleoptera; family Chrysomelidae; genus Lochmaea; species Lochmaea crataegi. The sequence continues at coordinate 23,802,947 of OX387423.1, read as the reverse complement.
TATATTGGGCCAAAAAGGCATCACAATTTGTTTGTTTGGAACATAGTAGGTATTTTGAAAAGAAATATTTTGTTTCATGACTTACTAAATAGAGAAAATTATTTTCAATGTGTTAAAAATTGGTATGTATTCCAAATACAATGATTATTTCTATATTTACCAAAACTTTCATTAAAATCAATAAGGTATTTATCAAATCATTTTAAAGAAAAATACGAAATTCGGATGATACTCTTTTAATATTTCTTTTGTTTATCAGGTATTATACAGGGTAATTGATTAGAATGGTAAAGCTCAGTACGTTACTTTGCAGTTTAATTTTTACAAAAAACTACGCTTATGGAGAAAAAAGAAAAAACACGCGAAAAAACAATACTATTTTCACTAAAATAAAGTAGGTCTATATACATAAAATCTGGTAAACTATTACATACCTAAATGATACTTTGCATAGAAAATAGAAAATATCTCAAAAACTGATTACTTAAAAGGTATAGGAAATGCTTGATTAAAATAGAAGTATGGTAATAGTTCTCTTCGACAATGATATAAAATACAGGGCGATCCATTTAAAATTACTGAGAAAATGATGAACTTGAGTTTTGACTCACTATATACCTATTTGATTCAATAAATATTAGCAGATCATTAATGTTTATGAACTTTGATAATCATCAATAAGCTTAGATTTCAGTAGATTTTTATTCTTTTACTCATATCCAATTATATAGAGTGTTACGATTTTGACGGAAAATTGGTTATAACTTTTCAAATACATTTTATAACAGATACTTAACAACCTTATATTGTTGTAATGAGGAAGTGAAGCAGATTTCAGTTTTAAAGTAAAATATGGGGTGTTTCATTTAAAAAAACATAACTTTGATCTGTCACCGAGCTATTGAATACCCTGTAACATTGTAACTAATTTTGAAATATGAAGCTTGAAGTTGTCTAAAATTTTTATATTCAGCTTTTTTGGTATCTTTCATGATAACAGACCTATTGAGCTTCATCACACTAATCAATCACCCTGTATTTTGGTTTTCGTTATTTTTGAAATTAATATTCGATATTTGTATACCATATTGCTAATATAGCCTTTTATTTCATTTCCGAGTTATTGTTTATATTTTTAATAACATTCACTGAGACCTAAAAGATCTATTGTGCTCCCTTACTTGTACAAGTACCTATTTGTTGACGAAAGATTGGATAATATTTATTTAGGAATGACATAGCTCACCTATGTCTTTTGATAAGTACCAACTTATTAACGAAAGGCATAGCATTTAGAAAATTTTCGGATTGACATAGCTTACGTATGTATTTTGAAAAAAGTACCACTTGTAAATAAGGGCCGGATAGTATTTAGAAAATATGAGGAGCGACACAGCTTACCTATGTCTTTTCAAAAAAGGACCTATTTGTGAAAGAAAGGCAGGATGATACTGAGATATGATGTCATTTGGTAGAAATTGAGAATTACTGTATACTCACACTCCTTTGGAGTAGACCAATACTTTACGAAACCTAAAACAAAGAATAAAAGTATTATTAAAGAACGATTCCACATGATTTAACTAAAGTAATAATTTTGAAAGATCATGTTTTCTAAAAAACAAAACATTTGCGAAAAAAAAACAAAGGCATGCTAGGGTTATTTTATAAAGAATCATCCACTATAATATTTTTTTTGCTTGTTATTTCATCTATAGGAATCTTGGGCATTGAATTAAAATCCGCCGTTTGTAACATTATTATACGTTCGTATGTTTGAAATCAGCATTAAAAAAATTATTTATGAATACAGGGTGCTCTCAAATTCTGGCGAAAAAATTCAGAAGGTGATTTCCCGTATAAAATTATGATAATTCTTTCCTATCACAAAATCTCCTAATCCCACCCCCTTCCAAGATATCACCCTGAATAAACTTGAGTTTTTTTTTCTCAAATTTAAGTAAAGATGGAAACTTAAAATTGTTTAAATTTCAAGCACTCGCAATCACTAACCACCGGTATTTTCTTCAACACTCCTATAACATTATCAGGGAGTGAAATTATCAATCCTTACTTTATTTAATATCAAATTTTTTCTCGAGATTGAGTTTTCTGAAATAAAAATATTATCTAAAATCTCTATTGCCTTGAAAATCTTTTTTTACTCCTGAAGTTTTTTCCTAGATCCAATAGATTCCGAGACAAAAAATAAAATTACCAAATCTATTGGATCTAGGAAAAAACTTCAAGAGTAAAAAAAGTTTACACAAACAACAAAGTTTTTGAATCATATTTTTATTCCACAAAATTCAATCTAGAATAAAAGATTTGATATTAAATAAGTTATTACAAAAAAATATAAACTCAATTTCACTCAGCCTCTTTTTAGGGGTGATATCTCGGAAGGGAGTGGAGTAAGGAAATTTTTTCATATGAAAAACCTATTATGATTTTATACGGGCAATCACCACCTGAATTTTTTCGCATAAATTTAGAAACACCCTGTATGTAGTATAAAATATTATAGAAACTTCTGTTATATAAGAAGTGTCATGAGGAACTGTACATACTCCTACTTCGTATTGATTCTACTACGGGGTATGTCAAATATAAAATTTCGTATTTGGTTTTCGAAAACCTTTATTAAGATTTGAGAAAGTATTCAAATAGATAATAAATTATAAGTTTTCCTTTATTTATTAAGGATGGACGGGTGGTACTATACAATTCCAAAAGTTTATGTTCCAAATTGCATAGTATTGTCAATTTATCGAATTCTATGAAGATTGTTTGGACAAAAAAATACAGTTTGGTCTTTTTTAAATTAAAGAAAATAAAATAGAAACATTAAAAAAGAATCAGATATTTAAATTAAGAAAATTTGAGAATACACAAGAGTATAGCTTTTTTGAAAAAAGTATCTGTAGTACTGTAGGTTTTTATTTTGAGTAAAAGTATAAGAAAAGTTTACGGATTCAATAAAATTGAAATACCTATGAATTACTAAATACATACAGGGCGATGTTTTAATATTATACAAAACAGCTCTTTTCTCTTTAAAATCGGTTTTAAAAATTAAGTGAAGTATTATCAAAAATATAACACGAATTAAGATTATTAGTTATTAAAAATTGATCATATGTACAAAAATCAAGATATTTTGTTGAATCTATTGTGCTAAACTTTTATATGAATAAAATTAACAAATTTTTAAAGACCTTGTATGTTAATAAACAAAATGGAAGCAGGACACATTTTAATTGTAATTTAATATTTGCCATAGGAGCCCCAATACGAGGTAGAAGTATATGTACAGTTATGAACAATTTGTCATAGCTAGGAATATATACCAGCCGGGTTATTAGAATATTTTCAGTATTTTGGTATAAAAAAAACATTATATATATATATATATATATATATATATATATATATATTATATATATATATTTATATATATATATTTATATATATATAAATATATATATATATATATATATATATACTGTATATTAAGAAACAATGGAAGCATACACATTTAAATTGTCATTTAATATTTCCTATAAGAGCCCCAATACGAGGTAGAAGTATCTTCAGTTTATCATGACTGTAACCACTTACATAGCAACAATTTGTCATAGCTAGGAATATATACCGGCCGGCTTTTTAGTATTTTAAATATTTTGGCAGGTATATAAAAATAGTAAAAGAAAGCAAAAATGGATTATAAATAAATAATATTATGAACTAATTCTGATTACCAAATTAATTTTTTGAGAAGCAAATTTAAAACCTACTAATCATTTATTAAAAAAAGTTCGTCTATACAATGACCAAAAAGTATTTATCAAAAAAAGTAAAAAGTAATGAACAATTGTGAAATACTTACGTATGTAAATAAAATGAACACTTGCCGTGAATGTATCAGATTGTAATCCAAGTAAACCATAGAGGCACTATTCACTACACTACACGATACACTAACACGTACCGAAAATAAATTTCCTATTCCAAAGTCAACTCGCTACTGAATATAAATAAAAAAAATTATTCGTTAGTCACAAGTTGTTTATCATATCTACGATTAATATTTATATATACCGGCCGTCCAAGAAGTGAATATAAATATATTATGTATATTATTTTGAAAACCTTATTTTTTAGGAAAATTAAAATTTATTCAGGTTTTTCAGGATGTTCGAAGAATTTTCCAAAAAAATTTTGATGTTAAATCATTTTTCAGGATACTTTTTGCGAGCAGTATATAGTGACGACGGTATAGGTTGGATTCAATTTGAAATATCCTAAACGAAAAGCCATCTATGTGATCAACCGAAAATTAATGACGTCAACGACAGGAAAAATTCTTTTGTTGTGCACATAAATTTAGAAAAGGCACGTTTTTTAAATCATTGATTAACCATTGGTTGACTGACGTCAGTATCTGCTGCACCGACTTGCTAGAGTCACCAGTGGCACATAAAAAAATGCAGTCGTTGTTGTTTACATCATTCATCATTATATCTGACAACTGACAATCGATACCACTTGAAATTTCTTCAATTTCTGACGATGCTAATAGTGCAGTCAATACTTTATTACATTCTAAATTGATTTCTATTTTTATTTACCCATTTCTTTAAAAAATCGCTATAACCGCTTCAAATCTTTACTTTCTTGAGGTTAAGCTGTCATTTTGTAAACCACCAAATTCATCCACCACCTCGAAACAGCGGTGGAATGGTTTGCAATTTTGGTTGATGAAACAGTAATAAATGAACGCGTTATTTATTCAATCTGAAATCCACCAATGAATATAAAAACGCAGTTGGTAAATTGGTGGATCTACCGGTGAATAAAAAAACATGCCTAAAATAGACTCACAGATTCGAAGTGTCGTCAGTCACATCTAGCGTTTAGTAACATAATCACTCAAAATAAACAGACATCTTTCCTAATTCGAAGTGAAATATTTCATTGAGTGCCATCTAAAAGTATATTCCACCTCTTTTAATACGCCATCTATAGGTATGTTTAGCCCAAAATTACGAAAGACTGTTAAATTATTAGTCCGCAGAGACAGAGATAAGTAAACAGTAAATATTACATACATAATAAATATTGAATAATAAAAACTAGAAAGATTAAAAATTTAAAATAGGCAAGTTTTGTTCAATTAAAAATTGAAATATTGGTTGGTAGTGCAGCTAATTTAAAACTGAGACGTGAGTTGACTTTAAGAAAACGAGGAATTTTTCAGATACCTACCAAAGAACCAAAGGTAATTTAAAATATTCTAAGATAAATAACGTAGGAATAAAAATAATATTATATAAAAATTTCATATAAGTTTGAAATCACATTACTTGTGAGAAGTCTAGATAAAGCACAATTTCACGCAAAATTCTACTTTAGCTGGTCTACATACAAGTACAGATTTAAGAATACTGAAAGTAAAGGTGAATAATGATTTGGAGAAATACCAGAGATAATTGATAAAGAATAAACTGCAAATTAAACTAAAAAAAACTACCGATATGCTCTTTATGCAGAAAAATATTAATTCATTAAATATTCAGATAAAAATAGGAAATGAAATTATAAATAAGGTGGATATTATGAAGTAATTGGGATTATTTTTGGATGATAACATTATATGAAGCATATATGTACAACAAAAAGAAAAAAAGTGTGCCAGTAACGAGCAATCTACCAATGTAGGGATTTAATTAATTACAGTTAACTGTAAATAATTGTCATATTAGTAAAGTGTGATATATAGACGTCAAAAATAATAGTATAATACTATTAAACGCTTTACAAAATTATAAAAATTAATTTGCAAAGAGCAGACCGTCCACTAAGAAGCAACAACTACTTCTCGGGCTATATACCCTGACAGACATTGAATTACCCTTCTAAAGTAAACGGGGTTGGTATACCTGTTAAGATAGAACCAACCATTCTGGTTTGCGATTAGAAGGAATAACATCACTTGTGGACCGGTTTTGGCGTATTGCGCCTCATCAGCACAAGGTAGATGCTATTCGTCCAGAAGCTCTATATCTTAACAGATATACCAACCCCGTTTACTTTAGAAGTATAATTCAATGTCTGTCGGGGCATATAGCCCGAGAAGTAGTTGCTGCTTCTTAGTGGACGGTCTGCTCTTTGGAAATTAATTTTTCTAATTTTGTAAAGCGTTTAATAGTATTGAACTATTATTTTTTGACGTCTATATATCACGCTTTACAATTATTTACAGTTAACTGTATTTAAGTAAATACCTACAAAACCGAGATGGTTTTCTGTCGATATAGAATTTTGGGTTGTGATTAGATGTAGAGATAGAGATGTCGCTGATATCACACTCTTAGCATTTCCTTATCTGAGGCTAATGTATTGGTGTGGTATCAACGTAGTCTCTAGTCCAGGATTATGCTCTCAGAGCTTCTGGACGAATAGCATCTACCTTGTGCTGATGAGGCGCAATACGCTGATGTTATTCCTTCTAATCGCAAACCAGAATGGTTGGTTCTATCTTAACAGATATACCAACCCGAGTAGCATCGTAGTTCCAACCTACTCGTACGCCAGTGGAATATGGGGACTTCGGTATATAAATGAAGTAGAAATAATTCAAAATCACTTCTGGAAAAATTTTCTCTATTTACAGAAAACTACGCCCAGTTACATTTTGAGAGCTGAAATAAAATTGGTGAAAATTGGGTATTTTATTATAAAACAAGCTCTAGAATATTTATTAAAGATTAAAAAGTTACCTTTAAATAGATTTCCCAAGATAGCACTAAAGAGAATATGTCAACTAAACCAGCAGAATAAAATAGTATCAAAATATAATTGGATCGGCCAATTAAATGACATTCTACATAAAATCGGAGCCTCGGAACTTAATATTGATACTTTTGACTCGGACACAATCAGCATTATTTTAGAAAGATTTGAGCAACATAATCATATAGAAGATTGGAACAAAATACTTTTAAGTACATACTGCCCGATGTATAAGCAAATTCTACAAGGCAAACATCCTTTCCATTGTACAACAACGGAAGAAAAAGTGTTTTTGGTAGAGCATTATTTTCGTTCATACGGAAAATAGAATAATTTCTCGGGGAACAGACTTCGAATATCCTTCTCATTCACCTGATCTGACGCCACCTGACGCATACATTTGGGGCATAATGAAGGATAAAGAAAATCCGCCGGCGAATATTGCCGAACTACGGGAAAGAATACAAAATATTTTTCGGCAGTTACATCAACCACTTTTTATAAATATGTTTATTGACTTACAAAATCGATATGAAGCTTGTTTGCGTCGAAATGGTGAACATTTTGAACACTTACATTACAGAAATTAAAAATTAATTTTTATTTTTATTTTCGGTACTGTTTATTTTGGCGGATACTGTATAATATACATGTATGTTAATAGCAATGCATACACAATAAAAACCAATGAAGTATGCACTATTTGTAACTGCCTTGCTTTAGAATCCCTACAACATTTATTTTTTGTTTGTCCAGTGTATGAAGTAATTAGACGTCCCTTTCTTGAAATATATCAATCCGTAACTGACATTGAATCAATAATAAATAATGAAGCTGAACCACAAATTCTCTATAAAATATATGACATAATAGAGAAAATATTAAAAATCAGGTCTTTCATTGTAAAAGAATGATATCACCTCACTCTTGTCGGGATATGTTATCCAAACCTAATTTGCTATAAAATTTATTATAATTTATTATCAAAATATATGTTTTGTACTAGCTAATGATATTATAAATGTTGTCACCCTTGTTCATGTATACTCATACGAAAGAACAATAAAGATCTATCTATCTATCTGATATACCAACCCCGTTTACTTTAGAAGTGTAATTCAATGTCTGTCGGGGCATATAGCCCGAGAAGAAGTAGTTGTTGCTTCTTAGTGGACGGTTTGCTCTTTGGAAATTAATTTTTCTAATTTTGTAAAGCGTTTAATAGTATTGAACTATTATTTTTTGACGTCAATGTAGGGATTACATAAATTATGAGACATTGAAAATAATTTATAACATTTATTTCTTACCAATTATCAAACACCCAATTTCAGTGTGGGGCACTATTGGGATAACAATAATGAATAAAACAGAGAATTCCAAATAAGGTAGTGAAAGTTATGTTCAGCTTCAATTACAGAACATCAACAAATGTAGTTATCAAGGGAACTGGTCTTCTTCAGATTACAAAAATATTGAAAGGCAAGACACTTTATATATAAGTAATGTAAGAGCAAACATTCCTTTAAAAGCCTTCTAAGCAGGTGTATAGTTTAACATCCAACAGTCTACCTCAGTATATAAGTCCTAGCTATGAAGGTATGCATTTTCTGATTTTCTACTGTAATAATTTTTTTGTATTCAAAATTGTTGGCCAGAACAGGCATAATTCAATTGTTATGCTGTAAAGCCAATTGGTGAATCGTGCAATAAAAATTAACTGATAGATAAGTATAAAGTTAGAAACAATAAACTGACTGTACACTTTATATTTAGGTAAAAGAAGTTACAAAGTCTTTAGTAAATTACTTCTCCTGCAGCTCTTGCGAATATATTTCCATAATTTCCACTTGTGAAGGCTTTGCCAGTTTAGGAGCCATCAGCTTTTTCTTTCATTTTATGGAACAGGACCTAAAATATTAGACATTATTAATTCTGTGTTTAATGCTGCAATTCTAAATTATATCAAAAGTTTTTTAATTTAGTACATTTGACTTGGCACATTTCCACCACGCATTTCGTCAATCGTCAAACTAGGCTAAGGTGTAAGGAATCGTGCCGACAGCTGAATAGCCGCAGGCCGCAGGGTATTATGCGGTTACGAACGATCCCCTCGGGGAACCGGGCGAAACCACATTGTAATCAGCCCTCCTCTGGTAGTGCGTGTAACGTTAATTTCGTTCACTTTACTTTCCTCTATTTAATTAATTCGAAGTATCGTATGGGCGACGAATAGCCAGTCCTTTCTCATGCCTAGCGCGGAGAAATGTTCGAATTAAATAAAACTTTCATCTAGAAAAGTCCAAATTTTACGTGGTTTTGCGAGTCGAGCCGATACCGTCTGTGGGGAAATATAGCCACTCCGGTTTTCAGTAATTATCGATTTTTAATTTTTACTAAAACTGAATTAAGAATACACTATCGAAGTATTGGTTCTTTTTGTTGTCAAGACTTGCGGACTGAATAGCAAGCTAGGACGTAGAATTTTATTTAATTCGGATATCAATGAGACTATTTAAGTCAACGGAATAAAGAATTTCATTCTTTCCTTGAGCAAACATGAAGAAATAAGTATTAAACTATTAAACCCGTGGTTAAAGCCACCATTTTTCTTTTCGTACAAAGTGCATTCAACATCGAATGGTAAGTGTATGTCTAAACTGCATTCGCTTATCTGTATAATTTCTTTCCATCATCTTATTATAATTACATAGGTGACGTTCCAGAACCAGATACCTGCATCGTGTCTCTTATCACGTTATTTGGTATATTTTTTGTTTGTTTGTTAGCTTTACCGATTGAATATATTTAAAATATACGTTCAGTATTTCTTTTCTTATCTTTGGTAATGTATAATTAATGTTTTCAGCTATTTAATAAAATTAAATTTTCCGTTATTTCTTTTTGCTTTCTTTATGCTCTCGCTTATTTTATTATCGTAACATAAAATACAGGATGTTTGTATGAACCACGTTTTTAAATAATTTCTTGTAACACAGAATTGCAATACCAGATTAGTAAATTCGTTCAGACATCCTGGATTTTGTCAAGTTGGATAAATTTGTTTCTGATACTATGCTATTGTTCCTTAGCACTTCACCTGGAGCTAAACTTTACCTGGACCAGAACTTTACCTGGATTTGAAACCAGGACTGACTCCATCTGAAACCAGGACTGACTCCATCTGAAACCAGGACTGACTCCATCTGAAACCAGGACTGACTCCATCTGAAACCAGGACTGACTCTATCTGTAACCAGGACTGACTCCATCTCTATCACTATACCTATATCTGGAATATTACCAGGACTGTAACCATGGGAAGTAACACCAACATATTTTAACGATAGCTTCTTCAACCAAGAACAACCTCTATGAACTCATTTCGTTTTCGTTTTAAATTGTTTCCAAAGTTAATATACAACTTGTAAATTTAATAACGTTGTTCATAAAGTTTATTTCCCCTTCCAATCTTACAGGATTTGTCGTTATAATGCTGATGTGAATAACAAATAAGCTAGTATTATTCAGGGTGGCGCCCACTTACCTTTCTTAACTTTCATAATTTACCTTTATCTAATTTCAGTACCTTAAATAAATTTCAAGTAGGATTACCCGAGAACCGGTAAGACTTCTCTCTGAATTTGTACTAGTTTGGTCTCAGAATCTACACCTGAGGTGCTCTCTAAACTGAGTAGCCGCTGCAAATTGGCGCCCAACATTGTTGGAGGCGTTGTAAATTGGCATTTCCTTATCGTTACGTAACATGCGGGGCTCTGCCAGAGGAGACTTACTTTTCCCTTGCTACTAGTGGGTACACAATAGACTTAAAAACAGACAAAAAAACAAAAACTAATCCCGAGCATGGACAGAAGTGCTCACCTCCATCAAAGGCAATGGCTGAAGAGGTACAGAAATGTCCACCCCAAGCTACTGCTCAGAATGAGGCTGGACATGGAAACCTCGTGAAGACATACAAAGGCCAAGGCAAAAGCGCATTTGCGATGCCGAGGCCAAAAGGAGGAAGAGAGCGAAAGAGACAGGGGTAGCAACAACTACAAGTACAAAATGGCTCCTCCTCCACTCCGCCACCAACAGCAAGGGCAAGGGCACCTCCTGCGGCAGGCGCCGAGGGCTCCGCCTTGAACAGAGGCAAGGAACCGGCTGCCCCTGCAGTAAAGCGCCCTCTCTTAAGCACCTCCACGAAGGGAACCCCAAGAAGTTTGAAAAGCCGCGCCGATCTGGCGGTGGCAAGATGATGCACTTTCCACCATGAGGCAAAGGAGAGCACACAAGGACACCTCTTCGTCTTCGGGATCGGAGACGAGGATATGGCTGTCCTCAAGAAGAAGTCGAAGAGGATAAGCTACGCGCTTACCTCATTGACAATAAGGGCAACGAAAAAAGGAGCAGAGGGTACCTCTGAAGACCCGAGATCCTTGGAAGTCAAGCCACTTGAAGTGGATATCGACCCCAAGGCCACCATGGGTCCCGAAAAAGTCGTCGAAGCATCCGAACAGATGACAGTCGATGGCCTGACGGAAGAGGAACCCGAACTCAGCGAGGTCGTCTCTCCCCTAGCGGAGGAGCAGATGGACCTCCAAAAATTTCATAAACCGACATCTTTCTCATGGGCAAGGACGTTGGAAAAAAGGGTAAATATCATACAATGCAACCTCCAAGACAAAAAGGCGGCAACGGCAACACTATGTCTCCACCTTGATGTACTGGAGGATGCAATAGCTTTGATCCAGGAGCCCTGGTTAATAAAGACCAAAATTACTTCTCAGTAGCTTTACTGGTCAAATTTCAAGCTTACCAAGCAATCAGCAACCTAGGACATCTATTAACGTTCCTAGGATATACAGAGCCATTCCGATTGCACAATTCTGCACCTCAGACCTTACTGCGTTTAAAATAGAATGTCCAGATGGAAAAGGCAAATATACGGCGTTGATACTTGCATCGGTCTACTTCCCTTCAGATGCAGCCACCTTACCACCTTACCACCTTACCTCCGACTAGAGAGATGGAAGTACTAGTAGATCACTCTCTCAACCAGAGAGTGGAGCTTATTTTGGGTTGCGACTCAAACTCTCACCACTTGAGCTGGAGCAGCAAGGATATCAACGACCCAGGTAAGTCTCAAATGAATATATAATTAAGAAAGATCCAATAGTCTTAAACAGAGGCACGGTGCCGACATTTATTAACGCCCGTAGCCAAACATTAATAGATATTACGCTGGCGACAGCTAAAATATCAAACAAAATTCAGGACTGCAAGTGTCAGATCACATTTCTATGTCAGACCACCGCTGGCTGACCTATACGGCAAGCCAGGATCTCAGGACCACTGTAAAATCCCGTAACCCGAAGAGGACGGATGTAGCTCTCTTCAATCCCTTCTTAAAAGGTGCTCTGCGGGTAACAGAGGTCCTGACTCCTAGCAATAATGAGGAACTGGAAAGGTATACGGTATATATCCAAAACAAAATAGACATTGCCTCTAATGAATCCTGTCCGATGAGGATGGTCCAGACAGATGGCAAAACCAATACTTGGTGGTGCCCTGAACTGGAACACCTCAGAAAGACAGCGAGAACGACCTTCAACAAGGCAAAACGAACAAAATTCAAAGAGGACTGGGGAGTATACCAAGCCAACCTCAAAGAGTTCAAAAAAGTCTACCGACAAAAACAAAGAGCAGCCTAGAGAGCCTACTGTAAGGCAGTCGAAGACTTCCCACAAGTTTCTAGGCTACAGAAGGCACTCTCAAACGACCACCATAAGAGTATCGGCATCCTGACGAGGGGAAATGGCGACAAAGCCGCCAACATCCAAGAGAACGCTGAGATTCTTATGGAAACTCACTTTCCAGGTTTTGTCTTTCCTGGAACGACGAACTGGACGGAAGTACCAACAACACACTCACAATACGACTGGCAATTTGCTAGTGCAGTAATCGATGAGGACAAGATAGGGTGGGCAATTCCCCTTTCAAGTCACCAGGACCTGACGGTATAAGACCAGCCCTACTTCAGTGGGGAATGGATATCCTTATGCCGCATGTTGTGTTTGCAAATAACAACTTCAAATTGTAAGCAGTTTTTTATTTCTTAATTTATCTGACAATCTATCAAAAATTGATTGATTCCTACATATATGATCTAGTCGTAGAGAAATGCTGAGAGCTATCAATAAAATAAAAGTTAGTATGAAGGACCTATAGAATCTGTATACTAACAGTCCTTCCCCAGTCAACCATTCAGAACGTATATAACTTTAAAAACAGCAACAATAATGTAATACCAGTTACGCACCTCGCAATTGATCCACATCTCTTTTCCAAATTCTACCATCATCAAGTTTAATTAAGTAGTGTAACTTTCCTAATATCTTATGAATATAACCAAAAATCCATTTTTCCTGACCTGAATAATTTCTAACCAAGACGCGTTGGTTAAGCAGAAAACTACGAACTTTAATATCGTTATCATTTGTTACCAGCACGATATGTGAAGTGGATCTAATATTATCAAGTCTGGATCTTATTTCCCTGTTAAACATTAATCATGAAGGAGACTGATGAGTGACACAATGAGGCATTTTACGATATTGTAATAAAAATTCATTCAATTGATTTTCAGCATCACATAATTTACTGTGAGATTTAAGAGTTTTTAAATATTTTTTTACGGTCTGGACGCTCCTTTCTACTAATCCATTAGTAGCAGGATGATATGGAGCTATTAATTTATGTTTAATACCATGTAATTTAAGAAAATGTTGAAAATTATAAGATACGAATTGTTGCGCATTATCACTAACTAAATATTTTGGTACTCCAAATGTAGAAAATATTTTATTACAAACTTGTATTGTTGCGAAACTAGATTTATCTTTGGTTATATATATATATATATATATCTAACCAACGTGAATATGCATCAATTATTATGAAATAGTTCCTACCCCCAAACTCCATATAATCAATGTGAACTCTTTCAAATGGTTCGAAAGTCTTTTCCCATGGATGTACGGGTGTTTTTGTTGGATTGTTTTGAATTTGTTGACACTCCGTACAGTTTTTACAAATATTTTCAATGCTTTTATCAATATTTGACCACCAACAATAACTTCGTGCTAAGTTTTTCATTTTGTTTATTCCAAAATGGAAAACATGGCAATTCTTGTAAAATTTGATTTTGTAATTTATGAGGTATTACAACTCGAATTCCTCGCATTATACAACCTTGTTGTAATGAAAACTCTGTTTGTGGAATATTAAATCTGTATTTTCGAGCAATGTCTCGACCAGTTTGTAGAGCGTCCAATAAAGGTTTAAGATTAACATCGTTTTGACTTTCATAAGCAATTTGAGAACAAGAATTAGGTATCAATTTGTTGCAATTCAAAAACATCTGGCTCATCGAAAATTGTTAGAGATTCAGATTTAATTGGTAATCGAGACAAAAAGTCTGCGTTAAAGTGATCTTTAGTATTTTTAAAACGAATATCATATTGAAAGGCCTGTAAATAAATTGCATAATGTTGCATACGCGTAGCACTCAATAGTGGTAGAGATTTTGTTGGATTAAAAATTTGTAGTAAAGGTTTATGATCAGTATAAAGAGTGAATCGACTTCCATATAGATATTGATAGAATTTTTTTACGCCAAAAATTATACTGTATGCTTCGCGATCAATTGGAGAATATCTTTTCCTCGTGTCACTGAGAGTTTGAGATGCGAATTGTCTCAGTTCCATCAGGATATAAGTGAGATAATACTGCACCCACCCCGTATGGTGAAGCATCGGTAGCCAAAATTAAAGGTACATTTGGATCAACATGAACCAAGAAATTACCAGCCAACATTTGTTTCTTTACTGAAATAAATGTATTCTCACATTCTTGATTCCATATAAATCTCACGTTTTTATGTAATAATTTATTAAGGGGATACAAAAGAGTACTTAAATTCTGTAAAAATTTTCCATAGTAATTTATTAATCCTACAAATGATCTCAATTGAGTTTTGTCAGTGGGTCTCGGAGCATTCACAATACTTTCAACCTTACTTTTTATTTTATGAATGCCTTTGGAATTTATCAAATACCCGCAATACTCAATACTATCAGCGAAGAAAATAGACTTTTCTTTATTAATACGTAAGTTGTGTACTGATAATCTTTTTAAAACCTCATTTGAGCGATCTAAATGTATAGTATCATTTTCCCCTGTTATTTTAATATCGTCTAGATAAACGGAAACACCTGGTATACCTTGTAAAACTTTTTCCATTTCTCTCTGAAAAATTGTAGGAGCAGAGGAAATGCCAAACATCAAGCGATTACTAGTATACAGACCTTTATGCGTATTTAATGTTAATAAATGACGATCTTCAGGTCGTATTTCAATGTGTAAGTAAGCCTGACTCAAATCAAGTTCAGTAAATGTATTTCCACCTGCCATTGAAATAAATAATTCATCAATTGTGGGCAATGGATGTTTATCCACTTGAATATTATTATTGAGTGTAAATCGAAAATCTCCACAAATTCGAATATTTCCATTACTTTTTACTACAGGAACTATAGGAGTAGCCCAGTCAGATCTATCCACTTTAATAAGTATCCCTTGAGAAAGCAAGTTTTCAATTTCCTCCTCTACTTTAGGAATTAGAGAAAAAGGAACTGATCTCGCTTTACAGAAAATAGGCTTTGTATTTACTTTTAATGAAATTGAAGCCTGCATACCCTTAAATTTGCCTATCCCGGCAGTAAACACACTTGAATATTTTTCCTCTAGTTCCTTGACCAATAATTCCGTAGATGAATTAACAATATGATCAAGAGAAGTAGAAAACAAATCCAAATGCATTTGACGAATCCATTCTCTACCCAACAGTGGATCTCTGTCAACTGTAACAACATACAAGTTCAAATCAAAATTTTTATCCTTAAATGAAACCTTGAAAGATAAATACCCTAAAACTGCAAGAGACGTTTTGCAGTAGGAAATTAGTTTGAGATCCGTTTGACTAATGGTAGTATTTGGAAAAAGTAAATCAAATTTACGCTTACTTATAACTGATACTGCAGCATCACTGTCTACTTCAAAAGTGATTTCTTTATCATTAACAACCAAGGTTTGATAAAATTTTTCTCTGTAAATATTTTGATGAGATTCAATTGCTATTATCTCCTCAGCTGGTTTTTCATTATTGTGAAAATCAATTTGATAAGTATTTGAAGATTTCTTCCTACACACGTTCTGAAGGTGACCTTTCCTGTTACAAAAAGTACAAATTAAATTATATTTATTAGGACAACCTGTAGCTAAATGCTTTTGATCACCGCATCGAAAACAGAATTTTGAAAAATTTTAACTTTCATTTGAAATACCTGTAGGTATGTTTGTTTTAGATTTAAAGCTGATTTGATTTAAATTTTTATTAGTATGTAATTCAGCAGTGTCTTTTGCGGAGAGTTCCATACCTACAGCTATTTCTACAGCTTTATCTAATGTCAAGTCTTTCTTTTCTAATAAACGACTTTGAATTTCATCATTACGTAGGCCCCAAACAAATTGATTGCGTAATGCTTTCTTCAAATAATCGCCAAAATTGCAAAAAATTGACATTTTCTGTAAACCTGTGATGTACTGTTGTATAGATTCACCCTCCTGTTGTTTCCGTTGATGTAGTCGGGAAATTTCTGCAATTTTCAGTGGAGTAGGAGAGTTTGTACCAATTCTTGAAAATCCTTTGATTTTGGATCTTGTGGTGTTAGTTTGTCGCAAAGAATGTCGTATGTTTCTGAGCCCATAAAATGTAAAAAATAAGAGACCTTACTAGTTACAACGATTCCATAAATTTCACAAGCGCCATTGAATCGTTGTACCCATCGAGTCCATTGTGGCTTTGTAGCATCATAAGGTTCAATAATTGTAAATGTATTTTGAATTACTGTAGTTGTATTACTTGAACTTGAGTCTGAAGCTTGAGTATCTTGTAGATTCATACTTCTTCGATTTCTTTTATTTGGCATGGTTAATCTATAATGAATATTTAGTTCTTCCGACTCCTCGTCGCCAATCTGTTGTGTTTGCAAATAACAACTTCAAATTGTAAGCAGTTTTTTATTTCTTAATTTATCTGACAATCTATCAAAAATTGATTGATTCCTACATATATGATCTAGTCGTAGAGAAATGCTGAGAGCTATCAATAAAATAAAAGTTAGTATGAAGGACATATAGAATCTGTATACTAACACCGCACCTAGTTGGAATATTCAGAGCCTCTTTAGCTCTGAGGTATATTCCCAGAAAGTTGAGAGAAGTACGAGCGGTATTTATACCCAAACCAGGAAGGATGGACTACACCTTACCAAAAGCACTCCGAACTATTAGCCTCACATCGTTCTTTTTAAAAACAATGGAGAGGCTATGTGAGAGGTATATAAGAGATGAAGTGCTAGTTCACAACTCACTTCATCCAAATCAGCATGCATATACTCCGGGTAGGTCCACTGATTCGGCCCTTCGCCAAGTGGTTGGCAGAATTGAAAGATCATTGGACAATAAAGAATCCACCCTGGGTATATTCATAGATATTGAGGAAGCGTTTGATAAAACAACCTTTCCAACAATTACCCAGCAACTTAACTCCACGAATGTACCCTTGGTAGTGGGAGAATGAATACTCAAAATGCTCTCTCGTAGAGCAATAAGTATCAATGTAGAAGACATCATAGTTCGAGGACTGGTCATGAGGGGATGTCTGCAGGGAGGGGTCTCATCACCCCTTCTTTGGAACATAGTCCTGGATACCCTGATTAATCACCTCAACAGTAATGGATTTTACACAATCGCATACGCGGGTGACATAGTTTTCTTTCAGAACGGAAAATTTGTGAACACACTGTGCGATAGAGCGCAGGATGGGCTCAAATTGATAGAAACATGGTGTAAGGAACACTCACTGTCGAAATAGCAAGTTAAACTTCTCTGAAGAGGTGAAATACCTTGGTATTACCCTCGACAGGAAGCTAACATGAAACTCGCACCTACAGAGCAGAGCAAAAAGAGCATATGTGGCTTATGAGCAAAGTCGGAGGACAGTAGGACGCACATGGGGTCTTTCACCCCGTGTGGTCACCTGGATCTACACTGCAATCATAAGATCTATGCTAACGTACGGAGCCATGGCATGGGGACCGAAGGTTCTACAAGCAACGGCCATCCAAAAATTATATCAAATACAGCGAATGGCTTGTTTAAACATCACACGAGCCATGAGAACAACACCAACCGCGGCAATGGAATTCATTACTGGTGTGACCCCTCTGGACTTGTACGTCAAAGAGGTTGCGTTTATGGCTATGTTACGATTGCGCACGGCTGGTGTAAACCCCGAAGTAGGAGTAGGTCAATTGAGGCTAAGCCTATGGCGAGAAGCGCTTTCTGCGCTACCTCTGCTGCATGCGGCCAATGATGCAATTGAGCCCAAGTTTGTGTTCAATAAACCCTACAAAATACAAATAAAACAGAACACAGAGTCAGATGCTGCAAATGCAATACGCATATATACAAACGGCTCAAAAACCAAAGAAGGCTCAGGATGTGGAGTTTAGTCCAGATCACTTAGCCTAAGAATTGAGTGGGGAATGGGAAAAAATACCAGCTAGGTTCGAACAGAACCTGCTGGTATCTCAATTGCCACAAAAGAACTAACCAGAAAAGGAATTTCTGGCAAAACATAACAATCTGCACTGAGAGCATATTAACAATATTATCCTGAGTGGGGTTGAAGGGCACGACAGGAGTAAAGGTAATCGCATTGCCGATTCTTTAGCCAGTGAAGCGGCTAGACTGAAAATTTTAGGACCCAGTGACACCTACGGCCTGAGGACTTCGACAATTGCGGAACTAGCCAAGCGTTATACCCATGCTCAATCCCTAAAGATTGGGATGGAATCAAAGAATGTAGTCTTGCCAGGATCACCTTGGGCGACCCTGGGAAGCTGGCGCCGAAGAAATATTTGGCGATGACCAGGAAAAACCTACGCTTAACAGTAGGATTTCTGACTGGCCACTGTCAACTGAGGAAACACCTCCATACTATGGGGCTAATGGACACACCTCTATGCAGAATGTGTGAGCAAGAAGATGAAACTGTCAGGCATGTCTTATGTGAGTACCCGGAGTTATCGTCAATAAGAGAGTGTATGTTCGGTAAGTCTTGGCTTACACCTGCCGATATAAAGAAGATGTCTCCTAGTGACCTGTCCACCTTCCTGGAAAGGACAGGTTGGGCGATTACCTAGGAGGACAACTCCTCGGGAGGATGTATAATGGGTCACATGTGGCCTGAGAATAGTGGGCCTAAACTCACCCTCCCCACTCTACAGATAGATAGTGTCAAATAGGGACCAGAATTTATAAAATTAATTGTTCTTGATAACGGTAGCTGGAACGCTACTGCAACATTGAATTAAAAAATACAAAAAAGATTGTGTTTAAATTTCCCCAAATAATTAACAAAAAGAATTTCAATAGATCTTCAAACATGAAAACCTTACATAATTAACAACTTGTATATTAGATTATACTTACTACTTACTTGCTCATAGGTGGCATTTTCATATTTTTCTTTCCAATACGTATTATAACTGTGCCGGACCTTTAAATGTTTACTAAAAAAAGTCGTAAACAGAAAATATTCCTAAGACAAACAAAAAGTTCCTAGAATTTATTGAAACATTTTGAGAATGAGTAGTAATCCAAATGCGACATATTGATAAAACCCGACAACGAACAAACTGATAGCAAGGAGTACACGGAATAGCTTTTTTGCAATACCTTGATTCTACATGTCAAAATCAACAGTGGAGTTTTGTGTTTACCGTGCCCGTCTAAAGTCTCCCCCCCTATCTATTTCATGAACCATATAGAACTTAAATCAATAATCATTTGGGTGCCTAAAATAGGGTACAAATGCAATGTTTTTGGTAGTATTTCGTGACGTCATTTTTCAAAATGGCAGACGGCAGCCATTTTGTAGGATAATTTTAAATGGGATCATATGGCAAGTAATACCTCGAATGCTCGTTCCAAGTCCTGTTCAACTACAACATCCCGATTAAACTATTTTATGAATTTCAACCCAGTTGCTCATTTAGAAAAGACAAACGTGTTCATTGGTCGCTTGGATATTTCCTCTGTCATTGGTCTATTAATCGGTTAATTTTTTGTAAGAATGTATTACCGTGTTTTTAATTTAAAACTAGACTTCTTAAGTATACAGTGTAATTTTACTTTTGTGTGGTACTACAACTGAGACATAGTCTTGAGGACAAAGTGGAAGCGATATTAATTCTTGATGAAACTAGCACGCAGCCGAACGAATGTTTAATGTCAGGCATCCAGATCGGCCAATATCAAGGAAATACCTAAGGGAGCTATAAGAAAAATTTCAGAGGACGGGAAACGTTGATGACGATAAGCGAAGATGGCCAAACATCACAGAAGATAAACAAATTGAAATAGTTGCGGAAATGGTAGTGAACCAATCACAATCCACCTCAAAGGTAGAGGTGTGTCCAAAAACTGTACAAAGAATTTTAAAGAAACATAAATTTCACCCTTACAAAATGAAAATGCTCCACCAGCTGACAGAAGATGATCCAGATCGCAGACTTGAATTTTGCGAGAAAATAGATGAGAAAATCTCTCAACGACCCGATTAACTCAAAACAGTGTGTAGTGTGTTTTAGTGTCGACTCTACCTTCTTTCTAATCTAATCTAATCGTTATTTCGTTGTACTGGTCGAATAAGTTCTCCATACGTAGTTTTTAATCTGACGTCACGTATTTCATCATCTTTACCAGGCATTGTTTGTATGATATTAGCTAAAGACCAGTCTAAACGCTTTTGATT
Source organism: Lochmaea crataegi (assembly GCA_947563755.1). Classification (NCBI taxonomy): domain Eukaryota; kingdom Metazoa; phylum Arthropoda; class Insecta; order Coleoptera; family Chrysomelidae; genus Lochmaea; species Lochmaea crataegi. The sequence goes on along the minus strand of OX387423.1, from coordinate 23,782,207 downwards.
ATAATTTCCGACAAGAACAATTCCACCCAATTGAACTTTCGATTTTTGACTTAAACTTGGTTGTTTTTTGATAATTGTCCAAGATATTCACTCCGGAACCGTCAACGCATATCATTTCGCAGATTTTGTCGATATTTAAACCTCTTCCTTAAATCCATGGCCTCTATACAGTCTAAATCAGATACTTCTACATTTTTTGCTTCCATTAAGAACATCGCTGGTGACAACGGTCTTCGTTCATTAATATTATCTGAATGATAGGTTATAGGTCTCGAATTAATTATTGCTTCACAGTCACATAAAGTAGTACACATCTCTTCATAGGTTAAACTTGATGTCTTGACCACTTTACGAAGTAATTCTTTTATCACATGTAATAATATTTCCCACCAACCACCCCACCATGCTGCTGATGGAGGATTGACGCACCATTCTATCTTCTCAACTGAACTATATTTCTTGATTTGATTCCAATTAACCTTGTTTAAATAATTTTTTCTTCCTGTGAAATTCGTATCATTATCGCTATAAATTAGGGCAGGTCTACCTCGACGAGCAATAATACATCTTAACCATTCTAAAAAGGCATCTGTGGACACAGACGTAACTAGTTCCAAATGTTCTGCTCGATAAACAGCACAAGTAAATAGACATATTCAACCTTTTTTAATTTCCTTTCAAGTAAACTGGACCACACGGTCAACACCTGATATTTCAAATGGCACTGCACCTTTCACCCTGTTTTTAGGAAATGTTGTAGGTTTTGTATCAGCATGTGAAGCATTGAATCTTTTACAAATAATACATTTATTTATAATCATTCTAACTAATTTTCTACCTTGAAGTATCCAAAATTTCTCTCTGATTTCATTTAATACCGTTTGCACACCTGCATATTGTAGTTTCTCATGTTGATGTTTTATCAAGTTTGAAATTACAAAATGGTTTGGACTTAATATTATCGGCTCACGAAAATTAATATCATCGTCTCGATTATTAATGTTTTTATTCTCAATAAACCATTTCGATCTGTGTACGCTCTGAAATCTTTAATTCGAGGATCTTGATCTCCAGAAAATCATTTCTTTTGTACAAGTCGTAGAACAATCTTTTCAGCATCACCAAACTCTCTTGCAGAAAGTTCTCCTTGATTTCTTGATTTAACAGTAACTTGAGCATTACGAATAAATCTTTTTATCCAACCAAACATTCTTATAAGTTTAGTATATTTTGAAAAATAACTTAAATGCCATTCATCACTATTTTTCTTAGTTGAGTCGTCTTCTTCCATGCTGCTTAAATTTATGTTATCTTCAGATTTATTTTTGAATTTACTGTTTGGACCCTTACTTTGTGGAATCTACTCATATTAATGTTATAACATTAAGATTTATTTTTACTTGCTGATTTCTTTAACTCTTTATTAATCTCTTCATTATTAATGCAAAATTCACTCTCAGGCCATTCTTCAGAGTTATAGAGCCAATGTGGTCCCTCCCACCATTTTGACTCAATCAAATGATTTGTTGTACAACCTCTAGAAGGAAAATCTGCTGGATTTAAAATTCCTGGTACATATCTCCAACATTCAACATTTGTTATTTTACGAATTTTCTGAACACGATTCCACACAAATGTTGCCCGTTGACTCTCTTGCTGTATCCATGTTAATACTGTCGTTGAATCACTCCAAAAATACACCTCTTGCTGGTTATAATTTGTAGTTTCAAGTATAGTTTTCATAAGTCTTGCACCAATTGTTGCTGAAAGAAGTTCTAGTCGAGGAATAATAATAATAATAATAATAATACTCTTGACTTAGCAGCAATTAATTGTATTTTTGTATCCATTAGGGTCTGTGTTCTCATATAAATCATTGCAGGGTAGGCTACCTGACTAGCATCAACAAATACATGGAAATAAATCCTTTTTTCATCCTTCCACCAAAAAAAACGTAAGACATTCCGATTTTTTGGAGTAACACTGATCTGTAAGAATGCCTTTTCAACATCAGAAATTACTCCCATTTCTTTCTGCCTGAAACATAAAAGTTTTGAAGGAATTAATTCTATTAAATTAGGACCTGTTTCCCAACATTGATTTAAGGATTCTCCAACTTTAGATTTTGCTGACGCTACAAATAATGGTCTCAATCTTGTGGTACTATTTTCTTTTAATACGTGACAATGAGGAAGATAATGACCCCATGTGTTTTCTTCTTCAGCTGTAACTTTTCCAATTATACCTTCTTCGAGCCATTTCATTCATACTCACTAGTTATATCACAAGAGGTGAATATTTTTTTGAATATTTTTTGACATTTTTGTGTAAGATTTCTGTAAAAATTGCGAGAGACAAAAATTCTTTAAAAATATCCCGACAGCGAAGCTGGAGGGATATTTTTTAAAAAGAATTTTTGTCGAGGGCTATTTTTACAGAAATACCTCGAGTGGTATATGGTCAGATTATATACCGAAAAAGACGAAAACGTACAACGAAATGGAAGAATACCCCGTCTTTATAATCAGAACCATTTCTTTTTTTCATGTTGAAGCCCCAGTCTTCCAACATAGCGGCAAGCTGCATTATATTTGTATTTTTGTCTAATTTATGTGTTTCGCAGAATTCTTCAAACTGAATCCATACGTACTTTTTTGTTTTTATCGTATTCGTTGGTATGGTATTTTCGGCGTTTTTTCGGATATTTTCTATTGAAACATCACCAAATCGATTGAAATCCATGTTAATTAACAAAAATGTGACGTCAATGTGACAACATTAAAAATTGGCTGTGGCAGGTGTGCCGGGGTATATTCACTTATGTCAAAAAATATCCAGTATAATTTGCTTCTGATTGGTCGCAAAATGGCATTTGATTGGTTAGAAACGGATGGAGGTATATAATCATTAATATTTATTAATATTCATATTCTTTATAAAGTCCTTGTCTCTTCAATTTTCAAAGATCAGGAGGATTTTCTTTCCATGGAAGACATATTTCAAATCTTAAATAAACATTGATGTTACAATAATTGCTTGCCCATCAGTGTCCACCCTAACCTTGTCTCAATGGCTGTCATTCCACACTCTAAATTATGTAAATTTCCAGTCGTTAATTTTCGGAGTACGTCCGCACCAATCAATATTTCAATAGGATCATAAATTCAGTTAATACGATATTTTTGAATCCACGGTCCATTATTGATGCTGGAAACCCCATGACAAATTATATCCTGATCAAACGCCATAAAATTACATGCATACTCATTATTTAAACCTTTTAGATGAATAACCTTTATGATCTTGCGGTTTCGTTCTCGTTCCTCCAAATAGTAATGAACAATTTGATTTTCACAATGTAGTTGATATTCCATTTCTTTGATATATATGATCGCTGTGATCCGCTATCCATTATTGCTCGTACAACTCGTTCTTTAGTATCATTTTTTATCATTACACGTACGGTTTGAAGACAAACTTCTGGTATTAACGATACATTAGCTAAGAAAGCTTCTTTATTGTATTTATCTGAATTTTCTATAATTGTTTCTCTCGTTGTTTTTTTCTGATTCGATATTTCTCGACATAACCATATCGAATTTTTCCTCCCGCACCATTGACATTTGAAATTATTTTTACATGTTTGAGCATTGTGTCCTGGAAACACAGTTGAAGCAACAATTTTTCCCTCTAACGATGTTTCTTTTCTCGCCCAATGCCATTTGTTTAGCTTTACCACATCTTGAACTACGATGATCTTCACTGCAAAATATACATGGATAGGTTTTAATGTCATTTGTCGATTTTATTTTCTTCTTTGCAAATTTATTATTATTCGTGTTACTCGATTGTTTGTTGTTATTTAAATTAAATCCACTGACAGCCATTTGGAATCTTTCTTCATTTTCTACTTCAGCTTGTAAAAACTCAGTCAACTTGGTTAACCTCTCTTCGATGTTGTCGCTTTTAATTGCTGTTTCTTGTCTTTGCCATGTTCGGATCAATTCTTCTGGTAAAGATGATTAAACTAATGGATATAACATAGCTGCACATTTATCTTTAGTAACACCAAGTGATTCCAGAGCACGTAATTGTGCCTCTAACTTATCATGAATTTTTGCCAGTGAAGTTTGTTCATTTGATTTTACAGCATTACTAATTATACTTTGTTTAACCATCCTTTGCCGTTACGTCATACATTGTCCAACTTTATCTCTCATTCATTAAATAGATGAGACGGAATTAAGGTGTCATTAATGTATATCTTAACTAATGTCGACGAAAATTTTAATTGTTACTTTCGACAGTTCAGTTCTCATGTTATGGTTTGTTCAGTATTTTTGGTCACTTTCGCCTTTTTCAATTAATTTTTCATTGTCAAAATGCCTTCCCGGTATAATTAGAAAAAGCAAAGTTTAATCTTGAAGTTGATTAATTACTTTTCAAGAGAAAGAGATGCTGGAATGCCGCTTTTACCGATAAATGCAGTCTACAACGTACGTATCTACCTATATTATGCAAAATGTATTGATTTGATTTTATTAAATTTTATAGGGTGTTGCTGATGCTCTAGAAATATCTATTAAAACCGTTCAAAAACTAGTTACTATTGGAATGGAAACAGATAAAGACTACAAAATCAAAGTTCATGCCGGACATGTTTCTGCTCGATTATCATCGATTTATATCATACATCAACATGCAATGAGAACACGAGTGTATGCGATGTATTCTGTAGGTAGGTACATACTCAGTTTTTCTTTTGCAATTTTTAAACTTCAACTTATTCATTTCGTTTCAACAGGCGAACACGTCACAATTAGGTCCCTCCATATAAAAACCTGAAGATATTGACGGAGTTGAGATATCCTTGAGGTCCTTGGCCGGTGCTTTGGCCAAAATGAAATTTAAGTGGAGGAAATGCTCAATATTAAATCGAAAATATCTAATGGAGCAATCTGCAGTTACGCAAAAAAGAATGAAATTTTTGCGGGAGTATACAAAAAATCAAAATGATCATTTTTCATTGAAACCAGTCGTCTTAGATGAAACCTGGATTTTCAGTAAGGGAGCATTTAGAAAAAGCTGGCAAGATGAGTCTTCAAAAACTGTGAGAAAAAAACTGGAGAAGGTGTTCGTTATATTGTCCTACATGCATTGTGGTCTTGTCGAGAAAATACCAAATCAAAGTTGGAAGAAGAAATCATTGGTGAAGTGGCTAGAGGAAAAGCAAATTCACTATCCACAATTTGCTATGAAAGATCAACTGTGGGATGCAATAAAAAGGAACTTACCAGAAAAAAGATATAGGTGGGATATTTTCAGAGCATATTTTTACTGAGGTTAATGTATTGGTGTGGTATCAACGTAGTCTCCAGTCTAGGATTATGCTCTCAGAGCTTCTGGACGAATAGCATCTACCTTGTACTGATGAGGCGCAAATACGCCGAAACCGGTCTACAAGTGATGTTATTCATTCTAATCGCAAAACAGAATGGTTGGTTCTATCTCAAAGATATTCCAACCCCGTTTACTTTAGAATTGTAATTCAATGTCTGTCGGGGCATATAGCCCGAGAAGTGGTTGTTGCTTCTTAGTGGAAGGTCTGTTCTTTGAAATTTATTTTTCAAATTTGTAAAGCGTTATAATAGTATTTAACTATTTTTTTCTACGTCTATTAACTTGTGTATTCAACAAATTCCACAAGATCAGATTCAAAAGATCTGGCCTCCAATATTTGAAAACTGACTTGAACATCTTCAATCACAGGTTGGTATTGATGTATTTCTTCATTAAATGCTGATAACGCCAAAGATTACAAGCAAAAAATATAAGATAGTTCACTCGTAGGCGGTCTGATTCTTCTTAGTGTTTCAAGCGGGCGCCGCAGTCATAAATCATATTTATGGCTCGCTTTTGTTGTCAATAACGAGACCTGCAGGTAACAGAGCATTTAGAAAAGTATATTTTATTACAATCTATACAGTGGGTAATATATATTCAAAGTATTAGGATTATTTATTGAAGGTTTTTTATACACTGTGCTCATTTGAAAAGTACCCACCCTTAATATTTCAAAAATGGGACATATAAGAAGGAAATGCCGAGACACGTCAACTTTTATCTTGAGGGGGGCACTTTTTGGCGCTAATGTCATAGACGTCAGATTCTTCCCCTCCCTGTAACCTTAAAAATTGAGCTCAAGCCCGAATAAGAATAAAGTCATAAAATTTAATTAACTAAAAAAAAAAGTGCAAGATTGTGAATAAATTTGTCTACTTGGTTACATAAGTTTCGGTTGCTCCGGTGACAACCTTAGGCCTTCGACGTTGCTCAGAACGGAGGTAGGGGTGGATCCCTCTTATTGATCTTCCGGACAAAATAGTAGACAACTTGTGTGGGCGCCAACTGAGTTTTCCACTTTGGCCTAGCACGACGAATTTCCCCCGATAACCCAGTAAAACAAGGGATGAAAATAAAAGGCAAACCTCAGCTTATGTTCCTTATAATAACTAAAATAAAATACCTAATATCCTTAAGGGATATTTTACAATTAATAGCTAATGTGAGCCCTAGTAAATGCCCCCCCACTTAAAGAAAATAGTGAGAACCTCTGTCACACATAATAAAAAAACCAAATGATTAACAATTAAAGTCCAACATATCCCAGTTAATTGACCTTACGTAGTGGGAAATTAATATGGCTGTTCGAGTGTACCAATAGAGATTAAATACAAACTTTCAATTATATTTTACCTGAAAAGTAGTGTAAAGTTTATAAAAAAACTATTCCATATAAGGCGACACCGTAGTCAAGGCGTTGGTACCAAGGCGTTGGTACCAAGGCAGAGACGCATGCGCAAGTGGATAAAATTATGAAAATTAAATTGTGAAAATTTACCGCAAAATATTAATTTCCACCATTACAATTGCATAATAAAATAAATCAGTAGAAACTACCTAGCTAATGTATATACATATTGGCGTAAAGCCTTAAGTAAAAATAAGTAAATAGACCAGAAAAACCCCCGATACCAGGTTACCCTCAATGTGGTCTTCTTCAAGAAGTTGTTGAAGAGTAGCAGCAAACTGCAGAAGACATCACCATCGACCTACCAGGTAAACTCCAAACATCCCGAGGTATGTATCTGGCCCCTCAGGTGAAGTGTGTATCTGGCCCCACAGGTGAAGTGTGTATAATCTGGCCCCACAGGTGAAGTGTGTATCTTGAGGGTGGTAAGTATACCCTGGCCCCACCGGTGAACCCTTAAAAATTAAAACAGGTATCAGCTAAAAACTGAGCCTATACAGGAACCAATCAAACACCTCGACAAGTTAAGCTTGTCTCGGCCTATGCCAGAAGTAACGTACAAGTCAAAATCAACCCCAAATTAACTTAATCAAACCCACAAAGTAGTCATAAGGTCTACTTACAATCAACAGTGTCAGTAACAGTATACTACACTGAATTTAAATCAAATAATAAGAATGCGATAAGCATCTAAAATAAACTGTTTTTGGTCGTAACCAGGGTAAGTTTGAAGAACCACCCACGAATTATAGTATTCGTTAGACTAAAGCGGGCAAAGAAAACAAAATATACACAGGGTAACAGAATAGACTGTCTTAATCAAAAATTTACAATCAACAGGTAGTATTTTACCACCAACTGTTTTATCTACAAAAACTACAAATCTATGAGACATACCTTTTCCAAAAAGGGTCCAATACTCAAAATTTTCCTTACTGGATGGCTACCAACAAATAACGAACCAACAACAGGTGGCACACCTCCAATTTCAAAACTTCAACGTTGGCGATTTCCTTTAAATAGTGATAAATACATAGTGATGCGAAAACAGTAAGTAGAGAAAATACTTACAATAGTTTTAGTGCAATATATCCCATATAAGGGTTTGTGAAAACGGCTTCCAGAACAGGACGGAATTCTTCAACAATACGAACTCCCGTAGAACCAAAATACTAGCCGTATATTCCACAACTCATTCAGAACGAGAACCTATAAATCCCAGCAGGAGATGACTACCCAGTCAAAAATAAAATTCAGATTCAAGTTCCATGCATTTTTGGAAACCAACTATCAAGTAGGAGCACACCATGCCATGTTCACTCCACTATAAATTTTGTCTTCGTTTATTTAGTTATTCCACCTGTCACTGATAGCGCTACGCAATCAAGGATCTGTCAGATTTCAATAAGCCCGCCATTTATATAACCTCCACTCCATTTTATATTGAAGATACGCCATAGTTAAACATTGTTTTCGTTCTTGTATTGTACGGTTATTTTCATATTAATTTGTATAAACAGACATCTTTGTGCTTTTTAGTGATTGTGTTTATTAACATTAACATCATGGTTCAGTACTGTATTGTTCCCACCTGTAAGAATACAAGTAAAGATGTTAAAATGCATCTCCTTCCTAAAGACCCAGAGGTAGGTTTGTAAATAGATTTGTGTTTGATTCAATGTTTTTTTACACTAAATAGGTGGGATAGGCCGAAGAAAGATAAATAATAATGTGTGTACCAATTTGATTACTACATTATTATCACATGATATACTATTATTGATAGTATATGTGTTGAATAATCGATTCAAAATATATTCAGTGAGTTCAATTACTCTTAACTTGCACAATAATCAGGTCATCTACAGCATACTTCAAATATGTCTCTTTTTTTGTGTGTTTAATAATAAACAAAACCCATATTGTGAAAATGATACATACTAGAACATTTTGTAATTTAATGACTGCAAGTTTAGAGTGATGTTTACTATAGCTTCATTTAATTTTTTCTCCTTAGCTTTTTAGGCAATGGATTCAAATAATTCAAAGAGAGGATATCCCCATATCAAGGAGAAAAAATTCTCGAATATGTGCTATCCACTTTTCCGAAGAAATGATGTTTGCTGCACATCATAATAGAACAAATTTAATAGCTAATGCAGTTCCAAACTTATATATACCAACACCAATATAGTATGGAGAAATTACCTGAGGAGAACCAGGAGATTGTTGAACCACAAGGTAATGTACAATAAGATTCCAAAAACCACTACATATATTACATTACTAGTGAATAAAGTGACCCATTTCACAAGTGGTTATAAAAAAATGGTTTTTAACAAATAGGTATAACTAAAAATTGTACTTATTGCTATTACAGGTTCATAGTTATATTCTTACATTGCTACCTGCAGTACTCCAACTACCTTCAGCGCTATACCTACTTCCAGCACAATGCTTACTACATTAAAGACACCCAGCAAACGTAAAAGTAATTTTTTAAAGTATGTAAAATGTTTATTGCAATAATACTAGTAAGTAAAAAAAGTACATATAATAATTTTTTTCAGATATTAAACAAAGATTGAATTTACTGAGCCATGGAAATTGAAGTAGAGCCGTACAGCTAACCCTCCAAAGCTAGAAAGTTTTATGGAATTGCCAAAAACATGGTTTCGCTAGCCAGAAAACATTTTAGTGTACGAAAACAACTGATTGAGATTAAAAAAAAGAGTTGAATCTGGTGATTTCATGATGGATAAAGTAAATTATACCACATTGAAATTTTTACAATCCCAAATTGTTATGCAAAGCAAGAAAACTTTCATTGAGTATTTAACACACAATCCGAGTATTGCATAAATATAGATATTTTAGGTACAACCTAATAAGACATATCTTCTGTATGTTCCTTATGGTGTATTCATTATTTTTTTTTGTTAATTATTTTGTCTTAAATGTTTCAAATATGTTGCCCATGCTCACCCAGTTCTGGTTTTAATGGGCTGTAAACAAAGTTTATTTAGTCTATTTATAGTTCTTGTGAACCTATAATTGTTATTATAGGTATTCTTAAAAAATAAACTACATTCATCATCACATACAGCTATATAGAATTGATTTGTTGGTATCTATTTATTCTTTTATAAATAAAAATAATGTATTTAAATAGTCTTTTATTTTGGAATATTAATTCCACTTTTCATAAAATTCCCCATTAATAGCGTTTTCGATTGATAAAAATAGTGTAAACTAATATATTATCCAGCTCACTAAAAAGATGCATGAAAATGTATTAGTACGCACTATTTCTATCAGTTGAAAATAAAAAATAGCAGAAATAATAATTTCAATATATTTTAAAAAGCCCGCTACTTTTAGCAGCAGCGCGCGAGCGACAGGTTGAATAACTAAAAGGACAGTGATTAATTTTTCAAGAGAGTGGGCTATCTATTTAATTTTTAGTGTTGTTAATCTATGGAGCACACACCGGAAAGAAGGGTGACTGACACTTCCTCAACGTCAATACAGAATACTACCATAAAGAAACCTACCCGAAACATACATCCGAACTACACTGCTCACTACACCGAGCGTGTTCCGCGCAGATCAAGTCATAAAGTGCTACACTTCCCTCCATGTAAGTCAATATGCATTCGCGAGTAAAACAGCCTACACTCCTGAGTAGCATCGAATAAACGCTCTAACAATTCCGTAAAACGGAGCGACAACATTTGTCTTTGGACTCATAACGTCACAGAGCAAACGCTCTATCTCTGCCGACAACATCGGCGCGACAAACTAAGTTGTCTGTGGACTCTTAAGTCAAAATATGGTAGATAAATGAAGAAAATATACCTTTAACTCAGAAGTAAAGTTTGTCTTTATAGATCAGTAAGTTTTATGAAACCTAATTACTACTTTAAATGTTTTAGAACTCAAGTCAAGGAGTCAGTAATAATTTATAACTGAACCCTAATAAACTTTAGCGTTTATCAAGCTGAAGCGGACAAAGTATTTGGACTACTGTGGCTACACCCCAAAGGTGATATAATCAAAGCCAGAAACAAAATCAGTAGTCCCACGGTAACTAAAAACTAAAGTAGAAAACCCCTTACTACCCTTAATTATGAATCATAATATAACAAATAAAAAGAAATAACTAACATGAAAATATCTATACGGACATTTACCAAGTAGGCGCTAGTTTTATTATTTACCTTACCTAGCGACAAAATATAAAATTGTTGTCAAGATGTGAAGACAGGTATGGTTACAGCCTGTACCACTTCACCGGAAGGATGATGGCAGAGTAGTCCCTAAAACTCTGGGCTGACAGAAATTATATAACTACTGAAGTACTTTCGTAGTGAACAATCGATATTAGTTGATATTAGAAACATAGAGACAATATCGATCAGGTAATTACTATATACAAATCCTTAATATATACAATAGACGTAGTGACAAATTCAACCGTTACATCCCTACTGGAGAGCCCCCTTACATTTTTTCAAATGGCATTAGGCATCAAGTCACACCTCATTTAAAAGGTCTGGCAAATCTCTATTCAATCATTTTGTTTTGCCTTTGATAGCAGCCTTCCATTGTTATTTAATCGTTGTTTAAAATTGGCTCTTTTTCAACTTTTATTACCTGAATGTTAACGGTGGTCACTTTGGCACATGATTAAATAGCAGTTTTTTCTTGTTAACAATTGCCTTTTCACTATTTGTAAATTTTTTATTCTTTAAAGAGTCTTTCTATCATAACACAATTCGGGGGCATACGAAAAATTGAAAGAGAGCCAATTTTAAGCAACGATTAAATAACAATGGAAGGCTGGTATCAAAGGCAAAACAAAATGATTGAATAGAGATTCAACAGACCTTTTAAATGAGGTGTGACTTATTGATACCTAATGCCATTTGAAAAAATGTAAGGGGTGTCTCCAGTAGGGAGGGGGTGAATCTGACGTCTATGACATTAGCGCCAAAAAGTGTCCCCCTCAAGATAAAAGTTGACGTGTCTCGGCATTTTCTTCTAATATGTCCCGTTTTTGAAATATTAAGGGTGGGTCCTTTTCAAATGAACACTGTGTATAATATTTTGAAATGTTAATTATTTCGAAAAATGTTCAGGATATATCAATTTGAAAGGGAAAGTTTAGCTATAAGTAAAAAATACATTAAAATTTTTAAAATGAACCTATTGACAGTTTTTATCTAACATTTCAGTAATCTTGTGATACTATTATTGATGATCTAGCGGTTATTTATACAGAATATCACAAATTCAATTAAATATACTTATTGGCCACCAGAATAATAGGGCCGCTAAAACAATTTTGATTTTTAAATTAGACACCTCGTATTTTTTTTATTCACAAGAGTAGATATAGTATGAGGGTACTGGATCACAGGTTTGTGCATTACCCGCACATAATTCGTATTCTGCATGGAGCTAGAGTCTCGGGTTTGTGCATTAACATTAACCGTAACGTAAGTTGACATGTGACGTATCAAACGATTTGTGGATGTACGAGGGCATGTCACAAAGTAGGATGTCAAAAGGACCGTAACGTAAAGTTGACATATGACACATCATACGATTTGTGGATGTACGGGGCTATGTCACAAAGTAGGATGTTAAAAGGACCGTAACGTAAAGTTGACATGTGTCACATCAAACGATTTGTGGATGTACGAGGTTATGTCACAAAGTAGGATGTCAAAAGGACCACGACACGTAACACATCGCTGAAAAGGTCTTAACGTCATGTATACGAAACAAGCATTAAAAATGCCTTCAATAATTCAGAGTGTAGCAAAAAAGTAATACACAGCATAGGTAAATTATAACATGTGGCACATTGCTGAAAAGGTCTGAACGTCCAGTATATGAGACTTAAAGAAAAAACTAATAAATCGTGACAAGTGACATATCGTTGAAAAGGCTCTAACGTCATGTATACGAAACAGGCATTAAAAATTCCTTCATTATATTCAAAGTGTAGCAAAAAACAAGGAATACACATACATAGGTAAATTATAACATGCGACCTTAACCTCCAGTATACGAAACATGTATAAAAAATTCTCTTGATATATACACATCAGTTGTTTGGGATTCCGAGAGATTTCTAGATTTTCGCAAACAGGGAACTATTTTTTTACTGTCACAGCAAGATGTTGAAAACATTATTCATATTGACCGTTGTTTAATCTCGCATCGTGTTCTGCAGCTGGAATACCTAAATTTTCATGCGTATTATAAAAATGTATTGGATATGATTAAAACATTTTCGTTAAATTACAAGACAATAAGTGGTCTTTGTAAATTGGAACTTTGGTACGCCTTCTGTGAGAGTTCGCCTACTGAAAGTCTTTTTTCTTATGCACTTCGTGCACTTCTTCAAACGTAAAGTTATAAATGATTTAGAGGATCTTTAGTGAAAATTTATGTTATATGTATCCTAGCTTAATAAAAAAAAATGTTAAAAAATTGTAGTTTCATTTTCCAATCGCTCCCAATCAAAACCACGAGGACTTGTACACTCGATGAAAAAACAAAAATATTTTTAAAAGTTGCTTTATTTGTGAATCAAATTTAAAAAATTTCATTTAAAAAACCCTTATACCCAATACAAAAGATAAAATACATTTAGCAAAATACTTTATATTATATAGGTGCTTGTGTGAAAAAGAGTGGAAAATACCATTAACATGTAAAAAAACCTATTACTATATATAAAAGTAACATTCAGCAAAATTCCTAATACTATATTTACAAGACTATTATAGGTGCATAGCACAAAAATTGAATATGTGATTACAGTTTTTAACAAAATGCCTAATACTTTATATATAAAGTATATCCATCGAACAAACAGAGCTACCCAAACAACGATAGACGCGTGATTAAGTATGATCACCATGTTCCTTTGCATCTATTGGCTAAAATAAATATGCCTCCCTACGCTGGCCAATCGGATTTAACTGCAATCGGCCGGCAGAGTTCACTGTCTCTGTACAAGCTGCCTCGTCTGAGAGATCACGTGCACTATGCATGATATTGTTTTGGAATACTCCGTTGCTTGGATGGACAGAGTATAGGTGGTTGTGTGAACGAAAAGCACCATCAACATGTAAAAAACCTATTACTATATACAAAATAACAATCAACAAAATTCCTAATACTATATATATACAAGACTATAGGTGTATAGCACAAAAATTGAATGAGTGATTACGTTTTTCAAAGGTATACAGTTTAAACACTTTTTTCCTAAAAATCAAGCTATTTTATGCTATAGTGCCCCCAAGGTAATGTATCGAACGAATTGGGTATAAGTTTGCGTTTGTCATCGTAAGAACTTAGGCTTATTTTAGTCTGCTCAATACAACGTGGGGTTGCAGTTTGTTTTTCAAAATTTTTTAGACAAAATAAATAATCGTCAAATTTAAGTTGGTTTTTAACCACATTATATTTTACTCCCTTATATTTTTCGTGACGCCTATATTATGTAATTTATTTCCATCAAATCCTCGCTTATTTTTTTCTGTTGCAAATGTTTTTTTTTCACGTTCATTCTCAGACACCTCTAATTTGTAGGTATACATTTCAGACCCTAGACCAACAAAATGTGTAATAATTTTACTTTTACTTTCATCTTTCATAACCCCCAAAACCTTATTATATTAATTATTAATTGGATGACTGCTTTAAAGACTTGTTCGTATACATCATCACAGTGTAGCTCATGTATGAAACTATCTGTATCTGGATACATGAGTCTGCAGTTCTCAACTCCCTGTTTTGGGAGCATATATCCATAATGAAAATCATACTTGCATAATTTAGAAAGGTCTAAGATTGCCATACCTAGATATAGAGGTTTATTAAAAATAAGTTCAGTTTTTCTTAGCTCAATCGCTACTACAGGTGACATAGGATCATCATTGAAAATTGTTCGGCTGTGAAACCGAAAACTTGCTATCAAGTTTTTGGCGCCATAGCAACCACCCCATGAATTGACTAATTTAACTACCCTATGCTTACGAATGTTTTCCATTGTTTTACCAAATACCGTATTATTTGCCAATTTTTACAGATTTTTCTCAAAATCATTCTTGGCTGCAGCTCTCAAACGAGTATTTAGCTTGGCCAATATTCGCAAGTAACATATCGTTGAAAAGACCTCAACGTCCCGCGGTTAGATACTAAGCATACATTAAAAATTCTTTCAACATATACAGAGTGTAGCAAATATTAAAGTGCAAAGCAAAACTGATAAATCATGACAAGCGACATATCGTTGAAAATACCTTAACGTCCCGCGGCTAGACAGATTTGAAATTTGGATGATATTCGCCATTTAAGAATAGTCTGATACTTTGAATATCGACGTCATCAAATCGTGTAGGATCTGCATTGGTATGATTGCATTTCTCAGTTTAAAAGCAAACAATAACATATCGACACATTCGACTGGCGTTTTATGAAGACAAAAGTAAACTTATAGTAGAGTCGAGCAGTCTAAGCCTCAACAATATTGAGAACGGAGAATCGCAAATTAACCATACTTGGAAGAAACTCAAAATAAACTGGGGATCGGCACCAACAAGACGTATTACGCTATGCTCAGTATCGATTAAAACAGTTCCAATTTCATCTACAATAGAAATGTAGAAAACATAAGAAATGATATAAATAGCTCATTTGCCATGTCATGTATTGTCTTAGCAACAATATTTATTTTTATTGTAAAAGTTATATTGAGAATTGTAAAATCGAGATTTATTTCTAATTGTAGCATTGAAGTTTATGCTGACAGTGAAGATGACATGCATAAATTTTTATACCAGGTGTTCTATTTATCATTAACGAAATGGCATAAAGTAACACGAAATCAACTTTTAGTTTAATCAAGAACACATTTAAAATATTTAAAAAAATTAGACTATTCATTGATATTTAATGACCAGTGATATCGAGAGTCATTACAAAAAATATATAAAAACTGTAATCGAAGCCATAGTTTCATCAGTACCAGCTTTAGTTACATCAGTACCAGCAGTCCGCTTCAGTTATATCGACAATAGTTTTCGTATTTTCTAAGAAAAATTTGCAAAGTAAGTTTCTTTTATATACTTTCTTCTTTCTTTTACTTTTTTTCTTTTTGAAGAGCTATGTATTTAAAATGTGTGCTTGAAATATTTAATTGTTTAGTATTATCTACAATTGTTCTTTTATATTTTTCTTTTGAAAAGCTTCACATTCAAAATATGTTTGCTTCAAATATCCTAATATTTTCTACAATTACATATATTTCTTATAGATGGATCTAAAAAAGTTAAATCAGCATTCTGTCTTTGTAAAGAAAAAGAAGGTGAAATTAAACGAGCTTAAATTGAATGAAGCAAAAAAAATTGTAAGAGCGAAACTGACGAAAGGACGTTTTGGGGATTCTGTGATAGCAAACTATGCCTCAACAATATTGAGAAAGGCAAATCGCAAATAAAACATACTTGTAAAATCGACACGAAAGAACGTTTTGGGGATTCTGTGCCGTTGGAGAAGATTCCGTTACTACTCTCCCAAGTCATGTGAAATTATGGAAAATAATAGGCCGATTGTTTACTGCGAAGAAAATTGGGAGGAGGACTCTCCTACATACATCCGTCAAACAGCAAATGAAAATATTGTAATAATTGGTCCGCCAAAACTGAGTAAGGCGGAGAAAAGAAATTGGAAAATAGAGGAGAGGAGCAGATTGAGTGGGATGGAAAGGAAAAATATTCAGTATTTGACTTTCCTGGCAAGTTTTTGTGTCTACAAGTGCTACAAGAAAAATTAGAAGTAAGTTATTGTTAAGTGTTATGTGAACGATTGATTATTTCAAAAGGGAAAAAATCAAAAAGTTTCATTGTCTCACAAAATATCATTTTTTTTGCAGGAGCTTACGAGTGCCCCAAACAATTTATGCAGCGAAAATAGCGAAGGTCTTGGAAGACGCCACCAAACACCTCCAAACGTCTTCCAAACGTGCTTACTAGTTATATTTAATGTCCAGTAATATCGAGATCTTACTAGAGGGGAATTTTTTTAAAATCATCAACGAAATGACAGGAATTAAATAGAAATCAACTTTTAAGACGAGAACGTTAAATTAGAAAACATATCAAGTAACTTATCATCACGGGAAATATATAAAAACTGTGATCAAAAGCGTTAGTTATCTTCAGTACCAGCAGTCAACCGCAGTTCAGCTATAGTTTCCAAAAAATTTGGAAAATCGACACGAAAGGACGTTTTGGGGATTCTGTGCCGTTGGAGAAGATTCCGTCACTACTCTCCCAAGTCGTGAAACCGTAGAAAGTATGGAAAATAATAGTCCGATTGTTTATTGCGAAGAAAATTGGTTGGAGGACCCTCCAACATACATCCTTCAAACATCAAATAAAAATATTATAAGAATGGTTTCGCCAAAACTGAGTAAGGCGAAGAAAAGAAATTGGAAAATAGAGGAAAGGAGCAGATTGAGTGAGATGGAAAAGAAAAATGTTTAGTATCAACTATCATTTGACTTTCCTGATTTGACTCTCCAACATACATCCCTCAAACAGCAAATAAAAATATTATAAGAATGGTTCCGCCAAAACTGAGTAAGGCGGAGAAAAGAAATTGGAAAATAGAGGAGAGGAGCAGATTGAGTAGGATGGACAGAAAAAATGTTTAGTATCAACTATCATTTGACTTTCCTGATTTGACTCTCCAACATACATCCCTCAAACAGCAAATGAAAATATTATAAGAATGGTTCCGCCAAAACTGAGTGAGGCGGAGAAAATAAATTGGAAAATAGAGGAGAGGGGCAGATTGGGGGGGGGGATGGACAAGAAAAATGTTTAGTATCAACTATCATTTGACTTTCCTGATTTGACTCTCCAACATACTTCCCTCAAACAGCAAATGAAAATATTATAAGAATGGTTCCGCCAAAACTGAGTAACGCGGAGAAAAGAAATTGGAAAATAGAGGAGAAGAGAAGATTGAGTGGGATGGACAGGAAAAATGTTTAGTATCAACTATTATTTGACTTTCCTGATTTGACTCTCCGTCATCCCTCAAACAGCGAATAAAAATATTATTAGAATGGTTCCACCAAAACTGAGTGAGGCGGAGAAAAGAAATTGGAAAATAGAGGAGGGGAGCAGATTGAGTGGGATAGACATATAATATAATCTAATCAGTCGCTTTATTCATATCTTCAGTACCAGCAGTCAACTGCAGTTCAGAAAATAGAGGAGAAGAGAAGATTGAGTGGGATGGACAGGAAAAATGTTTAGTATCAACTATTATTTGACTTTCCTGATTTGACTCTCCCTCATCCCTCAAACAGCGAATAAAAATATTATTAGAATGGTTCCGCCAAAACTGAGTGAGGCGGAGAAAAGAAATTGGAAAATAGAGGAGGGGAGCAGATTGAGTGGGATAGACATATAATATAATCTAATCAGTCGCTTTATTCATATCTTCAGTACCAGCAGTCAACTGCAGTTCAGCTATAGTTTCCAAAAAATTGTAAAATCGGCACGAAAGGACGTTTTGGGGATTCTGTGCCGTTGGAGAAGATTCCGTTACTACTCTCCCAAGTCGTGTGACCGGAGAAATTATGGAAAATAATAGGCCGATTGTTTATTGCGAAGAAAATTGGGAGGAGGACTCTCCAACATACATCCCTAAAACATCAAATAAAAATATTATAAGAATGGTTTCGCCAAAACTGAGTAAAGCGAAGAAAAGAAATTTGGAAAATAGAGGAAAGGGGCAGTTTGAGTGAGATGGAAAGGAAAAATGTTTAGTATCAACTATCATTTGACTTTCCTGATTTGCCTCTCCAACATACATCCCTCAAACAGCAAATAAAAATATTATAAGAATGGTTTCGCCAAAACTGAGTGAGGCGGAGAAACGAAATTGGAAAATACGGGAGAGGAGCAGATTGAGTGGGATGCACATCTAATCTAATCTAATCAGTCGCTTTATTTGTATCTTCAGTACCAGCAGTCAACCGCAGTCCAGCTATAGTTTCCAAAAAATTGTAAAATCGACACGAAAGGACGTTTTCGGGATTATGTATCGTTGGAGAAGCTTCCGTTACTACTCTCTCAAGTCGTGTGACCGAAGAAATTATGGAAAATAATAGGCCGATTGTTTATTGCGAAGAAAATTGGGAGGAGGACTCTCCAACATACATCCCTCAAACATCAAATAAAAATATTATAAGAATGGTTTCGCCAAAACTGAGTAACGCGGAGAAAAGAAATTGGAAAATAGAGAAGAGGAGCAGATTGAGTGAGATGGAGAGGAAAAATGTTTAGTATCAACTATCATTTGATTTTCCTGATTTGACTCTCCAACATACATCCCTCAAACAGCAAATAAAAATATTATAAGAATGGTTCCGCCAAAAGTGAGTAAGGCGAAGAAAATAAATTAGAAAATAGGGGAAAGGAGCAGATTGAGTGAGGTGGAAAGGAAAAATGTTTAGTATCAACTATCATTTGACTTTCCTGATTTTCCTGTCCAACATACATCCCTCAAACAGCAAATAAAAATATTATAAGAATGGTTCCGCCAAAACTGAGTAACGCGGAGAGAAGAAATTGGAAAATAGAGAAGAGGAGCAGATTGAGTGAGATGGAGAGGAAAAATGTTTGGTATCAACTATCATTTGATTTTCCTGATTTGACTCTCCAACATACATCCCTCAAACAGCAAATAAAAATATTATAAGAATGGTTCCGCCAAAAGTGAGTGAGGCGGAGAAAAGAAATAGGAAAATAGAGGACGGGAGCAGATTGAGTGGGATGGAAAAGAAAAATGTTTGGTATCAACTATCATTTGACTTTCTTGATTTGCCTCTCCAACATACATCCCTCAAACAGCAAATAAAACTATTATAAGAATGGTTCCGCCAAAACTGAGTAGCGCGGAGAAAAGAAATTGGAAAATAGAGGAGAGGAGCAGATTGAGTGGGATGGAAAGGAAAAATGTTTGGTATCAACTATCATTTGACTTTCTTGATTTGCCTCTCCAACATACATCCCTCAAACAGCAAATAAAAATATTATAAGAATGGTTCCGCCAAAACTGAGTAGCGCGGAGAAAAGAAATTGGAAAATAGAGGAGAGGAGCAGATTGAGTGGGATGGAAAGGAAAAATGTTTGGTATCAACTATCATTTGACTTTCTTGATTTGCCTCTCCAACATACATCCCTCAAACAGCAAATAAAACTATTATAAGAATGATTCCGCCAAAACTGATTATCGCGGAGAAAAGAAATTGGAAAATAGAGGAGAGGAGCAGATTGAGTGAGATGGAAAGGAAAGATGTTTGGTATCAACTATCATTTGACTTTCCTGATTTGACTTTCCAACATACATCCCTCAAACAACGAATGAAAATATTATGAGAATGGTTCCCCCAAAACTGAGTGAGGCGAAGAAAAGAAATCGGAAAATAGAGGAGAGGAGCAGATTGAGTGGGATGGAAAGGAGAAATGTTTAATATCAACTATCATTTGACTTTCTTGATTTGCCTCTCCAACACACATCCCTTAAACATCAAATAAAAATATTATAAGTATGGTTCCGCCAAAACTGAGTAAGGCGAGGAAAAGAAATTGGAAAACTGAGGAAAGGAGCAGATTGAGTGAGATGGAAAGGAAAAATGTTTAGTATCAACTAACATTTGACTTTTCTGATTTGCCTCTTCAACATACATCCCTCAAACATCGAATAAAAATATTATAAGAATGGTTCCACCAAAACTGAGTGAGGCGGAGAACAGAAATTGGAAAATAGAGAGGAGCAGATTGAGTGAGATGGAAAGGAAAAATGTTTGGTATCAACTATCATTTGACTTTCTTGACTTGCCTCTCCAACATACATTCCTCAAACAGCAAATAAAAATATTATAAGAATGGTTCCGCCAAAACTGAGTGAGAAAAGAAATAGGAATATAGAGGAGAGGAGCAGATTGAGTGGGATGGAAAGGAAAAATGTTTAGTATCAACTATCATTTGACTTTCCTGATTTGCCTCTTCAACATACATCCCTCAAACATCGAATAAAAATATTATAAGAATGGCTCCGCCAAAACTGAGTAACGCGGAGAAAAAAAATTGGAAAATAGAGGAGAGGAGCAGATTGAGTGAGATGGAAAGGAAAAATGTTTGGTATCAACTATCATTTGACTTTCCTGATTTGACTCTCCAACATACATTCCTCAAACATCGAATAGAAATATTATAAGAATGGCTTCGCCAAAACTGAGTAGCGCGGAGAAAAGAAATTGGAAAATAGAGGAGAGGAGCAGATTGAGTGAGATGGAAAGGAAAAATGTTTGGTATCAACTATCATTTGACTTTCTTGATTTGCCTCTCCAACATACATCCCTCAAACAGCAAATAGAAATATTATAAGAATGGTTCCGCCAAAACTGAGCGAGGCGGAGAAAAGAAATAGAAAAATAGAGGAGAGGAGCAGACTGAGTGGGATGGAAAGGAAAAATGTTTGGTATCAACTATCATTTGACTTTCTTGATTTGCCTCTCCAACATACATCCCTCAAACAGCAAATAAAACTATTATAAGAATGATTCCGCCAAAACTGATTATCGCGGAGAAAAGAAATTGGAAAATAGAGGAGAGGAGCAGATTGAGTGAGATGGAAAGGAAAGATGTTTGGTATCAACTATCATTTGACTTTCCTGATTTGACTTTCCAACATACATCCCTCAAACAACGAATGAAAATATTATGAGAATGGTTCCCCCAAAACTGAGTAAGGCGGAGAGAAGAAATTGGAAAATAGAGGAGAGGAGCAGATTGAGTGGGATCGACATCTAATCTAATCTAATCTAATCAGTCGCTTTATTTATATCTTCAGTACCAGCAGTCAACCGCAGTTCAGGCTATAGTTCCCAAAAAATTGTTAAATCGACACGAAAGGACGTTTTGGGGATTATGTGCCGTTGGAGGAGATTCCTTCACTACTCTCCCCAGTCGTGTGACCGAAGAAATTATGGAAAATAATAGGCCTATTGTTTACTGCGAAGAAAACTGGGAGGAGGACTCTCCAACATACATCCCTCAAACATCGAATAAAAATATTATAAGAATGGTTCCGCCAAAACTGAGTAAGGCGGAGAAAAGAAATTGGAAAATAGAGGAGAGGAGCAGATTGAGTGAGATGGAAAGGAAAAATGTTTATAATCAACTATCATTTGACTTTCTTGATTTGCCTCTCCAACATACATCCCTCAAACAGCAAATAAAAGTATTATAAGAATGGTTTCGCCAAAACTAAGTAACGCGGAGTAAATAAATTGGAAAATAGAGGAGAGGAGCAGATTGAGTGAGATGGAAAGGAAAAATGTTTGGTATCAACTATCATTTGACTTTCCTGATTTGACTCTCCAACATACATCCCTCAAACATCGAATAAAAATATTATAAGAATGGTTCCGCCAAAACTGAGTGAGGCGAAGAAAAGAAATCGGAAAATAGAGGAGAGGAGCAGATTGAGTGGGATGGAAAGGAAAAATGTTTAGTATCAACTATCATTTGACTTTCTTGATTTGCCTCTCCAACATACATCCCTCAAACAGCAAATAAAAATATTATAAGAATGGTTCCGCCAAAACTGAGTAAGGCGAAAAAAAGAAATTGGAAAATAGAGGAGAGGGGCGGATTGCGTTGGATCGACATCTAATCTAATCTAATCAGTCACTTTATTTATATCTTCAGTACCAGCAGTCAACCGCAGTTCAGGCTATAGTTCCCAAAAAATTGTTAAATCGACACGAAAGGACGTTTTGGGGATTATGTGCCGTTGGAGGAGATTCCTTCACTACTCTCCTCGGTCGTGTGACCGAAGAAATTATGGAAAATAATAGGCCGATTATTTATTGCGAAGAAAATTGGGAGGAGGACTCTCCAACATACATCCCTCAAACATCGAATAAAAATATTATAAGAATGGTTCCGCCAAAACTGAGTAAGGCGGAGAAAAGAAATTGGAAAATAGAGGAGAGGAGCAGATTGAGTGAGATGGAAAGGAAAAATGTTTAGTATCAACTATCATTTGACTTTCCTCAAACAGCAAATAAAAATATTATAAGAATGGTTCCGCCAAAACTGAGTAAGGCGGAGAAAAGAAATTGTGAAATAGAGGAGAGGAGCAGATTGAGTGGGATAGACTTCTAACCTAATCAGTCGCTTTATTTATATCTCCAGTACCAGCAGTCAACCGTAGTTCAGCTATAGTTTCCAAAAAATTGTAAAATCGACACGAAAGAACGTTTTGGGAATTATGTGCCGTTGGAGAAGATTCCGTTACTATTCTCCCAAGTCGTGTGACCGAAGAAATTATGGAAAATAATAGGCCGATTGTTTATTGCGAAGAAAATTGGGAGGAGGACTCTCCAGCATACATCCCTCTAACATCGAATAAAAATATTATAAAAATGGTTCCGCCAAAACTGAGTGAGGCGGAGAGAAGAAATTGGAAAATAGAGGAGAGGAGCAGATTGAGTGGGATCGACATCTAATCTAATCTAATCTAATCTAATCAGTCGCTTTATTTATATCTCCAGTACCAGCAGTCAACCGCAGTTCAGCTATAGTTTCCAAAAAATTGTAAAATCGACACGAAAGGACGTTTTGGGGATTCTGTGCCGTTGGAGAAGATTTCGTTACTACTCTCCCAAGTCGTGTGACCGAAGAAATTATGGAAAATAAGAGGCCGATTGTTTATTGCGAAGAAAATTGGGAATAGGACTCTCCAACATACATCCCTCAAACATCAAATAAAAATATCATAAGAATGGTTTCGCCAAAACTGAGTAAGGCGAGGAAAAGAAATTGGGAAACTGAGGAAAAAAGCAGATTGAGTGAGATGGAAAGGAAAAATGTTTAGTATCAACTATCATTTGACTTTCCTGATTTGCCTCTTCAACATACATCCCTCAAACAGCAAATAAAAATATTATAAGTATGGTTTCGCCAAAACTGAGTAAGGCGGAGAAAAGATATTGGAAAATAGAGAAGAGGAGCAGGTTGAGTGGGATGGACAGGAAAAATGTTTAGTATCAACTATCATTTGACTTTCCTGATTTGACTCTCCAACATACATCCCTCAAACAGCAAATAAAAATATTATAAGAATGGTTCCGCCAAAACTGAGTACGGCGGAGAAAAGAAATTGGAAAATACAGGAGAGGAGTAGATTGAGTGGGATGGACAGGAAAAATGTTTAGTATCAACTATCATTTGACTTTCCTGATTTGACTCTCCAACATACATCCCTCAAACAGCAAATAAAAATATTATAAGGATGTTTACGCCATAACTGAGTAAGGCGAAGAAAAGAAATTGGAAAATAGAGGAAAGGAGCAGATTGAGTGAGATGGAAAGGAAAAATGTTTAGTATCAACTATTCTGACTTTCCTGACAAGTTTTTGTGTGTGCAAGTGCTACAAGAAAAATTAGAAGTAAGTTATTGTATTATTGTAAGTGTTTTGTGAACGATTTATTATTTCAATAAGAAAAATATCAAAAATTTTATTGTCTCACAAAATATCCTTTTTTTGCAGGAGCTTACGAGTGCCCCAAACAATTTATGCAGCGAAAATAGCGAAGTTCTCGGAATATCCCGCCTACAAACATCTCCAAACGTTTTCAAAACGTGACAGCACTGTTCTTCAAACCCCTCAAAAATTCTTCAATACACTTCAAAATACTTCAAATGTTTCCAACCACTCTAGAAAGTCTGCAAATGCCCTATACTGGTCATTTGCTATGAGGATGTCTTAGTAAACAACATATTACTGAGTATAACACTCTCAAAAAGATGCTGAGAGATGAGAATTCGCATTTATCCGTATCAGAACCTTTAAGGTCCACATAGAATAACTTGATTTTTAGATAAAAAAGTGTTTAAACTGTATACCTTTTAAAACGTAATCACTTCAAAAAGACCGGACATGGGTGGATGGTGTTACAAAGTAGGATGTTAAAAGGATCGGACATGTGACACATCAAACGATTTGTACGGAAATATGCCACAAAGTTGTATGTCCTTGACACATCAAACGAGGATACGGCTCTGATACACCTCTGACACGTCTCTGGTACGCCCCTGTGGAAAACGTCACGTGTCACGTCAAACGTAACGCGGCAGATGTGCAATGGATTTATTCGAAGTGTTTTCAAGACTTTTGAAGGGGTTTGAAGAACGCCGGTGTCACGTCAAATGTCACGTCTCACGCTACGTGTCAAGTACGCGGCTATAGATAGATTTTCAATGCATTGAGATAAATATTTTGGCAATAATCAATTCGCGGCAGATGTAGAATGGCTTTATTGGAGTATAGACATAGATTCCAATAAGCAATCAAAGTCAGCATATACAATAAAAGGTGTTTATAAGTGAAATTTTTAAACTGAACTCGATCATATTTAGGAAAAGATATTTTATTCTCATTTGAGTCACTACACGATTTCGAATGTTCATTTAATTTATGCTCGCTAGAAAAATAATTCATGCATCGGTCATAAACGTATTTTATATTTTTATATTTATTTGACTTCGAATAAATTGAACCCGACCAATTATTCATCCAGCAATAGTAGAATTTTACCTCTGAATTGTCTGTGTCAACTGTAGGAGCCTCATAATCATTTAGTGTTGGAAAGTATCTATCTTGAATTATCAATAAGTTTACATGTGAACATAATTACTACAAAAGATGATTTTTCATTCATTTCCAAAGCACATACATTAATGGAAATATTGTTAATTTTTTCAAATTTGGAAATTTGTTCAAGTTTCATAGGACATTCTAGACCATTCGTATTTAAAACAGTTGCATAGTGCGGATAGCTTGAAACTCTATTAGAATTTGTTCGAGCTGGATGTAGAGCACTAACAACACTCCAAGAGAAACAGGCTTTATCAAAGTTTTGCACATTGATGCAAGCATGCTTCCTTTCAATATGTGCTGGAAGTTTAATATAATATGATGATCCGTTACCTATTTCAAATTTATTCATATTGATTTCTATGGAAACTGTTTTATTCAATGCCCACCCTGAGTCACGTTCCTGAAATTCCGATAGTTTATCAAAAATTACATCTCTTACGTTGTGCACAAACCAACACTGTATGTCTGTTGTCTATTCTATTACAGCATTTTTAGTGTGTAAATATGTTAATTCTAATATCTCAACATCTCCTGATTTTTTAATAAATTCTCCACAAAAGTATTTACTTTATCTGATTTGAAAATTATATTCACTTTACTTTCGAATACTGTTAATGCGTCATCTAAAAACAGTCTTTATGATATAAATTAATTATAACACCGATCTTAATTCTGCTTGAAAAACATGAAGCTACCTTTTGCCATTTAACTTTATTTTTTAATTTTGTCCTAATCCTATGTGTCTATTTACAATCAATTTTCTAAAATGTTTAGTGTCCTATGTTTCTCTGAAGTTTCCTCATTGTTCCAATTGATAAATTACCTCGGTTTTTTACAGATTTACTGCATAAAATAATATGTTTATTTAATCTTTTCAACCAAATTTTTCGTCTTTACATGTGAATTTATCAAAAAGAAGTTTCCTACTTTTATTAATAGCTAACAGAACAGCATCTGAAGCTTTAATGACTTGAAGAGGATCCATAGCAAAAACGTATACCTTTTAAAAAATATAATCACTCACCCTTTAATTCTCCACAATTTCGAAGGAAGTGGCCGGCTGAGGTTTTCCTACTTCAACAGATCCCTTGTACACCACGGAGTATTTTCCCCCTTCAAAATGGGGGATGGCATCCAAATATTGAACCGTCTCACGACTTGGGAGAAAGTAATGGAATCTTCCAACTCTAGCATAATAGAATCTCCAAAACGTCCTTTCGTCAGTTTCGCTCCAACAATTTTTTTTTGGTTCATTCAATTTAAGCTCGTTTAATTTCACCTTATTTTTCTCTACAATGGCAGAATGCTGATTTAACTTTTTCAGATCCATCTATAAGAAATATATGTAATTGTAGAAAATATTAGGATATTTGAAGCAAACATATTTTGAATGTGAAGCTTTTCAAAAAAAAAATGTGAAAGAAAAATTACCAAACATTAAAATATCTGAAGCAAGCAGAACTTTTTAAAAAGAAGAAAAATGCAAAAAAACAATTGTAGATATTCCTGAGCAATTAAATATTTCAAGCAAACACATTTTAAATACATAGCTCTTCAAAAAGAAAAAAAAAGTAAAATAAAGAAGAAAGTATATAAAAGAAACTTACAAATTTGCACATTTTTCTTAAAAAATACGAAAAGTATTGTCGATGTAACGGAAGCAGACTACTGGTACTGTTGTAACTAAAGCGACTAATAACGAACTATGACTTCGATCACAGTTTTTATATATTTCTTGTAATGACTCTCGATATTACTGGTCATTAAATATCAACAACTAATAACTGACAAAATCTCCCAATTTCCAATATTTTAATACAAATGCTTTCTTGGTATAATTTAACGTTTTTAATTTCAGTAATTTCGTTAACGATTTGCTGATCATTAAATATCAATAAATAGGCTAATTATTTTTTAATATTTCAAATGTCATCAGCATAAACTTTAATGCTACAATTCGAAATAAATCTCGATTTTACAATTTTCACTAGTTATATCGCAAGAGGTGAATATTTTTTTGAATATTCTTTGACATTTTTGTGTAAAATTTCTGTAAAAATTGCGCGAGACAAAAATTCTTTAAAAATAATTTTTGTCGAGGGCTATTTTTACAGAAATTTTGCGAAAAAATGTCAAAAAATATTCAAAAGAAAATATATACCTCGAGTGGTATATGGTCAGATTATATACCGAAAAAGACGAAAACATACAACGAAATGGAAGATTTTCAAAATAATTTATGTAGCTACATAATAATTTATAATAATTATTAATTTATGTTAATTAACAAAAATGTGACGTTAATGTGACAACATTAAAAATTGGCTGTGGCAGGAGGGCCGGGGTATATTCATATATGTCAAAAAATATCCAGTGTAATTTGCTTCTGATTGGTCGCAAAATGGCATTTGATTGGTTAGAAACGGATGGAGGTATATAATCACTAGTATTATAGTTTGACAAACACAACTGAAGCTGTGAAAGAAATGCGGTCGAAAAGATTCGATATTGCCACGTTTAACTATGAAAAAGCTATGAACTATGAAAAGTGCTAAGTATGTAGTGATAATAATTAGAAAATGGACTTTTTATTATTAACAATATGTCAATAATGAATAAACGTTAGTTCTTTAATGTGCTTTTTCCATTGGATTTTGTCTATTAACATTATTTTTTCAATTTCCTCCAACCCGGCAACGTCGTGCGAAAATCATAATTACCACGCCCTCCTACTAACTCAATTGGTGAATATTTATCGAACCTCGGTTGCTAGGTGACCACCTGACTTCCTATTGGCAAGCGCGTGCGTGTGTTCTTCCCTCTCACTTCGACAATTGATTGACATTGATTATCCCGTGGCGTTTATAATGTCAGTATTCTCCTTCGTATTTTCAGTTTTACTTGGTATCTTATTATTTCGTATCGATATTGAATTAAAGTACTACGATTTTTAACATTATTTGTTTTTAGCAAATAGGTACCGTGTTTTGAAAAATACCTTACCTTTAAAGCAAAGCATAAATCAGTTTCTATATATAATTATTATATAATAATTATTATTATTTTGAAGACTTTTATAAAATAGGTACCGTACGCCATTGGTACGTTTATGACAGATATCGGCCATGTTTTTTCGCTCCTTACCGATTCCCCGTAGCTTCAGATAGACTTGCCAAACTATACCACTAGAGGTCAAATTATTTCCGGAAATTTTTTCGAGCTCATGAATATTTTGAAAATTATTCCGAGTCGATAGGGATAATTTTCTAAAAATATTCATGAGCGAGAAAAAATTTCCGGCTTTAATTTGACCTCGTGTGGTATTCGGTTAAGAAAATTCCACACCAAATTGTGTTTGAAAATCAAATAATTAAAATTTATTTTTCGATTTCCACCAACGTCAATTTTTGACGTTTGAGGTTTGGTCGACTGTCAAAAAAATATTCTTCATTATAAACGTCAAAAGAAATTTCAAGTATAATTCGCTGTTGGGTACCCACGAGGAAAAAATTTCCACTAAAATTCATCCGTTGCCATGGTGATCTGTCAAAATAACACGTTTTGATTGGTTAAAAATTACAGGTGTGGAATTTTCATTTGTAATGTCCCTAGAGCACGAATTATTTCCGGAAATTTTCTCGAATTGCAAATTTTCTTAAAAAATTCGCAAGTGAGAAAAATTTCCGGAATATTAATTCATGCTCGCGGGAGATTCGGTAAGAAAATTTTATACCAAAACTTTTTTAAAATAGAAATTTAATGGGTGACATACTTAGGTGACATATTATTATTATTTATGACAGCTGTCAAACCAGAGGGAAATTTCCACTTATTAATTTCCCTCTACGCAGGGAAATTTCCGAAGAAATTAGGTTATTGTCATAGCAACATGTCAAAATACAGGCATCTGATTAGCTAAAATTAACTGGTATAAAATTTTCAATATAACTTTTTCAATATAAATAAATATTGTTGCTAAGACAATACATGACATGGCAAATGAGCTATTTATATAATTTCTGATGTTTTCTACATTTCTATTGTCGATGAAATTGGAACTGTTGTTTTCGATACTGAACATAGCGTAATACGTCTTGTTGGTGCCGATCCCCAGTTTATTTTGAGATTCTTCCAATTAGGGTTAATTTGCGATTCTACTCCCACTTTATGACATATCATCGTACATCCACAAATCTTTTGATGTATCACATGTCAACTTTACGTTACGGTCCTTTGCGACATACCCCTGCACATCCGCAAAACGTCGCGGTCCTTTTGACATTTTTGTGACATACCCGGGTACATCCACAAATCGTTACGGTCCTTTTGACATTTTTGTGTCATACCTCGTACAAGGTCCTTTTAACTACAGACTCGAAAGCAAATCTGTAGCAACTATACTATAGTAAAATTAATACCTATTTAGAGGTACCAGCCGTTTTAGTAACTTAACGTATGCGGCTTCTTGAACCATCTGACATTAACATGAAATCAAAATTTGACGTAACTTCAAAAACGTGATATCTAATAAATTAGTTACGACGTTCATTTTTGTTGGTAATTTTTTGTTTCAACCGATTTATTAATAATAAATAAGGATGGTCTTATTCTAAATGGGTATAAAATTTACTATATATCTGAATCCATTCTCCGCAAGTTTTGCTGGCCTAGCGCTAAGAATGTCAGGGTATGTTGTGGCGACGACGGTTCGTTTTTTTTTCAGTACTGTTGAACGATTTTCGAGCGGTCAAACCCACCACTAGCGCCATCTAGCATACGTTACGGTTGAACGATTTTCGAGTGGGCATACCCACCACTAGCGCCATCTAGCATAGGTTTTTCGAGCAACCATTCTTCGTGGGGTTAGCTCTCTTTTCGAGAGGTTAACACGCAAACCCCTCACCACTTGCGCCATGCAGCATACGAATTAAACCCGAGACACTAGCGCCATGCAGAATATGAATTATGTGCGGGTTTGCACAAACCTGTGATCCAGTACCCTCATACTATATCTACTCACAAGGTAAAAACAGAAAAGACATATTATTCAGCTGCACGATATATTTATTAATGATAAACTCTACGATTTATTCTGTATACAACTAACAGCCAGTTTCACAATATTAGGTTACCTCATGGTTAAGAAGTAACCATCGGTTACGACAAATTTTGGGTTTCACAATATGTGGTCAAGGGTATAAGTGTAGGTTAACTAATAAAATATTTAACTGCAACCCAAAGTACAGGTAACCGTACTAACAAGGAAATCTAACCTCATTTATGGTTGTCAACTGCATCAACTTTCAAAGTTTAAAACTGTATATTGTTGTTTTTTAATTACAAACAATTAGAAATATGAACGATTACGATGTTAATGCCTATAGCAGCGAGGATGAAGCCAGACGGCCAAAAATTATTCGTCCAAGACGTGATTATTTCGAAGAATTCGACAAGCACGATTTTTTCTGCAGATTCCGTTTGTCAAAAAGTATAGTAGAAAGTTTGTTGGAAGAAATTGAGGAAGCCATTTCTCATCCTACAGTAAGGTAAGTTTTATCAAGAGTTGAAAAAATAATTTTTTTCATTGAAACTGTCCTTGGTTCCAGAAATGATGCTCTTTCTGCTCGGCAACAGTTATTGCTTGCACTAAATTATTATGCAAGTGGCTCTTTTTTATACAAACAGGAGATTTCTGCGGCGTTAGTAAATCCTAAGCAAGCAGATGTGTCCGAAGAGTGAGTGTGGCATTAGCAAATTTATTACCCCAATATATTAGAATGCCTGAAGGAGAAGAGTTAAACGAAACTAGACAGTTATTTTATAATATAGCATGATTACCAAGATGTATAGGGACTATAGATTGTACCCACATAAGAATACAGTCTCCAGGTGGACGAAATGTAGAGACTTTTAGAAATAGAAAAAAATTCTTTTCTATTAATTCAAACAGTTTCAGATCCACATTTAAAAATTAGATATATAGTTGCTAGGTGGCCAGGTTCCAGCCACGATGCCCATATATTTCACAATTCTACACTTTATGCAAGATTTGAAAATGGCTAATTTGGTAATAATTATATAGTGGGAGATAGTGGCTATGCCATTAAGAACTATTTGATAAAATGTAACTAATAGGGCAGAGGCTCTATTCAATGAATCTCTAATCAGAACAAGAAATGTTGTGGAGAGGCAATATGGAGTATGGAAAAGAAGGTTTCCTGCTCTAGCTGTGGGTCTCAGAGTGAAGTTGCAAACTATTGAGCCCATCATTATTGCTACTGCTGTTCTTCACAACACTGCTTGTGATGCAAACGAAAATGAGCCACCAGTTGATGAAGAACAAGAAAGAGCCACCAATTTCACTAATAATGTAAATATTCCATATGATGGAGAAATAGTGCAAAACAGGTTAAATCCTGATAGTAGAACACGATATAACCTTATTAATTATTTTTCTGGTTTATGATATATTCTAATGTTCTTAAATCCTTTTAAATAAATAGTTAATTTCTTCTAAATTGATGAGACCCTCACTTCATGGAATTTATTCATTGTTACATAAAATGACAAAATGGTATAAAAAAATCACTTAATTATAAATAAAATCAATAACAATTCAGAGGTTAGGTTTTTTTATGCAACTACAATTTTGATTAAGAAGCTTCATCTGATTATCTTTTAACTCCTTTTCTTTCTTTAGCAGTTCTATTTCCAAATTGAGTTTTTCCAAAGTTTTTTTCTTTTACTTCCAAATCCTTGTGAAAAGATAGCATTTTAAGGTGGGTTTCCTCATCAAACTTTTTTCGTTGATGATTAACAAACTCTAATTTATTTTCTATTAATTCTCTATTAACAGAAGTATATTCTTTTGTGACAGCTTTCCTTGTTTTTAGAATTGCCTTCCTGTTGCTTACTAAAAAAGAGTATTATTAACTTCAATAACTTGTACAAAAGTCAATCAAATATTATTTATGTTCATTCTCCTTTGCATAGCATCAAAAATAAATAACTGCACATTTTGTTGCATTTGATTGGCTTTTATGTAACCCAAAATTTAATTTCTTACCTGCCAATTTTGGATTAATTGGTCGTTGGAGGTCTTTTGAGCAATATTTTTCCCAGTGTCCATCACCCTCCTTTGTAGTGGTTTCTGTAACTTAAAGAAAAAAAAAGTTTAAACTTCCAGAACATATAGTTTTGACATTCTATAGGTACCAATTAGTACACTTTGTTACCTTCAATGTCTGCTACATTTTCTAGATTATCATCAATTACAAACTCGATTGTCTCTACTTCACTTTGTCCACCAACATCCTCAGGTTTGCTATGTTGAAAGCTCTCATTTAGACTAAGATACATAACTGAAATTTACAAATATAACTTTTATAATCCCAACTTACCTGCAAATTTTGTGAAATATGAAAACAAAGACCAAAGAAAAAAAGAAAATGACCTACTTCTATCACTGTCAAAGCAACTTTGAAGTCCCGTAATTCGTTGCCCCAAAATATCTGTAATAGCAGCATCCACATCTGTAATATTGTCTTGGTGAGGTGGACCTACACCAGTTTGACTTAAAAATAACTTATTTTGAGAGAACTTTCTTTTTGTTTTTTTCTTTAAATTTATATATTTATCCTTCAGCATCTTAACTGATCTACTATTAATGCTACAGTCATTGAATTCTTTTTCAATTTCCAACCATTTTTCTGTTTTTTGTTTCCATGTCACCGCATTGGTTTCTTTAATATATTCTATAATATCTTTGTATTTTCCTACTACAGATATTAATAGGTGTTCTTCTTTGGAGAAATTAACACACCTCCTGGTTGTTGGCGTTTCCATTTTTTATAATAGATAAATAGCTTTGGAAGTAAAATCTCGTTAAAAACTGTAAAACATAACCGCCAAAGGTCTTCTTTTTCCTTTCATTTGACATTTGACCACACCATATTATTATCGATGGCTTTCATACCAACGCAACAAAAGTTAAAACAATTTCATAAGCTATCTGACCATTAGTTAAATGATTATTGTGAAACAAGTTCTATCGGTTAGGGTCTCGGTTAAAGTTACTTAACCCTTAGAGTTTACCACCGATTGTGAAACTGGCTGTAAGTCACCCTACAGTAACCAGCGGTATGAATGCTTTGTGCCATAAATTCGTTTAAGTGAAATATCTTATATTTTTTTCGGAATCTTTGATAAACGCTCTTATAAATGCAGCTCGCGCAGCTTTTCTGATTTTTTTTCAATTTGTCTAATATTGCGTTCGTCATTTTATATAAACCAAATTATTAATTTTCAAACGTAATTACAAAAAATAATATATCCTGTCACGGTCGCCACAAATATGATGTTTAGAGTGAAAATATTATTTAAATAAGTATGGTCACTCACTTTTCTTATTAACGCAAATATTAGAAAAGAAAAAATATAAACTTTATTGAATTATTTCTCAATAACATTAATCTATCAAAGATACATCAATCTGACAACATTAATAATAGTGAACAAACTGTAACTAGTCATCAAAAAACAAAACCAACTTCAACTTCAAGATAATTATTCTGGATTCCTTACAGTCTGTACTTCAATTGATGCTTAAAGCCAGTATTGTAATGACTGTTCTTACCGACATCTACAATGCTTACTTAAAGTTTAAAAGCAATATATTTGATTATCTAGTAAAATTCCAACAAAGCCAAGACGTTTTGGTTTTCTTTGCTTAAGGTAGATCTTAGACAATTTCTTAGTAGTTTCCAGCAGCAAAGAAAGCTTTTCTCAACTGCCGTTGCTGGTGAACATAGAGCTATATGCGAATAGCTAAATACAAGTTAGCATAAACGTTTTGCAAATTCTGTTTCCGCATCAGGAACGAAGATATTTTCAATGGTCCAGATTCCGGCTTACCAAAATTGGTGAATGTCGTAATGGATACGAGTACAGTTCTTGCATTTACAATGATGGAATTAAAGCATGGGAGTATAGCAAAGACATATTTATGAAGTCATCCGTGCCTAGTGATGAGCAAAGCAAGAACCAAGACAGTCTTGGTAACGGTCTTGGTCTTGCTGAAATACTTGTAGTCTTGGTCTTGCATATTCAGTCTTGGTCTAGGTCTTGGACTAGCGCAAATAGTTTGTTACTTACTATACTTACGTCGTTTTGGAAGATTTTACGAATCTTTTGATAGGTATAAATTATAAATGATGAACAATTCATATCTAGAAATCTTAAACACACAAAATGTTTTGTTTCGACGAAAACATATATTCTCATATATCCTATTCAAAACGAAAGTTGTAATTTTTAGTTCAGTCTTGCACTTTGGTCTTGGTCTTGCATTCTCTGTCATGGTTTTGGTTTGGTTCTTGTTCATTCGGTCTTGGTCTTGCTAGTGTATGTATGATATTGGTCTTGGTATTGCAAAATCGCAAGACCAAGACGGATTTTGCTCATCTCTAGTACGTGCCCCCACGCTTCCCTACATATTGAACAACATTTAGGATTATAAATATGATTTTTTGTGAAACATAAAAATGTTGGTTCCAAATTTACCGCCCCTAAAATCTGCCGCCCTAGGCTCCAGCCTACTCAGCCTGGTGGTAAATCCGCCACTGGCGTTGTGTGATATTATGAGAACATTGTTTATACTTTTTTTTTGATTAAATCTAGATTAATAGACATGTGGTCATTGTGTCCTGCAAAAGTAAAAGAGGATTAGATGTCTCTTTTTTTCGATTTCCGAAGGATGGAGCTAGGTAAAAAAATTAAAATATACTCATAGTACACGCATGTCAGTTAAGTGTTTATGCAATTATTTTAGATATTAACAATTTAATGTGATTGTTTTAGATGTAACGCTTGGAAAAGTGCTTTGTGGTTCATCGGTACGCTTAAATATGCAAATCTAACAGCAGAGCAATGTAACAACTCGATAAGGATTTGCGTTTCTCATTTTCCGGAAGACAGTTTTATTCAAAATCGAATCAGAATCACTTTAAAATATAATGCTATTCCTTTGTTGAACGTGTCTGTTTTGGTTATAGTTTCCCGTCTCGGGATTAATACTTCCGAAATTGGGTTTTATATAGCTTTATTTAATTTTTGTTGACATATATCAAAAATTGACATCTCTCGTTTCTTTTTTCAATAATAACAAAATTTGATTTCATGACAACATAATGCGTATAAAATTAGGATACAAAATATTTTAATTAAAAGTCTTAACATATTCCCCCCGCTTGAGAAGGTGAATAACTCTCAAGCTAAAAACGTTAACAACTTAAACTAATTGCACTCTGTGTTCATGGAAAAAGGTTTTTTTAAACACTTAAAACACAATAATAATAATTTTTATATATTGTCTCCATCATCAGGAATGGGTAGTACATAAATCTTGGACCAGGCTCTTTTGATTGTTCCGTTCGTATTGGCAATACTTGCTACCCTTGCGACACTATCAATTCCAAGCTCCGTTATTTTGCCCAGTTTCCATTTGAGAGGAGGCAAATGGTCTTCTTTTATTAGAACTAAAGCACCCAGCTTCGGCTCTTGGTGGTTAGATTTCCATTTGTATTTCGCTGATGTACTCTTGAGACCATCGTTGCCAAAAGTGTTGTTGCCTTTGTTACAGCAACTGGTATCTAGTTAATCGATTAATTGGAACTTCTCGAAGATCTGTATCCGAGTCAAAGGACCTGAATTTAATATCGCCTCGATTTCCGCGAGATAGGTTGTAAGCTCTTCAAACGTTAAAGTTACATTTTTCATTATACCTTTCAGATGACCCTTTGTGGATTTAACTCCCGCTTTCCAAATACCTCCGAAACGAGGTTGATAGGCAGGTATATACTTCCAAGAAACACCTAAATCATTGAAAGTTTCTTGAAGAGAGGTTTGGTTATTTAAGAGAAATTTGGCTAGTTCTGGTAATTCAGATCGAGCTCCCAAAAAGTTACTACCATTATCTGAAAGCATCTGAGAGGGTTTACCGCGTCTTGCACAAAATATACGAAAAGTAGCAATAAAAGCTTCTGAAGTTAAGTCACTCACCAATTCCAAATGTACTGCTTTTGTAGAAAGGCAAATAAATAAACATGATATGATATAAAAATAAATTAAAAGAAAAATGATATAAAATGTCAAATAATAAATAAAAAAATAAAAAGAAACAACAATGTAAATAATTATAATGTAATATAAATTGTAAAATTTATCATAGGAAAGTGTTCGTTTATCACTAACGCGAATAGAGTTAAATTGAAAGTGACAAGTGCGAAATAATTGGATAATACAATTATTTAAAAAAAAATCAAGCAACTACTTGGATACAGGTAACTAAGGACAGATAAAAAAAATGAAAAGAGATTATTGATTAGTAACGAGAAGAAAAGAAAAAGGGTTGGGGTGTGAGAATTAAAAATTTTTGAAAATTAAAATTAAAGTTAGTAAAATGTTAAAAAATTATTAAAATAAGAGAAGAATAAACATGGAAAGCATGATAAAGGACAATTAACACTTACCAGTTCATTTATAACACGTAAAGTTATATTCCTGGTAAGACAATTTTATTACCTTATATAAAATAACACATGGAATAATTAAATCACATTCCAAGACATTGACTAGATCCAGAAACATGTTATTGTTATGTTCATAGCTGTATTTTGATATTGGATATTTCAAAATCCATCTCTGATTTCGAGAGAGAACCGCCATTGTGTTATTTTATCACCTAGAGTAACAAACAATTTCGTTTTTAAAACATATCTATTGAACAAGCTGTTGAAATAACCGTTTGCAGTAATAATTATCAACAAAATGTTCAATAACAAGTTGTGTTTAGGAAATTAATAGTTATATTTACCTTTATGTACTAAAATTGTATCAAATAATTTTAGATATCTAATCTTGTCCATCATGTTGTCTATTATGGTGTGATCTACTGATAAAGGTTATGTTTCACGGTGCACGTATTTTGATAGCCAAGAATCGAGTCTAAATAAGAATCGATAGGACTGTTATTAGAGTTAGTTTGTAAAAGGATATGATTAAGACATTTTTTCATGAATATTTAGTGAAAATTTAATATTAAAATTTAGTTCATTCATTAGTACATTGTTTAGAGTTAAACAAATATTTTTTTAAGACAATTTAAAATTAATAAGATTATTCATGAATGAATGGATATTTGCGAAAGCTTCCAATTACAATAATAGTATTTGAATATTAATATGAATAATAATAGTTGTTTCTTTTTAATATTATTAAACAAATATCTTTTGTTTAACAAATAAAATTAATTTAAATTTGTTCAAATAAAGTTTATCAAAATTCAAAATAAATTCATTCGTCTATTTCTTTAATCTTCGAAAGAGCCGCCCCAAGAGATATAGAGTTGAAAAATACTAATAATTAAATAATTATTGTGTATAATCAAGCAATAATTATAACAATATATATGCTTTCCATGATTTTGCTCCGCGTCCCTCACGATCTTTTATCATGTTGGGCCCTGCATAGTCTACGCCGGTTACTGTAAAAGGTAATGTAGGGCTCAGTATTGATTTTGGTAACTTACCCATGATAGGACTATTTTGTGAAGGTTTGACTCTAAAACAGTCCATGCAGGAGTGTACAGTCTTCCTTGCTAAATCGCGACCAGAAAGAGGCCAAAATCGATTTCTGATGGAAGCTAACAACAGCTGAGGACCAGCATGGGAAAGTTTAAGATGTTCATGTTTGAATATAAGTTTGGTTAAATGATGTTTGTCTGGGAGCAGCATTGGATGTTTCTTATCGACATGAAAAGATGACGCTTGTATTCATCCATCTACACGAATAATATTTTTGCTATCTAGAAATGGATTTAAATTAAGGATACGCGATTTATTTGGTATGGGTTTATATTTTTGAAGAAAATATCGTTCCTCAAAGAAGCACTCCATCTGAGACCATCTAACCAATGTTAAAACGGAAGAATTTAACTCTGATGATGACAATACACCATAGTTTCGTAGAGAGGCTTTATATAGACAGTTAAAAATGAATCTTTGGACATAAGCCATGGTTCTTCGTAAATATTTAGTGGGTTTTGATACTAAGACCAAGAGACTTAAATTTTTGTTTCCTAAGCTCTGGTATATTTTCTGGAGTTTTAACTTCTGAGACAGGCCAATCTGCCTCGGGTTTTGATAGCCACAGTGGACCAGACCACCAGAGACAAGAAGTCAATAAAGTTTTTGGTAGAACTCCTCAGGATAAGAGGTCGGCAGGATTGTGGTTGGATTTAACATGAGACCATTCTCTTGGGTGAGTATAAGATTGTAGTCGTGAGACTCTGTTTTGCACAAAAGATTGTGGTAAATTTGGTTGTGACTTAATCCAACATAATACAACTGCAGAATCACTCCAGAAGAATTGTCTGCTAATTTGGAGCCTTAGGAGGAATTTGGAGGAATGGTTAATGATTTCAAAGGCGCAACCCTTGATTTTGCACATAAAAGTTTTACACAAATTTCCACTGCACTGGTAATGCTTCGAAGATAAATGCAAGCCCCATAGGCTTCTAGAGACGCATCACAGAACTCGTGAAGTTCAATATATAATTCGGAAGGTGATGACTCATCCCAATTGAGTTTTATCATCCACAATGCCATTCCTTTGTTGAACGTGTCAAATACCGAAGGTAAGAAATAGAATTGTACCTATTAGAGAATATAATATTTTACATTATTAGTTCACTTTGTTTTGATATTTATAAATAAAAAAACTTTTCATTTATTATGTTGGACCTCAATAGTATTGATAAGATATTATTTTTTTAGATCGAGCTTCATGCGGCAGTCATCCTCCTTCATGCAGCAGTCAGCTACAAAGTGAAAAACACACAATTTGTAATGTTTCAGAGTTAACAGATCCTGTAGGTAGATTAAGGTAAATGTTTTAAAATAATGAGTAAATTTTTATAATAAATTTTTGTTTGGACCACCCTAATATAAACAAATCAAATACTTCTATTATAGTTCATTGTCACTCTTATTGTCGGAAATATTGGAACCTGTTCGTTTTCTTTAAAATGATTTTAAATTTTAAATTGGGTTTCCCCGAACTAAGTATAGTTCTTTTCACGATCTAAGAAACTGACCTGACCTGAGATGAGATAATGACATGCAATAAAGCCATAAAAGTATTAGCCGTGACAGGGTCGTATTTATTTTGTTGTTGGCGAATAATAAATTATTACCTGAACACTCTTTAAGACTTTTGGGTCATTCTTATTACTTTTTCATCAGGTATAGTACGGCCCTGCACGGTAAATCCGAAAAGTTTTATGGGTTTATTGCATCTCAAGTCAGTTTCTTAGATCGAAGAAACTGACTTGACTTGACTTAGGCTTGAGATGCAGAAAAACCATAAAACTTTTCGGATTTACCGCCGCACTATACCTGATGAAAAAGAAAAAGTAATAAGAATTACCCAAAAGTCTTATAGAGTTTTCAGGTAATAATTTATTATTCGCCAACAACAAAATAAATACGACCCTGTCACGGCTAATACTTTTATGGCTTTATTGCATGTCATTATTATCCCATCTCAGGTCAGGTCAGTTTCTTAGATCGTGAAAGGAACTATACCTACTTACCTATT
Organism: Lochmaea crataegi; assembly: GCA_947563755.1. Classification (NCBI taxonomy): domain Eukaryota; kingdom Metazoa; phylum Arthropoda; class Insecta; order Coleoptera; family Chrysomelidae; genus Lochmaea; species Lochmaea crataegi. The sequence goes on along the minus strand of OX387423.1, from coordinate 23,741,966 downwards.
GGCCACAATAAGTTAGTTCGGTTTAATCGCCATTATTGTCCATTTTTAGGAGCAGGTAGGTAAAATCACAAGAATTACCGAATTACATAGAAGTTATAATAATGATTGCTGGGTAATAATTTAGGACCTTCAATTCTCATATACATTTCTTGAAATAATTTCTGTTGAATTTGTTTTTTTTTATCCAAAACGGTTCAGGTAAATAACCTGCCAGTTATTTAAGTTTATGAAATAACCCCTGTGACTTTTGTCAATATGATTTTTATTCTAAAAAGTACAAATAGAAAATATATTTATGGGTAATTTTAATAAAATGCTTGGCAGAGATGGCATAGGAAAAAATCTGCTATAGTTTATTTCTTAATGTCTGACAGCACAGTAGCCTCATTAAATATGCAAATAGAAAATTATCTCTTACAGAGTGATCCTAAGAATTTTACAGGTAAATACTAAAATTCTAATGCAAAACAAGTAGGTGTCTGTATTGGTTATCTGTACATCCCTGTTTCAGCTCAAAATACAATATGGTAATAAAACTGAACAATGCCCTAAACGATAAACATTGCGGCAGTGGCGGAGATTACGATATTAGTTCATTTTGCTTATTTAATCATTCAACATTACAGTTGAAATAAAATTCATTCGTTTAGGCCTATTAACAAGTTACATTTTTATTAAATTGAATTAATTAAAGAAAATATAGTTTAATTTTCATATTTCAAATGTATTGACAATGAATTAATGTATATTAAGTAAAGTAAACATACCATTTATAGGAATTATAAAATTCAATCTATAGTATCATCCTCTTCGCTGGCCATACAAAAATCATCCGAAGACTCGTCGAGAGAGATCACTATCGGTTCTATAGTTTGTTCTATGAGGTTATCTAAAACCCACATTTTCTCTTCCTCTTTAATTACATGATTCACAGCATCTCTCCAGTTCTCTTCAGTTATTGTTGTCAATGAGTACTTCATGAGTTCACGAACATCTTTCATTTTAAATGTTTTATTATGTCTAGCTACATAACCTTTCATTTGGGCCCATATTTACTCTATTGCATTTAATTCACAATGGTATGGCGGCAAACGAAGCACTGTTATCCCACGATTATTGGCTATTTCATCAATAACAAACTTTTTAAATTGTAGCTTGTGATCTGAAGCAACCTTTAAAAGTTCTTTTTTCAACAAATCATCTTCAAATGGTATATCTTTTACGATTAACCAGTTTCTAATATCAGCTTTTCTCCAAGAGGTAGATGGAAGATTTTCTGTTAATCGCGAATGATAAGTGGCATTGTCCATAACGATTACAGCATTATTTGGAATTAATTCGACCATTTGTGTAAAATACTGCTCAAAAACATCTGCAGTCATTTCTTCATGATAGTCTTTGGTTGATGTTGACTGAAACTCCAGTAAACCACCTTCAACGAACCCTTGATTGCATCCAATATGCGTTATTATTAGTCGGCGACCTTTACCGATAGGAGCTTTCAGTCCAGTAGATAAACCTTCTATGAAAGCTTGACGACTGGTTTGAATACTTTTGTCCTGCCATATTTTTTTTACTGAATGTCCTTCATTGAGCCATGTCTCATCTAGATAATAGATTTGTCTTCCCTCCTGTCTGTATTTTCGGATATCTCGTAAATACTGGCGTCTCCAACATATTATTTCTTCGTTGTCGATTAGCACTGATTTGCAACTTTGCTTCTCCCAAGTAAAATTTAATTTGTGTAATATTTTCCACAAAGTTTTTCGCCCTATGTCAGACAATAAGAAACAGACTATAGAAATGTTTAAAAATGTACCTCCTAATCACCCCTATACAAATTTCCCTTTATACTAGATTACGTATTTATTTTACAATGGAATTTATAAATCACGACCTTAAGAAGAACAAAACAAATAAACCTCATATAAAGTTGTCAATATTAAAAAATTTGTAAAAATTGTCTGTTGACTTATTATTATGTTTAATAAATGATAATTCCTGCTACTTCTTGTTTTGTCTGTCAAATATTTTGTAAACAATCCAATACTAGTTAGACTTCTAGTGTAGTAGTTGATATTAGGTGGCTACTGCCCAAAAGAAAATATGTTTAAAAAAAAAATTGTTTTCTAACAAGGTACGTTTTTACCGGCCCCCATAACAAACTCTGAATCTATAAATTGACAACCTATGAATGTACGACCCTCGTAAATAGGATGCGCCTGCTTATCTTCGATCGTCACACTTGCGACAGCGGCTTTACTTCATAACATCGACATCGACATCAAAGAGCCGAAGGGTGAGTTGGACTACTATTCTTTGTTAATGTACGGTGATTAAATTTTCGTGCAATAATTTTTTACAATTTTCGAAGACAGTTGTATCAACGAGAATGCCTTGACGAGTTGTATATATTACCCCCGCTTCGACCTTCAATTTAAACTTCCACAATTGAAACTAAAAAATATGAAAACTCCGTTAATTCATGAATAAACAATAAACTAAAAAGGTGGGGCACCCACCCGCACAAAACTGGGGTGTGAGGTTAAAGTTTTAATCACCTCGTCTTCCTCTGCTACTTTTATTTTGGTTCCTGAACTTGCCTGTGTCCCGTTATAGACTTCTCTCTGACACTTTCGAGCATTCAAGAATAAGAAATTTTTATTCCCGGGAGTGAAAGTAAACTGGCGTTCCCTTCCCAGATAGTAATACAGTTTCAGCAGTAATGGGATTTGAACTTACGGCTTGTCGGGTGTAATCCCGAAGGGTTGATGGTCTTAACCATGTAACATTTAAAGTTAATAAAACGATAAGGATGCAACCAACTAATTTTTATTCGTCTATCAACAATAAAATTAAGAATTGACAGTTCAATATTCGTTCTTCTCCAAAATCTACATGTTCAAGATGTTCAAGAAACTATATTTTTTTCAATTGTTTAGGATCTTTCAACTACTTTGATATTAAATCCATCCTCTCTCTTTAAAATAATATCCGCCTGAAGTCTAAAATCTCGTTCTTTGTCCAAAGATATTATTTTAAATTTACGTATAACATCAGCAAGAAGTACTTTCAGCTTCAGCATGGCATATTTTCTTCCTATAAGAAAGATGAAAAGTTAATTATAAACAGATCTACTTAAGCATTTTGGTTCATGGGTGAGGGATATTTTTGAAGAATTAATCGAAAAATAAAATCACTTTCAACATTTCATCATGATAGGTGATGCGAAATGTTGTTTTCACTTTAAGTTGTTCGTACATGTACTGTAAACTGTTGCCTAAAAATTAGACGAAAATATTTGTCAACTATTGAAAACACGACACCGGAGGTAGAACATTTGATGTCGACTGTTTTTCAAGTTAAATTGCCAAAAATAAGAGTTCAGAATTAAGAATTATTCAGACAATTTCTTCTTCTTATCACGCCCTCTCCTGCCAAAGGCTGGCGATCAATGGCAATTGTAGCTCTGGAAACTGCAGCACGAAGGATTTCTGTAGAGAAGCGGTCGAACCATCTCCTTAAATCTTTTAGCCATGAGTTATGGCGGCTTCCTACTAATCTTTTCCCCTGAATTTTGCCCTCTATTATGAGGCGTAATATTTCGTATTTATCACCACTCATCGTATGACCCAGGTATTGCATTTTTCTTTCCTTGATGGTGTTCATTAGTTCTTTTTGTTTGTGCATGCGTTGAAGTACTTCATCGATGGTGAACCTTTGTACCCATGAAATTCGCAGCATCCTTCTATACACATACATTTCGAAGGCTTCTATTCTCTTTTCAATCTGTGAATTTAGTGTCCAGCTTTCACATCCACAGAGTAGGACAGAGAAGACGTAGCATCTGATCATTCGAGTTCTGAGTTCCAAACTAAGGTCCATTCTTGTGAAAAATGATTTCATACTCATGAAAATTTTTCTCGCTTGCTCAATCCTTGAAAGTATTTCCCTTTTCGGCTCGCACTGGCTATTGATGCTAGCTCCCAAGTATTTTATTGAGGTCACTTGTTCGATTGTTTGTCCCTTGACACGCAGGTGTGCATATATTGGAGTCTTAGAAAAGACCAATAGTTTGGTCTTGGAGACATTGAGATGCTATCCCAATTTAACAAATTAATGAATGAGAAGTTTTTAAACACATCAGTGCAAATTTTAATTATTATGTAAAACGGTGAATAAACAAATCTTTATTCTAGCGGATAGCAATTAAACACGCAGGAAGTAAGTTATTGTATTCGTACATACATCTTTCCAAATATAAGTGTTTCAATAACTGCATTAGACATAGGTACAATGCAAATTAAACCTTTTACAAAATTTCTGCAAGCGTCAGCTCCTTTCCTATACCCCTTCGCTGCCGCATAGACTCTTCTAATGTGTACATTATTTCCATTCCATTTCCTGCTCCCGATAAAACATTTTTTTATGTTTGTTAAAGTCATATACTGAAGTTTGCATTGCTTCTTTTAATTCTTCCATTTGGTGATGATACGAACACTTTTTAACGTTCAGTCTTAGTTCCCCGAAATTTATACAGCTTCCTCCCACCACTTTCTCCTACACAAAATGTTTAATCTAAAAATGTGAGATCTAAAAAGAGCTCTCAAGCGTCACCGTTTTTCAAAAAGGTCAAACTACCGATTCTACAAATAGGTCAGAAAAAAAAATAATCAAGACTACACAAGTTTACCAAACCTGTTCCTTACAAAACAATTTGGTTTCAAAAACACGTTCAAAAGGTTAGTGACACAAAAATAGCCAAACAGGTTCTGCAAACTGGCTTGTGTCATAGAAACGGCCTAGTTTAACTACTTACTGTAAATAGTTCTAAGAACACATTGTATGATTGTACGGTGGGTCCTTAAAGTTCTACTCACCTACACAACTTCGTGGACCTGCACTGAATGGGATGTATGAGTAATAATTCCTTCCTTGGCAATTTTCTGGTAGGAAGTTATCAGGGTTAAATACACTAGGATTTTTCCAATATTTCTCATTGCGGTGAATGAAGTATTGAGATATAATGACAGTTGTTCCAGCTGGAATGGTGTAGTTACCAGAAGCTTGAAAAATAAAAAATAAATTATAATTTATACTAAATGTTCTAATCTTATCCAATTATCACCTTATACAATGTATTGTTCTATTATTGTTATACTATACTGAGAAAACAGTAGATTACCGAAGTGGCAATTTGATAGTAAATCCTAATTTATATAGTCAATTGCAGAGTAGGCCTAATGTCATTATTCAGTGCCTCTTGAATTGTATTTCAAAGTATTTATAAAAATCGTAGGCCCTACTCCAAAAATGTTGAAAATATTTAAGAGAAACAAAATATGTCACTGGTACCAATGAAGTTTTCGGGGTGCTTGTATGATTTGTGAAAAAAACTAATACAACTCACCCATCTTAGCATCTTCATTAACTTTTCTAGCAATAATTGGTACTGGTGGATACATTCGCATAGTTTCAAAGATCACCCTTTCTAAGTATTTCATTTGCAGAGTATCATTGAATGTTATTTGTCTGTGAGGATCATCGGCAAATATTTCCTTGATTTCGGCATACACTTTATCTTGAACATCATTATATATACCTAATATGCATAACACAAAACTAGAGGCAGCGGCAGTTGTATCATGACCCTGTAATATATAAAAAAAATATGTGTTAGTTTGCATTATTTCAAGCCAATTTCATAGTTTTCCAATTCATCTTATTGTTCCCACCAGTCAAAAATGCCTCTCGTGCTTTCTAGAAATAAACAGCAAGTTGACAACCAGTTAGGTCCCCTTTTATCTCTTTGGTTCAGTACATACCCCGATAATGACTCCATTTATAGACGCTTATGGTTGCGAAGTCCAGTATTTCTGTTATCTCTATAAATCCGTATTACCCTAATGTTTATACTAAAATTTTATCACGCCTCGATCCAAATATCCAGCACTCACATGAAAGCCACCAATAAATAAATATCTTGCTCTCATCATCACACATCTTCTGAAAGTATCTCCCGATATTTTTATACACCAAGAATTGCAAAAAAAAAACAAAAACATACATAATACATAATAATGTTTTGAACACGATCAGTATAAACAATTCGTTTTTGTTAAAACACAAAGCTTTTATTTCGAACCGATTGGTTATTATAAATGATATGATGAACTTACTTCAAACATAATAGTGTTAACTTCTTCACTAATTTCTGCATCGGTCAAAGCATTTCCCTTAGTTTGACTGGCTTCAATCATGTAATCCAGAAAAGCCAATCGCTTCTTCTCCCCTGAAGTACAAAACATAATTAATAATACCAGTTTGTATATTTTACAGGTGTGTCATTCGTTGCCATATGCAAATTATACCAGTGTTGTCTTTTATATTTCGCATATAGAGATAGAAAAAAAACAGTAGAAAACTTTTCAAAGTATTCTCCACGAAGAGAAATAATAATAATAATATATTTATTACTTCTAAGAACGTGCTTACAGCAACGAGTGGCTACATGTACAATTACATGATATTGTGATATAATATAATTAGTCAGCTGGACTGAGAATAATAAAAGAGTAAAAGCTTATTCATTTAATATAAATGATCTTAATTTGAGTATATTCCAGATGTATTGGCTTATCACTATAGCTTGCTCATTTGTTAAACGTGAATTTAATTTTATAATCATTAGCCATACGTAGTTGGGTCAGGGTGCGGGTGACTTGGCGGATAGGTAACTTTTTTTTGTAAATACTGGTGGTTGGTGGTTGGTGGTTGGTGCTTCAGAAATATCAAAAATACTATATAAAGACTTATGAGAATACCTAGACACAAGATTGGCATCCACTTTTGTGTAATATTGAACTAAAACATCTTTCTTTAAAACAGAAGAGTTGAATGATAAAAAGTTAGTCCAGTTATCTAAATACATTCAAATCAATGAAAAACTGTTTTATTTGCCTTGACCAGTTCTACTTGATATCGCAAGAGTTATAATTGTAGGTTATAGCACAACTTTGGGTAACGGTTATTTTCCATTTGAGACAGTTCATACAGCCAGATAAGTGAAAATTTAAAAACATTGTAAGCCAATTTTACTCTTCCCGTTTCTAATCGAACAATAGCATCAGGTTTATCTAAAAGTATTGAAATGATTCCCTTTGAAAAATATAATTGTACCCTCTCAAGAATTTCTAGACATTTAAGTCCCCTAACAGAAACACAATTAAACATGGTGCTAAGAGCCAAATATTCAAACAGTTCAATTCTCGGACACCAACCATCGATTTTAGCCTTAGCCATTATGGGCAAGTTAGCTGCTACAGCCTGTTTACCCTTCTAACAAATAACTGTAGCCATTTCATTGAAAAGCCCGCTCGAGGTAAATGTCACACCCAAGTCAACATACTTATTCGACACTAATTCATTATTAAAGAAAAAATTACATTTAGAGTGACGAAAACCTCCACGGCTGAACTGCATAATTTTAGTTTTCTTCAAATTAACAGTCAAGTTATTTAATGCAGTATACTTTTGTAAATATTCAATTTTTTGCAACATTAATTTCCGACTGTACCAGAATAACCAGATCATGTGCATACAGCAAACACCCTGAGCTCCATGATCGTGGAAAAAATTTTCAAGATCGGCAATAAACAAGGCGAAAAGCAGAGGACTTAGAGGTTCTCCATGCAAAACTCCTGTCGTTACCGGGTACGATATGCTCAAACTATCAGCACTTTTTATTTACAGATTAGCTTGCCTGCATATAGCCATAATTACACGTAATTTTTTTACAGGTATACCTAAATTAAATAATTTTATCCACAACAAAGAAAGAGTTGTTCGAAAACGCACTTTTCTTCCCGAGAAAATCGATATCATCGATTGTTCACCCTCTCTTTCTACGGAACCAAGTTTCCTAATGTATCTTCTCCCTCTCACCTCGCACTCGGTGCACGACGCGAACAGCCCCACATGACACGAGTTCTAACCCTCTAAGCGTGCCATACCAAATCAGTCTCTCCTCAGAACCCTGACTGTAAGTGTCGGCTCTTCCCCAAAAATCGCTACACGTAATTCATGCCGGTTCGGTACCAAGTAAGTTACCGCAAAAGTTTCTCCCGGGTAATTACCAATTGCTCGCCGCATCCCTTTGTTTGTACATTTGTAAATAGTGATTTAAATGTTAACTGTGTTATGTCAGTAAAAGTTTATAGTGAAATTAAAATCCAGTGTTTCATTTCGGAAAGTGTCTGGAATGAATGGTTTTATACAGTCCATTTTCTCTGCACGATTTGAAGGGAAACTAAGAACATACTTCAAATCAAACATGGTCCTTCGAGCCGGATTCCAAAGGAAAAACAGACTTCAGCAATATTGTAAGTCCCACAATAATTAAGAAGCTGACCTCGTGGCATCAAATCGACGCCGGAAGCCGGAAACACTTCGGCAACCATTTTGAATCCTCCAGCGAATAGTCGACGAACTAATGGCACTTCAAAGCAGTGCTCTCTAGTTGTGCTTCCCTCCAGCGAACAGTGGACGAACTAATGGCAGTTCAAAACAGTGCTCTCTAGTTGTGCTCCGCTCATCTCCCGGTGCACTCTCTGACAAGTGATCTGTGCATCTCATCACTCGTCTCTCTCTTAGCATAAACATTGATAGGAAGGTAACCCAAAACAAAACAGACATTAAAAGGTCAGTGACTCTTAAATTTTATTCAGTTTTTAAAAAAAAAAACACACATCGTCATATTGTCGATATTAAATTGATGCTTATTCAAATTTAAATTTTAAGAAAAAGTTTCAGCACACGATGTCAGACGACGAGAATAATAATATTCAATATTTTAAAGGTCTTAGAAAAAATGCCAAAGCGCAAATAACTAGAATCTCTAATTGGTTTGAAAATCACAAAGATACTGTAGTAGATTCAAATGAAATCAGAAATAGAATCAAATTATTAGAAATTCACGTTGAGAAATATTGTAATGCCGAAGATGAAATTAATCTCTTAGACATTGACGGCACTGAATCTGATAATAGAGAAGAATTTGAGAATAAATTCATAACTTTGTTATCGCGCTTGCAAACCAAACTAGAAACACGTTGTCAAAACATAGATAAAAAAGATAACCCATCACAAAAGAACAATATTAAATTACCCAACATACAAATTCCAACCTTCACAGGAAACGCTTTGGAATTTACACCCTTTATGGACTTGTTTACAGCGTTAATAATAAATAACCCGAATCTAACATCTAATGCTGAAAAGTTTTTTTATCTAAAAACATATGTTAAAGGAGAACCTCTTCAAATTATTGATCAGCTACCTGTAACGGAAACTAATTTCCAAATAGCACTACAATTGTTAGATAAACGATATAATAATAGTAAACAGCTAATTAATAATCATTTTAAAAATTTGTTAAATGCACCTGTAATAATTAAAAGTAATTGTGTGAGCTTACGGCAATTGGTAACGAACTCTAGAGCAAATACTGATGCTTTAAAAAATACAAACCATACCACTGAAGAACTTTATGAAAATTTGTTAATATATATACTAGAACGAAAACTCGATTTCAATTCAAAAAAAGCATACGAGGAGCATGCTAAATCATCATTAACCACTTTGGATGAATTTTTTGAATTTTTGGAACATAGATGCCAAGTCTTGGATAACTTAAACACTACTGACTCGGACAATAAAATTGATAAAACTCACTCTTATGGTAATTCCTCTCAAACTGCCAATCATCATAAAAACAACACTAATAGCTCGTATAATAATTTTTCACAAAACCATAATAGGAATAAATTCACTAACAAAGTAACACTGCATACCAGTAAGCCTCAAACTAGTCGCGATGTCTCCCATCTCAATTCACCAACTAGACTCCTCAGGTCATCTCCGTCAAGCTCTCCTACACTCAATAAAATCTGCAACTTTTGTAATGAGAGAACTCACAAAATTTATTCTTGTCCTGATTTCACTTCCTTGATTCCTATAGATAGAATGAACGCAGCACGAAGCAAAAAACTCTGCTTCAATTGTTTAGGCAACAAACATCTGATACCACAATGTCCGTCTACACTCACTTGCACCGTCTGTCATAAAAGGCACCATACTCTCCTACACGACGAAAATTCAAACAACCCAGAACTCACTCCAAATCGCAATGTCCCGCTAAACGATAATATCAACCACACCTCACAGTCTCAACCAAGTACTTCAATGCAGATCCAAATCCCTCAAGGAGCTGCTGCACTCTCCGCAGTCGCGGTAAAAACCCCTTATGTTCTATTAGCCACCGCAAAAGTCGCAGTACACCCAAAACAAGGACATCCACTAATTTTGAAAGTTTTATTAGACAACGGAAGTCAAACGTCTTTTATTAAAGGTTCCACAGCCATTAAATTAGGCACCAAATGTTACCCTCACCACATGCAAATTTCAGGCATTCTTGCTAGCAACAACACTGTGAATAAAATGACAGACGTTGATATTCACTCAGTCTTTGATAACCAAAAGTTCAAAGTGTCCTGCGCTGTCGTAGAAAACATTACCCAACTTTTACCCCAAATACGAATTGATCCACTAAAGTTGGAAATTCCGACTTCCCTCGTGCACCAATTAGCTGATGATGAATTCTTCTTACCATCAGAGATTGATATGCTAATTGGAGCAGAGATATATTACTCTTTGCTCAAAGGAGGTTTTGTCTCTCTAGGAAGAAACCGTCCTACCCTCGTAGACACTCATTTAGGTTGGATATTAGCTGGTACAATCCCCTCCTCTTGTATTGATCACTCTTCTCAAGAAAGCGCCCACTCTAATGTTTCTCACACTTTTTTCACAACTAGTGAAAGCCTCCCTCAGCTCGAAGAGAAATTAGACACCATGCTCGAAAAGTTTTGGTCTCAAGAAGAAATTCAAACTCCTCCTCATATTTCTCCGGAAGATGAATTGGCTGAAACAATTTTCACTTCCACCACCCAAATCATGGACACTGGGAGATACCAGGTCGACTTACCCCTAATTCACCCCAACGCTCACAAAAAGCTAGGCGAATCGTTCGCTCAGGCAAAAAACAGATTCGTCTCTCTCGAAAAGAAGTTTGGAAAAAATCCAGAGCTTTTTAATGAGTATAAAAAGTTCATCACTGAATATATTGATGTAGGTCACGCTAGGTATGTACCTCTTGAGCTCACCAATGACACATCAGATCACAAATACTTTGTCCCTCACCTGTGCATCATAAAAGAAGAAAACGCCAGCACTAAGCTGCGCATAGTTTTCGATTTTAGCTGCAAAACAAGTTCTCGTCTCAGCCTCAATGATATTACCCTCAAAGGCACTCAAGTTCAACCCGAGCTATACGACATCTTGAGTCGATTTCGCTTATTTAAATTTGTGCTAACTGCGGACATCAAACAGATGTACCGACAAGTGTTGATGAACCCACAATTCAACTTTCTCCAAAATGTATTGTGGAGAGACTCCCCATCAGAACAATTTTCGTGTATCGAATTGAACCGAGTTTCTTTCGGACAAAAAAGTGCTCCCTATTTGGCATGTCGGGTTCTCAAAGACATTGCAACAAGAAATCAAAACTTGACCCTTGCCTCCGATGCCCTACTGAACCAAACCTATGTCGATGACATATTAGCCGGAACAAACACGCCCGATGACCTTGGAATACTACTGCATGATTTGCAAATGATTCTAGAAAAAGCTGGTTTCCAGTTGCACAAAATATTTTCCAACAATAAAGAAATTTCTAATCAAAATCCACCCAATTCAGAAACTGAAATTGACTTCAATTTATCTAACTCCCCCTGTAAAATACTCGGAATGACATGGAACCCTCACACCGATGGATTAAAGATAAATGTTTTTGCCTCACCCGAATTAAATGTTCTTACAAAACGAACCTTTCTCTCGCACTTGTGTCAATGTTTTGACCCGTTAGGTCTCATCAACCCTATTATCGTTAGAGGTAAATTGATAATGCAGAAGATATGGTTACAACAATTGGATTGGGATGAAGAAATAAAAGATCCACTAATTATAAAAGAATGGAACACTTTTTCAAAAATGATCCTACAAGTAAAAAACTTAAAAATTCCCCGTTATTTGTTTTTAGGAAAAGAAATAGTGAAAATCGAACTTCACGGATTCTCAGATGCTTCTCAAGAAGCCTTTGCTTGTAACATGTACGTTCGCTCTCTTTATGCAGATAATTCAACCCATTGCTCTCTAGTCACTTCAAAATCTCGCGTTGCACCATTAAGAAAGCCCATCACTATCCCTAGATTGGAGCTCAATGCTATGCTACTTTTGTCAAAACTGGTTAAAAGGAATTTACAAGTATTCGCAAATAAATTTACGATAGATTCAGTCAATTTATGGACAGATTCCTCCATTGCATTAACCTGGGTGAAAAGTCCTCCTTCTCGTTGGACAAGTTTCGTAGGTAACAGAGTATCCCAAATCCAGGAGCTCACAAAAAACTGTCATTGGAGACACATTCGCTCAGTCTTCAATCCCGCAGACATGTTATCCCGTGGTAAATTCGAAACCAAAGATTTCTCATTCTGGTTTTCTGGTCCAGAATTCCTAAAAGACCCAAGGACAGAATTTAACTCACTCAATGTTTTTTCTCCCGTCTCGAATCCCCCAGAACAGAAGAAAATTGTATTGAGTTATTTACAAACAGCCGAAAACTTCTGGCAAAACATCTTTTTAAAATTCTCATCTTTTCACAGGTTAAAAAGAACAGTGTCCTACATATTTAGATTCGTTCATAACTCAAATGCGAAACACTCAAAAATATCAGGCCCCCTTCAAGTCAAAGAGCTTGAAAAATCTCTCAAATTTATTTTAAAGACTATCCAAAGTCAATATTTCGAATCAGAAATAAAGGCAATTTCTCTCTCTAAACCTATAAAAAACAAGCAAATTCTCTCCCTCCACCCGTTTGTGGATTCCGAAGGCTTTCTTAGAGTAGGTGGCCGATTGGCACACGCACCCATTCCATTCGCCCAAAAGCACCCAATTCTTTTGCCTTCAAAGAACCACGTAGTATCTCTTCTTCTAAAGTTTGAACACCACAGGCTAGGCCACAGTGGAGCACAAAATGTTCTCTCAAACATACGCTTACGGTATTGGCCGTTGGATGGATTACGCGAGACCAAACGAGTCATCCACAAATGCCTCACTTGTCACCGATTTAATTCACAAGCAGCCCAGCAAATTATGTCAGATCTGCCTAAAGATCGTATCTCAATCTCCCGGCCTTTCCAAAAAGTTGGAATAGACTTTGGCGGACCTTTTTTAGTTAAATCGTCTCATCTGCGCAAGGCTCCTTTGTATAAAACTTATTTGGCCTTGTTTGTATGTATGGTAACCAAAGCCATACATATCGAATTGGTTTCTGACCTCTCCACAGATTCATTCATAGCCTCGCTCAAGCGTTTTATAGCTCGTAGAGGAAACCCCACAGTTATATACTGTGACAACGGTACAAATTTCGTTGGAGCAGCACACCAGTTGAAAGATTTATATACATTGCTTAGATCACAGAGCACACACGACGCCATGGAAAATTATCTGTCGACCAATGAAATTTCCTGGAAATTTATACCCGCACAATCGCCACACTGGGGAGGCATATGGGAAGCTGGCATAAAAAGTGCCAAAAACCACCTCTTTAGAATTGTAGGCAACTCCCAATTCACGTATGAGCAATTTCTCACAATTTTAACCCAAATTGAGGCCATACTCAACTCCAGACTCTTGTTCCCCATGTCGGCCGACCCCAAGGATTTACAACCCTTGACCCCAGGCCATTTTCTTATCGGCTCCTCGCTTACTGCTTACCCGGAAAGGGATATTTCTTCTCTCCCCATAAACAGACTCTCATTCTGGAACAAATGTTCCCAGATTCAACAAGTCTTCTGGAAACGTTGGTCATTAGATTATATGAACCGACTTCAAAATCGCCCAAAATGGATGACTTCCCGTTCTAACATTCAGGTAAACGATATGGTTTTGGTAAAAGATAACAATCTCCCCCCTCTCAAATGGCCCTTGGCTAGAGTGATTGACGCCCCCTTGGGCAAAGATGGCAAGGTTCGTTGCGCCACCATTAAAACTAGTGAAGGACAATATACAAGACCTATCACCAAATTGATACCTCTTCCATGTGATTCGGAAAAAGTCACTCCCCCTTGTAGAACTTAGGCTCATTAGTTTCATCAATTTTTTACTCTCCATTTTTGTTTTACTCTCCACTTTTTCTCCTCTTTTCGCCCGCGGGGCAGCATGTTCGAAAACGCACTTTTCTTCCCGAGAAAATCGATATCATCGATTGTTCACCCTCTCTTTCTACGGAACCAAGTTTCCTAATGTATCTTCTCCCTCTCACCTCGCACTCGGTGCACGACGCGAACAGCCCCACATGACACGAGTTCTAACCCTCTAAGCGTGCCATACCAAATCAGTCTCTCCTCAGAACCCTGACTGTAAGTGTCGGCTCTTCCCCAAAAATCGCTACACGTAATTCATGCCGGTTCGGTACCAAGTAAGTTACCGCAAAAGTTTCTCCCGGGTAATTACCAATTGCTCGCCGCATCCCTTTGTTTGTACATTTGTAAATAGTGATTTAAATGTTAACTGTGTTATGTCAGTAAAAGTTTATAGTGAAATTAAAATCCAGTGTTTCATTTCGGAAAGTGTCTGGAATGAATGGTTTTATACAGTCCATTTTCTCTGCACGATTTGAAGGGAAACTAAGAACATACTTCAAATCAAACAAGAGTTATTGAATCAAATGCTCTTTTAAAATCTATAAATACCGCAAGTATTTTTCTTGTTCTATGACTAATATGTATGTGAATAATAGAGCTTAAGGTGTATACACTGTCAATACATCCCCGTCCTGAATGGAAACCAATCTGACAGTCAGGCAAGATTCTGCAATCATCAACCCAAGCGGATAATGCATTTTTGCATCCCTTCGAACCAATTCTGGAAGCAGTTATTCCACTCACTTGTTGGTACATTCAAAATAGAGTGTTTGAATGCGTTGACTGCATCTTTGACCTTTGACCACGCAGTTCATTCTTTATTTTTGGAAAAGTAAAAAAGTCGTTAGAACTTAGGTCGGGACTGTATGGAAAATTGTCCAACAATTTAATGTTTTCTTGCTTTGAAACCTCAATTGTTTTTCGAGCTGTGTGGGAATATGCATTGTCATAGTGGAGGATCATTCGTCGTTGGGGTTTGATTTTTCGAAACTGCAAATACTTCCGGCAAACAAATCGATATGTACAAATCAGCAGTAATAGTTTTTTGATCTTGCAGAGGAATTGTTGCTACATGACTAATCATCTTAAAAAATTCAGTATAGGTACAGCTTTGAACGAAGCGGTCTGAAACTTTGGCGTTAAGTTAACCAAACATGACAGATAATTTTCAGTAGTAATAACCCAAGGATATTGATAATTGTTCGAAAAAATTTTATAACAGATTTCGAAAGCTCGTTATAAAATTTTTGAGCATTTATCAATGTTCAAGGGTTATTCTAATACAAATTTTTTTGCTAATTATAGAAAAAAATACATAGTATATTTGCTTCTATAATTTCATTAATATTCTCGTCAGTATTATGACCAAATCGTGACATTTTGAAATATTAAATATTTGAAACGTCAAAATCGAAATAAATCAAAATGTAACCATGGCAACGTACCTAATAGAGTGAAATTTTTTTCCCTAGTAGATATCCAATGAAATCAGTTAATTTGAGGTCATTTGATTGAACACAACCAATCAGAACAACATTACACTGAAAACAGACCATGGACTAGAGCAAAAAATTTTCACATTCATTTGATATTTGTTGACAGGTTCCAACACTATGTTGTTATATGCAACACTTAGAAGACAACCCTCGTACACAAGAAGTGTTTAAATAGCTTGTAAGGACAATGCTCGAACCATTAAAACTTGTTTGAATTTAAGAAATGGGGCCTTGTTTGTGGATTCAGGGGGTTACTTAATAACAATATAATGATTATAGAAAACATCGAAACAACAGAAGAACTAGACAAAATTATCAGTAACCTACAGCAAAACATAACATCAGCGCGTGACTCGACCACTAAAAAGGTGAGAATTCATGGAAAGAAGGACAAACTGCCGGAAGAAATAACTGGCAAAAAACGAGAGACACTAACCTTAGAGACAACATGCTACGGCTACAAAAAGAAATCAACAAAAAAATAACAAAATTTAGAAACGAGAATTGAAATAACTTCTTGGAAAACATGGACTCCAAGGAGAACAATTTCTGGAGAAACATGAAAAAACTACGTAACAAACGGAAAAGCGTGACCAGAATTAAAGAAAACGGAATGACAATCACAAACCAAAAAGAAATGGCAAGAATGTTCGGAGATCACAGAATTTTACAAATAATATGCGGAACACCAGGGCATTGTAAGGAAATTCGAAGGAATTGTACAACTGAAAACACAATTTACCCAATAATGCAAGAACTTCCACCAAGGAAATTTACTAAATCTTGGGAAGTATTAAATGAAAAACGGCAAATATAATTCCAGTGCCAACAACACAGCATGGCAGAAGCTCTGTAAACAACTACCGTCCGATTTCGCTCCCCAGCAATATCGCAAAAATCATTGACAAGGTAATATTAAATAGACTGGAGGGAGAGGTATACAGTTTGAATCTAATTCCGGAGGAGCAGTATGGATTTAGGGTCGAACACGGATGTCCTTTGCAATCAATCAGAGTCCTGAATTATGTCAGGGAAGGTTTCAGGATGAAACGACTCGCCATATTGGTTTCATTGGACATTTGATTCAGTCTGGCTCCCTGGACTTATATTTAAGCTGACTGAACTTGGCATTTTGGGTTATTTAATATCACTGTTAAACTTTAACCTTACAAACAGGAAATTTCACATGAAAGTTGGTGATCCTGAGGTAGTGCTATATACTACGGAAGCCGGGGTACCGCAAGGCTCGGTGATTTCCCCGCTACTGTACTCGCAGTTTACGGCAGACTTCCCGGTCAGCAGTACAGTGTTGACTGCGTTATATGCGGACGACGTATGCATTGTATATACAAACAGCGAGGGCAGCAGACTTTGCATTGAAAATAGTTCAATCATACCTAAATAATAGAATCGTTTCGTATCTCATTAAAAATAAGCTGATGCTTAACACCTCTAAAACGGAATATATGGTCCTTAGAGAAAAATTTCGTGCAAAAACATATCTGTTCAGACGGCTAAAATTACAAAACCAAATAATCGAAACCAAAACACAGGTTACATTATTCAATCGAATACTTTGCACAGTTTGCATATCGAAGCTCAAATAATAAAAGCAAAAGTGGCAATGAGACTGCTGTTTGCGTTGTTCTGTCGTAATAGCCGTCTCTCTTCGGAGAACAAACTACTTTTGTATACAGGTTATACGGACCAACAACCCAGATAGCAAAAAATATTTTCTAAATATTTTTAAAAAAATGTTTGTTAAATATTTGTAGCGACAGATTTTTAAATATTGAATAAATATTATTTTTAAATATTAAATAAATATTTGTTATAAATATTTATCAAATATTTGTTATAAATATTTATCAAATATTTGTTATAAATATGAATGAAATATTTGTTATAAATATGAATGAAATATTTGTTATAAATATGAATAAAATATTTTAATAATTAGGTACATGATTGACAAGTTAGAATTCTTTGGGATCCTGCAAAACCATTTCCCTAAAAAATGAAACACTTTGTTAATTTATAAATATTTTATTTCTAAGCACCATATTAAATTGTCAAAGTCAAAATTCTTCATGATGCTGCTTATTATCCATATTACTACTTGGAATACAAATAGACCTAACCTTATTAATAGCCGGACAGAAGCACGTAAATAACACAATCACTATAGTGTACACACACAATCTGAACGAAAAAATAAGCACAACTTCGAATACACACACAATCACAATTAATTCACAAAATATAAACCAGAATATAAACGATGTCTCTGAATGATACCTGAACAAACAAAAAACAAAACACAAAATGGCTGCTATGTTTACGGCGCATGGTATCACAGCTTAAGATGTGATGGTATACCGTTCGTTATCGAATGTGCAACGCATGCTCAGTCAGTACACTATACTGTGCCATGTTGACGATATCTGATGAATTTCAATTTAAATCGTAAACAACACTAATGACTTCACATGTTTTGTTCCTTTTGAATGTTTGAGTAACTGAATTTAATGTCTACTGTTTGTAGTGAATATTCCACATGCAGGTTGGGATTATCACCTCGCAAAATAAAAATAAAAGAAGAGTAAATAATACGTTTATTTGTATTTTACCACCCCAGCGTATATAATAATTATATTCAACCGGCAACATTGAACAGAACGTTCTTCATAGGCAAAGAAGGGAGCAAGGAACAAAGATTATAGCTATAGGAGGTAGCGAGGAAATAAAATTTAGGTACAAATTTAGGTTCAACTTGAATGTTTTTGTCGATATTTACCCAAAATGTGGATTTTTCGGAGTGGTAGGTATTTAACATTATTTGAATGTTTGGTATAAATTTCTAAATTAGTAATATAGATGTATAGACATGGAATTATAAAATATATACTATTTATTTAACATATAATATGAAAATATTAAGCAAATATTTTTTATATTCCTACTTCCTGGTCATCGGAAATTATAGGTAGGAATAATTTTCAAAAACGAAATAAACTTAAACGGTCTTTAAAGCAGGTACCTATACCATTTTGTGGTTCAATTAAATATATATTTATGCTTCTGACAATATTTCTAAAATATTTTTATAATATTAGATCTTGAATATTTTGTATCCATAAAAAAACGAATATTTATTTTATATGTTATTAATGAAATATTACTTTTCAAATATTTAAGCAATATTTATTGAATATTTGATACAAATATTGTATAATAAATATTTAACAAATATTTGTTTTAGATAACAAATATTTATAAAAGATATAAATATTTCCTTTATACAAAAAAAATATTTAGCAAATATTTGGTGCTATCGGGGAATTACATACGGTTATCCTGTCTTTTGCCCAACGACCAAATTTTTGTTTAATCGTATGAAAGTTGTGCAAAATAAATGCATAACAATGGCATATAGAACGGAGAAAGAAGAGATCGACTACTTTGAGTCATAAAAAATTGGTATACCCATGATCAAACCTTATTTAACCAAATTGGCAGTACGATATTACAAGTATTATCTCCCTAAAAGCCTCCAAACTAAAATAAAACAATCACGAGCAAGGAACTATAATGGGTGTAGCCTCTACGCCAACCTACGCTAATCTGTCATGATCACCCTAAAACACAGGATTATCCTCTATACCAACATGTAAATTTGTAAACATTAAACCAAACTAAATTAACTTTAGCGGATGAATGAAGCTGGATGGGAGAGTGATTGGGGATGTAAATAGGAATTTGAGAAGAAGGAAAAATGGACTGTACATATAGAAATGACCATTTTAAACCTTTTTAACAATGTTAACCTAATTTGGAGCCTTTATCATGTGACTCTGTTTTTCGCAAGCTTTTCAGAGATATAACAACAAAAACTCTAAGGGAATGCAAGCTTTTTAATTTCGGACGGATCGATTATAGATAATTCACAACAAAATTACGGATAATGCTCAAAGGCAAGGAGCCGTTATTTTAGAGAAGAAGAAGACACGGAAACAAGCAGCGGAGCCACGTCATCGGCATAGCGGCATTTGCCGCGCTCTATTGATTGTTTCATTTTTATTTCTTATTCAATAAAATCAATGTAAATAGTGTGCTAGCTGGTGGTTATCCACAAACTGTTATAGCAAACAAATTTTGATGAAATGAAGATTATGTGATTATAAATGAGCCTTGTTTGCAGGAGGTTTTTCAATATTTCAAAAATTTCAGTCAAAATTTTGGTTGTGAGGTATCAAAGTGAAGAGAATAGACTTTACTGGAGATCAGTGAAAGTAGTTAACTTATTTTCAATTTTTCTCAATATTGTATTTCTGAAAAAATGTAACTATACTTTTTTGAGATTCTTCCAATTAGTGATGATGAAATCGTGCAGAAAATTTCATCCTCCCACAGTTTATTTTTTTAAATCAGTTAAATTTATTCCGAGGTCAAGATTCCTTCAGACTGTACTGATTGGCCAACATTAATTTTTGTATATCTTAAGAATAATTCGTCAATATAATGAAGAATAATACATTAAACCTTCCACTTTTTAGTATCATTCCACTTACCAACATCATTTTCATCGTTCTCATCCAAATCATCTCGCAAGTAGTTTGGCATGATATCTTGACCTTCTATAATTTGACCTTGATCATCAAATTTACTAGTTTTGACTGCATGGGTATACAAAGTTGCCTCTCCCTTCTTTTCTCTTTCAAAATAGTTTTGTTTCTTCCTTTTTATCACCTAAAACAGCAAGTACAATATAATTTTATTTAGCTATAGGTATTAAATGAATTTATATTCTTCTAATGTACAAATCAGTTGTAACTCCAATATGAAAACTTACCGCACTCGTAAGAGAATGTATGATATTCAAAAGACCAACTTGTATTTTACTAAAGCTGGTTAAGTTAAAAAGTATATCCGGTCTTAACCAAAACTTCATATGCCTCTGGTGAAGAATATTGCACATGCTAAAAGTATATTAAAAACTAAATATTGCTACAACAACTTTAAGTAGTGTTATAACTAACCGCATTACAGCCATGGCATAGTCGAATCCAGTATTATCTGATGCTGTTTTAGTTACACCCATTGCTGTTTCTGAAAGCAGAAAAAAAGGCTGAAACTTCTTGCTCAAATGAAAAGATAAAGTTAGTATTACGGCAAGAAGAGGAAAAAATCCCATCACTATTTTGGCAAACATTGGGTAGATATGTACAACGAATACTAATGTTACAGTTTGTAAAAAATTGTCATTAGCACTTCATTCATCCATATATTTGGGTTGTGCTCATCAGCCCAGGCACTTGAACTGAATCTTTGTACCATGTCCCATGTTATCTACTTCCATTCCAGCAGCTTCGTGTCTTCTATAAGGGCCACTAGTTTGACTGGAGGGATTTTCAGTAGTTGTGATGGTTGTATTAATTCCTCTCCTAAGTGCTTCCGTCTAAGTTCTTGTAAGTTCTCGCAGAAGCAGAGTATGTGAGTAGGTGTTTCATCACTAAGTTCACTAACTTTGCCCATATTGTACAAGGTGCAGTGTCCAGTCACCAGGTTGGTAACTGTCTTCAAATGTCATTTACCCAGTTTCAGTATCCTGGTTGATAGTTCCTTGTCTACCTTGTACAGTAAACTCTTTGTATGGAGGTGCCCTTGTGTCACCCTCCATTTGAATTGGTGTTCCCGTAACTAGCCAGTTCCCGATTTCCCCTCTTATGCAATCTTTTGTGATTCCACAAAACGGTTCCGGATCTATGAAGTCTCCTTTAGAGCCTTCTTTAGCTAACTGGTCCGCCATCTCATTACCTGCAATCCCCTCATGCGCCGGCACCCATATTAGAGTCACTTTGTTGTCTCTTGCCAGCCTGTTTCTTTGCAGTTTTTCACCAGTCATTGGCACTATGATCGATATTCAGAAATAATACGACATTGTACTCTTTCTCCTCTCTCATTTCATGGTGATCCATAATTGCTACACTGACTATACCTTACCGGAAAACCAATCATATGAACACAAAAATAAGGCGGAAAGTATTGTTTAGCAGCCCAAGTGCGGAAAATTCTTAACGGTACAATATTTGAAGTTTTTCACCGTCTGTCACTTGAGTACTTTGGCTTAATCAAGAGGCGAAAAACAGTTGTGTGCAAGAAACGCTTAAGCAGCCCTTAACTATCAGCTGCCCTCGCTTCGCTACGCTCGCTTGTGCATCTAACAGACTCGGGCTGCTAAAGCTCATTTTCTTCCCTTGTGACACAATAAACTTATTCAACCACGAAGACGTTAGGACGCAGTGGCTTACTAAAGTCACTAAAATTCAGTTGGTACTGAAGTAAGTACTGAAATTTAGCGCTGGTTTAATCTATGATTCCAGTTCAGTAAATGTGAAACAGTTCTATTTACTAGAGCAAGTGGTTATTCTGCTTCTACACTGATAATTGATGCCTTTGTGAATACTTTTGCTGTCGTCTTTTCAATATATTTGTGCCTACAATTCATAATTTGAAACCATGTTAACGGAAAGTCAATTCAAAGTTATTGCTTCCGAAAACTCTATTTCAGTGGCTTGAACAAATACTGGCACCGTGTAAATCCGCTTTTATATACAGTATCTTCTGTATGTGAAGAGACTTACCTAATAAAGTGTCCACAGTTGTACTACTCATGTAATCGTGACAATCAAAAATCTTCCCTTTTTCTTTTCTAAAAGATTCAACCAAAGCTGCTGCATTTCTGTTGAAAACTGGCATGAAAGATTTCAAGATGGATGTATGGAAAGTAGGAGCAATCATTTTTCTGTGTGATTTCCATTTATCACCTAAAACAAACGGCAATTAGAACACAATGAACACTAAGATAAAATTAGGAAATATTGAATCGAGTATTTATATTGGATTATAATTCAATACATTTCTGGCAGCTCCAGCATATCTGTAGCTGGACCTTCGCAGATATGTATGTAACAAAAAAGAACAGAATACGACTAAGTAGGTATAGTAACAGGATTTATTTATTTTGGTTTATATGAAATTATAATTTTGATATTCACCTTTACTAATTAATAATCCGTCACCTAGCCAAGGTTCAAAAAGTGCATAATCTGGAGATTTTTCCAAATGTGTGCTATTTCCTAGTACAACCTAAAAGTAATACATAATATAATGTGTAACACCTCATATGTCAAAGTATTATTCCGGGGTGACATTCTCTGAGACCTAAAATATCTACTTATTGTGTCCCTTTCCTTTTACTTAGTTGCTGCGTCTAGGGGACTAGTAGTTTCTTTAGACCTATTTCCTGAAGGAAGTTTGCTTAGTTTAGGTAAGAGTCCATCCTCTATTTAGTAGTATAACGATATTTATTATATAGTTATCAACAGATACAAGTGAATGTGATTCGTTAGCAAAATATGATGTTTGATCAAGAGGATTTTATTATTGTTGAACTGATTCGAATAAGGGCAAAAGTAAATTACATATTATTATATACTTGTAAATGTTAATTTAATATTTACTTAATTTTTCTGTAAAAATCGTCATGTTTTAGTAAAGCGTGTTATCAATAGATGTCGAAGATAATAGTTTAATATATATACTATCATATCGCCTTACAAAGTTTGAAAAATATTTTTCAAAGAACAGAGACCGTTCACTAAGAAGCAGCAACTACTTCTCGGGCTATATGCCCCGGCAGACATTGAATTACACTTCTTAGTTAAATGGGGTTGGTTGACGTATTGATGTGGTTTCAGCGTTGTCTATAGTCCAGGACTATGCTCTCAGAACTTCTGGTCGGATGACATCTACCTTGTACTGATGAGGCGCAAATACGCCGAAACCGGTCTACAAGTAATGTTGTCCCTTCTTATTACAAACCAGAATGGTTGGTTATATCTTGCAGATATACCAACCCCGTTTAACTTAGAAGTGTAATTCAATATATGTCGGGACATATAGCCCGAGAAGTAGTTGTATACGGTTCTTTGAAACAAATTTTTCAAAAACTTTGTAAGGAGTTTTAATAGTATTAAACTATTATCTTCGACATCTGTTAATTTAGTAAATACAAGGAACGCAACACGTTACAAATGTTTATTTGTTTTCCGGATGAATAAATATTTACTTACTTCTGTATCTTCTGCATTTGCGATTCCAATAATCAATCTGGGTCCAAGCCAAATTCTAGCTATATCTAGCTTCAGTTTACCCTGCATCGATATAACCATTCCGAAAATATCTGAATATCAATAAAAATTTTAATTTGGAATCTCCATTTTCATGATAACAAAAATAGAGTAGATTATTTCTACGTCCGAGAGAGATATTTGGACAAAATAATATTCATCTGAGTGATTGAGATTTTAGGCCATTTCAAGTACTTACAGTTACCGATAGGGACAATTCATAAATTGCGTCACACTATTCTTAGAATTTCTGAACCCACTATGTCACGTTTTCTACTTTTTTCAAGGTACCCGCCCCTACCAAGTAACGTAACACTTCCTTATTACTAGACCAAACCTCAGGTCCTCCATATATTGGGAGGATTGTAGTTTTTCCTCCCCTATCGTTGAAAACCTCAGCCTAGTCAAGCCTTCGTAGTAGCACAATATATGTGCTGAGGTTTCCTCATCTTCTTGGCAAAACCTGCATATGGTTGTGTCTGCCAATCCAATTTAGTAGATACTCCGTGAATGTTGGCTAGGGTTCTTTGATGAACTCTTTGGCCTGCCTCATTCTTGTCGCCTTGTTCCACCATTCTGGAGACTTCTTTTTTAGCCAAGTACTGCTATTTTTTGCAGCGCTTTCGCTATGCCACAGAAAGGTTCTGGGCCTTCTCGGGCTAGTGAGTCTGTCTCTTCATTGTACTTGTGATCTAAGTGGCCTGTTACCCAGGCTGAGGACAATCTATTACGACTGCCCTCTAGTAACGTCGACAAGTAGTCCCAAACAAATTTGGAATTTATCTGCATGGAACTGATTGATTTTATAGCCGCTTGGCTGTCGGAGTATATGGCAATGGTCTTCTCCTCAAACTCATGCCTTAATAGCTCTCCTGCATAGTCCTGTATTGCTGCAACTTCTACCTGGAAATCGCCACATATTTGCCTAAGCACAGTAAGACTTTTGTCTTTGGGTTGGCTATATATATTCCTGTTCCTACACCTTGCTCGGTTTTTGAGCCATCTGTGTAGCAGGCCATTTCTGCATTAATTGGAGGTCCTTTCTTCCATGCCTCTCTCCCTGTTGTGATTGTTTTGAAGTTCTTTCTGAAGCTATACTTGGGAATCATCTCGTCCGATGGCATTCCCATTATGGGGTAAATTTCCAACTCTTTGTATAGCTCGTTATACACCTTACCGTGTAGTCTACTAATGGGTGCTTACCCTCTGGTCAATCTATTAGTGATTGACCTGGCTTCGCCTTGTATGTAGACATGAAGAGGCGGCAGGATCAGCAAGACTTCTAGTGCAGCTGTTGAGGTTGTCCTCATGGCTCCCGTAGCAGCCAGGCAAGCTAGCGTTTGAATGCCACTAAGCTTTTGGATCGCCCTAACCTGCCGAGTCTTTGGCCATCATAACACCGAGCTATATGCTATTATGGATCTAAAAATTGGCCATATGATCATTTTTGGTTGTAGCACCCAGTTCTTTCCGCACATTATTCTGCACAGATTGAGGGCTATCGTACCTTTTTGTAACGTGTCATGTTAGTTTATAGATGTACCCCAAATTAATTTTAAAAAAATAAATACCTGCTGCCGTTTTTCCAATAACCATGTGAGCATTTCCCAAGATGGGTAAAGATGGTGGTCCCGGAAATTGATTTCCCATCTTTACATAACGTTGGTTCTTGAACCATAATTGATATGAAACCAAAACGGCAATTATTGCAGTAAGGACTAATGGAATCGGACTAGCAAGTAGAGATGTCTGATTCTCGACATTTTGTACCTAAAAAAAATATTGAACTATACCAATAAATAATTACCTTGTTTAACCGACAACATACTGTAATGTTTTTGTTATTTATTTAAATAGTTTTTACTTGTGGGATAAAATTATACACACTACTATGGCTAATTACTATTTATTTATTTAAAGAAACGCACACTGTATTAAACTTGCTTTATATACACGCTTTACTTAATGTCTACTAATTTATTTACACTCGGTATAATAGTTCTAATTTATTTTTACCACTTGAATATTACTCTATTCATCTTCACTATTTCATTCACTGTCCGATTACTAAGAACTTCTGTGAACTAACTCTTTACTGTCCCTCGTATATATAGTCCTTCTCGGTTCTAGAAAACTCTAGTACCTTCCGCGCTCGTCCTATGCACAAACAAACCCTTATTCCAGAAACTTCTCGAATCCCAGCGCAGCCACCAAAATTTATAATAAAGAGAGGGCTAGCTTTTAGTTGGTGACCTCGCAACATTGCCCCCTCCGTATTAGGAAGTTCCTCCTAGAACTCCTGTGAAGCCGGGACTGGATGTTCAAATCGGCAACTGGACCTATTTCTACACTTTCCGGTCGTATAGAAATAACAGGGCACTGACTTCATTGGAGACTGATAACGGAGGGTATAGCTGCAGATTAATATGTGGACACCGGTATCTTCGAAGATCACTTCCATCATATTCCTGATGACTCGCCAATCCAACTGGTTGCTCTCTATCTTAGGCATAGCTAGTTTCTTCACGTTGGATTCCAGCACATGGTCTCGAAGTCTACGTAGCGCTTCCCACACATTCCGGTTGGTGGATCTATCTTGAAATTCGTTCTTTGTTACCAGGTAGAAGACGTACCGTGAATTGTGTTTGAGTCTCAGTGTCTTGCCAGGGGTTGGAATCTGTTCTGCAAGTTTTTCTAGTTGCCCAAGCTTCTTCCGAAACACAGTTGCCAAACCTCTTGCGTTTTTGATACTGGCTGGAATGTCGTGTGCCAGTGGATAGTCTTCCAGGAGCGTGAACAAGTCTTGTCGTTGCTATGTAGTGACTCCAAATCTAGCCTTAACAGTACTTCCATATGCGCCCATAAATTATTCGAAGGCAGAATCTTCCTGGACATGGTTCACTCCTTCCTCTATGTCATGGTTTCCTTCGAATGGCGCCAGTCGATTTTGGTGAACTACTTTCGGTTTTCCATTGGGGATCTTGCTTATACGATAGATGACGTCATTGATCCTCTTCTTGATCAAGTACGGACCCTCCCAAGATTTTTGTAATTCTGGAGAAAAGCCTTTCCCCCTTCTTGGAAACTGCCTTCTGTAGCCTGCGTGTCGTACCGTTTTTTCATTCTGTTGCTGGCAACTTGAAGATTCGTTCGGACCAATTCGTGCACATCGTCCATCCTTTTCTCAACTGGATTACGTAATATTATCCAGCTAGATCTTCTCCAGGTCTACAACCAAATTCCAGGTCACATGGAAGCCTCATTTCGCGTCCAAATAAGATTTTCGCAGGTGTTTGACCTGTGGACTCATTGATGGCAGATCGATAAGCCAGTGCAAAAAGGGAAATATATTGGTCCCAATACCCAATCTCTCTGGTGGCTGGAAACTACTTTGGACAGATATTTTCCAATGGTCCTATTCATTCTCTCGACCATTCCATCTGACAGTGGATGCAACGCCGTTGTCCTTGTCTTCTCCATTCCCAGCTTGTCACAAATTTCCTGGAATACATGGCTTTCGAAATTTCTTCCCTGATCGCTGTGAACTTCCAAGGGCACTCCATGTCGGCAGATGAATTCCTTCACCAATACATCCGCGACAGTTGTGACTTCTTGATTCGGGATCGCGTAAACTTCTACCCGCTTTGTAAAATAATCCATCACAACCAGGATGTATTTACCACCATTTTCTGTCGTCGGAAATGGTCCAGCGATGTCTAAAGCAATCCTTTCGAATAACTTCCAACATTATACTGTTTCATGGGTGCCTTTCCCTTGCGATGTGGTACATTACTCGTAGCACAAGTCGTACACTTCTTACACCAGTCCTTCACATCGTCGGAGCTGTTCATCCAATAAAACCTTTCTCGGACTCGCTGAAGGGTTTTCTTCACTCCCAGATGACCGTCGTGTAACTTCCTCAGTACCTCGGCTACTCTCGTTCTCAGGATAACTAACTGCGTTCTATTTTCGGAACCATCATCGTTTTCAAGAATTCATTTCAACAGGCCTTCTTCCAGGACAAGGGAGTCCCATTGTGCCCAATATGTCTTGAGTGTCGGTGAAAATCTTGACACTTCTTGTCAGGTAGGTCGCCGATTTTCTTCCTTCCATTGCCGGATCATCTTCAGGTGAGGAACATTCTCCTGATTTTCTCTGATCCTCGTGGGTGACCATTCTTCGTTGACTACTGTAGTTTTTGAAATAGTAGCTTCCTTGGATTCCGCCTTGTTGCAGTGGAAACAGTCTTCTGAGCGCGGCCGTCTAGATAGACATGGAGTCGGCATTTCGGTGACTCACGCCAGTCCGATGTTCGATGAGAGGGTCTTTGGAACAATACTTGGTCGGTGGGACTTGGTTTGCTGTAATCCTAGGGCGCTTACACGAACTGCGTACATACCCTAGCTCGCTGCAATTCCAGCATCTAATCTTCTTCGGCTTCTTGTCTACCATCCTTTTTATCAAGTTGACGATCTGGTCAAGTCTTTCTTCGTCACCTTCTCCTTGAATGGTCCCAACTTTGTCATATTCCGAAGCCTTTGTGGCTGCTTCATATTCAAGGGCAGCAGATAACGCACCGACCAATGTTTTGGGATGCGCCAAACGAAGCCTCCTCTGCATATCAGGGTCACGCAAGCCATCAATAAAGGCCTGGATGCCCAGGCATTCCATCATGTTCACCGGTGCTGATGGATAAGCAAATCTAAATAGTCGGGCGATATCCACTTCATACTCCTGACGAGTTCCGTCCCGTTTCTGCCTTCGGTTCTTCATCTGAGATTGGTACAAGTGTTCTAGATGTTCGTGACCATAAAGCATGTCCAACCTCTTCTTCAGCTGCTCGAAGTCATGCGTTTCTTCAAGGGGTATCGTCTGAAGCACATCTAAGGAATCTCCCCGAAGCGCGTTGGGGCCTTGACTCGGGCAAAACTGCCAATATCTTTTGTCTTGGGGTGTGCTTCTGGCTTGCATGGTTTTATTTGTTTGATATTTTTTTCTTCTGTTGGCGTGCCTTGTGAACGTAAGTCTGTCATTCTCTTTAACTTCTGGATTTTCTCGTCCATTGTTGTTATCGTATTCTCTATTTTCTCGATATCCGATTTTAAAGGCGAAATTTTATTTTCGACTTCAGCGGCAATGTCGTTTTTCATTG
Source organism: Lochmaea crataegi (assembly GCA_947563755.1). Taxonomy (NCBI): domain Eukaryota; kingdom Metazoa; phylum Arthropoda; class Insecta; order Coleoptera; family Chrysomelidae; genus Lochmaea; species Lochmaea crataegi. Next base: position 23,712,808 of record OX387423.1, on the reverse strand, counting down.
ATGAGATATCGGCAGAAATATCATTTTTCATAGTAGAAATCTCGTCCTTAATAGTAGAAATCTTCTCGTCCATATTAGCAGAAATATCGTCTTTCATAGTAAAAATCTTCTCGCCAATAGAGGAAATGTTAGCAGAAATATCGTTTTTCATATCAGAAATCTTCTCGTCCATATTAGCGGAAATTGACGAGATTAAGGTGGAAGCCTCGTCGTTAAATAAAAATGTTTCCGGATCCAAGCCGTCAATTTCCAGAGCTATTTTCAATCTTTCAACTAACTCACTCTTCTTTCCGGACGTTTCCAACTCGCGATTTTCCAATTCTGCTTTTAGTTCCGTCACTTTCAGCTCACTTAGTCTCTTAGCCATCTTTACGTAATTATTTATTTATATTATCCCACTTCTGACACCAATGTAATGTTTTTAGTTATTTATTTAAACAGTTTTTAACTTGTGGGATAAAATTATACAAACTATGGCTAATTACTGTCTATTTATTTAAACAAACACACACTGTATTAAACTTGATTTATATACACGCCTTACTTAATGTCTACTAATTTATTTACACTCGGTGTAATAGTTCTAATTTATTTTTACCACTTGAATATTACACTATTTATCTGCACTAGTTCATCCACAGTCCGATTACTAAGAACTTCTGTGAACTAACTCTTTACTGTCCGTTTCACTAATTCTTCCGAACTAACTGTTAACTCGCTCAAAAACCCACGTATATATAGTCCTTCTCGGCTCTAGAAAACTCTGGTACCTTCCGCGCTCGTCCTATGCACAAACAAAACTTTATTCCAGAAAGTTCTCGAATCCCCAGCGCAGCCACCAAAATTTATAATCGAGAGACACGGCCGGCTTTGAGTTGGAGACCTCGCAACAATACAAATAGTACGTCAATGATAGTAAAATTATTCAACTTTTGCATATTTAAAAGCAGACCACCTTTACAGGACGATTTTTTTATTTATGAAATTCAATTCAAGCGTCCAATGTCTTTGTAACCTCCAGTTTCCAACCATACACTGCGATGTACACCTGTCAATTCCCAAATCCTTCTTGACCTAAATAAAGTCAAATCAGAGCCAATATCTAGAATCTTTTGGCGGCTCCACATATAATTACGCAGCAGAAAGTGTTTTAATTTGAGTCACTAAATAGATTTGCGCAATATGAATGTGTATGTGTGAATGAATGAATGTGTGTTTTGAAATTTGCAACTTGTTTTTGAAGTTGAACTTCTTCACAAATTCTACAACTTTTATACGAACTGTATAAAATGAAATAGTTTTTGACATGTCACCAATTACCTTTATCTTCCTACGAATTCACCCGCAAGGATATTTTTTATTTGGTATTAGGGATATTCGCGTAGAACTTTTGACATGAACGTTTGTACCTTTAAATTTTTCATTAAAAAATCTCGAAAACTATACATTTTAGGTATACGGTATTCTATTTGAAATAACTGCTGTTTTCTTCAAAATGGTATGAGTAATTTTCAGTATATATACAGGGTGCGGCAGATAAAGGGTCAATTAGAAATATCTCGAGAACTAAAGGTTTCTGAATCATGAAAATTTGAATGAAGGGGTTTTGAAGAGTGGGCTATTTAATGAAAACATTGCCTCTACTTGCTTCTTCCAGTTATACCGGAAGTTGTTTATATCTCCGTTTTATTTTATAGGAAACCCTGTATATTTTGTAATTTTAATAATATTTACGTTATTCTGAACTTTTTTTATTAATACTTCCCCACACCTACTTTGAACCGTTTTTGAGTTATAATGACACTTTTTTACCATGTTTCATCGTTTACAATGTGAAGTTACCTTTTTTATTATACAGGGTGCTGTCAAAATTAGAATAGATTTCCTGAAAAGCCTCGACAAATCATAAAAGTGTAATACGTTTGCTGAACAACTGTTTAATTTATAAGTAAAAGAAACAAGCTCAAGACCCATGTCGATAATGAAGACTTACAATTAGTCATCCTGGGATATTTTGCAGCTCATCCCAATGCATCCTTACGGGAATGTGAGCAACTGTTACAGGGTCTACTAGAACAATTCACAGAATTTAAAAAAAAAATCATTGGACACCTTATTCGTATACACTAGCTCAACATTTACATCCTCGAGATTATTTAAGACGTGTAGAATTTTTGGAATAGATTTTAATGAAATACCAAGAAGATAAATATTTTCCAAAAAAAAATTATTTGGTGTGATGAATCGAAGTTTACCAAAAATGGTATGTTTAACCGCCATAACAGTCACTCATGGAGTGACGAAAATCCTCAAGTCGTAGTAAATTTCAAGTGTCCTTTTCGTTTAATGTTTTATGTGCAGTGAAAAATAATAAGATATTCTCTCTCATGATTTATGACGAAAATTTAAACGGAGAGCATTACTGCAACATTCTACGGCAAGTAAATTTACCAGCAATACACGATTTACCTAATAATCAGGCTAACGAACCTTGGTTCCAACAAGATGGTGCACCGGCTCACAATATTCGAGGAGTATTCATTGCTTGATGAAATATTTAACGATAGATGGATAGCTAATAAAGGTCTGGCCAACAAGATCTCCACAATTGTCACCTTTACATTACTATACTTGGGGATTTGTTAAAAATAAGGTATTCTCTAAACCTGTCACTACTGAGGAAGATATGATAAACAAGATCATTCACGTTTTTAACGAAATAGATGGAGGATCAATATCAAGAGCTACTAATTAAAATCTAATATAAATAGTCCTTAAATGTTTGGAAGTTGATGGGCAACATTTTGAACATTTGTTGCATTGACAATGTTCAATGTTTAACTTACAATGTGAAAGTTGTAAATTTAAACGACATAGTGTTAGGTTACAATATTAAGAGTGCTCTTGTGAGTGCTGCTTCTCCGGTGTTTGTCTGTGGTCGACTGTTGACAGTTGACAGCTGACGGACATTTTCTAGAACATTCGATATTCAATGTTGGAGAGTTCACGTTATGTCTGTTATGAGTTATGTTATATTATTAATTCTTAATTCACATTAAAGGATACATTTGTTGGTGACTAAATCAGTGTATCATTTAGACCGCTCGACAACCTCTACCCCTAACAATAGCCTATAAAAAAAAAATTGTATAAAGTATTGTATTTGAAAACTGCAAGAGATAGGTATAGGAATTACTAATACAGATCGAGAGTGGGAAACGTATTCATCTAAAATAATGAATCACATAGAGGGTGTCCCATTTAAAAAAAAAGGAATTACGCTAAGATTTTGGATGACGTTTTTATTCCAAATTTGACAGCACCCTGTATAATAAAAAAGTTAACTTCACAGTGTAAGCGATAAAGCGGTATGTGGTAAATCCTTCCCAAGGAATTTAAACTTTTATTCAAGTTACATTAGAGGATATTGAATTTTATGTACATGGAAAAAAAGTGTTATTTTCACTTATAATATCATAAGAGCTTAAATTATTTCCGGAAATTTTCTTGAGGGCACGAATATTTTGAAAATTATTCCGAGTTGCGAAGCAGCGATCTAATTTAATTTACCTTTTCAACTGTCAAAAAATTTCCACTTAAATATCGTGGCGCCTCGAAAAAATGTCCGGAAATTTTTTTAGTTGTCATGGTAACTAGTCAAAATAATTAAGGAATCTTATTAGTTAAAAAGTAGAGGTGTGAAATTTTCATATAAAAAAACTCAAAAACGGTTCAAGATAGGTATAGGAAAGTATCACCAAAAATTTTTCGGAATAACGTAAATATTTCTAAAATTAAAAAATATACAGGGTTTCCCATTGACAAAATCGAAGTTATAATTAACTTCCGGTATAACCGGAAGTAGCTCGAGATATTTCTAATTGACCTTCCATCTGCCGCACCCTGTATAGTGTAACCTAGTCGTGGAAAAGCCTGTATAGTAGATAGTGTACTCACTATAAAAATTTACATTTAAATAACAATATAAAGGTCATACTTTATTATTGTTTTTAAATTGAACTATACAGTCCGAATTTTAATGTGACTTTGTATTATGTAGAATTTAATAACCTCTGGCTTAATTAACATTGTATGGAAATAAGTAATTTGATTGTTAGATAAGCATTTGTTACACTTTTTGACGTAAAATCCTATAACAATACTCCCGGAATCTTTTAGTCATTCTCACGTTAAAACATTGGATGACGATAATTTTATTTACTTTTTCGTAACTTCCTACAGGAGCGAATATATATCATACGAAATACCGACGTTGCCAAATTTCAAGGAAGTGACATTTAAAACGTGGAGAATAAAATGAGGTTAAGGGTTTTTTTTTCGTTTTATATACATATCTTAGCTCTTACTTTTTTAATAAGGGGAAGGAAAAATAACCATTCCATACACCCTTCACCTTGATGAACCTTCAAGGGGAAAGGTTAATGGAATGGTTATTTTTCCTTCCCCTTCTTGAAAAAGTAAGAGCCGCGAGCTGCGAGGAGCTAAGATATATATAAAACGAAAAAAAACACTTAACCTCATTTAATTCTCCACATTTTTTAAATGTCACTTTCTTGAAATTTGGCAACGTCGGTATTTCGTATGATATATATCCGCTCCGACTTCCTACATGTAGAGCTGTATTCAAAAAATGGTATTAACGAAAAACCGGTTGGAGTTTGCGGTTATTAAATGTCATAGATTATCAAATCACACTTCTAAGTACCTACTTTTAAAAACATGTATCATCTTCCCTTTTTGAATGAGTATTCCAACCAAACGTTACTATAATAAGTACATATTTGCTTCTCTATTCTACTCTGTACTGCTAACCACATTTCACATTATCTGGACTAGGCCTTGTCATTTCAACAGTTTGATATTCCTTTTTTGTTAGCAATATTATTTATGTTATTCCACTAACCAATTGGGAAAAATACATTCAGTTCTGTAGAAAGGGATGAAACAAGATGACTTCAGATGAGGGTGAAGTTGCCTGCCCTATCGAAGAGAGGGCTGGCATCACTCAAAGTCTGATATCGTGCTTGTTTCCGTGCCATACAGTATATTTTTTATATAACCCCAATATACTCGTAGTTCCATCTTCTGCTTCATCTATGAGATGTTGCACTATACTTGAAATGATTTCACCAGTACTGGTTTTATTAGAACTTATCGTTTCCCTATTTATTTCCCTCGTGGAAATATATTTGACATATTAGCTAATTTTTAGAATGAGGTTTGACATAAACGGTATTTCGGAAAGAAAACGGTCGACTTCTGCACGCCAACAGTCACATTAGTCTGAAATTGTATTCGATTGGCTCAACAGGCATTGAAAGTTTTTGAAAATATTATTATTTTTGTTATTTATTTTTTTCTTTAATTTCTTCCACAACTACTGTCACAACTACTGTTTACAAATTTGTAAGGTACCGACTTGAGTTGAATCGTCTTATAATGTGAAATTTTGAAAATATCTATTATTTAATATAATGGAATTTGACAAGCTTATATTTTTGCTGCCATTGTTAGTAAATGACTAAGCGAATCAATTTTATCATGAAAAATATAAAATTTTGCTTAACCAACTTAAATAAAAATATCATATAAACTGTCTTACAACGTCCGTGTCAAAAACATCTTCAGACTTTTAACTTTTATTAGAATTTAATTTTAAACAAAACTTACCAACACTGTTTGAGACATTTTATGGTCACTACAGTAAATCTACTGCACAACTTCTCAAAAAAATCCGAACTTAAGTGTATGTATATTGTCTATAAATATTCAAAATTTTAAACTTATCAGGATCGCATTTGAACATTTCAAACAATATTTGAAAGTTGCTGTGGTAAGTTAATATAAAACCAGGAACTTTGTGGGCGATTATATTGGATTTTATGAGGTGGCTAATTTGCATATTCCTCTGCGACCTTCTCAGGTCTATTGTGGTCCTCTGAATCTGGATTATATTCTCCAGCTTTATTCTTCTTATGTAGCCCATCAGCCTCGATACTGAATATTTTATGTAGTTTCTTGCCTAGTACAAGAGATCGCATATTCTCAATGACATGAGATGTACTCTGCAGCTTCCTCTTCTAGGTGACAAAATCTGCACATTGTTTCGTCTGTCAACTCCGGTAGCTTTGCGTGCCTGTTAAGCTTGCAGTGCCCTGTCAACATTCCTACTACGGCTTTGACAGTTTTCCTATCTTTGCTAATTAGGTCTGCCGAAAATTTTGGCGAATGTCCTGTAATGAACTGTTTCACCTGTCTTTGTCCTCGTGAGGTAAGCTCGTGATCAAAATGTACCCCTAGGTACTTCGTTTCTCAGCCAAATGGAATCATCGTTACTCCTAGCATTATTTGTGGGTGTGGGTTACAAGAGTTGGAACAAAAATTGATTTGTCCATCGATATTCCATACCTAGGGTTATATCGAGCATAACTGGCTGCCGGTTCTACAATAGACATTCATGACCAGTACAGTTATTTTGATATTGTTTAGCTGGTACTTCCAATCAACCACCTCATTTGACGCTTTTAAAGGCGGGAATTTATGACGTTTCTACACCAGAACCCAATTTCATTTGTTTGTTTTGCTAATTGTCGAATAGACTAAATTCACTGAATTCAGAATATCTGTTTAAGTTTTTTTAATTCTGCTATCGACAATCTGATCCAAGTATTTAACATATGCGTCATACTGGCAGTCTACCGAGAGAAAATTAGATTGGACTATTAACATAAAAAATCTTTACCTATCAAAGAAAAATATATAAATCAAAGGAGTTTCTATTTGGAACAGCTTAGACATGATATTTGCATAAACTTATTAAAAAATAGATAGAAACTATTCCCCATACATCAAGTCGCGACGTTAATCCCACCTATACAGGCACAATCAACATCATTCATCAGATGATTGAGCACTCTGAATCTCGTTCGCTGAAAACAGTTTACAACCCAATGAATTTTAACTACTTTGAATAAAATATTTATTATCGGAGACTGTGAATCTTTAAATTGTGCGGAGACAGTCCTATCCTGTTTTATTAATTCTACATGGTGTAGCTTCTGTTTGTTGAAGCTTTAACAATCTTTCGTTTGAACTTAATACAAATAAAAGTACGAGGCCATTCAATTTTTATTGGAAATAAAATATTTTATATTGAAATCTAGTTAGTTTATGGTTTTACATTAATACCAAGTGTAAAATGCCAAGGAATAATTGTATGTATTTTGCATTGAAACATATATTTTTTTAGTTTTCAATTTTCCTCGCAGTCCTGCAAATCCCATTTTAATTCCTATTATAGCTTTGGCTGCATCAGTGTCAATTCAGGAACATTTATCTAATTTTTCATAGTCTAGCCTAGCACCACCTTTTTTACAGGTTCAAAAATATCCGTATACTAGGTTGTACCATGGAGAAGAATAAAATCAAGCATCAAGTGTTAGTCAGGAAAAACGGAAGAATACAATAATTCAAATATTCAAAAATATTCTGGTTTAATTTCAATTAAAAACAAACCAAATAATGAATATACCACAAGGAACGAGCGAGGCGAAGGGCAGCCGATAGCTAAGGGCTGCCTAACCGTTTCCTGCATGTGTTACACAAAAATGTTTTTCGCCTACCAGATGAACAAAAAAAATAGGAAAATATAATAAAAAACTTTTATTTACGTGAAACCTCAAAGTACACTTCATCATAAAACGTTCAGAAAATTGAATACATCTACAAAATATATTCCTATGGATTCTTCCAATTATAATTTATGAAAGTTGTACTAATGCTTCAACTTCCAATATTGCAATAAATATATGTTTGCGTAGACATAATTGGATTCAAATTTCAATAATATTTGCTACACTGCCATCGAATTTCTCGTTCAACCGATCGCATTACGTTAAAATATATACGGTTCCTATTTACTCGTATTTAACATAGTATTTTTAAAACAAATATGGTAAATTTCCTTCATTAATACAATATGATAGGAAACAATCCACTGAAACTGTTTTGTTTTCAATTAACATAATGCGTAGATACATTGATGTTAAACGTGTACAATATGTCTGTGTGTGTCTGTTTGTGTTTACATTATTGAAAACAATGATTTGGAAACTATTTCATTTTACTTTTACGTTTAAACCCAGTAGAAATTTTTTATTCGCATCATTTAGCAAAATACTTTATTACGCATTATACTTTTATTGTATGAAATTTTAAGTAAATCATGTGAACATAAAAAAACTATATTGGGACTGGGTCATCTATAAGTGTTTTCTAGAACTAACCACACTGCAAAAGAACAATGTCTACTTTATATTGCATCTCCACGTTATCTGGATTCGATAAGGTTTGGTACATCACGTATAGATGTCAGAGCAGATAACGAGGACCATAGTTTATCCATTTTTTCTTCACTTTAATTACGTTCAAGCACAGTTGAAATTTTTATATTCGTTTTTTATTCACATCACTCAGCAAAATACATTATTGGGCATTATACTTTTTTTGTCTGGAATTTTGAGTAAATTATGTGAAAATAAAATAACTAATACCAGACCATTCGTACCAGCTTCTAGAACCATTGTATAAAAAAAGTTTTAGACATTGCTAGAACTAACTACACTGCAAAAGAACAATTTCTGCTTTATCTTGCATCTCCACGTTCTCTAAATCAATAAGGTTTGGTACCTCACGTATAGATGTCAGCCCTAATACTTTGTATCTACACAAGGTCCCTGAATGTACTTTAGTGACCTTGGTATCTACAGTGACTATATACAAGACAGTGGCGACAATGCAACTAAACCCCGCCCCTTCCGCCATATTGAGGCAAATTTGAATATCAAATGCTTATAATTTAAATAGAAATCTATAATAAAACTAACAATTTGGAACATAAGTACATAAAAATATACATTATATCTCTTGGATTTTGAGAGGAAATGGGTATCTTTAAATAAAACACACAATTTTTATTTTTTTACCTAATTATACCTAATAAGGAAAAATAACGATACAAAAAAATAATATATATAAAATTACTTTAGATGGGGGACAAATCATGAAAAAAATTATATTGCTATAGGTACAACTGTTATTATCTTCAGATATAACCATAGATTCAGTTAATTATCAAATAAAATCTATAAATAACAGAAATATAACATATATTACTCAATCGGTTTCCCAAATTACATTTGCATCGTCAGGATTATCAACTATAAAAATTGATATAAATATAATTTCTGATGTGTAATCTATTTTTTATTGATTTTATTTGATAATTATGGAAAGCTTTTTTTATTCCTGGAGTGATAGCCATTTCATCCAAAACCAAGACACAATCCTTTTAATGAGTTGAAAATTGCTCCACTTTCAATTCTAAAAATGAAAACACCCCATTTAGAATACCTAAGTGAAACTTCAAGATCTGGAGTTTTCTCTGTAAAGTTCTGGTTGATGGGAGAGGGTATTCCTTGTTTTATTAGTTCACTATATCCACTACTACCACAACTAAATTTTAAGAACTTGTAACGGTGTTGTTGGTCCACTTCATTAGCTTATTTGTTGTTTTTTCCATTTTTTTTTCTTTTTTAAAGCTGCTATTTGATCTTTGTTGAATATTTGCATTAGTAGTTCACAGTCCGAAGAATTGGGAGTTTTTTCTCTTTTTTTTTATTAGCTTCTTTCGTGTTGCTCTTACAGTTTTTTTGTATCAATAAGCTCTACGTTTTTCTCTTCCATACAACTTCTTGTACCTGTTTAATTTAAGCTGTAACTGGACTCAAAAATAAACAATGGGTTGATATAATTTAATTTAGGCAATAAAAGTCTCAAATGGTGACAATAAAAAAGTAAGTAGAAATACAGTGTAAAGTAATAGAATTTATCTACAAGTTGGGTACACGACTCAATATTTTACTTGGAATATTATATAATATACAAGATCATTAAACGCAGCATAAAAGTTGTTAATAGACATAATATTTAAAATTCCCGGGAGCGGCCTTTCTATTGGCTCTAATTTCAGTACCGGTAAACCAATCGCTATAGGAGCCAACCCATGCGCGCGCAGTCCATGTTCATTCCTGCCCCTGACGCTGAAGAGTGGTGTGCTGTGAGAATTACGACCATCTTTTATCTATGGTGACGACTACCTTTTCGCGCTTTCTGTTCGGCTTCGGCATATCCGTTTTAGGAATTAAGTTATTAAGTATACTCATTGTAAGTATAGTTTATTTTTTCCATGTTTTTAATTGTGTTTCCTTTGCTTATGTGGTAAATAAAACTGTAGACTTCCATTATTTGTAGTTGCATGCCTCTCCTGGTAAAACAATGATGTACGTTGGGATAGAATTTGAAGAAAATGGTTTAATAGGCCTGGTCCACTCCACTTGGTTTACACCGTTGAAACAAGAGGTTTTTGGCCCCCCTATAAGACCACTGGAGCTTTTGTGAAGGCACTCACAACTCCGGAAGAACCTGATGAACGTTCATGGAGGGTTTCTGCAGTAAAGCGCTCCTTTTTCGAATGTGGTATGTTTATTTTGTTTCTATAATTGAAAAGCATTTCAGACAACTCTTACCAGAGTGCAATCTTTATGAAAGGACCTTTGTTTTCTGTTTGAATATAGACATTCATTACTTAGACAAGTATTTTGAATAGCAAAGTTAAAGTAAAATTGGTAACCTCAACCCATTGTCCACCAGTACATGCACTTATGTATCTTGCAAGCAAGGCAATCCAGAAAAGCTTTCCTATGATGAAGTATTTTGATGATAATTATAGTATAGATTTCCATAACTAAATAGTTTGTTATTGCATACTAGTTGTATATTTATTTGGATCGTGAATGTAATAATCTATCTGTTTTCTTTAATACCAGATGATATTGAAAAAGCACAAAAGAAATTAAAAAAGTGTGAAGAGACTTCAGACATTTTAACGTCAGAGGCGTCTGACATAGAAAGTAGGCCAAAACGTAAGACAACACTGAAAAGATATAATCGCTTGAGTTCACCAGAAGTTTCCAGTAATGATGAATCGAAAAGTACCAGCTTCAAGAGACCCCCTACTCTCCCGAAAATAAATTTTGGTATGTATTTATTAAATATTACTTAAAATTATCACTGGTTTATTTTAAATGTTTCTCCAACTTTTTTTTGTAATTTTCAATATTCTTATTGAAACATCTTTGCAATGAAAATCTAACAATATTGATTGATTTTTGGTGAAATATCAGAATTATTATTAATTTGAACTTTTTCACAGGCAAGCCATGCTCTCAGCCAATAAACACAGAAAATTTATCGAGGGACCGTTCAACCTCAAACTTCATCAAACATAACTTCAAGCTGCCATATACCAGCAGCAAGTATCAGACGAAACTTTCTACCTCAGGTGCAGGCATCTTACGAAAACAGTAATATTGGTATGTCTTTAAATAACTATAAAACAGATATGGTATGTGTATAAGTATTTTTAACTATTTTGAACAAACGCTTATAAATAAATATAATAGGTTAATAGGTTAGCATTACCTAGGAAACAATTTTGCATTATTTTATAGTACAGGGGGATAATCAATGGCTCACTAATATTTTAGGATAAATTAAATTGATTTTGTTAAACTATTAATATACAAACATCCAAAAATAATCTATGTATCTATGTTATATAATGTACCTATCAATCTAGGAAGTGTTATAAAAAGTATAAGTTGATAAATAAAGGTTTTTTTAATATATCCATGTTTTCTTTTATTTTGATATTGCCATATTTGGTATTTTCCCCAAAGTTTTCATTGATCATTCAAAATATAATTGCAAAATTAAAAAAATATGGGGTGTTTAAAGTGATAACATAATGGAGAGTATATTTCATTACAAGTCCAGAAAATAGGCTTTTCCCGTGGGCGCGCGACGGGTTCCCGTGTGAGGCGTAGCACCGGAAAACCATTTATGGATGTGTAATGAACAATACTTTTCATTAAACCTTTCTGAGCACAAAAAAAAATTACACGACATTATAAGACGTCAATTACACAACATTATAAGACGTCAATTACTCGTCATTATAAGACGTCAATTACATGACATAATAAGACGTCATTGAACCGAGACATTAGGAGGTTTTTTTCTCGTCATATTCACGTCATCAGACTCGTCAGGCTGGTCACTTTGTAACCAGATTTTCACGTCATCTTCACGTGTCTTTGCTACCTGGGAAGTTAAATTTGAAGTAGATGGTTATGGTAATTCCTCTGGCACAGTCTCATCTAGAGCTAAATTTTTACCTAGAACAAATTATTAAAGAGTTTTTTACATTATTATGTGGGGATCTGTTGTAATTACCAACAGATATCTACTTACCCGACAAGCGTTTAGGTTTTTTTGGAGAAAATTTCCTTGGAACTGGGGATTTCCTTTTAGGTTTTGGTTTCACAAAGGAAAATATTGTAGGAACAGCATTTAACTTTAATATTTTCTTGCCATCTACACGAGGTTGCTCCCATATTTCAGGAGCAAAATGAATCTTGAACAAAATCTTATATTAAATTTTATCTCAATAATGACTAACAATAGTTTTAAATCAGATATAACAATTAGAAGTCCAAAAGCAAAGGCTTCTACCTACCTCACATAAACACGAATAGTCTGTTGGAGTCCACTCATCTCTTCTAATTTTAATAAGCCATTCTTTTCTTCTAGATGGATCTCTAGGAAAACGTTTCATGAGAAACCCTTTTTTAGCAAATTACTGCAATCTATTGCGGCACAGACCGGCATTTCCAATGTTATTATCTAGAAAAAAATCAAAATTTGATGAATATAGTATACAATTTCTAGGGTTAAGCCTAGCTTACCAAATTTCACGTGTTTTCCGATTCGAAATAAAATTATTTATAGGTCCAAATACAAGTCTTTCAATTGTCTAAAAGCAGAACACCTCTTTCTCGCTGGATATTCACCAAAAAAGCACAAAACCAAGCATTCTAATCACAATTATAACAAGCACTATAAGAAACTTCGTATACACCAAACGTAAACAAAGAGATTTTAGCCTCAATATGGCTGCCAAACTGCCAGCCAATCAAAAACGGGTTACCCTATTGTCGCCAGTCGCCACTGTCTTGTATATAGTTACTGTATTTGTATCCATAGTTTATCCATTCTATATTTTCAATCTTCACTTTAATTACGTTTAAGCACAATAGAAATTTTCATATTCGTCTATTATTCGCATCGGCAAGCAAAATACATCATTATGCATCATACTTTTATTGTATGAAATTTTAAGTAAATAATGTGAACATAAAAGAACTATACTGGGGCTGGGTAATCTATAAGTTTTTTCTAGAACTAACTACACTACAAAAGAACAATTTCTGCTTTATCCTGCATCTCCACGTTCTCTAAATCAATAAGGTTTGGTACCACACGTATAGGTGTCAGCCCTAATACTGTGTAGCCATAGTTTATCCATTCTATATTTTCAATTTTCACTTTAATTACCTTTAAGCACAATAGAAATTTTTATATTCGTCTTTTATTCGTATCGTTTAGCAAAATGCATTATATGCATCATACTTTGAATTTTAAGTAAATACTATGAACATAAAAGAACTATACTGGGGCTGGGTCATCTATATGTGTTTTCTAAAACTAACTCCACTACAAAAGAACAATAATTTCTGCTTTATCTTCCTTCTCCACGTTCTCTAATTCAATAAGGTTTGGTACCTCACGTATAGGTGTCAGCACTAATACTGGGTAGCCATAGTTCATCCATTCTATATTTTCAATTTTCACTTTAATTACGTTTAAGCACAATAGAAATTTTTATATTCGTCTTTTATTCGCTTCGTTTAGCAAAATACATTATAGGCATCATACTTTTATTGTATGAAATTTTAAGTAAATAATGTGAACATAAAAGAACAATACTGGGGCTGGGTCATCTATAAGTGTTTTCAGGACTAACTACACTGCAAAAAAACAATTTCTGCTTTATCTTGCATCTCCACGTTCCCTATATCTATGAGGTTTGGTAACTCACGTATAGATGTCAGCGCTAATACAGTGTAGCCATAGTTAATCCATTTTATATTTTCAATCTTCATTTTAAATGAAACAATTAAAATAAGATTCCAACGAAAAATATAAATGTTTTGAACGTAATCAAATAGTCAGAATTGACTAAAAAATTGATAGGCAAGTAGATTTAATCCAAACAAACTCTTGTCCATCCAGACAATTAATATTAACAACTCAATAACTCAATCCAAAAATGGATAGTTTCATTTTATTTCTGGGGACATTTACAAATTTTGAAATCTTCAAAAACGCTTCTCAATCCATTAGATTTTTCCAATGTTCAGATTGTTGCTTATTTGCTTTAAAATGAATGACATTATATAACATTGACATATTATGTGTTTGTAGACATTTTTAGTTTAGTGTTCATTGTGTGAGATAATGCTATCAGCATTATCAGAACTACCTATGCAGGGTGATTGATTAGTGCGATAAAGTCCAATATCTCGTAAATCCAGGAATTAGACCAGCTACCATGTCTAAGAAACCGTCGGCGAGTCCAAACAGGGCGAGTCCAAACTCGAATACATCGGTTTCACAATTTTTTTAAATGGATCACCCTGTATTTCATATCGGTAAATGAAAGTTACTTTACTATACTTCAAATTTGATCAAGTACTCCTTTCACACAAACTGAATAGTTGTGATATTTCAATTATATGATTAAAATTATAATTTCCAACAAAAAATCGATAAAAATCAGCTACATAAAATTCATTCACAACAATTAATGTTAGGAAAGTGTGGTATTTTAGAAAAAAATGTAATCGAGTTGGGACTCGCCCTGTATACGGTTTCTTAGATATGGAACCGTGTCGAGTGAATTACGATACTAGAAGACCATCACAGACGTATGGAGGTAACAAATTAATTTCAAATCGTGCAGTTTAAAGTATACGGGGTGGTGGAACTCATTACGATTTTCAGGAACAAGTGGACAGAACTTTTTAAATACACTGTATAACTTACTACAACCTTATATTATTGCAATAGAGAAGTCAAGCAGAATTCAAATTTGAAGGGTGTCCCAATTAAAAAAATGTAACTTTGATCTGGCACGGCGTTCTGGACCGCGCTGTACAATTGCGACTAATTTTTAAATGTGTGCCTTTAGGCTGGCTACAATCGGTAAAAATTGTAATCGAATATATTCGAGGATTTACAAGATATTGGACTTTATCGAACTAATGAATCGCCCTGTATATTATTCGTATTTTACGCGTAACCTGAAAAACCGTTGGAGGGCTTGAGCGAGAATCTATGTTTGTAGCCTTCAACGTTATACAAAGAGCTAAATAAACATGGGTGAAAGTTACCCTTCGATTATTTTCACTGTTTAAGTTTTTGCTTACATGTCTCTTTGCACCTAGTATCATATGACAAAAATCGGGAAATCATTGTTTTGTTAATCGGGATTATCGGATATAGTTCGCATTGTCAAAAATTTAATGCTGGGTGAAGAATCAGTTATTTTATTTTCTCATTGCAAAGTTTTGTCGTATCATGTTCTGCTTCATTTATTTAATAATCCGGAATAAATGATGCTGGATGTTTATTTGATGTAACTTGGAAATTTCAAGAATATAATAAATCAAATTTTGAAACAGTAAACAGCTGTTTCATGGTTCTAGTAAGGATTATACACATGTTCTTTAACTATACATTGCCACTTCTTTGGATTAATACTAGCGATAAGAACTAATGAAATATTGTTAAAAATAAATCATATAAAACAAAAACTTTAACATATATCAAAAAACGATCAACAACAAAATTTCTTAAATTTCTACTATAAATCATAAACTATAATCTAATTTTATCTTAGTTCCAGAAGAAGACGCTGAGGAATTTCCAAATCCAAGTAAGTATTTTCAATTACATTTTAATGTAGAAATTTCATTATTCGAAACTTTCAAACAATAACAATATCTCAAACGACAATATTTGGCTGCAACAATATGGTGCTCCACCTCACTATGCGCGTATGGTGAGGCAATACCTAAATAATGTGTTTCCCAGAAGATGAATTGGAAGGCGTGGTTTTATCGAATGGCCCCCGCGATCACCCGACAGGAATCCTTTAGACTATTTCCGGTGGGGTCACTTAAAAAACATCGTTTATAAAATAAAACCTGCCAATATTCAGGAATTAAAAGATAGGATTCCACAGAGATAAGAAGAATTGAGTAGTCAGGGATGCTGCAAAATGTATTGCAAAGTTTTAAAAATCGCATGGCTTGTTGTATTGAAGTAAACGGACAACATTTTGAGCATCTGTTGTAATCGCCTTTACTGTATGTTTTCTAAAATTCCTAATTTTACTACTACTCAAATGTGGACATACCTCTAACATGTAACAAACTTTTGAAGATTTGTTTTAAGTTTCTGTAGGTTTTTAGCTGCAGCTTTTTACTAATTTACTGACAGTAGACCTTTTTATGATGTTTCTATTAGGATAAGGTACCTAAGCCAATTATTGCCATGTTCCTAATACTGCCACCCGATCCAAAATCCTGACGTCATTACTCTGGCGCCCGGTATAGCTACTAAAACATTCAGCATGTTGAGATGAGCCAGTCCAACGCACGAGAAAAGTGTTTAGCATAGAGAAATAATAAGAGAGGTTTTAAAACATATGGAAGGAGCTGGAACAAAGTTTGTGCGCAACCTGTAGCGCATGGCGCTTCACCGCATTTAGCTGAACTAACAAACCCTGCCTCCCACTACACGAAACTTGTCATTTTCAAATTATCAACATTATTTACATTTGATATTTATCGTTGGAATTTTTCAATTTATTAATTTCTTGGCATTTCTGCAAAGTGCATCAACTATTCTAATTATTAGTATTAGTTATTATCACAGTATTCATTATCATTTATCATAGGTTAGTCAAAAAAGTAGATTTTTACTTTTAACGTTTGAGGTTAGGTTTTCATAAAATAATGGAAACATTATTTTTCATTTTATCGTTTTTTTGCAGACAATAACGAAGATTTTCCATAAGTTCTTGACCCAAAATATGTAGGAACTAAGTACGGTACTAGATGCAATAATGTAATTTAGGATGTAGTTGTAGGTTGAAGGTACCTACTACTTATGTGAAGTGCTTCAATATTTTGAACATTGTATAATTTGTGTGCTTGCTCTCTAATATTTGTGTGTGCTTCAAGATGCCTCCAGGTAGATTGGTGTATAAGTGTGCAGATGAGAATCAGTTTCTAGTCCTAGATATTTAACCTGTTATTTGATGTTAATTTTTATGCAATGTCCATGATTATTGATGGTAAGTTCAGAGAAATCTGGTAGACTATTTGAATAACTGACAAATGGAATGGCAACTGTTTGTTCCATATTAAGATATAATTGTAATTATGACTCATTATATTTGGATCAGTTTTTGACCAGCATAAATAATGGAGACAAAAGACAAATCTATAAAACTTGAAATTGAAAATAACATATTACCACTTTTACAAGTTATTATCAATAAATTTCCAAAGGATATAAAACAAGTGTTTACCGTAACACAACACACACTAATAGGTATTTAAATTTTGATACAAGAAAATTAAATTAAAACAAATTAAAAGTCAAATACTTGATGTGTCGATTCATATAATACACACATACATACAATACATACATACATACATAAGTATGATAATAAGAAGTTAAAACAAATTCAGCATTTATCTTGAAAACCAGTGCATACTATAAAATTCCTTTAATAAATATTGTTAAGATAAAACTAGTTTCACATATTTTTCTTCATGCCTACTATGTATATTATAAAATGCTTTATATTTTTTAATGCTGTAAGCTGTAAGAGACCAAGATTTACATGTTTTTACAAAAGTATTACTATACCTAGTGAATTAAGATATATTGATATTTATTAGTTTAAGTTGGTAATTGTTATTGTTTTTTTTATTTTTAAATCTTTGAGGCTGTTTTTTATAGAAATAAGTATTGTTTTTTCATTGAAACCTAGTTTGTTTAAACTTAAGGCTAAAACTGCGATTTATTTGATTATTTGTTGTCGTTGTTGTTGTTTTTTATGTATTTGGTTTATTTTATTCTGACTGTTTTTTTTAGTAAGATTATTTGTTTGAGATTGTTTTTTTTGTGTTTGATTTATTTCATAATTTATTTTCTATTGACTGTTTTAGTATGTTATTTTAGATATTTTTTTTTGTGAAAGATGTTAAATTAATATTTTCTCACTTGCAAAGGTTTTTTTTATTCTCCTACCATAATTCCCTATAATATTATAATACATATAGCTAATAAAATATTTGCAGCTGAATGATTCAGCACAATAATGTTATTTTTTAGTCTTTTAAGCCTCGACTTAAAAGACTAGAAAACAAATATTAAAGTGCAAAATCATTTAATTGTAAATATTGTACACTATCCTGAAAGCTTAAAAGTTCAAAAAGCGCTCGTCTTAAGTGATAGTTCATACCTGTAGCCAAGGTAGGCGCTAGTGGTAACTCTGTGCCATAGAACACTACACGTTTAACACCCCTATTATTTTTTATTTCTCTATGGTGTTTAGTCTGTCAAAATCATCCGAGCGAGAAATATTGCTTCATTTTTAGCCATACTATTAAAAATTGCACGTGTTTTCGATTTCGTTTCGGCTTTCTAGTCGAGATAAGTTGGGCAAAAAATTACAGAAGGTAAGCTGCAAGGTGTTTCCTGAAATCGTTAGTTGTTTATTAGATTCACGATTGGCATGTATATATATATTTTTGGCTAATTTACATAACAAGTTTGTGATTAACAAATAATTCGATAAGCACTAATAAATAATATATTATTTACAGCTATAAAAAAAAGTGCGGCTCATCAAGGATGGCAATATTAGACACCTTTAAGGTTTCTGAATAATTAACGATTCTTCCGTCCCTAGCTTAAACAATTATTGTTGGTTTTCACAGATGCCAAAGAAAAAGAGGGCTGAGTGGTCTGAGGAAGACCTTAAAAAAGCGTTGACTGCCATAAGGAATGGATCCAGCATCAGCAAAGCTGCAGATGTGTACAAGATTCCCCGAACCACTTTGGGACTGCATCACAGACAAAATAATGCAACGAAACGTCTTGGACATTGTAGTGTTCTAACAACGGAACAAGAAAACGAGTTAGTGAACAGAATTCATAGACTTGCAGAAGTTGGGCTGCCAGTTACGCCTAACGAAGTGAGAAGAAGTGTGTTTTCCTATGCATCGGAACGCAATATTCCTAACCCCTTTTCTCTAACTTCAAATCTAGCAGGCAGAAAGTGGTTGAAGTTATTTTTCAAGAGGCATCCTGATGTTGCCAAGCGTAAGGCACAGCAGATGAACCCTGCTATAGCTCGGAAAATGAATCCATTTATTGTTAATGATTACTTTGAGAAGCTAAAAGATGTCTACACTAGATAAAAATTATTCGACAAACCAGGCAACGTTTACAACATGGACGAGAAAGGTTGTCGTCTGACGATTCATAAGCAACAGAGTGTATTGGCGAAAAAGGGAGTAAAGCGTGTTCACTTAGTGGCCCCCGAACACGGCAAAAATGTCAATATAGTAGCATGTGGAAACGCATTAGGACAGGCAATTCCACCAATAATCCTTTTCAAAGGACAACGTTCTAAGCCTGAATGGGGTGATCATTTACTCCCTGGGTCCAAGATTAACATGACGCGGAAAGGTAGTATGACAAACGAAACTTTCATATCCTTGCTCGAACATTTTGCCATGTACAGGACCAACACTTCTCATTTTTGATGGGGCTAAGTCACACCTCGACGTATCTATTGTTGACGCCGCAGAAAGGCACGGAATTATTCTGCTTACCAAGCAACACTACCCATGAGCTCCAACTCATGGATAAGGCTGTTTTTCGTAGCTACGAAGCATTTTGGGACCAAGTAGTATTGAATTTTTTAATAGCCCAACCTGGAAAATCTTTAACCAAAATAAGGTTTGGGGAAATATTTTCAAAGATGTGGTTGAAAGCAATGTCGCCGTCCAATATAATCTCTGGATTTAGAAGTACAGGTATCCATCCTTTTTGCCCTGATGCAATCCCAGAATCTTCATTTGCACCCAGCGTCGTGACAAGAACAGATGAAAATAAAAATGATTCCAAAATGAACGCAGAAACAAGACCCATTCCCGGGCCGTCAAAACCCAAAAATAAAAAAGACAGTATTTACTTGGAAAGTGATTCATCATCAGAGTCAGAACATTACCTTCATGGTGACACCTACACAGAAAGCGACAACGAATCACTAATAAAATTGGTTTCTGCTTCTATAGAGCAAATTCCGGAGAAAGATCTTGGTGATAATTTGGACATTTCGTTCACAGGCATGGGTCTTTTGGTTACCTCTGAGATGAAAGTTCCATCAGCAAAAAGAAAGCCTGCTATCAATTCCAGGGCTCAAGAAGTAACGAGAGATTTATTCTCTCCCAAGTCAAAAATGATACAATCCAAATCCGCTCCAAAGAAAAGTGTACAAATAAAATCTCCTCTAAAGAAAGCTGCACAAACTAAATCTGCTCCAAAAAAATCACGTGTGGTTGAGACTTGGTATTGCTTCCTATGCAACACGGACAGGCCAATCGATATGAGGATGTGTTCTTTATGTAACAGATATGTTCACGAAAAGTGTGTCGGTCTGACGAAGTCCGACAAAGAGATATTCATTTGTCCGAACCTTAGAGTATAACTACAAATAGAGTCCGCGAGTCATTCATAAAACTATCCGAAAAGACGGCTAACATTCTATCTCCAGACATATGTTTTCATGAATGACTTTCAAGGAGTGGGGAGAATCTGTCGGACAGTGGTCGGACATCGGCTGATGTCCATAGGCGTAGTAAAGAATTAAATTAAATTAAATAAATGTTCTATTAAAAATTTTTTAGTTTTACTTTATTGAGCGATATAGTTAGAAATTTGAAAATAATTGAATGTTTAATAAGGTTTGTTTTTTTCAAGGAAATTATATGGGATAAAAATATTTGAAATAAAACAATAAATTCGTTTAATAAAAAGCTGTAAATAATTTTAATACATTTAATTATATGCATATATGTACCTACAAAACAGTAGATAGGTATATCATATTTCACCGAACAATGGTGTTAGGTCAATGCGGCCACCAGCAAATTACATAACATTACGCTCGGTGTCATATTGACGTAACAGCGTCGTTATGTACAAAATGCTTTATACATCTGGTTTGCACTTTGAAAAAAATAAGGTTTAATGTTAAGGGAACTTTAGTTTACATGCTAATACCTAAAATCTGAAGAAAAATAAACAAATGAACTACTTATATTTAATTATACAAAGTCAACATGATATTACTGATTCAATTTTATAATCCAACATGATTTTATGTAAGAAACACAAAAAGTTTAAATTTATTTTTCTCGAAAACAGTTCATGATATCGATTTGAAAGAAGAGAACATTTTTTATAAAAATTATCTTGAATTTTCCAAATTCGGTGTCGGATACATAAAAAACTTGAAAATAATTTTTTTTTAATAAAAATACCCGTTGGTCCCCCCGACTGACACGCTTGTGATGGATCTGAAAAAAATTTATTTACAGCGAACGACTAGTTTGAAACTAGTTATTGTTTATACCAAGTTTGAATATTTTAAGTAACGGTATTTTTGAATAATTTGAAGAAAACTCATATGAGGACGTCTTCTTCAAAGGGCTGTAGCTCCCTTAGGAAGCATTTTCGGATTGAGGTAATGTGAGCTAAATCGACTTAACATCACCTCTAGTAACTGTAGTTTCCGTTTGGCAGGAGAGTTTCTGGACACTCTGTATATTTAAACATTTTAGACAGACCAAACAAGTTTTAAGTTTTCTGACTACGAAACCAGAAATGTACCCTACAATATCTTCCACATATAATGTAAGAAGCCCAAAAAGTAGATGTTGGTTCTTGGTGAACAGTAATTTTCAAATTTGTAAGGCGTTACATAATAGTGAGACACTATTACCTTGATATCTATTGATAACACGCTTTACTTAAATATGACAATTGTTACAGGAAACTGTAATTGAGCAAAGAAAAAAAATTATTTAATGCAAATCCTTATCACCCACCTTGCAATAACTAGCCTGGGGTTTGCATTAGCATTTAAATATTTTCGTCCAGTGTTTTTATTGTAATGGAAATCCGTCACCTCAAAATGTTCTGAACAAATTTCAGGACACTTTGGAAAAGGTTGTTGTTCGCTTATTCCCAATAATTCAAACCATTTCTTTTTCTTATTCACATCACTTGGAAAACTAAAAATATAATAGCCTATGTATCTATTGCACAAATGATTAAAAACGATTATGTTTATATCGCAACCAATGAGTTTTCCTAAATACCTAGCTTGAATATAATATTATGGTGTGAAAATAAATAATACAGATTAAGTATGTGGTGATGTTTTGTATAAAAAGGACCTAATTTAAATTAGCAGATTGTAGTTTTATGTTAAAATTGTTACTGAATAATAAAGTAAATGTAAAATTGAAGTTAAATAGGAAAGCTCTTCCAACGCCACTTGCATAGCACTATTTACTTACAGGTGAAAAGAGAGGTTAGGAAAATTCCGACTGCTTTTCTTGCAAATTTGGCACTGACGAACCATGATTTTCATAAAATAATATTGTTTTTATTACATCTGTACGCACACACACAAAACCACACAAATATCATTTTAAAACACGAAAACAAGAATTTCAATAAAATAGAAACATTGAAACTTCGTAGTAAAATTGATAGTAAAATGGTTTCCGCCCTTTTCTCGGGGTTGCCATATTTCAGACAGACAAAATTATTAACAGGCAGTTGTTTCATTTAAACCTCTAAACTTTCAAACAAAAACATATTTTTATTACATAAACTACTTAGGATAATTATTTTAGAGTCGTTTTTATTTAATTTCTTAAAAGTACATTTTTATTTTGATCTTTTATATCGTGTTCTAAAATTCAGTTGTCGCAATACAAAGGAAAAGTACGAGATTTGGCAAAGGGTCGGCAAGTTACCTTAGAATGTGATGTAATGTTGGGTTCACTTTTAAATGTAAACAAATGTATCTTTTTAATGTATAAATCTGAGGTCCGAACTGTTAAATTGTTACTTTTTTCAAGAATCTCCCTTTTAATTTTATACGATTTTTTGAAAAATGTTTTATATTACTATTTTCCGCGATATAATAAAGGATACTAATGCAAATGCAAATGCAAATGCAAATAAAGTTTTGTTCATTATTTTGTTTATTTCAGCGTTTTTACCCATATTCCTAATATTGCCCTCCCACGGCAATATTTGGGTTACATGTTCCAAATATTGTCATCTTACAACGTTTAAAAAAATACTTAATTGAAATTTAAAAATATGTGATGCCTATGCCTTACATTTTAGAAAACATGCTGTAGAATGCTCTCTCTAAGTGACAGGTTGATCTAGCTAAAAATCTTGAAACAATTAAATAAATAATAAATAAATAAATTATTAAGGATTATTCAAATTAAACGAGTTTATTCAATAATAGCCATCTAAATGTATTATTTTAACTTCGGCGAAAATAAAACTATAACTCCGAAATTATGGCATTTAGGTAAAGGGAACATTACATGAGAAATATTCAGTATTTCTTAAATGACAAAGTTCATTATTATTCCGGAAAAATGAAAGATCTGACAACAATGTAAATACCACGATAATATCGTGCAAAGCCCTTTACGAGATAATTGATGCGTTCCATACTTAAAACACACTCTGTATAACCAGATTTGATAAACCTAATTTAATTCTATATTTTCGGTTTTCTGGAAAACTGAAGCCCGTCCAACCAAATGACGTAGCTAATGCTATAAATCAAGAATGAATATCTGTACGTTTTATAGTTATATTATTTATAGTTATGAAATGAAGCCTTTCAAATGATGAAATAAACAATTTAATTTGTTTGAAAAAGCTACTGTGTAGCGAAACGCGTCACTAATTTAATTTGAACGTTAGTTCAAAATAAAATAAAATGAAGATTTAAACAAATTAAATTGTTTTATTTCATCATTTAGTATGGATCTTCATCAAGTAAAAGCCTCATCTATTCAATTTTTGAAGCCTTTCACTTAATTTCCTAAAATTATTCATGTGTTATGTAACTTTTTAGATTGTGAGTAAAGCGAGAAGTTTACGGTTATTCCTCTTCAATTTTTCCATCCCTTATTTCAGGCCTACTAACAATGCTTTTTGCGTTATTATAGTTGATTAATTAATGCATTTCATTCATTCATTCATATATTTGGGTTGTGCTCATCAGCCCAGGCACTTGAACTGAATCTTTGTACCATTTCCCATGTTATCTACTTCCATTCCAGAAGCCTCGTGTCTTTTATAAAGGCCACTAGTTTGACTGGAGGGATTTTCAGAAGTTGTGATGGTTGTATTAATTCCTCTCCAAAGGCTTCCGTTTAAGTACTTGTAAGTTCTCGCAGAAGCAGAGTATGATTAATTAATTAATTAATGCATATTAGGTGATTGGATAATGTGTTTTAATTATCAATTGATTCAAAATTTCTTAATTAGTTGATGTTTACTAGGCATACAATCAATCTACTAGGATATTAATGCATGTCAATGGACATTAATATTAATATTTTATATGAAACGTTGCTGATCGAAATCAAAGTCAGCTAAGCATTAATATTACATCCTCGTACATTAGGTAATAATTTAAAAGCATTGTGGTAATGAATTTGAGCATCGGAGCACAATTTATGTAAAAAATCATTGTGATAATGTTTTTTTTTTTAAATTAATATTACCTTCGTTTTTCGTTGTGTGTAGTTTGATATTGGCTTTAGAGTTAATCAAAGGTGTGAAACCTTGGTTGTGTATAATAGATTACTTCCAAAATAAATATCAATCGGTACTTCTTAAAAAATAGGAAAGTTCTACCGTTTTCTGCTGTCAAACCGTTTGGATTCCACAGTCGCTTAAAGTTAATAGACAGGCCAATAATGACGTATTTAAACTTGTCTTCTTCAACAAAAGTTTTTAATTTTTCATAATATTTAACAATCTCTGTTTAATTCCCACACCTACTTAGAACAAAATTCAATTATTTAATTGTTTCGAAAGGAGGCAAAGTGTTATACTTTATACGGTGTAGTGGTTGTTAAAATTTAGGTCACTCATTAACAACAAATAGGCGTGAAATGACTACTTCAAAATCATGAAAGTACCTTTTTACCGATAATTTTATTGTTTCGCTGCATTAAACAATATCTTCTTAACCTCTCCCGTTTATCTTGACGCAATATGACTACAGAACATACAACTTGTACGTAGAACTGTCTCTTTCTCTATAGAAACGTCTTACGACAAGGCAATTTTTTATACGTAATTTTTACGATGTAAGTAGTCATACGGTAGACGGAAAGTCTTCACAAGGGTATTTAAAATGCTTCATACCCAATAAACGAAAATTTCATACAACGTGTGTGAACTATTTTTTTACATTAAACACTTAAAAGACGATAAAATTCACTTAACGATAATTGTGGCGTCCAGTGACGTACACTTCATACGTCTGTCAGATCACTGATGGATTATTTTGTACATTGAGATCTTGTCATTCTGGAAGCCTGTAATGGTTTAATTTTAAATAATTTCATATTTTGCAAACGCTTAACATCAATTTTTATTTATTTATTCAATATATTGTAACGTTTATTCTAATTTATATTTACAATTAATTTATATTTACAGATTTATATCTAATTCAGTCCTTATTTAATAATTTATGTGATACACTAAACACACTAATTATAATTTATATGAGAGTCACTTAATAATCACTTTATCGAGGCGCGATTACTTTCCTTCGGTATCAACACTGACTGATTGACTAATTCCTGCAGCGATGCTTGTGGCCTATTTATACTCGTGCGCCGTAATTCTAGAAGTGTCTCGGCGTTCTCGCGGGTGCATTGGATATTCTCGATATTCTGGCGGATGCACCCGGGTGTTCTGGATGTTTCTCGAAGTTTGGGTGGAGGAGCCATAGTCGTCTCATACGGGGATTTCACTGGGGGCACTAAGTGAGAATATTATTGCAGTAGCTCGCGTAACATTGCCCCCTCCTTAAGAGACAGTTCCTCCTGGAACTAGCTAGGAAGCTGGAACGAGATGACTGTATCGGCAACTGGTCCCCTTGTTGCATTTTCCAGTTGTATGGAAGTAACATGCGACCGTCTTCTCTGTTGGCTGTGTCTCCCGAGCATGGCCGCAAACCAGTACCTGCACTTCGGTGTCTCGGAAGATTACTTCTACCATGTTACGGATTATTCGCCAATCTAAATACCTACATTCAATCTTGGGCATGGCTAGCCTGTACACGTTCAATTCAAGCACATGCTCTCTCAGGCTTCGTAATGCTTCCCAGACATCCTCGTACGTTGGTCTTTCGTCGAAGGTGTTCCTCGTCACTAGGTGGAAATCGTAGCGGGAGCCATTTTGCAGCTTCAGAGCTTTACCTGGTACTGGTAACTGGTTTACCAAAGGTCGTGCGCCACTCTTCTTAATAAACAGAGATGCCAGTAAGCAGGTCTTGTCGTCTCTCAGTGGTGACGCCGAATCTTGCTTTTCCGGTACCACCATAAGCACCCATGAACTCTACAAAAGCAGGATCGGCTACTTCCTGAAGCTGGTTTACTTCCTCATCGTGGTCACCCTCGAATGGCGCTAATCGGTTACGGTGTACCACCTTTGGCTTTCCATTTGGGATCTTGCTGATACGATAGATGACATCGTTGATTCTTTTCTTTACGAGGTACGGACCGTCCCAAGCTTTCTGCAACTTTGGAGAAAAACCCTTTTGTCTTCTTGGGTTATGCAGCCAGACTTTGTCTCCTTCGTGGAAACCTCCTTCCGTAGCTTGCGTATCGTACCTTTTCTTCATCCTATCGCTAGCGATCTGGAGATTCGATCGAACCAGCTCGTGTACGTCGTCCATTCTTTTTCTCAGCTGGGTCACGAAATCTTCACCAGCTATGTCTTCTCCGGGTCGGCATCCAAATTCAAGGTCGCAGGGTAATCTCATTTCGCGTCCGAACAGAACTCTTGCTGGTGTTTGGCCGGTGGACTCATTGATGGCGGATCTGTAGGCCATCGCGAATAGCGAGAGATATTGGTCCCAATCTCGCTGATGGTTAGATACCACTTTAGACAGGTATTTGCCAAGAGTTCTGTTCATTCGCTCTACCATCCCGTCCGACTGTGGGTGCAAAGCCGTAGTTCTCGTTTTCTTCATGCCGAGCTTTTCACAAACTTCCTGGAACAGCTGGCTTTCGAAGTTTCTGCCCTGGTCGCTGTGTATTTCCAGGGGCACTCCATATCGGCAAATGAACTCATTCACAAGCACGTTGGCAACCGTTGCGGCTTCTTGGTTTGGAATGGCATACGCTTCTACCCATTTTGTGAAGTAGTCCATCACCACCAAAATGTACCTGC
The DNA here is from genome assembly GCA_947563755.1 of Lochmaea crataegi. Lineage (NCBI taxonomy): Eukaryota > Metazoa > Arthropoda > Insecta > Coleoptera > Chrysomelidae > Lochmaea > Lochmaea crataegi. Next base: position 23,685,148 of record OX387423.1, on the reverse strand, counting down.
TGCCATTTGCTGTCGCTGGAAACGGTCCGGCAATGTCCAGGGCAATGCGTTCAAAAGGGCTTCCGACATTGTACTGCTTCATAGGACCCTTTCTTCTCCCGTGCGGTCCATTGGTCGTAGCACAGGTAGTGCACTTTTTACGCCAGTCCTTCACATCTTCGGAACCTTGCATCCAATAAAACCGTTCTCGCACTTTCTGGAGGGTCTTCTTCACACCTAGATGTCCTCCTGACGGACTGTCGTGTAATTTCCGAAGTACTGCTGCTATCCTTGTTCTTGGAATCACCAACTGTCTTCTACTTTCGGAACCCTCATCGTTCTCGATTACTCGCTGTAGCAAACCGTTTTCTAAAACCAGCGAGTCCCACTGGGCCCAATACGATTTCATCGTTGGCGAGTACCTTGAAATCTCCTGCCAAGTAGGTCGACAGTTCTCCTTTTTCCAATGTCGGATTTTCTTCAAGTCGGGATCGTTCTCTTGTTCCTCTTCCAACTTTTCTGGTGTCCATTCGTCGGTGGTCACCGTGGTTCTTCGAATCGCAGCTTCCTTAGCTTCTGTTTTGCTGCAGTGAGAGCACTCTGCAGGGCATGGTCTTCTAGAGAGGGAGTCTGCATTTCTGTGGCTTATTCCGGCTCTATGCTCAATAGTGAAATTATATTCTTGGAGCCGCTCGATCCATCTAGCGATTTGACCTTCAGGGTTCTTGAATTGCATAAGCCACTTAAGTGCTGCATGATCGGTTCTGATCACAAATTTCTTCCCATACAGATACTGATAGAAGTGCTCCACGGACTTCACTACTGCTAGGAGCTCTCTTCTTGTGACGCAGTAGTTTTGTTCTGGTTTGGAAAGGACTTTACTAAAATATCCCAGAACTTTCTCTTGTCCTCCTTGAACCTGTGATAGCACTCCTCCAATTCCAACATTGCTAGCATCAGTATCTAGTATGAATTCTCCCTCTGGTAGTGGATAGCCGAGTATAGGTGCAGTAGTCAAGTGCCTCTTCAAGGTTTCGAACGAAGTTTGGCAATCTTCGTCCCAGCGAAACTCCCTTGCTTCCTCTGTAAGTCGTGTCAAGGGCTTAGCGATATCTGCAAACTTCTTTATAAATCGCCTGTAGTATGTACAGAGTCCAAGGAAGCTTCTAACTTGGTGCTTGTCGGTGGGTCTTGGCCACTTTCGTACGGCAGCAGCTTTTTCTTCGTCTACAGCTACACCATCCTTGCTGACTACATGGCCTAGGTAATTGACTTTGTTTTGAAATAGTTGACATTTCTTGGGGTTGAGCATCAGTTGGGTAGCTTGCAACCTTTTGAAGACACCTTCCAAATTCTCTCGATGTTCTTCGAATGTCCTTCCCAAGACTATGATGTCATCAAGGTACACTAAGCATGTCTTCCAGGACAACCCTAGCAATACGTTTTCCATCAGTCTTTCGAACGTTGCGGGGGCATTGCACAGCCCAAATGGCATAACGGACCAGATCCGGTGGTAAACGCTGTCTTTTCTCTATCGGCTGGATCCATTTCTACCTGCCAATATCCAGACTTCAGGTCCAAGGTAGAAAACAATTTGCTACCGGCCAGCGTATCCAGAGTGTCGTCGATTCTCGGCAGAGGATAGCTACCTTTCTTTGTAACATTGTTCAACTGCCGGTAGTCCACGCAAAACCTCGTGGTTCCATCCTTCTTCTTTACCAGAACTACCGGAGAGACCCAAGGGCTGGTAGAAGGTTCTATTACCTTGTCCTTTTCCATCTCGCGAACAATTCTCTCCGCTTCCTCTCTTTTGGCCTGTGGTAGCCGTCGAGCCGATTGTCTTATCGGTTTAGCGTCGCCGGTGTCAATTTTCTGTTTGACAGCAGATGTTCTTCCTGTCTTTCCTCCTTTTGGTACAAAAAGAGATCGGTATTGTAGCAAGAGTTCTCTGATCTTTTTCTTCTCTTGCAGGCTAAGGGATTGTCCAGCCACTGCTATCATTTGTTCAAATTTATTGTTGGCATCATTGGAGGTTGTTGTTTGATGAATTATCGACGCCACTGGTACGCAAGTTCCAATTTTGGTATCCTTCTTCATAGTTATTGGATGGTCATTTACATTTATAATGCGTACAGGTATTTCTTCGGCAGCCATGACTAACCCTTTTCCAACCAGGATTCCTCGACCAACCTCTTCATCGTGATTCCATGGTTCCATCATGACCGGTGTTCCTTCTTCGACGGTTCCTTGTAGCCTTGCCGCAGTGAGAAATTCACTCCTTGCGGGTACAACTGTATCCTCCTGTACGGCTACCTGAACAGTCTTATCCTCGTGTGGGTGAAGGAATACCTCCTCAGAACCTACTCTAATCACTCGGTTCTTGAAATCTAGCTGGAAGCCATGTAGGTTCATAACGTCCATTCCGAGTATTATGTCCTCTTCGATATCAGCGACAACGACAGTGTGGGTGAACTTCTCTGCGCCAATTCCCAATTGCACCGGTAGTTCTCCATGGACATTGGCGCTTTCACCTGTGGCAGTCCTGAGTCGCAGTCTCGTCGGTAAAAGTCTTTTCCGGGTGTTGACAGTCTCGGGGCGAATAATAGTCCTCGTTGCTCCAGTGTCCACCAATAGTGTATACTTCCTTCCATTAACTTCACCATCCACGTATACACTATCGTCGCGACATTTCAGAGAGGCTATTAGGATGAGAGGGTCTTTGGAAGGTCTTCGGGTCGAAGCTGCCTTCTGAAGGTCGACCCTTCCTAGTTTTTCCTGCTGGGCATCTTTGTTTGTAGCAGTTCTCGGTCGCTTGCACGAACTGCGTACATGTCCCATTTCTCCACAATTCCAGCATCTCACGGCTTTCAGTTTTCCATTTGAGATGCTTTTCATCATGTTGACAATCTGGTCGAGCTTGTTCTCAACTTCTTCGTCTGCTTCAGCCCTCACCTTGCCGTATACTCCGGAAGCCTGTGTAGCTGCTTCGTACTCCAAGGCTGCAGAGAGTACGTCGACCAGTGTCTTATGCCGAGCCAAGCGTAGAGTTCTCTGCATTTCATGGTCACGAACTCCGTCGATGAATGTCTGTACCCCTAAACATTCCATGACATTCTCCGGTGCCGATGGATAGGCAAACCGCACCAACCTCGCAATGTCTGCTTCGAATTCTTGCAGAGTTTCGTCGCGTTTTTGTTTGCGGTTTTTCAGCTGCGACTGGTACAGATGTTCCAGGTGTTCCAGGCCATATCTCATATTCAATCGCTTTTTGAGTTGTTCAAAATCTTCGGCCTCTTCCACTGGAATGGTCTGGAGGATATCCATAGCGTCTCCTCTGAGGGCAAGAGTTAAATTTAACGCTTCTTCCTTCTCACTCCAGTTGTTTGCCTTCGATGCCGCCTCGAATTGCTTAAGATAGTTCGGCCAGGACGTTTTACCATCGAGTGTTGGCAGTTTCACTCGGCTGTTAATATCGTTTTCCATTTTCGGTTTCAACTCTACTTTCTCTGCCAGTTCGTCGTTATTCAGGGCTTGCCTAGTTGCAATATCCGGTTTATTACTAGTCTTCCTTTCGATTTCTTTGATTTTTTGTTTCACTTCTTGCTCCATACTCTTAATCTTTTCTTCCACGGCAGAAATATCAGTCTTCATGGATGTCATTTCATTTTTCATGTCCGTCGAAATTTTATTCTCCATGTCCGACATTTTGTTTTCCATGTCCGACATTTTGTTTTCCATGTCCGCCGAAAGTTTACTTTCCATGGATGAAATTTTATTTTCCACGTCCGACAATTTGTTTTCCATGTCCGCCGAGAGCTTACTTTCCATGGCTGAAATTTCGTTTTTTATATCCGTCGAAATTTTATTTTCCATGGATGAAATTTTATTTTCCACGTCCGACAATTTGTTTTCCATGTCCGCCGAGAGTTTACTTTCCGTGGCTGAAATTTCGTTTTTTATATCCGTCGAAATTTTATTTTCTATGTCCGACATTTTGTTTTCCATGGATGAAATTATAGAGGCGGACGCTTCGTCGGTGAATTCAAACGTTTCCGGGTCCAATCCATTGTTAATCATAGCTTTTTTTAGTCGTTCCACTAACACTGACTTGACCCCACTTGTGTCCAGTTCGTAATCCTCCAACTCTCTTCGAAGCTCTGAAACTTTTAATTCACAAAGTTTCTTCGCCATCTTCCTGTATATTTATTTTTTTAAGCCCACACCTGACACCAATGTAACGTTTATTCTAATTTATATTTACAATTAATTTATATTTACAGATTTATATGTAATTCAGTCCTTATTTAATAATTTATGTGATACACTAAACACACTAATTATAATTTATATGAGAGTCACTTAATAATCACTTTATCGAGGCGCGATTACTTTCCTTCGGTATCAACACTGACTGATTGACTAATTCCTGCAGCGATGCTTGTGGCCTATTTATACTCGTGCGCCGTAATTCTAGAAGTGTCTCGGCGTTCTCGCGGGTGCATTGGATATTCTCGATATTCTGGCGGATGCACCCGGGTGTTCTGGATGTTTCTCGAAGTTTGGGCGGAGGAGCCATAGCCGTCTCATACGGGGATTTCACTGGGGGCACTAAGTGAGAATATTATTGCAGTAGCTCGCGTAACAATATATATACCGGCAAACCGCTTCTACACCTTTTATTGGACCCGAACCATTTTGTAGTAACCCAAAACACCAGAAAAGTCAAAAAATGGAAAAGTAAACTTTGCAACAATATTTTCAATAACAGATAAAGGTACTTTCACATCTGACATTTATATCAGGGTGTTTTTTGGAATGTGAATAAACATAAAATTCATGTCTGGCATAAGTTTCCGATTCACCTGCTAGAAATCGCGTTATGGCCATGTTACAAAGTGCGAGCTGCTGATCGTCAGTTACTGCACCTGTGTACTATAGTGTGACAGTAGCCAGACATGCCTCGCCTGGTCACACAAGTCATGCATTCGTTTGGGTTCTGCTCAACAGCCCAGGCACTTGAACTGACTCTTTGTACCATTTCCCATGTTATCTACTTCCATTCCAGAAGCTTCGTGTCTTCTATAAAGGCCACTACTTTGACTGGAGCGATTTTCAGTAGTTGTAATGGTTGTATTAATTCCCCTCCAAAGTGCTTCCGTCTAAGTACTTGTAAGTTCTCGCAGAATCAGAGTATGTGAGCAGGTGATTCATCATCAAGTTCTCATTTTCTGCACATAGGTTCACTTTGCCTATTTTGTGCAGATGTTTCCTCAGGGTGCAGTGTCCAGTCACCAGGTCGGTTACTGTCTTTAAATGTCTCTTACCCAGTTTCATTAGCCTGGTTGAGGGTTCCTTGTCTACCTTTTTCAGTAAACTCTTTGTATGGAGGTGCCCTTGTGTCAACCTTCATTTGTGTTGGTTTTCCATAGAGATACTACAGATAGAGGCAACAATCCAGCTCGGAACCCGTCAGCATATAAGAAAGAGATAGAAAATCAGAGGTTCAGGCTGTCTTTCTCTAATGGCACGCATGCTATACACGAGAGACAAAGACAGAAAAACCTCTGGCGTTTGTATTTTTCTCTCTCACCGGAGTTCAGATGGACATTCCCACTTACACAGCGGCCTATGGCTTGTTGCCTCTATCTGTAGTACCTCTATGTGGTTTTCCCTATCTAGCCAGTTCCCGACCTTCCTATTATGCAATCTTTTGTGATTCCACAAAACGGTTCCGGACCTATGAAGTCTCCTTTAGAGCCTTCTTTGGCTAACTGGTCCACCATTTCTGCAATCTCAATTTTGTGGTATTCCAATACACCGGAAAAGTCAAAAAATGGAAAAACAAACTTTGCAACAATATGTTCAATAACAGATAAAGGTACTTTCACATCTGACATTCATAGCAGAGTGTTTCTTAGAATGTCAATAAACATAAAATTTATGTCTGACATAAGTTTCCGATTCACCTGAAAGTAATCGCGTTATGGCCTGGCTACAAAGTGCGAGCTGCTGATCTGATAGTGGACAGTTACAGCAACTGTGTACTATAGTTCAACGTGCCTCGCCTGGTCACACAAGTGTGAGATGCAAGAATGAAAGTGGCCAGCTACTGCACTTGTGTACACTCTTAACGATGTGCTGTGTGAGAAGAATACACTGACGTGGTTCAGCACGTACGAGTTACTGTCATTATGAAATACCAGCTCAAATGCTAGCTCGCACTGTATAGCCAGGCCTTTAGTTGACTAGTTGTCGTGCAATAGATTAAGCAGTTTCTATAATTGATGTAAATAGTCAATATGGATTATTTACGATAAAAAGACGATAACGTTGCAAAACAAAATTTTATTATGTTGCCAGCATGTAGACTTTTTCAAAGGATGCTGGAAAAGTAAATGTGACAGTTCTTATTCATTCGCGTTTTAATAAACTAACCTATCATTTAAAAAATTCAATTCAATATTTTTTTGCGTCCCTTCCTCTTATCACCATTTTTGTCTATTTTCATGATATTTTTTTTCACTACTGTGTTCCATGTATTTTTGTTTATTCGAAAGTATTTGTAGAGAGTGTTTTTGATATCATATGGTTTTTTATAATTGGGTTTTCACAGATATTTCGTACTGATCTTATAATTTTACCATATATTTCTCTGCTTGTGAGTAATCTTCAAAATTGAGACTGCGTCAATAGCTTTCTCGAAGTAAAAATTTCCCTTCTTTTGTTTTATTGTGAATTCATGATTTTCCAGTGTCTCTTCGATCTTCAATCTGATCCGTTTTGCTATTATCTTCAACAGTATTTTCATAGTAAAGTTGTACTTAATAATCTAATAATTCGACAGTTAATGCAATATTAACAATATTTTGCTCAAACATAGTTGTGCAATTTTATGTAGAAGTAGTAACTCAGGAAAAGTGAGGTGCTACTTATTCCAACCACAAGAAAGCACAGCAGTATAAAAGCATAAGAAATAGCCAGACATTAGTTTGAATCGCAAGTTCTTGATGCAGTAGGCGCCTGTTTTGTTATGTTGTTTTATAATAATAGTGACAAAATTATGTTACTAACGATCTTTAATGTGATTGTCCAACGAAAGCGAAAAAAGCATAACGCAGATAAAAGGCATTATGTAAATGAGTTACATATCATAGAGCATTTCATTAATTTGTATACGAATATAAAATATATGGATTGTCAGTAATATTAGTACACATTAAGATTTAGATTGGAATTTTGTTTTGGCTCCAACCGCTTATTCGATATTTTATATCAAATTATAGCATTGGATTGTAGATAATTCCATTTTCTCCAGCTCTATAATATTCGATAATTTCACTTTCACTTACTCGCATATTACATCTATTTGAAAAAAGCATTCTTCATTTAATCACGGTACGCCAATGAACGTACGATTATATAATATCACTACAAAGAGAAAATTATTTTCCTGTTGGCCCCGTTTCATTACTTATTTTTTGCTTACATCAGTAAAAATAAATGATTTTCAGCCGTGTCGCGTAAAATAGTTTTTCAAAAGAGATACCAATTGACATTCTTGTAATTGGTTTAAAATGTTCTCGAAGTACCTACATACCAAGACTGTCCTTGTAATTAATTTGTTCGGTTTTATAGAAAACAGTTAAACATAACGTAATTAGAGGATACAAGAACAACTTCGAACGTATTGTGTTTGATAATGAACATTTGAATAATAACGAGATGTGGTATTTTTACGTTAAGAAGATGATTGTGTGATTTTTAGTTACTTTTAAAGCCAACAGAATAATTATAAAATTACCAACCGTGAAGACAAACTTACAAGACCAATTTGAAAAACTACTCAGCTGAGGTTAGGTTTAGACATTGATTAACAGTCGATCATCATTATTAGTTTTTTTGGGTTTACCTCCTTAAGAAACGATCTTCATATTTAGTCCGCGGTATGAAAATTTTAACTAAAAGCGTTACGTTCCTTTGCGCACCTTTTTATGCCTTCGTAGCCGAGTGGTATAAGGGTTTGGCTGCGAAAATTATGAATTGTAGGCGAAGGGTTCGAATCCTGGACTCGGTGAGAATTCTTTTTAATTGTATTTGTCTATAAATAACCTTCAATACGAATTTTTTTATAGAACCAATATTTTCAAAAATTAATAATTATAATTATTAATAATTAATTCCTTCAATTAAGTGATAAAACGTCACTTATTTAGTTTTAACATACATCATACGCTCTATATACAACAGCTTGTTTGATACATTATTATGTCTTTGTAGCAGAGTCGTATAGAGGTCTAGATGCGAAAATTAAGAATTGTAGGCGTAAGGTTTGAATCCGGGTCGCGGTGATAATTTTTATATTATTTGTTATACTGTTGAATTTGTATATGAATAACCTTTAATAAGAATAATTTTTTTGTAGGACCAATATTTTCAAATTTATATCAAAAATTATAACCCTTCATTTTTCAATTTCGGCAAAAATCTTGGCATTACGGTACAACCAAGAGCACAGAAAGCCTAAAGGCTGAGGTGCCGAGGTATCTAAGCCTCTGACTGGTGGTGCCGAACCAATCAATCAATCAAAATATGTAATAACATCTTTTAGATCACACAAATTTTAAAATAATTTTCATTCATTTGAATAACATTCCAAAAAAAAATTGAACTTTCAAACACACTGCAATACCATGAGTCGTAGGGAACAGTTATTGAATTTACGCAATCAAAATGGAATCATTTTATCAATTACTTGTTCACACAATATCATTGATCTACCATCATCAACATTATTACAAAAAAGAGCTTTTCTAGCTCGTCAAACTTCTGTATGCTTGCAATAAAATTTTGAACTATCTCTTGACTCAGCTATTCCTATTCATCTATGGAAACTTTCTCTACACGTTGTAGGGTTTCCCATGTACTTTTTTTATTTATAGGATATGGCTAATATCACATCCAAAATGATAAACTCACGTATTACCTTGCCTACTAAAACAAAAACTCCATTGACTAAACTAGATCTTTCTTTCAGCACAAAGCCAAATTCAAAATATTTGTAGGCATGTGATCTTTTGAAAGCCTCCATCTGCTCTTAGGTCAAAAAACTGTGAAAATACCAAATAACTATTTATATCTAAATCTAGGAGTTCATCCAAATATAAAATGTGATTAAAATCGAATGAAGCTTTTCAAAGAAACACAAAGTCAATCCATTACGTATAAGTACATATATAAAACACACTAATAAAATCGACGCAAAAACTCTTGATCACTGTTTACCATTGAATAGACAAAACAAAACTGACCATCTGTCCAAATTGTTCGCCCTGAAAGGCCATATTAGGACACGTGATCTGGATTGCCTAGTTGATGTGTTCTGAAGAGACAACAACCTAACAAAAATTATAAATTTGTATTTCTATTTCCTGAGAAGATATGTAATGAGATCTGTATTTCATCTGCACCATTTATCATCCTGCATCTCACAAACTACTAGCAAGGTTAGAGAAAAATTGTATGTAGGTATTTAAAATTTTTCTTGACGATTTACGGAACTTATTTACGGGACACTCTGTATAATTGAAATTTTTATTGTAGAAATTTTAAAAGATTCAATTAAAATTTTTGTTCTGTTCCGCAATTTTTTCGTATTATTCTAGATCAATTTTCTCCAGGTCATCTTTTTCCGAGTCGATTTTTTCCGCGATTCGTTTATCCATCGATTTAACATGAAATTTCAAGTTTTGATGTAATAAGCATTATATCTTTTAGTTGTACGACGAAAAGCGATTTGAATTTACGTTGTGAAATTTCTGGCTTTCCAATTTTCTTCTAGATCCCATCTCTAATAAATCACAGCATTAAATATACTATGTATTATGCTTAACTTTCCGACAATCCGCCATCTCCTATATACACCATTTGCGACAATGATGAACTCTAAGAACACCCCAAATAGAACTAGAATTTAATAATTTTTCATGTTCTGAGACGTTAATCGAATCTAAAATTAAGAAATTGGATCAGTACTACCACATAATTAAATCCCAGAGCAGAAATGGAATACACCCAAAATTATGAATTTTCACGTTTTCATAAACTGGCCCTTACAAAACATATTAACGCAAAAATTAGAAACATAGAATGTACCATAAGTTAAACACACGCTCAAACTTAACAATATTAGCGATGTAAAAACAAAAAATTCAAAATACAGAGGCGCCCTATAAATAACAAAAGCAACGACAATTATTTTATCACACCATGCCATGCCACGCCACGTATATTCTTCTATTTAATTAAATGTACTGCATTCATACTCGATCGTGATATTGTAACAAGATCTGTTAATAGAAAAGGTGCGGCAGTACGATCAATTGTATAATGTACATTCTGCACAGTAGAGTTCAGGATCTGCCAGTTTTGCAAATAATACATAAAAAGTACCACATTTCTCACGATTTCTGTTGATTTTGTGGACCCAAAATATTTTTCTCCACGATCATCGCAGAATTTGACAATTCTGAAATCAAATTTGATTACAGAATGCTGAAATTCTCTCTCTTGAGATTGAAGAAATATTCTGCAATACATCTGCCCCCATGCAATTTAAATGTATTTACATTCTCTCTCTAGTGATAGAATAATATTCTCACACTGGTTAGCAATAATAACATTAGCCTTGACGCAGTTGATTGTCATTGTAGTGTCAAAAGTGTCAAAATTATTGCTGTCACGTAACCGTAACTTAGCTTACCAACTGGCTGAAAGAAATAATTAACCGCATCCATTTTCTGAAGCAGTAGGAAAAGCTGAACTTGAATGGCTTCGTGGATTTAGACATAGACATCCGGACATTAGGATGCGTGCCCCAGAATCGACGTCTTCTGCTCGAACGTGAGCTTTTAATAAGCCTGTGGTGGATAAATTTTTTTCGACATTGAAAAACGTGCAAGAAAAACATCGTTTTCCACCCCATCGGATATTTAATGTTGACGAGACGAGTTTATGCACTGTCCCAACAAAAAACTCGAGAGTGTTTGCACAAACAGGCCGTAAACAGGTGGCGCGAGTGACTTCAGCTGAGAGAGGTGAAACAACGACCGCAGTGATTTGCACCTCAGCTTCTGGAACTTTTTTTCCTCCAATGTTAATCTTCCACCGAGTCCGGATGAAAATAGAATTAATGGATGGCGCACCTCCAGGAGCTATATGTGCATGCAATCCGTCTGGTTGGATGAAATTAGATGTGTTTTCACAGTTGTTCGATCACTTCTTAAGTCATGCCAACCGTCAGCACCAGATCCGGCTCTTTTGATATTGGATGGTCACCTATCTCACACGAAAAATTTAGATGTCGTATTAAAAGCCAGGGATAATCACGTCACTATTCTATGCCTGCCGCCTCATTGCACCCACAAACTCCAACCCTTGGACGTTGGAGTCATGTACCCGCTAAGCCTTTATCATAACCAAGCGTTGGAGAAGTGGATTAATAACAATCCTGGGAGAGTGGTAACCGTGTTCCAAATAACGAAAATTTTTACAGAGGCCTATCTAAAAGCAGCAATAGTATGAATAGTATGAATGGATTCAACAAAATAGGAATATATCCGTTCAACCCTGATATTTTCACTAATGTGGACTTCATTGCAGCTGAAACGACTGAAATGGATGTTGACAATGACTCGGTAGAACCTCCCATTCCGATCCCTGTGACGTCAAGTCCTCCATTAGCAGAAACCGTGCAAATACCTTCTCCTCAAGCGAGGAATCCAGAAACTGAAACACTACAACCATTACAAGTGGATGTCCAAGAACCCCTTCATTTAACACCTCAGCTGTCTCCACTTCAAACTTCGACTCCAATGATGACTCAAAAATCTCCACAGTCATCGCGGCAAGCACTATCCTTCCTAAAAAATACCTCAACGTCTGAATCTTCTGGAATATTACCTCCAGCTTTGACTGTTGGTTTTCCATCCACATCTTTTGGTGTTGTTACACCCAGGGAAGTACGACAAACATCACAATAGTTGGAAAAAGAGCAAGTGCAAGACAAATAAGAGTAGACACATCAGTACTGACCAGAACACCCTACAAAAAATACCTTGAAGAGGAAGCCAGAAAGAAAAAAGATATAGAACAAAGGAAAGCCCTCAAGGAAGCGAATAAAATAAAAAAAAAACAGTGACCAGCAAACAGAACGATAAAGGAAAAGGTGGTGGGAAAGGAAAAGGAGTCGAGAAAGGAAAAGGAGGCGGAAAGAGAAAAGGCAAAAAAAAGCAAAACAGGTCAGATTTTTCTGAAGACGGAAGTGATACCGAATGCCTCTTCTATACTGCAAGCTACTCCAAAGACAATAAAGGCGAAGGGTGGATTAGGTGCGTTGTGTGTCTTAAATGGGGACATGAGGCTTGTGCGGGAGTAGATAGTGACGATGAAGGCGACTTTACTTGTGATATTTGCCTTTTCTAGTAATCAATTTTGACAGTGTGAAAAAAAATTAAGGCTATAGGGTCTATTTCTAAGTTCCTGATAAGAAAATTATTATTTTTTAAATGAAGAGTTGATATTTCTATTGCATTTTGACATTGATAAAAAACCTTTGATAGGGATGAGTATTATTTGTGTTTTTTTTATTTAGAAGAAGAGTTTATTTGTTTTCCTATTGTTTGACTAGGTATGTTGTTAACTTTGCAAACCTTTTAAAAGTTTGTTGCAATGTTTAATGTTTAGTTTGTTGATTGATTAGTAGATAATTACAAAAAAAGATCTCGAATGAAACTAGAAGACTGCAAAAGTTTTGTGAAACTTGCTTACATACTTAAATTGTTATAAACAATACATATGATTAAAATAAACAGCTGAGTGTTTTATTTCACTGATATTTATTAACTTATGGTATAAAATGATCCCTGGGATTATTTTACCCCTACCCCAGGGATCATTTTAAACATAGGTGTGTATAAAATGATCCTTTACAAAAATTTAAGAAAAACCTATAATACAAAAAAACTACATACATATAATAAAAAATAACTATGCACTTACAAAGTTAAGTAAATTCACTACCTCCAACAATAGAAATCTTGCGATTTTGCCTTTAACTTTAGACACAGTCAAGTTTTTCCCTTAAGGGGATCATTATACCTCACCTTCCCCTAATATAAATTAACTTTTGTTCATTTCCACTTAAAAATATATATTCAAAACTTTGATCGTGGAGAAAGTATAGTCTGCTACTCGGTTAGAATGAAAATTCATGATGCTCGTAGTTCCTCACGCTCGCCTTCGGCTCGCGCTCGGAGCTTTCCACTCGCATCGAATTTTCATTCTAGCCTTGTTACAGAATATACTATTCTCTTGTTGTGATAAACGAAACTACAAATACTATGTCTACTGACAATTTTCTGATTAAAATTCATTCCCACGTGAACCCATGTCGTAAGACGTGGGATGGCGATGCAAGGCATCGTGTGTTGCTAGTTGATTTCGGCCTTAATGTCTACAATCCCAAGTTGAAAGCTATGCCAGTACTTACACGCTTCTTGTATATTATCAGTGGGATATTCACAATCCTCGCAGTGTCCGTCAAGCCTAACGTTGAAAGTATCCAAAGTACCCAAGTAATTATCCTCATCCAACCATGGTTTCTTTTGTAAACGATGATGACTTGGATTTAAATTTTTTCGTGCTGCAACCAATACTTCAGAAATCAAAATAATAATAATATTTATTATTATTAGGGACAGGATTTTTGCCTTTAAAGTATACTCCAGTCGTGCGTCGTAGCTGACTCACACACTTTTTTTGTTACATATATATATATATATATTATAATGGCATCAATCCCTAGTATTATTAGCGCTCAACAAGAATATACAAGAAATTACATTACTTACAAAAGTCAAACATGATAAATCAAATTACACTTGATAATTTACGAAAATATAAAATTATAGGAATGGCACGTCAAATTCTATTTACATTTGTATGGATTTAAAAAAATTTATTGAGTGAAATATATCACAATTTTTAACAAGTGCCTCTCCTATTTGTTTGGGGATGCTATGTGCTTGCCTCTGACGTTCTAACAGTATATGACTGGCTGATTGCAGCTGTCTCACACTGGTTCCGTGGAATGAGACATCAGATAGTCATGTATGTCCGATTCTAAGGCGCGATGAGATCATTTGCTCTCTTTTTTTCATCGGGAATGATCTCCAGGGGCTCACGTATCTAGAATTATTACAGTTTCCTGTAAAATTGTCGTATTTAGTAAAGCGTGTTACCAACAGATATCAAAGAATAAAAATAATACCTAAAAATAATACTAGTTGTAAAGCGTAGAATAATATATTTTTATTCTTTGATATCTGTTGCTCACGTATCTCTTTATTCTGTGAAATTTAGAATTTGATTCAGTTGCTAGTTTTTGTAGACTGAATGTTTTATGAAGTTTTTTGGGTTCGAAACAGAAACTTTTGAAACTATGGGAGAATTGAGATCCTGGATTGCATCCCTTGCTTCTGTATCTGCCCGTTTGTTCCCAGGAACTCCAACGTGAGAGGGTACTCACATGAATTGGACAGTTTTATGAGCCTCTTGTAGCTGAAGTAGTTCATTCTTAATGATTTGCACCAAATAGTTTGAGGAAAAAATATGTTGGAGACCATCAATGGAACTTAGAGTCAGTTATTATTAGAAACTGCTGGGAAACATCAATACTCGCAAAGAGCAAGGCTTGATAAATTGCATATAAATCACCAGTGAAGACACTCGCAGAGGGTAGTAATCTGATTTTAATAGTCTCGGAAGGTGCAATAAAGGTGGCTCCTACTCCATTTCCCATCTTAGAAGCGTCTGTGTACAATAGGGTGTATTGGTGTAGTTAAGAGAGTTTTTCATATAATTCGTTTTTTATTACTCTTGCATTTGTTTCATTTTTGCTGAGTTTTAGAAGAGACTCGTCACAGTATGGATATTTTGTTTACCATGGGGGTGCAGATTTGACGCTTGCGGGCAATATATTAGGAATGAAGACGTTAAAAGTGTCTAGAGATCTATTTACTCTTTCGTAAAAGGCAGGATCGGATCTTTTCTTTCTATCACAGTCGGCTCGGAATCGGTCAGATATGGTGTTTGAGTGAAAAGTACTTGAAGTAATATTCAGATACATTCAAACACAAACGGAACATAGGGATTTAATGTATTGTCCGATCTAAATAGTCCACCAACAAAACATTTCTATAAGTTCACTTCAATGAATATAAAATATTGATCTGGGCAACTGGATTCAGAACCAATGTCAGAAACCCCGCCGCTTCTCCTTCCAAAATTTGTTAGTTATGTGAGAGGTGCGAGGTGTGCGAACTGCGATTTAGTATTGAATAATTATTTGATGGGGTTAGTAAACCTCGCTACATATTGAAACAATATGCTTACGTTTTATGTTGTTAAAATCGAAAATTAATTGTTAAATTCTCTTTAACAATTAATGTTTCGAGTTAAGATAATATGTTTTGATTTCTTTTGGCGATAACGGCTTTCAAAATAAAAATAAATTCGTAAATAAAACAAAATAGGATTCTTTAAATTGAAACAAAGCAACGCTCTCATCTACCGTCTGCTGTTTACTGACTGTCTGACGCTAATTATGGACCGCCCACAGTTGAGAATACGGAGTGGTGGGAATTGTACGATATGTTATAAGTAGGTGTCCAAAATAAACGATTGTAATAATCGTGTTTTTAATCTGTTGAAGCTGGATGTTGGTCGACTAGTTCAAAAGCAAATCTGATACAATGCTTAAAATCCCCATGTTCCGTTTGTGTTTGAATGTATCTGTAAATTGCAAATGAGAGGCTCAGGAAATGTCTGCGCAGATTTAAAGGAAGCTCAGAGGCTTCACAAAGTAGACTGTCAATTGGACTCGAACGGAAAGCTCCTAGGCAAATTCCATATAATGGCAGAGTTCTGAATTGTATTTAAAAAATTCAATGTTGCTTCTTTAGTTGAAATTTAGGCTGTACAACCGTAATCTAATCGAGATCTGATTATAGTTCGGTACAGACGGATGAGGAAGGTAGAATCCGAGCCCCAGGGTCTTCTTGATAGAGATCGTAATATATTAAGTCTTTTGGTAGATTTGCAAATAAGGTTACGGATGTGCGGGTCCCAGGAGAGTTTACAGTCGATTGCCATTCGAAGAAACGACATTGTGTTGACAAAGTTGAGAGTTGCGTTGAGCAGTTTTAAGTTGGGAAAGACTAGTAGTGGGTATTTACACTGAACATTGTGCACTTGGTTTTTGAGGTGTTATATTTACTTTTGGGTAGCTTAAATAAATAAATCCTCTAGATTAAAAGGCTTTTTATTTCACTCTGACATCTTGTTACCCCGCCACCTTAAGACAATTTACACCCGCCTTCTTGACAGTTTGTCACCCAAGGAAAATCACTAAAGTGGGATAAGGGTCGTTCCGCAGTGTACATATCACCCTTCCCCTCTCTAGGTATTTCCAAATATATATAACATAAATCATATCATAATTTACATTCTCAACAACTTAAATATCTAAAATAAGAGAAAGTAGCTATAATAAAAATATAACTTAATTCAGATTTTAACAAAACTTAAACTAAAAATAGTAACAACAATAACAAAAAGAAAATAGAAACATAAAAAAAATCGACTCTGAAACATAGAGACCTATCTGTTTGACAGGAAATTATGCTATTATAGATTCAGTCTGTCAATAGGCTTTTTTTCTCTTCCCGACCGTCTTAGTACAACAGTTCCTTTGAAGACAGGTTTTGTTGTTTCGGAATCAATTTTAGGTTCTGCAAGAGGTTTATATCTAAGGTCATTAGTTGAACTTTTGGTTTCGTTTTGGAAAGTTTCCTTACTGTCAAGGCTAATATTTGAATGTCTCTACAACATATTTTGTTTGTGGTATGTCTTTAGGTTGTGGTAAGGGGGCTTATGAAATCTGATTCAGACTGGCAGACCTTAGGACACCATTTATACTAATTAGGAACCTATTGGAGCCTAAAGGTTTTATTGTAATACCTTCAACTACAGGACTCTTGGGCGTCCACCTCACATATATATAATCTCCTCCTCTAAAGGGTATGTTAAACTGTGTTTTGTTCGATCCTTGAAGTTTTGGATATAGTAAGGAAATATGTGCGCCAGGTTTGGAATTTAACCATCAAGATGCTGGAGCTTGACCTGTTGCTGTACTTGGGGTTGTTCTATAAGAAAGTAGATATGAAGCCAGCAATTGTGTTAATGAATAGGTGTGTTTTTCTATTTTCTGCTCTAATGTTAACTTTTTTAATCCTTTCTTTACTGTCTGCACACACTTCGAAAAGCTTTGTAAAATATTGTTTTGAGAACAGAAATGTGAATATTCATGCCCATCAAATGGGGGGCCATTATCTGATACTAACTCCATAGGTATTCCTGCTGTGGCAAAAAACATTCGAATTGTGTTTATAGGACTTCTGCCCATTTGCTATATGAATCAACTAATATCAAAAAATTTTTTTGTTCAAACTGAAAGAAATCTATATGACAACGTTGCATAGGCTGTACAGTTTTTGGCCAAAGAATCGTTTGATTTGTCACTGATTCAAAATTTACATTACAAGGTTGACATGACTGACACAGTAAGATTATATAACTGCTTAGTGTAGGCCACCATACGTTTTCTCGTACAAGCATTTTACATCTGACTATTCCCGGGTGTCCCTTGTGGATTAGATCTAAGACTGGTTTATGTAGGTTATGTGGAATCACTACCCTATTTCCAAACATAAGACAATTTTTTTCTTTTGACAAAGAAAAGCGAACATTGAAGAAGGGCTGTAAGATCACTTCTTTATTTTTATTTGGCCATTCCTGTAAAGTCAACTGCATAACTTTACAGATGACAGGATCTTTTTTTGATGCATTTGCGATAACAGGGACCGTTAAAGGCAAATTCAATTGAATGTCTATATTATGGATTGGTTCAGTTAACTGGTTTCCACATGGCAATACTGACATAGCGTCAGCTGGAGCTAAAAGGGTACTCTTAAGACATAAAAGAAGAGCAATATGTTAACCAAGAAGACTCTGATGACTCCCTATCTGATATATTTGGTAGTACAAACATCCCATCCTCGTCGCCAATGTTATATTTACTTTTTGGTAGCTTAAATAAATAAATCCACTAGATTAAAAGGCTTTTTATTTCAACCTGACATCTTGTTACCCCGCCACCTTAAGACAATTGACATCCGCCTTCTTGACAGTATGCCACCCAAGAAAAATTACTAAAGTGGGATAAGGGTCGTTCCGCAGTGTACATATCATGAGGAAGAAAAACAAAATCCAGTATATTAATACCAACACTCTAGACGATGTCATTTTATGTATCCAGTTAATAATGATTATTTTGCTAACGATAACTAATTGTTTCTGCCGATACATGGTTTTTTCCGCCGTACATTTCATGCACCACTTGTAGAATAAGAGGTGTACATCTAGCTTATATTCCAGTACATTTCTCAGAGAGAGTTCTTTCGAATTCAGAGTCTTTATTTTTTTCCCCACACAATTTTTGGTGATCCCCAATCCCCAATGCAGTCAGTTTGGTAGCTAATCTACTTAAACTTTTGAAAAAATCGATGTTTTTTTTTGAGAAAAGCGTTGGCTTTCCGTATGAACTTCCGTCGTCGGTAATTCTATTGACTATATTTATGTTTTGTGACCGGCTTGCAACTGAAATCTAGAGACATTTATTTTTAATAATATGTTTCGTCTTCTTTGATTTTCGCAAACGTTACATATAATGTTCAGGATAATTCAAAATTATTCTGACAACTCAAGTTTTAATGTCAAATAATATTATTTTAGTGCTTCTGAATTAATAGTTTCTTTGAGATTGAAGGAACAGTTCTTCTCACAACTATGTAATTGGGAAAATTTGCAGTATGTACTTAAACGCATTAAAATACAGAAGAAATTGATCAATAAATGCTAACAAATGCTACATCTTTAATATAAATTATTTTATTAATTTTTTTTTCAAATGCCATGTCATCAAACAGATCATTGGATCCACCTATGCAATATTAATTCTTCACATAAACGTACACAACATGATGTAATTTAAAAAGAATGCTGATGCCGACATTTCATGTAATTTTCTCAATGGCAGATAAAGTGTACTGGTATTAATTTATTTTGTTTGTACCACTTTAAGTCATTCAAGTAGTAATTTAGTTTTTAATTACTGTCAATGGTCTTGGAAGTAGAGTTGTAATATTTCGAATCTTTTGTCTAGTCACTGAGCTGCAGGAATTAAAATAACTGCAGAAATTTTAATTAAAAGGAGTGTTGGGTAGCTTGTTCCGTTTAATTTTTTACTGTAGACAAAGATTCAGCAATTATTATTCATTAAAAGGTATTAGTTTTTATTGAAATTTCAATCATTAAATTAATACTTATAATTTTTATCACAATACCCAATATCACAAAATACTCATGTAGGTAGTCATAATATTGAGCATTAAGGCTATGGTCCGAAAGTAACTGGTTTGCACTTTACCGTCCCGAAAGTAACTAAAAAGTAGTGGTTGCTGAAAATCTGGTTAGTTTTGGAACACGGTTTCCTGAAATATGGTTAATGAACTGTCAAACTAGTAACCACCCTTAGGAGCCCGGTTACTTCTGGTTTCGACTGTCATCTGTCATGCATTGTTTATAATTTTTATTATCGAAGAGAAAAACAAAACTGAGGTAAACGAATCAAGATAGGAATAAAAGTTTTATTTCTTCGTTGTTCTGCTTTTGCTTGAAGCAGTCACCAGTTCTTATTTATATTGCTACGATATATCATGGTAAATAGATTTGCTTGCGATTAATTTTTGTAATTGCCAAAAGTTATACTATTGGCACATTGCAGCAGTGAAAATTGTGACCTAGCTATACAAATAGTAATAAATACTTTTTTTAGGAGGAAGTGAATATTCCAAATGAGTTTCAGGTCTCATGTGGCTATTGCAACCAATATTTGGGAACACTCAAGGAATTAATGTCCACAAATATTTTAATACATCCATGTTTGAAGGACTTTGAAAACGTTTCCTTGGACGTGAAACATAAAAAAGTATGGGGTTTAAATAAAGAAAAGGAGAAACAGAATGTTAAAGGTCACTGTAATACTGTTGAGAATCCAGTTCCAGGATGCAGCAAAAGTAGTACTGATTCTGAAAGCAACAAAGATTTTTGGTCATATGAAGCAACCAAATTTTTAATAGCCACTTATAAAGAAAATATACATAAATTCGAATCTCCTCAATACAACAAAAAAGCGGTAAAATAAGTGAAAAAATTAAAATTTATAAATCAGGGGAGAAGTGTTCTGAAAAATGGAGGAACTTGAAAAAAACATACGATAAAACATTGAAGGAAAAAAATAGTACAGGGAATTCAGGAGGTAAATATTGGACATTTTTTGATGACTTTCATGATATATACTTTAAGGATCCTCATTTCAACCCAATATGTACGATTAGCAGTACAGGATCTTTTAAAAAGAGACCATGTACTGAAGGTGAACTTGCAGATTCTTCTAGTGACTGTAGTAATGAAGAAAACTTAAGCAAAACCATTTCTAACAAAAAATTCAAAGGTAAAGATAAAAAGGTACAGTACACTGCTACAGACATCGAAAATAGAGGGCAAAATAGGCATAATGAAAAAATAAAACAGAGGCTGGAGATATTTGACTGGTTCAAAGGAAACTTTAAAAAAGACCAGTAAAAGTAATATTAGCTAATTCTTTGTAATCCTATAGAGTTTTTTTGTGTTAGCTATTGACATTGCTCCAATCCAATAAGTAATAGCTTTAAGTATCCCTAAATGTTTTGGAGGTTGCCAGTATAAAATATTTGAATAGGATTTATATACATTTGTGTTTTTAGTGTGTTTATCCCTGAAATGTTATTTGGAGTTAAGTTTTTAGTTATTTTTCACATATTTTGTAAACTATAAAGTAGTCCTTATACTTGAAAGTTGTACTCACATTTATTACAAAAGCCATTGCATACTTTGTTGTAACATACCTATAGCAGAACGATCCAGACTCGAACGGTGGGGGAAATAATAGCAGTGCATAGAGTTGCAAAGCGGATATTACTGTCCACCGTTCAGGTCTCGATCGTTCTGCTGTACTTGATATATTATTAAAAATATATTTTTGGTTAATTTGTATTAATTTTTTCATTCAATTAAGAAATAACACAAAACAAGTAATACAATAATCTTTCACATAGATTCTGCCTTTTCATAAAACCTAGCCTTTGTAAATTTCTGTCAAATTCTTGTGGATGTCCTAAGTTTTCATGATCTTCATTTTCTTCAGCAACTTCAAAATCTATTATATCATTCTGATAAATACATATATTATGAAGCACACAGCACGCCATTATGTACTTGCATGTCCATTCTATGTCTTTTATATCAAAAAACTTCAAACATCTAAATCTTCCCTTTAATAAAGCAAAAGATCTCTCTATGGCACATCTTGCTCTTGACAGGAGGTATTTAAAATGTTTTTGGGTATTTGTTAATTGGCCGTTATCTTTGAATGGAACCAAGTTTGAGTGCAAGGATATGCTTTATTACCGACAATCATATCATATCATTTTGAAATTTCTCAAGTCTTCTATTTATTAAAAAACTGAAAAGCTCACTTCTCTTCAACACATTAGCATCATGGGTTGCACCAACCTCTCCTACATAACAATGCGAAAAAGGCATGTGGTCACATACACCCTGTAAAATACCTATTGTTACAAAAAAATTTAAAACAAAAGCAATATATATATATATATTAAATACATACTTGTAGGATTAATGCTGGAAAGTTTTTTCTGCAAATATATGAAAGCCCATTTTCTTTTGGTGTAGTTATTTGAATATAACACCCATCCAGAGCACCAATTGTATTTGGAAAACCCATTTCATTGAATGCATTTTTAACAGATTCTAAGTAATCCTCAACAGGCCATCTGATGATTGAGTCAGAAATGCTCAAAATTGCATCTGTCACTCTTCTAACTGTTCTCAGTGCTGTTAAACCAATGTTTCCCAATGTTAAACCGACTACAAATTAATCTAAAACAAATAGAAAAGTGCAGTGACTCCTACTCAAAATCTTGATACAAAGTAAATTAAATGATGAAATAAAACAATTTAATTTGTTTAAATCTTCATTTTATTTTGAACTGACGTTCAAATTAAATTAGTGACGCGTTTCGCTACACAGTAGCTTTTTCAAACTAGTGAAGATACAATGAAAAACTTTTAATTTATCTAGTGCCTTAATACGGAATTCTAAGATATTGACAAAAGTATTATAATTTATGTTTAACTGGGTATAAAGTACAAAAAGTGCCTAAATACGGAATTCTACGAATATTACAAAGGTAATGAAAAAGATTACCTGGAAAATTTATTCACAATCATAACATCTTCTAGGTAAAAAGGTTTAATAAGGGAGGATGATTGATATCTATTTGGTCGTTAAGCAGATTACCTGAATATTTGTTTTTGTTGATCTCGAGGGCTTCTAAAAGATTTAATTTAAAAGATTTGGGTTCTACATGCAAAATTTCAAAATTTGAGTCGAAAGTGTGTTGGTTTGTTAATAGATGATTTGAATAGTTGGAATCTAATTTGTTGTTGTCATAGCTGCGTTTGTGTTCTGAAATTCTAGTTTTAAAGTTCCTGAAAGTTCTACCTATATAAATTTTGTCACAGTTGTCGTTACCACATTTTAATTTATAAACACCTGATTTGTTTAATTTTGAGGATTTAGATTTGTTATTTTTAATGAATTTAGGTAAATTGTAATCGGTTTTAAAGCAAATCTTCATATTTTAAATTGATTATTTTCATCTGAAGGATATTCTTTCTATTTTTCTATGTTATCCATGAAAATTTCTGCTAATATGGGACTGAGGGGGTTGCCCATAATCAAACCATCTTTACTGCTATAAATCTCTCCATTGAAATGAAAATAATTTTGATTTAAGCACACTTTTAATAAATTTATTATATAAGAATGAATTATAGGGTTGACATTATTATACGTGAGAAAATTATCAACAAGAGTTGAAGTTTCTTTAGGAGGTATACTAGGGAATAGATTTGTTACATCGAACGATATGAATTTAGAATTGTGAGGTAGTTTTATAACAAAGTAAATTCATTGAAATAATTATCTGCACAAGAGGGTGCCTTTACAAATACTTAGACTATCAGACATTGAATTACATCTAGAGAAAAATGTTTTTAGCATTTTTTCTCCAGATCTAATTCATAGTCCTAGGAGTAGTTTTTCTCTAATGAAAAACAGCAACCTTTTGTAAAGTTAATTACTTTAATTATGCTGCTTGTTAGTCTGAAGACTTTGATATTATTTTACTGTAATTTTTTGGTACAATACCAAATGGACATTGATGAACGTCCTTCAGCTATGTGTTCCCCTTTTATTGAACGTACCCAATTATTTAATTCAATTTATATAAAACTCAAAGAATATGTATACCTATAACAGTCAGGTGTATAGTAAAAAGCAACTGGTTTTTTGCAAAGACAGGATTTCTTCGCATATTATCAGGAACCAACTTATCCCTAACTAACGACAGAATATGGTCAAAAGTTACTCTAGCCATTCGAAAATTCTCTCGAAACTCTCTGTCAGTATACCTTCCACTACTCTGGTGACAAAATTATGAATTCTTGGCCTTAAAACTAAAGAAAAAAAAAGTAATTATCGAATTAAAAGATTATAGCTATTTAGCCTTGATTACCACTTGCAACCCTGTAGTCATCATCTGATTGTACATGTTTAAAAACAACTCAAAAATTCCAAAATCAACAAAATACAAAATCCGTCATAAATCTATTTTGGGAATATATTTAAGGTTATATTTTCGTTTCATAATTTTACCGCTTTTGTGTCCCGAATACAACTAGATATTTCAGTTTCATTCTGTCAACCGAAGCGGTTAACCATGGTTACGGTTAGTTACTTTCGGACCATAGCCTAAGTAGTGCTAAGATTTTGTTTAAAGTTGAAAAAAAATTCAAACTTCAACAACTTTCTTGAAAAACAAAATATCTTGATGCGACTGATTGTGCCGAAAAGAGCATTTAATAGTCTTTCAATTATACTTGCAGAGTTTATTTATCAGCATTCAAAGAATCTCCTACTGGCTGATATCCTCTAAATATAAATGAAATTAATGTGCCCTATAGGTTGCAAAATTAAAATAATCTATTTGATTTCTTCATTTTTTATTATAACGTATATGCAGCAACGAGGAAGTTTATTGACATACCTACTTAACATTACATGTAATGCGCAAAGAAGAAGTTTGCGGACAATGTTTGCATATATTTTATTAAAACTATCAATTAAGATAACAAACAATTAATTCAATTTGTTTCACTTAGTTCAATTATTCATTTATTAAACTTATTAATTTAAAATTCTGTGTGGGATCAATGAATATTTATTACACTTTGCACTCGTCTAGGTATACTAAGAATACAATTGTCTATCCCATCTTGTGGTTGTTGATCTCATAGATATAGGGTAAAACGTCTTTTAGTTGTTGTACTTCCATTAGAAACATTATCAGCATCAGTTCAAATTCATTATGTGATGTGGCATTATAGACGACCAACTACTAGGCCCATACGTTCCGCCTCCAAATTTGAATGAATATTCTCATTTATTTTTTAGTGATATTTTGGATAATCTGTTACTAGATATAAGGAGGAAAATGTAGTTTATGCAGGATGGAGCACCACATTATTTTCCATTAGTTGCTAGAAATCATGGGCTCCAAGAATTCCTGAGTATAATCCGGTTGATTGTGTTATCTTGGGGGACATATGAAGTTCCCAGTTTATGTCAATATAATTAATTCAAGAGTCGTGAGAAGTGATAAATTAACATTGAAATTGTTAGCAAGAAATGAAATTTTTTTTTTCAAATTTAACGCCCTGAATATTTTTCCCCAACCATATTTTATTAAGGCACACTTTATCGCCATATTTTGCTCTAAATAATGCGTCCTTAGCATATGTTCCAATATTCATAAATCACCCTGTATCTTAGTAGTGACAGCTTCACTTTAGTTTCCTGCTGAAACAGTTTCAATAACTATTGATATGAGTCAAAACTAGGGAGGCATGAAGAACATTACTTGTGTTCGGTATACTCATATTATTTAATTTTTAATTTAATTTTAGTTACATAATGGTACCTGAATTCAACTATACATGCTGCAAATGATTGACTGTACGACTGCAGAATATCTCTGTAATACAACAAACTTGTTAACTGCAAACTCGCTGGGTGTAGTCGCAAACTGTTTCATAGAAAATCAGTCAAACATTTTATAAAAAAAATACTTATTAATTTCAAAAGAGTGGTTATAAAAACAGATGACAATGAGCTACCATAAAAAATACGCCAATTCGTCGCTGTCGAGGGCCACCCAAGAAGTTGGAAGTTGGCACTGCTCCATTTGGTGACTTACGTTTAATTGGTTGGCCAGTGTCGCCGAAGGGTGTACCTATAGGAATATAGGTTTGAACAGATGGAAAATCATAAATATTTATATAATAAATTAGAAGAATCGTGGGTTCTACTTCACAACAAAAAAAATTATAAATATTTCTTCAATAAATTAATTCATAATAATTTATATTTCAATTTTCTCTGTTCTCAGTTTTGCAAACTAGCAGTTGTGCTCTTACTGCCAGTCAGAATTCTTTTCCAACAGGTATATACCTAGAGGCAGTAAACATGAAGTTGAACCATCATTGAAGAGAAGTCTTCTAATATTACAAATAGCTACAAATTAGACGGGATTTGCTGGAAGTAAAAATAAACTTCACATATACAGACGCTAGCTATCGTTCTGTATTTTTTTGAAGGTCCACGAGGTAACTCATTTGCAGAGTCAATTTTAAGGTTTGCGAAACAAGATTTTTTAGGTTACCTTCCTTGAAAATGGCCAGTTCTTTTACATGGCAAATATAGGTCTAATTCGATCATTTTCCCCATTAACGGAAATTAAAATAAATTCTAGGTCACAAAACACAAAATAAGAAAAAATGCACATTCCTCCATATTCTAAATATGTCATACTTAATATATGGCAACACTGTTTGTCTCTACTGGTGGCGCACGATCACGCACAATGCTCAACACGAAGTTATTTTTAATGCTTGAGAACCGGTGTTTGTCTAGTGGTGCGAGTCCAGCCTTTTTCAGTATTGGAATAACGCCTTATCGATCTTTATCTTTATCTTTTGAGAAATATAATAGGAGCCGATCGTACTGGAGATTGGAGCCTTCACGTACAAACTGTTAAACAACTGCAGCCAGTTTTCACGTTATGGATCGTACCAATTACGCGCGTTGGTCTTTAATTTATCTCCATGACATAGGTTTTGAAAAAAGGTAAGCCTATTTGTTTAATTAAACAAGGTACTTATTGATCCCAAGAATTACACTCTAGTACCTAGCTCAGGCAAGTTTTGTGTATTGGTCGATGTTATGATGGGTATTCGAAAAGTGCAGTGGAAAAATTTGACATCCTTCCAGGATCTTGCTATTGCATTCTTCAATATGAAAAGTGCTTCACTGAAAGTATGTATAAATTGAGTCGACTTTATTATTGATAGCTACTTAGCAATGTCACCTAAGTCTGGAGAGAGATTTCGAAGATCCGACAAAGAGTATGTTTGATACATATATTAGGAATTATTTGCTACAACAAGCCCCTCGTTTTTGGGAAGGGGTTGAAATAGTATGCGGTGCAAAAAAAATCGAACCCTTGTCAATAGCATGCCTCATCACGTTCTTCTAGTACCCTGGACATGGTACAAAGAAATAACATAGAAGAAGCAGATATGCGAATTATGGTACATACAGCTCATGCAGTGCGAGAGGGAAATAAAAACATATACAGGGTGTACCGTAAATAAGTACCGTAAATTAGAGGCATGATAGATCGTTAAAATTTAAAATACCCAAATACAACTTTTCTCTAGCCTCCTTAGTTTATGAGATACAGGTTATTGAAGGATGTAGAAGAAATACACATTTTATTGCATATCTTCTCGGGAGATGAAAGTACAAATTTAAAATTTTTTGTAGGTTATTGTCTCTTCAAAAATCATCAACAGTATTAATTCTGTCAAATTCGAATGAGCCAGTGGCGTGGTAAGAGGGGTTCGTAAACTTTTATTGTACCATATCTTTGAAACACCCTGTATTTAAAGCTGAAGACTTTTTTCTGCAATTTTTCATTAAATTTTCTATATAAAAGGTACGCTTTGTTGAACTCGATACAACACTCCATTTTCAAGATTTTTAGCTTTTTATTGCAGTAAGGCATTTTTTACGTTGTATGTAAATGTTTTTTAAACAATAAATTTGGTCTGACGAAAACCCGCACGTCGTGAAAGTTACAGATCATCAGCATTGGTTTAAAATTAACGTTTGGGCTGGAATAATTGGGGACCAGTTTAACGGGCCTTTTATTCCACCGGACTATTTAAATGGACCTAGATATGTAAATTGTCTTAGGTGATGTATCTTATCAACGTAGACTGTCAATGTGGTTTATGCACGATGGGGCCTCGCCACATTTTACACTGCAAACTAGGGAATTGCTAAATGAAAACTTTACAGGTAAATGTCTAGGCCGTGGAGTAGATGCTCCGGTCAAATGTCCATCACGGTCTCCTGAATGTAATCCAATGGATTATGCCGTGTGGGGAATATTTAAACAAAAAGTATATTCTTCACCTGTCAATACGGTGGGTGAACTCAGAGAAAGAATAGAAACGGCTTGCAGTGAGTTGTCTCTTAATAGATTTTAGCTGAGGAAGATAACCAACCAAATGAAAAACGTATGCAAAAATGGAGGACGTCAGTCAGTTTGTTAATGTAGTTAACTACTATACATACAAAATAGTTTCAATAATAAGTTATTCATGAGGTTATTTCAAATTACTCTTTTTAATTGAAGAACTATGAATTACAAACCCAAAAAAAAACGTTCGTGTTTAAATTATTTGGAAAGGATATGGAAGTAGGTACTTACTACAAATTTATTAAAAAAAATACAACTTAAAAAATTGTCTTACTGCAATAAAAAGTAAAAAATCTTGAAAATTGAGTGTTGTATCGAGTTCAACAAGGAGAAGCTTTTATACAGGAAATTTAATGAAGAATTGCAGAAAAAAGTCTTCAGCTTCAAATAGAGGGTATTTCAAAGATATGGTACAATAAAAGTTTACGAACCCTCTCGTACCACGCCACTGGCTCATTAGAATTTGACAGAATTAATACTGTTGATGTGTTTTGAAAAGACAATAACCTACAAAAAATTTTAAATTTGTACTTTCATCTCCCGAGAAGATATGCAATAAAATGTGTATGTCTTCTGTATCCTTCAACAACCTGTATCTCACAAACTAAGAAGGCTAGAGAAAAGTTGTATATGGGTATTTTGAATATTTTTCAACGATCAATCATGCCCTTGATTTACGGTACACCCTGTATTTACCATCTTCCAACACCGACATATTATTATACTCTGTCCATCCAAGCAACAGAGTGTTCCAAAACAGTATCATGCATAGTGCACGTGATCTCTCCAACTCTGTATGGACAATGAATTCCGCCGGCCGATTGCAGTTAAATCCGATTGGCCAGCGCATGGAGGCATATTTATTTTAGCCAATAGATGCAAAGGAGCATGGTTATCACGCATCTATCGTTGTTTGGGTCGCTCTGTTTGTTCGATGGATACAGTATAGTTATGGCTTTGTATCATTTCAGGACTTATAAATCCGAAGGAATTCAGGTAACTTATTTTGTTATATTTTTTTAAATTTCCGATAAGGAGAGCTTTACAATTTTAGCAACTTTAGTTTAGAGCAGGACTAGGAGCAACTAGGAAGGATGTTCCGTTGCATTTGATGGCTGAACGTCATGGTTCAGAATTGTTAACTGTTCTTCCAGCTCTTCACCATTTGACTGGTGCAGATTATACAAGCAAAGTTGAAACCAAGCTTAGTGGTCTTGGTGCTAGTCCAGTGAAATTTCTCGGTAGTTTTGCTAAAGGTAAAAATGAATATTTTCTTGTTTGAAATATATTCAACTAGCATAACTTCTACAGATACATCTGAAAAAGTAATCGAAGATTCAGTGCAGAGTGCAGAAGACTATCTTATTTAGGTGCTTCGCCCAGGTAACTTTTTCTGTAACTGAGTTACCTCTTACAAGCGCATCAATAAGGCTACATATTTTGCGAGCTTTTTTATTGTTTATGATCAAAACAACTGTTTGAAAGAAAAATCTACATCTTTGGATCCCATTTTGTTCGGATACAAGATGGAAAATGATAGTCTTATACCGAAATCCGTGGACAATATTTTTCCTTCAGTCGAAGAATTAGTTCCGAATTGCAACTGTGGTAAATGTTCGCGTAAAAAAAACTGTTGTTTCCGGGCCGCTGTATTAATATGTTGTTATTTTTATGGCTGTCCCGTAACATCTCAGTGTACTAATCCTTATGATACATAATTCCATATTTTTTTCATTTTAGTTCTAACTAACTGATTTTTGTTATATACTAATATTTTGGACTACCCTGTATAATACCAATAATTTAATTATTTTACAGATATATTGTAAATTTTATTCCACAATAACAATACATACGACCTTACATCTCGAATGAATAAAGTAGATTTGCGTACTTATATCATATTTGTAGCTTTAATACATGACCACTGTATGTATGTCTCAGACAACATAATGCCACAAAATAAATTCGTGGACCTCTCAAAAACACAGGATGTTACCTAGCGTATGGACAGAAATTGTGTAGCCTGGGTACCAGGGCGCGAGGGTCATAGGGGCAACGAATTGGCGGATGAAACGGACAGACAAGGCTCATCAATGCCATTCATTGGACCGGACCCTTCAGTGGCCTCGTAAAGTCGACAATAAATATGGCCACAAGGCAGTGGGTGGCACAGAAATCTCTAGAATGGTGGGTAATCTCACCAGGAAAGAGTCAGGCGAAACAGTTCATTGGAAGACATTCGCCAACTTTTACGGCAGACCTAATAAGCAAAGATAGGAAAACTGTCAAAGCCTGTTACGGGACAAAGAATTATTTGTGCCTCTCTTTCAAACATCCAAAAATAAACTCTGTACCTACCAACTGCTAGTTTATTAAAAACAGATCCTGATTTACCATTTATTATTTACAACAAGTAGGAATAATAATAATCAAATATTTATATTCTAAATTTACCGGAATCTTATTTAAACATAGGATGATCACCAGATCATAAAAGTTACTGATTTAAAAATATCAAAGGCTTAAAGGTTATTTTGTTTACAGGGTGTACAAAGTAGATGACAATCTTGTCATATCTGTCAATCTTAAAAATAAATCTTCTCGAAGTGATTTCAATCTTTCATCATAATGTCACTTTTCTATTCATAGATCTACTGATTACAGATCATTGACCTTCCTGATCAATTAATAGTTTTCTTCTTTTAATTTCTGTTATCAGAGCTTATCTCTGGTGTTAAGTACTTTGGTAATAAAGAAGTAAATGAAAAGAACATACATTTTTTTCTAAGACCATCCATACGTAGATAGGAGATTGGGTTTCCTTTTTTCTTCCATGTGAGGTTCGTGATAGACCACATGGTTTAGCAATTTTGCTGATTTTTGGAAAATATATTTAAGTGAGCTTAGATTTTATTAGAGTGATCCTGTTGGAGCTCTACCATTTTGTATAAGTGGATATTAATTTGGCTCAGCTTAAATTCCTGTCTCCACATCCGTAGGCGAAACCACTTTGAGGCTACACAACCTCTACGGTGAGTTTAATTTGTCAGTTTACTATACTCAACCCTCATAACATTTAATTATTATTACCAAATACTTACACAAGTTCCTTTTTTAGGTCTCTTTCTTTCTTCTTCCTTTCGTTATTCGTTATTCTTTCTTCTATCTATCTTCTTTCTTTGGTTATTTCTTCATTCTTTGGTTGTATTTTATACATCGATATCTTCATTTCATTCCGGCATCGACATCATCTATAAGGTACATCATCTACACCCAGTCATCATATCGGATACACCTCTACCTCTAGGATAGAGTAAGCTTCACCAGATCTTTTGGAGGGACACACCACAGCACCCGAGCGGTAACAGGTAACCTTCCTACCTTATTTATATCAAGGAATCCAGGGGTTTGAGTAGAAAACACATTTGACTGAAATAACAAATATCTTTATGAAAAAGTATTGTAAGTAGAGTATTTTGTCATACCTACTGAGGAACTTAGTTTCCTGGTGTCTTTACCCTCTGTTGAGGACAACTTGTAGATTTATTTAATAACAAATAGCACAATCACTAGAGTTTGTAAACCAGCGTATGCATACAAAAGGTAGTTCTTTAGAATAATTCTGTATCCAACCACCCCTAAGGTAAGATTGGATAGTGTAAAACTTTTCATTATAGTTATAATTTTGTGCATGCCTTTTTGATAACCTAAAATAATTGTGGAGGGCTAACTTCACATAAATAGTGTCGTACAGCGGAAATCTTTCAGGGAGTTTTTGGCGTTACAATTAGTAGGCAAGGCCTTGTTTGTTTTCTGTACCTTCATATAATAACCAATTTTATTTTATTATATTAAACCAACATTACATCTGAATCGGTTTTTATTTCGAATCCAACCCTGAGATTAACAGGACCTTTTAATCGACGTAACAAGCCGTAGTTGGTATGTCAACAGGACACTGTAAGCTAAACAGGCAGGCAAAGCTAATGGGGTTGACAGACGGAGCCATGTGTTGATTCTGTCACCTAGAAGAGGAAAATGCAGAGTAGGATACCAGTGCGATAGCCTGGCGAGTGTGTGGTTTCTTGTATTGGGCGATGAGAAACCACCAGCAAGAAATTACATGAGAGATTCAGTCTCGAGGCTGTTTGGCTACTTAAAATGAGTCGGGAGAATGTAACCTATATTCAGAGGACTAAAATAGATCTGAAAAGGTCGCAGTGGAATAGGTCGATTGGCCACCTCATCAAATCTAATCTAAACAAATTGTGAAGAAACGTAGTTACTCTAGTTTTAATTATACAATTAAAATGTTTAGTACCATAATAATAAGCGCCACTCACAAAGCTTTCCTTCATACGAGAATTTTAATTTTTTCAACGTGATACTGAAAACATAGAAAAAAAATCCTTTTTAAAGAAACGCCGCTGATTATCGTGTAGACAATTTACTAAGAATTAATAAAGTAAATATAGACCCAAGGCATTAATCAACCAAAGTTAAAAAAAGTGTGCTTGGTAGTCGACAAGTTTATAGAGTGATTACGTCTATACACTGTATGATTATAGTTGCTGTCATAAAAATAATATTCACATCGTATTTCTCACTAACAAGCAATAACGTTCATTTCATTTCATGTGTTGATTTTAGTCCTAACTCCATGCCTAAATTGCCTGAGCTCAAATTTTTCTAATAAAAACGTATATAAAATACCTCAGCTAATAACGTTAAATATCGCGAAGAAAAATTAAAGTTGTAAAATTATGTCAGATAAATGGTATTTTTGCTTAAACATAAATCCACAATTTTTCTATGCCCTAACTTTAAAGTAAGCGTTAAGAAAGTGTAATAAAGTCAAATGTAGTTAATGCTCTCCATAAGCTTTGATTATTTAACCCTTTATAAATATTGAACCTCCCAAAAAATGATTATACTCTTTGCTCCAGCTACAAGCTGTATTGACAGCTCAGTCCCAAATTTTTATTTTGTCAAGAATAAAAAGGCTAATTTCAACAATATTTTGTTGTCAGTCATAAAAATAAATGAACTAATAACACGTTCATGAATCTATAACTGGTAGTGTATGCTGAAACGAGATTACTTTCCAAAGTAGGTGCTTACACATCCGAATTCAACTGAAGAGTTGAAGTTTCCATCGAACTGTCATAACTTGATAGTATTAGCACTTGCGATATACGAGTAGCATGCATGACCAACGTTTTCTAATAGGTAAGACTTGGACTGTTGGAAAATCCAACGTGCCATCTTTTCCTGGTAGATGATGAAACAGCAGAGGATGTACTTCGTGCCTGCCTCGACAAAGTTCCAATATCAGGTATCTGATGTTTGGCAGGGTCATTCTGTCGCAACCAGACCTAAATTATCATTCACCAAATAAACCATACAATCGGATTTGTTAAAAGGTGAATTTGTCTGGTGAAATATGAATAGGCGTGAGCCACAATAGACATTTACGAGTCGCAGCGGAGTGCCATTCATTCACCTAACCTAACCTACTCATGCGCTTACCTATTTTCATAATTTAAACTATTTCTTTTTCCGCAGGAGCAAATTGCCTCATTATTTATTCAAAAGTACTATAAATATAGGGTGAGTCTTTTTTTTTCTAAGTGGAATAAAATGATAAAACAGGTCGGTTTTACCAAAATTAAATCGACACGTCCTCTATCGCCTCAAATACAATAGGGTCGTAAAATTCACAACAATGGTTAAGGATTCATTAATATGATAAGCCGGTGGCCAGTGTCGAGCAGTCAGCTTAAGGGTTTTCCGAGTAGGGATGGGTCTTACAGTTTTTTTATCATGTTAAATAATTATGAAATTTCATCGTTAAATCAAATGAATTTTGAATATTTTCCGGAAAACCCATGGTTTTTTACTAGTGAATTAATTTATGTTTATACAACTGGTCTAATAGATTAATTTTGTGTGTGTAATTTTATTGTATCATACAGTTTTGGGGATTGAAGGTTCTTCTGTAAGTGCTAGTTTTTCAGAGATTTAACATAAAATACTTTCAAGGTGGTATTATATTTTCAGTACTAATAAAATTTTGAATTTTATCATCATAATCTTGAAAGTAGTATATCTTGATGAGATTTTGTAATTGGTTATTTCATTTTGTATATTTTATAAAAGCTTATTTCTAGATTTATCATTATTGAAGCATTTGGCTCTTAATACTGTAATAATAACTTACTAATAATATGATACTTGCCTAACTTTTGCACTATCAGATAAACCCGACAAATGAAACCATCCAGGTCTTTACCGAAAAATGTAACGCCAATGGTTTATTGCCGCTTTATGGCTATCGACCCTTTCTTGTGCTCCTATGCAATAGGAAATCTAGTATAACATATCATAGTAGGTGCATTGTGAAAGATGAATTACATTTCCTTATCCGATGAGGAAATGAAATATTTCCTTATAGCTATAATAAAACATGACATGAAGTCAAACACCAAATTGACAGGTTTGCATATTCCTATTAGAATACAACAAATTTTCTGTCACAAATTAAGAAAGGTGCAGTATTGCATTGATCACTTCTGAAATTATATAAATAACCAGAATGTAGGTAACTTGTTCGTATGTACCTACCTAGTTATTTTGTCTCTTATGAAATGATATTTTTTTTATTCTCCGCACGCTCCTAGGAAAAATTTTGTTCCTAACACCTTTTTCTTCTATCTGGTGAACTAGTGAGCATAAAGCTTTGTAATAACAAAATGACAGTAACTGCTTATATGAAAATTGTAATGACAGAATTGATAACACAGGATCCTTATTGAGTCTTAGTTACCAGTTAGTAAACCAGTTTTTGAACTTGATATTTTTTGTGTGGTGTCTGATGCATCAGATACTTGCACACCTCATCCTCAAAAATCCGGCACATTAAAAATCCAAGGGCATTGCATTCGAACTAAGGGTCGACGAATTAAATCTAAAGAATGGCAAGGAAATTGCGCCAGATGTTCAGCTTTCATACTCACACTCATTCCTTCTTTTTCTAATCAATTATATGTAGGAGCGACCGGAGCAACTTATACAATACAGGTACAGAGAAACTTATATTATAAGATAAGTATATGCACGTTTTTGTTAAAAAACGAGTGACATAAAATCTATATATGGAACGTATCATATACATGCAATATTTTATCAATGCTTATTTTTTATTTTTTTTATACATATACACTACTCAATATATTCGTAATCCGTGTCACAAAAAATTATTGATATATAAATTTATATTTTATAGAAAAAATTATAAACTTCATTATTTAATAGCTTGATAACATTATAAGAAGGGAGTTGACAGATTTCTTATTCACTAAATACAAATAATATGTTATAAATAGTATGTTTTCCTTTTATGTAAGCATTTGTTTGACCTTTCGCGCAATACGTTTGCAGTTTTAAACAACAAAAACAACAATTTAAGGCTGTGTTCCTTTTTAATTTGAATAAAAATTGAAGTACGTACGTGAATAACGAGTATGCTTTTCTCTAATATCAATTACAGCCAAACAACGCCTCTGCATACTTTCAATAAGGTCGTTGTAGTAGCCTTGATCGACTTTTCTCCAAAGTTAGGGTAAAAGCTGTCTATGTTCTTGGAGTGTCTGAGGGGATCCAAGGCTCTTTGTAGTTAGTCCCAAGCATGTTCGATGGGATTGTCGTCAGGCGATCGAGGAGGCAGTTCCAAATAAGGGATACCATGGTCCAAAGCGTCTTCGACTACTCTTGCGGTCGCGCATTTTAGTCTAAAAACAGGAAAGCTGGACCAATAGCAGCATGAAACAAACGTATAAAATTGTTAATAACTTGTTGTACGTAAATCTGCGCAATCATGATCCCATCAAGTCCATCCAATTACGTCCATTAAAAAAAATCCTCCCCCAACAACTGTACCACCTTTAAACGGATGAACTTTCTGCACAGCTCTTCGATTTCTGGACAATAGAGTAAGAGTCTATACATGAACACACCGACTATCAGAAAACCATCTATACCTCGATTCATCTGTGAACAATGCGGTCCTCCATTCAGCATTCCAATTCAAATGTTCATCAGTTCATGCCAATCTAGCATGCATATGAATTTGTGTTGATGAAACTCTTCTCAAAAGTCATCGTGAACGTAACCTCGACGTACCATTTCAATTCAAACCGAAACACCAGAAGCATTCAAAAGACGCTGTTGTATGATCCAACAAGTACTCAGATCAAAGGGTTCAATAAAACTCAAAGTCCAAACCACAATTAATTTTATTTGTCCACCAAACAGGACAATCAATTTGCTACTAGTTTCGGTGAGATACTACCATCATCAGGCTTTATGAAACATATACAGCTGGAAGAGTCATAAGTTACTGTCCTCAAAACTTTACATCAAAGATCCAAACTAGATTAATCAATATTTTTGGAATGGAAACCCTGATAATAATGTGGATTGAAAAGAAAAGAAAAAAGAAGGAATACAGTATTAAACGAAAACTGAAAGTTTTCTCTTGAGAAAACTATTATAGAAATTACCCTTACTATGTTTAAATTATTGTATTTGGGTAATCCCAAAAGGAAAAAAAACTTCATTCCTTCTTTTTTCTTTTCAATCCACATTATTATCAGGGTTTCCATATCTTACCGAAACTAGTAGCAAATTGATTGTCCTGTTTGGTGGACAAATAAAATTAATTGTGGTTTAGACATTGAGTTTTATTGAACCCTTTGATTTGGATTCTGACCACATTTGAGATATGGATGAACTCTTGGAGTTAAGTACTCAGATGTTCTCTACGGGTATACACAGTCGGATAACTGGGGTGGTAACCCATGTTTCCAACTGCTCGATATCTACGTAGAAGCCGCGAGCTGACAATTTCACTGACTGAACGTTTTCCAGTTCGCAACTGTTCTCTGAAGACGACCTGCCTCATTCATACCAATAGCCCCACTAGCTTCATCCCCACCAAGTTCACGTCTAGGCATTATTCAAAACAAAATTTTAAATCATAGTTGACTGAATAAAGTGGAAACAGTAACTGATGTTAAGTTCTTGAAAATACAAAAGAAAACTGCTTGA
Organism: Lochmaea crataegi; assembly: GCA_947563755.1. Taxonomy (NCBI): domain Eukaryota; kingdom Metazoa; phylum Arthropoda; class Insecta; order Coleoptera; family Chrysomelidae; genus Lochmaea; species Lochmaea crataegi. Next base: position 23,648,093 of record OX387423.1, on the reverse strand, counting down.
CTTGAACTTAAGAACTAATCAAGTTGGAAACAAAAAAACTAGTCAGGTAAGCAAGTAAACTTTCAATATATGACAGAAAAATTTTTGATGAATGAAATAATACATAATTTTCAATATATATCCAATATTTGTGGAGCAGTTTATATTATCCATACTTTAACAAGTTTAAATTATGAAATTCATCAATATTACGTTCACTTTTACCAATGTCTTTTCACCTCTACGAAAGTGAGGTTAGTTTTGATTTAAAATTACTCCGAGTTCCCCTACTAACATCCTCTACAAATTAGACAAAGACAGAAACATACCTGAGCTCAGAGGGAATGTCTAGCCGGTCACACTTCTTGCCACGCGACTGTTAGCTTAAATTTGCACAACAATTGACGGGATTTTCTATTCTTTATCGTAACTGCCAGTCGACAGTTACACAACCATTTACTGTGTATTTGTTATTTATGTTCGAATACAATTATTTAACGTGGACGATTGTAAAGGGGATTAAAATGATTTCATGTTACGTAAGCCTGGGTTCTTGTATCAAATTGATTACAGACGAACCATTGAAAATGTCGTCAGAAGGGCTGTACCATTTTTTCACATGTGAGATATTTGATTTTTTAAATACCGTTATTAAAATCGGTAAATATATTAAGTAGCCTTTACTTATTTATGCAGATAAAAAATTAATGAAAAAGCTTTGGAATTTACTGTTTAGACCCTTACTTTGTGGAATCTACTCATATTACTATTTTAAATGAAACTCTAATTAAGTCCTCTATTTAATGAACAAATTAATGAAAATTCCCCTCTCCTGTCCACAATCGACAACCAGGCTCCTACTTTCCTTTGGGCACTCAGCGCGATTAATGGGAGTTGCCCAGTTTCTGCCAGATCACCAACTGCTAACTGATAATAGTATATTATTCAACAAGCATATAATGATGGCTATTATTCACGAAGGCGCGTATATGTCACGAGCCGCAGGCTAGTGACATAAACACCCGAATATAAGCCATTATATGCGAGGAGAATACTATATTTTGGTCACCACTATTTTTAGGAAGGGATTATAGGCTTTCATATATAATTTTTTCGACTTTTCTGGCAATAAATTTAAGGATACTATTCATTCTGCTTCTCTAATCTTCTCTTTGGCGAAGTAACATTCATTTCAGTGTCTGATTCGCTTTCCATAATATATTTTCTAGTAATTTCAATTTAAATTCAGTATAATAAATTAAAACTCTTGCAATCAGCTATAAATTATTTAAAACGTCAGTTTCTTAGTTTTGACATTGACATGACATTATACGCTCTATACTGTTGTATATTGATAGATTATTACAAATGTCTCCGTAATAGAATTGTTTAAAAATAAATTGGTCGTGAAATGAAGAATTGTACGCATAAGGCTCGAATCCGGGTCGCGGTGAAAATTTTTAAATATTATAATGTAACATTTGTATATAGGTAAATAACCTTCAATATAGGTCCTATTTATCCGTGTCATGTGACCTGTTCGCTATCTACACCTATTATTCCCTGGTGAATAATGTACGTCGTTATACTTGAAGAAGCGCACGTAAAATATAAACATTATCAAATAGTCGTGGACAAAACAGTTTATGCTGCAATATCATACATATCACCTCTCTGGCTTCTGATTTTATTTATATTTATAATACTGGGTGTCCATCTTTATTTTCCCTCATTTTAACTGCCCATTACTTCTAAACGGTTTGAGATAGAAACATGAGGTTTTCACTAAAATGTTTCATTTTAGCACAAGTTTTGTTTAAAAAAGTTAAGTTTTTTTATTCGTTTTGCCTACGTCACAACAAAAATGGCGGATGTTTGACACTTTTTTTTGTTGACTTTTGTTAATGGAACACCCAGTATCTTCAGTGCAAAATTTTTCAAAATCGGTTAACGTGTGACTGAGCAATTAACTTTTAAAATGAGAGATGCAAAGTAGTACTTAATCAAAAAACGTAACAAAACAATAAAATTCAAAACAAGACACAAACAAAAAAAAATAGTTTTAATTAATGAAATGTTCTATGTGCCGTCCTTCTTGATCAATACACTTGTTTAACCTCACATATAAATTTGTAAAAGACTTGCGCAACATATCATGGGTAACGTTGTTAAATGCTTGACGAATATTAATCTTTAATTCGTCCAAATTTTGTGGTGCAGGATTATACGCTAAAGATTTTACACATCCCCATACAAAAAAAATCAGGAACTGTTATAGTCTATTTCAGAAAGGTGTAGAGTAATAAAATGGGGAATTCCTTCCAGTTTGGCTCAATTTTGGTGTCGGCCATAGGCGTAGGTCTTGAAATAGTATTGTTTGTAATATTAAAATTTCAGATGACGAAGAATATTATGATTTTTTATAATTTAATTTCTGTATAATGTATTTTTTGTATAATTTCAATAAAAAATAAGTGTACCTAATACTATGTACATAATGCCTAATTTTTATTCTGTTAAAATAAAATTCTTTCCCTACCGGCACGCCTTTGGCACACTATTTTCAGTGTTTGTGAATCGATAACAATAGGCTAAAACCCATATGTTGACCCCAACCCGGGTGGTACTACCTGCACTTGATAAAAAGAAAGAATTTTACAATGAAATCAATGCCAAACTATGAAAGTGGCTTAAATATTCGTTGGGTCACTCTGTGCTCCCTTTGCATACCTAATGAGGTTTTATTACTCTATACCTTTCTGAAATAAACTATAGGTCACATGAATTAGGAGCCCATTCTACTGGACCACTTCTGCCAATCCAGTTGTCACCAAATTTATTGAAAACAGAATTTCTAGCTATTAGAAAAAATGGAGGGGGGTGCCCCATCCTGCTCGAAATAGGTTTCATTCCAATTACCATTTAATTGTACGTCTTGATCCAACTGTGGATAAAAAAATAATTTCAACATGTCTGTAAAAGTATTTCCATTGATTGTTTTTTCAGCGAAACAAAAATGGTCTATAGATTTTATTGTTGTTGATAGCACACCACACATTTACCTTAGGTGAATCTCTTTCATATTGTTCAAACTCGTGCGGATTTACTTCAGACCAAATTCTGCAATTATGCTTATTAACTGCTCCAGTCAAATGAAATGTGGCTTCATCAGACATCATTAGATTTGCGTTTGGTACATTCCTCCTGAAATCCATCAACGTTTCACACATAAAAACACGCTTTTCGAAGTCCCTCTCATATAAAGTTTCAGTTTTATTGCTTTCAAAATGTTATGGACTTTAGACTTACTAATGTTGAAATGGGAAGCAACTTTTCTTAACGACGATTTTCGATATCTACTAACAGCTATGGTGTCATCTAAATAATTGTAACTGATACTCTTTTCTTTCGAGATAATGATCCAGTTTCTTTATAAGTGCGGAACCAACTTCTAATTGTTTTTGAACTGGGTGGTTTTTTATTAAAATCTCTGAAAAAACGTATTTGAGTTAAAATCACCGATTTTGTTTCAGCAAAGGTAAGTACAACATTTGCTTTTTCTACGTCTGAAAACACCATTTTCACATAAAAACGAACAATAACAATGACTGACAATTCGCAAAGTTTATAAATTTGACATTTACATAAAACTTCCAAAACTTACTATGATTAAAAGTACTAAGTAAGCATCTCTCATTTTAAAAGTTAATTGCTCAGTCACACGTTAACCGATTTTGAAAAATTTTGCACTGAATAATAGGTAAAGGTCGGTTATTCCAAACTACAAAAAATTAAACGTCAAAAGTCAATAAAAAAATTGTCAAACATCCGCCATTTTTGTTGTGACGTAGGCAAAACGAATAAAAAAAGCCTTTTTTAAACAAAACCCAGTATTTCATATTCTGATTACTCGATTTCATCGTTTCAATTTTTCACTCTTCATGTATTTTGCATCTTAAAATTAAAGAGAGCTTGCCTGATTATCCGCGAGTGCCACTAAAATTTTTTTTTTCGTGGGCGGAGCTTTAACATAGAGATTACACACCGCTGACCTTCCCCTCTACGTACATATTCTTTCTTGTTAATAGTACAGTATATTGTTTTTTGTTTACTCTTCTTTGTTTTAGGAATTTAGATGAAGAGCGAAAGTTTGTACAATAAAACATAGTTTTATGCTGAAATATTTTTTTCCTGTTTTCACCTCATTTTTAGTCTTTTTTCGGTATATCCGCGATTTTCGCTATCCGCGGTGCCCTTGCCATCCAATTCCGCGGATAATCGTATATACAGGGTGTCACAGAATAACTATTCCTAATTTTCAGAAATGACAGAGGGCACTTAAATAAACTTTTTTTATTAATAAACTAGTATCCGGAAATTTCTAGTTGTCAAGATAAACTAGAAATCTTTAAAAACAATTACATCAGGAAAGAGTAGTAACTTACTAAATTGAACCAATCAAGTTAAGAAACATTATGTTAGAAATAATCAAACTTTATAAAAATTGTTCGAAGTTACGTCCACCATTTTCGATACACAAGTTATAACGATGTGTAATCGACTGCCGAATTCTTCGAAATAACTGAATAATTTCCGGACACTAGTTTATCAATAAAAAATAATTATTTAAGTGCCCTCTGTCATTTCTGAAAATTAGGAATAGTTATTCTGTGACACCCTGTATAAATAAACTATTTGGTACTCCCAGCGCATTCACCAAAAACTACTTCTAGAAGTTTTGCGTACCGAAATAAAATTTTTTCTTCAAATGGATCTTTGGCTATCTAATGGCAGATTTGAAAATATCACGCCTTAAGCATTCAGAAAATATAGGGTTTTGCTATCCTATACCGAGTGGTTATTTCATAAAATGTCTCTAAGTAGATAGTGATTTTTCTGTGAAAGTGGCTATCTCTTTTTAACCACTCGGCATAGGATATCAGAACCCTATCTTTTCTGAAGGCTTAAAACGGGATCTTTTTAAATCTGCCATTAGATAGACAAACATCCATTTGAAAAAAAAAGTTTAGTTCGGTACGCAAAACTGGAACACCCTGTATATTTTAAAATATTCTCAAATTATAGTTTAAGTTGAAGTAAAATTTGTGGTATAAAAAGATTTTTCAAAAATTTCATATATTCTTCAATACTTGACCGGTCCCGGACTTTTGCCGAACTCTGTATATACATGAACAATTCTCAATTATAATCAAAATATTTTTCTTATTAATTATCTTAACCCAATATCATCATCATCATGAAACAACATTTAATGGCTAGGGCAGGTACATCTCTGCGTAGAATCGACCGCGTGGTGATAACTCAAATGGTTGGTGATTTATGTCCTTCTTATATTTCTGGTTGTACTTGTTTTTACGGTACTAAGCGTTAAGAAATATTCAGTGAAATACATATTTCTAAGGTAGCAAGTAATTTAAAAATCATAAACTAGACGTCCATACAGATAAAGCTAGTCTTCTGCGAACACAACACTTAAAACAGGAGCAATTGATAATGCTCCCGTTTCTCACTACTACTAAATAAACTTTAGACGAACAAGAAGCGATATTTTGAATTCATTTTAATTAGTGCTTAGAAACAATAGATGAAATTTGAAACAATTTATAGCGAGTGAATTGCTGTTGCAGTGAATTCAAGAGCTACAGGTTGGAGAGCTCCTTCTGACAGTGGTATTTGGGTGGAAGGTTTCGAAATTTGGAATGCAGTTGTCGTTTTGGGATCAGTCGACCGGACGATTTGAAGCTTCGGCGTCCCAACTGTGGACGGAAGCGACCTGAGAAAAATATGAACAATATCGATGCGGCTAGTGATTTGACGGCTTGGGTGTAAGAAGTATTTGCAATGAGACTTGGATTTGCTCTAAATTGGAGACAATCATAGATAGGAAATTCGATTGGCATGGGCTAATGAACATGTGAATTGGAATGCTGAAGTATGACATCTTCTCGAATTTGTTTAATGAATGCTTTTATTTCTACTGGGCGAGATTTCGGTGGTTTTACGGGGGCTTCCATCAAAGAACAAAGAGGCGTATAAGCTATGAGTGGTAGTTTAGGAAAAAGAACATGATTTGGTTGATTTTATCACTATTCACTTACTTGCACCGGCATTTATTGAAGAAAATAAGAAACCAGTAACTGGTGCAGTTTTTGTGACTGTTAATTCGCCACTTGACTTCTCCGATGCTATACCTGAACTGGTCCTATACCTCGTACTTAGTGATAACAATTACGACTTTTTCGAGGGAAAACCAGCTTTTAGCAGACCAAATCACAAAGTAAGAAATAATTTTTACCTACTTTGTTATAAAAATATCAATTGTTGAATTACAAAGTAAAGTAAACTATTATTTAATATTTATTTCTTACATCGTTTCAATTAGACAATTTTTTAAGAATGGCATACATTAAAATTCTATTTAAAAAGTCTCGTTCTAATCAGATTTATAGGGTGGTTTTCTGACGTGTGGCAACTCTACTTCATTTGTTACACCCTTTAACGAAATAGTTTGTGCCTCATAGGGGCTAAATGTGTTGGGGCGTTTCGAAATATAAAACTGTTTGGATTATGGTATACTGTTGGAATATAAAAAATAAAATAATAGCTGGATAGGGTAAGGTAGTTTTATTACGGAAATTACTTTTTTCTCAACCATAAGTGGTTTTTAGCGAGGGGCAGTTCCGGATAGCTATTGTTTCATAGAGCATATGGGTGATTCTGTTCTAACTGTTACTTTTTTTATTAATAATTTTTGGAATTTAAAATTAAATTTTTTTAATTTGTTCATGCATATTATTACTCTATTTTATTGTAACAATTAAAGTCTGCAAGGATTTTGCTACAACTTTAAAGCATCGAGAATAAAAATCAAATTTCAAATTGTCCGTTCCATGGTACTGACTCTTATATCCACGGTACTGACATAAAGTAAATTTGGTAGACATTTTTTGAAACGTTCGTTCAATTTATTGTTTCATAACACATTATAATTATAACATTATAATTTATGAGATAATTAGTTTGAATCATTCATTGCGCCAAAAAAAAAATAAAAAAATTCTAGATATGCACATGACACGGTACTGCCAATTAAGTGATCTACAGTAAGTTTTCTCTGAATTACAAGTTAAACCATACAAAAAAAGTGACGAAATATATGATCATGAATATCTAATTAACACAGAAATTTCATTAATAGATTGTTGATTAAGGGCCAGTGAGAAAAAATAATGAAGGAAATAAGAAATCACATTTAGAATGGATTGATCCAATAGGAAATTTATTTTTATTAAATAATATATTTAAAATTACATTGAGAACCAAAAAAATTCCCTAATTGCTTTTACTTGTAGTGATATTTTACCAAAAATTATTTTTTAATTTATATAATGAGCAAAAGTGACAAAGTCGAAATTACTCAAGTTACTTGGATTAAGTGTAATTTTTTTTAATTTCATGACTTGAAGCTATTTGCGTCCTACATGCTGAATTTTAGTAAATGAGTACAAAAAATTTACCTGTTCATGTTATACTAAGATAAGTGCAATTTACTGGGTCACTATATATTTTGCATGATGAACTTACATTGGTTAATAACACATTCTGAGAAAACAGTTTTCAGTGCGAATCTACAATTGAAAGTATAGGGCCATGTAAAAAATAATATTTTAAATAACTAAAAATCACCTTTATAGCAGAACTAACTGAAGAATAAACAAAAAATTCCAATCATTTCAGTTCTGAGGTCGGATAGAGTACTGTTAAACATCAAAAACCAGATTCGAGACGCGGCGGACTTGTACGAAGTATCTGATCTGCTATTCCATCATATTTCAGTCAAAGACGACTCATTGGTCTTCCAACAGTCCAAGTCTTACCTCCTTGCTGTGGGTTCCAGGAGGACACATAAATAGAAGGAAGTGAAAAAGCAGATAAACTAGCAAAGAGGGTGCCGAAACACCCTTTTGGGGGCCGGATCCCTTTAGCGGTATAAGCTCCAATGTAATATTGGAAGAAATAGGCAAAGCCGAAAAAAAGAGTAGATTTGACCATTGGAAAGACAGATCTTAGACAATCCAAGATACTTCTGGGTGACTACAACCAGTTAAGAACAAATGAATGCCTAAGTCAGAGCAAAACTGCACTAATAGTTTCAACAGGAGTCCTAACGGGATACTGTCTCCTAAATGGGCACCTGAAAAAGCTTAAAATACTGGAGGAAGAAGAATGTAGATTCTGTGGTATTGAAGAAAAAACCTCCATCCATCCACATACTTGCGGATTGCACAGCAATTCACAATCCTAGGGCACAACTAGAGACTACTGGGTAGAAGAGGGACACCTACCTAAACTGAAGCCTGCAATTCCTCCAGGAAATAGGTCTAAAGGAGCTACTAGGCTCGGAGACTTTCCTCAGGAACGTAGAAGAAAGGGGGCGCAATCGATATTGTAGGTCTCAGTGAATGTCACCCCAATATACATACATACATGTATACAAATCCTGGTAAATTATGCCAGACATAAAATTCTTCAGTCCCGATATTCAATGCTTGTTTGGCAAAACTTAATAAGATACCATTTGCAAGTTCTGGTCCAATAAAACCACCTGAAGTGGTGGACACTTTGTTGAGTCTTCCTATTGAGGACAGTCTTTTTTGAGAGTTTGATACCAATTTCGTTGTAAGACGGTTAGAAATGAGTTCTTCTAAAGCCGCTTGGCTGTCCGAGAAAATTTGTATTGTTTCATATGTGAGATTAGTTTTCTCCAATCTCTCGACACATAAAGTAATGACGTAAATACAGTTGCAAATGATCCTAGACCATCTGACAACTCTATTCAGATTAATATGCACTCGGTTCCGTATGAGCATGTTCTGTGCATTTGGATTTATGCGCAATTCTGTCTGTTGCCTCTTTTCCAGAAATATATGGTGAGAACCTAGGTCCAGACTGCTGAAGGTGTGATGCTTTTGGCATTAATAATTGACAGATAAGCCTGTTTCTGTAAGCCAGAGAGCTTTGATGGGTCGTTTGCTGTAAATTTTTGACCACCAAGCAATAACTTCATATGTGAGCATCGGTCTAACAATCATCACATCATATATCCAATGAATTTGTTTGTGTTATAAACCTCAAGATCCTCCACGAAATGTCCACAAGAATGTTCTAACCCTGCGGAGAGAGTTTTCAAAGTCAGCGTTCAATTTAATTTGACATTTAGAGTTCCGTTACTTATGTACAGGTGAAGCTAATATATGCAAAAAGAGTATCGATTTTTTAATCAAAATGTTTGACTCTACGCAGTTATCAGAAGTGTAGTTGACAACTATAGTTTGACAAACATAACTCAAGCTGTGAGAGGAATGCGGTCGAAAATATTCGATATTGCCACGTCTAACTATGAAAAAGCTAAAGTGCTGAGTTTGTAGTGATAGTAATTAGAAAATGGACTTCATATTATTAACAATATGTCAATAATGATTAAACGTTAGTTCTTTTTAATGTGCTTGTTTCATTGGATTTTGACTACTAACATTATTTTTTCAATTTCTGAATATTAAAAGACGCACACTTTTCCAAATATGTTATGGGTTTTCTTCAAGCCGGCAACGTCATGCGAAAATCATAATTACCACGCCCTCCGACTAACTCAATTGGTGAATATTTATCAAAACTCCGTTGCTAAGTAACCACCTGACTTCCTTTTGGCAAGCGCGTGCGTGTGTTCTTCCCTCTCACTTCGACAACTGACTGACATTGATTATCCAGTGGCGTTGTCAGTGTTTACCCTTGTATTTTTAGTTTTACTTGGTATCTAATTATTTCGTATCCATATTGAATTCAAGTACGATTTTTAACATTATTTGTTTTTAACAAATACCGTGTTTTGAAAAATACCTTACCTTTAAAGCAAAGCATAAATCAGTTTCTATATAGATATACTTATTATATAATTATAATTATTATTTTTACTACTTTTATAAAATAGGTACCATACGCCATTGGTACGTGTATGACAGATATCGGCCATGTTTCCTCACCTCTTACCGATGCCGCGTAGCTTCAGATAGACTTGCCAAACTATACGTGTCACTAATGAATACATTTTTAGTAGGAAAACTTTTTCATATTATTTCGACATAAAGTGCACTGCTTATATCGGAGGTATTCGGAATAGAGCGTTTCCAAGTGACGTCATCCTGCACCATGTAGTCAGCTGATGACGGACAACCTTCAGAAAGATGGATGAAAATAGCATTTTTTACTGATTTAAATATAAATCGACAACAAAAGTTAATTGGTTTTGGTAGATTTGTGTATTAGTTGCATACTATGATAATTTAAAAGTGTAAAAAACCAATTGTTATGAGTTTTATCGTGTTGTATTATTCGGTTTGAGGTTATATTAGAATTTAGTGTGAAGGTTGTCCGGTGACAGAAAATCGTCACGATGACGTACTTGGAAAAGGTCAATTAAATCGTGGTCTTAGTTCCGTCACAGACGAATCTTAAGGTCGTTCAAAATGTTTTGCTGCGTCAGAATACATCGATGTTGTGAGCGAACTAATATTACCAGACTGCCATGTGTTAAATAGATATCATCTAGCTTTTGAGATTCGATAGAGGATTGTTCTGAAAAAATGAGATAAATTAGTTTTAAACAGAGTTCCAGCAACGGCTTGCCTATTCACCTAAAGAAGGTTGTTATTCTAAGCATCTGAAGCACTGTCATCAAAATTACTTTTCGTAACAAAAATTATTAAAAATATTAAAAAGAATGATATTTTTGAGTACAATAATATATGCCTCCTTATGTGTTTATAGTAGAACCGAATTATAAAAAAAAACCACATCACCCCTGTGATTCAATAAATCTTAAAATAACACTACAGGAAACACAAAAGAAATAACGGAATTTTCAGAGATTTACAGTATTACGTAAAAAATTTGGAACCATGGCCTTTTTGTTATTTTTGTAGCAAAAAGTAGGAAGTTTTTGTGTGTGAATGCTTTTAGGGGAAAACGGGAATTGAGCAGGTAAACGTATACAGTTTACCCTCGATCTCTTCCACATAATGTAGTGTGGATTTTTATTTTTAGAAAGTAAATTAACGAATAAAAAAGCTGTAGGATATAGTTATTGGAAGTAAAAGAAAATGTTTGGCTCCGATCAAAATTAAAATATATTTTTTCCACGCCTTATTTTTATAGTGCGGTTTGTAGTACTTAAAACGGCTGTTCATGGTTTTAAAGAAAAAAAGTGCCTTAATAACTTTGACTTTATTACACGCTTTCCATAAGCTAACAGTTAATTTGTTCAATTAGTCCACACCTTTACCGAATAGAAAACATCGAGTCACCTTCGACAGCATATATGATGAACTGTAACTGATTTGACGTTTATAGTATCAATAAAGATGTTTTTCTTGCTTCTAATAATTACTTCCGGCAATGGAAACCGTAGAAAAAATCTATTATTTCACTAGTACAATAATGAGTTCTATTGTATTAATACAATATTAAAGATAAACAATAACAATGCCTTATTAGATAGGAACTGTCATTTTAATACATATTTAATTTGACGACCATCAGTCTCGAAAATAGATTTAATGCAAAAATGTCTGAAGAACCACAATATAATTTGAATTAACTTGAAGAAAAACTAGTTTTCATTATACCTTACTGAAAACCTTATCTTAACATGCCTATTAAGAGTACCGAAAACGACCTCTACGGTAATAAGGATGAATTGGCATACGAAATATTGATGGAGTGGAGAAGAAATACAAAAATAAAATATTTTTCGGAAAGTGTACTGTTGGTATATTTTGAAAAGTTGTCAAAAAAATTAAAGGCGTCCTCACTTTGGTCACAATATTCAATGTTGCGAAGTATACCTACTTGTATTCTTTAAAGTTGTGCAGTTGTAGAGAAAGTATAGTGTGCAACATGTGGGAAAAGTACTTTTCTCACTCGTGTGTTTGCGGAACTCGCCCTTCGGGCTCGTGCCACAAACTTCCACACTCGTGAGAAAAGTTGAACTTTCCCCACTAGTTGCACAATATACTATTTTCCTGTGCGTTGCTAAGGGAACTGAACACAGTTCCCTTAGCAACACTAAACCACAATAGTATTATGACAGCCGCTGTCAGTGTTTTGAATTTTAATAATTGTACTATGACAGCTGATGTCAGTGTTTTGAATTATAGTCTAGTATAGTAAATACTTACTAGTTTTTGTATTTAGAAAGGTATAATGAAAAGTATCGTTCATTACATATCCATAAATGCTTTACCCGTGCTTGCACGACTTTCCGTGAACCTGTCGCGCGCACACGGGAAAAGCCTATTTTCTGGACTCGTAATGAAATATATTAATCTCGTATACTACTCGGAGAAGAAGGCTTCATTATTCGTGTTTCGCTCAGATTTCACAGCCTAAGCTTATGCCTCAGCAGTACTACACTACTGTGCTCAACACATAATAATCGCCTTCTACTCCTGGTAATATAATATACTATGTGAAGGTGAGTGTATGCTCACATAATTTTATATGATTTAATAAATAACTATAAAGAAAAGATAATCTACCACAATTCCCGTATATCTCACGTTGGATTTTAAGATTAAATTGGAATCATGTAAGAGGTGACCTTGGATTTAATTACCTTTTAATCTAAGATGTGAGGACTTTTACATGGAACCCGTACTGCGCATGTGTTCTAAAATGTCAAGTGTCAAGTGTCAAAACTATTAAGGGTTTTTCGATATTTGGTTCCAAATATTCTCACTATAGAGGTTGTTAGTTTCCGTTACGCTCGTAACTGTAAGCGTAAGTACTCAAAATTCAAATAACACAAATAACAACGATAGTTTTGCACATAATAAAGTCCCTATATTTTCCGACGTTGTCAAACTTCTTCCGGGTTTAACTTAACTTCGTTCAGTGCATACACAACATTAGGAGAGTTTAACTATTTAAGCGAGTGTAGTTAAAAGGGTAAGCCGTATGCACCGTTCACACTTAAACTCGTTTAAGCATTAAATTAGTTTCTAATTTTGAGTTAATATGCACCAATTGAATTTAATGTTTGGACCTTTACTTTGTGGAATATACTTATATTACTATTTTAAATGAAACTCTAATTCCACTATTTAAAGAAAAGATTGATGGAAATTTAAAAAAATTATTGATAATTTAAGAAAATTATTTATAATTAAATCGATTATTGCATATTATCGTCCTAATTTTTAAGATTTTTCATCCATTTTTTCATTAAATAGTGGAATTAATTAAAAACAGTTAGTTTTATTTAAAATAGTAAAACGTGTTTAAAATTAAACGACCAATATTGGAGGCTTAACTGTTATTTTTGACACTTGGGTGACTTATGTCAATGTCTATTGAAAGGTTGGTTAGATTTGATGATGTGACTGTCATGAAAACGTTGTTGATTCTAATTATTTAAACTGTTGCTCGTTTCATCAATGAAATACATGTAATAATAAAAACCGCCACGACCGTAACTGTAAACGAAAGTACTCAAAATTCAAATAACGTCAAGCACTGTAAACAACAAACGTTTTTCACACAAAAAAGTCCCTAAATTTTTCGACGTTGTCTAACTTCGTTCGGTGCATACCATGGTAACATTGAGTGCAAACAACTATTTAAACAAGTTCAGTTTAACGGGTTTAGTACTAACTATAAACGGAACATACGGCCATTAGTACTATAATCGGTGCATTAGTGACTGTTAACATCCCTATTTTAAATTAAAAACTACGTAGCAGTTTCCCAGTTTTCTTTTCAAGGTGAACAATCCAGAAGTATTATTATTATTTACCAAGATTTGAGTGATTTTTAAAAATTTATTATAATAAATTATAACGAAATATATTATTACTGTGTAAAAAAATACCTTCATTTTCATAGTGCTCAGAAGAAAGCCATATGGAATTAATTGTATTAAATAAAAGTGTATTTTCCCATGCACATTAGAATAAATTACCCAATTTTCGAGTCACTTCTCGTTTCTTAAAACCCAAAACCAGACGAATCATGTGGGTTACGTATTAAAAGTCGTGTCTAGGGACCATATGGGTGTTGCGTTCCTTGAATATGTTTTCGCTAACGTCAAGGAAATAGTTCCTTCTCTTTCTTTCGTCTCAGGTCGATCGGCACCGAGCTGGATGCCAAATGTTGGATCAAATGAAATGCATCGCTATAAAAATAGATATTTTAAAGTGCCACATGTGCCCATAATTGCACGTTGCACCCACTAACATGTGGTCTACCTTTAGTTACAGCAACTTGTAACCACTCTGTTGTATAAAAAGGTCAAAGAGGTGATTCTTTTTCATGGCCGGTTAAGGCATTAATTATGCCGATAATGTGATTGTTACACAAAGAGAAATATTTAATCTGAATCTTTGGTGAATAATTTTAACTTTCATTATGTGTTAAATAAACAGTTGTTCATTCTGCAGGATGGAATAACTGATGATAACTCAGATTATGAATTGATGTACACAATATATTCTTGGTAGATGACTGTGAACGCAGAACTGAATTCCGTGGGAACATGATGAATCAAAATAATGGTAATAACACTAGCTATTTGTCTGACAAAGGACCACAAAACAACATTGTATGGCCTGGTATTGTGAGAAATGAGTCATTGGTCCATATTTTTTTGATGAAAATTCAACAGGAGAATAACTATAGCTGTACACCAGTCTTTAGACAGAACATTTCCAGATCGATGAATCGGAAGAACATTGGAATGGTCCGCTAGATCACCCGATCTTATCTTATTTTCATGGGATTATTTGAAATCTGAAGTTTACAGTCACAGACCTGACAATATCCTAGACCTAAAGCCCGGTTCTGACGAAGCCTGTGATTCAGTAAAGTAATTTAGTCCAGTGTGTCTACTGTTCATACAAGTCAGGTTAATTAGTAGAATCTGCATACTCAAGTCGAGTCGAAACAATCGTTTACACGGGGTCAGTTTTTAGTTGAAATCGATTAGAAGCAAGTCGAGTAAAAGTGGTGAATTTTCAAAAATATGTACCTATTATTAAAATGAACCGAAAACGTTACAAAACAAAATATTCTTCGATGAATATACGGCGTTGCTGAAGAGTCTCGTATCTTTGAAACGGATAAAGGGAAAGTTATGAAATTCTAGGACGATGAATGAGACGTTATTCTGCATATTTTAGAGCAAATGCACTGGTTTGAGGAAGTTTGTACTCAGCGTGCACAAAAAATTAATGTGTGGGTGGATTTGGTGAAAAACCATTTGATCGGTCCTTTTTTATTGAAGGTACGCTTACTCCAAAATGAAATTATACCTGTAATAAATCGATTATTTCCTAATATGAACGTATACTTTCAACAAAATGGCGCACCTCCACATTAACAAAGAGACATTAGGGAATATTTAAATACACTTTTCTCTCAGAGATGAATTGGTCGAAGAGGTGCAATTGTGTGGCCGGCAAGATCTCCCGACTTGACACCACTTGATTTTGTTCTCTTAGTAACCGGAAAGACTGCGTTTATGGTGACAGTCCAACTAACTTAAGCGATTTAAAGGATAGCATACGTCTCGAAATGCAGGTAATTACTCCACAAATGATCAAGGATTCTATTCGTAGCTTCGAAGAGAGACTGTATCTTTGTCAAAAAACAAATGGCGAGCATTTTGAGCACTTATTGTGATGAAGTATCTGCAACTTAAATGAATGTTTAGTTTATAAAATTGTGTAACATCAAGTTTTGTTTAAAATTACAATTTTAGTATTTTTGTTAAATTTATATTATAATTGCTGAGTAAAGTGATACATTGCTATCATTTTTGGAAAGAGAAACAAATAAGCTTCTTTGTGATACATCACTCGCCCTAGGTTGCCATTTCAAAAAATTCAAGATTGCGGCCGTACGCTAAACTCTGACGTCAGACACATTTGACATTTGCTCTAAAATATGCAGAATAGAGTCTCATTCACCGTCCTATAATTTCATAACTTTTCCGTTTCAAAGATAATAACTTTGTGCGAGACTTTTTAGCAACGCTGTATATATGCTCTACAGGCCTTGTAGACCCAGCAGGGCAGTTAGTTTCCTCCATTCCTTTCTATTCTAAGCTTTCCCTTTCCAATTTCGTATGTTCAGTTTAACACACTTTCGAACCATCTTTTTCTCGGCCAACCTCTTCTTCTTTTCCCAATTAGAGTCCTATTGAGTGCTATTTTTGTCATTCTTTCCTTGCCTAATTTTTCTACGAGTCCCAACCACCTTAACCTCTGTGTTTATATTCTTGATAATATTTTTGGTTCTCCGTACAACATATTTACTTCTTCATTTGTTCTCCTTCTCCACCCTTCAGGTGTTTTTACGTTCCCATCGCTCCAGCATCTCCTTCCTGTTTCTTTGTTATGGTCCCTGTTTCACTTTCGTACCGAACAGTGTGTTTTATAATGGTATTATAGATTCTTATCTTCATCTTTCTTGAGCAGTATTTTAAGTTCATCAGTGATTGAAGCATTAGTACTCCTAGATAAACAAATTCGTTTACTCTTTCAAAAGAACTGGTCTTAGAAGATTCAAGAGAATATTTTGAGAGTAATTTTAATACTTTGCTATAATGAGATATGCTATTCCACCCGTCACAAAGTTGCAGGGAGTATTATATTTTCTAGCTACTGGGAACAGTTTGCGAATCGGGCAGAAAATGCATTTATTACCATATTAAGTAATTGTTTAGTCAATACAAAGCAAACATTTTCCGTAAATTCCCTTTGGTTTGTTTTTGTTGAAGTTTATTCTGTATCAATTATTTTGTTAATTGATAATAAATTGTCTTAAACAACTCTTGCATTTTTGTCTACCCTGTACCAACTATTTATATTTGATTAAGTATAAAAAAATCGATCCCCAATTTTACACAATTTGATTCATTTCAAAAATTCTCCAAAAACCATTAAACTTCCCGATTTCACGTGTGTCAAATGTACCGCTATATATAATAAAAACAGACATTATATTCTTCTCTCACTCTTCTACTACTTTTACGAAATCCTCTCACGCTCACTGACAAAGGACAGGGCCGCTTTCTCTATTTACCTGCGTGCAAAGAAAATTCGTTGACCTTTTGGTTGAGAATTTTTATCGGCTCATTTTAAATTTTACCTGTAGATTTTCTCAATGAAATCATATCAGATCTATTACAATATAACATGGAAGTGAAGCTAGTTTGTTCAAAGTCAGAAGTTGCTACATATTCACAAATTTTGGAATTTTTATGTAAAATACGAAAAAGTGTAATTGAAAATTTCTTTGAAAACTGTATGTATTTATTTTTCTCGGTAGTAGATATGTCTGTTTTAACTTTATTTTAAAACTATAGTTTAACAAGAAGACAGCAGAGTCCAGGTTGCTGCAAGAAATTCAACTGAACGTATTATTATTTTTCAGATGTGGAGAGTTCATTATATCACAGTTCTCAGCACTAATTATGTGAGGAGTTCCGGTGGTTTGAAATTTGAAGTAAGAATGGCGCGCTTGCAGTGTACTGGTGTAGTCGTAGTGAACGTTATCTTATATACGCTACACGAATGTTTTCTTCACTTTATCTACCTTGCTCTGATAATGGCGCAACTACTCCGATGCCAGTTTGTAATTAACGTGCCCCTTCCAATTACCAACAAAAACCCCCCTTTATTTTTCGTTTTTATCCATTTTCACCACCTTTAACCAAACCTTATTGCGTTTTTGTAAACTTAATTCTTTGTCTTTCTCGATCTTCATTTACCACTTTTGTTCTGTATTATTTCCTTCTATATCCGTTTTACTCGACTTATGGGGCTGTTGCCAAATCATTTAAATTGGTTCCTTTGGATAACCCTAGGTATTGGTTTCACTTCTCACCCTTCTCTGCTCTGATCGTTTCCGACGTTTCCTAGGTCTGTTGATATCCTGATATTAGGACCTGTAACCCCTATTCCTACTCTACTACGTTTGCTTTTGACCCATCAGTATAGAAAGTGAGGGCCCATTCTGTAATTAAAGTGGTATTTTCCGTATCTATTGTCCCCAACTTTTGCTGAACTACCGTCAATTCCACCCGCCATCTGCTACACTGAAATATTGTTGATTTGTTCAAGAGAGTTTTTCCGAAATAATGCTTTTCTTAAAAGATCTTCCGGAATATTCACCTAATTGATTTGTTTGTTATTAATTACTATTTTGTCCCTTAAAAACTGAGTCGATGGCCGCGAAGCACATCGGAATTGAACGACCTGAGTTCGGATATTTATTTTCCGAGTTTATTTTTTGCGGGTCTATTTTTTCCAGGTCTACTTTTTCTGATTAGGTACCAGTGTGAATGGACCTTAAGAAAGTTTGACAACCAATTTTTTGCAGTCCTTAACTTCAAAATATTTCCATTAATTGTCTAGTTGTCGAATTTTTTGAGTAGGTACCAGGGAAAATATTCAAAAAAAGAATTTGCTTTTCCTTACTTCGTATTTTTGATCTTGATAAATATATATTCATTTGCATTTAAGAAAAATTGTGGCTTTCTATGTATGTTAACACTGATAAAATTCAATCTCTATTAAAAACGATTAGATTGCTTGAAGAACCATGTATGCTAAGTCGGACCTGTACATACATTTCAAAATGTTTACCGTACGGGTCCCTTATATGCCGCCTTTTAACGTAACCCAACAGCTGGTGATCCAGAAACCACCCCTCAAAAATGGGTGGGGTTTGTACTGTTTGCCTCGTGCCATGTGCAAATGTGTTCCTTTTCAAATTAGTTGATATAAAACTTGAGTTCATTTCTGAAAACACTGTCGCACGCGACAAATCTATAATAGCGCCAAACTAATTGTAACATCCGGTGCAGTCGCGCTACTCACTCTCATTTTTGTTATTATTATTTAGTGACCGATGTGAACTTACTAAGTGATGACAAACCCGAGCGCGAAAATTAGTCTATTCTAAGAATCCTTAGCGCGCGTTTAAAATGTCTCAAATCAGCGTCGTGCAGTATAATCCGCCATTAAATAAACTAAATATTTTGCAACAAAATAACGTTAATAATAAACAAAGTGATAGACAGATTATAGTGCTACGAAAACCTCAACAAATTCTTCCGCAACCGAAAGATTTTAACAAAGATGACATACTTATCACGAATACGGCCAAGAAGAAACAAAACAAATTGTGTAAGGAAGTTAAAATGAATACAGCTCCGGTAGCAGTAGCCAGAAGAAATGCTCGGGAACGTAACAGGGTCAAACAAGTCAATAATGGTTTCGCTAATTTGAGACAGCATATTCCAAATTTCATAGCTGCCGCTTTTGAAAATAACAATGGAAGAGGAGGAAACAAGAAACTCAGTAAAGTGGAAACGTTAAGAATGGCAGTTGAATACATAAGAAGTTTAGAAGACATATTAGCTATAGATACTAAAGAAGGTATCGCGGATTACCCTTATCCTTCACCAAGTTCCTCTGTATCACCCAATCACCAAGTTCCAAGTAACATAACCTACACTTATCAGATACTCTCTCCTCCAGACTATGACGACGACATGTCTTCTAATGCCACTGCATCACCACAACAATTCATAAAAATAGACACTTCATCTGGAGGCTTCCAAGTACTATCGAATACGATATATGAGGATGGTGAAAATTTAGATCCAATGGTGGTAGATGATCACCTATTAACAGATCCTTCATTATTGGATCCTAACATCGAATTTAACGTTAATAATCAGGAACTGTCTTATTTAAATAATGTACATACTACAGATTCGTTATCACCAGGACTGTATAGTGAAAATTCTTTAAGTCCCAGTTCTTTTGAAAAAAGTGATCCGCATTCCTTTATTCCGGTGTTTAATACCTCTAGAGAGGAACGTTTGGCTGAAGTAAAGCCTAATCTTAATGAACTTCCTGTTATTTCCTTGAAGACTGAAAATGAGTTGCCTGAAGAACAAAAGGAAAATATTGTGGATGTACTACATTGGTGGGAACAGCAACCATCACATCCAGGGAGCTAGTACATATTTAGATTTTTTTTGTAAGTAATTTCCTTCAAAGTTTTTTTAATTCAAATTGATTTAATGTGGATCGTTCTTTATTGTACGCATGTTTAAGACTAAAGCCGAGTCTGAACTGCCATAAGTACATTTTAATAATACTAAAAAATAATACATCAAAGAAGGAATCTTGAAAGTTTCTAAATCATTTCAACCGTTTTAAATGATCTTAGGAAAGATGAAAGTATATATCTAAAGAATTACTACCAAACGTTCCTAATCAAAATCAAGAAAAATTATCTATAGCAAGCAGTATTAAAACATAATTTTTACAATGAAAACTATTTTCGAATTCCAAAAATTTTTAAATATCTCTGTTGCTTGTGGTATATTTATTTAGTGAAAATGATGTATCAATCGGTTTTCTGGTTTTTTGTTTTCAATTGTATATCGTTTAACAAAAATCCCAACAACAAATCATAAAAAAAAATGTTTTCTCTTCAGCATTGATAACCAAATTTAACTACATTCTGCTGAAATGTTAGTTACACATTTTTCTGTATTCATTATGCCTCTCTTTCTTGCAAATACCTGAGTTATAGAATTTCTCATTTTTGATGCACTTCTTATATTCATTCATTTTGATTTTCGGTGATGTATGATGTAGATTTTTTCCCTGTATTAAAAATGATTTATTTTGTATATTTCTAATTTCTTCGCTCATAAGTTTTGTAGGGTAAATATCATCTTGTTTCTGAAATAATTATTGAAAATATTCTATTCTCTGAAAGTTAATTTTTGCACTCTTTTATTTGATGACGTTAGTAATTGGCGGTTCATAAGATAATTTTTATTCAATAATTCATTACGTTTCATTTTCAATTCTGATGGTTAATGATGAAAAAAAAACGAATGTCAAGCGGGTGCCAGTATTGTGGTGGAAGGTGTGAATATACTTATTCACATACCTTCACAGAACGAGTAATTAGACCAATTTAAATATTGGCGGTCATTTTAACGATAAAAAGTAGAGGGTTGTTATTATTGTATAAAAGAAGTTATACGTAAATTTTTATTTATTTTTAAGAAAAACTATACTTTGCTGTCGTAGATACTTCATACGTAATACCTATTTTAAAGACAAATCCTTATAAGTATCTCCTATATATCCATTCAACCTGTGTAATAAATAATAAATAACGAAAATTGACTTCTCAGTTTTCTTTTGTCTCTCCTGTTTCACTACCCCAAATATTACTGGTTGACTATTGATTACGGTGTGATCCCCTACTTAATCACTCGTTCGCAATACACGATTCATGTTTGTTTCAAGCCTATATAGCCAATCGTTGTCAGTTTTATTTTCATTTTGTATCCCATTACCGAGCCCATTACCAACCCCAGTAAGCAGATTAACCTTGGAATCTGGAAGATTCGGCAAGCTAGTATCCTAGAAGCATGCGAAGATTGATAGTTTTTACACGTAGCAGCTTTTGTCTTTTTTGGTGAGTTTGTTGAACAGCACGAGGATTCTTTCAGGATTGGTGGATATTATTAATTTTTAAGGACTCCGTCACATCTTTGAGTTCGCTTTGAGTAGCCAAGTCCATGGCTTTCACTAAATCATTGTCAAATCATCTACAGTTAATTTTTCCTTTGAGTTTTCTTGAACAAAAGTACTCCTTAATTTTTCTACATATCAACCTTGTAGTTTATTTTTAATGGTGATTAACCCCCATTAACCTAGCAGAACCACTTCGGAAATTTGACTTTTTGATTATGCCATAATTTGTCGCTAATTTGTCGCTAATTTATTACCATAATTAAAAATTTGTCCACTTTGTACCCTTTATTACTATAAATGTAACAAATTAAATAAGCTATGAATTATAGTAGTATTTGTTGTTAGAGCAAAGTGATTCGCCAGATTTATGAATAAACTTATGGATTAAAAAAACAACGAGCGACCAATTTTTAATTATGATGATAAACTAGCAAAATTTATGGCAGTATTAGTATTTTTGCCCAAAAGGTTAATATGAAATGCATCGGCAGTTGTAAACTCGGATAAGCTCAGCAAATTCTTGGATTTTTTTGAAAAAGCGATGAGCGAAAAAATTTTAATTATGGTAATAAAAGAGCGATAAATTAGCGACAAATTATGGTAATATCAGTTTTTTTTAAGAGTTTATAGATAAAAAGTGGTTCTGCTAGCTTAATATTAAACTAGCAAAACCATAGTTTTTTTTAAAAACGACGAGCGACAAATTTTTAATTATGGTAATAAATTGGCGATAAATTAGCGACAAATTATGGCATAATCAAAAATTCAAATTTCCGAAATGGTTCTGCTAGGTTAATGGGGGTTGGTGATTAAGTACGGTAAGGTTTGCGACACTCAGCATTTCGAATTTTTCTCATTGGAAAGCACTAAAAAAAAATTCTTGGATAAAAATATTAAAAAATTTCTGACATAAAAGTAACCT
Organism: Lochmaea crataegi; assembly: GCA_947563755.1. Taxonomy (NCBI): domain Eukaryota; kingdom Metazoa; phylum Arthropoda; class Insecta; order Coleoptera; family Chrysomelidae; genus Lochmaea; species Lochmaea crataegi. Next base: position 23,625,542 of record OX387423.1, on the reverse strand, counting down.
AATTTGGTTGTAAATCCTTCATCTAAGGTTTTAAAAATTTTTCTGGAAAATTTGCGGTGAATCCAGAATTTACAAAGAAAATCCAAAAAAAAAAACAATATTTTTCACCACCTCAACGACCACTATAAGGACCGATATTTCATATCAATATTTAGTATACAAAATGAAGTCCTTTCCATTTTTTAAATTTTCACTCTTGGAACCATATAATTTGCTTCTTTAACTTCACTGTGCACTATAAATTGAGATTTTCGGGAATGTTATCTTACCCATCAAATCCAACTAGTACCTTCCTAGAAGCAGGTTGTAAATTCCCAATTTCGTTTAAAATAAAGTATATCATTAATCGACTGAATTATTGAATCTCGCTCCTCCCGTTTTTTGATTTCATCTCGAGTTGATAACCGTATATTTTCAAGAAAAACCTTGTGTCGGTTTTTATAATAAATTATGTTTTTCTCTGTACTTAAGCGGCAGTGTGAAACATCAATCATTGTCGTGCGTACGTGCTCTTGAAATAAATTGCACTAAAGCATTAATAACTGGTAATTAATAACGCCAAAACAGTGGCGCGACAGGTAGCGTTTTTTTTATATTGCCTAATTGTTTATGTTAATGAACATGAAAGAATAATAATTGATTGGCAAAAAATAATTCGACTGACGGTAATGTGTTGCCTTTGATCGAAAAACCGATCATGATATATTATTTTTTTACTCCATTGGCTGTGTCGGCTTTTTTGTTGCCCGCTTTTCTAAAACGCACTCGTTTTCGACTTTCGCAAGATATTCAGTACACGAAACGTCCTTGACGCTTCCTACTTTATGTTTATTATCTGTTTCGATAACTAAAGCTGGGCTTACACCGCACGATTCTCCAGCGATATCTTTTAGGGCGTTGCTAGTCGACCGCTAATCTGGCGAATATTTTTTTTTCGACCACTAATCGGACGACTTATTTATTTTATTCGTCCAGTAATAGTACGACTTATTTATGCTTCCAAATTATTTTTTTCTTCCCCGTCGTAATTTAAATTATGTATATCTTTAAGTAATACTATTTTCCCGTTTCTTTTCAATTAAATTTTTAATCTTATTTTTATTTGCTTTTAATTTCAATAGTTCTTTTACTTGATTTTTTACTTCCAGTGTCATTCTTCTTACTTGAGGAAAATGCTCGTAGAGTTCTGTAATTGTTTGGTGATTGTGTATTAAATTAATTGTTGAAATAAATAAACTGTTACCATCTTCTGTAACGTTAATTTTAAAGGAGACCTGTCATTGCTTCTGGAATGTGCTTGACGATCTTGCTCCAGTTCCTTTGGTTTTAAATTTTTTTCGACATCGTTTTTTTTCGCGTTTTCTCGGTGGATTTTCATTTTTTGTGTGTTTTCAACGATCTCGATCCCTTGGATATTTTTTGGATTTTTCAATCTTCAAACCTCTATATCTCGACAAATATGTTGTCTTCATAATTTTTTCCAAAATATCTTTACGAATTATGCAAATGCACATCTATCCAACTTTTTCCATTTTTTTCGACTTTTTCAATTTATTAACCTAACCTAAACCTATTTTTTTTTCGACTTTTTCAATTTTTTAACCTAACCTAACCTAAAAAAACAATACCAACCAATAATCACTGATATGTATGTAATAAAAAATATACACTCAATCAATAAATTATTTCAAATAATTTATCTAATAAGTAATTATTATTATTATTATTAAATATAAATCATAAATCTTACTTACCTTGCAATAATTCTAAATATTAAATTTCAATCCCCATCATTTTCGGACGAATAAAAAAAAATTATTCGTCCGATTAGCGGTCGACTAGATATCTTTTAATTCGTATTTTAACCATAAATTATAGAGTATCCACAAGTTAATAACGGAGACGTCATAACTATTGATACAACAAATTATTTTATACTTTGTTTTATTATAAATATCCTCATCGACAACGCCACTGCAAGAATGATATTTTTTCTACAACTGCATTCATAAACCGATAACTCACTATGTGACACTATTAATTATTTGCGAATTCCATGGGATAAATGACATTGATGAGTTCTTCTTTTACCTCTTTCACTTTCTAACAGGAGGAGATTTGATCAAATATACAGTGTGTCAATTTCAAAACTTACAATGGACTCGTGAACGAAAAGCGATGTCAAAAAAATCTCAAAATCCTTCTTGGGTAGAGAGGGGAAACTAAAATGAGACTTCATCAACCCCACCTACAAAAATTCAAATGGGAATCACCTACGTATCCAGAAAGCCAGAAAGGCTTTTCATCATTATAAGTAACAATTATACAGGGTGAAACAATAAAACAAAATAATTAATTTGAAAAACAATGAAATGAACATATTAATGCATTAAATTGTGATATCTTTTTTCCAATCCATTTAAATGAATCATTATTGTTGCTAACTGTATTCCTACTGCATAATTGGGAGAGGTTCTGTCTTACAGGAAGTGCAATAAATTCTGATCTAAAACTAGATTGTCATCTTATTGGTTATCTACGAGGTTATCTGGTTCATAAACAATTAAGTTCGCAACAAGAGACCAGTCACAAAATTTCCTTATACACCTACACTCCCTACCCAAAGCAGAGCAGAGCAGAGCAGAGCAGAGCAGAGCAGAGCAGAGCAGAGCAGAGCAGAGCAGAGCAGAGCAGAGCAGAGCAGAGCAGAGCAGAGCAGAGCAGAGCAGAGCAGAGCAGAGCAGAGCAGAGCAGAGCAGAGCAGAGCAGAGCAGAGCAGAGCAGAGCAGAGCAGAGCAGAGCAGAGCAGAGCAGAGCAGAGCAGAGCAGAGCAGAGCAGAGCAGAGCAGAGCAGAGCAGAGCAGAGCAGAGCAGAGCAGAGCAGAGCAGAGCAGAGCAGAGCAGAGCAGAGCAGAGCAGAGCAGAGCAGAGCAGAGCAGAGCAGAGCAGAGCAGAGCAGAGCAGAGCAGAGCAGAGCAGAGCAGAGCAGAGCAGAGCAGAGCAGAGCAGAGCAGAGCAGAGCAGAGCAGAGCAGAGCAGAGCAGAGCAGAGCAGAGCAGAGCAGAGCAGAGCAGAGCAGAGCAGAGCAGAGCAGAGCAGAGCAGAGCAGAGCAGAGCAGAGCAGAGCAGAGCAGAGCAGAGCAGAGCAGAGCAGAGCAGAGCAGAGCAGAGCAAAGCAAAGCAAACATAAATAGGAACCGTACTTGCACCTTTATTGAAGCTTTTCAATGGGAAGTATCGTTCCACAATTAATTGATATTTTTGTTTTCGAATGAATGTTTGGCTCTTGAGTCAAGGTTGGTGGGGACTTATGTCATTTCAATTACCTCTTTCTGCCCTAGAAATTGTTTTTTTTTCTTTTCGTTCACGAGTGTACAGTTTTAAAATTGTCACACTGTATTTTTGTTGGACGTAAATAATGGTTTAACAGCAGGAATAGATTTTTTATTTTTATTATTAATATTTCATCTTTTTTGGATTAATGGCAAAGTACAGGAACGCGCAAATTACAATCCTTTGAGTTATGGTGTTATAAAATAATGCAAAATATATGTTATCTACCAAGATTAATGGGAAAATGATTGTGGGGTGAATGAGGAAATAAAAATTAGAAATCTACCGTACTTTGGACATAATACTATAATATAAGTGATGATGAGTTCGGAAAATTTAGTTTGACATTAGTACAGTTTAATAAGACTTACCAGAGTAGGAGACAAAGTTATACACAAATAAATTCAAGGTAATCAATAATAGCAAGATACAAGGGTATATACAATACAGTGTGTCTAAAAATTAATATGTGAACTAATTTTAGACGAATAATTCTGAAGCCTACCCCAGGGACAGCTTGATTTGAGTCTCTGGTCTAATTTTAGATTGCTGTATTGATATCACAGACTCACCTCATTTTGTTATATAAATATGTTGCCAGTTTGTAACTGATGGATGTAAAGTGTGATAAAATACATTGTATATCCATTTAAAGTAGATAAATCATTTTACTACCGTAGAATTACAATACTTACTTGTTTTTAACATCGACAGGTGTTTCTTAGAAGTAATGTGTAAGGCGAAGATTATTCCAAACATGATACTTACAAATTATAAATAGGGATCTGGTTCATGCAGTTTCAGTCCATTTTTATTTTTATTGACACTGAAACTCAAATGATATTAGAATTGAGTACAAACAGATGTTTGCGGTTGGAGATGAAGATGTCGCTGTTATCACAACTTTAACATTTCCTTTACTGGAGGATATACAGATACATCCAAACACAAACGAAACTTAGGAATTTTAAGCATTGTATCAGAACTGCTTTTGAACTAGTCGACCAACATTCAGCTTCAACAGATTAAAAACACGATTATTACAATCGTTTATTTGCACACCTATAACATATAGTACAATTCCCACCACTCCGTATTCTCAACTGTGGGCGGTCTTTAATTAGCGTCAGACAGTCAGAAGACAGCAGTCGGTAGGTAGAGTACAATTTAAAGAATCTTATTTTGTTTTATTTACGAATTTCTTTTTAGTTTGAAAGCCGTTATTGCCAAAAGAAATCAAAACATATTATCTCAACTCGAAACATTAATTGTTAAAGAGAATTTAACAATTAATTTTCGATTTTAACAACATAAAACGTGAGCATATTGTTTCAATATGTAGCGACGCTTACTACCCCCATCAAATAATTATTCAATACTAAATAGCAGTTCGCACATAACTAACAAATTTTGGAAGGAGAATGGGCAGGGTTTCACACATTGGTTCTGAATCCAGCTGTCGAGATCAATACTTGATATTCATTGAAGTGAACTTATAGAAATGTTTTGTTGGTGGACTATTTAGATCGGACAATACATTAAATCCCTATGTTCCGTTTGTGTTTGAATGTATCTGTATATTGATTGTGATTTCAGTATATTCTTTAGTCCTTGATTACGCTTACAGAGCTCGCAGTCGGAGAATATCTACCTTTTACTGATGAGGCGCAAATACGCCAAAACCGGTCTACAAGTGATATTGACCCTTCTAATTGCAAACCAGAATGGTTGGTTAAATCTTGTAGACCATACCGACCACGTTTAACTTAGTAGGGTAATTCAATGTCTGTCGGGGCATATAACCATATAGTTGTTTCTTCTAAGTGAACGGTCATTGTTTTTGAAAATATTTTCAAAACTTTGTAAGGCGTTAATAGTATAAATCTATTATTCGATATTTAGTGGTATTAGAATTTCTTTTTACAGATAAAAGATAGAAGTTGAACAGAAGGTTCAAATCTCACTGCCATATTCTAATTTTATTAACCAGTAAATATGATATCAAGCTTGCAAAAGATCTAAATTTCAAAAATATATTGGTAATTTAGGCTGCGACATTTTGGCAAAGCCTTATACACTTTTAACCAAAGACTATGTAAAAATAATTTTATTTAAATCTCATTTTTACTCGATGGCCATTGAAAATAATCCGCAAAATCCATCAAAAGGATGTGCTTAATATTCTACACAACATAAAAATTCAGGATATCTTTGAAGAGGGTGTGAATCCATAAATATAAAGAGGAGTTAAAACTGCGACATGACATGCATGATTGAGTTTTGTTTTCAACTTTAAAAGCCTCTATAAACAATTATAATATATACATTTTTTAAAGAAAATCAGAATCGACGAGGAATGTAGACATATTCTGTCCGGATAAAATAAAAAACAGAATGAATGGATAGACAACCCACTGATGAACATGTTCAAAGAAACAGCAATAAGAAAAAATTGCTGGCGACATCACAGCCATAATTCAAGTGGGATATTTATCTTAAAGTCAAGTGATTGCTTCTGATGCTAGAACGGTGATGTAAATTGTCCACAAGTAGTAGTAGTAAACTTCGAGCAAGAGATCACTACCGTCCAGTGGTGTATACATATTTAAAAGGGGGCGCTTATATAATTATTAAATGAACAGATCAGTTCTTTGAACTGTTATGTAGGATAGTAGAATAACGCGTGAAATAATTAAACTGTCAAAATTCTTGACAGAAGATTAATTAATTTTTTGTCGGAATGCCATGAACAATGAATAGTATTACGGTTTCCCCATTTTTTCTACTAAAATAAGTATGACTTATATAATTAAAAAAAATAGGATATCCAATAGTGCTACGAATGAAAAGCAAACTTGTTCACTGTCGGACAAGAATTTAAAAAAAAGTTGAACCGATGAACCTCTTGTGATAAGAAGTCAATTTTTGATTTTAATTGACTATATTTATAAAATAATAATGAGAATAACCTTCGAGTTATGACATCAGCAGCAGTTTTCTTAAATGCACCCTTTGTTTCAATTTACGGATTTCCCTTGCTGAGCTAGTTGATTACAAAAATTCAAATTTTACAGGGCATACAAAAACATTTGTTTCCCAATTTGACGTCAAAAACTGTCATAAATATCCAAGTACAATAATTAATCTAATTTATCGAATCGTATTTAACTAACTGTTTTCCTAAAATACGTTCAACTGGAGGTGAGAGAATTGGAATTTTAATGAATATTTCACTCATACATGTTGTATCAATGCAACGAATGCTAAATTATTAAATGTAAATTCAGCGGAAATTCCACGTTGCCATGACAACCATTGTCAGACAACGTTAAAATAATAAACGTGAAACGTCAAGAGTTTCTTAGAGGTCATGAATCGATTCGAAGATATAATAGAACGGGAAATTGACAAATAGTTATTTATGCAACAAGTGCATAAAGTGGTGCTTTTTTTCACGAGTCTGCGGCTCATGCGTCAATCCCATGAGTGAAAAAAGACACTTTATGCATATGCTGCATACACTATTTTTCCTACAATCAAGCAAAAACCAAAAAATGTGTTATTTAGGCTGCTCTAAATGGACTAAAAATGGCGTCGATTTGAATGTTTATGTTTGTCATGACGACAAAACGCTAAGTAAAATGTCAGATTAGTGCAATCTGCAGAGCCATTAGCAGAAATATTCAAAATTAGCGTTAAAAAACTACTTTATCTCACTGTAATGTCACTTTATCTCACTCTAATGTCACTGTATTGAACTGTTCAACAAATACATATTTTATGTTCGAAAATCGATTAAAAAAACGTCACTTTTATTATTAATGATTGTAGAAAAAATGTATTACGTTACTGTTTCAATAAATAAATAATTTGTTTTTATTGAGATTTTTAAGTTAGAGACGTTACAATATCTATCTGAATATAGTGGAGATATACAGTAATTTGTATTTTTATTCGAGAAATATTTTCCCTAAATACCGCTTGTGCTTAAAAATTAACCGGATAATTTCCATTCAAGCTTTTTGTCTAATTCCACTCGTTCTTCGAACTCCTGGAATTATTAACAACAAGATTCCATGGAAATTATCGGTAATTTTTAAGCACTCGTGGTATTACCCCCGATAATTCGTGTTGGCGTTAGGATGTGGATTCAACAACATCACATTATTTCATGAAATGTAACCAGATAGTGAACGTATCTTTCAATTTACAGTAGACATACTTAATGCAAATATTTAACAAGATGACATGCTGTCGGCAGTGTCGATCCACACTGTTCTTCTAAGAGCCTTCCCACTACAACCCTCGCAGATCAATAATTGTGTATACCCTCCTGGTATGCTAGAGTTCCTTGTCTAAACCCGTCCTTATTACTAGAATCCGTAGAATCCTCCCCTATCTTCAAAGATCTTAGCTTAGTCAGGCCTTCACAGTAGCAGTATGTGTGCTGATGTTTTTTGATCTTCTTGGCAAATCCTGCATAATATATGGTTTATGCCTGACAATTCATTGTAATTAACGTGTTTGTTGAGACTACAGTCTCCTGTCAGGAGCTCAACCAGGATCCTGTTTGGTGGCCTATTCTTGTTTGGTTAGTACTCCGTGAGTTTTTGGAGCGATGGTTCTTTTGTCTCATTTCAGGCCTTATTCCACTTCCTGGATTTTCTTTGTAATAATTTTATTTTTGATTTGACCTTGCTTTTTGGTGATATCGAAATTGCCAACACTTCAGACAGCAAAATATGGTTTCAACACCACCACCACATTTCGCCATAGCTGTGCGCCAGGAGTGGGAACATATATAACAGATCCAGACCTTGAAGTAGTTAGTTTATCAAAATGAATCGACTATACTCAGCACATACAGATCTTTTAGGACCATTAACTTGGTGATAATTTTCTTCCATCATTTCCGGTCTGTTGCTTTCGCCTTCCAGACCAGTAGTACTCTTCCTTTTAGGTATTCAGCCGCTTTGTGTGTGTGAGAGAAGATTGCCTCGGATGGTGTCCATTAACCACAGGAAATAAATATGGATTAGCTTTGATTCAGCTGCTTTATTATACCACCTTCCATCTTCTTTTTGTCTTCCTCGTTTTTGCTTTCCTATTGTATCTATTTGTATCATTCTTTTTGTATTTGTACTGTATACGACCTATCCATCGAGTCTTCTTCTCGTTCTTCTCGTTCTTCTCGTTCTTCTCGTTCTTCTCGTTCTTCTCGTTCTTCTCGTTCTTCTCGTTCTTCTCGTTCTTCTCGTTCTTCTCGTTCTTCTCGTTCTTCTCGTTCTTCTCGTTCTTCTCGTTCTTCTCGTTCTTATCGTTCTTCTCGTTCTTCTCGTTCTTCTCGTTCTTCTCGTTCTTCTCGTTCTTCTCGTTCTTCTCGTTCTTCTCGTTCTTCTCGTTCTTCTCGTTCTTCTCGTTCTTCTCGTTCTTCTCGTTCTTCTCGTTCTTCTCGTTCTTCTCGTTCTTCTCGTTCTTCTCGTTCTTCTCGTTCTTCTCGTTCTTCTCGTTCTTCTCGTTCTTCTCGTTCTTCTCGTTCTTCTCGTTCTTCTCGTTCTTCTCGTTCTTCTCGTTCTTCTCGTTCTTCTCGTTCTTCTCGTTCTTCTCGTTCTTCTCGTTCTTCTCGTTCTTCTCGTTCTTCTCGTTCTTCTCGTTCTTCTCGTTCTTCTCGTTCTTCTCGTTCTTCTCGTTCTTCTCGTTCTTCTCGTTCTTCTCGTTCTTCTCGTTCTTCTCGTTCTTCTCGTTCTTCTCGTTCTTCTCGTTCTTCTCGTTCTTCTCGTTCTTCTCGTTCTTCTCGTTCTTCTCGTTCTTCTCGTTCTTCTCGTTCTTCTCGTTCTTCTCGTTCTTCTCGTTCTTCTCGTTCTTCTCGTTCTTCTCGTTCTTCTCGTTCTTCTCGTTCTTCTCGTTCTTCTCGTTCTTCTCGTTCTTCTCGTTCTTCTCGTTCTTCTCGTTCTTCTCGTTCTTCTCGTTCTTCTCGTTCTTCTCGTTCTTCTCGTTCTTCTCGTTCTTCTCGTTCTTCTCGTTCTTCTCGTTCTTCTCGTTCTTCTCGTTCTTCTCGTTCTTCTCGTTCTTCTCGTTCTTCTCGTTCTTCTCGTTCTTCTCGTTCTTCTCGTTCTTCTCGTTCTTCTCGTTCTTCTCGTTCTTCTCGTTCTTCTCGTTCTTCTCGTTCTTCTCGTTCTTCTCGTTCTTCTCGTTCTTCTCGTTCTTCTCGTTCTTCTCGTTCTTCTCGTTCTTCTCGTTCTTCTCGTTCTTCTCGTTCTTCTCGTTCTTCTCGTTCTTCTCGTTCTTCTCGTTCTTCTCGTTCTTCTCGTTCTTCTCGTTCTTCTCGTTCTTCTCGTTCTTCTCGTTCTTCTCGTTCTTCTCGTTCTTCTCGTTCTTCTCGTTCTTCTCGTTCTTCTCGTTCTTCTCGTTCTTCTCGTTCTTCTCGTTCTTCTCGTTCTTCTCGTTCTTCTCGTTCTTCTCGTTCTTCTCGTTCTTCTCGTTCTTCTCGTTCTTCTCGTTCTTCTCGTTCTTCTCGTTCTTCTCGTTCTTCTCGTTCTTCTCGTTCTTCTCGTTCTTCTCGTTCTTCTTGTTCTTCTTACTCTGATCATTTTTTGTTCTCCCAACGAATCTTTTCTTTCTTGGTTTCCTGTCCCCATTCCCACCTACTCTATTTTCCTCCTCTTCATTATTCAATATCAATGCTTCACTTTAGTGCTGTTGGTATAATAAATGTTTTGTACAGATGTAGCTTGGTCTTTCTAGATACTTTTTTTAATTTATAATTCTATTTTTGGTTCCTCCGTGTTATTGCCTTTTGTTAACCTTGCTTCTTATCATCTTATCACCATCCTTCTTAATAACTGTAGACGTAGCATTGGACTTGCTCGAATTCCATTGATCTATATCTATTTGATCCAATTGAAACTTTTTCCTCTGGATTATATTTTTTTGGCATGTTCACAGAGCTGCATGACATGCTATATCCATATGGATCCAGGAATTAGCTTATATAAATCCAATTTATTATTAATTGTCACTAAGACAACTTAGGGCCCAAACCAAAGCTCAAATTTTCCGCTGTATAAGTACAAAGTTTTTGGTCTGTAGTTTTTTTAAGACAAGCATAGTTATTCTTGAAGTTTTTCTGACCGAAAGTATTTTGTTTAAATTACATGAAAAAATTAACGAAACATTTATGATTATTTACATATTTTACATCTCAAATAATAATTACCTGTTGACCCAATTAACGCGCAGACTTTGGCTAACGATTATTAATATCAGTCGGAGATCTAGATGAATTAAATATTCAACACGCAAAGCATTTAAATGCATTCATAAAGTTACCGACGATACAACGACATGAATATGCTTCACCGAGAAAGGCTTTGTACACGTCAATAAAGTTATGGTTGCGGTAGGAGACTTTCTGTAGTTAGTTTGACTAAACTGATTTAATGTTACATCTAGTTTTGCGGGAAAATTGTTAATCTTAAAACCGATACACTTGTTTTCTAAACTGTCACATAATTAATGTTGAATTTTTCATAAAAATATATTTTTTCTACAGTCGCGCGTAAAATGATTAATTACTATATTCAAATGAAATCGTAAAGTCGACAAATGCCGAGGATTGTTACTTTACGTTCTAGCGCAAAAAAGGAATCTTTTTCGCTCGCTTATTTAATCAAACCACGCCCTCCGAATTAACTCAATTGGTGAATATTTAACAATTTATCAGATTAAAAATCAAATAAAATTATATGAAAATTGTCAAAAATTTTGAAATATGGTCAAGAATGGTCAAAAATTGTCAAAAATTGTCAAAAATTGTCAAAAATTGTCAAAAATTGTCAAAAATTGCCAATAATTGTCAATAATTGTCAATAATTGTCAATAATTGTCAATAATTGTCAATAATTGTCAATAATTGTCAATAATTGTCAATAATTGTCAATAATTATCAAAAATGGCCAAAAGTTGTAAATTATTGTCAAAAATTGTCAATTATTGTCAAAAACTGTAAAAAATGGGAAAGTTTTTGTCAATAATTGTTAAAATTTTGAAAAATGGTCGATAATTGTCAAAAATTTTATAAAATGGTCAAACAGTTTCAAAAATTGTCAAAAACTATCAAAAATTGTCAATTGTTGTTAACAATTGTCAAAATTTTGAAAAATAGTTGATAATTGTAAAAATTTTTAAAAATTGTTGATAATTGTAAAAGTTTTTGAATATGGTCAAAAATGGTCAAACATTTGGAAAAATTGTCAACAATTGTTAAAAATGGTCAATAATTGTTAAAAATGGTATAAAGTTTTGAAAAATTGGCAAAAATGGTCAAAAACTATCAAAAATGGTTGAAAATTGTTAATTATTTTTAAAAACTGTTAAAAATGGACAATTATTGTCAAAATTGGTCAATAATTGTCAAATTTGTTAAAATTTTGAAAAATGGTCGATAATTATCAAAAACTATCAAAAATGGTCAATAATTTTGAAAAATGGTCAAAAAATTTTGAAGAATTGTCAAAAATTTTGAAAAATTGTCAAAAATGGCCAATATTTGTCAAAAACTATCAAAAATTGTCAAAAACTGCCAAAAATGGACAATTATTGTTAAAAATTGTCAAAATTTTGAAAAATAGTTGATAATTGTTAAAGTTTTTGAAAAATGGTCTAAAATTTTGAAAAATTGTTAAAAATGGTTAAAACTGGTCAAAAACTATCAAAAATGGTTAAAAGTTGTCAATTATTGTTAAAAACTGTTAAAAATGGACAATTATTGTCAAAAACAGTCAAAAATGGTTAAAAATTGTCATCATTTTGAAAAATGGTCGAACATTATAAAAAATTTGGAAAAATGGTCACTAATTTAAAAAAACAGTCAAAATGGGCAATAATTGTCAAAAATGGTCAATGATTGTTAAAATTTTGAAAAATGGTCAATAATTGTAAAAAATTTGAAAAAATGGTCCATAATTGTCAACAATTGTCAATAATTACGTATCAAAAATGGTCAAAAACTTTGAAAAATGGTCTAAAATTTTGAAAAATTGTTAAAAATGGTCAAAAACGGTCAAAAACTATCAAAAATGCTTAAAAATTGTTAAAAATGAACAATTATTGTCAAAAACTGTCAAAAATGGTTAAAAATTGTCATCATTTTAAAAAATGGTCAAAAATTATGAAAAATTTGGAAAAATGGTCACTAATTTTGGCCAAAATGGTCAATAATTGTTAAAATTTTGAAAAATGGTCAATAATTGTTAAAATTTTGAGAAATGGTCAATAATCGTCAAAAGATGTCAAAATTTTGAAAAATAGCCAATAAATAATACGAGCCGTTTCCGAAAATCGATTTAAATACATAATTTATAAAATCGATTTACTAAAGATCGATTAATATTACTATAAATATCGATAACTAAAAATCGATTATAAGAAAATAATAATCGATTTATATAAAAATCGATGTTTTTAAACATCCCTAGTCAGTAGATCTTTTTAAGGTTAATCATGATGAATAGCGAAAATGACGATTATTCTAGCACTTCTATTATAACCTAAGGTAATATAATTTAATTATTAAAAGGGCGACTGTAGAAAACAACATGTGTGTTTTTCGAGCGTAAAGTAAAATTGCCGCTTTCGAAAGATCGCCGCGCTCCGCACCGCGTCGCGCGGCAACATTCTTTCTCAAGCGGCAATCTGTTACTTTACGCTCTAAATACACAAATAACTATTGCGTATCGTTTTCATTAGTGCTGATAATTTTTTTTTGTTTCAGGTAATTTATTGCCAGTGTATATTGATCTCACATCCTGCCGATTTATTTAAAGAAATTGTATTAAAATAATTAGGTAAGTAGGGTCTTACATAATCTAGTCCTCGATATTCCTGGGACCCTATTGTTACCAAGTATTTAAATTTATGTTATTTTCTATGAAAAACTTTCCCGAATTTACATTGATTCTTTGATGTTTTGCTCTGTATAAAACGATTAATGTATTTGAATAAAATTTTATTGGTTTGACTTGTACATTTATTGAATTTTTTTGCATTCATTGTGTGACCTAATTAATTCAATAAATCGCCACTAGAGTTTACCTTAGGCTAATATTTTAACATAAAATTCAATCTGTCATGTATTCAATCCCCACAATTTTTGAATATTCATGTTTTGTTTGAGAATTATTGTACTAATGTTTTATACAGAGTAGCTGTTTAAATTTAAAATAATGTTTTAGGTTAGCTAATTTCTATTTTAACTTATTATTATTGAAAGAAAAAAGCCACTAGTGTACAATGGAAGTAAAGGAAAAATGATGAGCAGTTCTAAAAGAAAATATCTTAAATTTTCGTTCTTGTATTCTGAATATTATCCATATTGGTTCTCTTCAACCGACGAGAAAGTACTAATTTGCGCTTCCGAAAGAAAGCGGTAAGTTGTACTTTTTAAAAAAGCGACCATTCAAAGTAATAATTTTTATTTCATTTCGTTTATTTTTTCACTTCAATTTACAGAAATTCAATAATTAATTAGGTGGATCATCACTTATTTAATAATCAAGTTAACATGGCAATTGACTTGAATAGGAGAATTTATTTTAAAAACACCGATTAAATTTGTGTACTTTTAATCAAAAGTAGGCGTTGATGTGTATTTGGAAGATGTCGACCACTTTGTGACCAGCGCGAGATATTAAGTTGAATTATTTATGTAATAAGTGCATAAAGTGATATTTTTTCCATGGAAAATGGAAAAGTGGACTGCACGAACAGGCGGCAATTCCATTACTGAAAAAAGTCACTTTATGCATTTGTTACATACAATAATTTGCCTATCTCTACCTTTTGGTCGTTGTCTATTTCTTCCAATATTACATTGGAGCTGATACCGCTAAAGGCTTCAGGCCCCCAAAAGGGTGTTTCAGCCCCTCTCTTTGCTAGTTCATCTAATTATCAGGAATACTTCACTTCTTTCCAACTAATAACAATTGAATTGGAAATTGAATCAGTTTAATAAACATTTTGAAATCTGAACTGTCAAATTTGAGTTTATTAATAATTATTAATTTTTACCAATCGTTTTGTGTTATTTCTAACTTGAAGTTAGTTCTGGATTCATTCCTATCGCTTCTTGGTATATTCCTGTTCAAATAGAAGTCCAACTAGGAGTTAGTGCACAACTGCCAGTTTTCAAAATGGATGATTTAACAGGTATCGGTGAGATCGGCCCTACACAAATATCCATTTCCAAGTTACACTTTTTCCATCTTTTGTCACTACTATCCTTTGCTTCAAAGATCTTCATCCTCATTTATTTCTCTTCAAGATTTCCGATCGACTTGGACTCTTCTTTTTGGCGCGTTGCATTTTACTTTCCTACTTTTCAGGGTTTGGACATTTTTCATCCAATTTTCCTTCCTTTACTAGTCCTGTCTATCTTTCTTATTGGCTGTGCCACTTTTTTTGTTCCAGGCTCAGACATTTTCTCGTACTTTTTGTCTGTCATTTTGATCTCCTTTTTTTGGATTTGCAAAATGAAATCTACCCTGTTATAGGATTAAATCCTCTTCAGGGTTTGAATTGAAAAATTAAAGGCACGTGAATTTACGGTCGTGGTAGGGACAGCTGTGGCTGTGCACCCAAGGATGGCCATTTGGTTAATTTCCGCAATGTATCGCGGTTCCCATCATTGCGGAAATTAAGATGCAGGAAAAAACCACAGAAAACCTGCATCCTTATCCCGAAAAGGAAAAAAAGGTTGTTTAGTATCATAAATATGAAAACACTTCAGGTACTGAAAAGTACCCGAAGTGTGTGTTGTTTTGCACTGAAGAGTGCGGTGTTTTGTGTCTGCGCCTTGCAGACTGGAACACCGTCCGTTGCGACTGTTAGGCGGATTCTTCGCTAGAATTTCGCTGTTTCGGCGCTGAATGTTTGGTAGGAGTGTTTTGTGTTTGTATTGTCAGAATTTATGAGATAGGCGAGAAATTAAAGTAGGCCTTGTTGCCCTTTCTTTGAACAGAGCAATTATGGTTGTAGTAGTACGGTATGAGATGACGGATTGTCTCGATTACCATCCTATGGGCAGAAGGGATTGCGTTCATTAAGATAACACATGTTATCTCGAGGATTTTCTGAACTTCCGATGGGAAGTCGAATGGCATGGGTGGTTTTGGGAGTGTGATTGGAGCTGTTTCCTCGGGTTTTGAGGTGGAAGTTTGCCTTTTAGGGCATTTGGGATCATAGGTTGCGTAGTCGCCACCACAGTTCGTGCAACAAGGCTTTTTTGCCTTGTCACATTTGTCGGATCTGTGTTCGTGACTTCCACAGTTCGGGCAGGTGTAAAGCTTGGCTTTACATTCAGTGACGGAGAGGCCTAATTTTGTACACCGAGTACAATATTTCGGGACGGAAGGTAGTTGATTGGAATTTGAAATTTCACATCTGTGATTGAGGCTGTAAAGGAAGATTCCTTTGGAGAGAGCCTGGTGAAGTTGGATTTCAGAGCTTGTGATGAATTGGTGGTTTTGGAGACGATCGTCCAGCATTTTTGGAAATTCATTTGAAGATCTTTGAGAAGATCAAATACTTCTTCATTGGAGATATTTTTGTCAACATTTGAGATGACGAAGGAGAAGTTTGGAGTGTGGGTGTTGGCTGAAGTTTCTTTTCTGAAGGCGGTAGATTGTGAATGGAGAGGTAAGCATACCACTTTGTTATCTCCGATGGCATTTTGGATTTTTTGTTGAAGATTTTTGGGGCAGATGTTCCTCGGAATTTTGAGGAGGGCAGTGCAGTTTGGGTTGGCCTTCAGGTAGGAGATTTTATCTCTCAAAATTTCGTTTCTGTTCAGAAGGATGAAAAGTTCTGAGAGCAGAATTTGGGTGGGAGATTTCGTAGTTGAGGGTTTGTAGTGTTGAAGTTGATGGTGAGGAGGTGTTGGAAGTAGATTTGGACGAAAAAGTCCGAACTGAGCTGCGAACGGAGGCTGCTTCGTCGTTTTGGCGGGTTTTTATTGCTTCGTAGATTGAAGAGGCCTGGGAAGATCGAGAAGATTGAGCAGATTGCATGGAAGGCGGAGGAAATTTGGCAACTTGTGCGTAAGATGAAGGTGTATCAGAGTGTTTTGGAGTGGGTCGTGAAATCGGAGATTCCATAAGAGGTTGGGACGGATTAAGTTTGGGATGCTTTGAAAGTTCTTGAACAGCTGTTTGGAGTTCATTTATTTGATCGTAGATAGTTTTGACCATCGTTAATTGCTATTGAGAGAGATCTGGAGGAGGGTTTTCTAGAACGGATTCCATAAGAGGAAATGGTTGAGGGCGTTTCCAAAGTTGGTTTGGGTCTGGAATTTTTTGCAGAAGATTTTGGCAATTCGGGAAATTCGTCGATGTCATTGTCCTTCTTTTTTGTTGTCTTTCGAGTTTTTGTCAATTTGGGATGGAAGACTATTACTGGTTAGCACTGGTGTAGACACTTTTTTAGAGCGATTTCTGAAAGAAACCGACCCTAGGCGTTGTTTTATTCGCGGATTTGGTTTACTTTTTTCAAGGCCTGGGCTTTTTGTCTTTATCAAATGGACTCAATAATCCTGAATAACTTGTAATATCGATTAAATCTAAAATTCAACTCTTCTAAATAAAAAAAGGATTCTAGTGTCTTTTACACTTTTATATATAATATATAGTGGGTGTGTTGTAATAAACACTCATAGAGACATGACTCTCCTTTGTTGCTCTGTAGCCAAGGTCACTCGTTGATTTTTCATATTTGGTATATTTTCACCCATGAATTGCTCTTCTTACGAATCTACCAAAATTTTACTTCACTTTAGTGCTTCTTAGTCATAAAAGTGAATCCCACTTACATCTATATTGACATTTGTATAACTCATCTGATTAATTTTGTACTGTCATCATACTCCTGATTTGAATTTGTTACTAAACCTTAACTACCGGTTACTTCATAACTACTAAGACTGTATCATCAACTAATTAGCTTTCGCAATGTTTATTTTGCCGGTATAAATTATTTATTGACATCACTCGCATGCTGTTAGCTGTAATAATTACACTAATATATCTAGACTCATCGTGCAAAAATGTAAGCTGGGATATTTTTAGAATATGACAGGAAAATATGTAAATCAAAACAATAATTTGTTGATCTAATTAATTATTCAATAAAAGTTATAATAAAAAATGTTGTTTCGAAGACTATGAAGCTGCTTATTATTTTCTCTTACTTACTGCTGCTTTTTTGTTTCAAATGCATTCAACTGAAAATGAATATATTTTAGATATTCAAATAATCTGATGGGTTTCAAATTTTGTAAATAACTTATATTTGTTAATATATATTTTGTTGAATTGTATATACAGTGATAATTTATAACTCAAAACGATATGTGACTTTGTTAAGTTTTCAAATAAATTCATTCATTCAATTTGGTGTTTTTTGAACCTCATACCTTATCTTAAGCAAAGTACGAACTTGGAAATTTTCAACCGCCAATGTACAAAAAAATCTTGTAACGATAAGTCGGCATAGGCAAAAATCTCACAATGTCCATTGGCTTGGAAATAATTCCTGTTCTTCCGCGTATCAAAACTCGATTGAAAAGATCTTGCATCCCATTCTTTGACCTTACCCTATGCAATTTTATGCAACTAAACCATCTGCCGCATACAAAAACTCGACAAAATTATGTTAATTATCCTGTACCTTAAAATAAAGGAAACTTTAATCTGTATCCAAGCATAACAGCAAGGATGAATCCTATTATATCTTTTTTTTTTATTTTGACTGAAAAAAAATAACGGAAATGTTATATAAATATAAAGGAAGTTACCACAGGGGTGACAACCGCAGCAACTGTTCTCCAAATGAAATTAAACACAATGTTTAAGTTTATTTGAAATAACTTACTGTGAATATCTCAATCTAAACATTAGTAAAACCGACTTCACGGTGAAGAAGGTGAAACAATTAATGCGTGAATGAAAGGAATACTCTCAAAACGAGGTGAACCGTTTAAAGATAATTTAGCTTTCCCAAAAAACAGGATCATAGGTACTAGTTTTTTGACGAGATATCATCGAATTTTTGTTAAGTTGTTAATTGAGCACTTAAAATTTTCAAAAATAGCAGATAAATAGATACGAGGGTTGTCTTTTATATTTTGCATATAGAGCTAGAAAAAAAACAGTCGATAACTTTTGAACACTATTGTTTTTCAAAGAGTATTCTCAACGAAGAGAAATGCATCATTTGGAACCAATTCCGGAAGCAATTATTCCACTCGCTTGTTGGTACATTCAAAATAGAATTTTTGAAGGCGTTGACTGCATTTTCTGGGTACTGGATTCTTTGACCAAGTTCATTCTTAATTTTTGGAAAAGTAAAAAGTTGTTAGGATTTAGGTCAGAGCTGTATTAAATTTTTTGAATTGTGGGTAAATGCCCAATTTCACGATAAACATGTCAATCTTATTGGATCAGCTTACGTACACCATCGACATTTTCTTGGCTGACTGGCCGATCGTCCACGTTTAAATTCTCCATACCAATGATAAATTGTCAATTGATGTGGTGCTTCATTGGCGAAAAAAGATACCAACTCGGTAAGGCATTCTTGTTGAGACAACTGGCTTCGAAAATTGTAAAAAATTATTGTGCGAAAATTTTCTGTACCTAATTCCATTTTTTCGACTGACAGCAACTTTGAAAATTCAGTATTATTACAGTTTCCTGTAAAATTGTCCTATTTAGTAGAGCGTGTTAATAGATATCGAAGAATATATTATTCTAACGCTTTACAACAAAGTTTTGAAAAATATTTCAATTCAATGTCTGTCGGGGTATTTAGCCCAGGAAGTAGTTGTTTTTTCTTAGATGAACGGTTACTGTTTAAAAAAAATATTTTTCAAAACTTTGTTGTATATTCTTCGATATCTATTGGTAACACGCTTTACTAAATACGACAATTCTATAGGAAACTGTAAGAATACTTTATTGCTTCAAGCCTATGGGCTTGTTGTCAAATTTTTCGAATTTTGGTTTGCGGTTGGAGGTGAATATTTCCGTAACTTGAAGACATGTATTGATAGTGATTTTAGTGTCAAATTCAGTCCGGGATTAGGCTCTTGGAGCTCTCGGACAGAGAACCTTGTACTGATGAGGCGCAAATACGCCGAAACCGGTCTGATGTTATTCCTTCTAATTGAAAACCAGAATGGTTGGTTAAATATTGTAGATCATACACACCCCGTTTGACTTAGAAGTGTAATTCAATGTCTGACGGGGCATATAACCCGGAAAGTATTTGTTTCTTCACAGTTGAACGGTCACTGTTTTTGAAAAATATTTTCCAAAACTTTGATGTAAAGAGTTAGAATAATATATTCTTCGATATATATATTTTTCGTTGACCGTTTATTAATTTCGATATGAATGAAATATTTTATTTAAAAAAGGATGCGTTAATGGACGTCATTAACGCACTCTTTTTGTGATGTTGACGTTTTGATGACATTTTGATATAGACAATAAATATACCAATATCATTATGGATATTTTCCAAGTTGTTTGAAGTGATTTTGATGATATTTTGATATAAACAACCAGCTATAGTCATGAAAATAACTCCATAACTGCCCAATTACGAATTTACAATAACTTTTTCACAGTGACAACTCTTTTGACAATTCGCATTTGATTTTTACGTGAAATTGAAAATGTATGGAGTCAATGACATTCTACGTCATTGGTATGGAGTTGACATTATTATCTCCTGATAGTCTTTGTGGAAAAGTGAATTTTGTCACAAAAAAAGAGTTTACGGCCAACGAAAAAATATTGCAATCAACTCATTTGTTAATGGGCGATTAATAAACTCAACTATTGAAGGCACTCACTCGCTATCGCTCGTTCGTGCTTTAAACAGTTTGGTTTATTAATCGCCTTCATTAACAAACTAGTTTATTAAATAACTATTAAAAATTCAGTTTAGGTACAGCTTTGAACGGAGCGTTCTGAAACTTTGACGTTAAGTTAACTAAACATTACAGTTCATTTTGACATTCGATATTTTTTGACAGGTGCCAGCTATGTAACACTTAAAAGACAACCCTTGTGTTTTTAAATTTCATTTGGTTTGCCCATGCCGAATGTAAACTTTCACCTCTGTTCATAGTTTTTGTCCTAATTTGGGTGGACTGTATTGGGGCGAATTTTAAATTATTCTTCCGGATTAACTTTCTATTGACATCCACTACAAACAAACAAATAGCAGTACTTGGGATGAAATAGCAGTCTAGAGAATTGTGAAACAAGGCGCCTAGAGTGAGGAAGGCCAAAGAATTCATTAAAGAACCATCGCCAAAATTTATGAAGTACCTACTAAGACAGAAAAGGCGAACTGACAGCCCTGGTTGAGCTACTGACAGGGCATTGTAGACTCAACAAACGCATGAACAATATCGGATTGGCATTGGCAGACTTAACCATATGCAGGTTTTGCAAGGAAGATAAGGAAACCTCAGCACACATGCTGTGCTACTGCGAAGGCCTGACCAGGCTAAGGTTTTCGACGATACAGGAGGAAAAACCACAACCCTCCCTATATGGGGAGGATCTGAGGTTTGGCATTAAAAGTCTAGTAAGACGGTTTTAGACAAGGAACTCTAGCATAACAGAAGGGCACACACAATAGATCTGTAAAGGTCGTAGATAAGTCCCATATTTATCTAACCTATCCAGACTTTTTTTTACTTTTCTAATAAAAATTTATCTAAAACAAAATTCAACCCGGCCAGAAACGAGATTCTCGGAATAATTTCCAAAAGTGTTTGATCGCGTCTTGTTTTAGTTTTTAGAAACAAGACCCAAGCGATCCGAGTGTGAAAGGTCATACATAGCTGAAGGACACTGCAGCTTTTCCCTCCAGATCTCTTCCAGAATTTACAATTTGACTCAAGATCAGAATTTGACCGACCAGCTTACGGTAGGTTGATCTGTGTAAATTCAACAAAAATTTATTGCTTTTAATTTTGTATCTTTTTAAATTTAATCCGAAATTTTATAGAAATAGTTGTTGAAACTGTTATACTTCATTTGAAATTTGGTATAGTTACCCGACAATCTTTTGTTTAAATCGTGAAACAGTGTATAAATATCTATCAATAATTGAGGAATTTAAATATTAAAGCCAGCACATCTACACCACTGACATGTTCTTTGTAGTTGAAGTTACTTAATCCTTATTCCTATTTTACGGAGTCACAATATGTTTTTTGTAATCTGAGATAAAAACCTTTCTGTATGAGGAACCTCAATCATTCCCAAATAGTCTATAGCAATTGATTCAAACATTTTATTCGTACATAAATCAAATTGGGTTAAGGATGTTTTTCCTGGACTGTGAATAGGAATATATTAGAAAACATTGTGTGAATAATAAAGATTCTTGTAATAAATAAATCATAAACTTTTCAATAAAGAATCCAACGAACCTCGTATTGAAATAAACGCGTTACCTACTCCATACTACAGCAGTTGTTATGTCATCAGTATAAAATTTACGATTCACTGATTTGAATAAACAATAAAATATTTTCGACAATTCAAATTTGCTAATAATTTATTTTGTTCATAGCAATGTTTAAGTTGATTTGTAGTATCTTCAAATTGAGTTTTGCAAAATAAATTTTCATTAACTGAGATTTATCGCACTTCTTCGCTACGGTTGTATCATTTCTTGTGTTGTCGTTAACCATAAAGAAAGCCAATCCGGGTCCGTATATCATTTCAGTTTTTATGAAGACAACAGTTGTTTCGATTCCTTCATGTAAATTCTACTCTTGATGGGAATCTGAAGAGACCATTTTTGTACGGATATTGACCAAAAAATGTCTATGAAAAAAATTATGACATATTTTCAGATTGTATCGACTCGGACTCAATCTGGTTTTACGGATGATTTTTATTGGAGTTTATATTTTAGTAATAAACAATGTCTACTGCCCTGCTATTTTTAATTTGCTGATATTGGACGTGAATGGTAGTATGATGTAGTATTGAGACAACAGAAACACTAAAAACATAAAAAATAAGAACAGAAAACACTAAGTACCACACTCTACTTCAGGTAATAAAAAAAATGCCAAATTACAGCCTAAGCATTTCAATAGCAGGCAGTGCCTCATTGAATGGTTAAGCTTAATCAATTACTACGTTTTCATGCAGAATTCAATTCGAATTGAATACACTTTCCGTATTAAAAACCTCATGAAAACAAGTATTGAAATCGTATTGAGTTTCAAGGTCGATAATGCTTTTTTGGGATCGTATCGATATCGAAAAATCGAAATACGACATGAAAACCGAGATCGTATTGAAACATGCGCATTCTGTGACATTCGCTGTCAAATTTATGACAGCTGTAAGCCATATAACCTTAAAACCACTCAAAACATATAAGTTTACTCTAGCTTTCTTTCTGTAACATTTTGTGGAAATAAAGGTTTTTTGATATTTTGTTATGGAAAGTTCTTTTAATATGTCGTGCTCGTCATCTTCTAGAAATGCGTGGAAATATGCAGAAGTGCAGTGCTTGCTGGAAATATTCCAGGAAGAAAATGTTTTGAAGTTGTTCGATGGAAAGCGTTACAAAAACGCTAAAATTTACAAAATGGTCGAAAAAAAATGGTAGAAAGAGGCTATATATCTAAATCTACTGAACGAATAAAATATAAAGGGAAAGCTCTAAAGTCTCAATACAATATTTGTATTAAAAACAACGCTTAAAGTGGTATGGATAGAAATTAATGCGACTATTTTGGGCTACTTGAGGAAATATTAGGAGGTCGTCCTGCATCGGATCTTGAAGGTAAGGATGCAGATATAATTGTACAAGTGGAAGAAGTCTTTTCTAATCAGGAACTGAGCGATGTTTTACAGTCACCAGAATCTGATTCTGAAATACAGTTCGAAGAAACACCACTTACAAGTAGATCATGAACCCCAATAGAAAAAACTTATAACTCTAGCAGAAGCAAGGGTAAAGAAAATGATTTTTTTGAGAAACAAATGTCCCTAATGACAAAGTTTTTTAAAATGCAAGAGAAATCCCAGGAAAAGGCAGCAAAAGCTAGATCTGATGATTCAAACAATATTTTATAAACATTTTCAAGCACAGTGGAAAATATTCTCAGAATCCCCTTCCCTACTATGGCAATGAACCCTCACATGGTTCAATCTGTTCGTTCTTAATCTCACACAAGACCACGAGATTCTTCAAGTAGCTCTGATGAAGAATATCAAAAAATAATTGTCAAAAAAACAAAAAAATGATTTTTGAGGTACGATATGTTTTACATGTACTTGAAATGTTTAAAAATAAAAGACGCAGTTTGAAATAGTTATTGTTTTATTTTTTACCAAAATACATAACTAGTTAAAGTAAATTTGATCTTCTTAAGGTGAATTTCAACATGAAATTTCGAAGATTGTCCCTTATAGTACCCCCTTGGAGACAGTCATGCTCCCTAGTAGCTGCCTTCTTGGGCTGTGGAAATAATATTTCCGGTTCTTGAATAATTGCATCTAGCCAGTTTTCAATAAATTTATCTTTATTGCTTTCAACAATATTATGTAAAATTAAGCAAGTATAAATGACTGGGGCAGCAAATTTATAACAAATTTCAATTCTTTTTAAAAGCCGTCTTAACCTTGCTTTTAAACGGCCAAAAAATGCGTTCTCAACAACAACTCTACCTCGGCTTAGGTAGACATTGAAGTACTCCTCCTCTCTTGAGTTTCTTCCCTTGTACGGTTTCATTAGCCACGGCAGGAGTGGGTATGCAGGATCCCCAAGTAAAATGCAAGGTGTTCTCACATTATTCACTTTTATCTGCAAATTTGGCATAAAATGGTCAATGTACTTGTACAAATTGGAGTCTTTTAAAACTTTAGCATCATGACAGCTTCCAGGGTTTTTGCATGTGGCATATCTGAACCTATAAAAAATAAAGGAACTTTTTAGTATGTTTGGTCAATAAAAATGGCAACACTTTTATTTCCAGATAAATTTACCCGACCATTGTTGACGTCAGCAATGGTATTCTAAACTTTTTATTTCCTAAATAAAAAATATTTTTCTGGAGATGAAGAAACTACTATACTCTAACAAAAATCTGTAGATAGGTCACTGACTTGACGGTACGTAGGCGGCTACGAGTCAAACGAAGATAGCCGCCAACAGACGAACTTGCGAAAGAGAAGGACACTCAGGTCAGTGAATTACCTACAGATTTTTGTTAAAATATAATTATTTACAGAACAATTAAAATTGAAGAATTCTTACCTATATAAATTATCAACGATAGCCAAGACATTATATGAAGCCCAGCCTTTTCTATTTAGGAAATCTCTGTAGCCTATTTTGGGTGGTAATATAGGTATATGAGTACCATCTAAAGCTCCTTCTACATTTGGGATGCCACACATTTTCTCAAATCCACTCATAATCTTATCATATCATTTTGTCGCGTTATGTATGCATCCTCCTCTTCATAAAAAAAGGCACCAATGAGGCAATTAAACCAAGAGTTACAGTTAAAAGGGCAACTTTTTTGACGTTTTGATTATTGATCATTATGACTACTAAAAAAATCCCAGAAATCAATCAAAAACACGACGGCATTTGACACTATTGACAGATAAAATGTCAAATCTCAACAGAGATCCGTATTGGATTCAAAATGAATTCAATACTACATGAACATGTAGTGTATATTAATCTTAATCAGTATAGTTTATTCATAAATGTGGCAGAGTAATAAATCTTCGTGACCCTTGCAAAACCAATACAGGATGAACCATCCAAATAATATAAAAATATTAACGTGAACATTAATTTTTTTCTATTTTTGTGTCGGGAAGGAAGCTTCACCCCGGATCAAGACGGGTTTAGGGTCTTTTCTATTGTTAAGAGATTGAAAATGAGGTTATTACGGTGGTCAGTGGCGTGGGCTGAGAATGAAATAAATATTTTGAACGTTTTGAATAAGTCTTAATTCTATAATTTGAAAGTAATTGATTGTTTCTCTTTTGACTTATTTTATGCAAACAACGAAATAAGCCGAATTTTTATTTTAATATTGAATATAAAAAGTTAAACTTACATTGGGCCACACATTCTTAAGCTCATTTTAGGTACGCTTATGGAATTTGGCCAATTTATTGCTCCGCCGGTTTTATGAATAAACTATGGCCTCCTAACTGTTTTTGTTAAAAATTACTGAAAAACTGTGTATTACTAAAAAAAATGATAAAAATTTAATTTACTTGATCTCAGTCTGCATATTTATCTATCCTTTCACAAAATTGAATGTTTTAAGATTACGTCTCGTGTGTTGTTCAACTGGGATTGTGGAAACTATACTTCAATCGGTGTTGGAAAAGTGATTGGAAAATTATTTCAAGCTGCTGCAAAAGTGTAATAATACAGAATATTGGAGAAAAAACATTCATTTTTTTCCTATTTTCTCGAAATATTAACAGCAGCACGTACCTATTTGATTGAAAACTAAAAAATATTATCGTTATTGAATCATTTTTTTGGCAATATGTCGTAGATTTAAAAATTATGAGTACTTTTTGTTGAATGTACATTAAACGACTAAGCTACAGATATAAAATTTTGCATCTGAATAACTATACAAATAGAGGAATTCCAAAAAATCAAAGCTCATAAATTTCTCATGACTTACCCGGTAGTCCTAAACAGTCATTCGGGAAGTAAATATTTGGTTAAGAATAAAGCAACATTCGTACTTTTGTAGACCGATGTTGACAAACTATTTTTCCTCCTCTTTTTGTACAGCCCCTTTTTAATATTTGTTTGATTAGGTTCGTTTCGGTCGTCTCTCTTTTGTTTGATCTCTTTTTATACCTTTAGTATAAAATTTTTCTTTATATATTTAATAGTTAAGAAGATAGAGATTTTTTAGGGTAGAAGAAGAAGAAATACACGTGTACAAGTTTGCCATTTTAATCCTTTTATACAAACATACATTCTTGGTTAAAAAACTACCGTGAGAGTGTTAAATAGTAGGTGTTATCAATGCAAGCATATTAAAATGGATATATTTTTTACTTGTGCCATCTACCCAGTTCAGGGGAATTGAAATTAGAAAAATAATGAAACAGGTAAAATGTGAATATGGTTTCGTTCAAGCATTTGTACAAGCACAAAATTCAAAGTAGTACCACTTTCACGCGCCTGAACCGATCCTTTATAATCTATGAATGAAATTTTCGTATTAAATACCCGATAAACATTATTTTCAAAATTGCTTTATTCAAAATATATTCATATACAGGGTGTCAATTTGAAAACGAACGGCATTTAATATTGCCTAAACTAATGACAGTATCAAAATTTGACGAAACACGTCAGTTTACATATCAATCAATCAATCAATCAATTTACTGTTGAGGCATTTGTTGACGTATTAATTTCAACCCCCTGACCCCCAGGGCACCTACCCCTGAAATTTTAAATGGCAACCTCTATTTCTTTGGCCATTTTTGAGTTCCTTGTGTAATTCTTAGATAAATTTCATAATTTTTTTTTAAATTGAGGTACTCTCGAATGTGCGGAATGTATTTAATTTTTAAATTGAAATAATGCAAATTTTACATTTATAATTACATTATGAATTGTTCAAAATGGGTTCCATTGTTTTCTAAACACAAGTACAGTCTATATTCAAACTGTTCGCGTACCTTTTGAAGAGTCTCGGGTGAAATAGCCCTACATTCCTGTAGAATTCTTTGTTGCAGTTGTTCAATAGAGTCTGGTTGGGTTTTGTATACAAAGGATTTCAAATGACCCCATAGGAAGAAATCGAGCGGTGTCAGATCTGGTGACCTAGGTGGCCATTCAATGGGTCCTCTCCTACCAATCCACTGCTCCGGATAATGATTATTGAACCACTCTCTTACTGGGCTTATATAATGAAGATGTGCACCGTCCTGCTGGAATGTTTATCTAGAGCAAGATTTCCATAGGCGTCCCTTTGATTTTCCAGCTCATAAATCATAAGAGGCTCTATACCCCTGTCTAGCATTTCGGCATAAATTTCACCATTTAGATTTCCATCTATGAAGAGGGGACCAGTTATAGTATTGCCTAATATACCTGCCCAAACATTTAATTTTTGAGGATATTGTGTACGCCTCTCTCTAATAATATGAGGATTGAAGTCGCTCCAATAGCAGCAGTTTTGTTTATTGACCTTGCCATTTATGTAAAAAGTGCATTCATCATTGAAACAGATATTTTTTATTAACAGGGGCTCAGCAATAATCATGTTAGTCATAATTTCGCAAAACTCAATACGTCTGTCCGGGTCATTATCCCCTTATTCTTGGGTAATTTGTAGTTTGTACGGGTGAAATTTGTGAAGCTTCAATACTTTCCTGACTGATTCATGCGACAGTCCAGTTTGTTGCGCAGCTTCACGAAGTAGGAGCTATAGCAACTTGACCAAGAACCTCAATCTGAGCGGCCTCATTAAGCAATCTTGGCCCAGCCCTCTTCTTATTGCCAATAGATCCAGTTTCTTCAAATTTAGCTACTAACTCTCCGATGTATTTGTGTCCAACATTTTTTTCCCGATGTCTTTCGTTAAATTTGGTCGCCGTTCTTGTAAAGCAACGTTCGGTTCCATAAATATAAATCATTTCTACCCGTTCAGCAATAGTGTAAACCATTTTAAAAAATAAATACAAGGAGTCAGAAAATAAAGAACTGTATAAGTAGACCTAAACAAAAGGAATTAATAATTCCAAAACCGGCAAAAACTATTATCAGTGGTTTTATTCGAATAAGAAATAAATTTCAGGGTCTTAACAGGGCTGGGCTGAGATTTAAATTAAAAATAATTCGAAATTTTATTTCTATTTTTACTAGTATTCCTAAAACTGAAATACATTCCACACAATCATGAGGTCAAGTGCTTCAATTTAAAAAAAATTATGGAATTTATCTAAGAATTACATAAGGAACTCAAAAATGGCAGAAGAAATAGGGGTTTCCATTTAAAATTCTAGGGGTAGGTGCCCCGAGGGGGTTGAAAGTAATACGACAACAAACGCATCAACAGTTGTCCCCCTTGATATGTAAACTGACGTGTTTCGCCAAATTTTGATACTGTCATTAGTGTAGGAAATAATAAATGCCGTTCGTTTTCAAATTGACACCCTGTATACATCACTTGAGTAGATTGTAGATTATATTATCAACATTCTTATCAACATTTTTTCCTGAAGCAAGAAATTCTGATTTCAATAATAATCTGTGTATCAATTTGCAATAATAAAAGAAAAAATATGAAAATTCTCAATTTTCTTAACTTCAAAATAAACGAAAAACTACTAAGTAAACAAAGGAAAGACGTTTTTGGCTTATCTATAGCAATAGTTAACTCGTAAACATACTTTAAAAATGAATGTAGAATTTGATGATGTACTGAAAATCATTCCAACCCCAATATATCCCAAACTTTAGTCTGCTGGCATAATATACCAGGATTGGTTCATTCAAAGGCTTTTATACATGTTTCATACATCCAAACAAATGTTAGACTATAGCAGGCATGACCTACGTTGTCTAAAATTGGGACTTTTAACAGGCCACTGTCATCTGAATCATCATAAGACTTGGACTGTCGGAAGATCCAACTTGTCGTCTTTGTCTGGAAGATAATGAAACAGCAGAGCATATATTTTGTGCCTGCCCCGCCGCGGCTCGAATCAGGTATCTGATGATTGGCAGGGTCTCTCTCTCTCTCGCCGTTGGACCTGAAATATCATTCACCAAACATACTAATCGGCTTTGTTAAGAAGCTGAATTTGTTAGGTGAAATCTGATTAGGTATGCGCCACAATAGACTCTTGCGAGTCGCAGAGGAGGGCCTTATAGACCCACTCACCACAAACCTATCCGAATCTCATCTCTCCCCCCAAACCCTTATATTATAAGGTAAGCATGTACCTAATTTATTTTTTATTTTCAATTTTCTATAGTACAATATACACATGCCGAATTATAAATTTTCATTCCTATCGGTACAGCCGCGATGGCGATTGTTTCATTCATCAAGTGATTAATTTTTTTTTGAACTTTCTCAAAAAAAGTTAGCAAAATGAGATTTTAGGTATAATGGAAGATGATACAACTATTTCACAAAGTTACCCCCATCCCCAAAGGGAAGAGTAGATCAAAATCAAAGATAATCAGCCCAAAATATGTGAATTTTTTTTTACCCAGTCTGGACCTATATACTTCTACCTTATCTAACTAGAAGAATTATGTATACAAATACATTCAATACAATAATAATTAAACAATTCAAAACTAATAAGGCAAGTCCAATGAAATACGAAAATTGCTAGTTGCTACTGTCTTAAATAAAACAACATTCGAGTTCTATTTGTTATTGCCATATCGTGTTCACGAAGTTTGGAATCTGTAAAGTTCGTTTCGTATATACCTATTAATTATTCAAGAATCACCTACTTATAAGTGATAACGAATTTCAAAATGGACTATTTTGTGGATAAATTGTACACATTGAAAATGATAACTATAGCAACAGAGCGTTTACTCGCGTTGATATGATTAAAATAAAATTGGATAAAATATGGCGACGATCACACTTGGTGGAGCTGCAAACACAGTCGCCATCTATCGCTGTACCCCATTTTCTTCAAATTTATTTCCCGTAAGCTATCTCTATATTATTGAACAATGGTTCTACGGAATAGTTCACATCCTCATGAAATGTATTTAACTCTAATCTTCTTTGTATCTGAAAGAACGAAATCACAATATTTATCTAGTTGTAGTACAAATTACATTTTGTGTTCGATATTTATCATTCTCAAATTTTAAGTGTGAACTATCAATCATTCTAGTTAACTGGAAGGCATTTGAATTATGACCAGAAGAAAGGAGATAAAGGTAATGTATCCACCTATAGACCAATTTCTATAATCTGCAACTTCCCAAAAGTATTTAAAATTTTATTAGAGTGAGCCATACATCGACATGTTAGTAATGGATTATAATTAATCAGCACCGATTCATGAAAGACCGACAACTACTAGGAAAGGTTATTTACTCAATTACAGTTACTTAGAAGTGAAATTCAATGTCTGTCGGGGGATATAGCTCGAGAAGTGGTTGTTGCTTCTTAGTGAACGGTCTGATATTTGAAAAGTATTTTTCAAATTCTGTAAAGCGTTATAATAGTATTAAACTATTAACTTTGACGTCTAGGTAAGGTTAGGTTAGATTTTTGGTGAGTGGGTCTTTTGGCCCTCCACAGTGACTCGCAAGAGTCTACTGTTTCTCACACTTATTCATATTCCATCAAAAAAATTCAGCTTCTTTACTCGGTGAATGATAATTCAGGTCTGAAGGTGAGAGGGAGACTCTGCAGATCATCGCTTGTTCGCTTGTAAGGAGACATTCTTCGAAAGATGCATGAATGCCTCTGAATGAACCAATCTTGTTAAATTATGCCAGAAGTTTGAAATTTTATTGCAGTCTAGGTGTTCAGTGTTTGTTCGGCAAAACGTAATGATATACCAATTGCAGGTTATTATCAAATAAAACCCCCTGCATGGGAGTCTGCTACTCCATTGCCACCCATATCAAAATGGCCAAGGATCTAGACCAGAGACACTTTGTTGAGTTTTACTCGACAACTACTTAGCTGTTAACAATAGCACATCTCATAGCTGATTTTATTGATAACAGACTCCAAATGTGTCCGATAGACTTGATTATGGTATTCTTCTTAGTAAACTAAAAGCTGCTTTCACCAGGGATGTTTAATTTTTTGTATAGAGTCTAGAAATCCTTCAACCTCCTGCTTATATGTAAGTCGTACCAACATTCTGAACAATTCTCCGTTTTATTCCATTTTTAACCTTTCACTGGTCGCGACGGTTCGGTCAAACCCAGTGTGATAGATTTCTAGCAATATATAAGCTTTGGCAACTCTGCGAAATCTCCCACTCCCAGTATCTTCCTAGAATTCCGCATCGTTGTTGAATGTGTGTTCAGTGTGTTTAGCATTGGTCAGTAGCAGTTATAAAGTTTGATATCCAGACTAGTCGCGACCATTCTCTCAGCGAGTAAGAACACGGAAAAACAGTTTCATTATCCACTTGCCTGGAGTTAGAGGAGATGCAAAAAATGCAATATCACCACTGCAATGCTGGCAGCTTTTTTCTACAGACGAAATGTTATTTTCGATAGTCAAAAATACAAACAAATATATCGATACTATTTCCGGTAAATATAAGTGCGAACAAGATGCCAAACCAGGCGCGGTCGCAGCCCATGATTTTGAGGGGGTTCAACTTGGCTCAAATACAGTTGTAGAAGCAACTTTACCAGTGAAACAACTAAAATATATAGGAATATTTTTCAATAAAATAAAAAAAGAACAGAAATTTCAATTACAAACTGTCTTTTATTCGTTTTAGAAAATCGGGTGATTATTTTCGAGACATCAGAGGTTACCTCGGGATGTATATTTGAAAGGGCGAAGCCCGTCAGTCTATCTACTGACATATTTGCTTTTAACCAAGTTTTTAGGCGCCTTAAAGTAGAAAATGACCTTTCTGAAGTCGCGGCGCTTATGGGGATGGTTGCCAAAATTTTAAGTAAAATGTTGATATTTGGATAGTGGTCATTATCACAAACTTCGATTGTAGACGTCACAGAACTAGGCACTTTCAAACTATTTTCTGCGAGCTCCCTTCTCCACTTCGAAACCCATAGCTGATACTCTGTAACGACTGTGGAAGCAGAAACCCCCAGATAATGATTATATAATTCTGCTGCCTTCTTCACATTAAGAAGGTCTTCTTCCCAAGCCAAAAAGATTCAAGATATCTGGAGATAGGCGGTGTTTCAGGTCAGTCGTTATGCTGTCTAGAAGTGGAATATAAATAGTCCTCCGAAAATATTCCTCTTCGGCTCCTTGCTGATTGGCTTGATGAGTCTGCCGAGAAGCAGTACGTGGTGCCTTAATCTCTGTATCCAGTTTTCTAGCTAGAACGTGTGCCTTGACAAATAAGTGGTGAAAATGTTTGTCAGCGTCTTCCCGCTTACGAAGCCGAACGTCCAACGTATCTTTCAGTGCATCTGTTGCTCTCTTTAAATCCAATGATATTTTTTGTAAAAAGCGGCTGAGCGAAACAGTTGCTCCTGAAAATAAACATATGTTGAATTGTTATTAAACAAGGTATCAAATTTTGTTTTGAAATAAAGATTATTATTAAGGATACAGGAAGGAGAATATATCTCATTTTCTTACCTAATACATCGGACAAACAAATAGATGCGATAATAAAATCTGGAGAGCATACAGCATGTCGTAAGCAATTAGCATCAGATGCAGACTTGCTGTCTTGCCATGTTGAGATTTTAGTCAATGCATCACAAATTTCAACTAATGTGGTGTCGCTTTGAAATTGCAAATAACCGTCATGACTCTCCACCCATCGAGTATCACACAGGCTTTCCAGTTTGCCACCAAGAACATCATTTAAAATTCTGCTTCGTTTGGCTGAGGCATTTGCAGATGCCACTAACTTCTTCATGGCTGCTGACGCATTTCTGCAACTGGTGACCTTTGATGATTTTGCCAAGGAGTTATTGAGAATATGATTATTGCAAGGACATCTTCTGGCATGGGTTGCAGTTTTTATCTGTTCGCACCATTAAATTTTAGTCGATTTTTAGAAATTGTGGATTATTTGGGGGGGGGGGGTCATGAACCCGGCGACCCCCCCTCTCGGACCGCGCCTGTGCCAAACACACCAACTTAGCAAAAATAAAAGTACTTATAGGATTCGTTTTTTTTTGTCGTAAATTATATAACTATCTATTTTTGACAAAACAACATGAATACAGTGTTTATTTATGGGTAAGTACAGTAGTTTCCTTACATTGGGTAAATGAAACCCGGCGTGACTAATTTTGTTACAATTAAAGGCGCGACCACTGAAAGGTTGTTATAGTTGAACAGTGCAATCGATTTATTTACTTTTCCCGTAGAGCAGTGTATTTAATAAATGAATGATTAAATAAGAAACCCGATATAACAAGAGAATGACCCAATGGCGTTTCAAAACAATTAAATTATTCATCCTGTAACGGCATTTGCGATTAAGCGAGATTCCAAAAATTGGTCCAATGTTATTATTACTGCACATCATATTATTACAAGCGTGCAAAAAAAATACTGTGGCCTTGACACTACCGGTTTGGACGCATATTAAATGCAACATTGTGTCTAACGGAAACTGCCTCGTCGCCACGCGTGCTTAAAAGTCTTAAAATAAAAACAAAAATAACGAAAATTTACATTATGATGACGAGACTGAAGATAGGTGAAGAGAGTGTATAGATGAAGTATCCATTCATCCTTCGAGAACACGTTCTTTTTCAATGTTGACGTTGCTTGATGACCTCTGTGTGGAAAATAATAGATGGCGTCGACGATCGCGTCTAACTTATTCTCCTTAAAGGTTTCTTGCTGGCCTGCGATCATCGCCATGTCGCCGTTTGTATGAATGAATGCAAGAAACTGGATCAGCTTTTATTTAGTCAGAGGCGCACCGAGACGATTTCGTTCCCACGTTCATTCTTAAATAACTCGAATGATATACCTATAGGGTGTTAGAAAGAAATTCATTCGTGTTAATTCTGACCGATATTTCTTACATTTGTTTTTTGAATTTTTTCGCATCCATTATTACATTAAATATGTTTCAGTCAGATTTTTATTATTCTTTTTACGTGGATATGAATAATTATAAATATGTAATATTTCGGTAGTTCACGGATTGTGTTGTGGGAATGCCATCGGTCGAGATACTTCTCAAGTATAGATCCGGAAAATTTTTTGTAACAGTCAGAGATGCATAAAAGAAAGAACCTAAAATTGATGAAAAAATGAACTTATGCACAGATTCTCTCAAAATCCGAGAAATATGTTGGAGCAGGGATCATTCATTCATTCATAAAGTTGGGTTGTGCTCATCAGCCCAGGCACTTGATCTGAATCTTTGTACCATTTCCCATGTTATCTACTTCCATTCCAGAAGCTTCGTGTCTTCTATAAAGGTCACCAGTTTGGCTGGAGGGATTTTCAGTAGTTGTGATGGTTGTATAACTTCCTCTCCAAAGTGCTTCCGTCTAAGTTCTTGTAAGTCCTCGCAGAAGCAGAGTATGTGAGTAGGTGTTTCATCATCAAGTTCACATTTTCTGCACATAGGTTCACTAACTTTGCCCATATTGTACAGATGTTTCCTCAAGGTGCAGTGTCCAGTCACCAGGTCGGTAACTGTCTTTAAATGTCTCTTATCCAGTTTCAGTAGCCTGGTTGAGAGTTCCTTGTCTACCTTGTTGAGTAAACTCTTTGTATGAAGGTGCCCTTGTGTCACCCTCCATTTGAATTGGTGTTCCCTATCTAGCCAGTTGCCGATTTCTCCTCTTATGCAATCTTTTGTGATTCCACAAAACGGTTCCGGACCTATGAAGTCTCCTTTAGAGCCTTCTTCAGCTAACTGGTCCGCCATTTCATTACCTGCAATACCCGCAGGGATATACAGTGTATAAAAGCCAAACGGAATACATTCATTGTGTTGGTTACTGTAACTATAAAAAATCCCGGAACACGTCAAATTTAAATTATACA
Organism: Lochmaea crataegi; assembly: GCA_947563755.1. Taxonomy (NCBI): domain Eukaryota; kingdom Metazoa; phylum Arthropoda; class Insecta; order Coleoptera; family Chrysomelidae; genus Lochmaea; species Lochmaea crataegi. The sequence continues at coordinate 23,590,426 of OX387423.1, read as the reverse complement.
TTGACATTCTTCAACCTTAAAATGCGATTCGTAACTTCAACCCCCTTCGAATGACAGGTACATCCACCAATTTTTTCAAAGTATAGGCTTGTGATATATCGTTTCAAAAGGACTCTTCATTTTCTATTAAAATATGTTATCTTTTTCAAGTTCATTGCAACAATTATCAAGATAGAATAAAATAAAATCATGTGGTTACTGAAATTCGCTAAAATACAATCAAAAACTAAAATGTAATGCGAAACGTAATAAAATGTAAAACACTAAAAAGAACTATGAATGTCAATGAAGTAGATGTTCAAAATGTTCACCGGGAACGTCTTGGCAACATCCTAATCTTAAATAAAACTGTCTTCTAACATTATTTAACATATCAGGCGTGATCGACCTAATCGCAAATGTTATTCGTTCTTTTAAGTCATTTAAATCAAAAAGTTTAGTTTTGTACAGAATGCTCTTCACATATCCCCATAAAAAGAAGGTGATCAGGTGATCGCGCTCCCTATTTATTAATTGGGAAATATTGCATCGAGGTACTGCCGGACATTGCGTTGATAATGTGGTGGTGCTTCATCCTGCTGAAAACATATCATATTCACTGGAACTTGAGTGATTTTTTGTAAATATGAACAGCAACCGAAATAATGAATTTATTCCGTTTGACTTTCACACACTGTATATAGTCAAGTCAGATATAAGAGTCTTACTGTGACCTGGTGAGCACGTGAGGATATTCCAGGTAAAAGTTGCAGCAATACAACACTGTGCAGGAGAATTATTAAGGTAAGATTATAAGGAAAATACTATTGCTATATACTCCAACAACCAAGCTGCTATAAAATCAATCAACACGAAGATTCATTCCAAACCCATTTGGGATAGCTTGGAAAACCTGTAAGACTTGGGCAGTCAAAACACACTGTCCTTAGTCTTGGTACCAGGCAACTCAGATCACAAGTGCCATGGAGAGGCGAATTAAGTAGCTTGAGAAGGAGGTCATTGGTCGATAACAGTACTAGGATGAGAAAGCAGTCTCGAAAATTATGGAACAGGGTGGCGGAAATGAGACTCGTCAAAGAGTTTATCGAAGAACCTAAGCCAGAATAGGCGAACAGCCAGGATCTTGGTAGGGCTTATGACAGGGCACTGTAGTCTCAACAAACACATGAATAACATCCGATTGGCAGACACAGCTGTATGCAGATTTTGTCAAGAAGAGGAAACCTCAGTACACATTCTGTGGTACTGTGGGGGTCTGATTACGCTAAGGTTTTTGACGATAGGAGAGGAAAACCCACAACCCTCCTTATATATGAAGGACCTGAGGTCCGGTCTACGGAGACTAGTAATAAGGTAGGATATAGACAAGGAACTCGGCATAACACAATGGATCTGCAACGGTTGTAGTGGAGAGGCTCCTAGAAGCGCCTAAGCCCCCTAATTATCTAATCTACACCGCATTGTGTACCCTTCTGGAAAGGCGTACGACGTCTTCCCAGCTCGCCACATACTCAATTGATAAGATGGCTGGTAGGTGAAGCACTTTTGTTTTATTATTAATGAAAGGGGCGAATAGTCTCGAAGGACAAGCATGATTCTTGAATTTTTCTGCTTAAGTCTTATTAGCTGTCATGTTATTTTAAAATGGGATTAATTAATCCGAAGAGATCCAATATTTAACCAGGGTCAGGAGCTAGTCTTTGGTTGAGTCGCTTTGATGTTTCATGGACTTTGGTTAATCCCAAAGTGGTCAAGAGTGCTTGGTAATCAATCCTGTAACACCTAGCAATGGTCGAAGTCAAAAGTTAGTTTTTTGGTCAAGCTGTTTTCTAATGCTTCATAGCTCTTGGCAATTCCAAAGTGGCAAAGGCTTGGTGATGTTTTAGTTACAACTATGATGTAATGTATAGTTTCTTTAGAGTAGGTCTCCACTAATTTTCTTTTGGAGGATCCGCTAGTATATATTTCAATTGCACATACCTGGTGGAACTTCTTGTTGTTTATAGTTAATTTGTATGGGATTTCAAAGACATGACACGATGCAGTGGTTTCTATAGCTCACCTGAAGTTCGAACAAAATCAACACTTAACTGGGACTTTTGCTTACATGTATTTGAAAATTAAATTTAACTATTCCGCTCAGGTTTTCCTAGTTGTTATTGGGACTTACGAAGAATTTTTAATTTCAGTAGCATTCAATGTATCAATGTAGTGTTTTCAAATGTGATAAAACATTGATTAATTGTCTACGGCACTGTCAATCAATATTAAAGGTCGCAGACTTGTTGGGTTCAATGTCAGGGACTTGTATATTTATGCTGAACACAAGCAAAAATCACATGAGTTCTCTATTGTGCGAGGAGAGGTAGTAGGTAAGAAATCAGAGCATGCCTATTTAAATATCAGTCCCTATTGAATAGCTTTGTTGATGGGAGACGAAATATTTCATGGCTTACTGATTGATAAAAGCGACACTTTTTTCGGATCTGGAGGGTCGATTGAAGGGCAGGTATGTTCTAATCGAATGCTTTTTTTTTCATTATTCACCTTCATATTTTTGTTGAAAGCTTTTTTGCATTAACGATAATCTTGTCTTCAATTATTATCTGGACTGTCGTAGAATAAGTTTTTTGACCACAGGGTATTTTCACTAATAAAATTTAAGGGCTAAATATATGCCTTCTGTTTAGGTTTTCCATTTAAAATGATTGATAATGATTTTTGTTCGATAAACCACAGAAAGCGAGGACAGAAATTGCAGTACCAACAATATAATATTTTTTCCAGTGAAAATTTTACTGTAGTGGATAATCCAAAAAAATCTCACCAATTCCAAAAAATATAACTAATGGTGAAATATAAACTATAATAATTTTACAATAATTGATAAATTCAATAAAGGCTATAACAATAAGTAGGTAGCTGCTCTAGAAAAACTAAATTTCAAACAATAGTGCTCTAGCCTTCCTAAATATTTTCTTAACAATACCAGAACTTGTTCTGCGTGCAAATTTCTAACCCATCCCTCAATAAATCCATTAATCGTTTTATTTGTGTTCTCGTCAAAGGGCTGAGGGGCCAAGTAGGTTATTCTAGTTCATAGTGAGGAAGTCTATTGATTTTTCTGACAGGTAAAAAATACGCCTAATAAATTGTACAGGTAATGGTTGAAGTGTGGGAAGGCATATATATATATAGATTGAAAATTATGGGTGGTCGCTTAAAATCAGCGATACAATTATACAGGATGATTTACATGAATAAAATGCCCTATAGAGAAATAATTCGTTTTAACTGTAATCTTAAATATATTCAAATTTGTTTTTTGTTGAGTTTAGCTTAACGTACTTGTGACAATTTGGTCCATTAACATCAGTACAATGTACAAAAATTAATTTACACACAATAAATAAAAAAGGAATAGATAATATGATTTGTTCTCCGATTGACATTAAACGTCAGTTTTAGTGACATTTATCGAACATAGAAGTAACACTTTTTCTGCCTAGGCAGTAAAAATGATTTTTAATGCCTAGGCATTGAAAAAATCATTTTTTCTTCTTTTTTTTAAATCTCCCAGATTTTACTTAGCAACGGCAATGATAATGTGATTTAAGCAGGCCCATGGAATCAAACAATCACTTCCACGTCACACATACATAGGCTAACTTCACTATTATTCTTGATATTTAACATTATATTTATTATCTTTCGGTAGATATTATTATGTATACAATTTAAGGTCTAGTATACAATTTAAGGTCTAATCGACAATAATAATTAAAAGATGCGATTTAATTATTACCTATAACATACGATTAGAAAAAAATATTACAAATTGTGAGTTATATCCGTCATAAAAAAGTTTTCATTTTAATTTGATTTTTCCAAACAAACTGTACAAACAATCGGAGGAAAAAGTATATGTTTCACACGGCAGAGAATCATATTTACTGCCTTGGCTCGTTTCATTGTCGAGGCGAAGCCGAGGCAATGGAATGCTAGCTGCGGCAGTAAATCTGTTACTTCTCTGCCTAGTTAAACAAATAACTATTGTTTAGTAGGTTTTCTTCTTTAAGGAAGAATATGGCTACAATTTTTTGGCTCGGTGAGATTAGAACATCTTTCAAAGTTGTTTTCAGCAAGTGATGTGTTCAACTTTTAATGGGACTGGCGGTGCTGGTAGTTAGATTGAGGAGGTCATGAAGGGGCCGGGGTTATGACCTCGCTCTCCATAAACCGGGAACATAGTTCTACTATTCGATATATTTGGTGTGAACATGTTACAGAATGGTTCGAATCCTCCAGTACGAACTTTGGTGTTTCTTAATGATGGTTTTCAAGTCGCTGTAAATTTGCAGATTAGTTGGGATGGTGGTGGATAAGGCAGTTTCTGGAGGTTTATGGAGGGTTCCATATGATCGGGCAAAGGTGTTGGTATGTGTCGTTAATGCGTTGAATGAGAGGATGATTGGTGAATGAATTATTGTTAGTAGGATTAGGGAATGATGGACTACTGCCCACCTTCGTGAGTGGTGACGGGGATTCGTCATTCATTGATATAACAGCATGTGATGAATGGCTGGGGGAAAGAGTGAGTAGCTGGAGGGCGCTGAAGGATGAGGAAAGCTTGAGCTTACATAGGTATGTGGAGGCAGATATAAAGAAAGGGAGAAAGGAATTATCGGGAGAGTGGGGATGCAGGTGGACGAAGGCCGAGGCAGAGAGTATGAGGAAGTAAGTAAGAGAGGAGATAGTTAGGGGACATGGACATGATGTAGATGAATTGTACGATGTGATACAGGGCTGTAAAAAAGAGGGAAAGAGGGGCATTAGGCGTGAGCGGAAGGCTAATTACTGGTGGAATAAGGAAATAGAGGAGCTGTGGAGGGAGCGTAAGAAAGAACGAAGACGGATGATGAGGGGAAGAGGAAGGATAGAGCTAAAAGGGGGATACAAAGAGAATAAGAAGGAACTGGAGCGTAGGGTGGGTAGGGAAAAAAGCGGGAAGTGGGAAGAGTTACTGGGGGAACTTGAAAACAATGAGACGGCATGAGACGGAGGCTGGAGTGCCCCAGGGCTCGGTTCTTGGACCAACGCTTTGGAAGTGTGTGATTGATGAGGTTTGTGGTATAGTATGTGAAGAGGGATTTGAGATCTCGGTGTATGCAGACGACGTGTGTCTGGTATGTATGGCAAAGGGAGAGGCAGAGATAGAAAGAAAGGCGGAGAGAATGTGTAGGAAGATTGTGGAGAAGATAGAGCGGTGCGGACTAGAAGTGGCGGAAGATAAGACGGCGGGGTTGCTAGTGAAGGGGCGGAGCAAGACGAGGGAAGTGGGAGTGATGGTGAAGGGAAGGAGAATTCGTATGAAGAAGTCTGTGAAATACCTAGGGGTGTGGTTGGATAGTCAATTATCAATTATCACACATGTTAAAGGCGGCAGATAAGGGGAAAGTGAGGGCAGCATGGCTGGGGAGATTGATGTGTAATGTGAAGGGGCCGGGAGAGTTGAAGAGGAGGATAATTGGTAGGACTGTAGAGCAGAGTATGCTGTACGGTGCGGAGGTGTGGGGAGAAAGAACGAGGGTTAGGCCACTCCTGCGGGTGCAGAGAGGGATATTGCTGAGGGTGGTGCAGGGGTACAGGACAGTAGGTGGACTGGCAGCAGTGGTGCTGGCAAGGACCTACCCATTGGACGTGATGGCTAGAGCCAGAAATAAACGCTGGAGGGGTGCGACCAGAGATAAAGTACAGGAATGGATGGAGGAGGAAATGGAGAGGTGGGAGGTGTATAAGGGCGCGCTAAAAGGAGCGACTGGGAATAGGAGAGATTAGATTGACCGGAAATTCAGGGAGGTGAACTACTTCTTGACACAGGAGTTCACTGGACATGGGTCGAGAGTAGGGTACCTCCACACGATTGGGAAAAGAGAGACTGGAGTGTGCGAGAGGTGTGAAGTGGAGGATGATGTGGGGCATGTGTTTAGATGCTGGAGGAACGAGGAAGTGCTGAAGAAGTTGGAGAGGAAACTAGGGGAGGCGGTGTATTGGGAGAACATGGTGGAGATAATGTTGAGGGGGGGAAAAGGAATGGATGGAGGAAAGTGGCGTAGTAGAGAGCATGGTTAGGGGGAGAGAACGACTCGATATGGCATGAGAGGTAGGAGTGAAAGTTAGGGAGAAGACGACGGTGTGAGCGGAGAGTGTGCGAGGGACCGCCGCCCGTCTCGGAGTATGCTAGGGTATTGATTCCGAGGCGGGAACGGCGAGTTTGAGGTGGGTTTGGTTGGTAGGCATCCCCTTGGGGAAGAGTCCAACACTGTTTGGGTCCTGGACCCATTCGAACATGGGTTTCCCATCTCGGCCCGAAAAAAAAAGTAGGATTAGGGAGTATACTATGTGTTCAAATCTCTTCAAATTAATATATATTTTCTCAAGGTGTTAAAAGACAACACAACTCGCAACTACTTTTGGAATGATCATTTGACATTGTATGCAATGTGTCAAAAATGTTCAGTAGTTTAGTTTAGATGTAGGAAAAACCTGTGACTAAGTTTGAGTGCGTTACCTCAACTTGTGAAAATCAGACTATCATTCTCGTGTCACTGTCAAAAAAGATTATTAGTTTTTTTAAATTATAATCTCAGTTACAGTTTTTAGTAATTAGGTCCTAGTTTTATTCATGTGATTCAGGTAAATATATGTAGATTCTCGAAAATACATTTATATTCTGGTAAATATACGTATTGAAAAATCTCCAAGTTCCATTTTATAGACACACAGGCTATTAATCTAGAGTTTCGTGAAACTCGCGACAAGTTCGTGGAACTTATAATGTTTTGATCCTAAAAACCAAAGGATCTGAACACTATGCTTAGTTTGAATGCTTGAAAATAACATTCTACATTCTAACAACTACAGTTAATCAGTGTGTACGTTACAAGATACAGTAATTCGGTAAGATCCAAACTTACATGCTGGTAACAGCACATCTGTCTCCAGTCTCGCTCTTAGACGGTGAAGAGGACACGGTTATATTGTTTGCTATTTAGTAGTTCTAAAAGGAGTTTTTTATTAGATCGTGACCAGTTTCTTTCTTGTTAAATTCAGTGAGTGAAAGCTAACATTTTGGACCAAGGTGGGCTATGTGGAAGTGGAACGGAGATAGTATGGTATTGAATAGTGGCAATAATATTTGAAGAAGAGGAATAATATATATGCGTGGGTCAGGTGGTATGGAATATTTGAATTACATGGTGTGGTAGATATTGAGGAGGATAAAGGGGTTGGATTTATTTTGATCTAATTATTTATAAATAGCAATTTTTGATCAGTACGTTCGTTGATATCAGGAGAGGAGAGAATTACAAGATGAAAAATATAACATTATGCTGCCAGGAGAGGATGTGAAAATTAATTTACATACAATAAATAAAAAAAGGAATTTTTTTTCATCATTAGATGGAAAAACCAAAAGGAGGCCAGGAAAAGAAAAAAAAGGAATATTAGATAATATGATTTTTTCAGTAGACTTTCTTCTTTTAGGAACAATATATAGCTACAGTTTTTTGGCTAGGTGAGACTAGAACATCTTTCAAAGTTGTTTTTAGCAAGGGATGTGTTCAACTTTTATTGGGACTGGTGGATAATAAGAATAATCAAAAACCAATCGACAAATGTAAAATAATGGTAGGAAGTAATTCAGAATGACGCCGAATGTCCTGCCCAAAGGCAATGAGAAAGTAGTCGGAAATTACATCTACATTTATTGTTTGGATGAAAGTACAACATCCAAAGGCAGTGTTATAGTTAGTATATTGATAGAAGTAAGATACTTTTAAGAAGATTGTCCATGCAAATCCATCAAATCTGTCATCCGCCCTCCGCGTCAATGTATTATATACACTGGAGAAACTAGAGCAGTTCTTGTCATTTCTTATCATTACAGATTCACGTGTAGTACATACTTGGATTAAAACAACAACTCTAACCTTTGCATTCCATTTTCACTCGAATTAAAAATGTTTTACAAAATTTAAGTCTTATTTTTTATAGATTCCGTCTCATTAAGATATGAAAATAAATGGGGAAGTTGACCAATTAGTTAAAAATACAACATTTTCAGACAAAAATGTCCCTTTTCTGGAAACTATGATGAGTTATCCGCGTTTCCTGGGTAATTCATTGGTCAAACATTAACAACAAATTTCACGAAATCGCGCCCTCTATCGATCATAAAGAATAACCATGGTCAGAGAAGATAAAATAAGAATTATGCGTCGAATATTAAAACAATATTTGAACTTTAACGAAAAAAGTGTGATTACAGTTACAAATCTACTATTCTTGATATCATCTGTTAATGCTAATGTATACATTGGGTGTCACGAATGCGCTAATGGGTATAAAATTATAGTAAATGTGTCAGTGGAACCCCAAAAAAACTGAATACACTTCCTTTGACAATATTCCAAATAAGTGTATCGACGATTCCCCTAACAATCCAAAAAAACTGAAACTCACTGGATCGTTAATAACGTTCATCTACATTTTAACGGTTTTTCATACCATAATATCTAACAATTTTCAAAAGATTTTGTACAAAGTTTTTGGAGGGTGAACGTGAACTATCAGAACCTGCTTGAAGAATACAATAGAGCACCTTATTTATTTTCCAAACCGTCCCATACGGGAATATTCATTCCCACGAGCATATTCAACACATTCAAACTTGTTTTTCGATATACAGGTAAAATTTAAATGCAGGGGACTTAATAACTTGTTGGCTTGTTGCAATGGCGCTTTATTTTTCATACTAGAAAAGAAACGAACTCATCATTCAAAATCAACGAACTCGAGATTCTGGTTTTTAGACGTTTTTGTTTGTTCAACCGCAAAAGGTCATCTTCTGTTATTATTTTTGATGGATAATACATATACGGGTTCTTTTTGAAATAAAATTTAAACGATAATCATTAGGAAATTTGCTTAGGTAAAATATATAGTACAGGGAAAGTTGGAAGTGAGGTAACGACTGGTAACTCTGTTTTTATATAAAAATGTTAAAGATAACTATTAACAAATATCTTTTTATCGGAACATTTCAAAGCGCCTTCTCATCGCCTAGTACAAGAAACCGCACATTCGTACTGGCACATAATGTTCTCTGCAGTTTCCTCCTCTAGGTGATAGAATCTGCAATGGCTTCGTCTGTCAACTCCATTATCTTTACGTGTCTGTTTAGCTTACAGTAACCTGTTAACATACCTACTACGGCTTTGATAGTTTTCCCATCTTTGCTTATTAGGTCTGTCATAAAAGTTGGAGAATGTCCTTTAATGATCTGTTTCGCCTGTCTCTGTCCTGGTGAGATTATTCACCATTCTAGAGATTTCTGTGCCACCCACTTCCTTGTGGCCATATTTAGACGCCGCAGAAGGGTTCCGGAATGGCATTGATGAACCTTGTCTGGCCGTTTTATCCGCCAATAACCCTCATGATCTGTTACCCAGGCTACCATGACCTTGCAATGGTCTTCAAGTGCGTTTAAGGCACCAATGCAATCCTATACTAGCTTAGAATTGACCTCCATGGAATCAAATGCCTTCAGTTTATGTTGAGCATCAGTGAAGATGGCAACTGTACGGTATGTCCTTTCCTGCCTTTTAATTTCTTCAATGCAGTAGTGAATCGCCGTCGCTTCTTGTAATAAGCTATTTTTTGTTTTAGCCTTACAATTCCGGCTCCTATACCTACTTCTGTCTTGGAGCTGTCCGTATACCAGGTTGCCTCAGCTTGTACGGGTACACCTTTTTTCCAGTGATCCCTACCTGGTATAGTTATTTGGAAGTTAATAATCTCATGGCCGTTACGTTAATGGGTTGCCCCATTAAGTCATCCGCTTTTAGCTCCTCGATAAACTTTCGATAGTCAGCACCGTGCGTTTGGCTTATGTAATGTTCACTTTGCAGTCGTTTGTATACACTACAGATCTGGCTTCGCCTTGTATAAAAATGTGTAGTGGAGACAGATTCAGCAAGACTTCCACATGTGGGAGTAGTTTTTATGGCTCCCGTAATGCACAGGCAAGCAAGCCTCTGTGTGCTACATAGTGAAGAAAGCAGAGTTTTTTTTAATGAGACACATATTGTTATTTCAAGCCCTGTGTCAACAGTGGAAATGAACAAATTATACAGGATGTGTAAGGACCTTCAACCATTTTTTTTATCAAGATCGTTGTGAAATAAAAATAATCTCTAGATTCTTTTTGTTATTGCATTCTGATCGAGAAGGCAATTTCAATCAAACTTAAATTACTAGTTGGTATCTTAAATTCAAGACTATGCAGAGACTATGGCATTAATCCACATGTTTGTTCTGCTTCACACTAGCACTTGATAAACTAACTGATGTCCGGTAAAGTTGGCCCGAAAAATAGTGGTCAGCTCACAAAAATTTTGAACAAACTAAAAACTTGCAAACGTGCGGGATTCTTTTTCTTTAGTCTTCTCATCTGGTTTGTGTTGTCAAGAAGCTAGATGGTCTCAACATTCACGTGTATCAAGAGTCTTCCAAAAACCAATACACCTTTTGAAACTTGATTCCTTGTTCTTCTTCTTTAATTTTGACGTGAGGTATCCAGCGTAGTCTTGTATCAATGGTCATACCTAGATATCTTGCTGTGTTCGCGTGTGGTATTTGATTCGTTCAGCTGTTTCCACTTTCCGTTCAACAGTGGGTTTCATTTAATTTTCTGTTTCATCGTAATTCTTTCCTACTGCTAAGATAGCTGTATAATCGGGAAACGTAGCTATAGTATTATTTTCTAGATTCGGGATGTCACTATAGTAACAGTACTGGTCCTAAAACACTTTCTTGTGTAGCCCCTGCTTCGATTTTAGATCAAAATATGGTTCTGCTTGCTTCATTTTAAAGGCTCTTCCAGTTATGTGAGAATCAAGAAGTTGATAGTACTATTCAGGCACATAACATAATTTTGTATTCGAGTCCCTCATGCCACACTTTGTCAAAAGCTTGGTCCACATCTGAAAATATTGTAGAGCATACTTCTTCGTCTTCTGTAATGTGAGTTATTACATGTATCTGATTTATTGTGGAGTGACTTTCTCTAAATCCGAAATGGTGGTCAGATATCAGTTTTATTTCTTCTGTTATCGGTTTTAATCTTTTCAGAAGGATTTTTCAAATAATTTCGATATCACAGGCAATAATGTCCCTGCTTGTGGCGGCCTGAGATGGTTCCATAGACTGAATTTGTTGAGAGCCCTGGAAAGCATGCAACAGTCTTTCAAGCACTAGTTTTTGCAATTGACCTGAGCGTTGGGTTGATGCTGAAAAACGGCTACTCTAACAGGTCAATGAAAATATTCTCTGACAACCAGATTGCAATAGTGACACTGTGCTCCAACAGCTGCAATTCAAAACTGGTTTGGCATACTAGGGTATTCCTAGCCCAGCTGGGTGCAATCAATAAGGTTGTCCTGGTATGGATTCCGGGTCACACGGCCATCCTGGGTAATGAAGTAGTGGATCAGCTTGCCGAGAAAGGAGATCAGTCGTCCGGAGCCCCTACCATTAATGTGGAACAATTTTTTTCAAACTGAAGTATAAAATTAGGATAGTTTTGGAACATTCTAATTCCATAATAAGTTTTCTAAGCTGACACATTATTATTCCAAAAGAGTTATGAACGGTACTATTTAATTTTTGTTCCATTTTCAAAATTCGGCATTTAGTATACTTTTTAAAGGCTCTCACAATTCAACATAAAATATATTTATAAACTTTTAATAAGGGTTTGACACATTTACAACGGACAAGAAAAAAATTAGGTACGTGCAACTTTTTGATTCTACCTTTCTTATTTCCATAATTCTCACATCACTCTTTGTTTTCAATGGTATAATGGTCGCACACCCCTCATGATTTTCACGGGACTGTATACATGTGTTCAGTAATATATCTTAAAATCACTACGTATTATGTTCCTGGGTTTAAACGTATGGGAAAGATTTTCTGCCTTATATTATTTTCTTGGATCATCTTTTTTTTTGGTTGCATTATTAATGAAGTGAATCTCAGGTAGTTGTTTGATGAATGTGGTCACTAATTCACGACAAATGATGATATTAATTTTAATGCTAATATTATAATTTTTATTTTATAAACGATATGATCTTACGAGCAGTTATTTAACAAAGTCAATATTCATTAGACATTTTCTGTAACTGATTGGTTTTGGTATTTTTCATATATCTTTTCATGGGTGCTGAGTACAACCATAAAAATACAGTAGTGTACAGGGTAGAGTGAAACTATAATTGGAAATCCTTTATATTTTGATTAACCAAAAAAGACAATTGTTCAATAAATATCAAAATTTAATAGTAACCTCTGTTGAACAAACTTAAATTATTGTCTTCACTTGAAAAAAATACTCCAACATAATAAAAATAAAATAGCAAACTAATGACGATGATAAACAATAAAGATATATTGAAGTGGCTACAATTTTAAACTTTTAAAATTAGAATCCACTGTTTTATAGCTAGGAGTTATGCTGTATAGTTTGTTCTATACTTTATTGAGTCACAGGTGCAGAAAATGAGCTTTAGATTCCTTCATTTACAATTTACAATGAAATTTAATGAAAACTTGAGTGTGAAAATGGACATCAAATATGTAAAAAACAACAAAATTATGTTGTTATGAGTTTAGCAGCACAGGGGACGACATATTCTTAGGGTTAATATGATTCATTTCCATATAAGGTTGGCGAAAGAATAATTACGTGGGTTCTGTTAATATCAAGTAGTCTTGGATGCTGTCACATCTGTTTGTTTTTATCAAAATCTGATAATTTAAAAAGAGATTTAATAAATTTAATATATTATAATATCGTACACCATACTAAATATTGAATTATGTCAATGTAACCCAAAAGTCTAGGGTAGATTGTAGAATTCTGCCACTGAATAATAAGGTCTTTCAAGCAGAAATGCCTTTGTCAATCTTCGGAACTTAAATGTACCTTATTGAATAATTTTTTGGCAATGAAGGTGATGGAATTTTTTACCAGATCAGAGGAGGGCATTGTTAAATGAGTCTCTAATTTTTTTCTTCTTGTAGGGTAACTATGAATTGGTCTCTGAGTTAAATTGTGAAAGTGTTTTCGAACCTATCACACCGATTCCAAAATGAATAAAGCGGGAAGAGTTAAAATTTTGTAATTTTTAAAATAGAATTTGCAATGCGTCCTACTACTTAAACCATAAATGTAACGAATAGATCTTTTTTGTAATTTGCAGATATATTCGAAGAGCTGCAAACTACAGGACCCCAGAAAGGCAAACCATAGCGAAGCTGCGATTTGAACAAAGAGTAGTAAGTTGTTGAAGCAGTAGAAGAATCAAGCTGTTGAGACACAGATTTAATGGAATAAAAAGCAGAGGAAATTTTTTTCGCTGAAGTGTCTACATGTACAGACCATTTAAGGGCGCCGTCAATATGGAGACCAAGAAACTTAATCGAATTTGAAGATCTTATTAAGTTATTTTCAAGTTTGAGAGGCTGCAAAGCTCCTTCGTAAGATAAAACTAAAGTTTCCCCAGTTCGAGTCAGGCCAGGACCAGGAGATCTTTGCCAATGGCAGAATGTAAAGTTTGTATATCTAAACTACTCCAGGTTACACTAGTGTCATCAGCAAATAAAGTGAATTACCCAATAATTCGTAAGTCTGTGACATCGTTAATGAATACCAAAAAAATAATTGGACCTAAAACTGAACCCTGGGGTACAGCACTGCTAACTGGTAAATTTTCCGAAACTTCACTATTTGCTCGTACCAGTTGTTTTCTACACTGAATTATAATAAATATAGGGGATTTTTGGAAAGGCATAAAATATGTCATGCCAGGTGGAAAAGTATTGAAACTGGAAACAAAAAGCTAAAAATTTAAAAATCTCGAAGCTTATTTCATATCTACGAACGTGATTCCCCTAGAAATAAGTTTCCTACTGCACTGACCTCTCCTTTGGTTATTCTATCAAAAGTTATTTAGAACTTTTTTCATATACTGTAGGATAAAGAAGACATGAGATAGCAATTTTTGTCAATTTTGGAAAATCGCCCTATATTTCGAAAAGAAAACAGCTCACTGAGGATAAAATATTTACCTTATTATTATCGCGGGTAAAGATTCCCTATAATTCTATATATATTACGTAATAACTTGCTCTACTATTTATTCAAGTTCCATTTACTTCAAACGTTTCGTGAGTAAAACTTGAAGTAACAAAATTGAGAAAAACACCTGCCAAAACACCCGGCAAGACAGTACGCCGTTTACGATGACCACCACATGCATCTTTTAATTCATGAATATGCATATAGGAAAGTTTCATTTCATTTCATTTGCGTAAATGATGCATGCGCCAGAATGCTATAACATCTTTGCGAGGTTGTCACAAATACTGATATTTCAATAACATTAAGAAATGAGCTAGGATAAAAATATAACGAGGAAAATATTGATCTATAAAACACATTTACAGAATTTTGTTTTCCAAAGTTATTTACACTTTTTCTTTATATTTTGATACTGCGAATTCAAATTGGGGGGACCATTATGAAGTGCCATCTGCAAGGATTATGCTAAAAGCTCATGCATATGACACGGCTGAAAACTGGCAAGTTAAATGTTTGAATTTCACTGATGATTTCGACGATTTCTTTCTCACTTCTGTCTGACAGACGAAAATATCTACGAAGTTTCTCTTCAACCACTGTCTGAGCCCAATAATGTTTTTGAAAATGATTGTTTATGTCCAAGGACGAAAAAGTGTCTATTATAGTCCAGTCTGACAGCAGCAAGCAGGCGAGACAATAGATAGTTATTCGCCGAGGTCTATATTATATTTTTTCGTCGATTTCCGAATGAAAAATCGACCTCTTTTGAAGGCAAGTATTTTTCGTCCGCTGTGCAAAAGATAAGTTTCATCTCTCACTATCCATTCTTGATCATTATGAACACTTATATTCACATCACGGACTTATTTACACGTAAAATCTAGCGGATTTCGTAAATAATTAATTTGACAACAGCAAATCACAGTCAAGGTCGAAACTAACTTATCAGCACATCATAGGAACAGCGACTGATTATCACCAACAGATTTTATTTCTTATGTGTATTTAAATGTAAGCGCGCTTACTTAACAACATCAGCACATCACCGACAAGGCACGTAAACGCCTCAACCACAGCACATTTCTCAGAGAGAATATTTTGAGGACGGCGTGCTTGTGGTGTGCTGATCCTTTGCCGACGTCGTACACTCACGACGTCTTTTTTTGTGTTATATAAAAAAGTTGTAATTTGTAAACTAGATTTTAAAATATTTTATTCTTGCTATTTCATTTTTCAATTTTTCACAATCTGATCTAATTAAATTCGGAACGCATTAGGATCTCTTATTCATTTTTCAGAATCTAAACATCTCATTAAAGGTTTATTATCTCTCTGCAAATGGTGCGAATAATACGCCCTAAACCTCCCCTATAATGTTTTCAAAAGGAACACAACATTTTTCAAAATATTCAACATATGTCCATCATTAGTGAAAAAAGTGAAATAATGTACCTACCCGAATTGTGAGTTAGCCAAACAGAGAAATATGTTTTTTTTTCAATAGCAGTATTAAAATATTAAACATAAAGAGAAAGAAAATAAAATATATATCACATATCGATTACTGAGAGCAATAGTTATCTAATTAATTATCAAATGAATAACAAATTTCATAAAAGAAATATAACATACAGTCAACGGCTAAATTATGGAATATTATCATTATTTCGAGAACCGTCGAGTTGTTAGGGAAATCCCGAAACAGGTCGATTTTTGTTGTAAAATACCCATGTTATTACGTACATGGAGTAGGGATGACGTCACCGGTGTAGGTGTAGTGACATAATCGTTAATTTTTTAAATAGAAATCGGTATAATGTGACACCTCATTTGAACGAGAATTTAATTCTCTATTTAACGACATTACATTTTTAACTACAATATTTTTTATGGGTACGAAAACATTTTTTTTTATTTAAATTCAACCAAATTACAATTAATGCTTCAATCCATGACTTTCTGAAGTAAATATTATTAATATTACTCGACCGGTTTCACAAATTTAAAGTAACTAAGATACCTCATTTTTATATGTAACCTATGATATGTGTTATTTTTGGGAAAACGTGGGGTCTGAGATCAAAAGTGATCTACTGATCATATTTAACGGTTGTTAGACCAATTATTACCTTCGCTGCGTTGTCTTCTTAGGGGAACAAAACAACGCAGCAAAGGTAAAACAAACAAAGCTTCATAAATGCAACGATTTGCCTGCATGGGAATCACGTTTTTTTTTTGTTTTTTTTTTCGGGCCGAGATGGGAAACTCATGTTCGAATGGGTCCAGGACAGTGTTGGACAGTGTTGGACTCATCCCCAAGGAGATGCCTACCAACCAAACCCACCTCAAACTCGCCGTTACCCCCGCCTCGGAATCACTACCCTAGCATACTTTGAGACGGGCGGCGGTCCCTCGCACACTCTCCACTCACACCGTCATCTTCTCCCTCCTATCACTCCTACCTCTCATTCCATATCGAGTCCTCTCCCCCTAACCATGCTCTCTACTACTCCACTCACCTCCATCCATTCCTCCTCCCCCCTCAACATTATCTCCACCATGTTTTCCCAGTACACCGCCTCCCCTAGTTTCCTCTCCAACTTCTTCAGCACTTCCTCGTTCCTCCAGCATCTAAACACATGCCCCACATCTTCCTCCACTTCACACCTCTCGCACACACCAGTCTCTCTTTTCCCAATCTTGTGGAGGTACCCTACTCTCGACCCATGTCCAGTGGGCACCTGTGTCAAGAAGTAGTTCACCTCCCCGAATTTCCGGTCCATCAAATCTCTCCTATTCCCAATCGCTCCTTTTAGCGCGCCCTCATACTCCTCCCACTTTCTCTCCATTTCCTCCTCCATCCATTCCCGTACCTCCTCTCTGGTCGCACCCCTTTGGCGTTTGTTCCTAGCTCTAGCCATCACGTCCAATGGGTAGGACCTTGCCAGCACCGCTGCTGCTAGTCCACTCACTGTCCTGTACCCCTGCACCACCCTCTCTGCACCCGAAGAAGTGGCCTAACCCTCGCATTCACCCCCGCTCATTCACCCCTCACCTCCGCACCGTAGAGCATACTCTGCTCTACCGTCCTACCAATTACCCCCCTCTTCCACTCTCCCGGCCCTTTCACATTACACATCAATCTCCCCAGCCATGCTGCCCTCACTTTACCCTTCTCTGCCGCCTTCACCATATGAGTTTTGAAGGATAATTGACTATCCAACCACACCCCTAGGTATTTCACAGACTTCTCCATACGAATTCTCCTTCCCTTAACCATCACCCCCACTTCCCTTGTCCTGCTCCGTCCCTCCACTAACAACCCCACCGTCTTATCTTCCGCCACTTCATGGGAATCACGGTTGCAATGAGATCGTGCCCCAGCTCAGCGTTGGAGGAAATGCTAGACCCTCACACATCAACAAGTACGGAGGATCCCTCTGGAAATGCCTACAGGCTAACTCCGGCTAAATCTTTGAAACCCGGCGATCCAAAGGGGCATATTCAGATACTAAGGGCTGGGGCAACCGAATTCATGAAGATGCCAGCGGACTTCATGTCTGCGAAACAAGATTTCGAACTCACGTTAGACGTTGTTATCAACGAGCGTAAGTTAACACAAAACAGGATGGGCCCTCACTTACTATACTGATGGGTCATAAAAAAAACGAAGGAGTAGCAATAGAGATTATAGGTCCTAATACTAGGACATCAACAGTCCTGAGAAACACTCCAAAAATATCCCAAGCGGAGCTTTGAGCAATAGATTTTTGTGCTCAGGAGTACCCTTAAAAACCCAAATTTCTAGGCTGCTTCAAAGGCTCTGAAGTCAACAGCAGCTTATGAGTTTTAAACAGTCTATAACTGCAATCTCTTAAGTAACTGGCTAGACACAACAAAGTTTCTTTGATGTGGGGGCCAGGGCATGGAGAAATTGTTGGAAATGGGATTGCTGATGGTCTCGCAATAGAAGGAGCTTGTACCTACTGATTTTTTACACCCCATCCGTTTTATACGGTGCGGATATTAAGTCTTACCCCCCCCCCTAGGAAACAGAGGAAACTCCGTTATTTAAGACAAAGATGAAAAATTCTCGAGCCCGTCAATTTTTATTTTAATCGAGGTGCTTCATAACATACAAAAAAATTGTCATCTCTTTCACCACCTACACTTGACAGCTACCCCCTCAGCTCTACCCCCTTTAGCTCTGAGGTATATTCCCAGAAAGTGGAGAGAAGTACGAGTGGTGTTTATACCCAAACCAGGAAGGACTACACCTTACCAAAAGCATTCCGACCTATTAGACTCACATCCTTCTTTTTAAAAACAATGGAGAGGCTATGTGAGAGGTATATAAGAGATAAAGTGCTAGTTCACAACCCACTTCATCCAAATCAGCATGCATATACTTCGGGAAGGTCCACTGATTCGGCCCTTCACCAAGTGGTTGGCAGAATCGAAAGATCATGGACAATAAAGAATCCACCCTGGGTATATTGATATATATTGAGGGAGCGTTCGATGAAACAACCTTTCCAACAATTACCCAGCAGCTTAACTCTAGGAATGTACCCCTGGTAGTGGGAGAATGGATACTCAAAATGCTCTCTAGTAGAGCAATAAGTATCAATATAGGAGACATCTTAGTGAGAGGACTGGTCATGAGGGGATGTCCGCATAGTCCTGGATACCCTGATTAATCACCTCATCAATAATGGATTCTACACAATCGCATACGCAGATGTCATAGTTATCTTGCAGCCCGGAAAATTTGTGAACACACTGTGCGATAGAGCGCAGGATGGGCTCAAATTAATAGAAACAAGGTGTAAGGAACACTCACTGTCGATCAATCACAAGAAGACTGAGATGGTCCTATTCACCAGGAAAAGATAACTATCGGGCTTAAAATTCCCCGAAATCTTCAATAGCAAATTAAACTTCTCTGAAGAGGTGAAATACCTTGGTGTTATCCTCGACAAGAAGCTGGCATGGAACTCTCACCTACAGAGCAGAGTAAAAAGAGCATATGTGGCTTATGAGTAATGTCGGAGGACAGTGGGACGCACATGGGGTCTTTCACCCCGAGTGGTCACCCAAATAAAACAGAACACATAGTCAGATGCTG
The DNA here is from genome assembly GCA_947563755.1 of Lochmaea crataegi. NCBI lineage: Eukaryota > Metazoa > Arthropoda > Insecta > Coleoptera > Chrysomelidae > Lochmaea > Lochmaea crataegi. Next base: position 23,571,086 of record OX387423.1, on the reverse strand, counting down.
CAAATGCAATACGCATATCTACAGACGGCTCAAAAACCAAAGAAGGCTCAGGATGTGGAGTTTACTCCAGATCACAGCCTAAGAATTAAGTGGGGAATGGGAAAAAATACCAGCGTGGTTCAAACAGAACTGGCTGGTATCTCAATTGCCACAAAAGAACTAGCCAGAAAAGGAATTTCTGGCAAAAACATAGAAATCTGCACTGACAGCAGACAAGCCCCATTAGCCTTGAACAGACAACGTGTTACATCAGGGCCAAGATTTAGCTAACGCCTCGGTAGATAACAATATTATCCTGAGTTTGGTTAAAGGGCACGACAGGAGTAAAGGTAATCGCATTGCCGATTCTTTAGCCAGGGAAGCGGCTGGACTAAAAATTTTAGGACCTAGTGACACCTACGGCCTGACGACTTCGACAATTGCGGAACTAGCCAAGCGTTACATCCATGCTCTATACCTAAAGAGATGGGATGGAATCAAAGGATGCAGTCTTGTCAGGATCTCCTTGGGCGAAGAAATATTTGGCGATGTCCAGGAAAAACCTACGCTTAACAGTAGGATTTCTGACTGGCCACTGTCAACTAAGGAAACACCTCCATACTATGGGGCTAGTGGACACACCTATATGCAGAATGTGTGAACAAGAAGATGAAACTGTCAGGCATGTCTTATGTGAGTGCCCGTAGTTATCGTCAATAAGAGAGTGTGTGTTCGGTGAGTCTTGGCCTACGCCTACCGATATAAAGGAGATGTCTCCTAGTGACCTGTCCACCTTCCTGGAAAGGACAGGATGGACGATGACCTAGGAGGACAACTCCTCGGGAAGATGTACAATGGGTCACATGTGGCCTAAGTGCTGTGGGCCTAAGCTCACCCTCCCCACTCTACAGATACAGATACCCTCTCATATTTTTTAAATAGCAGGGGGGGTCGTGAGATACTTCGCTGGAAAGGATTTGAAGAGCAGAACTAAAGTTAAATTTGGAATGAAACATTCAATTAATAAAAAATGATCAAAAAATAATGTATTTCATTGATAACTTAAAAATTAAAGGGACTGGACCAATGATCCTAAAGAAAACTTGATGTACTACAGGAAATGCTCGAAATGTTCTCAATTTTCTTCCTTGTGGAAGTCTGAATATCAATCCTATTACATTCTTCGATTATTCTTTGACGGAGTTCAGCAAAAGGCTCACATACATTTAAGGTAACCCTGAAGGTAAAAATCTAGAAGAGTCAGATCTGGTGATTTTGATGGCCAGTGAATGAATCCACGACGCTCAATCCATCTTCCCAGACACAAATTATTTAAAAAAGTTCGATCCCGAGTAGCGTAATGAGGTAAAGCTCCATCTTGCTGAAAAACAATATCTTGAGTGAACTCATTATTAACAAACAGATAATTGAGATTAAAGCAATAAAGTGTGATACATTTTTGAGTTCTGCTTTTTAAACCCTTTCCAACGAAGTATCGCACGACCTCCCTTGCTATTTAAAATATCTGAGGGGGTAGCTGTCAAGTGTAGGGGATAAAAGTGGTGACAATTTCTTGTATGTTATAAAACACCTCGATTAAAATAAAAATTCAGGATTTTTCATATTTGTCTTAAATAAATCCTAGTGGGCGTAATATCCGCACCATAGTATCCCAAAAAGCCGCTGCGTGGAAGAAGTCCGAAAATGGGAAAAGGTTACTGGAACTCAAAACGTGATTTATTTCATTATTATATTATGTGGAGAAATGTTTCTATATCATGATCGTCATTAAAAAACGGTAAAGAGATATTCCTAAGATAAAACCATCGTCACAAAAGACAAAAATCATTCACATGCAAACAAATAAGAACAATTTGGTACACTTAACCATATGTAAGACTCTTGAATTCGTATCAAACCAATCCAAGTGATAAATTTGGTTTTCAATACCACACTCATCAACTTGAATCTTCAAATACAAGCACTTATTCATAAGCTTGGTTATTTCCGAAAAAAAAAATGTATAGAAGAGTTGGGATATGAATCATAATGTTCAAACTAATCACCTACTGAGCTTTTGTCAATTTTCTCATAGTAATTATCATCCCTTATACCCGCATACCCTTTACACTCAGTAAGGGGTAGATAGATTGTTACATTATTTCCTATACAGAGAGGGTGGGCCATATAGAATATTTTCCGATATTGAGTGGACATATACAAATTAATTTCAACTTTTGATTTGGATAAGAAGACTAATGGAAAAGTTAGAACCTAATCAATTAATGTCTTTATCAATTTTGTGTACTAATTGAGATTTTTTTGTGAAATATTAATTTATGGAATTAAAAATTCGTTCATTATCATTAATGATTTTAATAAGTTTTGTTATATAATCAAAAAACTCTTTTTCATCCATTGGTATAATATAATTTATAATTCAGCTTTTTACATTTTCCTTTTATCTTTGATCTGTGCCATGCCTTTGGGTTCAGTCCATGTCTTACATTTTTACTATTTTGCTTATCGTATCATTTCACGTATGTCTTGGTCTTTGTCTTCATCTTCCTCTTTTCTTTTCACCTGTCATTCTAGTTTCCCGTACTGTCTTCACTAGAGCTCTACTATCCATTCTTTTCAAGTGCTGTCACCAGTCTAGTTTAGTCTTCTTTCTATCTTTAAATTAATGTATTGCTTCGATTCCTAATTCTTTTGTTTTATTATCTATCTTTCCTGATGGTTACTCCGTCTACTCTTCTTAAGTACCTCATCCCCGCTGCATTCATCTTGCTCTTCTCTTTGTCTTATGAAACCCATGATTCACATATGTTAGGATTGGTGGGTATATCGCTCTATATATTGGGGATATACCTCCTGTCTTGATTGTTGTTTGCTCTCTGGTGTATTGTGATGGATCCATGCTTCTTACAGGGTAACGAAACATCGTGAAAACTCATTTGGATTGCGGCTAAACAACGCCAAACACTTCTTTAAAGTGGTCACAAAGATGCGCTAATGGTAGAGTGTGATGATGTAAAAGGTGATGTACCCGTCTCTTGTGCTAGTACGACCACATCGGAGCTCAGTTTTTAACTATTTAAATTGACCCTCAGTATTAATCAAGGTTTGGGTGATGTTTTTTTACGAAAAAATTATCTTTAATCAGGATACGAAATTCAATAGATGGCAGTTAGTGGAAGTTCAAAAAGTCACTAATTGATCAAACTAGCATTGTAATGAATCTGTTAAATTTGTTTTTTCTAAACTCTGTCATTTAATAACAAAAGCCTCCAATCATATGCTGCTGATAGTATGTTATTAACACATCTTTCTCCGTTCTCATAGTCTTATGATGGTGCAATTACGGTGAATAGATCGTGTTCTATAAGGTTGAGTGCAGTAGAATTCGACTACACAGCTCTTGATTGATCCACTCTCGCTTGAATTTTTATACATGTGTTTACAACCTTATTATCCATTTACAACTTCATTAACCCGTTTTGTGGAAAAACATTGTATGTATCCCACAGTTGAGTTTTATTGAAAAACCCAATAAAGTTTATTTTCTTTTTATTTTATGTGTTCAATTAAAAGATACAGGCTGCGGGATGTCGGTTAAAAATGTTGATTCGTATAAGTTCACCTTATTTGTATTGATTAAGTTTTTTCTGTATGTAAACACCTAATAAAAATATTGAATTTAAGTCAATACTTTATGATTATCATGTTGACAGCCTTGGAATGCTACTATCCAGTTTCAGTTTGTTGAGACTGTATTGAAAAATGCAATTTTAAAAACCATAATTTAAATACTTAAAAATAATTTTTTTTTAAATATCTGACGAACCGATTTGGTACGACAGGTCATTAAATAGACAATTCAAAAAATAAAACAGTTCAAATATTTTTGGATTCTTCTTGTTTAACATTCAGAATTTGAAAGTTAATCACAGTTATATTAACTAAAAAAATTACCTTAATGACGAAAAGAACATATGGGCATTCACTGAACTGATTTGCGGAAAGAAAAAAAGTGAGCTAGAATGTTCCTTTTTTTTTAAATTTCTTTGTGTATATTGAGTAAAATGACGAAAACAGGTGTCAGTGCTTAATCAGAGATTTTCATAAGCGTGCCAGATGCCACTTATGGACCTGTGAATGGATGCACATGTGACTAATACGTCTTCTCTTCTTTCTTGCGGAAGTGGTTTAAACTTTTCAAATCCTACACCCTCCTACATGATCAGACACAAGTGTTTAAAAGTGTTAGTGACTAAGATATTTCTAAAAATGCAGAAATCAACCTTCGCTGGATTTGATTTGTCTAGAGATATAATATTCGTCTGGGAGTTTTAAACCAGATGCCCAGCATACTGTCTAAAACGGATACAATATATCTTGTGTAATTTGCTGAAATACGGAAACGAAATGTTTAAATAAATTAATATATTTCTTCACTACCACATTCTGTTTTACTGGGTAGCACAGATAAATATATCTACGTTAATTCTAACTTTTTTCATCAAATGAATAACTTTTTCATTTGAACGTTTTTTGTTTATATGCAGATTAGATATAGACTTAGTTATAGTATCAGTAATAGTAAGATCATAAGTGGGATTGATAGGAAAAATATTCATAATATTGAAGACGAGAGTAAAGATAACGGGGATATAATAACTAATAAAAATAAAAAAAAATTAAAAAATGAGGAAAATAATAAAAATACCAATAGATTTAGAACTAAAAAAAATAAAAAACAGATAATGGAGTTAAAATTATGCACGTGGAACGTCAGAACCATGTTAATACCGGGTAAAATGATGGAGATTGGGGACGAACTAAAAAAATTCAAAATAGACATCGGCCTTACAGGAGGTAAGATGGAAAGGGCAAGGGGTGGTAGAAAATAAAATGATTTTAGTTTTTATTATTCAGGGAATAAAAACCAAGGACAATGGTAGGCTTCATAATAAGGGATAATTTACGAAATCTTATATTAGAATTCAGACCAATAAGTGAACGACTAGCATACCTGAGAATACAATCAAAACCAATGAATATATCGATAATAGATGCATACGCACCAACTGAGAGTGCAGAAAAGGAGGAAAAAGATAATATGTATGAAAAGATTGAGAAAGAAATGGAAAAAATACCAAAAAGAAGACACAACACTTTTAATTGGTGACTTCAACGCACAAATTGGAAAAGAGGATTGCTTGGGAAAAGTGGCAGGAACACGATTCATGAGAAAACAAACAATAATGGGTAACGCCTATGTAATCTGGCAGCAAGGATGAATATGATAATAAGTAGCACTAAATTTTCCCACCCAAGAAAACACGAGATAACATGGACATCGCCGGATAATAAATATAGTAGGTACACAAATAGACCACGTGCTTATTCTTAGAAGAAAGCAGTCGTCGATCAAAGATGTACGAACATGCAGAGGGGCAAATGTCACAATAAAACAAAAAATATAAACGGAAAGTAAATTAGGAAGAGAAAAAAACGGAATAAACAAGCAATGGTATGATGAAAAGTGTCGAGAAATTGTAAAAGCAAAAATAATTACTAGAATAAAATGGATAAGTACAAACAACTCAGAAGATAAAGAGGAATATGAGAGAATAAGGAAAAATTGCAACAAATTGATAAGAAAAGCTAAAAAAGAATGGATGGATGACAGAATAAGAAAAATAGAAAATGAAAAAACTAACAAAAATACCAAAGCCTATTATAAAAAAATAAATGAACAAAATAAGACATTTAAAGCTAAAATTAAAGGTATAAGAAATAATAAGGCGAGGTGATACAAGAAGAAGCTCAGTGTAAGCAAATCTGGAAAGAGTATTTCGAGGAACTGCTAACTGAGGTAGTCTCAGATAACACAACAGAGGAAGAAAGCGAAAAGGAAGAAAAAGAAAATGTAACACAGGAACCAACAAAAAATGAAGTAATAGAAGTTATTAAATGAAGTAAGAATGGGAAAGCACCGGGCAAAGAGGAAATAAACATGGAATTGAATCAGTGTGGAGGAGAGGAGAGGAGCTGTACGAAAGATTATACCGGCTAATAAAGAAAATATGGAGAGAAAAGAGAATGCCCGAAGAATGGGAAGTTGGGCAAATTGTCACAATACACAAAAAAGGGGATTAGCAGGAGTGCAAAAACGTTAGGGGTATAACTCTCTTAAATGTAGCATACAAAATAATGTCAGCAATAATTCAAAGTCGTCTAGCTGGAGAAGCGAAAGTCAATACCAATACGGTTTCACACAAGGAAAGTCAACCATTGACGCTATTCACACTATCAAGCAGATAATGGAAAAGGCCCATGAATACAAAATGGTAATAGAAATGCTATTTATAAATTTCCAACAAGCATTTGATTCAGTAAGACGAAGTTAACTGATGATTGGAATGAAAGAGCAGGGGATAGAAAGTAAGTTAAGGAGATGCAATGACTATGAAGGAGTCAAAAGTGAAGATACTTACAAGTAAAGGAGAAACGGAGGGCTTTGTAGCTAATAGAGGCGTAAGACAGGGTGACGGCGGTCTATCAACAACACTATTCAATTTGGCATGTTATGAGATACGTTAACAAGGGAAATTTAAGAACGAGCGGGGCCAGATAGTCGCATATGCAGATGACATAGTGATAGTAACGAAAAGAAGGAATATCATGAAACAAATGCTACTAGAATTAACAAAAGAAGGTGAAAAAATGGGATTAAAAATAAATGTAAACAAAACGAAAATAATGAGAGTTGGCAAACAGTGTGAAAACAGAATGATAAAAATAGGAGAATACGAATTTGAGGAAGTGGAAAAATTCAAATATCTGGGAGTCACGATCAGCAGTAATGGGGAATGAAGATCAGAAATAGACGAAAAAATAATCGTAGCTAATAGGGTATACTATGCCAATAAGAAACTACTAAAAAGCAAACAATTAACAAGATACACTAAATTTAACATTCACAAAACAATAATAAGACCTGTGATAATGTATGGAGCAGAAACGATGACAATGACAAAAAGAGATGAAGAGGATTTGAGGATAGTAGAATGAAAAATAATGCGCTTGCTCAATGTTTCTGTGGAAACCAGGTGGTAGGAGAAGGCAAGGAAGACCCAGATCTAAGTGGCTGAATGAAGAAGAGGAGGACTTGAGAAGGATAGGAATCGTTAGATGGAAGGAAAAAACGAGGAATAGGATTCTATGGAAAAATATAAGCGAGAAAATAATGAAATGATTGATCCACCCCAGAAATCGGATCTAGAAAGCATTTATGCGGTGCAACCCCACAAGGGGTGTCTAGCCACTTTATATATATATACAGATTAGATTAGGATAGGTTAGGTTGGGTAATGAGTGAACGGGAGTTGAACAAATCAAAACCAACCGATTATAGTTTCTTATTTAAACTTCTTGACCCTTTCGGTCTCTCGACAAAAATTTCGTGTTTATAAATTTACTTATTTTTTTGAATTATCTCAGTTCAAAATTTTAACAGCCCGACAAAATGAACAAATATTTTAAAAAATACTCACATTCTCCAAATACTTATTTGGTTCTTTGTTAATGTTAACCCAGTCCTACTAAACCTATTAAACGTCACTATCTGGTACGAAATACCTACGTTTTAGTTATAAATATGTATTAAGCGTAAGCTTATTTTCCGATTCTATATTTTGCCTTTATTTTGATAAATAAACTAAATGAGGTACCTATTAGATATAATTTACTAATTTTCCATTATTATCATTATTATTGTTAATTTTCATATATCATCTTTTCACCTGCTTAAATGTCTTTTTGAATAAATGGAAACATATATAACTCTCTACTAAAATGGTAAAATTTCAACTTGTTAAGAAGTCAACATTTATATTACCAGATTAAGTTATTGTTGAACGTGTTACTTGACAAAAGAATGTCCGATTTCTATATGTGCCAAGCTTCCTAAAAATATGTCCACTTACAATTTGAAGGTAAGAATGAGTATGAAAATGAAGGAAGGTTATAAATATCGAATTTATCATGATATTAGCTATTGTTGAATTGTATTCTCGAAAAGTTTATACGTGTCACAACATTTTGACTCATACATCAGACTTAAAAAGTCATGGCGCTGTTTTACCACGTCGGACATCTCAATTTGGCCGTGTTGGGATTACAGGATTCTTTCGAGCTTTCGGTTTCTCCAGATAAACGAGAAGCGTATCATCGATTACTCTTGAGGGGTGCATAATCTGGTCTTGATTGAGATAATGTTTTTTAAATGCTTTTATTTAGTATGCTGAGAATAAAAATCAATTTTCTACCAGTTCGGATGATCAAGAAAAGAGAAAAATTTGCAGTATTAAATTATCCCCCAGCAAATAAATCGTCTTGAAACCGATTAAACTGTTAACGTTGAACATAAAACTTTATTTTGTGCATTTCATAATTCAACGATTCTCAAAGTAAAATGTTCAGCATACCTTGGCACAATGCAATTGTGTAATCATTTAAGATCCCTCCAACACTCTCACATTTTCTTTAAATTGTGTATTATTCTGATGGAATATCAGATCAAGTAAAGTTGAGTGACAAAACAATTTTAAAGGTAGCTGTTTCGCCAGAAATGTTATTGATACTGTTACGAATGAAAACAGAAAAACTGCGTAGATGTAGCAAATAATTCTGGCATCAATTGATTCAGGTCTGCAGAATGTGTTAAAACAAACTTCAAAAGCAAAAACACGTTTTAACGGAGGTGGAAGACATCAGAAGAATATTTGTTGGGTTAGGCAGTGAAATTAAAACGAACAAACAGATTAGAATGACAACATCAAGTTAAGTAAACATCAATTGTGACTTATCGAACACTTTTTTAGACTAGAAAACTGAAATTTGGCATCAAATTGAATTCGATTCTTCATAAAATAGTTTGACATTAAAAATGCACTCCAAGTATCAAAAAGACACAAATATAATTTTTTCACGGAAGGCGATTCTGCAATAGACTGGAGAGAAAAACAAGGCGCTGACGCTTCAGAAACTAAGTGAAAGAATTACAAATACTTTATTAAAACCCTGGAATTATATTAGGTATAGAGAATTTGACAGTCAAGCAGTACTCAAAGTAATGTCAGTAATGTCAGAAAGTGTCGTCTCCACTAGTATATCCTATACCAGTCTAGACGTCAAGTTTACATCCAATAGAAAAGCATCATTTCAATGTTGGTCAATATACAATATCGCTATAACTAGATAGATCTTCAATAAATTTTTGCAGTTTACATGTAAATTCTCGAAATTTGTGTGTATCTAATACTAATGTCGTAATTTTTATACTCGTGTCGTAATTTTCATACTCGTGTTTAAATAGTCATTATTAAACGTTCAAATACGAGTAAACTACTATATCCTGGATCCATACTAATAAAAATCCCTTTTAAATGATATCTGTACGTCTTTGGAAATCAGGTGAGTTATATACACATAAAAAGCAAAATTCGATTTTTCAATTCATTCTAAAGCAATGGGAATAGCTATTATTAATATAAAGTTCGTGGGTATGCTTTCATTTGAGGAGATTATTAACGCATTTCTGAACCTATTCATTTTTTTATTCAATTTATGGGACGAAACTTCTTTTGAATATGAATGTGTTATTAAAAATATTAAGTTAGGTTTTCTAATAGAGTTGTTAGGAATTACATTTGAATATTTTTGTAATTCATGGAAATAGGCTCATTTATGTCGTAGAAATTATTTATTTTGTTTGTGTTTGTGCTTTAAGGCTTTAAAAATAATGATTTTATTATTAAGAGGAAATTAAAAATTGAGTTTCAAGCGGCATTCAACCAACTAATGAGTAATTTTTCAATGCCACATGAAAATTTGAATGATTAAATTGAAACTTCATTTATTTCCAATGATTCTAGTGTGATTAATTTGAACTACAAAATTCAGTTGTAAAATTTAATGAAAAATAGAAAAGACTACTTGCAACACTGACATCATAGAATTGCCGTTTCTTTTCAAGAATAAACTTTATTGTGTTAGGAACATGTATTGAGTAACAAAAGTGAATACAAAAATGAAACTTACAATTTATGGAAAAAATAAAAATAGTTCACCAACGCCATCTCCCCCACAGTGCTGAGGTGAGATGGCGCAGCTAGAAAAAAATGTATTTTCGCCAACAAGTCACTTTGTTTTGCACATAAAACCACCACATTCGTGACAAAGGTTAACAAACTTGGAACAGGAATCGTGAAAGCATTTGAAACAACATAAGCATTTAACCCAGTCGTCAGATTTTTGGGAATACACCTCACCACAACCAGTGCAAGATTCGTCACCGTCGTCCATATCATCTGAAGAGTCATCCAATGTCGGTACTTCTAAATCCTCGTCCGAAGATGAATTGGAAGTTTTGTTAGGTTTTCTTTTGATTAATTTTGATTTCTTCAAAACTGGTTCCTTTTTATTAATGTCCTTTCCCTTCTTTGATTTTTATGTAGCTTTTTTTTGTCTTCAATTGTCGTTTCTGTGGTTAATATTTCTGCCAGTTGCTTGCTCATTCGTCAAACGGAATCGACGTCAGCGGAAACAACTGGAACAGGTGAGATGATATCCAGTATTTTTCCAGGGGTACATTTCACAGGAGTAGTTTAATTGGTTCCTATAGGCGCAGGTAGTCCGTTTTGTATTTCTGCTATAGTTTCACCTACAGTCTGCCAACTACAGCAAGGTTGTTGATTATCATCAGATAAAGCTTTGGGAAAACATTGAGAACTATCAGCAGAATTTTGTTTATTTTGAACTGCATCAGGTATATCAGTTTACTTACTATTTTCTGTCAAATAAGCGTCATCTGGAATAGCGGCACTATACCAGTAGCCTTAAATGCTGAAGTTCCATTATTTACAGTCGCAGACTTGTTCCATCCTTCAGCAAGTAACTTTCCAAACTGTAATCTAGAGAGCTTTCGTCCTGGGTCATTTTTAATGTATAAATTACAAGCTGAGTAGTAGTTTAGTTTTAACGATCTGAAAAATCACCTATCTAGAGGTTGCAAAAATTGTGTCGTATGACTTGGCAAACAAAACAATATGATGTGTTCAACACAGTATTCTAGCATCTCCACGTTACTGCAGTGAGAAGCAAGGCCATCAAGCAATAACAAAACTGTCCCTGCCGGTTTTCTGGAAACAAATTGATCTTTAAGCCATTGAAAAAATATGTCACTATTGACATACGCTGACTTCTCCGACATGTACACTAAAGATCCTGGGGGCATCCCATCTTCAAACTCTCGTTTTTTATTTTTGCCTTTCAATACTCAGCAAGGGGGAATAAAAACGCCTTCAGCGTTACAACAAGCTATAAACGTGATGGTTTCTCCTTTTTCACCAGAGCTGATACTTTTTTAACAATTACGTGGCCCGGCCTATTATTTAGTTGTAGACCAGTCTCGTCCAAAATAAACCTAAACGTTTTTTTATTCATTCCCAAGGATCGATTAATGGACACTTCTTCTGCTTTTCTTACTGACTGCCTTGGATTTCTCTGCAGAAATAACTGAAGCCACGGAAAACCAGCTAATCTTGATTCCTTACTGAAACGATGTTTATAATACCCATCTGTTCGGCCAACTTAAATGCCATTCTTCGCACGTCCAATCGAGTAGGAGAAAATCCGTTTTTTTGAAGATGTGTTTGACCAACTTTTCTTCGGCAGTTGTACCTAATGTAGAGGAGGGTCCAAGAGGACCTTCCTTTATATTTCGTGTTGATTTCCTTCTTCGTATGGTAGTGGCCTGTACCCCAAAATTTCTAGCAGACTCATTAACTCTCATTCTGTTTTCATTAACGGCTTGAATGGCTTCGGTTAACTGTTGCTCAGTCTAACTAGCCCTGGAACAACTTCCAGTGCGCTTGTAATTGGTAGGCATACTGGAAAAAAAAATAATATCGAGCCATCTCACCTCAAAAATAAGTGAACCATCTATCCTCGTCATGAGAGGGGAGATGGCGCACCTAATAAACTGAACACGTTTCTAAATATTCGCCATTTTAAGGTTATACAACAAAACTAGAACTTACCTAAGATGATAACTTGACTAAAATTATTGCTAAATTCAAAGTTCACCAGCACCAAGGAAAAATTCGGAATAATATTTTTGGCCCAACCGGATCATAAAATAAATAATTTTTAAACAGGCTTGTCACCTGTAAACACAGATGATATGGCGGCTTGTTTAATATGAACTAAAGGCTATCAAGACGTCTCTACTTGTCTGTGGCACTAGCGGTTGCGCCATCTCACCTTCTGAGCCATCTATCCTCGAATTACCCTACCTAATAATAATACGTATTCTAAGAATATATCTCATCACAGGAACTAGTGTTGATATTGGAAATTGAGTATTACTTATTCTGAAAGATATTTATAAATGCAAATATTATCTTTTCGAAGGCCTAATAGTTGATCTCTTCCCTAGAATGATCATTAATTCTAGAAAATACCTAATCGGGTAAGAAATTATACAATACGCTAAAGATTCTAATGTGCTATTAGTACCTATAATGTGATAAATATTTGCGAATGTTTTTTAAATAGAAAGAAATGTTTCCTAGAATCGGATAATACTGATAATGCAGCTAATCTAAATATAATCAATAATTAATTTAAATGTGAAATATTTATTCTATATTTATTATGAAATGAAATAATAAAGAACACTTTTAAATAATCAAAATATTTATATTATATATATTATATATTTACAAACATGTGTAGTTTTTTTCTGATTAAGGACCGGCGCGTATTTCTTCAATATTTTTCAGGTTGTCTGAGACACCCATAATTTCTTCTAAATTTAAAATTATTTTGGTGGTTTCGTGATGCTGATTGTCATATTCCTCCTCCAAATCCGAATAATCGTTTCCTTCGCTGGAATCATCTGCTAAATTTATTATACCATTTTTCGACGATCTGATCAGTCATAGGCTCTTTCTGCATGTACTCATTTGAATTGATTGAATCATGCTCTACTATTATTGCTCTATCGCTTTCAGTTTTTCTCCAGCGAAACCCCAGTGCTCGTATTTCTTGTCGCAGAGACTCCCTTCCTCCCATATTCATATTCGGAATGAAATTTTGCGTGAACCTGCTTTAAAGTAGGTTTTCTTTGTTCAGAGACGTGAAACTCTACTATTGTTTGTCTAAGGTGAGTTTTCTCCAAATTTTCTCCTTGGCAATGCGGGCTACAGAATTTAAACTTATGCCTAAAGCAGCAGTAAGCTAAGTACTTTTCTTAGTACCTTTTTCTTCTCAGTCCCTGAGGAACGTCTCTGAGACTAGTAGTTCCTTCAGACCTATTTTCTAGAGGAATTGTAGGTGCTGTGCCCTAGGGGATCTTAAATTAAGAAGTAAGGATCACAATAATTATTTTAATAAATGTTTGGTAGCAGAACCTTTAAAACATTTATAATGGATGTTCCCTGCTTCGCTTCTTCCTGCATAAATTATATCAGATTTCCAGCAAGTTCACGACTTTGGCCACTTAAAACTCTGTTTTTCACTTTCTCTTAAATGTCATTGTTAATACTGTTCAAATGCTCAACCTAATAATTAATTAAACAGAATATTCAAAACGTAAAACTCATACCTAACTAAACTAATTTGCAAATACTAATAAATTAATTAACAAAAAAGAATACCAAAAATGTAACTACGCCACTGCAAATTTGTCGAAAGTTGTCTGACAAACTTTTACCGACTGAGCTTCGTCAGCGTAACAAGAAGTTTGCTGACGCGCATACAATTCTCAACACTCTAGCTGTTCTGGTCGACCTATAAGATATTCAAAGTTGGAATCAAGTTGAACTCCAAGGTCACCAACAATTGTTTCTACTCTGAAAGGTGTACCAACTGATGTATGAACAAAATTAACATTGATGAAAAACTCTCTCCATACATTGGCCAATGTTAACATTTATTTTTTGGTTGAGTTGACCCTAATCAATGAAGTTGCTAGGTTCCGAATGAATTCTCTCACAGCCCTCTCAACATTTAAATATTTTTAAACCGTCTGTTAGAAGCAAAAACCTGGAATTGATTAGTTCAGTTTATGGAATGTGATAATTTTGGGGTTTTCTTGCAGTGCAAAAAGCCAACGTTATATTTTGAGCATAATTATACACTCTTAAGGCGGCCTTACACTGAAGCAACGAATGGCAATTAAGTCGCATGCGGCATTCTGCTACACTAGTTGCTTCGAGCCGCAGGTTATCCAACGCTCGTGGTTTCAGTTGCTAGTTGCCCGCGGCACGATGTATTGAGACCAGGAAAAGACAAAGTTTGATAGAAGTTTGATAGAAGATTACCGCGAAAGTAGAGTTTCATGGGATTTGCGCGATTCATCTTATAAAGGTAACCGAAAAAAGTTTAAGGTATTGGAAGAATTGTCAAAAAAATATGAATGTTCTATGAAGGATCTGACAAAATAAAAAGAGGTGAGCGGTCGTCATACCGCCGACAGAAGCTTGCTTCTTATGCACAATAGAATGACCATTTTTCGTGAATTTTTCACCATTTTTGACGAATTTTGACAATTATTGACCATTTTTGACAATTTTTCAAAAATTTTAATATATTTGGCAATTATTGACCATTTTTTCAAAATTTTGACAATTTTTGACAATTTTTACAAATTTTAGACCATTTTTCCAAATTTTAACAATTATTGACCATTTTTGACAATTTTTCAAAAATTTCGACAATTTTTAATAATTATAGACCATTCTTGACAGTTTTTTATAATTATTGACCATTTTTTCAAATTTCTGACAATTTTTGGAAATATTTGGCAATTATTAACCATTATTTCAAAATTTTGACAGTTTTTGACAATTTTTGACGATTTTTCCAAATTCTTGACAATTTTTGACCATATTTAAAAATTTTTGACAATTTTTCAAAAATTTTAACAATTATTGACCATTTTTGACGAATTTTGACAATTATTGACCGTCTTTGACAATTATTGACCATTTTTGACAATTTTTCAAAAATTTTAACATATTTGGCAATTATTGACCATTTTTTCAAAATTTTGACAATTTTTGACCATTTTTCAAAATTTTAACAATTTTTGATCATTTTGACAATTTTTGACGAATTTTGGTTGGTTTTGACAATTATTGACCGTCTTCGACAATTATTGACCATTTTTCAAAATTTTTGACAATTATTAACCATTTTTGACAGTTTTTGACAATTTTTGGAAATATTTGGCAATTATTAACCATTTTTTCAAAATTTTGACAATTTTTCACACCTATAGGTGTGCGAGCTCAGTGCGGCAAGAGAGATTGCGCACAGTCGCTTGAATGAGTTATCGCGTGACGAACGCTTTTTCGTAACAGCACACGTTTCACGAGTTCACTAGCCTTCCCAAAAGTCCTATGTCGTGCAATAAGAATCAAGCTTCAATTTAAATATCATTGGATTAGTGGATTATTCAGAAATCTGACCACACTGTTGCGTGACGAACGCTTTTTGTAACATTACACGTTTCACGAGCCTTTTCAGAAATCTGGCAACACTGTTGCGTGACGAACCCTTATTCGCTTTTACGTAACATTACACGCTTCAAGAGTTCACTAGCCTTTTCAGAAATATGGCAACACTGTTGCGTGACGAACCCTTATTCGCTTTTTCGTAACATTACACGTTTCACGAGTTCACTTGCCTTTTCAGAAATATGGCAACACTGTTGCGTGACGAACCCTTATTCGCTTTTTCGTAACATTACACGTTTCACGAATTCACTAGCCTTTTCAGAAATATGGCAACACTGTTGCGTGACGGACTTTCCGTAACGGTTACACGTTTTACGAGTTTACTAGCTTTCTCAAAAGTCCTATGTCGTGCAATAAGAGGGCAAGCTTCAGAAATCTGCGTACGACTTTTCATCGAAAAAGAAAAAAAAGTCCGGGTCAAGCAGAATCGAACCATTGGTGCACTTTTAATCATTGACTTTCCTTTTGGAGGTAGATGTACCAAAACAAAGTGTGTCATCTGACGAAAATTTTGATGAGGTAGGTTTTAATTTTTAATAATTTATTATATTCTATTCTTTTTTTTTAAATTCCATTTCACTGTCAAGCTTCTTGTAATATTGGTGTTACCAGGCATTTTCCCTATCTAAACAAACCTATTCCTTATCATTTTATTATCTTTATCAGTTAAATACATTCCTAAATGTAATTGTCCTGCCAAGGAACTTTGCCTTCTGGGGTGTTGAAATACGCATTGAATTCATCTCTGATAGACTTCGACCCTTCTGTAGATCTTCTAGGTAGTCTTTGAAGTGGCAGAGTACCAGAATCTCCCTGCGTAATGTTTCTCCATGTTCCAGGAATAACTTTCACAGTCAAAGCTTCCTGGAGCAGCATATAGTTTTTTAGATTTGCTTCTTTTTCTCAAAAAATTATGTAAATAACAGCACGCTAGTGTGACAATTTTAGCGTTTTCCACATTTAATAGCATTGGTTTTCTAAAGACCCGAAATACTGAACACATTAACCCAAAAGTATTTTCGATGAAACGACGGGCCCGACTAAGTCTATAATTGTATATCCTGGAATCTTTATCTAGTTGAAGGCCAGGAAATGGTTTCATCAGGTGTTCGCTTAGGGCGAAAGCATCATCCCCCAAAATAACATATGGTTGCATCACTTGCCGTCCGGGTAGAGGCTCAGGAATTGGTAGATTAAGTTTATTCTTTTCCAGCTTTTTGAAAAATGCAGCTCCATCTAAAATTCTGCCCTGAATCCCTGCATCAGCGAATGTGAAGCAATAATTAGCGTCACAAACGGCCATTAGAACGATACTGAACGTTCCTTTGTAATTAAGATACACACTCCCAGCATTATTAGGGTTTTGCATTACGACGTGATTTCCATCGACACATCCAATGCAGTGAGGAAAATTCCACGCAACATCAAATTCCCTGTTTATTTCCCTCCATCCATCATTTGTTCTTGGCATCTAAAACAATGAAAATATTAGCGTAGAAAAAAGTCAAACAAAAGTTACTGTTTTTCTATTTTTTATAATTTTGATTGTCAGTATTAATTAACTTTTGTATTTATTTATTTTTGAAAGAAAGAAAGCGACAGGTCTGTATCTCCAGGACCCAGCACATGACGCAACCCAGACCAGCACAAGCAACCTGCAGAAGAAAATTCCGCTCCCAAAAATAAAAAACGGAGGTATCAGAGCGAACATCAAGAAGCTGATCAAGAAAGCGAATTAGAGTCAAACAGACCTGTATCTGAAGTATCTGTAGGTCCCAGCACACGACGCAACCCAGACCAGCACAAGCAACCTGCAGAAGAACAGTCCGCTCCCAAAAATAAAAAACGGAGGTATCAGAGCGAACGTCAAGAAGAAGCTGACCGAAGAGCAGATGAGGCTTATAAAATACTGCAAACAGCTTCACAACAGGATGAATTTTTTATATACGGTCAGCATGTGGGCAATGAGTAGTGTAAACTGAGCTCAACCTCGTACCAAATTGCAAAAAAATTACATAAATAAAATTCTATTTGACGCTGCTATGAGAAAATTCGAGCCTGATGTGGGAAGATTCGAGCCTGCTATGGGAAGATCGGAGAACTCTGTTCCTTCAACCCAACTCTGCCCACCCCCTTTATCGTCATCTCATTCAGCTCCAGATTCATTTAGCTGCTTTTCAGCACCCGCGCAGTCACACAACCCACAAACAAACGACCTTCCTCCTTCAGATCAATCACCTACTCAATTTAGTGACCAGAATTTATTAACGATATCGACCGACATAGGGACAGATTTATCTTCAGCTGATATACCATTTTCTGACGATCTCCTACTGTAGAAAATATGACCTAATAAATCATTTTTAATTACCTACCAAAGAAACTTTATTTCCTTACCTTAATATATTCCTTTAGAACTAGAATTATAGCTCGGCAGACCTCAGGGATAAAAAGGAAAATTGTAGAGTCTGATATTCGGAACAGATACATCAGCGAACGATAGGAGTCACCAGTCGCCAAAAATCTTAAAGTGCAATACAACTTAACTTTTGCTGGTATAGAACATCGAAAATTTGTATCAGCTTTAGAAATTAAAGGATCTACTTTATTTAAAAGGTAATCGAAATCATGTTTATCCATACGTGTGAAATTTCAAAACAGAGCTCCGCCATCAGCCATAAGTTTATTAAACAAATCGTTTCGGTTATCATCACTATTCACAAATAACTGCCTACACCATATTGTGCGTTTTCGACTTTTTTGTTTTCGTGCTCTCAAAATTGAATAAGCCGCGACAGCAACCGTTTGCAATGACATCTCGGAATCAATTAAAGTTGAAGAAACCAGTCGCAATAGGTGTAAAGGAAGTAGTCGCATGCTGCAATGATTGCTACCAGCCGCATGCGGCCAATAGATTAGCGCACTTTAAAACCATCGCATGCGGCCGGCAACTGGATTGCCTATGGTTGCCTCAGTGTAAGGCCGCCTTTACGTTTTTTTTTAAATTGTGCATTGCTTTGACGAAATATGTGTGAAATTGGTTTTAATTGTGCAATAATAATAAGTGTAATAATGTAATATGACATGAATAAGACTGTTTTAAAAGATTTAGAAATGTTTTAATACCGTTAAGGTTGAAAATAAAAAAAACTGTAGAAATATGCGACTGTTAATTGGTCCAGTTCTTCAGATATTGTTCACTTTCTTAGAATCTCCTCAACTGCATATTCCGATTACTTAAACAGCTCAGCTCAGTAATCCTGTGTTCGATGTTCAGCCTGAACGAATTCACTGACTCATGTTTAGAAAAACACTTTTAATTGTAATAAAAATTATATCACATTCAGTTCCGCATTAATAAATATTATAAGTGTGTCGAGTATATTATTCTTATTGAGCAAAAAGTGTGCTCGGGGTGGAGTTGTACTACTTCCGGTCTTTTAAATAAATCGCTACGGTCGGTGGTAGAACAACCCTAATAGAACACGTGTACTTAAATTGGTTATCCATAAATTAAACGGACTACTGGAGGGTGTAGTTTTATTAATTGGGTTTACGTCCGATGACACAGTACTAAGTAATTAAGTGTTTTATGGTTAAATGGAAATATTTCAAATGAGTCGTGTGTTTGTACGGAAAATAGTTTCCGTTAAAAAAGTCGAATTCACTGATATTTAAGTGATCGTCAATAAAATTAATCATGCACAACTTTTTGTTAGTGCTGCTTATATTGTTAACGACATTCAGTATGTAACTAGACAGCTCTTTTTCAGATTATGTTGAAGAAATAAATTGAAGATGAGGGGGTAGGACTGCTTCAAAAAGCTTCCTAAATTATTTTTTATATTATATATATATATATATATATATATATATATATATATGTGTTATATATATATGTGTTATATATATATATATATATATTCGATGGCATTTCTTCCCGTATTGAGTTTTTCCATCCATTGTCTTATTCCTAAACTATTGAGATCGCTTACCGTCTCTTAAAACACCGTTGTGTCTCTTTGAGTTTTTCCATCCATTGTCTTATTCCTAAACTATTGAGATCGCTTACCGTCTCTTAAAACACCGTTGTCTCTTTCATTCTTCATAATGCTTCCATTTAATCATTGAATATATTGTTCACCTGCTCTCCATGTTGCAGACATTTTATTATTTGTTCTTTAATTTTTTCCTATTCTAAGTGTTAATTCTATGCAGGGTCGTCTTTTATATTCATTGTAACGAGTTATTTTGTGTGGCACCGGTTTCAAGTTCATTTATATTTTTTCTCCGCAATGTATTTTATTTTACCTCTAGGTTTGATATAACTCGTTACTTACTTTCCGACCCTTTCTGTTACCGTAATGATTTTTTTCGTTATTACCGTTATAACTTATTTTAGTATAAATCCGAGGTACGCAAATTCGAATCCTACCATATACGATTTATTCGTTTCCGATGTTTAAATTTTTCAACTGAAAGGACGTCCGGTATAATATACTATTTTAATTAAAACCGAAAGCCGTTCGGTATATGTAAAATTGTTTGATGTAAGTAAATAAATTTTGCCTATAATTCTCTTACCACGACTAAGGCCGAAAAGTGTAGGTAGGAATTTGATTGCAAATCGCAGCTGTTTATTGATATAAAATGCACTATTTTCTGCTGCTATTCTTCGTTTTATGTCGTTTTCCATGCTTCCTTCGTTAGATATTGTTATTATCAGTATTTTATTCTATCTACTTCTTGAAATGCATGATTTCCAATCTTAATAAACTTGTCTTAACACTTCTTTCTGAATATCAACAGCTTGGCTTTCTTCGCATTCACTAAACGACCAATTTTTTCTTCTCTTGTACCATTTCGTCCATAATTATGATATATTTTGTTACCAGTGCAGCACCATCAAAGAATGCTATTAATTGACTTCCTTTTATTCTGAAGTTTCCTTCACTTATCTTTTTTTATTCGTGATCTGAAGGCCAAATTAAATAGTACCGCTGACAATGAACCATTCTGCTTGACTCCTTTTCTAGGTTGAAATTGTCTTGCTGTCCCTTTCTGGGTTTTTATCTCAGCTACTGGTTTTGTCACTGTCATTTATATCAAACTTCCAAGCTTGTCGCATACTCCTAATTCTTTTGATAACTTGATTTATTGTTGAAAGTCTACATAAATAGCATTTCAAGATGAGATTATATTGATTGGTCTTTCGTATGTACTGCATTTTCCTTATTTTGTTTTTGTAATACAATAATTAGAAGGCAACGATTAAGTAGAGCAGCATAAAAAGTAGATTTGGGGTATGAAAAAGTCAAGGAAAATCAAAATCTCCAAAATTGAAAGGCGCTGGTGGTGAATTGTGTTTAAAAATAGCTGATCCATCAAAGGTTGGAGAATGTTACATGCGAAAACAAGATAGAGAAAAAAGGAACAGTAGACGAAGAATAGCTGGATGGAACTTATTATTCTTACGTCGAAATTGATACAACTTCCAACGATCTATAGTTGGTGTGAATAAAAATTAGGGCGTTGATGTCTAGGGATTTCGACGAAAATTTCATTCCTACACGAAATATTTTCAAGAAACGGTGGTTTTCATTTAAAATATCAATACCGGAATCTATTAAATGGCTTTTGCAGTTTGGAAATAATTTCACCGACAACCGTTAAAAGGAGCGATTAGCGTGGAAATGGAGTCTAAATTTTGTACTTTAGTAGTTCTGGTACCACACACATTGCTGTTCAAAATGATATAGGCTAGTCAACAAGTTCAAAAACGTGTTAATACTTGATAAAGCTCCTAAAAATATGAGCGATGGCTCATCGATTTGGAATGACGTCTAGAAAAACGTATCGAAAATATGTATTAGCACATTGAAAATTAAGATGAAAAAAAAAGATAGCATTTAGTTTTTTGCTAATAACTCAAAAACTAATAATATTTAAGGAATTTTGGAAAAAGATCCTTAAAGAGGAGGAAATTTCCAATAAAAAAGTTTCAACTCCCGGAACTCTCTATTATTTATAATTTTAATTAAACGTCGAAAATAGGTCTCCGCCAGTAATTTTGAGAATAATTTTTTCATTGTTAATTTGAAAAATTTGAAAATATTATGGTGTACTTATTCTGAATACTTCAAAGAATTCATTGCCGTTGTAAGAAATTCCTAAAGTTAATTTTTCAAGCAGTTAGGAATTTGTTAATTAACAAAATGTTCTTGAACTTCCTTGTTTATTGTAAGCTAAAGAAAAATGTATAATTGTAAAATCTTTTCGCTTCGTGGAGCCCTTCCTATATACATACTTAACAAGATGACGTCATAAAAGTTTAAAAAATATCAATACTTTCAAGAAACAAAGTACGACACATTAATAGTTTTTGAATTATTGACAAAAATCTAAATACTATATTTTTTTCATCTTAATTTGTTGATAACAATAGCAATTTTTTATGTGCTAATACATACTTTCGATACATTTTACTAGATGTAATTCCAAATCGATTTCGCGTTAACGTTAACAATTCCGTTACTGGGTTACATGTATCGATTGTGATTCCAGCATAAGTTTTAGTGTGGTATTAGGCTCACAGAGCTCTCAGACGGCGAATGTCTACCTTGTACTGATGAGGCGCAAATACGCCGAAACCGGTTTACAAGTGATATTGTCCATTCCAATTTCAAACCAGAATGGTTGGTTAAATCTTGTAGATCATACCGACCCCGTTTAACTTAGAAGTGTAATTCAATGTCTGTCGGGGCATATAGCCCGAGAAGTAGTTGTTGCTTCTTAGTGAACAGTCACGTTTTTGAAAATATTTTCAAAACCTAGTAAGGCGTGAATAGTATAAAACTATTATTCGATATCTATTGGTAACGGCTTCACTAAATACGACAATGTTAGACGAAACTGTAATACTATTGCTATTTATTCAGATTGCTTTTTTTGGTTTTGAAATAAATTCGTAATCCCTAATTCGTCATGTGTTTGTGTAAGTACTCAAATATTTTTTTAATGCCTTCTGGTGATTTGTATTGTATAAGTAATAATTTTTTAAGTAAAAAATGTCTACATTGACAATATTGCCTATACATTCTGACGATAAAAACTTGCTCTGTGAAACATTTGTTGATAACATGTTGAATATAGCGGAATTTTAGCTTATCTTGGACAGATTCCCCAAAGTAAGGGCTGAAATCACTATGCATACTTTCGTGCTTGCCAGATGCTATAAAAAAACATGAACGTGTTGGTTTCGATAAACTTTGTTAATGTTATTTAAAAACATGTGACTTTCCCTACTAGGCCAAGCAAAAGAGCATCAAAATAGTGAGTTTTTGACAAAAATCCTAGTAGAAAACGGACTTTGCCATCATGTAAAAGACATGTACCTGATATATTTTCGACTCGCATTCACGAAATTCTTATAAACATTTATAACGAAAAAAACTACTTTTTAAATTTTTTGTTTAATAACACGAAAGCTTATTAAGTAATCGTAATGTTTTCAAAGATGAATTGTAGATAATAAAAATACGAATACAACGCATTTTTCAGCGAAGTATACCTATATAGTATGCCTCCCGATCCCTGCTGCCCTTCTACACCGTTACTTTCCGGCACTCGGTAATTTTCGGCCGTATTGCCGAGCGTTTTTGACCTACTTCGCCGCATTTGATCACAAATTGGGACTATCTATAACGCATCCAGACCTACTGCAAAATATTGCATTAAAAAATTGTCCCTTGGTTCCTGCCCTTCGCGCACATAAAGTGCAAAAAAAAACCTGTTTTCTACGAGGTTTCAACGCTATAACTTGAAAGTCCGGTCAAATTAGACCAAAAAATAAGAGTGACATAAATTCACAACAAGCTGAAAGTGAGTAAAATTTTCAAAATTCCCCATAGTTCTGGTACATGGAAAAAAATTGATCAAAGATAAAAAAAATGGGTTTTTCGCGATTTTCTTCAAAACGGTAAGTTTTATCACAAAATTACTTCAGACAAAAATATTATAACGCTTAGAACTTTCTGAATCGTTATATCTCTGAAACGGTGGGTTTAAGGAAAAAAATTATCGATACCCTTTTCATAGATAATTTTATGATTTACAGTTTTTGTCTGAGGTAATTTTCCGTTTTGAAGAAAATCGTGAAAAACCCATTATTTTGACCTTTGACCTAGAGTCAATTTTTTTCCATGTACCGGAACGATGATAATGATGTTTTGAACAATTTTACTCACTTTCAGCTTGTTGTGAATTTATGTACCTTCGAATGTCTAGATTGACTGGACGAATTTTTGAAAAAATGATCAATTTTCAATTTTTCCGAATTTTCTTCACTCCTAATTATTATCCAATCACTTCGATGGAAAATGCGTTGTATTCGTATTTTTATTATCTACAATTCTTTTTGAAACCATTACGATTACTTAATAAGCTTTCGTATTATTAACAAAAAACTAAAAAAGAACGTTTTTTTCGTTTTGAATGTTTATAACAATTTCGTCAACAACATTCATACAGGTTCATACTACGTAATGTCTTTTACATGATGGCTCAGATCGTTTTCTACTAGGCTGTTTGTCATAATAATTCACCTATTGCTTGGCCTATACCGTCATGTAAATTTCGAGTGATTCAGATATGTATAATTATGGAAACATATCTGGCAAGTGCGTATATTTCAAGTGTATTTTCGTAGATTATATTTTTGCTATGGTGGTCTGCACACACACGTGTCCTGTGTGGCATACCTTAGCATTTCCTGTTGCAGTGCCGAGTCGAGACAATCTCCTGGGCCAGGTGTCCTTAAAATATTTTTTATCCTTAACAGCAGTACCGTAACCACCCTTTCACAAATTAGGGTGAAAATGTATATTTATATCGGAAGTTGGAAAAAATGTAAAAAATCATGACTTTTTTAAGTTGCTCAGCCATTATTTAGTTGTATATACAGCGCGTCCCCGAAATAAATATCATAAATTGGAGATCAGGTACAAAAGGCAAAAATAACGTAAGCTCTTCACATAAAAATTAGTTACTATTAATCTTTCTGAAAAAATTCGTATGTCATCATTAATCACAACCTCAGTTTTTATCGTGCCTTTCGGCATAACTAAAGACCTACCAAAACCTTCAATAACCGTATTAGAGGGCATTAATTGTAGCTTCGTTTTATTTAAAACTTTCATATTTGCAGCATTTACTGAACTTCCTGTATCTAAATACCCTCTAAACGGAATATTATTATTCTTAATGCATATTTTATATAACTCATTGTGTACTTGCCTTAGAGTATTAATTCTTCGACGTTCTTATTCTTATGCCAAGAATCTTCTGTACGGTGTCCCGTTTTTTTGCACCCATCGCTCGCTTTAGGTCTTTTCTTTGGTTTGATCCACTTTTCCGTTTAAAACAGTCCATGATTCGTAAGGCGACATATTGCACATCGTGATGGTCCAGATGATCTTCCCTGTCTCGAAGTGCCTGGCGTACTGCGACTCCAACAGTCCTTAGCAAAGTGCCCTAGCTTTCCACATACATAGCACTCAATCTTTGGTCGCTTTTCTAGCTGGGACTGCACTGTGCTTTTTGAGGGGCTTTGATAATTGTCCATGGGAGCAATAAATCCAGCATACCGCTCTTTCGGTGTGGAACATTGAAATGCACGGGCGTTGGGCATCGATTCCTGAGGAAGCTTCCGAATTCTGCAGGAAATCGTAACTTCGTTGTCAAGCCTGCATTGTTGGGTTAAATTCAACTTGGCATGGTAATAATGCGTCATGCTTTCGTCGGGTTTTTTCTTTCATTCCACCAATTCTTCCAAAAGTGTGGCATAGTCTACACACCTGGGAAACGCTCTGGATAGGGCCGTTTTCCATTCTGCCAAAGTATTTTCGTAGTTGTATAAACGAAAAAACTACTCACGAGCGGCGCCCTTCAATTTCATTTGCATGTATCCCGATTTTTCGTAATCAGTCCATCCGTGAATCTGAGACAGTTGGTCGATTTTATTCAGCCACGAAACCACTGTATGATGGAGATAATCGGGATCGAAAGGTGGAATTCTGTCTCCTTTAACAGTTAATTTTCCCGCGTTAACATCCATAGCGGCGACATCATTTTGTTCCAGGTTTAAGTCTCCCAAATCTGCAACTGGTAGTCTCAGATTTGTGTTGAATTTTCTTTTCAAAGCAACTGTAATTTGTTTTTGTATGTCTTTCGATTTAATCATCATATACTTTATTTCAGCGCACTTCTTCGTCAATTTCTCCAATTTCACTCATTTTTTTCAGTTGAAAGTTACTTTTAAAGAAAAAAAAACAAAGAAAACTGTACTGTCTATCCCACTTCTGAATTATTACAAGGGTGTTGAAATAATTCCACTATTTTCCAAAAACCACTATTTATTAACTTTAATTAGCGCTACCAACTTTTATTCCTGCCGTAATACAATAGAATGCCGGCTTAAAAATATCTAATACCTTATTTCTTTCGTTACTGAGTTATAGTACCTACCCTAAAATTGAAAGTAGAAATATGTTTTCCATTTAAATTTTTCAAACACCACAACATGCGATCTTGATAATATTGTAGTGTAGAGTTACATACTAATAATCTTAGTACTTCTTTTGAAGTTTTAAGCAAATTTATATTTTTTCCTAAAGTCAGATACAGTGGTCAAAAACTCATAATTAAGACAGTATTTGGTTAAATTTCAAAAGGTAAGCCCTTTTAACGAGACAGGATTCGTGAAATTCCGTTAAAACAAGTTAATTATAAAAAGTTTTCTGCTTGATACTGCAATATAACAAGAATCTGGAGCAATATTATAGCAATTTAAAAAAATGTACTTCTACCTGAATAGAAACGGTAATTTTACAAATTAAGGTGAATAAAAATGAAATAAACTTAAAAACTCTTCATCCCGAGTGCTAAACATATTTATTAACAGTGTCTTTCTACGTCGAACATTTTACGACCAAGCTGCAGTACTCAATTAACGTATTGCTCGAGGCTCGCACAACTTCCTAAATACGGTTATATCAACAAAATGTAATTTTTCTTTTTACTAATTTTTGCAATTAAGCTGTCGCATTTTGTTCAATTTATTAAGAATTTTGAATCAGAAATTATACTAAAATGTCTCTGTGCATAAAATATTTCTTTATTATGTCCACAAACGATTAGTCAGCGTACGTACCATCGAACTTATGTTTTAAATCGGCTTGCAGGCATATGTTGGTACTTATAAATGTATTTTATAAGATGCCGCACCTAAGATATCTACGCTAAACTCTTGTTATATTTGATATTCACCGATTCTAGCTAATTTTTTTTAATAGCAAAGCAATAACAATATGCACTGATTCACTAGCTTTGATCAAATCTTTCCTATTCATATTAATTTCTCACCCACTTTCTTAAGCTATACATGCTCGACACCAGCAGCTATTCACCCAAAGTACAAGAGTAATTTTAGTCTAGGTTTCGTGGCATACAGGAACCCAGGTAATGAAATAAAAGATATGTCTGCAAAAGGAGCAGCAGCATCTAATTTACCAGTAGAATTATTTCAATTGCAAAATAATCTGGCGACCTCAGATTCCTTTGCAAAACCAGTGGACCAGATCTCCTTCCAAATTTCGTTAACTAAGTCCAACCATCGAGTCTGTTTACTTGCACAGCTTATCCAGGAAAGACGAAGTTGTCATTCGCAGACTACAAATAGGACACGTAGAGTTAACACACGGCTACATAATTGCATCTGAATCACCAAATCATTGTCAACACTGCAGCTTCATTCTATCTGTGTAATATCTCGATGATCACTTCTGCACCTTAAGGAGGAAACAGTTCGGAATGGGAGAAAAATTACAAAAAAATATTAAGCTCATAATAGTCTTTATTATTTCCAATTATTATTATATTATTACATCATGAAATTAAATGAATTACCCACTAATATGGAAATAAAGGGCGAAATTCATTTCCATTGATGAAACCAAGTTTTATTACGGAAATGCTCTTCAATTTAACCCAATCCTTACATATAACACAACATAAATAATAAGCCCATTAAATTACCTTAAATAAAAAATAAAACGAGTAAAATATCAGGAGTAAAACATTAAAATTAATCACTCTTGTCTTTTGAGTGGTAGAAATCTTTATTTATCTTTAAAAGAGTACAAAAACTGAGATATTTTAAGTCTTGCGGAACGGAATTGTATAATTGAAATATTTGGTAAGTAAAAGATCGCCTGAATATGTATGTTTTAAATTTTAGAACAGATATACATAGTCTTCTATTTCGAAAAAAATCTTCACTATTGCTTAGAATCACCTATTTGTGTTTAGCTAGAGATAATCGAAAATCCTTCCAGCTGGGTATTTTTTCTTTTTTTAAAAATTTTGTGTATGAGAAGTACGGCATTATATACATCTTTTAGCGGAGGGAGGAGCACTTTTAGTGCAGACAGTACTTACTATCGTTAGTCCTTAAGGTATTTGACCTTTGAGTTCAGTCCTTAATTTAGTGTAACGCCTTTATAACCAAAGGCTAATTATTAAAATTGAAAAGGTTGCTCTCTGAGAAACGATATTGGATCTTTTGAGACAGTTTAAAAAATAAAGCGGAATGAGGATATACGTTGTTTATAAATCACGCAATCATGTTTGGAGTATTTTCCATCAGCTGGAAAAATTTTCTTATATCCTATTGATTCATTGAATTGAAGATAAATTGAAATATCTTCAAATGCATTTCACTACATGCTGCTTGACATGTGTGCGAGTTATTTTGTTGATCAAATAGTTTGTTGTGTTATAGATTCGTCTTTTTTCTCAGTTTTTCATGTGGTTTTTATATTAAATTCTTAACATGTATATTGTTTTTGTATGCATGATGATGAAGTGAATGCGATCACTCGAAGTTCTTGAAATAAACTTATACAGTTCTGAAACATAGTCTAGTCTATAAGCTTAAAATGGTGTTAATTCTACATACTTTTATTAAAATTATGTGGTTTAGCTCATTCGATCCGGAATAATGTCCAGATCAAATTAAATTAGCCCATAAAAAATTCCAAAAGATATAAACAATTAAACACCTTCAATAAATAGTGTTTGATTTGTAGCTTATTGTTCGTAAATTATAAATATTTTCGAAATTTGAAAAAAAGATCCTTAAAGAGGAGAAAATTTAGTAAAAAAAAAGTTCGAACTTCCGAAACTGTACCTCCATTATTTATAATTTTAATTTAATTTTAAATAGCTTTCCGCGCGCCATTGTTAGGTTGCGCGCTCGGCCTCAAAAGCGAGTTCGTCATTTAAAAAATGACTTTTAAGTACTTAAATTTAATTGAAAAATCTAAAAAATTATAGTATAATCTAAACACTTTAAAGAATTGATTCCTGTTGGAATTTTTCATAAAAACAAATTCTTCAATATCGTAGACGATTTTTAATTTACATCATTTTTGCAAACTTCTTTTATCGTTCTAAACTAAAAAAAATGTTTAAATAATTGCCGTAAAATTATTTCGCTTCGTGGAGCTCTTCTTATATACATACAAAACAAGATTGCGTCATCAAAGTCTTAAAAATGTTAATACTTTGTTTATAAGTAATGTAAGCTAGCAAAAAATGGCAAATCAGTCATTTATTATGAAACTTGAAAAAATTAGACCTACTCCTCAAATGCTATTAGGCTTTATTCGACAAATCATACATTTGAGGTGCTCAAAGAACTGAGTATGTGTAAATTTCCGCTTCAAATAGTTGCGGTTTTTCCCAAGTACCTTCTATCCCAGTACCTTCTATTGCTTTAAAGCCATCTGTATATCATTGAATGGCATGTTTTCCAAGTCTGCTAATGGTGTTTGGATTCCATTCATTCTTGTTACTGAATTCCGTATCGAATTGAATTGAAAAGTTATACTTCATCATACCATCCTGTGATATGTGTCCATCGCCTTAAGCACAAACGATTTTAGGCTAATTGGTCTAAAATATTTTGGGTTTGTTGTGTCCCTTTTTCTAGCTTGTGAAATTAATGTGACTATTTGCCCTTTCTGCTGGGTAACCCAGTTCTAAGATGGTTGGACCAATTTTAGTCAAGAGTGGTGGAATTTCGTCTTGTACTTTCTAGAACAATACTAGAAGAATATCCGATCGGATCCTGGTGCCTTCAAAACTAGAAATGTGTTCATAGCCTATTTTAGCCTTTGGTCACTACAACTTTGTCTATCCTCATAGTGTTTTCTCTTGGAGGTCTGTTGTGACCGTCGAGAGGACTACTTCTGAGGAAATAAGATTTTTCCGAGCATTTCTAAATTCTGTATCTGTATCTGTAGAGTGGGAAGGGTGAGTTTAGGCCCACAGCACACATCAGCCACATGTGACCCATTGTACATCCTCCCGAGGAGTTGTCCTCCTAGGTCATCGTCCATCCTGTTCTTTTCAGGAAGGTGGACAGGTCACTGGGAGACATCTCCTTTATATCGGCAGGTGTAGGCCAAGACTCACCGAACACACACTCTCTTATTGACGATAACTCCGGGCACTCACATAAGACATGCCTGACAGTTTCATCTTCTTGTTCACACATTCTGCATAGAGGTGTGTCCTCTAGCCCCATAGTGTGGAGGTGTTTCCTTAGTTGACAGTGGCCAGTCAGAAATCCTACTGTTAAGCGTAGGTTTTTCCTGGTCATGGCCAAATATTTCTTCGACGCCAGCTTCACAGGGTCGCCCAAGGTGATTCTGGCAAGACTGCATCCTTTGATTCCATCCCATCTCTTTAGGGATTGAGCATGGGTGTAACGCTGGGCTAGTTCCGGCAATGGGATTACCTTTACTCAGGATAATATTGTTATCTACCGAGGCGTTAGCTAAATCTTGATGTCACTCTAATACTAGCCCTGATGTAACACGTTGTCTGTTCAAGGCTAATAGGGCTTGTCTGCTGTCATTGCAGATTGTTATGTTTTTGCCAGAAATTCCTTTTCTGGTTAGTTCTTTTGTGGCAATTGAGATACCAGCCAGTTCTGTTTGAACCACGCTGGTGTTTTTTCTCATCCCCCACTTAATTCTTACTTAATTCTGACTCTGTGTTCTGTTTTATTTGTATTTTGTAGGGTTTATTAAACACAAACTTGGGCTCAATTGCATCATTGGCCGGCTGCAGCAGAGGTAGCGCAGTAAGTGCTTCTCGCCATAGGCTTAGCCTCAATTGACCCACTCCTACTTCTGGATTTACACCAGCCGTACGCAATCGTAACATGGCCATTAACGCAAACTCTTTGACGTACAAGTCAAGAGGGGTCAGACGAGTAATTAATTCCGGTGCGGTTGGTGTTGTTCTCATCGCTCCTGTGATGTTTAAACAAGCCATTCGCTGTATTTGATATAATTTTTGGATGGCCGTTGCTTGTAGAACCTTCGGTCCCCTTGCAATGGCTCCGTGCGTTAGCTTAGGTCTTATGATTGCAGTGTAGATCCAGGTGATCACACGGGGCGAAAGGCCCCATGTGCGTCCCACTGTCCTCCGACATTGATCATAAGCCACATATGCTCTTTTTGTTCTGCTCTGTAGGAGAGAGTTCCATGTTAGCTTCACCTCTTCAGAGAAGTTTAATTTGCTATTGAAGATTTTGGTGGGTTTTGAGCCCAATAATCCTCTTTTCCTGGTGAAAAGGTCCATCTCAGTCTTCTTGGGATTGATCGACAGTGAGTGTTCCTAACCCCATGTTTCTATTAATTTGAGCCCATCCTGCGCTCTATCGCACAGTGTGTTCACAAATTTTCCGGTCTGCAAGATAACTATGTCATCTGCGTAAGCGATTGAGTAGAATCCATTATTGTTGGGTATTTCTATATTAAACGTGTCCAAGACTGCCCATTATTTTTGTACCTCTCTGAAACTATATGATATTCAACTAATTTAAACGTGCTTTGGATTATAGGTATAATGGGAGAATTTACAAGTTTACCTTTCAGCACAGTCGTGCGTTTTAGTCGATGTATTCGTACTTAATAAGAAACCCATTTATACACTGGGTTTATAATAGTATCATAATCCTTTCTGATGAATATTATAACATCAGTATTCATTTCACCAATCATTTGCTAGTACCTAACGGAAAAAAGGGGGTAGTAGGTACAGGGTCATATTACAATTAGCAATAATTACAAACTTTATCAGTTTTTTCAAAGAAACTCGAACAAACACCTGGTTTTTGCAGCTAAACATTATAATAATTTTGTTAATGAAATTCAAACACGAACAATATAACCCGTCATAGTCAATTACATCGACTCAGTGTAATTCTACTTTAATTTTTATTACCTATTCCTCGTTTATCGTTTTAAAAACATACCATACAACCCATTAACACTTCCAAAAACACTTTATACCCTACACCGCTCTAAAAGAAAAAACGAAATGTTTTTAAAGTACCTGCCGAAATCGTATATAACTGTAGGCAAATCGTCTAATTTAATTTTTAACTCGAAGATAAGTATCCGGTATACATAATCATTCAACCGATTTGCATAGAACAGATACATTTAAATTTTAGTACCTTCTCTTAAGGGACTTAGATAGGAAAAAAATGAACGGCTTGGCGCTTCTTTTCTCGTGCTGTTATCTTTTCTTTCCATAGAAAAGAAATTCACAATTCTATTTACAACCATATTCAATTTTTTATGAACACATAAATGAAGTAAACGTTAAAATTTTGACTTAATTATATTCTGTTCACAAGTTCACAAGGCTAATCTTACTGACAGTTGCAAATTATTGTTTGACATTGTTTTTATCTAATTATTTCCCAAATTCTTTTCCTTTGACAAAATTAGTATATTTTCTCCAAGTGGGTCCTATTTTTATGCAATCCTCACTATTTCTCTGGGAATCATATGTAATTTTGTCAAGCACATTCATCAACTGACCATTGACATTGCCAGGCCGAAAGTACAGCCTTCCGTCCTAGGTGTCAACAATAAAATACTTTCCAAATTTTAAACAAGACAAAAATGTAGTCTCCACATATTATATGGTTGTGAATAAACATTAACTTATTTAGCTCCATTTTCACTTTAAATAGATGGCCATATTTTGGAATGTTTTTATGATAATTAATTTGTGACTCCCCTCTGCACACTTAGTGGGCGGACATAACGGAGCGCCGACCATCGCTCCGACCATAGCATCGCACCATAGCTCCGCTCACCATAAAAAATAAATACAGAATATTAGATCTGTGTCGCAACATCGGAGCGCCGACCATCGCTCCACGGATAAGACGGAGTTAAGGCCTGGTACATCGTGCCAGGGTAAAAATAGAGCTTAGTATTTTTCAGACCCTCGACCATAAGTCTTTCTTCAGATCCAATTGGTTGACGATGGCAATTTTGGTAATTTTTGTTTAGTTCATCTCCAAATTCGTTTAAAATATAATCAAAAGTTTCTATTTTCATTCTCATGTAGTCAAAAAAAACGGACAGGGTCTTTTCGTAAATCTTTATATAGATGGTGAAAATCTTCATACGATATGCGTTTTTTGTTTAGGGGATGTATTTTCGTATTTTGATACCTTTTATATAGGTACAACTTTTTAGAACTAGACCTCAGAATAATATCTTCTTCATCTGATGAACAGGATGTCGAGAAATCCATGTTTATGCGATGCTCCGAGCCTCGATGTGATCACTGATGCGCGTGGGTCGGAGCGAGGGTCGAGGGTGCTTTGCTATGGTCGAGGATCGATGATCCCCGTTGTGTCCATACCCTTAGTCTTACACCAAGCATTCTTTTGCTGTTTGGCTTTGTTTCCACACACTCAATCAAATAAATTTTAGGCTTTGGACTAATAAATGAAACTGTTTCTCCTATTTTAACCTGCTCATCAACAAAAACTGTAGTACGAAGGTGTAATCCTCGGCGGATTTAAAGAAAACATGAGATATTCCGGAGCCCAAGCAAAAATACTGCAAACTCCTGATCAAAAAAGTCTCGGGACGCTGACCAATGAAATACTAGATCTCGACTACAGTTTGAAGAGACTAAGCTGCCAATTTTGTAAAGGATATTGGTCGATGTGGGGAAATGATTTCGAGGAATAATAAATTGACCAGCTTTTCTGAATGACCTTGTCATCCAGCTGTGGGATGTATCCTTAACACCTTCAACATTATCTCTAGGAAGCCAACGGAGTAAGATACCTGTATTTTTTCTCCTGTAGTTTATATTTTTCAAAAATGCATCCATTCTATTTTTGTATTTTTTGCGACTTGAAAAAAATAAGAATCGTTAGTACAATTCTTACCTTAATAATAAATTTCGAATATGTATTTTATAAAACGACCACATCTTCAGAAGTTGTTTTAATTATTATTATAAAATAAAAAGTAAAATTAGAGCGTGATGTAAATAAACTGCCATTCTAAAAATATTTAAATATAATATACCATGGACCCTTAACTTCGCAAAAACCTGTTCGCTAGCGAACACCATATGGGTGGTTTATTGGTCGCCGAGAAGTCAAGAAATTGTTTTATTTGCGTATTTTGAAAAGTGAATTATCTGCGGTCAGAGGCAGAAGTCGTTTAAGAAGTGGCGATATGCCGCCGAAGAAGGTGATGAGTCGAACCCATGCTGAGAGAAGATGAATATCGTTAAATACTACCATCGTACCATACAGTTACGGTTCACGGTGGGGATCAGTCGACTAAACTGAATATCGTTCAATAATGGCTAACTAGGCAGTAATTATTAGTGTGATGCTATTACAAATCGTTACTTTATGGATGAGTTTACTATGAAGTATTTTAATATGCTACAAATCGCATTCATTATAGCGTTAAGGTTTTAAAATATTTAGACAGTGTAATATAGCTTATACTTTACGTATCATAACTTAAAATTAGTACTCGTAGATAAATACAGTGCAGTCTTAGTAAATTTGCTTTCTGCTTTAGAAACCAAAAACTGATTCAATTGATTTTATCCACAATCTCATTATAATTGGAGTTTTATCCACACTTATGAAGCATATAAAGTACCACTTTATCCACTGATGGGATAATGAAAAATACAATATTAAATCTATTACATTTTAGTTATTAATTATTAGTATTAATATTAATATTAACATTTATCATATTTCACTTCGTTTCCATTAATAACAAGCTTGTAGTTGTCATCGGTTTCAGAACGCATAGTGCTTGTCGAAGTTTTTGATAATTCTGTAGAAACAGAGTGGATGGCTCCTCTTGTAAGGAAGACTACCAGGAGTACCTTAGATCTTCCTTGCTATATCAAGATTATTAGAAATAGAATCCTCGATATTACTTTCTGCTATAGCGAAGCTTCTCCACCCACCATGTCGTTTAATTATTGTGAGGTCAGCACCTTTATTAACCTCATGCAATGCCCGCTATAAGATTTCTTGCGTTTTTCACAAACTTCACAAATGGAGTCAATAAACAATCGAAACTAAATAACAACCATTCAACACTTCCCAAAATGTTTTAAATTAATTTCAATGATCTTTGACCTCACAGCTGCTGTCAGAGCGAAATGTCAAATCACTTTTTGATGAAATCTGATTCTAAATGACTGTGACTGTGGATAAAACTTTGTATTGCATTCGTGTATTAGTTGCGTTTTATCCACTTGAGAAAATTAAACCCGAGAGCGGAGCTCGAGGGTTTAACCTTTCTTGCGTGGATAGAACACTCTGTAATACACTTATACAATAAATAACTATTATCATGTACTGAGCTCTAAATAATAATTCGATAAGTTTTGGGTACCAGTCAAAACACATCTAGGGCATTGATCAGACAAAAAAAATAAAATCGTGAGGCGTATCGTGAACTAAGTCCATTACGAGTCCAGAAAATAGGCTTTACCCGTATGCGAGCGATGGTTTCTCGTTCTCCTTCTCGTTCTCGCGACGAGAAGTCGTGCAAGCACGGGAAAAGCATTTATGGATGTGTAATGAACGATAATTTTCATTATACCTTTCTGAAAACAAAAACTAGTAAGTATTTACTATACTATACTATAAATCAAAACACTGACATCTGCTGTCATAATACAATTGTTATTTAGTGTTGCTAAGGGAAATAAACAATAACGCATTTAAGCGCCTATCAATTTATTTTTTAGCGTTTAGTATAACTCGCCCAGTATAAGTTGGCACTGGGACTTTGGACTTCTGAGAGCCGCGGTAGAACATCCGATTGCTCGAGACTCACTGAAATGAAGGACCCTAGTCTCTGTTTTGACCTCAAACGGTTAATATCGCAGTAATTCCAGTTGCGTAGTAGAATTCTTTAAGAATTTTTCAGTGGGAATGTGGAAATCAAGGTGTGACCATGCACAAAAATTTGAAAAGGAATACATGGAAAAGGAACCTCTACTAGATCAAGTCATAGATAAGTTTATCATCGACATAGAAGATGATTCTAGTGAGGATGGTGAGTCTGATTTTGATTTTTCTGAAGACAGTCATGCTGAAGATGGTAGTTTAACCAGAATTTTAAATTTTGAAGACATCGAAGGAACTTGACTAATTAGCTTAGTGAAGAATCTTTTGTTTTTATCTTTCAGGGATTTTTAATTTTCATTTTATTCAGTAATTTATTGTAAGCGTTAATATCTTATTTAAAAATATTTAAGTAAAGTCCGTCCGGAAACATAAGATCCTAACTTTGCAATCTCCTATTAAGATAAATAAATATTTGTAAACACCCTAATGTTAAGTGATTATTCATGGACCCACAAATAATTAAATAGTATTATAAATATTTTTCAGCAGCCGGCATGTACCTACGATTATGTTGAAGCAAAGTGCGAGGGTCGTACGAGAGTAGTCCGCTTAATATATCTATCTTTATTCAAGCAGTGTCTGTTACTTTTTGTTCGCGCATATCTCAAGTGCCAACTTACACTGGGCGAGTTATACATTATTATTATCATTATTATCTTTATTTTTAATAAAACCGTCAACTTAAATTTTTTTAGTCATTCTATTTAGTTCATTTAGATTAGAGCCTCATTATTACAAGGCTTATTTCCTGACAATCCAACTCCTCAATACATAATCCTTCCGAAGTCTTTACCCGACTCAGTGCCACGTAAGCTTGTCCGTTCTCAAACAATTTCGAGCCTAATTACGCAACTGCGTGGTCTACATTACTACATTGCATTTTGTCAATAGTCGAAGCCCATGACAAAATTAAGGGCAACATCTTTCTTTCATCCATCCTATAATTGAACTTTGCTGGAAACTGTATGGTTTTATGGCGAATGAAGTGTACGCCGTCTCTTCCAAAGTCGATCCGACCTGACGGTACATCTCTTTAGTACTTTGGGTTCGACGAAACAGATTCCAAACAATTTCAGCAATTTTTTATTTATTTTATTATTAATTGCAAATTTACAATCTACTCAGTAAATATCCAGTGATGAGTAAATGATATGGTTTCTTGCTAAATGACTTGAGGCGAGCACCATCCACTGATGGGTCTCCGTAGATCACTCTATGAGGTCTTCTGACCAGCGCCTTTTCAATCTTCCCTGTTCCATTGGATCAGAGTAAAGGTTGGATATTAGTGGATTTTGGTGATTTTCATTGTGGTTTTTGTTTCTTATGGCTGATGCCTGAATAACTTCATTGTTGGATGGAATACCGAGATCAGTATGTAATGTGTGGTTGCTTATAAAGCATGGAGCATTAGCTAGTGCGATGTGATTTAGATTGAAACGTTTGCAGTATCTTAGTGTTCGATGGCTTACTGCAGCCCC
Source organism: Lochmaea crataegi (assembly GCA_947563755.1). NCBI lineage: Eukaryota > Metazoa > Arthropoda > Insecta > Coleoptera > Chrysomelidae > Lochmaea > Lochmaea crataegi. Next base: position 23,533,689 of record OX387423.1, on the reverse strand, counting down.
ATAGCTCTATGCCATATGTCCATATTGGTTTTGGGATGGTTTTGTACATAAGTATCTCATTTTCCATTGTTAACTGTGAACGTTTGCCGATTAGCCATTTATTATTTTGAAGTTTTAACTTTAGTTGTGTTTTTTTAGCTTGTATGTGTTTCTTCCAAGTTAACTTTTGGTCCAAGTGTAGTCCGAGATATTTGACTTCTCTTTTCACTGGAATCGGCATATTGTTGATAGTCACTTGCGGACAGACACTTCGTTTTGTGGTGAACGTGATTTGTGTGGATTTGTCATTGTTGACTTTCATTCTCCACTGATGGAGCCATTCTTGTGGAAGAATTAGGTGGTATTGTAGCTTTTCTGATGCTCTTGTAGGGTCTAAATCTGAAGACATTATTGCAGTATCATCTGCAAAGGTAGCTATTAGAGTATCGTCAGTAGTTGGAATATCAGCAGTATATATAAGGTATAGATAAGGGCCAAGGACACTTCCTTGGGAAATGCCTGATTTTATGGGTTGATAATTTGATAAGGAGGTTTGGACTTTGACTTGTATGTATCTATAGATTTGAGTAGAAGGAAAATAGGATGAGGTAATTTTTGTTTTTAAAAGTGCCTTTGACACAATTGACAGAAAAGAATTGATGAAACGGTTAGAAAGACTGAATATTGATAAAAAACTAATAGAGCTAATGAAAATGATAATGGCTAACAACAAAGCAATAGTGCGATTCCAAGGAACCACATCGAAGGAATTCCTCGTAAACAAGGGAGTCAAACAAGGAGACTCGATATCCCCAACTTTATTCAATTTGGCATTGGAGAGTATCCTAAGAACAGCTAAACTAGAAAGCAAAAACATCAAAACAGACCATATTCAAATCATAGCATATGCAGACGATTTAACCATAGTATCAAATTCAAGACAAGAACTTATAAAAGCAATTGAAAAGATAGGAGAAGAGGCAAAACAACTTGGAATGGAAATCAACGCGGACAAAACAAAATATATGATAGTAGGTAAAAAAACCGAAAATACCGAAGGGAACTTAAAAACGCAATGGCATTCATTTGAAAATGTAACAACATTCAACTACTTAGGAGTGACGATGGGACAAACAGGAAAAGAGCGGGTGCAAGAAAGAATACTCAATGGAAACCAAGCCTACTGCAGAAATAGAAAACTTCTGAAAAGTAAAGCCATAAATAAAAACACCAAAATAAAAATATATAAAACACTTATAAGACCAGTGATCGCGTATGGCTTAGAAACAACGGTAATAAACAAAAAAGAAGCATAAGACTTAAAAATTATAGAAAGAAAGATTCTTAGAACGATACTGGGGCCGAACATAACAAGAACTGGGAAAAGGAGACTCAAAACTAACAAAGAAATAGAAAGCGAGTTAAGCAATGAGACAATCGTGAAATATATAAAAGCACAACGCCTAAAATAGGCAGGACATATTATGAGACGAAAGCCTGGAGAAATGATAAGAAGAATAACACAATGGACTCCTCTATGGCCGAGAAGAAGGGAAAGACCCAGAGAAAGTTGGAGGAATCAGATAGAAGAGGATACAAAAAGGATGGGAGTCAAAGAGTGGAGAGAAAGATGCAGAAATAGAGCAGAATGGAAAAAAATAACTTCTGAAGTCATGACACACAAGAAATTGTAATAATAAGGAGTGAAAAGGGAATAATCCACCCTAATAAATGGATTTAAAAGCGCATTAGCGTTAGCCACAATCTATTAGATTTAAAGGCTTGATGATGATGATGAATTTTTGTTTTATTTTGAACAATAGTCCTTGGTGCCATACTTTGTCGAAAGCTTGTTGGATGTCTAAAAATGCTGAAGCACATGATTCTTTTTGTTCTAGTGCTTGCTTGATATTGTTCACTAATCTATGAGACTGTTGGATTGTCGAATGTTGTTCTCTGAATCCAAATTGATGTATTGGAATTAGTTCTTCTTCAGGTATGATTTCGCTTGTTCTTTGTAGAAGGATTCTTTCGAAGAGTTTGGATAGTTGTGGTAGTAGGCTAATTGGCCTGTATAAGCTGGGTTCATGGTTAGGTTTTCCTGGTTTCGCTAACATGATTATCTGTGCATACTTCCATTGAATTGGGTTATGATTAATTTGTAGTATTCTATTGAATATTGTGGTGGCTAGTCAGATGGCTTTCGATGGAAGATGTTTTAATACTTTCCCGGTGATGAGATCGTATCCTGGAGCGTTATGTGGGTTTCTCTGTACACTTCTGCTGATGGGGTAATTGCTCTTAGGGGAGGTGTTAGTTGGTTGCCAGATTCTAAGTAGGTATCTACCTCGACATCTATTATTGGATTATTTGATGGAAGTGGGGTGAAAACTTTAGTGTTCTGCAAACGTGTTGTTTTTTTCATCATTTGTGCGAGCCCAATTTCCATCAGGTTTTCTTAATGGGGGTATTGACACAGTGGGACTCTCGAATTTTTTAGTGGCTTTCCATTGTGTATTATCTTGTGGTGATAAGTTGGAGATATGTAGTATTTAAAAGTATCGCTTCTGTTTTGACTTAAGGCGTTCTTGATAAGATGGATTAAACTGTTCAGAATTGTCTTATCCCCAGGATTCCTGGTTGCTTGCCATTAATTTCAGTAATGTATCAAATAGCGCCGTGATTGCATACAACAAATATGAAATCCACCATTTTATGTTGACGACCATTTTGAATTTGGTTTGTCTATGTACTTTATTTTACTAGTCAAACCCTTTCATTTGATAACCATATTGAGGGGGTGTAAAAAAAATGGAATGAGCCATTTTGTGGCCATCTTGGATTAACGATGATTCAGAATAAGGATAATCGTATTGTCATCAGAACTAAAGGTTTATATCAAACTTAATTTTATTCAGCACCTTTTAGGGATATCTCGGAAGAGGATGAGCTAAGGAAATTTTGTCATAGGAAAGAGCCATCATAATTTTATACAAAAAATCACCTCCTTTCGCATGAAAGTAAAAAAACCTGTGACAGAAATGTTCCACGTTGTAAGGTTGAAACAATCAATTTGTTAACTCATAAGATTGAAAATTTTGGTTAATAAATTTGCAACTTGGAATTCAAATTGGAAGAAGGTGAAATTCTGGGATTTATCACTGGAAAAATAAAACAAAAAATATTATGCCTGAATTGACTACATAGCGGGAATAATGTAAAGAAATTTGTCTAAGGCGGCAAAATTCTACTTGGACAGATAAAAAAATCAATTAAAAATTAAAGAAATGTTTCAAAAGAAAAAACATCAAATGAATCAGATCGAATTATTTTCACCCTTTTGATATCTGACGAATTCGATCTCCGACACCCCATTAGACAACAAAAAAATAACAAGGCAAGAGGAGATTTTTTAAAACTCTTGTTAACTAGCTACCGAACATTTTATCGTAATTCTGTATCGACAAAATCCACCTAATTTGGTCCAAATTACTGGAAAAAGTTCAACAAGAAAGATTTGAAGTATTTCAAACATTCTGTTTCGATTCTTTTCTTTTAAATGATATGTGATAGACGTGGAGTATTCGACAAACGAACGACTAGTATCACCATGGCAGATATTTGAGATGTGTATCTTTGTAAGACTTATTTGATTTGGACAGAAGACTAGACATGGCTGTAGCGATACACATCATGCGGGATTCTTTTCGTAAAAATACCAAATTTATTCGAAAAAATTAAATTTCGTTTAAGCTGTTACTATATCAAGTTCGTTAAATCCAAACTTATCTCATAAATTTCATGATAATTAAATGTATTTTTAGAGGTTTGTAGGAATTAAAAAAAAGTGTGAGTATAAAGATGGAGAAGATACAAAATATTCCCTATTTTTTTTTCGAAATATCCTCGTGAATTATTTTGAAAAGGTGTAATGCCGGTTAAAGGCAGAATCCTTATTATTAATATTTAGAAGTTATCGCGATTTTCTATTTCCTATTCAATTAACAAAAAATTGTTTAAAACTTTCGAATTTTATAACTGGTTCCAAAATCAACGTACCGTGATGGATAAAACATATTTGTATAGAAAATTGAACGCTCTATGAATCAGAGCTTCTTTCATTTTTTGATAAATATATTTTTTTTAAAGTTATTCAATGTCAAAGTTACATTTATAGTATATTCAACTTTTATTTTCCAGTTTGCGGCAAAATGTTGGAACTATTTATGTTCAATATTCTTTGGATAACACTTTTCCTGGAAAAAGAAGTAGTTTAACAATTTTTGAATCAAAATACGAATAAAAAGACATTAATTCTTGAAAAAATACGAAATTCAGTATTTTTTCTGAGTGAAAATAATAAATGATCCCAAACATTTGAAATTTGAGAAAAAACTCAGCAGCAATGGAGATCAATAACTCTCCAAATCATGGTTTTCGATTTTTCTTTCAATCCAGCCAATATTTTAAAAACTTTGTACTCAATCGCGGATCTAGAAGTCATTCAGAGTTTTTTTATCAAGAATTATTTTTCTGCGAAACGAAAGAAAAACTTTTTCTCCTTTTTTCTTATAAAACTTTGTACTTGTGCTGTAAAGGTACATGCCCGATAACAAATTTTTGCATTAAAATTGCAGACCTTATGAATCCGTCGTCGTGTATAACACCGCATAATGATTAAGGACGATCATCGAAGAAAAATTTCCCATAAAGTCCACATCAGCCTACAAATTATAAGGTTACCAAGGTAATCGAGGTAGTTGCTTCCTATTTAATTTTCACCGGAGTTATCAAAATATCTGGGCGTGAGATATGACTACTCGTAAGCAATCTTCATGATTGTTATGAATTCTGTATAAGTATACGGTAATTATCAAAATAGCTACGGTTGTAGTAATTATTTTTTAAACGATTTTTGTGATTTCCCGGACAAAATGGCCGATAACGGTATTGGTGTTTTAAAAATAATTCAGTTATTAAATATCTAATTTCCTGGTTTACGGACTGAATTAAAATAAAGTACAGTTGATAACATGGAATATTCCATGAAAATTCCAGAATAGCGGATCGATTTTACAGCAGAGGCATTTAAAGAAGATTTAATTTCAGATACCATACAAGTGAAAAATCTTCCAAACCTTAGTTTGGGAGAGCCATGTGCAAGTTCATACTCGAAAGCAGAGTTTATAGAATGAATCAGAACAGAACAGAAGTGAATTGATAATGTTGAAAATGTCGGAGCATTTGAGGATGAACAAAGGATTCGATATAAAATAATTTGTAATAGTGCATGCATTCATGATGTCAGTTAGTAAAAAATGAAAATGACTCGCAGAAGCTTTACATAAGGTACATATAAATTTTTGAAGGTGGTAGCCACTTACGGTATCTTTGGATCTTGTAGGAGATGTGAATTAAGCGATTTGCTTACATCTGACCATCTAGGATTATGAAGGCTCGACATTTTACTTTGGTTGACTAGATTGATTAGAGGATCAACGCAGCGCAACATCTCTTTTACACGCAGAAATGATAATCTTCCAAAATATTTTAGTTTTGGCAAGTCTATCTGAAGCTACTGTCATAAACATACCATTGGCGTACGGTACCTATTTTATAATAATAATAATTATATCTATATAGAAACTGGTTTATGCTTTGCTTTAAAGGTAAGGTTTGAATTCACTATGAATACGAAATAATAAGATACCAAGTAAAACTGAAAATACGAAGGTAAATACTGACAATATAAACGCCACTCAATAATCAATGTCAGTCGATTGTCGAAGAACACACGCATGCGCTTGCCAATAGGAAGGTTACTTAGCAACGGAGGATCGATAAATATTCACAAATTGAGTTAGTCCGGAGGGTGTAGTAATTATGATTTTTGCACGACGTTGCCGGCTTGAAGGAAACCTATAACATATTTGGAAAAGTATTCATGTTTTAATATCAGAAATTGAAAAAATAATGTTAAAAGACAAAATCCAATGAAACAAGCACATTAAAGAACTAACGTTCAATCATTATTGACATATTGTTAATTATAAAAGTCCATTTTCTAATTATTATCACTACATACTTAGCACTTTAGCTTTTTCATAGTTAAACATGGCAATATCGAATGTTTTCGACCGCATTCCTTTCACAGCCTCAGTTATGTTTGCCAATCATTTGTTTGTTTACATCATTTGTCTAAACACTGTACTTTTTATATTACCCAAATTAACATAATGACATATACATAAAGATTGAAAATAATGACGACAAAGAATTGGGTCCAATTATTTCTTAAGCTAAAATACAAACTGTTTCACACACTGGAAACTGAATTGTTTCTAGGAGCTCCACGACATAGTTAGAGATTATATAATTCGTTTATAAATTAACTACCGTTTTTTTTTCATCTGTGTGGCTTTCATGAGCTCATTATACTGCTTCTCTTAATTAAGTAAGAACACACACAATTTCAAACCAATGTGACTATCAGATTTCCATAATAAAATTGGTACTTTACATTAATATTATGGTGCTACCGTATTACGGCAATACCTATCAAATAACCAGATGCTGTTTTAAGTAGAACCATTGATGAAGCCGTAGTAGGCAAAAGTCGAAATAAACTTGATTTGGACCTGATACCATCAGATTTTTCTTTACCTAATTAATACCCAAAAATAAATTTTTATTCTATATTTTGGTTTAATTTGATATGAGAAACTGATCTCGAAGTGGTTGGTTGAAATGCAGTATTCAATAACTTTTTTTTATTTAAATAAATAAGCGTGTAAGTATTTCTAAAAATACCAAAATCTTGTTAGGATTCGTGCAATATTTTGGTATCAGTATGGACAATAAACAATCAATGGAATAATGTTTATGGCTTGATTTTTGTATTTTACAGGTATTTGGGTAGAAAAACTGCTAATGCAATGCAAGCAAATCCCCAAACGCTGAACTAATAGTCGTAGCTAAGTTACAGAGATCTGATTGAAAATTTACTAATTTATTGCCACATCAGAATGACAATTTTCTATTATTCTTGTCAGCCAAGACTCATGACGTTCTCTGGGTTTCTGTACTTCTTGTACTTAAGTGTTAAGCATGTCACTAAGAGTTTTTTCGTCACTTTGGATTGTAGAGATGAAGCAATTTGGAAGACTACCAACAATACGGATTCAGTTTCAGCTTTAATGGGATCCAGTAGAATTCTAGAATATTTACAAAAAATCAGGTTCTACAGAAAACGTCTTTTATTCACTTGGATCAAACCTGGTTCTATATATACCTACTATATTCCAGATAGGGGTTGGGTTGACTCATGTTTTGAAACAAAAGCACCATCGTAAGAGGATTGCGATTTTGCTTGCTAAATTCAAAGACAGATGGATCCAAATGCACTTTCTCCGAGTGTTAAAAATATGAAATTTCTTTCTTGGATACCATGAGGACACCTCTGCAGAATTATCTGAAGATTGGTTCAAAAACATGCTAATTCCAATTATACCCTAACATAAAGTAATTATAATTTAAAACGGAAGCTACATAGTGAGAAGAGGGTCAAAGCTCCATTAAAATAACTGAATAGTATTACTTATCAGTTTTTGGGGTTGTTATGGTAAATTCAAGTTAATGTTTGCAAAAAATTTAAAAAAATATCACACTTTTAAATAGAGAAGTAACTTTCAAAAGATGTACCACTCTACTTTCCATTTAAAAAAAATTATGGGTTGTAACTGTAACTAGAAGAAAGCTAATTGAATTTTTTCCATTGCAGAATGTCAATTCTTGATCAGAAAGGATTTTCTATATATGTGTAAAATAAGTGAATTTTTTCCACTTGGTTTCTCCACACTGTATAAAACTCTTTGTAGAAAATAATCTTCAATTTATAATTATGGTTTTAGAAGGCAACAAAAGAAATAAATAGTTCCTAAAATATTAATACGCCAATTTCATCAACAAAACTCCCTGTTGAGTTGTTTAAGGATTTAATTTGACGTTCACATATGAAACGTCTTCCGATTGTTATCTCTTAATTGAATTAATGATGCTGACAGTCATATAATTAAAAGAACACAATATTCGAATTTTTATTCTGACAGAGGACAGACCACATATCGCGTAACGACTGCTTAAATGTTCAATGTGCCATATGAACAAAACGACCTCCAGGGTATTATGACACGTTGACGATGTTTCTTTTTATGTACTAAATAGGTTGCCGGAACGATATCTTTTTCTATTTTGCTATTTTTTTTATATAAAATTCATTATATAAGCAGTATTTTCAATTAAAAGTTCTTTAAGATTTTATTACTGCAACTTTTAATGCGGGTTTTGGCTCTATTCCTAGAATAAACGACCCAACTCGGTCGTATAATTTTCAGACCGTAATTTTCATGACATTGTCAGTTATGTTACAAAGATGTCAATAATTTTATGTCAGTTGTTTGCTGTAGAATAAAGCCTTATTTTAAAGGTAATCCTTCGTAATTTACTACAAATTATTCTACAGAATTCTATGAAATGGATAAGCTACTTCGCCCCGATCGTTTAGATATAGATGTTACACTTGGAAACGCAGGTCAACTTTGGAATCATTGGTACAGATCGTTCGTGAACATTCTGGAAGCGGCAGATGCGAAGGACAATAAAAAGAAGCTGAATCTACTAATAAACTACGTCAGTCCAGTCGTTTTTGAGTCCACAAGTGAGAGTACAACGTATGAGAATGCCATAAAAATCCTTGAAAGCCTCTACGTAAAGCCCAAAAATGAAATATGTTCTCGATATTCTCTCTCATCAAGAAGACAGTAGGTGAGTCAACTGACCAATATTCACAAATTTTAAAGCAAATGAGTAAAGACTGCAACTTTGAAGCTGTTACGGCCGAAGAGAATAGAGATGATTTCATTCGAGACTCGTTTATCAGTGGTTTAAGTTCACTAAAAATTAGACAACGGCTTCTAGAGCACTCTTCTTTGAACTTAATTCAAACGTTTCATACTGCGAGAGCGTTAGAAATAGCCAAACAACATGCTGAATCATATTCATCAACTTTTGATTCAAGTGTTGCCGTTTTACAAAACGCAGAACCGTCATAAGATTCTGAAAATTCATCAACTAGGCAGTTAGCGGCTGCTGCATCTTTTCAGGAATGTTTCTTTTGTGGCAGAGATAGACACCTGCGCGAACACTGTCCTGCTAAAAATGCAATTTGCAATTCCTATAATAAAAGAGGTCATTTTTCAACTGTGTATAGATCAAGTAACACCAGAAAATTTCAGAAAACATCTGCTGCTATTCTGTCTACGATTTCTGCTGTTTCTCCTAGTTGTTTATCCAAATCTATTATTAAAATAAACAACATAATCACAGATACACTAGTCGATACAGGGAATTCTGATAGCTATATTTCAAGTAAAATTGTTGCCAGTAGAAATATTTGTGTCATTCCATCAAGAATTAATGTTAAAATGACTTCAACATCTCTCACGTCGCAAGTTCTTGGATATTGTATTGTACGCCTACAAATTTTGGATAAAATTTATTCAAATGTAAAGCTTTTAGTCCTTGATGAACTCTGCACTGAGGCAATCATTGGTCATGATATTCTGAAGCAACATTCTCGACTCGAAATTCTCTTTGGAGGTGACAACTCTACCCTATCAATATGCAATTTAGCAGTAGCAAATGTTAAACCATTTAGTTTATTTTCAAATTTGACGTTTAATTGCAAACCAATCGCAATTAAATCCCATCCATCTACCACTTCAGACCTCAACTTTATTGAGCTAAAAATCAAACATCTTCTAAAAGAAAAGATCATAGAACCCAGTTTCTCCCCCTGGCGAGCTCAATTTCTGGTAACTTCAAGTGAAAACCACAAGAAACGTATGTGAATTGACTATTCTCAAACCATAAATAAATATACATTATTTGCATACCCATTGCCACGGATAGAAGACATTGTAAACCAAATTTCGGAATATTCCGTTTTTAGTACAATTGACCTCCGTAGTGCCTATTACCAAATTCCAATTAAAGACGAAGAAAAGATCTATACTGCATTTGAAGCTTGTGGAAACTTGTACCAATTTAGTCGAATTCCGTTTAGTGTTACCAATGGAGTCGCTAGTTTCCAACGAACCGTCAACAGCATCATCAAGAAAGAAAATCTTAAAAGCGTCTATACTTATCTGGATGACGTCACTGTTTGCGGTAACTCACAAGAAGAACATGATCAAAATTTACGAAAATTTTTAGATTTTAGATTAATGAAACAAAATCAAGATTTTCTCTCAAATCGATTTGCATTCTTGGGTATTTAATATGCAACAAAACTATGAAGCCGGACCCAGAACGACTTAAGCCTCTCTTGAATTTACCAGTACCTGATACTACAGCTTCTCTTCGAAGAATTCTAGGAATGTTTGCACACTACTCTAAATGGGTTCCTAAATTTTCCGAAAAAATTCAGCCGCTAGCTCACAGCACAAGTTTTCCATTGTCTGAAAAAGCAATTTCGGCATTTAGACAGCTCAAACAAGACATAGACAACTCTTCGATTTCTTCAATTGATGACGACGCTGTGTTAACTGTTGTAACCGATGCCTCGGAGTTTGCAATAGCTGCTCAATTATCCCAATCAGGAAGACCAGTCTCATTTTTCTCAAGAACCTTGTCCTCTCAGGAACAAAAGCATTCGTCAGTTGAAAAAGAAGCGTACGCAATAGTAGAAGCACTGAAAAAGTGGCGACATTTCTTAATTGGCAGACATTTTCAGCTCATTACGGATCAGAAGTCAGTGGCATTTATGTTTAACAACAAGTCTACTTCAAAAATCAATAATGAGAGAATTCAACGTTGGGGTTTGGAATTGTCATGCTACAAGTATGATATTATGCATTTACAGGCCAGGAAGTCGAAACACGGTAGCTGACGCATTTTCCCGTATTACTTCTGCAGCCATGTCATCGGCTGATCAAAAGAAATTATTTGATTTACAATCTTATTTGTGTCACCCTGGTATTACCCGGTTTTTCCATTGGATACGCTGCAAAAATTTCTCTTATTCTGTGGAAAACGTCCGTCAAATTACCTCCTCATGTCCTGTTTGTGCTGAAATTAAACCAAAATTTCACAAAAATGAAGGAACGTTAATCAAAGCCACCTCACCATTTGAACGTTTTAATTTGAATTTTAAAGGCCTTTGCCTTCATCTTCAAGAAATAAGTACTTACTAACCGTTGTTGATGAATTTTCCAGATTCCCATTCGCATTTCCATGTTCCGACATATCATCATCTACAGTTATCCAATGTTTGCGTCAAATATTTTCTATATTTGGCACTCCGGCATATATTCATTCTGACCAAGGTACCTCTTTTATGTCTCGTGAACTTAAGTCACTTTTGGAGTCTCACGGTATTGCTTCAAGTAGCACGACTCCCTATAATCCTCAGGGTAATGGTCAGTGCGAACGATTTAATGGAATTATATGGCATTATATGGCTTTAAAATCTCAACATTTGGAAATCAACCAGTGGGAGCAGGTTCTAGTGGAGTCTCTTCACTCTATTAGATCTCTTTTATGCACTGCTATCAACTCGACCCCACACGAACGCATGTTTAACTATGTGAGGCGCTCAACTTATGGATCATCGATTCCTACATGGCTAGCTGCACTAGGACCAGTGCTATTAAAGAGATTCGTCCGTTTGAATAAATACGAACCTTTAGTTGATGAAGTCCAACTCCTAGAAGCCAACTCGGAATACGCCCATATCCGACTGGAAAATGGATAAGAAAAGACAGTTTCCATTTGACATTTAGCTCATCGAGGAGACTTATCATTAATTTATTGCGATGAAAATTATGTCAATCAGGATCAAGACCAAAGCATTTAAGAACATCAAGACCAAAGCATTCAAGAAAGTCAAGACCAAAGCATTCAAGAAAATCAAGACCATCTCATTCAAGACCACTCCATTCAAGACCAACACAATCAAGACGCAGTACTGAATAACGATAGGCCAGTTAGGACACGAAGGCGTTCTCAATATCTAGAAGACTTCCTCGAGAAATAAGAAGGCGGGAAGAATGTCATGATATTACCCATTCAAGACCACTCCATTCAAGACCAACACAATCAAGACGCAGTACTGAATAACGATAGGCCAGTTAGGACACGAAGGCGTTCTCAATATCTAGAAGACTTCCTCGAGAAATAAGAAGGCGGGAAGAATGTCATGATATTACCCTTTTGATCAGATTCATGACATTGCCAGTTATGTTAAAAACTTGTCAATAATTTTATGACAGTTGTTTTCTGTAGAATAAAGCCCTATTTTAAAGGTAATCCTTCGTAATTTACTACAAATAACTTTCAATATAAATAAATTGCGTTGACTTTGTCGTAATTTTTCTCCATTTTTCGATATCTCAATCAATGAAAGGCGCGGGACATAACTGGTTCCTTCACAAACACCAACGATAGAAAATTCTTGTTTGTGTTCCCTAACGTCTTGCGTTGAGTAGCGCAGCTCCTCAGAGAGGACGCACCTTAAGGGTTAAAACAGAACAAACTCGACAGAAAACGTTTCGTATGCTGTACCTTAGAGCTGGCTCTTCAATTCCGCCTTTACTTGCTTGAGTGATTCATAGTTTTGACACGTTTTTCATCTATAACAATGCAGACCATCAAACCTTAAAGCAGAAACCTCATTAAACATGGACAGAGAGGAGATCAGGTGTGAAACTGGAACTTTTTTTGGACACTGCAGCCTAAACTGCATCTGGGTAGAAAAAACGGGCTGGTTTGAAACACCGAGTGTTGTCTCTGCCTAGAAGAAGATGAATCGGCAGAACACATTATTTACTACTGTCTGGCTCCCGAACGAGTCAAACTACAGACTCTAGAAGCTGCACTCGTGCGCCCAGAGAATGTAGATAGACTTACCTCTTCACAAATCATCCACTCCCTTGGGAATATTGAACTTGAAGGGAAAATCTAATTCGGATTGAGGCACTATAGACAGTATTGTCATCAATCACAAAAACTAAATCACACTCTATGTTTGTGGTTTTAGTTTTTTGTTCCAGCGGAGAGCCAGAACAGGTACTAGACCATAATCATGCCTCTAAAAAATTGTAACGGTAAATGGCTGTAACCTTAAACGGCACCAGCTCGAAGGGCTCTGGCTAGAGACTCCTCTCAAGGGTGATTCGACCCCAAGTTTATGCTGCACAAGTGTTACAGGAAGGTTGTAAAAGTTGAGGGCGCCCCTACCTTTTTGACGATAAAAAGTACTAAAAAAACTAAGGCGGAAAAGGTAGGTATTCGGGCGGTATCTCCCTCAACTTTTATAGTTGAGGATTTATAATAAAATAAAAAAAAGAATTGAATACAAATTTATAATTTATTCTGCCACAGGAAATGAACAGAGAAATTTGTAATTTTATAGGTACTTAGCTTAGATGAAGTGGTTTCCTGAAGAAGATAGTCAGGTCTTGATCTGAACTGATGTGTCATGGTCTAGGGCGGTATTTTGATCTAGGGCTGTATCCTGGGGTTCTATCCTTGGCTAGGGCTTATATTATAGCCTGGGTCTTGGGGTTATATCCTCGGGTTATATCCTTGGGTTATATCCTTGGGTTATATCCTTGGGGCTGTGCTTATCACAGCAAAATTTATAAGATACTTAAAATATGAGAGATAACGAAAGATGGTCTTTCCCCTTAGGCAGCCGGTAACGAAAAGGGGTGTTTCTCGTGGCGTTGGAAAAAATGGAAGCGTCCGTTGGCAGACGTCAATTGTCTTATGGTCAGGGTTGAAGAATTTAGGATCACAGAACTATAATTGGAAGTGGCTAGTGACGACGAGCGCTAATTAAAAGAATTTATTCTGTAAAATCGAAACAGGTCGATAGACATGTTACAAAATTCTAATGAAACTGGGCCGTACTCAGAACCTGCGTCATCGTCGTCAAACATTCTCGTAAAAGCCAGTCAGCAGCGAACTGAAGAATCCAGTTTGGTGTAGTCAAATTTATTTCCGCGGCAAAGTCGCGGCGGGATTCGGAAAGCCACTGAATCTCATGCCACCGGATCAGCCCAGTTTGTTGACGCCCCGCCAGTCACACTGTGGTTTTATACATAACTTCAATATTCCTCAATGTTTAGCATTGCCACCTCTCGTATAATCTCGTGTTATCGTGTCTAACTGCATTTTTATCTAATTGCAGTTTATTTAAAATGGAAAAATGTACTTTTATGCGGAGAAGACGACGTAATAATACCTACTATTCACCAACATTACATAATACAAAATAACAGCCCGAGTCCAAATTTTGGTACGCATGGCAAAACGGTTAAAAAATTATAAAAAGGCCCTTTTAAGTCTCATTACGATATTTCATATTTAAGGAAATCATTACAATATTTACGGCCTATGGAACCGTTTGAGTTTAAAATATCGTTATTAACATTAAACCGAAGTAATTTTCATACCCGTTATGCATACTTTTTAAAATAAGACTGCTTCCATTTTAATACCAAATTGATAATCAATATGAAGTAGGTACTGAATATTTTTCATGGTAAATAATTTTTTTTTCTAAAGTGTTGGCCCTTGGGTAACTTTCAGGTAAGAGACGCAGTCAAATAATAGGGTTATTTAAAATATTTTTATAGGTATTCGCCAGTGCCGTATTTTTAAACACAAAACTCTCGCTTCGACTATTAACTGTGCAGCACTCATTTACAGGTATACAAAGTAAACCTACAGGATCCTCCAGGTCCTGGAGGAAGTGTTGACACGCAACGGGCTGGCGGTGCTGAATGATGGACTACTGCCCACTTTCGTGAGGGGTGATGGAGGTTCGCCATTAATTGATATAACAGCATGCGATGAATGGCTGGGGGAAAAAGTGAGTAGTTGGAAGGTGCTGGAGAATGAGGAAAGCTTGAGCTTACACAGGTATGTGGTGACGGATATAAGGAAAGGGAGAAAGCAATTATTGGGAGAGTGGGGATGGAGGTGAACGAAGGCCGAGGCAGAGTGTATGAGGAAGAAGGCAAGAGAGAAGATAGAAAGGGAACTTGGACATGATGTAGATGAATTGTACAATGTCATGCAGGGCTGTAGAAGAGAGGGAAAGAGGGGCAATAGGCGTGAGCGGAATGAGTGGAATGAGCGGAATGAGCGAACTGGTGGAATGAGGAAATAGAGGAGCTGTGGCGGGAGTGTAAGAAGGAACGAAGACGGATGCTGAGGGGAAGAGGAAGGATAGAGGGAAAATGGGGTTACAAAGAGAAGAAGGAACTGAAGCTTAGGGTAGAGAGGGAAGTGGGAAGAGTTACTGGGGGAATTGGAAAACAATCCATAGGGAAAGGCGTATGAGATAGCGGTGAAGAGGATGGGTGGAAATAGGAACGAGGTGCTAGAGGAAGATTGGGAGAAGTAGATTAAAGGGAAATTGTTCACAGGGGGAGAAGTAGGAGTGGAGGGCAGAATACTAGAAGTTCAGGATACTAGGGTGGTAGGGAAAATGAGGGAGATAAGGACGGTAGAGAAGTGGGAAGTAGAGGAGGGGGGGAGAAACATGAAAGTAAGGAAAGCCCCAGGGGTGATATGATGACAATTTTGAGTACTTCTGGGAGCTATTCAACGGGGTGCCAAGGGAGGAAGAGTTTCCGGAAGGATGGAAGGTGGCCAGGGTGATACTGCTAGGGGAAGTGGGCGGGGGACTACAGGCCCATCAGCCTGCTGTGTGATATGGGTAAATTGATGGAGGGGATAACAAAGGATAGGATTGCGGAGGCAGTTGGTAAGAATGGGGGCTTTAGGGAGCTGGGCAGGGTAATGGGCTTGGTGGAAAGGGCTAGGGAGGGCAGATAGAGAAACAAAAAATTGGCCCTACTCGTGTTCTTCGACGTCGGGAACGCGTCCAACAGTGTCAGCAAACTGGAAGTGTAGAGCGCGCTGCTGAGGCTTGGAGTGGGGAAGGGTTTGATTAACGTGGATGACTACCTGACGGGACGTGTAATATAAGACACTAGAGGGAGGAGATATGAGAGGGAGGCTGGAGTGCCCCAGGGCTCGGTTCTTGGACCGACGCTAGGGAAGTGTATGTTTGATGAGATTTGTGAGATAGTAAGTGAAGAGGGATGTGAGATTACGGTGTATGCGGACAATGTGTGTCTGGTATGTACGGCAAAAGGAGAGGCGGAGATAGAAAGAAAGGCGGAGAGAATGTGTAGGAAGATTGTGAAGAAGATAGAGCGGTGCAGACTAGAAGTGGCTGAAGATAAGACGGTTGGGTTGCTAGTGAAGGGACTGAGCAAGACGAGGGAAAGAGAATTCGTATGGAGGAGTCTGTGAAATACCTAGGGGTGTGGTCGGATAGTCAATTATCCTTCAGAACACACATGTTAAAGGCGGCGGAGAAGGGGAAAGTAAGGGCAGCATGTCTGGGGAGATTGATGTGTAATGTGAAAGGGCCGGGAGAGTGGAAGAGGAGGGGAATTGGTAGGACGGTAGAGCAGAGTATGCTGTACGGTGCGGAGGTGTGGGGTGAAAGAGCGGGAGTGAATGCGAGTGCTAGGCCACTCCTGCAGATGCAGAGAGGGATTCTGCTGAGGGTGGAGCAGGGGTAGAGGACATTGGGTGGACTGGCAGCAGTGGTGCTGGCAAGGACCTACACATTTTACGTGATGGCTAGAGCCAGGAGCCAGGAATGTGCTCTTGGTTGTACTGTTCATATGGAAAAACTTATCAGGCTTAACAGGCGATCCTCAAGATCGTTCTTGTAGAAGTCCTCATTTTGGCGCGTTAGCCACAGGGAAGGAAGTATATCTTCAGTACGTCAGTGCTTCGCATTCGTAGACAATGTGTGAAGCTGTTTCCTCTTTCACCATGCACAACCGACAAATAGGTTCATCTCTGTATACACCAATGTGCTTCCTTAGGGTTCAGTGAACGGTGAGTACATGCCACTTTCTTCATTCAACTCCTACTAAGGTTTAATATTTCCAAGGGGTTTTCTTGACCAGGAGTGTGGTGTTCCTCTTCGGGCATATTTTTCTGGTATATCTGATGTTTTGTTTAAATCCACTGAGATACACACTCACGTGCTGCATCATCTAGGGGCTTTGTCTATGATTTGAATATATTTACTGATTACATCTCTAATGATCGATCGAATCCTTGGGCCAGGATATCCTTATCGCCTGGAAATATTCATTACCATATTTCTGTGAAAATGTACTTGAATCTCAATGTTTTCAACTTCTATAGTAAAAAAATTTAACAATTAACAATAATAGTCTTTGGTGACATATACGAAGATCACTAGCATTAACTTTGTTAAAATTTCCTTCCAGAGCGACAGTTAGTATAGAGATGATCAAAGAGTGCTTTCAATATTTAGAGGAGGCTTTTTGTTCCGATCTTACGTGACATCACAGTCCCATTTGTGCCATGTGCACTATGCTAACAATCTCACCATTGTCAACGGATATTTCAAATTCATCAAAAGAGGTGGATATTTTGAAATTTGGAGAGCCACAAGAGCTGCCTTATAAAAAAGGGTATGACAAGGAAATACAACGATTAAATGAATGAAGATTAGAAGCTATTACGTCATGTTATAGGCCTCAATTTTTGCTGATATACATTGAATGAAGATGTTACTTTAAGAAGAAGAAGAAGGATACGTTGTAATGTAAAGATGTTTTTTTTTCATCTTTGAAACCAATATTTGAAGATGGAGGCTGTTCTACAATAGTAACAGTAATTTGATTATAGTTTTATGTTTTATTCTGACTTTCAGCTTTAAAATTCCACTTTAAATACGGTCCTGGCCAATTCCTCAATGGACAAAGGACAAAAGTTATAATATATGGTAAATATAATTAAAGGTCTTTTCACATAATTAAATAAACTTTTTAAACATTTAACCTATAATAAAATATTTCACATTTTCATAAAAAATCACTATACAGGTAGACAGCAGGCGACATAGAGTTATTTAATATTCGGTAGATCTTAATGTGTGGCATTTTAGTAGTTAATTTTTCTCACAATTTGATACATTGTATCTTCAGTTTGTCTTTTTATTTAATCAGTATATTATAAGGCTATTAATGTTCTTTAAAGTCTATTAAAATTGCTCTCATTTTTAATTATATCGTAAAATGGTATGCACAGGGAATGAAATATCTGACCAAATTATTTGCAAGAGTTACCGAGCTATAAATTTGTTTATTATCCTAATAAGTTGCTTAAGGTTTTGGATGCTGTCTTAGTGCGGCTTTTACTGACAATTTTATCCAGGCGTTCTCTTAATGAAAGCTCTTAATAATCGTAAATAAATACAGTATCTCCATAAAATAGCGCATGAATTCATTATTATCTAATATAATATGAAAACATCACAAAACAGTTCAATTTTTGCTATCAATTAACTATTTTTTGGAAGAATAAACCGCCATACAGGGTGAATCACCTTTAAGAGAAAATGTTCTTCATTGGCCACTAAACAATAACTCAACCTGTGAGTTACGTTTTGTAGTTTCTCCTTGATTCGGATTTTAAGGTCTCGGATAATGTCACGTCTGTTAGTGTAGACTTCAGATTTTAGATAACTCCATAAATAGAGTACTAATGGGCCATTCCACTGTTTGATTTCTTCCAATCCACCGATCTGGAAATGTTGTGTCTAAAAACTGGTGCACAAGTATAGAAAAACTTAGCGGTCTGCCATCATATTGAATCCATATTCTGCGGTCTAAAGTGCTGGAAATTTGGATATAAGGCTGTGTCAAATCGGGAATTTTGCAGAATATCCAAAAACATCTCAAAAGTTCAGTTCTGCGATCATAGTCATCTGTAACCACTTATGGATGGGACACGTAGTTTATAAGGAGGGTATTTACCTTTTTACAAATATTTGATACTGAAGACTTTCCAATATACAAATCCCTAGATAATCCCCGCACTTCTAATTATGTTAAATTATTCGGTTTAGGTTCCTTTTTAGGGTTGCGTTCTTTAAATAAAACACATCTTTCTTCGACAAATGTTTAATTTGAACTCCTTGACCAAAAAACCCAAAGCAACAATTGCCAGCCTACACATTCTTTCAATCTAGCGCGTGTCTGCTTATTTTGCAATTGTTACTTATATCGATAATTAAATTATAATCAAATTGCTTAGTCGATATATTTTATGATTACAATAATTATTATAAGTAAACACATACATACTAAAGTTAATAACCTATAATTTAACAAGAAGCATAAATTCTAACCTAAATAATTAACTACCCATTACACACTGTACAGCGTCTCTATTCTGATTCAAGAAGGATCAGAGTCTGGAGAGGACTAGGTTGACAAAAGAGGCGCATACATGTAGTGGATGTTTATCCATATGGTGGTCTACGAGGTATGATATGAGCTGGAATGATCTTTCATCATCGAACGGTTTCCGGTTTTGTGGAAGGCACTTTAAATCAATATCAATTCATTGACTACAGATGCTGATTTGCGTTACATGCAGCATAATGCAAGGTAAGATATTAGTTTGACATTGACGATATTACACTTTAGCCGTGTCCCGCATAGTTACCAGACCTCCCCATCAAATCCATGGGGAAAGGCGTATGAGATAGCGGTGAAGAGGATGGGTGGAAATAGGAACAAGGTTTTAGAGGAGGATTGGGAGAAGGAGATTATAGAGAAATTGTTCACAGGGGGAGAGGAAGGAGTGGGTGGCAGAATTCAGGAAATCCAGGATACTAGGGGGGTAGTGAAATTGAGGGGGATAAGGCCGGTAGAGAAGTGGGAGGTAGAGGATTGGGGGAGAAACATTAAAGTGAGAAAAGCCCCAGGGATAGATGGCCTGAGGGGTGATATGGTGAAGAGGCTGTTGGATGACTTCTGGAGTACTTCTGGGAACTATTCAACAGGGTGCTGAGGGAGGAGGAGTTCCCGGAAGGATGGAAGGTGACCAGGGTGATACTGATCAAGAAGGCGGGTAGAGAGGGGTAGCGGGCGGGGGACTATAGGCCTATCAGCCTGCTGTGTGGTATGGGTAAATTGATGGAGGGGATAGGATTGAGGAGGAAGTTGGTAGGAATGGGGGTTTTAGGGAGAACCAGCACGGGTTCACGAAGGGGAAATCTTGCATCTCGGCACTGAGCAAGGTGATGGGTTTGGTGGAAAGAGCTAGGGAGGGCAGCTGGAGGAAGAAGAAATTGGCCCTACTTGTGTTCTTCGACGTCGGGAACGCGTTCAACAGTGTCAGCAAACGGGCAGTGTTGAGCGCGTTGCAGAGGCTTGGAGTGGAGCAGGGGTTGGTTAACCTGGTGGAGGACTACCTGACGGGGCGTGTGATTGTAGACTCCAGAGGGAGGAGATATGGGATGGAGGCTGGAGTGCCTCAGGGCTCGGTTCTTGGACCGACGCTCTGGAGGTGTGTGTTTGATGAGGTTTGTGGGATAGTATGTGAAGAGGGATGTGAGATTACGGTGTATGCGGACGATGTGTGTCTGGTATGTACGGAAAAGGGAGAGGCGAAGATAGAAAGAGAGGCGGAGAGAATGTGCAGAAAGATTGTGGAGAAGATAGAGCGGTACGGACTGGAAGTGGCGGAAGATAAGACGGTGGGGTTGCTAGTGAAGGGACGGAGCAGGACAAGGGAAATGGGGGTGATGGTTAAGGGAAGGAGAATTCGTATGGAGGAGTCTGTGAAATACCTAGGGGTGGTACCGCTTATACTGCTGAGGGTGATGCAGGGGTACAGAACAGTGGGTGGACTGGCAGCAGCAGTGCTGGCAAGGTCCTACCCATTGGACGTGATGGCTAGAGCTAGGAACAAACGCTTGAGGGGTGCGACCGAAAGGAGGTACGGGAATGGATGGAGGGAAAAATGGAGAGAAGGAGGGAGGAGTATGAGGGCGCGCTAAAAGGAGCGATTGGGAATAGGAGAGATTGGTTAGACCTGAAATTCGGGGAGGTGAACTACCTCTTGACACAGGTGCTCACTGGACATGGGTCGAGAGTAGGGTACCTCCACAAGATTGGGAAAAGAGAGACTGGTGTGTGCGAGAGGTGTGAAGTGGAGGATGATGTGGGGCATGTGTTTAGATGCTGGAGGAACGAGGAAGTGCTGAAGAAGCTGGAGAGGAAACTAGGGGAGGCGGTGTATTGGGAGAACATGGTGGAGATAATGTTGAGGGGGGGAGGAGGAATGGATGGAGGAAAGTAGCGTAGTAGAGAGCATGGTTAGTGGGAGAGAACGACTCGATATGGCATGAGAGGTAGGAGTGAAAGTTAGGGAGAAGACGACGGTGTGAGCGGAGAGTGTGCGAGGGACCGCCGCCCGTCTCGAAGTATGCTAGGGTAGTGATTTCGAGGCGGCGGTAACGGCGAGTTTGAGGTGGGTTTGGTTGGTAGGTATCTCCTTGGGGATGAGTCCAACACTGTTTGGGTCCTGGACCCATTCGAACATGAGTTTCCCATCTCGGTCCGAAAAAAAAAGACCTTCCCATCAAACATGTATGGAACGTGGTTCAAAGACGGATCTCTCCTCATCTGCTTAATGTTTATACATGTCAACGTCTTCAATATCTTAAAACGAAATTGATAATTCAGTTTTAAGTAGGCCAAGACGATGTCAAGCTGTGATTAATGCTGCTGGAGGAAAGACAGATTATTAAAAACATTTTTTGTTAGATTTCCATGTTTTACATTGATTATGATGTTAAGAATTCTAATCAAATTGGTACACCTCTCAATTTTTATTTGATTATTTCATCAAAGAGAAATAATATTAAACAGAAATTAAGATGAATTTATGGCCTATTAATCAGGCATCATAACGGTATGTCACTTTTGAAAATCCAATTCAAATTCATTTATATTCGGGGAAAAACCTTTTTGATGTGGCGAATGTCGCTACCGCTTTCGTATCGGATTTTCCGCTGCCGCTGCGAATAATTCGCGTTGGTTTGGGGGATCGTCAACAATATGGAATTGCTCCTGGATATTTAGGACAGTTTTCAACGTCAAATTGAACAACAATTGGTAATAAATACTTTCAAAAATTTCTGTTTAGTACAGTGGCTAAAATTACTTATCAATGTTAAAACAACTTTTGAGTTTTTGTCCACTCTGTACCAATTTGAATCAACATGTGATACAATAATATAAATTGTAGGAAATGAAAAATGTATTTTAAATAAAACCTATCAGTTTCTTTAATTTGTTTAAACTGAATATAATATTCTTTACAGTTTAAAACATATACTGTACCGCAAGGTGATTTTTTTTTAATACATATGATGACTGAAGTATATTTTTTATGGTGTTGGATTCATGGTTCGTTCAAAAGTCGGAAGACAGGTGTAAGTGGACCGGTCCGAATGTGCCAATCTGCCAAAAATACCAGAGCACGTGTATGTAAGAGTGCGTATACGAAACTGCAATATGCTTGTCTTGTACCGCTTTGAATAATTACCTCTTATTTTTTATATCATTTTTATTAATTGGTAGCGTATATCTCCATTTAAGATGCTAATGTCTCGGACGAAACAAATCACTATAATTTATAGGTTAACGATATTACAGAAAAGTAAATCGAAATATCTTTTGATTTGTGGCATATTTTTTAATTGCTTAATGAAAACTTGTCTGTTTCTCGAAAGCGACTTACTGAGTTTTAAAATAAACAAATTTAATTGATTTTAACAAAAGTTAATTTTTTTTGTAAAAATGAAGCCGTTGAGATCACTTGCTTGAAATATGCACTCTCTGCAAAGAAATCCATTCCATTTTCACACGTATGTACGAAAAAATGCGAGGATCTTTTTATTTTTAAATTGGCTTAAATTTAATCACATCAAACGGCATAATATACAGTGTGCAAATTTTAAAACTCACATTAGCTAAATCGTCTTAGGGGTAGGAAGAGGGAAATAAAATGGCATGGAAGACAACTAACTAAAATAATTGATATTCCTTTTATAACCCATTCCTTCAATAACTTTTTAATTGCTACTAGATTGCTATTGAAACCAGTAACTACTTATCAGATTAATACATTTCTCATTACTAATAATTAAATAAAATTATTACCAGGAATTGAACCAATCAAAAAAAAAGATTGTAAAACTAAAAGTTTAACAAGAGCGAACATACCGTTAATGAAGATTTATATTTCTACTGTTGATTATAAAATAAGCAGAGAATTTATTTTTTATACAATTCCATACTGGTGAAGATTGTTGACAGTTAGTCATCATCTTTATAACGACGCATCATCGCAGACCGACAAAGAAATATCGTTCGGTGATCGACAGACTTTTTTCTTTCTTCGGAATTATTCGAAGATTTTAGGAAATGTAAATTACATTCACTAAATCATAGCCGTAGAACTATTAATTTAAATATAGCGGGTTTTGAAAATAAATAACATCTGCTGAAATAAACTAAGTTAAGCTGACGTCCTCGTAACCTCTAATTATCAAACGAGCGTTAATTAGAATAGATTTAGTACAGTCATTTGGTAGTTTTACCTGGACATTTTCTAGGGAGTTTTAAAAATTGGTGATTTCATTGGTTTTGACGTGCTCTATCTGAATTTTCACTTCACCGTCTCGTGTCTTTGCTGCTCGCACCGCCATATTGAAAAAATGACGCGTGAAACCAGTTTTTTTACAGCATCTCCTTTACTACTCATTGAACAATAAAAATAGTTATACTTATAATAAATTGAACACATGGAAATTTCCTATATTTCCTTTTTTTTGTAAAGTGGATAGTTTCGGCATTCGAGTGCCGCAAAGTCGACTCCAACACCTATTTCGACCTAAAAACTTATTTCCAGACCACCATGAGTTAGATTAAGTGACGCGTTTTTGTTATTGTAGTATCCTAGTAGACCAAGTCCTCATGGAGTGCACTATTACAATATTCAGCGCATTCTTCCTCACTTCGCTTTTTCTAATGGACCAGGTTTTGCAGAGTTGACTCCAATACGTATTTTGACCAAAAAAACTTATTTTGATGACTTAGAGTTAGTGGCGCATTTATGTCATTGTGGTATTCCCTGTAGATCCAATTCACATTTAGGTAATGCACTATTACAATATTTAGCGCATTATTCATCGCTTCACTTTTCCCAGTGGACCAGGAGCTGCAAGTTCATCGTTTTCAATACTGATAGGAATTTCTCCATCATAATCCACGATGGTATTATCAGCTTCGTTGTAATCTTCTCCTTCGTCGATATTAACACAAGTTCGCTCGAAAACAGTCTACGCTTCTTCCTCTTCATCGTTATCTTGTGATGGAGCTTGCGAATTTTCACAGGTACCATTTCAATTTGTTCATCTAACGGAACATTTTGGTTAGTTTCTCCTGTTAAAATTGCATGGCCTAATAACGAGCCCAGTAATGTAAATAATTGAAAGAAAAAAGCATGTAATGTAATAGAAGGGGCTAAGTAAGAGCGGTACAGGTAAAGAAGGGTCTAAGTCAGCTGTGAAAGCAACTATACTAGCGCTGTGTATGTTGTTTACTTCATTCAGTGTATTATTGTTTTGTTAGAAGTTTAAGTGTTTAAAAGCTATTTTAAGATGGAAAGTGGTAGTGATGATCATGGGGAAGTATTAGAAGAGCTTAATGTTGTAAGTAACACGAAAAAGCGGATGAAGTTTGGTCGCCTGGCAGATGTGAGTAAAAAGCTAAATTTACAAAGCCACACATTAGGCCCTGATTGCAATAAGCTGAAATGTTTTGAAATTGTCCCTGAAAAAAGTAGAGATAAAATGATTAAGAATTTCAACCTAATGTCGTCTGTTGATGAACAGAACACCTATCTTTGTGGGTTAATTATCGTTCAGGAAATCAAAAACCGCCGTCCTCGCAAAGACGAAGCTGAGGCTAGTTTGTGTGAAGCTTCTTATTAGTTGTGTCGCAAAGCATTTTTGTCTATACATGGAATAGGCAAGAAGAAATTGGTAGTTCTTCAAAAAGGGTTAAAATTAACTGGAATGGCTCCCAATAACAAAAGGGGAAAGCATTCTTCTGCTCACAAAAGATTGCCTAAGGAAAAAGCAAACGCAGTAAATGAGCAAGGTCATTACAACCTATCTGAATCAAGTAAAATTTACTTACCTGAAGAGCTGAATATAAAAAAAATGTATGATTTATATACTGACAAGTATAAAGATTTGCCTGTATCATACGAAACTTACAGAACAAAATTCTCGACTGCACACAACATATCTTTTGGATATCCAAGAAAGGACACGTGTAGCACTTGCGACGAACTTATTGCTAAAATGAAAAGCTTGGAAACAGAACAGGCTCACCTGTCAGTGACCACTGATGCTGGTTTGGTTGAAGACTTGAATAAAAAATTAAACAAGCAAGTCATTCCTACATGGAAACTGATAAGAATATGGGAATAATAAGACAAAAAACCAAAAGTTGAACTCCCTAGCCAATATGCAGATGTTTTTCGCGAGGCAAGAGTCAAACTTAATCCCTTCGATGTAGTCCAAGTCGATCAAACTATGTTTCGTCAATGGACTCCTCACCTAAGCAAAAAGTATGTAAGAAAGTACCCATTTAAAACACGCCCTATCAGGGAATTGAAGGTTCATCTCCTCGGTTCATTTTCCACCGAGATACATACAATGGCCATTTTAATTCTGCTGTGGTTACTAACCGGCGTGTGAACAGGAGACAGAATCTAGCAAATAACGAATTTTAGCTTCCTGAACTATTGTGCGAAAGTGAAAGATATTGGCACTTGTGAATTAGCCGGAGCTTTAAATTTATCATGATTATCTTTTGTAACCGGACCTAACCTGATCTAGCCTAACCTGACCTAATCTAGCCTAACCTTACCGCCATAGCGCGTTGTATTACTTGGTGCTTAGGCTAATACACAAGTAACCAGATATGCAGATTGTAATATTATCAAATTATTTTAAAACATTAATGATTTTAATATAATGAAAGTAAGCTATCATAATTCTGCCACACAAACAAAACTCAATAATAAACCACACATTCATAGTGGAACTAACAACATTTTTTCTAGGTATGTTACCAATATCAAAGGCAAAGTTTGAAGATGTAAGGCACCTTTCAAAGTTTTGTGAGGACAATGCAAAAGGATATTTACTGGCATTGCCTCACAAGGAAAAGTAAACCTGTGAGTAGTAGAGCTCGGTTCATGTACAACAAAAAGTTATTGTATAAATAAGAAATAAAATAAATTTTTTGTAACAAGACCTATGGTAACACAAGTTATTTATTCATTACTTGCCTCTTTTTATCCCAGTAATCAACTGACTCAGCTCTTTTTTAACCTGTATTCTGGTACTTTAGTCAGTTTTTGTGTTATACCATAGCAACGCATAACAACTAAAATTTGATCATTTGCAAGGATACACTGAACAACATAAGAGATCAAAAACACTTATTTAAGTATTGAAAATAGCAAAAATAGTTATAGTTATGAGTCTTGGAATTTAAAAATGGCTCTCCTGAAAAATTTGTAAAATCTGACTTAGCCCCTTTTTCCCTTGTACCCTTCATTATTTGACAACATATAGCAAGATGAGTGGTTGCAGTAGTGGTTGGCAACAAGAATTTGTAATTTCTTTGTTTTCAAGTTAAAACTTCTGTAGCAACAATGTTTGAAAATAATAAATACTGCGCTTGAGAAATATCACTTTCCTCCGACACTGGTATACTAAGTGGTCGATGACATATCATTTTTTCTATTTGTATTTTATGTGTGATCACTTCTTCTTCTTCGATCGTTATTAATGAGCATATCTGTCTATAAAATGGCTCCATCATATTCCGATTCGTTACGCAAGTATATAACAATATGAATTCTTTGTCGTTATTATCTGAGTTTTGTTAGTTATTGATTCTATTGTCTTTGGATTAATTATGAAATATTTTTGTGCTCCCCTAAACCATATATTGCTAACTATATTGCTTCAGAAAAAAAATTCGATCCTACGTTGTTAGTGCTGTTAATTAGCAATGACAAAAAAAAATTAATTGCCAAGCAAGTTGAGTCGAAAAAAGTGTACTTTTGGTGACTCTAGGAAGGACATCTTGGGCAGTGGCCACAAATAAAAAGAAGTGAGGTTGAAATTATTATTATTTGAATTTATCGTGATCTGGGTTATTTTTATATTCAGAGCCCGACAAGAGTCAGTTAACGCTATCCGAAAACAGTGCAAATTGGTGTAATAAGAGACAGGGGAGGGTAACTCGTTATTTCAATGGGAGTTAACTTGGTGTCTTCAGAAATATTTTTTTCACTTACATTTTATTTTGATTGCTTTATATATAAATTTGGATTTTTAGTAAATTGCGGCGAAGAAAATGTTGGTTCGTGCTTGACTGTAGATCTTGAAAAACTATTTGCCAATTGATTCAGTCACTTGGGCTAAAAAAGGGAGTCAGCCTCGAAATGAAACGGGCTGAATTTTTGTATATACCTTTATTTTGGCACCAGAACGTTGTCTTAAGAGTCTCATAAGGTAACGTGTGCGGGTCTTTCGATATTCAAGGTCAACTGTCGCAATAAGTTATTTTGGAAATATCTCGCTTTCTTTGCATCAATTCGTATGTGCATATACAATAAAAGTTGTGGAGTGTAGATTTCTCTGCAATTTTTGTCATCAACAAATTTTTGTGAGTTCAACCGATCTTGTGATATTGTGAGGTGCCTCAATAAATCCAGTCTCTCACCCCAAACTGAACATGTAAATTCGTGGGTGTGTGTGTGTTAGTTCCATTTTGTTGGTGTTGGAGTGTTTTAATGCTATCAGTTGTGTTTTGTGTGGGTTTAGTGCTTTAGAGCTTTTCTAGAAAGGCCCAAAAAGTTCGAAGTGCTCAGTTATAAAGCGCAAATTTTCCTCACAACAAATATTGGCTTACTGTCAAACTTCCACTCTGATATCATTCATTTTAAATTGTTTTACATCCTACAGAAGAGTTTTTATTTTTTTTCTTAATTAATACCAATATCTTAAATACAAAATGAATCCTTGACTTTTATGTGATATATTCTCATTTTGGATGCTACTACTTTCTCCCTAACTAACATTATCTCTTAATAAAAGTTAAGTACTATTGCTTAATTCGTTTAAACTATTTTATCTTAGAATCTAAAACGCTATCGATTTTGTCATCATTCTCTTTTAATTACTATCTAGTTATATTAATTTCGTTAGATAATTAAGTATCCACCAAACATATGTAAAAGTTGAAAATATGTAAATTATCCGAATACAAATCATTAAATATTTGAACGCGACAAATAATGTGTTTCGAGTTTCATTAATCACAATTAGTTCAATATTGAAATAACCAGAAGTTGTTTATTTTACCTTGTTTACGAAAACATCTGCTACCACAGACGCATCAGGAGGTTTTCCAGGAGGTACTTAAAGTTTGTGTAATTAGAATCTACTTAGAGGTTGGTTGAAATTGTTTTTAGAAAACGAAATTTATTTCAAGGCTAATCTGTTTTTGGTCAATATTGAAGCAAAAACGTTTAAAAAATGGGATGTTCAATGAATTCAACAGTTTGTCTACTATAACACTATTTTCTTCCATATAGGTCAATTTTAAGTTAGTATGGGAAGGAATACCGTTGCACGGGTCGCTCTAGTCTGGATACCAGGGAATAACCGAAACCCTTCTGCAGCGAAGCAAAATCGACAATAAACATGGCCACAGGAAATTGGGTGGCACAGAAACTTCTAGAATGGCGGGAAATTCCATAAGACAGAGACAGGCAAAACAGTTCATTAGAGACCATTCGCCAAAATCCATGACTGAGACCTGAAAGATCTATTCTGCCCTATTACTTCTACTTAGTTCCCGAGGAAAGTCTCAGAGACTAGTAGCCCCTTTAGAGCTAATTCTTGGATGAATTTTATGACTAGGTATGTTATCGGGCCACTGTATGTTTGATGAGTGTGCAAAGCTAGTGGGATTGACAGACGAAGCCATGTGCAGATTCTGTCACCTAGAGGAGGATATTGTAAAACACATCCTAAGTTAGGGGAGTTGATTGACTCCATGGAGAGTTGGTCTGGAGAATGTAATCTAGATTCAGAGTACCACAATAGATCTGAAAAGGTCTCAGTGGAATAGGCGAAGTAGCCCCCTCATCAAATCTCATCTAATCTGCCTCGATAAATTCTCTCTTAAGAGTACTACATAAAACTTTGGTTTGAATTACACTGGTTATTAATTTATTAATGGGTTTAAGGATATCGCAAATATTTAAATCCAGTGCTGTAGATTTGAAGGATAAATATAGTTTGTGAGGCTTTTGAAGGCAAGACCAGGTGCTGTAGATTCACTATGTATCTGTAAAATTGCCAAGAGAGATTTGGCAGTACCTTCATCGAGAGTTTGTGTAGTTCTTATTACCGATATTATGTTGAGATATGCTGTGGTTGGATAGGTTTGTACAGCTCCTCAATTTTCACCCTTTCCTCCATACAATGCTAATTAGAGTTATTATTTTTAAAGCAGTGTAGCCCCACATCGGATCCTTGATTTCAAGCTGGTTTTTCAATTAAGTCTTAAGTGAGTGGTCTTTGGACTAATATTTTCCTAATCCTTTTTTTTTATTATAAAAAGATCAAAAAAATTCACATTTTCAGTGTCGCCACTGGCTCGTATAGGTGCATCTTCTAAAATCCGGAAGAATGACTGAAACCAGCTTCAGGAACCGAAATAAGTCGTAATTTATAATCAGTAATTGGGCTATTTAATTGGTATTTATCGCTGTTAATTCAGTGAAGGTATTTTTTGCATAATTAAAATCGAGCGTGGATCTTTTCTGACGCGGTTTATGGTCATTATGCTATCACTTACATTTATTAATAAAACCGTCTAGAAATTATACTACTGTTGATTTATACGAAGTGAACAGATATTTTATCATTAAGAATAACCGCTTTCCATTTTAAAATGTTTAATGTTCGGCGATCGTTTTAACTATAGAGAGTAGAGTTGAAAAGAATTATCGGAGATGCCATTAAAAAACGATTCAAAATGTGGTCAGAATGGCGCTAGCGTTGCTTAATTGTCAAGTCTGGAATATGGAAAGTAGAGGTAGCTTCAAAACAACTACTATAAATGGAAATAATCATAATAATGTTATAAGTGAAACTAACTGTTTCTAATTAATTCCACTGTTTAATGGAAAAATTATGAAAATTATGAAAGAATATTTCGATGATAATCAGGAAGCTTGCAGGTCTGAAGAGGACTCGTAAAAGGATGCTTCTGATAAGGAAAGTCAGGAAAAAGCTATCGCTGGATTACCATATTTTCTCGGTAAGGGTGGAAACATTCAATGGCAAAAGCATGAACTTTCCAAAAATGTAAGGACACGGGCTCGAAATATAATTACTCATCTGCCTGGAAATACACCTCAAAAGGAATAAACACTCCTTTGGATTGCTGAAAGTGTATAATAATTCATGAAATTCTCGATATAATAGTAGATAATACCAACAGAATTATCATTGCACAAGCGAACTCATTTTCACGTGGAGGAGATAAGAAGCAGACAAATAAAAATTAAATACAAGCACTTATTGGTTTGTTGTACCTAGCTGGTGAAAATAAAAGCGGAACACAAAATACCGAAAATTTGTGGAGTTCTTGTGACACTGGGATTGAAATATTCAGGTTGACTATGTCTCTCCAACGCTTTAGATTTTTGTCGAGATACATCCGCTTTGACGACAAAAACACTAGGAGCGAATGAGTAGCAACTGACAGGCTAGCACCAATAAGGGAAATTTTCAATATTTTTAACAGAAATTGCATTGCGTCTTACTCCATTTCTGAATATGCCACAATCCACCAAAATGTGGAGGCGTTTAGAGGGCGTTGTAGCTTCAAACAATATATCCCCTCGAAACCTAGCAAATATGGTGTAAAAATTTTTGCTCTTGCTGGCGCTAAGATGTTTTACACAAAAGCGTTGAAAGTCTATGTTGGCTTGCAACCAGAAGGTCCTTACAGACAACCGAATACTGGAGATGCAATAGTAAAAAGGCTTTGTACTACCATATCTGGAACAGGGAGGAATATAATAGTAGACAATTGGTTTACTGGTATAGATTTGGTTTTTGATATGCTTAATAACCACAATCTAACAATAGTAGGTACTACTCCCAAATTTTTGAATGGAAAAAGTCGACCTCAATTTTCCAGCATGTTTGGTTTTCATCCCTCCTGCACTCTGGTATCATACATCCCCAAGAGAGGGAGAGTAGTACTTTTGGTTTCTAGTACGCATCTTGATGGAACTATAGAGCTCCGTTCTGGTGACCAGAATAAGCCGGATATTGTGACTTTTTATAATAGCACAAAAGGTGGTGTGGATGTGGTAGACAAGTTATGTTCCAGTCATAATTGCGCAAGGAACACAAGACGCTAGCCGATGGTTGTTTTTTACAATTTGTTCAACGTAGCAGGTATAAACAGCAAAGTTATTTTTGAGGAGAACGTACCACCTTCTCAATATATGCTCCATCGAAATTTTTTAGAAAAATTAGCCTTTCAGCTTATTGAAGACCATCTAAGAGATCCAGCAGCAAACATAAATATCCCTCCAGATATGCGTACCCGTATCAAAAAATTACTGGGTATCGAGGAACGAGAGGATGAACCTGAAAGATCGAGAAGCAGGGCAAAGTGTACAGCTTGTACTAAAAAAAGAAGACTTACGCGTTATTTCTGTGTGAAATGTAAATTACATTTGGGTCTAGAACATTCAGTGATAATTTGTACGCGATGCTCAAATGATATATAATATTTTTGTCCGGGTTTGCTTATAAAAATACTTGAGGTACCTGTATCTCATAATTATTTCACAGAATACCAAAAATGATTGTTACCAAATGTAATTCCAATATATCGTTTTGTTTTGATATTTTTTAGGTTGTTTTTTATTTTAGTTTATAACTTTTTATATTTTTTAAGCAAATAAACCATAAAAAATCAATCCAAATATCTATTTTTACCTAATCTGGACTCGATATAATTATTTGTTTAAAAACTTTCCACAGGATAGGAAACGATCTGACAGATACATTGCGACTACTCGTGTGAAGATTTTGAGTGCGACTACTGGAGGGTTAAGTCACTATAACTGAGGAAGGTCACTATTTGTTCTAGCCAAAATATTAAACATCAGCTAGGCATCACATAAAATGTAACTCCTGTCATTCTGACGATGATATGTCAATATCGAAATAATTATCAATATCCTTTCATAATTTTCATAATATTTTCATTAAATAATGGAATTAATTAGTTAGTTTCATTTATAACATTAATATGAGTAGATTCCACATTAATCATGCCAAAGGAAATGTTAGTTTTCATGTTTACTACAGTAGAATTACTCACTTTTATTACGTTCAATTATTAAGTAGAACTGTTTGAACAATGAAAATAAAATACCGCAACCACATATCGAATTATCCAAGTGAGTGATAAACCTGCTTTTTATTAGGAACAATTCCGGTACGTTCCAATCAAGTGCATTTGCATGATTTCATTTCGGCTGTGGCTCGCGCCAAGGGTTAGAATAGAAGGAAACATAGACATAGGCGTAACATAGAGAATATTAAATAGTTTTAAAGATAAACAATAACCTATAGTAAGCTATTTTTATTTTATTTAACTGTAAACGTATGCGTTATAATTGTTCCAATATTCTTTACAGTGACTTTTATTCAATTTTTAGGATAACATTCTTTTAAGATTTTTAATATTAGATTTTATATAAAAATACGAAAGTATGGTTAGTTTAGCAGGTAAATGAAAAATGTAATACTGATTCGTTGTTCAAATGATTAAACTTTACACATGAAGTTTGATGTAATTTTTCCAGTACCGGAGATATCAACAAGGGACAAACAGAGAAGACAGGGACCATCCTGATATAACGAAATTCAATGAGCCCTCGTTCGAAGACTGTGACAGAGACAGGCCGCTGAGTCGTTGTCGCTGGCAGTCTTCTTCGAGACTGCTTCTGGAGCAGTAGTGTCTGTCGCTAAGTGTTTTATGTATATTTCTGGAGACAAATAGGGCTTCGAAAGCTGTTACCAATGACAAAGATAAGTTAATAATCGATGCAGTTGCTAAAAACCTAATTTTATAATGTTTAAAGTTAAAAACCCATAAAGATTGACAACAAAAGCTAAACGTGTGAAAAGATATAGCGCATTATTTGTGCTCTTTTACACTTTTGTTTGCGGACATTTTAAATGAACACCAATAAACGCAGTGCTTAAGTATGATCTGACAACTGTCGCAAGACGTATGGTGTTGCGAATGAGCTCTTGCTCTCGTGATCCCGTTGTTTGTCACCTGCGTCGCTGTTCTGTTCTCGCTCGCTTACTGAGAACGAGTACCTTAAGAAATTGTAAAAACTGGTGAAAGGAAAAAGTTGCTATGGATATACACGAGTGAACATAAAGTGGGCTAATAATACCTAAGCTTTAAAATTTGTAATATCATATCTTCTTTTTTCTATTCATATATATTAAGTCAATCACAAGATAGGCTTCTCACTATTTGGTCTAGTCAAAATATTGAACATCAAGTAGGTATCACTTAAAATGTAACTTCTGTCATTCTGACGATGATATGTCAATATCGAAATAATTATCAATATCTTAGAGTTTTCATAATTGTTTCATTAAATAGTGGAATTAATTAGAAACACTTAGTTTCATTTAAAAAAGTAATAAAGTGAGCTATTCAGCTGCAGTGTTATCGCAGAATTTGTCAGACGGTCTCGTGGGGAAAATAGTCATGTTATCTTTAGAAGGATGTATAATAGTTACAGTAAAGTTTGGGTGGACAAGTTTGTTTTCTAAATATTCTAGCAGATTAAATAATAGACCATTCCATAAACATTCCTACCCACCAATGAGATGAGAAAACCTAGAGCTATATGGCGCTACGAATATATTTTAACTCCTTTTTTAACAATTAGTGGTATAAAAATGAGTCTTCGCATCTCCATCAGTTTTTAATGTAGATTGAAGGACGAAGCATACATTTTTTCAATCAATGTGGGTAACAATACTTCATGGAAGGAATATATAAACCTGGGAAGGCAAGAAATAATGAATAATTGTTAAAAATTATTCGTTAAAGATAGATTCACCCAAGGAGACGAAAATTACCTGGTAATGTTTATTCTTCCCATGTTTATCAATAAGGCAAATATCATTATAGTAATTTGAAAATAATTGAGAGTTGATGTTATAAATCAAACTGTATAACTGTTTCTAATTAATTCCACTATTTAATGAAAAAATTATGAAAGGATATTGATAATTATTTCGATATTGACATATCATCGTCAGAATGAATATATCGAAATAATTATCAACATAATTTCATTGTTTTTCATTAAATAGTGGAATTAATTAGGAACAGTTAGTGTAATTTATAACATTAATATGAGTAGATTCCACAAAGTAAGGGTCCAAACATTAAATTCAATTGAGAGTTGAATTGACAAAAATTAATAAATTTACTTATATTTGGAAAACATTTATCAGTCAATGATATTATTTGATTTTTAATTGTGTACCTAGTATTAAAACTAAATCCTATTTTTCTGAGTATTTCAAGTCAAATGTATAATATTCACACACCCTGATAAAAAGTAATTTTTTTATAGATGAATAATAAAATTCAAGTTTAGGTTAAATCTATTATGTAACTATAGAGGCTTCAAATATTCTTATTAAGTTTTTTTGACCAACTTTTTACATCAGATAAAACAAGATTTTAATATATTTTATTGTGTGTCTAACCTACGCTACTGTAAATCGAATACTCCAGGTGTCGGCAGCTGGCTTGTCGGGAGCCACTTTCACCCCCTTGCCACAGACTACCCCGTCTCTTTACTTCACTCGACGGCCTAGCGGCGGAACGACTAGTGTGATACTACCTACCCCGCTTGCCATAAAAAGCGGGAAATGTTTTTTTTAATGATTTATAAACCACTTGGTTATCTCATCTGTGTGAAATACAACGTATATATTGTAAATACAAATATCCTTACTGCCACTGTCTTTTTACTTCATTAGAAGTTATAATAGAAAATATTCGAATACATTTTTTTTAAATTTATTTTGAGGATCTAACAATTGTTCTAACTATTGTTCCCAAAGATTTCCGATGACTAACTGCCAATACAACTATATAGACTATTGACCCATGGCAGCAATGGATGATTCCAGTATTCCATTCAGTATTGCCACTACACAATTTTCGGGTCTAAAACTACTTACATTTTCTAGACCTTTTTGAGTACGATTCAAAGTCGAGACAAAAATAATTTTTTATTTCAAACATTTCTAGATGAACTTATGTGTCTTATTTTAGATGGGAAGAAGTGCTTCTGGACGAAAAATACAAAAGATAGATGGCAAGTATGGAAGCGGCAGCCAATGAAGTTATAACGCACAAGCGGTCTTTACGGGAAGCGGCAGATGTGTGGCGCCACAAAAAGTACTCTTGGGAGACATATAAAAAAATATGGTTTATCTGGTGAAAATAATTTTAAATATGAAGCTAACAACGCAGCACAAAAAGTTTTCACCAAAGAACAGGAAGAAGAACTTCTTGAATACATCATTAAGGCTGCACAATGGAACTTTGGACTCACTGTAGAAGCAATAAAACGATTGGTCTACCAGTATGCTAAATTTATTAATAGTAAATATCCACAGAAATGGGAGGAACGCAAGGCAGCTGGCAGTCAGTGCCTACAGGCCTACTTATAAACGAAGGACTTCTCTTAGAAAACCTGAAGCTACAAGTTTAGGGAGAATGGCCTGTTTTAATAAGCCAAATGTACAAATTTTCTTTGAAAATCTGCAGCAGGTGTATACTAGATATTCCCTCCAGCCTCAAAACGTGTAGAACTTTGATGAAACAGGATGTTCTACAGTTCACACACCTCCAAGTATTCTGGGCGATAAAAAAGCCAAACAAATTGGAGCTGCCACTTCCGGTCAACGTGGGAGTAACGTTACTATTATTGCATGTATTAGTGCTGCAGGAACATTTATCCCACCAGGTGTTGTATTTCCGCGTGTCCATTCCAAGGACCACATGCTGAATAATGCACCTCCTGGTAGTCTGGTTATGGCAAACAGTACTGGTTGGTCAACAGCTGAGCTTTTTGTGCAATTTTTTCGCCATTTTATATGCATAATAAAACCTTCCATCGGAAAAGAGGCATTACTGATTATGGACAACCATGAGAGTCATATGTCCATTTTTTGTCGTTCCCACCACACACAAGCCATAAACTGCAGCCCTTAGATAGGACAGTATTTGGCCCGTGTAAAAGTTACTATGGTGAGTCTGCAACAGAATGGATGCTAAGCCATCCGGGGAAACCTAACAGTATTTATGATGTGTCCACCTTGTTGGGTAAAGCCTTTCCCCTGGCATTTACCCCAACTAACATTATCTCAGGGTTCAGCGTCACAGGTATCTGTCCTATCAACGCAAACATATTTGGAGATGATGAGTTTTTACCTGCAGAAATGACTAACAGGTCTTACGTTGCCACATCACCTGTAAAAGAATTACCAAATATAAATGAGCAGACTATCCACGAAATGTCTAGAGAAGAAACTCCTTCAACAAGTGGATTACAAAAATTACATGTTACTCCAGCTGAAATTCGCCCATTTCCAAAAGCACCCCCAAGGAAATCAGGTGGCAAGGGTAGAAAACCAGGAAAATGTATGAAAGCTACAGACACTCCAGAAAAAAAACAGATTGAAGAGAGAAATATTAAACGTACCTCAAAGGTTCACACTGTGAAACGGGTTTTGTTGTCTTCTAGCTCTGATGATGAAGAATTAGAAAGTCCCAGCAGTAGCACAAGTGAAAATATCGATTCAGCTTCTGATGAAGAGGATTTCACAAATTTTTTTGAAGGTAACGATATTACATACAACTCAAGTCTTCTCTTATTTAACCAAAACATATTTCCTTTTTAGCTATTGAAAAACAGGTTTTCTCTGAAGGCAGTTGGGTTCTGGTGCGTTTTGTAGTGAATGACAGAAATATTCACTATATTGGTATTGTAACATTATGCAACGAAGACGATGTTATGGTTAAATTTCTACGGAAAAATATTTCATATTTTGTTTTCCCGAATGTCGACGAAATTAGCAGTGTTACTCGACAAAATATAACAAAAGTGACGCGGGATGCATAATTTTAATGTCAAATTTCCACCAGATGTTGTTCTAAAATAAATTAAATTCAATAAAATAATTTGTTCTGTGGTTAATGGTTCATTTTGAGGACTTAAAAAATATTAGGACAGAGTACTCAGTCTCATAACTACGTCCCAAGGTACAACCTATCACTGTCCCAAGGACGAACCGGTGGTTCTACCCCAAGACAAATGTAAGTGCTTCTTTAGACTATTTGCTGATCTGTTTATATTAAACAAACCATAGATTGTTATCACCTAAAAGGTTCCTAATATTGTAATGTATAACTGGTCAAAAAATAAACTCCAGTCACATCAAGGATGTCGTAAAAAAAATGTAAAGCAAAAAGTGTCCCAAGGTTTAACCCTTTCCCCTATACTAGACTACTTCTTTTTGGAGTTGACGCCACTATAATTCCTTTCGAAATTAATATCATACTTTACATTCGGTAAATCCAGTTTAACTATTGTAGATGCTAGATTACATTCTCCATCCCGACTCTTTTTTTGTAGCCAATCATTCTCGAGACTGTATTTTATTATCGGTGGCTTCTCATCGCCCAGTAAAAGAAACCGCACATTTGCCAGGCAGTTGCACTGGCATAGGATGTGCTCTGCAATTTCCTCCTCTGTGACAGAATCTGCACATGGCTTTGTATGTCAACCCAATTAGCTTTGCGTGTCTGTTAAGCTTATAGTGCCCTGTTAACATACCTATACTACGACTTCGACGGTGTTTTTTTCTTTGCCTATTGGGTCTGCCGTAAATGTTGACTTATTTGCCTGTCTTTGTCCTGGTGAGTTTATCCGCCATTCTAGAGATTTATGTGTCACTCACATTTATGTGTCAGTTGCAAAAATTGAATAACCGCTAAGATTGGTGTAACCCATAATGCAGACCACTAACAAAGCATGAGACGTTTATATCGGAATAGTTGTTGCTTCCTTAGGTCAAATTGTTTTCAAATGGACAGGACATTTCTCACTGGCTGAATTAACTGGAAGCGGAAATTATAATTACACCAGGACATTTCAGGACATTTTTAGTGGTTTCCATGAAAATGTTTCAATGAGACCCAGCCACTGTTCATCCCAAAGCAAAATACGTCCAGGAAAACAGTTTTTTTCCGCTAGAAGATCAAGAAAATTTGATAAAATCAAAGTGTGACGAATACGCACAAGGTGTGTTGAAAGTCTCTATATTTTTACCGGTACAAACTCGAATTCAGGCATAAGTACTTTTTGCTAGACTAAACCCTTTTTTATATTCCACAGTAGGCATTTTTTGAAAATAGAGAGGAAAAGAGAATGAGGAAGATAAAATGTCTTACTTTTAATTTTAATGTCGTTACTGGAAGTTTCTTCTTCAGAAGGTTTTTTTTTTGATGAACTACATTACCTAAATAACACTATTACTTACAACTTTCTACAACAATATTTTTTCAACGCCCATTTTTGGGTGGCATTTACATGTCAAACACCCAGTTAATAGCTATCTACACCAACCAAGCCATATATTAATCATTGTCAATCAATGAAACAAAATATAAAGTTAGCCCTCCACGCGACTGACTCTTTTAGAATTAATCGGCTTTTTAAAATGAGCAGATGTGTTTATATATTATGGTATAATGGACATCAGATGGATTTTGGTACGAATAGTACCGCTATCCAAGTTGCAAATCACTGAAGACGTACACCGAAAAAACAGTTAAGTTCACCTTTTGGATGTGGGTAGTCTCTATGGATAAAAATGATCATGTAATAGAAGAGTAACATTTTAAATATCTTCTTGTGAATATGTTTATTGACATATGAAACTGTACCCAAGTACTACCTACAATTTCTCTCTTTTCCTTGTTCTTCCTTGGTTGGGATTGATCAATGGACATTTGCTAGATTGATTATTCTGTTGAAACTGAACATATGATTAGTTTTCAATTAAAATATTGTTGCTAGTAAATACTCTACTCACGATAAATCAAACAATAAACTTTTGTATAGATTGAGCAGCAGCAACTAAACCTACAAATGAAATTTCTTTAAAGTATCATCTCAAGTAAAAATATTTAACAAATAGCCACTTGCATTATATAAATTCAATTTTTTATCAAATATGGAATATTTTACCACTTTTTTGTGTGTAATTTATTAGTATTGTTTCAAGAAAGAAGACCCGCCATGTCTGAATGATTGCCAATAATGCCGATGAATAGATCTGCCGAAATCAATAAGGATTTTGAATAAATTTGAAAATCAATAACCTTTAAATCGTTTTAGACAGCTCGTTAAGAAATAAAAGAATTGTTATTTTGGATTGATTTGAAGCTATGTAGAATACCGCTATAGGTTGAAAAATAACTTAATAATAAAACTCTTTTTTAAAGCATTTCTTAAAAATGGAAATATAATTTTATTCATAAGGGCCGCTATGTTGAAATTATTTGCTAGAGTCAAATATTGAGCTTTAATTAAGTGGAGCTTTTGACTGTCTCTAGCCCATTGTTATAATTCTTTCCAAATGTTTGGACCACATATACAGAAAATTTCAGAATGCCCATATACTCGTGCTCTCCAAATTGGGTTTTGTGATTCCAGTCCATCTTGATAATAATATCGTTCGTTTTTAAAGATCTGTAAAACCTTTCTGATCATGTAGATAGATGCATTTAGTATCTCGATTTCTAGTCGTTCATTAAATTTTTATTTATGGCTCCCAAATCGAAAGTCTATGCACTAAAACTGCTAAATCTAACCAATTACCAAATATTTTGGTTTACAAGAAATGTTATGTTGTTTTCGACGGATATCTCGTTCGACGATCGAAACGTAAGATCGAATCGAAGAATAATAAGTAGTTTTTTCTTATCTTACGCATCGCACTAGTTTTGAGTTTAATGTGGAAGGAATGACATTTTTGACAATTGGACAAATTTATGAACGGTCTACGGCTAAACATTAGACCTGGAAATAATAAAGATTATAGTTTTATTTATTTATTTATATATTACGAAGGTTTTTTGAAATTTTTTGTTTTTGCCGACTAGTGCTAACACATAAATAACAATATACGTGAGGTAGATTTTACGTTTTTTAACAAAAAGTCTCAGTTAGAAAATAATTTTACTGGAAAATTCAGGAAAAAAAACATCAATTGGTAGGATTGGTAGGCAATTTCTTAATCACACTAACACTACGTCAACTAATTGGGTCATTCACAGTTTGACAATTCAGGAAGTACACACAATTTGTATTTACAAAGAAGAAAGAAAGATATAAAATAAATTAGATCAGTTAAATTTATAAATAAGATGTTATTATTGATTATTTTCAAAAACTGTAGTGTTATGTTTAAATGGCCAGTCTTTACTTCATTATTATAACACTATACAGATGACACAAATTAGCAAGATGTGGAAAGTTTGTTGAAATATGCTTCACTAATTTGACACATTGGCATGGATCACACAAAGGAGAGGCTTTGGTCACACTCATCCCAACGTAGAGCTACCGGAGAGATAATCAATTTCCTGCTAAGCGCGTGTTTTGTCCACCGACCGATTTGAGCGCTGTGGTAGCAGTCGCCATTTTTCCCATCAGAATTCAATTATGCATTAAATTGACGTAACATATTTTTGTTTGAAGATATTCTAGACATTTGTATCTTGAAATTAATTGAACACCGCTAAGAACTTTTAAACTAAATTGAAATCATTATTGAAGTTATATCGCACCCCTAGAGCAACAGTGACGCAAATGCCGGTCCGGATTCAAAACACAATTTGAGGTTACGGAGGTTGCTTCGAAAAGAGGATACCCTATTCATGGAAATGTAACCACGACGCACCTTCCCACCAGTGTTTACTACAATTAAGTCGTTGTACCGTTGGAAATAATGATTATTTTTGACACGTTTGCAATATTTAACTGAATTTTCGAAATTTTTACACTTGCGTTATTGTTCTTCTAGATATGCGATATATGAAATAAAATTAGGTTATGTTGTTATATTAATATTAGCACATTCGGCAGAATTAAGAAACGATGGATTACTCTAAAAATCGCTACCAGATCAACTTTGTTGGGATGAACGTGACTTTTTTTAGGGATTAGGTATTGGTGAGTTATGCTGGTATGTTCAATCGTAAGCCTAATTATCTTCACTTGGTCAATTCTATTGTGAGGTAATGAGGTAATCTGACCAGCTGGTCTTGGATCTGGAAGCCAAATTTTTGAGAGTGGAAATGCACCTCTATTGGTGTCTTGAATTTAAACAACAAAGAGAGTTGATGAAGCTTAAAAATATAATTCCCAAGGAATTGGAAAGGCAAGAAAAAATTGCCCTACGAATACTTATTTCAAAGGAAAATATAGGGATTGCACCTTATAAAATTTGAAAATATCTCAGATATTATATCATCAGCAATAACTCTTAAAATACCGAAGAATGTAGGTTGATATCTAACAAACATTCCACTAATGAAGATAAGTTGTTTCTAAATTGAATTGTCTGGAATGTCATGGCATACCCTGAGGAATTTAAACATTGACACAACTAAGGAAATTAATTGCACCATGCTAAACAACCCTTAATAAAGTATTCCGGACCATATCCAATATCTGTAGTCCTAGAGATTCGTTATAAGAACTTTAGTGAAATTCTAAGTGAACAACTACTTCTTGAATTCGGATCACTATTTTTTAATAAGTTTAATTTCCTGTCTCACACTTGTTCGATTCTAAACCGATTCTTATATAATTTCAGCGATGTATTTCAAATGGGATATCCTTTTTTGATTTGTTTTGTACAGGGAGCACCAATCGGTCACAATTTGAAAATATTTTTATTTTGGTTGGTATTTGTGAAAGTAAGAGAGAAAGATTTTTTTTAAATTCAACATCTTGTACATTATTGTCTTTTGGCTATTGTCGATGTAGGTAAGCTTTACGGCAATATTTTGATTTTGTTAATTCGATGCGACTTTGCAAAGTTATCCATATTTTAAGAAAGCTTAATGAAAAAACAGCACTTCAGAAATATTAGCACTAAAGCCACATTTTTTAGGAAGTTCCACCAAGAGACGGCTGAGATATGAACGAAACGTACCTATTCCTACCTACCCTTATCGTTGGCTTACTAATAGTCCACTTTTCAGGACAGCCTGTATATTTTTCTTCAGTGAAAAACTTCACTAAGTTTTAATTTTTCCAGATTTTTCAATGAGCAAACAAAATATATTATGATGATCCAGTAAATTCTCCAGTAAACCTCAATTACATTCAAAAATGTTAAGCGATTGGAATAATTCTACATAATTTTTTTTTACAAAATATCTCCCATTTATTTTCGACATACGCAGTTGACGACCACCCTAAATGGAAGATTTATACATTCGCATCATATACGTTGATATATGCTATGCTTTTAAATACAATTCGACAGATATTACCATACGATTTTGGAAATGTTTTCAGTAGGTACTTATATTTTCGCTGTTCATATATCAAAATCAAATTCAGGATGGATCCAATACTTGTTAAACAACACTTTACAAATTCCATTCATGATTGATAACACAACTTTTTAATGTATATACGTGTTAGGATTGTCTGAACGTATTTCTGTATAAATAAATATATTATCATGAAAGCAACTAACTGAACACCGACTAAAAATTTCGGTTTTATTCTTCTGTGTAATGTATTTAAATATCTCAAAATAAGTTCAGTTCCGATCCAGTAGATTCCATTGTAGGTACATCCTCCCCGAATAGCAGTTTACTTAATTTTATACCCCTATCAAGGATTCTTGATATTGCTTACAAAGATACTTAGTCCAATCCAGCTGTTGAAAAATTAACATTAACGAATATCTCAAATATATTTTATCTATAAAAGTTTGAAATCTAAAGTTAAACTGCAGCACGTGGTTGTACATCTCGGTGGATTCAAACAAAATATCAGACGTGCTGAAGCCACCTGCTAAAGCAGGAACACATCAAACTCCTGGTCAAAAAACTCTCGGAGTCGCATGGAAGAGTAGGAAACAGCCTCACACATTATATTTGAATGTGAAGCACTGTCTCATTGGAGATATAAGGTTTGTTCCAACTGGCATTTAGGAACCGTTTCGAGTACTGTATAGTGCGCATACTCGATTTAGGGATGGTCACATCAACTTTATCACCTCCAGAAGGTAGTTTTTGAACCGTCCCAAGAACGATACTATAATCAGTTGGAATGCGAAAGAAAAACAGCACGTGCGCGAACGATATCAAGAACGGTTTTATCGCCAGTTGGAACAAACCTATAGACTCCTAGGACTAGAACGTCCAAGGGAGGATTTCTCCTAGAAGGACTTAGTGAAAAAACTTTTGCGTGAGCGT
Organism: Lochmaea crataegi; assembly: GCA_947563755.1. Classification (NCBI taxonomy): domain Eukaryota; kingdom Metazoa; phylum Arthropoda; class Insecta; order Coleoptera; family Chrysomelidae; genus Lochmaea; species Lochmaea crataegi. Next base: position 23,489,968 of record OX387423.1, on the reverse strand, counting down.
CGAATGATTCTTATTATTATAAATTAGAATTAGAAACAAAACTTGACTTCTTTGGACAAACAAGTCACAAATAAAAAAAAACATAAACGATGGCGCGAGGATGGACAGAGATAAGAGACTCCCGCTATGGATAGTTTTGGAAACAATATTGTTTTGTGTGATGCAGCTATATCGGACCTGCGCATGTTAATTATTAAATTTAATTGAAAAATAGTTTACTATTTATTTATTATTCTTGGGAGTGTGTGATTATCCCCACTACCCTCCCCCATTTCGACGCCCTTGAACTGTTGAGCCTGATAGGCACTATTGGTCTCTTCATATAACCGAGAGCACAAAAAAGCCGATAACTCGAAGCCTCTGACTGGTGGTGGCGGACTACTCAATCAAAGTTATGCTATTAAGCAGCAGATAAACAAGAAAGGAATAGAGAATAAGAACAATTTTCCAGCTGTGAAAAGTGTTCATATTGATGTGATTTTTTTTGTAATTGCATTCTGATCAATAAGCAACTTCATTCTAACTTAAATCACTAACTGGTATCTTAAACTAAAAGTCTTACACTGTTGGCTTAATCCGCACTGTTGCTCTGCTTTACAGTAACTCAAGGAGGTTTTTCTACTTAAGTCTTCCCATCGAGTTGATGTTATCGAGGAGCTAGATGGCAGTTTGCAAACTTGGTAATCGCCTGATTATTAGTGTCTACCTCCATGTCCCGATGAATATCACCATTTTATCAGAAGGTACCAAGTATTTGTTGAAGAAGATATTATCTTTGAAATATTATTAGAAATATTACCAGCAGATGTGATGGTTTTGTAATTTTGTATTTCCCTAGATTTTTCAGGAAATATTAATTGTAATGCCACTTTTTGCTCTTTTTTATTAATTAATTAATTTATTATATGTAATGGATAACCGTTGGATGTGGCTATTTGTTTAATTATAATTTCTTTATCAAAATTATATTTGTTCATAGGAACTGAAAATGCTCTATGTATCATTGAATTATATGCTGCTAATTTTTGTGACATGGGATGATTGGAATTATATGGTATAAGGTAAGTGCCAACTGGCATTTATGAACCGTACTGGAATCGCTTCGAGTACTGTATAGTGCGCAAACTCGAATTCGGAATGGACACATCAACTTTATCACCCCTTCCAAAAGGTACATTTTGTATACCGTCCCAAGCAGTCCCAAGAACGATACTTTAATCAGTCGGAACGTGAAAGAAATACAGCACTTGCGCGAACGATACCAAAAACGGTTCTAACGCCAGTTGGAACAAAGCTATAGTCACATCAGTATGTGTTGGTTTTCTGTAAATTGAAAAATCAAGTATATTATTGACTCTTTGAATTTTAATATCAAGAAAATTGATTGAGTTATTTTCTTCAACTTCTAATGAAAATTTACTGTTTGGATGTATATCATTAATACGATTGAACAATATATCTAATTGTCGTTCACTACCTAGAAAACAAGATAATATGTCAACTACATACCTATACCAAAATAATATATTTTATGAAATGTAACATTCAAAGATTTTTCTTTCTGAACTGTCCATAAAAATGTTTGCTAAAATTGGTGATATAGAGCTTCCCATTGGTAAACCTTCATTTTGAATATATACCTTATTATCAAAAGTAAAATAATTCTTATTAATACATACATCAAACAAATTAAGTATATCTGATATTATTCCTGGATTAATATTTTTGGAGAAATTTTAGAAAACATATTGGTAACATCAAATGAAATAAGCTTAGAGTTATCAATATTCACCTATTAATGACATTGACTGCAAATCTCTATACAGAATACAGTAACAAGGAGAAATGGGATCCGAACATCGTTACCAGACTTGGTAAAAGGGTCATTCAATGGTATACAGATCGGGACCGGTGAGTTGCATCCCATTTGAGCAGGCCAAACTTTTGACCGCTGACTTGCATCCGTCCAACCGCTGGGTTACATCCCGTCAATTTGTGTCTAAAAATGGTAGATAATCAAATAAATGCGGGCATTGTTGTCATGTTTATTCTGATATCGTAATTGATACTAACTTTTATTTCCGAAACTGCGTCTAATACAGTTTTATAACAATATAGTGAATAATATATTAATTTAATTTGAACATTATTCAATTATGTAGGTTAGGTATCGGCAACATTGCTGTAAAATTTGACCAGCCTTTGACCATGATAGGCGATTAATAATGAACAGACCTTTTTGGATTACGGATGCAACTAGCCAGTTGCCATACAGATAGCTTTAAAGCGATAGATGGGACTGGGATACGAGTGTACGGGCCAGGAACCAAAAATTCCCAAAGTTTGGTGTAACACCCAAGCATCTTTCAAGCGGAGGTTCACGTCATAAAAAAGTGTGCCTAGCTCGATATTGATATTGAAGGCAAAGGATTATCATCATGTCGGATAGTCTATTAAAACATTGAGCTTTTGTGTAATTCCAGGAAATACGGAAAAAGAAGAAAATAAGGTACTAGGCAGTATGTATGTCGAATATGCCGACATATTTTGTAAGGGCCAATATATGTATGAGAAATCATGAGAAAATTTCTTACACTGTCTTATTCAATTAATATTCTGCTCACTTCTCTAGTAATGTTCACATTAGTAATTGTCAGTTTTTTTTCTGCACAGCGCTGTTTAATATCTAATTAAAAAATATTTATATTTACATTTTACAGTTGATAAAACCGTTTTACTGTCTTTATTACATTGTATCATCGTTGCATCAACAATTTGCAGTCATACAGCTACTAAAGTGGATTAAAAGTTGACGTTAAAATGCCATGAAAATATCTTTACGTTTGCGCTCACATTTAACTTAAGGCAACCCTTATCGCAAACTGCGCCATATACGGTATTCATTAAATTTTATAATCCTTATAGCCTACTATATTTAGTAACAACTTGCATTTGCTTTAAAATGCTGAAAAAATCAGTTAAGATATCTGTATTTTAATAGACTTTTGATCATTTGTGAAAATTCGATTGTTTTTTTTATTTCATTAATAGTTTGTGCGTCTGCTCATCACCAATTTTATGTCAATTTATTATTTTGGAGACAAATGATAATGAGTTGAATACATTTTATGATTGCCCATCAAAATTCAATCAATTTTTGAATAATCTGGACTGGACGATTATAATTTAATGTAATTCATTTTATTAACATAACCTACTGTCACTTCTCACAAACTTTAATCGGAAACAGTTTTTATCAGCCAACAACGGTAAATTTAAATACCTATATAAATTTATCAATCAATTATTATGGGTTGTTAGTTAACCAATGTGATAGAAGGTACTGGGATAAGAGTGTACGAAATCTTGGGAAAAACCCAAGCGGAGATTAACCCCATAGAAAAAGTGTGCCCAGTTCAATATTGATAAGAGATATAGAAGGCATAGGATATCATCATGTCAGATGGTCAACCAGCCATTAAAGCACTGTATTCTTGTGTAAACAATGGTATGGAAATGCCTGGGAAAACTCAATGAACTATCCGAGAACAACCTTACTGTGGGTTCAAGGACACACTGAAATAGAAGGAAATTCGATAGCAGAAGAAGTAGCAAAGCTGAAACACTCTTTTGCGGTATCAGCTCAAATGTAATATTGGAAGAGAAAAGCAACGCCGAAGAGAGGAGAATATCTGGCCATTGGGAAGATCTAGTGGGGCTTAGATCAAATATACTCCTGGAAGACTACAACCAGGTCAGAACAAATGAATGCCCAAGCCAGAATAAATCTGCACTAAGAGTTTTAACAGGTGTTCTGACGGGATACTGTCGCCTGAATGGGCACTTTAAAGGGCTCAAAATAGTGAAGCAAGAAGAATGTAGATTCTGTGGGATGGAAGAAGAAACCTCCAATCACATGCTTGCAGATTGTAAAGCAGCTCAGAGTTCTAGGGCATACCATCTAGCAGACTACTGGATAGAAGAGGGCCACTTACCTAAGTTGAAGCCCGCAGATATCCTAAAATTCCTCCACAAAAGTGATAAAGTGTTTTTTGCTAAACCAACTTATACCTAAACCACCGTACATATACAATGAATAGTAGGTTTACTCGTCGTTGGCACTTTCATGCAGCGCTGATAAAGTCATGCCGAAAAACAATCGTTAAAAGACACGTTAATCGTATATCCAAAGGTAGCGCGAATCACTACCTTCATAGCTTGTTGATTTACAGATAGAATGTTTGGTACGGGGGCTGATAGTAATGTACGTTGTTAGAAAACTATTTCAAATAACGATGTTGTTTTTCTATGTACGGTACGTTCTATTATTTAATTGGGAACATCAAATTATCAGAAATAAACTAGAATCATATAAAATAAAACCAATCAATATGTACACCTTACAATATAAAAATAGATAACATGAGCAACTATTCAAAATCGTTGAAAATTATACCAGATTCTATATATAACATACTTAAGAATTCGTTTTGCATATACAAACATTGCTAAATATATTCGATATCTATTTTATCCAAAACACGCCATCGTTAAGTATCATTACATACCTTCATTGGGCAGCATTGCATTGTGTCAAAATCGGCTTTAACTGCGACTTCTCTTAGAGTTGTACCGTCAACTAAAAAATTTGCTTATTACCTACTAAACTATATAAATACCTTCCTACTAAACTATATAAGACTACCTACTAAACTATATAAGACAAAATACAAATTAGGTATTGGAGGTATTGTTTAGGTACCAAATATTTTGGGAACTTACTGTTTTTTAATGTTATAAATGAAACTAACTGTTTCTAATTAATTCCACTATTTAATTAAAACATTTATGAAAATTATTAAACGATATTGATAATTATTTCGATATGGACATATCATCGTCAGAATGACAGAAGTTACATTTTATGTGATACCTACTTGATGTTTAATATAGGTATCACATAAAATGTAACTTCTGTCATTCTGACGATGATATGTCCATATCGAAATAATTATCAATATCCTTTAATAATTTTCATAAATTTTTTAATTAAATAGTGGAATTAATTAGAAACAGTTAGTTTCATTTATAACATTAATATGAGTAGATTCCACAAAGTAAGGGTCCAAACAGTAAATCCAGTTACTGTTTTTTAGTAAATTCAAGGTAGGAACTGCATTATATTGAAGATTTGTTATGCTATTACTGCACATATACTTTTCTTGGGAAATACTTCCCAAGACACATATGTGTCTATCGCAGACTTTTAATTTTTTGTTGCGCTGTTCCACCTCCAAATTGGCATACCTGTGACAATCAACAAAACATATGGCCTGTTTCCAACGTTGCCATCAGAAAAGATAATTTGGTAATATTTCATTTTGAAACACAATACCATCTAATACACCGCTTTTTATAACAAAATTACTAATATCCCTTGCTACATAATAATATTGCAAATTTTACCTAGTATCATCCTTGGAATTATTGGTGCCCCAACTCCACTCCTACAACCGTCCACACAACACATTCGTGGCATTTTCTTTTTAATAAATATCCCGTAATAATAATTAAATAATTTACTGCAAAGACAGTCCAGCCGGAATACTATTAACTCCGCTCGTACCTTCAAACTACAAAAGACACACGGTATCTGTCTATCGCTCGATTGGAGCTTCAGGATACCTAAAAAGCATCGAAGACCGAGTGAGATAGACTTTGCGCTGGGAGAGCTTAGAGAGAACCGTCTATTCATTGTTTATGTACGGTGCCTAACTCCTTCTTTTAGTCCACAAATTTCATGAATGTGAAAGACCACTAATTTTCAAAAACAGTATAATCGTGATCTCCATGCCTAAAAACTACTATATGAAGAAGTAATGTAGTGTGACGTAATAGCCCCTACACGCCTATCGACCTTAATTCGATCAATCATATAAGTTCTATAATAGTAAATCCACATCCCTGTGGTTCCGTGAACGACAAAACAAAAGTCAATCAAATTTGAGGTTATGCTTTATTTTATTTGTATGCTGTTTTCAAGTTTTTGAAAAATATTGAAAATACAACACATAAACGGAAAACAATAACCTCACAAACAAACGACAAACGGACAAAACAAACAGGGTGCACAGCCAAAGACGACTAAGGTCACAGATCACAGAACAAAACATATCTATTAAATTCGATTTTGACCCATGATATTGTCTGCACACCGAGCCAACATAATTATTCATTGATTGAAATATATTTGATAGAATTTCATCTCTTAGTGGTTTTCCCCATTCTGTATTTGTCTATAAGTCACTAAACTAATTAATAGGTGTCTGCAATGTGTGTATTATTTCATCCATTTTCAAAAAAAGTCATTTGGTTGAACTTATTACCATGTATTTATTTAAACATGTTTCAAAACCGATGAGCCATTGTTACCGCAAATTCAGGCCTCCTTTAAAAGTAATGACCACACCTTGTGTTCAAAGGCGATTTTTACAGCTACCTCACAGATTTAAAATATCTCGTTAAATAAAGGACAGCAATCACTTAAAACATTTTTGTACCTTCTTTGTCTTTTCATTGTCATCTGATTTGCACATCTCAGATCAGTTGATAAGAAACTGTTAAGTTGGATCTGCCGAAAAAAAAGGCAAGAAGATCTTTATCTTCAGTGTTCGATTTAAGAATAAAATTATATTGTGCTGTATTAAGGTTTGAATTTAAATAACAATAAAAATTGATATGGATATTGTGAATTATTAGATAAATAAAGACTAAAAAGCAGCTGAAGAAAACGGTGAATCATAATGCATGATAGACTAACGAAAATACACACCTTAAAGTGCCTTCAAAATGTTTGGATATGCGATAAATACAAGTGTATGACCACGTTTTTTTAAATCATAATATTTGTAGTCATATTTTAGTGGAATCAAACCCAAAAGGTAGACTGGGAGTCTATCAGCGTGACATATACAGGGTGATTGATTAGTGTGATAAAGCTCAGTATTATGTTACCATGAAATATACCAAAAAAAGTAGGTCATGAAGATTTTGCGCAGCTTTAAGCTTAATATTTCAAAATTAGTTACAATGTTACAGGGTGGTACATAGATCGGTGCCAGATCAAACTTATTTTTTTTATAATTTACTTAACTGAAATCTGCTTCACTTTCTCATTAAAAAAATATAAGGTTGAAATCTGATTTTGAAAGTCATAACCAATTCTCCTTCAAAATCGTAGCAAGTTCAACGCTATGTATCATTGGATAGGAGGAAATTAATAATCTATTGAGGCCAAAGATTTTTAATGATTATCAAAATTTACAAACACGAATGATTTTGCAAATATTTATTAAATCAAATACATGGTGAGTCCCCATAAGTATAATTTCTTGTAAACCTTAATCTGTAAACTAATATCTGATAAACTATTACATACCTAATGAGTAATGCGTTTACCTTCAGATTTTTGAAGAATATAAGAAGGTTAGCGAAACGCGCGTAAGATAGTGTAAAGTGTTGGTGTAGTGGTAGTGTAAACAGTATTCAGAGTCAAGTATCGCCAACGGCTCCAGAATTCTCAACTTAGTTATTACATACCTAATTACTACTTTGCATAGAAAAATAAAAGTATCTCAAAAACTAATAACTCTAGATATGGGCAATACTTGATTTAAATAGAAGTATGGTGATTTTCGACAATGATATGAAAGTACAGAGTGATTCATTTAAAATTATTGACAAAATAATGTTCTTGATTTTTGACTCAACATGTATTTGATTTTAAATAGTTGCAAAATAATTCGTTCTTGTAAATTTTGAAAATCATTAAAAATCTTTGGCTCCTATAGATTTTTATTCCTTTACTCCTTTCCAATTATACAGAACGTTAAACTTGTTACGATGTTAACGGAAAACTGGTTACAACTCTTATACTACCCTGTATAACAGATTACAATCTCATATTTATATGATTTCAGTTTTAAAGTGAAATATAGGGGGTTCCACTTAAAAAAACCATAACTTTAATCTGGAACACCCTGTAAAAATGTAACTAATTTTGAAAAATGAAGCTTGAAGCTGCTCACAATTTTTATATTTAACTTCTTTTGGTATCTTTCATCATAACAGACCTACTGAGCTTTATCACACTAATCATGTAACTGTACTAATTTTTATCATCGGAATATTTTAATACATTGTGTCTCAAACAAAATACGGAAATCGAAATAAAGACATTTTTTCAATCATGCCTGTACCTCAATCTGTTTACTTATCGCATTTTTTATACAGGGTACCCCAGTATACATTTATAAGAATAAACTTTGTAATTTTTTATACTACTTGTATTATTTACAGAGGTGATGTAAGAAGACATTAAAGCAAACTGATACATTTTAATTTAACAGAAGTGAAAATAAGAAAAAAAAAACAATAAAAACCGTGAAGATAAGAATCTAGAAATTCCCACTAAACTACAGAAGTCCGTGAATCGTTTTTGTACCATTTCATTGTTTTATTTTATAATTCACGTTAATAATAACAATTTTTGTACTACATCCATTGTTCTAAAATACTTTTAAGTCGTCTTCTGGAAGATCTGTTCAAAATGATCTTATCCGACTTTCTTTAATTAAAATGATCTTTTCCGAATTTCTCTTATTAAAATGATCATTTCCGGATTTCTCTTATCAAAGTGATCTTTTCCGAATTTCTCTAATTAAAATGATCTTTTCCAAATTTCTCTTATTAAAATGATCTTTTCCGAATTTCTCTAATTAAAGTGATCTTTTCCGAATTTATCTAATTAAAATGATCTTTTCCGAATTTCTCTAATTAAAATGATCTTTTCCGAATTTCTGTTATTAAAATGATCTTTTCCGAATTTATCTAATTAAAATGATCTTTTCCGAATTTCTCTAATTGTTATGATCTTTTCCGAATTTCTCTAATTAAAATGATCTCTTCCGAATTTCTCTAATTAAAATGATCTCTTCCGAATTTCTCTAATTAAAATGATCTTTTCCGAATTTCTCTAATTAAAACGATCTTTTCCGAATTTCTGTAATTAAAATGATCTTTTCCGAATATCTCTAATTAAACTGATCTTCTCCGAATTTCTCCTATTAAAATGATCTTCTCCGAATTTCTCTAATTAAAATGATCTTTTCCGAATTTCGCTAATTATAGTTCCAATTCTTTATCCAAATCAATGACAAGTAGTGAATAATTTCAGGTTTACCTAATCAATCTCGTTCTAATTGGGAAATTTGTTTTTTTTTAAATTTGATCAGCGGAATTTTTCAACTGGAACGACATAATAAGAACGGGGGTTGCACTACAAGTACTTACTCCCCGCACAGAACACTACTTGAATCTAACGCTTTTTTTTGCCCGTGCAGTCGAAAATAAAGAATACTATCATTATAAACGCAATGACAATGGGCCTAATGCACAAAAAGCTTAGCGGGCGCACGTGAAATGACAAAGCGCCAAAACCACCCCTAATCCAACAAGTATAACTAGAAACACACATGCACTGAGAGTACAATACCTCCACTATATAACCGGCACACGTTCTTCGACTCTTACTGTTGTATCAGCAGTCCTTAGAATGTATGTAATATTTTTTTTAAATTTTCCCTAATAATAATTATAAAAATAATATTGTATACATAAGAATAGAGGAGTTCAGTTCAAGGTCAAAGTGGCCAACAAAAAGTGGTTTTTATGACAAGAATGACAGTTAATGTCTACCATTCAAAACATAAGATTTTTGCAGGTTTTCTCTATCATTGCGAACATCTACATTGCTTTATTAAAACAAAAAATACACCCCTGAAGCGCAAATCTTGAAATTTTAAATGACGTTTTTGCCGAATACTCAACGCATCGGTTGCCAATAATTCTAGGAGATTTTGGCAAGTCACCATTTAATTTCTGTCTTTCTGTCACTAGTTATGTCAGATATCAGTTGTACTTGTTTTTGTTGATATTCGCTAATATCCTATGTATATTTTCCATTAGACTTTTGTAGTAGTTCTAGTTAGTTGTATCTATTTATTCTTCAGATCGCTTTTTCCATTGACATCTGACATAATGACAGAAGTGAAATGGTGACTTTCGATAAGTTCCTAGAATTATTGGCTACCGATGCGTTGAGGATGCAGCTAAAACGTTGTTTTAAATTTTAAGATTCACGCTTCAGGGGTGTGTTTATTGTTTTAATAAAGCAATATAGATGTTCGCAATGATAAAAAACCTGCAGAAATCTTATGTTTTGAATGATATACATTAACTGTCATTCTTGTCATAGAAACCACTTTTTTTTGGTCACACTAATCTTACACTGAACTCCTCTATTCTCAAATAATCATTAATATTATTAACTTTGCCAAAAAAATTGATATAGAACATGGAAGTTTTATAAAATGGACATTTTTTTCTAAGATATTTGATAAAAAAAGTTCCTTAAGTGGTATTACTGTTTTTCCTTTAAAGAATGGTATCCTTGGGACTGGACTTCTACAGTCCTGGAAATTGGAAAATTCTTGCTGCTTCTTTGCACCAAAAACGAGTTCTCTGAATATGTCTTAATTGGTTCATATTTTGCATGTTTGCACTCAAACTTTACCAAGAGCTCCAGCAATGCAGTTTCAGACAAGGATTCAGGAAGGCCATGGAAGCAGTACCAATTGAATCAATAACTATCTAAAATTAAAAAAAAAAACTCAAAAGATGTGTGCCAATAATACAGAACGCAGTAAATCATACCTGTCTATTTTGTTTAACTATTTAGTTAAATTGAAAAGCTCCAATTCTGCAAAATAACAGGTAAAACAATTTTATATTTTGAGTACCACTGGTTTTCCTCACCTTGCTGACATACCGGGCGGGTCATTTAACATATGCATATATACCAAATCAAGTTTCAATCATTATTTTATATCAACCCACACCCCTTTCTACCGGTCTTACTTCTACCACCCTATTGCACATGCACAATACCAACATGTGTGTGTATTTACTAGTTCCACCCCGCAATATTATACATAGACACGATTATTGCTATTATTTTTATTCATCAGATTAAGATATGATGTTCATTGGCGTGTTAAATACGACTATATCAAGGTTGCACAGTTTTAGCGAAGCTTCTTATATTCATACTTAATACAATTCTCCAAGCTTATCACAAATTTGTCTTCTAGCTTTAGCGTATTTTCTTACACCTCTACATATGGTGGTGGGAAGTGTTGCAGAAAGAACAAGACTAATTAGACATGGAATCATAAAAAAAACCACCTCCTCACTTCTCAGAAATCAGAAAACCTAGGACATGCCACAATATTGTATATGATGAAAAAGTATAACTTCAATGCGGAATTAAACAACAAGAAGGAATGGGATCCAAATACCATTAGCAGACATGGACATAATGCCATTCAATGGTACATTGAGGGCTCAGAAGCAACAGAAGAAACTGGGATAGGAGTGTTCGGGCCAGGAACCTTTCAAGTGGAAGTACACGCCGTAGGAAAGTGTGCCCAGTTCATTATTGATAAAGGATATAGAAAGCAAAGGATTATCATATTGTCGGATAGTCAAGCAGCCGTTAAAGCACTGAGCTCTTGTGTAATCAGTTCCAAAATGGTATGGTTCATTGAGTTTGATAGGTCAGTGAACTAGGCGAGAACAATATAGTCACCTTACTGTCGATTCCAGGACACATTGGAATAGAAGGAAAAAGGGAAATACGGATAAGCAGATTAACTAGTAATGAAGGGGACTGAAATACCCTTTTAGGGGCCGGAACCCTTTTGCGGTATCAGCTTCAATGTAATATTGGAAGATATAGACAAAGCCGAAAAAAAAGAGAAGATCTGACCATTGGAAAGATCCAGTAGGGCTTAGAAAATCAAAGATACTTCTTATTACTCCACTAGATTTTGAGGTGCAACTAAGTAGAAGGAAGGGTGCACAATCGATATTATAGGTCTCAGAGTGTCACCCCAGTATACATACATACCCTAACCAAACGTTACTAGAATGAGTACTCCAAGATTTGCAGTTATTGAAGATGTTTTTGAAAAATAAGCAATCAAACTAGATTAAATTAGGAATAAGTTGGACTCCAGTAGACTTTCCCGAGTACAACCATTAAAATTTTGGAAATTGAATAAAAAAGCAAATATGTATCTGTTTATTTCTAGACATTTTACTAATTGCCATACTTGCAATAAGTTCCAAAATGGTGGGGGAATGCGTAGGCAAACTCAATGAACTAGGCGAGAACAATATAGTCACATTACTGTGCATTCCATGACACACTGGAATAGAAGGAAATGAAATAGCAGATGAACTAGCAAAGAGGGGGACTGAAACACTCTTTTGGGGGCCGGAACCCTTTGGCGGTATCAGCTCCAATGTAATATTGGAAGAAATGGGCAAAGACGAAAAAAGAGGAGATCTTACCATTGGAAAAATCTAGTAGGACTTAGACAATCAAAGACTCTTTTGGGTGACTACAACCTATTGAGATCAAATGAATGCATAAGTCGAAGTAAAACTGCACTAAGACTTTTAACAGGGATCCTAACGGGACATTGTCGCCTGACTGGGCACCTGAAAAAGCTCAAAATAGTGGAGTAGAATGTAGATTCTGTTTCATGGAAGAAGAAACCTCCATCCCCTTACTTGCGAATTGCGCAGCAATTCAGAGTCCTAGGGCACAACACCTAGGAGATTACTGGATAGAAGAGGGACATTTACCTAAGTTAAAGCCAGCAGATATCCTAAAATTCCACCGGGAAATGGGACTAAACGAGCTACTAGTCTCCGAGACTTTCCTCAGGAACTAAGTAGAAGTGAGGGGAAACAACAGATCTTTTAGGTCTCCGTGAATGTCACCCCAATATACATACATTCATACTTGCAATTATATTCATGGGCTCATGCATTTGAAAATTAATTAAAACAAGATTAGCCTTGTTAGAACGTTGATCAGTTTGGTAGTGAACCCTTCTAGTTAGACCTACGTCTATGCTGCGAAGTCATTTGAAAATCGGTAAGGGTGGTAAATGTACCATTTTGAATAAGTACACACGTGGCATATGTCATAAAGATGCCTATATATACGGAGTTTTCGCGGGATGGAGGGAGGATAATTGGCAGCACACGCAGAGGGGTAGGTGATGTTGATATAATAGAAATAAATAATCCCTATAGAAAGTATTCCCCCGTATTTCAGTTAAGGGTGGAATTGTACAGTTAGATTTTAAAATTACTAGCATTCCGACGTATTCAATTCAAACTCACTATTATTTCATCTGCTGTTGTACAGTCTCGTTCTGTACCAGTTTTATAGTATAACGAATTTATTGTTATTTTATTGTAATTAGGATAACATTCGTCACTGTCAGCCTGTTAAAAGTTGTACTCTGCATGTATACATTTTAGTGAATTCATCTGGAGAGGTGTGGAGAGATTCTTGATAAAAACAGTTCTCTTAATATTTAAAGAGGTCGCTTATCGTGAATTTATATTTCCCATTTCAATTACATAAGAAAGAACTATTCCAAATTTTAAAATTTGATTGCTTGTATTTAAATTAACACATGAATACCTACCGTTCTATAAAAAAAGGATCCTTATCATTTTTCCATGAATCTTTTTCGAAAGCTATACTTTACTCCTGATGATGTAAATGTAATTTGTGAAGTTGGTCAAGGAATAAATGTTATATCAATGCTGTTGAATTTGTTAATTTACTTTATTCAATAATTATTTACCCTATAGCTTATATTAGAAGCTAACTATTTTCTTGAAATATACCAAAAAAAAAGTTGAAATAACATCCCAATACATTGACAAAAGTTGCCAAATATATGTATGACAAAAAATACACTTCAATAATCAAACTACCCTTCCAAATTATCTGATATTCTGACATTTTTAATTTAAAAAATCCACAAGCGAAATTTTGCATCATTGCATAATCAATTTCTGGCAATAATAAAAGCGTGAATGGACCGACAATAAAATATTGCATTTACGAACGGTAATGTACACATTTAAAAGCAAATATAATAAAAATATATTTTGCAAGAAGTCGTTGACTTGCTCTTGACATTGTCTTTTATTAACCTTTTAAAATAATAAACAGAACACATTGTTAGTTGCATCATCCCAAAATATAATTTTCAAGTGGTAACGTTACTTTTATTGACAACAACAATTGTTTATATTGTGTTCCAATAAATTATAAATACGAGATTTTTTTTTCAAATTATTATATTCAGCTGAAGATGCATATTGTATCTTTTATATTGTTGGTGATAATAGTGTTAAATCCAATTTTGGTGAGTACACAAAGCAATATTAATGGTTCTTAGTTTCTGAATAATTGTATTAATTTCGTAGTTTTTCCTCACTGCAGAATATAAATGTCTATTCAACCTTTTCAAATTAAAGTTTATATTTAATTTATTAGTCTGCATTTACGTTTAAATATACGATAATATACATTGACATAGGTTAGCAAGAAGATACAGCGTAGCTGAAAATACACCCGCAAAAAGTTCTCATTTAAATTCCATTTGTATTGTACCTTGGACTTCCGAGGTACACCAAGGAACTTTTCAAAATTGGGGTATTAGAATCACGGATTAAATCAGCTGATTTTTATATCAAGATCCTGATTCACATTATTAATAGTTCTTTTAATATTATGACAGTTACAGTTTTGAGAAATTAGGTCCTAGTTTTATTCACGTAAATATATGTAGATTCCCGAAAATACATTTATATAATGGTAAATATATGTATTGAAAAATCTCCACGTTCCATTTTATAGACGCACAGGCTAGAGTTTTATGTAACTCGCGACAAGTTCGTGAAACTTATAGTGTTTTGATCCTAAAAACCAGAGGATCTGAACCATTAATTGGGCTAATAATACCCAAGCTTTAATATTTGTAAAATCATATCTTCTTCTTTTTTCTATTCATATATTTATCACAATCACAAGATAGGTCACTTACTATTTGGTCTTGCCAATATATTAAACATCAAGCAGGCATCACATAAAATGTAACTTCTGTCATTCTGACGATGATATGTCAATATCGAAATAATTATCAATATCTTGGAGTTTTCATAATTTTTTCATTAAATAGTGGAATTAATTAGAAACACTTAGTTTCACTTAAAAAAGTAATATGAGTAGATTCCACAAAGTAAGGGTCCAAACAGTAAATTCCTTTTTTTATTGTTTATACAAAGCATTATAACAAACAAATTGCTAATCCATATATTAGATTAGATTTGATGGGGTGGATAATCGGCCTATTCCACTGCGAACTTTTCAGATCTACTGGGGTCCTCTGAATCTAGACTACATCCACCAGCTCGACTCTTTTTAAGTAGCTAATCAGCCTCGAGATTTAATTTTTCATGTAATTTCTTGCCGGTGGCTTCCCATCTCGCCATCTCTCTTAGTCAGTTTTTTATAATTATTGACCATTTTTTTTAAATTTTAACTATTTTTCAAAATTATTATTGACCATTTTTGACAATTTTTCAAAAATTTTGACCATTTTTTGAAAATTTTGACAATTTTCAACAATTATTGACCATTTTTGACAATTTTTCAAAAATTTTGATAATTTTGAACAATTATTTACCATTTTTGACAGATTATGACAATTATTGACCATTTTTGACAATTTTCAACAATTATCGACCATTTTTGACAATTTTCAACAATTATTGACCATTTTTGAGAATTTTTCAAAAATTTTGACCATTTTTCGAAAATTTTGACAGTTTTCAACTATTATTGACAATTTTTGACAGTTTTTTATAATTATTGACCATTTTTCAGAATTTTAACAATTATTGACAGTTTCTGATAACTATTGACCATTCAAAAATTTTGACAATTATTGACTATTTTTGACCATTTTTCAAAATATTTAACAATTTTTGAAAAATTTTGACAATTTTTAACAATTATTGACCATTTTTGACAGTCTTTTATAATTATTGACCATTTTTTCAAAATTTTGACAATTTTTGACCATTTTTGACCATTTTTCAAAATTTTTACGCAGCTTTGGTTATATAGTATCGCGCGTTATTTCAATGCGTCTCTCTCTCTCTCTCTGCACTGAGCGTACACTATAGCCTGCGTCTCTCTCTCTCTTACTAATGAGTCATCGCGTGACGAACGCTTTTTCGTAACATCACACGTTTCACGAGTTCACTAGCCTTCCCACAAGTCCTATGTCGTGCAATAAGAAGCAAGCTCCATTAAATTGATCCCTCATAAAAATTTTATTGTATGCCCATAGTGGAAGGAAATTTTGAAAATCCCGTCTCAGAATTGTATCGTACGCCTATGGTGAATAAAATTTTTACAAATAAATTAATCTCTTACGTAAAATTTTTTTCTACCCCATGGCTAATGAAATTTTTTGCTAATAAATAAATTACATTTGAAAATTTTATACCAGTTAATTTTAGCCAATCAGATGCCTGCATTTTGACATGTTGCTATGACAATAACCTAATTTCTTCGGAAATTTCCCTGCGTAGAGGGAAATTAATAAGTGGAAATTTCCCCCCTGGCTTGACAGCTGTTATAAATAATAATAATAATATGTCATCTAAGTATGTCACCAATTTAATTTCTATTTTAAAAAAGTTTTGGTATAAAATTTTCTTACCGAATGCATGAATTAATATTCCGAAAATTTTCCTCAGTCGCGAATTTTTTAAGAAAATTCGCACAATTTCCGGAAATAATTCGTGCTCTAGGGAGATTATAAGTGAAAATTTTATAGCACACAATAAAAATCTAACTGTACGCATCAATAGTGAATATGATACGCATAGAGACCAGCACATGAGTTAAGCCCATACCAAAAATCACACAACACGGCAAAAGAAGTTTTTACTTCAATAAATCGCAATTTAAACAATGCGCAGTATTCACCTTTGTGTTGTATTATCCTCACTAACATTCTCTTTTTTATGTTATATGATGTTCAACCCTTTATATTCACACCCTCTACTTATATTTCAATGTTTTCAGGAAATACATGCTTCTGGTATGGGGATGAATAATTACTCAGATAAAGAAATTATTCTGTTGAAAAAGAAGCTCAAAGAATCAAAAGAATACATGAACCAAATGGACATCAACACTGTACAAGCCGTGAAACGAATATTGTACGAGAAGGAGTGGGAGCAAAAAAAGAATATTCAACAATGTCGAAACAGGATAAAGGAACTGAAGAATCAACAACACACATATCAATACACTTCTTCAAACTTAATCCAAAAATATTGTGTCAGTCAGGAAATGTTCGAAAGTAGAAAGGTTTTTTCCAAAGGAAACTTGCAACAGTGTTATCCGAAAGTTGAAACTATTAATCATCTTAAACAAACAAAATCAAGAATTCATAAATTAGATGTAACAGTCGAGAATATTATTAAATATTGTAAACAATCTATTCAATATCACCAGATTGAATTTTGTATCAGGAGAAAAGTGAAAACTGTTTATCATCAAATATTTGCCGTTCAGCGCGAATTTTTAAGCGAAGTTAAAAATATTATTTTATATTGCGACAAATGTGCAACTGAACTCAATTATTCCATCAATACGAGCTTAAAACTTATTTTAGAAAAGACGAAATCGTGCTTAGGTAGCAACTACTAGACCTTATAGTGAAACAAATTGTTTCAACCGTCACTACCTGGAATATTTCCATGATTATCAAATAAAATCGAAAAATAACAAATTCCATAACAGAAATATAACAAATATCACTCGATTGGTTTTACAAATTACATTTGCATTATCAGGAGTATAAAAGGCTTCCATATGCAATCCTATTTCATAAACTCATAATGTATTTTCACTCAAAGCGAATTTCTCTGTACTATTATTTCAGCTTCATCCAGAATATTATTATATTATCTGACAAGAGATCTTTCACGTTCATTTTTATACACATTGCACAAAACACGATTGAATATTAGACACATAACCCAAACAAAACAGTCGAAATACGCGCTTAGCTCCACGAGCGTATGATATAGAGTACTCGTTGTTGATGAAATAATTGAGCAACGATATGGAACGATTAATCCATGGATTCGTTCCCAGGGAATTGTTTCCAGAAATCTACGCTCATGACATCACGAGCGTACACGTTCAACCGACGAACGATTTCGAGAATTTACTCCCAGGTCTTCTGCTTACATCTAGGGAAGTACAGGTTTTCCAAGACTCTGTAGCATGGTATTAATCGCTATTAAAAAGAGCGTTGGACTAATATGGCATGGCGTACCGTTCTTCTGGTATTTGTAACTGGAACTGTCATTTTTAAGGACCTGAAGGCTTTTATTGTTTATACTTTATTGTTAAATCAAATGAATTTTGATTTAGAATAACTCTTTTGATTTTCAACCGATTAAAATGATTGTTTTGGAACATTGTAGGAAATTTATTGAAATTACCTCAAGCAATTTGAATTTTTGTGAAAATAAACTTGACAATTTATTAGTCCAATGCTCATGATCTCTTGCAAACATCAACCTGCGTCGTTTGTGTTCTCCTGTAAGCAAAGAACAACGGGCTGGTCTTCTACTGATCAATAAGTTTTTATCCTCCTTCTTACCGTTTTAGAAGGAATTTTAACATTTCTGACCATTTCAAGTTGACTGCCCAATTCTCTGCCTGTCATTTAGATTACTTAAAACCTGTTGTCGAAGAAAACGCTCATCACGGTGGCTGGTAATATTTTTCCTGCCCTAACCACCGATAGTGTGATCCAGTTTCCCTAAATTTTCTAAACATTCGACTGATGGTTGAAGTACTCACTCCTAACAAATTGGACACATAACACTTACTTCTTCCCTCTTCAATCAAAGTTGTAGCTATTACATATTCATCGTTGGTTAAATTACGTGCCCTATTCATGATACCTTGAACAATACTACCTACTCCTTACAAACTGTTCTATTTGCTTATCAATCCAAAAACTGGAAAAAACACTCTCAAACCACACCTTTCTTGCTTTAATATTGACACAAAAAAAGAAATATTAATTTCCTTTCTTTGTCAAAATTCACACCAGCTACCTACGATTTATTTTGTAAAGAATTCACTGTGAGTTAAATTTGAATTACAATTGTAGTTTTTTTTAAAAATTTGTATATTTTGTAAGGAGAAAGATATTGGAGTGATTAAAAAAACAAAATATCGAGAATTAATTGAAGGGCTCGGCGAAAGAGGGTATTAAGCCACACCAAATTACTTTGGATATTTCATTTAAATCGTAAAACATAATGTTTATTTTACAGACTGATAGATAACTCAAGAAAATATGCTAGATTGAGAAAAAACAATGAAAATATAACAAAAATGTGGCTTGTTACCATTTTACACTCAAATTTTTATTAAATTTATTTGTAGACTTATCGAAATTCAAACATCATCTGAGACATCAACAATGTCATCGAAATGTTCTACATTGTCGTCTTCTATATGCCCATTGCCTAGTTGTACGTACCGAGTTCTCTATAAAATCCGTGGTAGGCCGGAGGTATGTAAGGAAGAGGTGCTTTGAGATTTGCAAGTTTCTTTGGATTGATTGCTATTGCAACGTTAAACGCCCCTTGCTAGAGCACTCTCCTCAGGGAGTGGAATTCGGCACCAATTAAACTATTTTATATGCTATTACTGGGATGGGGTGTACAATTAATATAAAATTGGACGCCACCAGCTTTTTATCGAAACGAAAGCAAAGAAAAAAGAAAGCAAAAGGTGGAAAGCTGGAAACACCTTGTAAAAATTAACGTTAATTTAAATAAAAAATAAAATCAAATTATTCATTTCTGAACCCGTTTATCCAATTTAATAATTATTGAATAATCAATACAAAGAATGAAAACGATAATTATTTATTGAAATTTAAAAATTCAACATATATTGGATATAAAAAAACCAAACGAGGAGAATAACAAGTTGTAATAGCTCGCCAAATTCAAATCTTATATACGCTAAAGATAAGACGAAGGAACTTATCTTGAAGGGCTGGGTTGTTTGCAGCTCTTAGCGATGGCGGCGATGACTCCAACGGCACAGGAACAGGAACGGGAAAACTTGAGTACTAGACTTGAAGCGAAAATTTGAGTGTAAATCTTGAGGTGAATCTTGAGTGCCGAACTTGAGGGCTGCAGAGCTGCGGAAAAAAGAAAAACAGGGATAAGGAACTAGAAAAAGCATTAGGGAAGGAACGAATAGATAGATCAGATCAGGTAAAAAGGAGCTTATGCTATAGCGCATACAAAACCCGAACTCCACGTGTTAAACTACAACTTAACAGTGATCTGTTTTATTCTATTCGTTTTGTTCCTCAAATATACACAAAAAATGCAAATTAGCAAATAAGCAATAAACATAAATAAGCAGAAAGCACTACACTAGAAAATAACCTAGGGAAAATACAATAATTAACTTACCAACCAGACGATATAAAATTGTTAACCAACAAAAATTAATATAT
This sequence comes from Lochmaea crataegi, assembly GCA_947563755.1. Classification (NCBI taxonomy): domain Eukaryota; kingdom Metazoa; phylum Arthropoda; class Insecta; order Coleoptera; family Chrysomelidae; genus Lochmaea; species Lochmaea crataegi. The sequence continues at coordinate 23,469,389 of OX387423.1, read as the reverse complement.
ATGACTGTTGCCTTCAAGGTGGCAGTGGCAGCAAAAAAGAGTTCCAATAGACAATTCGAAATTTCGAATATCGAATGAGAAAAATGGAAGGGGAATTTGATAAAAATGAATGTTTTAGTTTGGAGTGGCTAATGCGACAAGGAAACGGCATGTTTAGAAATGTAATAGAAATTTGGGAGGAAGTGACTAATGAGCCACAAAAATTACCTAAATAAAATAGTTTAAAAACAAAAAACGTAACAAGCTGAACAGCATGTTACACTATGAAACTCTTATACTTTAAGGAAAGCTTGCTACACGTTGGGAATTTTGACGTTTGTATACCTCTTTTTCCAATATTAACGGATTTAAACAGCCCATTCAAACAGTGTTTTACAAACATTGTATTAGGATGTTCTGCTTCGAAACGGAAACATCTAACTTGGCTGAAATTTAAACGTTCTTTGGTATCTGTCACATTTTTTTTCGTGATATAGTTTTGCAAATCAGCAAAACAATAAAAATCTTCCTGAGTCATCGGCACAACTTTAAAAGGATTTTACTTTTTTGCATCTCTAACACCTTCATACCACTGATCTGGACTGTAAACCTGCTTCATATATTTCCTATGCTTTTCGATAGCTGCAAAATCTCTATCTGGTGGTAAATGGTTATGGCCCGGTATGAGATATCAATGTTCGATGCTCTTTTTTGTTCTCGTGTCATCTGCAACCAAAGGGACATTATGGTCCATTTTCATTTTGTCCCCTGCGTTTATCAGTAAATACTAAAAGTTCTTCTGTTTGAGGGGCCTGTTCATTAATAAACTTCGAAATACAACTGACAATTTCGTCACTACCACGTTTTGCTACATGCTCTGGCCACATGTACATAAAAGCTTGACCTGTGTTGCAGTTATGCACCCCAAGATTGTACAAACAAGCTTTTCTTAAATAAAAAGCTTTTCCCACAGTTAGATCAGGGATTGGAAGGGCCTGCTGAAGATCAAACGATAATACTAGCTTCTTTTTATGCCTCATCGCCTCTTCTATTTATTGTTTCATGTTAGCTTGCATTGCTTCCGCTCTTCTTTGATGTAAGTATGATTGCATCTTTATTTCTTTTAACTTTTACTCATTATCCTTATTTGACTCCATTAAAATCTTGTTCTGTTCACATGTATCGCATGTATATGCATGGAATCTTGAAACCAATGTTATATTGGTTACAGAAAATTCGCCGGTAAGTGTCTTCTTTAACGGGTGCAGTACCATGCTCTGTACACCATGGCTTATAGTATTTCAGGAAGATCATGTTCAATGTACAGTTGATTAGGATTACATTTCCTACTATAATGGCTCTTGTACTTAGGAATGGATTTTATATGGTTATGTACATTCTTAATCATTTCTTCAGGTAGTCGATTCTTCCGATTCTGTCCTCGCTGGACACATTTTGGAATTGTATTTCCTTCGCGAATTTGCTTACATATATTGTTTTGTAGACCGTGCACTGACAAAAAGTCTTCTTTGCATATTTTTTTGTCAACGCCTTCAACCTTTACTGAATACACAAAAGTGACTGGTCGAGAAGACCTTTGTCGTTTTGTTTTTTTGGGATAATGTCTTTTCTTAGGTGAACACTTTATTGTTCCGAACAGATAGGCATTCTGCTTGTCGTAAGAGTCAAAATTCCAGAAAGAGTGAAATATTTTTTCTTCATTGCCCAAAAGAGAAGCTCTGCACCTATTTTTACAACGGCAGGGTAAAAATTCGTGCATTTACTTTGTTTCCTTTCCAGTTTTCATATGAATGACCCAAATTTCTTTTCTTGTTCGCCTTTACTCGTTTTCTACTTTCAAGATTTTTTGACCGCCACCTGGACTGCTCTTTCTTTTCCCGAGTTTCAATAGCCCCTCTAGATATATTTTGCTCCTGAAATTTTGAGGAAAATTATGTACGGAAGAAGATAACATGCCACAAAAACTTTAAAATACCCTCAGACTGCGCTGCTAAATATTGGTACGTTCTTTTTAAAGACGGGTATTTTAGGTTTTTTTTAAAACATTTTCTACTAGTAATGGAAAATAGTACGTGAATAGTATAATGAAAAAAGAGATTTTACGATTAGGAGCTAAGCCACTGTTTACCAGAAATAGTGAAAAATTCTTGGCTTAAAAAGTAATAAGCCACATTATTTTCAAACTTACCATAACTAGACTGTCTTCACTACTGTTACTATCAGTACTTGATTCAAAATAACCTTTGTCTTTCAAACTATCATCTGAGTCAAAATCCGATTCGAACTATCATCATTTTCGAACACCTTACGCTTAGCGTGTGCTACACTTGGCGTGGCCATGTTGATTGGTGTGTGGCTTGTTACCTTCTTGGGTCAGAGATACGCGTGAAACGGGAGTAGGTAAGAAAGCTTGTATTGCACAGTGTTGCCACTTCTTCTACAAAGTCGCTGAATAAAATTCTGTGGCTTGTTTCCCTTTTTATGTAACTATTTACATATTTAAAATGAAATCTTAGAAAATGTTGCTTTTTAACCTCTTCCGCCGAGCCCTTATTATTATATTATATTATATTATATTATTATTATTTCCAATCATTTGCGAAGAATAAATTTGTAGCCTTCAGTTTACCCTACAGGGTATTTAGAATTTACGGTACATAAATATTGTTTCATTCCACCCAGTATAATAAATTTTCAAATTCATTTTTACGAAAGTTCAAAATGATTGTGATAATTTTAATGAAGTTCCTACAATGTGCAAAAAAAATCAATTCAATCGGTTGAAAATTAAAAATCAAATCAAAAATGAGCAAAATTTTAAGTGATGCGTTAATTTTGTCCATGAGTTTACATAGTTTTGTACTAGTTGGGAAATTTTGTATTCATGGATTTTACTTTATAAGACCTTACATTATAATTATTAATTATAGGTTAATTCATTATTCTCACTGATGTACTATAATTGTTTGTTGTGATTTTAGTTTGTAGCTAAATGTATTTATCTTCGCCTTCCATCCTGCTAATGGCTTTAAGGCGTTTTTCAATTTATACTTAAAGATTGGAAATAATTAAAACCACTTGAATAAACAATTGTTTGAACCCTTCTTTCATTTTCTTAACGCCATAATTACACAAAATTGAATCATTTTAGCAGCTAAGTCCTTCGCCGTTGACTTAACAAATGTAACGCCATCAAATATTATTCTCGTTTCATAGTATTTCATAATTGGTAACTCCCATATCTTGACGTTAGTTTCTCATTAAGTTCCAGCTAGAAGTATTTGAAACTGGTTGGTTATATACGAAGAAATGTAGTGAGAAGATATTCTATGGAAAGTTGAAACGTGTAAAACTAATCGCACAGTGATATCTGTCGATATATCTAACATCTAACGTCTTACATAACTGATGACGTTTGAGAAAAACGCATTATTCCAACCACTTGAATCCGAATTTTTTTGAATTTACAATAGATTCTTCGACTACCTTAGAATCAAAGACTTGCGACCTTGTCCCGCATACAAAGAATAGAATAATATCAGAAATCTTTGTCACAAAGAATAAAAATAAATACAGAAATAACTTTTTCTTCAATAAAACGAACCTTCCACCCTATTGATGATCTATTGAATAAGATAAATTTGAAAAACGATGACCGCTGGGTGCTGACCACATTTCAGTAAACACCAGGGATACTCAAAGGAGATTTGAAAGATTTCGTTATAACTTTTTACCTAAGAAGCAGGATGATCTTACATAACCTGTCAACGATAGATTAAATTTCATGTTTTGAAATTTATTGACTACCGTATCTAAGAATATATAATAAAAGATCGAAATGGGGATAAAAGTTTTGTTCAAAGTGAACGTTTCAATTTTGGACGAACACAAATAACTACAAAGCTAGTATAATTCTCTCAATATAATTCTTTAAAAATAATTTTTAGTGGAATAGTTATTTATAATTATTTTTATTTCAATATTATTACTTCTAAACAGTCTATTTATCTGTTCCTTAACAGATTGTTCCAACCCTTGTATATATTGGGGTGACATTCACTGAGACCTAAATGATCTATGTTGTCCGCTTTCTTCTACTTAGTTCCTGAGGAGAGCCTAGTAGTTCCTTTAGACCTATTTCCCGAAGGAATTTTAGGATATCCACCGGCTTCAGTTTAGGTAAGTTCTTCTATCCAGTAGGTTTCTATGTGTTGTGCACTAGAATTCTGTATTGCTATGCAATCCGCTAGTAAGAGGATGGAGGTTTCTTCTTCTTCCATTCCACAGAATCTACATTCTTCTTGCTCCACTATTCGATCTTTGTGAGGAGCCCAGGTTTTACTCTGGCTCAAGCATTCATTTGTTCTCACCTGGTTATAGTCTCCCAAGAGTATCTTTGATTGTCTAAGCCCTACTAGAACTTTCCAGTGGTCAGATCTTCTCCTCTTTTCGGCGTTGTCTTCCAATATTACTTTGGCGCTGATACCGTAAAGGGGTTCCGGCTCCCAAAAGGTTTAATTTCGATTAGAACAAGTAGTTACTCAGTGAAAAGACCAATTCACTTCGCAAGTGTTATACATTATAATGAAGAGAGTAAATTTGGTCCATTTCTTACAAGAGCATAAAAAATATAAATATAAAATGAGCCCTGCCTATAAAAAAATAGCGAACAAACATTAAATTGTAATTGAAACGATAATCACAGACTTTGACATTAAGCACCTATTCGACTGAAAAAATGATTATATTAAACTTACCTACATCACGATACTGCCTATTAGCAATAAATATTCAAACAAATCGATTTTCTCATCAAAAACCCAAGGTTAATCAAGCTTAACAACTTAATTTAGACGGAGTCGTAAATTTTTAATTTAAAGTTCATGTAAACGTTGTAGTACCATTCAATAAATATCGGAACGCTCTCACACAGCTTCTACATTCATTACGAAAGAAACTCACAGGTAGCACAATTAACAACAAAACCAATAAAAGAAAAAGAAAAGTAAATACACAAGGCGGGGGATTGATATTGGGAAGCTACAAAACGAGCAGTTTATGCAGAATTAAAAAAAAGGTACGCTAGAAGTTTATATTCAAGTAGGTGTATTACTTTTCGAGAATTCAGTTGTGTCCAATAAAAATATCTGTTATAAGCAGGATGACACACACAAAACAATTGATATTTTGAATTCCATGGTGATTGATTGATTCAGTACATCCAGCTGCGGTTACGAGTCCACGGACTCCTTAGATGTACCGTTTATGTGAAGAGATTAGTTGTCATCATCAGGCCTTACAATCTTTTCACAACATGCTTCTTGGAAAAATCCTACCTTGGGAGAAGAGGACGGTATGAGCGGAGAGTGTGCTTGGGACCGCCGCCCGTCTCGAAGTATGCTAGGGTAGTGATTCCGAGGCGGGGGTGACGGCGAGTTTGAGGTGGGTTTGGTTGGTAGGCATCCTCTTGGGGATGAGTCCAACACTGTTTGGGTCCTGAACCCATTCGAACATGAGTTTCCCATCTCGGTCCGAAAAAAAACCTTTCGCTCACTAGACCTAGGAGTCTTTGGGACTTTCCTCAGGAACTGAGTAGAAGGAGGGAACACAATAGAGCTCCAAATAATTGGTGGTGATATGGATGAAGAGCACTCAGAAGAAAGAATCACTAGTACAGTTTATTCTAACAGAATTTGGTAAACATTTTTCCTCTAAATCCTCTGGTGTACCACAACGAAGAGTATGGTGAGCAATATAACACTTTTCTTACATTTCAATTTGAAAATTTCGAATGGAGTCGTCCAATTGTTTTATTTTAGTGAGAAACTAGAGCAAACACGGTAATCAGGCAGAGCAACGGCAAAAACTATCCAAAACATTTCACATGTTGGCTTAATATGATTTGTAGTTTTCAATATTTTGTATCTCGTTTGGATGCAGAATCTCAATTTTTACGATATTTCAAATAAAATCATACCAACAAAATATAAAAACTCGCAGACAACATGACTGATGATGTTGTAGTGATCAATCGAATACCCCTCGAGCAGTCGAGTCATTTTTTAATGGCTACTGCCTATTCAAACTCTTCACACACAAATGTAAATGATTTATGTTTTTCTTTTAATAGATTTTTTTCAGTTAATATTTTTAATTGCACGGAATTCATTAGAGTTTAACTTTTAGTTTTTTTTTCAGTTATCAATTATATATTCGGTAGTAGATATACTAGGAGGGTTCTGGACCACAGGTTTGTGCATTACCCCCACATAATTCGTAATCTGCATGGCGATTAACCTAACGTAATTCGAATGTTGCATGGCGCTAGTGGTGGGGGGTTTGCATGTTAACCTCTCGAAAAGTGGGCTAACCCCACGAAGATTGGCTGCTCGAAAAACGTATGCTAGATGGCAGGTGTGACCGCTCGAAAATCGTTCAACAGTAACGTATGATAGATGGCGCTAGTAGTGATTTTGACCGCTCGAAAATCGTTCTGAAAAAAAAAACTTACGTGCGACGCGAACCATCGTCGCCACAACTGCCATGTACCATACCCTGACACTCTTAGCGCTAGGCCAGCAAGCCTTACGGAGAATGGATTCAGATATGGTATAGTTGCTACAGATTTGCTTAAAAGACGATTTGTACAGTAGGATCGTTGGCATGTGACGATTTGCGGATGTACGAGGTTATGTCACAAAGGTGTCAAAAGGACCGTTGACATGTGACGATTTGCAGATGTACGAGGTTATGTCACAAATATGTCAAAAGGGCCGTCGACATGTGACGATTTGTGGATGTACGAGGTTATGTCACAAATGTGTCAAAAGGATCGTTGACATGTGACACACGATTTGAAGATGTACGAGGTTACGTCACAAAGTAGGACCGTAGACATGTGACACACGATTTGCGGATATACAGAGATATGTCACAAAGTAGAATGTCAAAAGGGCCGTTGTACATCACACGATTTGTGGATGGGTATCTCACAAAAATGTCAAAAGAACCGTGACGTTTTGCGGATGTACAGGTGTATGTCACAAATTAGGATGTTAAAAGGACCGTGACGATTTGTTGTACAGGGATATGTCACAAAGTCAAGAGAACATGTGACACATGATTTGCGGATGTACGAGGCTATGTCACAAAGGTGTCAAAAGGACCGTCGACATGTGACAAACTATTTGTGGATGTACGGGGTTATGTCACAAAGGTGTCAATAGATCCGATGACATGTGACGATTTGTGGATGTACAGGGATATGTCACAAAGTAGGTGTTAAAATGACCGTGACGATTTGTTGTACAGGGATATGTCACAAAGTCAAGAGAACATGTGACACATCAAACGATTTGCGGATGTACGAGGTTATGACACAAAGGTGTCAAAAGGACCGTTGACATGTGACACGCAATTTGCGGATGCACGAGGTTATGTCACAAAGGCGTCAAAAGATCCGTTGTCATGTGACGATTTGTGGATGTACAGGGATATGTCACAAAGGTGTCAAAAGGACCGTAGACATGTGACACACGATTTGCGGATGTACGAGGTTATGTCACAAAGGTGTCAAAGGGACCGTAGACATGTGACACATCATTCAATATCGAGTTTAACGTCGACTGTTTTCATGCCTTCCTCCTGCTTACTTCAATCAACAATAAACAAGGCATGTTTCTTGAATGCGCCATAGACAGATTGAGATAAATATTTTGGCATTAATTAGTTTACGACAGATGAACAATGGCTTTATTGGAGTATAGACATAGATTGAAAGAATTTGTCGTAAAATTGAATCAAGTAAAAAAAGATCTTGTGTTTTATGAAGACAAAAGTAAACTTATAGTACAGTTGAGCAATCTAAGCCTTAACAATATTGAGAACGAAGAATTGCAAATCAACCATACTTGGAAGAATCTCAAAATAAATTGGGTGTCGACACCAACAAGACGTACTCGCTATGTTCAGTATCGAAAACAGCAGTTCTGATGTCATCGTCAATAGAAATGTAGAAAACATAGAAAATGATATAAATAGCTTATTTGCCATGTTATGTATTATCTTAGCAACAATATTTATTTTTATTGTGAAAGTTATATTGAAAATTGTAAAATCAAGATTTATTTCGAATAGTAGCATTAAAGTTGATGACAGTGAAGATGACAGCCATTAGTTTTTAAACAAGGTGTTTTATTTATATTCAACTGTATGCGCTGGATGTACGAGGATATATCACAAAGTAGGATGTCAAAAGGTCCGTAAAGTTGACATATGACACATCAAACGATTTGTGCATGGGGTATGGCAAAAGGAACGACTGTTGATATGCGACACTTTATGGCAGACCTGAGTTTATTCGAGTTAGAAGGAGAAAAAACATATTTATTATGAAAGATACGTTAAAAAAGACTTCTATTTTAAACTTTCAACTATTCTCGTCAGAGGGAAATATTCCATTATACAATCGTGAATTAAGATGCAATACACATTAGAGATCAACGTAGAAGAGGATTTTTCAAACGTTTTAGATTACGTAATTGGTTAAGGAAAAATACGGGAAGCGGTACCAACAAGACGTATTACGCTATGTTCAGTATCGAAAACAATAGTTCCAATTTCATCGATAATAGGAATGTAGAAAAAAAAATGATATAAATAGCTTATAACAACAATATTTATTTTTATTGTAAAAGTTATATTGAAAATTGAAAAATCGATATTCTATATACATACATAGGTAAATTATAACATGTGACATATCGAAAATATCTCAACCTCCAGCATACGAAACGTATAAAAAATTCTCTTAACATATACAGAGTGTATCAAAAATTAAAGTGCAAAGAAAAATTAATAAATCATGACAAGTGACATATCGTTTAAAAGACCTCAACTTCCCGCGGCTAGTTACTAAGCTTGCATTAAATATTCTTTTAACATATACAGCAAAAATTAAAGTGCAAAGCAAAACTAATAAATCATGACAAGTGACATATCGTTGAAAAGACCTTAACGTCCCGCGGCTTCAAATTTGGCCAATATTCATCATTTAAGGATAGTCTGATACTTTGAATATCGACATCATCAAATCGTGGAGGATCTGCGTTGGTATGATTAGATTTTCTCAGTTTGAAAGCAAACAATAACATATCGAGGACGTTCACTGGTGTTTTATAAACTTATAGTAGAGTTGAGCAATCTAAGTCTCAACAATATTGAGAACGGTAAATCGCAATTTAAACATACTTGGAAGAATCTCAAAATAAACTAGTTACCCAATGAGATCAACGTAAAAGAAGATTTTTCAAACGTTTTAGATTATGTAATTGGTCAACGAAAAATAAAGGAATCGACACCAACAGGACGTATTTATGTTCAGTATCGAAAACAATACTTCTGATGTCATCTGCAATACAAATGTAGAAAAAAAAAAGAATATGCAGCTTATTTGCCATATGTTATCTTAACAAAAATATTTATTTTTATTGTGAAAGCTATATTGGAAATTGTAAAATCGTTATTCATTTCGAATTATAGCATTAAAATTGATGTTGAGAACAGTGAAGATGATAATCGTTTTTATACAAGGTGTTTTATCTATACAATCTCCGTCAGAGCGAAATATTCCATAACCATGCAATATACTTTTGATAAATTAACTAGCAGAAAACATAATAGTCAAGAAAACATTTAAATTAGAAAGTAATTTTGCTACTCATTAGTTATATTGAATGACCAGTAATATCAAGATCTTACTAGAAGGAAATTTTTTCAAAAAGCATTAACGAAATTAAACAGAAACTTTTATGACGGAAACGTTAAATTAGAAAACATGTTAAGTAATATTCCATAATCGTGCAATATACTTCTGAAAAATTAAGCAGCAGAAAACATAATAGTCAAGAAAACATTTAAAATATTAGAAAGTAATTTTGCTACTTAATAGTTATATTTAATGACCAGTAATATCGAGATCTTTAGAAGGGAATTTTTTTTAAATCATTAACGAAATGACATAGAAATCAACTTTTAGGATGGAAAAGCTAAATTAAAAAACATGTTAAGTAACTTGTCATTACAAGAAATATATAAAAACTGTGATCAAAAGCATTAGTTCAGTATCAGTCGCTTTATTTATATATTCAGTACCAGCAGTCAACCGCAGAAGTCAGAAGAAATTATGGAAAATAGTAGACCGATTGTTTATTGCGAAGAAAATTGGGACGAGGACTCGCCAACATACATCCCTCAAACAGAAAATAAAAATATAATAAGAATGGTCCCGCCAAAACTGAGTAAGGCGGAGAAGAGAAATTGGAGAATAAAGGAGAGGATCAGATTGAGTGAGATGGAAAGGAAAAATGTTTAATAACAACTACCATTTGACTTTTCTGACAAGTTTTTGTGTCTGCAAGTGCTACAATAAAAATTAAAAGTAAGTTATTGTTTAATGTTTTGTGAATGATTTATTATTTCAAAAAGTTTCATTGTCTTCAAAATTTTCTTTTTTTTTTTGCAGGAGCTTACGAGTTCCCCAAACAATTTATGCAGCGAAAATAGCGAAGCTCTCGGAAGAATCACTTACTCAATTTTTGTGCTATACACCTGTAGTCTTGTATATAGTATTAGGAATTTCGTTGAATGTTATTTTGTATATATAGTAATAGGTTTTTATATGTTAATGGTGCTTTTCAACTCTTTTTCACCCAACCACATAAAGTATTAGAAATTTTGTTAAAAAATGTAATCACCATAGTATTGTATATATAGTATTAGGAATTTCGCTGAAAGTTATTTTGTATATAGTAATTTTTTTTTACATGTTAATGATATTTTCCACTCTTTTTCACACAATCATCTAATATAAAGTGTTTTGCTAACTATCTTTTTTATTGAGTATTAGGGTTTTTTAAATTTCTTACACTTTGTTTCACAAATAAAGCGAGTTTTAAAAAAATTTCTCGTGGTTTTCATTGGGAGGCGATTGGAAAATGAAACTGCAATTTTTTAACATTTTTTTATTAAGCTAAAGTACATATAACATAAATGTTCACTAAAGATCCTCTAAATCATTTATAACTTTATGTTTGAAAAAATAAATAAATTCACGAAGTGCATAAGAAAAAAGACTTTCAGGTGGCGAACTCTCACAGAAGGCGTACAAAAGTTCCAATTTACAAAGATCACTTATTGTCTTGTAATTTTGCGAAAATGTTTCAATAATATCCACTACATTTTTATAATACGCATGAAAATTTAGGTATTCCAGCTGCAGAACACGATGCGAGATTAAACAACGGTCAATATGAATAATATTTTCAACATCTTGCTGTGACAGTAAAAAATTAGTTCCATGTTTGCGTAAATCTAGAAATCTCTCGGAATCCCAAACAACTGAGTTTATGGTACAATAGTCACCACACTGAATTTGTGGAGGTAGTTCTTGCTCCTCGCCACTGTTTAGTTCTGGATGGATATACTTGTTACTTCTAATCAAGTCTATTAATACCGACCACTCATATGCACTGAATGATATGGCGGTGTTGGGTTTCTCACAACATGATAAAATAATGGCAGGTGTGAATGTTCTCGCTACACTTATTCCGCATCCTATATTAAAAACTTGTGTAGAATATTGTGTGTATAACAAGTATTGTGTTTCAGATGTGGCAGCTATCTCATAATTTTCCAAAATTCCATCCAATTCACTAGAGTAATTCGGCTCACTCGAAAAATCTGATTCAAAACAGCTGTCTGTACTACTAAAAGACATTTTTTCACTTCAACAAAATACAAAGACTGACTGCGTCGTCAATTCACAAAGTTTTATATACAATTTTGTGTAAATGAATGTTGCCACATGTTGATAAAATTTCTACGACGTTTCTCATACAATATCTGTATTTTCAATCCAGCTATTGTCTTTTTCAGGAAATCCCAACCATTTCACAAAAATCTTGCTACCTTTTCTTTTAATAACCTTTTCTATCAAGTAAATGTTTGGATTTCTTACTTTTTGAATTTCTGCTTCGTAAAAAGCACCGCTGATTGGTGTACCCGATAAATCGTGAAGTAAATATGTAGTAGGAGTTGTTAATTTAACCTTGGAAACGATAAAATTTTCTGTTGTGTAATTAGGATAGTAACTTTTTTCAAATACATGTTTCAACTTGCTGATACGAACGTGATCTCCAACGTGAAATTTCGCTGCACGTCTCTTTGTCGATGGTATCGAATAAACTTGTTGCAAAATTTCCAGCTCGTTTTTCTTATTAACTTGTATGGGTTTCATGGAGATCGTACGATGAAATGAATTATTGTACTCTCGAGTAATTTCAGGTAAAATGTCTATCCATTTATATGTACCATGTAAGCTGAAGTATTTGTACAATTTCATTTTCAGTGTACGAATTGCGCGTTCTGCAATGCTTGCTTTCATAATGCTAAACGTATTATAGTGGTTTATTCCATGTTGTTTCATTAAACTTTGAAATTTCTTGTTGAAAAATTCAGTGCCCTGATCAGTTTGTAAATTTTTCGGACTTCCATGTTTACTGTGAGCAATTATATCAGCGAACGCCTCCGTAACTTCAAGAGCGGTTTTTGTTTTCAACGGTCGAGTCCACATAAACTTTGAAAATGTGTCGATAACCACCAAAATTAATTTATAGCTTTGATTAGAGTCGGAAAACAATCTGAACTCTCCGAGATCTGCTTGCCAGGATTCATTAAGGCCCTTAATTATTGTTCTCCTTCGAGGAAATTTTTTTCTCAGAGGTTTATGAAGTTCATTAACGAGCTGTATTTTTTCCTTGGACATTGTTGTACTCAGTATGCAAGTGAAAGTTTATTTGAGCGATATGCGTAGCATACTAACGTATAAACTGAAGGAATTTATTTTCCTTGTTTCTTTTAATTACCTTTTCTACCAAGTATATTTCCGTGTGGAGGAATAGATATATGATTATATGACATGAACCTTTTATTCATTTCTTCATAAAGTGCAGTTACATTGTTTCCAATGATCGCTTCTAGATCCTCCTTTGCTTTCAATAATGCTACATCTGTGAGTTTTTTGTTTTCAATTAGATTGTTTTGGAATTTTTTAACTGTTTCCTCCTCCATTTGAAGTAATGTATTATCCACATATTTCTTACAGTCATTCACAGTGTCAAGAACAATACGTAATATGTTGGTTTCAGTTTGAAGTAGTGTTGAGTGCAAGTACTTTTTGTTGACGGCATCTTTATCTTTAACGGGAGGATCCAAATTTGAAATTTTTACATTTTTAGCATCAATGTCTCCTTCATCAGTGTGTGGAAACTCTGCTCTAACATATGGGTGAGAGGAATAGTATGCATTTCTATAAGACTGTCTATGACCGAATTTATCGATTGTCATTGTACGACTAATGCGATAAAATAATTGCTATTCAATTATATTAGCCTCTCTAAGCTCATTAATGATTGCTATAATTTCATTGTTGATAAATGCTGAGGTGTTGCCAGCATCTTTTGATGCGATCAGTAATTTTAAGCGGTCAATCAATTCATTAGCATCATCCCAATAAATATATTCCATTGGTTTATCGGTGTAAGTTAAACGGTCTACGTTGAGCCCTTTACCTGCGAATGCTTGCGATCTTGTGGTTATTGTCTTTTCTAGAGGAGTGCGTAGATCTTTAAAAAGTGGTTTGATTATTGCATGATATTTGTTGGTAGAAGAAGACTTTAAACGATTTCGAGAGTTGAGATGAACGCCAGTGTGAGTCAATAGAGTTTTGTAATTTTTCAAATCTTTTGCAGTATAACGAAAAGGGTTAGCGTAAAAAATCAGCTGATATAGACCTAGACTACGTTTTATTTGATTTTCTTCATGATTGGCTTCGGCAAGTATGTGAATATCTCCACCACTTTCGTTGTCAAAATCTATTCTCCTTCGACCCAACATCCACCCGATGCCATCCACGTGAATAGGTCCATAGTTATGATCAATCTTACTATCTTTGCGAATATATTCTTCAATATATTTTCGACTAATTTGGGGATAATCCAATAAATCTTCTTCACATAGCGTGTCTGAGACTGCTGCTTCTTCTGCACTATCATATAATTCATCCTCTGATGTGCTGCTGTTCTCAGTTTTTTCCGAATCGTGGGCGACGTCATCATCGATCAAAGGTTCGTCTTTTGGTTCTGTTTTCAGCTCATCATTCTTAATGGAAGCTTCCATTGCTTTAGAAGACGATTCAACAATTTTTTTGAGTGGTTTTGAAATCGGTTTAAATAATTTATTTAGAGACTCATCGTATTCTGTTTTTCCCAACTTTAATGCGAGATATTTTTTGCGAATTGTACGAGCTAATTCATTTACTTTTTTCCTACGCAGAGCCGTAGCAAGAATGTGATTGTTGTCTGACATTTTGTCAATGAATGATTGCATGGTGTTGACCACTTATATTTTTATATATTGATCGAATCCTTTACGATAACGTCCGTTGATGAGAGGAAAATCTTTAACAATAACTAAAGCACCGTACTTGTCCGACCAGCACATCCCACACATTTGCTTAAACATATCAAATGTCATGTCTGGCGAGACGTGTTCATCGAATATGTGTTTGAGATTGATTTCATCCTGTTTGAAAAGTATAATGATATTACAATTATCTCTAATCAATTGTTTGGGTATTTTAGAGTAAGTTTGACAGAGATAGAGAGCATCAATATTCTTGTGTCGGCACATTGAATAGTATTCACGTATTTTCTGCTGTCCATCACATGCAACGTCATCAAATACAAAAATGGAATTTGTTCTCGCCTCTTCTGGACTTATAATTTCCTCATTATCACGAAACGGAAAATATTTCACACCTTTGACATTCGACAATACCTCGGCAAGTAGTTGGTACTTTTCCTGAAATAACGATTTCGAATAGACATAGACATTTTCAAATTTTACGCCATTTGAATTGAATAGCAGTGAGAGCATCACGTTTGTCTTGCCACAGCCACTAGGACCACATATTATGGCACGAAAAGAGTTTGGAAGTAGTATGCCATGTTTACAAATTGTCGATTTCACTGCAAAGTCCAAGTTCTCAATGGGTAGCATGTTCTTCTGTTGAACGATATTCATCTTGTGTCAATTACAGACAAACATTCTATAAATATATCAGTCACTATATCACTTGTCATCAGTCTTAATGTTGGTGTTTGAAGGAGCTGGTCTACTAAACACTCTAATAAATAAACTGCCGTTTGAATTTCATATCCCGACATACCAATTTTGTGGACGTGAGTTGGAAAAAAAAAATTTTTTGGTGTTACTAATAATTTGTTTTTAGCTGGAACAAAACTAGAAAAACGATTTGCACGTGGTGATAGCGGACAGCGCCTGCAAACAACACGATATCGCGTATTCAAAGACCAATTCACTAGATCAGAGACATTTAGCTGACAAAGATTTGGAAAATAAAGCCTGGGCACGTGTTAGGTCAAAGGATTCATCTCTCGGAGAAAAAACTGCGGCTTTACTCGTTACTGGAGGCATGAAGATGAAAAGAAAACTCGGAATGGGATGTCGTGTAGTTGGGAGAATAAAGAAAAAAGCAAAGAAACATTCCTTTAATCGTGCAGTCATTCAAAAATTAAACAAAACTGTCAACAAGCAGGGTGGTAGTTCACTACCTGAAACGGCTCTATTTGCTTTGCGAACAGCTAAAACAATAGTTAAACAGCTTGGAGGTGCAAAAAAAATTGATGTACCACGAATAATTCCAATGCCAAAGAGTGGTGGTTTCCTACCACTTTTACCACTGTTCGCAGGATTGTCGGCTGTTGGTGCGCTTGCGGGTGGAGCGGCTGGCGTAGCAAAAACAGTGGTTGACGCACGTACTGCACAAAAAAAATTTGAAGAAGAAGTTCGTCACAATAAAGCAATGGAACAACAAATTGGATCGGGCTTGTATATGAGAAAAAATGCGCGAGGGGGATTCGGTTTGTTTTTAAAAAAACAGCGTCAACAAAAATGACTAGAATTACCGATAAAATTACCGAACCGTGCACTGTATGACATAGAAATTAAGCGGTATGCGAAATTACTAAAATTAAAAAATTTTCGAGATGTTTTTATGCGTGATGAAATACCTAAAGACAGTTCTCCTCGGCAAAAAGAATGTGCAGTCGTAAATTTAGATGTTTCAAATAATAGCGGTACACACTGGGTGGCTTATTGTAAGAACAATGACAATGTTGAATATTTCGATTCATTCGGTAATCTGAGGCCTTGCCGCGAACTTGTTCAATATTGGAGACGTGGAGGAAAGAATATCAAAATTTTTTACAATAACAAACAATTTCAAACATATGATCAAGTTAATTGTGGCCATTTGTGTTTAAAGTTTCTCTATCAACAGCAGCAACAATGAATGATCAATTGTCAAATATTTATCAAAAGAAATCACTGTGTAGTTATACAGAGGATGAACTTGAGCAAGTTCCTATTCAATATTTAATAAAATTTGTAAAACCATTAGAACTTGTTGAAATTTGGAATAAGCTTTCCTATAATTACAAAACAAATTTTGATTTACAAATACGTATGCCTTGTTTTGTGCATTATAATCGTCCCGAATGGGACACGCATTGGGATGGTCCTCCCACTTCTCAAGCTGACTGTTATATTTGTAATAAAAATGTAAGCAAATAATGTTTTAGTAATAAATTTTTTTTTGGATTAGTTTGTGTTATTTAAGCATCCATATTCCACAAATTCTATCAGTTTATAACAAGATGTTGTTACGCGTCAACAGCACAAATCATATGTTTACATTTCAACCTGCTATGCCTATCGCATTGGATCCGAATTTGGATTACGAATTGGCATTGAGATATTTCCACTCTTATCACACAATACCCAATGTTGAAAATAAAAAATTCTACTACTACATTAATGATGAATTGCACACGTTTGATATCCCTACTGGATGTTATGAAATAGCCGACATTGAATGTTTCATACGCAGCAAATTGGGACATAACACAGAAGCGGAATTTTCATTAAAATCAAACAATAATACTATACAGTGTGAGATATTAAGCAAATATCGAATCTCTTTTATGGAATCAGACAGTTTGGGTGAGATATTGGGATTTTCACCGCAAATATTGGATGCTAATGAGAAACATTCTTCAAATTTGCCTGTAAAAATTATAAAAGTATCTAGTATTCGATTTGAATGTAACATTACCACAGGAGCCTTCGATGGTGATACACCTTCACATACTTTTTATGAATTTGTTATTCAAGTTGATCCAGGGTACGCTATTGACGAAATACCACACAATTTACTATATCTACCAGTTACGCCGCAACGTGAAATCATCTGCATATCAGTATTGGCATTAGATCAAAACGGAAGAGCAATCAATTTTCGTGGAGAACTCAGTACATTGGTATTGGAATTGAGATCGAGAAGCAAATGGGACTAGTAATAGATAATAAAAACATACAAACAATACATTCGTCATCATTATTCAATCTATCATCCAGACGTCAACAGCGACAAAAACATCTTACACCTGCAAACAAATTGTTTCTACGATCGTTGGGATTTCGTATTGTCAACCACTAAAATGACTACTACTTATGCGAAAAAACAGCGTTTGCAATCGGCAACAAGCATGCTGCCAATGTTTGATATTTACCGTAAACCAGTAATAGACGAATCAATTCGAAGAGCAGAATATCGTACCTATGCACCGTTCATTAAGTCTTTCAATTGTAATGACGTTGTAGAATTTAGCATAAATCAAGTGGATTCATTTTTTGCTATGAATGAAGCATTGCTATGCATTAAAGGAAATATCACCGTACAAGGAGCTGGAGATGTTAAATTAGTTAATAATGTTGGAGCATTTCTTTTCGATTCATGTAGTTACAGCGAAAGTGCAAGAGAGATAGAAACCGTTCGAGACCCTGGTATTGTTAGTGCCGTTCGTGCATTGACATGTTACAATGTGCAAGATTCAAACCATATGGCGATTGCAGGCTGGAATTATCCCAACAGTCCAATTATGAATGCTGCTGATAAATCTTTCAATTTGCAAATACCGCTTAAGCACATATTTAATATATTTAATGACTATCCCTTGATAACTTGCGGTCGACAAACAATTCGTCTTGTACGAGCCAGAAACGATAATGATTGTGTAATTATTCGAGAAAATGTACTTGCCGATGGATCATCGACTGTTACAACTGCCACCATTGGAATTACGAGCATAGAGTTGAAAATAAAACACATCTATCCCAATGATGACATTAAATTGGAATTGATGAAATCAATTCAAAAAGATCAGCCGATCGTAATGGCTTTCAGGAAGTGGGAAATGCATGAATTGCCCGCAATTACAACGGGTGCAACGCGAGAAGTGTGGGCAGTTAAAACGAGTACATCAGTCGAACGTCCTAGATATGTTATTGTTTGCTTTCAAACTGGGAAACGCAATAATACCAATGCAGATCCTACACAATTTGATGATGTCGATATTCAAAGTATCAGACTATCCTTAAATGGTGAATATTGGCCAAATGAACGCATGCAGTTGAATTTCGGGAAAACAGATTACAATGAAGCTCACTTCAATTATGCTGAATTTTATCCGAGTTACATGCATTGCTCGCAAAAGCAACCTTTGCTGGACTATGACGCATTCAAGAATCATGCCTTGTTTATTGTTGATTGTAGTAAGCAGGAGGAAGGCATGAAAGCATCAACAGTCGACGTTAAACTCGATATTGAAGCAAACCGAGGATTTCCGAAAAATACAAAAGTATATTGCATCTTAATTCACGATTGTATAATGGAATATTACCCTCTGACGGAGATTGTTAAAAGTTTAAATTAGAGAACATTTTTCTTTCAGAATAAATATATCAAACGTGATTTTGTTTTTTTTTTAAACTGGTGCTAAGAGTGTCAGGCCTCTTTACTTTGTGACCCCTGTACATACACAAATCGTGTGTCATATGTCAACGGATCTTTTGACACCTTTGTGACATAACCCCGTACATCCGCAAATCGTCACATGTCAACGGTCCTTTTGACACCTTTGTGTCATAACCTCGTACATCCGCAAATCGTTTGATGTGTCACATGTCGACGGCCCTTTTGACATATTTGTGACATAACCTCGTACATCTGCAAATCGTCACATGTCAACGGTCCTTTTGACACCTTTGTGACATAGCCTCGTACATCCGCAAATCGTCACATGCCAACGATCCTACTGTACAAATCGTCTTTTAAGCAAATCTGTAGCAACTATACCATATCTGAATCCATTCTCCGTAAGGCTTGCTGGCCTAGCGCTAAGAGTGTCAGGGTATGGTACATGGCAGTTGTGGCGACGATGGTTCGCGTCGCACGTAAGTTTTTTTTTTCAGAACGATTTTCGAGCGGTCAAAATCACTACTAGCGCCATCTATCATACGTTACTGTTGAACGATTTTCGAGCGGTCACACCTGCCATCTAGCATACGTTTTTCGAGCAGCCAATCTTCGTGGGGTTAGCCCACTTTTCGAGAGGTTAACATGCAAACCCCCCACCACTAGCGCCATGCAACATTCGAATTACGTTAGGTTAATCGCCATGCAGATTACGAATTATGTGGGGGTAATGCACAAACCTGTGGTCCAGAACCCTCCTAGTATATCTACTTTCGGTCTTCTTTGCATTCCACAAGGACTAGCTTCTCAGGGAGCAAAAAGTAAAATTAATTTAGTATTACAAAAGATCTTCATGTGATATGATAAGTCGATAGACTGCATCAACGATGTGTTAATGGATATGATATAATTTTTTTTTTAAATGGACCCTTTATGTCTGAGATAATGGGCCGTTATGCAGAGAAACAATGCAAAGTAGATGCACTAATTTCAGTCAGTCACTCATCTAGATCCGAAGGCTAAAGTTTTACTTGATATGCATATACTGTGGAATGTTTGTTACTCCATAAAGAATTACACTAAGTACCTACGTATGAAAATAGCGACCCGCCCTACTTCCTACAGGTAAATAGATAAAAAGATAAATTACTATTTTATTCGGACAAATATAATAGCAATTCCAATGTGGCAACGAGCAGTTGTAAACATTTTTATATCATAGAAGTACCATAACATTTTTGGAGGGAGTTAATTTATTTGTAAAAATTTCCATTTACCATATGCGCACGTTAAAATTTTTGAAAACGGTCAATTCATTTGTGAAAATCTCCATCCATCATGTTGAATGATTTGTAGAAATTTCCATCTATGATAGGCGTACGATCAAAAATTTCCGTTTACCATAGGTGTACGATGGAATTCTTAAAGTGGATTCATTTAATTGTGTTTTCACTTTTGTTGGCAATCCCGATGATCGCCGAATTCTTTTTTTTAATACAGTTTATGTTACCCGCTTTATAATATTCATCGTTTATAAAATTTCACAATTAAGTTTATTCCTTATAAAAAGTTTATCCTACGCTAATGGTACATGGAGATATTTGCAAATATATGAATCCCCTTAAAATTTTTGTCGTATATCTATGATGAAGAAATTTCTACAAATAAATTGACTACCCTTGTACGCCTATGATATAGAAATTTTAACAAATAAATAAATCCCCCATAAAAAATTGATCGTATACCTATGATGGAAGCAAATTTCTACAAACGGATTAATCTGTCATAAATGAAGGAGGGAAGTTTCTACAAATAAATCAATCAACCATAAAAAATTGATCGTATGCTTATGATGGAAGGAAATGTCTACAAATGAATTCATCTCTCATAAATGATGTAAGGAAATTTATACAAATAAATTTATTCCTTATCAAAATTTAATGGTACCTCCATGGTGAATGTAAATTTTTGAAAGTACTAATTTTCACAAATAAATCATCCCCCTCAAAGATTTTATCACACACATATGATAGAAAGAAATTTCTACAAATAAATTTGAGTTGGGAATTCTAGAAACGTTCGCGTTATTCGATACCGAACATGGCAAATCAATTTCTTGTTCAACCCTTAAAATTATTTCACACATTCGTTGACGTAGAATTATACTACAAATAAATTTTTTCATCGCATATTGAAGAAAATGCTGATTCATCTAAAAAGATTACAAGGTTTATAAGTTTATCATTATAAAATTCCGACCTTCGATCAAAATAATCGTCCTTGTTGGGCAATCAAATTATATAATCTTTCTCAGGATGCCACTAACCTAGGAGTATAATTTCAATAAATTTCTCTAATACGTCTGAACGTGAATTAAACAGAAAGTTGAGTATAAACAAGATATTATTAAAATCAGACAATAAAATAATCATATTTTATAAATTTAATACCGTATAATTTGTTTTTACATGTTTTAAAAAGACAAAAATACAAACATTTAAATTCATTGAACATAATGTATCCCAAAACGAGTATCGTATTAAGTCCATAAAGTATTTACCAACGTTTACACATTCACACTCTATATCAACCGTTTAGCATATTTTAATAATTCTGTAACAAACGATCGGACTTTCTCCATAAAACACAGACCTTATCAAGGAATGCCATAAAAACTGGTGTCGTTTCAATAATCTTGTATGTCTTTCTGTCGCCCAGCTTGAAATATTGTAGTTGACCACAAAACAAGAATTACTGACGAAAGCTTGTTTAGTTTCATTTGTAAGAATGTTGTTATTTAAGCGAACAAGACGGTAGAACAAATTGTCTTTTAATTCAACGTATAAATCATAATTAAAACAAAAATTCTAGATGAGATAACCCAAAGGAATTGCTATTTATTAATAGTAAATTTTCAGACGACGTCGGATATAAGATAACTTTAATAATATATTATATTGTTTTCACTGGAGACCTTTTTTTATAATTTTTAGAGAACACTACATTGCTTTTATTAAATTCAACTGATGAATTTAATCGTTTTATTTGATATTTTGGTTAGTAACATCCAGAAGAGTAAACTAGATAAGAAGAATTAGTGAGTTAAGCTGAAATAACAATACCTACATTGAGTACATAATACAATTATGAAGTGAATTTATAGTAAAAAAACTTTTATAAACAATAAAATTCGAATCCAATGAAACACACCCTTAAAAGCATATTACTTCCTCAAATACATATTAAGCCTCTCTTAAACAATCCTCCTCATATGTCACCTCGGGTTTATGGAAGAAAGAATAGAATATGTACCAACTTTCACTCCCCATCATTTTTTTACGGGCCGAGATGGGAAACTCATGTTCGAATGGGTCCAGGACCCAAACAGTGCTGGACTCATCCCCAAGGGGATGCCTACCAACCAAACCCACCTCAAACTCGCCGTTACCCCGCCTCGGAATCACTACCCTAGCATACTTCGAGACGGGCGGCGGACACTCGCACACTCTCCGCTCACACCGTCGTCTTCTCCCTAACTTTCACCCCTACCTCTCATGCCATATCGAGTCGTTCTCTCCCCCTAACCATGCTCTCTACTACGCCATTTACCACCATCCATTCCTCCTCCCCCTCAACATTATCTCCACCATGTTCTCCCAATACACCGCCTCCCTTAGTTTCTTCTCCAACTTCTTCAGCACTTCCTCGTTCCCCCAGCATCTAAACACATGCCCCACATCATCCCTCGCTCCACACCTCTCGCACACTCCAGTCTTTCTTTTTCCAATGTTGTGAAGGTACCCTACTCTCGACCCATGTCCAGTGAACACCTGTGTCAAGAAGTAGTTCACCTCCCCGAATTTCCGGTCCATCCAATCTCTCCTATTCCCTTCACTAGCAGCCCCACCCTCTTATCTTTCGCCACTTCTAGTCCGCACCGCTCTTCACATACCATCCCACAAACCTCATCATACACACACACTTCCATAGCGTGGGTCCAAGAACCGAGCCCTGGGGCACTCCAGCCTCCGTCTCATACCTCCTTCCTCTAGAGTCTACTATCACACGTCCTGTCAGGTAGTACTCCATCAGGTTAACCAAACCCTCCCCCACTTCAAGCCTCAGCAACGCGCTCAACACTGCCCGTTTGCTGACACTGTTTAACGCGTTACCAACGTCGGAGAACACGAGTGGGGCCAATTTCTTCTTCCTCCAGCTGCCCTCTCTAGCCCTTTCCACCAAGCCCATTACCCTGCCCAGCGCCGAGATACATGATTTTCTCTTCGCAAACCCGTACTGGTTTACCCTAAAACCCCCATTCCTACTAACTTCCTCCTCAATACTATCATTTATTATCCCCTCCATCAATTCACCCATACCACACAGCAGGCTGATGGGCCTGTAGTCGCCCGCCTGCTTCCCCTCTCTACACGCCTTCTTCAGCAGTATCACCCTGGCCACCTTCCATCCTCAGGCCATCTATCCCTGGAACTTTCCTTACTTTAATGTTCCTCCTCCCCTCCTCTACTTCCCACCTCTCTACCGGCCTTAACCCACTCATTTTCCCTACCCCCCTAGTATCCTGGACTTCTCGAATCCTGCCCCCCACTCCTCCTTTTCCCCCTGTGAACAATTTCCCTATAATCTCCTCCTCCCAATCTTCCTCTAGCACGTCGTTCCTATTTCCACCCATCCTCTTCACCGCTATCTCATATGCCTTTCCCCATGGATTGTTTTACAGTTCTCCCAGTAACTCTTCCTACTTTCCTCTTTTTTCCCCCTCCACCCTACGCTCCAGTTCCTTCTTCTTCTCTTTGTATCCCCCTTTTCCCTCTCTTCCCCTCAGCATCAGTATTCGTTAATTCTTACACTGCCTCCACAGCTCCTCTATTTGCTCATTCCACCAGTAACTAGCCCTCCGCTCACGCCTATTGCCCCTCTTTCCCCTTTCTTTTACAGCCCTGTATCACATTCTACAATTCATCTACATCATGTCCAAGTCCCCTTTCTATCTCCTCTCTTACTTTCTTCCTCATACTCTCTGCCTCGGCCTTCGTCCACTCCATCCCCACTCTCCCGATAATTCCTTTCTCCCTTTCCTTATATCCGTCTCCATATACATATGTAAGCTCAAGCTTTCCTCATCCTCCAGCACCCTCCAACTACTCACTTTTTCCGCCAGCAATTCATCACATGTTGTTATATCAACGAATGACGAACCCCCATCACCCCTCACGAAGGTGGGCAGTAGTCCATCATTCAGCACCGCCATCATACCAATAACTCACCTCCCCCTTGTGAAGTTAAACAAACATGAATATCTTAGACAGTTTAATTCTAAACAATTTCAAAGCAGTTACCAAGAATATAAGTAACTACATATACAGAGGTACCTCCGCAGCAGTAGTAATACGTAACGGAATAATGGGTTCCAGATTATAATATGCAGTGACTAAGCTCTATTATATTTCATAGAAACTCCAACTAAAAAACTATATTAGATATCATAGAGCACTGGTATCCAACTAACACTTTCGTGTCATAGATCAAAAAGCAACCCCGAAGATTCCACGCCTTAGGCAAAACTAAATAATTTATTGGGGAACACTCCGATGGGTATGTCTGGAAATATTCGTGCAGACGGAGATGCCAATAAATAGTATTTCACGAATGTCTCCAAATCCACTTCAAAATATCCAGAGCCAACGGACCTAAAAATAAAGCTTAAGCAGACAATTCGGAGTTTTTGGCAGTGCGAATGATTTACGAACCAAACTAAAGTCAGTTGAAACGTCGACACTACCTTGGATATGTCTACAAGGACATCACAAACTATTCTTGCCTGGTTAAGAATAGGACACACAAGATCGCATTCATTATTCTACAATAATTCAATTGCTACCTATTTATCATTTGGAAAGACCTCCTGGGAAATTAGAACCAACCAGGTGAGAACAAATGAATGCCTAAGCTGGAGTAAAACTGCACTAAGATTGTTGACAGGTGTGATGACGGCACCCTGTCGTCTCAATGGACACCTTAAAAAGCTCAAAGTAGTGGAACAAGATGTATAGTCTGTGGAGCAGAATCCTAGGACACAACACCTAGAAGCCTACTGAATAGAAGAGGAAAACTTACCTACACTAAATCCTACCGATATCCTGAAATTCCCTAGGGAAGTAGGTCTTAGGGAACCTTGTTTTTAAGCTAGGAGGAGCATTTTAGGATACCTCAGAAGTAACTAGATTGGGAGTGAGTTCCAAAAGGGTCGTGTTCAGACTTTTTTAAGGCTTAGGTATAGCACAAACTGAAAGTAAACAAAAGTTTTGATATCGAAAAATACCATAATATTGTACTGTAACGTATTGAAAACTTGATGTTAAAATATTTATAAAAATAAGATTTTACCTGGAAAGTTATATAAAGGAAAAACAAGCATGGACTATAAATTTTCTTATCAAACGGAATAAATAATAAAAATAGCAATTGACTTGGTTGGAATATAACTTGTTGAAAATAAAACAATAAACAATAAACGCAAAAAAGTGGTAATAAAGATAAATCACAAAACTGACAAATGTCGCTGTCAGTTATATCAAAAGAGCTCTGTGATATGGGCGGCAATCTGACCAATCACTAAGCAGCAGGAGTGCCTAAATTCAAATCGTTCCTCTTAGTTTAAAAACAAGACTTTCCTCAGGAACTAAGTGGAGGAAAGGGGACACAATAGTTCTTTCAGGGCCCTGGTGATTGTCACTTTCTCGCAATCCTGTAATAAGCTTAGGTATATTTTCTTGTTGTTACAGGCCTATTCTGTATCTAAGTGGCAGTCAAGCAACTTTATAGCAACTGACTGACAAGCAACTCTAGATAGTAACTTTTTAACCACTTTCAATAAAATTGCTATTCTGGTGACTACTAGTGGTTAAGAAGAAGTCACTTTGATAGTGTAAATCGACCTTACTTTTCCACTAACAAGTCTGACAACTGAGAAAAGTGAGGTTAGAAGAATATTTTGAAGAATGCGCAGCAAAACAAACAAAAAATAGGTACAACTCGATAAATAGGTAGCATATTATATACTTTCAAATGATTAGGAACTGCTACATTTGGACGCTGCTGCGGTTCTTCTTGTTCCATAATCACACGAATTTCTTCAAATATGTGTAAAGCAGCATCTGGTGTAGGTCTGAACATTTTTTTAAATTGACCTTCACCTTCACCTTCACCTCTGATCCCTTAAATTTCTCTAAATAATTCTGACTCGATCACTAGGAAAATATAAGATTTTATACTATATTCACAAGTTTTAGAATATTTTCATACATATACACATACTCATTGTGTATTTCATTAATTTCGTGATCTAATAAAATGTTCAAAATCCACGGATCAATCTTCCTACCACCACACTTCTACCTTTCTCTGACAGTTGCTAACGTTAACAACCACAAGTATTGTGGCTGCTCAGAAACAATTATAAATTAACTTTCGTAACCACTGGTTGCCTCTACAGAATACCAATTGAAGACAAGTGGCAACCTAACCACTGACCTTGTTCTAAACTACTTGCTCAGTAGCAACTTTGCGATACAGAATAGGGCCGTTAATCTCTGATTATAAATTGAAACGTGTATGGAAAATTTCAGCTCAATCGAAAACTGGCGAAAGAATCAAATTCAGCTTGCAGTATTTGATTACAGACAGACACCTTGACAAGTGAAAAATAGGTGCTGGTAATATCATCATTGACAAAAATAGAAAGTTGGATCTCTGAAAAAAGTTAGAAGATGTCCTTAGACGGTAATACACTGGTGTGTGAATTTCAAAAGAAGTACCAAAAACTGTGAAAACCAAATAAATCGAAAGACTTCTTAAGCCTGCCGATTTTATGAAACTGAAAATACTGCAGAATGAATAAACCAGCCAGTTAATTTCCGTAGTCCTGTATAATTATGACCTTTTGAACCGTATACCGTGTTAATTGAAGGTGTTCAAAACGTTAACTAACTAATAAAATTCATACGAACTTGTCCAGAGGAGATAATATGTAATTTACGTGTATACATTACACGATTCATGAACGAATGAAAGTCATCGCGTTAATCGTCATTTTTACGTACAAGAGGTCGTACTGTCGCTTTCAGGCAGTAATGTTCCTTTTTATAATTTGATAATTACTATTCATCAACTTATTTCCAACAGTAAGTACACTCCGAGAACAATATGGTTTGAATTCCGATTATGATTCTACAAGGTGGACCTGGTTATTAATTTAGCTGAAAAATTGTATATAAGATTCATAATTTACAAGCTAGTATCTAGGAACTTTAGAAGCTACTCTTTTGCAGTGCCGTACAATGTTCAAAAGAGTTCTATTAGGTTTCGTATGACAGCCCTGTGGTAGTTTCACTAAAACTCTATCTAATCTATCAAACGCATCACACAAAACCCTTAAAACCTGCAAGTCTGACATTCAGTTTATTGTTCCGAGTAGCGAGTCCCATCAAACATTTGGTTCACTTGGGAGATATAATATATGTACTGCACCTATTATTGGAATAAAGTTTGCTCTGAGTGAGTATACTTCAATACAAACGCCATAACAATTCCAGTACGTCTTCAAAAGCAAACTCGAGAATGGCGTAACAAGGCGCTGAGACAAAAGAGCTCTTTAATAATAACAATTAATAATAGCATTTATTGCCCAACAGATTTTACAATCCCGTTAAAGGGCAATACATACATCTATGTTTACATTAAATATAAAAGTATACAAATAAAAACGATAAAAACAGTGATACGATTGATAAAAATAATAGGGTAAAATACTGATAGATGCCGCACTTTTTGTGAAAAAAATGTAAAAACTCGATTAACAAAAAATTTGAAATTTTGTACTACTGAAAAAACAGTATCTAAGGAAAAGTGTTTTTTCGCCAACTCTCCCTCCAGGTACGGAGAGATGCCTACAGCCATGCGGAGAGATGCCAATGTTAATTCCCATAAGGGAGAGATGCCGTAAATTTTTCTTGTAATTCCGCACGTTTGCATGAGTTACAAGTGTTTAAGTGCATGGTACATATGTCCTAATGCTTAATTTTAAGCTTTTCTGCAAAATGAAAAGCCATAGATCTTACTGCATTCCGATCAGGAGCAAATCCAGATGCACACAAATTTTTGATATGAGCAACTGATCTTCTTTCGTTATCTTTTCCAAGAACCCCTATAATGAAGTAAATTTATGAATTTCATAATCCCTCAAAAGTTAAAATACCCAGTGATCCTTTTCCACTTTTCCCAGATTTAATTCTTCCGTCAATTGTTCGCGCACGAACGCCATATCTTTTTTCTGTCTAGAAATTTCCTCAGATTGAAATTTTTCTATCGCAGTAGCTAGTTGCTCCTGTGTATAGGAACCTCTTGGTTTATCTGAAGGCTTTCGAAAGTATTTTATCGGCATAGTGAAGACAATCTCTCCTTTTTGATGATTAAAATGCCCTATAATCTATAAAATATAAAATTATGCTATAATATTATTAAAATTTTTGTGGCATCTTTCTGTAACAAAAAGTGCGGCATCTGTCCTTTTTGGTACGGATAGATGCCTCCCCCGCCCACGCCTGCGCCCAATGAATCTGTAGCCGAAAATACAAAACAAAATTTCAAATATGCCCAATATAACGCTATAAAAGTAAAATGATCCCATTTTATTATTTTAAACATACTTTCCCAATAGTATTAACAACATACAAATGAATATTAGGCCATAAAAGTACATCTTACCATTTTTATTCCCACAATTTCCGTTTAATCACTTGCTCAATCGAAACACCGACCACGTGCAAAACAATACTAGCTAAATAGCTCTTCGATCCCACCAACAGTTGTTGTCAATTGCATATAGTTTCCGTGTCACGTGATCTGCGGCAGCTATCCCCCCGCGGCATCTATCCGTACCTTACCCTATACAGAATGAAAAATAAAATAAAAGTAAAATTCATAAAAAGGAGCAAACTTAAATATTACATATTACATGCTGTGAGTTTATTGTGATTGATACTGTGAAAAAACAAATCGCACTCATGCACACTTTATTAAAATTATTGCACTTATTAAATACAGGTGATCTCAATAAGAGATTAGTTCTCGCTTTATTATTGTAAAACATTAGGCATCGCCTATTATTGAATTGAGGCACGTAAAAATTTAGCAGCTCCAGCAAACTTGGACAGTCAATAAGACAATGTATAGTACCAGTTTGAAGAGAAATGACAGAGAAGCAGGAAATCTTCGGAACTCAAAACTAAAGCTGTCAAGTAAAAAATAATATTGAATTCCTCGTTGTGGGTAGGTACCATTAACTTTGAAAGTCAAGTAGTTCAGAAACTTTCATTTTCAATACAGGATATATGGACGCTGTAATGAAGACTCCATACATTGGAGCATTAAGGTCGAAACACACCCATCAGCACCTCATAGGAACAGCAACTGATCATCACCAGCAGATTTTATTTCTTATGTGTATTTAAATGTAAGTGCGCATACCTAACAGCATCAGCACATCACCGACAACGCACGTCAACGCCTCAACCACAATACATTTCTCAGAGACAATAAAATATCTCTGACAATATAAAATGAAGCCTATAGCCGGGTATCGTGTGTCGATGCGCACTGTGGACCTCGCAGTTGTGTAAGTCTTTGGGAGGATTATGGATTGAGGACCTACCAAATTATTTTTCAGCTTTCAGTACATTATCTACATCATCATAATATTTCTTTTCAATAAAAACCGTTTAACTTAAAAATTCTTTTCACCCATTTGATTCAGATTATTTACTTATTCAATATTTCGGATGCGCACTACGCTAGCACCACCTTTAACCTCATCGTTATCATAGGTACTGCTATGTGAATTTTGCCAAATAAAGATGTTTAAACCAACGTTCAGGTTTTTACACAGCATTTCTCTTGGCCATCAAAAGTGCTCCTAAAAGCAAGTTAACATATAAGTTATATTATTTATAATAACTTATTACTATTTATATGAGAGCAGTCCTGTATAACTGATATGTATCTGATTTTAATTTGCATTTTGTTGATTGCAGGTGCCTACAGCTACTTTTGAAGCTCATGAGCTCTTGAAACGATAATAATGTGATGTAAAGTACTAATTGGGATCGTATATCCAGTGGGTGATGTTTGTCCGGCACTTGTTTTGTACTCAGATTATAAAAATAAAATCAATTTAACAGTTAATATACATAACTTTAATTTTTGATGGCGAATCAAAGTTGAAATACAATATCAGAACTCACGATTAAATTCGCCTCTTTTGCGCCGTTGCTTCAATTTCGTTGTCAATTTTGTTCTCCATATATTTTCCAGGTGTCTGATATTTTTCTCAATTTCTTTGTTCTCCTTCAGTATATTTTCGAAAAATTTTTACTATTAAAAAATTATTAAGTAGCTCAAGTTTCTCGTGCTTTGCTTTTATGTAGCCCAATAATTCCTTTTATTTTTATTTATTGTTAAATTTACTTTTTATTTTTCATTTTCTTCCTATCACATTATTGTTTTCCTCAGCACACTTTACTTATATTCCTCACCTAATTTTTTGACCCGGAATCTTATCACTATACAATGTGTTTACAGACGAAAGAAGAATAAGGGTTACCCCACTTTACTTTGCTTTGTGCTACTGAAAGAGCTTATGACCCTTATTTTTCATTTTCATTTCATCCACATTTGAGGACCGTTTTTTTAAAACTCGATCACTACAAAATGAAGAATTTTCAGGAGAGCATTTTTTTTTATCTGGTTAACACGACAATACTTAATGACCAATGAAAACATTTAATTAAGAAAGTAATAATAAAAGGGAACAGATAAATGAGGAAAAATTATGTAATATCAACTTTAATATAAGTTAACAAAAAATAAACAAATACGCAGTTTTTTGATAACTTGATAAGTACGTTCTTACGTAATGAAAATTAAAATAAATACTTTAATGTTAAAGGCAAATAACATTTTTAAATAAAAAATAACTCTATGAAACTATGAAACATTGAAACTATTTCACACATCCACTTCTAAATCAGTATTATCGTCAGCACTAAGGGCAGTTCCTTTCATAACTTCATCATAAAAAGAAGATACTTCATCAGTCAGCTCAATGCCACGCAACAGCTTTTTGACATCGGCTTTCTTAAGATCACTTACATGATTGACTGCTGGAAGCTTCTGAGATGGTGATATCTGATTTGCGTTTTTGACACCTTTTTTAAAACTGCTGACTTCTATGTCATGACAAGTATACGTATTGCGGACTTTGCAAATCACTGTCTTATTTCTTTTCTGGTACGTTAGGACCCGAGCTTCACTTATTTTAAAAGGTAGCTTTTTCTTCACAATATTCTGCGATACCGACTTATAATCAAATGTATTCCAGTCTTGTCCTCAAACATTGACAGTTCCATGGTTTTTCTAAATCTCGTGATACTCCCTCGGTCCTAAAATTTCTTCTTGTCTTCGATATTCCTTCTCCACTCTTCCAAAAACCATTTCCTTAAAAACTGTAGACTTTTCCAAAAAGTAGATAAGAACTGTCATCATGGTGCTGTTCTTGTTTTGGGAAGAACACGAGTCTGAAAACAACTCAAAGATCAACTCATTCTTGCCTTCATCAGACAATGTGTTTTCAAGTTTGCTCAGATAATCTAACAGACCAGAAGCTATCTCATTGCAGCCCCGACCTCCCTACGTTTCCTACCAAACGTAGAAGCTGGAATCTTCTTTGGATTGCTTTTTATGTTGATGATGTACAATGCCTAGGATATAGAGCCAAACTGGTCTTGAATAAAAAACTCCACCAACAGACATTTTTGGCAACGGCTGATTTTGTTGGCAATCGAAACAAACTTTGAATGTATTTTCTCGGAATGTATTCATGTATTTGAAAAAGGCCTTTGCTCTCATCTTATGAAGCCTATACTTGGTGCGGAGTTCATTTCTTGCTTCTAACACCTTGGTTTTTTCTATATTTACCAGAAACTCCTCACAGATAAAACATGTATCTGAATGTGGATTTCCAAAGCCGAGGTTAAATTTTTGATAAAAAATCTTCTTGTACTTAGCCAAAGAACATTTAAAATTTGTTGTGTCACAAAATTTGTTGTACATTTCATGTATGTTTAACCCAGGTGGTAGGTAGCTTCTTCTGCATTTTGCTCTCGAGTAGTGACTTTCTCTGCATTTGTAGCTGCTTATGTGTGCCTTTATTGCTTCAGTAATATCTTTATCAACCTGCTTTTGTACACGACCTCCCCGCTTCTCAATCAATAGTTCTCCGGCGAGAAATTTTTTTGAAATACCGGACAGTCTGTGTTTACTTGCACCTAAAACATGAGACAAGTTCGGAATGACAAATAAATAAAAATAACTTTTTGACCTACCAGTTATCTTTTGAAAAGTAGGAGCACAAACAGGAACATTACCCTTAGAAGTTCTAATGGAGTATTTGACCGAAAGTTTTCTGTTTCTCCACAGATTAGTTTCATCTGTAGTTTTTCGCTTAGGTACAACAACTTGCATGAACTTTAGCAATATTTTATCTTGCTCCATTTTTTTCGCGTCATTTGCATATATCATGTTTCTAAAAGCTAAACAGTCTGTGAAAATCTTCATTCAAAAGCAAATTTAAAAATATGTACTTACCTTGTCAGTTCTCCTGCATTACAAACAACGCCTTTTGTCTTGTCTTGGAAATGATTAAATGCGATGTCCGCTTCACCTAACCTCTGTTTTTTATAGCGCGTAATTTTTGGTCTTTCTTGATCACGGTTGTTTTTGGAAATACAAAATTTTCCTCCCTTTTGCGTAAGGCCTACGTTTTTACTATATTCTTCATACGTTACAAAACACGTAAACACGTGGTAACGAGAAGCACTGATCACTGTAGTAAAGCTTCAACTGCACTAACGACAAACTTATCGAGTTTTAAAATATCAGTGTAGTTATCGAGTTTTTAAAAAGTACGTGTAGTTATCGGATTTTGAAAAACCGCAAAATTTTGGCTATGCTATAGCCCTTGCAGTTGTCGCTACCAGCTGGTCCGGCATTAAATTTTTGTATAGAATCCATGTATACTTAACTCAATTTCGGTAAAAAAGTACTTATCGAGTCTTAAAAAAACGGTCCTCATTTGGGAAACATCGTTGAAGAGGTATAAGAATAATTATTTAAAAAAACTCACTTGTTTTTTGGCTTTTATAATGTATCACATGGTTCACGATATTTAACGATTGTTTAACACAACCGCTTAAAGACCAACCATTTTTGTGGCTATACTGGAAAAATGTGCCGGAATAGGTTGCTGCTTGGCGGGATGGGTATAAGATGCAAGAAAAGGGAGTAAGTATTTTAAAGACATGAAAACGATAAGTCAGAGTAGTAGCCTATGGTTGGAATACTTAAAAATGGGCATAATGCCGTAAATAACTCTGGAATTCACATCAGGGTGAGAAAAGAAGGTAAACTTAAATATATCAAGACGAACTGCTAGGTAATTGAGCCACGACTGTCTTTAGGGATTCGTAAGCCGCCGTATCTGGCGCACAGGGAAGGAAGAATGCGAAAAAAACTAGTTATTGGGTTTTTGTAACTACTCGAGCCGTAGGATGGGTGGTAAATTGAGTTTAAATAATATTTATATACAGAGAATGATAATAAATAATAATAATAATAAATAAGTGAGGTTGTGATTTTAATTAATTGTTGTGTGACATAGTTGCAATTAGGTGTTATATTGCAAAACAGCGAATACTATGAAGACTTATACGTCACTAATAGGGCACTGTAAGCTTAACAGGTACGCAAAGCTAATGGGGTTCACAGACGAAGCCATGTGCAGATTCTGTCACCCAGAGAAGGAAGCTGCAGAGCACATCCTATGCCAGTGCGGCACCACCAAAAAGATAGATAAGTGGTTACACAAGGGTTGCGCAAGTTTCCAAAATATGTGCTAAAGGAGTAGAAAGAGGGGCCGAAACACTCATTTCGTCCCTGGCCATCTCAACCTTATTACTTGGGTTAGTTAGAAACTTGGATTAGCAATGGATCTAGTTTAAATTTTTTATAGAATGTGCGTTATGTTTAGATAGTTTTTTTTTTATAAAATCAACGTGCTCGGCTTCTATGGCCACTTGCACAAAACGATTAGGTACATTGCTATATAAAAATACAATTAGGTCATATCGTCATTCCGGAGGAAAAGTGACATAACGCAAATAATTCGGTTTATTAAAAAATAACGCAAATAAGTGAGGTATTTGATCTAGAAAAGCGTCATAAATTAAATACTACAATTTCGCCACCAGATGACACTTTTCCCCCACTGTCTATTTACGTTGTTTTCGGACACGAATGCAGTCTCAACATTACTTAAGTCCTGTCTGTCAGAGGTTTCTTATGCATATCAACAAGAAAAACGACGTAACTCTAAAAGCGTCTATATTTGTGTTAAAATTTTGCAAAGAATCTGATTTTTTTCTAACTAACTCAAAAAGTGTCTATTTTCGTGTTAACTTTTGTAGGGCAAGTGACTTTTTGAATAGATAACTCTAAAAGTGTCAATATTTGTGTTAAAATTTTCTAAGATAACTGACATTTTTTTTTGTTATAACAGTTCTCTTGCAAAGGTGAGTAAAAACACAGATGTATTATCTGTATTTTTTTTTGTTTTCATTAATTTCATTTCAACATTAAACTTTTTTAATTAAGGAAGATTTTTTATTCACTAGTTGAATATTTAATTTTAATATATTTTTTATTTTCCTTGTCGTAGCTTAACAATGTCAAACAGAACAGCGAATATTTTAGAACTAGCAAGAGAAATAAATAAGATATCAGCTGGCATTGTGGAAGATCAGGAAAATTCTATATCTATGCCGATTTGGCAAACAGAAAGCAATCTTAGTGGAATTAATGTTATCCTAGCGAATCACGAAATATCAAAAGCGAAAGACTTCCAAAATATTGAAAATTCGAAAATATTGGAGATAGCTCTATCAAAAACTTGAAATCTAACGGTAGCAATTTAATTATAGAACCGCAAAGCATAAATGAGCTTGAAAACGTAGTGCAAGATACTATGGCAGCCGAAAATAATAGTGTAGCCTCACTTGGTAAATTATTTAATCTTATTTTTTTATTATTTACCTAATTCTTCACATTTTTACAGAAGAGCAGTGTCAGAATGTCTCCAAAACCATAGTAAAAACAGTAGCTATGAAAGAGGAAGGTGAGCCTGTTCTGCATTCAACTATAACTTTTTTAGATTCAATGCCACTAGAACATGGAGTTGGCTATTTTCATCAGGTAATAGTTTGAAAACTTTTAATTATAGGCAATCAATAACCAACTTTACTTTGTTACAGATTATCAAAATATTGAAAAAAGAAGAAATAGCGTGATGTCTATAAACAGTAATTCGTCAAGCTAATCCTCATCGTCTAGTTATAGTTGGTCATCTCACCCATCTAGGTCTTTCACTGAAAATTCGGATGATAGTGTGGCTGATCCCAATTATAAATCGGACAGTTCCTCAAGCTCCGATAAAGAAATAACTAGAAATATACCTGGTCACCCTGCTAAAAATACCGGCGATAAAAAAGAAGAAAAGTAAATGATCCATGCCTTAATAAAAAACAAGGGAAAAAGTGTGTTCCACAACCAAGGGACTGGCGAAAAACCTTAGCAAAACGTGCAAGAAATTGTGGTGAATCTTCATCTTCGCCCAAAAAAGTATTAAAAAAAAGAGAGCTTTTACCACCTTGCACTGATAAATGCAGACTTAAATGCTATACAAAAATTACAGAAGAACAGCGCAGTCTAATTTTTCAAGACTATTGGGATTTGGGCAACCTACAAAGACAACGCGACTTTTTGTTTTCGAGTGTATCGGAGATCAAGCCTAAAAGTACAGATATATTAGGGATGATAGAATTCGCGCTCGTAGTAATAATAATTCCTATTTTATTTTATTTTCATTTATCCCTAGCCGATATTCACAGAGATTATGAAAAACAGTTTAAAAATAATAATGAGTTGGCTGCAAATTACATGATATATTATAGAATTTTCAATCAAGAATTCAACATTTCCTTTTTTATCCCAAAGAAGGACCAATATGAAGTATGTGTTGAATAGTTCAATGAAGGAAAACCCGACTTAGAAGCAAAATATCAAACTCATCTTAACCAAGCTAAATTATCCAGAAAAGATAAAGAACATGACAAAATTAATACAGAACCAAATACAGTTGTAGCAGTGTTTGATCCACAGGCAGTGCTTCCCTATCCATCTGGTCAAGCTTCATCGTTTGTTTCAAAGTTGAGTGTTTGTTTTTTAATCTCACTGTATTTGATCTAAAATCGAATGAAGTTGAGTGTTTTGTATGGAATGAAGCTGAGGCACAACGAGGATCAAGTGAAATGGAATTTCAGTAAGCTGTTAATTTGCATTTATATCTTAGGCATGATGAGAGGTGATACTGTTGTCTCCTGGCTGAGAATTGGTGACATTCAGCTAATATGTGTTTTATTGTCAAATGCGATTGACAGCTTTGACAATTGGTTCGGTTGCTGGATGTCATCATGCGTTAACTTTGAACGTTCGATGCGTATTCTCCTTATTATAGCTAGATCTCGCCTTGAATGTTTTGTAGAGCAAGAAGAGGGCTATTGATTGACGGCTGAATTTCGTTTAAAAAAGAACGGTTTGTAACCCAGTGCTGTTGTCATATAATTTTCGTCCTTTTTTTGATGTGTGCCTTTAAGTCGTTACACATTTGGATATTGTCAGTCAAATCAGTGGATGTTGAGGCAATTTTAACGTAATGATCTGCGAGTTCATTGCCTGGTATACCAATGTGTGATGGTAGCCAAATTATGGTACTGATATCTTTTGGGAAGTGATAAGCTGGTGGTAACTATTTTGGATATTCTGGGCAATTGGGATGTTCAGTAAATATATTTTGGATAGTCTGGTTTGAGGCTAGTTAGTATGTGCATATAGCTTAAAGTATGCTAAATAATTCGCCAGTATGAACGCTACATAAAAGTGGGATAAGGGAGGAATTGATAAGAGAATTTGACGTTTTTTTATTTTTTGAGGCAACAGTAGATCGTATTTATTTGTTAGTATGATGTTATTGAAAGCTTTCATTATGAGTTCCCTTGGTGATATATGTTTGTCGTATCTTGTAAGTGATGTGTTAAGCCGAGGAATGGTAACGGCCCAAGGAGGAGTCTGGGGTAGTGGGAGAAGAGTTGTTAGCAGTAGATTTATGTCATTAAGCAGCTGTGCTAGCACTAGTGAAATTGGTTTTATAGATAATAATGGATGTGCATGCTGTGATATGGATGTAGGTGGTATAAAGAGGGGATATACAGGATTATGGGAGTTCGAGGATACGGATGCTGCGTAAGAGAGTAGCTGTTGTCGCCTTAACCAGGGGGAAGGCTCTTTGGCTTCACAATAAAGGTTTTTCACAGGGCTAGATCGAAAGGCACCTAGGCAAAGACGAAGAGCTGGATTGTGAATTGGGTTTAAGAGGTCAAGATGATTTGGAAGCTGACATATATATGTAGCAACTATAATCTAGTTTAGAGCGTATAACCGATCTATATACTTTAAGGAGGGAATTTTAATGTGGTAGAGACAGAACGTCCGTGGCAGTATATTATTAGATCATCTGCATACAAGACATGTCTAATGAGTGAATAGAGACCAGTGCATGAATCATTTATCACTACATTGAATAGTGTCGGACTTAACACCGAGCCCTGTGGAACCCCATCCGATTCACTGTAAGATGATGAGAAAATGCCATTAACTGAGACTCTGTACGATCGTGAAGATAAGAAATTTTGGATAAAATGAAATATGTTGCCATTGATGTTATTATGAAGGGTTAGTTTGTTCAGTATGCTAATGGTATCAAAGGCACATTCAATGTCAAAAACAGCGGCAATGAAGTATTGTCTTTTGTGTAATGCATCGGAAATATGACTTTGAAGAAGTACTAGGTTGTCATGGGCTGCGCGATTTCATCGAAATCTTGACTGCTCTCTGTCCATTATATTATGTTTGTCAAAGTACCATGAAAGCCTTTTGTTAATCATTATTTCAAAGATCTTGTACATAGTACATGTTAATCATATTGGTCTGTAAGCACTGGGTGAGGTAACTGTTTGATTTGGTTTTTTAATGGGTATTATAACTGAGGTTCGCCACTGGTTTTGGATTGTGTTGGTCCAAATTAAGTTGTACATTTCAAGAAGTTTTCGTTGGCCTTCCAAGGTTAGTTTTTTTATAAAGATATAGATAATATAGTCAGGACCAGAAGCAGTGTTCTTGCAGGATTGAATGACCGGAGTAAGTTCTATGTGAGAGAATAAAGAGTTTAGATAAGTGATGTCTTGAGTTGTTAGGGTGGGATTGATTTTGCTTCTGAATTTCTCAAAAAAGTTTTTGGCCAGAGTTTCACCAATTTCTTGATTGTCACTAATTAACGTGTTGTTAGAGATAAGATTGGCTATTTTGAGACTGGTATTGTTTTCCTGAATTTGGACATATAGTTTCTCCAAGAAAATTTCTTACTTTGTTTAATGGCATATCGAGTCTTGGAACTGGCACCTTTTCAGTTTTAAGAGATTTTCTTGGCTCTTGTTTATTCGGTAATTTTTAAGTGCAAACTTTTGTTCATCTACAGTAATTTGGCATGAGGTATTCCACCAGGGAGCTGTTTTTCGTTTGTGTGAAATTACATTTCTGCCAATGTGCGTATTGGCGCTTGTGATTAACGATATATGTTATTGTTCTTATTGTCTGAGAACGAGAGGGTGGATAAAGTGGTACTTGTTCGGGTTGTGTAACTGGTCCAGTCAGCATTGTTTAGGCGTTAGTAGCTCCTGGTTATACTTTGTTGAATATTGGGTTAATTGGACGATATGAAGATGGGATAGTGATTGCTGTCGTAAAGGTCATCGGCAATTTGCCAAGTTAGAAGAGTAGCTGACTTAAGATCACTGAAGCTGAGATCTATAGAGGAGAGAGCCCCGGATGAAAAGTTGAAATGTGTACTGGAGCCAGTATTCAATATGCAGGAACCTGTGCAATTAATTACTCTTTCAATAGTTTCACCTTTACCGAATGTATAGTTGGATCCCCACATAATATTGGTGTTGATTTTTTTTGTATTGCGCTATAAAATGTTACAATTTATTGCAACACAATATTGCCAGGCTATTTTTTTTTGTTACTATTATTACCTTACCCTCCCGATAATAAATGATTAGTAGTACTTATTTTCAATTAAATGTTTCTATGCACTTTTTGTTTTGAATAAATTCACAGTACCTACCATTTTGGTTCACAATCAATAATTAAATTAATCTTCTTTAAAATGCTTTTAAAATAATTATATGTGATTTATGACACTACATTTTGCTCTTAATAAATATTGATAGTATATCTTGCAGTGCTGAGCTAAAATCCGTTACCCTCACTAGCACTTATGGCAATTATCAAAAATACCACACCAATCTCCAGCAGTTTGAAACAAAATCTGTAATTAAACATTTTATTTATCTAATCTGATATCAGAATCTTTAAATTGCAACAGGTAGGTTGGTCGATTATTACAGTTTCTAAAATTTTTGGTCTTTTTCAGGTTCGTACTACAAAAATGATCTGTATATGAAAAAATGTTTGTAGAAAACCTTGAATACAACATACTAAGATAAAAAATAGTCAACGTCTTGGTTTCTATGGAAGATTACTCACATTCATTGCACTGATTTCAATGATCACTGTCCCTATCCACTAGCTATGTTTCTGCCTCTAGGCGCTACTCTATAAACACAGCTGGTGATTCTCTAGTTCATCCAGAGAGCCCAACATCCATGGTTTCGAGACCATCTGTTTAAGTTCTCATTTTCTTCACCATTTCCCATTCTGATAAGCTCAGTAAGAAAGTAACATGGGTTCTGCACACATTTTTAGCCAATTTTCCATGTGAATATGAGTTGTTTTGAAATAAAAATGTTTATTCGGAAAAAGATTTGATAAAATTAATCTTTAAATTAAATTATTGAATATGTTAAGTCCGCTCCTGTTGGTTTTTGTTGTTCTACCCGGTTAAACAAAAGAGTGATATATATTTACTGTTACTACACTATAATTATAATGAATATACAATTTATTTCTTAATTTGTAACGAAATCGTAACGTAAAACTGATAATTCTTAATTCGCGGTAACTTGTTAATTTGTTATCATACACCCGTTTTACTTTTAATTGGAAATTTTCCCATTAGTAGCATCGTAATGTAAACTCCAAGTTATCACGCAAAGTTATACCAAGAGAGAAGAAATATATGTGTTTGTTTTACTTTCTAGTGTATTTGTTTTCTGTGTAATTTTCTTGATACAATTTCGGTTAATTGAACCTTTAATAATATTTATCTAGAATTGTGATAAAATTGACCAAAAACAAACCAGCTTGGGTATTTCAAAAATCCGATTCACTATTTTTTCATCATCCTACTTCAAACTTTGTATCAAGAATCCAACTTATTATATTTCTTGATCCACTGGTTTTGCTACAATGAACAATCAAACTTATATTTATTTTTAAGTCTGAAAGTGAAACATGTCAACCCTAAAACTGAAATGTTTTGTGTGAAATGATGGAATATAAAGAGTCCTTCTGACCTATATCACCACCATGTACTTTTTCAAAATTATTAAACATACAATTTTTGACTTTTACTTTCTACACAGGTGGAAAGGTAGTACTTTCGGCCTTTCTACAAGGTGGAAAGGTCGTACTTTCGGCCTGGCAAGGTCAATGGTCGGATGATTATATTGTGCTGAATGTTTGATACGCCTCATATCATATCTTGCTCCACTTTTCTCCGGTAATGAGCATTGTTCAGCTCTTGCTGCACATTCTCGTAACTCGGGAAGTGTACAAATAAACTCCAAAGTCGATTGATTCGTCATTTTTACACAAAAATATCAGCAATTGAGTGCCGAAGACTTTAAAAAAAGGTATGTGTTCTGTACCTGTGTCAAACAATAATTTGCAATTATTGTCAGTGAACATCGCTAAGGGGTACAAGAAATAATATTTCATCTTTGTGAAGCACATTCCAGTCGGGGTGAATCGTACAAAATAAAATCATTATCATCAATTTCGATCA
Source organism: Lochmaea crataegi (assembly GCA_947563755.1). Classification (NCBI taxonomy): domain Eukaryota; kingdom Metazoa; phylum Arthropoda; class Insecta; order Coleoptera; family Chrysomelidae; genus Lochmaea; species Lochmaea crataegi. Next base: position 23,428,161 of record OX387423.1, on the reverse strand, counting down.
ATCTTAGTACAAGCGATAATTTTTGTTGAGGATAAATAGTCATCTAAACAACACAGAGCAGAATTATTATTATCAATGCTGGTCAAGGTAGTTACATACAATAGAAATTTTCCAGTACGAATAGTGAATTTTCTATTCATTTGGGGCATTGACAAGTGTGTAATTTGGTTAGAAAGAAAATATGCTGCGAATAAAATGCATTTGACATATAAAACTGAGCCACAGCAACGCGTGGCCGGGTTTCACCTGGTACGGAGTGAAAAAAATTGAAAAGGTATTTTTCAAAACAACTTCCATTTAAAATTGGAAATGTTGAGCATACCGTACACATCACTACAACGTTTCACCACTGCGGCTTTGTTACCTTAAGAATTGAGCTCTTGCCCAAATATGAATTTATTTATAAAATTTAAATGCTAATAAAAAAACAAGTGCAAGATTATTAATTACTTTGTCTACTCGGTCACATAAGTTTCGGTTGCTCCGGTAACAACCTTATGCCTTCGACGTCGCTCAGAACGGAGTTAGGGGTGGATCCCTCTTCTTGATCTTCCGGACAAAAAAAGTAGAAAACTTGTAAGGGCGCCAACTGAGTTTTCCACTTTGGCCTAGCACGACTAATTTCCCCCGATAAGTCAGTAAAACAATGGATGAAAATAAAAGGCAAACCTCAGCTTATGTTCCTTATAATTCTTCAATGAAAACAGTTAATACCCTTAAGGGGGTGTTTTAAAATTAATAACTACCTGAAAACACTAGTAAATGCCCCGCACTTAAAAGAAATAGCGTGAACATCTGTTACACATCAAAAGTCAAATAATTAACAATAATATTCCAAACTATACCAGTTAATAGACCTACGTAGTGTGAAATTAATATGGCTGTTCAAGTGAACCAGTAGCGATTAAATACGAACGTATTGATTATAGTATGTTCTATAAACGAACCTGAAAAGTAATGTAAAGTTTATAAAAAAATTCCATACAAGGCGACACCGTAGTCAAGGCGCTGGTACCAAGGCAAAGACGCATGCGCAAGTGGATTAAATTATGAAAATTAGATTGTGAAAATTTACCGCAAAATATCAATTTCCACCATTACAATTTCATGAAAAGATAAATTACTAAGGAACTACCTACATAATATATATATATACATGATGGCGTAAACCTCAACCATTCTGCGGTTAGGGAAAATAATATAAAAAAGTAAATAAATTAGGAACACCCCCGAAGTCGGGTTACCCTCAATATGGTCTTCTTCAAGAAGTTGTGGAAAAGTAGCAGCAAACCGCAGAAGACATCACTATCTATCTACCAGGTAGACTTCAAACATCCCAAAGTGTGTATCGGGTGGGTGTTAAGTACCTCCTGGCCCCAAAGGTGAACCCTTAAAAATTAAAACAGGTATCAGCTAAAAACTGAGCCTATACAGGAACAAATCCTACTTGTCGGACTACACATTCCCAACACCTCAACAAGTTACGCTTGTCTCGGCCTATGCCCGAAGTTAATTTATAAGAATTCACAAGTACATATCAAAATCAACCCCAAATTCACTGAATCCTACCCCCAGAGTAGTCATAAGGCCTACTTACAATCAACAGTGTCAGCAACAGTATATTACACTGAATTTAAATCAAATAATAAGAATATGATAAGCATCTAAAATAAATTGTTTTTGGTCATAGCCAGGGTAGGTTTGAAGAACCAGCCACGTATTCGTTAGACTAAAGCGGGCAAAATATACACAAGGTAACAGAAAATACTGTCTTACAGCCTTCTTAATCAAAAATTTGCAATCAACAGGTAGTATTTTACCATCAACTATTCTACTTCCAGAATAATACAAATCTATGAGACATACTTTTTCCAAAAAGGGTCCAATTCTCAAAATTTTCCTTACTGGACGGCAACCAACAAATAATGAACCAACAACAGCATGTAGCACACCTCCAATTCCAAAACTTCAACGTTGGAGGTTTCCTTTAAATAGTGATAAATACATAGTGCTAAATCAGAAAGTAGAGAAAATACTTACAATCGTTTTAGTGCAATATATCCCCTATAAGGGTTTGTGAAAACGGCTTCCAGAACAGGACCGAATACTCCAACAATACAAACTCCCGTAGAACAAAATACTAAACCGTATATTCCACAACTAATTCAGAACTAGAACCTATAAAACCCAGCAAGGGATGACTAGCCAGTCATTAACAAAATTCAGATTCTCGTTCGATGCACTTTTGGAAACTGAGCCATCTAGTAGGAGCACACACCGGAAAGAAAGGTAACTGACACTTCCTCAACTTCAGTACAGAATACTACCATAGAGAAACCTACCCGAAACATACATCCGAACTAAACTGCTCACTACACCGAGCGTGTTCCGCATAGATCAAGTCATAAAGTGCTACACTTCCCTCTATGTGAGTCAATACGCATTCGCGAGTAAAACAGCCTACATCTCTGAGTAGCATTGATCAAACGCTCTAACAATTCCAAAAAACGGAGCGACAACATTTGTCTATGGACTCGTAAGTCACAGAGCAAACGCTCTATCTCTGCCGACAACATCGGCGTGACAAACTAAGTTGTCTGTGGACTCTTTAAGTCACAGAGCAGATGCTAAGCATAAATTACGCCTACAGTATTCGACAGCTAACTTGATGTCCTAAATGCTTTCTAGGGAGCTATTGACGCCGCCCAACCGATAACTGTAAACAGTGCCGTGCAAGTTCTCAGGATACGCTTTCTGTTACAAATTAACACAACTTGTACAATTAATAAAGTAAAGTCCGTCCGGAAATATATGATCCTAACTTGATAAATAATATTTAATTCTTTGTTATAATTATTGGTATATTGATTTTAAGAAACGGATCTGCTTTATACCTGAATTCTGAGTACATAAATAATATTTTAACAATAAGGTACCCATTACAATAACATGTTGTTTATCTAATTGAAGATTATAAAGCTAGGATCTTATATTTCCGGACGGACTATAATTAAAATTTGTTAGAAACTAAATAATTTCTTCTCGGTAGTAATGAGAATAAAAGAAACACAAGATAATGGGACATTATTTAAGCTACGTTTATTTCTAAGAATAGGTATAAACAGTTTTTATCTTTACGAAAAATCTGACTCACTGCCGCTACTGGAATCACTTCCATCTAGAGTAATCACAAGAGGGTTGACGTCTTAAAACATATCTGTTTGAAGTTCTCTATCAAAATATGAGTCTTCTATTGTTATGACATGGTCACACCTTTTCCTCCACTCACTCGCATCGATGTTGTTAAATTCTGCTTCTGCTATTTTTTTTAAATCATCTAGTTTAAATGTGACGTTTTTCTGACTCATTGCATTTTTAACCGTAGCCCATATAAGCTCGATAGGGTTCAACTCTGGATGATAAGGAGGCAATCGTAACACAGTGTGGCCATGTTGAGAGAATAAATCATCAAATAAATACGTCCCATACTGCGGTTTATTGATTTTAATTAAGTAATGTAGTTCCGGCTTCAAACTGTTTGGGTTAAACGATATATTTTTCTGCATTAACCACTCTATCATGTCAGCTTTCCGAGAGTTGAAGTTGGGCACCCTATTAGACTGCACATTATGATAGGAAGCATTGTCACATACAATTACAGCATTTGCAGGTAAATTTGGTATCAATTTTATTAAGGTATCAAGTTTATTGAGGTATCTTAATCACTTTTTAATGTCTTAAAATAATTAAACACTCTATATATCACTTGACGAGTTTGTCCTTCAGTACATTTACGATTTTCTTCATTAACGGCTGAAATTTTAATAAACACTTCATTGTACAAAGCAGAAACAATAACTGTGTGACGCTACGCTACTGAAAATCTTAACACCTGATAAGGTTCGATGCAATTGGCGTTTGTCAAAATTTTACCTCCAATAGCAGCCGAGTAGGCAGGGCACTATTACTCTGTCTCTCTTAGTTGGTAATTTCTGGGACATCAAGTTAGCTGGCGAATACTGTACCCTCAGTGTTACTACTTCACGGCATGACGAACGAACGCGTTTATCCAAGACACGACTGTCACGGCCAATTGTCAATGTCATCCAACAAATAATTCCACTTTGTAAACAAGAAATGATAACGTGTGTATTTAAAATTATTCAAATAAATTTGAGCAATAATAGTACCACCATACCCCCCTGCCAACGGAAACAAAGCAAGATCAAACACTCGAATTTAACAGACAAAACACATGGCGACAAACATCTAATATATTATAAGTAGATGTTCAGAAAATATTCGAATGCCATCTGACACAGAAGATTTCTAACTAGTATGTCTTTGCTTAAGCCAAAATATGGTAGATAAATGAAGAAAATATACCTCTAACTCAAAAGTAAAGTATGTCTCCATAGATCAGTAAGTTTTAACAAACCTAATTACTACTTTAAATGTTTTAGACTTCAAGTCAAGGAGTCAGTAATTTATAACTGAACCCTAATAAACTTCAGAGTTTATTAAGCTGAAGCGTACAAAGTATTTGGACTACTGTGGCTACACCCCAAAGGTGATATATTCAAAGCCAGAAAAAAATCAGTAGCCCCACGGTTACTAAAAACTATAGTAAAATCCACAAAAGAGAAAAACCCCTTACTACCCTTAATTATGATTTATAACAAAAAAACAACTAACATGAATCTACCTACCGACATTTACATGATAGGCGCTCATTTTGTATCGTACGATCACAAAACTTACATTACCTAGCAACGAAATATAAAATTGTTGTCATGATGTGAAGACAGGTTTGGTTACAGCTTACACCACTTCGCCGGAAGGATGATAGCAGAGTAGTCCCTAAAACTCTGGGCTGTCAGAAATTAATTAACTACTGAAGTACTTTCGTAGTGAACAAATGATGTTAGAAACATAGAGACAAAATCAGTCAGGTAATTACTATATACAAATTATGGAGGGTAGAAGGAAGGAGCACCATCTTGTATGGGGGATAAGTTGAAAAAGTGTCCACCTGTAAACAGCAAATTAGAATTCGAAGATTCACCGAAATGGCGCTCGTGTAGCTAATGGAAATGATGTGAATTTAGGGTTATAAACCGAGTGAAGTGTGCTGGGTTGAAAAATTTCATATTTTTCGTGACTTGTGTAGTTGATAAATATGCAGTATTTAAAATCTCAATTATTTACGTAATAATAACCTCAAACAATGAACTATCCTGTCACAACTGTCAGTGCCCACTAACGGTGAAACACATCCTCGTTTTAATGTCACCAATTTAACTCAAGAAGGCGACAGCTCAATCTTGAGTAACTTATAACAAAACAATTGAAAATTGAATCCACTAGAGCTACTTTATTTGATATTAATTAAATGCTAGTCCTCTTAGACTATCCATAAAACAATTCATTTGAATTTTCAAAATCACTTCAACTTGGGATTTGTTTTATTAATAAAATATTTTTTTTGTTATTTCAAGGCATTAAATTTTCTTAGTACCCTTATAAATCTCGCACGCATGGTCGTATATTACTTTAACAGCACATTGTAATTATGTGCTACCCATTTATATAGAAAATGAGTTGAAAGCCAACAATTTTAAAATAGTTATCATACGAAATAACAGTGGCATGCATTTAATAAAATATTATGTGAGATTGTGTGCTGATACGGTATGGTAACTATAACTCTCCGTATGTGGTTAGTACTGACAAAGAATTCATTTTAAAATCTTTGAAAAAAAACTAACTCTTGTTAGCCTTATTCCACCGTGTTAAAGCACTACTTAATATTTTCATTTCGATAAATTATACCCTATTCTAGATCGTTAAAATAGAATAGTAATCATCTGAGATTACTTATTTTAAGTCATAGTGAAAATGTCGAAAAAGAAGATATCGATATTGAATATAAATAACTGGAACAAAAATCCACATCTAAGTGGATTAAATTTTCAGAAAAGTAGTTGTTTTTAATTCTCAAGTTATTTATAAACAATTTTTACAAGTATTTGACAATAAAATTATATTCTTATGGCAGGTTTAGTCTATTTCGAGTGCAAGGGAAGAAGCCAGGGCTATCTAACTGCCGCTTTAAGAAAATGTGGTTTGGAGGGCCGCGATACAAAATGCCTTGTAAGCAACGTATTGGGTATACAAAAAAGAGTAGTGGTAAATTTGAGGAGGTTGGTTTACACTAACTAATGCATCGATATTAACTGTAATATTTGTTGTAGATAAGCGAATTAACTGAGTGAGTGACATGTTGAAAAATCTGCTTTTGCATAGATACGTGCTCCTCATCTTTGAGCTCAGTGCTAGCCCCAAGTCCGACCCAGTTTCAGTTCTTCCTTGGTAAAAAGAATATATCAAGCTCTTCTCTGCTCACATTCAGAACTGGTATTGGCATTTCAAGAAAAGCGATACGCACTCTGGTGGCTCTAATGTATAGGTACTAGTTTCTGCCACATTGTTTTCTAACCACACTTTCGTATCGTTTGTTTACCATTGATTTTTATTATTATAGTGCCTTTCTTTAAACGGTTTTTATTGGATCTTCTTTTATCATTTGTTATTGTCATATTTTACTTGTTGTTCGTTATAATTTAGTCTTAAGAAATTGTTTGAGCCTTTTGTCGGTGACCATGCACATTTCAACTCAGTTTTGGAAACATGTTCCCACTCTGGCAACTTTTTTATAAAATTATTTTTTAAAGTTGTATAAAGTTAATTAGTAAATTCACAATAGCCTACCTGGTTAAAAGGATTTGAAAAGCTGAAATGTGTTTGCATCGGCCACCAGCCACTGCTTTGCAAGTACAAAACATTTGCATAATTTTAATGTCTGGAGTCAGAGAGCACACACTTTTGTCTCTGAAGAGTTCCATTCAGTTTTTTCAGATCATATTATATGGTCTGCATTGGGGACCTTTTCACCTACTACTACACACCGAGAACTTTTGGTCCCTTCAACTTATTAGAAATTCCAATATCAGAAATTCCAATAAATTTTAATTGGGCCATTTGTCTTTGTTTATAAGAAGACGATTAAAGTATTTTATCAATAGCTTTGTTCTAACACTGGTAAGAGTCATCCGAATCACAATTTTAACAACGTTTAAAGGGCCTAAGCCACGCTTCAAGTACTCTAAACACGAAATAAACAAAGTAAACAATGAAAAGGATATGGAAGAAAAGTAAGGTTATAAATCAGTGTGCTAGAAAGTACTTCATCTATCCGCCGCCGGTAGCGCTACAATCTTAATTTGAAATCCCAATGGTTAGAGGCTGAATAGAAACTGAAATCACTTTAACGGATTTTTTAAGTTACTAAATCGATTTTCTTCTGCAATTGTATCCATGTATTTTATGCTAGGTAAATTAGTAACTTCCTCGAAATTCTTATTTATTTCACGAACTCTCATCAAATTTGAAAAATTTAGTTCAATTCTAACGCATTTAACTAAGCTGGTTATCTATAATCCAATTGTAATTATGTTTAATTCCAAGATATACAAAAACAATTGTCATTTTGTAAATCAAATATGTAAATTTGATTTACCCGTGACTTATTACCATAGTGTCAATGACAGATTTGTGGGAAAAGTCTGGTATTTAAACGGTGTTACTTAATGTACCTATCTTGTGCAAAACAAAAAGATAAAAATGAATTCCAAGTGAATCGAATAAAACCCTTTTTTGTTATCGATTGATAAGAAGTTTAGTAGTCACAAAATGTTAAAGTTCGAGGTGATATTTACTGCACTATTAATTTCATTACAGGTAAGTTTTTAATCCACAGATAGGGGTTTATGACGTCGTGGCTTGATCAGGAAATCGAAGAAGACACTTTAAAACTTGTAAGTGCAAAGTTGAAATACATTCTGTCAATAAAGTAAGCTGTTCATTTTCATAATCTCGGGTCATCACTTAACGATATTATAATAGGTTCAACGTCATGATGCTTACTTTTCAAAAATTGTTCTCGATTTTTGTTACATGGTCGACGTAACTTTCCCATTTCTTTTTACTTTTTCGTAACTTTAATCAATGTTCTAACGTCGTTTGGTTTGAAATTTGAGTTCTTAGAAAACACGTACCGTTCACAGTAAAAAAACAGAAGTCTTAAGATGTGGACATCGACGCGGTATTGTTCGTCACTGTGATCACTGTATTTTTCAGCAATGCACTAAATTTTGTATTTGTCATAAATGTTTTCAAGTGCGACAGCAGTTTTTAGATGTTCGTTTTTTAAGTAATCATCTGCAAAATAAATATCCTTTTCATACAGCCTCTCCTGAATTTGACGTTCCACCCAATATTGTTTGGAAAAGCTTAGTTTTCTAGAATGATGGGATGCATTGTCCGTCACAGTCAGATTACCGCTATTTTTGGGATAATTGATATTGGAGTGTCTTCGTTCATTTCTGCATGATAATTTTCAACATTCTTTTTATCAAGAAAAGTAATGTCAACACCTTCAACAAATCCATCTTTGTTTCCTGGATCGACTTAAACGTATCTTGGTCCTTTTCCGCTTGGAGTATTTGAACCCGTGATAAGTCCATTTGATTGATTGATTTGGTTCAGCACCACCAGTCAGAGGCTTCGAGACCTCGGCACTTCAGCCTTTAGGCTTTTTGTGAGCTTGGTTGTACCGTTTATGTGAAGAGACCAGTAGCCTTCATCAGCTTCAACAGTCTTTTCACTAGGTCCTTCTTGGAGAAATCGTCACTTGTGAGGCTGTTTCCTCCTCTTCCATGCTCAAACGACAGATAGGTTCCTTCCTATATATGCCAATTTTATGAATGTGCTTCCTTGGCGAACAGTAACCGGTGAGTAATCCCGTCACTCTCCTGGCCCCTGCTGAGGTTTATTATTTAGTTTTAGTGAATTTGAAGTGCATTAATTGTGAGGTCAGTTTTTTTACCTTTACTTTGTTTAACCATCCTTTGCTGTTACGTCATAATCGTCATGCGTACCTTTTTACAATTTAGTTTTGTTTTAACATGAAATCTCCGTTTTTTTTAACTGATTTGTTTCAAATTTCTAGCTTGAGGATGTTTAACGTCCCTGAGCATGATTTTTGACTAAATTTAAAAATTACCGAATCGTGATTAAATAGCGAATTCTATCATATATATTAAATAGTAATTATGCGCCAAGGTAGAAAAGTGAGGTATTATTGTCGAGGATCATTAAAGACCGAGAAGCGAAGCTTCACTTTTCACTTTTCTACCGTGGCTCATATAGCATTTTTTTCAGTACTTCACTACTGGCATTTTATTTTTTTAAATATTAGTTTGTCGACATGACATGACAGCTGTGCACAAGTTAACCTCACATTCTATAACAACTTTACTACATCAACAAAAGTCAATAAAGTTAGGTTTAGAGGCTAGTAGTGAAAAAAATTTATTATACGATTATATTTTTGGGGTGAACCCAAAGGTTATTTAAAATTAGGTAGAATATCTATATACTCATATTTTTAAAAATTGTATAGTAATTATTGTCTGTGTCATTGTGAGAAACAATTTCGCAAGTATTCCTGAGAAATGCAAAAAAACACATGTATGGGAGAAAACAGGCAATAAATAAATTTATTTCTGAAAAAATTCCCAATAAAAACATGAATAAGGAACGAACAAACGGATAAGAAAGGTAAACTGAAATAGCATATTTAATGAAATAATATGCAAAGTCTAAGCCTCTTCACTGACAAAATCATCTTCATCGTCATTGTGGGAGTCCGATTCATTCAGATCTATGATAACAGGAAGAAAATGAGATGCATCAATGTATTTTTCTTTTTCCCAGTCATTACTGATTAATTGATTTGTGTGCTTGATATTGTGCTTCCATCTCTCAAGAGTAACCTATAAAATAAAAGTTTATTTAAACACCATACAAAATTCTGTTAATAAAGGAATTTGTATACTCCCGCAAAATTTTTTTTCTTATCTGCGTAACTGCAGATTGCTCCATTAGATATTTTCGATTTGATATTGAGCATTTCCTCCACTTAAATTTCAGTTTGGCCAAAGCACCGGCCAAGGAGATCAAGGATATCTCAACTCCGTCAATATCTAAGTTTTTTTGCCTGTTGAAACAAAATAAATAAGTTGAAGTTTAAAAATTGCAAAATAAAAACTGAGTATGTACCTACCTGCAGAATACATCGCATACACTCGTGTTCTTATTGCATGTTGATGTATGATATAAATCGATGATCCTCGAGCAGAAACATGTCCGGCATGAACTTTTATTTTGTAGTCTTTATCTGTTTCCACTCCACTAGTAACTAGTTTTTGAACGGTTCTATTAGATATTTCTAATCAGCAACACGCTTTAAAATGTAATAAAATCAAATCAATAAACACTTACATTTTGCATAATATAGGTAGATACTTACGTTGTAGACTGCATTTCACGGTAAAGCGGCATTCCAGAATCTCTTTCAACTTCAAAATTAAACTTTGCTTTTTCTCATTATACCGTGAAGGCATTTTGACAATGAAAAATTCATTGAAAAAGGCGAAAATGACCAAAAATACTGAACAAATCAAAATATGAGAACTAAACTGTCAAAAGTAACAAATAAAATTTACGTCCACATTACTTAAGAAATACGTTAATGAGATCATAATTCCGTCTAATCTATTTCATGAATGAGAGATCAAGTTGGACAATGTATGACGTAACGGCAAAGGATGGTTAAACAAAGTAAACCTACCTGGTACTATCTACAATAACAACGTATCCCAGACATGCACAACAATATCGTGGATACGGACAATTACAGCGGCAGTGAGTGTACTCCACCAGAAATCGTCGAGGCAGCAAAAATATCCTCCTTAAAAATCCCACCAATAAAATCAAGACCCAGATACGAACGTGCATATGAAGAATTTATCAATTGGAGAAAAAGAAAAGGAATTAAATATTAATTTTCAGAAAATGTCCTTCTTGCATACTTGGATGATTTATCTAACAAAGAAAGACCAAACACATTGTGGTCACAATACTCGATGTTGCGCACTACTTTGTACGTAAATGTTCAAAATTGTAGATGTTGATAAATACCTGAAAGTGAAGGCATTAAAAAAAATGATGGATATAAACCAAAGAAGTCAAACGTTTTAAGCACCCACCAAATTAACGAATTCATAATAAGTGCTCCTGACGATCAGCTTCTGTTAACTAAGGTGAGTTTGAAACAATTTCTTTCTTAGGTGTTTTACTAAGAGGCACTTGTTAATTTTCAGGTTGTTCGAATTTTCGGAATTTCGGAAACATGTCGCAAACAAGAATGCGTGAGAATGACTGTGGATGATATAGAAGATCTGGGCTCTGCTGCTATAATTAAGATTGATAATACAAAACACAAGATTAACAGAAAGTTCAATATTACAGATTTATTTTATCAGAAATACAAAGAATATGCAGAATCAAGACCCGCAACACATGAAAAGAGATTTTTTCTCGACTATAAAAATAAAAAATGCACCAAGCAAGTAATAGGGATAAAGAAAATAGGTTCTGTACCTAGCTCAATTGCAAAATTTTTGAAACTTGATCATCCAGAAACATATACTAGTCATGTTTCCGAAGATCATCAGCTACAATTCTGCTAGATGCAGGAGGAGATATTACCACTCTTAAGAGACAAGGAGAATGGAAATCATCTGCTGTCGCTGAGGGGTATATCAATGACTCAACCCCAAACAGGATGAACGTTACATCTAAAATTGTATGTGCAGTACGTGCAACATCTGAAGAAACTGTTCAGTCACCAATAAATCCAAAACCATCAACGTCAAACACTATTACAAGCAATACAGATACATTCAAACACAAACGGAACATAGGGATTTTAAGCATTGTATCAGACCTGCTTTTGAACTAGTCAACCAACATCCAGCTTCAATAGATTAAAAACACGATTATTACAATCGTTTATTTGGACACCTATAACAACTGTGGGCGGTCCAAATTGGCGTCAGACAGTCGGTATACAGCAGTCGATAGGTGATAGTGTTCAAGCACATACTTTGTTTTAATTTATAGAATCCTATTTTGTTTTATTTACGAATTTATTTTTATTTTGACAGCTGTTATTGCCAAAAGAAATCAAAACATATTATCCCAACTCGAAACATTAATTGTTAAAGAGAATTTAATAATTAATTTTCGATTTTAACAACATAAAACGTAAGCATATTGTTTCAATAATTATTCAATACTAAATCGCAGTTCGCACACATCACACATAACTAACAAATTTTGGAAGGAGGAGGGGCGGGGTTTCTTACAGTGTGGTTCTGAATCCAGCTGTCCAGATCAATATTTGATATTTATTGAAATGAACTTATAGAAATGTTTTGTTGGTGGACTATTTAGATCGGTCAATACATTAAATCCCTATGTTCCGTTTGTGTTTGAATGTATCTGTATATTTTTCTCAAGAAAATATAGAATCCAATCTTTCACACAAACCACTACAATTTACAAATTGCATCAATAACAATTTTACTTTCAATTCCTATAATAATGCAACAAATTATTAATTGTGATAACCTGCCTATACCTACTTGAATTTTTGTTACTTATTATTATTTTTGTCACTTTTTGAAAAAAACTATGTTGACTTTAATTGTAACATTTTGTGTACTAATATGTCAGATGCTGATTACACATTATTTGGTGGAATTATCACGTGGTCGTAGGAAAAATACTGTACATGACTCGTGCGAAAGTGATTTTTCACACTTGCGTGATTGTCGCATTAGGCCTCGTGCTATAATATTTCCCACTTGTGTGAAAAATGTCACTTTCCGCACTCGTAATGTAATATAATATTTGCAAACTACATCAGTGTCTCGGTTTTTATATTTTATAGTGCATATTCAAGTTATTTTTTTATTTTTATTCCGTAGCTGGGTTTACTTATGTTTATAAATGTGATGTGAATAGCAATTCAATAACAAAAATAAATTGATACAAGAGCATTTCAAAATTTTTCACAACAAAAGTATTTGAACGGCAATAAGAAATAGTTATGATATTTTTATGTTTCAGATTCACTCTGATTTATCGGAGATCATAACGGAAAAAGACAATGTGAAACTTGAAGATTTATCTCGTCAATTTAAAACAGTTATGGAAAGACAGTTACAAAACATTAATTTGGCAGAGGGAACTTTCAAATCTCTAGTAGAAGAACCCAGAAAATCTTTGGAGACGGAACTGCAACAACTTCGGCAATATATTAGGGAAACTAATGTTCAAGCCAAAGAAGAACATAAAAACATTTCGAACTGCTTGGAAGAAGGAAGTTTGAATGGTATATCTTTCAATCAAATCGATGTATGTGAGCAAAAAAATGTATTAGAATATACTAAGGAAGTTTTAAGATATTTATCAAAACAGTATACTACAATTGTGTTCGATACAAACCCATGTAATCAAGAAAATAGCTCTAGTCTTAATATCAATAATTGTAAGAGCTCCAGATTATGTGGACTGAAGACTGCAATTAAACAAGCAGATGTTTTAATAACAAGTATATTGGAAACTGCTCATGACACAGTTTTTCGATGTTTACAAATAAGTATGATAAGAATTAGCCAAAGTATTACTTCACTTGCAAGAAGTTTTACTACTTGCACAGACAAAATAATGGAATACTAATAAAAATATGTATTGTTAATTTTTTAATAAACTGTTATCTTTATATATATAATTCTACTATACGTGTGTATGTCACTGAACTCCTCCTAAACGGCTGGACGGATTTTTATGAAATTTTTGTGTGTTTTCCAGTGGATTCGAGAATGGCTTAGATTCACAATTGGTCCCGGTAGGTGGCATTGCAATCGAGTTCATAATGAACAACTCCTAAATAGATAGGCCGATTTTGATGAAATTTTGTGTGTTTGAGTAAGTAACTGGATGGTTTAGATTCACAATTAGTACCAGTAGGTGGCGCTTCAAGTTTCCATAGGGCCGAAAAATGCTCTTCTATTTTCAACTATGCGGTTATGACCTAACCTCTTACTCTTCACTTTCGGATGGCCCTGTACACAAAATATCATAGATACGATTCTCCTGATTGCTGCAATCGGGTTCATACTGAACTTCTCCTAAACGGTTGGTCCGATTTTATTGACATTCTGCATAGGAGTTTTTTTGGTGTGATCAATTCAAAAAGCGGCTCAAATTCAAAAAAGAGTATTTTCGGCTTTTTAAAATGCGTATTTTTTATATAAATAACTTTCGAAAATCACTCCTCTATTTTCACCTCAGCGCAATATGACACCCTTTACCCTTCCATACTTGACGATAACTTCAACGTATACCCTCAAAGAAATATATTTGAAGACGTTACCGATGAAGTTACCATAGGGCCGAAAAATGCTCTTCTATTTTCAACTCTGCGGTTATGACCTAACCTCCTACTCTTCACTTTCAGATGACCCTGTATACAAAATATAATAGATACGATTCTCCTGATTGCTGCAATCGGGTTCATAATGAATAACTCCTAAACGGTTGGTCCCATTTTAATGAAATTTTGTGTGTTTGAGTAAGTAACTGGATGGTTTAGATTCACAATTAGTCCCAGTAGGTAGCGCTGTAATCGTGTTAATACTGAACTCCTAAACGGTTGGTCCGATTTTGTTGACTTTTTTTGGTACGATAATTTAAAAAAAATGTGTCAAATTCTCACAAAAATATATGTTTACCCGTAAAAATGAAAGAAAAAAATATCAGGAAAGTCGAATTTTCAGGAAATATATTCCTTCTATCAAAAAGAGGTTAGCACATGACAACGTCTGTCGGATCCTCTAGTTTTTTATATATATCACAAAAAGTGTTTTCCATCTTTTTAAATTAAAATAAACATAAATAGTGATTATTAGGTAAAATATATCTATTTATTATTATATCACATATTCAACAATATTATCACGATTAAACCCAAAATAACTTAACTCAAAACCTTGAGTAAACCTGAAATGTATCAGCAAATTGATTTTTTTGTGTTTAAAATTTTATCAAATTTATAGCTTCTTTATTCCAATTTTAGCACTATCAAATCTAATTTAATTTGGTTTCTGTAAAAGTAAGCTTAATTTTGTATATATTTTGCTGATTTGCCACCATCGAGCAGTCAATCGAATGATAAACAAGATTCAAGCCGGAACCCAATAAATAAATGTTATTCTGTTCCCATGGGTACTAAATAAAGGTTCACGAAAAGAAATAATCCACATTTAATTGAATTGTCTCATCGTTTTGGACCACCAGGAAAGGAACTTGAGGTTGAGGAGCATCCGGAGCAGAACGCAGTATTTATTCCCTAATCAAGAAAGCTTTGTTTATGTCCAATCACTACTCTCTCAGTAGCAGGCAACTGATTTGAATTGCAATCCAAGTAGGCATAAATCCGTTAAGCGTTGGCATTTATTTAGGATGGTGCCTATAATTTAGAGTTTTATAGTGAGGACGCTAAGTACAAACATTTTAAATTCAGTTACAAATTTAACGCTCATTTTTAGCTGTTATAGATACTTTCAAGAATTTGAACTATGAACAGGGTCGATAATTTTTGAAACCAAAAAAATTATAGTAGGATGAAACCTATTGGAAAAGGAAGAGAATACAACAAAAATGAAAGGAAAAATAATTTACGGACGATCTGAGGTTGGGAAGTGGTAGGGGGTGAGTTTTTAAGGGTAAAAAACAGTTTATCTCAATTTCCGGCTAAACTACAAGTCCTATGGCAAAGTTGTAGGTAATATAAACATGTACAATTTTTATATCCACACTTTTTTCACATAACCTCAAAATTCATGTGAAAAAATGAAAAAACCAAGTTTTTGATTTTTTATTTTTATCTTTTACAAAAAAAAAATTTTTTTTACGAAACTTGGTGAAAACCTACCTTTTTATGTCCTAAACACTCTGTAATTTGTTTAATTTAAAATATTTATTTTTTCAAAAAAAAATATACATTACTATGGTAAATCTTCTCAGAAAACGCAATGAAACGAAAAATACTCGAATTCGAAATTTTTTTTGAATCTTTATGTACAATTTTAAGAAATAGCTCAAAATTGTACATAGAGATTTCAAAAAAATTTCGAATTCGAGTAATTTTCGTTCAATTGCGTTTTCTGAGAAGATTTACCATAGTAATGTATTTTTTTTGACCATCAAAAAGTAGAGATTTCAACGAACAAAAACCCACCGACTTTTTTAAAAAAGCTGATATTTTTACGTGAGAATTTTCGATTGAAAATTAGGGTGCTTTTTCGATATTGTGTCAAAATAAGGTGAAAAAATAAATATTTTAAATCAGACAAATTATAGTGTGTTTGGGACATAGAAAGGTAGGTTTTCACCAAATTTCGTAATACATTTTTTTTGTAAAAGATAAAAATAAAAAACCAAAAACTTGGTTTTTTGAATTTTTCACATGAATTTTGAGGCTAAGTGAAATAAGTGTGAATACAAAAGTTGTACATGTTTATATTAACTACAACTTTGCCATCCAACTTTTTTCCATAGGACTTGTAGCTTAGCCGGAAATCGAGATAAACTGTTTTTTGCCATTAAAAACTCACCCCCTACCCCTTCCCTACTTCAGATCGCCCGTAAATTATTTTTCCTTTCATTTTTGTTGTATTCTCTTCCTTTTCCAATGGGTTTCATCCTACTATAATTTTTTTTCACTTCTTACCATTTTCAAAGGCTTCAGCCCTGGTCTATATTTGGAAAATATGGGCTGGGAAACTATGACAATAATATGGATCAGTTGTCAATGGAATAAAATCGAAATGGAGACATAAAGATTAGTCACTGCACCATCAATAATTTAAGTGAATCTAGTAGGTTTGAAAGCAGCATGAGCATAATTGTTGTGCATCTAGAGATTCAACTATTTGAGAACTATGGTTTGGTATTAGTTTTGAGACTTCATCAAACAAGTATTGCTTTAGTTGATTTATTGATTTAAATAGCAATCCGCCCGGGTGTTGCTCGTCGTAGCATCTAAGGGATTTCAGGACATCGAAGGCAATGAAAAAGATGATGATTTAGCCAGACAGGATTCATCTACTCCATAAATTGACCAAGAAACCGCACTTGGGGTTACTTAATCGAAAATCTGAGGATGCATACGAGACTGGGTCGAACGAAGACAAAGTGACAGATGGAGTGAAGGCCTTCATCTGCACCGCGGGAAAACATTCATTGAAGAACCGTCGGAGTTCAAAACTGAAGAACTACTCAGGATGAGTAGTGATAATATGAGAGCAATAACGGATCTAGCTTTCCTGCAGACAATGTGGTAAAGGAACAGA
This sequence comes from Lochmaea crataegi, assembly GCA_947563755.1. Classification (NCBI taxonomy): domain Eukaryota; kingdom Metazoa; phylum Arthropoda; class Insecta; order Coleoptera; family Chrysomelidae; genus Lochmaea; species Lochmaea crataegi. The sequence goes on along the minus strand of OX387423.1, from coordinate 23,410,774 downwards.
AACGCGCCAAACATATGATGACAGAATGCGCAATTAGATCGAGGCAATATTTGGACAACCTAAGCAAATTCTCGAAGAATTTAACAGACAACCGGTGAAAAATCTGTTTATGCAGATATAGAAATCGACAGAGTCCGAGGCGTGGCTGGCGATGGGATCGGCGTCGGGGCAGAAAAAACTTCTGAGAAATCGGTTCGAATAATTTACAGATGGATTAATATGGTTTATAATCAACTTTGAGTATGCAATATGTTTTTTCTAACTAATTTGAACAAAAGACATTTATTGTAACGTACTATACACATGCTGTACATTATTTCACTTCTCATCAATAATTTTCGAAGTGCACGTCAAATAATATGTTTTGTGAAGATCACTTATTTTTTTGAAAATCAATCAATCACCTAAACTCTCCTCATGAATCATTCCGTTCATTGGTGAACACAGTAGAAAAATAGTTTCCGAGTATATCGCGTTCATACAGTCGACAGACAGACAAACGCACTGGGTGACTTCAAATTAAATATACAGCGTTGCTAAAAAATCTAACACCAAGGGACTATCTTTGAAACGGATAAAGGGAAAGTTATGAAATTCTAGGACGATGAATGAAATTTTATTCTGCAAATGTTTTTGACGTCAGCGTTTAGCGTACGGCCGCCATCTTGAATTTTTTGAAATGGCAACCTGAGTCGAGTGACGTATCACAAAGAAGCTTATTTTTTTCTCTTCCTAAAAATGATAGCAAAGTATCACTATTACAAAATCTCTTATAAAATATCAGTTTTATTTTTCTATTTAATTATACTGTACTAATGATGTGAACTTGTAGGTTTTTAAAATCAAACAAAAAACAATAGTAGGCATTAAGAACGTCAACAACATCATTATTTATGTACAAATTGTCAAAACTGATACTAATTTCAAATAAGAACAAAGTTTAAAAGTAGATTAAGAGTATTTGACACATTTATCGGAAAAACAACGAATCGAAATCTTGTTATTTGGATATGGTGATCGCAAACGTTCCGATGGTCACTTTTTTCTCTTGCGATCAATTTCATTTATAAGAATATATCTTCATAATATGTTTTTCTGAAATAAATTATATGGATGAAAATATATTCACAATTTTCGTATGTGTTCCGTTATTTAACGCATTTTCTATTGTTATGATTAAGTGTAATAAAGCTCCGTACTATTGCGTTAGGTAAAACTCCCAAACGATTCTCAGATTGGCAATCAATTAATTACACAAAGCAGAAAATATTTAAGCGCCGTATCCATCGACACCGCCGACTTTATGAGTTTGTCGGCAGTCGGCGTGTTTATCCTTCTTCTTATATCAAAGTTATATGTTTATTTTGGAAATAGCTTTGTAGCTGTCATTATTATATACTGTTCGACAACTTGCCTGGTGGTCGAGATGTAAAGACAAAGGAAACGACTGTTTGTAGTAAATGTATTAAAAGAATTAGAAGTGTATTGCAAATTGACTTTAGCTAAAATAATGGTAGGTAGGTGGATTGTACTGTAATTATGTTTTCATTACAATTTAAATATTTTTTCACGTGAAAACCATTAGATATACGAGTATAATCAAATTTATCAAAAGCAGGATATAAACCCAACCAATTAGAGAGATTCGTAGATCAAATTGATAAACAAAACTAATTGGACTAAGATTTTTTATTACAAATTCACATTTCAATTACCAATACCAAAAAAGGGCTGAATTAGTTAAAGTTCATCTAATAAATAAGTAATATTTTAATTTATAGGAAATATGAGAAATTTTTTGCGGAAAAAAGTTACAAGTTAAAGTTCTGAGCAAAGTTCCTTGGAAAAATGGCTTTCAATTTTGAATTACCACATCATCTAACAATAAAATAATCAAATATTACATACTGAAGAGGCAAATAGTGCTCCGGAGGCTAGATTAAAGATATAATGACGAAATAGGAAAATTTATCTAGTGATATTTTACATCAAAGAAGTAGCTTTTTTCAATTCTTTCTACCTAGTTTTTACATCAAAAACATTATATAAGCAGCGATCTAATTTCCAACAATTCCTTAATGCCCTGGCATCATCAACAACAACAATAAAGTTACTTTGTTGTGTCTAGCCAGTTTCTTAAGGGATTGTTTGCAGTTTCGGACAGTTGTAGACTTCAGAGCCTTTGAAGCAGCCTGGCTATCAGACGCAATTGATATTCTGGCTGAATTGAGGCACTCTTGAGCATATACTAATAGTATTCCTTCAGAGTTTTAGAACACACTGGAAGCATTTTAATGACCAAATAATCTTGACCTATTTGCAGAAACTATATCCTTAGTGAACCCTTCGTTAATAATTTTCTCCATTGCTTCCTGACAAAATTGCATTCGTCTAAATACTACGTTTTCATGGAGTATTGAATTCATTTTGAATCCAATATCGATCTCTGTTTTCATGATAGGGATTCAATCACGATTCAATTACAATTCAAATAGTTTTGAGATTTGACAGGAGGACATTCCGAAAATAATGTAACTCGCATTTTTGAATGAAATTATTAATTATTGATTTGGTAGGAAATAGATCTGATAATCTTGGTGGTTACTAAAAATCATAGAATATATTGGAACATTTAATACAGGATATCCCGAAACTTTCCTGCCAAACGCAAACTGCAGATAGGTACTAGAAGTGATTTTATGGCCTAACCTAATTTACCTTTATCCAAAAGTTTCTCCAAAGAGAGCGCTGTTAAATGGAAGGAAGCCGAAAAAAATTTGCGCGCAATAATTTTTTACAATTTTCGAAGACAGTTCTCAACAAGCCGAGTTGGTTTCTGTTTTCGACAATAAAGCACCAACCACATCAGTCGACAATTTCTCGTTGATTTGGGGAATTTAGACGTGGACGGATTAATTTTTCTTAGGGCCCGTTCCCACTTAGACGGACCGTCTGTTTAAACGGAAGACGGCGACCGGACGTCTGTTTTCACACTTGCACCAGCAGGCTCCGATCAGTTTGCGTTCAGTCTTCGTACACGATGGACGACATTGTCTCAAAGGGGATACTAAAAGGGACAATCTTCGAAATATCATTTTGAAAATTTCCCTTAAGAAGAACAAATTTACTTTAACTAGTTATGTATTTTGTTAAAAAATAATATGTTTGTTTTAGTTTATTTTTTAATTTTAAAATAAAACAATAACTATTTCAAACAGCGTCTTTTATTTTTAAACATTTTAAGTCTAAAGTACATGTAAAACATATCGTACCTAAAAAATCATTTTTTTGTTTTATTGACAATTATTTTTTCATGATCTTCATCAGAGCTACTAGAAAAACCTCGTGATCTTGTGTGAGATGAAGAACGAACATATTGAACCCTGTGAGGGTTCATTGCCATAGTAGGGAAGGGGGTTCTGAGAATATTTTCCACTGTACTTGAAAATGTTTGTAAAATATTGTTTAAATCATCAGATCTAGCTTTTGCTGCATTTTCCTGGGATTTCTCTTGCATTTTAAAAATCATTAGAGACATTTGTTTCTCAAAAAAATCATTTTCTTTACCCTTGCTTCTGCTAGAGTTGTAAGGTTTTCCAATTGGGGCTCTTGTTCTACTTGTATGTGGTGTTTCTTCGATCTGTATTTCAGAATAAGATTCTGTTGACTCAGTTCCTGATTAGAAATGTCTTCTTCCACCTATACAATTATATCTGCATCCATACCTTCAAGAGCTGATGCAGGACGACCTCCTAATATTTCCTCAAGTAGCCCAAAATAGTCGCGTTGTTTTTAATACAAATATTGTATTGAGTCTTTAAAGCTTTCCATTTATTTTTTATTTGCTCAGTAGATTTAGATATATAGCCTCTTTCTATCATTTTTTGTTCGACCATTTTGTAAATTTCAGCGTTTTTGTATCGCTTTCCATCGAACAGCTTCAAAACATTTTCCTCCTGGAATATTTCCAGCAAGCACTTCACTTCTGCATCTTTCCACAGATTTCTAGAAGATGACGAGCACGACATATTAAAAGAACTTTCCATAACAAAATATCAAAAAAACCTTTATTTACACAAAATTTTACAAGAAAGCTAGAGTAAACTTTTATTTTTTTTTTTGACAATTGTATACAGGGATGACAAACTTTGAATAAAGAGTATTTTAAACCTTTAAACCTCATGTTTTGAGTGGTTTTAAGGTTATATGGCTTACCGCTGGCATAAATTTGACAGCGAGTGTCACAGAATGCGCATGTTTCAATACGATCTCGTTTTTCAAGTCGTATATCGATTTTTCGATTCCGATACGATCCCAAAAAAAGCAGTATCGACCTTTAAACTCAATTCGATTTCAATGCCTGTTTTCATGAGGTTTTTAATACGGAAAGTGTATTCAATTCTTGTGTAGCACTAATACAAACCATTATCTCCAACATGTATGTGTCCACCTGAAGTAGACGAAGATAATTTCTGTGTCGGGCAGGACAACCTCCTTGTTCAAACTTCTAAATTATATTATGCAAAGTTGATGATAAAAGGATAGGATGTTGCAGAAAATAATTCACATCTTTGCCTTACCATTCTTTTAAATTGTTCAGATCGTTTTAAATTTTACTTATTGCTGCTAAGCGCTAGTTGAAGCGAAATTGAAGACAGTGTCATTTCTTGTTTTCCTAATGATCTGGTAGTAGAGGAGGATGGGAGAATTATGAGGTACCCACTTGAGTAGCTCGTACTGTATTATACTTTGTTTCATATTGCTCCATTAAGATTAAATCTGAGAATGTTTTTAAAGAAAAATGCTTGAATAAGACATTTGAATGACCAAGAAATTCACGAGTATTTGGAAGACATCGAAAGTTTGTCCAGTGTTCAAGAAATGAGATAAGGCTGATGTATCAAATTATAAACCAATTTCTATAATCTGCAACTGCTCAAAAGTAGCTAGTTTATTAGATCTAGCTATATATCGACATGTTAGTAATGCGATTACAATAATCGACAACTACCATTTTGTTCTACAGCACATGGCGGATTCTATTGATATTTGACTCCAAATAGATGTAATCTACGCGGATTTTTCGAAAGCCTTTGATAGACTTGATCATGGTATTCTTTTTAGTAAACTAAAAGCATTTGGTTTATCTGATTCGCTAATAGTGCTCTTTCATTCATACCTTTCAAATCGAATGCAGTCTGTTCAGAATAATGGATTTAAGTCTGCTGAATATAAGGCATCGTCAGGCGTTCCACAAGGGTCTATCTTGGGACCCATATTGTTTAATATTCTTATAAATAATATTTCCAAAGTCATCAATATAGATTTTCTTTTAGGTATATGTAGATGACTTGAAACTTTTCAGTTGTGTGAAATCTATGAAGGACTGTGAAAACATATCTGCGAATTTGAATGCCGTTGTTCAATGGTGTGAAAGCAACAATCTTCCACTTAATCCAGATTATGTTATGTCCTTTGGCATTAAAACAGATTTGCTTAAGTTTATGTATTGTATAAAAAACATCCCCATTCAACGATCTGAAACCTTTACTGATCTTGGTGTCACATTTGACCCTGATTTTTCATTTAACAAACATATTGATACAATCATTTCATCTGCTAACCGCTTGTATGGTTGATGCGTTTACGAGGTCCAAGCTAGAATATGCATGTGCATGACACACTGAACGGATAGAAGCTGTTCAAAGTCGCTTTTTCAAACTGCTAAGTTTCAAGGGTGATGCTGTTTACCCCTCAATAGGCGAATCGCACTCATATTTGTTAGAGAGGCATGGCTTAGTAAGATTGAAATATAGTCGCGATTATTTTTATGTAATTCTTGTATACAAGATTATATTATTAATAATATAATTGACTGCCGAAATTTACTCGAGATGTTTAATTTTTGAATGGTGTCTAGAAATCCTATTACTTTTTATTTAAGTGTAAGTCAAACCAACATTCAGAAGGATTGTGAATTCGATGTATTTTCTTGATCTGTGCCATATATTAAGTCACATTTCCTTAAATAATCATATTTTTTGTAGTATATAATGATTGTATTTTGTTAAGTTTTATCATTGTTTTGAATATCTCGTTTTCCCTGCTCTGTAATTGGGTTTTCCCGTAGAACAGAGTATCTATTAAATGAATAAATAAATCAGTGTTTCCTCCATTGCCATGTGTTTTGAAGATATAATGACCTGCAAAATATACAAAACACTCTTCATTGACTAATGGAGCAGAGGCAACCGATTTCTGTTATTAAATGGTATCGTCTATATTGTTTTTTAAGAGCATTTTAATAACATCATTTTGGTACCCGCATTTGCATTTGTAGGTGATAATTGATGTTACCACAGGTCTAATTATAAAAATGGATCACTTAACATGTTCGAGAACAAGATTTATATCATATTTATCCGCAGTGGGGTCGTCAAATTAAAAGGCCACCTTGGTTAACATTTGTACCCACCATTTGGTATTATTAAACAAATTATTGCTTTCAAATCAACTAATATATTCATAAATGATGATCTCTCTATCTTTATGTTAAATGCTATTTAATAGAGAGGTAGCGGAGACGGTTCGATTGTTTTATATCCATTAGCCTTGATATTAATATTAATGTGCTGTCAATGGCGGTCGAATTACATACCCGTTATTAAAAACTCGTATTCATCTCACTCATCTAAGGACAAGAAATACATTTAATTGGGAAATAAGAGATCTTGTACATAGAAATTTTCATTCATGATAAATTTGTCTTATAATCATCTGCTTTGTTAACTAACAATACTATTTATTTTTAAAACTGAAATTGAAATTGAAATAGCGCCGCTAACGCAAATTAATTTTTGGCCTTCCTGTGTTTCCCTCCATGGCGGTTCGCGACTCCTGGATCATGCATGCATTATTTGCATATTTTTATTCTTTATGATCTATTATCGATCCGTCCTCACCTAATAGTAAACACTATCTCAGAGATGTTGTAGTATCTCTGAAAACCAGCGAAAAACAGGATAGCCCTTGTACTTCCAAAACGATTATTTAATTATTCAAATTGCTTGGATGCTGGAACAGCACACGCCTCTTGTAAATGAGAGAATAAATCACCCCTGAATTGAAATAGGTACACCGTGAATGAACTGTTACCAACACTCAGCTTTGACCTATTTTTGTGGTAGCCCAAGTTCAATCCACCTGCTTTAGGAATAAAAGTGCTACTTCATAAAATGTTATTCCTTCTTTTCCAGTAATTAAGTGTCCACCAAGCTACCGATACTAATCGTTTGTAAATTAAAGTCGTTACCACTGCATTCCAAAATTCAAGCTTGAGCTTATAACAAAACGTTCATTATTTCACCCCTTATCTGTAATGCGAAATCTGAAAATTCAAAATTTTTCTGGTCATAATAGCCTTGTACAATCGCCCTGTGCAGCAGATGTACCTCTCGATTATTCTGAAATCCTCAAAGAAATGTTTAAATATCAAATGATTATGGCCGTTGATGGATGTTAATAGAAGAATAACGTCTCTTTTAAGCCTTAAATAACTACCTCGCGATATTATTTCAACTGCTAATCGGTGTGATTTGAATGCAAGTTGCTGGTTTTTGAACGGCATTATAACTAACACGCAGTGCAGTGGGTTGAATATCTGAAGAGAATTTACCAAAAGCTGGAAACAAACATGTAAATTTATTTTTAGTGAAAATAGATATATGATATCGGATAGTCAAGCAGCCATTAAAGAATTGAGAACATCATCATCGCAGTATTGTTGAATCCAAAACACACTGGAATATAAGGAAAGGAAATGGTACATAAACTACAAACCTCCCGAAAAAAGAATGGGTTGAAAAATATTTTTTTCCACTTAAATTAAATCACTATTTGTAATAAAAGTGAAGCTGGTTTAATTTCATTAGCAGATGCAGATGAGCAGATTTGACGAAGTGGCCAATTGGCATATCCCAATGCAACCTTTACAAACCTTTCTATGTAGCCAATCAGCCCCGAGACTAAACCTTCCATTTAGTTTCTAGCCGGTGGTTTCTAATCGCCTGGTACAAGAAACTGCACATTCGCCAGGCATAAAATGAGTTCTACAGTCTGCTCCTGGGTCACAGAAACGTTACTAGCTTTGCGTGCTTATTTTAGTATCCTCAAACTCATCTGTTTGGTACCAAGAAATGTGAAAAATCGTAGAAAAAGTTTGGCTTGAAATAAAAGGGGTTAATTTAAAGCTAAGAGCACGATGCACTTCCAAAATAAATATACTGTTAACTTTACAAGCTTACAGATGTAACTTAGGGCTTAATTAAACCTAATCACAACTGGAAGTAAGCAGCATGGTTCAGGTGTAGATGCCATAGCAGTATGGGTTTGAAGGTAACATAAGCTCGTGGAAAAAAATGTCTTAAGCACTTCTAATGGGCCCAAAACCTTACTGTGGCCTGAGACATTGTCAAGCAAAGCAGGAATTATATGAATGGGGATGAGACGATTATTACAGTCTTGCATGAAGACCATTGAAGTCCTGAAGCAGGTGAAAACATTGCTGGATCATCGAAGATAGTTAAACATTATTCCCCAAGTAAAATCCGGTGATCCGCAATATTTTCATTCGATTATCATCATTTCATTTAGGAAGTAGATTTTTCTGGAAAAGTTATAGTAGCTTTTGACGCAGGGTGATTTGGAAAAGCGGATAAAGAACGAGCAAAACGGTTATCTAAATATTGAGAGATAGGTGAACAAGAAAATTTGATTTTATTAGAGATACCTTCACTGCTTCAAGTTTTATATAAAATATCGAGGACGTCACTGACTAGTTGTTAGAGCAACTTATGTTTTTGTAGAATTGAGGTTTATGCTAATTAAAAAGCAAGATATTTAAAACAATTCAGCCACGGCACGTTCTGGAGGTTTTTTTATTTAGCGTTCAAAATAATTGTTATTTCTTGAGACTACCAAGCTGCAAACGTTAATTTTTATGATAATAGCAAACAAGATCATTGAAAAGTTTTAGATCTGCATCTGTTGTTAAATGGTCGACCAATATTTTCAAGATCATTATCTTTTATCTAAATACTTTCGAAGCATAACTTAATCCGTGTTAATACTTTTTTTAAGAATATTTTTATTCAGTAAAACGTGTTTTTTTTTCGATTCCAATCCATATCCTTAGAACAATAAGATACTGATTTCTCAGTAAAATTATAGTATCAGACTGACAATAGCAAATACTTTAAAGAAAAACGGCGAAAAGAAGTTAAGAAAATCAGGCAACCGCACAAACTATCTTATCTTCTGACCAAAAGAATTCTATTTTTATTTAACTTTTCATTGGAAACCTATATTTTTTCTAGGACAACGTGAGGTCGCCAAAACTACCCCACATACCTATACCTACTGGTATAGTAGGATAATGGCGACCCTTTTTAACGGCCCGGGCCCGACCTTGGGCCTCACAAAACAAACAATCCTTAAGGAGACGAAGAACTGGTTGATAAATCAGCACCTCGCTCACTGGAAGGCTCTACAGGGTCTCAGGCAGTCCAAGCTCCTATTGAGGGGAGGGACTGATGAACATGCTAGAGCTGCTCTAGAACTACCAAGGAGTAGGTTAAAAAAGATAGCAGGACTGCTAACAGGGCACTGCTGTCTAAGGAAACACCTCTGTAACCTAGGTTTAGAGGAAAGTCCCCAATGTAGGGGTTGCGGCATGGCTGACGAAACGTCGGACCATGTTCTCCTCGTATGTCCACATGGGGCTGTGCTACGCAGGCGAATCTTCGGAGTCCCTGTTATGGCCCCCGGGGACATAAGCAGGCATCCACTGAAGAGGATTGGGTCCTTCGAGGGACTCGGCTTCATGGATGCATAAGTAACAGGAATGGCACAATGGGCCCACCAGTGGCCTCAGTGCCGGAACCTTGGCTTGAGTTTTTCTTGGCCAAGGTTCGCCTGACTAAATTAGTTGTAGTAGTAGTAGGATAATGGCGAGGCGCTACCACAGCGGACTTCCCTTACTACCTATGGGAACCATATGGCGGCCAGGAGTAGAATTCACACATCGGACTGACAGAACCCCGATTTTCAGGCAAACTGAGGAACAAATGGAGATAGGAGTCATCCCACATCTGTCTTTCGTTTTTTTATGAAGAAGATAGAATACGCCGCTGAGACCTCTTTTGTGTTTCAGGAGGAGGGGAGTCTAGCTGTGTTCACCAACTTGAGTCTGCATAGAACAAGATTGGCCGGTGCGACACGCAAGCGCCTGAGCAGGTTAATCAAGAGTTGAATTGACAGTAAAACTGTATTGAGAAAAATCTTGAAGCACCCTGGGACTGGACGGTAGCACCCCTGATGCGATGGCGAAAAAGTCTTGCACCGAAGAAGCTTGGCCTGTTCACCAGCCTGGTAAGAGCTACACTCAAGCTGTGGAGGTGTTGAAAAGGAGATAATTCTCCTCGAATACTTCCTGCAAAAAGTTAACAAGAAGAATACAGACCCTGAGAGCTGTCTCATTGTGCGCCCTGGGGATGTAGAAAGACTAACCCCTTCACAGATTGAACTTGAAGGGATTTTCTATTGAGGAAATAGACAGTATTGTCGCAATGCATGGCTTTGAACATATATGAACTAAAACCGAAACTATATTTTGTCTCCAATATAGGAACAAATAAATTGCTTATTACATTCTTCATTATTCAATTGTCTCTTGAACTGAATTGTAGCGAAGATATTAATTTTAATGCATAAAACTAGAATTATCATTTTCGCTTATTAAACAACAACTGAATGGTTAAAATAATAATTATGCAATTTTTTGTTTATGGTAACTAAAACTAATACTGCATAAACAGTCATTTATATATTTTTTTGAGCGAAATTGTTTACGTAATCCTAGAATTCAGTTCTTAATTATTATAATGATTACCTTAATTGAAGCACCAGATGAGAAAAACGTTACAAGTTCTTTAAACCTGTGGGGTTCAACAAGTTACAAAACGCTTGATTACCCGACCTTAAAATTGGCGTCGCTTGTTGCTTTGTTCTCTTTCAAATAACAACTAAACTCACTCAGGTTGTCGTCTGTAGAAAACTACTTATGAAAGTATTTATTGAAAAAAGAACATTTTGTAGACATGAAAAAAATACATGTGAAAAATTACCTTTTAAGGATTTATATGCGGGTACCGAGTTTCAATTTTGTAGAAACTTAAATGTTTCATTTATTCAGTTAATTTAAACCTGAGACTTATTTTTATTATTTCTTCAAAATTGTGGCCCATTCCACTATTACAGTAGCTTTGTCAAACGAATGAAGGTAAATCGATCCCGGTTCTCCAGAAGTTCAATCCTTTAGCCACTGAACCACCTTCCCTTATTTATATTTTGAATATATGTCCAATTAGTTACATTTTCTACACTTATATGGTATTAATTAAATACTGCGAATCTCTTAAGAGCTTAATCTGGTTAAAAATTGATTATTAATTAACGTTACATCACCAAATGAGTGAATTAGTTATTGTCAATTAACTAACCATTTAACAACTTTTTATTGAAGTGAAATTAATTTTCCAAATTAATTAAACGTATTATAGTCCGGAGATTAACGAAGAAATTATATATAACGGAGAATTGACGTTGATACACATGATGAAAAATTTTAAATATTAAACTGGCTTGACGAACACCTTCTTTAATTATTAAATACAAAACTACCGACGTACGTAAGCCACATTTCTACTGAAATTTGTGTGAAAGAGCACTTCGATGTTGGAATTTTCGTTAATGAGATTATTTCTTCTAGCGTTGCTTGTTTGCTGACATTTCCATGTTCAAAACTTCCAAAAAATTTGTACTTCCATACATATAGCAAACAAGCACTATTAGCCCTGAAGGATTGAGGATTGGGGAGGAAGTTGGTAGGAATGGGGGTTTTAGGGTAAACCAGCACGAGTTTGCGAAGGGAAAATCATGTATTTCGGCGCTGGGCAGGGTAATGGGCTTGGTGGAAAGGGCTAAGGAGGGCAGCTGGAGGAACAAGAAATTGGCCCTACTCATGTTCTTCGACGTCGGGAACGCGTTCAACAGTGTCAGCAAACGGGCAGTGTTGAGCGCGTTGCTGAGGCTTGGAGTAGGGGAGGGTTTGGGTAACCTGGTGGAGGACTACCTGACGGGACGTGTGATAATAGATACTAGAGGTAGGAGGTACGACACGGAGGCTGGAGTGCCCCAGGGCTCGGTCTTGGACCGACGCTATGGAAGTGTGTGTTTGATGAGGTTTGGGGTATAGTATGTGTAGAGGGATGTGAGATCACGGTGTATGTGGACGATGTGTGTATGTACGACAAAGGAAGAGGCGGAGCAAGAAAGAAAGGCGGAGATAATGTGTAGGAAGATTGTGGAGAAGATAGAGCGGTGCGGACTAGAAGTGGCGGAAGATAAGACGGTGGGACTGCTAGTGAAGGGACGGAGCAAGACGAGGGAAGTGGAGGTGATGGTGAAGGGAAGGAGAATTCCTATAGAGGAGTCTGTGAAATACCTACGGGTGTGGTTGAATAGTCAATTATCCTTCAGAACACACATGTTAAAGGCGACAGAGAGGGATATTGCTGAGGGTGGTGCAGAATTACAGGACAGTGGGTGTACTGGCAGCAGCAGTGCTGGCAAGGATCTACCCATTGGACGTGATGGCTAGAGCCAGAAATAAACGCTGGAGGGGTGCGACTAGAGAGGAGGTACAGGAATGGATGGAGGAGGAAATGGAGAGAAGGTGGGAGGAGTATGAGGGCGCGAGGTGAACTACTTCTTGACACAGGTGTTCACTGGAAATGGGTCGAGAGTAGGGTACCTCCATAAAATTGGATAAAGACTGGAGTGTGCGAGAGGTGTGAAGTGGAGGATGATGTGGAGCATGTTTTTAGTTGCTGGATGAACGAGGAAGTGCTGAAGACGTCAGAGAGGAAACTAGGGGAGGCGGTGTATTGGGAGAACATGGTGGAGATAATGTTGAGGGGGGACGAGGAATAGATGGAGGTAAGTGGCGTAGTAGAGAGCATGGTTAGGGGGAGAGATATGTCCAGAGAGGTAGGAGTGAAAGTCAGGGAGAAGACGACAGTGTGAGCGGAGAGTGTGCGAGGGACCGCCGCCCGTCTCGAAGTATGCTAGGGTAGTGATTCCGAGGAGGGGGTAACGGCGAGTTTGAGGTGGGTTTGGTTGGTAGGCATCCCCTTGGGGGTTGCCAACACTGTTTGGGTCCTGGACCCATTCGAACATAAGTTTCCCATCTCGGCCTGAAAAAAAAGCCCTGAAGGAACCACGTATCATATGTAGTCTATGGGTAACCGTGCGGTTAATGTCCTGGCTAAGCGGAATGAAGCAAAATACTTTAAAATAGCCAAGGAATTACAGTACTATCCTGGGAGTGCAGCAGCAAAAATAACAGGGGTTTAACACCAGTAGTGCTGAGAGGGGAACATTATCAACTATGTTAAAACCATTGGCTGGTTGATGTACTGAGATGCACTTGCCAGGAGAATGCACAAAGGGACTAACGAGGTATAGGGGCGGCCCTACCCGCCCAACTCATGAAATCTGAAGGGCTTTTAAACCCTAGCTGGAAAAAGTGCTAAAAAATTGATATGGGAAAATGGCAGGATTATTAGAAATAGCGAACGAGTACTACTTGTCCCTTGTTTTAAAAACAAGTATCAGCATGTTTAAATTCAAATAACAACTCACGTCTGTCCACTAAAGATAATTAAAGACGAGTAATTTCCTACCTTATCTATGGGTATCGTGCTAGTAACCATATATTATTATAAAAAGTCTACATGGTTATTTAATTCTTCGAGCCCTTCCATTCAATTTGTTAACTCATGCGATTAAAACCATTCCGTAAATTTGGTTAATGTCTGTAGTCAATAATTTCAAAAAAACTGTAGCTCTTCGTTAAAAAAAGAGATAACAATTTTATGTTACGTAATTCACCACAAGTTCATGGTTAATAATGTCACTAATTGGTATTTGTTTTAAATGCTTATCAATGATTACATGGAAGAAGTTGCAGCGAATACCCTTGCTTTAAATTGCATGTTTTTTCATGACAGGAACTGCTTTTTAACTTGCTAGTATAGAGGATACTGTTGCATGTTGAAATCAATCATGTTTTTGGATAATGAACTCGCATAATGTTCGATAAGTTTGAAGTGAATCAATTAATTTTTATTGTATCAAGAAAAATACAATATTGTACTACAAGAAATACTGCAACTAAATTAGATATACTTTGAGCCCTGTTTGTGAACAAACTTATCTATACGACATCGTCCATATCACGATAGTAAGCGTGCTATTTGTCAATCTCATATATATGTTAGGCAATCCAGCGATCTGTCAAATAAAATTCAATATGGCGTCCCAGTGCGAACAAAAACATGGTTTTGGTCTCCTGGTATTTTGGAGAAAGATGATTTTATTTTGCTGTCAGGATTGTCTTGATGATAATAATAAACAATGAAAAGTTTAGTTTCATAAAACCTTTGTGTTGCATTTGTGGATTTATATATACAGTGTGTCCAAGGATGGGGTGCCCAAGAGGAATAACATTTTTATTTGTAGTTGGTCATTGGTGATAAAAAGTTTTGCTTGTTCTGAAACCTCATGATATGTAGTGAAATTCTAGTTTTTAAAAAACTGCTTCACTTTATATTTCAATTTATGGAAAATAGGATGAATTTTTGCACTAAGTTCGAAAATGTAATAATAATCCAGTGAGTGACGTTTACTACAGTAATCTTTTTCAACAATGCTAACTGTTTAACAAAGAATATATCTAGTAAAATGCTATGGCATTGGGGATGCTTCGTACAAGTATGCAATTCAACTATTTAATGAGAAATATCCAGATGTACTCGTTAGGCGGAAGGGATTAAAAAATTTAAAAAAGAAATTTGATAAGACAGCTTCTGTTGAAGACCAAAATAAATTGGAAAAATGACCAAAAGAAAATCGTAAGCTGGGTTTACGAAAAAGAGCGGCAGAAGTTTGCTTTAGCAAGAGCCACTTACAGAAAATGTTTAATGAAAACAAAATTGGTCCATTCATACCGAAATTTATTCACACCTTTCAAGATTGTGATTATGAAACGAGACTTGACTTTTGTGCAATAATTGGTGGAAAGCCTATGTATGACCGGATCTTTCACTACAATATTTTATTTTCTGATGAAGTAACGTTCACGACAAATCGAATTGTTTCTAGATTATTATTACATTTTCGAAATTAGTGCAAGAATTAATCATACTTTACATGAAATTGACTATAAATGAAACAGGTTTTGAAAAACTTGAATTTTACCCCATTTCATGGAGTTTCAGAACAAGCAAAAATGTTTATCAGGAATGACACTTTTCACTAAAACTACAAATAAATTTTCCTCTTGGGCATCCCATCTGTAGATACACTGTATATTATAATCTCTTAGATGAAAAAAATTAAAAATTATTTACATTCCAAAAAAAATAAAGCTTCTCTCAAACACACTGCAATACCATGAGCCGTAGGGAACAGTTTTTGAATTTACGCAATCATTTTATCGTTTACTTGATCACACAATATCGTAGGTCTACCATCATCAACATCATTACAAAAAAGTGTCGTCTCGTCTTGTCAAACTTCTTCGTGGGATGAGATTATGCTTGCAATGGAATTTTGGACTTGACCTCTACCGAGAATTTTGTGAATTGTGGAATGATAAGTATCTAGATCGTTTTATTCTTCAATCCACTGTATCGAAAATAGAAACAAGATTTAGAGAATTTGGTAACGTGAGAGCTGATTATAAAGGTCGTTCTGCAATTGGTGGTCACGAGCAATTGGATTTGCTCCTAACTGTTGAAAAAAATGCACACATATCCAATAGACAAATCGTAACGGAAAACTCATTGAGTAAATCTACAGTTATAAAATATTTGAAAAGTTCCACCCCTACAAAGTTAATTTAGTTCATGAACTCAACGATGATGATTTTTATCGAAGGATGGAATTTTGTGAAGTGATGATAGAGCGATGTAATAATGATCCACAATTTGTAGAGCATAGTAGTATTTTCAGATGGAGCAACATTTTATTTAAATGGTACTGTCAATAGGCAAAACTGTAGATTCTGGTCAGAGAGTAATCCTCACTGGAGAATGGAGGCCCACACTCAGTATCCTGAAAAAGGTAATGTTTGGGCAGGAATTGTTGGCAACAACTTCTGGGACCATTTTTTATTGAAGGAACGTTGACTGCTGAAAAATATGTAGAAATGCTACAAAATGATATTATTCCAGCCATTGCCGTGTTATATCCAGATAATCAAATCCTCACATGCCTAGTAATTTGATATGGTTTTAACAGGATGGCGTACCACCACAATATGCGCTGATAGTGCGTGATTATTTAGATACTATTTTTCCCAACATGTGAATAGGTAGGAGAGGATTTATAGAGTGGCCAGCAAGTTCTCCTGATGTAGCCCCCCTTGATTTTAACTATTGGGGCTATCCTAAATCTAAAGTGTAGGCCTGAGAATATCGAAGATTTAAAAGAGAGAATTCTTAATGAAGTGATACTCTTTCGCCGGGAAACATTAAATAAAGTGTTGTAGGAATTTAGAAGGCGTCTTGGTTATTGCCAGGTAGTCAACGGCATGCACTTTGAACATTTAATTTAATTTTTGAACGTATTTCCTTAAGTATTCAAAATAATAAAAATTTATTAGTCCAGTCATTTTAATAAAATTTTATAATTAAAAATTTCTGATACAACATTTGCCTCTAATTCACAAACCAATGCTTAAGCATTATACATTTTTGTAACCGTCTATTGTTGTGGAAATCAAAAATTTAGAGAAAAATATGTTGTTCTATTTAAAAAAATAAAAATGATGTCATGTACGCAAAAGTGGTGACGTCATTCAAACATCCCATGATAGAGTACGATGCGCAATTGGGAATAAGAATTGACCTGTGCAAGAGTTTTGTTATAATAGCTTTAGGCAGAAAAATATTCAATTTATTTCAACCTAAACTTCCTCACTGTACCTATAACCTATATAAAACACTAATAAAATCGACGAAAACAATCTTGAACACTGTTTACCATTGAATGAACAATACAAAACTGACCAGCTATCCAAATTGTCTGGCCTGGACGGTCATATTATGTCACGAGATCTATATTGCCTAATTACAATTTGTGTTGACCTAATGTTGGCATAAATAATCGAAGATTGAAGCCCGAGAGCTTTAGCTCCAGCAGATTATTGATGCCAAATCACTATTTATATTGCTCATATTATATTTATTATTATTGTTATATTATCTTTTTTCTTTATTTTCCAGATATATTATTGTGGTAAGCAGCTACTTTCATTTGAATATTTTTCTGTAGTTTATTAAAGTCGACAGTAATAAAGTGAGACGCCGAAAACCAGGTATTTGTGTTAATTTTACTTCTACATCTAACTACTATTCTCGAAATTAACTTAACTACATGTCTAGCAGTTTACCTGTACCGCAAGCGTTGCCAGTGCTGTACTAATATATTTTCAATTCAAACTAGATATCGATACCAAATGTTGTGAACTAGTGAAGAAACGGAAAAACGAGTGAGTTCTATCAATAAAAAAGCATCTTCACAGTTTTCCAAGGAAAAAGAAGTTTGAATTGTGGCACTTTGGTGGTTGTTATTCGTATTTTTAATTTCTTCCAGAACCATAGTTAGAGCTCCATAAAAATCTACAGATACCAGTGCGATAAAATTATGCCCAACCAATATGCATCCTAAATCGCAAGTAAGGTAATATTAATCACGTTGTTTTCCCTTTTATATTAAACTCAATTTAATGATATATTGTGAAATGTTTTAGATATAAGGTTTCATAATTGAGTTGATTCCGAAGAAAGGAAGCTGAACCAATTGGTAATTTGTTATTGCTTCTTATATTTACGACTTTTTAAATTGTTTCGTATGTACCAATTTCAACTGTGTCGATTCATATTTTTTTTGTTAAACATTCATTTTGATTTCATATCTTAATCAGGACGAAGGAATGAATAAAATAAATACCAAAAAATCATGTGATGTATTATTTATTCTGAGCTGATGTTTTGCAATTATTATATGTGAATCTATTGAACTAAATAACGTACCGACCAGTCCTTAGACAATTTGAAATAGATCCTACTGTATCAAATCTCCGCAGGATGTAAATCGATACGGAGTTTTGAAGCTTTATGAGTTCCACCCTTATAGAATGAATTGGGAAATAACGATCCAGATCAATGAATTCAGTTTTATGAAATTATGACTGAAAACATTAATAACGAATGAAGACTTTAAAAAAATATTTGTTATAACGTTATTAAAGTGTATCAAATCCACATCTATTTAAAGAAAACTATTCTCAGTATGTTCTGGTGTGACATTTTCTAAAAGGTAAAAGTTCCCTTGTTCCAGGAAACCAGAAAATTTTAACGGATAATTGAACCTCGATTTCCTGAAGAACAATATTCAGCCCTTAATTGTCCATGAACTAGTAGAACGAATAGGACGACGATGCCAATCTAGCTCTAGATGGAAATTTATTGCACGTCCAGCAAGACGGAGCACATTTCCATTATACAGTAGCAGTTGGGGACTGGTTGGACAATATATAATTATCTAAATAAATGGACTGGAAGGAGAGGTCACATTAAGTGACCACGTTTTCAGGTGGTATTAAACTTTATTTTCGGGGTGTTTGGATCAAGTACTATTCCTAAAGATATCCACGATAAATTTGAAAAGTCCTGACCTGTTTTAAAATTATTTGAAGTAAACCCTTTACAATATTGAGCTGATATCCATCAGAAAACCATATATTAGACTGAGTTTTTGATAGATTACACCCCGAAAGTTGCCGCGCCACCGTTTATCAAGGGGTATGTTGCTTTCAGTTGGGTTGGAATATTTTTAACAATTTACAACTCATAATTTTTAGTCTAACGCTTTGATGGACAAATCATGGTATTAATTATATGCAGCTTGATTGAAAAGTGGCAGAAGGAGGAGGCAAACTGATCGCATTTTAAATTAAGATGATTTTTGAGTGCTGTTCAATCATTCCTTTTTTGACGGGTAAGACAAAACAGTTCTCAGTTTGTATGTCTCATTCCTATGCATGGGTAGTTCATAACTGAAAAAAAAAGGAGGAAGCTCTTGTTATTTTTTTGGGTAGAAGGTAAGTATTATTTCAACTAAGCATTTTAATCATGATCTTCCTCTTCACCTTGCTAATGGCGTTATAGTGCAAAAACCACAAGTATGATACTTACATTTATATTAGTCGTAGATGAAGGATTTAGTAATTTTGATATTGCGATGATACTTTGAAGTTCACTGTATTTCAAGTTGACACTACCCGATTGATTCATGATTTAATATTAGACGTACTTAATGCAAATTGATCTAGTATAATTTACAAATAAATAAGAAATATTATAATTTGTGTTATTATACCACTTTGGTTTGCTTTTGCATTTTATTTAAGATATAGTTCCATACTGACAGACTTCTTGCTTCAAGGACACGGTAATAAAAATTGCACCTGAACAGAGCACACGTCACGTTCTCGGTACTTTTCAGTACTCACTGAAAAATCCATTATACTCTTAAAAAATTGCATAAAATGTGCGGGTATCATTTTTCACATTCATACTTCTATGTAGGTCGTGTTTGCTAACAGGACCGTAGCTACAAATAGTTTTATCAAACTTCAACGGTTCTCTTTCTTACCCTGAATTTATTTAATATGACAAGGCAGCAGTGCATTTTCTTTTGATTGATTGCTTAATTCAGTACGCTTAGTCAAGGTTTTAAGTCCTCGGCACCTCATCCTTTGCGCTTTGAGTTGGTTGCACAATTTATATTATGCCAAGAGATGATTTGTCCTTATCAGGCTTAAAATTCTTTCCACAAAATCCTTCTTGGAGAAATCCTCCCATTCACGCTCTAGTCTCAGGAGATTATATGTCCAATGTCAAGTTACTTCCTCAGGGTGCAGTAGCCTGTGAGTAATCCTGCCACTTTCATTATTCGACCCCTGCTCAGGCTTAGGATTCAGTTGGCTTAGGATTCAGAGGGTTTTTGGATCAGGAGTTTGCTGTGTTTCTGCTCAGGCTCGTGGCTCCAGTATATCCAATGATTTGTTTGAAACCTCCAAAATATACACCTCCGAACTGTGCTGCAGTTTTTGATATCCCTAATATTGGTTCATAACCAGTGCGTTCCGTTTCAGACCCTTCGCTTGCTGAGGTATCTGCCATTTTAATGCCTTTATGCCCAGGACCCACTTAAGTGTCACCCTATTGTGGTTAGCCAGTGATTAGAGCTTTTGTAAGTAGTTCCAGACCAGACCAGATCTAATATGAGAGAATGCTTAGAATTTCAGTGCTACTGGTTATCAGAAAATATAAGGATCTTCTGGCCCCTATACCTCCTTTCTATTTTCATTTGCAGACACAAGTCGATAGCGTGAATTTCAGCATGAAGTACATATGCTTACTACCACAAAGAAGCTTAAACTTTGTATCCTGAATTCCAGTTTCTGTTTCTCTGTTAGTTCTAGATCTGTGATTCCTCTTAGTCTTTTATGAATTATAGCCTTGACCTCTCCTCCAAAAAACACTTTATTTCTAGATTTTAAGTGGAAGGCTTCATGAGCACTATCTCTGGCACTACACGTACATTCGCTATCCAAACAGATGTTTGCTACCAAATACCACCATCAAAAGTGAAATTAATAAGTTAATGCGAAACAAAATCCAGAATATTTTCCAAAAAAACTCTTTTGACCTACTCCGTTCCTGTCAAAAGTTTAATTACAAAAATATACAGCTTGTACTGTACCTAATCGTGCAGCAACTTGATTTTGATGGTTGAACCGATTTACGTTCATTGTTTTAAGCACGAACTAATAAAAAACTAAAGTAAATAAAATAAATATTTTGGTGAGTATTTTTTTCTAGCTTAGTTTCGTCTACATCTAATAACCAATTTGAACAAGTCTTGTTTCTGTGCAAGGTATTAGCATCCCATAAAACTGTAAAACAATTGCTTGACCACCCGCAAACTGTTCATAAATATACTTATTTTTAGATCTTAATGAATGTATTATATTTTGAGTAATGTAAATTCTTAACATTTTTTTCCTATAAAATATTGAGAATAGGTTAGGTTATGGGGGCATTTGCATCGGTTTACTCAAAGGCCTGAGGCCCCATATGATACCGCGAGGCTGCTCTGAACTAATTCACATCTCTTCATCGTTTTGAGGCAATGTAGGTATTTGTCGCTTTTAAAAAAGTAATTAATTTTACAAGAAACGCGACGACCACTTAAAAAGATCCTCCGTTAAGTCGACTTCTAGTTACCAATTTATCCAAGTATCAATTGACAATTGAAGATCATGTTGTCAGAGGTAGAATTTATAAACTACTTACCATTTTAATACATCGGCTGCTTTGACCAAAATATTTCGCATGTACCATACCTATAATTTTGTTTTCACTTTATTTTGACGACCAACGGCTATGAGGAACTCGTTTTGAGTTTATTCCATTTATAATATGCGATAAGATGTACGTATTTTTTTTAATATTCTTAATTTATACTGATGAAGTTATTTTTAAAACGATTTCTGAAGGCTTGAAAAGTAGAATTATCATTTGCTGCTTCTCGTGCTGATTTATCAGCCGCTCTGTGAAATACCAATCCTAAATGGGGAGGAACCCACAAACATAAAATGTTTTATTCTTCAATTTTCAAAACAAAGTTGAATAACCATCAATTCTCTCTAATTATTATTTTGTCTATCGATAAATCTTGGTCAGGGATATATCCAAGTTCAGAAATCATTTTGTTGAATTTATTTGTGGGATGTAAAGCAATTAAAGGTTGAGTTCTTCAAGAAATACCGAAGTATGTTTTCATGTATGTAAAAAGTACACAATTTTTGAAATATTACAGGACGACATCGTACACCATACATAATGTGATGGATAAGATCTGGCGATTAGTAAAAGCGGTAAATGTGAGCAAGTTCTTGTCGATTTCTTACCAATGCATAAACGATAAAATCAGCCGCTAAACAGGATCATAATTCTACGATATTTTTATCTACTTTGTTGTAAATCAAGTCCAATGTTTTGAAGAATATTTTCTAATGATCTAAACATAGTAATAATCAAATGTATTCAATTATTTTGTTTGAGAATAATAAATACTATTATTTACTAATTATTGATCATGAGAAATTATTGCACATATATTTGCGATTGAATAACGCTGGAAATGAATAGAATGGGCAAAATTTAAAGTAATATATATACACTGTGTTCATTTGAAAAGGACCCACCCTTAATATTTCAAAAATGCGACATATTAGAAAGAAATGCCGAAACACAACTTTTAACTTGAGGGGGACACTTTTTGGCGCTAATGTAATAAACGTCAGATTCACCCCCTCCCTTCTGGAGATACCCCTTGCATTTTTTCAAATGGCATTAGGTATCAAGTCATACCTCATTTGAAAGGTCTGGTGAAGCTCTATCCAATCATTTTGTCCTGCCTTTGAACCAGCCTTCCATTATCATTTAATCGTTGTTTGAAAACTGCTCTCTTTCAACTTTTATTGCCTGAATGTTAACGGTGGTCACTTTGACACATGATTAAATAACAGTTATGTCTTATTAACAGTTGTCTTTTCACTATTTGAAAAAAATTTTATTCTTTAAAGAGTCTTTTGGTCATAACCTAATACAGGGGCATACGAAAAGTTGAAAGAGAACCAATTTTAAACAACGATTAAATAACAATGGAAGGCTGGAATCAAAGGCAAAACAAAATGATTGAATAGAGATTCACCAGACCTTTTAATTGAGGTATGTCTTGATACCTAATGCTATTTGAAAAAATTCCAGGGATATCTCCAGTAGGGAGGGGGTGAATTTGACGTTTATGACATTAGCGCTAAAAAGTGTCCCCCTTTAGTTAAAAGTTGACGTGTTCCGGCATTTCTTTCTAATATGTCCTATTTCTGAAATATTAAGGGTGGGTCCTTTTCAAATGAACACAGTGTATATAACCTTGTTTTAGTCCATCAAATGAAAATAAACTCTTATACAAACACATAAAAAATTCACCAGTAGTCATTACTCAATGACAGAAAAAACTGAAACAAAAAACTCTTAATAAACCGTCATTATAATTTGAGCCACGCCCCTTACGCATTTGATGACCAAAAAAATGGCAAAGTGTACAATTCGGCGAGATTAAAGCGACATTTAATTTTGGATTGTCTAGCCGGTATTGCCAAAACTGATAATTATTGTCCTCGAGAGTAGAATTAAAGTAGATTTCGAATTATATATTTGTGGGTTGTATCGAAGGGTTTGAACCCTGAGGTATTTGAAAATTTTCAAATGATAGGTATTTCTAATACAAGCTATAAAAATGAATGGCTTACCATTCAAAATTATGTTTTATATATTTTGGGTTAATGACCAGAGATGAGTGTGTTGTTTTTGATGGATCACGTGGGAAAAAGCAATATAAAAGTAAATTGTTCTCTCTCCACGAAGAAATGAGGATTTATTAATTAAAAGAACGTTATCTCATTTGTTTTAAAAATTTAATTGCAACGAAAAAAGAGATTTCTTATTTGTGAAGCTGTTCAAGGGAAACTTTAAAAGATGAAAATAACCATTAATCTCTTGCAACGCATTAAATTCTATATAACAAAAAAACTAAAATAGCAGCCCACTTCTTGTGATACATCATTGGAAAACTAGTGAAACAAACTCGTGACGATTGAATAGGATGAAATGTAATAAGCATAAAGTAAATTTGGACCAACTTTTTAAATCCGTTCTTCTCAATGTTACAAGATTTTTCAATCTTCATATGAACAATTCTTCTGTATGAGTGTGTGTGTAGTGCAAAATGTCTTAAGCGGTTGAAGCGATTTTGAAGAAATTTTATGTGTGTGTTTGGGTAAGTACCTGGATGGTTTAGATTCACAATAGGTCCCGGTAGGTAGGTAGAGCTAAATTAAAAAAAATTAACCGACTCGCAATGGCTAATCAAATAAGATTTATTGAAGTTCAAAGCTGAAAGTTTGTGAAACATGTATTAATTTCAGAAATTTCGACAGAGATTCAAAAATAAATTTTCCATACCATATATGTGTATTATTTTTGTACTATTCGATAAAGGAAGAAAAACTCCAAACAGTAATTAAGTTATACAGGGTAAAAATTTATTTTCATGAAAAACATTCTTCAAAATATGTAAATATCGTCTACACTTATGGAATCGAAGTGAACAAATATGTATTCGAAGAGAGTTGAAAATGTGAAGCTAATTTAAAAAAATGATCCGACCTTCAATGACCATTCAGATACGGGTAATCAATGCTGAAGGTTTGTGAAACATTTTTCAATTTGGAGAGAAATCCAAAACTACAATTCACCTGTGATTTTGCATAGGGCGGTATTTTGGTGAGATCAGTTCAACAAGTGGGTCAAATTCTCGGGAAATTGGAGGAAAATTGGGGAAAATTGGAATTGATTGCTCTCTCTTATTTATTTCGTCATTACTTTAATAATAGAGAAAAAGAATGCTTCACAATTTACTGATGCAGCAAGATGTAGATAACTAGCTCCATTGTCATTTCTAAATTAGCGTTCAAATTCTAAGTCCTCTAGTCAAAAAAGTCATTATGTGATATAACGAAACCACGATGCAAGTTAAACTTTTTTTCGGATTGGCACTATATTGACCATAATATTGTTACTCCTTTCACTTTCGTAAACTTACTTTATTTCAACAACCTTAACTTTCACAATTCAATATAAATAACGTCTCACTATCAGAACACAGAACTCAAATTTCTAATACCTACTTCAAAACTCCCACGTAAAAATATGATGGTTATATATCGCATAAAGTTAATATTCTAGGAATAGGGAACTTTTAAATTTTTTTATTCAATAATAGCATTAAGTGACGTCTAAAGATCCTAATCCTCGAGGCTTTTTTTAAAATCAATATTAACCTGGAAAACATAAGCAGCAATGGGGCCCGTATAGCACACTTTTGTACTGCGCAAGTGCGGAGTGGGGGAACTGACATTTGACGACGTGACGTTTGCCAGGTGACATTTGACGTTGGACATGTGACATTTGACATGTGACGTTTGACGTTTTGACGCTACATTTTACATGTGACGTTTGACATTTGACATGTGACATTTGACGCGACGTTTGACATTTTACGCGACGTTTGACATTTTACGACGTAACGTTCGCCAGGTGTCATTTGGCGTTTGACATGTGAAGTTTGGCGGCGTGACGTTTGACATGTGACGTTTGACCCAGGCCACTTCCCCACTCCACACCTGCGCAGTACAAAAGTGTGCCATACCGGCCCCATTGCTGCTAACATAGTTTAAAGTTCCGAGTTATTAAAAATAATTTGAAACGACCTCCATAGCGCGCCAAAGCGAGTGACATATGACAGTAGTCGTTATTTAAATCATTGAATTATTTTAAACTTCAATTATTCTATCTGCTTCATCTTCATAATAACTTCATCTTCGCCTTGAGTCTCACAGACTATAAATGTAACCAATATTTTAATTAAAATAAGTAAACAATGACGCACATCTTATTTCTTTAATGAAACTAGAAAAAACCGCATCGATCGTAGTACCATATCTCGTAGTTGGTATATTTCTATTATTTTCCATTTCAAGATTAAAAAATACTTCTCTCAAGTATTCAGCAAGTTGAGCAGATTCCTCTCTTGTCCACTATTGATTGCCCATATTCATTCCCATTTTCCAATTCTTAAGTTAAGATTAAAAACGATATTTTAATACCATAAATAGAATAATTTTCCGAAAATTTTCTGTCAATTGCCTACAATCCGCAATCCGAAAAAAAGTTTCGCTTGCATCGAGGTTTCATAAAACCTCACAATAATTTATATACACTGTGTTCATTTGAAAAGGACCCACCCTCAATATTTCAAAAATGGGTCATATTAGAAAGAAATGCCGAAACACGTCAACTTTTAACTTGAGGGGGACACTTTTTGACGCTACTGTCATAAACGTCAGATTCACCCCCTCCCTACTGGAGACACCCCTTACATTTTTTCAAATGGCATTAGGTATCAAGTCACACCTCATTTAAAAGGTCTGGTAAATCTCTATTCAATCATTTTGTTTTTTCTTTGATACCAGTCTTCCACTGTTAATTAATCGTTGTTTAAAATTGGCTCTCTTTCAGTTTTTCGTATGCCCCCGTATTGTGTTATGATAGAAATACTATTTAAAGAATAAAAAATTTACAAATAGTAAAATACAACTGGTAACAAGGAAAAACTGCTATTTAATTATGTGTTCAAAGTGAGCACCGTCAATATTCAGGCAATAAAAGTTGGAAAAGAGCCAATTTTGAACAACGATTAAATAACAATGGAAGGCTGGTAACAAAGGCAAAACAAAATGATTGAATAGAGATTTACCAGACCTTTTAAATGAGGTGTGACTTGATACCTAATGCCATTTGAAAAAATGTAAGAGGTGTCTCCAGAAGGGAGGGGATGAATCTGACGTCTAGGACATTAGCGCCAGAAAGTGTCCCCCTCAAGTTAAAAGTTGACGTGTTTCGGCATTTCCTTCTAATAGGTTCCATTTTTGGAATATTAAGGGTGGGTCCTTTTCAAATGAACACAGTGTATATATACCTATATATGTACAGTTTTAACCAATTAAAAATATTTCATTTATATAATGCAGTAAAAGCTATCTATTCTAATCAATGATTCTGGTTTATTTCTTATAATTTGATGTTCCCAATCAAATATTAGAACGTACCATACATCAGAAAACAACATGGTTTTTTGAAATAGTTTTCTAGCAACGTACATTTTTATCAACCCCCGTATCAAACACTCTATAAATCAACAAGCTATGAAGGTAGTAATTCGCGCGAACCCTGTATATACGAAACACGTGTGCTTTAACGACCTTTGGGAACCTACAATTAATTGTCTATGCCTTGCGCCTTTCACTTTACCCCTACTCCACAGGAGCGGCTAAAGTTCCTAGGAATACCAACGTTGCCAATCCCTTCTTCAATTATTTTCCTTGCCCTTATCGATAAATTAACCAATGATCTGTTTTAAAACGTAATAATAATCCCATTAAACCCATGATAAAGCGAAGTAATAAAAGTTTCACTTTAAAAAATTTCCAAGTGTGAAATATTGAATAAAAAATTGGGTAATTTAAACTTTGAGTCTGATGCTCATAATATTTTGGATTTTAAAATCTTCAGTCTGAAGATTGGACATTATTAGGTAATAAATCACCCTATATTTAAACAACTTAATTGGACTATTTTCAATTGGGAGTAAAAAAATTTAATTTTCAATAATATTATATTTCGCACAACTTTGATAATCAGCATGATAATTCCAAGTTTTCCATTCCAATGTAGTCCGAATAAATCTGACAACCGCTACCCTTGTCTACCTGGAACGTAGATATAAAATAGAAATTCTTAAAATAGATACAGGTGAAGATTCATCTTACCTTGTCCGTTTGGTACTTGGTATATAGATGGCACCAGTGTTTGACTCTATTCCTTTAATTTGTAGTAATTTATAATATTTGGTATTATATATGCATATATAATCAACACCTCTTTTTATACCCGAAGGTGTAAGGGTAGGTATCTATAACTAAATATTTTGTTCATAGATGACATTGCTCCATTGCTTTTTATTTTTTGTCATCTTTCTTGCTTCTTTCCATTTAATATTTCTTCTTTACAGTATTTCTGCAACTTCGTGGTTCCAAGTTTCTTTAGGTCTTCCCCTCTTCAATTTGTATGTTCTCGAACTTCCCACACATCCCTGACTGGTCTGTTGCTCATTCTTGTTAACTGTCCGAACCACTTAAGCTTTTGTTTATCTAATTCTTCGAGTATTGGTTCTATTTCCAGTTCCTTTCTCACATCCTCGTTTCTTATCCCATCTCTTCGTCTTATTCTCATCACTCTTCGCAAATATTTCATTTCCATAGCTTGAATAATTCGACTTTTGGATTTCTGTGACAGTATCCAACTTCCAAGTAAAAATTGGCCGGTAAACTGTTTAATAGACTCTAATCTTGGTTTTAGTACTAATTTCTTTTTTTCCTATGAATTACCTTGATATTGAATGTCAAAGTTTTGATGTATTGGTGATCCTCTCATTTATTTCGATATCTTCATTTCCATGTTTGTTTATCTTCTCACCAAGGTATCTTTAAATACGTCTCCCTGCTCAATTTTTTTCCTCGTGTATCCTTAAATTAATTTCTTTATTATCTGTTCCAGTGTATTTGGTATTACCTACCATCAATACCTACCATCAATATTTACCATCAATATTTACCATCAATACCTACCATCAATACCTACCATCAATACCTACCATCAATACCTACCATCAATACCTACCATCAATATTTACCATCACTACCTACCATCAATACCTACATGATATTTTATTGAAATAAATTGTTTTGATTCGTAGATATTGTTTCAATAAAAATGGATACTAATGAGTTGCATTGAATAAACTGTTAGTTGAGAGCCTTGAGTACATAATTTGAAACACTAAACAATAAAATTTTGAACAATCAAAATTGTTAACAAGAGAACGTCAGGATCATCTGCCTATCTATCTCGAAATCATTAAACTTGTAACTTATTCTATTTCGGTAACTGACCGGACCATTCCTTAAATTGTCAACTTATTGTGTGATAATACTGATAATTGATAATGGTAGGAACTTGCTCCAATACTGTGATTTGAGCCTCATTTTCTATCGAGTATCTTTAAATTTGTATTAGGTACTGATTGCACGAACTTTTACAAGGCAATTATTATTGGTGACGGAGATGTAGGAGATTGAAGATACTTAATCACAAATTACCTACAGATCAGTTGACGTAATATGTCAATAAAACTCCCCCGTGTTATCAATATAAATAAAATAAAAAAAAAACTATTTTTAACATGCATATATTATACACAATACTTTGAAATAAACACAGCTGTGATCACAGATTATACCAAGTGTATTTATTCGGTTTCAAAGGGTTTATTGTTATGGGTATACCAAAATTACTGTAACCGAGCGTTATCTAAAATATGTTGATATACATTCAGTTTAATTCTATCACCTGCAGTCAAAAAATATTTTTAATAGTAGGAACCAAACCAATCAAAAATTTATATAAATTTAAAATCAAGTAAAGAAAGCTGTAATAATTCCAATGTAAAAGTGCAAGCAATTTATTATATTTTTTGATTTCATTTTTAAACCAGTCAGGTCCACATTTAGCTGGTGGAAAAAAGATTGCATGTACAACGTGTTCAGTAAAGAATGGGCCAAACTAGATGTAGTTAGTTTTGACAAAAATATCTTGATTTGGGTTAATTCACCTTAACACAATAGATCTGCAAATGTCGTAGTGGAGGGGCTCTCAGAAGCACATAAGCCCCATATTCTATATATTATAGAAATAAATGTAGTAGTTTCAAAACGTCTCTTAACCAGATAACTCATTATTTGTTGTAGCTAAAATTGTTATAACGCATTTTGAATGATTTGTAGTATACTGTAGTTGGCTTCTTATTTTTGTGGTAAAAATATCATATTGGTTGTAATAAAATTCTACATTTTCTAAAAATTAACGACGAAGCAGATGAACTGATACTCAAAATTCTCCTAAAAATGGTTGTAGTCTAGACTATCTATATATTAGTGGCTAAACACCCCAAATGGGGTAACATCGCTCTTTCGAGCTTTCTAGATCATTGTTTTGGTTAGCGGTTGAGCAATAATTCTACATGTCCTACCAAGTCCGTCGGCCTTTCCAAGTAGTCCTTACTCTACCTCTTCTTTTTGTGCAGCTGGGCTTCCAGTCCAACATGGAATAAACTATAGTGTAATCTCCATCTCCCCACGCATGTCCCATCTAACTTGCTCTTTGTTGTTAACTTTTTTCACTACATCATCTTTTCTCGTGTTAATCCATAGTTCATTCTACTTCCGGACTCGTTGTCTGCTCGTAATATTTTTCTCTCGAGAATTCTTGAATCTTTCTCTTGTTTTTTTTGTCATTATCATGGTTTCTGGGACATCACTAGTCTAATAATTGTCTGATACATTTTAATTTTTGTGACTTGTCTTAATAATTTATTTTGTAGTCGTTTTTTATTAGTATATGCCTCATTAGCTGCTACTAATTTTTCTTTGATTTGTCTGCTTCCATTGATTGTTATGATTATTCCTAAATACTTATTAATAATAAATCAATCTTTATTAGTCATTAATTATGTATATACAGTGTAAAGGTATGTTACAGATTTACATTATTTACAACAAAAATGATCAATAACCGTAGCAAATGCTACTACGCCGATCTTTTGGCTCTTTCTTCTGCAACTTATTTTTTCCGATTGTCCCTCTAACGCGGCTCCTTGCGAGAAGCATCATCCGCATGTTATCGTTGTTCATGATCTACAATCGATCCGGCCAAACCTAACAGTTATCATTCCATCAGAGATTATGGTGGTTTATCCCTGAAAAGCTAGCGAAAAACAGGGTCACATATTGAAGGCTTTTTCAAAAACTACTCTAGGCTATAATAATGTGAGTTAAAAAGGTTTAAAATCTATATACAACCATCTATCCTTCTGTCATTCCTCTGTACAGCACTTACACCCATTCATCTTCATTCATATTTTATCCAATTTGTTATTTACAGTTTAATGTAAAAATACACAAATCAATTATTGGTGTTCAGTTTACATGAGATATAAATCAAGAAGGTGCACTGGCAAGTTGACATGCAAAAGGCTATAGCCTGTAGCTTTTTGCGCGTTGTTGTCGGATGTTATTCCTCACACTATCTGGTAAGGACTATTGGTAATTTTCCGTTTCCAGTGTGGTAACATATAAGGTTTAATCATTTTAAAACCTCTTTTCTCGTGTATCCAAGAGATTTTTGGTGATCTGTTAATTGGACCCTTCCAGATTACCATTCTTAAGTATTTATTCTGCACAACTTGCATATGATTGATGAGGTATTTAGTTGTGGAACAAAAAACCCGTGTCTATATATGTATGAATATTTAAATGTATCTACCTCTTCAAATTTGAGATTCCAGATTTTTATTTTTTGATGACAATTCGTTGATTGATTTTGGGTGCTGGCACATGAGGGGATTGCAGGTAATGGAATGGCGGACCACTTAGCTGAAGAATGCTCTAAATGAGACTTCATAGGTCCGGAACAGTTTTGTGGAATCACTAAAGATTGCAAAAGAGGGGAAATCGGGAACTGGCTAGATAGGGAACTGGCTAGATAGGGAACACCATTTCAAATGGAGGGTGACACAAGGGCACCTTCATACAAAGAGTTTACTGAACAAGGTAGACAAGGAACTCTCAACCAGGCTACTGAAACTGGGTAAGAGACATTTGAAGACAGTTACCGACCTGGTGACTGGACACTGCACCTTGAGGAAACATCTGTACAATATGGGCAAAGTTAGTGAACCTATGTGCAGAAAATGTGAAATTGATGATGAAACACCTACTCACATACTTTGTTTCTGGGAGAACTTACAAGAACTTAGACGGAAGCACTTTGGAGAGGAATTAACCATCACAACTACCGAAAATCCCTCTAGTCAAACTAGAGGCCTCTATAGAAGACACGAAGCTTCTGGAATGGAAGTAGATAACATGGGAAATGGTACAAAGATACAGGGCACAACCCAAATATATGAATGAATGAATTTCTTATCTTCTCTCATTATCTTTGTTCTCTTCTCATTTATGTTGAGACTCATTTTACATGCCTCGGAAAGCATATTTTCCATTGTTTTTCGGTTTCTCGTAATAAGAGCTATGTCGTTTGCATGTTTTTTCGCTATTTTTACATAGTCTGAGTAGTTGTCTATACCTGGCCAAATGAAAAATCAACTACAGTATACTATAAATGATTGGAAATGTATTTCTACAAGTTTCGGGTTATCTGGAAACGTCTTTTATGTTTTTCATAGTTTATTTCATAATGTATAGTAAGTTTTACTGAAAAGTTACACTTTTGCTATCAAGTTTAGCTTCAAGTTAAGACAATCAAAATTTTGAGTGAAAAGATAATTTATAGGAGAAAATTTTCAAAAAAAAAATCCACAGATTGGCATGGCAATCTTAAGAAATGTTATTGATATGTTGGTTAACTTAATATATTAAACTGAATTCTCGCTTGATTTATGTAGTAACAGTCTCCCATTTTATATTTATATTTGTGAGTCTGTTGTGGAGTGACTAAAAATCCATAAGTCATAGGTTGATAATAATATACTAGGCGGTTAGATGTAAGCCTTAGTCCACTAATAAAAAATGTATGGGAGTTCTTGAATTTTTTTGAAAAAAATTCAATAATCGCCTACCTCAAGCAATTCATTCTCCGACAATTTTGTTATAAGTATTTATCTACAATCTCGGATGAAGAAGGTGTGAAAAAAGCCACACAAACCGCCTTGATCTTTTTCAACCCGAAACATATTCCTCCTAAGTCGACCCCTAATTACATTACATTATCATCTACGACAAGAATACCAGTGGCCCATTTTCATAGGAGCTGGGTTCCATTGGCGTATCGGCTTAAAGGCAGGGAAACATTAATTTAGTTATTTTACACACTCTTCTTGTTGCTGAACATTATATTGACGAATCTATCAATAATAAAAGAAAAGCATCAGCTGTGACAAAATTAATCTACAAACATCGGCAATATCGCAGTTCTGATGCAAAGTACATCGACAAGCACAATGATGGATTGAAACGTTGCATAGTTTGTCAACAATGATGAGGTTTGAGATATCATATTATATGAATAACGAACACAAAAAGCAGCAGTATTCCACAAGCAATCGCCTTTTCATACCTGTGGAGGAAAGAGCTGAATTAGGAATGACCAAGAAATACCTTAATAGGTAACGCACCTCATCGAATATCAATCTAATTTAAATAAACTTCAATATTATTTAAAATGAGTTTTAAAGACTTTATTTGGAACAGTATCTACGTAAAAATACTATATTGTTGCGAGGTCACCAACTCACAGCCGGCCCTGTCTCTCGACTGTAAATATTGGTGGCTGCGCTCCTTTCTGCTCCATAGGACGAGCGCGAAAAATACTAGAATTTTCGACAGTTGAGAAAGACTATATACGCGGGTTTTTGAGTGTGTTAACAATTAGTGAAACGGACAGTAAAGAGTTAGTTCACAGACAGTTTACAGAAGTTCTCTGTAATCGGACAGTGAATGAAATAGTGAAGATAAATAGTCTAATATTCAAGTGGTAAAAATAAATTAGAACTATTATACCGAGTGCAAATAAATTAGTAGACATTAAGTAAAGTGTGTATATGAATTAAGTTTAAATAAATAAATAGTAATTAGCCATAGTGTGTATAGTTTTATCCCACAAGTGAAAACTAGTTAAATAAATAACAAAAACATTACAATATATTTACACCGAAATTGTATTTTACTAATTATACAATTCCGCCAACATCCTCAATCTTCATAAACTAAGCTGTAACATAATAGTATT
The DNA here is from genome assembly GCA_947563755.1 of Lochmaea crataegi. Lineage (NCBI taxonomy): Eukaryota > Metazoa > Arthropoda > Insecta > Coleoptera > Chrysomelidae > Lochmaea > Lochmaea crataegi. The sequence continues at coordinate 23,376,971 of OX387423.1, read as the reverse complement.
TTATGCAACGATCATGGAATGATAGCCATTAAGACACGAGCATGTTGTAGGATACGAAACGAGCCGCAGGCGAGTTTCGTATATAATATGCGAGTGTATTAATGGCCATTACATGAAAGTTGCATACAATATTTTTTCTATTCCGATTAATGAGAATTATTTAATTAATAATTATCATATATAGTTACTTTTGAGAATCAAAATTATTTGACAGCTGTCAAATTAAGTGTCACCTAATATGATTAATTTCAGAAATGTCAACCAGGTATCCATGGCTATATTAAATATTGTGCGAATGTAGCATTCCTATTGGCTTAAAAATCTGTATCATGATGAAAATTTGTATCATAATGAATATCATTATGATACAGATTTTAGTCTTCTAATAAGTATATTATAAAACAGGAGTAAAAAAACAAACTTTTCACATTTCCGAACAAAATATGTGGAATGTTTTGTTAAGCTATCATTCAGAAAATTTGGACTCAAAAATATTTGTCTATAGTAACGATGATACTTGACTGAGATTTTTGACTTTGCGTAAATGTCATCATGTCAGAAAGTCGAGAGTCACTCAAGGTTATCGAGAGCCAGAAAGTGACGTCTAGACTAGATTGGGATTGCATCGAAGAACTAGGTATTGAGAGCAATGAAAGACCTGACTAACTTTCAAAAATAGGGACACGCTAGACACACAGCCTGAACCAGGACAGATTTTTAGTATACCAAAACCGTAGTACGAGGATCTGTGAAAAGCTGTATCCGGGTGTAGCCCAAAAATCACTGGGTAAATATCCCAAGACGTACAGCGAAACTGCGCACACCATAGAGGAACCAGCTGATAATTATAACAGGTTTCATGACTGGATATCCACCAGTGTAAAAAGATCGTAACAAATTAGATTAGAACTATACAACGGAGACATGCGGGAAACTTAATCGTATAAGACAGTCACTATTTGGTCAACCGACAGGTGACGCAGACTATACTTACAGAGAACACCCAACTTAGGACTTGTACAGACTAGTGCAGAGGACAAATGTACTGGTCTCAGTGCTATGAAAAAGCACGAACAAAAATACAATAAGCAATTTTGCTAGAGTGTTATCGGAAATATTTTCTTAGGGGACACGTGGAGTATAAAAAGTGTTTATATACCTACATGGAAATCAAGACATGGATACTGATTGAACTCAAATGTTTTCATAAAACAATATTGTTATATTACAATGTGTTATGGAATATAATTCTTAAGTAGCTGAATTCTATTGCAATTTTCAGATTATTAAATCTGGTTGAAATTTCTGCACGTCTATGCATTCTAAGATCAAATCTCACTAAATTATTGTCTGAAAGGGATTGCCAATTTCAGCAATTTTTTAATAATTCTTTCAGCATGTGCTTTATTAGATCTGCCCTGTCATCAACTCTCCCATTGTCTAATCTAATACCAAAAAAAAATCATTTCTGCCAATATTTTGATATATAGCGGTGGTCTATGATATCAGATTGAATTAATGGCTCCTAAATTGCCCCCAAAAAATTTGAATCCATAGAGATCATATCGTTTAAATACTTAATTATATCCGATGGCGATATAATAGATGAAGAGTTCGTTGAAACGATATTAGGTCCCATACTCACCTATTATTTACAGTTAATATATCATTTAATCTAGAGTGGTTTTATTATTTACTGCATGGTCATTGGGTTGGTGTAGTTTTTTATTATGTGTATGTAACTTGGATGTTACTGATAAGGAAGGTATCTGTAACGGTAGCAGAGGGTAACGCATCTCACGTTGAGATACCTAGCAGTAGAAAACAATGGGATGTACCACCTTCTGTTCCACTGGTTTTTTTCTTCTAGACTGACAACTGCCGATTCAAGACGTTTTTTATGACCGTAAGTCAGGTTATAATTTATAAAACAATTTTAAAATCTACATGTTAACAAATAATTATTTTATAAAACAGTTACAACAGATTTTACTGGTGGAAATATTGAAAAATCATCAGTGTTTCATGATAGATCTCAACACAAGTATAATTATTGTCATTAAGGACGTACTGGAAAGCTGCCATAATAACTATTCTCAGGAGACAAATAGCTGTTCTACAAATCCATCCAAGTTTAGAGATCCCAAGTTTGGGAAGCTTTATCAAATATCTGAAATATTGGTGTAGAAAATGTTCATGCTTTTCATACAAATTTGATATGGTTTTGGAAGGTACTTTTATACCATCTTCATTTTTCCTATTGTAATTATTTACAAAAACTTGGATGTTCGGGACCAATATCATTGAAATTGATTCAGTCAATCAAAAATACCTCTTTTGCTTCCACATTCCAACTTGAAAAATCATATTTTATTTGGACAAACGAACGGAAAAAAATATTTAATAGAAAAATCAGTCACTAATTCCATTGAATTCAATCACTCACGTTAATAAACCTTACTGACTACGTCTTAGACAATCAGAGCGTGTATTATTTTGGGTTATCATGATCGTCATATAGCTTGGAACATCCAACTGGGGGCTACAACCAAAAATGATCATATTATCGCTATATACTAGACTCATCAGACCCATAATAGCATATGGCTCGGTGGTATGGTGGCCAAAGACTCCGCAGGCTGGGGCGATCCAAAAGCTAAGTGGTATCCAAAGGCAAGCTTGCCTGCCACGGGTGCCATGAGGAAAACCCCAACAGCTGCACTAGAAGACTTGCTGAACCTGCGGCCACTTCATATCTACATACAAGATGAAGCCAGGTCAATCACTAATAGTGGGCAAGCACCCATTAGTAGACTATACGAAAAGGTGTATAACGACCTATACAAAGAATTATTGGAAATCGACCCCATAATGGGAATGCCATCGGACGAGATGATTCCCAAGTATAGCTATAAATACTTTTTAGATGTACATCTTAAACTGTTTTTATCTAGTTATTGGTACCAATAATATATTTCACTGACCTTGTGCACTATTTTGATGTACAACCACTCTTGAGGTAGAACTTGTAAAGTATCTCGACTAGATATCTGGAACTGCTGTACTTGATTTCTTCGGTGAGCTGAACGCTGGCGCCTCTCAATTTATTCTTGTATGTAATAAACTGTTTATAGTGTTTATTTATATTGTTTCTTGTTCTTGCTTACCTTTTCATACATTTACTTGGAAAAGGCTTCGGATTTTTCACTTACAATATAAATTTTTTATCATTTAATTTTTCTCAACCTTCTTTCAAAATTTCCAACAACCAACTAACTTTCCTCCGCGTCCTAACAAACTTTCTAACAACCGTTGTTAGGTAAAAATTGTTCTCACTTGATTTTTCTGAGGTAATGTAAATATGATATCCTTTTTTATATTTAATGTCCTTTTCACTTTAATTAATCAGTCTGGCATTCGTAGTCTAGTAATAAAGACGGGTTTAGACAAGGTGCTTTAAAATAACAGAAGAGCACACACAATAGATCTGCAAAGGTCATAGTAGTAGCAGCACATAAGCCCAATATTTATCTTATATTATCTCATCTTATCTTGTGGAAGATCCAAATGTTAATGCATTATTTCCACTATTGTGTATCCAAGGCATATCAATTTGAAATAATGAAGTGATAGTATTCAGTTAACGAATTTCCGTCTGCCATCACCGAAAATTATGATTGAGCTGTCATGCGATTCGGTTTGGCATCTAAAAACTTTTTGGAAAAATTTCATGAATTATAAGCAATTTAGTGAAAATGAAGGGGTGCGGCAAATATCGAGCAAAATAATCCTGAAAGAGGAAGAAAATTCCCGAAAAATGTTTGATCTCTTGAAGCCCAAACAGAAATATAATTTTGATTTTCCAATTTTTTCATTAACAATTTAAGCCATCAAAAGTGAAAAACTTACGTAACACCAGTGGACACTTTTTTCCCAAATATCTTGATTGATGGATTTTCTTATTAGGAAAAGTATTTGTTATGCAGTTTCGATTGGTGCAGTGTTGGGCATTAATCAATCAAAATTTTAATTGAATAATTAACTTATTGAAAAATTTATTGCGATTAATTCAATTGCAACTTAAATAATTACAATTGAACTATTAATTAGATGTTACAATTAATTTATTTTGATTAATCTACGTTAATTGTATCTTACAATTAAATCAATTGCAATTAATTTTTTAAATCTGTTTTAAAGACAATTAAAATTAACAATTATTTCGCTTTGATACAGGGAAATAAGGCAATAAGATGGTATTGCTTTTTTCCATTCCCCATAGTAATAAGCTTTGATTATGTTAGTTTTTAATCAAATATAAAAACGATTGTAAATAATTAATTGGAAATTGTGTTATTCACGATTAACAATCAATCAATTGTTAGTTGCAAGTTCTTAGAATTACAATTAATCAATTGTTAATTTTTAATTGTTCAACAATTTTGCCCAGCACTGGGTCAGAGTTTTGTCAGGAAATTTTCTCCCCTTTCAGGATTTTTTTTATTTCGGATATTCGCTATAGTTTTCGAGCTTTTTCCGGAAAACCTAATCCTTTTTATTTTTTCCAATTTGCTAAGAACTTTTGCAATATTTTTGAGCAGGTCTTATTTTTTTCAAAAAGTTTCATAGATACCATTCCTAATCGAACGACCAAACTGATAATCATTTCCGGGTTACATAAGAAATTCACTCGATTTCGCTTATTAACTAAATTTTTTTAAAATTTCAATTACTCTCTTAGAATTCTGTGAACAAAGATGGGTCGTCCTAAATGATCTTCATTATTAGAAAACCTCAAAATTTTTAAATTTTTTTTTATCTATGTCCCTATATATCGGTAAAATTCTAGGAATTAACCTATAAAAGGCTACTACTTTTAATTAAAAAAAAATCCCACTGAACGCAATCTGTACAAACAAAAATATGTACTCATTCAATTGTTGTGCTCCTCTTCTAATATCACAGAAAATGTTAAACATATTTTATTAATGCCTGCTATCAAAACGTATGCTCGTTTTTATTTACATTTCCTGTATTCCCTGTGATTGAGGATTGAAGGGATCTTTTAATGAAAGGGTAACTGTTGTACCTAACACCTTGCCAAAGTGAAATCAACAGGTCCTAAAGAAATAATTCTTCCACCCACGCTTTTAAATAAACAAGGGGCGCGTGGCACCTTCCACAAGTCGGTAACTCGTGCTTTTACAAACATTTATTTTTCATTTCTTATCACTTTTACTTAAACACGTCGCGTAGTATTCTGGAAATTTGTAGAGGAATTATTTTTTGGGTCGCAATCTAATCTGGTATATTTACTTTTGTTGGTTATCTGGGGCAATGTTGAGCCTAACAGGAAATATGACAGTTTGTTTAATGGACGGTATTTGACCTTTGAATCAATAAAATTCATTATTATAAAAAATGTACAAACGGCAGTTTGTCTTAGAATCCATAACAGAAATTGAATATTGTATAAATCTTAAATTAGGACTGAAGAATCACCAGTTTTTACTCTTGATGAAAGTTCTATTATTATTGTTCTTTTAGGTAAGAGTTATCCAGAAAAAATGATAGAAACATTTGTACGTCCGATTTTAATAGTTATTTATGTACCAAGGACGGAAAGCTGTCTATTATAGTCGAGCCTACAATTTGATATCCGAGGCGCAGCCGAGGCAGCAGGCAAGACACTAGAAAGTTCTTCGCCGAGGTGCTAATTACATTTTTTCGTCGACGTTTACAAAAAATTAGTAATTTCCGAATGAAAAATCGACTACTTTTTAAAAACAAGTACTTTTCGTCCATAAACACTTTTCGTCCGCAAACTTTTTTCGTTCACTGTGCAAAAGATAAGTTTTATCTGTGGCATCACGAAGCAATCTGTTTATTTAATCTCGACTAAATACTTTTTCGTTTTGTACCCGACGCTATGTTTTTTTCGGAAATTTGGATATGTTAACGTTTTAGCGGACGAAAAGAGTTTGCGAACGAAAATTGTCTGCGGACGAAAAATACTTGCCTTTAAAAATGGTCGATTTTTCATCCGTAAAACGTCATTTTTGGATTGGTCGACGAAGAATATATTTATCCACTTAAAAATGAGGATGATGTTGGTATAAATAATTAAAAAAACTTAGAATAACTAATTTTCGCTTTTTTTATAGTTTTTTGAAAACATTTCTCTTGAAATGGGTCAGCAGTAATTCTATCACATGTTTTCATCCCTAAATCTTTCTTAAAAAATCTTTGGATCGTGGTGAAAAGGTTTCCCCTGTTGGTCACTTATGCTCATACTGGAAGAAATAATCTTCTGACAAGAATAGACTGGAATTAAATTCAAGATAATTCCACAGTTGATTACACATTGATTTTTAACAATCCTATATCTGTTGGTGACGATAAAGTTGTGCAAGATTGGTCCGTGTAGTCAATGAACTCCTTCGACAAAATCAGAAGAAAGCAAATGTTGATTATTAAGAAATAGTGACCATATTATGCGATTGTGGAGCAGTTATAAACACAATTCACATACGTTTCGGATGATCAAAATGTCCTTACACCACTGAGCCCTTAATTATTTATCCATAATTTGCCGAATAATGAACCACCAGATGTAGACCAAATCGACAGACATCATCTTTTTACTAGGCAGCGGTACTTACAAAGAACAAGAGATAATATACGATATCGATTTAGGGAGGAAGAGACTGCATCCACTAGAAATTTCATTAGAAGAGGAAAAGTCAATTTGTTCGAAAGACCTTAAAGAAGATGTGAGGTGCAAAATAAAAACGATAGATAAAAGCAGCGCAGAAGATAATGAGCGGATGGGAGAAGAGAATCAGCAGTCACTGGAATGGGACACCTTGGAGCCGTCAGGTTTCTTTAGCTTGTAAGGGTACACCTTTTCTTTTGGTCTTCTCAACCTGGTACAGTAACAGTAATCGGTGCATTAATTGATGATTACTATAAATAGTGGTAGTGGTATGATAGCTTTAGTAACTTTCAGAATTCTTGGTTTAGGATGATTTTATTAACTCCACAGGTGACAAACGAAATGAAGTAGAATCAATTGGGCTGGATGAGTCTCTTTATCTCATCACTCACTTTATTGATGTTTTTTCTAGATCAACTTGTAATTTCAACGTATAATTTTGGTTTATAATACTTCAACAAAAAATATAAATCACGAAATAGATTTCTATGATATAATTTGAAGAACGTTACTTGTAGGCTGGTTGACAGTTATCGTTCAAACGTTTTTCGCTATACAAATCCAAACAAAGATACCGGATTACATTGTCGAATATACAACAGGAAACAAGATAAGAGAAAAGTCGGCACAAGCCAAAATCTTAAAAACCGAAAAGTAACAACTAGTTACAACAAATAAAGACCCGAAATACAATTAAAATTGTGTTAGAACAGTTTTGGTGACACAAGTTAAGGTGTGAAATATGGTCCATTGTCAACGGTGTACCTTCACTTATCTGTAATTATTTGGACTTTTGTGAATTCTAGGAACAGACAAAATGGGAGTTTCATTTATTTTCAATCGAAATGGCAAAAGCCTTTTTCAATGAACAATGGCGTGAACACTTGCTATTCCTCGTACAATAAGTGAATGATGGGCGTGTGGGTTAACAAATTACACAATACCTGCAATTTAGGTTATATTTCTTTTTTAACATTTCCTTTGATAACACAGTTGATAATTTTATCGTTAGTTCTAATAATTTCATCGTTAATTCTGATAGTTTCATAGTAAAAAGTTTCTCAACTGACAAACACTCAAATATTTTGACTTTATATCCATTAACATACAAATCTAATTTTTGGTGAGCAGCCTAATGTACCAAGTGGGCAAAACAGGACCATTAGTTTGAAAATAAATTGAACCAAGACTTATTTTTTTTCACAGCCTAATTTAATCATATTTTTTGTTCATTAAAATCAATATCCATGACTCATGATATTCCAAAAAAAAAATTACCTAATTAACTAATCGCTCTAAATACACCATAATGACCTAAACAACTAATAAGTGAATAATCAGTTTAAAAAAAATTCAGTTAATTATCTGAACGGCAGTCTGAAGCAAAGAAACGATTATCGGCGTTTCAACCCTTTGAGAGGTCAAAATTTAATAAAAGATTTTTCAGCTTCCTCTTAATGAATGCCTTTGAAAATTTAGGAACTCGATTAAGATTTTTGGAACAATAGAAGGGTTGCTTTATAGAAAAGGGATGATCGTACATCCTTTTAATTTTATTAGGGCCAGACAATGCTCCCATTACACGGCTATTTATAGGAGCTAATCATGAGGTACGTTTTAATATAACTCAGAAAAGAACTTTTGGTTAAGGGTGTTTTTCCTTCCCCAAACAATCATATATTATTTATAGACAGGTTCAGTAATTAAAATATATTTCAAACTGACTGGACCAATCTTGATATGATACGATTTTTAATCTCAAACTAAAAAGTAAGTTATGATAATAGGCCCAATAAAGTAAGAATCACTGGAATAATGATTTGAAATAATTATAATAATATAAAATTTTCGTGTCACAGTCCGAAACGGCTTGACCGGTTTTCATGAAATTTTGTGTGTATATTCAGTAGGTCTGAGAATAGGACGTAAACTATTTTTAATACCCCTAAGTGATAAGGGTGGTCCACCCCAATTTTTTTTTTATTTTTTGGACAAGATTTTGTATTTAATTTTTTTTATGATTCGGCAATAAAAAATACATACAACCATAAATTTTCACCCTTTTACCACTTTCCTATTATTAATAGCGATATTAGTACTTTAATAATTTTATACTCTCGGTGGTCGATAACTGATCAGTTAAAGTACGACCAGAGATCTAAGAAGGTCGTAAATCAATATAAGCCGACGACCCTCATTATTACCTATTGTTCGAAATATACAAATATAAGCAATAAAAGTGTGCGTCTCTTAAAAGATTCCCAGGTCCGGACTGAAATATCTCATGCAATAGTTTGGCATTTTAATATTGGTAGACTCCCCATTATTTTTATTACTTCAAGGAAGTCTCTTTCACAAAACGGATTTAAATTTAAGAAAACTCAGTAGTAGCAGAGAAATCTTAATGGAATCTGTGCTCCTTAAGAAGTAGAGATCTAAATATTTATTGGCAATAAACGAATTTAGAGAATATGGTAGAACAGTAGTGTATTTGCATGAAACTTGATACACACGATATTCCAGACTCATCTGACTTGTGCCAAACTAATGCGCCGTCTATGAAGGAAAGGAATAATGGAAAACGCATTACGATAATTCACGCAGGAACCGAAAACAGAAGAAATATTTCTGTGATTCATTGGTTGAAAGCTTGGGAAATACGGTTCTCAGACTTGCTCCTTATCATTGTATGTTTAACCCAATTGAACATATATGGCATCAGCTTAAGTCAGCAGTTCAGAGAAATAATACTTCTCCAGCCTTAAGTTCAACTGTGGTAGCTCTTATCCAAACATAAACTTCAAACATTCCTGATAGTCTGATAGCAACCGGGCCAAGTGTGTTTCCCATATTGAAACGGTGGAAAAGTGAGATATAGAAAAAATTCCCAAAGAAAAGTTTATTATCAATTTGGATGACGATAATGAAAGTGGAGCTGATCTTCGTGAGTAATTTTGTTTATAAATACCTTTAACTTATATACATTTATACATATACTTATATGCAAAAAACAGCAACTTCACGAGTGTCTGTAAATTAAATTCTGAAGAACTTAAATATTATAAACTTTCTGAACTATAATCGGATTCATTATCGTGATGATTATAAATGTTGATCATCAACATGAAACAAAATTTAATGGCTAGGGCAGGTAGAACTCTGCGTAGAATCGACCGTCTGGTGATAACTCAAGTAGTGGGTGATTTATGACCTTCTTATATTTCTGTTCGTACTATACCACTCGATCAGTTATTCTCGCCAGGCGTCTACTGGTATCACTTCCCACTCCGTAAACAGTACAGAGTAGGGATGAGAACGAAGTCGGTCTCCTGTCTTTCTCACATAATAAGCTTTCTCCCACTTCCTAAAGTTTAGTGCCTAAACCGTTTTCGGCCATTACTAGAGATTGTGCGTCGATCGTAGGAGTGATCATCAATTTGCAGTGCTACAATTATTTATTCGCATTTTGCTCAAGATAGTTCTCACGTTCAGTTAAATAGAAATCAATAGTATTCAACACGAGCTCCGCCGACAACAACCATTGTGTTACCTGTGTAAACCAGTCCATTTCGATTAAAAGATAAATCGCATTAAGTACTTCAATTTGATCTATTTTTGTGTTTTGTACAGTGAACAATACCAGCAAGACGCAAAGGGTCTAATTTGGGCCGTCGAACGACTAGATCTACATTCATTCGAAATAGAAGAGCCCAAAGAACAGACGAACAAATCCAACAGGATAATGAAGATGTGCGTGTGAACATGGCGCAATTGCTGTCTGTTTATGGCTTAGATTTGGACACACCGTGTTTTCACACGGACAATTATATGTGGCATGTTCACGCGTGGGTAAATCATCGAGTTTGTTTGTGTTGGCTAAAGATGGACTCACTAAAAATATCGTACACTCCATTGCACTAAGAGACTGATAATGTTTTTTTAATTGTCGTTCTTGTTGAGTTCTTATGGATCTATTTTCACGTTGTGGAACCGCACACTATCGATACACATTAGAATTCATGGCTATCGTACAAAATAATACAAATTATGTATCAAAATAAACTTTTAACTTGCAACTGTCATGTGTTTGACGTGTTTACACAAACGTGATGTCATAGATAGACGTCATTACTATTCTACAGTTTTGGCGCGAAGTTTAAATTGTATTTTGAAAAGATAAATTTCCCCTCCATGATCTTCAATTTTTTTATGGAAATCAGATTTATTATGAATGAAGTATATGTGTGCAAACATCATGGAGCAGTTTTTGAAAATCAGTCATGTCTATCTCCATTTCTTGCATTGTGAAATATCCAAACAACAACAAACAAATTGTGCCAATAAACTTGTTAAACAGGCCTACCAACTTATATTTGAAATATTACCAAAATGACGCGGTGCGCCATCTCATAATTGGAATAAGAAGTTTTCATTATGTTTTGACCATGGTAGCCCGAGTGAAATATCTATTGTATGGATGCTTTGTGGTCCCATCCATCCGTGTTCAGAAAGAGGAAATTACCAAAAATTTGATAAACCTTTTCCAATAGTCCTGTGAATAATATTGTTTAAGATAATTTTATATTATTTCTGTTATCTGTCTGAAAAGTGATGGTGTCGACTGCTTCATCCATAAAGCTTCATCAATCAACAGAATATTCGAAATGTGTCAACTGATATTGAATTGAAGAATTAAATAATTACTGATTTCAATAGTGTTTTTCACAGTTCAATCAAAATATCTTATAAAATAACAATATTTACATAAAGCCAGCAAAACATAAATAAATATATCCAATATTAGTTAATTATTTTCCATTTTATTAATTACCAAATCACTTTGAAGTGATTAAAATATTCTGGGATATTATGCCAAGATTAGGTACAAAATGTTTATCCTTATTGGTATCGCGAAAACCGTAATAGCTACCAACCTTGTTAATATCTCACATCAATCTATAAAAATAAGGGAACAAAATTATACGGTGGATTTCTTAATATCAATTATCAGATATCTTTTATATAAAAGGCGGCTAATGTGAAAATTAGATCAGAATTTCTGATTTTTCTGGTACGCTGGCGTTGCGTACGCTTCGATAGCAATTTAAACTTAATTTGTAATATATGATCTTCTGAAAAGTTAATTTACTCGTTTTTATTTATGACTTCATATACTAGATTTGTTACAGATCAACGATAAGTCATTTTTGGTAGGATATGCAATGAAATGAGGCCAGTGACGATTTGTTAATTTATTCTTTTTCTTTTTCGATTTGCTATCTTACCCAAAATCTCTTCGCACCTGTAAGTTCACAACAAAATCAAAATGTTCCCGCCCAAAAAAATGACAACTTATTAATGCTACTAGTTATTTTATTTTATAATTGCATTTAATGAAACACCTGTTGAATCAAACTTATCTTTAAGATCAAGTTTTAAATCTTATGTAATAATTTGGAGACCTACCCATCCGAAAGTCTGTGGGAAAAATCAGAAAATAATTCAGTACAATACCTTTTCCAAGCTAAAATGGAAAATCTTAACGGTGAGATGAATAAAATTGCAAATAAAAATAACTAACATTATCTTTGCCAAATATTAGGGGATTTCCAGTCGGTGTTCAGGGACTATGAACTAAGACTGACCCTTTTTCCTGTGAAGTTTGTCAACTACTCCGGAATCCATACCAGGAGAACCTAATTGATTGCACCCAGTTGGTTTAGGAGTAGCATGGTATTCCAAATGAGTTTTGAATGACAACTCTTTGAGCTCATTGACGTAATTGTATTCACCTGTTGAAGTAGCCGTTTTCAAGCAGCAAACCCAACGCACAGATCGACAGCGAAAATTTCGGCTTGAAATATTTTTGATGCTGTCCAAGACTCTCAACAAGTTCAGTATTTAGCCGTCTGCACCAGGCGGCGGATCCAATTTGAACGTTCATCTTGAATCCGTCTTCATTCATTCATAGATATATTTGCGTTGTGCATATCAGCCCAGGCACTTGAACTGAATCTTTGTACCATTTCCCTTGTTATCTACTTCCATTGCAGAAGCTTCGTGTCTTCTATAATGGCCACTAGTTTGAATGGAAGGATTTCCAGTAGTTGTGAAGGTTGTATTAATTCCTCCCCAAAGTACTTCCGTCTAAGCTCTTGTCCCAGTTGTATCAATGTGTCCTCCTCGAACATTGTTCGGGGACCATAAGTCTCCCGATCTCAGCCTAAGAATTACCTCCGCCCTTATAAACAGTTCTAGAGGAGGAAGTCCAATAAGAGCTACCATTGATGCAGTCCCCGTGCTGTTCATTGCCCCGGTAATACCAAGAAGGGCTTGTCTTTGGATTGCAGTTGATATATTAACTGCAGAGGACACTTCTAACCTCCTCCACCAGACTATTGTTCCATAGGTGATCGTTGGCCTTATCACAGTTATGTGGAGCCAGTGAACCACCTCAGGTCGTATTCCCCAGGTTTTGCCCATAACTCTTCTGCGTTGCCATAAAAGCCTAGTCGCCCTGGTAGTAATTTTTTTCAAGAGTGCTTTCCAATTCAGTTTGGAATCAAGGATCTATCCCAGATATTCAACATCTTTGGATATTTCTAGTTTTTCTGCGAACAACAGTACTCGACCCTGCTGGAGAACTCTTCTATTCGTAAAAGCAACTAGTTTGGTTTTTTTTTGATTACCTGAAAGGTCCTCTTTAAGGCACCATTCCTCCACAATTCGCAGTGCTTCCTGTAGAACATTCATGACCACCTCTGGGAATTTCCCATTGGTGACAATCACTAAGTCGTCCGCAAAGCCCTGCATCCATATGCCTTGATCATTCAACCTACAGATCAGGTCACCCAGAACTAGGTTCCACAAAAGTGGTGAAAGTACTCCACCTTGAGGACATCCTTTCGTTGTCCTAACAGTGTATGTTTTATCATGCATATGTGCTGATTTTCTCCTATGCTCGAGCATGGATCATATCCATTTGCATGTGGTGCTGTTAATCCACCTTTTTTTTTTAAGATCGATGTGTTATCAAAAGCACCTTCGATGTCTAGAAATGCTTTCGAGACCTGAGACCAAATTATGCAGGACAGCTTCTCCTGATTTCCCTGCTTGATAAGCCCATTGTAGTCTATGTAGAGGGATGCTTTTAAGCGCTCCTTCTTGTAAGTACATTTGTAAGACTTTTTCCATGGTTTTCACCATGAATGATGTCAGACTGATTGGTTGGTAGGATTTAGCCTACTCTTGTATCCGTCTGTGAACCAGCTCATATCTTCAACAAGTCGGGAGGATGGATTCTTCTTTCATTCTTCCACATTTAAAAAAATGTACTTGAAGGTCAGTTGTGTCAAATTATAGGCATTCGATATTCAAATTTGCCACAATATGACTGAAGGCTTAGTTGCATTGTCGCGTCTGTCTTGTATATAGTCACTGCACTTTGACATAAACAGCAACTATTTGAAACATGCCAAAGAATACCTAAAATAAATTAATTGAAAAAGAACATCTAAATATATTCAGAAAGATGCGGCTATTTGTTAGATAAAAAGCGAGAATATAAAGAAGCAATAAAGCGATTTACGTAAGTTAATTATATAACTAAGAAAATATGGAAATTTCAAAAAAAATTCAACTTTTTCATCGTGTGGCTTTAAATTACGCTTTTTACAGTCGGTAAACAGTTTTATTGTACACAATAAGATTGGTCAATCATGTACATCCATCTATTAGCGGCGGGTGTCGCGCGCTAACCACCACCTGTCGATTGTACTGCTCTAGTACCAATTGGGTACCGCCTCGGACTGGTAGTTTGGTATCTACCCATTAAATTGTACGTTCATCGTCAGTAAATAAACATTAACTTAGTTATCGTGATCAGTGAGACTACAATATCCAGTCTTAGTTACAATTGCTATATTTTAAAATTCTTTAGAGTAATTTAAAAGTAACAAGTAAAATTGAAATTCACACAATATGGATCCAGTGGAAACTTCAAAATTTGAAAATTGCACCACTAAATTCTTTTTCTACGAGCGTGAAATGCACGGCGAATGCAATTGGTGTCCTTATTGCCATTTCTACTGTTCAACATTCTCAGAAATGCTCCTAAAAAAATCCTCTTCCCAATAGTCTTCACCGTCTTTGATTTCGCATGAATGTACCTATATGGATGCACATAAAAAATTCTGGTTTATTTATAATTTTTGTGACTCGTTAGAGCTCTTTTTAATCGACCACAATGCGACGGTAACAATTCGGCGTTTTGTAGCAAAAATAGTGAGTACTCCTAAGGAGCCAAAAATTAATGAAAATAATATTGAAACTTGTTTTTACTACACACATTATATTTTAAATATTTTCAATTTACGTGAAAAATACATTTATTTAATTTGAGGACCACAAAAAGAAGTGAACCCATTTAACTAAAAGGCCAAAAAACTCAACAATCACTAAATCAGATTTTATTTATACAAGAAAAAACGGACCTCAGGCGATATTTTTTTTAAAATTCGTTGAAGTAAAAAACCGCAAAGGCACGAAAGACAGCTGAACTCGAAGATGACCACCGTAAACTGAGTCTACTGGACCATAGACCATAGGATCAGTTGGTATAATACACAAAATAGTCTTGTGGATAATGATGTTGGGCAAGGAAGCGTATAGTTAACACCGAAATCTTAAAATCAATGCAAGGCGTTAGAGCGGAAATGTTCGTAGGATACTTCTGTAAAATTGCTTAAGATTACTCAAAACCGATTTTCGAAGAAGAGTGACCATCAATCGATTTATTTAAGTGGAACATTGCTGCAAAAATTTTTCCGTATTTATTGTTATAAACTCTTACTGAAACTATACAGGGTGTAACAAAAATATGGGGCATAAATTGAACCACATATTCTGGAGACAAAAATAACTCGATAGAACCCAACTTGCCTTAGTACAAATGTGCATATAAAGAAGTTACAACTCTTTAAAGTTACCTAATGTAAATTGATTTTTTCAAATACGGTATGCACCATAATATACAATACTGGATTGCACGCCACTGTTATGCGCATATCTGCTTTTTGACATATGATATTAGCAGCAATATGTGTTTTTAGTAGTGCGAAGAACGTTGTTATGTCGCACCTTCGGAAAAACACTGACACATGCAAATTAATTAATTGTTCAGCAAACGTATTTTATATAAGTTTTTTAAATTTATTCTTGGTTTTTGGCAGTAAATAGGAAAACAGTTATAAGAAGAAGAAAACTATGCAAATTGTTTCTTGATGTGTATATTATACGAAAAATATAAGTATATTTTGAAAAAAGTCACAAATGTGTCATTGTTCCTCTAATATTTTTCTGAATTACGATAAAAGGAAAGAGCATTGACAAGACAAATTTATGGTTGAATTTATACTTCATGGAAAATAAACTCAAAATAACCCTAAATTTTAAAACAAAGTATTATAAAAAGGTTCATAATATTTTGGAAAAATATTAGTGTTAATTAACCTGAGTAGGTCTTCTTTTTTTCTCCCAGAAATAGTTGTGGGGTTTTTCTCTCATTGAACGAGCGCCCAAATTTTATTTTTACTGACATCCATTCGCCACTATAACAGTTTTGTTAAGTATCAGCTATTAGCAACTATGCCATAAGATATATCAGCTATTATCCAAAAACTGCCGCAAAGTGACCGTGTGACGATATGGTGTGCAGTGTCAGCACATGGTGTGATTGGTCCGTATTTCATTGAGAACCATGATGGCAAACTTCTTACTGTTACCCAGGAACGTTATAGAAACACGGTGCGACCAGTCACACTGCTTAACAATCGATAGCATTGCTGCAGGAAACTTTTGAAGGGTGCATCAGTTCCCGTGGTTATCATTTCAACTGCCCATCACATTCCACCGATGCCTACGTATGGGGTATGTTGAAGGAGAAAGTCTTCAGCAGTACAGACCCACCCAGAGCTGATAATGATTTACGTGAGAAGATCGTCTCGTTTTTCAGGAATATGCAGCAACCTGTGTTCTCGAATATGTTTGAAAATCTGCGTTTCCGTTATGACAGCATATAAATAATAATATATTAGTAATATACTGAAAATATTGTGGGACATGACGAAATTTAAATTGCTGTAAAAAAGTTTTAACTGCCGCATAGATAATTTTATTTTTCCATTTAAATAACATGGAAACAAAATTGTTTAGTGCTTTGGAATTTTATAGCTCACGTTGGAAGCAATACTTCGGAATGACTAAAATATATTCTTGTAGGAAATTTGACGTAATACAAAAAAGGTCTCATAATTTCTTAATATTTTTATTTCTTTCAAAATTATCAAGGTTCAAATTAACTAAAGTTATCAATTTTTCGACGCTACAATCAAGTTTGGAAACATTTTGAAGGATATTTTTGTAGATCGTTTTATTTGCTATAATTTATGTTCATAAATTTTTTTTCATATCTCTCATGGGTCGTGATTTATTCGCATTCAATTGAAACTTTTCTTAAATAACCATAATTTTATTGTTTATAATTAATTACATTAATAGTTAAATAATTATATTTTCAATCTGAAAATTGTTTTTTAATTATATTTTTATTGATTGTAATTGTTGAACTAAAAGATTTTTATTAATTTGGATTGTTACCAAGCTGACACACTTCTTCCCTTTGGTCTTGTCTTTATAGACTAATGAGCTGATTTTAGTGATTTTAATATTATTATTTTATTTTTTGAATTTTTACTGAAATTTTAATTATTAAACGCTTTAATAAATATTAGTTGTTTTTGATATACCTAATTCTTTAAACCCGTAACAGGAGGATAAATTATAGCCAATAGAACGCTGTAGAAAAAATTTCCCATAAAATGTTTTCATAAACTTGATTGTAGCGTCGAAAAATTGAAAAAATATCAAAATGTATCACTATAATAATATAATTCAATTTTAACCTTGAATAACTTTGAAAGGACTGAAAATATCAAAAAGTTATAGGCGACCTGTTTTGTAGAGCGTCAAATTTAATACAAAACATATGTTACTCATTCCGAAGTATTGCTCCCTATGTGAGCTATAAAATTCCAAAGCACAAAACAACTTGACAACTTTGTTCCATGTTATTTAAATGGAAAATAGAAATTATCTATGCGGCACCTCTTAATATAAATATTAAGAGTTCCAACAATATTTTCAGTATCTTTAAGGAACAAAAAATAATCGATTTTTTTTATACAGTCAAAATTAATTAATATATTATAATTAATTATTGTTGAAATCTCAACAAAAATTGTCCAAAATAACGTGAATAGTCCTAAAATCTAAAAAATTAAAAATATCGCAAAATTTTCATTCAATTCACCCAATTTTGACTTCTCAGACACTTTCAGTTCTCTAGATGTTTCTAATCGAGAGGTTATCAGCCACATCCTGTATAGGCATTTTGAATATTAATACCAAGTATGTACTTGGTATGTAGTGAAAATAAGCTACTAATTTTTGGCTAGAACTGCAGTACCTTATCGTGGTAATAAAAAAACTTGAATACCATAAACGTATTTAATAGGTTGTGAATTACAACACAGTAACATGGCAATTAACTTTCAATTTATCGCACCTTCAATGACCAAATGAATTCCCCTTCGACGATTAAGTAGTAAAATGTTCTTTTTAACTAAATGAGGCACACCATCGTACAACAAAAGGACCGCATTAAATTTACCAATAAAATGAACAAAACTATTCAAGAGCTAGTCAGGACCGTAGGTGTGGGAGGATATTATCATATAAATAATTTACTTGAATAGTATACATGCTTATACAGAAACATTCAAACACAAACGGAACATAGGGATTTTAAGCATTGTATCATAACTGCTTTTGAACTAGTCGACCAACATCCACCTTCAACAGATTAAAAACACGATTATTACAATCGTTTATTTGGACACCTATAACATATCGTTCAATTCCCACCACTCCGTATTCTCAACGGTGGGCGGTCCTTAATTAGCGACAGTCAGTCAGTCAGTCGATCGGTGAGAGTGTTCAAGCCCATAACTTTGTTTCAATTTAAAGAATCCTATTTTGTTTTATTTACGAATTTATTTTTATTTTGAAAGCCGTTATGGCCAAAAGAAATCAAAACATATTATCTTAACTCGAAACATTAATTGTTAAAGAGAATTTAACAATGAATTTTCGATTTTAACAACATAAAACGTAAGCATATTGTTTCAATATGTAGCGACGTTCACTACCCCCATCAAATAATTATTCAATACTAAATCGCAGTTCGCACTTCGCATATACCTCGCACATAACTAACAAATTTTGGAAGGAGAAGGGGCGGGCCTTTTTACAGTGATTCTGAATCCATCTGTCCAGATCAATACTTGATATTCATTGAAGTGAACTTATAGAAATGTTTTGTTGGTGGACTATTTAGATCGGCGAATACACTAAATCCCTATGTTCCGTTTTTATTTGAATGTATCTGTATATAACAAATATTTATATAAACTATCAAGAATAAAGTTATTATCTTTATTTTTACCTACTCGTTTTAGTCGTTAGTATTGTCAAATACGTTTTACGTATTTTGTTTGGCACTAAATCCCAGATTCATTCATATTAGATAACGAAAAGCAGAATAACAAATGAATTGACACTGTCCCGTCCAAAAGATATCTTTCAATATAATGATGTATTTTGCGGTGTATCAGAAAGTTCTAAGTTAAAACCAATATAGGTTTTCAAAGAAACACAAAGTCAAACAAGAACGAATAATAAACTTCAATTAAAAGTTAGTAAGTAGTTTCGGTTATTACCATCATCAGGCTCACATGAAGTGCTCTATTGAATTCTAACCACATTTGGGTAATAGTACCCGGTTGAGTACCTCCACCAAATATGAGCCCCATATATATGGCCGCCCGCCAAGGATAAAGCATCAGATTCGTAAAAAAAAATGATCATCAAAAATTCTCGAACGCGTCAGATTAAGGTAGGGTGAATTAATTACATGCTAAACAGTGTATATTCCACTAATCTGCCAATTTTCGAGTGACGCAAAGAAGTGGGAGGGTTACAAACTTGTAAAAAAACGTCATCTTGACATTCTCGAGCTTGGCAAAATTTTTTTATTTTGAAGGAAATAATTCAAGGATAACGGAAAATATATAATCTGACGATTTCCACAAGCCTTTACAAGTATAATGCGTACACCTTAAAAAATTCAATTCTTTATAAATATTTTCTTATAAATACATATATCCTACTTAAAAGACGTACACTTTTCTACTTGCATGCTATTTCCTGAGCTGCTTAATTAATTAAGTTCAATGATTTAAAAGAATCAAAAGATTTTTTTTAAATTGTCAGATTGGGCGATTACCTCCAGATAATCGTCAGATTATGGGACATGAAGATGAACCGTATATATCTTTTTCTACACCCACATGTATATTATCTATTTTCTGCACAATTTACAGAATGTAAATGTAGGCCATTCCGGTTAACTGAACGGATATGATTTCATATACATCCTAGAACGTATATGAAATCCAACAATCAGCATTTGCGTTTAGTACCCGCCAACTAATCTTTTTTCAATTTCATAGAAACGTCAAAATAACTTGTCAAAATATTTCTATAGTTTTTAAGAAAAATATTAGTAAAAATCAGTGATTCCAGTGATGAATCAATAAATAATTTTCCACCAGATATTCGCTTAGCTGCAAAGGAGACGTATAACGTATAGAAACAGAATAAATTGAATATTTAAGGGTACTCCTGTCAAACGTCAGTTTTTATGTAATACATTTGACGTTATAGATAGACTATTAGTATATTCATCGGTAGTCCAGTGGTAAGTATCCCAGCCTCTTACGCGGTAGATGAGAGTTCGATTCCCCGTTGGGAAATTTTTTTTAAATTTCAATTTTATTTCTAAATAATAATAAAATAATAATAATAGTGAAATTATAGGTTAATAAAATGTTTATTTTCTAGATTTTTTCTTAAGTGAGTCGTAGAAAAAATATACTGTACGACTCGTGTGGATTGTCCATATCGCTCTCGGACGATTGAGCACTCCGCCTACGGCGTCGTGCTCAAACTTCGTCCTCGTGCGATATGGCCATCATATCCACACTAGTTGCACAAACTACTATAATCTAACTAACTAATAATGGCCGCGAGTTTGCGTCACATCCGATACGTCAGATTATTGAATGAGACTTTTTTGGGTTCACTTAACATCCCCTTAGAATATTTGACGCGCTCGATTACACTGGCGGATAGCGACACCGATTCTACTTTGGCTCTGAGCTTTCCGCATGCGCAAATTCGTGTGAAACATAACATAACCTAATGACGTCATCAATTTGATGGCGTAAATGAGAAGCGGATATTTCCCACTTTGCATTCCACGATTGGTCGTCTCAAGGTTACATGAATTTGAAGCTTGTGTTATATTGGTTAAAACAGATATTTGATTAATTTATCGAGAAGGGCAAGGAAAATCATATATAAGCCATTTTTTCAACACTGTATAGCTTGTTCAATGATTTTCCTTGCCCTTCTCGATAACTTAATCAAAGATCTGTTAACACAAGCGTCAAATTTGCGCATGCGGAAAGCTCAGAGCCAAAGTAGAATCGGTGTCGCTATCCGCCAGTCTCGATTACGTTTTATTTCATTTTCAACCCTCACGTACGGTCACCCCCACAATGCAAACCATAAGATTAACATACGTACATTATTAAAAATACGTTCAATTTTTGAAAATCCATAGACGCTCACCCCACCGATGAAAGGGTATTGCATTATATATTATTATACATTTTTTTCTTTTTATCATCTAAGCTTCGCAACCCAATAGATCTCCACGACGCTCGATAAAATCCCCATTCAGCAACGTGGGCTCCCCTACTATAACAAACAATAAATCTTTGAAAATTTATTAACATCCTATATAGTCATGCTCTACCTACAGGCCTTGTAGACCCAGGACAGTTAGTTTCATCCATTCTCCTCTATTTTTTGCTTTCTCTTTCCCATTTGGAACCTTCAATTTATTTATATTAGACAACACAATTTCGAAACTATTCGGAAATTGTACTCGTTTTCGCTTGTCGTTTTTACTACCAGATTTTCTTCGATACCTCCAGTGTCTCATAAGTACCTAAGAAACCCCTTATATTTCAGTTTTTCTGATTGAAATATCTGAATTTGAAATCTGAACATCCCTTTAGGAAAAATATCAAGCACGCTACATAATAGACTTTACACCAAACGAATAGTACCCAACCTTTTTAATTTTGTAATCAATCGGTGCCGCGCCTCCTTTGATTTAATGAAGACATCAAATTCGATCCTTGACAGACTATAAGACCCTAAAAACTATTGTATAGTAGGCAATTTTATGAATAAACATGAACGTTAATAGGGAATTTAGGGGTTCTAAGTGGCGTAATAACCTTCTGCTAACGAGAAACTGACATGATTTACCCCCAATTCAAAAAATAATTCCAAAATTCGGCTGTCCCTTTTATTTTTTCCTAAGAAATTGACTTTTTTAGAAATAACCACTATACGAAAGGTCGAAAGTTGCGCTTATAATAGGTATTGTAAATTTCATTTTTAATGCTGAATTTTCAATGATTTGATAGAGAATAGACCATCAATATGATTTTAAAAAATCGACTATGTTCATACAAACATGTAAAACAAACAATTGCGTGATGGGATCAAATAAATTTTAATAATTTTTTTAGTGGGGTATAAAATTGAATACTAAGCTGGTGTATTGAATATTATTTAAGCAAATTAATGTTTTCAACCCTTACTACGTGGAAATGTTTTATTTAAACGTTATTTAGAGAATAAAATAGGTGTAAATAGCTAGGTATGAAGGAGTCATGTTGAATCTACCACCAGTGAACGTCTGTAACGCAATATTAATTCAAAATCAATAGCACAAGAGGCAAACGCTCACCGGAAGATTCTGGAGAAGATAAAAGCGGATGACTAAATGGGCAATCTATTGTCCAAACAGCCACAAGATATACTATACCAGATTGGGAGGAAGGTATACCCAAGCGGTTGGGTAGCGTAGGTATACCAGCGTAGGTAGTCCTCCACCAGGTTAACCAAACCCTCCCCCACTCCAAGCCTCAGCAACGTGCTCAGCATTGTCCGTTTGCTGACACTGTTGAACGCGTTCCTGATGTCGAAGAACACGAGTAGGGCCAATTTCTTGTTCCTCCAGCTGCCCTCCCTAGCCCTTTCCACCAAGCCCATTACCCTGCCCAGCGCCGAGATACATGATTTTCCATTCGCAAACCCGTACTGGTTTACTCCGAAGCCCCCATTCCTACCAACTTCCTCCTCAATCCTATCCTTTATTATCCCCTCCATCAATTTACCCATACCACACAGCAGGCTGATGGGCATGTAGTCCTCCGCCCGCTTAACCTCTCTAACCGCCTTCTTCAGCAGTATCACCCTGGCCACCTTCCATCCTTCTGGAAACTCTTCCTCCCTTAGCACCCTGTTCAATAGCTCCCAGAAGTACTCCCCATTTTTATCCAACAGCCTCTTCATATCACCCCTCAGGCCATCTATCCCTGCGGTTTTCCTCACTTTAATGTTCCTTCCCCCCTCCTCTAGTTCCCACTTCTCTACCGGCCTTATTCCCCTCATTTTCCCTACCCCCCTAGTATCCTGGACTTCTCGAATGCTGCCTCCAGCTCCTCCTTCTCCCCCTATCAACTATTTGCCTATAATCTCCTTCTCCCAATCTTCCTCTCGCTCCCATTTCCACCCATACTCTTCACCGCTATCTCATACGCCTTTCCCCATGGATTGTTGACCAATTCCCCCAGTAACTCTTTCCACTTCCCTCTCTTTTCCCTCTCCACCCTACGCTCCAGTTCCTTCTTCTTCTCTTTGTATCCCACGTTTCCCTCTATCCTTCCTCTTCCCCTCAGCATACGTCTTCGTTCTTCCTTACACTCCCTCCACAGCTCCTCTATTTCCTCATTCCACCAGTAATTAGCTCTCCGCTCACGCCTATTGCCCCTCTTTCCCTCTCTTTCACAGCCCTGTATCACATTGTACAATTCATCTACATCATGTCCGATTCCCCTTTCTATCTCCTCTCTTACTTTCTTCCTCATACTCTCTGCCTCGGCCTTCGCCACCACCCTCCCCACTCTCCCGATAATTCCTTTCTCCCTTTCCTTATATCCGTCTCCACATACCTATGTAAGCTCAAACTTTCCTCATCCTCCAGCACCCTCCAACTACTCACTCTTTCCCCCAGCCATTCATCACATGCTGTTATAGGTATCAATGAATGACGAACCACCGTCACCCCTCACGAAAGTGAGCAGTAGTCCATCATTCAGCACCGCCAGCCCGAAGGATGTCAACACTTCCTCCAGGATCTCCCCTCTCCTGTCCGTTTTCTTCCCCTCCCCCCATACAGTACTCTTAGCATTGAAGTCCCCTGTCACCATTCTCCTAACGATCCTTCTTTTCCCTTTTGACCCCTCAGATCGTCCTCCAATCCTGTCATGCTCCTCTCATATTCTTCCAGGCTGACATTTGGGCTTATATACCACCATGTCTCCCATTCGCACTACCACCCATCCGTTTCCTTCACTCACTTCATCCGCCCTTAGTCCATCTCCCACCACTCTTATTCCTGCCTCTCCTGTATCACCCATAATCCATCCCTGCTTCTTGTACTAGGCGAAGAGAAGCTACTAGGATAAAAAAAATAACATCAAAGGTTCAGTCCCGATGCTGGTAGATCTTCTCTATTAACTATTCGCAAAAATGATATTCCTTTGGTTTCTAGATACTTTGATAGTCTTTTGGTTCCGGATAATCAGGTATTTAGGAGGACAGATAGAGTGTGAGGCTGCGTCGTGCGGGATTTACAAACAACATGGAGAATATTCAAAAATAATTCCTGTTTATTTTGAAAAAATATATGAAATTAAATAAACCTGATTTACAGCACAACATCGGAGAAATTTGGTTACAATCAAGTTTCTTCGTGAGATCATATACAATGAATAAAAACAACAAACTTTGTTTAATTTCCAATTATTAACCAGAATAAGATATGCTATTTTTAATAGCTTCTTTTTTAAATATTTCATAAGCTAATAATTTTTATTTTCAACTAATAGGAACGGTCGGAATAAATTTAGAGTTTTAGTGGTAAGGGACAGCACGATTTCTTCCTATTTGATAATTACAAAAAAAGTATTTATAGGACAGTATATGGTTTATGGTTTTTAAACTGCTGGGCGAATTTGTGGCGGTGTAATAATCTTTTCAAGACATTGTGGTTTTCTACAAATTGGAAACATTATATCTGCTATTTATGAACGATTTACGAGTTTTGGGATCCCATTAAAAATGCATTAGTTTCGTCACTAATTTTCTATAGATCTTTTACTAATCTCAATAGGTACTTTGAATTGTTTCTAGTATAAAAATGATGAGGAGAAAAAAATATTTACAATCTTTGAACGGAATTGTGTGAGCGTTCATTAGATATTTTTGGTGAAGCATTTGCGGGGCGCATCAGTTTGGCTATTGTAAACGTCAAAAACAGTAAATAATATTCCAGTAAGTATGTCGAGATTTGGAAATATTTGCGAGGCAGAAATAGCAAGGGAGATTGAAAATACAAAAAAAAAAGTCATTCCTCCATTTGGAATCAATTTAGAGAATTTTGTGAACAACGAAACTTCAATTTGGAAACCGAACAGTCAGTGGAAAATGTGGCAGGAATATTGATGGACTGGGGCTTTAATATGAAGAAACAGAATGGGGAAGATTATAAAGAATACGTGGTGAAAACAATGTGGAACACAACAGCAAAGCATGTATTTCGAAAAATTCGATGACTGATTTGGCATTTTAGAAATCCCGTGATGCAAGAAATTCCAAGCGAAAGAACTTACAAGGTAATTTAGAAAAACGTAAAAATAGTTCAATAGCATTAACCAAAAGTGAAATTGTAAAAATGGCGTTACTATGGGATGAAAATAGTCTTTTAAAAATATATTTTCATATCGCTGCATTTGAATTAGCATGGCGAGGAGGTGAAGCTGCAAAATGTAAAGTACACTATTTTAAAGAAGAAAAATCAAATAATGGTGATTTAACTGGTCACATTGAATATAATACAGTTTTTTCCAAAACATGTCAGGGTGGCTCATACAAGTGCTGCGATAGTAAATGGCTAATAAATAACATAGAAAACTCTAGCATATGCCCAGTAACATTGTTTAATAAAATATTATCACATAGACCGAACCATATTACAACTGATAGATTATTTATAACTCCCAATCCGTTTTGGAAAAATAATTCATCAAAAGGTTGGTACATAAATGTTCCTATAGGAGTCAACGAAATTCTTAAGTGGACGAAAATTTCAGCTGAAAAAATTGGACTGGATACAAAGGATAAAAAAATTTCTAATCATTCCCATCGCTCAAGCGCCGTGTCAACATTAGCTAAAGCAGGTATTAATGAACAATAATTAATAAAAATAACTGGACATTCCTCTTCCAAGTCTATAAAGCCTTATTTACAACTTGATAATGAGCATCATTCACATATTGTAAGAAATCTCCGGAATAAAGCTTTGGATAATGAATTAGCCACAGTGTCAACAACATCCATGTCAATGTCAACAACAAAATCTGCATCAGTAAAGGAGCAAATGTCTACCAGACCAATTGTATATAAAAGTTGTGTTTTTAACAATTGTTCTTTCCAAACATTATTCTTCCCGTATTGTTCTTTCAGTTTGTAAAATAAAGTTTAATTGAATTGAGTTTTCTATTCATGGAATTGTCTTAACAAATGTGTGGTTGTTTTCTCATACTTATTTTCATATGGGTAATTCAGATAATACAGCGTTGCTGCTTCTACTAGGAAATGTTTCGAGCTGAAACATTTTAAGAATTTTTCATAACAATCGCTGTAAGTTAATCTTCAGCTTGTGGTATTTTAATAGTACATAATGTCTCCACCCGAATCAACTAGAAGCGATGCCGAAGTACGTCGAAACATGTGACCTGTATATTCTTCTGGATGCGGTAAACTTAAAGATTGCGCAATTAGCGATGGAATTTTCGAAAAAGTGTTTATACCAAATACTAGTTTTGTACATTTGCCATTTCTAAATGTTAAAAATAAATGGTTGCTGGTTGCGTTTTTCGGTCTCAGATTAGCATACTTTTGATATAAATGTATTAAATTGATGTTTGTACTGGAAGGGAGATGTCAGAGACACATGCATCAGATAATAGAAAATTTTGGACAGCAATAAAAAGACTACGAGGAAGTAAATAAAAAGGTATAAGAGTAATAAAAAATAAAAATAACGAATTGGAGACCGAAATAAATCAAATACTAAAGAATTGGAAAGAACACTATGAAGAAAAATTTAGTAATAGGTCGAAGAAGAAAACATCAAATATAGTTGAAGAGGAATGGAATGAACATGAATACCATGCATTCCAAAGAGAAGAAATGGAAGTGGCTATAAAGAAGCTTAAAATAGGAAAAGACAGTGGGGAGGATGAAGTAGCGCCAGAGATGATAAAATGGTTAGGAGAAAATGGAAAATAATGGCTGTGTCTCATATGCAGGGAAGAATGGGACACTCAAAAAATCCCCAAAGACTGGGAAAATAACCATATACTGCCAATACATAAAAAAGGGGATCAGACCCTGTGCAATAATTATAGACCAATATGTTCAGACCAAACCAGCTTTAAAATGTATGCGAGAATAATATAGATCCAATGAAGACGTTATATAGAAGCAAAATTAGAAGAGCCACAAGCAGCTTTTTGACCAGGACGACAAGCAAATGACAATATATACATTTTAAAAAGGCTAATTGATAATACAATAGAAGCGGGAAAAGAAATGTATTTAACATTTATAGACTTGAAGGCAGCTTTTGACACAGAGGAAAGAGAACAAATTTGGGAGGTATTGGAAGACTTAGAAGTGCCGAAAGCTCTAATTAATGTAATTAAAAGCACATACGAGACTGTCAAAGCAAGAATGCAGATAGGAGGTCAAAGATCGGAAGAGTTTTTAACGAAAAAAGGTATAAAACAAGGTGATAGCTTAAGCCCACTATTATTTGTCATTATTATGGACAAAATAATGAAGGAAATGAAAAGAAAAGGGGGTTATCTGGACTTGATAATATGGTACAGAAACATGGTGCCGGTCAGATTAAGTAATCTACTGTATGCAGACGATATTGTACTCATAGCAAAATCAAAAAATAAAATGCAGAAACTAATCAACTTATTGGCAAGAGAAATATAAAATATGAAATTGACAATAAATACAGAAAAATCCAAAGTAATGATAGTAAATGAAAAACAGCGAGACGGGAGTAAGTACAAGGAATTGAAATGTAATCACAAAAAATTAGAAAGAGTAACAACTTATAATTACCTAGGAACTATCATAACAGAAGAAGGGAAAATAGATGCAGAACTTGATAACAGAGCAAATAAATCAACAAGATTATATTATTCCTTAAATCGAACAATACTAAGCCATAAACACATTGATATGGACATAAAGCTGGAAATCTACAACAAAATTACAGTTCCAACTATAACTTATGCAGAAAAAGCAGGAAACAAAAATAAATGCAATGTAAATGAAACATTTGAGGAAAATAGCAGGTACAAAATGGGACAAAGTAAGGAACGAAGAAATCAGAAGCATAACAATTAAACTGGTATGGCCACCTAGTAAGAATGAAGCAAGATAGAATTGCGAGAAAAGTTATGGATATGGGAATATTAAGAAAAAGACAAAGAGGAAGACCCAGGAGGAAATGGATAGACCAGATTGAGGAAATTGGAAAGAACAAAGGAAAAACCATTAGGAGAGATGAAGGCATTGGCCAGGGACAGAAAAAAATGGAAAAAATGGGTACAGGAAGAACTCCAATCCAACGTCTGAGAAGGCATAAGGATAAGAGAAAGAAAGAAAGTACTGGATTTCCAATAACCGTAAAACGCCGACTTGTATGAGTTTTTGAATCTGGAATCGCGATGAGTACAAATTCCTCCTGTTTTTCAATGTCATCAATTTTCATTTTATACAACTCTTCTCTTCGACAACTTCCAGCTATTCCCAGTATCAACGTTACCTACAAATTTAAAAATAAAATAATATGCAAAAAACAATTCAACTATTTAAAACTTTTACCTTAAATTGAATTTACTGTTTGGACCCTTACTTTGTGGAATCTACTCATATTAATGTTATAAATGAAACTAACTGTTTCTAATTAATTCCACTATTTAATGAAAAAAATATGAAAATTATGAAAGGATATTGATAATTATTTCGATATTGACATATCATCGTCAGAATGGCAGAAGTTACATTTTATGTGATACCTACTTGATGTTTAATATTTTGGCTAGACCAAATAGTAAGTGACCTATCTTGTGATTGACTTAATATATATGAATAGAAAAAAGAAGAAGATATGATTTCACAAATATTAAAGCTTAGGTATTATTAGCCCTATGGGGATATCCTGGATATCTTTTTCCATTTAAGATCAGTATAACTGTGCAATGATATAGGAAACCAAGGAAAACCATATCTGCTGATCTTTACAATTGTTACTTAAGAAGACAATTTAATAGTGGAGAGAAAAAATACATGATTAACGCCTTAAATACCTGAACAGGTCTACTTAGAGCTTGATTAGGTTACAGACCCAGCTCCAAAACGGATAGTAGGATTTCTCAGAAGCCTTGATCTCATGGAATGAAATAAAAATGTAGGGTATACACAAAAGATCTTATACGTCGCAGTGTAGTGAGGCCAACCAGGCCAATTGACCTATTGTAATCTAGTCCAGTGGCAACTTAAGAAATTCGTGTTTCCTTTTTTTCACATTATTTCAATAAAATTCCTCCACATTAGTAACATGAACATTGATACCATCAATAAAGTAAACTTATCTAATATTGCTGATAGTTACTTCAATAAATCCCGAAACCGGTCTTCTCACATTATACTAATCCTTAAAGCTTATTTCATAGCGTATTTTGGAATATTTTATCCTTAATATTAAAGCACGATTCTATAAATCAAGCCGTTCACTACCTTGACGAAGTGAGAAATTTCAACAAGTTCATTTAAAACGCATTAACTACCTAAGCACTTCATAAAATCATAAACTCAAGTTGAAAATAAATCCCCCATTAAGAGGATTACCATAAAGTGATACTTTAAAGACATTTGTCTTGTGCGCTGGTATGACCATTGACAATTTTAGTTGAATAAAGTTGAAGTATTTGTGAAAGGAAACTGTAGAAAAGAATGCGGGAATAATAGGAAAGGTAAGAAAGAATGAAAACTAATTGCATTGTCTATCGTAAGGGCGTGAGGTTCCATTCTTTAAGAAGGTAAAAAGAATACCGAGTGACACCTTGGTTCCATTCACAAATACAATAACTTCCAGTGAAGGTGAATGCGAATTTTTCAAGTTCGTCTTACTTTCTTCAGGTCTGGACTAAGATTCATTCTATAAATTAGCAATCAGTGGTATATTTTTAAATTTTATACCAAAAACTTTGTGTTTATTGGTTTTTTTTTTCATAATTACATCAAACAATATTATGATATTATAGAATTTCCATTATCTTAACTACTAGAGATCTGCTCCGGCTTCACTCGATGATGCTCAGATCGTATGAGGCAATTTGTAATTTTTCTTACTTTTAGAATTTTTATAACCGTCGTAACTTGTAAACAAAAGTTCCAAATCGAATTATTTAGAGAAGAATATACGTATATATAATCAACCTTGATTGTGGAACTATTTAGTTGAATGAGGAATAATATTATGATATGTATGTCATCAACTTTCGATTGACTAATTCGAACAAAAATCGGTTATTCTGACTCAACTATAATAGTTATATGTAAAAACTCGCGTACTTTTTTATGGATAATGAAGAGTAGGTACTAGATTAGATAATATTAGATTTGATAATGTGGCTAATTGGCACTTTCCACTGTGACCTTTTCAGATCTATTGTGGTCCTCTGAATCTATGATATTCTCCAGACGATTATTTTTATGTAGCCTGAACTTTCATGTAGTTTCTTGCTGGTGGCTTCTCATCGCCTAGTACAAGGAACCGCATCTTCGCCAGGCAGTCGCACCGGCATAGGATGTGCTCTGCAGTTTCCTCTTCTAGGTGATCTGCACATGTCTTCGTCTGTCAACCCCATTAGATTTGCGTGTCTGTTAAGCTTACAGTGTCTTTTTAACATACCTACGACCGCATTCACATTTTTTCTAAGTTTTTGTAAATGTCGTTTGATGAATCGTTTCCCCTGTCTTTTTCACCATTCTAGAGATTTACATGCCACCTACTTTCTTGTGGCTATGTTTACCGTCGATTTTGGAAAGCCCCTGAAGGATTCCGGTCCAATAGTTGACATTGATGACCCTTGTCTAGTCATCTCAGCCACCTTTTCATTCCCTCGTGCCCTAATACCCAGGCTACTGCGGCCTTGCAATGGTCTCCGAATACGCTTAAGGCATCTACGCTATCTCATACTAGCTCAGAATTGAAGTCATTGAGTGTCTTCAGTGCTGCTTGGCTTCCTGTGTAGATGGTAGCTGAAAGGTAGGCTCTTTCCCGCTTTCAATTCTTTCAAAACAGTGGTTAATAGACGTCACTTCCGTTTATTGGAATAGCTATTCTTTTTATAAATACTACAATTCTGGCTCCTACACCTACTTCTGCCTTGGAGCCGTCTGTATATCAGGTTGTATATTTGTATGCCTATGTAGTACCTTTGAAAAAACACAAATGCAACAATATTATTTGTTCTTCCGTTGCAAGAAAAAAAAATGTAATCCATTTTGCGAAATATGTATTGAATATTTAACATATAATTCCAACTTGAGAGTCCATGTCTTGTTTTGAATTGTTCATGTGACTTAATAATTAATCTTCCATGTAAAACGTACTTAATACGTCCCTGCATGAAGGTCTATCTAAATTGAAGTGCTACCGATATTTTGGTGACCGCAAATGTACTACCTTCTTGGTCAAAAAGTTTCAGCACATTTCATGTGGGTGATCGATACGCTTGAACACGGTTGTTATCGCCTGAAACGATCTGAGTGCCGCGATTTTGTGCTTGTCACTTCTAATGCTTTCGCTTCTTTTATTCACCCAAAGCGACGATGGATATTTTTAGTTGAATAATGAACGGTGATTATTAATACATCGTAAACTACTACCTCGCCGACTCCCGGTAATTCAATACCGGTCAAATGAATTCGGGAAGCTTAATCCCAAAATATTGTTTTCGCTCAAAATACAGACGGATAAATATTTTTGGAAGCTTAGAGCGCATTCGTAGAAGCTGTTTCTTTTAAAAGCCGCCGTCATAATGAAAATAAACAAATAAAATTATAATGAAAAATATATTCAAACTCATCTTCAAGTGTAATCACTTGACGAAATTATAGTTTTTTTCAGCGTTTTTCAGCCGTTGTTATCAAAAAGTCAATTTACGTAATTACATCTTATGTCAGCAGTATTCGTAAAAATAACAAATACGTATGTGTTTTCTTGATTCGTATTTGATTATCCGTGTTTCGGTTATTCACAAAACGAGTCAAATATACCTTAAAACAAAAATTAATGAGTAGTTGGACCATTTTCCACTCTTTATCACTGAAATACAGACAAAAACACATAAGAACAATGAATACAGTCTAAAACGATAGAAAACACACAATATCACGTTATTTCATTAAATAACTCACAATTTCACGTAATAATACTTCTAATCGATCAACGGAACTCGAAATCACTCAAAAACTCTCAATTCCACAGAAAAGCACACAAGATGACTCAATATTTCCCAAAACCACTGAAATATACCTGAAAACGAAGATTACCGAGCAATTGGACCATATTCCAGTATCACTTAAATACAGACAAAAATACATGAGAATACTGAATATGGTCCAAAACAATCGAGAACACACAATGCGATGTTATTTCATCCAATAACGCACAATTTCACGTAATAACACTCCGAAAGGGTCAGTGGAACCGGATATCGGAGAAAAACCTTCAATTTCACTGAAAAGCACACAAGATGACTCAACAAAACCACTTGAATATACCTAAAGACGAAAGTTAACAAGAAATTGGACGATATTGCATTCTCTATCGCTCAAATACAAACAAAAACAAATAAGAACGCTGAATACAGTCTAAAACGATCCCGAAACAGGTCGATTTTTGATTTCAATTTACTTTTTAAATCATCGATCGTTCAAATTAATTTAAATTGGTTCAGGGTGGATAGAAACGAAAAAGTTGTTAGTATGGACTATGAATGGGGGGCCTACAATAATACGTTTGTTCCAACAACAGTCAGAAACTGTCAACAACAATCAGAAAATAACTGGTCGTAGCAAACAACGAGTTTACTTTCGCCTTATTCCTATTACTGATTGTAATGGTCGACTATTCTCTGACAGTTTTCGACAGTTTCTGATTTTTGTTGGAGCAAACCTAACAGCTCCGCCACTGTTAGTAACTTACTTCATGTGGTTGTGAGGCTCAAAAATGCTGGAAAAAGTTATATTAAATATTTTATGATATACATTTTCTGATTTTCTTGCGCTTTCAACTTTCCCATTTTTTGAAATATCCGTCTATAACGTATATTTCTGATCAGTTAACGGTTATTGTTCTGTTAATTATTTTACTTATCTCGATCTCCTGAAAATCTAGCAGAAGGAGTAAAGTAGTTCGATTGATACGATCTTAACTGGTTAAACCTATCTCAATAATTGAATTAATTCCAAATACATAAAATTTAACACTTCCACACCTACGAGAAAAAAAATTGTGTCACTCAGAAGCGTACCGAATTGTTAATTTTTACTATCTTCATCGAATATCTTTTGAAATTCACTCGTTAAATGTTTTAATTAGTGCCTAATTTGACGTTATCCGTGATCTCGATGGCACGTCCTATTTTGTTACTGAATTCATTCGTTTAAACCTTACGAGTTTCTATTGAGATTAAATAATACTTATTAACTTGAAGACATTAATTCGGATCAATCCGTCTGAGAACATACTAGAATATTGTCACTCAAAAATTATAAATGACTAATTATCGCAAGGCGTCCTCGCCAAAAGAGCTACTGAACGACCCTGTAGAATGGTTTTTTTTTATTGTTTGAAACTTGGTAGGTATTTGCTCAATACATAAAATTGGATCAGTAGGAATGGAAAATACATTTTTCTTCTTTATTATTTCAGATAATAGGTTTAAGACTTCAGGGTTTCCATGAACCAATACAGCGAAGATACGATGTATGTTATTTTTTTGAAGCGACCTCTTGGAATTATGATTGCTTACGTTCTGAACCATTACTATATTGCACGAAATAGTATACCAGTTGTAAAATTATCTAGCTTGTAGATATGAGTACCACAGTGAAAAACTAGCTCACGCGCCTTCCAAGTTTATGCGTTGTGTTATTGTTTTGAGGATATTTTTTGAAAAATCTTTATAGTGAAGTATATTTTTTGTTTAAGACTCCCATAATTACCATATTAGTGTGATAAAACCAATATATAAGAAAAAAAGGCAATTTTTCAAGCTTACGTTTTACACAGAGTACTTATACCGACTAACTCGCGCCTTGTTTATTACATGGATTTGAATCACAGTTTTAACAACCGATGAAAAATAGTGTAAAATTCGCCATATTGATCACCTTCCTTCGTAAATGGGGGTTAATCAAACATGCACTGCTGCGAATTGACTCCAATTACTGAGAGAATGGTAATATTTATGTCGGTTTGTCCGGCTTTTACTTCAAATCCGATACACTATGACCGTATAATACTGCAGTATATGAACAAGTGAGTAATATGCCGATACTGGAGCTACTCTGACACCACAGCCTTCGTTGTTTAGTTTGATGTGATTGGGAAAGTATTGTTTATTAAATAAGTATTACTGTTTTTATGATTTTGAAGTCGGTACCAAGTAAACGTAAATCTATCAAGTGGTTATAGTATGAAGTTAAAGGTTTTGAGTGCATATATTCAAAATATCAAAGTAGTAAAGTAAGAACAGTCCTTTAAAATAAGTAATTTAAGTTTTAAACTGCAATAGATCAAAGTAGAGTACTCTAAAAGTATACTAAAAATGAAAACTGGGGAACCATTATATATACAAGAAGATCTGTCAATACAAAAGGAAATACAAAAAGATATTAGGCTTAGAGCAAAAGAAGAAAATCAAAATGGAAAAACAACTGATATGGGGTATAGAACATTATATATAGGGACGGAAGAATGGAGGTGGTATAAAGAAGAGGAGAAGCTGAGAAAAATTAAAGATACGGCATTAAAAAACTAGCAGACATAATTATAAGTAATAATGACAAGGCAGGAGAAAGAAACCAGGTTATGAAAACGGACATGAGACAAAATTTTAAGGAATTTGATAAAATGGAGAATAAAACAAATCACAAATATGGACAAAAAACATTGATACAGGAGAAGAGAAGAATTACCAAAGGAAAATTATGGAAAATAGCAACATGGAATGTTAGAAGCATAACAGGAAAAGAAAAAGAATTAATTGAGAAGTTTGAATGGAATGATTTGGATATCATAGGTGTAACTGAAACAAAAAAGAAAGGAAAGGGTGAAGTAGAATTGGACAATGGACACTTATGTTAAACAGCGGAGTGGAACAGAAAGATAGAGCCAGAGAAGGAATAAGTTGTATCGTACACCACAAGAATATAAAATATACTAGACAATGGACAGCTGTCAATGGAAGAATATTAAAAATTGAAATAGAAATAGAAGAAAGAGTAAACACAACATTATTATTAGTATATGCGCCAAATGAAGACGAGTCACCAAAAAATAGAGATGAATTCTGGGATCAGATAGCTGAGGAAATAGATGATACTGAGTGGAGAATAATAATAATAGGAGATCTAAATAGTAGAGTAGGGAAACAAGATGATGAAACCGAAGAAACAATAGGGATGCAAGGAGAAGTCACTAGAAATAACAACGGAAAAAGGTTAATAGAATTCTGTATGACAAACAATCCAATAATCACAAACACCTTTTTTGAACATAAAGATATCCACAAATACACCAGAGAGGTAAAGAGTAGAGGCGGAAAATCCATAATAGACTATGTAAGTATAAATAAAAAATTCCGAAATGAGATAAAAGACACAAGAGTAAAAAGAGGAGCAGAAATTCATTCTGACCATTATTTGGTAGTCTCAAAATTAGTAATTAATTCAGAAAATGAAATAGAAAATAAAAAAGGAAATAAAAAATATAGTACGATAGATAAAATTAGATCATACATATAAACTAAACGAGAGTAAGACTGCAAAATTATATAAAGAGGCAGTTGAAACCGAGATAGATACTATTTTTAAAGTCATAAACAACAATAATATTGATGACCCATAGAAACAATTTGAGGATACAATAATTAATTCTGCAAAAGAAACATGCGGAACAGTAAGAGTAACAAAAAATAAAAAACAAACAAAGTGGTGGAGCCAAGAAATTAAAAATGAGGTAAAAGCTAAAAAACAAAAATGGAAAAACTATATATGAAATAAGACTACAGCAAATTATGAAGAATATAAAAGGAAGAATACAGTTTAGGAAATCAAAAATTGTTTTATAGAGTTCTCAAAACACTCAGAAAAAAAAACAATATAGTTAAACATATAAAAATAAAGATGGAAGAATAATAGCTGAAGAAGAAAATATCATGAAAAGATGGAAAGAATATTTTGAGGAGATTCTGAACCCAGAAATAACGACCCAATAGCCGGAGGAAATATATTATGAAGACATTCAATATGAAATAAATGAAATTGAAGAAATTACTAATCTAGAAGTTGAAGCAGCAATAAACTTACTAAAACGAGGAAAAGCTGCAGATCACGATGGAATTACATCGGAAATGCTAAAAAACATAGGAAGAAAAGGAATAAAAAAATTAACTCTTTTACTGAATAAAATCTATACTGAAAGAAGAATACCGAATAAATGGGAATTGGAAATATTATTACCTCTATATAAGAAAGGAGATAATAGAGACTGTTCAAACTATAGAGGCATTACGATATCAAGTACAGTGTTAAAAGCGTATGAAAGGATTCTTGAAAGAAGACTGAATAACACAATAGAACATCAACTAGAAGAATCGGAGAGTGCTTTTAGTAAGGGCAGAGGTGTTCAGGATCACATCTTCACAGTAGCGGAAATCCTGAAAGAACGTGGACTAAATTGGCAGGAGGCGAAGCTAAAGGCTGGAAATAAACGGGAATGGGCTAAATTTGTACATAATTAAAAACACCTTAACACCTTAGGGTACATTAAGGTTCTGATTATTTATATATGTATATATACCAAGTATACGTCTCGTGTTTGCCCGCGCACTCAGCTATTATGCCTCCTCGCCGCGTAATCCACTGCACAATTCGTAGGCACTCGACACTTTCAAACTCGTAGCTCGCTCTTATTGTAGCAAGATATATTGGGCGTGTTCAGCCGGGCTAAACAGTTGAAGCTAGCAGACAACATGGAAGTCTACAGCTGAGTTCCGTCTGAACATAACCTCACTTTCTAATGA
Source organism: Lochmaea crataegi (assembly GCA_947563755.1). Classification (NCBI taxonomy): domain Eukaryota; kingdom Metazoa; phylum Arthropoda; class Insecta; order Coleoptera; family Chrysomelidae; genus Lochmaea; species Lochmaea crataegi. The sequence continues at coordinate 23,339,465 of OX387423.1, read as the reverse complement.
TTTCCAGTTTCATCGGATACAATCATTTAATATTTATCACTACTCTATAATATTTCAAGTTCATTTCCATTATTATAGTGAATCACTTAAAAAAACACATCGTAACCTAACCCAGCACTTTGACACCGTCAAAAATTACAAAATAAATATTCGTCTTTGATGTTAACAATGGTGTTAGATGTTATTTTTAAAGACATCTAAGTTTTTTTTTATGTATCATCAAGTTGTTGAAAGAGGTTGAAATTGAAACATAATTGTTCACGTTCGGTATAGATGTATATTGCTTCATGCGTTTAATGAATTATTATCTTTGGCTATCATTTTATACGCAATTTAAACCGGTAACAAACACGTGTGTTATAACAAAACTGAAATATACCTACTCAAACAATAATTTGTATAAAATAATCCGACGTTAGTGGTTCGTTTGAATTGTACGTAAAATATTGAATGATATAAATTAACACAATTAAACCCGATTTAAGTCCATTGTAACAACAATCTATTCCCGAAACATTTTTCAATCTTTTATTCAGAGGTGGCACTAAAGTAACCGAATTTCGTTTCTGAAGAGAACAATGAAACAGTTTAACGTGCAAAAAGGGGTTAATCTTTTGCATTATTGTTGGTAACAATGTCCGTCAGTCAAACGTTTCAAGCGAGAGCGATTCTCATCAGAAAAAGACTTCCTGACATTCAAACATCCAGACTCAGGACCCTGTTTCTGCCGAAATTCGGTTAGCGGTTACACAGTTTTTTTCTATTTCATGCTGTTGATTCTATTTGCATAAATAAAAAGTGAAAACAGACAATCTTTTGATTAAACTCTTGAAATTGAGTTTTGGAAATATTGTTTATAACCAGCGAAGATTATACTACTGCTTGTTTAATTCTCTAAATAATTTTCCAGTTATATTGGAATCAAGAAAGTGCGAGTACTGATTAGACATAAAACTCTACAGGCTATTATAGCCCAAGGCTTGGTTGGCTATTTTCCTCCATTCCTGCAATTTTCTTCTTTTATTTCTTGCCACCTCTTCCCATCTGCGTATATTCAACAGCTCTAGGTCCTTTTCTACTGCCTCTATCCATTTTTTTTGGTCTCCCTCTCTTTCTTTTACATCCAGTTCCTCTTCTAAGTACTTCTTTTATATCTCTGTTATTTGAAAGTCTCTCTATGAGCCCTAAGTATCTTAAACGTTGCGACCTTACTACCGCATATATTCTTTTGACTATTTTTCTCTCCCATATGTCTAGTAGTTCCTCTCCTTTTTTATTTATAGTCCACAGCTCTGATCCATATAAGACTGTCGTTCTTCTGATCGTTTGATAAATTCTCTTTTTTGTTTTTCTTGATACCGCATTCGACTCCAATAGTGCTGCTGCGCTTCTGTTTCCTTTTGTTAATCTTGTATTAATTTTTCCTGACTCATCATTTCTGTTGTTGATATTAATTCCTATGTAGCTTATTTCGTTTGTATTATTAATGAATATTGCTCTCTCTTAATATGTTCTCTAGTGTGAAGTTGAATACATTTGTTGATATCGGGTCTCCCTAACGTACTCTGGTTTTTGTTATGAAGCTATTTGTTTGATGTTCGTTTATGGAAATAGTGTTTGTTGTATCTGTTAGTGTTAATTTTGTTGTGTGCTTGTGTGTGTGTGGAAGGGGAAGGCTTTTGAGAGCTCTAATTGACACAGACTTTTTATTTTTTCTGGTATCTCCAAGTTTTTCATGCTTTTGTGTAGGTATTTCATTTCTGTCCAGCGTATCGTAAGCTTTCATAAAGTCTATAAAAACTATGCTAGATTGTGCCACATCTAAAATTATTGTGGAACACACTTTTTATTTTTCTAATGTAATTTCTGTATTGTTAGTTATTTTATGTACCTGATGTATTGTCTGAAATCTGAAATGGTGGTCAGGTACTAGTTTTCTTTTAGAAAGTATTTTTTCAAACAATCTCAACATTCTACAGGTAATAATGAGATTAGCCCATGAGATGAAAATTCTTGTGGTATTATACCTGGTTTGGGAGTCATATTCACTTCTGTGGCTTTCTACATTTTAGGAACATGCCTTAACCTAAACGTATTTATCAAATGTGTGAGTTTTATAACTGGAAGTTGTTCCAAAATTTCTCCTGTGATTAAGTCGAACCCAGGAGCTTCATTCGGGTTTATATTTTATTTTATTTCTGATTGTTGAACGTAGATAAAATCACGTACATGTCATTAAATACACGTGCAGAAAAATTTCTGTACAAAATACATTTACATTCTTGAAATACGTTAAAAGGTTCATCCATTATTTTTACAAAATTTCAGCGCTGTTTTCATTTTTAATAAAGACATTTCAGCCTCTTCATTAATATTGATTTATCTGACGTTGTTCTTCTTTACGAAGATTAAAAACTCGTCATTAATTTAAAGTTTGTCGATGACTTGTCGAAATTTTATTAGTTTAATATATTAAGAGGTTATGTTTATTGATGATTATTAAAATGTGAACTGAATACAAATTATTGATATCAAGCCGGAAATGACTTTATTCAAAAAAATTATATACAGATTTACATAATTAAAATCTTGGTTGGTTAGTACTGGGAAACTTTTATTGCCAAATAACTGTTTTTCGGTTATTTGAATGTTCATACCACTTGAAGAACATTTTGCAACAGGAATTTAAATGTTATTTGAATACGAAAGATCTTTTTTTTATAACCGTTTCTTCATAAAAAAACTGTTTAATTGGTTGCATGCAGAGCTATAAAAAATGTTTCAAAATGCTTTTAAACAATTAACAAGGGATTTTGAAGGGATCAGAAATATTATTTCGTCACTAAAAGTTCCTATAAACATGTTTGATAAGTTTTATCGTTAAAGAGATACAGGGTGCTCAATGTTTTTATTATTTCAAAGAAGCATTAAAATTTTGTTAAACATAAACATAAAAGTAGTACATTTCAGAGCAAATGTTTATAATGTGAACCTACACCAAAAATACAAGCATTCGCTCGACGTCTAATAAATTGCCGAAGATTTTCGAAAAAGTCTGGAGTATTGTGAATAACATTATAATCCAGGCAATAAAGACAATATAAGGACCTTAGCTTGCAAAATTCATGGTAGTTCTGGAAATAAGCTTATATTATATTTTTTGTGCCGCTGAATCCAAATTTTTTACTTCCCACCATAAATTCCCCCCGCAACCCCTCCACCCCCCAAATGTTGAAAAAAAAGAAAAAAATGTTTTTTTTGGAATTTTTTTTATCTTGCATATTTTAGAAAAAAAACTTCCTGGAAATTCGGAAAGCGGACAAAATTTGCGACAAAAAATTCTTTAAACATTTCGACGTAAGATAGACGTAGAGGGCGCTAACATGATTTGAAGCATGCTCATTGGTGACTAAGGGTATTATACGCCGAGCTACGCACTTCGCTTAACCTTCACTCTCCCTTCACCCGTATTACCTTTTTTTTAAATCTTTGCTACCCTCCTTTTTTATATCTTATTTTTAACGTCTGAAAGTCCCCCCAACTTTTCCTTACCTACTTTTAGGCATGTTAAAAAGTAAGAACACATCTATATGTTTAGAAAATATAGTTTATTACCAATGAAAATTCTTTTCAAAACAAAATAAATAATAAAACACATCTGACCGATAACTTTAAATGATTCTTCTTCGCTTAACTGCAGCTGAGAGCCCAGGTTTATCTACGTCGCTTTGACCACTACTGTCGGATCCGTCATCTGTTACTCCGTGGGTTTCATACTAGACTGAAACAAAGAAACATTTCTCAGTTTTAAAGTACTGTTTTTTTAACAGACTGATTGATCCATTGTAGGAAAAAAGAAGACAAAAAAGGTAGTTTAGAAACGACTTACCTGACAATTCCTCCGTGTTTTCGGACTCTAGAAAAGTAGGACCATCAGCTTGATCGACCTTATCAAACAACAGTTCGAGTTCTACCGCTTGTGGATCTTCTTCATCCAAATCCTCAACGATATGTTCAGGGCTATTATCGCATGAATTGTTGCACTCGAGGCACATTATTGAACATTTCAACCCACTTTTCTTGCATCCACACGCTCCACGGTAGCCTTTTTTACACCTACAGCAGATAAGCTTTAGAAGTTTTGGTGGAGCGGGAGATAGTCCGTAGCTAGTTTTTCTCAGCCCCGTTTTTGTGGTTCCATGACATTTCCTTGCCAAAGTTGGACTTGGTGGTACGTCCTGAATGAGTGTTGCTCAGCGGCAGCTTCAGTTGGAGGCAAAGAAGCTAGGTTTTGTTTACTGTTGTACGCAGTTCTATCAAAACACTGATCTCTAAAACCGTTTAAAGTTATGGTTTCATCCTTGCAATATCCAGAGCTACCATAAATTTTGCAAGCTAAAATACTGTATTTCCTGGGCTATTACAGCTTCATATGATACGATTTTGAAGATATTGTAAATTCAAGATCGGGGTTGTGTAAACGAGTGATTTTAAATATCCCCACATACAAAATTACAGAGGATTGTGTTCAGGTGACCTTGGGGGCCATGGGTGTGGATATCTTCGTCACATTCAACGGTCTGGAAAACAGTTATTGAAAAACTTCCGAACGATTACTGCAAAATGTCGAGGGGCACTGTCATGCATGAACCACATACGTATTCTACTAATTATGTGAGGTGCATCATCTGGAATAACTGGAAGTTCATTTCCTAGAAAACGAAGTTATGTATCACCGTTCAATCGTAGAGGAAGGGAGAATGGTTCTAATAAATAATCGTTGATAATACCGATCCAAAAATTTACCGAAAAGCAGTGTTTAAACCGTGCTACAACTGTGGCGTGTGGATTTACATCAGCCCATGTGTGGTTTTTATGAAAAATTCATAGTACCATAGAAGTTATCTGTGAACAAAACAGTAGTAGCAGAATTGGGATTGTTTGGAATTTAGCTTATTATCCTATGGAAATACTGTCATTAGGTAGCAAATGCTGAACACGTTAGATACAGTAAATTGTCTTTTAGAACCTTCCAAACTGTTTTGTTACTAGCATTCACTTGCTAAGCAATTTTTCTGGTACTCGTTTCTGTATGATCGACTAAAAACCTCAACTTATGTAAAAATGAGGCATTATATAATGACAAAGTTTAATTAAAATGCTTTTGATACATTTATCCAATATCAAAATCTTTCTTTCTCGTATCCTTATGCCTTCTCAGGCGTCGGATTAGAGTTCTTCCTGTACCCATTTTTTCCATTCTTTTCTGTCCCTGGCGAATGCCTTTATCTCTCCTAATATTTTTCCTTTGTTCTTTCCAATTTCCTCAATCCATTTCCTCCTGGGTCTTCCTCTTTGTCTCTTTCTTAATATTCCCATTTCCATAACTTTTCTCGCAATTCTATCTTGCTTCATTCTTACTAGGTGGCCATACCAGTATAACTGTTTCTTTTTAATCTTTGATATTATTGGTTCTTGATTTCTTCATTCCTTACTTTTTCCCATTTTGTTTTACCTGCTATTTTCCTTAAATGTTTCATTTCCATTGCATTTATTTTTGTTTCCTGCTTTTTCTGCAGTACCCAGTTCTCACTAGCATAAGTTATAGTTGGTACTGTAATTTTGTTGTAGATTTCCAGCTTTGTGTCCATATCAATGTGTTTATGGCTTAGTATTGTTCGATTTGAGGAATAATATAATCTTGTTGATTTATTTGTTCTATTATTAAGTTCTGCATCTTTTTTCCCTTCTTCTGTTATGATAGTTCCTAGGTAATTATAAGTTGTTACTCTTTCTAATGTTTTGTGATTACATTTCAATTCCTTGTACTTACTCCCGTCTCGCTGTTTTTCATTCATTTAGTATCATTACTTTGGTTTTTTCTGTATTTATAGTCATTTTCATATTTTATATTTCTCTTGCCAATAAGTTGATTATTTTCTGCATTTCATTTTTTGATTTTGCTATGAGTACAATATCGTCAGCATACAGTAGATTACTTAATCTGACCGGCACCATACTTCTGTACCTTATTATCATGTCCAGATTTCCTCCTTGTCTTTTTATTTCCTTCACTATTTTGTCCATAATAATGACAAACAATAGTGGGCTTAAGCTATCACCTAGTTTTATACCTTTCTTCATTAAAAACTCTTCCGATATTTGACCTCCTATCTGCATTCTTACTTTGACAGTCTCGTTTGTGCTTTTAATTATATCAATTAGAGTTTTCGGTACTTCTAAGTCTTCCAATACATCCCAAATGTTTTCTCTTTCAACTGTGTCAAAAGCTGCCTTCAAGTCTATAAATATTAAATACATTTCTTCTCCCGCTCCTATTGTATTATCAATTAGCCTTCTTAAAATGTATATATTGTCATTTGCTTGTCGTCCTGGTCTAAAAGCTGCTTGTTCCTCTTCTAATTATGCTTCTATATAACGTCTTAATCGGATCTATATTATTCTCGTATACATTTTAAAGCTGGTTTGGGCTAAACATATTGGTCTATAACTATTGCACAGTGTCTGATCCCCTTTTTTATGTATTGGCAGTATAAGGTTATTTTCCCAGTCTTTGGGGATTTTTTGAGTGTCCCATGCTTCCCTGCATATGAGACACAGCCATTCTTTTCCTTTTTCTCCTAACCATTTTATCGTCTCTGGCGCTACTTCATCCTCCCCACTGGCTTTTCCTATTTTAAGCTTCTTTATAGCCACTTCCATTTCTTCTCTTTGGAATGAATGGTATTCATGTTCATTCCATGCCTCTTCAACTATGTTTGATGTTTTCTTTTTCGACCTATTACTAAATTTTTCTTCATAGTGTTCTTTCCAAGTCTTTAGTATTTGATTTATTTCGGTCTCCAATTAGTTATTTTCATTTTTTATTGCTCTTATATCTTTTCCCTTACTTCCTCGTAGTCTTTTTATTGCTGTCCAAAATTTTCTATTATCTGATGCATGTGTCTCTGACATCTCCCTTCCAAATTCTTTCCAGGAGTCCCTTTCCCTCTCTTAACCGCTTCCTAGACTATGTTTATTTTACCGTTATATATTTCCTTATCTTCTTGAGTTTTTGTTTGAAGGTATTTTTTCCATGAAGTTTTCTTTTCTTTTACTAATGTTTGTATTTCTTTGTTCCACCACTTAGTCCTTTTTAAATGTTTGTTGAAATTAATTTTTCCTCTGCTTTTTCAAGTATAATTTGTTTGAATACTGCCCACCGTTTTTCGAGTGTCCATTCGTTGTTTTCATTAATCATTTTTCCGAATTCCCTGTCAGTTTCTTCCTGATATTCAGATTTTTTTTCTGTATTTCTTAATTTACTTATTGCAATTCTACTGAATCTTACTTCTTCTGTATTCATTATTTTTGCTTCATATTCCGCTACTACTAATCTGTGGTTTGTTCCCAGCTCAGCCTCTTTTCTTGTCTCTACTTTTTTCACCATATTTGATAGGTTTTGTGTATAAATCAAAATATCAATATCAAAATCAATAGCTGTTAAGGTTCATATACGAGGACCTCAAAAAATTAAGGTGTTTGAACGTATCTATAATAGCTTCAGTGCTTCAGAAAGCTAGATTTAAATTTTGGTTTTAGGTAATTTATGGTGTTAATTTTCTAATTGGTTTGTTAAATGTTTGTTTACAGCAGGTTTAATTTCCACACTCATCATTTGTATCAACATCTTACGATGTTTTGGAGATACACTTTACATCTATTCTATATAATGATTACTTTGAAATAAAACAATAAACTTCAAGGTATGTTTTCATTTTCAAATCCACTTATACAATTCTGTTTTCGAGTTTCTAAAATGCACCACTAACAAACCTTTTTAAATAAGTTATCATTAGAGTTTTATCTAACATCAAGGTGGTCCGATTCAAACAATTGTTAAAAATTCATCAAGAACAGCTGGTTTTCGATCTTTTGTGGAAACTACAGTTACAATCTAGACTACTTTGACACGAGTCTCGATCATGTCACTGTTGAACGTACAATCTTCTGATTTTCAGTATATTTTTAAGAAAAAGAATTGTAAAGCCACAATCCTAACGTGTTTACCTTAAAAAAAGGTTTTTATTTAAAAGTAGACTGTGATGTATATTTGTACCTCCACCAATGGCTTATTTTATTTTAAAATATTAGCTTCAGATTTGTTTTTTTTGCATTTTGCAGGTCTCGTTATCGAGAAAAGGGTTGCTAACTTGAGCTTGTATAAATAATCTGTGAAATCTCTACACGCGTCTCCATGTCAGATTGTGTTTAGACAATGTCTGGACTTCTGGTTATTCGCTTTTATGAACACTTATTCTTGAACACTTAATTTAGATTTAGTTTGAAGACAGACTGTTTTCTTATGAAAATACTTTAAAACATAATATTTGTTGCATTTTTTTATTACGAAGCTTGGAAAAAGTGTAGTGCACGATAGTAAATAACCAAATATTATTGTTTGTTCTTTTAACAATATTTTAAAAAATATATAGCTAGGTACTACTTTAAATAAATTAATACTGGAATTTACATTCAGATGGCAGTGCAAGACCATATGCAACCAATACTCTTGCGTTTTTCTCCCAATTTTTTATTTTTGTTTTAGTTTCTTCGATATGTTCTCAATTTTTTTATTGAAATTAAACTTATTTGTTCATTGTTGGATCGATTTAGTTGGGATTATACCAGAAAAATATCACAGGTTGTTAATCAAAATGAAGTACGTATTCAGCAGGATACTTCATGTAAATTAATTACCAGTAAGTTAAATCATTAGCATTGATACAAATGATAAATTATTTTCTTGATATTCTGAGCATTAATAAATGAAATTATGCTATAATAATAAGAGTTACGTATAACTTAATAGCCATGCAAAATATGGATCATTTATAATAATTATACAGGGTATACCAGAGGGATTGATCATAATTACATCCACAATTGTAGGGATTGAATTTTAAATAATTTTTTTTCTATTTTTCCAAAACTATTTATCAATAATTTATGAGAATTGAAGTGATTTGATGGTAGTTTGTTGCGCAAATCTGCTGAAAAACTACATAATTCACTTATTTATTGGTAAATGCCTTTTACATCTACAATATTCCTATATTTTGTGAAGAAATGGTCCAGAAACAATATTACTGATAGCATTTTAAGGTTTTTAATGGATAGCCAACCATAGACTAGCTATATTTTCACTTTTAATGTCATATCAATGAATAAGACAAATGCAAATTTTGATTTCTGGTCATGGCATCAGTTTAAATCCAATACCAAAAACATCTGACTGCAGAACAATAACAGCCAATCATAAGCCTTGCACACACTCTGAGTTCATGGTGTTTTATTGGTTGCAAGCTCATTTGACAGTATGTGATGTAAGTGAGGTTAGGAGACAGAAATGAAAAATTTTGTGAGTAAGAAATCCTTTTTTGACCTCGTCTTCAAATATATTGAAAATTGTTATCGTTTGGTGGTGAAATATGATATGAAGTATCATTACAGTTTCCTGTAAAATTGTGGTATTTAGTAGAGCGTGTTACCAATAGATATCGAAGAATATATTATTCTAACGCTTTAAAACAAAGTTTAGAAAAATATTTTTCAAAAACAGTGTCCGTTCAACTAAGGAGAAACGACTACTTCTAACTACTTCTAAGTCAAACGGGATCGGTATTATCCACAAAATTTAACCAACCATTCTGGTTTGCATTTATAAGGGACAACATAATTTGCAGACCGGTTTCGGAGTATCTGCGCCTCAGCAGTACAAGCTATTAGCTCTCCGTCCAAGAGCTCTAAGAACCTAATCGTGGAGTGAATTTGACATTTTGGTATGCGGTTGGAGGTGAAGATGTCGCTATTGTCACAACTTTAACATTTCCGTCACTAGAAGACATGTTTTGATTGTGATTTTAGTGTCAAATTCAGTCCAAGATTAGGCTCTTAGAGCTCTGGGACGGAGAACATATACCTTGTACTGATGCGGCACAAATACGCCGAAACCGGTCTGCAAGGTATGTGGTCCCTTTTAATTGCAAACCAGAATGGTTGGTTGAATCTTGTAGATCATACTAACCCCGTTTGACTTAGAAGTCTTTCTCAATATGGAGGTAAATATTTTTTTTACATTTCCTCCCAAAAAATCTGCATGACTTGTAGATCTGCGATCCCGTTGGAGGATGGAATGGCATTCAATTAGGGCAAGTGTGAAGCTTGGCCTTACATCCGGTGGACGTATAGCCTGGGTCTTCACAGCGGGTACAGTATTTAGGAACAGGAGGGAGAAGGTTGACATTCGATTGATTTAAGCCGTAAAAGAAGGTTCCTTAGGAAAAGGCCAGATATCAGTTATGATTAGGAAAGTGGGTGAGTTTGTGACCTTAGAACTGATTCTCCAGGTTTTCTTGGAATTGAATTCTAGGTTGTTCAGGAGTCTAGAGGTTTCTTCGTTGAAAATGTTTTTGTCTACTTCGGAAATAACAAAAGAGATGCTGGGGGTGTTATGCCGATGGAGGTTGGTACTGGAAGCAGAAGATTGGTGCATGGTAAAGTTTAATTCATACCACGCGGTTTTCGCCGGTGGCATGTTGTATTTCAATTTGAGCGATTTGTAGTCGATATTCCTCGGAATTTTGAGGAGGGCGGTACAATTGGAGTGAGTCTGGGTGCATTCCATGGGTATTCAGAAGGATCAATAGTTCATTTTTGATCGGTATTCAATTTGGATGTTACGGATATTGGTAGTTTGTAGTATCAGCGTGGATTGAATTGATTCCCGTCCGGACAATTTTGAACTCCGAACTGTGAGTCTTTCAACGCCCTAACTGATGATGGATGTGCTACTGACAAAAGTGACAGGTGAATTTGGATTTGAGAAGAATACGTATGAGAATGGGTAGACTGAGTTCCCAAGCGATTTAGGCCCTGATCAAGAATCTTGTCAACATCTTCGGTGATATCTCCTTCCTTAACTTGTTTGGTCAGGCTTTCTCAAAAACAGGTTATTTTCCTGTTAGATACAATTCATGTTTTCCCAATTTGAATATATTTTCTGAATGCATCTACATCTACCTTAAATTTTATTCTAATCAAATTTTATTTTCTAGGAGGTGCAAGTATTGATGGGATGGATAAGTTTTTTCATCTATTTTTATCGCTTTTTGACAATTCTAATTTAAAAAACTGTCATCACTGGAACTTTTAATAACTTTCTGTCTTCCTTGACGAATTTACAATATAAAACATTAAAAACGAGAGAAACCATAGTTTTTTCCCATGGTAATAACAACAGCGATACATTTTTACAATTCTAGGACAGTAAATTAATTTTTATAGGAGCTACTGAAAGTAAATTGTTGATAATTTATAGTCGCCTATAAAATTCAAAATGTCGAGCAGTAAACGGAGAACAGCATTAAATTCATTACAAAGAATCATTCGGAAGGTATTTTTATACTGTTTCTCACATTTTATCGGATTCGTCTCATCTTTTCTGCTACTCATGTTTTTACGAAAGAGTTTACAGAGACGCCCAGCGAGGTAGGCCAAGCAATAGAGCATAGTGAGTTTTTGACAAAAATCCTAGTAGAAAATTTCTACTAAGAAAACGGACTGTAACATCATGTAAAATACATTACGTAGTCTGAACCTGATATATGTTGCTCACGAAAAAAATATCCCTTTTTTAGTTTTTTGTTAATAACACGATAGCTCATCAAGTAATCCTAATGGTGTCAAAGTATGAATTGTAGATAATAAAAATACGAATACAACGCATATTTCAGCGAAGTGATTGTATAATTAGGAGCGAAGAAAATTCAGAAAAACTGAAAATTTCGTAATTTTTTCAGAAATTTATATGTCGTTTTTCAAGTTCTAGCGTTGAAACTTCGTAGAAAACAAGTCCTCTGCATACACTTTATGTGCGCGGACAGCATGTACCATGGAACAATTACTTTTGTTGCAATTGCAATTGCAACTTTTTATTGCAATATTTTGCAGTTGGTCTGGATGCATTATAGATAGTACGATTTCAAATTTTAAAACGGCATTGAAAAGTATGCATGTAGAGCAACAGAACGCATATTGTCGATTTGTTGTCAAAAACGCCCTCTAATAATGTTAAATTATTCGGTTTAAGTTCCATTTTAATTAGGCTTGACGTGCCTCAAATAAAACACATCTTTCTTCGACAAATGTTTAATTTGAACTTCTTGACAAAACCCAAAGCAACAATTTCCAATCTACACATTCTTTGAATACAGCGCGTGTCTGCTTATCTAGCAATTATTACTTATATCGAATAACAATTTATAACCAAACTGCTTGGTCGATATATTTCATAATTATAATTAAGTACATTGATACTAAAGATAATGACCTATAATTTAACAATAAGCATACATTCTAACCTAAATAATTAACTGCCCATTACACCATCCCCGCGCGGGTTAAAGAAATTTTATTTATCTAGGAAAACTGAATAAAATTTCTTCCAATACCAATAACAAAAATCTGCAAAATAACAACAATGCTAACCAACTAAATTTATCAATTTATCATGTTACAAATAAACTTAACCTACCTCAAACATTATTTATAAACAGAGTGTAATGTGACTAACCACTTGAAATAAAACCCGTCTCTTATTTTTATTTAAAATACAATTTTGTTCTATTTTTGTGTACAATGCATTCTTTGTTATTTTTAATTATTCGTACGTTTGGATTTTCATCTCTAATCACTTCGAACGGTCCCTGGTACAATGTACTTATTTTAGTCCCTGTTTCACTTTTTATTAGTTCAAGTCTTTTGGTTTATATCTAATAGGTTTAATGCCTCTATCGTATACAGTTTTCCGTTTATTTTTTGATATGAGATTTTCTCGTGCGTCATTATGAGCTTTTTGCAATCTGTATTTTAATTCTAACGGATAATCTTCAACATTATAAAGTGGGTCAATTTGATGGGAGAACTGCTATTTTCCCAAAAATTAGTTCGTGTGGTGAATATTTGGTTGGAACACCGCCGAAAACGATTGGTTAAGCCGCGCGCCAGCACTATCGTATATCTATCTATATAGTATACATCTCCTCGATCCCCGCTACCCTTCGGCTGTATTTCAGAGCGTTTTTTACCTACTTCGCAGCATTTGATCACAAATCGAAAATATACGTTTTGTTGCTCTATATCTGTATTTTTCAAAACCGTTTTAAAATTTGAAATCGGACTATCTATAACGCATCCAGACCTACCTACTGCAAAATATTGCAATTGTAACAAAAGTAATTGTCCCTTGGTACCTGCTCTTCGCGCACATGAAGTGCATACGAAGGACTTATTTTCCACGAAGTTTCAACGCTATAACTTGAAAAACGTCGAAGTTATGAATTTTTGAAAAAATGAGTTTTCCAGTTTTTCCGAATTTTCTATTCGCTACCTACTAATTATCCAATCACTTCGCTGAAAAATGCTTAATATTCGTATTTTCATTATCTACAATTCATCTCCTGACTAAGAAACTAAGAAAATGACGTTTTCTTCGTTTTAAATGTTTATAACAATTTCGTGAGCAGCATTTGCGAGTCGAAAATATATCAGGTTCATACTACGTAATATCTTTTACATGATGGAACAGTCCGTTTCCTACTAGGAATTTTGTCATCAAAATTTAACTAATGATTCAGTAGTTGTTATAACTCGTGAAAAGATCTAATGCTTTCTAATTTTTAGTTATAAGTAAAATTGGAAAGGGATAAACTTTGATATAACCATAAAAATAAAATATTCACACATCCAGTGCTTTATTACAAAATACGTGAAAAGCTTCAGCTGATAGTAATAATAGAAGTTTTATTCATATTTTATTCATATTTCGAAGATATTAATACATAGAGATGACTATAGTAATAAGATAGAATTAATAAAACATACTCGATAAGCGAGCAAACGCATGTTTCTAGAAAATTTAAAATACAAGTAGGTACAATTCATTACAAATAAATAATAATATGGTATATAAAAAAATGATAACTAAAACTTAAAATAGTAACTTAATATAAAATAATATAAATTCAAACGTATACAGTTAATTCTTCAAATATTGTTGAATAATTAATTAAAATCGTATAAAGAAAATATAATCTAAGTCATCCTAACATCCTTATTTAGCTAGGTATCAAAATATGTACGGACAATGTAACGTTAATTTCGTTCACTTTACTTTTCTCTATTTAATTAATAATAAATTATCGTATGGGCGGCGAATAGTCAGTCCTTTCTCATACCCAACACCGAGAAATGTTTCGAGGCTGAATATATTTACTGTCGGCAAGAGTCGAAATCAACGTTTTCATACGGGCCGAACGAGTTCCGTCTGTCGTGAAAATAGCCACTGCTATTTGTTATTCCCACTTCGAACTCGTTCTTATCTCTTCTTCTACCAATTATTCATTAAATGTGAATTAAGAATTCACTATTGAAATGTAAATTCCTTTCCTGGTCAAAGCGTCTGAGCTTGACATGAACACGAGACGTAAGTCTGTTCTCTTTCATATGATTTCATGTATTTAAACAGTGGCGAAGAGGTTTCATTCTTCTTTCCAGTGAACATATGCTATTGAAGCAAAATTTTACTGTATCGTATCTTATCTTTAAAAAGTGCATTCATGTGAATGAATTTTACCTGGGACAGAAATTTTACCTGGGACTGGAATTTTACCTGGGACACTCTACCTGGGAATTTTACCTGGGACAGGAACGTTACCTGGGACAAGAATTTTACCTGAAACCAGAACTTTTCCTGGAACTTCAACAAGGACTCCATCTGTCAAGGACTTTATCTGGAACCAGGACTCTATTACTCCAGGAAAGTAACATCTATATATTTTATCGCTTCTTCAACTCTTCAACATAGAACAACCCAATAAAAACCTAGTCATTTTTTTTCTGTTTATTGTTTTTTTAAAAAAAAGTCAATATACAACTTGTAAATTTAATAAAGTTGTTCATAAAGTTTATTTTCCCTTCCAATATTCCAGGATTTGTCGCTATAATGCTGATGTGAGTAACAAATAGACTAGTATTATTCAGGGTGGCGCCCACTTACCTTTCTTAACGTTCATAATTTTTAATTATTAATTTCAGTAACTTGATTAATAATTAACTTCCTGCAATAGCTTAGTTAAAATAAATTTCAAGTAGGATTACCCGAGAACCGGTAAGACTACTCCCTGAATTTTTACTAGTTTGGCCTCAGAATCTACACCTGGAGTGCTCTCTAAACTGAGTAGCCGTTGCAACAATACATCGGCTATTTGTAATAAATTCTTCCAATTTCCCTTTAAAAATCGGTATGTCATTTTTCTTAATTTATTTGGTATAATGTTATATAATTTAGGTGCATAGTAGAAATAGGATCTTTGAGTAACTGTTTTTAGCATTAGTGGTACGAGTTCTGCCTTTGACGTGTATTACAGTCGTGATTTAATAACAAATTTGAATCTTTATTAACATGAAATTTCAATGCTACAACAGAAGAACTACAATTGGCTCACAACCAATATACTAGTTTCCAAATGTATAGCCTCAGTACTAACTTTTTGAATATATAAGTTTGATAAATCTAGTCATTGTAAGTGACATTTTGATGCTGTACCCAAGGCAACTACAGTATATCTAATATGATTTCCAACAAGAGGGTTTTAGAGAGTTCTCAAATTCTTCACAGGTAAAATATTTTTTAATTGTTTAAATTTATACAAAATGCTTCTCAGTTTGTTTACTATATATTGAATGTGTAAATTCCATTTTAAATATGGATCAATTATTACACCTAGGTATTTCATTTTTGTTTTAGGTAAAATAGAGAGTGTTCGGTACTAGTAGGTACTTATTTTTAATTCATTAAGAGATGGGGTTGCCAAACAAACTGTATGTCATTTTGGAACGTTGGTGGTCCAACTAATCCGATAGATTGCTATACTATATTCCAAAAATTAGTAACACTGGCGTTTTTATGATTTTTCTATAGTGACGTGTCGTATTTTTAGCGCAAAATTGAATTAAATGGTTATCATTTTCATTCGATATTTCTTTATAGCCTGAAACGTTAATTATTAAATACAGTGTGAGGAGATAAAACAAAATAGACGTTTGGCAATGAACCTTCCTAAATAACTTCTGTTTATTGCCTAAATCGTGGACGTAGTTCGCTTACTTACGAATCGTCTGAAATCGGTTGGAAGTCCGGTGAACTATACGGATCCAAGCGCTTTTTACTGATCTCACAAAAAATCAATTGTGCCTCAATACCTGTGAAAAAATTTGCGGCAATCACAGATTTTCCACAGGAAGATCCAAAAATGTTTTCACTACTACAAAAACCACTGTTTCTAGACGTTCTGCAGGAATGTATTCACTGCGACCTGAAAGATCTATTGTACCCCCTTTCTTTCACTTAGTTCCTGAAGAAAGTAGCTCCTTCAGCCCTATTTGCCGGAGGAATTTTAGGATATCTGCAGGCTTTATTTTAGGTTAGTGTTCCTCTTCTATCCAGTAGTATCCTAGGTGTTGTGTCCTAGGATTCTGAATTGCTGTGCAGCCCGCAAGTATGTGGATGGAGGTATTGGATCTGATACCCCTGAAGGGTTCCGGTCCCCAAAAGTGTGTTCCAGTCCCTCTCTTTGCTAGTTCAACTGCTATTTGATTTTCTTCTATTCCTGTGTGTCCTGGAATCCATAGTGAGGTGACGATGTTGTTCTCGCCTAGTTCATTGAGTTTGCTTAGGCATTCCCATACCATTTTGGAACTGATTACAGAAGAACTCAGTGCTTTAATGGCTGCTTGACTATCCAACATGATGATAATATTTTGCCCTCTATATCAATATTGGGCACACTTTTCTATAGCGAACTTTTTGGGAAAACGTGGGGTCTGAAACCGAAAATGATCTACTAGTCATACCTACTGGTTGTCAGACCAATCATTGCCTATTTTGTGTTGGTTTGGTTGAACAGAGCAACGCACCAAAAGGAAAAACCAGAGTTGCAAAAAGTGCAATAACTCGCCTCTGTTTGTACATTTATTCAATAAGCTTACCAAATTTCAACAAGTTAGAATTTACTGTTTGGACCCTTACTTTGTGGAATCTACTCATATTAATGTTATAAATGAAACTAATAGTGGAATTAATTAGAAACAGTTAGGTTCATTTATAACATTAACAAGTTAGAAATTTGCCTAATGTTTGATAATCAAACAGTATTCAAAAAACATGGACGACTTAATAAGAAATGCATACTTAAATCCCCACTTTTACTTTTTATTAACTCTAGCCGAGAGCACTGTTTAACCGCTTGCTGTAAGTTGGTATCATTGTAGGTAATTATCTGGTGTCCGAAGAAAGTTTAAGAACATGTATTTTGTCAAGGTTTATGTTAAATATTACTTAAAATGAATTTCAATAGCTTCGATTAAAATAATAACAAGTTTCCATAACTATGAAAAAGATGTTTACAAGTGAATATAGAAAGTCGAGCTTAAGTACTCATAACGAAGGAAATAACATTTTAGATTCAATAATTAACGAGATACAGGCCGATACAATAAAAGTTAATTGCGTTTGTAGGAATTTAAGAAGTTTGCTGTTTCACCAGAGGTGCCAACATAACGGAAAATCAGTTAAATTGTTGTTTTATGATATGGTAGTTAACTTAGCATTGATTAATAATTGCACTTTATGGTATTTAGCTTAAATAAAGCGTAGGAATATTGATGGATCTTTATAAGCTGTGATTAATCCAATAAAAGATAAACCAAATGATTTTGGGTTTGGTTAATTTATTAATAATGGAACTAATTTTCCAGTACAAGGCGTCAAAATTGAGATATTTTAAGACATCCTATTTATGAATTTCAAAAGTGACACTTCTTTGAATGCAACTCTATCCCGTTATTTTGCCAACATACCAATAACACTTTCAACTTAAGATTTAGTGGTTTTGTATTAGAATTCTAGACCACATGTCACAAATAACAACAATGGTTTCCTAATCGTTCTATTCACACATTTCTTTGGAAAAATTTTCACGTTCCATTTGTAAGTAACCCTTTATTCGTGATGACTTTGTATTTTGATGTACGGCCAGGGACGGACTATGTCAGTGAAAATAAAAGAATTGTCAAATCCAAAATATCATAATACAATTGTGGGAAAAAAGATTTTAATCAGTGATTTAGAGAAACTATGAGTGTATTCTATGAAATTCGCAATGAGGTCAAAAAGAGGCAAAATTTTCTCTCATTCTTCTCTTCATATCACATTACGCTTTAAAAAATTGTTTTCAATAGATATATCTTGAATCTTGAATTATAGACTGTTCCTACCAGAAAAAAAAAGGTGAGCGGTCGTCGGACACAATAGAATGACCATTTTTCGTGACTTTTTCACCATTTTTCAAAAATTTTGACCATTTTTGACAGTTCTTAATGGATTTTGACAATTAGTGAATGTCTTTGACAATTATTGACCATTTTTGATAATTTTTCAAAAATTTTAACGTATTTGGCAATTATTGACAATTTTTTCAAAATTTAGAGAATTTTTGACAATTTTTTCAAATATCAATAATTATTGACCATTTTTGACAATTTTTTCAAATATCAATAATTATTGACCATTTTTGACAATTATTTACCAGTTTTGACAATTATTGATCATTTTTGACAATTTTTCAAAAATTTTAACATATTTGGCAATTGTTGACCGTTTTTTCAAAATTTTGACAATTTTTCAAAATTTTAACAATTATTGATCCTTTTGGACCATTTTTAACAATTTTTGACGAATTTTGATTGGTTTTGACAATTATTGACCGCCTTTGACAATTTTTGACAATTTTTCAAAAATTTTAAACATTTTTCAAAATTTTTGACCATTTTGACGATTTTTCAAAAATTTCAAACATTTTTCAAAAATTTTGACAATTATTGACCATTCTTGACAGTTTTTGACAATTTTTGATCATTTTTCCAAATTTTTACAATTTTTGACAATATTTAAAAAAATTTGACAATTTTTCAAAAATTTTAACATATTTGGCAATTATTAACCATTTTTTCAAAACTTTGATAATTTTTGACAATTTTTCACACCTACAGGTGTGCGAGCTTAGTGCGGCAAGAGAGATTGTGCACAGTCGCATGAACGAGTTATCGCGTGACGAACGCTTTTTCGTAACATCACACATTTCACGAGTTCACTAGCCTTCCCAAAAGTCCTATGTCGTGCAATAAGAAGCAAGCTTCAATTTAAATTTCATTGGATTAGTGGATTATTCAGAAATCTGGCAACACTGTTGCGTGACGAACCCTTATTCGCTTTTTCGTAACATTACTCGTTTCACGAGTTCACTAGCCTTTTCAGAAATATGGCAACACTGTTGCGTGACGGACTTTTCGTAACGGTTACACGTTTTACGAGTTCACTAGCCTTCTCAAAAGTCCTATGTCGTGCAATAAGAAGCAAGCTTCAAAAATTCAATGATTAAAGTCTTCCAGTTTTGTGAGCAATGCAGGTTTTTCTATAATATGATGCTAACCTCCCCTTTATGGCTCCCTTTTTTTCCCGGGATTGAAACTTGGATGGGTGGATATCTAAGAGATCTATACTTGCATTAGACACAGAAAACAGGTGAGGGAGATAGATTAAAAAAGCAAGCAATTTTGGAAATATCATGCTGAGAAAATGCTGGAAGAGACATAGTGATTGCTAAATTATTTGAAACTTCCCTAGGAGCACGAAAGGTATCAGCTCCAATATAATATTGGAAGAAATAGACAACGCCGAAAAGAAAAGGAGATCTGACCATTGGAAAGATCTAGTAGGGTTAAACTATCAAAGATACTTCTGGGTGACTACCACCTGTTGGGGGGGGGGGAGCATAATAGATCTCCTATGCATCAGTGAATGTCACCCTAGTGTACCGGGTGTCTGATTAAGAGATTTATCGTACAGCTTGGAGAAAAAAATGTGTACTACAAACTTGCATTCTAAAAACTGCTGGAAAAGATTTTCAAGTTTTCTACTCCACGGTTAGAAGGCGGAGTTCACAATAATAACACAAAAACATCATTTTTGTATAATAAATATGGCGTTATAGTACCACAAAATTTAAATATTCGTAATCACTAGATCATCTTACGTAAGTTTGCTCCAGTACTTTTTCCTTTATGTTGTAAAATAACTGGTAGGGGTGAGTGGGATAGCTGACGCAATAAAACTGTTATAACTTTTGTTCCACTTTATGGATTTTGACAAACTTAGTATCATTTGAAAGGGAATTCCACGCTAATAAAATATCATATCATCGTTTTATTCCAGTGGTTTTAACGGTCGCTAGGTTGCGGTGATTGAAGAATTTTGCGAATCTCCAAATTCGATGCTATATTTCTTAATCATTTGCTTGAAAGAGGCTGGAATTTAAGAAAAATGGTAAAAACTGCATCTCAATATCTACTTTCTTAGCGAATATACGAGAACAAATAGGTATATACATAAGAATAGGATTTTAACAAACTCAGTATCATTGTAACAATAACCAACAATTAATTACGTAACAAAAACGTCAAAAATAAACTACATTGACCTAGTAAAGTTACCTGAGGGTACTGCTAGGAATGCTTTCCATCTCTTTCGATGAAGATATTCAATCTCTGCGTGGTAGAAGAGACAGCAGCTTCTATTTCAGTTCTGGAAATACTGTCAATTGCGTTTTGTATTCGTTTAATAAGAGCTGCTCTATTTGCAGGTCTTGTCTGAAATACTAAATCTTCAATTCGACCCCATAAATGAAAATCTAACACAGTAAGGTCGGGAGATCTTGGCGGTCACGGGAATATCTTACCTCTTCCTATCCACCTATCCACCTATATTGTTGGTTTGAAAAATGCATCACTCCAACTGTAAAGTGGGCTGGGCAGCCATCTTGTTGTATCCACATATTTTGCCGTAATGCTAAAGGTACCTACATCTTCTAATGATATAGGCAATTCATCTCTTAAGAATCTTAAGTAACGCTCGCCATTCAAATGCTCATCAAAAGCAAAAGGGTCCATAATTTTACCATCTAAAATCCCACACCATACGTTAACTGACCAGCGACCCTGGTTGGAATCTTGTTGCATCCAATGTGGATTATGATTAGACCAATAGTGTGTATTATGTCTATTTACAGATCCATTACTGAAAAATATAGCTTCATTGGACCACATTATATTTGATACAAAATTTGGATTTCCATTCAGCATATCCTCAAGCCAATTACATCCAGTCTTGCATCGTAATCTATAGCTTTTAATCCTTGATGAAGAGATACACGATACGGATGAAAACGATTCATTTTCAAAATAGAGTGAACACAATACCTAGAAATTCCTAACTCGCAAGCTAGTTTTCTTACACTAACTTGTGGATCTGCAGCAATGTATCCCAAAAAATTTATTATTATTTATTTTCATCTATTTCTGTATTGTTTCTTCGCCTTCGTGTAGAATTTCTTTTAGGTTGAACAAATCATCTTTGTTTTAAACGTTCTGCCAAATTTTTGAATGCTCTTCTGCAAAAATGTTGTCGCAAGGGAAATCTTAATGCATATTCTCTTGCTGCAAACGAACCATTCTCAAAATATTCAAAATACACTTTTAGCATATCATAAGCTTTTGCTGTAAGGCATACGTATTTTTAAATAACTAACCTTTACAGGTTCATAAATTCACTCTACATTAATTTTATATTTAAGTTGTCAACACTTTATGACATCTGGACGCCTACTACATTATGTAAAATTTTCAATTTACTCAAGTATAAAACTCGATCCCCTAGTATACCTATTTTTTTTCGTATCTTCTCTTGGAAAATAGATATTGAGATGCGGTTTTTACCATTTTTTTTATATAGCATCGCATTCGAAGATTCCCAAAAAAAATTGAAAACAAAACAATTGTACAATCACCGCGACCGTTAAAGCCACTGTAGTGAAACGAGGATATAATATTTTATTATGCATTGAATTCCCTTACAAAGGATAATAAGTTTGTCAAAATCCATAAAGCGGAACAAAAGTTATAACATTTTTATTGAGTCGGCTATCCCACTCACCCCTACAAGTTATTTCACAAGATAGAGGAAAAAGTACTGAAGCAAACTTTCGTAAAATGATATAAAATAATTAAAAATATTTGAATTTTGTGATACTATAATGGTGCGTTTATTGTAGAAAAATGATGTTTTTGTGAACTAGGACTTCTAGTAGTAGAGTAGGAAACTTGAACATAATTTCCAGCAGTTTCTCGTATGCGAGTTTGTAAGCTGTACGATAAAAAGTTGCTGAGATACAGCGGGTTACCTCTCTTAATCAGACACCCGGTACATACATCATACTTAGGAGCGCGAAAACTCAGTTATTCAAAATCCAAAGCAACATCTTAGTAACAGAGGTATTAATAAACACAAGAACGTTATAGTCCAACTTAACTTTTTTTAGTTTTTGCAATAACCATAATTTTATTCAGTTTGTGATAAAAAGTTGTTCTTAACACAAGCTATGAAAACGTTCGATTAGGACACGAAACATTAATAAAATATTGTGAGGTATTTTCCCCTATTCATAATTTTAAAGATTGTATTCACTTCAGTATTTTTGGATGAATACCAATGAAAAGCTTGCTTTTATATAAAAAGTTTTGGTGTATTTATGTACAAAATTCTATCCCCACAACCCACAACAGTGGCAAAAATTAACTGACATAAAAGCTTTAAGCATTTTCAAAAGGTTGGTTATCTATCAAAAAAACCATTGTCAATCAGGTGGGCTTGATACAACTAGAAAATAATTTCGCCAAAATGGACTATAAAAGCGTGCCAAGTTTATACAAAATTGATCCCTAAAACGTAACGATATAAAGACTACTGAAAAAGAGCAACAGTTTAGGGGGCATTTAAAGCCACAACAATAGTCTAAATGTATACAAATAGTACAATAATGACCGAAGTAAACAGAGACTTTATGGCCACAGCGGTTTTCTTGTCTTTCATGTTAAAATATGACACACTGGTGGTCTACCTGCGGTACTAAAAAAAAAATTCGGACCTGAAAATGCGTCAAACGTTATTTACTTTAAGAGATAAGATACAAGAGAATCTTGTCATTTATTATTGAAAAAATCTGGTTTATTTCTTGATAAAATATTGAATTTGGTCAGCTAATTTTAAAATAAACAAATTTATCAACTTAACAAAATTATAATTTGCTCAACCATAAGAAATATACCTTCTCATACTTTTCCAAAATGTATTCTTTGATTATGAGAAATTCATAAATGAAGATGTCTTCATCTTCACGAAAAGAAAGAAGAAAGTAATCTCTCCAGCAGCATCAAAGATAAAATTTCTTGGCTGTTATGGTTTCTATATCTACTTCTTCTTTCTGTTCTTCTTGTGGTTTTTAAGGTGATTTTGGATTTTCAATATCAGGTTTTACAAGACGAAGGCGACACTTTGATACCTGTTTTCTTTTTCTCTTGAACGTCCACCTTTTCAAACACATTTCCTTTTTCTTCGGTACTTTTTGATATATTTGATGTCGCTTGTATAACAGATTATACAAGCGACATTATTATTTTCTTAAAATTTGCATATATTTCCTTTTTCTAAGTGTAACCTCGTCATCAGTTTTTAATTCTGATTAGCTTTTAGGTTTTGGTTGAAGTGGAGCTGAAACTGGAATTGGTTTTTTGAACTGAAGGAGCAGGGTTAATCCTGGAGTAGGCCACATAATTGGAAAAAAAAACTTTGAAACTATATATATGTGGCATTATTGGATTATCAGTACCTACCCAAAACACATTCAGCTTGGTTTTCAGTTATCTAGAATATTGGAAGATGGTTCTGTGAAGGTGAAAATCAGACGGAAGGCGAAACTACTTCTAGAAATTCCACAAATGTATTGAAGATGAAATAGAGGAAGTTATCAGGTATGTGGATGGAACATTTGAAGGACGTTTGTGACAGTTGCTAATGTTTATTGAAACTTTGTATGGAATATATTTATTTGGAACCTCAACTGTCAAATATGCAAAAAAAATGCTGAGCGACATCTTTCATTCACTCGTCTATTCTTGTGTATCAATGCTGCATGCCTAGTCCAGTGAACTTTTTCAGGTTTTTGTACTACTGGGTGCTGGGAAGGTGACATTCTGTTCATTAAAAGCAGAAGCTACTTCAGATTAGAATCTAGGAAAAAGAAGTACAGAAAGAATATTTCTTAATCCATATATTCGTCTCAAACCACAATTGTCAAATATGCAAAAAAAAGCCTGAGTCACTTACTCGTCTGTTCATGTGTGTTAATGCAGCAGGCTTAGTCCAGTGTTAACATTTTCAGGGGGTTTTTGTACTACTGGGTGCCGGGAAGGTACTGGTTTAATGGTGGTTGTTGATATTCTAATCATTAAATGCAGAAGCTTTTTGAGAGTAGAATGTACGGACAAAAAGTTCAGAAAGGATATTTCTCAATCGATTATCACTCAATTATCGTGTAAAGTAATCTATCCATTTAACATTAACTATACAAAATATTGTACTGTGATGATATTAGCGACATATTCTGCTAGGTATGCTTGATAAAATTTTGGGTACCTCTGTAGCCACCCACATGCGATAAGCTGATATATCTTTCTTTAAATACAGACGTCAAATTTTTGGCACAAAAAGTCCAAACATAGATAACGCCACCACATATTAAATAATTGTAAAATAACAATAGAAAGTGAACCACATTCGAAGTAATAACAGTAGGCTGGACAATGAAAGGAACAAAAGAATGTGACAAAACGTGGTAACTCCCTGTTGCGATAGGAGTGAAAAATATTGGAACACACGCAGAATGTCAATCTTTTGGAATCATTTCTCGATTCGAAGAACTCCATTAAATCCCAGGTGGGTTAAACTAAAAAAAATCTTATCAGTGTTTACAGAACCGATATAGTAATATTTAATTTGGTGATTTCTCAGTAATAGATTCGTAAATTCAATTAAATCGTGTTAGCACAAGCGATGGAGTTAAAAAAGCGTACAAATCTCAGAATAAGTTCAACTCTGCACACAATATTACTTTTAGTTGTTTTGTAAACCGTTGGTTTGAGAACAATGAAACTGATATTCTCAAATAACAGAGATAACAACAAGAGTGACCATGGTGCTACATTTTGGAACCAGCCGTCATCCTTTATTATACTAGCTGTATCCTAACAAGGTGTTTCAAATTTTGGTTGTGAAAGAATGGACCAAAGTTCATACAAGAAAATCATCAAAGTCAAATAATGACAGTATTCGACAGATGGAATTTTGTGGGGAAGTAATGGAACAAGTTAATAACAATGAAGAGTTCACTAAAAATGTGTGTAGTTTTCATGGACGAGTCAACTTTTCCATTACTTGGTATAAGTCGAGGGAAAACTTACATCGTTTTTTCACAATACTCACCGAGTACTTGAGTACGGACATTAAAAGTTAGGACTGGTATAATGGGACCATTTGATCGGACCATTATTCATAAAAGTAAATCTAACTGGTTCTAAATATGTGAATTCATTGCAACATGTTGTTTCTTAAATTACTCGATTAGCAGAAGACAGAAGATTTGATGATATTTGGTTTCAACAAGATGGTTGCCCTGCCCAAAATGACGGTCCTAACACCGAGTATTTTAATAAACTATTTTATGGCCCGCACGATCACCAGATTTGTCTCTTTTGGATGCATTGTTGAGAGGGTATTGCATATTCAATATTCATGGTTATAATAAAAATAAACGTCTTTTATTTTTAAAAATTAATAATACAAATAAAAATAATTATACATAACGGGCGAAGTTTATTTTTGTTGTGTACTGGACACAACCAAAATATTCTTCCATTTAACCCGAGTAGAAACAAGTATTTATATACAACTATTTCATAAAAAAAAGATAATTAACATTTTGTCGAATATTAATTAAAATGCCCTTTGTATTAAAGGGGTCGTGTCTAATGCCATATATAAATTAATTTTATGCCTCAATCTTAGAATCCAATTTAAACAATTCAATAATAAAATTTACTTGCAAAAAGTAATGTATGTATGTATGTAAGAAGAATGTAAATATTTAGGGAAATAAACAATGACCATGATAAAAATCCGAAAACTGTTTAGTTAGTTTGCACTGTCCAAAATGTGTCTTTTAAGAACTGATTTAAATTTTGAAATATTCAATTTTTTAAACTGAGGAGCAACTTTATTGTACAAGTCACAGATCAAGCAACTGAAGGAACGCCTGAATAATTCAGTCTTGAAATAGGGTATAGTCAATAATCCCCTATTTCTTATATTTACATTATGAACACCAGAACGGTACGTAATTTTGCGATGGAGGTAAGAGGGCTTTTTATTCACAATTAACGTATGACATAAAGCAAGAAAGTGATGTTTTCTTCTGATCTCTATATTTATCCAACGGATTACTTTTAATTTATGCGAGATCTTTTTCCGTCTTCGTAACCAAAAATCATAAGCAGAAAGAATTTTGAACCTTTTGAATTTTCTTTTTGTCCGTAATTGTTAGATTGGGACCATATGACACATCCGCATAATTAAATAAAGACAGAACAAAGCTGTTTTTTTATGTGAAATGGAAAGAAATGTCTATTTCCATAAATCATTTTAATATAACAATAAGCACGTTGTAATAACTTATTTATATGTCTCTCAAATCTGAGTTCAGAATCGAAAATTACCCCTAAGTTTTTTGCTTCTTTTACTATCTCTAGTTCTTCATTATTGATAGAAATATTTATGGAGTTTAACAAATATTGTCTTTGATTTTTGTTCCCAAATATCATAACTTCAGATTTTGTTGGATTAATAAATAAACAATGTTCAGTTGCACAATCGATAAACTTTTTTAAGTCACCATTAATAAAAACACAGGCAGTGTCCACTTCATGAGGTCTAAAACTATATTATAACTAAGTATCATCAGCGAACAAGTGAACAATACAGTTTAAGATGTGGTTCAATAACTGAGAAGTATACATACTAAATAATAGTGGTCCAAGTAATGACCCTTGTGGAACACCTGACCTTAGTGAAAGAAAATTTGTATAAACTCCGTCTAAACAAGCTTGCTGCTGTCTAAATTTAAGATAGTTTTCTAATAAAAAGCAGGCGTACTTAGAAAATCCCATATGTTTTAACATATACAGGATTTTAAATCATAATTTATGGTATCGAATGCTCGACTGAAATCTAGCATTACCAATACTGTGCTTTGACCTTGATCTAGAGCTTTTAAAATAGCATCTGTAATGTGAAGCAAAGCAGTAGTACAACTGAAACCTTGACGGAAGCCCGATTGAACTAAGGGAAGTAGTGAGTGTTCTTGCAAATAGTTTTTTATTTGGGTTTCCATAGCTCTTTCTAAAATTTTAGATAAACTAGGTAGAATACTTATCGGGCGTAAATCCTTAAATTCAGTTGGGTCAGACTTCTTCGGTAAAATCTTCATTACCGGTTTCTTCCACATATCCGGAATGACATTCAGTGAGACATAAATTTATTATATGTGACAGCACAATTTAATTATATTAATGTTTTACCCGTCACATCCTACAGCATTAGTGTTGATGTCTATAAACAAATAAGTCATTAACTTCATAAAATCAAAATTAGAATCAATAATTTTATTTAATTTATAGAAATTTTCAATATCTACAGAGCGTTTTGTTTGTTATGACTGCGAGCTCGAATTTCACAAATTATTCAAAATATTACGTCTGCAATGTTATCAAATACACGGTTCTAAGATCACTCTGTTATTTATTTTTTTAAATTCATTCTGAAGAAGGCGAATAACACTTCTACAGGTTTTTGGAAATTAAACTTATTTCCATGTAAAAGTCCCTAAAGACTGTGCTACAGTTATTTTTAAACGGAAATACCATAATATATTCGGGTACCATTGCTCAAATTGCTAGTTTCAATGAATCAATAAATAAGGTGCTGGTAGTGTCGCTATGGTCGAATTCCGCAAAACTACCTGAAAGACCCCGAAAGAGGGACTATCGTTTCATTAGCATATTCTAATTCTCCCGCGATCTTTTGCGGAACTCGACCTAGGATTAAAGACGCAGGTAGGTTTTTGCGGATCTCGGCAATGGTAATTTGATATAGGATCCTCAATATATGTAGTAGGCGTATGTACGTACAGTTCCTCATTACTCACCCTGTATATGATGCAACATGTATTGTTTGCTAGTTTTACGATCTTAGTATTCAGCATAATTTTGTTTCCTCTTGATTTCTATCGGAACCAATGATGAGATTATTGAAGATAAAACTTCAAAAAAGTAGTAAACAATTTTATAATTATTCTATTCATCTACACAAATATTTAAAGTTCAGGTATGCAAGCGTTGGTTGTTGGGTTACTTTACCTGTTTTTAAATGTCCCTTTAAGGACTTTTAAATTTGAAAATTCTGGGAAACTTCGGACATATCTGTTTTGTGCAATTCAAGTGTGAAAACGCAAAAAGAATCAACAATAGATGTGACTCGGCTATAAAAGTCTCTTTATATATCCTTATTCATTGCTTTATTTGAATTATTACCTTCCTTAAGGATACGTTAGGCAAAAACCTTCTTTATTCAACCCTGATTTAAAGCCGAAATATTTTTAAAACTATCGCCCAGCAGGACGTGGACCTTATTAGATATATTGACATTTGACTTCCACTTTCATATATGAAATAACGAACTTTTAGATTGGAAACTTCGACTACAGATTGATTTTTTGTTGGGAATCATTAAAACTGAATATATTTTTTATTTTAATTTAACGTCTTATTTAAAAGGTGAATTGAAATTAGGAGATTTAAGGAGCATAAATCTTCTTCTTTTGCAGTAGAAAGTTAGAATGGTTTGGCGGTGTTTACAAAAGTTTTTTTATTTCAAACTGACAATAAAAAATATCCATGAATTTTTATATTTTATAACTCACTATTCGCATCGTCATAGAATAGTATATTATCAAACATACAGGGTGTTCCTAAATTCATCCCATGTGCCTTTCCTATGACAAGTATAATAAATTTTCCAAAGTTAAAACTCAAACATTGCAGAATAAAGTATAAACTACATTTTATTCGAAAAACCATCATCGCTACCTATTCAATTTTATTCATTTCTTTATGTCCTAAATGAAGCAGTCTTAAAACGTGGAATGGATTACCAAGTCATTATTTTAGATTACTGGGTAAATTGCATCTGAAATTAATATGATTATTGTTGCTAATAGGATTATTATTTTCTCATGGCGTCCGGAATTTTTGTTCCCTTTCTCTTATTACCGGCAATTTAGGTGATTATAACGAATGGCATTTATTTATTCCCGAAAAGCGATTATCATTAAAATTTTAAATTAGTTTTGAAGACTTGCAAAAGTATCTTTTGTACTGTTATGAATTAGGTGAGATCCAAAAAGGTATTAATTTTTGAATGTAATTTAATGTCTTACTCCATTTAATCTATGTAACAATCATGATAATCAAATATTTTCAAACTAATTATAACAGTCGTATATATAAAGTACGTCACTCAAGTGTGAACACGGAATCTATGATTTTAGTAAGTCTAGTTCACCATCGTCCTTACGCTACTCTACGAAATTTATAATTTGTAACTATGCAAACACGCATTCAATTTAAGGATGAAACTTGATTGTAAATACTTATCACCTCAGCATTCACATACGCGCCGCTACTGATACGTGACGAAATGAAAAAAATACTGAGGAAAGTACTATTAATGGGAATTACTCAAAATTACCAAAAATAAATTTAATATGATTGATTTTTGAAACAAAAGGTAACTTCTATGACGAAATCATATTACTCTAAGAAAATAAAGATGACTTCCAAAATGAAATCATAGATAATAATAAAAAAATTAAATTAAATGAAAGTGTCGCTTCTTGTTCGACCATGTACGGTGAAGTTGATTTAGTAGTTGTGGGGAACGGGACCATTATATCAATTGCTCCTGTTTCGTGATCGTACTAGACTGACTTTGTCTGTATGTGCACAGTTTACAAATGTAATTTTTCTGATAACAATCCCTTCCCTCCCCTTCCTTGAACTTACCTTTCACTGCGACTCGTAAGAGTCTTTTGTGTCTGTATAATGTAGTAATATAGTAGTATATAGTTTAGTAGTAGTAATATTGTTCTCGATTTCGACATTTCCACTTTTATTGATATCACCACTAAAAATACAGTTTCCAATTTACAGAGACTGCTCCTCATTGCATTCTACAACGGTTGAAGATCGACATCTATCATGATATTTAAGTTCAAGTCTCAAAATATATAGTTTGCTATAATAGTTTTTTATCCGCAAAAAGCCAAAATTTGGTTATCTTATCTCTCATGATAACGTTATTTCTTTAGGAAATGGATTTACTTTGGAATAATCACCTATAAGTATGTACAGTTAAAAAATATTTTAACATAGAAAATTAGAGATCCGAGAAAATCCATGGCCCGGGGCCGAGTGAAAAACCTCCTGCGGCAGTTGGGAGTACAAAATCTCCGCACAAGCACAGGGGGGGTGTACCGCCGGCACATAGCCAAGGTACCAGCTTTTCAAAAGCTGGTCTTCCCAAAATGAAGACGGCTAACCTCTCTTCAAGGAAACAGGCAAAAGGGAATGGACCTGGTGTCCTGAAATCGAAGACCACCATGGCCTCGACAAAGGAACCAAAACAACCAGCTGGATCGGCAGTGACGAAAGGTGATCAAACCTCGTCAATGGCACTAACCGCAGCCTCATCATTGGAGGGAGCAGATGGTGGTGTCTTAATTGATCCACCAACTGATCTCTCCAAGGATTGTGGAGATATAAGTTTACCTGCGGCACTCCACACTCTGCCACAATTTACCAGTAAACGCAAACTTACATCACGCCAAGGCCGCTTCTTATATCCTTGGCAAAAGGTTCAAGGACAAATTAATCGACCTTGCCTTCTTTCAAGAACCATGGATAGGAAACACAGACCGAGTAACCGGTCTTAGCGAAATTCCTGATGAGGTAATAGTCTGCCCTGGGGTGAAACCCAGCGCATGTCTACTCATCAGGAAAAATATTAATGATTTTTTTGCTTACAGGTTTTTGCACTCCAGATGTAGTAACCACCCATGTGTCCTTACCGGAGAAGAATGGTATGACAAACATAGTCGCCTGCTCTGCATACTTCCCAGGAGACACGGATACTGTACCTCCTCTCGCTATACGGCGAGTAATCGACTATAGCAAGAAGAACAGACTTCAGTTAGTCATGGGCTGTGACGCCAATTCACACCATACATCGTGGGCAGCACAAATATAAATCGTAGACCGTCAGCTCAAACTCTCTGAATAATAAGATACGGCATTAGGCAGTATCTACTGAGCCTTTGTGTTCAGATCATAGACATATTCAATACAATATTGAACCAAAGGCCAGTAGTAGAATAGCGCGACTCAATAGCTACTGATTGGAGTGGATATAAAAATTCCCTCCAACTCTAATTTGAGGACGGTTTCACTACAATCACAATTGTGATGGGATAGATGCTGCAGCGGAAAAACTTCGTGAAAAAGTGATCTCCTCGTATCATGAAAACTGTCCACTCAAAAGAGATAATCGCATCTCTACTTGGTGGAACAAATGCCTATAAAAGCGAAGAAAAGAAGTTCGACGACTATTTAACCGAGCTAAAGAGTCAGGCAATCGGGAGCCTTATAGAACTGCTCTAAAAAATTACAACAAAGAAATTAGAAAGGCGAAGCGGGAGTATTGAAAGAAGTTCTGTGAGAGTATTTCTGATATACCTCGCAGTACTAGAATACGCAAGATTCTCTCGAAAGAGTCGATTGCCGAGATAGGGTCGTTAAAGCGACCTGATGGCACTTTCACGACCTCTAGGAAAGAAACGTTAGAGCTTTTCATTAAAAATCACTTTCCTGGAAGTTTGACTCTGGATAACTATCGACCACCCCACTTTGAAGGCATAAGACGCCCCAAAAAGAACGATTGGGGGGTCGTCAAGGAATTTAACACAGCACCGGCAATTGAATGGGCAATAAAATATTTTCAGTCCCTCAAATATTCCGGTGAGGATGGCATTTTTCCAACTCTGCTGCAAAACGGACTGGAATTACTTTTACCCATCCTCATTAAACTGTAAAGAGCTAGTCTTGCGTGGAATTACATACCAACAAGTTGGGTAGAACTGCAAGCGTATGCAGACGACCTTGTCATCCTGACAAGCACCATGTCAGGAAGGGTAGCATATAATATCCTCCAAAAGATGTTGGACGATGTCCACAGTTGGTGCCAGAGGTAACAGATGACTGTTAACCCTGGTAACACTGTAGTAGCCCCCTTCACTAGGAAAAGAAAATTGGAGGATCTTCCACCACTTTCCTACAATTGTGAGGTTATTCCATTTGCATCGGAAGTAAAATATTTGGGGATTAACCCAGATACAAAATTTGCATGAAACGCTCACTTGGAAAAAGTTATCCATAAGGCCAGACTATCCTTGTGCACATGTCGGAGGATCTGTGGAAAATCTTGGGGCTTGGGACCCAAACAAATCCATTGGATATATGTGATGATTATTAGACCAATGATCACATATGGAGCTATTGCTTGGTGGTCAAAAGCTTTACAGCGATCAGCCCAAGCAAAGCTTTCTGACATACAGAGACAGGCTTGTCTAGCAATTACTGGTGACATCAGTACCACACCATCTGCAGCCATGGAAATCCTTCTGGACCTACCTCCACCCCATATATTTCTGGAAAGGGAGGCTAGATGGACAACATATAGAATTGCGCATATTTCTAATTGCACAAAACAGGCTTATACAGAGCAAAGCAGAATGCTAGTGGACACTGAAGGTCACAGTATTCTGGGAATATCCTCTGACATAATGCCTCCAGCAGTAAACTACGACCTGCCTTATACCGTCCTAATTCCAAATAGAGACGAATGGGTCCTCCATAAGGATGAATTATTGAGAGCAGACAGACCTAGAAGAGAAATTTCAAACTCTCTAGGATCCTATGCAATCGTATTTCAGGTAGAAATTTACACCATTGCTTCATGTGTGGCTTCATAATTGGTTTGCTCCAATCTCACACATAAATCATTAAAAATTTTCACGGATAGCCAAGCGGCTTTGAAAGCACTTAGCCAAGTAACGTCGAAACTGGTTTTAGACTACCAAGAAAGACTCTCCTCGATAGAAGAACTCAATAGAGTATCGCCGGTCTGGATCCCTGGCCATTCTGGCATGGATCACAGTGAGAAGGCGGACTCTCTTGCAAGGGAGGGTGCCGCACTCGTTTTAATCGAACCAGTACCTTCAATTGGCATTGCAATAAGCTTTGCCAAACACACACTAAATACCTGGACAGCAAGAAGAGCTTTAGACTTCTGGCATAATATACCAGGAGTGGTTCATTCAAAGGCTTTTATACATTCTTCGAAGAATGTCTCCATACAAATGCTAGACTATAGCAGGCATGACCTACATTGTCTAATATGCCTTTTAACAAGCCACTGTCATCTGAATCATCATATCTAAGACTTGGACTGTCGGATCCGACTTGTCGTCTCTGTCTGGAAGATGATGAAACAGCAGAGCATATAATTTATGCCTCCCCCGCCACGGCTCGAATCAGGTATCTGATGTTTGGCAGGGTCTCTCTCTCTCGCCCTCGGACCTGAAATATCATTCACCAAACAAACTAATCGGCTTTGTTAAGAAGCTGAATGTGTTTGGTTAAATATGAATAGGCATGAGCCACAATAGACTCTTGCGAGTCGCAGTGGAGGGCCTTATAGACCCACTCACCACAAACCTAACCTAACATAGAAAACTTCGACGGCAGGGTTGACGACTTCACAGTTTTCGATTTTCTTCCAAATAGTGGATTTTAAGCTTTTCTCAATATATTTTGTTCGTTTCACAGCGAAATGTATTTCATAACTAAATTAAATCCATTTATTTTATTCAATGCTACTTGTCAAATAATATATGTATAATATGATACCAAACTTTTATTACAATAATAAATACCAACCACCTACATATAAAAATACCGCGACTAGTCATAAACGCATTTGATTTATTTTGTTACAATTGGGTACATAAATTTCTTTCAACTGTATTTGTCTCCAGTTTATTAATATATTTGTGTGAAAGACCTTATCAATAAATTTTATGTTTACTGTGCTTTATTGACATCGTTAAATGAGAATCAGCTTTAATCACAAAATAAGATGTCCAATAATGTGAGTCATAATTACTCAGTGAAATGCAGTGAACTCGTTCGTTGTTGTCAGCTTATTGCGTTTTCTATTTGTTGAAGGGTTGAATTTTATAAAAAATAACAAATAGCTAGATTAGATTAGATTTGATTTGATTTGATTTGATGAGGTGGCTAATCGGCCTATTCCACTGCGACCTTTTCTACAGCTTGTTTTCTATTTGTTACTACATTAAAGCTTATTTGGTCGAAAAGAATTGAATTTTATAAAAAATAACAAATAGCTAACACTAATAATAATTAGATCTCATTTCTAGTAGACTATATAATACTATCAGAATGTTATTAATTAGAAGAGTTATTTGTAAAATATATAATCGACTCGATATTTCGAAATTTTCTCCGCATCTCTTAGAAAGTACTCGATAAATCGAATAAAATCAATATTAATTGGTCCCCTCAGTAATTTGAAGCTGAAGGGGTAGTATTTTTCCCGCCAACATTCAATAATACCAGAATTTCGTAACCTCTAACCTCTTACCACTATCGAAAATTCATTGGATAATGATAGTCCGAATTCGCTCACTCAACAGAAAATTACGAATTTACTGTTTGGACCCTTACTTTGTGGAATCTACTCATATTATCATTTTAAATGAAACTAACTGTTTCTAATTAATTCCACTATTTAATGAAAAAGTTGATGGAAATTCTGAAAAATTATTGATAATTATTACGAACTTCTTCTTAACATGAGCAATGTACACATTTTTAAAATAATAAATGACGAATTTTGATCAAACTCTTTGTTAACTTGATTTTCTTTTTTCCTCCCTCTTGGTTATTGGACCTCCAGTTATATTTAACTCTTGGTAATTTTACATTTTTTTCTAGTCCCTTGGGTGTAAAATAGTCGAGAGTCGACTGTATTTGAATTTTATACCAAACTGCTTCTGGACATGGTTTACGGAAACCCTCAATGTCTATCCGCAATTCTTTGGAAAGACGAAGCAACTTTTGAAACCAATGGTATATATGGTAGGGTAAATTGTCGAACCATGCATTATTGGTCTGCCGAAAATCCTCATTGGATGCATGAAGTTCAACATCAAGGACGGTGGAGTGTCAACGTATGGTGTGATATAATAAGCGGTAGAAACATAGTACCATACTTCTTTGACGAGGAACTACTGGGTAACGTCTTCTTGGAGTTCCTTAGATACAAGTCTAAATGCGGAATATACAGATCAATGGATTGGAAGAGAGA
This sequence comes from Lochmaea crataegi, assembly GCA_947563755.1. Lineage (NCBI taxonomy): Eukaryota > Metazoa > Arthropoda > Insecta > Coleoptera > Chrysomelidae > Lochmaea > Lochmaea crataegi. The sequence goes on along the minus strand of OX387423.1, from coordinate 23,303,779 downwards.
ACCTGATGATTCCCTGGCCAACCAGGTTGACCGACTTGACCGTTTAAGAGTAAAACATCTTGTTCTTCAGTCTAGGCCTACAACCAAAAATAAAATATGATCCTCATAAGTCAAAATGCAATTCATGACTAAGATAGAAATCAAAACTGCCATTTTTTTACAAAACGAAGAGTTGAGCTATGCGTGGAAGAAACAGGGTACTATTTTGAGCATCTCAATGTCTCCAAAACCAAACTATCGGTCTTTTCTAATACTCCAATGAATGCACACCTGCGTGTTAAGGGACAAACAATCGGACAAGTGACCTCAATAAAATATCTGGGAGCTAACATCAATAGCCAGTGCGACCCGGAAAGGGAAATACTTTCAAAGATTGAGCAAGCGAGAAAAATATTCATGAGTATGAAATCATTTTTTACAAGACTGGACCTTAGTTTGGAACTCAGAACTCAGATCAGATGCTACGTCTTCTCTGTCCTATTCTATGGATGTGAAAGCTGGACACTAAATTTACAGATTGAAAAGAGAATAGAAGCCTTCGAGATGTATATGTATAGACAGATGCTGCGAATTTCATAGGTACAAAGGATCACCAACGATGAAGTACTTCAACGCATGCACAAACAAAAAGAGCTACTGAACACCATCAAGGAAAGAAAAATGCAATACCTGGGTCATATGATGAGAGGTGATAAATACGAAATGTTACACCTCATAATAGAGGGCAAAGTTCAGGGGAAAAGATCAGTAGGAAGACGCAAGAACTCATGGCTAAAAGAATTAAGGAGATGGTTCGACCGCTCGTCTGCAGAAATCCTTCGTGCTGCAGTTTACAGAGCTACAATTGCCATTTCGCTAACCTCCGGCAGGAGAGGGCGTGATAAGAAGAAGAAGAAGGAAGACACAAAAGCAACATTTTGACAATCGGTCTTTTTCAAGGCTACAATTTGCTTAATACTCTATATAATTACATATTGTAATTATGTTCTCTGAGAAAAATAATCAAATTCATGATTTAAAAAAAGCGCCATCTAGTGATTGTAGTAAGAACCACAGATACTTCGCTTCTAGCACGTATGATGGAAAAAAAACTTTTAACCGATATTTATGTCGGTACTTAGAGAAAACTTAATTTTCGCAATTCAAATTAGTTCTACGCGCCCTAGTGGACATTTTACAAATTTTAGCAATTTTTCCGAGATACAGCGGCTTACCTTGCTTATTTGGTCACCCGGTACTTGTCCAATTTCAATAAATTAGTAAGGTTCAAAAAAACACTCACTTCAACTCAATAAAGTATGTTTCATGTTCACAAAAATCCACAAGACTAGAGCTCCTTTGATGTATAAAAAAAATATTTAAATGTGTATCAGTAAAATTTTTCCACCGCTTATTTCATGGTATCATCATGTCAACTAATTTCACGCACAGTAAATCAAGCCAAGTCATTTATTCAGTCTCGCCGTCTTATATGGGTTTTAGTTTTTTCCTGCACAACAGTCTTCGACTGAGTTCCGTAGGAAATGTCTAAATAACTCAAATAAGAAACATAAGTAATGAAGACTTATTTATTAGACCATTATTCATTCACATTTAAAACAAAGTGATATATGTACCCCCCCAGATCAAAAATTTATCTCAATAAAATTAATAGTTCGAATTATGTTGAGTCTGTTGAAAAAAATTTCACACCTACTTAATATACCCGAGATTTACATTTACCTGGTGTGAAACATTTTCAAATTTCTCACCTCTCAAAGCGGGTTATTTGTTAAGAATGATATATCAAAAAGTAAGGTATTATAAATTATTCCTGATAGTTTCTTTAAAACAAACACTGCGTAATATCAATAAAATCCCCCGAGTGGGGTATTACTAAATTAATTTGAATGTGCTAGGTCTAATAAATAACTTAGCAGAAGGAATTCCATAATTCAATAGTGTTAAAAAGATTAATTCAAACAGAAAAAATTTAGGAATTTATAGCCAATTAGAATCAAGAGAATTATTGGTATTGGACATTGAAAAAATGTATTGACTTATCGAAGAACACTGGCACGAGTTCGGGAAACATATTATTGGATCAACTGTCGACGGGACGTAGAAGATTGGTGCAAGAAATTGTGTAATAGTAGAAAAGGTCCTGAAACAAGAAGCCGAAGAAAAATGGCACAGTTTTTTTGCACAAAGCCCTTTGAAATCATAAAGATTAGATATAAGGAGCACAAACGTATAGGAAAATTGTCGAAAAACTGTCGTCCAGCGGTAAGCAGTAAATAGCAGATGGCGCGAGAGTAGCTAGAGATTAAAAAGACAGAGTGAAGTATGCCGACCAAGTTATCCCAAAATATCCGTCTATAGTGGTGTGACTCAACGTGCATACTAGAAACACAAGCTTCTCGAGAAGTGATCCAGAATGGCCGCTCAATAACAAGCGCAGAAAAGGATTGTGCCAGAAACTGCAACGAAACTGGGAATGCCCAAACACCGTTTTCAAGAAAATCAAAGACCCAGTCAACCGCATCCAATCATCAACGGGTCCAATCCAGCTTGTTTGCTTCAGCCAGACCCCAGGTTATTCGGGATGAATAACTAACAAGGAGGGAACAATGTTGCATCGAACCTGTACCGGAAGATTAAAGCATCTGGAATCATCTAGAACTGTATCTTCATGGCGGCTTACATCATCGAAGATGGAAAAGCCCCGATGGAGTATATATAGTTCACACAAATTCGGAAAACAATAAAGCTTGAGGTAGGACAGCTAAATCATAGAATAGAATATTTAGAACAACAAGAACATTTAAATTCTAATT